>CP139764.1:21962500-24537500 GCA_034370585.1 Fragaria x ananassa
TCCTGATGCCATTGGGAATTCTAGAACTTTGATCGAACCTCTGGAAACTGGATGAAAACAGCCCTGACTGCAGTTTGCTGTTAAAGTGGAGATTTGTTAAAGATATTCTAAGTTGAGCATGCCTGGCTCCCTGTATGCCTGCAGGAGTGTTATCTGGTAGACAACACATGGGACTGCTGGACCTGAGGGGGTTGCCTGAAAATGATGGCAACGTTAACTGCCCGTCAAGAGTAAAGTCTGGGTGTTGCGGGATACGCAACTTCTTCCGTGGCGGTGAAAAGGGTGCCATGTGGATAATGGGAAAATTTGATACCAGCTCAATCAACCATGGGCTGACACACTTCACATTCTGTAACAAATCTGGCTCATCCCATGTCACCTGTAAATGTGATATGGTGGTTTGTCAATTAATTTGAAAGGGAAGTGATGCAAAAGCAGAATTGAATGAGCTTGGACTTTTAAACCAGACTGAAAAAAAATGGTGACTGTAGCACATTAAAATTCAGTCCACAATCACAATCACCCAAGACATATCATCACACTCCATATAGGGTGAAGTCTCAAATGAGCAGACTCAAAATTTGAAAGTCTGTTTCGACATAAAATTCACACTATGATCATGAACGAACAGCCAATTCTTACCGAGCATAGTGGTGTTCTCAAACTCCAATTTAACCCACACTAGGCATTATGAATGATGGTGCTGAAAACATGAAAGCGCTGAAATGTTTAACTATTTAAAACATCATAGATTATGTCATGTCCATACTGGGATCATGGAAAAATGAAAAGTCCACAAAAGTCATGCCAAAAACCTGTTCTACCAGCAACAGACTTTGGTTCTTCAGACCACAATCACAACCAAACGTCCAAACCACACAGGGAGTGTTGTTGCTAAAAACATTATCAAACCACGGAAAGCAGTGACTAGTCACCAAAAAGGAGCTGTGGAGTTTAAATCTAAAGCAGAGGAGATAGCTAAACAAGTTTGATGGCAAAACAAATGCAGATGATGAAGTTTAGTACATAAAAACACATATTTCATAGACATAAAAAGTTCAAGCACCAAATCACAAACAGAACACAAGTTCTGATGCAGTACAATATACCTGTAGAACTCTCCAAGGAGAATTAGGCCAGCGGATTTTATCATTAACCTGAACAGAAGCTATGGTTCCCATGAACCAACTAATCCTAGAACAGTCCTCAGTCTCAAAAGCCATCTTAAACCTCATCCCTGAGCACCACTGCACCCTCACCGCCGCCCCCACCGCCGACGCCTTCACAAAAAACTCCGGCGTGCTCGCCCTCGGATAATAAACCACCTCAAACGGCAGCCCTTTCGCCGCAAGAGTAGCAGCCTCCACCACAGCCTCAGGCCTCACTCTTCCTCCTACTCTGCCCCCTCTCACATTCCCACTCTGACTCGAATTCCCAAACCCACTCCTCCCCATTTTACTCTCCTCCTCCTTCAGAAACACCGAGAACCCCGAATACAGGGGCCCACCGGAACCGCCGTGGTTCCACCCGGACGCCGCAGCCGCCGACTCTGGCGAACCCTCCAGCAGACCCCTCTTGGCCCTCCGAATCCCGACGCAGAGGTCGCCGTTTTCGGAACGTAAAAACACAATGGAGTCGCCGGCGACGAGCTTCTTCTGGTTGACGAACGTGCTCCACCCTGTGGTCAGCAGATGCCGGCGAGGCGTGCCTCGGTAAATGTGCCGGAACTTCCACACCTCGCCGTGAACGTCCTTGGCGATCACCGTCTGCACCGGCGGGTCGGCAGAGTAGTCCAGCCTCGGGAAAATGGTCTCGGCGCAGTACCTCGGAACGGAGAACCCGCCGCCGTTGTTGGCGTCGGACTGAGTCAGAGTCTTAGCGAAAGATAAAGGCTTTTCTTGATTATCAGACCCATCAGAGTCCACAGGGCCTTCGTCATTATAAAGCTCGTTGGTCTCGGAAGGGACCAGCCGAATTCTGGCGAAGACCTCGTCGGTTTCCGGGTCGGCCACGTATCGGCTTCCGGCGACCCGGCAGAGAATGAGAGATGGGATTCTGACGGAGGCCGGGAAGTCTACGTGGGTTTGTGCGTGCTCGGCGTGGCCTTGTGGAAAGTAGAAGACTTTGGAGTTCACCGGAGGCATTTGGACCATGCCGCCGGCGCAGGCGTGCCATAGCTGAGGATCTAATGTTTTCTCCATCTCTTTCATGGGTTTCTGTTTTTGACTGAAAAGGAACAAAACAGAGTGCTCTGTTTTGGGTTTTGAGGAATGCTGGGTTTGATTGACTCTGATACTTCAAAGCAATAAAGGCTTCAACTTCATGAGTGGAGGAGATAGAAGAAGAAGAAGAAGAAAGGGGGTGGCTTTGATTCAGTGAAAGAGTGAGTGAGAGTCTAATGCTCTGAGCAAACAAGAACACAAAGATCCAAGTTAAAAACCAAGAGAACAGGGAAAAAATGGACCTCTTACACCTCTGCTGCCACCACCATCATCATCACTGCCATTGAATTCATTGCAGCATTTACCTTTCTCAGTTACAACAAAATCTTCTCAATCAAAAAAGAAATGTACAACCCAACTAGGAGTAAACCAATTTTGGTCTTTTTCACTTGCACTAGTTCACTACCACTCACCCTTTTTCTCCTCAAAATGTGACTACACAGAGACAACAGAGAACCCCATTTTTTGAGATCACTGCCTTTTCCCACAGTACCCCATCATCTCCTCTCTCTTCTATCCATTGTTTCAGCTTTGAAAAGCTCCCAACTTTTTAATAAGATTCACAACCCCTCTCTCACTCTCTCTGTCTCTCACCTGAATTTCTTTTCTATCTCCTCCTCTCCTTCTCTGTTTTTGTATTTGTAGTCATTCATCATCAGATCTGAAAACACTGAGCTTTGTTTTTTGTCTCCATGACCCTGATAAAGACAAAATCTTTAAAACAATTCAACCAAAAAATAATGAAATTGAGCTAGTTTAATTGGTGGGTGGTTACTATTTAGTCGTACTTGCACTGACTCCGAGATCAGAGCCCAGTCATAACTTTAAAGTATAGGCGGGTTTATTTACTATTTTACCTTAGGCTGATTAACTGTTAACCGGTCCATGGGATTAGGACCCGGTACCAACCGTTGAGTGGCACGCAATTTCATGGTGCGCGGGGTTGGCGGGGAAGGTGATCACGCGCCGGGGATAGAGCGTTGGGGGGAAGTGGGTGTCCGCGATGTTTTTTTGGTCGGGGGTGAGGGAGGTGATGGTGACTTGGTAAAGAGGGGTGCAGTGCGTCGGACGTTCTGACTTGACGAGTCACTGATGAGGAGGTCCTTAATGCTCTCTGCCTCGGACATCGGAGGTCACTCTCTGTTTTGGGTAAAAATAAAACGAAGGCAAGAAGCAATGCTTTGCTTTGTTCAGTTCTTGTGAGGGTTTAGGGTTTCGGGAAGTTTGTGAGGGTTTTAGGGTTTAAAGACACTTATTACTGGAATTCTGATCTCGTACTAGTCTCATACTGAAAGTTAGAGGGACGGGACGAGATATGTTTTGAAAATGACAATCTCATCCCGTCCCGTTATGTTAATGTTGAAACGGAACGGGATGAGATTGTCAACAGCTTGGTAGACAATCCCGGTATGTTAAACCCGAAAAATCCCGGCTCGTCTCGTAATATTAGATTATTTGATTTTAATCATTTTATATTATATTGTTTAGGTTAACATGATGTTACAATGCACTCAACCACACTAAATTCGGTCTAAAACAGTAAAACATAAACACACTTCGATGTGTTCGATCTCACTTTCTTAAACACAACGCCTCCACTCCCTCCAGACTCCAGCCTCTCAACCAAATTCGATCCCTAAATGCTAAACAAAAAATCTAAAACCTAGTTTGTCTCTCCCAAATTTGATCCCCAATTCGATTCTCAAACCTAAACCTCAATTCGATTCCCTACTTGTTAATGGCTAGAGGGAAGAAAACACCGGTTCGTCCTCGACGAAGTGCTTCTGGTCTGCAGGCTTCTTCTAAAGCAATTTCTTCTCAACTGGATCGTTCTTCATCAGCAGCAAGTTGATCAACTCGACTTGCACTTCTCCTACCAACTGGAAGTCAACCCACTCCTGCAAATCAACCTGATGCGACCCAACCTGCTGCCAGCCAACCTGATGCGACCCAACTTGCTGCAAGCCAACCTGCAAGTCAAACAGTTGCATCTACAAGGGAGATTGATTTTGAAACATCAGGTATAAAACGAAGCTTTGTAGAATTGTTAATCTTGTGCGCAATAAATGATATTAGAAAAGGTTTTGTGATCAAGATGTAGATTACAAGATCTTGGTAAGAGACAAGATTATTAAAGTTTGATGCAATCTTATACTTATCTACTACATGCTTGATAATTGTTCATATACCTTAAAACCGTTCTTCTTGTTTGTATGGTGATACACTTGAGTGTGGATATATGTATATACATGAGCATGTTCTTCATCATTATTCAAGGTAATTGTAAATAGTTTTGGCTTTTGATCAAGCTGATGTATAGCCACTATACAGCACATGATTGTTGGCTCGCATTTAAAATTTTGTTTTGTATCTCTGTTGATACTGATGTATATTTGTTTTGATGTATATTGGTGTTTATATTTGTTGGATTTTCATGTGTTATTCTTGAGTCCACATTAGATATAACTCTAACACATGAGAGATCGATTCTAAAACATCAAGTGTAAAACGAAGCTTTGTTTGGGACCATTTTATAGAGTATGAAAAGATTGAAACTGCAAAAGATGTCAATAGAATTTTTTTTTCAAATAGTTCATAAGAGGGCTTACTACAAATATTGTCCTAGGGGAAAGATTGAGGATTATGCTTGTGAAACTGCAAATATTGTCTTAGGGGAAAGATTGGGGATTATACTTGTGAAGTCAATGGCACGTCTGGTATGATTAGGCACATCAATCAGAATTGTAGATATTTTTCATCAACTGTCGATAAGTCACAGAAAAACTTACAAGGTGATAAGACTAGGGCTAATTCACTGAGCTTGGTAGCTGTTGACCAAGATGATTATTTAGAAGTGTAAAGATGGTTGTAATTGATGAGCTGTCATTTAGTTTCATGGAGAAGAAAGACTTTAAGGGATTTTGTGGTAGAGTCTGTCCTCTATTTGACATTCCCTTTAGAAGAAAATTATGTAGAACCTTTCTAGATATGCATGGCACCTAGAAAAAGGAATTGAAAAGGACTTTGAAGAAGTTAAAGGTGAATTTAACCACATACACTTGGACAAGTGTGCAGAATGTCAACTACATGGTGTTTACTGCCCATTTCATTGCTATTGATTAGAAGATGCACAAGAGGATAATAAATTTTGCTGTGATTCAGAATCATCAAGGAGCAATAATAAGAAGGCTTATAAAGTCATGTTTAGTGAATTGGGGAATCGAGAAAGTGACGTGTATTACCGTCGATAATGCATATGCAAACAAGTTTGCAATGGAATGACTTGTTGCTAAAATGAATAGGTCTGCAAGTTACCAGTTGATTTTGGGTGGCAAGTACATGCATATGAGATGCACAGTTCACATCACTAACTTAATTGTGGGACATGGTCTAAAGAGGTTTCCAAAGTCTTTAGGAATGCTATCAATTTTGTGAGATCTTCTCCAAACAGATTGGAATACTTCAAGAAGACTGTGGAGAGAGAAAAGATTTCATGTAAGAGACTTGTGTGTTTAGATGTCCAAACAAGGTGGAACAACACTTATTTGATGTTGGAAGCAGCTTTCAAGTTCCAACAAGTATTTATGGCAATGAAAGATGACTATGGTGGTATTTATTTGATAAACCAGAAGAAGAATTCGATGAAGATGGGAATATTGTTGTGCCACCACCAAGCAACACAAACAAGAGAAATAGGGTTGGACCTCCTAAAGATGATGATTTTCAAATGGCTAAGGTGTTTGTGGATATTTTGGGCGTATTTTATGAAATCACATTGAGGGTTAGTACATCTACGCACCCTACTGTGCACACCACTTTCCAAGATGTTATGACCACGGAAAAGAACATCAAAAGCATGTATGTGTCAGCTGAGTTGTCTACTGGAGCAGTTTCAAGTTAAAGAATGTGACTTACACCTTTAACCAAGAAGGTTTAAGTGATGAGGAGGTGGAGAGAAGAGCCAAGGAGATCAAAAACCTTCTATATGCTCTCTATGATCAGGTATTAATTTTAGTTTATTACTTCATTTTAAACTTTTAATCATTAAGTATGTGTATTGTTTTCGATATGTATTAATTTCTGCATTGTTTTCGATATGTATTAATTTTTGCATTGTTTTTTAGTATGTGCTTGTGGTCGATGAAGATAGACACCTATAGAAGTAACCATATCTCTAAGTACTTCAAGTAGCACTGTTAGCAATAATAGAAGCACCAATAGCAGAAGGAGCAATCTGCTCAGTAACTGGAAGAATGTGGTTCAAGAAACTGAAGAGGCAGTCGCAAAACATGAAGTAGATCAATATTTGGAAGCTGCATTGGAGCTCATCGATGATTTAGATTGCTTTGACATCCTGCTATGGTGGAAGCTCAATCAATTCAAGTATCTAGTTTTGGCACAATAGCTAGGGATGTTCTTTCAATTCAAGTGTCCATAGTGGCCTCGGAGTCAGCTTTCTCAACTGGGGGCAGAGTAGTTGACTGTTTTAGGAGTTCATTAACTCCTAAAACAGTTGAGGGACTTATTTGCATGCAGAATTGGTTGCTTGGTAATGATATTGCAAATGATATAGATGATTGCACAATTGAAAACTATGAATTATATAAAGGTGTTGAGCTAGGTATATACATTTGCAAGTTTTAATATTTTCTTTCTTTTACTTTGATAATTTTGACTTAACTAATCTTTACTTGTGTACATTTGTAGTGTATGAGAGCACAACAACTAGCAAAGCTAATGTGTGTCCACCTCCACCTTTAAGAGCAAAAGCTGTTACACCCCGGACCTTATTTGACTATTTACAGTCACTTGGACCGTAAATGAGCATCACGTTTTTACTTTTACCTTCGTATTTAAGCTTTTAGTGGTTCTAAAAGTTTTCTCAAGTTTTCAAAATTTGAGAAAACTTTTTTCATGAAAGTCGTAGAGGACATTAAATTGAGTTCGTGGATATGTGGCACGTTTTATCGGAGTTTGTACGAAAAAGTTACAAGAGTTTAAATTCAGGGGCAGGTTGATAATTTCACAGAAAACTCAAGTTCTATAAATAGCAAATCAGACCCCCAATTTCGGGAGAATTCTAGAAATTACCCAGAATTTTCAGAATTGCTGTCGGAACTTCATTGCCTCCGTCCACCGCCGTCCGGCCAAGTTAGGGGGTGAGCTATCAAATCGAAGCTTGGAACATCCTCTACAAGTCTAGTAGGTGGCAGCTCGTGTCGCGCCGCCGTGAAGGAGAAATCATGGTGAGAATAGGCGGCTGTGCGTAGCAGATTCGTCACTGGAACTCGATCCCTTTTCCGGCCACCATAGCCGGAGCTACTAGTATCATTTGGAAGCTCTCCTCTTGTACAGCAAACCCTAAAAAGAATTTGACATAACTCGAGCTAGGTAAGGAGAATCAGGCATTTGAAATTCTAGTGTTTTAAATTAGGATTTTTAATGTTTGGCTTCGATTACCTTAGTTAGGTTTGAAATTGGACTTTGTGTTAATTATCAAAGTTGTTTGGAATGTTGAGAGGATGATTGTGCTAAAATTTGGTGATCATCAAAGGTGGGGCTGGCCGGCAGCCGCTACCGGCGGAGCAACCACTTTTGGGTAGTTTTTATGTTAATTAATGTGTTATGTTGTGAGGAGTTCATTGATGTTAAGTTTAAAATTTTTGGAATAGTTCTGGTTAGGTTTAGAATTTTTCGGAGATTGGAGAAATTGGCGGTTGATAGAATAGATCTGACTATTTGATTTTCTTGGTTATGGTCCTAAAATACTAGAACCGATGAAATGAGATTGTAGTTGAAGTTTGGTGAAAATCTAATAAGCTTAACCCTAGCTTGATTAGTGGGTTAAGTGGAAGGATTTCGGTGCTTAAGTTAAAGCATCTATTTTTTTCCTAAATTGAAGAGTGGTTCTAAACATATTTAATGTGTCAGGATACGAGGGGACCTCGCTTGAGTGATGATTTTGATATCGGCGGGCTTATACTTAAATTTGTGAGTTAACACTTTGGTTTTTAATAAATATGCATGCAAGATTTTATAATTTATCAGTTTATTTTCCGAGCATATATTAATACTTCGGCTTATGAAATGATCTTAGAAATTATTTTGAGTTTGACGCATGGATTAATTGTTAACCATGATTTATAGATTTGAGCACAGATTATTAATTTGGTATTTGAGTTTGGATATCGTTTATGATTTCCGGATTTAATTATTATCGATTTTATTATTGACTTTGAGATTTATTAAAGACTACCGAAAATCTCATTTTCGGTAATTCTCTTTTTATAACTTTCTCGTTTATTTGTGGATTATCGATCTTGACATTGATAATATTTTTAGCGAGTATTTTCAGATTGAGAAATTATTTACAATTTATACTTGATAATTAAATCTCGTTTTTAATTATGGATTTGAGAATATTTTGACGTGTGAGACATGTCATTGAGTTTTATTTTAAATTTCTTATGATAATTTTCAAGTACGGTTGGGAACCGTACCATTCGTATGATATTGGGGAAGTTTTATGGATTTAAGTGATTTCGTATGTTTTTAATCACCATACTAGGGTCGTTATTATTCATTACTAGCTAGCCTTTATTAGCGGTCCTCACCATAGGTGAGTCGAGCGTGGAACGCTACTATAGCCTGGGAGGCACCTTTTACATGGTGATAACTCTTCTCCTTGTGTTATTTTCCTCATTTATGTAATTGATTAACCAGCGTAGCTGATTTATCTCTTCTAACGAGATTTTTGTATTTCATTAACCAACGGGGCTGGTTTGTCTATTTTTATGTGATTTTGGAGTTAAAGTTAAATGTTTATCAAAGTTACGTGCATCGAGGTTTTAAAGTTCAAACGTGAGAAAATATTTAAATTACGTTTTGTTAAAGTAATTAATTTATTTTTGTCCACTCACTCTAATGTTTTTAAATTACTTTCCCCTGGGCCTTTTGGGTTTAAATGTCCAGTTTGCAGGCTAAGTTTATTTAAGGTTGAGCGTACATGGAGTCGAGGGATAGTCAGAGGCTGCTTCCGCTTATTCTTTATTCATTGTTATTCTTTCGTTATAGATATGCTCTGATGACAATTTGATATTGTTATTAGTTGATTAAGGCTTGATGTATTTTGGGAGATGTGATGAACTTGGGGAGCAGGCAAGCTCTAGGAGTGCAAGGTTGGAATATGATATTAGAAGTGTTTTGGCCACGATCCTCAGCGTGTGGAGCAGAGGTGAATAGCGAACAAAGAGAAAAGGGGGAGTGTTGCGGGCGTGCTACCTCGCCGACGAGGAAAAGGTTGATTGCGTGCGCTTGACTTCTTGATCAGGCGAAAGGGGGTTTACAGGTGCCACCTCAGATGAGGAATTTACGAGCACAAGGCGGTCGATACTCACGGCTGTGTGAGCAGAGCAACTATAGGGAAGATTCCAAGGAATCGGGGTAGAGTCCGGAGAGCTCTGAAAAATCCTAGGCGGCGGTGCGCTTAGAATCGGGGTTTCGAGGTAGCTCGAAAGAAACTGGGTTGCAGTTTGTTTTGTGTTGTTTGTAATTGATTATGTTGTGAGAGGTAGATCTGTAAGCCTTCAAGCTTCTTTATATAGTGGGAGCAATCCTTGCCGCGAAAGAAAGACAATCAGAATCCTTGTTGGACTCTGCAACGTGAAGCATAAGGACACTATTCCTCCCATGCAGACCAATCCTTATGTGACACATATCCAGCTCGCACAGTCCATTCAGAATAGGACACTGCTTCCGGCGCGCCTCTCAATTGTAGAGTCCTATGCGGACTGAAATTATGAGAAATCTTATCTCGCGGTGTGTCACAGTCCATGTAGAAAACTAACTCGCGCGAACCACGGACTCTGTAGCTCAATTCCACCTCGCGGGCCAAAACAAGGCTTTTTAATTAATAAGGGCCACATGGATTGGCCCAAAGCGTGTCAAAGACTGTAAAAAGTCAGAAACGATTGCAAGCAATCGCGCGGACTCCACGTATGTCTACCTCACGAACTAGCGAATCAGTTCGCTAGCATGCCTAGATGCATTCCGCCTCGCCTGATGCCAAAGTTATTCCGCGCTAACTGTGCGTTCCGCGCGAAGCGCGCGAGATCCTTACTCCGCGTGGGACCTGTAGTCCGCGCGAGCTTTGCTTTTGTCTGAAAGCGCGCGAGATCTGTTAGTCTGCGCTAAGTGATTCCGCGGACAGACTTTGCAATTCATCTCGCGTGGTCTTGCTGGCGGGCTATTATTATAAAATTTTAAAGGAACTTGGGCTTGCCGGCCGCCATAGACCAAGAACTTAATTAATATTTACATAGACAATTATTGTCCAGTAAAATATTAATTTGGGCATAAACAAGAAGTATGGTGCATTTTGGTTTTGATCTGGTAGGGTTATCCATTTTCAAATGATGTTTTGCTGAAATTTTTAGTAAAATCTCTCTTGAGGTGGACCCCGCATGGTTTACTTCGAATTTCAAGGTGAAATCCAGGGTGAGTCCTAACAAAAGCAAAGGGAAAAAGTAATGTCGCTGGTCCTATTGATGTTTGATATATTATGGTTTGAGTTTTTCAAGTTCATTTAGTACTTTTAATGTGGAATGTTTTGTACTTTTAAAGTGTGATGTAATTTAGCACCTATGCACCTATGCACCTATGTTCTTGTTGATTTCAGTACTTTTAATTTCATTCATGTTTTTTTTTTTGCTTGTGTGATTTTGGATATTTTCAATTGTTGTTTGAGGGTTAGTTTGTCTGGATCCCGATCCCACCCCGGTCCCGATCGGAATCAGGACGTATGAGGCAGATTTCTAAAAATGTTTTCTTGTCCTGTCCCATCCCGTTCTTTTATTTTCGGGATGAGACGGGACGAGATTCACCAAATCCCGGCCCATCCCGTCCTGTGCCTAGCCCCTAGTTTAAAGCCAGTCATCTCATTTATACAACATGAGTGAATCGAGTAACAAAAAAGCTAGGTAAATGTTGCAGCACTTAATCTATCAACAATATATCATGCCACTTTAAGTCTTTAACGTAATCTACGTACTTGACTTCATGCTCATGCTCTGTATCTTTCTTTCTTTCTTCATGAATCTTACTATTATTTCTAGGATAGAAGAATGCAGGAAGAGAATAGAGTTGAGCTACGGAACGTAACATATATATGGGAGTGGTTCTAATGATGACCACAAAGTTGATGACTTCTTCGTTTCACCCCATTATCAATCACATATTAATATATTGACCGTCTAGTTTGTTATATGAGCAGATCATTTCCACAAATTTTCATCCAAACTGAAAATCGTTAACACAATTATAAATGTGATTTACCGATTATAAACTTGAACACTTCATGTTTGACAGATTTGGATCATCCATTGATTTGATTTAGTTCGATTCCTTAACAATCACAAATTTGACTAAAAATTCGTGGAAGTGATCTTCTTATATAGATCTAAAAACTAAATGGTCGAGATGAAAAAATTGTGATTGAAAAATGAGTGTAATAAATTTAACTAAAAATTCGTGGAAGTGATCTTCTTATATAGATCTAAAAACTAAATGGTTGTGATGTAAAATTGTGATTGAAAAGTGAGTGTAATAAACCAATAAAATAAAAAATCTTCAACTAATTCTCAACAAAATGATCCTCATTAGAACATCTCCCACTTATGTATTGTCTAAGAAAAAAGGGATAACTAGGGAAATATATAAATTAAATCGTTAAGACATTAGAGTGACAATTACTTGATACATTGTCTTGTCTCAGTTGGAACTACAAACTAATTAGCCATCGGCAATTGTAATCTAGCTACGTAATATCTTCTCTATTGAATGAAATCTGATTTCAACTATCATAAAGAACACTAATCGATAATTGAGCATTCGGATTCAACTCGACTTTTATCAAAACTAGAGTATTTTGAAAACTCAACAGAAGAGGGAAAAGGTTAGAATGGATTCAAATGTAAAATGTAATGACTGAGTATGTAGACTCTCAAAACGTAGGGTTTATGGTGGATTTATGGGATTAATTAGGAGTGAAGGATCGTCAGCACCCTTTGTCGTGTCTCAAAGTGTACAACACAACAAACTAACTTTTTTTCCGAAATGTTGAAGAGTCTTGCAGTGAAGCCAAGAGTGTTGGTTATGGAATATGCCACGAAAACGGCAATTTGAGGAAAAACGCCAACAACTTTCCAAAATATTTGTCAACATTATCAAAGCATATTATTTTTTTAAAATTGTGTTTTTCATTAAAACAACTAGGGATTACAATCGCTCAATGACATCCCTTATAAAATGGGGAGCAATAGTAAACCTAGAGTTGGGTATATTGAGCCCGAAATGCAGTCACCGCCCGCACCACACCGCAATATTAGGTGCGGTTAACCGAATGTAGACAAAACGACTTTGTTTTGCACACACACCGCACCGACACCGAAATATTAGGTGCAATTGCGGTTCCGGGTATAACAGTGCCCGTATTCAAACCGACCGACCCGCTTTTATATATGTATTTTTTAGTTTTTACATATATTATATATTTTGGTGTATATAGAGACCAACTTAGTCTCTTTCTGACTTTCTCAACCTAAATAATATAGCCACATCTGCATATGTTTATTCCCCTCTCACTCTCCCAATTCCTAACCCTAAACTTAGAGACTCAATCAATCAAACCATAGAAGAATTTAAAGCTCTGGGTCTTTTGCTCTCTCATTCTGCCATCACCAGTTCACCACGCTCTCTCAGTTGCATTGCTATCTTCTTCTTTTTTCTTTCTATTTTTCTGTTCTTCTCTAAGTTCTCTTTTTGAATGATTTGGTCATTGTTGTTTGTGATTCACTTGGTTTCATGTATGCTTGAACATTCTGTATGATCTTATTATTGTTGTTTTTCGTTTGTGGTATAAATTTCATGTTTGGGCATGAAGTCTTACATGTTTCCTTTGTTTGTTTTGCACTACTTGAGACAATGGTGATAGGTGAAGAAGATGTGAGTGATGAAGAAAATTGAATGCTGCTAAGACTTTTGGAGATGATGACTTTTGAAGATTGAAGGCTGGAACTTTGAAATGAAGATTGATTTGGTCATTGGAACATAGAACTACCATTTTCTATTTCTTTCTTCATTTTCCTTTCTTCATTTCGATGATTTGGTCTGTAATTTAATTATCTAAGTACTTATTTGATACTATTAGAATGTTGAATTAGTTGAATTTTAATTTTAATTTCAGGTTGAATGTTGAATGTTGCAGGTTAAATGTGGTTTAAGTGTTTAACTATCAGTTGAATGAATGTTTTTATTTCAGTTTGAATGAGGTTTAATTATGTAATGCGGTTTGAAGCAAACCGCACCGAGCTGCACCGAAAATGTAGTTTGCATTATTTTAATGCAGTCTGCAAAATTAAAACACCGAAAATGCAGTCTGCACTGCGGTTTCGATCTTAAACCGCACCACACTGCACCGCGCCCACTCCTAAGTAAACCAACTTTGATTCTCATTCGAATGCAAAACATGGTTTGCAAGTACATAGGCTGTATGATTAGCCTCACAGTGTATATGAGCTATTCTAAAGTCAACATGTCTACTCAATATCTCCTTCACCTCTGCAATAATAGCACCCAAACTGGAGAGATCTACATCTGTTTGTTGTAAGGCCTGTGTAAGTAGCATACAGTCAGTTTCAAATATTATTCTATCATGGTGTAAGCTTTCAGCCAACCTTAGACCATCCAATAAGGCGTTCAACTCAGCATGAAAAGGAGAGGTCAATTGCACATAGGCTTTGCTAGCACTAGCTTGAAATACTCCGTGTTCATTTAGCACAATAGCACCACTGCCTTCACGGTGTGAACTAGCCAAAAAGCACCATCGTAGTTGCATTTTAACCATCCAGATGCTGGAACTAACCAATTTTCTTGCCGATTGGCTGCCTGACCAGCAGGTGTCTCATTAGCTATTGTAAACTCTTGAAGCCATCCTAAACTAAGCATAGCTGCGTCACTAGGCCTCTGCTTCTTTCCCTCCCACAATTGACTATTTCTATTCTTCCATATAGACCATAAGATGACCAGAGCTCTTGCAAAATGATGCTTAGTCATAGTGCTTGCCAGATGCATTAAACAATCCTTGAAAGAATCATGATTTGAAACATCAATGGTAATACCAGCAACATTCCAAGTTTCCTGAGCATATTGACAATGGAAGAATATATGCATATCATTCTCAATGTGATGTTGGCACATTAAACAACCCATATCCCCTTCATAACCTTTTTGTTGAAGGCCTTCTCTAGTTGGTAAAATCCCTGCACAACTTCTTCATATATGCATGTTGATTTTACCGGGCACTTTAGCACTCCAAATTGCTTTCCAAAGCTTCCCAAAAGGATCATTGGGGGGAGGAGGTGCTAATACATTTCCCAGGTGGATGTCTCTAGCCACAAAGTACGCACTATTTGTTGTAAATGTACCTTTCTTGTGGAAATGTCATATTGGTTGGTCTTCCAAAGGTCTGCGACTCAAAGGGATGGTTAGGATTAACTCAATGTTAGCAGGTGAAAAGAACGTATTGGTTTTATGACCATCCCAAGTGCGAGTTGCTGGATTGATTAATTCAGAAACAAGTTGTAGGGCTCCTTGCGCTGGAGGAGATGAGGGACATCTTGGAAACGAGTCCGGGATCCACCTATGCTGCCATATATATTAACATGCGACTCGTAACTAATTCTCCATCGTAGTCCTTGTGTCAATACCTCTCTTCCTGAAAGGATGCTACACCATGAAAAAGAAGGGTAGTTCCCTAATTCCGCAGAGAAAAAATCTCCATCCGGAAAATAAAGTTCTTTGTACAGCTTGGCAATCAAATATTGAGGATTCTGCAATAAACGCCAGCCTTGCTTAGCTAGCATAGCTAAATTGAAACAATGCAGATTCTTAAAACCTAATCCACCTTCATTTTTCGGAACACATAATCTTTTCCAGGACCTCCAATGAATTTTATTTTTCTCCTCGGTATCTCCCCACCAAAAACCAGCACACAATTGGTGCAGATCATCACACAAACCAACAGGCAGCAAGTAACAATTCATAACATAAGTAGGAACCGTTTGTGCAACAGCCTTAATTAAGATCTCTTTACCTGCACCAATTTCTTCGTAAGCCTTTCTTTCAAGTAGCTAAAAGCTTCGGGTTTTTTCCTACCTATATGTGAAGGCAACCCCAAATACCGATCATGCTTGTCAACTCATTGTACCCCCAAAATACTAGCCAAATGAAGTTGCCGGTCCATTTCCATACGCCTACTAAAAGCAACACTACCCTTTTGAAAATTCACTCTTTGTCCTGATGCAATCTCATATGCATAGAGAATATTCCGATATTGTTGACATTCCTCCTCAGTGGCTGTGCTAAACATGAAACTATCATCAGCGAACAAAAGATGGTGTAACCTTGGAGCCTCAGGTGCCAGCTTCCTGCCTTAAATCCCCTTATTGGTAACAAGATGTTGGATAAGAGATGAGAATCCTTCTGCACATAAGTTGAACAAGTATGGAGATAAAGGATCTCCCTGCCGAATACCTCGTTTTGGTTTAATCAGACCACACACCTCACCATTCACCAAGAAGGAATAGCTCACAGTGGTCAAGGTTGTCATGATCAGCTCTACCCATTCTGTAGCAAAACCCAACTTAAGAAGAATACAACATACAAACTCCCATTCCAGCCGATCATAGGCCTTGCTGATATCCAACTTGAGAGAAAAATGACCATCCTTTCCGGTTCTATTTGTGTGTAGGAAATGAGCCACCTCTGTTGCCACTAAGGTATCATCTGATATTAACCTCCTAGGAACAAACGCACTTTGGAAAGGAGATATCACCTTATCCAAGATACTTTTCAATCTGTTAGCCAATACCTTTGAACAAATCCTGTATAACACATTACACGGAGCAATAGGTCGTAATTGAGTCATGTCTTTTGGATTTTTGAGTTTCGGAATCAGAGTCACATATGTGAAATTGAGATTCCCATGTAACACCCCAGAAGACAAGAGTGACTGACTGCAGTGCACACATCCTTACCGACCACATGCCAATACTTCTAGAAAAAGAAAGGGGACATCCCGTCAGGCCCAGGAGCCTTCGATGGGTGCATTTGAAATAATGCCGTTTTGACTTCATAATCTTGATATGGAGCCAGTAGATCATGATTCGTGGCGGGAGTCACATTAGTTTGCACTGTATTGAGAATAAGATTCATTGCACCCCCATTCACTCCATCTGTGTCAAATAGCGAATTATTGTAGGAGGTAACAAGCGCCTCAATCTCGTTTGGTTTTGTAACCCAAACTCAATCCGAGTTATTTGACCCCTTGATAGTGTTTCTCTGCTTTTTATTTGAGGTTCGGCGGTGGAAGAATGCTGTGTTTCTATCCCCGGCTTTCAACCACAAGGCCTTTGATCTTTGGATCCATATCGTTTCCTCGGCTGTCAATAGTTCTTGAAGCTTGTCATTTAAGACTTTTTTCCCTTCATTCTGTGCTGGATCAAACAGGGCAGCCAAGAGGTCATTCAATTTATTTCGCACCGATTGCATTTCAGCTTGCCTGAACATGAATGTTGGTTTCTGCTAGGCGGTTAAAGCAACACTAGCCTGCTTAATCTTCTTTGTTTGCTTGATAGGATCCCCAAGAACCTCACTCTCCCAACTTCTAGTTATCATAGTTTCACATTCTGGGTGAGCAGCCCAAACTTGGTCGAACAGAAACAAACGCCGATGACGTCTGTGAGGAGAGGGTGTAGTACATACTTCGACCAGTAGAGGACTGTGGTCACGTAACGCCCCAAACTGCACCTCCTCAATTTAGGCACGTCACAATACCGCGAGTCTTAAAATGAGAAACGCAAGGCAATTAATGTAAGAAAACATTTAAAAAAAATACAACAAAAACGTAAAATATTTTGAGGTGTAAAAACTTAATTTTTCTCAATTTATTTTTCTTAATTTTTATTTTGATGTTTAAAAATAATCAACTCAAAGGAATACAGTTTCCCAATAAAAGTATCACAACACAAACTTATAACATGACTGAACACTCATTTGTTTCAAACTTAATTTAAGAAATTACCAAATATTAACGAACTTCAAGAAATAGAAGTACAAATGAGAATACAACAAGGAACTCGACTATAAAAATAGAAGGTATGCATCGAAACAAGATATTGATCATAAACATGCACACCCAACTCCTCGCCACTATCCCGTCCTGATGCACAGTACCTACATTCACAAACTGTTGTAGGGGTGAGCTTTCGCCCTCGCTACTCAAGGAAACTACCCATGATTATATTTGAAAACATAAAGTGGAGCTCCAGTATGAAAATATGCTAAAAAATAATTTTATAAAGAACGTCAAACTTTAGAAAATAATTTCAATATAAGATAAATGTGGCGTCATAAAACTGTACCTAATGGCCGGTCATATATTTGGACCCACTACCCAACTTACCTCACTATATATGTGTACAACAAGTAAGTGTAGCGAGAGTGTCCACAAACGCCCTATCGCCTAGAAGCAGTGTCACTCCACAAGGGATGTAAGACACTTTTCCGTCCATAGAGGCCCCTCGAAGGTTTAGGGGATCGAACCTAAGGTAGTCGCTATGCTTCTCTCACTCTCAAGCCATCAATATATCATAACACCGGTTACCATATTTTTATTGTATAACCAGATCATACAATCTCAAATATGCATAAACATTTTATAAAACACATATCATTAATCAAGGGAGTTCCGGGTCCCTACTTGGAATATGTGGCTTTCCTCACGAATTCTGAGAATCTTGAGCTTTCAAGTAACTGGAGTCCCTATCGTCCGACAATATTCCAATGTTATTACAAATTTTGCTTAATAACACTCACCTTTTACCCATCTCTTGACCCAAGTCCTTCTGAATAAGCCATCAAAGGAAACATGCTGCCCAAACGAATATATAGCAGTCGTCCGAACCCAGAAATGAAAATCAGTCAATCTCAAACAAATGCAGAAACGAATTAAACCAAAACGTAGAGGAGACAGAGGGAATCAGGTCTCCTACCTCATACACCGTCAACGGTCGCCAGAAAACTCAGTTGTGTATAGAGCTTCTCGGCATCCGTTCCTTCTACGGTCGTTAATCGAAGCAACCCAGGCTAGGAACGCGTCAGGGACTTCAAGGTAGTCATGTCGGTGGTGGTCTGTCACCGGAAGGCCACCACATAGCGAGGCGGTGTCGGAGGTCAGCTTTCGGCGTCGGGAGAGAGAAGTGAAGTTGGTCTGACTAATTGACCGTGCTAGCTTCCTTTTATATTCTCAGCACCGACTTAAGCTTCAACGATTGAGATTGAACAATCCAAATTTCAACAGTCCAAATCGCACTGCAGAAAAATTCTAATTTTTCTAATCTAGTTTCTATATTTCTTAAACTTCTAAAAATTATAGAAACTTATTCGGGACTCCAAATAATTCTCTGAAAATTTTCACGAACTCCTTTTGTCGTGTACTATTTTATCCAACTCTAAATTCAAGAATTACATCTTGTCATATTTTCTGAAGATCTCTTCGAGCACATTTTAATACTATCGAGGTCGATAAACTAATTACCGAATGACCTCAAATTATGCTGGTCAAAATTTTCAGGTATTACATTTCCACCCCCCTTAAATAAATTTCATCCTCGATATTTCATGATTGATCAAATGGTCAGTCGGTCAATAACACTTTCTTTTCTATGTCGGACAACAATACCCATTACATATCTCTCCATTTAGTCACATATCAATTCCGGAGCTAATCATTTTATGTACCAAGTGTTTCTATTTTCCAGGACACACTTCGCTTAGAATAATCAATTATCTTTTTCAAACATATATGAGATAACAGTTTCCAATTTCGTTGTGTTTACATAATAATATCATGTCAACAAGGTTTATGTATCAAGATCCATCCCGAATTTCACCTTGAAACCCGAAGTAAGTCTTGTGGGGACCATTTCGAAGGAAAATTTATCGAAGAACTCGGCAAACATCCCTTGAAAATGGACAACCCTAACCCGGAAAATTAAAGAACTACCCTCTTAACAATTACATATTCTCCAATTCAACCCATAATTATCCAAATAATAAAACATCGGTTTTAGCACACCACCGAAAATATTATACAATAATCTCAAGAGTATTCAGAGCTACTGAAAACAACGGAAACAGAAAAATACCCTAGTAGGTTAAGCAGGTAACCTACTGGTAAAAAGTGGCTGAGACATGAGTAACTATGCCTCATCGCCTCCTACTAGATCCAACCTGAGCTCTGCAGACTGGACATTTTTAAAACGAAGGGCCCATGGGAAAACATCCGGAAATATTAGAGTGAGTGGACAAAAATAAATAAAGAAAAATAAGTATCAACATTTATGCTCTCCCAAATTAATTTCCAAAGAAAAATCGAATGCATGTTTCAAATGAGAAATCCTTTATCTTCAGCTCAAAAATATATATCAATATACACATGACCCATACTCCCCATATAAATTAATAGATTTAAAATAATTTATATAGGGCTACTACGCTTGCATCCAACGCTCACGTCATGCCTTAATGCGGTGATACACTACGTTATTAAGGTGAACAGACATGTGTATAAATATGTGTCCATACCCCGTATATGAATTAAACACTTACATAGGGCTACTACGCTTATGTCCAACGCCCATGTCACACCATAATGCAGTTATATATTATGTCATTAAGGTGGACAGACACATATGGCTAGCTAGCATTTATATACATACTCTCCTCATAAAAATAAATAAAATCATCAAATAAAAATAACGTCAAAGACTTCAACAAAATAAATTACTCAACAGTAAATAATTGCATGCATTTTAATTAAAACAAAGGCCTCACATGGAAACTAGCTACCAAGGCAACCACTTCATCCACCGTTAAATCCACCCTTGTAGCTGTAAACACAAAAATATCTGCAACAAATGACAAAACAACACGTGTACAAAGAATAATTTAATCAATGCGAATGTGGTTTACAATCTTTGTGTACTCCTTTGATTCTATCTCCGAATGTAGGTTTAACTCAAGGGTGACAAACACTTGTTCTTGAGGCGAATTGTTTGTAGGTTGGACTTCTTGTCGTGTTGACGATTTGTAGAAGTTAATTGACCAAGGGTCGTAGAGGCTTGTTCTTGATCGGATTTGATCCACGAGCGGTTTCACGTGGTGATTTATTCTTTGACTTGAAGTTGGTGAAGATGTCGGCTATTTGGCAGCTTGATGACTCTTCGGGATTTGACAACTTCTAGGCTTGAGGTTGATGAAGAACCGGCTATTTGGCAGCTTGATGATTCTTCGAGATTTGACAACTTCTAAGCTTGAGGTTGATAAAGAATCAGCTATTTTGCAGCTTGATGGTTCTTCAGGATTCGACAACTTCTAAACTTGAGGTTGATGAAAAACCGGCTATTTGGCAGCTTGATGGTTCTTCAGGATTTGACAACTTCTAGAATTGAGGTTGATGAAGAACCGGCTATTTGGCAGCTTGATGGTTCTTCGAGGATTTAGTGAAGAACTGACTACTTGGGGAGCTTGATAGTTCTTCAAGGATATTGGATTTGATGAAGAACTGGCTATGAGCTTGTTAGTTCTTTAAGAATTTAGGGGGAGACTTCTGAGCTCGCGGGAGGGATTTTTTTTTCTCTCTCTCTCTAGTCCGCTACTTCTGCTTTCTGCTTCTCTGTTTTCTTTTACCTTTTTGTCTCCGCCCCCTCTTGATATGAGATGGGGTATTTATAGTGTTAACCTTCCTCCACTTAAGGCAAGTAATGAAGATTCTGAATCAATAATATTTCCTTAATCGAATCAATGAATCTTGACTGATTGATTTACTTGCCGATTTTAACACAATCAGATCAATCAAATCTTAAGATTTAGATATGCCCAGATCACTTTGAATTGAATGTCCTGTTTTGATCAAGGTCATTAATAAGGGGCGAGCCATCTCGCGGATAAGGAAGGTATCCCACGAGGAACATTGATTTCCAAGCAAGCAGTGATTTCTGGTTCCACCTCGCGGACTTATCTCAGACGTACATCCAGGCATGCATGCGAACTATGTCGTCTAGCTTCTTCGCGAAGTGCCTTCCGCTGGCCATCTCGCCTCGCCTTCATGTAAATATACTCGCACGGGGCCATCTCGCCTCGCCTTTATGTAAATCTACTCGCTCGGAGCCATCTAGCCTCGCCTTCATGTAATTCTATGCGCGCAAAGTCATTTCACCTCGCCACTGTTTTATTTCTATGTGAAGTCATTTCACCTCGCCACTGTTCACTTCTATGCGAAGTCACTTCACCTCGCCACTGTTCACTTCTATGAAGTCATTTCACCTCGCCACTGTTCACTTCTATACGAAGTCACTTTCACCTCGCTACTGTTCACTTCTATGCGAAGTCATTTCACCTTGCCACTGTTTACTTCTATGCGAAGTCATTTCACCTCGCCACTGTTCACTTCTATGCGAAGTCACTTTCACCTCGCCGCTGTTCACTTCTATGCGAAGTCATTTCACTTAGTGAAGAGCATTTCGCCTCATGAAGAGCTTTTCGCCTCGCGAAGTCTAGTTCGCCTCGCGAAGTGCGGTTCACCTCGCCAAGTTCAGTTCACCTCATGAAGTACGGTTCACCTCGCGAAGTGTAGTCCGCCTCGCCTTCATTTATTTCTATGCGAGCCATCACTTATAAACCCAATTATTTTGTTAAATTTTACATGTCTATAAATCCCCCCACTTCAAGGTGCGTCGTAGCCCTGCTGTCGTGATGTGCCAAAGGCGCGACTTGAAGTCCATGCTTTTGTTGTGGATGATTCTGGGCCAACTTCTTGGGCTCAAATGCGTGTAGGAATTCTAGAATTTTGTAAGAATTCCTGATAACGGTATGGGGCTGTAGATTCTGATGCAGAGGTAATTAGTCATCAGTTAAATTCTGATGACGATGAAAATGACATCAATGGCCAGAATTCAACCCCAAGACTGACATGAAGAACCTACAGTTCTGCAATGGTCTGTTATTTGCTACCCCTAAGATCCTAAAAGCCGCTATAAGGGAAAGAGCAATTCAAAAGGGTTAGGTACCATTTTGGGATAAGAATGACAAGCGTAGGCTAAGGGTTGTATGCCAAGCAGATGACTGTAACTACGAATTATATGCATCAAAGATGCAACATGAAGATACATTTCAGATCAAAAGGTACTAGCCAAAGCACAGCTGGGTAAGACTTCTTGAGAACCCCACTATTAGAACCCCATATCTCATTACAAGGTTTGCTCATATGATACAACTTAATCTTGACATAAAAACAGGTAAAACTTCATTTCAAGTACATTGTTTACGATTTTAGTGATTGTTATTTTTCTTAAGTATAATGTTTTGTTAACCGTTGTTTTATTGAAACAAAAGCACTTATGAACTCCATGGCAGCTGAATTGCAAGCTAAGGTGTCATTACAACAAGCATACAGGACTAAGAGGGTTGTTTTGGAACAATTGGAAATGTCAATGAAAGAACAATATGCTAGGGTGCAAGACTATGCACATGAGCTGAAATGGGTGGACCCAGCAACCACCGTTGTTATTAAATGTGATTTCAACAACTCTGAAAAATTGCCTATTTTTAAAAGAATGTATATTTGCTTAGGAGCATTGAAGATGGGGTTTAAGAGTGGTTGCAAACCCATTTTGGGACTAGATGGTTGTCATTTGAGGAGTACATTTGGTGGGCAATTGTTGTGTGCAGTGGGGTTGGATGCCAACAACACAACCTATGTAGTGGCTTATGCAATGGTGGAGATGGAGAGTAAGGATAGTTGGATATGGTTTCTACGGTTGTTAGAGAATGATCTTGATATCACTGGAGAAGAAAATGAATTTACATTCATTTTTGTTAAGCAAAAGGGGTTGCTCCCTGCATGTGAACAAGTCCTCCCTCTTGTTGATCATAGGTTTTGTGTGAGACACCTATGAACCAACTTCAACAAGTTGTTTCCTGGAAAAGCAATGAAGGACCAACTTTGGGCAATTGCTAAATCAACAACATTGGCTTATTACTAGAAGGAGATGGTGGTGATTAAGCAGATGCAAGTACATATGATTGGTTAACTTGTACGGTTCTTTTGCAAATGTTATGTGTTTATTTATTTTTATTTTTTTGAGAATGATATGTGTATATATTAGAACTGATTGAATAAGATTTTTTTTTCCTATTTCTTTTTTTTTGCTACAGATCTAGAACAACTAACAAGGAACCCTAAGCACTAGTGTAGAGTGCACTTTAACACAATTCTCAAGTGTGATATGCTTTTGAACAACTTATGTGAAAGCTTTAATGCTTTCATATTACCAGCTAGGTCAAAGCCTATCATTTCTTGTTTTGAGGATATCAGGGTGAAGTTGATAAAGAGGGTTGCTGCAAGGAAAGAGAAGATGAGCAAAGTCATTGATCCTATTTGCCCCAAGCCTAGGGAGATCTTAGAGAAGAACAAGGTTAAATCTGCAAACGATTGTATCCCTAATGGTACTGGTAGCCCACTGATTGAAATTGATAGTATTGGAGGAGGGAAGTATGTAGTTGATCTCCAAAGAAGAAAGTGTCCTTGTAGAAGATGGGATCTAACTGGTATTCCTTGTAAGCACGCTGTATTTGCTATCAACTTCATGAGACAAAAACCCGAAGACTATGTTGATGCCTGCTACCTGACGAAGACATACATGGACATTTACTCCCACATAGTGAAACATGTCAATGGGATAGACTTGTGGATGCCTACAAACACTACGCCAATTTTGCAATCAGACGACAGGGATCAGACGACAGAAGTTGTTTTTACTGTCGTCTGATAAACTTTTACGACAGACATTTAAAATTCTGTCGTCTGAACGTAGCAACGTGTAGACAGTTAAAATTAACGTGTTCACAAGTTGACAGATGACTGTCATCTTAAAAACAAGAGAAATGTAACAATTAATATAGACATTTTAAGATGACAGAAGAGTACCGTCTCTTAAAAAAATCAAAAATTGTCTGGGCTGTTGTTTTTACTTAAATCATCAACTCTATTCTCTTAACTTTCATTCTCTCTCCCCGACAACTCTCTCATTCTCAACAAAGAGAACCCAGTGCCCTCAACTATATCTCTCCTCGAGCGAACTGAAATCCCAACGCTTCAGCCCCTCGAACAAAAAGAACCTCATCCCCCATCCCCATCTCCCTTCATCTCATCTCAATCGCATGTGTTGAAATTGTAAATCGGTGTACTTCGTCAGTCTCTACCAACCAATTATGTATTGTTGGTAAGTCTTTCGATTCAGTATTATTCGATTTGGGGTTCTATTGGGTTCGTTTTGAGTTTTAGGGTTTTAGGGTTTTATCTGAAATTCTTTGACAATCCGATTTAGGTTTTGCGAATTTGGGATGAGGATGGGTACTTTTCTCTCCTTCCCAATCTTGTTTATTTATGGCTTTACTTCTTGGCCAGTTTGTATGCTTTGAGTGTGTTATGGATTTCTATTGTTGTTTATATATGGCTTTACTTCTTGGCCGATCTTTTTTTGTGTGTGTTATGGATTTCTAATGTGAAATGTTGTTGATTGTGTGGTTTTGATCTTGATTAGATCGCACGAGTAGCTTAGAAGCTGAAATCCAAGACAGTTTGGGGATATTCCAATGACTCAAGTCCCTTTGGTGATTCCAATCTCAATGAGGCGTAAATTTGCTTTTTCATATGAGTGTAAGCTTTTTCATTTTTTGTATTGATTTGTATCTGAAATTTTGATTTAGATGTTGGATTTGGATGTGTGAATGAGTAGCTATGTGGTTTATTGTTTTTGTGATGTGTAGGGTACACTTTACCGTAGGGTAAGCTTCGCAAGGTAAGATGCAGTATTGTGTGTCTTGTGCTATTCGCAGGGTAAGCTTCTGTTTCTACCTGTTTCGTCCCGAGCCGGGAAGTGGTCACGGGGCGGAACGAAGTAGAATTCTTGTGGGGCTTTCACTCGGTACCTGCACAAATGACAACGTCACGGGGTCGGGACTGGGGTGGCCTAGTCTTCGACTCTCCGATGCTTAAGTTAGCTTTGAGCACTTGTACGGGTAGAGGAATGAAAGAGTGAGAGAATATATGTGAGTATGTATATGTGTGTACCTTTTATTATAGGTTGAGCTTGTTTTATAAGGCAAGTATGGGTACCCCTGCCTTAGTCTCCAATGTGGGACTCTTTGCTCTCTTTTGGAGTGTCTCCCCTTTTGGGGGTGTTTTGCCGCTAGAGTGACTTTGGCAAGCGGTTTGTTACCGGCCCTTCATTCTTTGGATGTCTGTGAAGGGCCCACCAGGGCTATCTCGACCGGGTAATTGTACCGTATTCTCGGCTTAGCCAAGTATTTTGGCTATGTACTAACAAGTCCCCAAGTCCCCAGTCCGAGAGAGTTCTTGGGTGGGGAGTTATTCTAGAGATGCCGAGGATAGGTTTTACCCGGGTGCAGGAGGCATGGTGCCGAGTCCCCAAGTCCCCACGCGAGAGTCGCGAGGTGACGGGGGTGATGTTCCGAAAACCGGTTGGCGAGAAGAAAAGTTTGATGCTGCTCTGGCGAGTCAGTCCGCGCTTGGGTGGGGACTGTCGCTGTGGCGTTGCGGCCGCTACGTGGCGAGTCATTCAGCGCTTGATTGGGGAGACTTGCTACTGAGCGTTGCGGGCTGCTGCCTTGGTGGCCGGTCAGTCCGCGCTTGGTTAGG
This sequence comes from Fragaria x ananassa, assembly GCA_034370585.1. Taxonomy (NCBI): domain Eukaryota; kingdom Viridiplantae; phylum Streptophyta; class Magnoliopsida; order Rosales; family Rosaceae; genus Fragaria; species Fragaria x ananassa. The sequence goes on from CP139764.1 coordinate 21,988,562, forward strand.
GACTGTAGCTATGCGGCGAGTCAGTCCGCGCTTGGTTGGCGACTGTCGCTATGTGGCGTTGCGGCCGCTGCGTGGCGAGTCAGTCCGCGCTTGATTTGGGAGACTCGCCATTGAGCGTTGCGGGCCGGTTGCCTTGGCAAGTCAGTCCGCGCTTGATTGGGGACTGTCGCGAGGCAGCCAGTCAGTCCGCGCTTGGTTGGGGACTGTGGCTATGTGGCGAGTCAGTCCGCGCTTGATTGGGGACTGTCGCGAGGTGGCCAGTCAGTCCACGCTTGGTTGGGGACTGTGGCTATGTGGCAAGTCAGTCCGAGCTTGGTTGGGGACTGTCGCGAGGTGGCCAGTCAGTCCGCGCTTGGTTGGGGAATGTGGCTATGCGACGAGTCAGTCCGCGCTTGGTTGGGGACTGTCGCGAGGTGGCCAGTCAGTCCGCGCTTGGTTGGGGACTGTGGTTATGTGGCGAGTCAGTCCGCGCTTGGTTGGGGACTGTTGCGAGGTGGCCAGTCAGTCCGTGCTTGGTTGGGGACTGTGGCTATGTGGCGAGTCAGTCCGCGCTTGGTTGGGGACTGTGGTTATGTGGCGAGTCAGTCCGCGCTTGGTTGGGGACTGTTGCGAGGTGGCCAGTCAGTCCGTGCTTGGTTGGGGACTGTGGCTATGTGGCGAGTCAGTCCGCGCTTGATTGGGGACTGTCTTGAGGTGGCCAGTCAGTCCGCGCTTGGTTGGGGACTGTGGCTATGTGGCGAGTCAGTCCGCGCTTGGTTGGGGACTGTCGCGAGGTGGCCAGTCAGTCCACGCTTGGTTGGGGACTGTGGCTATATGGCGAGTCAGTTCGCGCTTGGTTGGGGACTGTCGCGAGGTGGCCAGTCAGTCCGCGCTTGGTTGGGGACTGTGGCTATGTGGCGAGTCAGTCCGCGCTTGGTTGGGGACTGTCGCGAGGTGGCCAGTCAGTCCGCGCTTGGTTGGGGACTGTGGCTATGTGGCGTTGCGGCCGCTGCGTGGCGAGTCAGTCCGCGCTTGATTGGGGAGACTCGCCATTGCTCGTTGTGGGCCGTTGCATGATCTCTGAGGGGGGATCATCCAGATGCAGGGGCTTCCTCCCATAACCTGTCAATCAAGGAGAGAAAAGCGTCAAGGGGTCTAGGGTTTTAGTGGTTCTACTGGCCTCAGATTTGGGAAGCGTCCCACTTCACCCTCTATCGAGTAGGCGCGAGCGCTTGGCTGTTTGCAACCAGCTTCATTACTACTACGCGGATCCACTGTTTCACGGTATGAATTGGTGGCATTCTTTTTCTTTGGATTTATCGGGGGTGAATGAAATGGTTCACATGTTTTTGGTGTTGGTAGGAAGCCTAAAGTAAGAGTTTTGTTGTCGGGCTGGCTAGGGTTAAGAGATGGCGGGACGGGTCGTGCGAGTTGGCCAGAGGGACCGTGTTAGCCGCGTGGTGCGCCGCTATGGGGCGAATAGGTTTGTGTTGTCTTGTGGGAATGGAGTGTGGCATGTTTACATGACAAAGCACCTCATGGCATTTAGAATGAGCCGCTAGTGGGCGAAGTGTACATTATTGGTGCCGCTATTGGGCTAAAATACATAAACAATGTAATTAACTGGGATATAGATGGAGGTGGCGAGCGTTCCAAGGGCGGGGTAGCACGCGACCATCGCAATCGCGGAGGTAGAATGTGGCGGGTCCCGGAGCGTCAACTATCTCGAGTGGGCCTTCCCACTTTGCCTTGAGACCAGTAGGGTGGGGGATGACCTCTTTCATGACCCAATCGCCTATCTTCAGGGGGCGAGATACGATTTTTTTGTTGTAGTATCGGGCTATTTTCTGCTTGTTGTTGATGACTCTGAGGTATGCCTTGTCTCGGCGTTCCTGTAAGAGGTCCATATTGAGTCGTAGCCCTGTCGCATTTGTCTCGATGTCGTAAGTTGTGATTCGTTCACTTGGGACCTCCATTTCCACCGGTACTACCGCTTCGGTGCCGTAAGCCAAGAGGTATGGGGACTCTCCCGTGGCCATTGTGGGGGTGGCGCGGAGTGTCCAGAGGACGTCCGGGAGCTTTGCTGCCCACAAACCCTTGGCCTCATCCAAGCGTTTCTTCAGGTTTTGCTTGATGAGCTTGTTGATAGCTTCTGCCTGGCCATTGGTTTGGGGATGTGCTGGGGAGGTGTAAAAGATTGTTGTGCCTTGATCGGACAAGAATCCCCGGAATGTGTCATTGTCGAACTGGGTGTCATTGTCAGTAATGATGGCTTGGGGCACTCCAAAACGACAATACAAGTTTCGCCAAAGAAAGTTGATTACTTTTTCAGTGGTGATTGTGGCGAGGGGCTCTGCCTCAATCCATTTTGTGTTGTAATCCACAATGACAATGGCGTACTTGAATTGTCCCGGGGCTGTGGGGAGTTGTCTAATGAAATCGAGTCCCCATTGGCTGAAAGGGACCGGCGAGATGATGATAGAGAGGGGTACCGGGGGATGATGTGCAAAATCTGCAAATTTGTGGCACTGAAGGCACGTTTGAATGACCGCTTTAGCATCACGCTCTAGGGTTGGCCAATAATACCCCGCACGAAGCGTTTTGAACATGAGGTTCCGGGCTCCTGCATGGTTCCCACAAATGCCACTGTGGAGCGATTTCAGCACTTTGTGCCCTTCTGTTGTGGGTAGGCACCGCAGTAGGGGACATGATTGGCCTCGGCGGTACAGCTTTCCACCTCTGAGCAAGTAAAGGGAGGCTTTGCGGCGTAGCCGCTGTGCTTCATACTTGTCTTGGGGCAAAGTGTCGTCCGAGAGGAAAGCAATGAATGGGTCCATCCATGAGGGCTGCTCCCTGGGCTCAAGGGCAAAAATTTCTGAATAGGCTCTTGAGATACTTGGCTTATCCAGTGTTTCGATGTGGACATCCGGGGGCGTGGACTCGGGAGGAGCCGTGGCGAGTCTTGCGAGGGCGTCAGCCTTGGAGTTCTTGGCTCACGGGATTTGGGTGAGTTTGTATGAGGTGAAGCTTTGCAGAAGTGCCCCCGCGAGACTTTTATAGGATTCCAAGTTGTGCTGGTTAGCTTTGAAGTCCCCTGCCACCTGACTGACAACAAGTTGGGAATCACTGAAAATGTGGAGGTGTCGGGCTCCGAGCTCTCGGCAAAGTTGAATGCCTGCGATAAGGGCTTCATATTCAGCAATGTTATTGGAGGCTTTGAATTCGAACCGGAGGGCATACTCATACGAGTGACCCTTGGGGTCCGTGATGATGATTCCTGCTCCGCTGAGTTTGTTGTTGGAGGATCCATCCACTTGGAGCTCCCAGATGGCGTCCCTGGCGGGGGTGTCTGGGTGGGAACTGCTATCGGCCAATGGGATGAACTCAGCAATGAAGTCTGCAGCTGCCTGCCCTTTGATGGCCACTCGCGACTTGTAGTGCAAGTCAAACTCTCCCAGCTCAACTGCCCATTTGACCATGCGGCCTGAGGTTTCAGGTTTCTGCAATATTTGACGTAAAGGCTGGTTGGTGAGTACATGGATTGTGTGGGCTTGGAAATACGGCCTGAGTTTCCTGACGGCAGTGATGAGGGCGAGAGTAAGTTTCTCTATGTCTGGATAGCGAGTCTCTGGATCCGCGAATCCTCTGCCACAATAGTATACTGGGAGTTCTTGATCATGGACATGGCGTGTGAGAGCTGCACTGATGGCCGTGGCGGAAACAGCCAAGTATAAATAAAGTACCTCTCCGGGAATTGGCTTGGAGAGGAGAGGGACAGTGGCGAGGTATGCCCTTATGCTGTTGAAGGCTTCGTCATGTTCCGGGCCCCAAGTGATTTCTTTTTTATGTTGTGCCTTGAGAAGTTGAAAGAAGGGATTGCACCTGTCTGTGAGACGAGAAATAAAGCGTGCTAGGGCTACCAGGCGTCCGGTAAGGCACTGGACTTCGCTCCGGGACGTCGGAGCAATCATGTCTAGGATGGCTTGGACTTTTCTGGGTTGGCCTCAATGCCTCTTTCACTGACCATGAAGCCAAGGAATTTGCCGCCTCCCACAGCAAGGATGCATTTCTGAGGGTTGAGACGCATCCCGTGTTCGAGGAGCTTAGTGAATACTCTGTCGAGGTTGGCAATGTGGTCATCTTCTGTCTTGCTCTTGACCAACATGTCGTTGACATACACTTCCATAATCTCGCCAATTTCATCTTCGAACATGGCGTTAACGAGCCGTTGATAAGTTGCCCCCGCATTCTTGAGGCCAAAGGGCATGACCTCGTAATAGTACAATCCTTTATCGGTGACAAAGGTTGTGTGAGCTTAGTCGGCGGGGTGCATTTTGATTTGGTTGTAGCCCGAGTAGGCGTCAAGGAAGCTGAGAGTTTTGAAGCCAACTGTGGAATCAACCAGTTGGTCGACTCGTGGCAAGGGGAAGCTGTCCATAGGGCAGGCCTTGTTAAGGTTCGTGTAGTCAACACACATGCGCCACTTGCCGTTAGGTTTGGGGACCATGACGACGTTGGAGACCCATGTCGGGTAGGAAACTTCCCGGATGAATTTGATTTCCTTGAGCCGTTGAACCTCAGCTTGGATAGCTGCGTGGCGAGTCAGTCCGCGCTTGATTTGGGAGACTCGCCATTGAGCGTTGCGGGCCGGTTGCCTTGGCAAGTCAGTCCGCGCTTGATTGGGGACTGTCGCGAGGCAGCCAGTCAGTCCGCGCTTGGTTGGGGACTGTGGCTATGTGGCGAGTCAGTCCGCGCTTGATTGGGGACTGTCGCGAGGTGGCCAGTCAGTCCACGCTTGGTTGGGGACTGTGGCTATGTGGCGAGTCAGTCCGAGCTTGGTTGGGGACTGTCGCGAGGTGGCCAGTCAGTCCGCGCTTGGTTGGGGACTGTGGCTATGTGACGAGTCAGTCCGCGCTTGGTTGGGGACTGTCGCGAGGTGGCCAGTCAGTCCGTGCTTGGTTGGGGACTGTGGTTATGTGGCGAGTCAGTCCGCGCTTGGTTGGGGACTGTTGCGAGGTGGCCAGTCAGTCCGTGCTTGGTTGGGGACTGTGGCTATGTGGCGAGTCAGTCCGTGCTTGATTGGGGACTGTCTTGAGGTGGCCAGTCAGTCCGCGCTTGGTTGGGGACTGTGGCTATGTGGCGAGTCAGTCCGCGCTTGGTTGGGGACTGTCGTGAGGTGGCCAGTCAGTCCACGCTTGGTTGGGGACTGTGGCTATATGGCGAGTCAGTTCGCGCTTGGTTGGGGACTGTCGCGAGGTGGCCAGTCAGTCCGCGCTTGGTTGGGGACTGTGGCTATGTGGCGAGTCAGTCCGCACTTGGTTGGGGACTGTCGCGAGGTGGCCAGTCAGTCCGCGCTTGGTTGGGGACTGTGGCTATGTGGCGTTGCGGCCGCTGCGTGGCGAGTCAGTCCGCGCTTGATTGGGGAGACTCGCCATTGCTCGTTGTGGGCCGTTGCATGATCTCTGAGGGGGGATCATCCAGATGCAGGGGCTTCCTCCCATAACCTGTCAATCAAGGAGAGAAAAGCGTCAAGGGGTCTAGGGTTTTAGTGGTTCTACTGGCCTCAGATTTGGGAAGCGTCCCACTTCACCCTCTATCGAGTAGGCGCGAGCGCTTGGCTGTTTGCAACCAGCTTCATTACTACTACGCGGATCCACTGTTTCACGGTATGAATTGGTGGCATTCTTTTTCTTTGGATTTATCGGGGGTGAATGAAATGGTTCACATGTTTTTGGTGTTGGTAGGAAGCCTAAAGTAAGAGTTTTGTTGTCGGGCTGGCTAGGGTTAAGAGATGGCGGGACGGGTCGTGCGAGTTGGCCAGAGGGACCGTGTTAGCCGCGTGGTGCGCCGCTATGGGGCGAATAGGTTTGTGTTGTCTTGTGGGAATGGAGTGTGGCATGTTTACATGACAAAGCACCTCATGGCATTTAGAATGAGCCGCTAGTGGGCGAAGTGTACATTATTGGTGCCGCTATTGGGCTAAAATACATAAACAATGTAATTAACTGGGATATAGATGGAGGTGGCGAGCGTTCCAAGGGCGGGGTAGCACGCGACCATCGCAATCGCGGAGGTAGAATGTGGCGGGTCCCGGAGCGTCAACTATCTCGAGTGGGCCTTCCCACTTTGCCTTGAGACCAGTAGGGTGGGGGATGACCTCTTTCATGACCCAATCGCCTATCTTCAGGGGGCGAGATACGATTTTTTTGTTGTAGTATCGGGCTATTTTCTGCTTGTTGTTGATGACTCTGAGGTATGCCTTGTCTCGGCGTTCCTGTAAGAGGTCCATATTGAGTCGTAGCCCTGTCGCATTTGTCTCGATGTCGTAAGTTGTGATTCGTTCACTTGGGACCTCCATTTCCACCGGTACTACCGCTTCGGTGCCGTAAGCCAAGAGGTATGGGGACTCTCCCGTGGCCATTGTGGGGGTGGCGCGGAGTGTCCAGAGGACGTCCGGGAGCTTTGCTGCCCACAAACCCTTGGCCTCATCCAAGCGTTTCTTCAGGTTTTGCTTGATGAGCTTGTTGATAGCTTCTGCCTGGCCATTGGTTTGGGGATGTGCTGGGGAGGTGTAAAAGATTGTTGTGCCTTGATCGGACAAGAATCCCCGGAATGTGTCATTGTCGAACTGGGTGCCATTGTCAGTAATGATGGCTTGGGGCACTCCAAAACGACAATACAAGTTTCGCCAAAGAAAGTTGATTACTTTTTCAGTGGTGATTGTGGCGAGGGGCTCTGCCTCAATCCATTTTGTGTTGTAATCCACAATGACAATGGCGTACTTGAATTGTCCCGGGGCTGTGGGGAGTTGTCTAATGAAATCGAGTCCCCATTGGCTGAAAGGGACCGGCGAGATGATGATAGAGAGGGGTACCGGGGGATGATGTGCAAAATCTGCAAATTTGTGGCACTGAAGGCACGTTTGAATGACCGCTTTAGCATCACGCTCTAGGGTTGGCCAATAATACCCCGCACGAAGCGTTTTGAACATGAGGTTCCGGGCTCCTGCATGGTTCCCACAAATGCCACTGTGGAGCGATTTCAGCACTTTGTGCCCTTCTGTTGTGGGTAGGCACCGCAGTAGGGGACATGATTGGCCTCGGCGGTACAGCTTTCCACCTCTGAGCAAGTAAAGGGAGGCTTTGCGGCGTAGCCGCTGTGCTTCATGCTTGTCTTGGGGCAAAGTGTCGTCCGAGAGGAAAGCAATGAATGGGTCCATCCATGAGGGCTGCTCCCTGGGCTCAAGGGCAAAAATTTCTGAATAGGCTCTTGAGATACTTGGCTTATCCAGTGTTTCGATGTGGACATCCGGGGGCGTGGACTCGGGAGGAGCCGTGGCGAGTCTTGCGAGGGCGTCAGCCTTGGAGTTCTTGGCTCACGGGATTTGGGTGAGTTTGTATGAGGTGAAGCTTTGCAGAAGTGCCCCCGCGAGACTTTTATAGGATTCCAAGTTGTGCTGGTTAGCTTTGAAGTCCCCTGCCACCTGACTGACAACAAGTTGGGAATCACTGAAAATGTGGAGGTGTCGGGCTCCGAGCTCTCGGCAAAGTTGAATGCCTGCGATAAGGGCTTCATATTCAGCAATGTTATTGGAGGCTTTGAATTCGAACCGGAGGGCATACTCATACGAGTGACCCTTGGGGTCCGTGATGATGATTCCTGCTCCGCTGAGTTTGTTGTTGGAGGATCCATCCACTTGGAGCTCCCAGATGGCGTCCCTGGCGGGGGTGTCTGGGTGGGAACTGCTATCGGCCAATGGGATGAACTCAGCAATGAAGTCTGCAGCTGCCTGCCCTTTGATGGCCACTCGCGACTTGTAGTGCAAGTCAAACTCTCCCAGCTCAACTGCCCATTTGACCATGCGGCCTGAGGTTTCAGGTTTCTGCAATATTTGACGTAAAGGCTGGTTGGTGAGTACATGGATTGTGTGGGCTTGGAAATACGGCCTGAGTTTCCTGACGGCAGTGATGAGGGCGAGAGTAAGTTTCTCTATGTCTGGATAGCGAGTCTCTGGATCCGCGAATCCTCTGCCACAATAGTATACTGGGAGTTCTTGATCATGGACATGGCGTGTGAGAGCTGCACTGATGGCCGTGGCGGAAACAGCCAAGTATAAATAAAGTACCTCTCCGGGAATTGGCTTGGAGAGGAGAGGGACAGTGGCGAGGTATGCCCTTATGCTGTTGAAGGCTTCGTCATGTTCCGGGCCCCAAGTGATTTCTTTTTTATGTTGTGCCTTGAGAAGTTGAAAGAAGGGATTGCACCTGTCTGTGAGACGAGAAATAAAGCGTGCTAGGGCTACCAGGCGTCCGGTAAGGCACTGGACTTCGCTCCGGGACGTCGGAGCAATCATGTCTAGGATGGCTTGGACTTTTTCTGGGTTGGCCTCAATGCCTCTTTCACTGACCATGAAGCCAAGGAATTTGCCGCCTCCCACAGCAAGGATGCATTTCTGAGGGTTGAGACGCATCCCGTGTTCGAGGAGCTTAGTGAATACTCTGTCGAGGTTGGCAATGTGGTCATCTTCTGTCTTGCTCTTGACCAACATGTCGTTGACATACACTTCCATAATCTTGCCAATTTCATCTTCGAACATGGCGTTAACGAGCCGTTGATAAGTTGCCCCCGCATTCTTGAGGCCAAAGGGCATGACCTCGTAATAGTACAATCCTTTATCGGTGACAAAGGTTGTGTGAGCTTGGTCGGCGGGGTGCATTTTGATTTGGTTGTAGCCCGAGTAGGCGTCAAGGAAGCTGAGAGTTTTGAAGCCAACTGTGGAATCAACCAGTTGGTCGACTCGTGGCAAGGGGAAGCTGTCCATAGGGCAGGCCTTGTTAAGGTTCGTGTAGTCAACACACATGCGCCACTTGCCGTTAGGTTTGGGGACCATGACGACGTTGGAGACCCATGTCGGGTAGGAAACTTCCCGGATGAATTTGATTTCCTTGAGCCGTTGAACCTCATCTTGGATAGCTCGATACTTGTCTGGGTGGAAGGCGCGTCTCTTTTGTTTGACAGGGGGGTGGTCTTGGAGGATGTTGAGTTTGTGGGTGATGATGTTAGGGGAGATTCCCGGCATGTCGGCGTAGGACCAAGCGAAGACTGCTTGTTTTTCTTGGAGGAAAGTAATGAGCTTGTGGCGGAGTTCCGGGCTGAGACTTGAGCCAATGCGGACTTTCCTTTCCGGGGCAGTGGGGGACAGGGATATCCATTCTGTGTCTTCAGCTGGATTAGGTCGCGGGGCCCTCTTTTTTCCAGTTCCCTCTGGGTCGTCCCGTGGGTCATCTATGGGTTCCGAGGGGCTGAGAGGCATCATCTCATAGGCGTTGCGCCCCTGTTGGATGGCGTTAAGATGGCAGTGCTCAATGGCTGCTCGGTCCCCTTGAACTGTCAAGATGCCACCTGGGGTATGAACTTTCATGAGGAGCATGTGGCCGGCTACGAAGCATTGCAGTCCCCACAGGATGTCCCGGCCTAAGATAAGATTATAGGACGAGGGACAGTCAACTATGAGGAAGCGAGCTGTAATGGAGGAGCGGCAAGGAGTAGTTCCTACCGCCACGGTTAGGCGGTCTGAGCCTAGCGGTTGTACGATGTCACCAGAGAAGCTGACCAAGGGGTCGTGGTTGTTATACAGTTTGGCGCGGTCCCGCCGAAGTCCCTTGTAACAATCAGAAAACATGACACTTACAGCGGCCCCTGTATCCACTAAAGCTCTGTGGCACCTGTAATGATCCACCTGCACATTGATTATTAAAGGCTCACAGTGGTGGCGATTTGTGGTATCCTCATCTCTGCGGAATGTCACTTGATCCCACGCTGATGGGGTGATCGTGACACCGCGTTGGATGTTAAGGATGTCTGAGGGTGCCGTGTATTGCCGTGTTACAGAAGACTGGCGTTGGGGGAACCGTGGAGCTCCGCCATGTAGGGTTAGAATCTGGTCACGAGCACAATATTGGTGGAGTTGCCCATTCTGGACTATGGCGTTGTTGTGGCCAGTGGAACTATATTGTGAGAAGAGCGTCTCAGGGTGGAGATAGGGGTCCCTCGTGCCTTTACACTTCTCCATCTTCAATGATTTGGTGGAAGTGGGGATGGGTTGGGTAGATGGATTAGGTTGATGTGGTAGGGGGGAGTCATTGAGGATTGGAGATGGTTGGGGGGCTGGGAGTGGAAATGAGGGATGGTCAAGGGGATGAGATATGTAAACAATCTGGCTATGCCCTCCCGGGAGCATGGAACCAGTCTGGCCTTGAAGAGAATCCGGGGTCCCGGCAATTCGCGCCGCGCGGTCTGAGCGATCGTTGTACACGTGACGATGCTCTAACGTGGCGCGGAGCAAGGATTGCTCTTTCTCCAACTCAGCAATGCGTACCCGGTACGCTTCCGCTTCTGCCTTTTCCTTCGCCGCTTGCTCGCGGAGCGAATGGAAGTCTCGCTTGAGGAGTTCAAGGGCTGTGGCGGGGTCGGGATAGCTAATATGGGCTGGGCTGCTGGTTTGGGGAAGGGATGTGTTGCCGGGTTGAAGTTCCACTTGAATGCCAGGGTCCACAGGGTCATCAATAATCTCTACCATGGTGCTGAGTTCCGAGGCAAGTGGGAGTACCACAAGATAGGGGCCATCCTTCTAGCGCCAATTGTTTCTACCTGTTTCGTCCCTGGCATTCAAGAGGAATTATTAGTTTTACTACACTATAAGTTTTACTACAGAATAATTTTCATGCATGTATCTTTTTGATGCAGTTTTTGTATTTCTTTTTTGCCTTGTTGATGCATCTTATCATCGAACTCATCGTTCTAGAGGAATTATTAGCTGTAAATTATTCACACTAAGAGGTATCACACTACTACAATTACAGCTTCTTTTTTAATTTGAAATATACAACAATTACAGCTTGTAAGAACCAAAAGCTTCTTTGTTTTTTCTTTCTTTATCTGCATATTTACAGCTTTCAGAAATTGGGCTAAACATGTACATTAACCATTAACCCAGAAAGAGACTTGGTTAAATGGCAGAGGCAGATAGTCCCATCAATCTGTACCATTTTCATTAGATTTATATACTTCAAGAATGCTTTGACATATTCTATTTCTCTTCTGTACTAATCACAAACCAATCAAATCTGTAATGGAATGCAAATGCAAGATGACTGTTACAGCAGAAGGCATCATTTGAAAAGTTCACTGCCAAGAGTTACAGCACCTATCTCTTCATCAACTTCAATTTGAAAATGGCTAGTTTCTCTTGCTTGAATCCGTTCGAGCTCTTGAACAACAATCTTCATGTGTGGTCTTTGTTCACTAGCATCTATACACATCAATGCTAACTCCATCATCTGTTTTGTTGCAGCTTGTATTGTATATTCTCCTAATGTTTTATCAACAAATCTCTCCAAATCCTCACAACCCTTTGCCTTCAAATAAATACACAATCTTGTAAGAACCGAAAGCTTTGAAACAAGTATAGATGTACTTCACCTAGTTACTTTCTCTCTTTTTCACATTAATAGTACATATGCGAATTTCACAACTGAACAAAGGTTGCAACCAGTAGTATATGCATAAACTGAGAGTCTGAGATATAAAGTTGCCACTAATAATGGCTTTTATGAAAAGACTTGCGTACCTGCAATAAGAGATTATCCCCCGAAATCAGCTGGTATCTGCCATTTGCTTCACATCCACTGATCAATTCCAGTAAGAAGACCCCAAAACTGTACACATCACCTCTTTCTGAAAATTTGTTCAATGAATCTAACCTTTAGGAAAAAGGATTAGATTAGACATCAGTACCAAATTAAGCTGTTGTTTAAACTCTGCAGACTTCTTTTCGCAGATGGATGTTCAACAAAACTCAAAGCAACTTTGGTTACAAGGCACTAAGATTGTCACAGCTATTCAATGTTGGACTGAAACTTAGGCCTTATATAATAGCAAAATAAAATCAAGGGCTGACAGCATGAGATCAACAGAGTGGCAATCAAGTAACATTGTTGAACTCCATCTATGCTCTGTTACGGATGTTTAAATTTACAAAAGAAAAAGAAAAGTAAAACCCACGCGAAATGACTTTCTGTAGTATCAGTATTAGAGGTATGCATTAGGTGACTTCCAGTAAAGTGATCAACATCAATATTAGGTGCTAATTTCACTAAACAAATCACTTGGCATGCAAAAATGACCTGCAAGAATCTTCGGTGAGTTAACTAGTGGAGGACTCTTACTCTTGTTTTCCTTGCATATGTCATTCTTACACATTATGTGATCTGGTAATATAATTTAGCATGACGGAGACCAAGAGATGCATTCTATCTTGTAGCTCACACAATAAGTTAGTGGACTGAAGAGAGATTACATACTCTGGGTCAAGAAAGCAGTCTATGGCTGAAGATGATCCGGCATAGTGACCCTTATTCAGCAGTCTGGTTAGTCCATAATCGGACACCTTGGCTGTAAAGTTATCATCCAAAAGGACATTGCTTGTCCTGAAATTCATGTGCAGGAGGGGAGGTACCAAACTATGAAGATGTGCAAGTCCTGGTCCAAAATAAAAGTAATATATTTATGAAGAACAAAAATTAAGGCTTGCACTAGAAGTTGAACCAGCTGATGTACCTTTGGCTGCTCCCAAAGCAACCGATAACCTTTGCCGTAAATTCAACTTTCCAATAGGTAAACCTTCAGCATCTGCATAACAATGTGGTTAGATGGAATGATAGAGATAGAGAATCATTTGCTAAGTGAATGAGTAAGTTAGTGAGTGAGAGAGTACCATATAGATGATTCCTGACATTTCCATTTGGAAGATAGTCATAGACAAGTAACTGTTGACTTGAATCCTGACAATAACCAATGAGCCTGAGAATATGCACGTGATTCACACGAGCTATGTGCTTCACCTATATTTGATCAAGACAAATCAAGATACTAAGAAGTTCCATCAAAAGAGGGTCTAGACACTACCTCACAAAGAAAGTCAAGGTTGAGTGGAGAATAAATGATTGCTAACTTGTTTACCTCTTGAAAGAAATACTGAGTTGGAGCATGTAGGCGTCTCTTAATAGCCACAATAGTTCCATCTTGGAGCAATCCCTTGTAGACCAAACCAAATCTGCCTTGGCCTATAATATTATTTTCATTGAAATTGCTAGTAGCTTGCTCCAGTTCCAATATTGTCAGTTGCCTCAAGTTGTGTGTGTCATATGGAGATAGAGCAACCGCATAGGGGGATGTGTCCCCTCTTGTCCATTCAACTGTAAGAAGTGAAAAGATAGAAGAAACTTATTTACTTAACTACACAGCTAGCCATATCACAGCCTTAACAGTTTGGAACGTACAACTTAGAAACGAATGCAGAAGAAAAGTGTCCCCATAGCTAACTTACCATGGGGGGATTCTATAGAAGATGATGTATCAGATGTTCTCCTCACCACTCTTTTGACACGCATTAAATAGATGTAAACAAGTATCGCTACAATAACCACAAGCAAAGCAGCAGCAACTCCACCAATGATGGCTGCAACTTTCTTTTTCGGTTTTTTGTCACCAGCTGCTTGTACAGGTGTGAGTGGTGGAACACTGCTGTCCCCATCAACTATGTGTGCTATCCTTCTGTTTCTTGGTTTATGGATCTCTTTTTGTACATTGATTGAAGACTGTGTCACGAAAAGTCTTGGAGCAAATGGTGCTAAGCTGACTCTGTTAGGCCGCAGGGGAATTGAAGAGATACCAGGAAATTTGCTGCTGAGTGAAGAAAAGGATGAACCAAGTCAAAATAAAAAAATAAAATAAAAAACCAAAATTGATTAAAACATTGCTATGAATATAAGCTACTTGTATTTCACTTCTACACCTAGTAAAGTGTACTAATATGAATATCATTCTTTGGTAATCATTTGCAGATTTCAGAAACTTGATATGTACTAAAACGAGAATTTATGTGTTACAATGTAGCCACCAGACTTGGGAGCACTAGAGCCTACATAAAACTTGTTTGAGGTAACTAGTTAAACATGAAACATAAAATGGATTCTTGAAGTAAGACCTAGAATTACATGATTGATCATTACCACCAAAATATACAGGTCACAAGAACTCAAAAGGCCAGTTCATAACACTAGCATCGAATCAGGTGAAGTCAGTAAATGTTTTTAATTCCAATAATGTTGATATTCAATGTACATACAACACCACGAGAGAGAGAGAGAGAGAGAGAGAGAGAGAGAGAGAGAGAGATCTTACGGAGAAACAACACAAGGGTCTTGCAGTTTATAATATTTGAGTAATGTCCATTGTTTTAGACATGGATATTTTCCAGTCTGTCCACTGGAGAGTTCAGGACTTTCAACTCTGCTATTGAAAGTCAGTAAAGCTTCAGCTATAGGAAAAGTAAAAGGAATAAAACATCAGTATTCTTCTCTAGCAACTACAATCACTATTAATGTATCCAAAAAATAAAAACTACAAGAAGCACAATTAAGGAAAGAAAATTTACTAACCCAAACGAATAATAAGTAAGAACATTACTATACCATTCATGAGCATGTCCAAAAACATATAATTTGTGGCAACAAAATAAGCTTGATAGGAGCTGCTGTTATGGTCTTGAAAAGTAAATTTCTATACAGCTGAACGGATTTACAAGCGATCAGCTTACAATCCTCTTAATCTCCATCCCCACATTTTCTTGTACCAACAATGTTCAAAAAGGAAAACCTGGCAAGTGTTCTAACCAGACTCATGTATTTTGAACCTCTTTGAATCTGGGAAACTCCAAATTTTTGGCTCTACAAAGCCTAAATACAAAACAATTCCAATCACCATGTGCATATTCAAAGCAACAACAGTATGGAGAATGAGTTTGCTACTTATTGTGAATTGCATTGTAATGAGTAAGACTAGAGAGTAGAGAGAGAGAGAGAGTACCATATATTATGTAACTCGTTCTGCTGGGTTGTAAAATCTGAATGAGTATAAGCAGAGGCAACTGTTGCCACCAGAACAAGCGCATTGTCAATAAGCATCAACCCATTGAAGCAACCCAGAACCAATTTAGCATTAAACCCAATTATCAAATACCCTTGATGATTTCAAACTACAAAAGATATGAACCAAAAAAAAATTATAAATCAAGTATGTATCAGACAATTCAGATTCTTCTTGAGACTTGGATTTCAGAAAGGGCAAAGAGAGTGGGGATAAGAACAGAAGGAAAAACCCTGTAAAACCGACACAACAGGCTGTTATTGTTGAAATGGACTTGACCATAATTGGCTTTGTTTAACGGCTAAAATCCCCACAATTCCAAATTAGGAAGAAAAATCCAATTCCAAATCCCAAGAGATTCCCTGGGAATCTCAAAAAGCTGAGCCTGAATACCAGAAAAGTGATTGCCAGAACATCCACAAGAAAGAGTTTGAAACTGGTGAGGTCTCAAAACCCAGATACAGTAACTTTTCTCAATCACTTGTATTGTGAATCCCAGGTCCTCTACTTTAACCACTAGTTTTTCCTTTTATTTTGAAAAAAGGTAACTTTTTTCTCATAGATATTTTACTTTTCTTGCTCAGAAAAGATCTAGGATTCTCAAAGAAAACACCTTCAAATCTTGAAACATATCTGGGTTTTTGATTATTTCTCAAGAAAAGCACAACCACAGAGAAAGATACACAAAAGTTAAAACAGATAGCTACAGCTGCAATTAACTTATTTAGTCAGTCAGAGTTCTTAAATCCTAAGACATTGATTCAACACAACTACTAATCACTGGTCCTGAGCTAGACAAGGTCTGAGCTTGTTATATATGCAAGTCTAGATAGAAACAGAAAAATAAAAGCTGACTGCTGACCATGCCCTGCAAGAATGGAGATTTTGAATTATGAAAAAAGCAGCTCTTGTTTTGGGTTTTCCAGCTTACCGAAGAGACTTGTTTTGTTGCAGTTGTGGAGGACCCTTTTGCAGGTTGTTTGCATTGGCAACAAAGACTTGGTTCCCAGAAGAAAGCAGCCAAAGACAAGCACATAATTAATGGCGCCTAAGATCTTCCTAGTTGGGTCCAGATGTTCCTATGACTCAAAAAAAAAAAAAAAAAAAAAAAAACAGTTGTTCTTGAAATGCCCTTCCTTTTTGGCCTCTTCACATTGGGGGGTATGGCCTCTTCAATAATGAGGGTAGGAGACTATTATAACAATCATTAGTTTTTACTTCCGTATTGGTAGGAACTGTTGTCTCAGGGCCAATTCCATCAAAATCTCAAACTTCCCAGTGATTACAACAAATTACATATAAAAGAACAATGCGGGGATTGATGGTTGTAAATATGAGTTATATTGTTGTTAATTATATGCTCCAACTAATTGTTTTGCCAAATAAAACTACCAAATCATTGTTATGACTTTGCACACCGTGATGTAAAATATTAAAACAGAAGCTAGTACATTATATATGGGCCAAGGAAGAAAATTTCAGTGATTACGGAAATTTTGACCTTTTAAAATATGAAAATTTCAACGAAAATTTCGAAGAAATATCAATTGTAGTAAAAAAATGAGAAAATTAACGAAAATTTAAGGAAAAACGAGGAAATTTTAAACTAAACTTTAAGAGATGTTTGTTTTCTATATTATGTGCTATATTTAAAATAAAAACCTTGAATAAACATTTATCTACAGGGAGTTGTAGTAAGTTAAGATGAAAATGTTAGTGATGAACCTCTAATAATTCTTAAAAATTTACTTTAAACATCTTTTGTTTTTTTTATGGCTAGAAACCCAAAATGAGGCTTGATTATCACGCCTTATATATATTATATATTTCATATGGAATTATATGAGTGTTTTAAAACCACGTAGAAGACCTATAAGGTACAAAATTTTCACTAGTATTAGTTGGAAATATCGGAAAATATCGAAAATATCGAAATTTTTAGAAATATTGGAAAATATCAGAAGTTTCAGATGAGAAATACTTGAAAGAGGAAATATATATCGCTAGGTGAAAAACAAAAACAAAAAACAAAAATTTCGGCAAAATATCGCCGAAACTTTTGCTTTTTTCTTCTTTGATACGGGCAATGATTTGAACCTTCCACCAACAAACAAACAATCATAAACAACGGGTGTTCTTCGTTTTTGTTTTTCTTCTTTTCCTTTTTCTTTTTCTCTTTCAGATTTAATCAATGAACTCTATTGTTCCCTTCTTTTCTTCTTCATGTATTTATTTCTCTGAACACTTCTATTTGTTACTTCTTCTTCATGTTCTGTCAAGGTTGCCCCATTGTTATGTATTGATGGAGCAAAGTCACTGTCTAAGATGGTCCAAAAGTCTTATTAGGAATGCTCACATGACACTGGCTATGACCTTTGGCTGGGGGTCACATGCAAACAACTTTGCTATTAAGCCAAGTTGGGAAACTGAAGTGTTTTGGTCTCAAGTGATGGACAACAATATATGCTAGGAACCCTTGTATTTTCTTGTCTTAAAAGATCAATGTTTGTGTCAACTACACCAAAATAGTACAAAACCTTATTCAAGATCAATGTTGTAGCGACTTCCAATAATTATTGGGAGTAAATTAGACAATAGAGCATTGAAAAGATCAACTGTGTGTCAAGTACTCAAAGTTTCTCCCAGCAAACTTCATATTTTTCTAAGGGAGAGCTGATGCGGCTACAAGAGTACCATCTAGCCTTAATTAATAAAATGTTAAGTCTAAAACTCTTATTACAATAAACATCCAAAGTATATCCCAAGGCAGTATAAATTTCTACAAAATATAACTATCCTAACAAACAACAACTAGCTACCAAAGAAAATTGTTTTACCAACGACTTCATTTACTTTGACACAGCGGTGACATAATGTAAAAATCACTAAATATCTAACACGAATATATGATTACATATCCTAATGTGCAATTATCTATCTTTCCAATTATCTTGTCGTCGGAAGATAGATCGGACGACACTTAACTTCACCCCACTAGTAAGTGATTACTAAGATGTTTCAGTTCTCCAGGTTGTCTCTTGCCTACCCATGGATTAAGTAGCAGTTCAGAAGCTACTGAAGCAAGAAACTCGTTGCCTACCTAGAGCACACATGCAAGACACTTTGAGTGCACACATAGTTACACAACTCGACTAGCCCCACACAATAACTATAGGAACTTATTACATGCTAAAGATGTGATAATGACTAACCAACTAAAATAAGTAAAGGTAAATAAACCAACTAAGACCAGGCTCAAAATGATGGCCCAAACCCAAACATCAACCAAGGAAACAAGGGAGATCCAAGCCGCCACATAAGCCTAGCCCAACTCTACCATGATCACCATCGCCAGACCACCATCTACATGGCGCCAAAATAGTCGTTGGATTGTTGCAGTCATCATCTGGCTCTCCCTACCACTACATGGAAACATGTCGCTCTTGTTAAGCAAACTCATCCCCATACCAAATAGAATCCAAGAATGGACCAGTTTGATCTGATGACCGCGCTTCCATGCCACAGAACTCCTCATACCCCGCATCTTCCGAACTTGTGCCACCAAGCTAATCAGCAAACCAAGCCATCGATAGATACACCGAACCCCGCCATTCTCTACGATTTCCCTTTTCCTGAACTCATAACTTGCCACCAAGCTCTCCCTGATCCACATGCCCACATCAGATGTCACTTGGAGCCCAACGCATTCCAGACCCAAACATAACCAACAAATGCAAGTTTGACGAAGGCGAAGGGGCTCGTTGCCGGCTAAGGAGGTAAAAATCAAATTTCTCTCAAGCGCGTTCTCAATCTAATTCTTGAAGATTTATGCCTCTTAGCAAAATTCATCTTAGAATGTAGTTAAATTCGTTTTACTTCCAAATGTCCCCATGAGTTGTTAATATGCATAAGAAAAGTATTTATATCAAGTGATAGCTTCTAAATAGACTTTTGATTGTTCTGAAATAACGGTTAGATAAGTGTTTGAAAGTTCATTCAATATTTTTCAAATTTCAAGATGCATATCATCTAACCAATTCATTCAAAAGGTCAGTTTGGTATTAAGTTTTGGGGAATAAGATCATTTATATTCACCACTTTATATATATTCCATGTTTGATAAAATCTTAAAAGGTGTATCTAAAACTTTTTAGTTTAAATAACTACGATTTAGAAACAGGTTGTGGATTGTTTTTTTAAAATTAAGTTTTTTTTTTCTAAATTAAGTGTTCTCACACTAATACCAAACTAAGCCGAAGTCTTCACTTGATCCTCATTATAAGATTGTCATTAGAATGTCTCTCTTTATATCAAAATAGGGTAAAAAAATGAAGTAACTGCTCATTGACTAAAGTGGGAAAAATTACTACCGCAAGGAATGACGTCATAACTTTTGCAGAAGTAATAACAATCAAAGCCGTAGGTGGGTATTCAAATAAAGGGGAGGCATTTGCTATAATTTCTTTTCTAGCAGCACTATAATTTACTATAATTCATTGTTCGCTTAGCATTTTGTATCTGTTTAAGAAAAAAAAATGATGGCGGTTTCTAGGAAGTTTTAGAGGTTAGGCAGTATAGATGGTTAGAAGTTGGGTCGTTTTGGCTCAAGGAAACCATTCATAAAGGGTGCTTTTAAATGTACCCAATAAATAACTAAGTAGACCCAACACGTTAATTTTGGTCAATTTTACCTATATTTAACCCAGCATATATTCCCAGCTTATCATCAATCATCAACGACTTCATTTTGTTTCAACCATATTGAAAGCTACCGCGAAAACATCAGAAGCGTTGTAAGTGTAGGATTATTCAAACTCTCCAGGTTTCTTTTACCTCAACTCTTGTGCTTTAATTTAGAGAAGCACCGGTGCACCACCAGCCACAAATTCGAGCAAGAGTGTGGATTTTGAACCCATTATCGACCACAATTTTCTTTCTCAAGCTTTATCAGATCTGGGTACAACCGTACAAGCTTCCATCAGGAATCATGTTTCTCCTCAAATTAACTTACAATAATATAATACATCAATGCTGGGGCTCTCAAGTTCATATGCCATACTAGATCAAAGAAAGAAAAAGTTCTTATGCCATATAATTGATTTTGATATCAGAACAATGATTAGAGACAGAGGAGGAGTTCCTCGAACACTGCAGTTTCATCTGTCATCCTTGTAATTTTGATTCATTTTTTCTATTCAAGTAGGGGTATAATTGTATAAAAAAATAATATTTGGTACATTTAGCAATTCACTAGGTACATTTAACAACACACGTACCCGTATCTACGGTTTTTAACCACCGATCATTCCGGTTTTGGCAATCGGGCCTTTTTCTTACAATACTTCTAATCCTTTTGAAGATTACACTGTTAAGATGGGCCTGCCCTTAGATTTGATCCCAAAAATGGACAAAACGAAGCCCCAAGTCGAGTCCCTCTTCTTAGCTGCGAGGTTCAAGAATAGGAGAGACCCATTTTTGCAGAGGATTTGGGAGAAATCTAACAGCCATGATAAGCGTTCTTGCTCAGGTGACCCAAACTCATTCTTCAATCTGATTCCTACTTTGTAGTTCGAAAATCCCTAAACCCAAATTGTATTGAACTAAATTTGATGATGCAGGAGCGTCTATTGGGCGCCGCAGCTGGAAGCATAGTCACCGCAATCGTTGTATTTGATCAACGCCGAAGCATCTATAGCTCCATTTCCGGCACGAAACCTGAATCCATTGCCCAATATCAGGTAACTCTTATTCAATTTGATGCGCTAGCCACCGTTTTGGTGGTAATTGAAACCCTAACTTTAGCTGGTTTCGTCCCTGGGTTGTGTTTGAAATAGGGTTGATATTGTTCATAACCAACCTTGTTATCAAGATTTGAACTTTTTACCCAATTGACCCGATAATTATGTAAGATCAGAATTTCGAAAAAGCTTTTGGTTTTCTAATGTAGTGTCAATGTAAGATGAAGGCCTCATGATTCTTCCCACTGGTTTCCATAAAAGGGCACTGAGTTGGTGGTTCTTTTACAATTGACAAAATGTTAATGGTTCTTCATTTTGACGTGATTAGATCAGTTTTCTGTCATTGATTTGTCCGGAAACTTATCTGAAGATTACCAAATCTTTGCTGATATGAATAAAGCTCAACCATGATCACTATACCATAATAAACTATATTCTGGTTCAAAACTGTATTGTTTCAGGGTAGGGTGTAGTTCTATTGAGCCTTAATCCCAACAGGACATAACAAAGAGTAGAATAGCGAATGCATTTTGGCTGGAAGTTTGGAACAGTTGTTCTGTACACATTCATATGCTGTGCTCTAATTTTCTACATACACCATATCAACAGAGTTTAGGGTCTGGAGTAGTGTTGATAGGGATGTTTCAGTCTTCCTAAGACATTTCATAGTTTAACAATAATGGCTAAGAAAGAAACCCAAGGGTGATTTGCCAAGAAGCCAACCTGTTTATTAAAGAAATATGTGTGGTTAAACAGAACAGAAAACTTGATCTAGATATATTTGAAGTACATTAGTAGATACTCGTAAGTCCTAACCTCCAGTGAAATCTTAAATACATGAGGGGATGACATTTATGCAAATTTGAACTTTCATATATTCGCAAAACTTATATGTTCAAAAACTTTTTACTGACGTTGTGAATTTGAGATTTATGCCTTCATGTTAGGGACTTCTGTGAACTTTGCTTATTTGGCTCTTTTATTGGATGTTCTTACATTTAGCGAGTAGCAGTGAACTTTTCCAAACTTATCAATCAAGCATGTCTGATGAAGATTAAAACAGTTACTCTGCACTTGCCTATGCAGTGCTTATTAATATATAAATCCTTCTTTCAAAATTTTACAGAGGATTGAGCCCTTATTTGGAAGGAAATCTCGCTCAGAGCTTGCACACCTCTGGAACAAAGCTGTGGATGAGACATTTCGACCAGTGATTGAGTCCCTTACGACATCCGGATGGTAGATTTTCATTCAGTAAATCTACCTGTCTATAATGTATGGAAGTCTGATTCTGTGGCCTTTAGAATTTGCCTACAAATTGTATCTTTTTACAAATTTGAGAAATCAGAACGGCTTGCACCTTGACCATGATGCAAAGACATAATCATATTGCCAACTTCTTTGTTTCTTGTTTTCAATTTTACGTTAATGACTATGCCCGTCTTGTTCTTACATGATAAATTATCTTTCTTGTTTTTACATGATAAATTATCTTTGGTCAAATATGAAAAACAGTACTGGAATGGTTTCAGCTCAAATTGGCAAACATATCCATCCATTGATGATCACACCATTGAAGATGTAATTGTTTGCCTACTGCTATGAATGCCTCAAATGGGACATGGTTGCAACACAGCTATGACCTGTCTTGGATAGGGTGGCTTTCATTCATAAGAGTGCCACAGGGTACTTTTCAAAAACACAGAACTGTTTGGAGCTTCCCACTCAAGTCGCAAGACACTTGACATTCACGATAAGAGTTGTTTATTTAGCCTCTGCAGTCCTTCCCTAAATGCCCAGGTTGTCAAACACAATCCATCTATTGTTCCCGACTTCCAGTTGCTACCATCTATTTTGCCCTATTTATACTGCTATATGCTATACCTGCAGTTTGATTCTCACAATCCTTTCCGCTGTGTGGCACCTTTCATTTACTTAATTTGAGAAAAGAGAATTCAATCTCAAAGATGCTAGTTCTATATTACCTTTTGTTGGCTTCGAACTTTTTTTTATCAAATGGTGTCTGGTGTCGTAGTTTGGTTCGATATGGGTTCTTCTGAACTTCATTCATTTCTAATAAGATTCTAAGATGTATACCAAGATGTTTATACAAACTCAGGATTATCTATCATCAGTAGTTTGTAAAGAGACGATTAGTTGGTGATAGTTTGGGTCACACGACTTATGGTATTTGTAACGACTCTGGGATTACGTCTTATGGTATATATAACCACTCTGGGATTAGGTCTCATGGTTTCTGCCTTTCTGGATTGTTATTCTTTCATTCCTTCAAAAGAGATGTTATTTAGATGAGTCAAGTGATTTAGCATTTCACTGGTGACCCTTTATTTCTGTGCATCACGAACTACCCTTGAAGATTACACTACATTAGTAATCATATTTTGATGCTGAAATCTGAGCATATTTGATCGTAAATTATTAGTCATACTCATAAATACCATGCAACTACATAATGAATTATAGACACACTACATAATCTGGTTCGACTACAATAAAACAAGCATCAAAAGGGAGGTAGTACATGGCTTCTCCAAGCTATGAAGCCTCATACATCAGGTTTCACAGTATTAGCCCTAGTCATTTTTGTTCTGCGTGCGACAATCACATGGTAAACTCCCATCGCCAGAAACACCACAAATCCTAAACCGAAGACAATGCCGACGATGCCACCAGCTCCAACCTTTGTCTTCCCATTCTGTGATCCAGAAAATCTACTCTCATGACCTTCAGTTGCTTCGACATGGGCTGCAACAGGCAATGGCGAGCAATTGGAAGCAACACACGGGTCTTTAGCAACCGGATGTTTTGCGTTTGGATGAAAAAAATCGTATGCTGTTGGTGAAAATGCCATTGGATTCTCTTTGGCTAGTCCATGAGGAGCTCTTTCCTGAGCACTAGCAATGGAGAGAAGGGTTAGAGAAGAGAACAAGAGAAAGAATGGAAGAATGGAAGACATTCTCACTTTCTAACGTTTGAATGTCTTTGACGCTAATGTTGTAGTAGTTTTCTTGTGAACCTTTTGGGTGCATTAGTATGGCTTTTATAAGGTTGTGGGAAGTGGTTGTTGCTTGGACTAGAATTTTGGTAATGAAAAAGAGGTTCAGGAGGAGGGAACAGAATGATGGGAATCTGTAAACACTACCAAATACCCTTAGCAACTTCAATTGTTTAACGATCATAATCTTGCTTACGAGGTTAATTTGCAAGCTAGCTACTGGAGGGCAGTTCCACTTTCTCCTATTCAATGGTCCATTTAGATGATAATTAACTAATTATGGACCAATTGTAATGACGTCCAATGTTCTACAGGGTATGGTGTTCATTTAGTTTTGTTGCAAGCTTATTATGTTCACTAAACTTTTCTCTAAATCATGTTTCATCTACATGAGTGTTTTACACATGAGTGGGGAGAAGGAATATGATCTATCATCTTTTTCTTCAATTTTCTATCTTCTTCATTTTTCTATTGTTCATCATAGGTTATCAACAAGCATATTATCATCATTTAAAGTTGTATTACAATGCACTACAAGTACGATATATTGAAAACTTGCATTGATAGTGTTTCATGGAGTGTTTTCATATAATAACAATTCTATAACGTGTTGTTATATATCTAAACTTTTGTTCACCAAATGTGACAGTGTTTCATTTGTTCAAGTGAGAGAGTATTTATCTGTAATCGAAAACATATACCGACAAATCATTTAGAGGCCGGGATAAGCTTCATTAGTACTCAACCATCTTTCTTTAATGAGTTGAGAAATGTATACCCAGAGTGAGTAATGGGAAGCATGCATGCTTGCATGGTTTCTTAGCTTGGAGGGGCGGCAAAGGACACATTGCCATCACATCTTTCATGATGTGTGTCATTTTAGTGGGTAGCCTCAGGCTCAGCTTCTGTCTCTTTCAATGTCATTGGATATTATGGCGTATTTAGGTTAGGCGCATGCCAAACCTTAAGTAAATGCAACTTCTTCTTCCCCAACCCACTCCACTGTGAAAATCATGACACTCTTCAAAGCTCTTTTCCCCTTTTCTTACCAAATCCCAACTCTTGCTTCTTCCACCTTCTGTAACAGTAGTCTCTTTCTCTGATCTACTTGAGAAATGCGCAAGATCCTTGCTTTACTGGGCCTTGAAGGCTTCACATGTTTTGGCAATGCACCGTCCGCAAATCACAGGAGTTTCTTGAATGTGATGATGGGATACGAATGAGTTTTGCCATATACTCTTGCAAGGTTTTCTGAAGGCCTAACGGGTCCAAAATTTTCGAATTTAACCTTCATTTTCAGTTTGTTTATTATTTTCTTTCTTATGTTTAACATCTTAAAAACTCAAACAGTTTACAAAAAAGAAAAAGAAGAAGAAGAAGAAGTTGGGTTCCAGGGTAGGTAGACGCCTTTTCCGCTCCCACCAAACTATTGAACGGGAGAATACATGCGTCTTTCGATGTTTCATGACGAAGTCCTCTCCCAGGTAAGTTGCAAGCATACTGCCTGGTGAGAAGAGTCGTGTATTTTTTTTATTTTTTATTTTTTTAAAAGGATAACTTATATTGCTTAATGCCTTAATTAATAGTCAATAGACACATACATAAGTTAAGGGAGGCTTACAAGCATCAAGACAAGTACCTTTACTGATTACACATAGGCTCAAAGAGAGTCCAAAGCAAGAGAAATCAAAACTTACTACCTAGATCCCTAGAACAGAATATTAGCTGCCTAAGACCTCAATTGGTGTACATCTAATAGGCTTAAGAAATAAGTAGTAAATCTACTTCCAAGAGAAGAGTCGTGTATTAATTGGTTAATAAAGAAAAAAACTTACGTAAGATCATTTGGAAAAATTTAATACATTTTTTAAAATAACAAGTCAACTCTTATAAGGATCAGACGTAGAGTACACACAAAGATTTGTGCCAATATGATTGACAAAAGAACTATTACCTAAGTACAAGCATCATTTTCAGCTATATATTAAGCTCATCCTATATAGTCATCGCACTTCCGATGAGAATTGAAAGGCACATGAAGAATGGGCTAATTGGTGACATCGTTACACAAAAAAGGGAGAGAGGTCACCAGCAACCCCGCCCATTTTGACAAAATAAAAAAAATTGAAAATTACAAGAAAATTAAAATTTACTAAGAGGCTTAGAGCAGAAGAAAGAGTATTGGGCGGAGTCAGGATGCACAGATCTCTTTTTGTATATATGAATCAATGTGAATACGTTATGATTCCGTTTGCACCTAAATTTGGCACTCCTTGGTGATGATCAAATTAGTTTAGCGATTTCAGCTTAAAGTGGAAACAGTCAGTCATTCAACCGAGAGTACGTGAAGGCATTTGATCATAAGGCCGAGAGGCATTCGACCATTTGGCCAAGAGTGATGGCATTCAGCCATCTTGCCAAGAGTGATGGCATTCAGCCATCTTGCAAAGAGTGAAGTATTTTGGTCATTTGGCCGAGAGTAAGGGCATTCGGCCATTTGGCCGAGAGTGAAAGCATTCAGCCATTTGGCTGAAAATGAAGGTATTCAGCCATTTGGCCGAGATTAAGAATAGTTTGTCATTTGGCATATATAGTTTGACTCAAAATGTGTTGGCCGAGATGCATTGAGTTCAGCCAGATCGGTTGAGAATATCATGGCCGAGATGCATTGAGTTCGACCGATTTAGTTGAGAGTGCAACGGCCGAGATACATTGAGTTTGGCTGAGTTGACCAAGAATGTATTGGCCAAGATGCATTGAGTTCAGCCTAATCGGTTGAGAGTATGATGGCCGAGATGCATTGAGTTTGACCAAATTGGTTAAGAGTGCAATGGCTGAGATGCATTAGGTTTGGCCGAGTTGACCAAGAATGTGTTGGTCGAGATGCATTGAGTTCGGCCAAATTGGTTGACAGTATAATGGCCGAGATGCATTAAGTTCGCCCGAGTTGGTTGAGAGTATGATGCCGAGGTGCATTGAGTTCAGCAAAATTGGTTAAGAGTATAATGGTCGATCGCGAGTTGCATTGAGTTCGGCCGAATTGGTTGAAAGTGCAATGGTCGAGATGCATTGGGTTTGGCCGAATCAACTATGAGTGTTGGCCGAGGTATATACAGTCAATATGGGCTATTTCATTTTAAAAACAATAACAACGGTCAAACTTAGATTCATGTTACTTTAGTCAAATGCGTGATATATTCCTTTCCGGTCGCATGATTGATTTAATTTTATTCCAATCTCAATAACCACACTGCTTGAGAGCTGATGGTCATGAGACTAGGGGGGGTTATGTTTGCACCTGAATTTAGCAATCCTCAGAGGTTGACAAATTGGTTTGATGACTTCAGATTAAAATGGAGTCCATTCGGTCATTCGGTTGAAAGTGAAGAATACTTAGTCGTTTCAGCCGAGGATAGGGATTGTTAGCCATTTGGCTAAGAGTAAAGCATTTCGGTCATACGGCCAAGAGTGAAAGCATTTCAGCCATCTAGGCGAGAAAGAATGAGTTTGGCCATCTAGCTGAGAGTAAGGGTGTTCGGCCACCTGACCAAGAGTAAGGGTGTTCGGTCACCTCACTGAGGTGAGAAAACTGTCTTATAGTGTTATTCCATTTGGGCATTTCGCAATGACCAATGTGCAAACAGGCCAAAACAAATAACTATGAGTTATCGTCTAAGCCCAAACAATAATTACAGCTGAGAGTTCATTCAAGAAAGGAGTTTATACAAGGAAAGACAACAATCAAATTAAAGATTTCAACTGCGAAAATCATAGATTTCAATCAGGGGAAATTATTTACAAATCATCCCAAAAGGTCCCTATGTGATTCCATGAGATAGGAAGCAAGCTAGCGAGGGTTTCCGACTTGTTATATATAGAACATTGTAACTCATTGTAAAGGTTCTTGCACCACACAAACAATTCAATACACAACTTTCAAACAAACTTATCTCTCTTTATTGCATAGGTACTTTACCATTTCATTCAACATCCAAACTCAATTTTTATTTTATGATTTACTTTGATTCAATTCTTTATAACATCTTAGTACTTTAATTTTCTTATTCTTTACTTTACATGTACATTACTTATGTAGTCGGTTGTGCGTGAAACAACCTCTGTAGCCCGTAAACCTGCAGGCATTCCACCACAACCGTGGCAAATTTAAGGATCCCGCCCATAAGCTGGATGAGCCGGGTTAATCATGGTCGTAATACTGGGCTCAAGACAATTGCAGACACGAGAGAAATCCACCTTGAAACTAGACATGAAATCCCACATCTGTTTCCTGGGAAAGGGAGCACCGGTTGGGCTATAAATACAACCCAACCACCAGCTTGTCAGGTACAATTACTACCCTTGTTAATTACTTTTTAGCCCATCAAAAACTGACTTAATCATCGGAGGAGGAAAGACCGGAGGCTCCCGGTCGTCCTTTCACTTGTTGGATAAATTGGCTGAGCTGTATGTGAATGAGATTGTCAGACTTCATGGCGTCCTTTCACTTGCTGGATAAATTGGCTGAGCTGTATGTGAATGGGATTATCAGACTTCATGGCGTACCTGAATCCATAGTGTCAGATCGGGATCCTAGATTTGTTTCTAAATTTTGGGGAGCTCTTCAGGAAGCATTAGGTACCCGACTACACTTCAGCATTGCTTTTCATCCTCAGACTGATGGGCAATCAAAGAGGACTATCCAAACTTTAGAGGATATGCTGAGAGCTTGTGTCTTGCAGTTTAGGGGGAGTTGGGATAAGAACCTTTCCTTGATGGAGTTTGCCTATAACAACAACTTCCATTCGAGTATCGGTATGGCTCCCTTTGAGGCACTTTATGGGAGGCAGTGTCGTACGCCATTATGTTGGAATGAAGTCGGAGAAAGAGAGCTTTGTGGTCCTGAGATTATCCATGTCACAAATGAGAAGATCAAGGTGGTCAGAGATAGACTCAAGGCCGCTCAGAGTAGGCAAAAGAGTTATGCAGATGTCCGCAGGAAGGACCTTGAGTTTCAAGTAGGTGTTTGGGTGTTCTTGAAACTATCTCCTTGGAAAGGGGTAGTACATTTTGGCAAGCGTGAGAAGCTTAGTCCGAGATATATTGGGCCTTATGAGATAATAGAGCGAGTTGGCTCTCTTGCCTATCGGTTAGCTTTACCTCCAGAGTTGTCCAGGATACATAATGTGTTCCATGTATCCATGCTTCGCAAGTATATTGCCGATCCTTCTCATGTGCTGGAAGAGCAGCCGATTAGTTTGCAGAAGGATTTGTCCTATGAAGAGGAGCCGGTTCAGATTCTAGACCGAAAGGAGCAAGTGCTTAGGAGCAAGTCAATTTCACTCGTCAAAGTGCTTTGGAGAAGCCACCAAGTAGAGGAAGCTACTTGGGAGTCAGAAGAGCAAATGAGGCAGCAGTATCCTTATCTCTTTGAGTAGCGAATTTGTAAATTTCGAGGACGAAATTTTTATAAAGAGGGGAGAATTGTCACTCCCCGACCCATAATTTTTACCTTTATTACTGGCATAGTGGTAATAAGAATTTTACCGTGTTCGTCATTAAGTGTAAAATATAATTGATCCCCAGAGAGGTGTAGGGGACGATTATTTTGTGGGATTATTCTAAGGAAGAAATTTTGACAACGGTAAAAAATGGTAATTTTTTACGGCGGTAAAAAATGGTAATTTTATTGGGGTATTATTTTGGGGTGTTGAATTTTGGTTTTGGGTATATAAGTTGGAGTAAGTGGACCGGGCCTTTGTTTTGGTCAAAGCCCGTATTTTTTTCTTTCTCTCTTCCTCCCGGTTTTCCCTCTCCCCGACCCGTTTCTGCCCGTTTCTTCTTTCCTGTCGACCGCCGCCATCTGGCAGTCCTAGATCGCCGCGCCAGTCCCGATCGATCGATCTCCGTCGCAGCTTCAATTCAAGACTAGTGGCAGCCCTTCTAGGGCCGCCGTGAGGGAGAAAAGGCCGCCGAAAGGTCCGACTGCTGGGAAGAGTTTTTCGCCGGAACTCCTTCCTCCGGCCGCTATAGCCGACGAGCCGTAGCTCAAAAGAAAGCCCTCCTCCCGTGCTTCAATCCCTCCAAAGGGCTCTCTCCATCTCAAGCTAGGTAAAAAGAAATCGGTATTTGAAATTCTAGGGTTTTTATGTGTGTTTTCGTTCGATTGACTTGGTTAGGTTTAGAATTGGAGTTTGTGATAGTTAGGAATGTTGTAGAGGAGGTTGAGAGGAAGATGCTGCCAAATTTTGGTGAGCATCAGAGGTCACCGTAGTTGGTCGCCGGCCTCCGCTGCCGGCGGAGCCGCCGCCGGCGCTGCCGCCGAGAAAATGTTTTTTGTGGGGAAAAATGTGAGGAGTTTAATGGAATAAGTTTTAGAATTTTTGCAGTAAAAAGGTGGTTCTTAAATTCTTAAAAGTTAGGGTTGTCCATTTTCGAGGGAGGTTTGCCGAGTCTTCGGTAAATTTTCTTTGGAGGTGGTCCCCGCAGGACTCATCTCGGGTTTCGGAGTGAAATTCGGGGCGGGTCTTGACATAGAGGCAGTCAACAAGATCATCAAAAAGCTTTTAAAAAAGTAGCTGGATGATGCCAAGGGCCTGTGGGCACAGAAGTTGCCGGAGGTATTATGGGTAATCAGAACCATAACAACAAAAGCAACGGAAGAGACACCCTTTTGTATGGCCTTCGGCATAGAAGCTGTCTTGCCGATCGAGACCTACATAGCTTCCGGCAGGGTCGAAAACTTTGATGCTGCGACCAACGAGTAAGGCCTCCAGTTGAATATCGACCTCATTGAAGAAAGGCGGGAAATGGCAGACTTGCATAATCAGGTCTACAAGCAACGAGTTGCGCGTCATTACAATAATAAATTCAGGACCCGGACATTGGGACTGGGGGACTGGGTGATGAAGAAAATCACGACCAAGACGGCCGCTCTAGATCCAACATGGGAAGGGCCATTAGAGATAGTCGAGGAGGTTGGCCCGACCACATTCTTTCTCCAGGTTCAGGATGGGATAGTTACCGAGCACCCCTGAAATACAGAACACCTCAGATTCTACCCAATTTAAAAGGAGGAAGGAGACCCATTGTAATTTTTGTAAGTCTAACAGGCCCGGGAGATCAACATGTCCCGGCAGGTGCTCTCCCCCTCCCCCCCCCCCCCCCCACAAAGGTCTAAGAAAATACAATACAAGAATGTTGATCAATTCCAAAATCCAGGCATAAGTTAGTTAATATCCCGAGTCATATCGACCGGGATGGCAATCCACAGGCATAAGTCATTTAATATCCTGAGTAATATCGACCGAGATAGTAATCCACAGGCAAAACTCAATTAATATCCCGAGTAATATCGACCGGGATGGCAATCCACATGCAAAAGTCAATTAATATCCCTAATAAAGTCACCGGGATGGCATTCCACATGCATAAGTCAAATAAGATCCCGAGTAAGTCAATCCATTAGAATCCCGAGTATAGTCGAGGCAATACACCAGACGATGTAAGTGACGCATAAGGTAAGCATAATATATTAAAACCCAGTATCTCGGTGTATACCACCAATAGGTCTTTACAACATGCTCGGGATGTTAAGTCACCAGGATCAAGTACATGGTTTGCAAAAACAAAAGCCTATCTTCTCCCAACACTTCGCAGCCTTCCCCGTCCTCATCCTCGAACGACTCGGCCAGGTCGTCATCACCATCACCTTCTTTCTCTGCAGCCCTCTCGGATGGCTCACCCTCCAGGGCATCTGATTCCCTGTCGGCAACAGCTTTAAACATCGACTCCCTCTCTTTGGCCTCTCGGGCCACGATTAGGTCTGCTGTCATTTTTGCCTTGTCCAAGTAGCCAAGGCGGCTCCATTCGCTAAACTTCTCGGTGATACCACCTTCTTGGGCCGCCTTGAGCATGGCTTTCAACTCATCCGACTCCTTGAAATTGGCAACGGCAAGTTCACCCTGTGTGGGAATCTGGCCCTACAAATCGACAATTTGGCCGTCTTGGTCCTTCAGCTTCGCCCGCAGCTTAGCATTCTCCCGTTGCAGCTCCTCTATGTCGCGCTCCAAGGCGACCACCTACTCGGCCTTCCCCTCTAGTTCTTTGGCATGAAGGCGGATTTTGGCCAACTTATCAGCTAGCGCGATATTCTCTTTCTTCCCTACCTCCGGCTCCTTCTCAATCTTCTTCTTCTCGGCTCGAAGATAGCTGATTTGGTCGTTAAGGCTGGCCATGCGCTCCTTCATCTCGTTCGTGTCTTTGCTGGCATCAAAGAGCCTGCAAGAAGTGTTGTTAAAGATACAAACTCCCTGACAGTAAATGGAAATCAGAGGCAGTAGGAAATCTACCTTCATCATCGCTTCCCGCGCGTGTTGCCGATTCAGCTGGGGTGTGTTGGACCCTATCCTGATCCTGTCCAACTCGATGCCCATGCTACACACAAACTTCTCATCGGCGCACCCGTACTCGTCCAGCACCTGTCGGATGGTTGTCTTCCGAATTAGGGGCAATGCCGAAGCTAGACCAGCTAAGCTCACTGACTAGTCAGCTGAAGGCCTCGTCGCTTTATGCTTCTTCCGGGGTTGCGAGGTGCCCGGCACACTCATTCTAGTACGTGTCACTAATTCGTTGCGGGATTTTGACCTCTTGGACGAGAATTTCTTCTTCTTCTCGCCAACATTGACGTTGACTATGTCGCTGGTCCTCCCGAGACCCCCAGTATCGCCCGGTGGCTTCTCGTACCCTTGGTCTGGAATCTCCAGGAGTATAGGGCTTTCTAAGACACAGGCGGTAGAGTCTTATGTGCCTACGTCTGTACGAGCGGCAACCTTACAAACCTCCAAAAGGTCAAAAAGGAGGTCCATGTCTGAATCCATGTCGCGCCGATGTGATGTTCGGGGTTTGCGCTTGGGTATTTTTGTTGCCAGCAAGCACAACAGTTAGAAGTGCAACATTTATGAATAAAGGTGCAGCGCGAGTACAAGAAAAAGAAAGAGGCATTTAACCAGGAACTCCACCAGGCATGAGGCCGAGTTCACAGTGAACTAAAACACTCCACCGAGTCAGATAGTAAGAGCTACGGTCCGTGTCCGACAGCCAGGCCCCTTACAGCCGCGCGATACGTCGCTTCTCGAGCTCCGAGAGCGAGAAGGACTGGTCTCGGATAGGCTTAAACCTATTAGGCACCACATATGTCGGGCAGTTCCTCTGCCATCGACCACCTGCAAGCACGACCTTCAAACGCTAGTTTTTGTTCACGGACGTGGGAAGATCGGTAATGGGAGGTACGTCCCGAGCGGCAAAAGAAACACATCCCCCGTAATTCTGCTTCTTCGAGTACGAGAGGCGGTATAAGGCTCGAAACTCGTTAATAGTTGGTCACCCCATGTCAGACAGATAGTACAGGCAGCAGAGTGACAGGAACTGGAGCCACTGATTCGGGGATATCTGCCCTGGCGCTAAATGAAGCATGCTAAGCAGATATTGCACGCACTGAGGCAGCGAGAGGGAGAAGTTGTTCCTAAACATATTTTCGTGTACCGCGACAAAACAGTCCCTTGGGCAGCAGGCCAACTCACCTTCGTACAGTCCCCGGAGTGTAACTGTCGGTGGGATCCCCTAGTCTTCCCAGGATTGTTCCATCTCGGCCGGGGTCATGTTGTTCTCGGGTTCATCGCAAACGTTTCCATCCTCCAGTATGTATCTTCAAGAGGTGGAAGAGCCAGCGACATTGGTCATCGGGACGCCATGGAAAACCCCAGCAGACCAATCGACCTCCTGGGCTGGCATGTCGTACGTTACCTCTTTTGGCCTCACCGACTGCTTTCCCTGACGCGAGGGCCGGTTAATGTAATCCTCCATTCTTTCGTCATCGTCAGCTCTCGGCAGAGAAGATGTGCTAACCCCACTCGAGTCCATTTTATTTCGGGAATCCATCTACCCTAGAATAAAATCCTAGCGTCTATCAGTACATCACCAAAAACATGCGCATAGCCGCAAACCTAGAAATCTCTAACTCATTTTTCATCTAGTGTAACCAAACAAGTGCAAAAACATAGAAATTCGAACAATGGCAGAAGCAAGCCAGGCTTACCAGGTTCTCAACGCAGAAGCAACGCCGGAAACCCAAACGTCTGAAAACACCTTGCAATTGCAGATAGACACCGGCGTGGCATAAGCACGCGAAACAGAGAGCCGCCAAGGGAGGAAGAACACAAACAACAAGTATGAACGCAGGAATGAGCACAAAAATAGAAGCTAGCAGAGAAACCATAGAAGCAACATGTAAAACGCAAAGAGAACCCAACAGCGCAAAGTAGAAGCGGAGTCAAGTGAGAAGCAGAGAAAAACCAGAAAGAGGAGTGGTTTCTCAGAAATGCAAGTGCGGTTTCTTAGAAGTGGAAGTGAAAACGGGAAAGCGGAACGGTCTGTATAAACGCATGACGAGCGCACGCCTCAATCCACGAGACGAACAATTGAACCTCGACCACAGTTCACGAGGCACCCATCCCCGTTGGATCACACCGCAGGATGATGCCACGTGGCTCACACGACTGTAGCTTCTTGGAGAAGGCAAGACAGAAGCGACAGATATTAATTGTCCGTCAGATCACCATAAATATGGCGACAGACATTTAATGCACCTGTCACAGCTCACGCACAGTAACCAAAGCATGAGCGAAGCGAACTCCTTAGCTCGACCGATACGTTTCGTCCATGTGCACACGAAGCGAACTCTTCAGCTCGCATGATAGTCATGGCACGCGGAGCAAACTTCTTAATTCGCGTGACCTGTTTAGTCCTTGCGAGCGAAGCGAACTCCTTAAATTACCCGATACGTTTCGCCCATGTGTACACGGAGCAAACTCTTTAGCTCGCATGGTAGTCATGGCACGCAGGGCAAACTTCTCAGCTCGCGTGACCTGTTTAGTCCTTGTGCGCGAAGCGAACTCCTCAGCTCACGCGATAATTTTAGTTCATGCACGCGGAACGAGTCCTTAAGCTCGCGTGGTGGTCCTTATGCACGGAGCTAATTCTTCAGCTGACGTGGTAGTCCGTGCACGCGGAGCGAATTCTTCAGCTTACGTGGTAGTCATTGCACGCGGAGCAAATTCCTCAGCTCGCTTACCCAGTTCGCCCGATACGTTTCGCCCTTGTATGCAAAATCTAGGCATAAGGTCCATCTCGGGTGAATGTCACCGAGATCGTAACACCCAGCATAAGATCCATCTCGGGTGAGTATCACCAAGATCGTAACACCCAGGCATAAGGTTCATCTCGAGTGAGTGTCACCGGGATCGTAACACCCAAGCATAAGATCCATCTCGGATGAGTATCACCGAGATCGTAACACCCAGGCATAAGGTCCATCTCGGGTGAGTGTCACCGAGATAGCAATACATGAAAGACATCTTCCTTTTAAAAATGAAGCAAGTGACTTGATAAACCACGGACGGCGTTAACACCTCGTCACTCGAGTAGTAACACCGGATATGGAAATGGCTCACTACCCTTGTCCATGAAAGTATAACACCCGTTCAACCCACGTCATTAGTCCGAACTTGGGCAGACTATGGGCAGGAAAGTATTGGTTTACGGGTTTAATTTAGCAAGTCTCCAATTAAGATGTGTCTTGAACGAGAACTTGGGGGGACTCGTAGTCGATTGTGCGTGAAACAACTTCTCTAGCCCGTGAAACAACTTCTCTAGCCCGTAAACCTGCAGACATTCCACCAAAACCGTTGCCGATTTAAGGATCCCGCCCATAAGCTGGATGGGCCGAGTTAATCATGGTCGTAATACTAGGCTCAAGACGATTGCAGGCACGAGAGAAATCCACCTTGAAACTGGACATGGAATCCCACATCGGTTTCTTGGGAAATGGAGCACCGGTTGGGCTATAAATACAACCCAACCACTAGCTTGTCAGGTACAATTACTACCCTTGTTAATTATTCTTTAGCCCATCAAAAACTGACTTAATCATTGGAGGAGGAAAGATCGGAGGCTCCTGATCGTCCTTTCACTTGCAGGGTACCAGGAAAGGAGGTAACAGCCTATCAGACCCACCATCAGCTTCCGCATACCCTATCCGAGATTGTGCAGAAACAACTTATCTCTTTCAGAAGTAGTTGTAATGTAGAATTTCTCCCGCATTGATCTCTTTCGGCCAGTCTGGATTGGGTCGATGTGATTTGTTGTTCCCACACACATCACCTTACAACGCTTCAATAACCGAGTCCATTTCATCTTCGTGTTCACGGTGATCTGCGAGTATCTTCACCCCAAAGATTTTTTGCCTGTCAACCAAAAGTTCGAGTTCACCCAAGAAGTAAACGTATTTAAGGATCCTAGTGAAGATTAACGCCTAGGTGAAAGTCCTTACAATATAGACATTAGAACCAATCAGCCGAGAGGGTTCCTTCCTCGACCTACAATCATTTGTGAAGAATTCAGATCCAACACACAACATCAATCAAAACCTCGCTTGGCCAATCAAAAGGATAGTTAAAAGCACTATTTTGGACCCTAGAAAAACTCTAATACTCTAGAACGCACCGCACACACTTAACAACCTCTGAAGAATTATCTATCTTGTTCGACAACACGCCCTCTTGGTGACGTAGTAGGGCAGACTTGAAGAGACTGACAATCCATTAGCAGTTTTGGATCAATTGATGTTGATGCTGCGAGGGAGGCGACACAGTCAAGATTGGCTAGAAGGAAGATGTGGAACGATGGCAGAGGGATGATGCTTGACGGGAGAGGAGGGGTTCCTTGCACCCAGATTGTTACTCGGATTGGCTGATGGGTGGTTCCAAGCAGTGGCGGATCCAGCCCAGGTGAGATTTTGGGCCAAAAATTCTATTAGACCCAGTAAAAAAAATCCTATGACTGTGTCGAGTTTTGAGTGTGCAGATCCCTCAGTCCCTCGAGCCATACGATTGATACGAAAGCGTCTCACTCTCAAATGGCCAGTCGTCTGCTCGTCGTCTGCGCCTTCGCCTGCTGCGCTGCTCCGCGCCTCTGCCTGGTCGGCTGCTCCTCCAGTCCTCCTGCTCGGCTGCTCCTCCAATCCTCCTGCTTGGCTGCCTCCGCCTGTTGCGCTGCTCCGCGCCTCCGCCTTCTTGGCTACTCCTCTAGTCCTCCTGCTCGGCTGCTCCGCCTACTTCTCATTGTCTGCTTCGCTAGCTCCGCCTGCTCGGCTGTTCTGCGGCCTCCGCCTGCTGCTCTACAGCCTCTGCTCCTGGGCTGCTGCGGTCTTGCCTCCTGGCCTCCTGCTCTACTCCTCCTGCTCGGCTGCTCCTCCTGCTGCTCTGCTCCTGGCCTCCTGCTCTGCATCCAGCGGTCCAGGTGTGTATAACTGTATAAGTGTATTCTTAATTTCTTATTGCTTATTGCTTATTGCTTATTACTTGTGTTCATTCTGGGTATTTGTGTTCTTTGAGAGCCTGAGACTATTGTATTTGTGTTCCTTCTGGGTATAGAATTGGAAGTCAATTGAATGAACTAGGCTGCTAGTATGCTTATTCAATTGAATTGTTGTCTTGTTAAGTTTTGCATTACTGAATTGCTAGAAATTTTATTTGGAATTACAGAATGTCAAATGAACAAATTAATCGTGTCAAAAGGCCTAGATCAAAAGATATCAGCACATGTTTAGTAAAGTTCAACCATCATCATGTTCAAGTTCACAAGCCTCTATAGGCACTCCAATTACTATTAGAATAACTGAAGAACCGTCTTTAGAGTCTCCTTTATTTGAGTCTCAGAGGAATGAGTTTGATCCACATGGCAATGTCAATGTTATTGAATGTGATCCGAGCAAACGATGTCCTTTATGGAAGTATCTTTTAGTTTTTAATTGTGTTTTTTGTATTGTATTGTGTATAACTTTTGTTCATGAAATGCGTTTAAGGGTAAAACTTGCTACGTCTCCTTATGTATGTATGTTCTTTTTCAATGAACCAAAATTTATCGCATTATTGTTTTTTTTTTTTTTGCGTTACATTTAGCCCATGTGAGATTTTCATCCTGGATTCGCCACTGGTTCCAAGCATTGTTGTTATTGAAGATCATCGGGTGGTGATGACAATGTGGCTGTGTGGCTGAGATCCACCATGTCCAAATCGGATCATTCATATTTGATTCGGTTTTAGCAGTTCAGAGATGATTGAAGGTGGGTGACTTCCTAACCGGTGTCCCGGAGAGGGGGAGATTAGTGGCGGAATGCGGTCTCACAGGGTGAAGGGGCGGCAGTGGTGTTGGTGGTGGAGAAAAGGAGGTTTCTGCCGTCCAGATGGAGAAGCAACTTTAGCAGCCGTCAATATTGAATTGGACCAGTCAATAACTAGGAAGATACCCGCGCCTTGTCGCGGTGTATACAGTGCATGGAAAACATTTGTATAGTTATATCTAATATCTCCAAAAAAAAAAAAACTTCCAGCGGACTCCACGTCCATCTTCTCGCCTCTTTTGGTGGAGAAATATAAAGAGACATAGAGGATTTGTTCTAAAAACTACTGTTCGCTTCTTCTCTTCTCGCCTCTCATCGCTTCACCTATCATGTCCTCGTCTCTTCTCGCCTATCCTCTCCTCGCATCGCCTCACCTTTCCTCGCGTCGGCTCGCCTCGCCTCACCTTTCCTCGCTTTGGCTCGCTTCGCTTCCTCTCTTTGGCTCGCTTCGCTTCCTCTCTTCTCGCCTCTCTTCGCCTCGCCTCCCTTTCTTTCTTCTCGCGTCGCCTGTCCTCGCCTCGCTTCCTCTCTTCTCGTCTCCCCTCGCATGTCCTCGTCTTGCTTCCTCTCTTCTCGCCTATCCTCGCCTCGCTTCCTCGCTGCCCGCCTCTTCTCGCCTATCCTCGGTTCGTCGCCTCTTCTCTTCTCGGTTCGCGATATAAAAATCTAGAGATATTACTATTTTTTTGCACGAACTCTCTCAGTGTCTCTAGATGTTTCTATTTTTTCGCCCAAGCGAAGGGCGCGGAGTCCGTTTGGTAGACCATTATTTTTTTTTGGGCGAAATTTCGATCAATCTCTCTAGATTTTTCTATCTCTTTGGCGAGATCAATACTTTATTTATTTATTTATTTTGGATGAACTCTCTCCTCTCTCTATTTCTGCAAATGTATGCGCGCACTGTTTCTTATTTTATGATTTTTTTTTGACGAACTCTTTCTCAGTCTCTCTAGATTTTTCTATTTATCCGCCCCAGAGAATGGCGCGGACTCCGCTTGGATATCATTGTCTCTTAATTTTTTTTTTTGAACGAACTCTCTCTCAATCTCTCTAGATTTTTATATCTTTTGAGCGAGATATTTTTTTTTTTGACAAACTCTTTATCACTCTCTCTAGATTTTTCTATTTCTCCGCCCCCAGAGAATGGATCGGAGTATGCTGGAAGATAATTTTTTTGGGCGAACTCTCTCTCAATCTCTCTAGATTTTTCTATTTTCCGTCTAATAGAAGGGCGCGGATTCTGTTCACAAATCACTGTTCTCTGATGAGATCACAAAGCAATGTTTACTTGCTTGTGAACAGTCACTTACAACACACAAAATCACTGTTCATAAGCTTATGAACAGTGGCTTGCAACACACAAAACATTGTTCATAAGCTTAGGAACAGTGACCCGTGAACCACTGTTCATAAGCCTGTAAACAGTGCCCGCAAACAGCCCGCACCACTCATAAAACCACTATTCATAAGCTTATGAACAGTGCTTATGAACAGTCGACCAAACTTTAGTATATAGTAAATTGGGTCGAGCATGGCCTTTTAGACCCAACGTAGTGTTTTTTAATTAGTTTGTTCTAGTTTAGATTTATCTAGGTGAGTTTTGTACATTCTACACACAATTTGTGCACTAGCTAGTCCATTCCCTTTTCCTAATTATATAAGTTTTTTCACAGGGACTATGGTCACGTCAGGCAAACTTTAGCAACGCCTCTTTAAATTCATGCGTTGTCAACTTGGAGAACATGGTCAATCGTCTCTCCCACCAGCGTAGCAGTAGCTGCAGTCATTAGCACCGCTGGAAGGTCTTGGATCTCAACCCAGATCCACACAAAGTCCAGTGACACCGCTGATTGATGAACCTTCGGTCCGATCATACTCGAGTCTCTGCAAGTCTATGGCAGACATATTTTCGGGACCAGGCTATCTGGGGTCACCATCCATCACTAATGCAAGCACTTACAAAGAGATTATATTACAATTTCATCGTTCAATTATGGACCTAAAATATACGAAGGAGGCACCGACCAACAACGGCGTAGTCGCTCTCAGCCACACAAGGCCAAGAAGAGGAAATTTGCATTTGATTTCATCACATGCCATGATGTATTCTGGACAAGTGGTGCGTTCTTGGCCAAACAATCTAGGTCAAGAATACCAGACTGTTGTAAATTCTGGAAATTGAGTCGAAATGTGGATGGAGGCTGGACATTGTATCAGAGTATGGGCGGCTATGGTTGTCATTTATAAGCATCACCATGCATTTCACCAAAACTGAAAAAAAATCGAGATGGGGTATAATATCAGTACAATTTTCTTGTCCTCAATTTCTGGAACTAAGTACTAAGTTTAGGGTTTAATCTTCAAGTACTGAGTTTAGGGTTTAATCTTCTTGCAAACGAACCGCAAACGAGTTATTTGGATCTATTTTAAAATAAATAAGTAGAGAAAAGCTTTTGTTACAACCCAAATTCATTGTTGAATTCATCTCAAAGTTTTTAATGGATTCTGGTTGATTAACACTAAAATGTTAGCAATTGAATAGTAACATATGCTACTCCGAACGCAAATGTTTTTACCAAAATAAATGAGGACTAACTTGGTATAGAAGCATTTGCTTGTTATGATAATTTTAAGGGGAATTTGATGTTACACCCAAAATCATAGACCAATTTTAAATTACACCCACATGTTATACTCTTTTGAAATACACCCAACTTATTAATTAGGTTGATTTAGTAAAAATATTAATATTGTTTATCTAAACAATAGAACTTGTTGTTGAAGGAAATTGCTGAAATGTCACCAACTGAACCATTGCAATTAACAAGCTGTTTGGCCGACTCATTAAACATAATTACCCGGCAGCTGAAAACCCGGTTCCACAAACTACGCCCAAACCCTAAACCCTAAACTCTAGTCTAAACCTTAAACCCTAAACCCGACTCATTGAAATTAACCAGTTTTCTTTAAATTCATATAACTTTGATGATCTGATGCTAGAATCCAACATGCATTTTGTAGTTATGTTAGTATTTTACAGAAAGAAATCCATTAGCTAGCGATCTCATAATTGCAATGATGAATGAGATCAATAGACACAACTCACAGATTGATTTTAGTTGGAATATTCCAGATAAGTTATCCTGGCAAACCATTATCGGCCAACGTATGACAATACGTTCAAGTGATATATAATACTCGAGGTCGAGCTAGCATAAAATAATTAGACTTTTTATATATGAAAATAACCAAACTTTTTGGAGATAATGGTTCTGTACGCGTATAAGATTATTGAACACCAAAGGATAGACTTACTGCTTATAATACGTTGTAGGTGAAATTCTCCAACTCGATCATTAGGGTTTCATTTTCTATTATTTATAATTGCCATTGCATTCTCTCCATTTAACTTTGGCCACATGTAGAGCTTCCTGTGGAGGATAATGGCCTCTGATGTATCGGATGCTATATCTACTGTGGCAAACAGAAGACAAAGAAAGACGATGATATTTCTATTTACGAATTCGTAACCATCTGATTATTTTACCTGCAAAAAGTTAAACCCAAAACCCTAATGTTCATTCTGGGTTCTATTGAGCGAGTTAGTCGATCGGCTAGGTTCGTAAAACCTGAAGTACGTGCTGTTTGTTTAACACAAAATTGCACGATGAAATTCAATTATCTTCGATCTTAAGGATAATTAATATTCTGGTATTGGAAGCATGAAGAGTGGAAGTTGAAATCTTGTTTCGCTAAAATCTTCTTTGAATAAGTCTAGCTATCACATGATTTATGTATGCAACAAGAAATGTGAATTCAAATAATTTTCGGTTTTAGAAGGGGAAGGAAAAGCAACTATCATTGATGTGTAAAAGTTGTGGCCACCAAGCAAAGCAAGCAAACAAAGGAGACTGTGTGGCACTAGACCGTTGCATCCTTGTTTTTGGGTCTAGATGACCGTTTTTTACACTTTTTTTTTATTCTACCTACTACATAGATTACCACTTAATATTACTAACCCTAGCTATTTTTTTAATTATTGCACCAACTCTCTCTTATCTTTTGGGTCTAAAAAGACCTTCTTCTCATAGATTAGTCCCCAAATTAAAATCGATGAAGAACGATGAGATATTGAAGTAAAACAAAAACCCTATAGGTTTTTAGGAGCCGTTGGAGGACAAGGAGGGGCCCTTGCAAGCGAAACCAAGCTAATAAATATGGATTAATCATGGGCGGCAAAAAAAATATAATTATCTCTAATCATCTTCTTAATTATTGCTTAGCAAGCACTCTATGTGACACCCCCCATAAATACCCCTGTACACTCCCACTCTTCTCCATCCACACTCCCAAACACAGCCACTTCTTCTTCTTCTTCTTCTTCCTTGGTTTATTTCCCAACTACATCCACTCACAGCTAAGGCCATGGCGAAAGACGTTGAGGGAGCTGAGCACGGTGAGTTTGCGGCAAAGGACTACCATGACCCTCCTCCTACTCCTCTTTTCGACGCCGATGAGCTGACCAAATGGTCATTTTACAGAGCTGTCATCGCAGAGTTCATCGCCACGCTTCTGTTCCTTTACATCACGGTTTTGACTGTGATTGGGTACAAGAGCCAAAGCGCAACTGACCAGTGCGGCGGCGTTGGAATTCTCGGCATTGCTTGGGCCTTCGGTGGCATGATCTTCGTCCTTGTTTACTGCACCGCCGGTATCTCCGGTAAGTCATCGTTAACTTCCTAAAACATTATTTGCCAGACTGGTTTTTAAGCTTGGGCTGCGTTTTCGATCAAGTGACTGATCGATGAAATACTTGTGACAATTGCAGGAGGACACATCAACCCAGCTGTGACTTTCGGACTCTTCTTGGCACGCAAGGTGTCGCTCCTCAGGGCTGTGCTCTACATAGTAGCACAAAGTCTGGGTGCTATCTGTGGTGTAGGGTTGGTGAAGGCCTTCCAAAAGACCTTGTACGACGAGTATGGTGGTGGAGCTAATACCTTGGCCCCTGGGTACAGCAAGGGCACCGGATTGGCGGCTGAGATCATCGGCACCTTCGTTCTTGTCTACACTGTTTTCTCTGCCACTGACCCTAAGAGAAACGCCAGAGACTCCCATGTTCCTGTAAGCACCTATATAACGTT
Source organism: Fragaria x ananassa (assembly GCA_034370585.1). Lineage (NCBI taxonomy): Eukaryota > Viridiplantae > Streptophyta > Magnoliopsida > Rosales > Rosaceae > Fragaria > Fragaria x ananassa. The sequence continues at coordinate 22,031,663 of CP139764.1, forward strand.
TTGGTTCAAAATTGCTAACTTGGGTAGAGATTACTTGATCTTTGATCCAATTCACAATTTTTTTTTCTATTAACTAACCATTTGTATATGTTTTTTGTTCTTGAATAAAGGTATTGGCACCACTTCCCATTGGATTTGCTGTTTTCATGGTTCACTTGGCCACCATTCCCATTACTGGCACTGGTATCAACCCTGCTAGAAGTTTCGGAGCTGCTGTCATCTACAACCAAGACAAAGCCTGGGATGACCACGTAAGTAAAATATGCTAGCTAGCTTCTTCAATTTTCCAATTAATCGACTATTTTGGGTTTCTCATTAATCATGAATTTATATTTTACCTAATTTACAGTGGATGTTCTGGCTTGGACCTTTCATTGGAGCTGCCATTGCTGCCTTTTACCACCAATTTGTTCTGAGAGCAGGAGCAATCAAGGCCCTAGGGTCTTTCAGGAGCAATGCTTAATTTCACTTAAGCAGGATTTTCCACCCACGCTTGATATTAAAAGATGGAGATGGTCTTAATTTCTAAGAGAATAATAGCAACAATTGAGAATTGCAAGTCTGTATCTCCCTCATGGCTCAAAAATTGAAGAACAAAAATTGGGGGCCAATTGTAGATAAACATGGCTTTGTTGGGCACGGGTGATCCCAATCTTTTCTTTCTTTTGCTAGTATGTATGTGCTGTTGTTATTTCTTCTGCATGTGTATCCTTATCTTTAATTTTATTCCTAATTTTATTTCACTTCTAAGTGGGTGTTTTCATGAGCTTGTTGATGCCAGCAGATAAAGTTAATGAAATATTGGTTGTGTTGTCTGGTCTCGATCATCTTCTAGCTAGTGCTTCACTTAATGGTTTGATTAGTAAACTAATTGATGCTAACAACCCTAATCAGATAGAATAGGTTTCATGTCTATACATCATTGGTCTATCTTAAAGCAAATTTCTTCCCCAAATTGCTTTTCAAAATGGAGTCTTTGAGGGGGACAAAGAAATTATGAAAGCTACACTTTAACTTAACGTAGTCCATTACTTTAAGTAAATTATTTGGGCAAAATCATACTCTTGGTCCCTATACTTGGGTCCATTTTGCTATTTAGTACCTAATGGCTTAAGCCCTAACCTAGTTTGATAAATTTTATCTTGTTCTTGTTCTTGTACTTTCTGATTTAATTAGAAGTTTCGTATCACGATAGTCTGTGAAGTTTTACTTGATCTGGTTCATTAAATGAAAATAATCAATAATAGATGAAATTATATTTTCATTTCAACTCTCTAGATATTACAAGAGAAGTAAAATGAATTTAGCTAGGATTAATTACATGATTAGTACTTCAACACACCATGAAGCCTTCTGGCTCATCTCTTTCGGATCAAAGCTTTGATGGTGTGGCTATATATACTTTAATCGTAGTATAAAATTAGAACCACAGCTTTGTTCTAGGCAGTCTTATCCTCAATCATTTATATATTTGTTGATGATGAGATTGTTAGATTAGAGAAGCATATATAGTTTAATAGTTGTTGTGCATAGAGTGATAAACATGCACAATAATAATTTAAGACGTTGGCTTTTGTGGTGGTGGTGGTTCCTGGAGAGTGAGATGAGATGGATGATGCATTATTATCTGTCATGTATAGTTGTTATTGTTAAAGGGACTGTACCATGTATGGGTTAGGTGTGGTGAGGTCAATAGAGATCGGAGAGGTTCTTTGCTTTTACAAAAGTTGGGATGTCCATGGAATATCGTTTTATTCTGGTGATTAGTCTCCCTTATCTTGTCCATATATTATGCTTTGTGGTCGTTTTCCAGGAGTAAGTAGCTAAATGCTTTAGCTGATGATGCACATATATTGGCTTAATCGATGGACAACGATCATTACTTGGTATTCAAAAAACTATGACGGTTCACGCATAATATTAAATCGCCCATTGTTTTTCCAAAACCAGACTCATTGTTTTGTCAAAACCTCTATCATTTTCAAGTAGCACCTCTATCTATAAATTAAGCAAAAACTCATGTAGTTGAAACACAATTAGATTTTACAACTATATTCGAATTGAATTCATAGCATATCCATAGTTGAGATCTGTGAGGTAGCTACAGAAAGCCAAAATGAAGCCGAACACAATGCTGATGCCGGAGATTACAGAACGTCGTCCAGTAATCAAATCAATGATTTACCAAAGTAGATAACCCATACTTCAGGCATTTATTCCATATACAGTACACGTTCATCACAATATAAATTTTTATCTAAGAATTGTGTTCATAGAGCTCACCCTTGTACAATTTTGATAGACTTCAAGAGGCAGCAGAGAATTGTGACTTGATCCTTCTTCTGAGAAGCTCAGAAATAATGAAGGCAAGCTCAAGAGATTGGGAGGCGTTGAGCCTCGGGTCACAATGAGTATGATATCTTGAGCTAAGGTCGTCAAATCTCACAATCCGGCCGTGAAGCTCCAATGCATTCGGTCTCATTTTGGCCCGTCATCTCTAGAGATGAACGCCTCCTTGGTGGCTCTCTTCTTGGTCATAGACATCAAAGAATGCTCTGACCTCAGCCCTTATGGAATCAAAACTCTGCTGAACATTTTTCGTTTTTCTTCTCCTCTTGCTTGAGAAAGAGGGACTGGCCTAATAAAATGAGGAATGTTCACTCTCATGGTATAAATTAATGTTCACTATAAATTTTGTTTTGTTTCATGTGGGAGATTTGTTCTCAATTTTTGCTACATGACCTTTTATGAGGAAGATTTTGGCCTTAATCTCTATTTCTCTTTTGTAATTTTTCTCATTACCAATAAATGGTCAAGAAAGGGAACTACTTTCTCACTTTCTATCTTATCCAGAAAAATATATTTCTTATTGTCAATCTTGAAACAAATAAAAATAATACGTACATGTTAAAAAGTATATTCTTATTTTACTAACTAGATGCAGACTTTTAATTTACGTCGTTCAATCAAAGTTACGGGTCACATTTTAACAAACTTTTTTTTTCTTGAAATAAAGAGCTGGTGTGGCTACCCAATTTTGTCTTCAATTTTCTCCTTCGTTGAGCCAGGTCAATTACAAATGTCAAATAGCCAAGAACCAAACTCTTGAAGCCTTTTGTCAAGACTCGTCCTGAATTTCATCCTGAAACCCGAAATAAGTCATACGGGGACCACCTCTAAGGAAATTTTACCGAAGAACTCGGCAAACCTCTCTTGAAAATGGACAACCCTAACCCGGAAAAAATTATAGAGCCACCATTTTTACCAAAATAAAATCTTCCAATACAACCCACAATTATCCAGAATAAGTTTTACAAAAATATCAAAAGTATTCAGAGCTACTAAAAATAAAAACAATGGAAGCTGACAAATATTCTAGTAGATTAAACAGGTAACCTATTGGGGAAAAGTAACGGAAAGATGAGTGATTATGCCTCGTCGCCTCCTTTTAGACCCCACCCGAACGTTGCAGACTAGGCATTTTAAAACGAAGAGCCCAAGAGAAAATATTCAAAAACGTCAGAGTGAGTGGACAAAAGCAATTTCGACAACAAATAATATTTCCCCAAAAATATTTCCAAGGAAAACGCTTTGCAAGCGATAGTTTAAAAACTTAACCCAAAAATTCTAACTAGTGTCTAGCCTCGCCAGACTCCCAAAATTTAAAAACAGGCATCTCAGGCTAGGATTATATATATTAATATGTATTTACACTCGTCTATTCCTTACACGATATTTATGAATAAGCTCGAAAAATAGATAGTCATACAAGGCTACGACGCTGGCGTCTAACGCTCACGTCACCCCATAATTGCATTTTTCCTCATTATGGGAGAAACGCACGAGTGAATATATATACGTACTGATTCCTTATACGAATTCTATGACTGAATACGAAGAATAGAAAGTCATACAAGGCTACGACGCTAGCGTCCAACGCTCACGTCACCCCATAATGAAATTGTACCTCATTATGGGGGAAAATCACGTATAATGACTAGCATTTATTTATATACATATTATTCTCATAATCATCAATATATAAGTATAATCACCGAAATTCTCAATTTCGGTTATTTTCCAACAAAAGAAAATACTCAACAATAACACATTTCATGCACATTATTTAAAACAAATGTACACTCACAAATTAGGCCTAAGCCTAATGTCGGTTGGATATTTCTTCAGCTCGAGCCTCCTCGCGTCCAGTTCCAAAAACATAAATAAATCCTTATATAAAATACCGACGCTTAAAGAAAATAAGCGTAATTAAATATTAGCTTCGCGCGCTCAACCATGCATATCGCCCTAAATCTTAATTTCACTGCCAACCATAAAACTCCACAATTTTTAACCGACATGATGAAAATCACCTTCCACCATAAATAAACCAATGGCAGGATTCTAACTTATTAATCCGCCAAAAAAACTAAGCTTTAAAAAATTCTCAAACCTATCCAAAACTCCTTCAAAAATTCTAAAACTCATCTGCATAACTCTTCTGCCTACTTTGAGCGGCCTTGAGTCTATCTCTAACCACCTTGATCTTCTCATTTGTGACATAGATAATCTCAGGACCACAAAGCTCCCTTTCTCCTACTTCATTCCAACATAAGGGCGTACGACATTGCTTCCCATAAAGTGCCTCAAAGGGAGCCATACCGATACTCGAATGCGAGCTATTGTTATAGGCAAACTCCATCAAAAAAAGGTTCTTATCCCAACTCCCCTTGAACTGCAAGGCACATGCTCTCAACATATCCTCCAAAGTCTGGATAGTTCTCTCTGATTGCCTATCAGTTTGAGGATGAAAAGCAGTGCTGAAGTGTAGTCGGGTACCTAAAGCTGTCTGAAGAGCTCCCCAAAATTAAGAAGCAAATCTAGGATCTCGATCTGACAATATGGATTCAGGTACGCCATGAAGTCTCGCAATCTCATTCACATACAGCTTAGTCAATTTATCTAGTGTATACTTGTTTCCCACCGGCAAGAAATGAGCAGATTTGGTGAGTCTATCCACAATCACCCAAATACCGTCATGCCCTTCATGGGTACGAGGTAAACTGAAGACAAAATCCATGGTGATGTGGTCTCACTTCCACACTGGAATCGGCAACGGCTTAAGCAATCTTGAAGGTTTTTGTCTTTCAGCTTTCACTTGCTGACAAATCAAACACCTACTCACAAAGGCTGCGATTTCCCTCTTCATGTTTGACCACCAATAATAATCTTTCAAAGTCCGGTACATCTTTGTACTCCCCGGGTGAGCAGCATATGCGGAACTATGAGCTTCCTCCATTAACTCATTCTTTAACTCTTCATTCCTCTTTGGAACACAAAGCCTATTTTTGAACAACAAAGATTCATCCCTTCTTACCGAAAAATTTACGGCGACTCTATTCGCTGCTCTTTCCATTAACCGAACTATGGAAGGATCACTATATTGTGTTTCGCGCATTAAATCAAACAAAACTGGCCTCACATGGAAACTAGCTACCAAGGCACCCACTTCGTCCACTGATAAATCCATTCTTGTAGCTCGCAACTCACAAAGAAGTGCAACTGTCAAGACCTACCCCGAATTTTCCCCTTGAAACCCGGAATAAATCCTGCGAGACCCACCTCAAGGAAAATTCTACCAAAATTCTTGGTAGAACCTCCCTTGATAATGAGTAACCCTAACTGAAAGGAAAATCATCAAACCCAACTCAAACATTTCCCAATAATATTCTAAAAAAATAATCTCTCATAAACAATAAAGGAATTTTTTTCAGCAGTCCTCACTACACTTTAACCAACCCAAATATTCAGAGTATCTACTAGAATAATAACTGAGAGAAATAACAACATAGGTTAACTAGTAACATATATGGGCAAACTGGATGCAGTGAGAATTTATAACAAGCCTCCTATCCTCGCCGAACCGAACTCTGCAGACTGGGCATTTAAAACGAAAGGCCCAGGGAGAAGCATTTAAAAACGTTAGAGTGAGTTGACAAAATAAATAGCAACAAATATGGAGCAATGAAGTCAAATCTATGCTCTCCCAACATTTCCATTTAGAAAATATTTTGCATGCCATTCATGGGAAAATTTCCATAAATACTCAAAATTAAAATGACGAACCAATCCCATTGGTTTTCATTAATTAATAAAAAATTTGGGAAAAAAATATTTCACCATAATGATGAGCCTCTCAGGCTAGGGTCTGAGCCTCCCAGGCTATAGTAGCGTCCCACGCTAGGCGCACTACTCACTTATAGTGAGCAGCCGCTAATAATGGCTAGCTAACATATATATATATATATATAAATACCGATCGGTTGCCTCCCAGGCTATAATAGCGTCACACGCTAGACGCACTACTCACCTAAAGTGAGTAGCGCGCCGCTAAATAATGTTTAGCTAGCAATAATGATCATAAATCAACCCTTTATGGTGAAAAGAAAATAACAAATTTTCGGAAAGTCATTTTCCGAAAATAATTATAAAATCATTTGACATGTCTCACATGTCAAGTAAAATGCTCAAGAGAGTTCCCAAAATTTAATGGAACTCTTTACTCCAAATGCCTTTAATAATTAAATAAACTTTATTTCATGCATGGCATTTAAATCAAGGGTCCACTCACAGTGCTCGGCTAAGCTTGTCGACGACCCGAAGCTTCTGCTGAATGATCCTCCTCACGGCCTGGACAAAAATAATATTAATTCTCGAACTGAAATAAAACTTTAATAAATGACCCATAAAAATTTAAGGTCTTAAAATTATCTTATCCGTTGTCCAACTTTCCATCCTTAATCCTTTAGGACTCAAAATTCACCACCATCCCCGATGGCTAAAATTTAACCTTAAACAAATTTTAAATCCAGCTAACCCAAATATCGGCACTCCAAATTAAATACCACCAAATTCCTTAACCATCGAAAAATCTTAAATCTTATCAAAACTCCTCCAAAAATTATAAAACTCATTTCATACTACTCCTCATCAAAATCTCTACAAAAAATATTTTCCCGGCGGCGGTTCCGACGGCAGCAGCGGCCGGCAGCCGTTTTTCGGCCACCTCCAATGCTTATCAAATTTTGACAGAATAATCCTCTCATCATACCCAACAACTTTCATAACTAGCACTTAGTCTAATTTCAAGGCTAACTAGGGCAATCGAACCAAAATATCCATAAATCCCTAAAACTTTCAATTATACAAAACACCCTAACGAGATCGAAATAGACCGATTCCTTTGGAGAGATTACTCATCTTGATGAGGGCTACAAAATGAGCCAAAAATCATGGCCTATGGTGGCCGGAGGAATAACGATCGATGTGTCCGGCGGGTTTTCTCCTCTCCGGCGGCACTATCGGCTCGGATGGTTGGCCAGGGAAAGAGAGAAGATGGCGGGGGTCCTTTCTGGGCCGGAGCGACGGTCCGTCGATGGCGGGACGACGGCGAGCGACGGCGAAGCTTTCCGGCGAACACGGCTCGGGAGCTCGAGGAAGAAGAGAGAGAAGAGAAAGAAAAGAAAGAGAAGAGAGACTGGGCTCGGGCTCTCCCACCTGCCCGGTCCACTTAAAACCCCTACATAAAAAAAAACCCAACACAGAAATTTACCCTTTTTTCCCAACACGAAAATTTCCCTCTTGGAGGATAACTTTTCCATGCTAACTCTGATTTTAACGCATAGAATGTCTACAAACTCGTAACGACATCCTCTACAACTCTCATGAAGAAAGTTTTCCCAAAATCCCAACGGAATAAAAAGTCAACTTTAAAGTCCTTAACAGTAAACGGTTAATTAATACGGTAAAAGACCAAAATAATACCGGAATAAATAACCGTAAAATAACTTAAGGACTGGGGTGTGACAATTCTCCCCTCCTTATAAAAATTTCGTCCCCGAAATTTACGTACCTTTCACTCAAAGAGATAAGGATACCGCTGCCTCATTTGCTATTCTGGCTCCCATGTAGCTTCCTTTATTTGCCGACTCCTCCAAAGAACTTTAACCAGAGGAATTGCTTTATTTCTAAGCACTTGCTCCTTCCGATCGAGAATCTGAACCGGCTCCTCCTCATAAGTCAAATTTTTCTTCAAACTAATTGGCTGCTCTTGCAAGATATGAGAAGGATCGGCAATATACTTGCGAAGCATGGACACATGGAAAACATTATGTATCCTGGACAGCTCTGAAGGTAGCTCCAATCGATAAGCAACCGCACCAACCCGTTCTATAACCTCATAAGAACCAATATACCTCGTGCTAAGCTTTCCTCTCTTACCAAAACGTACCACGCCCTTCCATGGGGATAGTTTCAAAAATACCAAATCCCCCACTTGAAACTCAAGGTCCTTCCTGCAGTTATCCGCATAACTCTTCTGCCTATTTTGAGCTGCCTTGATGTTGTCCCTAATCGCCTTGATCTTCTCATTTGTGTCATGGATTATCTCTGGACCACAAAACTCCTTTTCTCCCACCTCGTTCCAACATAGAGATGTACGACACTGACGCCCATAAAACGCTTCAAATGGAGCCATACCAATACTAGAATGAAAACTGTTGTTGTAGGCAAACTCGATCAAGGACAAATTCTTATCCCAACTCCCTCTGAATTGCATAGCACATGACCTAAACATGTCCTCCATGGTCTGAATAGTCCTCTCGGACTGCCCGTCCGTTTGAGGATGAAATGCTGAGCTAAAATGTAGCCTAGTGCCCAAAGCTGCCTGCAAAGCTCCCCAAAATTTTGAAACAAATCTGGGATCCCGATCCGATACTATAGACTCAGGCACCCCATGAAGTCTCACAATTTCATTCACATAAAGCTCCACCAATTTATCTAATGAATACTTCTTCCCCACTGGCAGAAAATGTGCAGACTTCGTTAATCGATCCACAATCACCCAAATACCATCATGCCCTTCACGGGTATGTAGTAAACTAAAAACAAAATCTATGGTGATGTGGTCCCACTTCCATATCGGAATAGACAATGGCTCAAGCAGACCAGAAGGTTTCTGCCTCTCAGCCTTCACTTGCTGGCAAATCAAACACTTGCTTACATAAGCGGCAATCTCCCTCACTACCAGAACAGGCACTTTAGCCGACGAAAAATTTTCGTCGGCCTGTTAAAAAAATTCGTCGGCTAAGACCTTAGCCGACGAGCCTTCGTCGGCTATAGTGTCGTCGGGAAAAGACCGTCTGTAATGACTTTAGCCGACGAAATTTTTTTTTTCGTCGGCTATAGTCCCACTTTAGCCGACGAAAAAAATCTCGTCGGCTATAGTCCCAGACTTTAGCCGACGAAGTATTTCGTCGGCAAAACGTTGTAAAAAAATTTAAAAAATAACTATAGCCGACGAAATATTAGGTTATTCGTCGGCTAAACCTTATAAAAAAAATTAAAAAAATAACTATAGCCGACGAAATATTAGGTTATTCGTCGGCTAAACCTTATAAAAAAAATTTAAAAATAATTATAGCCGACGAAATATTAGGTTATTTCGTCGGCTAAACCTTATTAAAAAAATTAAAAAAATAACTATAGCCGACGAAATATTAGGTTATTCGTCGGCTAAACATTATAAAAAAAATTTAAAAATAATTATAGCCGACGAAATATTAGGTTATTTCGTCGGCTAAACCTTATTAAAAAAATTAAAAAATACTATAGCCGACGAATATTATGTTTGAATATCGTCGGCTAAAGTTGCTGGGTTTTGAAAAAAAAAAACTTCAGAAACTTTATTTTTATTTTTTTTGTGTGTGGAGAATCTTGACAGAGAAACTGTGATATACAGTGAAAAGTTGCCACCGAAACTGGCAACACGCCGGTGAGGTTGTTGTTGTAGAGGTCGAGAACACGGAGGTTAGTGAGGTTGGAGAGCTCCGACGGGAACGTGCGGTTGAAGACGTTGAGGAGGCGGAGAGGCGGGAGTCGGGGTCGTCGAGGGAGGACTTGAGGGAGAGGAGGGCACGGTAGGTGGCCATTGGGCGCGTGGGGGTGGAGAGTAGACGGTGGGGTGAGGAGAGAGAGTGGCGGAGGTGGAGGAGGAGAAGGAGGAGGAAGAGGAGGAGGGGACGCAATATTTCTAGTGTTGGGTTTATTTGTGGTGGTTGTGTGGAGGAGGAGGAGGAGGAGGGGCCGCAATATGTCTAGTGTTGGGTTTATTTGCGGCTATATAAAGAACTTTAGCCGACGAAATTTTTTATTTTCGTCGGTTAAACTCTTTGGTTGACCGCCAAAAAATTTTGGTTGAAAATTTTGAAAATTTTTCGACTTTAGCCGACGACTTTTCATATATTTTCGTCGGCTAAAGTCCTTTGAAAATTTTGGTTGCCCGCCAAAAAATTTTGGTTGAAAATTTCGAAAATTTTTCGACTTTAGCCGACGAATTTTCATATATTTTCGTCAGCTAAAGTCCTTTGAAAATTTCGTCGGCTAAACCTTTGAAATTCGTCGGCTAAAAGTATTTTTATACATTTGGCATGTTGTGATTGCATTGACCGCAACTATCGGCACCGAATATTTACCGGAATAGTGTGATTTTTCAACCGTGGATGTATTTCAACATTCTCGTCATATCTTATTTCATGACTTTTTAGAGTTTGAAGGTTTTACGTATAGTTTGTTTTTGAAACGGAACATTTACATAATACTTGGTAAACAAGTTATACAACATTAGTATGCATGTTGTGATTGTGATGATCAAACTTGAGAAACAGAATTCCGACCGTCAGATCTGACCATCATGATAAAATACATGTATGGGAAAAAATTCAACTTGATCCGAAAAGAATAAGGGCTCGATCCGGACGGTCAATCTCGTAAGTCTAACCCCTAAACGCACGGAAAAGGTCGTTCGACCGTCTAAATTACGTATTTTGGCCGGACCTCCAACTGAAAATAGTTTTAAACCGATGACGCACAACAAGTCGTATAAAAATTTTACGCAAAATAACCACCGAATATAGGGCTATAGTAGGTAATAGAGAAATTTTAGGGTTTAGCCGACGAATACCCTAACGTATTCGTCGGCTATAGTATGTAATTAAAAAATTAAAAAATAACTATAGCCGACGAAATATTTGGTTATTCGTCGGCAAAAACCATCTTAGCCGACGATTTTTCATATATTTTCGTCGGCTAAAGTCCTTTGAAAATTTTCCTCCAACTTTGGTTTACCGCCTAAAAAATTTTGAAATTTTTTGACCTTAGCCGACGACTTTTCATATATTTTCGTCGGCTAAAGTCTATAAATTCACGAAAACACTCATATCTCCCCCTATGTTACGTAGTTTGGTCAAATCTTCCACACGAAAAACTCTCACGTAGATGAGACGCAACCACCTATATAAAAATTTTGAAACATTTACCTTTCGACGATAGGGCTCCCCTTAAGAAATAATAACGGTAAATAGGGTTGACCGCAGTTTTAAAAGAAAAAGACCAAACCCTAAAAACAGAAAATTACATAAAAAGCCTCGGATCGCTAGATCCGACGGTCGGATAGGCCCCAAAAGTAAGTTAGCTTGGATTTGGGCCTGCGGAGCTGCTGTCAAAATTTCAGCAATTTCTGACGGACGGATTAAAAGTTACACCCCTTTTTGCGTAGGACCATATTGCATCAAAATTTGTAAATATAAGACACTTTAGCCGACGAAATTATATTTTTCGTCGGCTAAACTTTTAAAAATTTCGTCGGCTAAACTCTAAAAATTTTGTCGGCTAAAGTTTTGAAAATTTCGTCGGCTAAACTTTTGAAAATTTCGTCGGCTAAAGTTCACAGACTATAGCCGACGAAAAAAATTATTTAGCCGACCAAATAAAAATTTCGTCGGCTAAAGTTGATCATAGCCGACGAATATTTTTAATTAGCCAATGAAGGAAAATTTCGTCGGCTAAAGTCCACTTTAGCCGACGAAAAAAAAATTCGTCACCCTGGTTTTTTTTTTTTCGTCGGCTAAAGCCTTTTTTCTGGTAGTGCCTCTTCATATTTGGCCACCAATAAAAATCCTTCAGGGTCCTGTACATATTAATTAGTACTACCCGGATGAGCAGCATATGTCGAACTGTGAGCTTCCTCCATTATCTCTTCCTTCAGCTCCTCATTTCTTTTTGGGACACAAAGCCTGATTTTGAACATCAAGGTTCCATCTCTCCTAACAGAAAAATCTAATGTCGTTCCATTAAGCGTTTTGTCAATCAACCGAACAATGAAAGGATCATCATACTGAGCTTCACGAACTTTCAATCAAAACTGGCCGCACATGAAAACTGGCTACCAACGCACCAATCTCATCCACTAACAACTCAACTCCTGAAGCTCTTAACTCATAAAGAAGAGGGACCCGAACTGTCCTCAAATAAGCTAGCGACAAATAATGATTGCAACTAAGAGCATCCGCCACTACATTAGCTTTCCCAGGATGATACTCAATAGTGCAATCATAATCTTTAATCAACTCCATCCACCTTCTTTGCCTCATATTCAACTCTCTCTGAGTGAACACATACCGGAGGCTCTTATGGTCGGAGAAGATCTGGTACTTAGCTCCATAGAGATAATGTCTCCATAATTTTAATGCAAAAACAACTGCAGCAAGCTCTAGGTCGTGGGTGGGGTAATTCATTTCATGCGGCTTCAATTGCCTAGAAGCGTAAGCAATTACTCTCTCATGCTACATCAACACACCACCCAAACCCTGCCTAGAGGCATCGCAATAAACCACATACTCCTCACTATCATCAAGGAGTGTTAGAACTGAAGAACTAGTTAAACGATCCTTGAGCTCTTGAAAGCTCTGCTCACACTTCTCAGACCACTCGAACTTCACCCCTTTCCTGGTCGAATAAATCATCAATACGGGGCAAGGGATATTTGTTTTTCACCGTAGCCTGATTCAACTTCCTATAGTCCACACAAAGTCTCATGGTGCCATCATTCTTCTTGACAAACAACAATGGAGCACCCCATGGAGACATACTAGGCCGAATAAAACCCTTATCCACCAACTCATGCAGTTGAGTTTTTAACTCTTTTAATTCTGCAGGTGCCATTCTATAAGGCGCTTGAGAAATAGGCACCGTTCCCGGAAGCAACTCGATTGCAAAATCTATCTCCCTTACAAGAGGCAACCCAGGAAACTCATCTGGAAAGACATCTGGAAACTCATTAACTACAGGGATGTCTTCTATCCTCACATCTCCCTTCCTAACATCCACCACATAAGCCTGACAACCTTTATTCAATAATTTCCTAGCGGCAACCGCTGAAATTAAACAACTGGGAATCACATCTCGCTCACCCTGAAATGTGACCTCAGGCTTCCCAGGACTTCGCAACACCACTACTTTACGGAAACAATCAATCATGGCCCTATGTGCCTCTAAGAAGTCCATCCCTAAGATTACATCAAACTCCACAATATCTAATGGGATTAAATCAACTTCGAAGCTAAGACCATCCACCAACACTTCACAACCTCTAAATACCCAATCTATCTTCATCACATCACCGGAGGGCAAAGAAACCTACCACTCTCCTGAAAGTGGCGATGAGGGCACATTGGCGAGAAAGGAAAATCTACTAGACATGAAAGAATGCGTCGCCCCAGGGTCTATCAATATAAAAGAAGGACGAACGAAAATTAACAATGTACCAATGATAACATCCGGAGAAGTACGTCCCTCCTACTGATTCATGGCATGAAGCCTAGCATGAGTGGTGGCAGGACGACCTCTCTGTCCTCTACTCTGTTGAAAGCTGCCTCTGGCTGAAGTCATGGCATGAGTACCACCACCAGAAGCACCAGCTGAAGATTGACCCATGGCCTGAGCAGGATCGGGGGTCGCTCCCTAAGTCAGAAGAGGGCAATCCCTCTTGAAATGGTCCAGCTGACCACACTGAAAACATCTCCCTGGCTGATACTGACTCTGCCCAGACTGAAAAGACTGTCCACCAAAAGTCCCACTCCTACTGCTCGATCCACTCCTGAATCGCCCAAACTGACGCCCAAAGAAATTCTTGAAAGATCTGCCACCTTGCCTCTTGAACCTCCCTCTAAAACCAGAGCCAGAACTCGGACTACTACCATGACCACTACCAAAAGATGATCTCGAACCAGAGGTAGACGCCAACTTCTTTGATGAACCCTGGCTATGACTACCAACCTCACGAAGACGGCTAGCCGCCAACTCTTGTGTCTCAATATTCAGAGCAAAAGTCACGGCCTAGTGAAATGACTGATATGGCACCGCTGTCATTCTACTAGCATAAGTACCACCAAGGCCCTTGACGAATTGATAAATCTTTTCCTGCTCTGTCCTCACCAAATCCGGCACATAATAGGACAACTCCGGGAATCGCTGCTCAAAAGCCATCACTGTCATGTCATCACCTTTCTGCAGACTCAAGAACTCCTCCCTCTTACGGTTGACATGAGCATGACTAATATAACGCTCTCTAAAAAGAGCTGTAAACTGATCCCAGGACATATGATTAGCAGCCTCACCCATACCTCTACTCAAATCAAGCCATTAATGCCACACTTCCTTCTCCAAAAACTGGGTAGCCAAATCCACCTTCCTATCCTCAGGGCATCTCACCTGAATAAACATTTTCTCGATGGTCTCTACCCAATTCTGAGCATCCAAAGGCTCAACAGCATGGCTAAACGCTCTAGCTCCATTCTTGTAGGCTCTATCATAATTAATCTCAGGAACCATACTGGTGCTAAAACGCTGAAAGAACTGCTCCATGTACAATCCTGTTGTACAAGCATGTTGTACTTATCATAATAACGGTTGTAGTCAATGTGGGAGACATTAAGGGAGGTTTCAGGAACGTTGTCATAAACAACATTTTCCTGATATTCTGAGGTGGCGAACAGGAATGCATTATTTAAGAGGTTCATCACAGCAGGGTCCCCGTAACTTGCATTAGAAGATTATGCCTGCTGATTATGTTGTGCTTGAATTTCTGTAAGTGTAGGCATTTGAACTTGATTTTCGCCGTGTCATCTCCATGTGATATAACTAGAACAAATACCATATAGTACGAAGTAAGAATACATTTCTTCAGTTGTTACTGGTTTCCGATTAAGACATTTGTTGCACGGACATATGTGAATAACTTTGTCTTGAGGACTATGTAGACGCACGAACTCAAGAAAATCAAAAATGTCTTGCATATAAAAAAAGGATGGTCTCCCTAATTACATCCAACTCTTGTCCATGTTGTACACTATAATAACAGGAAACAAAAATATAGTTGTCAACAAATATGGGACAATTCGAAAACCATGCATTATGTTAGACACAGTCGTAACATAATGGTTCTCGAACGAGATTTCTAAGGTAATGTAGAATTAATATATTGATGAATGTACGTACGTATAAGAATATTATAATTCTTAATTACATAATTCATCATTTTATTTGTTATCATCATTTGAATACACAAATGATTTCCATGAAAACAAAATTTTGAATTGATAAAAATATTATGCACATAATAATTATTAATCATATATACACACAAAAGCTAAAGATATATACGTACAAACATATTATACACACATATTGATAATAAAAACTTAATATTATACGTACAAACATATTATACACACATATATTAATTATACAAACATATTATACATATTAATTCACACAAATTATACATACAAATTAACATATTAATATATATATATACGAACACGTACACAAAAACATATATATATGTACGTACGTACGTACAAACATATATTTAAGATGTATATACACTATCAAATATATATATATATATATATGCATGCATCAAGGAATACAGTAATTAGACCGCCGGTAAAGTCGCCGGTAAATATGTCTAAATGAAGAAAACAACCGAATTAAAGTAGTTACATGCATACCAATTAAGATGGGGGCGACTCTTCAGTATGTTTCTTCTGCACGGGGGGAATACAATAATTAAACCGCCGAAAAATATGTCTAAATGAAGAAAATAGCTGAATTAAAGTAGTTACATGCATACCAATTAGGAGGGGGAGTATGTTTCTTCTCCAGGGGGGACTCTTCATTATGTTTCTTCTGCGAGAAGGGGGACTCTTCAGTATGTTTCTTCTGCGCGGGGGAGGGGGGGAGGAGTATGTTTCTTCTAGGGGGGAGTATATGTTTCTTCTGGGGGGGACTCTTCAGTATGTTTCTTCTGCGCCGGGGGGGAGTATATTTCTTCTGAGCAAGAAGTGTATGAATGATGTGTTTACTTCGTCGGTTAAGACAAATGGCGTCGGAAAAAATATATTTGTTCTGGGGTGTGTCAGGTAATAATTCAATATCTTAGTCGACAGAACAATCCGTCGGCTAAGGGATCCGATTTGTCTCCCAAGACACACTATACCGACAGAACAGTCTTCGTCGCTAAAGACCTTCTTCACCGACGGAATATTTTGTCACCTAAGACAAATGACATCGGTAAAAATATATTCGTTCTGCGGTGTGTCAGGTAATAATTCAATTTCTTAGCTGACGGACTAGTCCATCGACTAAGAACAAACATTCATCTCCCAAGAGACGTACTACACCGACGGAGAATTATTTGTCGCTCAAGACATTCTACGCCAACAGAAACATTCTCGTTGCCTAAAAAAGTTTCTACCGACGGAAGTTTGTCGTCACGTAGGAAAATCTTAGTCAATGGACAGTGTGCGAAGCTAAATTCCGTCGCCTAAAATTTACAAAGCCGACGCAAACTTACCGACGGAATATGAATGTCTTAGCCAACGGAAGTTCCCGACAGTCGTTTTTCGTCGCCTAGGTAGATTTTAGGCTACGGTTCTGTTGTCCTATACGACATTTATATTTCCATCAACCAAATAGGACTTAGCCGACGGAAAGGTTTGGATTCTGTCAGCTAAAAGTCATTTTCCTATAGTGATAAGGAGCCTTAGGCGTCAGTAGAAAGGCATCAGAAAACTTGAGATAGAAGTTCGAATTTTTCTCAACCTTTAGTATAGTGTGAGAATAATAGTGTTTACTGTGTGGTGTGCTGTAATCATCTGTTGTGGAGTGTTTTGTTTACAAGTATTTATCTTGTAATTATTAGTATGAATAGCTGTTTACCTAAAAAGCAAGGCTCTGGGTTTTGTATTTGTATTTATGTTGGAATAAATAAATTTTCTCTTGTGCCCCAAAATCCGTCACAAAAAAATTAGTTAATATAGGCATAATTAAATTTGTTCTTGTGTTTTATTTTGTGTTTACATTCTGCAAATACTTTGTTTTTTTTAACCAAGAATTTCTATACTAAAGCAGCAGTGATTCCGTCATGATTACTAACTATTTAAACAAGAGGACGTTAGGTGAAATAATGGGTATATTGAAGGCTAGTTCTTAAGAAAAAAATCCTAGTTTCATAAAAAGTGTAGTAAAAAAAATTATTCAACACTGTTAAAAGAATTAGACAGCTGGTATGACACTGATACAAAAAATAAAGTTTAGGTACTACTAAGTTCATGTCCCATATCCAAGAGTATGGACACTGTTGGTGATGAATTCTCTGATGAATAATATCGCGCAAGACTGTAAGTCAACATTGTTATCGAAAATACATCAATGTAAATCGAGTCATCTACAATGATTGTATTTATTTCCCGACCAGATTATATAAGCAACTCTTTGTTGAATATGCTTACTCTATTGAATATGTAACATTATAGTTTTTCTAACCAAAAATATACGGCACTAATAAACACAGCAGAAGGGAATTAGAATATGAAGAGGGGAAGTAACTCATCCACACTATGAACAAGCAAAACAAGTTACTGGGAGAAAGCCAGGGATGAGGAAGACTTCAAATCCAACAGCAGATTCCCCCAGTATGATCGATTATGTGTATATCTGAACACATATCATGGAGAACAAATAGTAATCAGAAATACACTTCATTTATTTGCACACACGCACTACCATTACAGAACATCGATCTGAATTCTTGACTACTGATACCAAAACAATCTGGCATATACACCACCTACAAAGTACATACTCTTTAAAATAAAACACGCAAGTGACGGAACTGTTAGCGCACGCACACAGATGCACTACCAGAACAGAACAAAAATCTTATTTACTGAAACTAAAGCAAACTAGCATATCCTCCACCTACTCTGTTTGTTAACATACCTACACTACACATCACAACGAATGCAAGGAAGCTCAATTCATCTACCAATTTCGCAATAGCAGGTACTGGGGAGTACACAACACCATTTCACAGGCCAGAACTTTTCTAAGTTTCTTAGGTGGAAGGTGAAGGGTTCACGAACAGTAATAAACAAAGAATTACCCATACAATTCTGCAAAGGAATTATTCAATATGTTACACTAGACTCATCATACAGCACTCTATTGGCTCTTCACATTAATCACTTCTAACAAAATATTAATGTGCAAAAGATTTGATCAGGAAATTAAACACTAAACACAAACACATCGGTTTCAACTCAGCAGGAAACCAACAAAATTTACATGTACTCCATCACCTCTCATGAGGCAAGCGACCTACATAGACCAAAAGACAGGGGAGCAGGAAGGACCAGCAAACCCTAAGGGACTTAATCAGTACGCAGCTATGCGAGGTCACATAGAGCACGTACAGTATGATTGAACTCATATAACTGACACATACTAACATATGAAACCAAACACTCTACCTAAATAGAAAACAACCACATTTTGCAATGCACAGATGACCTTTCAAAGCACCCAACAATAGCTCCAATCAAACCCTCAAGCAATACCAGAGTTAGCATCGACATCATGTCAACATTGGGTCAACAAAACCCTCTTGACTCATCAAATACATAGCAATAGCAATTCAATTTGCTCTCATCAACAATTCCCCTCAGCATAAGTCACACACAATCAGTCAAAAGATGAAAATCAAACAGACGGGAACAGAAACTAAAGCAGCGAATGCAATTGCAGATTCCAATCTGCACACCCAAATTATCCCCACAGAGCTATCCCAAAATTGGCCATTTCATAAATAAGACAGCAAACGAAACAAGAGCAAATTAAAGCAATCAGATTAAAGCCCCAATTTAACCATCAATATAATGTAGAACCCTTACTATACTAAAGCATCCACAGCATGTTATAATCGGGCATCGAAATCCTTAAACCATCTTAACAAAACAAAATTATCCAAATCAAAATACACGAAAACACTTGGAGAGGAAAAAACGAACATCACAGAGCTCAGTCGAGGGGGACTTCCACATCTCCATCGGAAATCTCCTGTTGCAGATCCTTAGGGTCCTTTCCGTCAACCGTGCACCCCACCGAGACGCAAGTGCCGAGAATCTCCTTGACGGTGCCGCTCAGGTCCTTGGCCATGGACCTGTTCTTCATGATCTTCGCGATCTCAATGACGTCATCGAGGCTGATGTTGCCGGTGTGCTTGATGTTCTTGGTCTTCTTGCGGTCGCGCTCGGGCTCCTTGAGGGCCTTGATGACGAGAGCGGCGGCGGATGGGACGACGGAAACCTTGGCCTGACGGTTCTGTACGGTGAGCTTGACGGTGACGCGGAGGCCCTTCCAGTCCTTGGCGGTCTCCTTGGCGATGTCTTCTCCGATCTTCTTTGGGGAGAGACCGAGAGGTCCGATCTTGGGAGCGAGGGAACTGGCGGCGCCGACCTCGCCTCCGGTGACGCGGACGTAGACCTCGACGACCTGAGAGGGATCGAACTTGGGCGGCATTGTGGAGACTGAGCTCTTAGGGTTTCTGAACGAAGAGATAGTGTGGGGGGTGGAGGGTTTGGGAAATGAAGGATTATATATATGCTAGGGTTTTGCAACGATTGGTGAGGTTTATGTCAAATTTGCCCCTGTAAATAGCGTGAGGGCTGTGTGATTTGGAGATTAGACTGTGGGTGTTTTCGGAAAGATTCTGTGTAAGTACGATAGAGGACTGAATGAGACTGAATACCACGGCGAGTGACGCTTGGTTATAAATGTCTTTTGTCAAGGTGCCGACTGGTATGGGCCTTGTTGAAGAAAAGGCTACTTGGAGTTGGACCATTTACTGATTTGTGATGGAGAGAATGGGCTGACACATTGGGCTCGGAAATAATATTCTGTTTTCAACAACAGCATACAAACGAGAGCCAAGAGATTCTTTCAACAAAGAAATTAGCTAAACTTCCCTTCAAAGCCTTGAGGGCACGTTTACTGAACCTCAATTACAAAAAACATAGGAATTGGAATCATGATAGGGTTAACTACAAAAACACCCATGAGTATAAATAAAATTAAAATTTAGGAATGAATAGGTTTGCTTTTGGGTATTTTCGGATTATCAATAGATGTTGAGGACAATTTAGGAATGAAAAGTTGATTCAGCCATCATCAAGAATCAATACTATGTCCCCCTTCCAAAATGAAATGCACGTTTACTTACATGGAATAGATTTGAGAAATGAGGGAATGATTTCGGCTAAGGAGAATTCTTATGTTTACTTACACATGCATAATGAAATTGGAATTGGTGTGGGTCTCACCTGCTAATAAAGAATCGATTCCTTAACAATCCGGAATTGTAACACCAAGAAGGGAGATGTGTTTAGGAATGACATCATCAAGATTCAACTTTTATGTCGAAAATACCCTCTTTAATTTTAATATGCTAATAATATTAAGGAATTTGTTTAAGATGCTAGTAATTTCAATTTTTTTTCTTAAAGTTTATTTTTTAGATGTTAATAATATGCTATTTGTTGAAGTTGTTTAATTTTTTTATTTATAAAATTGTTTGCTTGATTTAAATATAGTATTACTTAAAAGTATAAAAGTATGGCGCCTTAATTTTGTTTTTCAACCTTTTGTATCTTGCGGTTTGAGATACACTCAAAATGCTAGTACTAGGTCCAAATGATGTATATAAATCATGGTAGAAGAGAGTTTATACAACGACGAGATTAAAATATATAGGCACACACATAGCCTCTGTATTATTTATTAATATGTAACCACATGATTACAATCAATACAATAAATCGAAATAATAGTCAATCTTGTTCTCCAAAAAAAAAGAGTCAATTTTGGTTTGTTAATTATACATAACTTATCAATTGAGACAATTAAAACGACAAACAAAATTATATCAACATAAATATGTAAATATCTTTTAAAGGGTATTTAAGTAATCGAATTTGTAATTAGTTACATTCATATTCTAATTTTATGGGGTAAGTAAACAGCTCAATAAAATTGAAATCTTTACATACGATTTCATTCCGTCTCACATTCCTTCTTTCTTTCATTCTTGATAAATTACATTACTAGTAAGTAAACGTGCCAGAAAATGGATGAAATAAATAATTAAGAATCTAGATTTTACTTCCGTAGAGTCTTTCTACAAAACTAACCACAATAACACTCCAGCAGGCGGGGGTTTGGGTGCCAAGCATGTATCAACCGTCTGTGTTGCCTTACAGAAAACGCTGAGCTATATGTACAAAAATGCACATCAATCTTCGTCAAAATGCTCACAAAAGTTCAAACTTTCGTCACTGATTTGATCCCATAGGCCATCACTTCACCAATTCCAAACGCATGCCCAACAAATCATAACACTGCCTGCAGTAAAAGCCAATATGCAATAATCGATCACCACCAGACTAGCTACAATCCCAGAACACCTTATTTGCATTCCAGGACTGTAAATGTGGATCAAAGCCCCTCTACTACAGCTGATGGGATTTTTGGGAATTAAAATGATTGTGATATTGGGGTCTTGTCAAATGTCAAGGGAAGCTCTCAAGGGGAAAAATAATTGTGGTGGAGGAACTTCAAAGTTGCAAGTTACAACCCCACTTTTGGACAATGATATATATCACTCCTATCAGGCTCCTTTCACCCTCAGCCATTGTCGTAATCGCAAAGACCACTCGAGCAAAAGCTAGCTAGCAGAATAGCAATGGCATTATGCCTCGTTCCAAAAGCCCCACATCTCTTAATCCAAGCTTTATGCCATGGAAGTGAACCACCCTCAATATAAACCTACTCCCCTTCATGCTTTTTCAATACTTTTGATTTATGCAAAGTTTATCCGAAAACGGATTTAATAACTTATCATTACAAAAATGGGATCCCCTTGCACGTTTTGGGGTATGCATACATCGTCTAGGTAGCATTAACTCTGTTAGCTGACTCAATAACTCCGTTCACTAACTCACTAACTCCGTTAAGATTTTTTTTTTTATCAGTTAATCCTCAGTTTTTTTTAGCCTCTCTGTCTTTTTCTCTCTCTCACAAAAACATACCGGAAAACACAGCAACCCTGCTTAGTAGCTACGAAGTCACTTACCACCGCCTAACATCTCTGAAGTCGACCCAGGTCATCGGAAGAAGTAGAGGACGCCAGAAAGCCTCATCGGCATCCATCGCAGCAGCTCGCAGGAAAAATCAAAATCGACAGTAAAGGGGTTATTAAAATATGTAAAAGATTCAAGGGATTAAGGGCACTAGGGTGCAGAGAATGAAGGGAAAAGTTCGAATATGCCAGTTCCAGGCCAAGTCGTCGCCGGAGACGGCGGAAATAGACGAACACAGTCGGAGCTTCTCGCCGTTGATTTGTCTTTAAATCAGTATGTGCGATTCACAGGCTGGGTTATGTAGAGGGGAAGGAGAGAAGAAATTTGGTGGTGGTTTTGTGGAGAATGGTAGCCGGAGTCTCTCATGTGTGACACGTGGCAACATGTGTAGGTAATTTAGTCTCCAATGCTTGTTGACAAGTATTAATTTTTTATTAGACCAAAAAGCCTAACTGACCCTTCTTGTCGGTCGACCCAAGCCTATAAATAGGCTGACCCGACCATTTTAGTTTTCATGTCATTCCTTTCTCTCTCCTCATTTTTGTCACTTTCTCTCTCTAGATTTTCTTTTACGACTAAACTTCGGTGGATCATAACTTTTTATCAGTCACTCTGATTTCAAATCCGTGAAGGCCTACAGGTTCGTATCGATGTCCTCTTCCTATCCTAAAGGTTTGAGCTAGATCTAACGATGATTTCTAGAGCCTGTTTTAGAAGGTTCAATTTACGATCAGTATTTGCAGTGGGGATTTGTATTGTCGAGGTGAGTGACAAATTAACACTCGATCAACATAAATTCTATATACATAAGAGGTGACTAGTGCTCATTATCATATACCAAGTAGACACTAAAGGTGAGTATTGATTGATCATCACAAACCATGAGCCATGCATACACTAGAGGTTGCTATTGCTCAATCATCATAAACCCTACAGGCTACACCATGCATACATTGGGAGAGACTTGTGCTCGATTATCATAAACCATATTGACACTAGAGGTGACTACTACTCGATTATCATATATCATGTACGTACACACTAGAGTGATTATTCAATCATCATAAATCATACCTTACATACAATCGAAGTAACATTATCTCGATCATCATAAACCATAAATCATATACACGAAAGGTGATTATTACTCATTCTTTATAAATCATACATCCTATATACAAAAAAGGCGATCAATAATAGATCGTTATTAACCCTAAATCAGATATATAAATTACGTGTATTTTCATACACATATTTACTACTAAAACACTATGAATTAGCTAATCCTTATAGCAATTATTATGTAATTAATTCATTTTTAATTTTTTTTGTAGGAAATAAGTGGAGTTGCGGAATTAAGAGTATATAAGACGAAAGTGGATCAAATGTGGAATTGTCCATAAAAGATGAAATTATCATTTCTGGTCAACCCTAGTCAAAGGATAAGTAAAATGCAATTAGTTTCTTAATTAATCATTTGTTAGATAATTAATTAAGCAAGCAGCTTAACCAAGGCGCACGTGTGGTGTTTCAAATTGTAAATTTCATTCAATCAAAAGGCGACATATGGCATCCCTAGCTCTCTCCTCTTCCAGAGACCGGCCGCACCATCTTCAAATCAGAAAATTATCCTAATTGCTTCTCACCTCATCACCACCGATTCTTCGGCCATCTTCTCCGACACCATCAAGCCAGCACTGGCCACCAATCACCACCGTCCGTCCAAAGATCACTACCTTCAGGCCAGCTCTGGCGACGCCGAATTGAGGTGGAGAAGATCGGGTCGAGGCACTCGGGTCTGGTTTCCAACCATGAAGATGGAGTGGCGCTGGTGGGGGATGGGTCGGGTCCACAATGCTGCTGCGTTTGGGTGGCCAGATTAGCATGGAAGCTTTGCTTGGCCAGAGCTTGTTGGGCATGAAAAGTCACGCAAGGTGGGCGAGGTGGTTGGCTAGGTAGGTTCGCAGACACCGCCGTGTAGGACTGTCGAGCAGATGGGCGCCTATCTGCGTTTAAGGACATTTGAGGTCTGATGTGGAGGAGAGAGAGATCCTTTTTTTTTTTACAAAAAAAAAAAAAAATCTATTGTAAATAATCGTTAAAAAATTCGTTAAGAAAAAATCTGTTAAAAAATCCGTTAAAAAGAGTTAACAGACATCTGTTATATAGGTCATGTTTTTTAAGTGATTGTCATATATGAACCAACAAAACAATGACACCTTGCAATGTATTAATATCTCAAAACATCTGAGTCTTTTCCTACGAAAATTTACACGTTAACTATTTACTAGCTGAATAGCTCTTGTGAAACAATATAACGAACATACGTAACTCTCGTAACCGTGAATAACTAGTTTTCTTTACGAGGCGAGTTGAAGAAAATTGCATACCTAATTCCTTTCTTCGACCAGATGTCCCTGGCATAAACTAGTTGAGATGTTTCATTGGGCATAACGGTAGAGTGGAGACAATTACGTTTACTAATCTTTGCTTTATGCATCAATCGAAAAGGCCCGCAACTCATAATCTCCCTTTTATGCCATGAAAGTGAAACACTACAAACCTACTCCTCTCCACCATGCTTTATATAGCCTTTTGGAAGATGAATATTATTTCACTATTTACGTTTTGGTTGATAAAATTATCACCATTGTAATGACTTATTTTCATGAAATATAAATAATTTTCATGATATAAATAATGTCACAAATCACTAAATAATTTGTTTGAATTTTTTTTTTCCGGTCATCATGATGAAAGGTGATAGGGAATGATAACTTCAAAAAAAATTCTTCCTCGTGTGAGGTAAAGAAAACTATAAACTGTGTCTTTTACTTTATTTCTATCGATCAAATCCTTCGTAATGTTTTAAAGACAGTTTTCAAACATTTTGCTCTCAGCTTGTGAAAATTTGATTATTTAGTTAACAAAATCACTTGAAAGTGAACATGAACGATTACGTTAACTAGCCTAACAATGGATATCCTAGCAACGGATATGCTCTTTCAAATTTGTGTTAGTCTAATGAGGAATGAGTTCATTATCCAAATATGCCCTAAAATGCCCTAGCATAAAGTAACACCACTACTCCTAATCAATCTCAATGATTTCATGCCTTTATAGACATGAATTTGGGATCGATGACTAACTGGGTAGTCTTTTTAAACATCAAGATCAATGTGAGTTGGAGGGTGAATAGATCAAGACTATGGACTGGAATTTTGAATCACACAAAATTTGAAATAATGCCTCTTAGTTGAAGAGAGGATAAAGTGTGTAGTGTTTAGAGAATTATATTTTTTTCCAAGATCCAATTTTGATGCCATTTTTGGTCCCAGATAAGGTAATCCAATACCCACTACCCAAAAAGCCAGATTGTTATAGGCGATCTCATGATTTGTACATCTAAGTGGGTGACAATTCTTTACATAAGTGTGGAAAACTTTAAGTAATTGTTAAACTAATTAGTGCATCTTTTTATTTAAACTATGGTACACTATGAAAAGTTAGAGACTAAAATGTTTAATATCCGAGTCATTGATCAGGTATTATAGTATATACTATCATTTCAGTCACCAACGAACGTACGTTAATAATTGCGGAAACGGACTAGGGTTTGCTCCGTAAAAATAGGAGGGAGCTTTGGAAAGAGAGTGGTGCGTCTGGCTTGTCCGGTGGCGCCACCGCATCGGCGTGGGCTTCTCGCCTCGTTGGTGTAGGGTCGGTGCGGCCGAACGGGCTGTTTTGGTATTGTGGAGGTGGCAGGGCCTTCCGGTCGGTTTTGTGACGGAGGATACGAACTGCGGCTTCACTCTGCAGGGAGGGGCTGTTGTATCTCAGGGAAGACGGTGTCCAGGGTCTGGCTGCGGCATGGCGTGGGATCCCCGGAGTCTTGAACTAATGTCTTGTTGCGAGGTTATGGGTGGCGGTATCTTCAGGTTTAACCAGATCGACGACGAGTCTGCGTTCTCACAGATCGGCATCGATTTTGTCTCTAGGACTAAACTATGGCTTCGCAGCAGGACTCGGTGGTGGTCAGAATGCATACAGGGGCTCCGACGACGACGTCGGCCCAGACCTTATGGCGGCGCTGGGGGTGAAACAGAGGTGACGATGCAGCTGCCGCTTTGGGCTGGGTGGAGCAGGTTTGGGCCTCTAATGGAACTGGTTTGGTGGGCCTGGGCCAGTGGTATGGTTTTGGGCCAGTTTTGGTCCTTTGTTAGTTTATGTTTTTTGGTTAGGCATTGTTTAGGTTTTTGGATAGGTATAAGTCCCTCCTCTTTTGGGCGAGGGTTTGAGTGTCGTTTTCTGGTCAATGTGCTACTTCGGTGGTGTTATTCCTGGGGACTATCGGCTTTAATATCGGTGTGGTCTAGGTGGCAACATGAGGGTGGATTACCTTTGCACGTGGTCTGGTGGTATTTGGACACGGTGTGGAAGAAGGAGAATTTGCTCGTTTTAGTGTTGGCAGCAAGGTTGTATCGTTACTCTCAGGACTGTGTAGCTCTTTTTGAGCGTGAAATTGGGTTAGGGGTTGGGCCCACTTGGCTCATGGATGTTGTTATTGGCGACGGACCCGTAACTACGGATCTTTTTGGGAATGTGTGTCGTGGTGTAGGTATCACAACCGGTCATTCTATTATGCTGTAATTTTATTCCGTTATCAATAAAGCTATTCTTCTAAAAAAAAAACGAATGTACGTCAAATCAAATAAAGTTTATATTTTTCAGGTAACATATTTGTTTTTGGCAATACAACTGTTCATTCATATTAAGTTACTAACCGCTATAAATTTTGTACGCAGCATACTGTCAAGGTTTTCGAAAACGATTTATGAATCATTGCAACATGTCACATCCACATTTCTTACTAGCCTACACATAGCCATTGTTGCTTGTAGCCGTGTACAGCTCTTCTTAACCAAACTATCATTGTAGAAGTGGCGTAAACAAAAACAACTTGCTAATTAGACTTTGTCTATAAAAACACAAAAAAAGATAATTGAACAAGAAAAGCAACAACACTTGTGGGTTTAGTTTTGATTAACTTGTGCAATGAGTATTATTCCAACAAGAAAAAGAAAGGGCATTAGCACAAGTACTTGAACAAAGTACTAAATTTATGAAATTGCATTTACTTTTGGGTTTCCAATCTCCAAGCAAGTGGCCTAAGATGCTTTGCATTATTTGTTAATTGCCCCAATTAGTATTTTAACCAACGTAGGGAAATGTTTCAACTTTAAAAACAGAGTTGGGATATAATATGAAGGATTTGATCGATTACGTACATTATTATCATGATTGTGGCCTTATAAAATAGTGCTTAAGAACATCATTATTGGAGTATAAATAATTTTTTTAAAGGAAGGGGAACATAATCGAAGTTATAATACTGGGGTTTGTATATAATATCAGTCATTATCGATCAGAAACATCAAATTAAAAAAGAAAGACGTCACGGCCTAAAGAATTAATCACGATATCAAGTTGATCTTGTTCGTCTCCTTGATCGATCATCTCGAAATGACATAAGCACTTACTGTGGCGTAGAACAATGACACTTGTGTTTTTATTGGTTTAGAAAGCCTACGGTATTAAGATGTATATCATATTTTTATTTTACATGTTTTGAACAAAAATTATAATGTTATGAATTAAATTATAACATTGAGAACAAATTTACAAAATTTATTTACATTATTTACATGAAGTTAAACAAAATTACAACTATTAGAACAATTTGTTCAAAAAGTTGTAAAATTGTTGCATATTTTGTAATTACAATTATTAGAATAAGATTACAAATAATACGACTCAGCATTACCACTTTGACTACAAATATGTTGTCACATTTGTAAATGTAAGTATTATATACGGGTAGATACCATAGAATTTCCCGAACTTTAGATACATAACGTAGTAGTTCTGCAGGTAATCTTTTAATTAATTATGTTCCTCCATGCGAACCATGCTTTGAGTTTTGATGTATAAACTAGTGTAATTTTTTTTTTGTAGCAAACATATTTGTTTAGTTTTGGATGTGAAATTTGTTGGATATAGCCAACCAGGTTTGGCTCATACGGTATATGCAAAATAAGGTGTATAAACATAAAGGCGGACTTGTAGTGGAGACAGTGGTGGATCCATAAATTTTTCTCAGCCAAGACAAAGATTTAGACTTTTGAAGCATAATTGAATATATCAAATTAACAACGCATCATCGAACTTGAAAAGCATCATCTTCAATTCAATTCACGATAGAAAACAAAAAGATAACGAAGAAGAACACACTTACTTGAGAGAACAAAATAATTTGCAAAGAAAAAATAGAATTCAATTAAAAAAGACGTGTAGCCAGTCTTATTGCGGTTAAAAAGAAGCAAAGTCTTATTCGGAATATATATCTTCTTGTGTCAGTCTTTTCATTTATTATTTTTGTATGAAACGACGTGTATATATTGACATGCCCAAACCGAAGTCATTTGGAGCTGCAAAGAAACAAAAAAAGAAGAATGAGGGATGCAAGTCGTCTCTAGGGTTTGCACTTTTCTGCTATATTTGCATGGCTTGATAACTCAGTCTAGGCAATTACCTAGACTCGTCCATACATGGATTCGCCACTGGGTGGAGATCTCATCCAAGTTTGATCCCTGCCTTATTTGGTTCATGATATGTAAATTCTCTAGTGGAAATTCATATTTAAGGTCTGGTGTAACATGTACGCGTCTACCTTAAGTCCTTCCAGATTAAAGTTGCAGCATTGCCATGACGATGGTGGTATGTCCAAATCGAGATCTCACCTAAACTTTTTATAGCAAAAAAAATTGTTGGATATAGCTATAGTGATATACAATGTATCATGATGGCATTAAAATTTATGGTTGTGATAAAGTTATGTGTACATATAGTATTATTCTAGTAATCTAGTATGGCATTAAAATTTATGGTTGTGATAAAGTTATGTGTACATATAGTATTATTCTAGTATTATTATAGTAGCTCTTCTGAGCGATATTGGGAGATTGCTTAGTTATTTTCTTAAATTATATTATGGGTCCGGTTTAAGGGACACCATATTTGACACAAATTTTGACATCGATTGTGAGCCATTAGCTCAACGGTCCAGATTTATTGTATGAATGTTGTTAGTACAACACCAAATGATGTGGAAATTACATGTCATTTCATATTTCTAATCTAAAAGTAATCTTTTCTTCAAAGCAAAACTAAATTCTGAAAAAAAGAAAAAAGAAAAAAAGGAAGAATAAAACAATAAGAATGACTATTATTCTTAGGGTATATATACACGAACAAAAGAGAGAGAAAAAAAGAAGAAAAAAATATTAGTAAAAGAACCCAAAGACGTCAAACACAAGAAGGAACATCGATATCATCCTCAAGTTTTCATCCTATTTTCCAGCTTCATGGTTTCATCTCCATGGGAGAGAATATGTAGATGAAGAATTGAAGATGACAAAACCAAATCGGAGATTGAGAATGGAAACCCAAGGCACAGATTCCTTTTGTCCTTTGGCATCATTGGATTTATGGTTTAGTATTTTTTTTCTTGAGTTCTTATTATGTTCTTCGATCTTGTTCTTCTTCTTTTTCTCTTTTGAGGTTTTGTTGATTTTTTCAGATTTTAATTTTGTTTTTAATAAAAGTTTATTTTTAGATTAGAAATATGAAATAATATGTAATTTTCACATGATTTAGTATTGTATTGACATTATTTATACAATGAATCTAAACCGTTAAATATTTTAAAATTTAATAACTCATAATTAATATCAAAATTTATGTCATATATAATGTCTCTTGCGTGGAGTCATGTGTTATGGTTGAATAGTCTCATTTAAAGACATTAATTATATAAAGACATTAAAAGACATTAATTATTTAAAGACATTAATATAGGCTGGAGTAGAATTTGCCAAAAAAATAACATATATCCTGCAGTAGAACTAGCCAGTGGCTCCTCCGCGCTTTCTCTTTCTCTTTGTACTTCTCGTCCAACTCCTCAATATATCGTGAGACGTGATATTTTCGACTGTCGCGTCTGCGCAGGCCAAGGCCCAGCTGGCAATCGTCCGTAAAGGGACCCACTTCACGTGCCAGCATGCACTCGCCCGTTAAATGACCCACACCTCGCCACGTGGCGCAGACATGTGTGCCCTAACACGTGTCACGTATTCTCGAACGTCGTAAAACAGGACCACTTTGTCCTCATTATTTTCTAGAACTACGGTCAGGTGAACACCCCCTTCATCTACGCCGCGACAAAAACTTGTGACTACCTGTGCGCATTTGCATTCCCGAACTGCCCCTCGTTTTGTCCGCTACTAAATATTTACGTTACGCCTTCAATACGTGGCGACCATCCACCGCTTCTATACCAACGGCGCCGATTTTTCGGGGAGAGATATTTTCCCCGGAAAGTAGATAACCCAATTACAACAGTCAGTTTCTTTTCTTTCCTTATTCTTGTTTACAGTTACCGCGAGGTCCACGGACGATTCTACACCACTGTTCTCTCTCGACCAGTGATACTCCGCCACGTACGGAGCTCAGCTCGGTGGGTCCAATAAAAACCTCCGCCATTGAATCTCGCGAAGCATGGAATCCCAGCCCCGCCACCCGAGATATTGAACTGAACTGCTAAACTGGATAAAAGGCAATTCTGACGTGTCGTTTTCCGTGAAAAAAGAGGGGCATTTAGGTAGTTTCACAGTGGGGAAGCCTTATCCATTTGGAAGCGGCGAGCGCGAGCTTTATAAAAGCAAGAGGAAAGTTTCACAATTCTCATTACGAAGAAACCAAAACCCTCTCCCCCAAAACGCAGCGTTTTGAACCATTTCTTCTTGTTATTCAATGGCGACTAGTAAAAGCTACTACGCCAGGCCCAACTATCGGTACCTGCCGACCGATCACCGCCACCAGACACTCGGCGGCGACTCGGCATTCGAACTCGACGAGTCCGACATCTACAACTTCGCCAGGTCCAGCTCGCCGGAGTACCGCAAGCCGGCGATGAGCTCCCGCGGCGCGTCGAAGAAGTCGTCGTCGGCCTCGTCCAAGCGCTCCGACTCCGGCGACCTTAGCGGCGGAACGGCGGCGTCGCTGCCGGTGGGGATTCCGGACTGGTCCAAGATTCTGAGGGACGAGTACCGGGAAAACCGGAGGAGCGACGACGACGACGAAGACGAGTGGTCCGCAGGGAGCGTGCGGGTCCCGCCGCACGAGTTTTTGGCGCGGCAGATGGCGAGGACGAGAATCGCGTCGTTCTCGGTGCACGAAGGCGTGGGGAGGACGCTGAAGGGGAGGGATCTGAGCCGGGTCCGTAATGCGATTTGGGAAAAAACCGGGTTCGAAGATTAATTAGCAGAACAATTTTTTCCTTTTCTGAATTTCCAAGAAGAAAAATTGCAGAGTTCCAGGAGGGGGGTAATTTTACGGGAATTATTGGTTAGATTTTATTTTTCCCGAATTTCTTGTATCTTGTTTCTGAATTTGTTCACGTATTATTGTGACGGATGCGATCGAGATGGTCCTTATTTTCATATATTGTAATGTAATCCTAACAGGGACGATTTTCTTGAAATTTTCTCGAGGTTAAATTTATTTTTCTGCTTGCTTGTTCAAGTTTCTTGGTGGGTTTAGTCTAATTTTGGTGGTAAATAAAAAATGGAAATTTAATGATTGGTGGGGTTGGTACGAAAATAGTGAGAATGACCCGTAAGAAAAATAATGCACATGAGAATACAAAGGTGTCAAAATCTACTGCTTTTTGCATTTGGCTTTTTCTAAGTCTAGTCGTTTCTTTTTGAAATTCGTTGGGTGGTTCGTAAACTTTGGAGTAGATTTTTTTGGTGCGTGTCAATTTCATTTCAAGTATATGGATTTATTTCAAATGTGCCGTAGGATTGAGCAGAGCTGGGGATGGTGTTGATTCTTGAATTGGTAGAGCAAGGGATGGTCCTCATGAGTGAGTATGGTCCCTCATGCATAACAAGGATACCAAGAAACTTTCCAATGAGACTGAACCGGCTATTAACTTCTCTTCATGAACGTAAATTTGAATGCAGTCATTGCGGAAATTATGAATACATTATCGTCACGTTCGAGAGCATGATAAAGTTCAGACATTTTCTACCTAGCCGCTCTCAAAAGCTCTGCTAGGGTTTCGTTCTCAACCTTTGAAAACCCAGATCCATGGCTTGCACTATTGCATCTTTGTCGACGGCTTTTCAAGCCGCGTCATCCAATATGCTGCTCTCGAACTCTTCCCGTCTCAAGATCGGAATTGAAAGGGGGGCGGTGACCAAAGATGATCATTCCTGCCTGTTGTTGGGCCCTGAGGACAAGTTTCCAGGCTTCAAAGGTACCATTTCAACGATTTGGAGAGTGAAGAAGGGGTTGTCCGTCTCCAATGCTGGGGATCGTTATATATTCCGATTTGATCGAGTTTCGGTTCGTAATCAGGTCCTCCATGGTGGTTCGTGGCACTATAACAACACGATGCTTGTTCTTGGTGAGTACGACGGGAGAGGCGACCATGCTGCTGTCCCTCTTAATTTGCTTGAGACGTGGGTGGATGTTCAGGGATTGCCTCACCTCCTTTGAAACCCTATGGCTTTGAGAATGGTGGGTACAGGTCTTGGTCGAGTCATTCGGTTCGATCCACAAGCTTTGAAGCGAAAGGAGGAGATCCAGCGCATTCGGTTGGAATTTGATGTTCATCGGGTTTGGCAAGAGGTTGAATTCGAGGCCGATGAGATTGTGGTGGAATTGGATTTTACTTTTGAGAAGGTGAAAGGTTTTTGTAAGAGGTGCGGTCTCTTCATACATGATGCTACTGGTTGTGACCGGATGGTGGAGTTTGAGAGAGAAGCTCCTCCGTTGGAGGAGTTAGGCAATCTCTCTCTGTTCTCAAACCCGGTGTTTGTATCTAGGGTTTCTGAGGGTGGTTCGAGGTCTGATCATGCAGTTCAGTCTAAGACAACTTCATTACTCTCTGTAGACATAGGCAGTAGCTCTAACTCGATGGTATCACTAGTGAAAGGTAGTAGTGGAGGTGTGGAGCCGGTGATATTCTCATCGCCCTATGGTGGTGGAGCGGTAGGAGAAGGCGCGCACTGTTGGGAGTAAGCGTAAGGCTGTGGGCTTATTGGAGCGTACAGGTAAACGCTTTCTTAATTTCCCTGAACCATCTCTGAATGTTGCTGAGACAGGATCTGTGGCTTTGGTACATCATCAAGGCCAGTGGGTTGTATCCCCAAAGAAGAAGAAGAATTTAGGTTGCCCTTATGGTAGCGAGAACAAAACTAAAACAGAGTCCGCTCCTGTGGTCAAGAAATGGAAGAGTCATAAGAAGGTAGCCTCCTCCGAGAAGACTACAGGCTTCTGGTGGTATGGTTTTTGAGGTGGGGATGCTCAAAGAGGCACCAACTCAGGAGCCAGAGGTAGAAGTGTTGATGATTGAGGCGCAAGCTAAGAAAGGTGAATTGAAGGAACAGTTTTAATGAGGGAAATAACCAATTGGACAATGAGGATAACAATATTTAGTATGATCTAATCTAACAAAAATAAAGAATTATCCAATCTCAAATCGTATACGTGAAATGGAACTTTGTCCTTAAATCCCTTCACTTGAATCTTACAACTATGTTTTCTTTCTTTAAGCTCTAATGAGATTTAGTGCACAAAAGGTAGCTTGTTGTTTACTACGTTAGGGAATTAGACCCTCAAAATAATTTGCATGGAAGAGAAATGCCAGCTTGGACAGGTGGGGAGACGTTGGTTAGAAACCAACTTGAAATTCATTTAACTTGTGACTATTTATGTTGTCTTCTTCTTTAAATTTCATGATATACCTAATCTCAAATTTTTATGATATACTCCTTTTTATTTTCAGACAAAAGTCATAAACTGTGTTGTTTATCGGTTTGTTTGAATCCTTTCTAATGAGGATTCTCAAGTTGAGGACTTGTTGATGACTTTTCGGCTTATCCTACCTTTCGATCTTATATCCACATCTTGACCGTTCAGTTTATAGGTATTTATGAGTAGATCATTTCTCCAAATTTTCAGCTATATTAAAAATTGTTAAGACATTCATAAGTGTGATTTATCAATTATGAACTTGAACGGTTCATATTTGACAGATTTGGTTCATCCATTAATTTGATCTAGTTTGTTATCTTAACGAACACCAATTTGGCTGAAAATTTGTAGAAATGATCTACTCATATAAACCTAAAAACTAAAAGGATGAGATGTCAAAATGTGATCGAAAAATGAGTTTTTTAAACTATAAACCGAAAAGTCCTCAACTTAAGAGTCCTCATTAGAAAGAAGAGAAATATTAACCTTTTACTTTAAGACTCTTTTACTTTCTTTTTCTTTCGATAATTATGACTATTTACCCTTTTACTTTAGCTTTGGATTGTGACTAATAAATTACAAGTAAACTTCTGAAGTTGCAAAGTGGAGCTCAACCACTCGTTCAATTGGGTAGTTTTGGGATATCAAAAATATTTCTTTTTAGTGAAAACGACTATTAGACAAACAAGGACATAAGAGTTGTCATTTTGCGCAGGTTAGAAACGAGCGAGTCACCGTCCGGATGAAGATATTAAATCAAAGGAGTTTTTGCTTCTTGAGAGGAAAAGAGGGTTTGGATTTGGGCTTGGTTGGACCACGGATTGGTGAGTCACTAGGTGTGCTCTTTCATTTTGATTGTCCATCGGTCTTTCTCGGCGTTCTATTGATGATGGTCGCCCGTCGTCCTACTCCTCTCGTCTCTTTCACCATAAAGGTGAATCAAGCATTAATGGAGTTTCTGCTTAATCATCATTTAGAGCGTTGGTATATACACCGAAGATGTGAATTGTTAACTAACAAAACCATTTATCCCTTGCATTGAGCGCACCAAGTTGAAGACGCTTCAAAACTTTTACCGCTACAATTTATATGTCGAGTGATGTTTGTAAAACTTGATCACACAACAATAATCTCGCAAGTAAACCGAGAGAAACGAGAAACACATATGCGAGTTTTGACCACGTGTCTTCAAAGAAAATAAGTAAAGGGAACATGTAACGAATGTTTATATCTCTTCTATCTTACTCGTTGTTAGTTCAATTAAAACGCTTATCCTGTCGAACCATCAGTTCTCAAAGTGAAACCGTTAACAAAACCGATTTTAGGTGGTCAATATCACCGGTGTTGCGATGTGGGAATATGCCACCCAAGTGACCCAACACCTTCACTAACTTAATTTTTTATCTTTAAAAAAAATATTAAATAACTCACATACTTTTATGTATATATGTTGATAAGGTTTGAACCAGTGACCTCAACATTGTTTAATCTAATGAACCAACAAGTCCTCACGGCTCACCGACGATCACTAAATGAATTTCCTCGTTCCAAACTTTGAATATGGGTTGTCTTCAAAAAGTGTATATTCATGTCCATTGGACCTCGAAACAGATCATAAAAGGTACTTGGACTCGCTCGACAAAAGTTCGAGCCCATTCTCGAGTCCAGTGAGCAAACTTTCAGGGTCGGGTTCCCAACGGTCCTTTGGCAACGTGTCGATCATACTTAACAAAACCCGACCGGTGGCCACCTCCACGACTAGTCTCGATTCGGAGCCACCCGCCCACCTCACCTACTGGTCAGCCCTCTCTCACTGCCGCATTTCACCTACGACTGTTAGCTTCTCTCTTCTCTCTCTCTAATCTCCCCAAAGCCGATTAAAGCCCTAATTTCGGTCCATCTATCTATCTATCTATCTCTCCCCCAATTCCATCAAATATCTCTCCTGAGCGGTTGGGCCCGCCATGACCTCCGAGTCCAGCTCCGGCGACGAAGCCTCCGACCCGAAGCCCAACCCGATCACTAATCCCCCGGAGGACCAATTGTCCGCCCTCGCGTTATCCGACACCGACGGCCAGGAAAACGGCGTCGTATATGAAACGCCGCGCGGGAATGAGATCGAGAACAAAGAGGAGGCTGCGCTGACCAATTCGGCTCCGCCTGGTCCGGCCGAGGCGGAGGAATCGAGCGAGGGCGGAGGAGGAGGTGGTGGCGGTGGTGGTATTGTGTGGGCGAGGACCAATTCGGAGATGGAGGTCGACGGGCCAGAGAGCCCTAGCAGCAGCGGATATGCTGGCGGCCGAGGGAGTAGTAGTGCCAGTAGTGATGGTTCAGGGATTGATGAGATTGCGGAAGTGAGGAATCATGGGGTTGTTGACGGTGTTTCGGAAGCGCAGACGCCGTGGGTGCCCGGAAAACGGCATGTTGATGAGGTATTGTGGTCTAGTAACTCCTTTATGTACTAGCTTTGCATTTTCGTTGCGTAATGTATGTGAGAATTTGGTTGTTTTCGATGTATTGCTCTGGCATTGCGTTCATTAATAGGATGAGGTGTTAACTTTAGACCTTA
Organism: Fragaria x ananassa; assembly: GCA_034370585.1. Classification (NCBI taxonomy): domain Eukaryota; kingdom Viridiplantae; phylum Streptophyta; class Magnoliopsida; order Rosales; family Rosaceae; genus Fragaria; species Fragaria x ananassa. The sequence continues at coordinate 22,068,488 of CP139764.1, forward strand.
ATTGTTGGTAGGACTTAGACTGAAACACCATTGGACAGGTCAATTTCTTGTTAAGTGTAAGGATATGTGAAATTGGAGGAATACATTCCTATTTTAGGAAATGGTTGAATGTGGCTTTTATTTGGGAAGATACGCTAGGTGCTTAACCAATCTATCTTCCCAAATTGTAATTGATTACGCTGACTGCCACAGGTGCAAAACCAAAATGCACGGCTTATCTAAATAAACAGTGTTTCAAATTTATCAACACTAATAATAATACGTGTATGTTTTGGTTTCAAATATCTACACACATATTTTTGGAAATTAAGTGGAACCCATGATTACAGTTGGATGAGCTTTCACATCTTGTCAGCAACCAATGCAAAGTCTTGTATCTTGATGTCTTGTTGCAGTCAAAATGCTGTAATTTGGGACAGATGGAAGTACAAATTAGATGCCCACATAAAAAAGTGTAATGTAGAATGTAGGATTATATGGAACTCTGTAGGTATGCCTTTATTCATAATGGTAGCACATTAGAAATGTAGTATAACACTAGAGCTATAGACATAGGTTGAAATATACTGACCGATGTTTATTTCATTGATTTGCATGTATATATGTGCTTGTGTAGGTATCTAGATGTTCCACAACATTTTCCTGTTGTAATATTAGTAATCTTTTGGTCCTAAATACTATGGTTGTATGGATCTTCATAGAGCTAAACAACTAAAATGTAAAGAAATCACATGAAGAAGAAGAAGTGGAAGGTTTTCTGATTTTGGTTATGTAAGCATGTTTATAAGATAACAGTAACTGAATACTTAGTCATCAATTATTTGAGAAGTTGATTGGAACTGTCCCTAGCAGCCAGTGTCCTTAGTTTCTGTAAAAAGCTCATCCATGCAAATCACTATAATTAAATGCCGATTGACATAGTTATTCTCAAGGGTAACTGCAATTTGATTTACAATTGAAGTGCAGGATGATGCTTCCATATCATGGAGAAAGAGGAAGAAGCACTTTTTCATACTAAGCAACTCTGGAAAACCAATATATTCTAGGTATGTCTTAAGACCTGTTGGCAAAAGAAGTGTAAAGTGTACGATAATAGTGTAACTTATGTACAGAATGGTGATATATGTATTCTCTTTCACCTATTTCAGACATGGAGATGAACATAAACTAGCAGGATTTTCAGCAACATTACAAGCCATAATTTCCTTTGTTGAGAATGGGTACATACCTTTCAATTTTGTAGATTATATCCATATGATATCATCTTTTCTTCATTTATTTGTCCAGTCTTAGAGCTCAATTTGAATTGAAATTCTGTAGAGGATTTCCAGTGATTTTACTCATTAATCTTTTTACAGTGAGGATCGTGTCAAAGTGGTTAGGGCTGGGAAGCATCAGGTCTGTTTCCCCCCCCCCCCCCCCCCCCCCCTACTTCGTGGCATTATAAGTTTGCTTTGTCGAGTTATGGCTACTTCCTTACTTGCACAATACTCTTCCGATGATTATGATCAGTCTAAAATTTAACTTACCATTATGTACTAAAATGTAACTTAGTTATTGAGATAGCTGTGAGTAATCTATGCTGACACCTTCTTAGGCAGAGTTTCAAGTCATGATGATGATGATGATGATGATGATATATATATATATATATATATGATATATGTGCCCTTTTATCAAATCTTGTGTGAATCTATATGTCATACTTGTGTTTTACACATTTCCAGTAAATTTTTTATCAGCTCACAAAAATTATTCTGGAGTATTAAAGGGCATGGAATATTTGTGTGTTCAGGTGGTTTTTCTTGTCAAGGGACCAATCTACCTAGTATGCATCAGCTGCACAGAAGAGCCTTATGAGTCTTTAAGAATGCAATTGGAACTTATTTATGGTCAGGTAGCATTGAATTCTCCCATCCCAAAATCATTATGGATTAACGTCTTCCATTTTTTGGTGTAGATAATTATTATAAATATCTTATTTTAGTAACTGCCCTTCATTAATAAGTTATATATATCGATGCAGTTGCTGGTTATTCTTACGAAGTCAGTAAATAGATGTTTTGAGAAGAATCCAAAGTTTGATATGACACCTTTGCTGGGTGGAACGGATATTGTCTTCTCTTCCCTCATCCATTCTTTCAGCTGGTTTGTTTCTCTGCTCCCTCTGGCATCCCTAAATTAGGATATGGAAAGTTATCTTTGTATTGTTTTCATACCCCCTTGTGGTCCGATTTTTACAAGCAAACTATTGATTCCTCTATTACTGATACTGATAAATGGATAATCCAATTTACTGGGAGGGGGCAGCTTCACTGGTTGAATATTGGTCATTGACTCATTTCTAATTTGATTTTTCACTCTGAAGATTCAATGATATAATATAATATATTATTGAGAACATAGTTGCTAGCTTAAAATCTTCTATTCAAATACATAGTTTTCATGAGAGATAAGATAGTTCTATTTTGAAATTCATTATACATATTACTATGCACTTTATTTAATTGTGTCACTGCTGTATTCCAATTGTTCTTGTTGTTATATGCTTCTGAAATTCCTTGCTCATAGAAAGAAAAGATCTGACAGATCATGCTCATAATATTATACCTCATTTCACTGAATTCAGGAATCCTGCCACATTTCTTCACGCATACACATGTCTTCCCCTTGCTTATGCGACAAGGCAAGCTGCTGGTGCAATATTGCAAGATGTTGCTGATTCTGGTGTTCTCTTTGCAATATTGATGTGCAGACACAAGGTTCGGCCATTCACCACCTTTCTGTTGTTAGTACTTTGGACAACACCTTTTCTTTAAGAGAAAGGTTTTAATAGGAAATGCATGGCACAACTTAAAAAATTAAAGCACTTTAAAAACTGGAAGCTTGATTGCAGGTTATCAGTCTTGTTGGTGCCCAGAAAGCGTCTCTTCACCCTGATGACATGCTGCTACTATCCAACTTTGTTATGGCATCAGAATCATTTAGGTAAGTATATTAAATTGGATAAGTTAGATCTTTTTCCTTAATGATAAAGTAGTATCACATCATCCTTTTAGCAATAGCCAATACACTGTCAGTGATGGCAACGAAGCTCCTTAGTTTCCAGTACATGTTCAAAAACTTTAAAGTACTGGACAGACTAGAAAGCAACTTGTATTGTTCTTTTTGTTGCGATGGATTCAAGTAGTGGGCAATAATGATCGATAAATATATCCATGCCAAATAGTGGATTTAAAATTTGTGCCGTCTTTATGCAGGACGTCTGAATCTTTCTCACCAATTTGCTTGCCAAGATATAATCCCATGGCATTTTTGTATGCTTATGTCCATTATTTCGATGTGAGTGACACTGTCATAACTTTTCCTCTGTGAATTAAATTTGCATACTTCTATACCTAGTTTCATGTATATCTGCTTTTTATATCTTATATACTAGTTATTATGATCTGAGACGTACTTGCTTGTGGCAGGCTGACACATACATAATGTTGCTTACCACTAGTTCAGAAGCCTTCTATCATCTCAAAGATTGCAGGTATACTAACTTTTGACTAGTAATTGCTATTGGTCAGCTGTCTCTAAGCTTTAATAAAATATGTTAATGCTGTAGGGGTGCTTCATGTGGAAACTTTCATAAATCCTATGTCCTAGCAGATGTTTACTAATTCTCACCTCCCTCCCTATATATCTTTGTTTGTGACCTTGTAGAATTCGCATTGAAATGGTCCTTTTGAAGTCGAGTGTTCTCAGTGAAATTCAGAGATCCATGCTAGATGGTGGGATGCGTGTTGAGGAGTTGCCTCTTGATCCTTTACCTCGATCTGGATCTTTTTCTCCTCATTTGGGTCATCACACACTTCCAACAGATTCTCCAGACAGGTTCAGGGAACCGTATGATGGCGTAGGTGGTCCTGCTGGACTCTGGCATTTTGTATATCGTAGTATCTTTTTGGATCAGTATGTGTCTTCCGAGTTCTCAGCACCAATAAGTAGTCCTCGTCAGCAGAAAAGGTGACAAAGCTGAACTTTACATTGCTTGGACATAAGATTTGATCTCCCACAATGAAGTCACTTGTCAATCTATCTGTCCTGTTTGGCTAATTAGTTTTTCTTGTTGTAGATTGTATAGAGCTTATCAGAAGCTTTACTCTTCCATGCACGAAAGAGGAATTGGACCTCACAAAACCCAGTTTAGAAGAGATGAAAATTATGGTAAATTTTTAGCTCATTCTTCATCATTAGTGGATACGTTGATGTACTAGAATATTGTTTCATTGGATGCACTTTCATTTTAGATCTAAAAAATTATCGGTCTAAGATTGATTATATCAGACTTGAATATTGATGTTGGTTTGGCAAGTGACAAGCATCTAGTAAAACTCTACAGTTGATGTCTTCAAAGCTAGTGATTTTGAACGTAGCTGTTTTGAGGCGTCAACTGTGAAGTATAATACCCATATCGATAACCCTCCTAGATTAGTCAAGCTGTGTCCCTCCTTTGGTACTCTTTCCCCATTGCGAGTTGGGATTGGGATCACATATTTGTTATTTACTTAGATGCCGTATGATGATGTTGTTATTTATGTTTACATGCTCGATGAGGCCTTCCTGATGATTTATACAATCATGTTTTCTCAGTTCTACTCTGCTGGGTCACCCAGGATTTTGAGCTTTATGCAGCATTTGATCCACTTGCTGACAAGGTAGTTTCTTTACAATTTCTTGTTTCTTTACCTTGTTCAACTGTGCAATACTTGTCCATCTGCACTTTTGCCAAAAGGGATAAAAAGGACAGATGTGACTTTTTTTTTTTTTTTTGCTTCTGTGGTCATTTTGTTTGGTTTTATTGTTAAATAGTTTCGTTTGTGGGTTTGTGCATGTAAAGTGCTATATAGCCTTTTTTTAGTGTGTGTTGCTTCCATGTTGGGAGGATTGAAAGATGTGTCCGAGCAAAACCAGCTCTTCTATCCAAATATCATTTTGCTTTTTTCCACCTCACCAAACTAAGCATAGCATTAGGGATGTGTTAAGGAGAATTGTGTTTCGCTTACAAGGCTTATTACTTGTGGAACTGTTGGGGACTTGGGGGCAATGCAATGTTTGCTGTTTTTTTTGTTAATTTAACTTGTACTTTCAAGAGACGTTGAATTCAATCATCAATGTGGTAGGAACTATTATAGAGCAAAGATTTGAGAGAGCAAGTGTACTGTTGGGTGTGAATTATAACCGATTCAGAAGAATCACAGTTTTATCTTGTTATTAGGGTTTAAAATCTGATTCTTGTTAGCTGAAGATAAAAAGCAGAATACTGGAGTATGTCTCAAACCAAACCAACTCTTCTCACATAAACTAATAGTAAATATATTGGGAGTTGATTAGATCATCAGGCTAATGCAGCCTTGAGCTTAAATCAGGTTAGCAGGACAGCAAATGGCTTAAAGGTAAATATCAGAGAAGCTAAACAGGATACCGTGTCACTGCTTTGAGACTGGGAAAATGAATGTGAAGAACCCGAATGATGGGGCTACCTCAGAAAACTAGAAAACTGATTCTGAATATGCCCAACATTCTGAATTGTACCCCTTATAGCATCGGCATCGGTTTTCTTTTAATTCATTTCATCGGAAGAATATCAATTTGTTTGTCAAGTGACTAGGGTAGAAAAGGTTCAGGACTGATAGATTTTGTTCTTACGCAACTTTCTTTCAACTGTAATCATCAATTGCTCAAGAAACAGGTTATGGCTAGTCTGTATTTTTCCTTAGAAGCACTATTGTTCTACTGATAGCATTCTCATCTTGTATTGGTGTTGTTTTTCAGGCATTAGCAATAAAAACTTGCAACCGTGTTTGTCAGTGGGTAAAAGATGTGGAAAACGAGATTTTTTTGCTGGGTGCAAGCCCCTTTTCATGGTGATACCCCTCTTTATATTATGTAACACAGCATGTACCATAGTTTTGCTTATTTAATAAAATTCGAGTAGTTGTTTCTCATTTTTCACTCTTAGAATTAGTATGAGATGGTTCTTATATTTTGCCAATCTGTTGCTTCAGCTTAAAAAAGTTTGCATTTGTCAACAAATGTAAAAGCAATTAAAGAAAACAGAGCTATAGATTATACTTTGTTCTTCGACGGAAGTGAAAACTTACAAGAAACAGTGCCAACATGTCTGTTGGGTGTTTGAAGAGGCATTTTAAGACCTCTCTCTCTCTCTCATTACATGTGCACAGTATCTCTCTTATCAGTATTTAAGCCTCATTTCTTTTGCTCCTGCATTATGGGGTTTGTGGTATTGAAGAGCCATTCACAACTCCATATTCACCGCCCTTTTTCACTTATCAGGTATGTTTTCTGGATCATAGTGTGCTCTTCTGCATTTTTTTTGGTTAAGCACTTGTTAACGATCAAAGCAGACCATTACTCACCGATTCCCCAGATTTTTGTGTATCTGAACACTAGCGTCTGTCACATCCCAGTCCTTAAGTTATTTTACGGTTATTTACTTCGGTATTATTTTGGTCTTTTACCGTATTAATTAACCGTTTACTGTTAAGGACTTTAAAGTTGATTTTTTATTCTGTTTGGAATTTGGGAAAACTTTCTTCATGGAAGTTGTAGAGGGCGTTATTACGAGTTGGTAGACATGCTACGCCTTAAAATCAGAGTTAGTATGGAAAAGTTATCCACTAAAAGGGAAATTTTTGTCTTGGTAAAAAGGGGTAAATTTTTTAGTAGGTATTTTTTTTTGTTGGGTATTAGTGATGGACCGGGTGGGGAGCAGCCCCAGCCTAATCCCTTTCTCTTCTTTTCTTTCTCTTCTCTTTTTTCCCACGAGCTTCCACCCCCCCCCCCCCCCCCCCCCCGAGCCTTCATTCGCCGGGACTTCTCGCCGCCAGCGGCCGCTCCAGCCCAGAACGGACCCCCGCCACCTCCTCTCTCTCCCCGGCCAATTGTCCGAGCCGGTAGTGCCGCCGGAGAGGAAAAAACCACTCCGGAATGCCGACTGCCTTTTCGCTGGAGCTTCGTTCTCCGGCCACCATAAGCCGAGATTTTTGGCTCATCTTGTAGCCCTCATCAAGGTGAGTAATCCCTTAAAATGAATCGATCTAATTCGATCTTGTTAGGGTGAAATGTATAATTGAAGTTCTAGGGCTCAATTTAATGTTTTAGTCCAGTTAGCGTAGTTATGCTTAGAATTGGACTTTGTGCTAGTTAACGAAGTTGTTGTGCGGGTTGAGAGGAGTGTTGTGCTAAAATTTGAGTAGAATTGGAGGTCGTCGGAAAACGGTTGCCGGCCGCCGCTGCCGGCGGAGCAGGCGGCGGCGCCGCCCCTTAAGGGCTGTTTTTCATGTTTTTAAGATGGTATTATTGAGAGGAGTTTAATGAAGTATAGTTTGGAATTTTTGGAGGAGTTATGATAAGGTTTGAGATTTCTCTATGGTTAAGGAATTTGGCGGTGTTTAAATTGGAGTACCGGTAGTTGGGTTAGCCGGATTTAAAATTCTTTTAAGGTTAATTTTTGGCCATCGGGGATGGTGGTGAATTTCGAGTCTTAAAGGATTAAGGATGGAAATTGGGCAGGGAAGAAGATAAATTATAAGCCCTTAATTTTATAGGTTATTTATTGAAGTTTTATTTTAGTACGGGAATTAATATTATTTATTGTTCAGGCCGTGAGGAGGATCATTTGGAGGAAGCCTCGGGTCGTCGACCGGCTTAGCCGAGCACTGTGAGTGGACCTTTGATTTAAATGTCATGCATGAAATAAAATTTATTTAATTTTCTAATGCATATTGGAGTAATGAATTATATTAAATTTTGGGAACTCTCTTGAGCATTTTATTTGACATGTGAGACATGTCAAGTGATTTTACATTTATTTTCGGGGAAGTGACATTCCGGATATTTGTTATTTTCATTTCACCATAAAGGGTTGATATATGATCGTTATTGCTAGCTAACCATTATTAGCGGCTACTCACCTATGGTGAGTAGTGCGTCTAGCTTGGGACGCTATTCTAGCCTGGGAGGAAACCGATCGGTATTTATATATATATATATATATATGTTAGCTAGCCATTATCAGTGGCTACTCACTATAAGTGAGTAGGGTGTTTAGTTAGGGACGCTATTATAGCCTGGGAGGCTCAGACCCTAGCCTGGGAGGCTCATCGTTATGGTGAAATCTCTTCCCCAATTTTTTTTATTAATTAATGAGAACCAATGAGATTGGTTCATCATTTTTATTTATAAGTATTTATGGAGAATTCCCATGAATGACGCTAGCCATTATTAGTGGCTACTCACTATAAGTGAGTAGGGTGTTTAGCGAGGGACGCTATTATAGTTTAGGAGGCTCAGACCCTAGCCTGGGAGGCTCATCGTTATGGTGAAACCTCTTCCCCAATTTTTTTTATTAATTAATGAGAACCAATGAGATTGGTTCATCATTTTTATTCATAAGTATTTATGGAGAATTCCCATGAATGACATGCAAAATATTTTTCTAAATGGAAATGTTGGGAGTGCATAGATTCGATTTCATTGCTCCATATTTTGTTATATATTTTTGTCCACTCACTCTAACGTTTTTAAATGCTTCTCTCTTGGGCCTTTCATTTTAAATGCCCAATCTGCAGAGTTCGGTTCGGCGAGGATATGAGGTGTGTCATAAATCCCCACCTCATCCAGTTTTCCCATATAGGTTACGAGTTTAACCTATTGTGTTGTTTCTCTCATTTTCCTAGTAGATGCTCTGATAATTATGGGATGGTTTAAGTGTGTTAAAAGCTATTGAAAAAGATTCATTGGTTTATGTTTATTTGAGAGATTATATTTATGGATATTGTTGGGAACTATTTTGAGTTGGGTCTGGTAATTCTTCTCTCAGTTAGGGTTACTCATTATCAAGGGAGGTTTCGCCAATGTTTTTGGTAGAATTTCCCTTGAGATGGGTCCCGCAGGATTTATTCCGGATTTCAAGGGGGAAATTCAGGGTAGGTCCTGACAATTGGTATCAGAGCATTAGGTTGTCTGATTCCTGTCTTTCTATATTACTACCATATATTCTTAGTAACACTTAGCGTCATTAGAGTGATGGTCCGACCGCGGCGGATCCATTAGCATTTTATGCATGTATGCTAAGTGTTTATTAAGTATTTTTGTAGTTGTTCTTTCCTTGATTCTGGTACTAAATATTATATTCTCAGGTAGTATGCCTCCTCGCCGAGCACCTAGGCAAAATCTTCCAAGAGAGGAAGATGAGGACATACAGGGTGATTAGACTAATGCCATGGAGCAGTTCTTTCAGTGTTTTAGCACTAGCATGGTTCCTGAGATAAATTATGATAGAGCCTACAAGAATGGTGCTAGAGCGTTTAGCCATGCTGTTGAGCCATTGGATGCTCAGAATTGGGTAGAGACCATCGAGAAAATGTTTATCCAGGTGAGATGCCCCGAGGATGGGAATGTAGGCTTGGCTACTCAGTTTTTGGAGAATGAAGCATGGCATTGGTGGCTTGATATGAGTAGAGGTATGAGTGAGGCTGCTAATCATATGTCCTGGGATCAGTTTACAGCTCTTTTTAGAGAGCGTTATATTAGTCATGCTCATGTCAACCGTATGAGGAAGGAGTTCTTGAGTCTGCAGAAGGGTGATGACATGACAGTGATGGCTTTTGAGCAGCGATTCCGGGAGTTGTCCTATTATATGCCGGATTTGGTGAGGACAGAGCAGGAAAAGATTTATCAGTTCACCAAGGGCCTTGGTGGTATTTATGCTAGTAGGATGACAGCGGTGCCATATCAGTCATTTCACCAGGCCGTGACTTTTGCTCTGAATATTGAGGCACAGGAGATGACAGCTGGCCGTCTTCGTGATTCTGGTGGCCATAGCCAGGGTTCATCAAAGAAATTGGCGTCTACCTCTAGTTCGAGATCATCTTCTGGTAGTGGACATGGTAGCAGTCTGAGTTCTGGCTTTGGTTTCAGAGGGAGGTTCAAGAGGCAAGGTGGTAGATCCTTCAAGAATTTCTTTGGGCGTCATTTTGGGCGATTCAGGAGTGGATCGAGTAGTAGGAGTGGAACTTCTGGTGGACAGTCTTTTCAGTCTTGGCAGAGTCAGTATCAGCCAGGGGGATGTTTTCGGTGTGGTCAGCTGGACCACTTCAAGAGGGATTGCCCTCTTCTTACTCAGGGAGCTACCCATGCTCCTTGTCAGGCCATGGGTTAGTCTTCAGCTGGTGCTTCTGGTGGTGGTACTCGTGCCATGGCTCCAGCCAGAGGCAGCTTTCAGCAGAGCAGAGGACAGAGGGGTCGTCCTGCCACTACTCATGCTAGGCTTCATGCCATGACTCAGCAGGAAGGACGTACTTCTCCTGATGTTATTATTGGTACGTTGTTAATTTTCGGTCGTCCTGCTTTTATATTGATAGACCTTGGGGCGACGCATTCTTTCATGTCTAGTAGATTTTCATTTCTCACCAATGTGCCCTCATCGCCACTTCTAGGGGAAAGGCAAGTTTTTTGCCCTCCGGTGATGTGATGAAGATAGATTGGGTATTTAGGGATTGTGAAGTGTTGGTAGATGGTCTTAGCTTCGAAGTTGATTTAATCCCATTAGATATTGTAGAGTTTGATGTAATCTTGGGGATGAACTTTTTAGAGGCACATAGGGCCATGATTGATTGTTTCCGGAAAATAGTGGTGTTGCAAAGTCCTGGGAAGCCTGAGGTTATATTTCAGGGTGAGCGAGATGTGATTCCCAGTTGTTTAATTTCAGCGGTCGCCACTAGGAAATTATTGAAAAAAGGTTGTCAGGCTTATTTAGCTCATGTGGTGGATACTAGGAAGGGTGAGGTGAGGATGGAAGACATCCCTATAGTTAATGAGTTCCCAGATGTTTTTCCAAATGAGTTGTCTGGGTTGCCTCCCGTAAGGAATATAGATTTTGCAATCGAGTTGCTTCAGGGAACGGCTCCTATTTCTCAAGCGCCTTCTAGAATGGCACCTGCAGAGTTAAAAGAGTTAAAAAAAAAAAACTCAACTACAGGAGTTGGTGGATAAGGGTTTTATTCAGCCTAGCATGTCTCCATGGGGTGCTCCAGTGTTGTTTGTCAAGAAGAAGGATGGCACCATGAGACTTTGTGTGGACTATAGGAAGTTGAATCAGGTTACGGTGAAGAATAAATATATTTTGCCCAGTATTGATGATTTATTCGATCAGTTGAGGGTTGCCACAGTCTTTTCAAAGATTGATTTGAGATCGGGATATCATCAGTTGCAGATTCGGGAAGGTGATATAACCAAGACTGCATTTCGATCACGATATGGTTATTATGAGTTCGTTGTGATGCCGTTTGGACTTACTAATGCACCCGCTGCTTTTATGGATCTCATGAATAGGGTGTTCCGTCCATACCTGGATCATTTCGTGATTGTATTCATAGATGACATCTTGGTGTATTCGAGGAATTTGAAGTAGCATGCTAAGCATCTAAAATTGGTATTGCAGACTTTGAGGGAAGCTCAGTTGTATGCGAAACTTAGTAAATGTGAGTGTTTCTACCTGCTTCGTCCTGAGCCGGGAAGGGGTCGCGAGGCGGAGCGAAGTAGAATTCTTGGGTCCTTCACACGGAACCTGCACAAGTGACAGCGTCACGGGGTCGGGACTGGGGTGGCCCAGTCTTCATCTCTCCGATGCTTAAGTTAGCTTTGAGCACTTGTAAGGTAGAGGAGTGTGAAAGAGAGAGAGTGTGTACCTTTTATGGTAGCTTGAGCTTGTTTTATAGGCCAAGCTTGGGTACCTTGGCCTTAGTCTCCAATGTGGGACTACTTACTAGTCTTTGTGGTGTCTTCCCTTTTGGGGGTGTTTTGTCGCTAGAGTGATTTTGGCAAGCGGTTTGTTACCGACCCTTCACTCTTTGGATGCCCATGAAGGGCTCACCAGGGCTATCTCGACCGGGTATTTGTACCTTATTCTCGGCTCAGCCAAGTATTTTGGCTATGTACTAACAGTGAGTTTTGGTTGGATAAAGTGGGATTCTTAGGCCATGTGGTTTCGACAGAAGGTGTCAGTGTGGATCCCCAAAAGATAGAAGCGATGACAAATTGGAAGGCCTTCTAGTGTGACTGAGATTCGTAGCTTCTTGGGATTAGCAGGCTATTATCGTCGTTTTGTCCAAGATTTTTCCGGGATTGCCGCTCCTCTTACAAGATTAACCAGGAAAGGGGTGACGTTCGAGTGGTCTGAGAAGTGTGAGCAGAGCTTTCAAGAGCTCAAGGATCGTTTAACTAGTGCTCCAGTTCTAGTACTCCCTGATGATAGTGGGGAGTATGTGGTTTATTGTGATGCTTCTAGGCAGGGTTTGAGTGGTGTGTTGATGCAACATGAGAGAGTAATTGCATACGCTTCTAGGAAATTGAAGCCGCATGAAGTGAATTACCCCACCCACGAGCCACGACCTAGAACTTGCTGCAGTGGTTTTTGCATTGAAATTATGGAGACATTATCTCTATGGAGCCAAGTGCCAGATCTTCACCGACCATAAGAGCCTTCGGTATGTGTTCACTCAGAGAGAGTTGAATATGAAGCAAAGAAGGTGGATGGAGTTGATTAAGGATTATGATTGTACTATTGAGTATCATCTTGGAAAAGCTAATGTAGTTGCAGATGCTCTTAGTCGCAATCCTTCTATGTCTCTAGCTTATTTGAGGACGGTTCGGGTCCCTCTTCTTTATGAGTTAAGAGCTTCAAGAGTTGAGTTGTCAGTGGATGAGATTGGTGCGTTGGTAGCTAGTTTTCATGTGAGGCCAGTTTTGATTGATAAAGGTCGTGAAGCTCAGTATGATGATCCTTCCATAGTTCGGTTGATAGACAGAACGCTTAATGGAACGACAGTGGATTTTCCTGTCAGGAGAGATGGGACCTTGATGTTCAAAAGCAGGCTTTGTGTTCCAAAAAGAAATGTGGAGCTGAAGAAAGAGATAATGGAGGAAGGTCATAGTTCTGCATATACCACTCGTCCTGGTAGTACTAAAATGTATAGGACCCTGAATGATTTTTATTGGTGGCCAAATATGAAGAAGGAGATTTTTAATGGAACGACAGTGGATTTTTCTATCAGGAGAGATGGGACCTTGATGTTCAAAAGAAGGCTTTGTGTTCCAAAAAGAAATGTAGAGTTGAAGGAAGAGATAATGAAGGAAACTCATAGTTCTGCATATGCCGCTCATCCTGGTAGTACTAAAATGTACAAGACCCTGAAGGATTTTTATTGGTGGCCAAATATGAAGAGGGAGATTTCCGCTTATGTGAGTAAGTGTTTGATTTGTCAGCAAGTGAAAGTTGAGAGGCAGAAACCTTCTGATCTGCTTGATCCATTGCCTATTCCGATATGGAAGTGGGACAACATCACCATGGATTTTGTTATTAGCTTACCTCGTACCCGTGATGGGCATGATGGTATTTGTGTGATTGTGGATCGATTAACAAAGTCTGCACATTTTCTGCCAGTGGGAAAAAAGTATTCATTAGATGAATTGACGGAGCTTTATGTGAATGAAATTGTGAGACTCTATGTGGTGCCTGATTCTATAGTATCGGATCAGGATCCTAGATTTGTTTCAAAATTTTGGGGAGCTTTGCAGGCAGCTTTGGGCACTCAGCTACATTTCAGCTCAGCGTTTCATCCTCAAACAGCTGCCGGTTTTGGTCCGGTTAGCCTAGTTATGCTTAGAATTGGACTTTGTGCTAGTTAAGGAAGTTGTTGTGTGGGTTGAGAGGAGTGTTGTGCTAAAATTTAAGAAGCATTGGAGGTCGCCGGAAAACAGCTGCCGGCGGAGCAGGCGGTGGTGCCTCCCCTTAGGGGTTGTTTTTCATGTTTTTAAGATGATATTATTGAGAGGAGTTTGATGAAGTATAGTTTGGAATTTTTGGAGAAGTTATGATAAGGTTTGAGATTTTTCTATGGTTAAGGAATTTGGCGGTGTTTAAATTGGAGTACCAGTAGTTGGGTTAGCCGGATTTAAAATTCTTTTAAGGTTAATTTTTGGTCATCGGGGATGGTGGTGAATTTCGAGTCTTAAAGGATTAAAGATGAAAATTGGGCAGGGAAGAAGATAAATTATAAACCCTTAATTTTATGGGTTATTTATTGAAGTTTTATTTTAGTACGAGAATTAATATTATTTATTGTTCAGGCCGTGAGGAGGGTCATTTGGAGGAAGCCTCGGGTCGTCGACAGACTTATCCGAGCACTGTGAGTGGATTTTTGATTTAAATGTCATGCATGAAATAAAGTTTATTTAATTTTCAAAGGCATATTGGAGTAATGAGTTCCATTAAATTTTGGGAACTCTCTTGATCATTTTTTTGACATGTGAGACATGTCAAGTGATTTTACATTTATTTTCGGGGAAGTGACATTCCGGATATTTGTTATTTTTATTTCACCATAAAGGGTTGATATATGATCGTTAATGCTAGCTAACCATTATTAGCGGCTACTCACCTATGGTGAGTAATGCACCTAGCATGAAACGCTACTCTAGCCTGGGAGGCAACTGATCGGTGTGTGTGTGTGTGTATATATATATATATATATATGTTAGCTAGCCATTATTAGTGTCTACTCACTATAAGTGAGTATGATGCTTAACGTGGGACGTTATTATAGCCTGGGAGGCTTAGTCCCTAGCCTGGGAGACTCATCGGTATGATGAAACTTCTTCCCTAATTTTTTTTATTAATTAATGAGAACCAATGAGATTGGTTCATCATTTTTATTTATAAGTATTTATGGAGAATTCCCATGAATGACATGCAAAATATTTTTCTAAATGGAAATGTTGGGAGAGCATAGATTCGATTTCATTGCTCCATATTTTGTTATTTATTTTTGTCCACTCACTCTAACGTTTTTAAATGCTTTTCCCATGGGCCTTTCGTTTTAAATGCCCAGTCTGCAGAGTTCGGTTCGGCGAGGATAGAAGGCCTATCATAAATCCCCACCTCATCCAGTTTTCCCATATAGGTTACGAGTTTAACCTATTGTGTTGTTTCTCTCATTTTCCTAGTAGATGCTCTGATAATTATGGGATGGTTTAACTGTGTTAAGAGCTGTTAAAAAAGATTCATTGGTTTATGTTTATTTGAGAGATTATATTTATGGATATTGTTGGGAACTATTTTGAGTTGGGTTTGGTAATTCTTCTCTCAGTTAGGGTTACTCATTATCAAGGGAGGTTTCGCCAATGTTTTTGATAAAATTTCCCTTGAGGTGGGTCTCGTAGGATTTATTCCGGATTTCAAGGTGGAAATTCGGAGTAAGTCCTGACAAGCGTCTGCATCTGCATTTGCCACACTATCACTTTGGTTTGATTGATTTTGTAACATAGCATGCTAACTACTTACAGTGCACAGTGGATTATGAATGTGCATTTCCTTCCTGTTGATTGAGCGTAGGGATGTCAGGACCCGTCCCGAATTTCACCATGAAACCCGATATGAGTCCTGCGGGGACCACCTCCATGAAAATTTACCGAAGGACTCGGCAAACCTCCTTTGAAAATAGACAACTCTAACCCGGAAGAATTATAGATACGCTCTTTTAACTAATAAATTAACATCCTCCGCTACAACCCATAAATAACCAGAAAAGTTGTACAAAAATTCCAACAGTAATCAGAGCTACTAAAAAATAAAATAAACACAACAGAATCAAACATTCTCCTAATAGATTAAACAGGTAACCTACTGGCGAAATGTAGCGGAAAGATGTGTGACTATGCCTCGACGTCTCCTTCCAGACCCCACTCGAACACTACAGACTGGGCATTTTAAAAATGAAGAGCCCAGGGGAAAAATGTTCAATTACGTCAGAGTAAGTGGACAAAAGCAATTTCGACAAAAAATAAATATTTCCCCAAACAAAATACTTTCAGAGAAAACGTTTTACCAGCGACAGCTTAAAAGCTTAACTCAAAAATTCTGAACTGGTGTCTAGCCTCGCTAGACTCCCAAACTTTAAGAAAAATGACCTCTCAGGCTAGTATATTATATATATATATATATATATATATATCAGTATGTATTCACACTTGTCTATCTCTTGTACGATATCTATGAATAAGCTAAAAAAATAAATAATCATACAAGACTACGACGCTGGCCCCTAACGCTCACGTCAACTCATACTGGAATTGTATCTCAGTATGGGAGAAAATCACGTATAGCTAGCTAGCATTTATTTATATACATATTATTCTCATAATCAACTATATATGAGTATAATCACCGAAATTCTCAATTTCGGAAAATTTCTAACAACAGAAAATTATTTAACAATAAAGCATTTTAAACACATTATTTAAAACACAATGTCCACTCACAAATTAGGCCTAAGCCTGATGTCGGTCGGAGGTTTCTTCTGCTCGGGCCTTTTAACGTCTTCTTCCAAAAACATAATTAAATCCTTAAGTAAAACACCGACGCTTAAAGAAAATAGGCGTAATTAAATATGAGCTTCGCGCGCTCAACTACATCTATCGCCCTAAACCTTAAATTCTCTGACAACCAAGAAATCTCCACAAATACCGACATCCTAAAAAAACACCTTCCACTATAAATACTCTAATGGTCGGATTCTAACTTATTAATCTGTCAAAAATACCAAAATTCAAAAATTCCCAAACCTATCCAAAACTCCTCTAAAAATTCTAAAACTCATTCCATTAAACACCTCATAAAATTCCCTTCTAAAAACATTTTTTCCAGCGGCGGTCGGCGGCCAGCTCCGGCGACCTTTAATGCCCACCAAAATTTGACAACACCTTCCTCTCAACCTCATCTACAACTTTTCTAACTATCACAAACACCAATTCTAAGCCTAACTATGTCAATCAAACGAAAACACATAAAAAGCCCTAGAATTTCCATTACCGATTTCTCCTTACCTAGCTCGAGATGGAGGGATTGCTGCACGGGAGGAGGGCTTTCTTTTGAGCCAAGGATCGCCGGTTATGGCGGCCGGAGGAGGGAGTTCTGGCGACAGAAGCATTTGGGCAGTCAGACCTCTCAGTGAGGTTTCCTCCTGATCGACGGCGCTAGGGAGCCTCTCGCCTATCTAGAATGGAAGTTGGGTCGGAGGCCGACAGATTGGGACCGGCATGGCGGTCTGGGGCGGTCGGACGGCTGCGAACGGACTGTCGGAAGTTCTGGGCGGAGAGAGGGTCAGGGAGAGAGAGAGAGGGAGGGCACGTGGGCTGGAGAGAGAGAGAGAGAGAGAGAGAGAAAGAGAGAGAGAGAGAAAGAGAGAGAGAGAGAGAGAGAGAGAGAGTCCACCACCATATACCCATTCTAAAATTCAACACCCCAATGAAAATTACCTTTTACTAGCAAAAATTACAATTTTTACCGTCGTCACATTTTCTTCTTTCGAATAAGTCATTCGAAATAATCGTCCCCTAAAACCACTCTGGGGACTAATTAAATTAAACACTTACTGACAAAGACGGTAAAACTCTTATTACTAATATGTTAGTAATTAAGGTAAAAATTAAGGGTCGGGCGTGACAACAAGGGAGTGCTGGGATATTGAATGTAACAGCAATTTCAAATCACACTGAGCTGTATGGGTTGTGCCTTGGACTAATACGGCACACCCAATTGATCCAGTTCTACAATGATTATGACTGTCCAGCGGTGACTCATTAATCATATGGATATCATTTGGATTCAGTCTTCTGTTTCGAGATAGAGGGTGTATTAATGTGGTGTTGCTGGGAAAATGAGGCCTTGGTCTTTTCGTTTCTTTTCTGTGATGACTGAGTTAAACTTCCCACAGGGAAACAGTGAAGTAGATGAATAGAATGGTGTATTAATGGAGGAATGGCCACTCTGTAAACTTGGGAGTTATAGCCTTGCAGCCTCCCCTTTAAAATTTCTCTTAAGCAGTGAGTAATGAAGTTGGTTGAGGTCTTTACAGGGGGGAGAATTGACCTCCATGGCTCCATTGTGGAGAGAAGATATGTTCTGAAAGCAGCATTTAATTGGGATCTTTAAAGCTTTTGGATCAAGTGTGTAGTTTTTGGTAACTCAGAAGTGAATAGTGGAACTATTTGGATCTTCGTTCTTCAAGGGAAACCATCAAGAGGTCTAACTTGTAAGACTTTCAGAGCTCGATTCTCCTTCAGATCATTCGTATCGATAGATCTCTTTGGAGGGTTGATGGAAGAAAAGCCAGAATTCCACGGAACTGCCGTTTATCGCCAGAGTTCTGAACAAGTTTTGGAGAAGATGCGCAGGTTCTGCCTCGGGCATTATATGGGAGAAGGCAGCATCTAACACAAATCACTTTGGGAGACAAAATGTCATGTAAACATAAAGGAGATTTTGCGTATTGCTAGCACCATTTTTAGGTTGGAAAAGAAAACTACAAACTAGATCCCTGGGATCTTGAACAAATGGTATTTCAATGCAGCCATTGACCTAACGTAGCAAAGCACTCTCTCACCATTTTAATTTCAACTTTTAAAAGATTATTAGCATAAAAAAACAGTTTGCTCGTGATGTTTGCGATTCTCTTAAGTATTTAATATTAAAACGTAACATCTTAAAAGAGAGAGGGTTTATTTATTTTCTTTTTGGTTTATATTGTTTATGTTTTTCAAATTGTAGTTTGTTCTTGAAAATGAGAAAAATTAATCTTGGTTGACTTTGGATCAAACTAATCCTAGTCTATCAACCTCCACAAGATGCAACAAATTTTTATTTTACTTTATCAAATAAAATTTTAATATCAAACAAGATGTTATGGTTCATTTAATGCTAATTAATTTCTAACAACAACAAGAAATCAACGTTGGAAATTAAACGAGTGGGAAAGCATTTCAAATTTGTTCATTTACTATTTTTCTCATCTTCTTTTGTGGACTTGGTAACCGCGTCGCACCCATTTTCATCCTCATTAGTGCCATTTTCGTAAATTCATCAGTCAACACATCATGGAAATTAATTAATTTCTTTTCTTTTCTTTTGTTCCCCACTTATCCTCTGCGTGCATGAACTATATGATAGTGAGCACTTTGTTAATTTAACAATTTTTATGACTGTAATACCCCTATGTTTATTGTAATATTTTACGACTCGCATTGTGTAAATGTGGGGTTAAATTAGTAATTGGGTGCCCTCGCTGTTGGAGATCTATGGTCCTCTGACTTGCGAATCATATATAAATAATCTTGTTCTATATTCACTAAAAAATCATATAATATAATCTATATGGTATGAGGTGTTATGCACCTGTGTCACTCTCGAGATGGAATACGAAAACTCACAGCTTTGCTTTGTTTATTTTGTTGGAGAGGAAAAATCTCACATCAAAAAAAAAAAAAAAATATAATCTATAAGTGGATGAATCATACTTAATTGTATTGAGACCTTTTTTAATTAAAATCTAACACTTTAAAAGTGGTTAAATTGAGACAGTATAGGTACAATGGTGATACACGGGCCACGCTTATCCCTGTTAAGTTGGTATCAGAGCGGGTCCTTTTTCAATTAGGTCTCTAAGTGTAACAGGAAAAAGTCTCACATCATAATGAGCCCAGATATAGGTTCATTTTATTTTGTTGGGGAGGAAAAATCTCACATCAAAAAATAAATAAATAAAATATAATTTATAAGTGGATGGATCATACTTATTGTACTGAGACCTTTTTTAATTAAAATCTAACACCTTAAAAGTAGTTAAGTTGAGATAGTATAAGTACAATGGTGATCCACGGGTCACGCTTATCCCTATTTAAGTTAGTATCAGAGTGGGTCCCTCTTCAATTACATCTCCCAACGTAACAGAAAAAAGTCTCCCAGCATAATGAGCCCAGATTTAGGTTCATCGAATTGTCATCGGAAAAATTCTGATTGGCCCACACCATACCAAGTGCCTGCAGTGGCCCTTGGATCGAAGCATTACAGATTTTCAATGTGGGAATTAGACTGAATGAATTCCACATGCAGACCTAAAAAGTTAGTTGCACATGAGAGGGAGTGTTGGAGAGGAAAGATCCCATATCAAAAAATAGATAAATAAAATACAACTTATAAGTGGATGTATCACACTTAATTGTACCGAGACCTTTTGTGATTAAAACTCAACACCTTAAAAGTGGTTAAGTTGGAACAGTATCGATACAATGGTGATCCACGGGCTACGCTTGTCCATGTTCAAGTTGGTATCAGAGCAGGTCCCTCTTCAATTACGTCTCCCAGCGTAACGGGAGAAAGTCTCCCAACATAATGAGCCCAGATTTGAGTTCGTCAAATTGTCATTGGAAAAATTCTGATTGACCCATACCATACGAAGTGCCTGTAGTGAACCTTGGACCGAAGCATTACCGATTTTCGATGTGGGAATTGGACTGAATGAATTCTACGTGCATACCTAAAAGTTAGGTTGCACGTGAGGGGGAGTGTTGGAGAGGAAATATCACATATCAGAAAATGGATAAATAAAATACAACTTATAAGTGGATGAATCACATTTAATTGTACCAAGGTCTTTTGTGATTAAAACCCAACACCTTAAAGATGATTAAGTTGGGATAGTATCGGTACAATGGTGATCCACAAGCCACGCTTGTCTCTGTTCAAGTTATATATTTATTGAAAAAAACTTGTGTCTAATCCGCGTCCGGACTATCTCTTATTTGTATATTTTTCTTAATGTAAATTATAATCGTAACCGATTAAAAGTTAAATTAATCAATAAAGATCACCTCTGCAAAAAATCAATATAAACAAAATTTGTTTGCTCAGCTGTTTGCATTAAACAAATCGACATTTCTGATAAAAGTTAGCAGTTTCATGATAAGCCGTCTATTTGTTTGATACATTCGGCTTAACAAACGATTATTGTTTACATTGATTTTTTGTAGAGGTGATTTTTATTGGTTAATTCAACTTTTAATCAGTTAAAATTATGATAGAGTTCAAACTCACACATATATACTAGGTCGAACGTAAGCATTTTCCATATTTATTTTGCATGGAGAAAACAATAGTAAAGTGTGTGGTGAGAAATTTACGTACTTCATTTCATGATTCACATCTCATGTCTTTTTTTTAACAGTATAATAACAAACCACATCAGTTACGTTAGCAAGTTAGTAACATATTAACCAATCAGTAATCAGACCGAGGTTCATGAGGATATCCTAACAAAACCAGACTAATCTCTCATCGCAGGCGCACGAATCCGAATCGAGACTCCTCAAACTTACTGGTCGCAAACTGGTGGGAGTTGAGATTCAAACTCTTACTATGAGATTTTCATACAAAGCAACTTAACTAACTTTATCATATCAGGTGGTTACATTTCATGTATTTTTTTTATAATGATTTTAATTTGATTTTCCATTAAAATAAACACTTCAATTTTGTTTTCTTTTTTTCTTTTTTTTTTCCCCCAATGTTTTAAGTGTTAAATGGACATGAAACACTAGAGGGCTAAAAAACTTCAAGCCAAAATTGCGCATAACCCAGAGTTCATCAGTGGTCCATTCCGTTTAAAAGAAAGAGGTACTGTTTTTGGCAAATTTTGGTGGTGTAGAGAGCACTGCTGCCACCGAATCCGTCATCAAGGCAGCATATCTATGTCACTATGTGTAAGTGAAGTTGCAAACCCAGCATATGCTAATCATGATCTACGATACATTAATGTTAATGTATTAATGTATCGATACATCAAGTAGACCCATTAGTGTCATAAAGAGATTATTGTAATCATGTCAAATTAATGATTAATCATACTTATGCATTAGTTTTGATGTATGGTACAAAAAATGTATTGTAAAACTTCCATACTAAAGAACTTTAAATTCATATGGATGCTCCACCCAAACAGGGACGAATCTTCCTTATGGGCTATCTGGGCTACAGCTCAGAGAACAATTTTCACCCCATCAACCTTTTACATGTGTTTAAGGTGCTTAACTGACTGTGAACTATGTCTTGGTTGGTTAAGGTGTTTAACTGACAACTTTGAGGTCATGGTTCAAAACTCACGACATATGTAGGGTGTGTAAGTTATTAATAAAAAAAGTTAAAAAAAAAAAAAACTTTTACATGTGTAAACCATATTTTATAATAATTTTCAGTAACTAGCCCAGCCAATCTCTCTCTCTCTGTTGGTGATCTCTACAGTTCATCGTGTCTCGGTTGTTGCCTTGTTGGCAACCATGGTATCCTTAAGGCAACCACCATGCTAGCTTCTCTCTACTTTTGTTACGACTTAGGACTAAATTAACCATAATGGGGAATGAGGAAGAACCATTACACAAAATTGCCTCAACATATAACTCAACGTTGATCGCCTAGCAAATTCTCTACCCTAATTTGCGGCTTTCACCTAAATCAATGTATGCATACATACATATTGTGAACTTAGTCCGTTCTATTTTATTAGATTTCGAGTTGTATTAGAAGTATGTGGACTGATTAGTGAATTAGTTAGAAGGACAATACTCATTCTATATTTATTATGTCTTAAAGAGTATATGGTCCAAACTCAATAATTGGTCGTCATAAGGACCAATTGGATTGGTCCATATCCTACACAAAAATAATTAACAGCTTTGAACGCCTACACATTGGTCCATTATGTTAATCCCAAACTGTTGAGGGTCTCAGAATAGGTTCAAATCTTGTTGAAGATTAATCAGATTGCATTGCAAATTGTGATAATATACTCAAAGATTAATCTTTATTGTTTAAGCATTAGAAAAAGTAAACACCTATCGATCAATTGATGCAAAAGACCTGTATATCATTTGACCATATATACATATATGCTCATCGGCTATATCACATATCTCTACTATATATAAAGCGAGCAGTTTTTAAATTATCAAATTATGTTATGCCGATATTACCCTTATTAAGTTGTCGTCGTCGAGCGTTGTCGGAGAGAGAGAGAGAGATCTGAAAGAGAGAGAGTGGGAGAAAGAGACGAGAGATAGAGATAAAGGTAGTTTAGTAAGGAAAAAACACAAAAAGTTACAAACTTTGTTAGGGTAGTTTAGTGCTAATGAGAATTATAAAATCTGTTTTTGTTTGTGGGAAAAACAATCTTCAAATTTAGGGCTAATGGACAATACTCACTAGCCGTAATTTTAAAAATTTTATTTCCACTAACAAAATTAGATTTTAAAATTCTCAAGAACCAACTTAAATAGCAAAAAAATATGTATACCCTTAATGAATTAAATAAACTACAATAGACCATTATAAAAGTCTATTATATAATAAAGTTTTTATGACCGGATTCCCACGACCAATTACGTTGATCGGGCTCCGGCGACCGTTGACCGGACTACGGCGACCGTTGACCAGGGTCCAGGGACCGTTGATCGGATTTCGGCGATAAGGTGTCTATTGGGGGCAGTAGAAAAGCGTCTATTGGGGGTAATATGAAGTCTTTCCAAAGGCAGTTGACAAGATTCCGGCGATAGGGTGTCTATTGGGGGCAGTAGAGAGTCTATTAGAGGGGTCTATTCAGGGCAATAGGGAGTTTGTCAAGAGGTTTATTGGGGGCAGTAGAAAGTCTATTAGGGGGGGTCTATTCAGAGCAATAGGGAGTTTGTCAAGAGGTTTATTGGGGGCAGTAGGGGGTGTGTCAGGGGGTCAGTAAAACCTCCTATTATGGGCAGTATTACCATTGAACTTAACTGTGTGTTTCTGTTACTTATAACACATCCCTATTGGGGGCAGTATGACCATCTATTGGGGTCAGTAAGACCTCCTATTGGGGGCAGTATGATCACCTATTGGGGGCGGTATGACCATTAAACTTAACTGTGTGCTTCAGTCACTTATAACATGTCCCTATTAAGGGCAGCATGACCACCTATTGGGGTCAATAGGACCTTGTTCTACTTGATATGAGGGGTAGAACAAGGAAACGTGGGATGGAGAAGAAAGCTACAAAGCCTGACTATGAAATTAAATGAAATTAAAAACTCGAAAGCAACAACTTTTAGAAAAGATTTACCTTGGTTTGATTGCCGGAGAATTCGCTTTCAGAGACGAGCGTGAAAGTGTTTGGAACCTTGGAGATTTGTTGTTGACGAGGTATAGCAGAAGACCACCTAAAACGGCATGTATGGAGGCGCAAAATTGTGGTGTTGCGATGTTAGGGTTTTGAGAACTTTTTCCTTCTTCTTCTGCATTACCGTCGTTGTTTTGAGCAGTTTACCTACTTCTGGACCGGTTCTTGTAGTGAAATATTGACCCAAGAATCATGACAACAACCTGTTGCTAATGAGGAAATTTGAAGGCTATCGAACTCCGGCAAGAGGGTGAACCGACGGCGTTAGTGAGAAAGACGGTTTGGGTATTCCGGCAGCCGGTCCGGTACTTTTACGCCGGTTCTTGTGGTGAGGCCGGCGGCTTTGGAATCCTGGGAGCAAGGTTTATATGATGGTTTTCGGGTTCAACCAAGTACTGAAAGTTTCATCGGCCGATATTGGGTTTTGGTTTTCTAGGGTTAGGGTTTTCTTTTAGCTATGAACTCAGAGGGACTGATAACGTGTTTTAGGAGAAAATATAACGATAAAAACGGTCTACTCATTCATTGATAGAAAGACCTATTTATAGGCATTTTATAGAGTCTCCCGAATGATTTAGAACATCTATCAATACTGTAATATATTCTAATAAAGAAACAATTAAGTCAAGACACATAACCGAATGACAGGAAAATAATTTCCTTAAACATACCCAAAATTTATTTAAAAATATTCATGCTCTATTGCTGCTCACCTAAGGGACAGCGAGGGACAATTGAATCTCACGGCTGAAAGTTAATGCACAGTTGTAAGTTATATTAATGTCTGGTTTTATATTTGATACATGTGGTTGTGATCCATTTGTCCCTCACAGTCCCTTCAAAATGTCCCTCATGTGAGCAAATATGCTCTTTTTAATAACCATCTTTGATAAAACCAATTAACTTTTATCGGTTGATGGAAATTAATTTGTAGTTATTAAGTGAATAATCACAAGGGTTATTTACGGTATCTGGATGTATACCATTGTCATTTTACAATTAGCTGACCCAAGATTAGAATTTAATTAAACTCAATTTACAACATTGACAACAAAATTATTATAATTACATATAATCAAACCAAGTTATCATATTAACAACTATTTATTCATAACCACCACATGTGGTTGAGTTGGTAAAAGCTTTGGTATGGAACCCCCATATCTAGGTTCAAATCCCGCCGACACTAATTGGAGTTAAATCTCAATTTATTCTTGGTGTTTAGGAGAAGAAAGTGTTCTGACATGATCCGTAACCAAAATTACTTAAACAATAACTCTATTTACCACAATAACAACAAATATGTTTGATATGTATATGAGTGTATGATATACATGGAGATACTGTAGAATATTCCTAATCGCACTTTCGATACACTTAAAATATTTTTTTCAATAAAAAAACTTCAATATATATTTTTTTTTCACAATTTATCATATTTATTTACTATTTACGTAAAACATAAAGTAAAACTAAAATTAACATTGTGAACAATTTGTTCATAAATTAACATGGTTGTATCTTCTGTAGTTACAATTACTAGAACAACAGACAATATGACTCCAAATTACTACATTAACTACACGTATATAATGTGGGTATCACATACGGTATCACATACAAGTAGATATTGTATAATTCTCCCTCATTATTTGGTATAGAAAAAAATAATATAAAGTATAAATTTGAACTCTCCAACATACAAGAGGGCGAGGGGGATATGTAAACTCTTCTACAAAAAAAAAGAGAGAGAGGTGGGATTACATATTACTAGGGTTGCATATTTGGTCCGGTTAACATCTTCATAATTATCTATATATTTATTTGTTTTGTTTCAAATTTTGATTTGTAATGATTCTTGTTTTTATTAATGTTAATTAACTCATTATAAATAATTATAATAATTCATAATTTGATGAATTTTCTGAACGCCTCACTTTGTAATAACAGAGATAGAAAAAAGTAATATAAAGCATAAATTTGAGAAACTCTCTAACATACAAGAGGGCACGGGTTTGCCCAAACATAATAAACACTGTAAGGTTTTCGCTCAAAACACACCGCCTCCACCGTAGCCTCCCTTTCTCTCTCCTGATCGAGCGCCGTCGGCTCTCGCCGATGCGTTTCACGCCGGGAGAGGAGCTCTCTCTGTCCCTCCTCGGTCAGCTTCATCTCCAGCAGCGGTGGCAGTCTCTCACCCTTTATGGGCGCTGCCCAGAGCTTGTCTCTGTTATATGTTCCTCAGATCAGTTTTCCCCCTTTTCAATCTGAGTCGGTTTTTCGTTGGCCTTTTGCTTTCCTCTGTTTCGTGTCCCGATCGTTTTGATCGGATCTGTTTCAGGTCATGGTCGTGTCTGTTTGAGTCTGTCGCTAGTTCGGCTGTGCTCTACATGTGCTCGGAACCCATCGGTGTCGATCCTTCTCTTTGCTTGTGTTTCGATTGGTTTAAATGTTCGCCGGCGATCAGAGTTGATCATCGGTGATGATGGTAACATGTTGGGTTTTGACGTTCATCCCGGTGCGGTGGCATTTCTTCAAGCTAACTGGGTTGTTGTCGGTTTGTCTTGGTTTTGTCAATGGTCGGGACTGGGCTATTACTAATGGTATTAGAGTCTGTTTTCGGCTGAAAGTGTGTCGACGTTGACGTTGGGCTGTTAAGGGGGTTGGATTGTGGTGACCTAATTGAGCGGGTGATAACTCGGCACTGACATGCTAGTAGGGGCACGCGTCTCACATTGTCCGGAGAAAAGAGGTTGTTTTTATATGTGCAGAACTAACACTTTACATTGAGACTTGTTTTGAGATGAAACCTCAAGAACAAAACCGTGAGAGTTGGTGGGCCCAATGCTGACAACATTTTAATGGTAAGGACTGGGCTGTTACATATGGTATCAGGGTATATCCCCGGCCGAAAGTGTGCCGATGCGGATGTCGGGCCTCTAAAGGAAGTGAATTGTGGTGACCTAACTGGACGGGTGTTAAAAGGACACTGGCAGGCTAATAGGTGCACGTGTCTCATATTGTTCGAGGGAGATAAGTTGCAGTGCTTATATGTGTAGAGCTAACACTTTACATTAAGACGCGTTTTGGGGTGAAACCTCAATAACAAATATGTGAGGGCCGGTGGGCCCAATACGGACAATATCTCAATGATATGAACTTGGCTGTTACAATATGGTTGTTTGGTCATTTTTGTCGTCGATGGTGGATTTGGTTGTTTGATTCTAGGTGGACTTCGAGGGCGGATGTTAGAGGAGAAAAAAATCGACACGTTTGATTGAAACATCAACATAATTTGAGAAACTTGTAGTCAACCTGGTCATTCTTCATGTTAATGTCCTGACAGTGACGGACGTCAGAAGCTCTCCTCCCATGGGTAAGTGTCTGATGGCGGCTAGTTCAAGTTCCATGTTGGACCTTCCTTGTGGTGGGCTATACTTGATTACAGATTTGAGATTTCTGGGCCTTTAAAAGTGAGGATTGTGTCGAACTTGTAATTATGTTTTTTTTTTCTGTAGTACAACAGTCTTCGTGTGTGAACTCTTATGAACTGGGTTCTCCGTATTTCTTGTCCGAAGGGTTCGGATTATTCTAAGTTCCGAAACTCATGTACTTGCTTCGTTTTCATTAATGATATTTCATTTGATAAAAAAATAGAAAAAGAAAAAAGAAAAAAAAAACATACAAGAGGGCGAGAGGGATATGTAAACTCTTCTAAAAAAAAACCCCCAAAAAAATAGAGGTGGGATTACATGACATTACACAAATGTAGCATTATTGAAATTTAAATGTGAGAACTAATGAGGAATTCTTAAAAAAGAAAAAAGAAAAAAAGAAATGTACTAATGAGGAAGGGAAGGGCACAGATAGCCATGCTTTTCCAATCAATGCAGCTAAAGACTGATTGATATAAGTTGGGTTTATGTATTTTCACATGCCGAGCCAAAAGCACACAGTGAAGAGCACATTGATTAGACGTCAATAGGTAGCTAATTTCTTCTTTTTGGTTAGTAACGTCCATATCTCATTTACATTATATCACTCACCTGTTGCATTTATTTAACTCAAAGTTTTGTTCAAACAGAAATAAAAATGTTTTCGGGACACTAACAAGACACCACTTCTATTCCTTTTTTTTTACAGTTGTTTCCCATATCATGAAGGAATGACAGTGTATTCAACGTTGTTCATGCGTGCGTGAGTGACTGATTTATGACTATAACAACGCGTCGGTTTCACTGTTAAACGTTATGTGTGTTAAATGTTATGTGTATTGGAATACTTCGAACATATCGATTGTAGATAAGAACAACTTGCATTGTGAAAAAAAAATCTTGATGATTGAGCTTGTGTGATCCGTAAGCGTGATTTTGAATGTTGCACATACGTTTATTTTACAAAAATATACAAAACTCTACCCATTGTAAACATAAAACTTTATCTCGGAAATGTAAATCAATAATTTTATCAAGCCTGAAACCAGTTGAGTTTGCTCTATGATGTGTTTGAATCATAAAATGAGGTAGAACGATGCTCCAAATCAAATGAGTTAAGTATTGACAAAGATTAACATTTAACGCCCAAAATCACTTACCTCTTTTCACAAGGTGTGAGCTGATTGCTCTTAGCATTTCACCACACTTATGTGGAAAGGAAAACAAATTTAGATTTTGAGCTTAAACACGAAGGTCCTTGAGAAGAGCAGAAAAATAAGAACAATAAATCATCAAATTAAAAAAAAAAAGGAGAGAAAATCTAGCAAAAAAGGATCACATCCATGAACCAGAACCAGGATCCTCTCCTCATAAAAAGTTCCTCATATTTTCTCATAAAGAAATCCTGACCATCGATTGTTAATCAACGGCGCAGATCACTTCTATCTAACTTAACCTATTTCTCATGTGTTTCATCTCATTCTCCCTCGACCTATTTCTCGTTCTTCTTTGTCACTATAACCCAGAAACCTCACTCCAGTGCACCCGCCCTCTCTCTCGAATCCGCCATCGTGAGCTCTGTCTCTCGCTACCGTCGCGAGCTCGGCCTCCCTCCCCCGTTGTCGCTCGCGATCTCTCTCTCTCTCTTCTGTAGTCGCTCGTGAGCCTCCCTCCGCCGGCGACGCGGGTGAACTTCCGGGGACTGAGGATTCCGGTCAGACGGCGTGGAGAGAGAGGACTTGCCGGCGTAACCGATGTAAGAGGTTGTCGGCGGTGGATGGAGGCAGAGCGAGTGACGGCCGAGGGAGGTAGAGTCATCGCCGGCGGAGGGAGGCTCGCGAGCGATGACGGAAGAGAGAGAGAGATCACGACCGCCGATGGAGGAGAGAGGAAGAGCTCGCGACGGCGGAGGGAGGCCGAGCTTGCAACCATGGCTGGAGGCAGAGCTCACGACGGCGGATTCGAGAGAGAGGGCGGGTGCGGGGCGACGACGGCAAAGAGAGAGAGAAGCCCGAGCAGCCCGATATTTTGAGGAGAAGGAGAGTAAGTGAGTAAGTTAAGTAATAAGGGGTTAAAATTAGCTAAGAATATCTCAGCCATCAGTTTAAAACAAAAGGCTGAGATCGTCTGAGGAGAAAATATGAGGACCAACTCATGAAGAAAGGATCCGGTTGCATGAACCATGCAGCCTAACGTTCAGTTGACTCCCATCAATAAACCCCATTATTTAAATAAAAATCATTTTTCTATTCATTTAATTTTTTTTATCATTATAATACAAAAAGCAAAAACCCCACTCTTTCTCTCAAAATTACCCCCTCTTTTTCTCTCTCTCTCTCTCTGCTTTTCTCAGCTTCACATCCCCCAACTCCCAAAGTCTCAACCTCTCTCTGTTCCTCTCTTCCCCATTCACGATTTCAAATCCCAAACCCTAAAAAACCTCTGATCCCAGTCCGACCCATTTCCCCCCGGAGTCCAGCGGTCCGACCCTTTTCGCCGCCGATCCGATCTGGGTCCCCGGCGCCGCCCCCATTACCAGACCCGGGAGGGGGTTTTAGCTACTGAGTTGATTAGAAGAAGAAGAAAGAGTTGGTGGGTTTCAGAGAGTAGAGGGCGAAATGTACAAGAACCAGCTGCAAGAGCTGGCCCAAAGGAGCTGCTTCAATTTGCCTTCCTACACGTGCATTCGGGAAGGTCCCGACCACGCGCCTCGCTTCAAGGCCACCGTCAACTTTAACGGCGAGATCTTCGAGAGCCCTCACTACTGCAACACTCTCCGTCAGGCCGAGCACTCCGCCGCCGAAGTCGCCCTCAACTACCTCTCCAACCGCGGCCCCTCTCACTCCCTCGCTGCCAGGATACTGGTCCGTTCCTACTCCCCTCTCTCTCTCTCTCTCTCTCTCTCTTCACGCCGTTAGGGTTTTGCGCGCGTGGCCCCCAGTCGCCGCAGTGGCGTCTTGGTTAGTTGCTTGGTTTCCTCATTGATCAAATTTAGTGTATGAACATGGTCATGGAGTGGGAAGCTGAAAATAATTTTTGTTTTAAATTGAAATTAAAATTGTTTTTTTTTTTTTGCTTGAAATTGTTGTGTTTTTATGGTTTTTACTAATGTGAGTGATCAAAGCGTGATTTTCAGAGACGAGTTTCTGGGTGGTCGGAGGTCTAGCTTTAGATCACCGGCCGGCTAGGAGTGGGTGAAATGTCGAAAGTGTCCTCGGGTTCTTAAATAGGGTAGTGTGATTGTTTGAATTCTGATTAATCTGACGACTGGGAAATGGAATAAACTAGACGGTTGGAGGAGGGGTATTTTGGGTCATAAAATGTGGGCTGTGAGTCAAACTTCATGGGAATCCAATTCATTGACCACCGGATTGGTTGCCGGGAAAATGGCGAAGCAATTTTTAATCCATAACTTGGCATTGGGAGAAACTGATCTCATGGAATTAAGAAAATGTTGTTTTGTTTTTTTGTTGAAGTTGAAGTTGAAGAGTGCAGCTTGGTAGAATTGATCAATAATTGATTTCCAGACTTCGTGAACTTTTTGGGTTGGGGGGTGCAATTTACAAGTTGATAGAAGCTGTGCTCCTTTCAAATAGAAGTTCGGAACCATTGGTTATGTTATAGCTGAAATTAAAATATTTTGTTGATGATTGTGATCTGTATGGCTTTCATCTACCAAGTTTTATCCTGCCACGATATGTTTGTAGCAAAATATGAAAATATGATATCCAGTTTCTGCCAAATTTGAGTAGTATTTGCATGTGTTTGATTTCCCCTTTCAGTGCTTGATAGGTTATGTTATACCAGGAGTGTGATTTTTCCATATCATTTCCAATTTGCATGATGCAGTTTCTTTGTCTCACACAATGGATTGCAGTTTAAGTAGTTATGTAATAATATATTCTCGATACTGATCTCACCTCTTTTCACTCAGGATGAGACGGGGGTTTACAAGAACCTCTTGCAGGAAATTGCTCAAAGAGTTGGAGCTCCATTACCACAGTACACGACATTCAGGTCTGGCCTCGGCCACCTACCTGTTTTTACCGGAACAGTTGAATTGGCTGGAATCACATTTACAGGGGACTCAGCCAAGAACAAAAAACAAGCAGAGAAGAATGCTGCAATGGCAGCATGGTCATCTCTGAAACAATGTGAGTCCCTTTATGTGGGTGCAGATGACCAACTTATAGTACTCCAACCAGAATTACAATGAGATAACAGAAAGTTAATCCATTACTGTTAGTCCTTACCAAGTCAGCTGATCCATTTAGTTGCATAAAAACAACATTTTGCATTGGAGTTGTTGGCTGTGATTTAATGTTTTCATTTATTGCCACACAAGTGTTTGCGGCTTTCTTTCCTTCCTTTCGTTTGACATTTGGGGAATATTTTGAAGTTCATCTCCTCAAATAAATTTGTGGAAGAGCAGTTTTACTTCTGTGTGGCATCTTAAACATTCTAAGTTGTTTAGCTTGTTGATTTATTTTGTGTTTCTTGTGTGTCTTGGGCAGAGTATAACTTGTTTTGTTTTTGGCCAGTGGCAAAAGAGACGGCAAGTTCTTCATCTGAACATGAGAACAATGATGAGCTGGAACAGATAACTATAGCACGGGCCTTGCTTAATTATCGGTTGAAGGAGAAAATGTCAATGGCTAATCCGTCAGGTCCAATACTGTTTCCAAAGAAGTTTCCAGCTCAGAACCCCAGACCTACGAGTCCACAGCCTCCATCTGCTATGACTTCAAAGATACTTCCCCTAATTTGTCAAAAGCAAGCTCCTCGTAGCAGATTCCAATCGAATGCATCGAATGCTACAAATGATAGTCTTGTCCCATCCTCACATTCTTCTACAGTGGAAAGCCGATGGACGCGTCCACAGAGATTCCCTGCTGCAGGAGCAGTTCCTTACGTTCCCATTCGACAGATGAGGACTCCTTGCCATAGGATGGCACCTCCAGTGACTATAAGGACATCAGTGCCTGTGTTCTCTGCACCACCCCTTCCGCCACCTCCTGGGTTACACCGCCAGGCAATGTGTGTTCCACCCATACGAGTGGCTTCACCGGTTACTATGAGGCAAGCTGTGCCTGTATTTGCTGCTCCACCGGTGAGAAGAGATGATTCAAAAAAGGATGATCTTCCAACCAGTCGAAAAGAAGAGTCTCCAATCATCCCTAAAGAAGCTGCTCCTGCTGTCATCGCTCCTGCTGTTACTGCTGCTGCTTCTCCTGCCGTTATTGCTCCTCCCCTTCCAAATAAATCAATAGCTCAAGTAGTGGAAAAAAGTAGAAGCACATCTGCAAACGAATTGCAGGAATCCAAGACAGTGCAAGGCTTGGAAAAACTAAAAATTTGAAACGAATCCAAGACAGTGCAAGGCTTGGAACAGCTAAAAATTTGAAGCGAATCCAAGACAGTGCAAGCCTTTGAACAACGGCAAATTTGAAGGTGGTTGGGAAGAAGTTAAACCATGGGAGACATAGGTGGTTGTGTTGGCCATAAGCTTGTTTTGTCATATTTCTCATCTTGTTATGTGTTTTCCTTTTAGTTACCCCTCTTTCTTAATCGTCTACCCTTTTTATTTCGTTAAAAGCGACAGTTGGCAGGTTGGTTTAGAATTATCAGTCTTATGTTTATGCCATTTAAGAGTTAGCTGTTCAGTTTTGCTCTTTGATTACTAGTTCTGCACTTCTGCATATAATGGGATGGGATTATATTTCTTCTGCCTGGCGCTGATCATATGAATGATTTATGCCATGCCATTCAGGAAGAGCTGTGTACTACAGAATGAAATGAGACATGTTTATAGGATCAAAGTATACTAAGAGATGATTTATGCCATGCCATTCAGGAAGAGCTGCTTACTAGAGAAAGAAATGAGACATGGTTATAGGATCAGGGTATATTAAGAGATGGATAAACGTGTTGGATGAAGTTAACACCATACCTCCCCAAAACCTCACTGCCATTCCCAAAGTTCTTCTTGCTTTCAACACTAGGATCAGTATCAAATGGAACCAAACACTAGGAGAATTTTCATCCTCCAAGCATACTACCTAATTGAGAAACAAGTGAATGACATAGACACTCTTCTAGCCCAAATATACCTATATTTTTCTCATTGGAAGTCCCAATATTCTCATGCCCACAACCAAGGACAACGATTTTCAAAGGCTTCCCTGAGGTAGATGTTAAAGTAATAGTCTCTTCGGCCAACACACCCCAAGCACTTTCCGTAGGCACAGTTGTGATTGCAAATGTTTTGAGGTAAACATGATCCAGTCCCAATTGCTTTACATTCTTCTTCAGAACCAAGGAAGGTCACTATGATTTGAGGACTCTTTGGGATTTAAGAATCCCTCACACGGCACACATTATGTCCAGAGTAGGCCACTGCCTATATAAACACCATGCCATAGATATCAAAGGTTGGATTTCCAATTGTGAACTTCATAACTCACCCTGGACATTGTCAGCTTTTAGCTATGACTGAGCGGTAATAGGATGGAAATCAGAGAGTGACGGATGTTCTTGAAAGAGGTTTGATTTGATTGTAAAAGGGTGAATTGGGAGTCTTGAACTCTTGATGGATGCTTTTGACACTCGACCTTTAACACTATCTATTGATATAGCGAAATTCATCCATTCACTAGGTGAAGGTTCACAGGATGACGTGGCGTAATTGTAGCCACTTATTTTTAGTAAACAATTCTGTTTGACTAAACCATCCTCTTCCGTTAACGTTAAGTTGTGGGAGAAAAAAACGGTAAATTAAGAGGTAGAAAGAGAGAGGGTAATTAAAATGCACAGTTCTTCACAAAGATTCTTTGTTCAAGGACCGTGCAGGCGTGCACAGTGCTTTCTCGACCTCAGGCGTGTACAGTCATAATCCGGTGAGTGGGTGGTGCGTGACGCCGGCCTGCTCGGCCTCGCCGTCGTCCTCTTCCGACGGCTAGCCATTGTAACTGAAGTATGTAAATGATACCCCTTCATTAATTGAATGCCAGAAGAACCGAACTCCTGCATTTCGTGAGATTTGGGTTTGAGAGTAAGAGAAAGGAGAAGGGGTTTGGGTTGAGAGATCGGAGGATGGCGGTGAGATTTGGGTTTTCAGATGTTGGTTAATAACGCAGATGTTGGGTCTGCGTGCCACGGTTTGATTTCCCCTTTACACTCCACTAAAATCTTACTTAAATGGATAATAATCATTAATTGTTACATACATGATAATACATGATAATAAACATGCTTATTAAATTATAAAAATATATATATTAATTAAAATGCTTGATATTTTTTAATTAATTAAAATACTTTTCATTATTACGTTGTTGGTTTTATAAGTAAAAATTTATATTACATGTATACTAATATGCACTACCAGAAGAAAGGCTTTAGCCGACAAAAAAAAAAAACCAGGCCGACGAAACATTTTTTCGTCGGCTAAAGTCCACTTTAGCAGACGAAATATTTAAAATTTTAGCCGACGAAATTAATAGTCGTCGGCTAAAGTGCTTTATATTTGCGGATCTGGGCAGCAGCAGCTCATCTGGAAAAAAAACGGAAGAAGAAAAAAGGGGAGAAAAAGTTTGGGTGTTGTCGAAATCTGTCCATAATTAGTTTGTGGAGCCATATATAGGTACGTATATGTATATATATGTTGATTAATTGAGTTTTATTTGAGTTGATCGATTTTAAGTGTGATTAATTGAGTTTATTGATTTTGATTGTGATTGAGTTGATTAATTTTGAGTACGTTGGATGTATATATATGTGTGTTGATCGATTTGGTTGATGATTTGAATTCATAATATATATGAATTAATTTGTTGTTAATAAATAGTAGATATATATATATATATATGTTAATTAATTTATAATATTATTGTGTTGATATGGTATGAAGTTGTTGATGATATATATGAGTTTATGATGATTTTGTGATGATGTTGATATATGATTTTGATTGTGATCGAGTTAATTGATTTTAAGTATGTTGGATGTATATATATACATATATGTTGATCGATTTGGTTGATGATTTGATATTGTAATATCCCACATCGGCCAACGGAGAGGGGTTATGTGCTGTATATGTACATACCCACCTCCAATCTAACACGAGGCCTTTTGGTGGCTCAGCGGCTTCGGAGGGGTTGGGTACTCCGAGGTTAAGCATGATGATGCGAGAGCAATCCCTGGATGGGTGACCTACTGGGAAGCTGCTTCTGAGCTGCCGGAAACAAAACCGTGAGGGCCGGCGGGCCCAAAGCGGACAATATCGTGTTACGGCGGAGAGGGTCCCGGGATGTGACAAATAGTATCAGAGCCACTCTGCCGTGTGGTACGAGTGTGCCGACGAGGGCGTCGGACTCCCAAGGGGGGTGGATTGTAAGATCCCACATCGGCCAACGGAGAGGGGTTATGTGCTGTATATGTACATGCCCACCTCCAATCTAACACGAGGCTTTTTGGTGGCTCAGCGGCTTCGGAGGGGTTGGGTACTCCGAGGTTAAGCATGATAATGCGAGAGCAATCCCTGGATGGGTGACCTACTGGGAAGCTGCTCCTGAGCTGCCGGAAACAAAACCGTGAGGGCCGGCGGGCCCAAAGCGGACAATATCGTGTTACGGCGGAGAGGGTCCCGGGATGTGACTTTAACTGACACGACCCACCCCGAATTTCACCCTGAAACCCGGAGTAAGTCGTGCGGGGACCACCTCCAAGGAAAGTTTACTGAAAAATTCGACATAACCTCCCTTGAAAATGGACAACCCTCCCTAATAAAACCTGCAAACACTTCTGAAAATTTAAATCCATCCATAAACTCCTGGAGCCTTCGTGCTCCCCAAATCACAACATCTCCCAATTTAAATACTAACTTAAACAAGAAAAATCTCAAAGCCAACAGCCACAGTTCAGAGCAACTCTATTTGAAAGGAAATGAACTAGAAATATAAAAATGAGCGGAAGCTACACTATTGACTATGCCTCTTCTCCATATACGTCCGACCACAACTATGCAATCCTGCAAACTGGGCATTTTTAAAACGAAGAGCCCAGGGGAAAACATTTGAAAACGAAACGTTAGAGTGAGTGGACAAAAATAAATTAACGAATAAAATATTTATGTTTCCCCAAATCAATTTCCAAGGAAAATCGAATGCATGCCGCAAGCGATAAAACTTTTATCTCATAAATGTCGAGCCTCTCAGGCTCTATAATATATGTATGTATTTACACACGTCCATACTCCCTATATAAATTCATGAGTCTTTATAGGGCTACTACGCTCGCGTCCAACGCTCACGTCACGCCTTAATGCGGTGCTACACTACGCCATTAAGGTGGACAGACGGGTGTATAAATATGTGCCCATACCCCCTATATGAATTAAACACTCATATAGGACTACTACGCTCGCGTCCAACGCTGACGTCACGCCTTAATGCGGCTATATGCTACGCCATTAAGGTGGACAGACACATATGGCTAGCTAGCATTTTCTATACATACTCTCTCATAAATACATATTTATATCCACCGAAAATCCCATTTTCGGTATCTCTCCAAGAGAAATAAAAGCGTCAAAATTAATTGACGTCAAAATTCCAACAAAAGGAAATGTTCAATCATGAACCATAGCATGCATATTATTTAAAAATAAACGTCCACTCACAAATTAGGACTAAGCCTGATGTCGATCTGGGGCCTCGTCTGCTCGAGCCTCCTCACATCCTGTTCCAAAACACAAATAATTCCTTAAAATAAACTCCCAATGCATAATTAGAAATAGGCATAATTAACTATGAGCTTCACACGCTCAACCGTACCTATCGCCCTAAATCTTATATTCACCGCCAACCACAAATCTCCATAAATACTGACATCCTCAAAACCACCTTCCAACCCTTAATCACGAAAATAATCCAAAGGCCGGATTATAACTTATTAATCCGCCTAAAATACCAAACTTCAATAATTCCAAAACCTACTCAAAACTCCTCCAAAAATTATAAACCTTATTCCATTAAACTCCTCATAATATTCTCCACCAAAAACATTTTCTCGGCGCCGGCGCCGGCGGCGGCTCCGCTGGCAGCGGCGGCCGGCAGCCGTTTTCCGGCGACCTCCGATGGTCACCAAATTTTGGCAGCATCTTCCTCTCAACCTCCTCTACAACATTCCTAACTACCACAAACTCAAATTCTAAGCCTAACCATGTCGATCGAACACAAACAACCAAAAATCCCTAAAACTTCCAATTATACAAAACACCACAACGAGATCGAAATAAACCGATTCCTTTTGAGGGAATACTCACCTTGGTGAGGGCTACAAGTTGAGCCAAGAATTACGGCCTATGGTGGCCGGAGGACGGAGCTCCGGCGAGATGGCAGTCGGCGGTTCCGACGGCTTTTTCTCCTCTTCAGGCGGGCTAGAGGCTCGGGGGTTAGGCCGGGGAGGGAGAGGAGGAGATGAGGGTTCGAACTGAGGTGGAGCGGCGGCCGATGGCTGGCCGGACGGCGGCGGCTGGCGGCTGGACAGTCCAGCGGGGAGAGAGCACGGGAGAGAGAAGAAAGAGAAAAGAGAGAAGAAGAGAAAGGGAGGAAAAATGGGTTGGGCCTCCCAACCGGTCCAACCTTATAAACAACCCAAATCCAAAAATAAAACACCCCGAAAAAATAATACCCGAATAAAAATTACCTTTTACTAGCTAAAATTTACTATTTTTACCGTCGTTGTATTTTCCTCATACGAATAATCCTCCGCACATAATCGTCCCCGAAACCCCTCTAGGGACCAAATAAACTATTAACTCAATGATCGAGATGGTAAAATTCTTATTATAATCACGCTAGTAAATAAGGTAAAAATATAAGGGTCGGGATGTGACAATTCTCCCCTCCTTATAAAAATTTCGTCCTCGAAATTAACATACCTGTCATCCGAAGAGATAGGGATATTGCTGCATCATTTGCTCCTCCGATTCCCAAGTAGCTTCTTCTACTTGATGACTTCTCCAAAGCACCTTGACAAGCGGGATTGTCTTGTTCCTAAGCACTTGCTCCTTTCGGTCGAGAATCTGAACTGGCTCCTCTTCATAGGACAAATCTCTCGTCAAACTAATTGGCTGCTCTTGCAGCACATGAGAAGGATCGGCAATATACTTGCGAAACATGGATACATGAAACACATTATGTATCCTAGCTAACTCTGGAGGCAAGGCTAATCGATAAGTAAGTGAGCCAACTCGCTCAATAATCTCATAAGGGCCAATATACCTCGGGCTAAGCTTCCCACGCTTCCCGAAGCGCACAATCCCTTTCCAAGGAGATAATTTCAGGAACACCCAATCACCCACTTGAAATTCTAGATCTCTCCTACGGACATCCGCATAACTCTTCTGCCTACTCTGAGCAGTCTTGAGTCTATCTCTAACCACTTTAATCTTCTCATTCGTAACATGGATTAACTCTGGGCCACAAAGCTCTTTCTCCCCCACTTCATTCCAACACAAAGGCGTGCGACACTGCCTCCCATAAAGAGCCTCAAAGGGGGCCATACCAATGCTAGAATGATAGCTATTATTATAGGCAAATTCCATCAAAGATAGGTTTTTTTATATTTTTTTATCCCAATTACCTCTGAACTGCATGGCACAAGCCCTCAACATATCCTCCAAAGTCTGAATAGTCCTCTCGGACTGCCCATCAGTCTGAGGATGAAAAGCAGTGCTGAAGAGTAATTGGGTACCTAAAGCTGCCTGAAGAGCTCCCCAGAATTTAGAAGCAAAACGAGAATCCCGATCTGACACTATTGATTCAGGAACACCATGAAGCCTCACAATTTCGTTCACATAAAGCTCCGCCAATTTATCCAATTTATACTTCTTTCCCACTGGCAAGAAATGTGCAGACTTAGTGAGTCTATCCACAATCACCCAAATACCGTCATGCCCATCACGGGTACGAGGTAAGCTAAAAACAAAATCCATGGTGATGTGGTCCCACTTCCACACTGGAATAGGCAACGGCTCAAGTAACCCAGAAGGCTTCTGCCTTTCAGCCTTGACTTGCTGACAAATCAGACATCTACTCACATAAGCTGCAATTTCCCTCTTCAGGTTTGGCCACCAATAATAATCCTTCAAAATCCGATACATTTTTGTGCTACCCGGATGAGCAGCATATGCAGAGCTATGAGCTTCCTCCATAATCTCACTCTTCAACTCTTCATTTCTTTTTGGAACACATAGCCGGTTCTTAAACATTAGAGTCCCATCTCTTCTAACTGAAAAATGGTCGGCTGCGGCTTCATTCGATGCTCTTTCCATCAGTCGAACTATGGAGGGATCATTATACTGTGCTTCCCGCACTCTATCAACCAATACTGGCCTCACATGAAAACTGGCTATCAAAGCACCAACCTCATCCACTGATAAATCCACTCTTGTAGCTCGCAACTCGACAATGAAGCCCATTTGCTAGGAAACTAAAGTTCACGCATTCCCACATGCTCATAGGGGTCAAAATTAAGACCCGCTAATCGAACAGATTTAAGGATGCACACACTGCAGAACTGCCACAATCATGACTAATACCGAGGCACTTTGCGGAGTCAAAGCTCTCGCAAGTCCACAAGATAACCTCGCCTGGCCTAAGTGACCAGTCCACCAATAAATAATAACCTCGATTCTCGAAATGACATTATGAAGAGATCAATACCACATCACTGAGGTCTCTCTGCCAAAACTATAACATTACCATTTTGTGCACCACAAACTAGCAACTTATGGGAATTCCAACTCTTTATTGATTCTGCTATCTCTACTAATCTCTTTACCACAAATCAGAAGACAATCTGAAAAACAAATATGCTCAAGTCTCCTACACCTCCCAAGGCCATGACTTCCCACCAAAAAGATTCTCCGAAAACCGAGCTTGCAATAACATGCGACTAACAAAAGCAAAGACAAATTTTATACAAGACCTCCCAAATCATACTTGGATCAATGAGTGGTCCCACCACCATACGATCCCGAGAAGAGACGCTGATCAACCTATCAAAAACTACTACTCTCAATATTAAAACTCTTAATAAACCTTGACTCTAGACGCTTCTTGAGTCAACAGGGGAAAACCCTCTTCCATAATGCTACATGATGAGATATACCTACAACGACACAAACCATCAAAATCAACATCACCATGCAACTCTTAAACTAACACATAGGATTTACAGCATCAAGACTCATTGCTTAAATGAACTCTAGCTCACTTGGGATTACCACTGGATTTATTCTGAATCCATGACTACGACACAACTACCAATTTATCATTTACCTCGAAACTTCGACAAAATAACCAGAAACTCTACCCTTCAAATCGAAGCATTGAAATCGCATTCCATAATTTCAAGCTCTGAGGATGCTACCCAAAACTAAAGTATGAATAATTTAAATATTCCCACACACACCACAACCAAAACTTTGCTCCATTTCACTGAATTAGAAATAAGGGGAGGACGGATCCTCTCATTGTTGTGTCGTAGTTAGTCACCCATTGCGAATGAAATGATGTCAAAAACCAACTTCGCTCTAAAAATTAAGACTTACATCAACCACCCGGAACGACACTGCTTAAAAATTACTTTGGACACCCACGCACTCTTGCTCTATGATCCAGTGGGTTTTATTCCACTGCTACTACTTCCACCAACTCCACACAACTGCTATAGAATACCTATAACAACACGAATAAATTCACCAGGTGTTGTCGTAAAACTGAAATGACCACAACCATTTCGCTCTCACTCCACCATTACTTTTCAATTCAATTTAC
Organism: Fragaria x ananassa; assembly: GCA_034370585.1. NCBI lineage: Eukaryota > Viridiplantae > Streptophyta > Magnoliopsida > Rosales > Rosaceae > Fragaria > Fragaria x ananassa. Next base: position 22,109,876 of record CP139764.1, read on the forward strand.
ATTATCATCTTCCAAACACTCAACAAATCTGGAAACCAAACTTCAACACCTGGAATTCCGAAAGAATCCATACTGGCTACACGATTAAAATAATGTAACTGACATCTCACTCCACGATTCCAAACTTGCTTGAAACTCAACATTTAGTGTCATCAATAAAATTTTAAAAATTCCCCGACTGTGGCACAACAAGAAGTTGTCACAACGCACTGACGAATGACTTTTGTAAAACCAACAATCCAAGTCATTCTACTTAGTGCTTTAACAAACTTCAACTAACTCACAATAGAGACCAAAATCATCAGAAATCTTACTATTCATCAACTATTATTATCTGTCATTTCCAAAAGATATTACCACCACTATCTTAATAAATTGCTCAAAAGATAAAAACTTATCCATAATTAAAGTTGTAGGAACCAGAATACGTGCTGACATAACCAGCATTATTCCAAAATGTTCCCAACTGCTTTCTACTGCGGATAAACATAGTCGGTAAATTGGCCTTCAATCATGACTTATCTAATTTGACATTTAACTTTTTATGCAATAACTTCCTACAACCCAACACTAGTCACAGATCCCATGTGACTAACTCGCTCAGGATTATGGTCCTCAACAACTTGTAAAGGTACCCCTTGGAATTACTATGGGTACCTCCCTCATCACTTCAATCAACCTTTACCTCAAAAGAATACACCTCTTATTTCAAACTTTCCTTCCAACTCTTTTATCCCAGAAATCACGTAATTCGATACCACGATTTTTCCATCGGACTACTAGAACTTCACACTTGCCCACTATAAATAGTGAACTCCAAGGCTTGAATTAAACTTTTCACCTTCTAAAAATTCGCACGAGATGCTCACCTTAGCATCTTAATCATAACCCAAGCAATAATTTGGACAAAATGAAAAGAATGCTACCACGCATATGAGTTCTCAACTGGAGTTCCCAACTCACAATTGAACTCTAACAATTTATGATATCAACTCAATAACATTTGGAAAAGGCATAATCCAAACACCTCTTTCCTTAATCAAAGCATGATGATCATTTAAGCGGTCGGCGTACGGAGGCATAGTCTTAGAGATGAAAACATTTATGGCACACTACTGTCCATAAATAAAATAAGAACAACAACATCACTCACTTAATCAACACATAGTGTCTAAAGCATATAATACTAATAGATCCGCCGCGGTCGGACCATCACTCTATAGACACTAAGTGTGACCAAGAATATGAGGTAGTATTAAAGAGAAAAGAATCGAATAACCTAATGCTCTGATACCAACTGACACGACCCACCCCGAATTTCACCCTGAAACCCGGAGTAAGTCGTGCGGGGACCACCTCCAAGGAAAGTTTACCGAAAAATTTGACATAACCTCCCTTGAAAATGGACAACCCTTCCTAATAAAACCTGCAAACACTTCTGAAAATTTAAATCCATCCATAAACTCCTGGAGCCTTCGTGCTCCCCAAATCACAACATCTCCCAATTTAAATACTAACTTAAACAAGAAAAATCTCAAAGCCAACAGCCACAGTTCAGAGTAACTCTATTTGAAAGGAAATGAACTAGAAATATAAAAATGAGCGGAAGCTACACTATTGACTATGCCTCTTCTCCATATACGTCCGACCACAACTATGCAATCCTGCAAACTGGGCATTTTTAAAACGAAAAGCCCAGGGGAAAACATTTGAAAACGAAACGTTAGAGTGAGTGGACAAAAATAAATTAACGAATAAAATATTTATGTTTCCCCAAATCAATTTCCAAGGAAAATCGAATGCATGCCGCAAGCGATAAAACTTTTATCTCATAAATGTCGAGCCTCTCAGGCTCTATAATATATGTATGTATTTACACACGCCCATACTCCCTATATAAATTCATGAGTCTATATAGGGCTACTACGCTCGCGTCCAACGCTCACGTCACGCCTTAATGCGGTGCTACACTACGCCATTAAGGTGGACAGACGGGTGTATAAATATGTGCTCATACCCCCTATATGAATTAAACACTCATATAGGGCTACTACGCTCGCGTCCAACGCTGACGTCACGCCTTAATGCGGCTATATGCTACGCCATTAAGGTGGACAGACACATATGGCTAGCTAGCATTTTCTATACATACTCTCTCATAAATACATATTTATATCCACCGAAAATCTCATTTTCGGTATCTCTCCAAGAGAAATAAAAGCGTCAAAATTAATTGACGTCAAAATTCCAACAAAAGGAAATGTTCAATCATGAACCATAGCATGCATATTATTTAAAAATAAACGTCCACTCACAAATTAGGCCTAAGCCTGATGTCGATCTGGGGCCTCGTCTGCTCGAGCCTCCTCACGTCCTGTTCCAAAACACAAATAATTCCTTAAAATAAACTCCCAATGCATAATTAGAAATAGGCATAATTAACTATGAGCTTCACACGCTCAACCGTACCTATCGCCCTAAATCTTATATTCACCGCCAACCACAAATCTCCATAAATACTGACATCCTCAAAACCACCTTCCAACCCTTAATCACGAAAATAATCCAAAGGCCGGATTATAACTTATTAATCCGTCTAAAATACCAAACTTAAATAATTCCAAAACTTACTCAAAACTCCTCCAAAAATTATAAACCTTATTCCATTAAACTCCTCATAATATTCTCCACCAAAAACATTTTCTCGGCGTCGGCGCCGGCGGCGGCTCCGTTGGCAGCGGCGGCCGGCAGCCGTTTTCCGGCGACCTCCGATGCTCACCAAATTTTGGCAGCATCTTCCTCTCAACCTCCTCTACAACATTCTTAACTACCACAAACTCAAATTCTAAGCCTAACCATGTCGATCGAACACAAACAACCAAAAATCCCTAAAACTTCCAATTATACAAAACACCACAACGAGATCGAAATAAACCGATTCCTTTTGAGGGAATACTCACCTTGGTGAGGGCTACAAGTTGAGCCAAGAATTACGGCCTATGGTGGCCGGAGGACGGAGCTCCGGCGAGATGGCAGTCGGCGGTTCCGACGGCTTTTTCTCCTCTTCCGGCGGGCTAGAGGCTCGGGGGTTAGGCCGGGGAGGGAGAGGAGGAGATGAGCGTTCGAACTGAGGTGGAGCGGCGGCCGATGGCTGGCCGGACGGCGGCGGCTGGACAGTCCAGCGGGGAGAGAGCACGGGAGAGAGAAGAAAGAGAAAAGAGAGAAGAAGAGAAAGGGAGGAAAAATGGGTGGGCCTCCCAACCGGTCCAACCTTATAAACAACCCAAATCCAAAAATAAAACACCCCGAAAAAATAATACCCGAATAAAAATTACCTTTTACTAGCTAAAATTTACTATTTTTACCGTCGTCGTATTTTCCTCATACGAATAATCCTCCGCACATAATCGTCCCCGAAACCCCTCTAGGGACCAATTAAACTATTAACTCAATGATCGAGATGGTAAAATTCTTATTATAATCACGCTAGTAAATAAGGTAAAAATATAAGGGTCGGGATGTGACAGATATAATATATATGAAGTTGTTTATAATTAAGTAGTAGATATAGATATATATATGTTAAGTAATTTATAATATTGTGTTGATGGTATATACCACAATGATGATTTTGTGATGATGTAGATATATATATGTATAATATTGTTCTGTAATTATTAAGTATATATATATATATGTGTGTGTGTTAATTAATTTGTTATTAATTAGTTGTAGTACGTAGAATATATACTAAATGAATTGAGATTTTATATATGGCATGAAATTTCATTAATAATTAGCTAGCAGCGTTATAAATATATATATATTTTGTTATATTTTCAGGATATAGATAAGAGTTGGATTTCGCTTCCAAAATAGGACAAAAGATACGGTGCATGAGTTATGAGTTTTATAGAATATGCGCTGGCTAATGCTAACGGGAATACAATTTTCTATTGCCCGTGCACGAAATGTCAGTGTCGCAGCGATATGCATCGATTTCCCATTGACAAAGTATGGCAGCACCTGAGGAGTAACGGGTTTTGGGAGAAGTACAGATGTTGGTTATATCACGGTGAAACATCATCAGGGGGTTCGCATGATCATGGCCAATTTTCTGAGACGGGCAGTACTAGTACATCCAACGATCCAACAACGGCATTCATCAACGACATGTTTCCTTATGAGAGCGGTGTATGCGCTCAAGGACAGTATATGTCTGACCCGATGGAGCCCTTCCCTAGAGCTGTGAACACTGCTGGTATTGAAAAGTACAACAAACTGCTTGCTTTCCAACAGACCCCTGTGTACCCCGGTTGTCAGAAGACCGTTCTTGAAAGTGTGATGGACGTAATGAAGATTAAAGTTTAGACAAAATTGACCGTGAAGGCTGTTGATGATTATCTACAGTACACTGCTTCGATGCTGCCCAACGGTCATCGTCTTCCTACCACTGATCGTAAGGTCCGATGTATCCTGAAAGATCTTGGGTTTTCCTACATCAAGATCCATGCTTGCAGATATGACTGCGTTCTCTTTTGGGGTAAAGATCCAGAAGGGAATGACCTTGGTGGCCTTGACGCATGTCCGGTATGTCACACTGACAGATATAAGCTGACTCCTGCAGGCAACAGGAAACTTGTAAAGGTACTTCGGTATTTCCCTTTGAGGGATAGGTTGGAGCGGTTGTACATGTCTTCACACACGGCCGAAGCTATGAGATGGCACGCTGATAGGGAATTGCATGACGAAGATACCCTTATACACCCTGCTGATAGGGAGGCTTGGAAGCATATAGACAGAGAGTTTCCTCATTTTGCGTCAGAGGTCCGAAATGTGAGGCTCGGGTTCTCATCCGTCGGGTTCAACCCTTTTGGCAACATGAGTCTTCAATACAGTGTATGGCCGGTGATTTTGGTACCGTACAACCTTCCCCCATGGATGTGCATGAAGAAGGAATACAATATGTTGAGTTTGTTGATTCCGGGGCCCGGTTATCCGGGGAAGTGTCTCGATGTATATTTGAGACCTTTGATTGAAGAGCTTAAATTTTTGTGGGACGTTGGTCATCCCACTTATGACAAGTGCACGCACGAGATGTTCCAGATGCATGTCATGGTTGTTGGTACCATCAGTGATTTTCCTGCCCGTGGGATGTTGTCGGGCAACGTTGTTAGGGGATACAAGGCTTGTCCAGAGTGCCTTAGCGATGAGGGGAGCAGCAGTCATTGCAACAAGATATGCAGATTTGGTCACCGTGCTTTCCTTCCATATGATCACGAATGGCGGTTCGATGACAAGGCATTTGATGGGACCGTAGAACACGGTGTGCCTCCCAGAAGATGGACGGGGGGAGAAATTTTAGCAGTGCTTAATGAGTACGATTTTGGGCAGCTCAGCAATCATCCCAACATTTTGGCGGCAATACCTGAAAGACCCGACAGGTACAAATTCTGGACACATAAGAGCATATTCTAGGAACTCCCATACTGGAGTAAGTTGTTGATCAGGCACTACCTAGATGTGATGCACATAGAAAAGAATGTGTGCGATAGTGTGGTGGGCACAGTGCTAAACTTGGAGGGGAAGACGAAAGACGGTCCTAAGGCACGCATTGATCTAAAAAAATGCGTACTAAGAAGACATTTGTGGTTGAAAGAAGGGAAGAAAAAAATGCCTCAAGCTCCTTACACCGTGAAGCCTGACCAGAAGAACCTAATTTTCAAGTGGATAAGTTGTGTGAAGTATCCTTCAGGCTATGCATGAAATATAGCCCGGTGTGTGAACTTCCGGGATAATAAGATGTACGGGTTGAAGAGTCATGACTGTCATATCCTGCTACAACGTCTCTTCCCTGTTTTCATTCGACCCTTCCTTCCCCGTCAGGTGGTGGAGCCGTTAGTAGCGTTGGCAAGATTTTTCCAGAAGTTATGCACACGGGAAGTGAAAAAATCTAACCTCCAGGAAATGTAAGAGGACATCATTTATATCATGTGTAAATTTGAGAGGATATTTCCTCCGAATTTTTTTGACATCATGCCTCACCTGATGATCCATCTTCCCGAGCAATTGTTGCTTACCGATCCAGTACACTACACTTGGATGTATCCCATGGAAAAGTATGTTTTTTACACCTGAATTCCTCAATATATATACATGTTCAATAATCATAACATTTTGCAACTTGATTTACAAGCAACTTCGAGACTACAAAGATTATGTGGCTAATAAATCCGCTCCTGAAGGATGTATAGCTGAAGAATATATTGCGCACGAGTGCGTCACCTACATGAAGTTGTATTTAGGAGCGTTGAAGGAAACTCCGCAAACCATGCCGGTAGATGTACCGAAGTTCAATCTTTCCATAGTCTCTAGTGATGTTGAAGTGTATGGAATTTTGCCAGACTCCTACAAGTTGCAACCACATGAGCTAGTCATTGCCCACTGGTGGGTATTGATTAACTGTCCAGAAGTTGAATACTGGAAAGACATCCATCTATATTGTCCAGACATTCAAGGTGATCTCGAGTACCACAACAGGGAGTTCGCAGATTATTTTGGCGGTTGGGTACGTAATTTAATTTTTCTGTACGGGTTTATGTTTATTGCATAATTATCCATATTTACAGTTGAGATGGTTGGTTGCAGATGAACCATATTCAATTTGATGGTCACCCAAATTAGTCGCACGAACTAAGACTTCTAGCGATGAAGCCGATAGTCTCAAGAGTTTATCCGATGTGCAAGGTGAATGGCGTGCAATTTATATGCGAACAAAGAGACAGCAGAAGGAGAACACAGAATTCTGGGGTCATGGCACATGGTGGGCGGAATGGAGTTGACTATTACGGTGTTCTCCATTCAGTGGTGGAACTCGTTTATGGGCAAGGCATGACAATGCACCTCTTCAACTGTAGATGGTTTGATACTAGGCCGCAAAGCATGAAGACCGATCAGTACGGAATATTATCGGTGAACACTGCTACAAGTTCTTACGAAGATGACCCGTTCGTTTTTGCCACATCGGTAAAACAAGTGTTTTATCTTGATGACCTTGCTAAGGGTGACGCGTGGAAAGTAGTCAACCTTGTGCACCCTCGAAACATTTACCGGGCGGCTACACTTGGAGAGGCCGAAGACGAGGAAGAGGATGTTGCGTATCAAGAGCCCAACGCAATAGGTATTCCTAACTCCTCTACTATTCGCCTTAATAATTTTAAAGCGGGTCGTTCGGTGCGAATTCGTGATGAAGAGCCAAGGCTTGTTGATGTTGATCCAAATCAAGAAACAGACGAAGACTCTGGCGATGAGGAAAGACATATATTACCAGAAATTAATTTTGACATCGAAGAAGACTCATCGGATGATTCCGATTACGAGTCTTAGTTTTAATTTAGAGGACGAAATCCATTAATTTGTATAATTTTTCAAAGACCTTTTCCTTTATAGTTTACACATGTTGAATTCATATTTCAGTTATTTTATATGAATTTTGGTGATACATGATGAACAGGAAGTTAGTATGGTTTACTAATATCGTCTGTTTTTTTTAATGTATTTTTTTACTTTAGCCGACGAAAAACACTATAATTCGTCGGCTAAGATGGTTTTTGCCGACGAAATATTAGTTACATATTTCGGTATTTTTAATTTTTTAATTACATACTATAGCCGACGAAAAAAGCCTTAATTCGTCGGCTAAAGTTTTTTTTTTTTAAAATAAGTTTTAGCCGACGAAAAAAACCTTAATTTCGTCGGCCATGGATGTTTTTTATTTTTTTTATTACACACTTTAGCCGACGAAATACACTATAATTTGTCGGCTAAGATGGTTTTTGCCGATGAATAACCTAATATTTCTTCGGCTATAGTTATTTTTTAATTTTTTAATTACATACTATAGCCGACGAATACGTTAGGGTATTCGTCGGCTAAACCCTAAAATTTTTCTATTACCTACTAAAGCCCTATGTTCGGTGGTTATTTTGCGTAAAATTTTTATACGACTTGTTGCGTGTCATCAGTTTAAAACTATTTTCCGTTGGAGGTCCGGCCAAAATACGTAATTTAGACGGTCGAACGACCTTTTCCGTGCGTTTAGGGGTTTGACTTACGAGATTGACCGTCCGGATCGAGCCCTTATTCTTTTCGGATCAAGTTGAATTTTATCCCATACATGTATTTTATCATGATGGTCAGATCTGACGGAAAAGGTATAATTTTAAACATGTATAATTTTTTATACAATAAAGACAAAATAATCTAAAGCCTTAGATTAATATTTTAAATAGGATGAGCGGCTTTTTTCGATCGAAGAAGAGTTCGAAGGGCCAAAGGTCTGAATCGTCTGAGGGAACCTCTAGCAACCCTCAAACGACGTTTCAGGGCCAGATGACAGCCAGGCGTGCGAGTCTTCTGGAGACGGCGCCGGAGGTGCCCCTTTCATCGAGGCAGGCGGCCGTCCCTCGTTCCTCGAGGCCCTTGTGGCCTCAGACCCAGACGGAGGTGTCTGCACCCCGTATGCCCGAGATACACCGGGCGCCCACTCCAGGTCCTACTTCTTCGGATAGTGGGTCATCTAGGGTACAGATGATGCCGCCGCCTCATCTGTTCCTTCCACGGATAATACCAGCGTTACCTGTAGTCGATGGCTCAGGGACGCCGATTTATCCACTGCCCCCGCCAGTGGCTCCATCAGCGGCGTACCGGTTCGTGCCTTTTGATACGCCTCTTATTTCTGCGAGGGTATCATCATCGGCGACAGAGCCGGAATCCGTCGCGAGCTCCTCAGGTAATCAGTGATGCATGATTATTTTTAAAGGGTCATATATATTTTAATAATCAATTTGGCCGAATCATGTGATAGACACAAAGAAGAAGAGAGGCCCCGTCACAAGGAAGGCCCTCGAGAAGATAGTGGGTACCGTGGGGAGGATCGTCATCGTTATTGACGGGGATGGCCACGTTGTATCATGCGGGAAGTCGAGGACGTACTCCGGTCGCGTGGGAGCTCACATTAGGGATAGAGTCCCTATGTTGTGGTCAGACTAGGGCGAGGTCCCGCAGGAGGTTAAGGACATGGTCCACAACGCGATGTCGGTGAGTTTACAAAATAATATTATGTATTAAATTGTTGATTTCTAGAAAAGCTAAACTAATAAACGGTTAAATGCAAGTCTGGTTTGAGGTTCCCGAGCACCTGAGGGACAGCTGGGCCGACGTTGTGCATGGGGGAAGGTACGTTGGGAAGTTAATGAAAAACAAAATTGTATGTGATATTAATAATATTTCTAATATTTTTGTTGTATCTGTAGGTACAAGGAGTGGAAGAACGAGTTGTGGACCCATTGGACTACGCACGGGAACGCACGTTCTGGTACCCCTGCTGAGTTCCAGTACAGGGAGTACGAGTGGCATTGGCTTCTGACATCAGAATTCAACAACCCTCGTAAACAGGTATTTAAATAAATTAGTTAGTTAATTTAAAATTAAGTACGTGCGTTTTAAAATATTTTACTAATAGTTTACTTTTTTCTTTGAAGGCGGTTTCCCGGGTGAACGCTCAGAACCGGCAACGCAACACAAGGAACCATGATGTCGGTTCTAGACCGTTCGCTGTCTTCATGGACGAGGCGGCCAAGGAACATCCAGAAGTCAACATGTACGTCTATACGTACGAGAGGGTATATCCTGACTCCCAGGAGGATATTGTAAGTCACCTTACGTTTTTAAATTTTTAAATTTATGTAAAAATATTAATTAATATTTTTTTTCCTATCCATATAGGCGAGGGTGAGGGAGGCTAGTGACGAGGTCATGAGTGCCTTAGTGAGGGAGACATGGCCGGACACGCAAGAGGAAGAGATGTCTGAAGCCATGTCCCGGATCGACACTTCGGATCCGACGATTGGGGCGAGGATCTTGGGCACAGCCTTCCCACCGAGAGCAAACAACTTCTACTGCCGGGGTCTAGGAAAGAGAGGCGAGGGGGTCCTGAAGACCACTCCAGGATTTCAACGAAATGCAGCCTCGACCAGCAGCAGGACCACGTCCACGATCAATAGGACGACTCAGTTAGAGTCGAAAGTTCAGAGACTACGAGAACAGCAAGCTGCTCATATTGCCTCGCAGGCAGCCTTTAATGCCGTGCAGGCAGCCTATGTTGCCGAGATACATGCCATCCAGCAGGCCCAGCAGCAGCAGATGTTCCAGTACATGCAGGAGTTTACAGCTGCCCAGATTCACGGACTTCCGCCTCCGCCCATGCCTCAGCCCATGCCGCTACCCCAGCCGCCGCAACCTTCGCAGCAGCCCCCAGAAGAGGATATTAATTTAGGCAATATAGAATTTATGTAGTTGATATATACTTTTATGTGTTTGATACTTTTATGTAATTGATACTTTTATGTAGTTGATATATACTTTTATGTGTTTGTTGTTGGTTATATGAAATTGTTTTGGTGTATTTTGCAGCTTGCTTGGAATGGTAATTCAGAAATTTTGGGGTTTTTTTTACTGGAATGGGCTTATAGCCGACGAAAAAAGCCTTAATTCGTCGGCTAAAGTTTTTTTTTTTTTAAATAAGTTTTAGCCGACGAAATATGCTTTAATTCGTCGGCTAAATCCCTATAAAGCCGACGAAATATACTATATTTCGTCGGCCATAGGTGTTTTATATTTTTTTATTACAACCTTTACCCGACGAATATTTTAAATTATTCGTCGGCTAAAGTTTGGAAGATAACCGACGACACAAAATGTCGTCGGCTAAGGTATGGACTATAGCTGACAAAAAATTCGTCGGCTAAAGTCATCACAGACAACCCTTTCCCGACGACACTATAGCCGACGAATTTTTTTAACAGGCCGACGAAAATTTTTCGTCGGCTAAAGTACTTGTCCTAGTAGTGATGGTATAACTTGTTTAGTGAGTTATATGTAAGCGTATATTTTTATGAATCAATTATATCGCAAGTACAATTTCGAAAAGTCGGCCGTAGGATTTGATAAATATAATGAAATACGGCTAAGGTAAAAAAATCATAAATTTTTAATAACGTTTGGATCTCAATCGACGCGGTCAACATTATTTATGTTTATGCTTCCCTGTGATGAGTCATATCGTCAAAAGGTAATTTTTTTTTCAAATTTTTATATGAGTTGCTACATCTCATCAATGTGAAATTGTGTGAGCGAAAGAATCAACCAAAATAAGTCACAAATGGATAGATAATAGCATTTTCGTCTAATATGTGACGTTAGACGCAAATATTTACGATTAGTTTCAAAAACTACATTCCCACGAAAACGTATTGGTGTACTGAACGTTCTCTTATTTGTACTTTCTATATACTTGTTTCTACAAACGTACAGTTTATCTTCATAAGTTAACGAAACTTATGGCAAGTGAAGATCTTCATTTCTTATTCAAATTTTAACTAGGCGCGCAATTTCCCTTTGAATAACACATAGGGTTACTCGGGCTGAAGAAGAAAACGATATTAGCGTGGTTGAACATATCATAATTAGCTGCATAATTATTTAACATAAGCAGATTAGAAGAAGCAGAACAAATTCAAACCTATCAAGCTTTTAAGTGTGTATATCCATTTGTCTATTGGTAACCACTATTGGACTAAGGAAGTCCAACTTTTATTGAATATGATCAGACTTAAACGTCCACAAGTTTGAGGGAATGTCTCTAATTTCTTTAATTGTAGTAACCAGATTACAGGAACATGAACATAAAGTTCAAGCTATGTAAATGTTTCTGTGAATCAGTTATCAATTCATACCGCTAAAGATGTCCATTCATAAAGCGGCATGGATATACAAACCACACCACTTTGCTTGAGTTATAATCTTGTTTACCCATCACACTAAAAAGCTTGTTTAGCTTAAGGTATAATCTTTGCTTAATTTGTTTTACTTTTTGGAAGATTCCGCATTGACCACATGATTATCATACCAAACATGAGGAAACCATCTTTTAAAACATGTATAAATGTTGATCGGTGCCTTTATTTAGATAAATATTGATCATGCAAAATTACCATTGAATCATTAGTTCGAATCAAGCGAATCAAACTATAACGTCAGTTCATTTAATCCAATTTCACTCTTAGAAAATAAACCAGTTTTTACCTCAAGGCTTTCTTTATCAGCTGAAGCTATCGCGCTCTTCGTGATGGCCTTGCCCATCTTTCCAGCATCACTACACAGCCTATTGTGGTGGAATGTGACTAAGTTTCTGATTGATGCTCTGAATCATCGAACTGGCTCCTCCTTAGCACCTCAAACTTCTTATTTAAGATATTAACACTTGGCTGCTGGTTTTCAATCAAGTCTCCTTTACTTAGATCCAGCGTGATGCCAATTTCATGGCGGACTCGTTGGCTAATTTAATTGGGTCATACCATTCCTCATCTTTCCTATGCTTTGTTGTTTGATCAGCTCGGTAACGGATGTTATCGTGGCTTTAGTTTATAGTTCATTTTGTCTTTGTTGTTGTACTCTTCTTTTATGATTAAAAAAAGAGTAGTGCTAGTGTAGTCGGTAGTCGGTAAACTACCTCCACTGCCCACAGACCAGTTATGAAACTTGTAGACCGACGTCCAGGCTACCTCGCCATGGTGAAAGATCATCAATGCAACATCAGGAAGGTGCTTCTCCAAGCTCCACAAGAAGGCACCATGAGAGTATAAATATGTACAGTGTCCCACATCGAAAATATAATGTAAGAGGGAACCTTCCTTATCTATAAAAGGAAGGCTCCCCCTCTAGATATAGATATATGAATGATAGTAATCCACCCCGCGGAGAGAGATACATTCCACCCTGCGGGATAGGCAGCATACCCCCCCCCCCCCACATTTGTATAATTCCACCCTGCGGGATAGGCTCCACCATCATTCCCTTATTCCACCCCGCGCGGGATGGGTGCTCTTATACCCCGCGCGAGATCGATGTATTTGTAACAGCAAAGAATGATAATTGATTCTAAGTGGACGTAGTCATGTCCCCCGAGGTATGGTGAACCACTATATGTCCTTGTGTTATCACTGTACATACCCCACCATGATTCCGCATAGCCCTCCCGGTTCATGCAGAAACATTTGGCGCCGTCTGTGAGAAATGTTACAAAAAGTCATGTTGTTCAACCTCCCGAGAAGCAGTATAGATGTGAGATGGCTCGCATGAGATGAGAGGCGAGGCAGCCCGCATGGGAGCGAGGCGAGATGGCCTGCCCGGGATTATTTTTGTCAGCGGGATTGAAAGTCAAAAAGCAAAACAGTGCTTAGGGTGTGAAGCGAGATGGCCCGCCCAGGTTGAAAGATAATGTAGCCCGCATGGATGCGAGGCGAGGCGAGATAGCTCGTAGGGCGAGGCGAGATGGCCCGTGTGGGGGGTGAGGCGAGGTAAATCACATAGAAGTTACGCGAGCTCGCTATAATGGAAGAAAGGCGAGATGGCCTCGCGGGGAGGCGAGCTAGCATGCATGGGTGCGTTGCGAGCTGACCCGCCGGTATTCTTTCTGTTGGCGAGATAGCTAGTTAGTCCTCGAGCAGAGTCCCGCCCGGGGTGTGAGGCAAGGTAGGCTGCATGGATTTGAGGCAAGATTACATTGGGGGCCGCGCGCCCGTGTTCATTTTGTCAGCGGGATAGCAGATTAAAAGGAACCGGGGCCCGCGTTCTTTTGTGAGCGGGATAGGTAGTCCAAAAGAAGGTTCCCACCCGCGTTCTTTTATGAGCGGGACAGGCAGTCCAAAAGTAGGTTCCCGCCCGGGTTCTTTTGTGGGCGGGACAGGCAGTCCAAAAGCGGATTCTCGCCCGAGTTCTTTTGTGAGCGGGACAGGTAGTCCAAAAGAAGGTTCTCGCCGGAAAGGTAGTCCAGAAGCAGAAACCCGCCCGGGATTCTCTTAGTCAGCGGGATAGTTTATCTAAGAGCAGATCCACAGCAGCTCATGTCCGATGCCTCCAGCCATCACCCGGAGATTATTCACCGGGACCTAGACCTCAGTCTTGTCGAACAGGAGCTTCGCTGGTGACGATCCACTCTCGCTGCTCGACCATCTTGTTGACCTTTTTGACAGTCGCCCGAGAGATCAGTATTCCACCAAGAGGTATAAGTATTGGACATAGATCACTAGCAATCTCGAGTAAGACAAAGTAGGCATTCGACCAAGAGTATGGAAGCGAAAGGAGTCGACCTCGCATGAAAAAGGGGGACAAGATGAGGCGAGCCCCGCATGGTTTATTGACCGGATAAGAAAGCAATTAAGTGTGGTTCGCCAGTGGATAAGTTGGACCTCGCCAATGTTGTAAGGCGAACGGGAAGTGGACCTCGCCAATGTTCTAAGGCGAGCTGGATGTGGACCTCGCCAATGTTGTAAGGCGAGCTGGATGTGGACCTCGCCAATGTTGTAAGGCGAGCAGGATGTGTACCTCGCCAAATGTTGTAATTAAGGCGAGCGAGATGTGGACCTCGCCGATGTTCTAAGTCGACCGGGATGAGGACCTCGCAAATGTTCTGAAGGGGACCTCGCCAATGTTATAAGGCAAGCAGGAAGTGCACCTCGCCAATGTTATCACGCGAATGGGATGTGGACCTCGCCAAAGTTCTAAGGCGAGTGGGATGTAGGACCTGATTGCTCAAAGAACTTCACTTTAAGGTAGACTGAAATTATCAGGCGAGGGCGGAGTTCGCACGTATCGAAATAGTGAAATGAGTTGCATGGGAACTGACCTCGCGAGAAAATGTGCTACTCGAAGCATTGACATCGCGCAGGCGGACCCCGCATGAAGGACTTTGTAAAGCGTTGACAACTACTAGAAGCGGGATCCCGGTCGTCCAGTTCGGTTATCACTTCCCTCTGGCAACTATTGCTCTACGTGGTATTCCACCGATAGACATTATGCAAGAGAGACATCAGGACCAAGAGGTATCCGGAAAGGCATCACGCCCAAGAGGCATCATTTCCTAGAGGAACACCCGGAGATAGTCAAAAAAAAAAATCCCCTAGTAAGACCAGGCGGGATAGGCATTCGACCGAGATGACCAAGCGGGATTGGTATTCGACCGAGAGGCTAAAAAAAAAAAATTCCCCTAGTAAGACCTGGCGGGATAGGCATTCGACCGAGATGACCAAGCGGGATTGGTATTCGACCGAGAGACTAAAAAATAAAATCCCCTAGTAAGACCAGACGGGATAGGCATTTGACCGAGATGACCAAGCGGGATAGGCATTCGACCGAGAGGCATTGAAATCCTAAGTAAAGGCTCTTAAGTCCCCAGAAAGATCAAGCGGGATGTGTAATCTTCCGAAAGACATCATTGAAATCCCAGTAACACCAAGCGGGATGGATAATACATTAAAATCCCAAGTAACATTAAGCGGGATGGGTATTCGACCAAGAGGCACAAGTCATAGAGTTCCCGAGTAACACCTAGCAGGATAGGCATACGGCCGCAAGCCATAAAATTCATCCTCCCTTTAAAAACGGAGCAAGTGGCTTGATAACCCACAGACGGTGTTAACACCCCGTCTTGAGTCGTACCACAGGAGGTAACACCTAGGTTCAAGATCCACCTCGCGTGTCTCCAATATCATAAAACCTTGTTCGCCCCAGGAACACGGGGCGGGATGAGTAATCCACCAAGAGGCATAAGTATCGGATAGGTCACAGAGTAGACACCACAGCTCGCCCGAGTGTCAGACTGGTCGCGGAGCGGACTCCACATCTCGCCCGAGTGTCAGACTGGTCGCAGAGCGGACCCCTCAGCTAGCACGAGTGTCAGTCTTTGTGCGCGGAGCGGACGCAACAACTCACGCGTGTTCCTTGTGCGCAGAGCGAAATCCTCAGCTCGCTTGAAGCGCTCGCTCGAGGAGCGAAATCCTCAGCTCGCCCGAGTGTCAGTCTTTGTGCGCGGAGCGGACGCAACAGCTCGCGCGTGTTCCTTATGCGCGGAGCGAAATCCTCAGCTCGAGCGTAGTCCTTCGCGGAGCGTACAACTCAGCTCGCGCGTTGTCTTGGGGCGCGGAGCGAACTCCTCAGCTCGCATGAGTCCTTGTATGCATAGCTGACTCCATAGCTCGCACACTTCGTTAGAAGACCCCGCGAGGCCGAATCAGTTTTGATGCCGGGGACCGGGAGGGGCATTTATCTTCTAGGCGGACTCCTCAGCTCGCCCTTGAAGAAGTCAAGAAGAGCAAGACCCGTTCAACACACGTCTTGAGTGCGGACTTGGGGGGACTGAGACTGGGTCCGTGTTGGGGGCATATGACTGGTCTATGGGCATTTTGTATATTAATTCCCCACTCAAGAAGTGTCTTGAACGGGAACTTGGGGGGACTTGTAGTCGGTAGTCGGTAAACTACCTCCACTGCCCATAGACCAGTCATGAAACTTGTAGACCGACGTCCAGGCTACCTTGCCATGGTGAAAGATCATCAATGCAACATCAGGAAGGTGCTTCTCCAAGCTCCACAAGAAGGCACCATGAGAGTATAAATATGTACAGTGTCCCACATCGGAAATGTAATGTAAGAGGGAACCTTCCTTATCTATAAAAGGAAGGCTCCCCCTCTAGATATAGATATATGAATGATAGTAATCCACCCCGCGGAGAGAGATACATTCCACCCCGCGGGATGGGCAGCATAGCCCCCCCACATTTGTATAATTCCACCCTGCGGGATAGGCTCCACCATCATTCCCTTATTCCACCCCGCGCGGGATGGGTGCTCTTGTACCCCGCGCGGGATCGATGTATTTGTAACACCAAAGAATGATAATTGATTCTAAATGGACGTAGCCATGTCCCACGAGGCATGGTGAACCACTATATGTCCTTGTGTTATCACTGTACATACCCCACCATGATTCCGCATAGCCCTCCCGGTTCATGTAGAAACAGCTAGAGACACCAAATTTTTATACCAAAATCTTATACCAAACGATGTGGTATGTTCCAACTCATCAGCTTTATTTGGAATGGATAACTACATGGGTTTTCTATACTATTTTTTATACAAGAAAGCATTAAAATTAATATATTATTTTCTAGTTTTTATCAACAGATTTTAAATCAATCAATCATCGAAATAAAAGAAGATTTAAAATCAAGAAAAATGAAATATTTGTTTCCAAAAAAAATATATCTAGACCTTTTACATGGTCATCACCATGTCGATCAAGAGCAGATGAATCAGATGATCATATATCATCCAACTCTATAGACATGTTGTTGGTCTGGTGATTATTTCTGTGGTGAGATACCTTTTTTTTTTTTATCTTTGTATATAACTTAACAATGACAAAATTTTAATTATAAGTTAACAATGACAAAACGTAATGAATTGCAGTATAAGTATAGCAAAATGAGAATTCTATATATTATTCTTTAATTTAATTCTTCAGTTCAGATGTTAGAATAATAGTTTTGCGAAGAGAGATAAGTATGAGAAAGAGAAACAAAATTCTTGTAATTTGAGCGGTTTTAATTGGTTCCCATTAAGAACACTATAGAATTCGAAACGATGCTCAACAACTTAAAAGAAGAAGATAATTTTTTTTTCTATTAAAGAAGAAATATAGGTCAATATATTTTTATATTTTTATTCATTCTTCTTTAGGTACAAATATATTTTTATATTTTATTCATTTTTCTTTAGGTACAAATACTATAATATCCATATCATTACCTAATTAGTAAGAAAATTGATGATATGGCAAATGACACATCATTTAGTATTAATATTTGAGATAACTTTTTGGTGTCTCAAGTATTTTCCTTAAAGAAAATGAAATTTAATCAGTAAAAAATTGTAGATAAAACCGGTACGAATTATAACGAAATTAAAATCTTTCTAGTCAAATAGTTGTACTCTTTGGTGTGGGATGGGAATGGGATAGTGGTCTCCTTCAAGGCTTCAATAGGTATAGCCCCCCTTCTATTTAAGGTCACTAGGATAGTAGCCTTTTTCCATCTTGCTTCAGCAACACCCATGAGGCCATAACATAAAAGTTTCACTTTTAACCATGGGTGGGTTAAAAAAAAGCTCGCACGGTGAGAAGTAAACAACAAAGCAGAGAGAAAGAGAGAGAGAGAGCTCGTACGACAATCATGTGTACCAAACAAGCAAAGGTCACAGTGTCGTGTGACAAAAACGGCTTTGGGCTTAATTGACGGTGGGCCCGGGTCTCCACTTCTACGACACCAAACCAACCCTCCTCAAAAGCAAAGGCCACGTCAGCGTTCGATTGATTTACGCAAGCGGAATGTGTTTTTTCTTTACAATACGGATCCGAGCCCGGGGCGGATCGGGCCCACATGATTGGACTGGGAAGAGGGAAAGAGAATGGGGCCCAAAAAGGGGGTTTTAAGAAACACTTGGCTGGCACAATATTCCTTTCCTATGAGAAAAAGCATTGGCTTAAGGCAAAGAAAGGGAGATAGAGATAGAGAGGAGAGCGATGTGAGCCCTCCACCCACATTAAGAATTAAGAAGAAGAAGATCACATCACCCACCAATAAAAATAAAAATTGCAGTAAAGCAAAGGGGTGAAATAAGTGGGACAAAGTGGAGGAATGTTAATCCAATCACCTAAAGTATATGCAAAAGAAGAGAGAGCAAATACACCCATTTGACTTTGTTCTAAGGCCACCCCATCATGCCCCATTGATTGTGTACTATATATAAGGAAACATGTAATCTATATGTCATGCATAGGCAAACCTACCATGTGTTGTGTTAACAATGCTGTGGATGGTCTTTTATTGCAAATATGAAACTTGCCCTTACTTTGAAGGTGGAATATAGGTGTAATCTACTTTCTGATTAAGCCTGCAGATGTTAAGGAAAATAAGTTCGGTATCTTTATCCCATTTAAGCACAAGAATCAACTCCAACACAACTATGGAAAAGTGTATTTTGATTTTATGTCAAATGCACACCATTTTGTCTTAGTACGTCAAAATTAGACAAACATCACAAAACAAAGTATGAATGAGTATATTATAGCACAAAATTAGACAAGCATCACAACTCTCGATCCTATAAAAGAAACACTAAATTTTCAAATGAGAAAATAAAAACAAAAGACAAAACTGAAATATGATATACCGGGAACCCAAATAAATGTTTCTATAGAAAAAAGAACTTACAAGAAAACGGCGAAGAAAAACCTGACTTGTGCTTTTAGAGTTCTAGCTATTCTAGCTCAAGCTATTTTTTACGCCATTTCAAGAAAAGCAATCCTTTATACTTTTAGTATATACATGTTCTGGCGTGATCTCTGAGAGGGGGATCATCCAGATGCGGAGGTTGTCTTCAAGTTCCCATAACCTGTCAATCAAGGAGAGAACAGCGTCAGAGGGAAGACCGGGTGCTCCGGCCTTCGACCCTCCGATGCCTAAGTCAGTGAGTATATGCAGGTGATAAGGGAGTGAAGATGGAGAGTGAGAGAATGAGGAGGAAGAGTGGTATTTATAGGGGTATGGTTGATGCACCTTAAAAATACCACTTTGCCCTTGCTTAGAGGGTGTATTACCATTATGCCCTCAAGAGATAGTGTAGGTTTCTTGGGCTCAGCTAAGGCCTAAGCCCGTTTTATGTGGTGGCACACGTCTTCTTAGGCGAGTATGACTGATATTGTACTATGTACTAACAAGTCCCCAAGTCCGCGGTCAAGAGACTTTCTTGGGTGGGGACTTTATCTGATACAATATCGAGAGTACGAGTCTCTTACTAGTGGCGACATATCCAGTCCCCAGTCCCCCAAGTCCCCATGCAAGGGAAGGGATGGACCGGCTCCCTCCGAGTGGGGTATGCCGTGTATCGCTATATATGATTGAGACATCGGGTTGTTGCTCCCATGTATTGTTTGGAGATGGCAGGGCGATCGGGGGTCGAAGTTGAGGTACCGCTGGCGAGCATCTCGCGAGGGCCACGGGTACATGCATGTTGGTATGCCTTGGCGTTTTACTAGCTTTTGATATGTCCCAGCTATATGCTCGAGCTAGCTAAGTTATTCCAGCATATGTTCGAGGGGGAGATTGTGGTGGCATATTTTGTGGTTGCCTCTAGGTGAGTGCTAGAGTGCCTACGTACCCGTTTATGGGATCAAACCAGACGTAGTTCACCATTTCGCCATCGAGGCAAGTGTGCCGTCGAGGAGTGGCGAGGAGTGCCGCTGAGGCATGACGATGGGTGCCGCTAGGGCATAATGATGTTGCCGATAGGGCTTGTGTAGAGCTGTCAAAAAGCTCGCTAGGGGGCGTAGCCAAGATGCCG
The DNA here is from genome assembly GCA_034370585.1 of Fragaria x ananassa. NCBI lineage: Eukaryota > Viridiplantae > Streptophyta > Magnoliopsida > Rosales > Rosaceae > Fragaria > Fragaria x ananassa. The sequence goes on from CP139764.1 coordinate 22,130,173, forward strand.
ATGGGAGGCGGGTGGTGCCAAAGTGTATCGAGAGCATGTGATATGGCGTGGCACAATTACCCGGGCGCTGGAGGCATGGTGCCGAGTCCCCCTGTCCCTATGCGAGGGTCGCGAGGTGACGGGGGTGAAGAATCGAGTTAAGTTGACGAGATGAACCGCTCTAATGGCGTGGCCGGCCGCTAGGTGGCGACACTGTTCGTGCTAATTGGCGAACTGCGCAAGTGGCGTTGCGGGCCGCTACGGGGCGAGAGAGTTCGCGCTAGTTGACGAGAAAACGCGCTAAAGGCGGCTGGCGACTGTTGCTATTGAGCGTTGCGGCCGCAGCGTGGCGAGTCAGTCCGCGCTTGGTTGGGGAGACTCGCTATTGAGCGTTGCGGGCCGTTGCCCTGACGAGTCAGTCCGCGCTTGGTTGGCGAGACTGTCGCTATGTGGCGAGTCAGTTCGCGCTTGGCTGGCGACTGTCACTATTGAGCGTTGCGGTCGCCGCGTGGCGATTCAGTCCGCGCTTGGTTGGAGAGACTCAATATTGAGCGTTGCGGGCCGCTGCCCTGGCGAGTCAGTCCGCGCTTGGTTGGTGAGACTGTCGCTATGTGGCGAGTCAGTCTGCGCTTGGCTGGCGACTGTCGCTATTGAGCGTTGCGGCCGCCGCGTGGCGAGTCAGTCAGCGCTTGGTTGGGGAGACTCGCTATTGAGCGTTGCGGCCGCTGCCCTGGCGAGTCAGTCTGCGCTTGGTTGGGGAGACTCGCTGTTTTGAAATTGATAATTGGGTGAGCCGTAATTTGTGTTTTAGGGTTTCGGTGGTTCTACAAATCTCAGATTAGGAAGCGTCCAACTTCACCCTCGATCGAGTGGGTGCGAGCGCTTGGCTGTTTGCAACCAGCTTCATTGCCACTACGCAGATCCATTGTTTCACGGTATGAATTGGTGGCTTTCTTTGTCTTTGGATTTATTTGGGGTGAATGGGACGGTTCATATGTTTTTGATGTTGGTAGAAAACCCAGGGTAAGAGTTTTGTTGTCGGGCTGGCTAGGGTTAAGGGGTGGCGGGACGGGTCGCGCTAGTGGCTTGTGTAGCTAGAAAATGCATGTTTGAATGATGGCTGTTTACACATGTTGTGTGTGTATCTTGAGATTGATATAGATAGATGTACAACAATGTTTGGTTTGTAATCATGTGAAGCAAGTGTATGTGGTTTGCACATGGTTTACAAGTATGTGTTTAGCATGTACATGAGAATATATTATGATGCATGTGGCATGTTATTTGTATGATAACAACTTAATTGGATAGTGTGAAGTAAGACTTATCTGGAGCCGCGTAGAGCAGCTATAGTCATTGTAGAAAACTTGGAGTTGCGCGGGGACTCTGGCGAGACCAGTGGAGTCCGCGAGGAATGGCGAGACAAGAGGAGTCCGCGGAGACTGGCGAGACAAGAGGAGTCCGCGGAGACTGGCGTGACAAGCGGTGTCCGCGGTGAGAAATGGATGGTCCCGGGAGGGAGGAAGAGAGGAAGGCAGATGTGTGTAACTCAGTCTTGGGAGAGGCACTGAGACCCGGGAGGGGGCCCCCCGGGAGAGGGGTGTGAAGCGGGTCACTTGTGCTGGCACGTTCCGAGAGCATGGTAAGCAAGGGAGGGGGGCCTCGGGAACTCAGGGGGCCATGTGGGAAGGGCGGAGCTCTGGGTAGAGCCACTTATTTCTTGTCACGGGATCCTTGGTCGGGACTATATCTTGTGTCGGGACCAGACACCGTGTCGGGAAGGTTTTTTTTTTTTTTTGCATCCTTCTGTCGGGATAGAGAAGTCCCGGGAGGTCGGGATGGAGAGCTGTATGGGGGTGTCCTCCAGGGGAACTACTAGGGATGTCCCCACGCGAGGTTTAAGAACTCTGGCGAGATCAGGGAATGCCGCGAGGAGCTGGCGAGGCGAGACCAAGGGAGTCCACGAGGGTCTGGCGAGGTCAGCGAAGTCCGCGAGGACTGGCTTGACAAGCGGAGTCCGCTAGGGGGGTCCGTGACAATGTGAGTCCGAGAGGGGATGGCGGGACCTGCGGAGTCCGCGAAGGGGCACTACCAAAAATAAGGCTTTAGGCGACGAAATGAAAAAAACCGGGCGACAATTTTTTTTTTCGTCGCCTAAGAGAAAACTTAGGCGACGAAAAAAAAAATCGTCGCCCAAGGAAAAAAAATCGTCGCCTAAGGCTAAATTTCGTCGCCTAATATAGAAACTAGGGCGACGAAACAATATTTCGTCGCCTAAGATATTTATATCGTCGCCTAAGTTTTTTAATCCTTAGGCGACGAAACTCAAATATATCGTCGCCTAAGTATTTTATTTTTTTATTTTTACTTGGCCGACGAAATAAAAGAATTTCGTCGGCCAAGAGTAATCCGAATAATTAAAATAAAATAAAACACATTTTATTTTTACTCTTGGGCGACGAATTTAACAAATATCGTCGCCCAAGTATTATCTTGGCCGACGAATTACCCTACTTTCGTCGGCCAAGAGTAATCCGAATAATTAAAATAAATAAAACACATTTAAATTTCATTGTACAGGATTTTTTATTTTTACTCTTGGGCGACGAATTTAACAAATATCGTCGCCCAAGTATTATCTTGGCCGACGAATTACCCTACTTTCGTCGGCCAAGATAATCCGAATAATTAAAATAAATAAAACACATTTAAATTTCATTGTACAGGATTTTTTATTTTTACTCTTGGGCGACGAATTTAACAAATATCGTCGCCCAAGTATTATCTTGGCCGACGAATTACCCTAATTTCGTCGGCCAAGATAATCCGAATAATTAAAATAAATAAAAAAAATTTAAATTTCATTGTACAGGATTTTTTATTTTTACTCTTGGGCGACGAATTTAACAAATATCGTCGCCCAAGTATTATCTTGGCCGACGAATTACCCTAATTTCGTCGGCCAAGATAATCCGAATAATTAAAATAAATAAAGCACATTTAAATTGTAAGGAAATGTTTTTTATTTTTATATCCCCGTCAGCGTCTCGTCGATTGCAAACTATTCTCAGTTGAAGGTCCGGCCAGATTACGTGATTTGGAGGGTCGAATAGCCGTTTCCGTCCGTTTAGGGGTTTGACCGCGCCGATTGACCGGACGGATCGAGCCCTTATCTTTGTCAGATGGAGATGAATTTTTGTCCACCTACGTAATTCGTTATGCTGGTCATATCTGACGGTCGGTTTTCAGTTCCTCTTCTCCGATCACCAAACTCACGATATATGTACTAATGTTGTATAACTTTTTTATATAAGTGTTGAGTTTAAGTTTCGTTTTGAAGACAACGTATACGTAGAAGCCTCAAACGTAAAAAAGTCGTGAAATAAGATATGACCGGAACGGTGAAATACGTCAACCCGTGAAAAATGAAGATATTTCGGTAAAATTTCGGTGCCGGTTGTTCCGGTCAACGAATTTCTCTTATTTCTACCTAGTGGTAGCCCTATCCCGGGTATTTATTTTTTACCAAATTTTTATAGCCTCGTAAGAGTCTCGTCGATTGGAAACTATTCTCAGTTGAAGGTCCGGCCAGATTACGTGATTTGGAGGGTCGAATAGCCGTTTCCGTCCGTTTAGGGGTTTGACCACGCCGATTGACCGGACGGATTGAGCCCTTGTCTTTGTCCGATGGAGCTGAATTTTTTCCCACCCACGTAATTTGTTATGCTGGTCATATCTGACGGTCGGTTTTCAGTTCCTCTTCTCCGATCACCAAAATCACGATATTCTGAATTTTATGATAGAACTCTTGGCCGACGATTTTCTTCATCTTGGGTGACGAGATTTATAGTGAAGAACATCGTCGCCCAAGTAGAGTATCTTAGGCAACGACTTCAAAAATCGTCGCCCAAGATTATCTTGGCCGACGATTTTCAAAAAACAGGGCGACGATTTTTACAGAATCGTCGCCCAAGAACGCCAATATAAAAGGCAAAAATTCAGAACCCTAACCATTCGCGCAGCCGCTCACAAATCCAAGCCCTCTCTCTCTCTCCAAAAATCCGACCCTGACCCCACAACCCGACGCCGACCCCGACCCCGGCCCCGACCCCGACCCCGACCCCGACCCACAATTTAAGGAATAACCCTAAAACCCTAAATTGGTTATGTTCATGAAAATTTTAATTGTTGTTGTTGTTGTTTGAAATTGTTGAAATTGTTTGAAATTGTTTGAAATTATTATTTGAAATTGTTTGAAATTGTGAAATTGTTTGAAATTATTTGAAATTGTGAAATTGTTTGAAATTTGGGAGAAGTACAAAATTATTGTTGTGTTGTGAAATTGTTAGTGAAATTATTGTTGTTGTTGTAATTTAGGAAATTAATGGTAAATTATGGTAAATTTGTGTAAATTATGGTAGGATTTTAGGGTAAATTATGGTAAATTGTGATGTAAATGATAATTGTAAAATATTAGGGTTTACGGTTTAGGGTTTAGGGTTTAGGGTTTATGATTTGTGGAAATTATTTGTAAATATATTGTAAATGATTAAATAATTTTTGATTAAATAATTAAATAATATAAATTATAATTGTAAATATATTGTGGAAATTTTGTAAAAAATAATAGATTATTTTTGAGTAAGGATGTAAATATTCGTAAATTAATTTTTGTGATGTAATAATTCTGAATTAATGTAAATAATTTGTTATGTGAATTAAAAAAATAATAAATCCTATAATAACTATTACTTTTTATTTGTGCTATTATTGTTGATAAATTTTTCAAAATTTATGGTTATTTTTTGTTAAATTAATTATTAGATGGTAAAATATTTTTAATAAATTTATGGTTATTTTAAACAGGATGGGCATGAGGAGAACTTCTGGACAACGTCCGGGTGCGAGGAGCCAATATTCCTCGAACGGTATATCAAACAACCCGCCGCAATCACCGTCAGTCGGGTTTCCGTGGCAGATGACGGCCCGACATGCGGCGCTTAGGGGTGGCGCGAGCGGCTCGCGTTCTGCTGGGCAGCCGGGTCCCGTAGCGACGGCCCCTCGTCAACCAGAGATACTTACCCGGTCGCGATCTATCACCGCCCCCACACAGTCGTCCCCGACCGACGGTGAAGGCGGGTCATCCGGGGTCCCTACGGTGTCGTCTGGCCTCTTCCTTCCTCTGACGATACCGGCGATACGTCGCGTTGATGAGGAGGGTCGACCGATTCGGGAGCTGCTCCCGCATGTGGCACCGCACGAGGCGTTAGATTTCGAGTTTCTCCGTAGGCAGATGGACTGAATTTTTGTAATAAATTATTTATAAATTTATAAATTTGTTTTATTTTTAATTAAGTTTTAGTATTAGAAAAATTTAAAGAAATGCCGAAAAAAAATTCCAGCAAAAATTAAAAAAACATTATTTATATATTTAAAAAAATTATTTAAATATTTTAAAAAAAAATTTAAATATATCTTAGGCGACGAAATTGCTAAATCGTCGGTCAAGGACTTACTATATAAAACGACGAAAAAAAATTATCGTCGCTTAAGATGTAGTGATCTTAGGCGACGAAATATTTTGTTTCGTCGCCCCAGGTTATAACATCTTAAGCGATGAAAAAATTTTTCGTCGGCCAAGGTGTTAAATCTTGGGCGACGAATATTTTTGGGCGACGAGAAGTAGATCTTAGGCGACGAAATTCGTGTCGTCGCCTAAGAATTACTCTTAGGCGACGACGGACTGAATTTTCGTCGCCCAAGTTCTTGGCCGACGCACTTCTGACGACGACGTCTTGGCCGACGACATGTCGTCGCCTAAGTACTTAGGCGACACATTTTTTTAACAGGGCGACGATTTTTTTTCGTCGCCCAAGATCTATTTTCTGGTAGTGGGGCCGCAACAATGTGAGTCCGCGAAGGCTGGCTTAACCCTGTTCGCGAGGGGTTGGCGAGACCAGCGGAGTCCGCGGGGGTCTCGGGAGAGAGGCACCGAGACACGGGAGGGAGTCCTCTGGAGAGAAGTATCAAATGGGTGCCAAAAGCGATCAAATGAGTGCTAAAAGTGAAGGCATGTCCCGGGGGGAGGGTGCCGAGGTTGGGGTCGCGAGACCAAGAGCGTATCCCTGCTTCGGCTGAGGGAAGTTGGGTGTCCAGATCAGTTTTTTCTGAGCGCTGCTCACCGGCGCGTGGGCCTTGGCCGGAGGTCGGGGAGGCCACGCTGGATTCATTGGAAGGCTGTGAGTATGCTGGCTGGGAAGGTGAGCTACCTTGCTGTGGCACGCCCAAGCGAAGGAGAGAGAGAAAGTCAGATCTACTTTCTCTCTCCTTGGAATTTCTGGGCAGATGATGGCCATGGTGAGCGACGTGAGGGTCTCCACTTGAGGACACCCTCCTTCTAGGGCCAATTATTCTGGCGTGATCTCTGAGAGGGGGGATCACCCAGATGCGGAGGTTGTCTTCAAGCTCCCATAACCTGTCAATCAAGGAGAGAATATCGTCAGAGGGAAGACCGGGTGCTCCGGCCTTCGACCCTCCGATGCCTAAGTCAGTGAGTAGATGCAGGTGATAAGGGAGTGAAGATGGAGAGTGAGAGAATGAGGATGAAGAGTGGTATTTATAGGGGTATGGTTGATGCACCCTAAAAATACCACTTTGCCCTTGCTTAGAGGGTGTATTACCATTATGCCCTCAAGAGATAGTGTAGGTTTCTTGGGCTCAGCTAAGGCCCAAGCCCGTTTTATGTGGCGGCACGCGTCTTCTTAGGCGAGTATGACTGATGTTGTACTATGTACTAACAATACCGTCATAGATTCAACAATCTTTTATACTTTCACTTCAGGTTTCAGGGTGAAATTCGGAGTGAGTCTTGACATAAATGGTAATTCTGCTCTTTCTTGGTGTATCAAGTCTATATTGCAAGATATCAGTTGGTTGGGATCGAAATTTCAACAATGCTTTTCCACACTTATTGGGAGGCGAACATTGTTGTATATAGATTGGCCAACCTAGGCTTGATTGTTGTTTCTCCTTTAGTATGGTTTCACTGCCTACCCTAATCTGTGTCCCTAATGTTCGATCTGGATCAGCTAGAAAGAGGTGTTGTTAGAGGTTTTTCTTTGTAGTTTTTTGTTTCATGTTGTTGATTTCAAAGTAATCGAAAAAAGAAGACGAATAGTCTAATGTATAATTTGACTGTCTAGTATGATTTCATTGCCTACCCCAATCTGTGTCCCCAACGTTCGATTTGAATCAGCTAGGAAGGGGTGTTGTTAGAGGCTTTTCTTTACAGTTTTTTGTTTAATGTTGTTGATTTCAAAGTAATCGAAAAAAAGAAGACAAATAGTCTAATGTATAATTTGAAATATTCCTTATATTGGTTACAAAGCTACTGGATTTTGCCATATTATTGTTATCCCTCGTTGAATCGAAAGCTATTGGGAATTTGGGATCCCTCAGTCCCTCATGGTACTTGATGTTGGACAGTTTGAGCTCTTCAATCATTTGGCAAAAGCCAATTATCCAATTCTTCAATCTTTGTGCTCGAGCCTATACAGTCACCACATTTTATTTACTATTCTTTTCACTCATGAATCTCAACTAAAATACACAATCATTTGTGTCAAAAAGATTAATTTCAACCCGATGTGCAAAATAATAGTATCTTGTTAGGGATCTTGTTAAGCCTTTTTTGTTGCTTCTAATGCAAAATACAGCCTTTGGTTAACAGACTGGTGCTTCTTTAATCATAGAACATAAAGACATTTGGTTGGTTCAATGCAAATAAAAGCATAATTAAGTCAAATCGAGTATGATTTCATATCAACACACATAAACTAATAGCATGGCATGTTATTTTCATATGGAATGGGATAATGGGAAGCACGTGAGACTACTTTTCACGCATGCCTAAAGCCAAGTGAAAATGGCACAACAAACTTCAAATATAAATTACTCTCACTCTCTTTTATCTACCAAAGCACATGTATCCAAACTTAGTTTCATTAAACAAAAATTAATTCGTTATGTTGAATGGGTGAGGCAGCAACAATCTGTTCATTGTAACTTTTGAGGCAATAATTGATAGCATCGAAGAGGCTGAACACTCAACTACGGAGACAAAAAAAAAAAAAATAGTCCGCCTTGAAGCTTCATGCTTCAAAATCGGTTGAGGAAACTATACTCAAACATACTAATACAATTGTACTCACCAACAAAAGTCGTTGTTCCTGCATTGCTTCAACGTTCTGCCCTAGCCTTACACTAAAGTCCGTATGAAGAAAATGAAACTGCATATGAGTTTATTTCAAAGTTTATTCTGCGCTCATTGACACTCAATGAAGCTCTAGGTAGTGTGGTGGTTCCTAGTTAAGGGCAAACTAAGCCAAAAAAGAAGAGGGGCAAATCTCTTAGAGCAAATATTAATTAATTTTGAAAAAGAAGTTGTTGGTTTATTAATAATTGACGGCCGATAGACCATATCGTTGGTTTATTAATAATTGACGGCCGATAGACCATATCGTTTACCCAACTATAAAATAGCTTAGACAAGAAAATTTGGTCTAACCTATCTATCTTAATAGAACATAAGTAAACAATAATCGGAAGCTCACATTTGAGCAAACCAATACAAGAATGAAACATCCCTGTCTCTTACGGAAGAATCATTCAATTAGAGCTCACTTATCACGCCACCTCAGTTACGTTGGACCAAGCTCCATGACGATACTAGACTAACCTCCATCTGCATGAGCACGACCTCGAGGAACCCTTTAATCAATCAAAAATGAACGTAAGAGTTGAGACTCAAATGCTAAATATGATGTTCCATGTTAAATTGTATCAACTTTATCACACCAATGGATTGTAACATATTTGTCCTTGTTTTCTCCGAACAAATATTAAAAAATATTTTCTATGTTTATTGTCTAAATCGGTCGTACACACATTCTTAACTTTTTTTTTAATTTGAATACAATGTTAGAATTACTAAAATTTGTTGTAGTTGAGCAAGGTTATCTGGTAAAAGAGGATGGGGTATTTGGTAATTTACGAATATCTATGCTATATAAGGGATAGTTGTGGAATTTTGTTTAGTTTTGGACTATCGATTTGTTGTTTTACTGCGGAGAAAGATTTGGTTTTACTTGATCGAGACAGATGATAGTAGAGGCTAAACAGCCTTTGACCTCTCGCCTCTTTGGGTCTACCACGTCATTTCCAACAAACCGTAGGGACAGCGACGTAAATCTACTACTATTTTTTAATTACTCCATCGCTTATTAAAAAACACCCAATAAATTATATTAATATAACTACTACTAAATTTGTCGGTATGCGTGCCAAAATAACCTCTCTCTCTCTCTCATTTCCACTCCACTGTTCTGTGCTCAGCTCACTGTCTTTTTAGCTGCCCCTCTCTCTTATTTCTAAGAAATAAATAAGCCCAGAAGTGTTTCCTCTTTGGAAAGTGGCAACAGCTTCTCACTCTATGATGATTATGATTAGGGTTTATGCACTCTCTCTTATCCTGGGTTGTTTCACACACTGGCTCTCCTGGTCCAGAAAGAGCCTCTCTTAGATTTTGTGGTTTGCTGTTTCTGTTTCTCCTTTGCTCTTTTGGGTTTGTCTGTATCAATGTGTTGTGTTTTTAGCTATTCAATTGTTTGAAATAAAGAACAGACTGGGTTTGAAAAAAACATAAGTGGGGGGTTGTCTGTGTTCAAAACCAGCTTAGGAACTTGGGGTTTAAGCTGTGGTTTTGGAATTTTGTGATTACATTCAAAGCTTTTGGTTGAGTAACAGAAATCAAAAACAGAGTCTTTGTGTCTGTGTTAGAGCTAAAACCCCCCATTTTGGTCTTCACCAACAAGCTCAATTAGCGCTCAAACCTTCGTCCGTTTACACCTTACTCTCTTCTCTTTCTCCCCCATAAGACGGACTTTACAAAGCCAGAGCATCTTTCTTCAATCTTTTTCTAAAGTCCCTAAGCAAAACCCAAATCAGCCTGTGCTTTGAGGGCGTTTCTTCCACCTCATTTCTTGCCTATATTTGCTTGTTTGAGCTTGTTTTGATTTTGGGTTTCTTTTCGGGGAAATGGCGATGGCTGTGGCTCATCATCAGCACAGGGAGAGTAGCAGTGGTAGTAGTATAAACAAGCATCTTAATGATGCTGGGAAATATGTGCGTTACACTTCTGAGCAAGTTGAGGCTCTTGAACGAGTCTATGCCGAGTGCCCGAAGCCGAGTTCTTTGAGAAGGCAGCAGTTGATCCGAGACTGCCCCATTCTTTCGAATATAGAGCCAAAGCAGATCAAAGTCTGGTTTCAGAACCGCAGGTATGAACGAGACTCGAAATTGTTCCTGGTAATTGTAGGTGAAGAAGCTTCATTTTCGGGTTTTATAAAAATAAAAATTGGGTGTTTTGTATTCCCATTTTGTTATGAAGTTGCATACTTTGACTGCATTTCTGTTTTTAGTTTTTGGGGATTTTGCCATTTTAGTGTAAGGGCATGGTTATTCCCAATTGGGAGATTTGGAGGTTTTGAGCTAAAGGAAGGGGGTTTGCTTTGGTATGCAGATGTCGAGAAAAACAGAGAAAAGAGTCTTCGAGGCTTCAGACTGTTAACAGGAAATTATCAGCAATGAATAAGCTGCTGATGGAGGAGAATGATCGACTGCAAAAACAGGTGTCTCAGCTTGTTTGTGAGAATGGGTACATGCGCCAGCAGCTGCATACTGTAAGCATTTGCTTTCATTCTTTCATATTCACTTGGTGCTTGTTTGAAATTTCCTTTTCCGATGACTATCAAGGACATTCTTTCCTTGAAGATTTCCCTTCACTTCTTTCAAATCTATATTGTGACAACTTTTTAATTTTCTTTTCGTCCCCTATATTCTTTCTGTAGCTTAAATTTACCCCAAGTATCATGTTTTTGTTTACTTCTTAATTTTTTATTCGATCTTACAATATTTACACTATGGCCAAGTTAAGATATTACAGACACAATAACTGTATGTATCCCAATTCAGTGATGTTAGAAATGCAAACTGGACTTGGAAGACTTTTCATTTTGACTGTTTGTAACCCTGAAATGATTTTTTTTTGGTAGGCACCAGCTACTGATGCAAGCTGCGACTCTGTGGTTACAATTCCTCAGCATTCTCTCAGAGATGCTAATAATCCTGCTGGGTATTTCCTTCAACTAATGGACTTACAGTTTTTCCCCTTATTTGTATGTACTGGTGCTGTGATTTCTTTGTTATCAATGAGCTAATCTTTCTTATGGCTTTTGCAGACTCCTCTCCATAGCGGAGGAGACCTTGGCAGAGTTCCTTTCTAAGGCTACAGGAACTGCTGTCGATTGGGTCCAGATGCCTGGGATGAAGGTTGCCATTTCATTAATTTTATCACTTTGTGAAATTATAGTTTCTGTTTTCTTTTCCTTGTGAAGTTTTGTGCAAACTGGTTCTTTATGTTGCCATTTAACTTTTGCTGAATGCCTGAATTGTTTGCTTAATTATTGTGGCAGCCTGGTCCGGATTCGGTTGGGATCTTTGCTATTTCACAAAGTTGCAGTGGAGTGGCAGCTAGAGCCTGTGGTCTTGTAAGTTTAGAGCCTACGAAGGTAAGTGTAAACTTCTTTGAATATCCCTAATTTTTTTGTGTTTTTCTTTTGGACTAGCATAGTTTAAGGCAGTGTACTTTCCATTTGATAAGGTTCGTGAACTCTTCATATTCAACAGATTGCAGAGATCCTTAAAGATCGTCCATCTTGGTTCTGGGACTGTCGGAGCCTCGAAGTCTTTACTATGTTTCCTGCTGGAAACGGAGGGACTATAGAACTCATATATACTCAGGTGCACAAATATCATTGAATGTTTTTCTGTCTATTTTCTGTTCACCTTTACTGGAGGAATAAATAGTAAATAACATTTTAATCACTCCAGACATATGCTCCAACTACACTGGCTCCTGCAAGGGATTTTTGGACCCTAAGATACACTACTAGTTTAGACAATGGCAGTTTTGTGGTAAGCTTGTCTTTTGTTCTTTGTGATGTGGTCATACTGGTTATTGATAATTCAAGTTACCTCTGCATCAGGTATACATATTAAACTTTCTGTTCAGATCATATAACCTAATTTTCTCTATACATGTTTTATTCTCAAAATGTTAAGGTCTGTGAGAGATCGCTTTCTGGTTCTGGTGCTGGTACCAGTGGAGCTTCTGCTGCCCAGTTTGTTAGAGCTGAAATGCTTCCTAGTGGTTATCTGATTCGACCATGTGAGGGTGGAGGATCAATCATTCATATTGTTGACCACCTGAACCTTGAGGTCTGAATTTCGGATCTTTATATTCTTTAGTTATTTGTTATTTAGGAAAACTCAATTGTTTATCATCTTGTTCCAGGCTTGGAGTGTGCCAGAAGTGCTGCGACCGCTTTATGAATCGTCCAAAGTTGTTGCACAAAAAAGGACTATTGCGGTGAGCACATTATGCTGGAATAAGTCTTTTTGATTTTTTAGATTTTATTTTGGCTTGTTTGTCGGACTAGTATCCACTGAGCACGCACAATACTCCTTTGTTTTGTAAAAAAAAGAAAGAAATTACGTCTCTTATAATAAAACGTAGGATTGGTTGGATGTCTGGTACCATATTTTCCATCTGATTTTGAGTGACATTCATTCAGTCCCTGCTTCCCTGCTTCCTGCAATAAAATCTTGTATGCTTCCTGGAAACAAACATTTTTTTTTGTAACAGATGGTGGATATTTGGTGAACCGTTTAAGTTATTAGCTTTTACCCTAACCCATGTAACCTAAATTTTTACATTCTGGTTTTCAGTATAAAAGGTCGATCTTTTGAACCTGTTTAGCCAACTATCTTGATGCGAGAATATTACTTTTACGTCTTAATATTCTGGTAAATATAATTCCGTAACAATACTGCTTGCTGGTGATTTGTTCCATTTATGTTGATAGTGCTGTATTGCTTGAGGATCAATAATATTTTTGGCTGTATAAACTTCCATGTTCAATCTTCTAAAAAAAAATTTTGATGTTCAACCAGGGACGGAGCCAGGATTTCAAAATAAACTGGGCTAAATTTTCATTTGATAAAAATTCCAAAACATATGAATACCTTTTGAAAAATTGCTCATTGAGAGTTGTCTGAATTCAGTTAAATAGGCATATACTCCGAATGAGATTTGCATTTATATGTTTTATTGTTGGTGTGTACTACATGGAGTCAAATAGTCAATCAAGTTTTGAATTCTCTACTAACTATGACATGATTGCTTGATTTATGGAGTATTTGACTGGGCTAAGATACGTATAAACTTGAAATTTAGGATAATTATGCCTTGTTAATTTGTAAAAGATAGAATAGTTGTCTGGGCTACAGCCCAGGTATTGATGCACTATGCTCCGTCCCTGTGCTCAACTGTTCGTTTTCTTCTGGTTCTGTATGTTTAATCAAGTTTACTTCTTTTGGTTAACCTATATACCATCTACATCATAACATAAAAATAAATGAAACAGAGATACTGACTAACCTCTATCTATTAAGGCATTGCGTTACATCAGGCAAATAGCTCAGGAGACAAGTGGTGAAGTTGTCTACAGTTTGGGCAGGCAGCCTTCCGTTCTGCGAACTTTTAGCCAAAGATTAATCAGGTGGGTGTGTTACTCTATAATTCTTGTTTATCTTCCCCAGTTTATACTTCGGTTTGTAATGCACATCTATTAAGGCATTGTTTTATCACCTGCTTGACTGTATTTATGTGCTCAGAAGTTTGTATGAGCTGACACGTATCTTTTATAGATATTTTGAATGACCTATATATTTATGTACTGTAGAGGCTTTAATGATGCTGTCAATGGATTTAATGATGATGGCTGGTCATTGATCAACTGTGATGGTGCTGAAGACATTATAATGGCCATAAATTCAACCAAGAATTTGACTACCACGAATCCTGCTAATTCCTTTGCTTTTCTTGGTGGTATTCTGTGTGCAAAGGCTTCCATGCTACTCCAAGTAAGTCATAAGCTATCAAATGTGACATAATCTTGTGCTGTGTTCTGAGGTTAATTTGTTACTTCCTCTTCTCACATATTTGCCATGATCGTCAATGTGGATATATCTCTGCCTATTCATTTCGATGATGTTGCTTGGATCATACCTTACTTTTCACCTCCTTCCTAAGATTGTCGTCAGACAAGCCTGTTATCTTGGATTGTGGGTTTGATTGTAGCTATAAGCTTTTCTCAGGCTGCCAAGTTTGGCATCTCAACGTATCTATCAATTTGTGATTTACTTAATTGGAACTTGTAGTGATAATCAGTCTTTCTAGAAATAGGTGGTGGTCTTGAATGTTTGAGTAGATGTTTATGTTTCCAGCTCGTCTTTTGTGTATAAAGATCTTGTTGTGTTTCTTTTGCCATTACCAGAATGTTCCTCCAGCTGTCCTGGTTCGTTTCTTGAGGGAGCATCGTTCAGAGTGGGCTGATTTCAATGTTGATGCCTATTCTGCTGCATCTTTAAAATCTGGTTCATATGTGTACCCAGGGATGAGGCCAACAAGGTTTACTGGGGGCCAAATCATCATGCCACTTGGTCACACCATTGAACAAGAGGAGGTATGCTTCCTTTTCAATTACAAGTCAAATTCAAATTTTACTCTGTGCACAAGGTGAACCATGAAGAAATATTACATCTCACCTTAAATTCACAAATAACATAGGAAGTATGTGTTACAGAGTTTTCAATGGGTCTGACTTTTAGTCTTCATTCAGTTGCTTGAAGTTGTTCGTCTTGAAGGCCATTCTTTCTCACAAGAAGAAGGATTTGCATCACGGGACATTCATCTCTTACAGGTGATTTATTTTCTCCAGATTCTTGTTCACCTTTTTATAATGCTGGTCTTGTTATACATTTGTCAATATTCTGTTGTTCTTTTGCTGGACCCTATTTTGGTTTCCTCTCATATAATATGAATTACATTGCTATAGTTATAGATTTATGATATTCTTCACTTGCATGTATATAAATCATGAGAATCATCTCTTCTATCCTATTGGCAGATATGTGGTGGGGTTGATGAGAATGCTGTTGGAGCCTGTTCAGAGCTTGTTTTTGCTCCAATTGATGAGATGTTTCCAGACGATGCTCCGTTGTTTCCCTCTGGTTTCCGCATTATTCCTTTGGAATCAAAAACAGTTGAGTATTTTGTGCTTCTCATGGGCTGATGTTGGGATCATGGAATTTGGGTGATATGTGAATGTTGTTTTCCTTCCCTCTCCCAACACACTAATGTCTTTCAATTGTTAATACAGAGTGATTCAAAAGATGCCTTGGCTACACATCGTACATTAGATCTGACATCCAGTCTTGAAGTGGGCTCAGCAACAAACCATAATGCTGGAGATTTGAATTCATTTCATAACACTCGATCAGTTTTGACTATTGCCTTCCAGTTTCCGTTCGAGAGTAGTCTACAGGATAATGTTGTATCCATGGCACGCCAATACGTACGAAATGTCATCTCATCAGTGCAGAGAGTTGCGATGGCTATATCTCCATCAGGATTGAGTCCGTCCGTGGGACCAAAACTATCTCCTGGCTCTCCAGAAGCTCTAACACTGGCTAACTGGATCTGCCAGAGCTATAGGCAAGTGTTTGTATAAATCCTCAGACTACTTTTGTAATCTCCTGGCTTGGTGATGATATGTAAATGCAACAAAGTTAAATGAGCGACTTTTTAAGCATGCTGAATAAAGTTTAATTCACATGCATGCATTCTGAGAGTGCGCATCGAGCTATCTGACAGGCTGTTTCATCATCATTCAACACATCACATCATACGAAATCCAGTGATAGATTTTGTATTGTAAACGTACATTATTTCATATCTGATTGTCTTCTTCCTCCTCTTCAGCTTTCATTTAGGGGTGGAACTGCTGCAGCCAGATTCCTTGGGTGGTGACTCGATGTTAAAACATCTATGGCATCATCAAGATGCGATTTTGTGCTGTTCATTGAAGGTACTCGTGCAAATCTAGTTGTCATAGCAATTCTGTATGTCTTTCATTTTAATATGGTGCACAAATTTTAATCTCCACGCTGTTATTGTTTGATTTGCAGTCGGTGCCAGTTTTCATCTTTGCCAACCAGGCAGGGCTTGACATGCTAGAGACTACTTTTGTTGCTCTCCAGGACATCTCATTAGATAAGATATTTGATGAGTCTGGACGTAAGACATTGTGCACTGACTTTGCTAAACTGATGCAGCAGGTGCGTTTGTACGAGTATTGTGCTTTCTTTCTTAAGTTGTCTTTCCTCAGATCTTTCCATTGCAGCTTATTTTCTTTCATCAAAGTCGAAAATCAAATTCCTTGAGACAAAATACTCCATGCTTCTAGTAGCCAGGGACTTGGTTCCTTTGAAGTTGTAGATTTGGCTGAATCGCTCTACTGTTTCTTTTGTAGGGATTTGCTTACTTGCCAGCTGGGATTTGCATGTCTACAATGGGGCGCCATGTTTCATATGAACAAGCCATTGGATGGAAAGTTCTTTCTGGAGAAGACAATTCTGTTCATTGCCTTGCTTTCTCGTTTGTAAACTGGTCTTTTGTGTGAACATGTTAGCTGACTTAAGTTCCAATTAACACCTTTCTTCCACTTGACATAGAAATGAAATCTGAAAAGGATGAATATGGAAAAGGAAAAGTAGACCAAAAGTTTTGTAATTTCCCTAAGAACTTGGTTTTGCATCATTTTAAAAGAGATTGTGGTTGAAAGTTGTTTATCAAATTATATTGATTCAATGACTGATTACATCCTTATATACTAGTATCCCTATTCTTGTCCAACACGTCTACGTAAAATAGGAAACAAATCCTCTGCCTTTAAAATACTATATTCATCAGATCCCTACATTCAAGGGACGTCAATCACCTAGAATCTTTTTCCTTAATACTTTCCCTCAAGTTGGAGTGTATATTGATGACACCCAACTTGTGTAGTAGCGTTTTGAACTGTTGAAAACTCAATGGCTTAGTGAAAATGTCTGCTGGTTGCTCATTACTTCGAATGAACTGTGTCTTGATTACTCCACGCTGCACCTTCTCCCTTACTACATGACAGTCAATCTCAATGTGCTTAGTCCTCTCATGGAAGACTGGATTGGATGAAATGTGGATTGCTGCTCTATTGTCACAAAATAACTTGGTTGGTCTGTCCTGTGGAACATATAAGTCCTGAAGTAAGCTCCGAAGCCAAGTCACTTCACAGCTTGTGGTAGCCATCGACCTATATTTTGCTTCGGCGCTGGATCTAGACACTGTATTCTGCTTCTTTGATTTCCATGAAACAAGAGAATCACCAAAGAAATTGCAATAACCTGTGGTTGACCTCCGAGTATCTTTGCAACGTGCCCAATCGGCGTCACAAAAAGCTTCTAGTTCCAACTGTCCAGAAGAAGGTAAGAGAATACCTTGCCCTGGAGTATGCTTAATGTACCGTAACACCTTGTAGGCAGCTTCAAGATGTGGCTTTCGAGGTTTGTGCATGTACTGACTCAAAATGTCCACTGCATACGCAAGGTCAGGCCTGTTTATGGTTAGGTATATAAGCCTACCCACAAGTCTACGATATTGAGATGCGTCAGCTAGCTCAACTCCTTCTTGTGTCAGTTGCAAATTCTGATCAAAAGGGGCTTTTGAGGTTTTAGCCCCCAAGAAACCAGAATTCTCTAGGATTTCCAATGCATATTTGCGTTGGTTGAGTACTATTCCTTTGTCGGACTTTGCTACTTCTATGCCAAGGAAGTATTGGAGCTTACCCAAATCCTTTAACTTGAAACACTGTGCAAGAAAATGCTTCGTCTTTAACAAGTCTTCTAAATCGTTTCCTGCTATGATCACGTCGTCCACATATACTAATAAAACAGTAAACCTGCCTTGATGGTTGCGGACGAATAGTGAGTAGTCTGCCCAAGACTGTCGAAAACCGCCAGTGTGAAGAGCAGCGTAGAGCTTCAAAAACCATTGCCGGGAAGCTTGCTTAAGTCCATACAAAGACTTGTGCAGACGACACACATTGTTCTCCCCCTTTTGTCCAAAACTAGGAGGAACTTCCATGTAGACTTCTTCATAAAGATCACCTTACAAGAAGGCATTATTAACGTCGAGTTGGTGAACATGCCAATTTTTCATAGCAGCCAAGCTAAGAAGTACCCGGACTGTAGTCAACTTGGCTACAGGTGCAAATGTCTCTTGATAATCAATCCCTTCCACTTGACTATAACCTTTCGCAACAAGTCGTGCTTTATATCTTTCAACGGTTCCATCAGGGTTGTACTTCACCTTGTACACCCATTTACATCCGATAGCCTTTTTCCTGGGTGGGAGAGGAACCATACTCCATGTCTTGTTATATTGGAGAGTAGCAATTTCATTGTTCATGGCCTCACGCCATTTGGGATCACTGACTGCTTGAGAAAAACTGTGTGGCTCCTTGACAAGAGAAATGTTAGCCACAAAGTTTCTATGCTCCAGAGAAAGGCGTTCATAAGAAAGAACGTGAGCAATAGGATGATGCGTACCTGAAGAACCTTCTATGCTTGAAGACGGTGATGGCGGAGAGCGTGAAGGGAGCTTGGTCTCAACATGGAAGCCCTGCAACGTACTAGGGATTGTTGTGGCTCGACTTGACCGGCGGGAATGCGGTGCAGGTGCTGAGATGTGTTGTGGTGGTGCGCGGAGGTTTGGGAAGATTTCTGGTGGTGATGTTTCGGTAAGGGTTGGCGAGTCTGGGGTAGGAGATGGTGGCGTAGATGTGTCTGCTTGTATGTCTGCGGAAGTGGTGGTAGTCGTATCTTGATGGGTTAACACAAAATTAGTAGTCAAGGGATCTTTCTCATAAAGAGGAGGAGTGGTTGAGAAGGGTAACGTGAGAGGAGTATAATTAGGAAGCAGAGCGGGACTTTGATTGTGGACAGATTGGGGAGATGAAGGTGGTGGATTTGGATTAGGAAACTCTCTCTCAAAAAATATGACATCCCTAGAGACTAGGTATTTCTTTTCTGCAATGCAGTAGACTTTGTACCCCTTTTGATTGCCAGGATATCCTATAAAGATACACGCCCTTGATCGAGGATCAAATTTACTAGGTTTGAGTGGATGAGAAGAAACAAAACAGCGACACCCAAAAACTCGCAAATGAGAATAGTGTGGAACCTTTTTGAAAAGTTTTTCAAACGGAGTTTTTCCCTGTAAAACCGATGAGGGGGTGCGGTTAATCAAATAGGCAGCAGTGAGTATGGCATCACCCCAAAAATCTTTGGAAAGATTGGATTGGAAGAGGAGTGCTCTGGCTACATTGAGAAGGTGGCGATGTTTGCGCTCAACTACACCATTTTGTTGCGGTGTGTTGACGCAACTTGTTTGATGCAAAATCCCCTTTGAAGAATAAAAATCATGACATTTAAATTCCGGACCATTATCACTCCTAACAATTTTAACTTTGGCATTAAACTGTGTTTCTATCATATGAATGAAAGAAATGAGTGACTGCCTAGCTTCGGATTTGTGATGCATAAGATAAACCCAAGTGCACCTTGTGTGATCATCGATGATAGTGAGAAAATACTTGGCACCAGAAATAGTCGAAACATGGTACCCACCCCAAATATCAACATGAAGTAATTCAAAACATGTATTACTGATAGAATTACTCAAAGGAAATGGATTTCGAGTTTGTTTGGCCACGGGACAAACGGAACAACTACTTGTATCACAAGCTTTATTATGCAAGAAGGGAAATAAGGATGTGACTTTACTAGAGGGATGGCCTAATCGTTCATGCCAAGGTTCTTGTGGCTTGGTGTGGACCACGTTGCATGTTTCTTCCTTTGGCATTGTGAGACAATAAAGCCCTTCACGTTCAGCTCCCGTCCCAATCACCGTCCCTGAGCGAAGGTCCTGCACAAAACAAACTCGTCTGATGAATATAGTCACATAAAAGGAATCCAATACGAGTTTGCCGCTGACAGATATGAGATTCAAGTAAAATAGGGGAACACATAGGACGTTGTGAAGTGTGAAACTGGGTGAAAAACAAACTGTCCCAACATGTGATACTTGCAACCTGGTGTTGTTAGGCAGGCGCACACTTCGGTTATGCACTGCCTTAGCATGAGTGAGTAAATCAAAATTGCATACCACGTGGTCACTCGCACCACTATCAAATATCCATACTACTTGTGTATCCTTTTGTGAAAGTGCACAAATTGTACCTGACATCTCTTCATAATTTGGAACGTTACCAACGAGATTTGTTGTTGAAGGAGTTGAGGAATTCAGCATCTCCAATAGTTGTCTTCCTTCATTTGAGTTGCCAGCTCCATTCTTGATCTTGTTGAATAATCCCATCATTTGCTGACATTCCCTTTGTGAAAGTGGGAAGTTAGCCATGCCTCCTCCTTTTCCTTCACCAACGAAATTGGCCCTAGATCTGGAGTTCTGTCCCTCTCGCTTTCCATTGTTTGAATTCTCCCCCATTAGCCTTTTTCTCCTCCTACAAAAATTGTAGGAATGACCAGTGCCTTCACAGAAAGTGCACATCAGGTGTGCTCTGCAGTATTGAGTGTCATGATTGTCCACTTTGCATTTTTCACACCATCTTCTTGCCCTTTGTTCCTTCTTGAGTGGCTTGATTTCCTTCTCCTCCTGACTTCTTGACTGCAAACTCATCACTTTCAGTCACAGCAGTGGACCTGATACTTGACACCTCCAGTTGCTTCTCGTGTCGTAGCACCAAAGAATACGCCTTGTTCAAAGAGAGCGTATTCAGCGCACCCGGGTGCGCCGCGCACCCGTCCATCTCCGCCGTCCATTTGACGCGGACTTTTGACTTTTTCAAAATGGACGGTGGAGATGGACGGGTGCGCGGCGCACCCGGGTGCGCTGAATAATTTTCGTTGTTCAAATTGGGAAAAGGTTCCATCCCTATAATGTTGCTTCTGGTTTGAGTAAAATTATCATTCAAACCCATTAGGAATTTCAAGGTCTTCTGCGTGTCTACATAAGCTTTCACGGCTTCATTTGCATCACAGGTACAGATTGGGAGTTTGCAGAGTGCCTCCTTTTGATCCCAAAGGCCTTTAAGCTTTGTAAAGAACCTAGTGACTGAGCTTATTCCCTGTTCACAATTATATATGGCAGATTCTAGCTCATATAGGGAGACTGTGTTGACTTGAGCAAATCTCTCCTTTAATTCTTCACATATAGCTTTGGCACTCTTGCAATGAATTACACTTTTCGAAATTTCCTTCGACATCGCTGCTATGAGCCAGGATTTGACCAGTGTGTTGCATCTCTCCCATTGAAATTGCTCGGGAGGATTGTGAGTTGGTTTTCTTGGGATGCATCAATGAACCCCAGCTTGTTTTTGATCATGAGAGCCATTTGCATCGAACTCTCCCATGTCATATAATTGTCTTCCACCAAAGTTTCAGCGAGGACATCACCCGGCTGATCCGAAGGATGGAGATAGAGTGGGTGGTTTGAATTCTCCCATGGGGCTGTAGACTTCGATCCTTGTGACTCAAATTGAGTCACAGTTTTAGATGCATCTTCTCCGCCCATTGGGGTAAGGTTTGTATTTCTCTAGGGATCCTAGGATTTTCAGGCCTCAAGAGCGTGATGCTCTGATACCATGATAAAGTAGTCTGGGGTTCACATCCAAAACCAATTGGCAATGGATGGAGTGGCCCAAACCCTTATAAACCACAGACAATGTCCCATTTTTCCCGATGTGGGATATATCTCAACACGCCCCCGCACGTGTGGCGAATCTTCAAGCCTAACACTTGGACAACATTTAGGGTTGACGTGGAGTTCGTGTCGCCTTTAGGCTTCACACGTGGACTTGGGTAACCCGCTCTGATACCATAAAGAGATTGTGGTTGAAAGTTGTTTATCAAATTATATTGATTCAATGACTGATTACATCCTTATATACAAGTAGTATCCCTATTCTTGTCTAACACGTCTACGTAAAATAGGAAACAAATACTCTGCCTTTACAATACTATATTCATTAGATCCCTACATTCAAGGGACGTCAATCACCTAGAATCTTCTTCCTCAATAATTTTAATTTAATTTAATTTAATCTTTTTTTTAAACTCCTTTTTTTTTTTTTTTAAAACTCCCAACTTCTGCATTACATGACTAACTTGGTGGGGAGTTCACAACTTAAAGCTGAAACAATGTTTTTTTATTTGTGTATTCAGAGATTTTCCAGAATTTATACTGGTGCCTATCTCATCAGAAGAGAATCATTACTGGTGGCCGCTCCATTAACAACTCACCTTTTATGTTTGTTTCATGAAAAGAGTACAAAGGAGTGGGGGATCAAAACCAAAACCTCTCCAAAAACAATCTTGTGCAAACAGGGGACTAACAAAGAATTCAAAAGAACCAAGTGGTCTCTGTTACACTGCGAGAATGAAAGGTGGTGAAGTCCCACGAAACCAAGCTTACACCATAACACAACATAACAACTCACTGTTCATGAATCACGAAACATGTGAAACAGAGTGAATGGTAACTTGAAACATTATAGAGGCACTTGTTAGATAAGTGTAGAAGCTATAAGATTATTGAGTGTATCATCCGGCGCAGTGTAACCATCTCCATACTTGTAAACAACATCTATGGCACATGTAAAACAATGAATTCGAGTTAGCACTGGCCTTGAAACAGCATTAGGGAGGAGGAGCGATTCGTTTATGTCCTTCCACGCATCGCTGGCTTGTCTACACAATCCGATTGTTGCTTCTTCTTCTGTGACACCAAATTCTTTCATGTAGCATTCCACAGCTGACGAAACATGCCCTCTCTTTTGGTCAAACTACAAATAACAGACATAATTACATGATTGAAATGCGGAGATTAATGTAGGTGGTATAACTTACCTTGTGGGACACTATGTCATTCATAAGTCGAGCAACTATTGCAGACCCTTTCAAAGCCCTGGGTATAGTGGCTAGCCAATCGAATGATTCTTGAGTAACAGTATCTTGCATTCCAATGCAAGAAGTTGTTGTAAGCAGCGGGTAGCCTGAGGAAAGTATTGGTAGGGCCATATATTCTTCCATTGTCGGTGTATATTTCTGGTGGAACCATTTAGCTTCAACCAAGTAATACTTGGCTTGGTTTTTCATCTGTATGCATACAGAGTATATATATAAGAAAAGAACCGATTAATCGATCAATCATTTGTAAAAGATTTTATTTTACAGACCACTAAACAAGTGCTTTGGTCTAATGACATAAGTCTCTATTTAAAAGGTTGTCAGTTCGACTCACAATAGATTAGTTGTAGGCTTGTAACATATCAGTTTTACTTAATAAAAAAAATTACTAAAACAAGTTTTTTTATTTTTATTTTTATTTTTTTACAAGGACACTAAAAACTATTAACCGTTACCTACACTAGTTATCTACGAGGTAGGGGTGGCAAACAGGCTGCTAAGCATAAGCACGACACGTTAAAAAGCGGCCCGAGACTGCCTAAGCCCGTTAACAGCCCTGCCTGGCCCAAGCACGTTATTTTAATGGGTCGGGCAGGGCCTAGAAAAATGAGCCCATGGGTCCGGCCCGGCCAGATCCCGTTATAGACCCAACCTGGCCCGAGCATGATAATTTGAGGCCCACGTCCAGGCCCGCTATAAAATATATATATTTTTTCATTTCTAATATGAAGATAACATATTTATAAATAATAAACTTAGTTTTGAGTGTGAATTCGAACAATATATTTATATACTAATAATTATTTATTTGAGTATAAATTTGGATTCCTCTAGACTCATAAGAAGTTTTTGCCTAAACTTTTTTAAATTGTGAACAATAAGCATTTATTACTTATTTTTTTAGTTTGTTGACAAAGAAAAAATGATCAATAGATTGTGTGAATTAATTTTGGTTTGTAATTGTATCATGTATAATTAAAAGTTGAGATTATGAGAGTAGAAGCGGTGGTATAGGACATTGACCTCGATCATTTTTAATTTTCGGCACGAAACGAGCCCGACAAGGCCCGAGCACGGCCCACTACGTTATGGGCTTGGACCGTGGGTCTGGTTGGGCCTTACATTTAAGTAAATGGGCCGACCCAAATCCGAGCCCATTATGAAATGGCCCGTCGTGGGCCGGCCCAAGCATGGCCCGAAACCCGATTAGGTGGGCCGGGCCGGGTGGGTCAGCCTGTTTGCCACCTCTACTACGAGGGCATTTACAACTTTGGCGTAGTGGATTCGATACAGGTTTCCCTCCTTTGCAAGCTCTTCTTCAATTTCAGTATAGACGTCTAACATTGCCTTATAACAAACTTTCATATATTTTGGCAACGGATCAGTGGCACAGATATCCCACCTAATCGATAGCAAACAATTGAAAAGATAGCCGTTATAACATACCCAAAATGCTCTCATAATCTTTTAAAAAGAAGGCTGGCTAAATTATGCTTACGACCCTGTAATTTAAGGGATGAGTTTAATTTCTTCACGGTAGTAAAATGTCAAAAATGATTAGTTAAGGACTTAAGGCACTAAATTGATTAAAACCCGAAAAAAAATTCAAGGTAGTAAAAATGTCAAAAATGTCTCAGTTTTTTCATATCGTCCAGGACCGTGACATTTTGACAATTACAGAAAGGGAAGGAGATCAGAGGGATGAGACGAGTAGGCGAGCGAGACTTTAGTCATTCTTCAAATGGTTCAACTTCACGTAGTCGTCCTCCTAGAGTTGATGAGCAGCAACTTCTAGAGTTGCAGGAGCGTTATGAGCGGAGTCTAAAGGAATCAGAGGAGCATGCCCAACAACAATTCCAACAATTCCAAGAGCAGCAACAACAATTCCAAGAGGCCGAACAACGTGCCCTGCGTGCGGAGTCTATGTATAGCGCTATGCAGTCCTAGGTTGCCTTTATATATGAGCGCCTAGGTATGCCACCTCCTCCTCCTCCTCCTCCACATGTTTCCCCACAAAATAATGATGATCTAGGTGACATAGGAGTAGACGAGAATGCCAATTGGCATTATTGATTTTGTACTAGTTTAGCTAGAGTGTATAAACAATTTTCTACATAGTTAATTAATTATTTTGTATATATGAACAATGTTTGTCCATCTAGCTAGTTATCATGATCAATATATGAATATGTTTTCCAAATCCAATGCTTTCGGTATATATGTATTTGTATGTGTTTGATTGAAATTATTGATATGTAATTTTTTGAAACAGTAAATAAGGTAATTTACACAAAAATAACATTTTTTTACAGTAAAAAAAATGACTTGAGCGACAGAAACATAACATTTTGTCGCCTAAGATAAAACACTTAACTGACGGATACAAACGGTATCCGTCGACTAAGAATTGATACAAATTCCTCAGTTTAGAGCTTTACCGACGAATATTCCGTCAACTAAGAACGGAGCAACATTCGTCGGTACACATACTTACCGACAGATTTTCTGTCGGCTAAGGAAAATTATGTGTCGTCGGTTAAGAAACATTCCGACAAACTTATTCCGTCGACAGAGATCCCTATCGACGAATCTGTTTGTCGATGAGGTAGCAAATCATCTGTCGGGTAAGAGCATTCTTAGTCGACGACTTAGTTAATTTACATCGCATAAGTGTCTACCTCACGCCACTTAGGCGACGAAAGTTAGATGATGGAAACTTCATCGTCCAAGATCCTAGGCGACATATATTTTGTCTTAGGTGATAAATTATTTTCGTCGGCTAAAACCGATTTTCCTGTAATGAGGGGTTGCCGTGGATCCTGCAAAAATCTCCAACATACAAAAGTGGCCCATTCACACAAGTTTGAAAGCACTAAGGGGATTTTTAGGCTTGGTTGGATACTATAGAAAATGCCCTTACTTATGCCCATGTGCTAGCCATTCAAGACTTTTCAAAAGCGTTTGTAGTTGAATGTGATGCTTTTGACCTTGGCATTGGGGCAGTGCTTTCTCAAGGGGGCCATCCCATTGCATTTATGAGCAAGGCTTTGGCTCAAAGGCATTTAGCTTTCAGTTTATGATAAGGAGATGTTAACTGTTGTTGCTGATGTCCAGCATTGGAGACCATACCTGCTAGGGCAACATTTCCAAATTCTCACATACCATAGAACCATTGAGCACTTTCTCAAGCAAAGAATCACAACCCCTGCTCAATAAAAGTGGTTAGTTAAACTCATGGGGTATGATTACACCATCCACTACAAGACAGGGAAAAATGACATAGTGTTGGATGCCCTGTCTAGGAACCCAAATCTCACTGCCATCTCAGGTATGTTTCAACCTACTCATGATTACTTGGCTGAGATACAACAAGCTTGTTTAAAGGATGGGGACATCAAGGAGCTCATTCATCAACTGCAGCAAGGCCATCAAGTGTAGAAACACTATTCCTTATGCAATTCTCACTTGTATTACAAGCAAAAAATCTTTGACCAGTTGACAATTGAAGGTCAAGCATCATTGCTGAGTTTCATGAAGGGCTACATGGGGGTCATGCTGGTAGATCCAGGACTTACAAAAGGGTCTCCACAAACTTTGAAGTGAAGAAATTTGTGTCTGAATGTGAAGTGTGCCAGAGAAATCATTATGAGACCATCTTACCCCCAGATTTGTTACAACCGTTGGCTATCCCTAAGAGAGCGTGGAGTGTCATTTCAATGGACTTCATTGAGGGTTTGCCTAATTCTGAAGGAAAATCAGTTATTTGGGTAGTTGTCTGCAAGCTAACCAAATACGCTCATTTTATTCCTCTAGCACATCCATACACTGCTACAACTTTGGCCAAGATTTTTATGAAGGAGGTGTTTAAACTTCATGGCATGCCTAAGAGCATTATTTCTGACAGAGACCCTATTTTCATGAGCTTGTTTTGGGAAAAAAAATTTAAACAACAAGGAACCAAGCTCAGTAAATCTTCTGCTTACCATCCACAATCTGATGGACAGACTGGGAATTTGAATAGGACTGTGGAGCAATATCTGAGGTGTGTCATCCGGGAGAAACCTCAGTAGTGGGTGCAAGTTTTTCCCTGGGCAGAATGGTGGTATAATACTGCTTTTCATTCAGCCATACATATGTCCCCCTATGAAGCACTCTATGGTGTGGCACCACCTTCTATCAAACCTTATGCTCCAGGATCCACATCAGTTGCTGAAGTTGTTCAACAACTTAAAAGTAGGGAAGAGCTGCTGTCAGTACTGAAGAGAAACTTGGGAAGAGCTCAGGAGAGAATGAAGAATTTTCATGATAAGAGGCACACTGAGAGATCGTTTGCAGTTGGTGATATGGTGTTTCTCAAATTACAGTCGTATAAGCAACAGTCTGTCCACAAGCGAGCCTTCAACAAGCTATTAGCTAGGTATTTTGGACCTTATGAGGTGCTTGAAAAAATTGGGGAGGTTGCCTACCGGCTGAAGCACCCTCCAACTGCCAAAATACACAATGTTTTCCATGTGTCTCTACTGAAGAAGAAGATTAGGGATCAAGATTTAGTAGCAACTCAGTTACCCCCTATCAGTGATACTTCCAGCTACAAGTGGGCACCAGCTGCTGTGTTACAAAGGAGCATTTTGAAAAGAAATGGAGCTACAGCAACTCAATGGTTGATTCACTGGCTTGGTACAGCTACTGAGGAAGCCACCTGAGAGTTTGCTGATGAAATCCAGATGCGGTTTCTAGACTTTGATTCAGAAACTTAAGGACAAGTTTCACATGCAGCAGGGTGCAATGTTATGATCTTCCCAGGAAGACTAGAAGAAGTGGATGTCTCCACATGTGAGACGCACGTGCTCATTAGCTAGCTAATTTAGTTAATTAATTTGTATTAGGGTTTTGCTCCAAACTAGTTGGATGTTGGCCAAGTAGCAAGATCTCGAAGGCCCATTTTGGGTATAAATAGTCTTTGTAAGAGAGCAGTCGACATGAATTAAAATACTAGTTTTGCTTTGATTTTCTTTTGCATTTCTGTTCTTAGTTTTAGCTAGGGTTCCAGATCCCTGTTACCTTTGAGGTCATACGTACACCCTGCCCTTGGAGAGTTTAAGAAAGTATGCTATAGCAGAATAGCTAGCTAGAAACCTAGTGATCCGGAATGCAATTTCAATTTTCCAACTTTGTAATTGATGTTTTTGAATATATAGATCTCCGAACCTCATTGAACTCTATCAGAACCTCAACATATAGATTACGTTTTTGTTGCACAAGAATCTTTTCAGTCTTTTATTTTTTTAATTGGTAAAACTGTACGTTTGAAAGATTCAAAAGCCAAAGTTAAACAAAAAATACGCAAACAAACAATTGAAACTGAGACTATCAATATTTGTTTTGATTTATCCATCAGTATTTACCTTGCTCTTGCTTCTATACTTTATATGATTGATGATGTGGGTATGCGCGTTCAACTGATTTTTCCTTTTATTCGGCAAAGATTATCGAGGAATAACATTAGGCTATGTAACATTTGTTTTGATTCATCAATATTTGTTTGTAAAGATATCAACCCTCCTTTCGTACCTAACTAACATACTTCAAGCAACTCTAGAGTTTAAATTCTCGTTGACAACATGAATACTAGCTTCAAGATCTGTTTAAAAATCGTAGTTAATCAACCAACTACGTCCCAAGGAGACTCAACCATCAAAAATTATAAACTAAGACAATTAGCCATCATAGATGGTTGAGTAAATAACCCATGAAATTAATGAATAGTCAACAAAAAGTTTGGCACAAAACGCGCGCTAAGGGCCACCGTTTTGTAAGGTCCAATATCTATTGCTACAACCCTAAGCTTTCAGCTTTAACTAAGCAACGATTACAACATGCAATGCAAATCAAAGTTCACTTATTTTATCATCTGCCAGATTCCAAGAAGTAATGTCTTATTTATTTAATGGAAAATGATTATTGGCCTTAATAAAGTCTAAGATTTACGATCTTAATCTTAGATGACATACTATGTCACTTACAC
This sequence comes from Fragaria x ananassa, assembly GCA_034370585.1. NCBI lineage: Eukaryota > Viridiplantae > Streptophyta > Magnoliopsida > Rosales > Rosaceae > Fragaria > Fragaria x ananassa. Next base: position 22,159,223 of record CP139764.1, read on the forward strand.
ACATTACCAATTAAAAAGATTATGTCATGTCGTTCTTAAACAAAAATACAATCTATTATTCTAAATCCAATGGTTCTAGATTATTATTTCTTTTTATTAAGAGAAAAAATTTGATTTGTGTTTTTCTTTTATTATTAAAAAATATGTATTTCTAACATTTTCTTTCTCTTTTCATTTTCATCACTATCATGCTTAGATTGAACGTAAAATATAGTGTGAAAATATATATATTTATGAAAATATACTTGTTCAAAAACACGAATTCTTATGAAATATATATATATATATATATATATATATATATACATATATAATTTGTCCAAGAAAAAATAATTTCGTCCATGAAGAGAAAATATTCAGTGACATTCATGCATGATGCATCCTCAATAGTTTGCACGAATTCTTATAATCTTTCATCAGTTCTCCTTATTTTCAATCATTCTCATGGCCTCTTCGCACCCAATCTTGATCTCTCACCCTCTTCGAAAGGATCAAAGAGCAAGTTTTCCACCACTCCATCGCCATCTATGGGCAAAAACCCTAGCATAGCCAATATGCTAACATCATTATCCTCTTTGTGCATTCAACACCCTAGTCAAGCATATGCTGTCTCCTTGGCCTTCGCTACCTCGAAGGTCATCGAACTCTCAGATTGTGTCTTTGCTCCTCCCAAAAAGAAGAGAAGACACCCTATGGGTTCACGAAACAGAATGAGTCAGAAGAAGATGTAAGAGGAAGAGAAGCCTCCTATCATCACCCATGAACCAGTTAAGATGACATCAGTTGCAATTGAAGGTCAAAAGAAGAAGCGAGGACATCTTGTCTGCTCCAGAAACCCAAAAGAGATGTCAATCAAGAAGATTCGACTCATTCCTCGAAGCCCTATCTTGAAGGGCAAGAAGGTTATTTGAAGTCTTTTTTTTTATTTTCTTTTCTGCAATTTCAGTTATTTTTGCTTATTTTAGAACAATTGCTCTTGGTCCATGCTTTTCACATGAGGGAGCTTTTATTTTCTTGCTTTTAGTTTGTTAGAAACAATTTCCTATGATCTATATGCTATTAGATTATATGCTCCTAGTGAGCCAAAATTTGTAAGGAGGATGCAACCCTCATACGAATTAGATGATCTTGCTTGTCCTCTATACGCATGGCAATAGATCGATTTGTATTGTACCCTCTACTTTAGTACTAATGACAAAATTGTCTTTGAGTTCAAAAAAAAAAAATATATATATATATATATACACACACACACACACACACACACGTAATCATCCAAAAGAAATTCGATAGAGATTTTTTATTTATTTTATTTTCAAAATTCTTAACAGAATATGGTTTATATATAGATATCATAATTTTAAACTATAAAAATAAAATATTAAAATAGAACTAAATTTCAATTCACAAAGATAGAAGAAAATTTTATTAAATTTATGAAATTGATTTATAATATAAAAGCCTAATTAATTTGGTATGATTATTAACTTGATCATTATTATTGGTATATACGCATCCATATTAAAAGGGTAAAAAAGTATTCCATATTAGTATGTAGCATCTATTAATTATTAAGGTTAAAATTATAATTTTACCTAAAAATGAAATGACATGATTTGTTAAATTAATGATATGTTTACGTAACATGACATGCCAAATAGGATTAAGGCAATAAATCTTAGGCTTTATTAAGGCCCTCTATTATCAAGGCCCTCTAGCACTACCCTTATTTAATTTAAACTTCAATCAACGTAGACATGTTTCAAACCTAAGTATAGAGGTTCTACATCTAAGCTTTTACCAACTTGACCACCTGCAAACCACCACAGGTGGTCGAGTTGGTAAGAGCCTAGGTGTGGTACCCCTATACCAGGTTCGAATCCCAACAAACGCTAATTGAAGTTAAATCTTAATTTATTCTTGGTGACTAGAGGGTACCGTCGTTGATATTCTTAAAAATAAATAAATAAATTGACCACCTGCATATGGTGGTTATTTATCTAATTATTTAAGCACAAGTACACTATTTCAATCAAGATATTTAAATTAAACTTTTACTTCACACACTACCGATTGTTTCGTGCCTTTATTATTTTGCCTGAATTCAACCATGGTGAGTTCTGAAATACACCCAAGGGTTCCAGCACCCAGATGTCTCTCTACGGTTTTGTACTGTCCCCTTGGTATACTGTTAAGTAGTGGGTTTGTAGATGTTAAGTATGAATACGGAGTAATAGATGCTTTTATCATCGTCTACCTTACATGAGCTCGTCCGGCTGCCCAGCGGAGCAAGCTCCGGCCTCTGGCCTCTCCTGCGTTCGCCGAGTGTGGCCAGATGGGTTAGCCTCGCCCCGCCTAACTCGTCTCGCCCCAATCATGAACAGAAACTCTCTCACTCGGCTCATTCGTCTTGCCTCACCCAACTCCTCCTCGCCTCGCATCACTCGTCTCTCTAGCCTCCGCCCCGCCTCACTCACTCTTCTCGCCTCGCTTCACCCGCCTGCTCCTTGCTTCACCCTGCCCCCCTCACTTACTCATCTCGCCTCGCCTCGCCCTAATCATGGTGTCCAATTTTTTTTTTAAAAAATATTAGTTGATGGAGACTCGCCTCGACCCGCCTGCTCCTCGCCTCGCTTCACTCGCCTCACTCATATCACTCGCCTTGCCCAAATCATGAACAGAAACTCCCTCACTCGCCTCACCCGCCTCCTCCTCACCTCGCATCACTCGTCTCTCTCGCCCCGCCTCCTAAAAAATATTAGTTGATGGAGACTCGCCTCGACCCGCCTTAACCGCCTGCTCCTCGCCTCGCTTCACTCGCCTCACTCATATCACTCGCCTTGCCCAAATCATGAACAGAAACTCCCTCACTCGCCTCACCCGCCTCCTCCTTGCCTCGCCCCTCACTCGTCTCGCCTCGCCCCTCACTCGTCTCGCCTCGCCCCGTCTGGCTTCACCCGCCTCACTCGCCTCGCATCGTCCCGCCTCACCTCTCTTCACCCACCTGCTCCTTGCCCCGCTTCACTCGTCTCGTCTCACTTCACCCCGCCCCGCCTCACTCACTCATCTCACCTCATCTCGCTCCAATCATGATGTCCAAATTTTTTTTAAAAATACTTAGTTGATGGAAACTCGCCTCGACCTGCCTCCTTGCCTCGCTTCACCCGCCTCACTCATCTCGCCTTGCCCCGCCTCACTCGCCTCGCCTCAATCATGAATAGAAACTCCCTCACTCGCCTCAGTGGGGTTCTGTCGAGGATGGTATTTTGGCGGTGGTTGGGATCCAACAGCGGTAGCGGCGACCCCAAATAATAACCTTGTATTTATCCAAGCCCTAAACTTAACAGATACTCTCTCTGTTTGCACGTGTTGCCTTTGTCTCGCCGACACATGTCCATACATGGTGGGTGTTGGACCCCATGGGTACATTCTGGACGTTTCCTTCAACCATACCACATCTTTTACGCAAACTTTCATATATTCTCCAAGAAAACATTTACTGGAGGGACCAACTTTTTAACCTACCTTTTTTTACAGGATTAGTTTGATGAGGTAATATGGCAATGAGATCCCCAATCACATATTTGGGCAAATCAAACTCATTTAGTAAAAGAAAAAAAGAAAAAGATTTTACAAATTAAGAAAAATATATATCAAAAAGATACTAATGGAACCTCGGTGAGGTTAACGTGAGATGCTGATTATGCTTTTAAACCAAATCCAACAACGGTTGCCTTTTCCCCAATCTAAGAAACGACGTCGCATAGAGGTGCATTGACTTATTGACTCCTCGTCCTCCATCTCTATATATTAAGCGAAGCGGGTGAGTTCCTGTTCATGTGAACAGTGGTTCGACCATTCTGTCCTTACTTTTATTTCATTTTTACATTTGCGCCATTGTAGCCTGGATTGACTGATTTATCCTTAACTGACAGAATGACAGTTCTGCCCCTGCTTCTAATTTATTTACAATACTGCCGTTGGTCTGACTGTAAAGACGTTTATACTCTTACTTTAATTTTATTTATCATACTGCGCGAGGTGAGGAGGAGGCAAGGCTACGTTTTAAATTCAACCAACATAATATGTATGAACCATAAATATCTTTATTCACTTAGCAAACGAACTCTTCATGTTCCGTCGACTAAATATTTTTTTAAATTTTTGGACATCATGATTAAGGCGAGGCGAGGCGAGTGAGGCGGGTGAGGTGAGGAGGAGGCGAGGGTGAGGCGAGTGACGCGGGGCAAGGCGAGACGAGTTAGGCGAGTGATGCAAGGCGAGGAGGAGGCGAGGCAAGTGAGGCGCCCAAGGCGAGTGAGGCGAGTGGGGTGAGGCGGGTGAGGCGAGGCGAGTGAGGCGGGGCGAGGTGAGGCTAGTAATGCGATGATGCTCGGCGAGGTGAGGCGTGTGGGGAGAGGCGAGTGTGGCGAGTGAGCGGGTGAGGCTGGGCGAATCGAGGCGAATGATGCGAGTGCGAAGCGAGTAAGGCTCCTAAGGCGAGTGAGGCGGGGCGAGGCGAGGCGAATGATGTGAGTGATGCGAGATGAGTGAGGCGAGTGAGGCGCCCAAGGCGAGTGAGGCAGGTCAAGGCGAGTGATGCGAGTGATGTGAGGCGAGCGAGGCGGGGTGAGGCGGGGTGAGGGGAGCGGGGCAAGTGATGCCAGTGATGCGAGGCGAAGAGTGGGCGGGTGAGACCAAGCGAGTGAGGCGGGGCGAGGAGAATGATGCGAGTGATGCGAGGCGAGGCGAGATGAGTGAGGCGAGTGATGCAAGGCGAGGAGTAGGTTGGTGAGGCGAGACGAGTGAGGTAAGGCGGGGGAGTTTCTGTTCATGTGAACAGTGACAGACTATGAAAAATAAGACTCAGACACCCGGTAATTTATAAGCGCTATTAATCATATAATTACATTAAAAATAATAATTAATAGTAACGCCCGCAATACATTTCCGCACGCGCGAAAACGCGTATCGCGTATTGCGATAGTAGTTTCTATTAAAACCCCAGCTAAAACCAGGTCTCAGTCACAGTCTCTCATCATTCTTCTCCTCACTCACTCACTCAACTCAAAAATGGCGAGTCAACTCGTTCTCCTGTTCACACTCACCGCCCTCCTCCTCCTCTCCTCCCGCCCCGCCTTCTCCGTCGACGACGACGACGAGGATCTCAGCTTCCTCGGAGAGCCGACCGAGCAGGGCCACCAAGCGCCGCACTATCCAGATCCGGACCAACTCAACGCCGACAGCTACGACGAAGCCGACGACGCCGACGACTTCTCCGATTTCGACGAGGGCGATCAGGACCCGTATAAGGAGCCGGAAGTCGACGAGAAGGACGTCGTCATTTTGAAAGGGGCGAACTTCAGCGAGACGATCAAGAAGAACAGGTTTGTGTTGGTTGAGTTCTATGCGCCGTGGTGCGGTCACTGCCAGGCCTTGGCTCCGGAATACGCGGCGGCCGCGACGGAGCTCAAGGGCGGAGATGTAATTTTGGCCAAAGTTGATGCGACGGAGGAGAATGAGTTGTCGCAGGAGTATGATGTGCAGGGTTTTCCGACTATCTTTTTCTTCAGTGATGGAGTTCACAAGCCTTATACAGGTCAAAGGACCAAGTGAGTGATGTTGTTGTGCTTTCGAATTTTGTTTGTAGAGTATGAAGATTTCGGAGTCTGATATTAATTTTTTGTGTGAAATGTGAATTCAGAGAGGCTATTGTGACCTGGATCAAGAAGAAGACCGGGCCTGGTATCGCTAACGTGACCACGGTGGAGGATGCAGAGCGCATTTTGACTTCTGAAACTAAATTCGTTGTGGGATTCCTCAACTCTTTGGTGGTATGTTTCGTCCCTATTGATCTTTCTTTTCCCTGTGATGTTTATTTAAAAGTTTAACTTTGTTAGTGTAAAATGTATGATAATTGATCAGCCTATGATTGATATATATATATATATATATATATATATATATATATATATATGTTGCGCTAGTTGGCCATTTGATCTGAGGGAATAATGAAAAAGAAAATGATATATTTTGGGGCTTTGAGTTAATCTGATATTCGAATTATGTGAAAGCTTTAGTTGACCCCTGCTCCCCTGTACTCCAGTATTTTTACCTGGTCCATCTTATTACAGCACGCTTGTTGTCAAATAGAAATTGAGTTCTGTATGCTATTTGATTATACATACAAATGTTCTTAAGTAAAATTTGAAGATCATAGAATGAAATGGATATACTGAGGCTGAGCTAAATAAAGCAATACGAGTGTCATTGTCTGCCTCCATGAGATTGTTACTCATGTCACTATGCCTCGTCCTTGATAACAGGGTCCTGAGAGTGATGAGCTTTCTGCTGCTTCAAGACTTGAGGATGATGTCAACTTCTACCAAACAGTGGATCCAAAGGTGGCAAAACTATTCCATATTGACTCCGACGTCAAACGCCCTGCACTGGTCCTGATAAAGAAAGAGGATGAGAAGCTAAGCCATTTCGGTTAGTTTTTCTTTTTGTTATTTTCATATCAGGTGAGATCGTGGAATATGGTTTTGGGGTTGCATTGCTTATATACTCTTTTAATTTCTGCAGACGGTAAATTTGACAAGTCTGCAATTGCCGAGTTTGTCTTTGCAAACAAGCTTCCTTTGGTTGTCACGTTTACTAGGGAGAATGCACCTTCCATTTTTGAAAGTGAAATAAAGAAACAGGTATCATTTCATTCTGTTATAGATGTGACTTCAGAATTATGATATATCTCTTTGCTTAAATAATTAAAAGTAAACAGTTTAAACTTCATTAATATAATATAATGGTGATTGACATGTATGAATACTTGTATTCTCAGCTGTTGCTCTTCGCTACTTCAAAGGACTCAAAGAAGGTTCTCCCGGAGTTTGTAGAGGCAGCAAAATTATTCAAAGGAAAGGTATGGTTATCAGCAAGCGCCCTCAAATATGTTCTACACTAAAGAGCATATTTGAAAACTTCTTGTATGAAAACTTCTTCAAGAGTATCTAAGATAACAAATATACGACCTTCTCTAAAGAGCAATTGTATGTATACAATGGTCTGTTCTTCTATTTATTTTTCAATTCCAATCCAGCATTGCAACTATGTGTAATTTAAATTTGTACTTAGATCTAGGGTGGAGGTCAAGGATGATTACAGTCACCCTTGGACCAGGAAATCTATAGAAAAAATAGGGCCTGGGAAAATTATTCATGTACTTATCTGGTTTCTGTTTTGTGCTAAACTGGCCTACACATGAAATACCGTTTTGTTATTTCTATTGGTGCTGTAAATGCTGGTCACTTGCTTCTTCACTCCCCTATTGCCTGTGAGGGAAGCTGGATAGGTCTAGCATCTTGTATAGTATTATTTTGTAGGCACAACACAATTTCTGGAAAAAAAGGGTGTAGTTTCATCCAGAGGTAGTGCATTTTGCTGTGTTTTGGGTGGTGTGGTTAGAATGAAATACTTTCCTTGGGGTGAGTGTGTTTGTGGGAAAAAGATGTCTTGGCTATCCTAGGGGACTACAGTTTCTTTAGAACCTAGGAAATTCTGTCTTTGTCAGTGACCCCATGCTACTTTATGTTATTTCAGTTTGTACACATCCTTTTTACTGTTTAGGTACTCTATCTTATCTAGATAGGAAAGAAATGTTGTTTACATAGGTTGCTCATATTGTATTTACTTTTACGATGCTGTCATTGCTGTGCTATGTATTCCTTATGACAACTAAATATGACCTGAATAGATATGATCCTTTTTAGGTGCTAGGACATCCATATGCACAGTACTCTAAGACATAATCAAATAATATTTGCTTAATAAAAAGATTGTAAGTTATAAATCTTTTTATTCTACTTATCTCTGTGTTTCTTATGTGTATGTTATGGCTTGTTACTTGCAGCTTATCTTTGTATTCGTGGAAACGGATAATGAAGATGTCGGAAAGCCAGTTTCAGAATATTTTGGCATCACTGGTGATGCTCCAACGGTATTTTCTTTGCTTCTCATCCAACCTCTGATATTTGATTGTTCATTTTTATTTCAGTACTATTGTGTGTAATATACTAGTATATGTAAGGGAATTCATGGATTATTTTTTCGTAGGTTCTGGCATACACCGGAAATGACGATGCTAGGAAGTTTATTCTTGACAAAGAAGTGACCTTGGCTAATATAAAGGTTTGAACAACCCCCCCCCCCCCCCCCCCCCCCCCTCTCCATTCATCCAAAAGATGCTGGAAGTGACTTGAGGGGATTAACTGCACCTGTTGTTGAGATTGAAGTTGGGCCTACTCTAACATAGTGATTCTATTCTAGGCTTTTGGGGAGGACTTCCTTGAGGATAAACTCAAAGCTTTCTATAAGTCAGACCCTATCCCGGAAACTGTAAGTTTTGAGTTTCATTACTCCACTTACTTCTGTCTTCTTGGCTGACTGTTCTAACTTGTGTATCTTGTGATTGGCATAGAATGATGGAGATGTGAAAATTGTTGTTGGAAATAACTTTGATGATATTGTCTTGGATGAGTCAAAGGATGTTCTTCTTGAGGTAATCAATCAACCAAGAAACAAACAAATGATGGATTGAATTTTAGATTTGTATGTTCTCAGTTTGAATCCTGTATAATCTCAGATTTATGCACCCTGGTGTGGGCATTGCCAATCTCTGGAACCAACCTACAACAAGCTTGCCAAACATCTTCGAGGCATTGAATCTATTGTCATAGCCAAGATGGACGGAACCACTAATGAGCATCCCAGGGCAAAGGTAATGTCACATTCAAATTGCATATTAGAGAGTTTTTGGGTCAAACTTGGACGTTGACAGAAAATGTAGAGGCCCCTTGTCCTCAATTGATGGAAAAATCCATTTGAAAAAATTGAATGTTTAATGCTATAATCTGTCGACTTCTTTTTCTAAGCATACAGCTTCTCAATGTATTTTCTGTTCAATAGCTAATGTCCATATCCACATATTGGGGGAAATTGAATGTTTAATGCTATAATCTGTTCATGTCATATTGCAGGCTGATGGGTTCCCCACACTTCTATTCTTCCCAGCTGGAAATAAGAGCTTTGATCCGGTAAGCCATTTAAAACTGGGAATTGTTAAAATTATCTCTCTTGTGGGCTTGTGTGTTTTCTCTTCCTCGTTTCGTATCTTATGTAGAATATCTGGCTTCTCTGGTGTTGACAGATTACAGTAGATTCTGACCGTACAGTGGTGGCATTCTACAAGTTCCTCAAGAAACACGCATCAATCCCTTTCAAGCTCCAAAAGCCGACTTCAACTCCAAAATCCGAGGAATCTGTTGCTAAAGAGAGCCAGGAGAGCAGCACCAATGACGTGAAGGATGAATTGTGATGAGTCAATTCTTTGTAAGCTAAAATGTCTGTCTAATATGTGCCATCATCATCAGTGCCGTAGAAAATGAGATAGTTTTATCAGATAGAAGTATAGAGAGACCTGACCAGAGGGAAAAGAGAATCTTAAACTGCAGTTCAAACCCCATCCCATGCTCGAGAAACATTGGGGAAAAAGAGATTAGGTGTTTCAGCTAAGCCTGTTTTTGTATGCTATAATTTAAACGAACTCATGATGAATTTAATAAGATGTGCTTTCCTTGTTTAAGGGTGTATGGTTTTCTCTTGTATTGACTGATCAAACAACTTAAATTTTACAATCATCGGTCTTTTCGTAAGTTGAACTCACAATATTTCGCTTACAAATTATACTACAGTGAATCCTACGATTTGAATTTTGGAGAAGCTAGCAGACCCAGGTCACTTTCCATTCCCGATCTATTTGAAATTTCCTGTAGTCATTACTGATAACGGTACAAAAATTCCGGCGATGATTGAATGGTTAACTATTACGATTAAGCATGTGAAAACCATGTGCAATTATGATTTAGAATCTACTGGAATTTGTTCACCGGAGGACGTCTCAAAAACCTTATTAATACGAATATGAAAATATTATATGGTCGGACAGCCATGAAAATGACAAATGAGATCTTCCATGTACATGAAATTGGACGATATACTAACCTATATCCAATCATAATGAGGTATACCAATATTATTCCATAATTTCATACTCTTAGCTCCATTTCTGCTTTTGTCAATTTCTTTACCTTTTTGCTTACATGTCAATTATTACAGAAGGTCTTGTGCTGGTTAGATTTCATATGGTTGGTAATGTTTGTTTCCATTATATCACATTCACGGTGTTATTGGATTTCTCTCTAGCCTTATGTTTAAGACCCATGAATTAAAGAAATTAGTTAAATTGTAAGCTAGATTAGAAAATAAAAAAGTTAGGTGGCGTTCCGTAACCTTTTCATGCTTGTATTTTTATTTTTTAAAATAAAAATAAGATGAAAATGTGTTTGGTGATACATTTCTGAAAACGTTGAAATTAAGAAATGAAAATATTTTCAACTTTTACTAAAAAACACTGGAAACATCAATTTCACGTTTTCACTTCTTAGTTTATAAATTATAAAAAATACTTTTCACAATAAATTATCGAATACATTTTCAAAGTAGAAAATAGAATCTCATTTTCTCATTTTTATTTTTAAAATCATTTTTGAAAATAGTTTTTAAAAATGTTACCAAACAGGCTAATTGAAGGGAAAGAATTAACTTCGAGTTTATGCTATAGTTAAACCATAAGTGATATATTTTTTTTTTCTTATGATTACACAAAAATTAGATCTTTATACATATACCACTTATGGTTAAATTATCGTTATGTCGCTTCCCTCTTCACAAATTCAAATGTGAGGAGTTTAATGGAATAAGTTTTAGAATTTTTAGAGGAGTTTTGGATAGGTTTGAGAAATGTTGAAGTTTGGTATTAGAATCCGGCCATTGGATTTTATTTGGTGGAAGGTGATTTTGAGGATGTCGGTAATTTTTGTAGAGTTTTGAGGTTGGCAGTGGATTCAAGATTTTGGAGTGTTAGGCTTGGTTGAGCGCACGAAACATATTTAGTTATGTCTGTTTTGTTGTAAGCGTCGGTGTTTTATTTAAGGTTTTATTTATTTGGAACAGGGCTTGAGGAGGCTCGAGCGGAAGAGACCTCCGACCAACATCAGGCTTAGGCCTAATCTGTGAGTGGACCTTTGTTTTAATTAATGTGTTCGAAATGCTTTATCATTTTGAATGATTTTATGTTGTTGGATATTTCCTGAAATTGAGAATTTCGGTGATTATACTCTTATATGAGAATAGTATGTATATGATTAAATGCTAGCTAGCTATACGTGATTTTCCCCCATACTGAGGTACAATTCCAGTATGGGGTGACGTGAGCATTAGACGCGAGCGTTGTAGCCCTATACGGCTTTCTATTTTCGTATTCTTTCATAGATTTCGTACAAGGAGTCAGCACATATACCACTCGGGCCCTTCCCCCATCCTGAAATACAATTCCAGTGTGGGGTGACGTGAGCGTTAGACGCAAGCGTAGTAGCTTTGTATGGTATCTATTTTTCAAGTTGTTCATAGATATCGTACAAACAGTTAGGCGAGTGTACATACATACTAAAATATATAATATCCTAGCCTGAGAGGTAATTTCTTAAAGTTTCGGAGTCTAGCCAGACTAGACCTCAGTTCAGAATCTTTCCAGTTGAGCTTTTGTTTTTGCCGCTGATGAAGCGTTTTCTTTGAAAGTATTTTTTTGGGGAAATATTTATTTGTTGTCGGAATCGTTTTGTCCACTCACTCTGACGTGTTAAATATTTTCCCCTGGGCTCTTCGTTTTTAAAAATGCCTAGTATGCAGAGTTCGTGTGAGGTCTAGAAGGAGACGTCGAGGCATAGTCACCCATCTATCCGCTACATTTCGCCAGTAGGTTACCTGTTTAATCTACTAGGGGTATGTTAGCTTCTGCTGTGTATTATTTTATTTTTAGTAGCTCTGAATACTGTTGAGATTACTGTATAACTTATTCTAGCTGCTTTTGGGTTGTAGCAGAGGATTTATTTTGAGTTAAAAAGGTGGTTCTTTAATTCTTCCAAGTTAGGGTTGTCTATTTTCGAGGGAGGTTTGCCGGGTTCTTCGGTAAATTTTCCTTGAAGGTGGTCCCCGCATGACTCATCTCAGGTTTCGGGGGGAAATTCGGGGCGGGTCCTGACATCTAGTGCCCACCAAAATTTGACAGCACATTCTCTACAACTTTCCTAACTAGCACAAACACCCTTTCCAAGCCTAATTATGCCAATCGAATGGAAACATATATAAAAGCCCTAGAAATTCAAACATTGATTTCTCCTTACCCAAGCTGAATCGGGACTAAACCTTCTAAGGGATTGAAGCATGGGAGGAGAGCTTTCCAATGAGCCAAGGATCACTATAGCGGCCGGAGGAGGGAGTTCCGACGGCGGAGAGCTGCGGCCTGTCGGGACTTCCGGGCTCTGCTGCTCCTTCACGGCGACGCTAGGGGCTCGGTCACCTACCCAGAAATGAAGAGGAGAGGATGGTGGTTTGATCGGGACCGGCACGACGGTCTGGGGCGGTCGGAAGGCGGCGAACCCGGCAGGGAGAGAGAGTCGGGAGGAAGAGAGAGAGAATAGAGAGAGAGGAAAAGAGTTGGGCTCGGCCCAACAGGTCCAACATCCCCATTTAACCCACTACAAAATTTAACACCCAAAAAATATACCCCAATAAAAATTACCTTTTACTAGCTAACATTTACCATTTTTACCGTCGTCACATTTTTCTCCTACGAAATAATTCCTTATAATTAATCGTCCCTCACAACCTCTCTGGGGACCAATTAAATTATAAACTTAACAACGAAGATGGTAAAACTCTTATTACCACCATGTTAGTAAATAAAGTAAAATTTAAGGGTCGGGGCGTAACAGTCTACCCCAAATATAAAAATATACAAAGTACGGCAAACCCAACAAAAAACTCTGCCACTAAACCTCCCCCTCAACCCTGCTGATCCTCACCTGCAGGTCTAACCCCTACACCAAGAAATGGTGCACCGGGTTGTAAAATAACAAACCCGGTAAGCTATAAAGCCCGTATGAGTAATCTCAAAAATAACACAACACTTCTCACATTCATTTAATCTCACAAAAACAATATAGATCAATAATTAAATCCACAAATCCAACACATTTACAATAACATGTACCCATGAGTCCCATATATTAGAAAAATACTCCTCATGACCTACAATAACAAATTGTGTACCCATAAGTCCTAGATATCATAAGGTATCTCCCATGACCTACACTGACAGATGGACTAGAGCTCTATTCCTAACCGTAACCAATCACCCGATTAAAGGCTTGGAACCCAGTTTGACTATCAAATAAAAATCACAAAAATAATCATTTCGTCATAACCGCAATCCAATCACCCGATTAAAGGCTCAGAACCCAGTTTGACTATTTAAACAACAATTCACAATATAACATCATCATCATTAAGAACACAAGATCCCATCATAAAATTATATACTTGCACATATATATTTATATGAACAATATAGATATTCCACAAGAATAATCTATCTAAAATCAATAAAATTATGATCACTTGAACATCAAAAATAATCATATATGGAAAACTTGTTTTATCTTACCTATGAGCCGTTGGCGATCAAACTCATGTATTTTTTAAAACACAAATAATAGCATATTATTAAGTTCAACATCAACATCAACATCAAATGACCATAAAAGATTTGGTCCAAAAGTGAACCATGGTGAGATTTACTCACCTAGAAATCTCACTGCAATTTCCACAACATAACTTCACAAATCACCTAAAATCAAACAATTAATAACCTTAGTAAAATCTCAAAAAGGATCACAGCATCCTTAACCTAAAGGTTGCCCAAAGAAGGGCAATCCTTCCTCCAAGACCTCCCAAGGTCATTGGACACTCAACAACCAACCCAAATTTCCTACAAGATCAAACTTCCAAAGTTTCCGACCTAACGAACACCGAGAGCAACTTAGCACCTAAGATGCAAAAACCTAATCAAAACTTAGCCTTCACACACAACAAACACACTAGCAACTACAAGGATCAGCTAACATGGCAATCTAAGCCCTCACACTGTCCGAATGCGCTCCCACGCGCCACCCTAAACTTTCGAATTTGGACAAAGTCAAAACATGAAACTTATAGATTGAAGCATGGAGAGTAACTTTAATACCTAAGGTTTTAATCGATTCAGCCGGCATCGGCCGAAAAACACCCCCGAAATACCAACCCGGAAATCAAATTCCAAACCTGCAAAATCGGCCCTAAAACTTGATTTCTAAGTCACCAAAGAGGAATAACCATCCCTAAAAGGAGGAGAAGAGCAAGACTCACCTAACTCTCACAGAAATCGCTGGTTTTCCGGCCAGACAACCGCAGCTCCGCCACTCCGTGGCGGTGAGATGGCGAGCAAGACTGCTTCAGAAATGGAGAGGACGTCAGTGGGAGTCGAACGGGAGCGGTGACGCCTCGAACGGTGGACGGATGGAGGAGAACCGAACCATAAAAAAGAGAGGGCGAAATGAGGTCGGGAGAGAGGAGAGAGAAAGTGAGGCTGCTAGGTTTCCAAAAAATTAACTCCCACACATTTTTCTACTTATACACTTTCCAAACCTGAAAACTAACTTCCTCTGACTATAACTTTCTCATACGACATCTGTTTCACACATGTCGCATGTCTACGAACTCGTATCGACGAGTTCTACAACTTTCATGAAGGAGATTTTGGCAGATAACTTACAAAAAATAAAGTCAGCTATTGACCACTTAAAACAAGTACCTTAAAATAAACTCCCGAACTTCAACTTCGCATAAACCAATAAAAATTTCCATGAATAATCCTTCATTGAATTCAGAAATAATACAAGAAAATTGATATGAACATCTGGGTATTACATGTACTGACCCCCAATAATCTGTCAAAGTACATAAAAATGAAGAAGGCTATTTCCAACCAAAAGAAAAATTACCGACCCTCAGTAATTAGTTATTGACCTCATTACTGACCCTCAATAATCTGTTAAAGCCAGAAAAACAAAGAAGAAGGCAATTTCTAACCAAAATAAAACCAAAAACAACTCATGAACTCCATAGAACCTCAGATTTCAAGACTTAATTGAATTTGAACACAAAAACCACACAAAATCACAAAGACGACCTCGTGTTGATTACCTAAATAGTGCTTGGTACGCTCCATGAGAGTTTAGGCGTCAGGATCATCGACAGCGATGCAGGTGGTGTGCACGTGAGGCTGGTAGCTCGAGATGTCAAGGTTTTCGACAATCATCGGGTCTGGTATTATAGTGTAGATCTGAAAACTAATTTCCTCTGACTATAACTTTCTCATACGACATCTGTTTCACACGTGCCACATGTCTACGAAATCGTATCAACGAGCTCTACAACTTTCATAAAGGAAGTTTTTGCAGATAACTTACAAAAAATAAAGTCAGCTATTGACCACTTTAAACAAGTACCTTAAAATAAACTCCCGAACTTCAACTTCGCATAAACCAATAAAAATTTCTATGAATAATCCTTCATTGAATTCGGAAATAATACAAGGAAATTGATATGAAAATCTGGGTATTACATGTACTGATCCCCAATCATCTGTCAAAGTACATAAAAATGAAGAAGACAATTTCCAACCAAAACAAAACCAAAAGAAAAATTATTGACCCTTAGTAATTAGTTATTGACCTAAGTACTGACCCTCAATAATCTGTTAAAGCCAGAAAAACAAAGAAGAAGGCAATTTCTAACCAAAATGAAACCAAAAACAACTCATGAACTCCATAGAACCTCATATTTCAAGACTCAATTGAATTTGAACACAAAAACCACACAAAATCACAAAGACGACCTCGTCTTGATTACCTAAATGGTGCTTGGTGTCACGCCCCGACCCTTAATTACTAGCACGGCGGTAATAAGAATTTTACCGTCTTCGTCAGTAAGTGTTTGATTTTATTTAGTCCCCAGAGTAGTGTTAGGGGACGAGTTTTTGGAAGGATTTATTCGAATGAAGAAAAAGTGACGACGGTAAAATGATAATTTTTTTGCTAGTAAAATGTAATTTTTACTGGGGTATTATTTTTGGGGTGTTGAATTTTTGAATTGGGTATATTTGGTGGTGTTGGTCCGGTTTGGGCCAAGCCCAATTTTCTTCTCCTCTCTCTTTTCTCTCTCCTCCCTCCCGATTCCCTCTCCCCGAGCTATCCCGCTGCTGGAACTTCCCGTCGCCAGCCCGTAGTCGTTCGGCCTCCGTTTGCTACCGCGCCGGTCCCAAAAAGTCGACCTCCAACCCAGCTTCCATTCTAGACCGGTGGCAGCCTCCCTAGCGCCACCGTGAAAGAGAAATCATCCCTGAAAGGTCTGACTGCCGTGGTGGTTTTCTTGCCGGAACTCCTTCCTCCGGCGAGCCTTGGCTCAAAATAAAGCCCTCCTCCCGTGCAGCAATCCCTCCAAAGGGCTCCTTCCATCTCGAGCTAGGTAAGGAGAAATCGGTAATGAAAATTCTAGGGCTTTTTGTGTGTTTTCGTTCTATTGGTATAGTTAGGCTTGGAATTGGTGTTTGTGGTAGTTAGGAAAGTTGTAGATGAGGTTGAGAGAAAGGTGCTGTCAAATTTTGGTGGGCATTGGAGGTCGCTGGAGCTAGCCGCTAGCCGCCGCTGCCTGCAGAACCGCCGTCGGGAAAAATGTGTGCTAGCTAGCTATACGTGATTTTCCCCCATACTAAGGTACAATTCCAGTATAGGGTGACATGAGCGTTAGACGCCAGCGTCGTAGCCTTGTACGACTTTTTATTCTTTGAATTCATTCATAGAATTCGTACAAGGAATCAGCACGTATATATACCACTCGGACAATTCCCCCATACTGAGGCACAATTTCAGTATAGGGTGACGTGAGTGTTAGACGCCAGCGTCCTAGTCTTGTATGCTTATCTATTTTTCAAGCTTATTCATAGATATTGTACAAGAGATAGTCGAGTGTGAAAATTTGAGAAGCATTGGAGGTCGCCGGAAAACGGCTGCCGGCCGTCGCAGGCGCCGCTGCCGGGAAAATATTTTTTTGTAGAGATTTTGATGAGGAGTAGTATGGAATGAGTTTTATAATTTTTGGAAGAGTTTTGATAAGGTTTAAGATTTTTTTCGATGGTTAAGGAATTTGGCGGTATTTAATTTGGAGTGCCGATATTTGAGTTAGCTGGATTTAAAATTTGTTTAAGGTTAAATATTGGCCATCGGGGATGGTGGTGAATTTTGAGTCTTAAAGGATTAAGGATGGAAAGTTGGACAAGGGAGAAGATAATTTTAAGCCCTTAAATTTTTATGGGTCATTTGTTGAAGTTTTATTTCAGTTCGAGAATTAATATTATTTTTGTCCAGGCCGTGAGGAGGATCATTCAGCAGAAGCTTCGGGTAGTCGACAGGCTTAGCCGAGCACTGTGAGTGGACCCTTGATTTAAATGCCGTGAATGCAATAAAGTTTATTTAATTTTTAAAGGCATTTGGAGTAAAGAGTTCCGTTAAATTTTGGGAACTCTCTTGAGCATTTTAATTGACATGTGAGACATGTCAAGTGATTTTTATAATTATTTTCGGAAAATGACTTTCCGAAAATTTGCTATTTTCTTTTCACCATAAAGGGTTGATTTATGATCATTATTGCTAGCTAAACATTATTTAGCGGCTACTCACTATAGGTGAGTAGTGCGCCTAGCGTGGGACGCTATTATAGTCTGGGAGGCAACCGATCGGTATATATATATATATATATATATATATATATATATGTTAGCTAGCCATTATTAGCAGCTGCTCACTATATGTGAGTAGTGCGCCTAGCGTGAGACGCTACTATAGCCTGGGAGGCTCAGACCCTAGCCTGGGAGGCTCATCATTATGGTGAAATATTTAATTAATGAGAACCAATGAGATTGGTTCGTCATTTTAATTTTGAATATTTATGGAAATGTTGGGAGAGCATAGATTTGACTTCATTGCTCTATATATTTTTGCTATTTATTTTGTCCACTCACTCTAACGTTTTTAAATGCTTCTCCCCTGGGCCTTTCGTTTTAAATGCCCAGTCTGCAGAGTTCGGTTCGGCGAGGATAAGAGGCTTGTTATAAATTCTCACTGCATCCAGTTTTCTCATATAGGTTACGAGTTAACCTATGTTGTTATTTCTCTCAGTTATTATTCTAGTAGATGCTTTGAATATTTGGGTTGGTTAAAGTGTAGTGAGGACTGCTGAAAAGTTTCTTTTATTGTTTATGAGAGATTATTTTTTTAGAATATTATTGGGAAAATATTTGAGTTGGGTTTGGTGATTTTCCTTTTAGTTAGGGTTACCCATTATCAAGGGAGAATCTACTAAGAATTTCGGTATAATTTTCCTTGAGGTGGGTCCCGCAAGATTTATTCCGGGTTTCAAGGGAGAAATTCGGGGTAGGTCCTGCCACTTCAATTCATTGAAAATTGCATAAACATATGGAAAACTTTGATTTCATAGACATCAAATAGTCATGCTCCTCCACCATTGTAACTTCAAATATCATAAGAGATTAATCATTCATCACCACAATATGATTTATTCCTATTATCCGGGGATTATGAGAGTTAAGAAAGTCTTGGTAACTAAAATTTTAAGGTTCTTGATATAGCATCCAAAACATCAGAATTAGCAGAACACAATTTCCAGACTGTGGACTGAAAATAGAAGACAAAGAAACAAAGCCAAAAATATGGTATAATATATACCGAGAATACTGATGAACACCCAGGGTAAAAAAACCCATGAATTCGATGAACCCAAAACCCAAAATTGAAAATCTCAAGTGGCTAAGAAGCCTAAGATCAGTATAAAGAGAATTACCATAATGATAAAAGTTTTAAGTTGAACACCCAAAGATGAATCAAATTTGGATTGGGACCAAAGAGCAAACAAGAAGAAGGAGAAACTTTCGATTTTGATATTTGAGGAAGAGAAAGTCGAGTGGAGGGAACTAAGGAGGCGTGAAAACTATTTGGGGGAAACCTAAAAACCCATTAGTGTTTTTGGTCTTTTCCTTATCAATAATTATTGTGAGTTTGATAGCCATTAGATTTAGTTGGGTTGACGTGGCGGCATCTGATGGTGTACAAGCAAATTCAAACGGACAAGCTAAGTCCCCCGTTTAAAACATCCGCCTTTCAAAATTTTCCGGCCCATCACACATTTAACATGCCCCCTCTCATCACTCCCCAAAATTACGCAAACACCCCCACCTCCCCTAGATCCGCTACTCCACTCCGCATCCCACTCCCTTACTCCACCCTACGTGTCACCAGATCCACACCTTCTTCCCCATCAATCCCGGCCGTCCACCTTTCCCTTCTCCCTAGGTCTCCTCCTTTCAAATTCAGATCTCCTCCTCTTCTTCTCAAACCGCTACATCTTCTTCTTCTTCAACTCTTTTCTCTCAGATCCACATTTTCTCGAACCTTCTTCTTCTTCTTCTTCAGCAATGGCGAAGCTCCTCCCCTTCTTCCTCCTCGCCTTCTTCCTACTCCAATTCACTTCCTCTTTCTCTTCACCATCTCCATCGCCACAGCCGGATTCCGATTCGCCATTCCCGTCCGAATCTCCTCAGATTTCACTACCTCCCTCTCCCTCCGACGCTCCGGCGAGTTCCCCGAATGCGGCGGCGTCACCTCCGGCTCCGCCGTCGTCCGAGTTGCCATCTCCCCTGCCCGAACCCGCTTCCGATGCTCCCGTTCCTGAGCCAGCCAGCGACGTCAGCCACAGCGATATCAGCGCCGACGGAGAAGCTAAAACGGCGTCGTCCGACAGAGGGATGAGCGTGGGGAAGAAGGCCGGGATCGGACTCGGAGTGATCGTTGGGGTTGTGTTGGTTGGACTCGGAGGGTTTGTGTACAAGAGGCGCCAGGATAACATTCGCCGATCTCAGTACGGGTACGCCGCCAGGAGAGAGCTGCTCTGAATCAGAGGGAAGCAGTTACAGAGGTTACTGTGATGTTAGTTTTTTTTACTGTTGCGGTTATGCAGTAAGTTTGTTTTTGAGTTACTGCGTTTGTTTAGTATATGATTGGTTTGAAGAACGGTGAATTCTATTGGATTCTTGATTCTTTGGCGCGTCGGAGGTGGTGGTGGTTAGATCTTTTTGGTCGTAATACAGTGAAACAAGTCAATAATATTAGTCATTGATTATGATGTGTTTCGTATTTTATTTTTAGAATAATAAATAATTGGTTCTCTTTCACAATTCTGTTCTTGATTATATTCCGTATAATGCTATCGTTTTAATTGGATTTAGCTTCATTTTGAGATTAGCTATAAGAAATGATTTTTGGCAAGTAGAAACTAGACAGTATCTTGTGATAGGAATGAGCATATGAGTAAAGATGTAGACTTCAGAGTAATTGCATGGCTGTATCAGTGCTCGCGTAGAAACTTAAAGATCACGTATTTCTTTAGTCGACATCTCATATGTGATGATGGGTAGAAATTGTAGCTTACCTTGTAAAATCTACACATCACAGACTCACGGTCTGTTTACAATATAGCATATGCAGTAAATACAGTGTGTCAATTCATGACTAGTCCCACAGATGTTCATTATGCTGTTGTTAAAAGGATTTTGAGGTATCTAAATGGTACAATTTCTAAGGGCATATATTATAGTTCTGCTGGTGCTTTATATAATGTTGTAACTGTGAAGTTCTTTTGTGATGTTGATTGGGCTAGAGAAGTGGTACAAAAACGCTTTACTACTGGGTTTGTAGTTTATCTTGGCTTGTGTCTAGTGTCTTGGAAATCTAAGAAAAGGAGCTCTATAGAATCTGAATACAGAAATCTTGCAAATACTGCAGCAGAGATTAGTTGAATTAGACATCTTCTTTGTGATTTGAAGATTCAAATTTCATGTGCACCTTTGCTTAAATGTGACAACTTGTCTGCTTTGGCATTAGCTTCTAATCCTGTCTTCCACTCTAAGATCAAGCACTTGGACAATGATTTTCATTTTGTCCGTGAAAGAGTTCAGCATAATGATCTTCTACTTGAGTATGTATGCACTACAGAACAGACTGTAGATATTCTGACAAAGGGTTTAGCTTCTCCTATTTTTAAAAGTCACTGTGTCAATCTCATGCTAGCATCCCTAGCTGAGCTTGAGGGAGGATGTTGACTATGCAGTAAAATATGTTGACCAGCTGTTAGTTAGCTGCAACAGATTATAGAAGCTACAAATGAGAGCATGCCACGTGGGTTTTGTTGTAGCCAATTCCAGCTATTGCTTTCGGTTAGTTTGTTACCTTATCTATCTGTATAAATAGCTGGAGACTTTCCTTACCTTGTAACCAAACTTTTGTGAATAGAAGAATTCTTCGTTCTGATATTCCTCTCAGTTCGTTTCTCTCTCAAAACTAACTCATTTCCTTCAAACCCTAGCTCAAATCTGATGCCATGGCTATCAGTTCTGAGATCTATATATTCAAAAACGTCTTTACAAAGTTTGAAATAATGAAATTGCATTACGGATCACCAAGTTTCTAGCTAGCTATGCTGCTATAGCATACTTTCTTACACTCTCCAAGGGCAGGGTATATGACCTCAAAGGCCTTGTGGATGTCTTCTCTGCGCTTTGCACCTGTGATGACAAGTTTCCCCTACGCGAATACAAGAGTAATCTTGGGTTACCTCAGCCCCGGAAAAAGTTCCGGCTCATAACTCGTACAATGGGGGTTTGCATAAGCCAAACCTTCAAGTCTGATCGGAAATCTGACATCACAGTTGGCAACCATGTTCTGGATCTTGAAATCCTTAAACTTAGCGTCGGAACCCATCTTCAGGATGGTTCGTACACACTTCCTAGCTGCGAGTTCCGACTCCGCCTCGCTTTTGGCACCAGTGCACACCATTTTCCCAGAGGCGAAAATCAAAACTGTGGCCTTTGGGTCTCTCGTTCTCATTATCACGGAATGCAAACGCTTGGGATTGTATTCTGCGTTTTGAGCCTTCACAGATTTGATGAAGATCTAACTTGCAGCCCAGGTTAACCGTAGCGATCACGTTCTGAATAGTGGGAACGATTTCGCTTGCAGAGGGTTGCTGGGTTTCCATCATATTCACAGTAGTTTAGAATTGGCAAATCTAGTGAAAGAGGTTGTGGGTTTTGCTTGGTTTTAAGAGACGGGAGATGATCGAATAATATTTATAAGCAACCTACCATGCGGCTCTGTCTTTTATAGACATGAGTCTAGCTAGTATTGCAATCAGTTGATTCCTATTTGTTTTAGGACAGACGTTTCCTTTATGGATTTGGATTAGTCGGTTTCCTCTTTGTATTTGGATTAGAAATTTAGAATGGACCCGAGTTGTGGGACCTTAATTACCTCATTTTAGCTAATCACCTTAATTACCTCATGGATGATCATATTCACACAAGAAATTGTCAAAACTCATAACCCATCAACTTAATTCTTCCACCGCCTTGCTACTCTTCAATCCGATCTCTGCAGCTGTGTATCCAAAGTTCCAAACTCAAAAGAACACTTGGAAGCTCCTCATTTAACTGTCGAAGCTCCTTTGGCAACTATCTTCAATTCATGACAGTAACTCAGACCTTCCACGATTCCTCTATATAGTTTCCCAAAATGTTCTTCCTTTGTCCAGAAGTCGATTTGGACTACCAAAGCTGGAGATAGAGATTCCGTTGAATCCCTTCTCCATTCTCTGTTGTCAACTTAATGCAAATTTAATGGTTTGGTCTCTCCCCCTCCATGCAGCAAGTACCCAATCTTCCTGCTTAACTTCATAAATGTCATGGATATGCTACTATACGGATCAGATTACAGAAGCCAAATGGCCGGATTCGAGATATGCTGACAGAAAGAGTGAGATATGACCTGGTAGGGGGTGAGGTTGGCTGTTGTGGCTGACAAAATCGACAACCGATATAAAGGATACAAGGAAGGATTTAACTGATATCTCTCAACAGACTGATAAGCATTATATTTTGCACCATTTACAAACAGTCTAAACCCTAATCTTTTCAATTATCAAAGGGAACATTACACTGTTGTTTTGTACACTAGATGAGAAACATTTCACATGAATCTTTCTATGCTACAGTCACCATGTATTGAGTGCAACTATGGGAACTAAAACAGAATTGAGTATAACCTTCCTCTTCTTCCCCTGTGTGCATTAACAATTTCCATACTTACTCTTCTGCAGGAGGGTCAACCCAGCGGCCATGATCTTTTATTAGCTGGATCAAGGCATCAGTTGCATGCTCCATCTCTATTGCACGCTTCACCATGGTCTGAAACAGAATTCAATCAACCTCATGTCAAGTTCACCCCTTTTGAATATTTCAACAAATGGTGATGATAATAACTACAGTTATAAGGTGCTTTTGCAGAATATGAGATGGAAAAGTAATGTGTTCTATATGCAATTGTAAAATAAGTGTTAAAAGTATTTCAAGCTGGAAAGTGGAAATACCTTCCCAACATATAGGTCAATCTTTCCAGGAGCCCCACCAACGTACCCAAAGTCTGCATCAGCCATCTCCCCAGGTCCATTTACAATGCAACCCATGATTGCAATCTAACAAAGGGAATACAGTATAAACTACCAATCCATTTCTATTACTAAAAATATGAGTTCTTCAGTGAGGATCATTTAGTCACAGAGAAAAGAATTAGGTAATTACCGAAACACCAGGCAAGTGTGATGTCTTCTCTCGTATTTGTGCGCTTATTTCTTGCAGGTCAAACAAAGTTCTTCCACATGATGGGCATGAGACATACTCCTGAAATGAGGTTTATGCATGGGCAACAATTATTCAATACCATCATCTTTTCATTTAATGTCCAATTCTATTGTATGCATAGAGAGAAGTCCTACCGTCTTTGTGTTCCGCATTCTACAACCTTGTAGCAAATTGAAAGATGTGTTTCTAATGAAATCGAAATCCTTGTCCGGGGCTTCTAATAGGAGGCCATCCCCAAGCCCATCTACTAAAAGAGCTCCCACATTGGTACCAGCACTAATAACCAAGTCATCCCTGTATGAAGTGGAATTAAGCCAGAAGAACTATTTCCATAGAATTCTGACAAAGGGGAAGAGAATGAATATTGTAATTACCTATGAATTCCACTCGGAAACTGAATATGGTGTATTACAGGATAGTTTAGACCATTGTCTCCCAAATACTCAAATAGCCTAGAACAATAAAGTAAATGATACCATGTCAATAGAATAAATGAAAGATAAGGATTACAAATAGGCACTTGTAGATAAAATCTGAGAACAATACATCATTGATCCTCTGTCTAGGACCATGGAGGCCTTATCATTGCAATTTTATCTCAATAATGATTTAATGAAAACCTATATAATTTGTACCTCCTTGCTGCATGCACTCGGCTTATTTTATCTTCACTGTATGGCAGGTCATGGAGAAGCATTGTAACATCCAGGCCTTTGATAAGGTCCAGAACCTCATAGGGTTCATCACCACGTAGTGAGACAACCAGTCGTGTACCTGGGAAGCAGGCAATTGACATAATAAGAAACGCAAGCTACATATGATCAGGGTAATCTTCTGCCCAACACAAAGCCTTTCATATCAATTGACACCAAAGAGGTAGCTATCAATTGAACTAGACCCTCTTAAAAGAGGTAGCTATCAATTGACGTCAAATGCCACCAGTAAAACATTTATATATACAGTACTATGATAAATTTTCGTCAATTAAGCATCAGTAAGAAAAAATCTGTAACAAGCTGTACCTTCTGGCAAAAGCTTGTGTGCACCACTTGATAATTCCTTCGTATTCACCAGAACCATGGCATTTGGCAACGGTTTGGTGAGCTGCTCTGATAATGGCGTTATAACACCCATACTTACATCGATCAACCTTTTGAGAGCTAGGCGCTGATCACAATATAAAGAATGTTATCGCATTATTCCCATTTTTGCAGTGAGCTAACTAACTTACAAATAAAATTGGGTTTAATGCTCAAACAATATGACAATGTATTGAATAGTAAATCATAGTGTGTGTGTGTGTGTGTGTGTGAGAGAGAGAGAGAGAGAGAGAGAGAGAGATAGAGATTAGTCACTATTTCAACTAGAAGAGAAGCAAAGTTCAGGTGGTGTTCTCACAGAGTCATCATCGTCAACAGGTGGCAGTTGTCTCAATAAGATTGAGTCAACTGTTGCAAGATCCTGTATCAACAAAATTGACACATGAATGATCATGGTAAATTTTGATATTATGCAATCTCAAAGCTAAAAAGTTTAAACTGCACCTTGAATGGCATGCCCACAACAAGTTTTGCAGCAAGTGACTTGTACAGAAGCTCTGGTGTCTATAAAGAAGGGAAAAGGTCAATGTACTTTCTCGAATTTCAGAAAACATTTCAATCCCTACACTTGTTTCCCACTGAAAGAGACAGATAAAATAGGAGATAAAGGATGATGTTTAATGTCAAATGTACCTTCAACTGATCAAGGGAGACTGACATCAGAACTGAGCCATCACGGTGCAGGACCCCTCTATAATCCACCTCATCACCCTGGTTTTCATTCATTGAAACATCAGTTAAGAGAAACATTATGAGGCAGAAAATGATTCCATATCAAGATCTTAAAGGCTGACCTCCTTTTGCACTGGCAGTTGACCAGATCGCCGCTGAAAATCAAAGTAATGTCGGTGTTTCTCTTCAAATGGAGCCTGATACAGTTAAAGCCATCAAGAAAGCTGATGAGTTTCCATTTTCTAAAATAATGGATGAAGGAAGTTATTAAAAGACAGGAAGTCATAGAATCCTACCACTCCTTGCAGGAGATCAGCTGCTCTCATACCAAGATTGGCCAATCTTTTGCAGGGATCTATCTCCTCCTCAGGTGCTTCAGTAAGTGAAACCCTAATTGTATCACCCAAACCATCCTGCATACGTAATTCCAAGTTCCATTATAGCAAATGTAACACTTTAGGCTAAGTCCAACTATAAAGTGCTGAATCACAACCACAGAGATGCTAACATATATCTATTGTAGGCACAATTGATAGTTTATAGCAATGTGATATTTATCCTTTATGTCAGCTACTATCTTAGATATCACATTACTGGTACATAAACCAGGATAATCACTTTAAAGTTGATGATTTTATATTCTAAACCACTGACAATACCACAGCATTAAAATTCTCCACAAATCAGCCTTTCTATATAATTACAGTCAAGAACAAAATCATACCTGAAGAAGGGTCCCAATACCAATTGCAGATTTCATTCGTCCATCCTCACCTTCTCCAGCTTCAGTAACACCCAAGTGTAATGGATAATCCCAGCCTTGAACATACATTTCAGCCACAAGAAGACGATAAGCTTGTACCATGATAACTGGATTGCTTGCTTTCATTGAAAATACAAAGTTATGAAAGTCCAATTTCCTGCAGATCCTCGCAAATTCAAATGCAGATTCCACCTGCATGATGATCCCGAGTAGGATTGTAATTACAGCAAACAAGCTCGTAGTAGTTTCAGCAAAAGACAGAATATCTTCCTCACCATTCCTCTAGGCGAATCCCCATAATAGCTCATTATACGATCTGAAAGGCTCCCATGGTTTGTGCCAATACGCATTGCT
Source organism: Fragaria x ananassa (assembly GCA_034370585.1). Taxonomy (NCBI): domain Eukaryota; kingdom Viridiplantae; phylum Streptophyta; class Magnoliopsida; order Rosales; family Rosaceae; genus Fragaria; species Fragaria x ananassa. The sequence continues at coordinate 22,185,930 of CP139764.1, forward strand.
CTTCCATGTTTCTTGCATTTTTCAACCAATGGGGTAAAAACCTGGTGAAGTGAGAACAGAATTGTCATTACATTATCATGAACTGAATGGTAGCAACTGCTCATTGGTCATATATAATAATGATAAATTGGTTTATTTTAGATAGATCACATTCTTGGAAAATCTGAACCAAGCTGAGGCATGATATGAAGTCCCGAATAAAATGAGTATTGAATTGTGAGGATTCACATAACCAACTGATATAATGTGCTTATTGAAAATCTCCAGTTCATCTACACTGATAACATTTGATGTCCTTAAGAAGCATCGTTGTACTTGACGATACAGCAACATGGGCTTCATAGTAAAGATTTGCCCAATAATGCTAGATGAACCACCTAGCCACCGTATGTGGTTAATGTGGCACATGCACACCATTTAATTAAAATTTATGATTTGTCTGATAGTTGAATTGGCTATGCCATACTAGCTACCGCATAAGGTGGGCTCTAGGTACACCTAAAGGTTATTCACCTAGCATGGCTCATATATACATACACGGAATAGAAGCTTGTACTTAAGCATATTAGAAGAGACCAAAAACGTATGGAGTTATGGTTTAACCTGCTCAATGTGCTCGAGTTCTTTCTCATAGTCTTCTTCTGTGTACTCTAACTTCTCAAACTGTGCGCGTCTATCAGCTGCAACAAAACACCTCAATAAACCCACAATCACTGCTTTCATTTACAAGACAAACTGTTACATGGTTAATTTGTATACCAAAATTTCCAGGGTTGACACGAATTTTGTCAAAGCATTCAGCAACCCGCAATGCAACAGAAGGGGCAAAATGAATATCTGCCACCAGAGGTATGTTGTAACTGCACACACAGATAACAACATGGTCAATACTTGTACAATGTACAGAGTAGATTCTGAATACCAAAGGAAATAAGTTAAATCAGGCCTACTTTTTCTGCACCAGGGAATTTTTAATCTCAAAACAAGCATCTGCCTCTTTCTTCCCTTGAACAGTTATCCGAACAATATCTGCACCCTTGTCTGCAATTCTCATCACCTACCAACAGAACAGTTATTTTAATAATATTGCAGGAACCAGTAAGTCAGCTACTTTTTTTAAAATTCTAACAAATATAGCTGCATCTATTCTCCAGAGCTCAAAACTTTAAAAAATTCCAGAGGAAAACACATTGTTAAGTCATTATCCATAAAAACAGAACAGCTTTTTTTTTTGAAAGAAAACAGAACAGCTTAACATGCCAAGGATAGATGGTTTCAAACTTTCAATCAAATCTTATCTTTAGCATTGCAACTAAGACCTTTGTTATTATCATCTCTGGAGTAAAGGAAAAGTAAATCAGACTATCAGAGTACCCAAAGAGAGGAGATTATACCATATATCAATTTTTTTCGATGGGGGATTACCATATATCATTGATATACAGATTTTGCTCAAAACTAAGTAGCTCCACTTACCTCTTCAACTGTGGCAGATACATCTTTTGTGTCACTTGTTGTCATTGTTTGAATCCTTATGGGATGCTCACTACCAATAGCCACATTTCCAACCATCACAGTCCTTGTCTTTCTTCTGACAGTTTTGTGTATGGATTCACAATACTTTTGTCTAGGAACTACATTAAAGACCAAAAGAAAAAATAAATTTAGATAATACTAAAGAAACACATAGAGGTAGAAAGAAAAACATTGTAATGCTGATATCTACTAGCAATTGCATCTTATCTGCTTAAACAAAGGAAAAAAGTAGTAAAATATTAAGCAACCACTGATGTCCTATTCAACTGATGCGAAAATATCAGCCATTATTAACCAAGGTGAGATTTAGTTCAACAAAATCTAACGCAATTACTTGGTCCAATTGAAGCAAGACTCCTACATTTTAGAAAACAGAATGTTTTGGGAGTTATGATGTAGTTTCTTTAGAGAGATATCCAACAGAAGAAAGATATATTTCTACATCGTAAGTGAATCATCGACCACTCGAAGAGTTACAATTAACTAGTAATAATTATAATTATTTCTCATACAGCATTTTTCAGAAACCAGGAAGCCGACCAAACCAAACATAGTGATTACTACATCTCTGCTTTCCCATTCCTCCAAATTATAAGCTACCAAAATCAGTTTGAAGTACTAAAACACAACATGCATTAGAGAAAAGGTTGAATAATACTAATTGATTTTGAGGGAGCTTAACAACCTAACAAAGGGCTGCCTTCAGATGCAGGCTTGAGTTCAGCAATATCTGATCCAGGATTCGAGTTCCTTATCACTGAAATTCTAGTTCTGCCAGACTTGAACCGCTTCAAATCAGAAACCCTCACAAAACCCATGCTTTTAGTGAACCCCAACGTCGTCTCCCTGCCTGTCAGGCCCGTAAAGGACACCGGTACAGCTCCTGTAGCCATTTCTGCAACACCAAAGCTTTAACCTTCACAAATTCCAAAGCACAAATTTCCACAAAATCAGCAAACTCATCATTTCATATATCAAACTAAAGCAGAATACAACAATAGCTCATCGTTTTTGGTTGCATGTTGATACTCCCAATTCCCCAAAACATTAATACCAAAAATTCAAATTCTTAGAACTTAAAATTTTGATCTTTCTCACTGAAAGCTCATCTTTCCCAGCAACCAAACACTAAACTGATTCACATAAACTGAATTCCAAATTTCATATAAACCAATAGAAAGTAAACTAAGAAAACAGCTACCTTGAACCAATTAAACTAAAAAGAAATGCAAACCCAACAATCAGGGAGAGCTTAAAAAGATGCCCAATTGCTTACCTTGGTGTTGATGTTCACACAGGTACTGAGAGTGAAAGGGGGAGAAGAAGAAGGCTCTGGATTTTGGGAGGGACTGAGAAACTGGTGGTGGGATTAAAATGAGTTGTCAAAGGTGGAGGGACTTGTGTTTCTCTGAGGATTTGGATTTTTGGAAATGCAATTAATTTATTGGATGCATTTTGTATTGTTTCTGGACTCATGCAAAATGGACAAAACCGTTTCCTTTGGTATCTTCTTGTTTGGTAATTCCTCCTCTTATTGGTATCTCCACATGGTGTTAGGTGTGTATCTCCACGTATATATGGATTAAAAAATATATAGAAATATGGTGGACAAACATATGAATTGTTATGAACGATTAAGATTATGTCGTTTAAATACACATCGTGTAGATAAGAATTTCTACTCAAAAACCAACAGAAAATGCAATCATTAATTTTAGTGCGTGTGCTTTGCTTATATTTTGTTTGTTCATGTGTCCATAGTCCACCTACTACTATGAATCTTTATCTATTTACAGTGAGTAACAAACTATTTCTAATAAAAATTATATATTCTTTAAGGAAGCTCTTCTAACGATATGATCCTTAAGTTGAGAACTTTTCGATCTTAAATCTATATCTTAACCGTTCAGTTTATAGGTATCTATGAATAGATCATTTCTGCAAATTTTCAGTCATATTGAAAATTGTTAAGACATTCATAAGTGTGATTTACTAATTATGAACTTGAACAGTTCATGTTTGATAGATTTGGTTTGTCCATTAATTTAACGTAGTTTGTTACCTTAACGATCACCGATTTGGCTGAAAATTTGTAGGGGCTGATCTACACATATAGACCTAAAAACTGAATGGATGAGATATCAAGATGTGATGAAAAATAGGTTTTTTAAACCATAAATCGAAAAGTCCTCAACTTAAAGATCTTTATTAGAAAGGTTCTCTATTGTTTAATGTATAGATTCATTTTAACCATCAAATTTTGATCCATTCAGATAATAATCGACGTTGCTAGTATCTAAACTATATGACTATTTACTTTTTATATTCAAATTCTATGACTGAGGTAGTGTCATGTGACAAGACCCACTCTGACATACGATATTGGTGGTGTAGTCTAGTGCTTCCCGTAAATGAGGTGAAAAGATGGGATTGCAAAACCTTGGAATATGAACGATGTTATGTGAGATTCTCTGTCTGTCGCAGGAAAGACGACTCTCTGACAGCTTAATATATTCTTCTTAAGTGAAGTACACGCGCTCCCCCAAGTAGATCATTATTTTTTTTTTCTTTTTCTTTGCTTTTTTACTGGTTCATTTTAGGTGAGAGACCTAAGTATTGGCACCTGTCCAGAAAAAAAAAAAAACAAAAAACAAAAAACACAGAAGAAAAAGAGAGAATATTTTCATACACAGATGTTTATATGGAGTTTGTAATTTGTCAAATGATGTATGATTGAATACCCTAGGAGCAGAGAGAGATCAATGGGCACGAGGAATAGGTGTTGAGGTCTTCTATTGCCTCAGCAATGGCACTGCAACGAATGGTATTTGCAACACAATCATGAACACAAAGAAGAGTAGGGTTAAATGTAAAAACAAGACGTTAGAACATCTCTAGCAAAATTCTGATGTAGAAAATATGGTTTAATTCCAGGAGGTTGTTGAGAAATATTGCTCCCCAATAGACTCCTACATCAATTTTCAATACATATCAGATGAGTGTTGATTCAAGAATCATTTCGCTTGTTAAACGATAACAATTTTACAAAGTAATGAAAATCAAGCATCAAATATATTTGTCACTAAGCTTGTGTTCAAGCCATCACTCATAAGTATATCAAAGCATCTGAAGAATGGAGGCTACGTGCGGTTTAACTAGACGGTCCTTCTTCTTCAAGATGATGCCTTTCAAGGATAGCAACAGTCTCTTCCCTTGCACTGCAATGCCAACATAGTACAGTTAAAATAAAGTTCATACTAGTAGTCTGATGGACCAATTTAGTTGGACTGAAAAGAACAAACTATGGAGCCAAAAGCAACAAAAATCAAGAGTAACAAAGCAAAGATAGCTAAAGAAACTTGTTCCTTTCATGTTATAGGCAGAGGTTCAAACTTATCAGTTATTACTTATTACAGAGAATCATGAGCCTTGTACCTATTCTACCACCTTGTTGATCCAGAAAAGAAAACAAAATGAAAGTGTCACTACTGTCACTACTGACATCTATAAGGAAGCACTTGACGAACAACCCAAATTATCTTTAAACAAGAATGCAATCATATACTTCCATCTATAGTAACAGGCAAAACTACTACTGGCCTATCAACTGCAGATATAACCGAATAAAAAAGCATCAACAGTAATGTCTAATAATTCCTTCCGCTCAGCCATGTAAACTAACGTAATTTATTGTAATCAATCAGATTTTATGCTTACCTTCCAGATCTAAGAATCTTGAACTTTCCTAGCCTGGTAATGTCCACAACTGTTGAGCCTGCACGGCCTGAAGGAAGCACGCCACCCTGATAAACATACGCACAATGTTCCCACAGGTTCTCGAAATCCTTGATGCTAACACTACTAGGCTGCCCGCTTAGGTTTGCATTGGTAAGGGCCAATGCACTCCCAAGTCCCCGGGCAATCCCCCTGATGAAGTTACAGTCTGGCACTCTAACTCCTATACTTTCCAATCCAGGGTTCAAAGACTTCTCAAGCATACTCAAATCCCCTGCAAAACACCCAAACTAGCCTTTCATATTCAACACTGAACTTCAATGATTGTAAAACAGAAAACAAAACCATCCCTATTGATTTACAGCATCATCTATACGGTAACAAACCTCGTCTCAGCACGAGAGTGACAGGTCCGGGGAGGAGAGACTCAAGCAAGCCATGAGGCAAGTGATCAGTGACAGCAAAGCGCGTAGTGTCCGGCACATCCCCAACACAAATTGCGAGAGGACTCGTATGCTTTCGCCCTTTGATCTCGTAAATCCGATGAACTGCGTCCAAAGAGCTGCAATCACATAAAAACTACAGTTTTCTTAAAATAAAATATATAAAAAAACCTGAAATTGACTCAGTGAGACATTTCAACAAACAGGTGGAGTGCAATGGAGTTTCACATACCAAGCATCACAGGCAAAACCGTAAAGCGTGTCAGTAGGGACAGCAATGACTTTTCCAGCTCTAAGAGCCTCAACAGCCTCGTCAACGTGAGCTTCAGTGGCCGGACGAACCACTCCCAACCGGGTAACTTCAAAGGCGGCGGCGTCGAGTTTCTCCAAGCTCCAGGCCATTTTGGGTTTCAATCTGCGGCTGTGGAGTATAGGCACTAAACTCAAACTGCGCAGGCCTGAAGCAAGACGAAGAACAACGATGAGAAGAAGAAAACCTTTGTTGTACGTTTTTGATAAGGTTGAAATGGAGAGGAAGACTGACAGTTGCGAGTGATGAAAAAGAACCTCTGGAAGGAAGAGAAGAGCAGGAGGAGGAGGAGGGAAGGAGAGGAGCTGAAGAGAGGAATAGGGGAAATCTGCCTGCGATTTTGGTTGGAATGTTCATTCTACTCGGCAGACGTGAATTATCTGTCCCTGTTGTAATATTTTTTTTTTCTTTCGTTTTTTTTCTCTTTCTATTCAGAGCCACATGGCAAAATCTTACTTTAACAAATTTGGTAACACATTCACTCGGTTAGTATTCGGATCAAGATTCACACGAGTACCCAGGCAAAACCGACTAATCCAGTTGCACAAACTTGTTAACCACAAAGTTTAGATTAGAACTCTAAAATTGAGGTTTTTATACTAATGAGCTCGACCAACATTACAACATCAGGTGGTTATTTGTTGTAATAGTTTGTGATCAAATGTGCTTGTATTCTTGTGTCCTTTAATGATGTAAATAATAGGGCTTTTCAAATCCTCTTAATCCAAATACTAATATATGCTGAGAGATCTTATTTGGACCGTTCCTACCTTTAGCCACTAATAATAGAGTGAGATTTAACTCCAGTGAACTACGATTTTGAACTTAGGTATAAGAATTATACACCTAAGTAAAGATTTTTCCAATCTATCAATATTTTTATTAACTTTTGATCAGACAAATACGCCAAATTGCATAAGGAAAGGAATTGGAAAGAGAAAAACCAAATGCAGCACTTCCATCCCACGTTTTTCTCTCTGCCCACCCACAATTTAATATTCACAACCAATCTTTAACTACTATTTCTAATTTGTTTAAAAATATATTCCTTTTTGCTTGTTACAATATTTACAATAACATCTTTAACTACTCAGCATTCTAATTTGTTTACACTAACTCATAATCTAGTAGAAAAGTTTGTACTTGTTGAATGTATTGTTAAATAATGTGTTATAGTCTCTAAAAATTAACATGAACCGAATTAAATTTACATAATTTCATTTTTTTTATTTACTAAATAACCTAAATATAAGATAGTACGTTCATAAGAAAGATTCTCAACGCTGTCTCATCTCTCTACGACTCAACTTAGGGGTTTGGCATCGCAAGCAACTAGGATGACGACGAAAGATCTAATCCTCCTCATGGAACCTAGCAGAGGCTCAACCTTAAGGTTTGAGCTCTTTTGGCGTGGCCATTGCTCTTTCCTGTTGGTCGCCAATCAGGATTTGTTCGTCCGGAGGCTTAGGTCGGTGATTAGGCGAGGCAGTTTTGTCGCTTTTTGTGACTAGGGATGGTTCCACTAGAATTTTATCAATGAAGGGGTTGTTCGGCAATCGACTCATTGGCTCAGATCTTGTTCCAGCCAATAGATGATTAAGGTTGGAGGCATTCGAGGATTTGTGCGTCATTTGGCTTCTCTGATTTGTTGTCTAGGTAGTGGCTCTAGGGGCTTCGCCAGCGGCAGACTTGGTGTCATGCCCCGACCCTTAATTATTACCTTAATTACTAGCATGGTAGTAATAAGAGTTTTTACCGTTTTCGTCATTAAGTGTATAATTTAATTAGTCCCTAGAGTGGTGTTAGGGGACGATTATTTCGAAGAATTTATTCGAGGGAATAAATTGTGACGACAGTAAAAAAATGGTAATTTTTGCTAGTAAAAAGTAATTTTTATTGGGGTATTAGTTTTTAGGGTGTTGAATTTTGAAATGGGTATTAGTGGTGGATTGTTTTGGGCCAAGCCCAAACCCATTCTTTCTCTCTCTCTTCACGCCCCCCCCCCCCCCCGTCTCTCTCTATCTCTCCCCGACTCGCTCTCTGCCCGAAAACCGTCCGACCACCGTTCGCCGTCGTCCGGCCGCCCCAGACCGCCATGCCGGTCCCAATCGGTCGGCCTTCGACCCAGCTTCCTTTCTAGACCGGCGAGAGGCTCCCTAGCGCCGCCGATCGAGAGAAAAGCTCGCCGAGAGGTAAAGGCTTCCATCGCCGGAACTCCTTCCTCCGGCCGCCATAGCCGGCGAGCCTTGGCTCAAAAGAAAGCCCTCCTCCCGTGCAGCAATCTCTTCAAATGGCTCCCTCCATCTCGAGCTAGGTAAGGAGAAATCGAAAATAGAAATTCTAGGACTTTTTATGTGTTTTCGTTCGATTGGTATAGTTAGGTTTGTAATTTTGTGGTAGTTAAGAAAGTTGTAGAGAAGGTTGAGAGAAATGTGCTGTCAAATTTTGGTGAGCATTGGAGGTCGCCGGCCGCCGCCGGGAAAAAAAATTTGTAGGGAATTTTATAAGGAGTTTATTGGAATGAGTTTTATAATTTTTGGAGGAGTTTTGGATAGGTTTGAGAATTTTTAAAGGACTACTAATGCTATTACACAATACACATACTGCAAAGGTCACATCTTGTAAACTGAAGAATAAATCTGAAGTATCAGGGATCAGTTTGCCATCTCTGATTTGGAGCTCCATCTTGATTACAAATCATGTGCGGTGCTCTTTTATATAGGATTAGAATAAGAAGCATGTGTAATTTGTATGCGACATTATTTGTTAACGAGAATCTATCTTCTCCATTAAATATCTAATCATCTTCCTCAAATGAAGTCCATTTATGTGTAGTACTTTAGAATAGCTGTTATGCTAATCATGTGGATCTTGTAGTACTCTACAATAGCTGTTAGGCTAATTATAGGGATCTTGTAATTATATGCAAGCTAGCTATAGTCTACTATAAAGATGTCATGCTTGTAAATCAAGAATCAATTTCTACGTTATTGTCTCCATACATTTTAGACTAAGAATACATGATTACAATTTATTGTGAAGCACCCAGGAAGTCAGTTTTTTTCTATCTTATGACCGCATGCATTAGGTAGATAACTGATCAATTTTGCTGATTCCTTATAACACCTTGTTATCGTGAGCCTTTTGGCGTTCAGTATGTGGTGTTAGTTTCATTTCAATTTCCTTATGTTTTGGTTTATTGATTGTTATACTTATGGGTATGGTAGTTGTACTTAGCAGAATTGTTCTCATACTTCATATGTTCTAATTTTTTCTATTCCTTTCCCCGAAACCCACTTCATATGTCCTTATATTATGTGATATAACAAATTCAGCTGCCTCCATGGTTCTTATGCTTGAAGTGCTAGTTTAAATTGTACAAATAGAAACACTCTTCTAAAACAGGAAGAGCTCAAAAAAAAAAAAAAAAAAAAAACTTCTACAACTTGTTGGTTGGGGTTTGGATGTAGAAAGAATAAGGGCAAACAATAAAGTTCTAGGATGTATCAAACTATCAATTGAACAACTCATTACAAATTTACAATTTGCATCGATCTGTTTTGGTATTTTTCATACTGGAGTGTTTTTATTTCTTTTTGTAATTATCCCACTCATTCTACGATGATAGTGAGATAGACTCTAACCAAGCGCATCGACTTCTCCCCTGACAAACAAGTACGTAGTCAAACAAAGTCTTAAATTAACTTTTAATATGCATCCCCCTTTGACATGATTCTGGTATCTGTTGTTGCCGTATATCGATTGTTAAAGGATAAAAATGCATACATAAACATGTATATATATGCTGTGATCGCTGCATGCGTCCTAACAAGGCTCACATATAGCAATGTCTCTGAGCAGCTGGCTCGCAACTCTTGGCAGTCAGCAGTCGAGACATTGCTGCTTTATCAGTGTCTTGATTTATATTGAACTTTCCCTTGTCCGCGCCCATCCACTTTTCCTTCAACATCAATCGCTTCGATCCAGGTGTGAAGGACATACTGTATGAAGGTGATGCCGTGCCTACATCATCTGGCGCAATCGAGCTCAACACCATCAGGGAAGGATTCAAAACTGGCCAGGTTCAAAACAGCCTCTGCACTTGTGGGACTCTTCCAAGGCTGCAAACTTCACTACTAATTTCTCTTTTACAGTTGACACTCTTAACAAGTCCATGTTTGGTGATGGTTTTGCCTTCTTTCTTGCTCCTCTTCACTATCCCATTCCACCTAACTCCGCCGCTGGTGATCTTGTATTGTTCAACACCACCATTCGTTATGCAGGCTCCCAAAACCAACTTGTCGCAGTCGAGTTTGACACCTTCGCAAATCCAGAATGGGATCCACTGGAGACGCACGTTGGTATCAATATCAACACCATCTCCTCGGTTGTTCATTCACAGTGGTAAGATTGGCAACGTCCAGATATCATACGAAGCTGCGACCCACAATTTCAGTGTGCTTTGGACACACGAGGGGAATGATTCTTTTATTTCGTACCTGATTGACCTACGAAAGCTTCTTCCCCCGTATGTTACAGTTGGCTTTTCATCTGGTACTGGTTTTTTTACTGAGCGCCATGTTCTATACTCATGGGGATTCAAGTCAGATCTGGATTCAAGTGGCAAAAACAACAGAAGAATGTTATTCTTCATTAAGGTGGCTGCACCCACTTTATTTGTTCTTCTGCTTGGAGTACTTGGTGTTATATATTGTTTGGTGGCAAGGAAGCGAAAGAAGAACAATGGCGTAATTAGTAATGACCTTAAGAGACAAGCCTTACCAAAGCAGTTCAGCCCCGAAGAATTGCATGCCGCCACCAAAAATTTCGCACCAGATAGAAGGCTAGGCGGGGGTGCGTCTGGTCAAATTTATAGAGGAATGCTACAAGGTCTGGGCCGTGAAGTAGCTATCAAGAAGATCAGCACAGGAACTGATCAGCGCTACAAGGAAATCTTCATGAATGAAGTAAAAAGATTAATCCCCTTGCACCATCGAAATCTGGTGCAATTCATTGGATGGTGTCATGATCATGCGCGCAATGAGTGCTTGGTTTACGAATAAATGCCTAATGGCAGCCTTGACGAGCACCTGCATGGCAGTAGAGAAAGACTGGATTGGAATTCAAGGTACAAGATCGCTTTAGGCTTGGCCAGAGCCCTTCATTATTTACATGAAGATGCAAGGAACTGAGTCTTTCACAGGGACATCAAGTCGGCTAACGTGTTGTTGGACATGGATTTAACTTCTCAACTTGGTGATTTTGGGATCTCCAAGCGATTGGATCCTCAGTTCCCAACTCAGTGATCAGAACTGTGGGATACATCGCCCCTGAATATTTTATAGAAGGGGAGGCTAGTAAAGAATCTGACATGTTCAGTTTTGGAGTTGTAGCCTTAGAAATTGCTTGTGGAAGGAAGAGTTACGATTTCAATGACAACTTGCCACTTTATAAGTGGGTTTGGAAATTCTACCTTGAAGGGAATCTTCTCAATGCAGCTGATGAAAGGTTGGAAATGAGATTTGAACAAGAAGAAATGAAACGCTTGTTAATTGTGAGATTATGGTGTATTCATCCCCATAAAAGGGAAAGACCAAACGCAGGAAGAGTGATGAAAGTTCTTAGGCTTGAAGAACAATTGCCATCTCCGCCACGAGACATGCACCTTCCGCAGCCCCTGCCTCAATTTCAACTACAATCTGGGGCGGCTTCGGCTTCTCGCAATTCATCAGAACAAACCTTTCATACCACCGCCACCACGGGCTGAAGAAAAAGAAAAAAGAATACGCCTTGTATGAACAGCTTTTGATGTTAAGTAATGGTGATGGTTTAATAGTTGTTAACTTGTAAGTTGTAACAAGTGACTATAAAAGGTTTGTTTCTAAAAGAAGCCTGTAGTCTCCTGAATGTTGTGCCTCAACGTTTCAAAAGCTAGGGATTCGTAGTCGGATTCATGGGTTTCGTAGAGGGCTCTGTGACTTGAGTTTACAACATCAAATAAAACGGCTCTAGAACCTCACTATGGAATAATGGTGGGAAGAACGAAGATGGTACAATCTTCTGGAAGCCTATACAATATCAAGAATGGGGAAAAGAAACAAAATTCCTGAACATATTACACAACCATCAAATTTCTCATCACAACCTTTAATTATAATTGTACCAAGCATTGATGGGTATGAATCAAAGTGCCTGCATTTACTCGTTCAGCAGATGCTGATAACACTTTAGGATTGGCTATGGCTTTGCTCGGAACGACTCTGCCATCTTCTTCTCCGTCTCAAAACCTCAACAATTATGGAACTCCCACTCATCGCAACACCCAGTCCGGCAAATGTTGCCAGGAGAATGCAAAGAACTGCTTGCACCCGGACCTGAAGCCACAACATAATGCAAGCATTTATACACAATGTTTTCGATATGTAATAAAACCACCATATATGATGGAACAAATGAAAGATGACATGTTGAGGAGAGCATCTTACCAACGAGTAAAATATATGTGCAAATAAAACCACCAGAGCAAACTGAACTGATGCATAGACCCAGACAAATCTTCTTTTGACTAAACACAACAGATCCAACAGTTGGTGTAGCAAATCAAAAATGTAGGATTTGTATCTTAAATCTTAACTAATAAAAACTAGGACGAGTTCCCACTATTTATCCTTGCAACAACTAAAAAAGTTTACAAAGATTTACTGAAGATTTCTAGCCTACCCATGGTTGATGAGGTCATTGATGAAAGGAGTCCCAGTACACAAGAAAATGGAAGAGAGACAGCAATTGCACCTGTACCCATTTTCTCAACCTGTAGATGAACATATCACCATGGGATCAAGTACAATAAAATTGACTGTTCTGTAGTTTAGACTTTAGATTTCTAGTCTTACCAGTAGCTGTTCAAGAAAACAAAAGTAAGCAAGCATGCTAACAATGACAAGCACAGGCACTTCCTGCCAAACCCTGGAAATAAATTAATTGAAAATATTAGCAAGGTCAGTGTCTCTGAGATAAATAAACACGCATATATTATAGAAAAACAAGTGCAAAATCTCCCAGCTACTAACTTTTACTCCCTATTTAACACTTGCCTGTAACCGTTAGCATCTTCCTGCAGAAATGTACTTCCAGTATTTCGAGCTCGAACGCTTTGTATTCGTAATAGAGTGACAGGCAGATTTAGAACCTCTTGCTTGCATACATCACAGGTCTTGTTACCTTTGATACTAAACCATTTTACAGCACATTCCTGATGGGCCAGAGCAAGTTCACCTTTGCAACTGCATTCCATTTTGAGGCTCTCACCCCCTTCACAAAGTTCAACTAGACAAATTCTGCAGACAGCCTCTTCTTCAGATATGTCTTCACCATTGTCATCATCATTTCCTGACCATCATAACAGTAAGACTGCTGTTACTCTAAAGTAGCAGATTTTGGACATGTGTAGGTTATGACAGGGAAGGGGGAACTTGTTACCCAACAAACTCAGAATCTAGAGAAGCTATTAAGAGCAAATTACAATCAGTATAAGCAATTCATGAAAGAACTAAGGCAAGAAAGTTACCAGCATCCGCTTTTGGGGAAGTAGTCAATATTACATCCCCTTCCTTCACCCGAGGAGTGGAAGGAATTACACGGAAAAAGGAATCCATCCTCCTTAAGGCAACCTTTTCTTTAGGGTTGATTGGAACTGAGAGTGAGCGAGCTATCTGTCGAGCTCCTTTTCTCTGAAAAATATAAAGGAAAATATCCTCTCAAAACAAAATAACTCCTATTTGTATAGAAGAGCATGGCTGAGACAGTAACAGTTCAACAAAAAATTGAATAAGATCCTTAGGTCACTATCATATAGCCTAGTTAGCATTCACATGGTGATGGGTTGATCAACTAGATGAGACTAGAGAATCTGGAGAAATAATGCAAGGAACCTACTGCTGAATTTAGAGAGCCACCAACACTTCCACCATGTGTAGAGTCTGGGAGTGAAGGTGCAATAGGAGTTACAGGTAGAGATGATGTTCTCTTTATCCGCGGAGTGAATAGCTTTGTAAGGGACATTGACCTTGATATGGAAGGCTTTTCCCGTGGTGGTCCTGCAGGTGAACCTTCTGAAGCTGGGTTGACAGCCTTCTCTACATCTGAGGAACTTCGATTCTTGAAGCTTAGTTTCGGAAAAAGAGATCTTTTACAAGATTTTCCTTTGGATGAAGAGGGGCCTGGAGATCCACTAGTTCTTACATTACTTGATCCTGGAGTAAGATTAAAATTTACTTTCCTAGAGGTGGGACTTGGTGTTGGAGGCATCTTTATTGCAACAAAATCCTGAACTCCATCTTCTTCTGTTCTTGAGGGTATCTCCAGGTGAAGATTTTGTCTCTTCCATGGATGAACCTGAGGTGTTACTTGAGTTATTCCTACTGATTCTTCAACCTGAAAACAAAAGGATATATCATGAATTGAATAGGATGTAAAGTTGGTTAAGATATGGCATTCTACAGTTCCATTTAGTTGCCAGCCAATCGAAGTTTTTTCTTTCAAGTTTCCAGCAATTTAATCAGATCATAAATCTAAAATAAGCAGCTCAGAAAGAGAAACTATCCTGAAGGGACCTGAACCATACCATTCTCCAACTTGGTGGAGAAGGGTACAAATATACCACTCAAATCAAAGCGCAACTCACAGAGCTGGCTTCAAAACTACAAGTGGTATCCACTAGCTTAAACCATTTTCCACACATTTTTCATGTAAATAAAACAATTAGGGGAAGAGGAAACCCTGTAAATCCATGAGACTTAATGCACTTGATCAACTATTTTCTGCATTACAAGATAGGTCTCTGGCATATTTTCATTTGCATACTGATTCCTGAGTTGTAATTCAATTACTTATAAATTTCTTTTGCATTGTTGCACAGTTGCACGATGATATAATAGTATTAAAGCCTTATCCTGCAAATTTCTGTGGCAGTGAATTACTGAATTTCATCCAGATGAAACAAAATTTCACATTTCATTTAAACACTTGAATGCTGATACTGGTCTCATGTGTCTAATATTCTAATGTCAGTGCATATGATTGTGTTCGCCGAATCAATAAATCATGTCTTATCTTTTTAGCAATGAATTAATTAATCATGTCTACAAAGATTATACAAGCCTTATAAACGTAAGAATCAGGAGACATAACTCTATGAGACGCTCTCGTACAGACGCACTAATTTCATCACTGAATTTGTTGAAAATAAAAAAACGGAGAGAAAAAAGAGAAAGAAAAAAAAAAAGTTATAATCTTTGATCTGCTGACAAACATTACACATCTGACAAATTGATTAGCCATTACAGTATAGGTTTGAAGTTCTGTCCACGATTCATAATAGTTTGTGGAAAAAATCATAATTCACAGACAACCAAGCCAATTATCGCAATGATAGTGATTACATGAGAATCATGGAATGCAAGACCCAAAACCCAGAAGAATAAGAAACAAGAATCATATAGTAGAACCCAAGAGAGCTCAATATTTCATAAATCAGAGAAGAACTAAGAATCAATATTTTCAAACAAACCATATCACCTTTTACCTTGTGATTGAAAAAACAGAGAGAAAGAGAACCAGGAACAATGAAACAAACAATAACTGGTCAAAAGAAAAGAAAAGCTGTTACAGCAGAAAGATGATACCTTTTGATGAACTGGAGAAGCAATAAGTGCTCCTTGGCTTGAATTCTCATGATTCCCCTCACCCACATGCTTTTCCTCAGTTGCCATTCCCTCAACACAACACCAATATCAACCCAAAACAATCAAAACCCAGAACACGAAACTCTTCAGGGAGCAACTCCAACCATATATCCAACCCCAGCAAACTTAGAGAGAGAGAGAGAGAGAGAGAGAGTTATATCATGGGAATGGGAGAGGTGGGAGAGAGGGAAGAGAAGTAAATAAGGGAGTTGAAATGTAAGGAAGATGCTCGGAGGAGCAGCAGCTGCTTCAATTCATTTATGCCAAAAGATAGTAGGGACTGACTAACTGTGAGAGCCTACTGCTCACTGCCACACCACTCCAACAACACACTCACTAATCCATTCTCATAGTGCGCCTGGACTCTGGTCAATTCTTTAGCTTAGATTAAATAAATAATACTTAGACAGAAACCTGAAGCATTTTACATATGTGTCGAGAGATTAAATCGATATGAATTACGGAAAAGCCTTTGGGTTATCCTCCTAAGAGAGATTACACAACGCTCTCCTCCAAAGAGCTGAAAGAGCTGAGACCATATGTGGCATATCTGCCATATCAGCATATGCCTCCTTCCCTAATCAAGCATTAGTATGTTAAGCACCCATAATCGTTTTCTAGGTTCCCTTTGCTTCCTCGAATTGTCGTCTCAGTATCTCGCGAGATTTTTAGTCATCATTTTGGTGTTATTTAAGGTAGGACAAAACAATAACTGCTACCTGTTAAGGTTGTACTTGACTACTGGTTACCGAAACGCATCAAACCATTAAAGCCAGCTCAATTATCGTTCCAATTCCCGCTTTCCGTTTCAGCAGTTTTCTTTTTTATCTCCTGTCACTTTTACTCTTGTATTTTGATTTCGTGAACATATTGAATCCAAACTCAACTTTAAAGTTGTTCTTGTCAAACTTTTTGTTCAACCTCAAATTTATTCCAATAATTTTTGTCTTTTATCATATTTGAGTATGTGCTAGTGTTTAGTTAGTTTTTTTGACTCTGCAGTTTGCATTTGGTAAGACCAGAGGGTAATACAATCATCGAACAAACTCAAATATGTTCTAGGATATTCCATATATGTGTCGTGGCTTTATGACAACAAGATATGTAGTTAGAATATGACTATGTATTCTTTATCATTACCTTTGGTACTTTGTAATTCCATATATAAATGGCTCATATCAATGAATAAGATGATGATTCTCTTACTATCTTTTTCTCTACATTTTACCTTTCATCACGTTTTCATGCACTTATTTCTAACCCTAGAGCTAATAACCCACCATTTTTTTCCAAAACCCTAATAAAAAAATTTAAAAAGAAAACGTTTTTCGGCTCCTATGTCAGACCGCCGCCGCCGCCTGTTTTCCCGGCCGTCGTCCGACATCACCAGCTGCCAATCCCTTGGCCGCCGCCTGCCGACTATTCTTGATTTCCTCTTACTACAATTTTTGACTTCTTAAAGTATTTGACGTTTCAAAATGTATGTTTTGAAACCCTAAACTTTTTCAAGTTCAATAGCTCAGGGTGGATAAAATCATTTCCTCCATTCTCCATCTTCATTCTATGCTTGAAATTTTGTGCGTGCATGTACCAAAATCTTGGAATTTTATTCGCGGGTCAAGAGTGTGTTTAATCACTCTTGTTTCCTTGTCAAGGTTATGTATGATCAACCCCAACCTTTCTCTGGATTATGTTTGATCAATCCGAAGAACAAATCATTAAAAGCATCATTTGTGATTTCTATCGAGTCTCATAAGAGCTTGGTTTTGTATGCAAGAGCAATGTAACATTCTGCTCCTTCGAGTTTTGACATGCTCAATGCCTAAGGCGAATCTTCACTTGGTATCTGTGGAACCTTTCATTGGAAATGATTAAACCACATGTTTTGACCCCCAGGCTAACAAACCTAGATGCCGAGATTTCACATCTCGTGCGCTCAAAGTCTTTGACGCGCCACATCGACAAAAGCCTTTAATGACAATTTGTGCAAAAAATAATGACCACAATGTACTGTAGAATGCACTCATGAAGCGTTTCTTGAAATGTTCATATAACTCTACTTGTTGAGTTATTAGTCAAGTGGATTGCTTAACACTTTAAATGACTACATATTGTCGATGATCTTTTGTGGCATCATGATCCATAATCTTTAGCGGATTCGATCATTATCAAGTTCTCTAGGTCATCCAAGTTGGTTTGGAATTACCCACAAGACTTGATTTTGATCATACAATTGCAAACAGGAATTGTACATACGCTTATGCAATAAACATATTTCGGATTGTCCCTAATATGGGGACAACAATATGGGTTACGGCAACGGCAGAAAACGTTGTGCCGATGTCTAGAAAAGAGGGGGATGTGTCGCCGGCCCTAATGGAGACACTCCCAATCTAGACACCAATCTGTTAAAACTACTCATGTCAGCTCATGATAATGCAATCGCTGTGGATCTCCAGATCACTGGTTCAAGATTGTCAAGTTCATCCTCAAATCGTGAATGCATACAAAAAGGTATGGAAAATCAATATGAGGACAATAATGTCATCCTCATGATCACGAATTTCAAAGATTCGGATCCAGCTCTAGCTACCCCTGACTTTGACATCATTGGCTAGACATTGATTTTATTTCCAAGCTATATGTAATAAGGCGTTGTATCGACGTCTTTCGTCTATTTGAGGCCTCGATGTACTCACATTATCAATAATGAATGCCTTGAGAATTTTTTCGAAGTTATGAAACCATTCTCCTCTTTTGGTCCGTATTGATTTACAAACAAGATGTACATTTTTATATCGTCCTTAAAAGCATAGCATATTTACAATCTACATGGTTAGATTGTGCCATTTTGGTCTCTTCCAAGTGAAGATGACGCACGGCCTTGCATCCTCAAAGAGGATCGCCAATGTGTTTCCGGTTAAGTCTTCTAGCCTATAGCGGATTTTCCATCATCAATTGTTCAACTAGGCTCATCCAAGCTCAGTGTGATGTCTTATAATTGTCTGAAATTAAGGAGATAGTGGTTTCAAGTGTGCCTCGCACTACCGACCCTCCACGGACATGTCTGTTCATGCTAACTTGGAGTTACCGAAAGCTTTTGATCTTGGTTTCCCCCTACTCTATTAACCAATAGTCATCTTGCAAAAGATGTTAAAGACTTATCAAAACCGAACAATCATCATCATGATCGAATTCTCTAAGTCCTCTGAGTTAGTTTATGTTCATGTCAAGGAGCTTTTGCTAACTAGTGATGGAGTTTACGACCGAAAAGACTGGGTTTTGATCATACACACGTCACTTTTGGCTAAGGCAAAAGCCTACACGACACCTGCAAGTTGCACAGCTTCCCACATGTCAATTCTGCGAAAAACAGCAATCTGTCCCTTCTGGACAGTCAACTTTGTTTGAGCTTTGTGAACAGCTCCGGACAAACAAGACAATGAGTTTTATATCATTGGAAAGCTCTACGAGTCTAGTTTTCAGAATCTTTCGTGGTTCGTCCATAT
Organism: Fragaria x ananassa; assembly: GCA_034370585.1. Classification (NCBI taxonomy): domain Eukaryota; kingdom Viridiplantae; phylum Streptophyta; class Magnoliopsida; order Rosales; family Rosaceae; genus Fragaria; species Fragaria x ananassa. Next base: position 22,205,206 of record CP139764.1, read on the forward strand.
CTATTTTAATGAAGAAGGCTGTTTTAGTGTGCAGAGGTCATTATGCGCGAACATTTTTATGCACTCTCAGGATTGCAGCTTTTTGTAGCTTCTTTCAATCCTTCTAAATGGTTCAAGTGGAACTATTTACTCTCATATCTACTCCATTTTGTAGATCTGTTTCATAGAGACATTGAGTGCTTCGTAGATAGTGAAACTATCCACAACATTCTAAGGAACCGGAAACTATTTATGGATTTTATGTCTTGTAAATCTTTTGTGACTACAATGATTGAGTCATACCAGTCATTCAGGGACGTAATTTAGATTGAATCTTGATGCCTCATGGTACCATGATCAATGTCACAGATTCCCTCTATGCATTGAGAGGCAACCGAACCATGTTGAGCTTTAAAGACATTCATGCTAATAGTTTTTATTTGAAAACACATTGTAAGAATGAACAAGAGTTCTTTTGTGTATACCTTCTCATAAATGCAGACTGAAATGCATCTTAAAGAAGTTTATGAGTCAATCTAGTGAACTGTATGTCACTATGATTCGAATATAGAATCACATGTTGTCGCCAAACATGATATTTGGGACACCGAGTCATATAAGCTTTGTTTTGACCAATTCAAGTCATCCTAGAAGAGATATAATAGTCCAAATTTTGAGAAATTCTCATGGACATTCATTCTTCCACTAAAAACGAAGACATTTGGGATCTAGCTTCATCATAAAGCATGAAGGTGACGTCATAGTTGTAAATGGCGGCACCTGGGGGACATTGACGTCACCTGAACACGGCTCTAACTTTCTAGAGGCCATCCGGTCAATTCCTCAAGCAATTGAGGTGCACGGGCATTCCCTCGATGTCTCATTGTCCCCCTGCAATGCTAATTTCTCGTTTTGAAAGCTTATTTTTTAGCGAAATTAGGAGCGAGACCCTCCTACGCTAAATGACATAAAAGTGAACATTTCATTCTTACATCAAACTATGTAGATAGATACAATCAACTTGCGGACATCTTTTTATGCTTTATGGTGTTTGTTGAAGTGATAACACACCGGTCACGTGTTACACTATTATCTACTATTTATGTTGTTTATACTTCTACGGGCTTCACTACCAATTCTTTAAAAAAGTTTATCAGGATATAAGTTGAAGTGTCATGTACCCCATGTTCACACGCAATACGGTCTCACCGAGGCTACGACCAATCAACTTTAGCTTGTCGCTCGAACATTATTGATGTGCACCAATCTTTCTATTGCGTTTTGGGGCTATGCAATATTTGCATGCAGCTTTACTATTCATCTACATTCATCTACAACCCACCATCATTGAATATTTTTGTACTATAGCTTGATTGTATACGAGGATTGACGAAATTACAATCCTTGAGCTCGGTAGGATTGAAACGAATCTGCAATCCTTGAGCTTGGCTAGATGTTATTTCTAGGTGTCAAATCGCACTGCCACTGTGTACAAGGATGAGTCATTTGAGATGAATAAGTACTTTGGTTGGTTGGATATGAACCTCCAACTATTTAATCTGCATATGTAGAAGCCTTGTCAGGCGATCTCTTTCACCGCTATATTGCGGATTGTCACTTTGATGAGACAGTATTCTAGCCGTTAGGGGGAGATAAGAACACGAGTGTTCAATTGGAACGACCTGAATTATCGTGGTTTGTCCCCACTAAGTCTCATCTTGATCTCAAATGCTTAAAGTGTTAAAGTGACGATATCATATGCTGCAAATATGTCTACAAGCATTGATGTCCTATCAAGAAGACATGGAGTGACCAAAGAAGTTGGTCTTGGCGCCATCACCATAGATGGTGAAATGGTGACGCCATAGTGGCAAAATTGGTGTCACAAGGCCGTGTGGCTCCCCAAAAGGAGGGAGGCCCTTAAGTTCGATATTTTCTCGCACTAGGAAGAAAGCGAGCTTGGCACAACCTGATTCATTGATCAATGTTACTCAAATCCGTCTCATTAAGTCTAAATTGTAATTATCGTTGGGGGACGCATCAATGTCAAATCTAATCCATATAGAGATCTCTACAAGTATTACACTAGTGTACATGAGGACGTGGGATAATGAGTCCATTATCGAACCACTCTTCGTTGATGGATATCAACTTAGTTGATTGGCCTAATAGAAAGATGTGATCCAGTATTAACAAAGAGATAGGTCCTTGAGCAGATGATGCCGACACCGTAAGCTAAACTCTATCAACTATGTCTTTGTTAGATAACATAGTGAGAACAAGAGCTTAGACTCACCTTATGGAGCAAGGTCTTTCACTAACACTCACTGAGGTCGACTACGATGAGATATGCTCTCGTAATAGATGTCATTACACTCTACTACTTTGTCAGTTTGATAGTTTGCAAATAACTGAACATGCGGCTTATGAATGTGGTCATAATAACATCTCTATAGGATCAGAGATATACATGAAGGTCTTAAACGAACTTCATTCATCCGAATCAAGTGGCTCCAGACCACAGGAGCACGTGTTTGCTAAAGGTATTGAAACGCACATGGACTACTTGATTTGGAAGAATTATGGTAAATTATGTCTTTGCGTGTTCATTACGGATTTACATGGACTCTTGATGGATCAAGAGATGCTAATATGTATCAACATCCAAAGTTAGAATGAAAAAGATCTTAGGAAGACACGGTCTCGATAAGGCACTCGATGACTGTATTGATGATAATTTTCCATCAATCGGCTTAGGCGCTCTATAACTAGTGAGACCTACATATACTTTCATGATTAGTCAAAGTATTTGCTCTAAAGAGAGATCCATTGTTTTGTCTAAAGCAAGGTGACAAATGTGTTAAGAGATGAAGTTCTCATCTAAATACAATAAGACGCATCAATGTACTCAACACAATACGAAAGACTTGACATCTTATTCGCTATGAAAAGTTGTGAAGCTAAGTGTAGCTATATGTCCACGCAACGCCAATGTAATGGTAGTAACTCATTTTTCAATACTTAATGGTACGAAAGGTTGAGGCTTCTATCCTTACATAAAAAAGACACATCAAAAGCAAAATCAGAATCTACCAAGTTTTGTAGGTCAAATTCCACGGGACCTACAAGAAATCTCACTCATTGGAAAATAGTGAAATTATTACCATTGGAAAGGTCTATATGTCTACTTTCTAGGGACACCAACCATTTGGTCATATCTATCATATTAAGTGAGTTATGGCTGTTTTGTTAAAGTAGGAAGAATCTGTCCGAGAATCTGATTTTGGCAAAACAGTCAACTTCGACTGGACTTTGTGAACAGCTCCTGATGAACCAGAATGTGTGTAATATACGGTTGGAAAACTAAATGAGTCTAGTTTCCAAAACCATTTACGGTTTGTTCACATGTTTTTCCTAGAGGAAGTTATGGCTGTTCTAGTAACTGAAGATCATGTTGTGTGAAAATCTGATTTCCTGCACAAACTTATGTTTTGAATTCACAAGCGGCATTCTCCTCAAGATCTAAGTGTAAAAGATCATGTTTGAGGACAATACAACATGATTTAGATAATCATTGTCCAATGTCATATTTGAATACATGTTAAAGAGCATTGACATGTTAAGTTATTGAAACTTCCATGATTAGTAAAAATCAGGAAGAACCCTATGATTGATGTAAAGATCAGGGGGAGGTGCGAACTTCAGGAGGAGTCTAGCACATACATACATGTCATTATCAAATGTAAATGGTGTGTTGTACTTTTTTTCTCCTACGATCAAAATTTAGTTTTTCTCCCACAGGGTTTTTGTTCCTTGACGAGGTTTTTAACTGTGCGACATATTAGCACCACCGGCATACCGGCGTGCGGCACAAGGGGGAGTGTTCTAAGATATTCCATATATATGTTTTAGTCTTATGTCATCAGGATATGTAGTTAGAATATGATTATGTATTCTTTATCATTACCATATTGGTACTTTGTAATTCTCTATATAAAATGCTCATATCAACGAATAAGATGATGATTCTCTTGTTATCTCTTTCTCTACAGTTTACCCTTCATTAAAATATCTATCGGGAGATAAATAAGATGTCAGATAATTTATTCTCACAAATCTTGTTATATTTGATCGGCACAAACCGGATAACTGCAAACATAATAAATTAGAGAATCCAAATTAAGAAAGTACTAATCTCTCGTTTTGTGAGAAGATGAATGAAAATAATAAAGCATGGGTGGGCACAGTGAATGTGTACCCGGGGGCAGGAGATGGTGGATAATGATGACTCACAGAATCGAAAAAAGATCACATCAACCAAAGTGATGAATGCACTAATTTGGCCTAGCTAGCTACCACTGCCAAAACTGAAACCCTCCTCATCGTTTCTTTCTGAGATGTCAATCCTTGTTTACATTATCTCATATCTAATCTGGAGGAGCAAAAAGAACCCCACAACAGAGAAATGGGAAGGGAATAAACCCTCTTAATATTCATGCTACTTGTACTAAAGATGATCGTTCAAGCTTCTTCATCACATAATCTTGTCCATATTCCATTAGCATGTCGATTATTGGTATATTTTGGGATTGTTAGTCTGGCATATTATGTTACAATGCGAGATAGCTTCACAAGCAAGCCCGGACCTGAGCCGAGACCAATGAGGCAACAGGCTCAAGCACCAAATCTTGGGCGTCAAAAAATCTGAAAAAGGTGGGAAGAGGAAAGGTTCAGTTTAATTCGAGAATTCAAACATTGAAATCTTAAAAGATAGAGGTTTTGAGTGTCTGAAACTATTGACATGGATGTTGATGAACCAACCAAAGGTCTGTCCTCTCTTCGTCCCTTGTCAGATACGTATTTCATTCTTTATATTGCACACCATGTGTTTGATGAATAAAGGTACCCATGATTTGAGGACTTACCGTATTATGAATGACTACACAATGCTAGATTTTCGTTTGTGTTGTTTTGGATCTATTGTGTTTGCTACGATACTATTACGATGGAAGAGTTGATACGAAAGCTCAGTGTGTAAAGAGTGCATGAATTGTATTGTGGGAAAGAAACGGTGTGGGAACCATTTTTGAAACTCGTCTCAAGTCTCCAAATCTCAGGTCTGGCCCTGTTGACAAGTGATCCAAGAAAGGCTTCCTAATCCAATGATTATGCCATAATTTTTTTCATAAAATGATGCAAAAATTGTGTTGTTTGTTCCGCGATGATGTCCTTTATTGTTATGAAAATGGTGGCTAAAGTGCTACTCCTACAAGGTGAGGCCTAACTTGAATAAAACTCTTCCTATGAGGTATTTTTCACAACCGGATGATCGAGTGCTGGATTTCTTCAAGTATCAAACTCACATTCGTCCAACGATCGAGTGCTGGATCTCTTTAAGTATCAAACTCACATTCGCCCAACTATCAGGCCTAGCCATATTTCAGCTAAACCGAATCCATTCGGTCTAAAACTCTAGCTATTTACATTAGTGTCCAAGTGCAAAACTACAAGCAGCTTAATTTGTGCTCTCAAAAATCATGTGTTCAGTTAGCTTTGCTTTGTAATTGTAGCTGAATTATTGCTGTTGCGAAGTTTCGGTACCTTTAGAACAACCTTCCATTTTCCCAAAGTAGGTATATATCATTGGACCAGGGAGGCTCCTCATGATTTGAAGACAAATCTTGGCTGCACAGTTAATATTTTACTAGGTAGTTAGGCACTCATGATCAAATTACTAAAAGTTTATTAGAAGCCCCAGCTTTTTTGCCTTTGCCATGCCACCAGCTTGGGGCACCCTGCTGTTAAAGCTGCATGCTCTCAAAGAGACTTGAGACTACAGTCAAATTCTCTCTTTCCCCACTATGACTTGAAAGCAAAGGATTCAACAATAACAGTTGGGAAAAACAGGTATTGAATTTTGGCTAAGAAGATATGATACTGCAACCTAAATCTGCCTAAATTTTGTTAGGTAATGAAGGCTAAGGGAGCTCTCTGCTGCCTAAATAGTACGTTCATTTTAAAGCGAGAGTGCCGAGTCGAAATTTTCTATCTGAGTTCGACTCATTGTATCAAACATTAATAGGATACGAAACGTAAGGTTATTTGTTTTCAGTTTGTGCTTGACACAATAGGCTCATTACTAAATAAGTTGTAGTTATAAATGTGAGTCGGGTGACTAGACCAAAAGAGGATGTAGTCTATTTATTCTTAAGGATTAATTTCAGTTTTCGCCCCCTCTTCCTAAAGTTTGAGATTAACATCATTTCAGTCTACATACTCTTAATTTTGAAAATTTACCCCTTAAAGTTTTTAATTTTCATAAATCATGTCTAATTGCTGAAATTTCATTTAATTTGAACATTAAATGCTAGCATAGAATCTTTATATTAACGGTCTCAAAAGACGATTGTTGTTGTTATAAGACTATTTTAGCCCTTAAAGTGAGTTATATAATCAAAATCAACTTTCAAATTAAATGGAATTTCAGCAATTGGTCATGATTTATAAAAATTGAGAAATTTTTCAGAGCTCCTATAGGACCACGTGACAGTCTGATGTGGTCCTCAATTCCGTTTAAATTTTGACATGTAGATTTTCATGATGAAAAACTATTTTTGCAATTTAATCAAAGATCATTTTGGGTTTCTTGTTGTTTTTTTAAATCCTAAACCCTAAACCTATACCCTAACCATATACCCTATACCCTAACCCCTAAACCCTATATCATAAACCCTAGGCCAAACTCATAAAAGACCTATGATGGTCATTTCACAAAATATAGAAAACCTTAGTTTATATTTTAATTGTCATAAATCCACATGTTAAAATTTAATTCGCAAGGGAGGATCACGTCAGACTACCACGTAGTCATTCGAGAGCATTTTAAAATTTCTCATAAAAATTGGAAAATTTAAGAGATAAATTTTCAAAATTGAGAGAACGGAGACTGAAATGAAGTTAACTCAAAACCTCAGGGGGGTAAAATGAATTTAATCTTATTCTCAATTTGTAAGCGGCACGGTAGGCTCTACTGAAAATGATAGTTCTAAATGTGATCCGTGTGACTAGACTGAAAGATATGTATTTCATTTATTTTCAATTTGTGTTCGGCACAATAGGCTCACTACTAAAACAAATTGGTAATTATAAATGTGATCTCACTGATCTGTACCAAAAGAGGATGTATGAGATAAATATTGTTTTTGTCCAAAAAACAAATTAATTGTGTTACGCCCAACAATTTGTCCTCAAAAAAGCCTTCTAGCTAAGTCATGAAATGGGAGTGAAATGTGCACACCCACAATTACAATCCACACACCCTGACCTATTTTTAATTGTGAAATTATTAAAAAAATGTCGCTATCTTAGATAGTTTAAAGAGAAAAAATATATATATATTTTTATATTTCTACAATAAAAAGTAGGTATGCGGATTATAATTGGGTGCATGCGAATTTCACTCTCCTTACTGAAATTGATTCAAATAAAGGCACATTGTTAGTCACATAAGGCACATTTCACTCTCATGGTGGTGCTTCTAGTCTTATTATCATATTAGAAGGCGGATGACTTTGTCCCCAAGGCAGTGGGATAGTTGTTGTTGTTGTTGTTTTAAGTGGATCATCAGAACTCATAGTGGGGATAGAAAAGAAATATAGATCATGAAAATGTCCGAAGATGAAACCCACAGAGTGCCATGTGTGCCTTATAAGTCTTGAATGGCTGCTTAAACAGAAAAGAATAATGATAATAGAGAAGAAAAAGAGAGCCCCCAATTCACACTTCCATTATATAACCTAATCTTAATTCCTTTGCCTAATAGAAATCATTTGTAAGGACAACTGTAATTATGTGCTAAATTATTGTGAATAAAGTGTGATGTTTCACAAAGAGAGAGTTTACATCAGAAATGTTACCTGTCAGAATATGAATTTAAAAGAAGAGAAAGCAAAAGAGAGAAAAAGAACCATAAGGAAAAGCAGAATGAGCTCATGAACGTGAAAACCACAAGTTAGATTGGAAACTAACCAACATGATCATTTGAGTAAGGATCAAACTCCAAAGGCATATATATAAAATTATAATTTCAAGTGGATAGAAGTAAATCTCTATTTACCAAGGGTATAAAATTTTACCATGAATTGTATACAGTGGTTGTTTATCTAGGTTCCACTGTGGTAATGGTAATTGTGTTTCCTGTGTTGCTTTTTCCTTGGCCTCTTGAGCTATCAAAGTCCATGGAACCTCTTTCTATAAAGAATCCAGGCTCCTTTGGCTGAGGCAAAGTTGCTCCCTCATTGCTTAACATGAGAACCATAGATGACATTACTGGCCTGTCTTTAGGCAGCTTTTGAACACAACAGACCCACTTGAATGCACCTTAGCTATTCAAACTCAACAGAAGAGTCCTCCAAGCATATCTCCATTAGCTCCAAACCCTTGTTTTGTTTCCACAATAACCATGCCTGGAGAAATAGCAAACCAATATGACTATAATTAGTCATTAAAACTACTAGAGATTTGAAGTGGCAAGAAAACATAAACATGTAATGGTTACAAAGATATTCACCTTATAAAAGTTGAAATGAGACATAAGTGAGCAACCATGTTTACGCTAAAAAATTTCAAGAACTGTGGCAAATCTAACTTTAAAATGTATTGTTCTTCACTTGTGATTTGAGTCCCTTGGAACAGTTTCCATAGGGTCCTAGGACGTGCTATTTGGGGTTCCATATGCAAGTTTAGAGCACATTAGATGCTCCAGATGCTGAAAATTTTTGCACCAACTAATTGATACTTACATGTCCCAAAAGATTGTGATGGTGATCAGGATGATGAAACCCTCTGTTCTTTTTGCCACTTACTATCTCTAACAAAAGCACTCCAAAGCTGAAGACATCAGATTTAACTGAAAAAATCCCATCAATTGCATACTCCGGGGACATGTATCCACTGCAAGTTCACAACACAATTCAAATACTATTGGTGATCATAATTGGAAAGGAACATGATTCATTATCTATGCTAGTGCTAGAATAATAACAACTCACTATGTCCCAATTACTCGTTTTGTTTTAGCTTCGGTCTGATTGTGTCTGAAAATTCTTGCTAAACCAAAGTCAGAAATTTTAGGGTTCAACTCATCGTCGAGTAAGATGTTGCTACTCTTAAGGTCCCTATGAATGATTCTTAGCCTGGAGTCTTCATGTAGGTAGAGAAGTCCTCTAGCAATGCCAATTATTATGTCGCACCGCTTTTGCCACTTCAGCAACAACTTCTTGTTTTCATCTGCACTTGTCATGCATGACATGACTTTTGTTCAGTTTTCCTCTTCTGTGATATAATCAGGGTATTTTTTTTGATTGCATAAATATTAGAGGGTAGAATTACCAAAAATAAAACAGTCCAAGCTCTTGTTCGGCATGTACTCATAGATTAGCATCCTTTCTTCTCCTTCGATGCAGCATCCGAGAAGTTTAACTAGATTCCAGTGCTGAAGATTAGCTATCATTGTAACTTCATTCTTAAACTCTTCAAGACCTTGCCCAGAATCTCTGGAGAGTCTCTTTACTGCTACAAACTCTTCTTGTGTTAACTTGGCCTGAAAATTAGTACTAATATCAGCTGAAATGGCTTCTTCAAATTGAGATCAACTATTGCATGTTACCTTGTAAACCGGACCAAAACCTCCCTCTCCTAGTTTGTTTGTCCCGGAGAAGTCATTGGTGGCAGTTGCTATTGTACCATAATCAAACAGTGGCAACTCCAAGTCCTCCTCACTGGTTCTTGAGCCTGTGAAAGAGTAATTTTCAGCTTTCAGTTTTCAATTTTCAATTTTTTTAACAACAATGAGAAGAACATATAAAAACAGGCCTCTTTGTCAGTGTCGTATATATTTTCTCAAACTTTTTCAGCAAAGGAAACGTGCAAGCTTACCCCTTTCCTTCTCTCTCTTCTTCAGATAAATATACCAGCATGACAAACCCAGAAAAAGAAGCATAAAACCTGCTGATGATATGACTGAGATGAGCACTATTCTCTTATGTTTCTGGCTGGTATCACCTAGTAGATCATGTAATACAGAATTTTAGAAATTAAATCACAAATATACATATCCGGTCTTTTACTTTCATATGGTATGTTACCCCAATTTTTTCCAAATCAGCAGCATTTCAAGCATTTAGGCATGCCTAAATTGAAGCCTTCATGAACATACACACATCTTTTTTCTGACCTATAAATTTTGAACCTTGCAAGTTGCAACAAACAAATTGAAAGCATGAAGCTATGTGTTTAATGATATGGGATTGCAGAACCTAGCTGCTAGTTGTTCCTAACGTGCTGATTGCTAAATGTAAAAGATTAAAGAGCCTAACTACAATAAATCAGGAGCCAATTAGTAGCATTAAAGCAGAATAGGTCACTTACCTAGTTCGGAAGCTGGCATCCGAATATATATCTGGCCACCATCTAATTCAACAATCTCTCGCATATCAATCAGCTTGCCTAACCACATCAGACAAGCTTTGTTTCCACTGGTTATATTTGAATTAGCATAAGCCACACAGGAACAGTTCCTTAAACACTCTGCCTCACAATCCCCACTGAGGAGCAAGTTTTTGTTCACCCGAAAATCCAACAAGTCTGGCAGTTTCACATTATTAATCTTCACAAAACCTTCCCTTTTCTCACAATGCAGTCTTGTCCGCCTCGTGCACCCTCTTGTCCAGTTAGAGAACTCCCATTCCTTTGGAGATATGGGAACAAACCCCTGCAAGTATTCACAAATAGGTGAATTGTAAATCTTGCAAATGCCATTTGCCCCACACTTGCCATAAACATCACACTGATTGTTCTGCAGAGTGTACAGAACTGCCCATTCACTGCTCCCTCCATTCACCACTAGCCGCTGAGCCAATCCCGATTCAGTCATTGTCACTCTTGTTAGAATAGAATCATCAATAACCTCATATGTGTAATACATCTCATTGGTATTTTAGACAAAGGTTCGTATCAAAAAAGGTTTGGTTTGAACAACCGAACCAGGAGTACCTGAAAATCGAAGACCATTCCAAGGCCCTGTCCTGAACACTTTCTTTGATCCTTGAGCAACAACAAGTTGAGGCAACTCAGGGTTATCAATCCTATATGTATATTCTCCAAGGGAGGGATCACTAGCATCTTTCCAACTAGTCAAGAAACGGTTTTGGCCAGTCCGGAAATCCCACCCTACCTTCATATCTGGTAAAAGCGTGTCTGATGGGTAATCAAAACTTTGATATACTTATGGAATCTGCTGCTGCTGTTGTTATAAGCGCCTGGTCTATAACAACAAGATTTCCTGTCACCAAAAGCCGCGCAACTGGGTTTTCGGCAACTCTGGAAGAATTCGAGGACCAAACTGTGTTGTTCATTTCATCTGAGAGAATAAGGCTGCCCTTTTCTGATAATTTCAAGGCTCCATTGGAATCTGGAAGTGGGTTTTCTCTGTTTGCAACCCATACAACAACATCTGGAAACTTCTCGTACCCTAGTCCCAAGTACCATGCTGTAGAATTGGGAGGGGAGAAGAGTCCTAGTACAAATCTTTGGTCGTAACTAAGGTATCCGAGCCGGTGATGGATTCTGATGCAGAAATGGTATCAGCTGCAATGGAGAAATGCAAGACTAAAAGTAGGAACAGAGAGATGAAGATGAAAATAAGGACCTTCATCTCAGTCGGAATTTGCAGCGGCAATATTCCAGTGTCAAATAGTATATACAATATAGTATCCGAACAATGCCGAAGTCAGCACGGAACAATTATACAAGGTTTGACCTGTAGGTAGCTGCCAGAATCCTCCCATCACTTCCCCGCCTTGTTTCACATCTTAAAGTCAACCATCGACTTTAAGTCCCCCCCCCCCCCCCTTTTGAAGAAAATAATGAACACTCCAACAGTAGCATTAGGATTTCGGAGTTTGTAACTTTGCAATTTTTTTTTTTTTTGGATAAAAAATGGAGGCCAAGTGACCTATCTTCCTGGGAACGGAAGCAATTTAAGTATGATCCGTCCCCAATGAATGGTCTTCACAAGCTGCGGTTCAACCAAACTAAAGACCTTCCATTAGCTGGAGAAACTCACGCCATGCTTCCACTAGACCAACCCCATGGGTTTTAGTTTGAATTTTTTTTTCATCACCTTTTGAAGTTTTCATAGTAAAAAGAAAAACCCTAATAATTAGTCTTATTGTAGCTTTCTTTCCTTTTTTTTGGTGACTAGACACTAGACAGTACAGAAAACCACCACTTTGGTCAAAACAGACTATTTGGAATAAGATCATATGTTCAAGAATTAAAAATGAAAAATACAAAAAAGATAGATAGCTTTTAAAACTAGTAATAATAGATGCTAAATTTAATTTACTGCCAAAACTTTTGGTGGTAAACAAATGAAATTATCTGCAGACTTCACTCAGATCAGTGGACTAATTCAGCTACAAGCATGTTACAACATTCCTAGATTCACTATAGCCCACCTACCTCTCAAGCAGCATTACCAATTCGCAGTGTACAGTATGTGGAAACAGGTCAACCGCCATTGCTTTTACAGATCGAAAAGGCTCTGAAGCGGGCATAGACTTTGCCCTGTGCCGTGCCAGACCGGCACTGCTCATGTTTCTCCAAACTCGGTTGTTCTTGTTCTTTTCAATTTTATCAGGGGAAGGTGTACAAAGTTCGATGGCATTTGCCACCAAGGTTTCAGGATTGCAGGAGATGTAGCTAACACCAAATAAGAATAAAAGTTAGATTCCAGTAAATAAATGAAGCTTATAAACTCAAGGGGAAAAGCATGAAAACTAACACAAGCCTCCGTAATCCAGAATGAGTTCTCAGAGCTTTGATCACCTGCATAAATGAACAATAATCAAGTTCAACTAGATTCAGAGTGTATATTGGCATCAAAATACAAAAATCATCAATGACATTGACATTGTTAGGTGCATATGCTGTAGCCAGTATCGTTTTATCTAAATTTAAGTCCACAGATGCTTGTTATAAGTACATTTTTGTCTAAAATAAATAAAAATAGATCACCCAACCAAGAACATGTCACGAACATTGTGGGAAATCTAAATATACTGTATATCGAAATGTATGTGAGATGGAAACAATTGGGAGCAAAAATTATGCATATATGTCGAATGGAATCAAACTTACTGTTGGATGAAGTCCGCTGCGTGGAGGATCAACAATAGCAACAATATTCTTGAAACACTTTTCAGAGCTGCAACTTTGCTGAAGTTCATGCATGCCATTTTCTATACTATCAGATGCAGTTTTACCATTTTCAGGCTCATGGCTTGAACTCTCTTCAGGGTTGGGTTTTTCATCCTTTATTATTGATATCTCTTCATCAGTGGCTACTATTTTCTTTTCGTCAGTAACTATAGCTTTGCCACTACCTTCAATGGCATTAGTGACTTGCTTCTCAGATACAGTAAGGTACTCTTCCAATAAAGACCGCATCACATCCTCTGCCTATTGCATGATGGATGACAACATCCCAAATAAAAGAAATTACAAATTCTTCCAAAAAAAAAATTAAAAAATTAGTGAGTTGATTGGGAGAAAAAGTGAATTTCTTCCCTTGATTGCACCAAAGTACAATGTATTTGTTCATTGATCAAAAGGCATAATATACTTTAAATTATATAAATCAATAAATAGATGTGAATGACAGCCCTTATTCTCACCTTTGAACACACAAATCTACAGTTTTTTATGCCATTAATTTCAGCATTCCTCTGAGCATCTAAAACTGCAGAAGCATTCATTTCGATGCCAACAACCTGCAAAAAAATTAAAATACAGGGAACGCAAGTTTTAACAACTAGAGGAAATTTAAAAACAAGATTTGGGAAGGCTAGGATCATGACTATTACCATACCAACACAATGTGCTAAAGTCAGCCCAATTGTTCCTGTCCCACAACATATGTCAAATAGCAAGGTATCAGGACCCAACTCAGCCCAATCCCCTGCTAGCGAGTATAGTTTCTCTGCAGCAAGGGTATTAACCTGCAATATAATTGAATATATGAATAATTACTATTGCAAGATAAACCTTTCTGATGAGCATGAAGAACACAACAATCTGATGCCCACCTGGAAAAATGCTGTTGGTGATATACAGAAGTGAAGATCGCTTATATAGTCATGAATTTTTGGTTCTGTCATGTTGTTGGTGGCCTGGATTCAGAACCATTCTCGGCTTTAGAAATACATAATGAGTGTAATGGAGCATCAACTGGTGCTACGTTTGATATTCCTTGGTGATCCTGAAAAAAAAAAATCATCATAAAAAGATCATGCTTTTAATTAAAGATAAAATTCAGAACGCAAAAGGACCAACATTCTATTGAAATAGGCCCAGCCTATCATTGAGCATAATTTCACGTGACATTGTTACAAACTTTTGTTATGAGTAAGTTTATAGAAAACTTGGACACGGGGAATAAGTACCTGAATTACTAAGGCTGTTAAAGGTAAAGATAGAGAATTTTCCGTGGCACCTGCAGAAAAAGCTTGTGCAAGCCTCTCAAACTCACTGGTCACCAGTGAATTGTCAAATCCCGCAGTTGACACCTATAAAAAGATGAGGGTGAGAACATTAAATTGGTTTAGTTATATGATTTGTCAATGTTTCAATCACAGTTTTTTCTCCAATTTTTAACTAAATTCACTACTGTAAAAAAAAGGGAAAGGGCAAAAAAAAAAGAAAAAAAAAAGAGACACTAGTAAATGTACTAACCTGAACCATAAGCAAGATCTCTGATATGTTGAGCTCACAATTTTCAGCATCATAGACCGAGCCTGATCTCCCTTCTCGAACCTTAGAAGACATATCAAAACACCACATATTCAATGATTGAAAGGATTACACCACTTTTCAGGTACATAGCAGTAGATTATGTATTTCTCTACTTGGAACAGAAGCAGTTACGATATGTCATACAGAAATATACTTACCGTCAATTGACGCCAGAAACCATTATTCTTAAATCTGTTCCAAACTGGTAAACTTGATTGTTGCAAAAATTCCTGAAAGATAGTAGCAAATTTGCAAGAAATTGCAGAAACATTTGGGCAGTCTAAAGGTTCCTCAACTGCTGTAACACCCTCCCTGTAAAGAGTTCATTCAGTAAAAATAAAGCCCAGATGAACCACCAAAAACTTCAATAAAAATGCAAGTACCTAAAGTTTCCAAGCACAAACCCCACAGTTACTTTTCCCCGTAGAGAATGCCCAACCGAAAACTCGCACTTGTTACGATATCCATTTACAACTGGGGATGCTAGTATACCCTCCAAAATGCAGGGAAGACCACCTACAGTAATCAACAATTAAATCATAAGAGAATAGTGAATATATGACAGCATTCCAGGTTTATTTCAGCATTCATCTTGAAATTGTAAGGTGTATGACCATCACCTATTTCCCTAGACTTTAAAATCCATTCTGGAAGTGGAACACCATTAGGACAAGCTTTGCGAGCATTCCTGGTCTGAAAATAAAAGTTCCAGCAGTTTAGAAGTCGGCTTCCATGCGTAACGTACAAGGACATAGATGGTAGTAAGAATCTGCGTAACAGAGAACAAAGACAAGCTCACTAACAAGCTTTTTGAGAATCAGTGTAACAGAGCTCTTTTTTTGCTCCAATTGATCAGCACAAGGCATATGAGCAAGGGGAGTCACCACAGTACGGGCACTTCGTCCCTTCATCCCATCACCATCCTCAACCCCATCTGCCACCATAGAGTCTTCCCCACTCTCCCCAATCAATGGTAAACCCAATGCTGATTTAGTTTTCTTTTCAAATGATCGAAGAAGGACATCTGCAACCTTTATATTGTTGTTCCCAATTGATATCCCATCCAACGCCTGTCACATAGAGATTCACAAAGAGATTTTCAAATGACAGTTAGTTGTCGATTGGTCTCAAGTGACTATCAGACATATATAAGCCAATTCTATCAATTCCTTTATAATTTTTATAAAAGAAATGTATTACTTCACACCAACATTTGCCTTCTAATATTTGAAACTCCTAAGAACTTAGGATCATGAAACTCTGTTATATTTGAAGGTAAACTACAGATTTCAAAGAACACATTTTGCTCCCTCTAAATTCCAATACAAGTGTACTTGACATATTACATGGTTTGTACCTTGACAGCAATTTCGAGTTGTTCTGCACTTTCGAAACTCATAAACCCCCAAGCCATGCCTTTCTTCTTCTTCGCCGATTTATATTGAATACCCTGCCATTCATTATCATATACCAACTTCCACAGTTAAAATTCATAATCTAAAATGTAAAAACCAGCAAGTAAAAAACAAATTACTTGCCTGCTCACTAACGAGATCCTTCAACCTATCCGACTTCCAGTTCCTGGGAAAATGGACCAGGCATTTACTAAGAGCAGGATCCGACCCGAACCCGTCTCCCTCACCTTCCTCGTCATCATCCTCCAGCGCCTCCGTCATCATGACGTCATCAATGGCGGCACATTCCTTTTCCTCCTCGCACGACTTCTGCGCCGCCTTCTTGGCCTGCTCCGACGTCGGGTCCCAAGTATTATCGGGTCGGGGCCGGAGCTCCGCCTCACTGTGGGCGTAGCGGTACCCGGCGCCGTGGCCGCAGGAGGCGTCCTGGCGGCGGAAGAAGGAGCAGAGGCTGGTCTTCCATAGAGAGTGTTGCTTCTTCTTCCTCCTCCGCGTCACGCTTGCGCTTGTCCCCTGAAACGGCGTCGTCTTGAGGAGAAGGTTGGGTTTCCGCGTCGTGCGGGGGTTCGGTAGAATCGTGGCCGTTGATTTGGGATTGTGGGGTTTGGATTTGAGGTACAGAGGGGAGGTCAGTTGGAGAAGACATTGTGTAAGAAGTAGAGTGTACTTGAGCTTCTCGGTTTCTCACAGGTAAGTTCAGTTTTAGGTTTCGTGTTTGTAAACCCTAAATCCTCTCCTCATAAAGCAAACTCAGCCGTCCATTCTTAATGAATGGCTAGAATGTTTCTTGCATTATTTTTTTAAGATATCTCATCTATCCCGTTTTTTCTCCAAATTCTCTTCTCATCTTTTCTCTAAAATTGACATAACCTATTCCCCATTAGTTCTACCTCCACCTCCCCATCTCTCACCTCCCCACCTTTGTTTCCTTCACTAGCCCGCTATATTTGTTGTTCCTTACCATCACCACCACCCAAAACTCTTTTCTTTCTCAAGCCACCCATCCACCCCGCCACCTCCTCAGATCGGGCGAGCGACGGAGGAGAGAGTCAGAGCTCGTGACGGAAGAGGGAGGCAGAGTGAGCGAAGGAGGAGGGAGCGAACGACGACTAGAGAGAGAGAGAGCGGACGACGACAGCAAAGAGAGCGAGCGACGGCGAACATCCGGAGGAGGGAGCGGCAGAGATAGAGCAGCCCGATATGGTTCGATATTTTGAAGAGAAGAGGAAGAGGTAAGTTGGGTAGATGTGAAATGGGGTTTAAAAATTAACTAAAAAGATCTCAGTCATTGGTTGAAAATAAAAGGTTGAGATTGATTCATGAGGAAAAGCTCTGATTCGTGTTTGCGCAATGTGACCCAGCGTAATTTAAGCGTGCGTGTATTCAAATTAAAACGAAAACGGGTACCGATCCGGACCCAGGCGCATGGGAAAATCTTTGGGAAAAAAAACAAAAACAAAAAAAACTTGGTTTTAATACCACACTTCTTTAGCAAAGGCTAATTATAGTGAAGAGCAACACAAAGATGGAAAACTTCTAAATGGACACTTGTAAATTTGAAGGAGACAAAAAAAAGGACATAGCACCTAGCTTTCAAGACCAGGCCACAAATGAAATGGTGCGGAGGCACCGAGCGCCTACATGGCGACTAATCGAGCTTAAACGGAGATTTTTAGACTTTGTCATACTCGTGCGACATGAGTAATAAGATGTTCTTTTGTCTCATATCTTATCAACTATTGACACGTTTACAAAAAATGTAAACAACTAACGACACGTTTACATAAAATGTAAACAAATGTCATGTATGGAAGATAACATGAATGAAATAAGTCTTGAACCAGAGACAAGTGGAATGTAAACCAAAATGATTTATAAACTTGTCTCCCTTCTTAGATATCAAGTTTTACAAATATCAATTTCTTGTAGTGAGAGGTGACCTACACCTATTCTAATACCTATACAAAAGAATCAAAGACACCAAGATCATTGGCATACCTACGTATGATAATAAATGCATAAAATTTCACACACTGAAGTATACCGTAAAAATAATACAGGTTAAGAACCCGTATGAAGTCGATTTTGGATTGAAATTGTGTTTATGAGTAAATCAATGTTTTGTTTTCTGACCTTCATTTTATCTGATATTAATATTTTTATCATGATGACATTTTAAAACCCTTTATTTGGATATGACCCAACGATTGCTTTACGTAATAATGGTAATCATGCATCGACCCTTATTTCAATAAGTATGAGAAAATATAAAAAAAATTTGACGCACACATATACTCTGGTAGATATGTAATAAAATAAGAATGGAAGAAGCATAATTCGAGTTGATTTTGAATCAAAAACAAGACAAACAATTTAATGAATATACATTTTGATACTCCAAATTTAACAACAAAGCCAGATTCAGATACAGTAAGTCAACAACAGCATGAACAGTGCAAACATCTGCAGAAACTTGCAAGTAACAATAACATATGTTCCATAAACAAATATACTGAAACCAAAAAGGTTTAGAACAAGCCAGACAACAAAAACAATCAATATAATTTGTCAACTCTATTAAGCACTCCAAAACAAGTAAATCTAACTACGGTTTGCAAAACTATAACAAGGAAAGAAAACAAGGGAGTTCTGAAAACTAAAGAGACTATAATTATTTTCACCATTTTATTCTTTTCTGAAAAAAAATACAGTATAACCAACTCTCTGACACGAGGTACTATGGTTCTTAGTGTGCAATATACGTAGAACCGCACCCCTTGTAAGAAAGTTGGGCGCTGTATGCTTCTGTATTGTTCTTTTTCTTTTTTAGATGGATTTTACAGCATTTAGTCACAGTATGCTAACCTAAGGCACCATCAGCTGCATTGTTCACCTTGATTTCCAAGAGGCGTTCAACTGATTGCCTACAGACAGGGCATCTATTTGTCTGGAACCTCAAAACCT
The DNA here is from genome assembly GCA_034370585.1 of Fragaria x ananassa. Lineage (NCBI taxonomy): Eukaryota > Viridiplantae > Streptophyta > Magnoliopsida > Rosales > Rosaceae > Fragaria > Fragaria x ananassa. The sequence goes on from CP139764.1 coordinate 22,224,417, forward strand.
TGGCACAACCACTGCACATGCACTGCAGTCACCAAAATAGAACATAAATAACATTTAACAAAATTATAATAAAAAATTTAGATTAACCTAAAACAATTAAACTCAGACAAAGGTGACTGATTAAAAAGGCGGATTTAATCATACGCAACACTCATTGTTTTCTACAGAGAACAACAAATCTACTGTGGACAAACATAAATTTACAGGAGTTAAAGAGGTGTGGAGAGAATGGTAATAATGTTTTGTGTCATATCTATGTACGCTGAAGAGATTACGCTAACTGAAGTGACTTTTTTTTTTCAACCACAAGAGTGCACTCCAAAGGAATAAAATAGAAAAGAAAGGAAGAAGTAAAATCCCCACGTACCATATGCCGGCAAGGGAGGACAGTTGTATCTCGAGGTTCTGACAAGCAAATTATACATTCTTTTCCCGCTTCATTATCATTTTGTTCACCTTCAACTGCATTCCCAATACCATAGATCTCCTGCAGCTCATACCTCATATTATCCACCCATAGTATCTGTTTCATCACCCGCACTTTGTACTCACCATTCTCCTTCTTTTCAAACACTGCCTGTGTGATCTGAGAGTTTCCAGCAGAATTTCCATCTGATTCCCGTTCACCATCATTTGTGGTGTGTGCTTCAGCCTTCACCACAAGAGGATAAACTTCTGCGTCCTCCTCTTTTGTCAACCCTATCTCCTCAAACAATGAAAAGTCGATCCCAGTTCCGCAAGGTTGTCTAAACTTTTGACCAAGACCTTTGTCGAACAGCACTTTGACAGGGCTAAGCAAGCTCTCCTTTGTCGCTATCAAGTTAAAGTCTGCATCTTCTTTAGCAAAAAACATGACGGTAATGCTGTAGCACCAAAACAGGGAATAAATGTAAGCAAAGAGGAATCCTGATTTCAAAAGCATCATATGAATGTATCTGACACTAAAAGAAATATGTAAGAATCTGCTATCCAACATTGAAGACAACAACTTAGTAAGTACAAGAAGCATTTGGTTAATCATACTTGTCTCATCAAAACAAACATTCTGATTCTCTTTAACAAATACAGATTCACTCACAACCATGTCACCAAGAACTTTTACCCACACTTGAGAGCTAGACTGCACCCCTTTAGACTACTCACATGTTTTAGAAAGTTGACTTGATCAATTAACCCACATTCAACTCAAGAGCGCATATAAATACTACCCAATATGAACCCCACATCTAACTTCAATTCAAAAAAATCCAATGCAATTCAATAAGTACAAACATCACTACGCATTGATCATATACCAACAAACCTCACTCATGAAATTCAAGCAAGTCTACCTTCCGGGTGCGGCGGCATCAAAAGTGAAGGCAACAACAAACTTGCCAGGATTCTCCTCATCCGGCTCGACCCTCAAAGAATCCTTCTTGATATTCACATCATTCTTAATAGTGACAGTCTTCTGATGCTCAACAAAGGGAGCACCCGGAAGAGGCGGGGGAGCACCATAAGGGTACTGCCCCGGAACCCAATTCCCCGGCGGAGGAGGCGGGCCCATGAACGCCCCTCCGCGGTGGTATGCCCCCGGCACAGGCGGCGTTGGGTAGAATGCGGAGTAGTGGTAAAACTGAGCATGACTTGGATTAGGACCGGTGGGGTATTGGTGGAATTGCCCCGGATTGAGGATTGGTTCGTTTGGATATTGAGGAGGGTAAGGTGGTGAGGCACCAGGGTAAGGGTATCTACCCCCACCGTTTTCGGATTGTGGAATAGCCGGATCCGGAGGCGGCCGGTGCCTCCGGCGACCGGCGCTACTGCTTCCGATTCCCATTTTGGAGAAACTCAGTTTCAAAGCCGGAATCTTTTCAGTTTGGCGAAATTGTTACGAAAACCTGTTGAAATATAAATTTTAATTAAACGATTTTGATACAATCAGCAAAACCCAGAAGAAGAAAAAAGGCAAAGAAAATTACTTACAGTATATAAACTTGGTTTAGGCGAAAAACGCAGAAGGGTAGGCGTGGATTGCGATTGTGAGTGAAATTGAATCTGGATTATTTGGGTTATTGGGTGATCCACCGACCCAAACCAACCGAGACGACGACCACCGGCACTACCTTTTAGGAATAAAAAGCGTTTGAACCTCTGGCAGGTTTTTGGGTCTATCACAACGTCATTATTTTGTTTCTGGATGAACCCGAAAATGTGCGCAGCTTCCTTCTGTTTTTGTAACAAGAAAATCGAAAATTCTTGTATGCACGAAGGTACAAGTGAATCAAGTATTTATTAAAAAATCTTAACCGTTAATATTTATACTTAATTTTTTATTTAAATATTAAATAATAAGATAAATGTAATCCAACGGTCTATTCATCTTGGTTTAAGTGCACCTTGATGCTTTGAATCCTCTCTGCAAGAAAATAGACTGTCACAAGAGCATCGTTCTCCTTAGACACATGGGTTCATCTATGTCGAGCAAGTTTAGTATATACTAGGTTAGAATCAATAGAAAATTTCACCTATATAGAATCAAATTAGTATCACTTTTATAAATGGGTAACTCCGTATAAACTCCTGAATAAAGTTTCGTGTTAAAAAGAAAACTAACTTTTTTTATAAAAAAAATTACATAAAAATAAAATAAAATAAGTAAACACTTAAGACACGTTTTTCTTCGAAGCACATTTCTGGCGTTTCTTCGCATGGCGCTAGTCCGGCAATGAGGTGCTCCAGCGTCTATGTTGGCCTTTGGTTGCACTAATATATCGATATTGTTGTTCAGGCATGTGGTTGTTTCCAGGATTGATTTTTCTTCATTGTTGATACTTAACAGTGGTGGTTGGCAACGGTTTAGAGCGCTAGGAAACCAAAATGTGGGTGGGTTCTTGTATGTATGGTAAGGACAAGTTTATTGTTATCTTTGACGTGGTGGCGTCAATATGGCGTGCATTTCTTAGGATAGAGCTTTCCTTTAATGAAAAAAAAAATTTATTCTCTCTCTCTCTCTCTCTCTCTCTCTCTCTCTACCCCAACCTTCATCACTTTCATGGTGGCGGTGGGTTTGGGGCTAGTAGCGGCGGCAAAGGCGGATATGTTGATGATGACCCCGGCTGAACTAATTTTAGAATTTTCCAATTTATTTAAATGGCATGTTGTCATGTGTTGTCATGGATTATCTCTGCTACCTCAATAGTTTACCGCAACTAATATATTTTTGGCATCCTGCTCTAGGATCTACACTCATTTCCCATATAGGGTTTTGATTTTGGATGTAAATCTTGTAATGTTCTTCATCATATATTGTTTTGGTTGATTTTTTTTTTGTAGCAACCATCAAACATATGGTTGAGGGAGGGCGTTAAGAATGTAAGGATAGATATGTCATTTTCAAGTAATTATTACCCTATATATATATATATATATATATATATATATAATGAGATGTATTGTTCACTATTCACCCAAAAATACAAGATGTAACATTCAAGCCATTCATGCATTTTCTTTAACTTTTATGCATGGTTTGTTGCAGCCTAGAGTCTAGGAGGGGACTTTTAGAACATTAAAATTGTTAAATTCAACAAATCAAGTATAAAGTTGTAGGAAATGTTTACACCCAAATTAATATTTTATAGGATAATAATTGTATAAATGAATATTAATTAAATTCATGATCCACGTCACACCGGCGAGTCCAAAATAATTGGGTTTACAAGTGATGACCCGCCAACAGAAGCATGCAAGCAAATCGGTCAGTTCGTGTGAGTCTAGGAGTTTACATGTGAATAAACTAGCATGCGAGCTGTGTAGAAGCCTTCGCACACAAGGGCTGAAATTATTAGGCGAGTTGAAGAGTTCGCACATATCAAAACAGTGACATGAGTTGCATGCGAGCTAGACGCATAAGATGATGTACGACACAAGGAAGCATGTATAATCAAGGAGTCTTCTCCTTGAGTTGTATTCGGCTTTGCGCATGAGACTTCACCAATAAACAAGAAGAGGAGTTCGTGTAAGAGAAGGGCTAAAGCATTGGTCGCATGCGTTGACTATTTGGATAAGGAAGCAATTATCCTTAATTGCTTAGGAGATTATGTGAATGATGCGTGCATGTGAGGTATGTACATTGGTTAAGGGATCTACTCCTTGATTACATGTGGACGACCAACCAATAGTGCAAATCTCCACAAGTTCTAAACCAACTCTACTACTTTCAAGAAGAGCAACGACGAAGAGTTGATAAGGACTGCTTATCTTAACGTTGAAGACTTCTACATGTCTTTGACATGTTTTGGGCCAATACATGTGGCTTTTAAATAAGTCTATATAAGGGAGTTCGAGGATGTTTCTCTAGACACACTCAACAACTCAACAAAAATACAATACAACTATTGACCTAGTCGAACCCATACGCTAAAGCATCTAGCCTTAGCAACCCTTTTCCTTTCAAGCTCCCCAGAGCTTTGTCCTTTTTTTCTTCATTTCCAGTTGAAGCTCTGCTCGATCTCACGTTGAACATCGACATTATGACGCTCAGGTGGACTACTGTAAGTCCTTGCCTAGTACGCAAGGCGAATCTGAAAAACCATGCGGTGGAGTTGGTGCTCTCTCTATCCTCAGTCGCTTGATTAGAAGCAGAAGGCTAAGCGCACCGCACTACTACAACCACTACTTTTCGCGTCCGCGCGGTGGCACGCCCGTAACGACTAAAAAAGACTTTGCATACCCAGACTTACTAGTGTGGCCAAAACAGGAAATCGAAACAATACCTTGAGATGAAAGGGTTTTCTTGGGATTACGATAGCTTTCACTAAATCCAAGAGAAAAAAATAAAATGGAAATTAAATTTCAAACAAAACCTTGTGATGAAGGTTTCATTAGTTGGAATGCGTCTAAACCCTAATACCTAAGCCGCCTCCCTCTCATCAAAGAACGGCCAAACCCTAGCTTCCCTTGAAGCGTTTCCAAGCTCCTTTACATCCAAATCAACGCCATGGTTTCTTCTCTGGCATCACTTAACACAACCTCGTCTTCAAAAGTGTCCAAAAACTCATCTGCATCCTTATCACTGTCCTCTCTTAGAGGAAACCCTAGCATGGCCTTTCTTGGTGTCTCCTCCTCCTCCTGTTCGAAGAACTCTATGTCAAACTCTTCTATGGAATCTCAGAACTTTTCCATTGTCAAGGTCACGAGATCGTTTGCTGCATCACTCGACTTGGCATCCTCTTTAGGTTTTTAAAACCCTAGCCAATCATCGTCAACAACCCAAACTTTGTCCATTGATGAGGTTATCATATCCTTCACTGCCTCTTTAGCCTTGGCCAATTTGAAGGTTGTTAATCTCTCAGATCGTGTCTTTGTTCCTCCCAAGAAGAAGAGAAGACGTCATATTGGTTCACGAAACAAAAAGGGTCAGAAGAAGATGCAAGAGGAAGAAAAGTCTCCCACCATCACCCCTCCACCTGCTGTAATATCCCACATCGGCCAAACGGAGAGGGGTTATGTGCTGAATATGTACATGCCCATCTCCAATCTAATACGAGGCCTTTTGGTGGCTCAGCGGCTTCAGAGGGGATGGGTACTTCGAGGTTAAGCATGTTGATGTGAGAGCAATCCCAGGATGGGTGACCTACTGGGAAGCTGCTCCTGAGCTGCCGGAAACAAAACCGTGAGGGCCGGCGGGCCCAAAACGGACAATATCGTGTTACGGCGGAATGGGTCCTGGGATGTGACAAATGGTATCAGAGCCACTCTGCCATGTGGCGCGAGTGTGCCGACGAGGGCGTCGGACTCCCAAGGGGGGTGGATTGTAATATCCCACATCGGTCAAACGGAGAGGGGTTATGTGTTGTATATGTACATGCCCACCTCCAATCTAATACGAGGCCTTTTGGTGGCTCAACGGCTTCGGAGGGGATGGGTACTCCGAGGTTAAGCATGTTGATGCGAGAGCAATCCCAGGATGGGTGACCTACTGGGAAGCTGCTCCTGAGCTGTCGGAAACAAAACCGTGAGGGCCGGCGGGCCCAAAGCGGACAATATCGTGTTACGGCGGAATGGGTCCTGGGATGTGACACCTGCAGCGCTCCTGAGCCTTAGCTTGAAGGGCAAGGAGGTTCTTTGAAGTCTTTTTTTTTTTTTCTATTTCCCTTTCTGTATTTTCAGTTTTGTATTTGATTATTTCAGAACAATTACTCTTAGTTCATGATTTTCACTTGGGGAGCTTTTATTTTCTTGCTTTTAGTTTGTTTAGATATAATTGCCTATGATCTATTGCTATTAGATTGTATGCTCTTTGTGAGCCGAAATTTATAATGATGATACAACCCTCATATGAATCAGATGATCTTGTTTGTCCTCTATACGCATGACAACAGATCGATTCGTATTGTACCCTCTACTTGAGTATTAATGACAAAATTGTCTTTGAGTACAAAAAGGTTTCATTAGTTGGATTGTGAAACCCAAGAAATCTCAACTCCTATAATGGGAAGCCCAAACTTTAGTGTCAAAGCTTCACCAATAAATTGAACTCTTAAATTTGCCCATATGTTGCAAAATGTTAAAGAACATGAAAATATTAGACACAGTGAAAAACGTAAATATGATTTATCTATTTATATTTTGCATTTTTATCCCACTCTATATCTATTTACAAATTCACCCAACTCCATATCTATTTGCAAATTTACCCAACTCCATATCTATTTGTATTTTATTTATTTTTTAGAAAAAACAAAGAGTAATTTTAAATACACATCCCTAATCTCTTAATACACATCATTTACTTAATACACTACCCATCTAGTTTTTTATTTTAATATTATATTAAATACACATCCAAAACTATCTAAAATACCCTCAATATTTAAAATTTAATAATAATCTATTATTTAATATAATTATTATATATTTACTATTTTTTTTTTTCTCGGGTTAGAAATTTTTTCTTGATATTTTTTTCAATTTATAATCAAAAGAGTAATATTATATTCGAACTTCAAATCTCCAATATGACATCAATTGGCTAGAATTTGAAGAAGAAAAAAATTATTGAACATACATAATTTTTTCAAAGTTAAGAAACTAGTAAAAGTACAATAGCATAAAGTCTAGTTTATAGTTTGCAAGATAAAAACTAAAGTTGATAAAAAAAAAACCCAAATGAATCGATAAATAAGTACATGCGATTGCGACAGTAGTCGAAATTCAGGTGATGAATTTTGGAGAAGAGATTTTTATTTCTTTTCTTTTGATGCATAGTAATAGTGGAGAAGAGTTAGGTTTTAGGAAAAAAAGAAGTTTCTTTTTTTTTTTTTCATTTTTTCCCCTTATAATTGATGAATGTTTTTGTAATTAAACATACCTATAAAATCTGATGTGAATAATAAAATAATAAGGGTGTGTATTGAGAGATTAGAGATATGTATTTAAAATTTCTCAAAAACAAATTGACATGTGTTAAGAGGCTGGTAACTATAAAAGAAAGACATGATAAGAGCAAGTTGAAGCATGTGATCTCCCTCTCAAAAACACGTCTTTACCACCCTAACCGATCAATTTATAGGTCCTTGTAAACGATAGTCAGTGTATAACAATAAATCATTTTCTTCACTGACTTAAACAAAAGTTTGGGGATTGGGGCCCTTCTAAGCCGAGAGGCCTTGTGCGGTGGCGCGACCTTGACCGCCCAGGACCGGCTCTAAAACTATACTATAGCCGTGGGATTCCACATAGCCAAAAAGAGAGGAGGTGATTAGCATTATCTGCATACTCATCTCACTTTAATATCACATACTAATTTCTTCCTAGTGTTCTTTGTTGCCGCGTTCATGAGCCATATAGGGAAGCCCCAATCTCCCGGGTGGTTCTTTTTGGATTCAGGTACACAAAAACATTGATACTCTTTTGATGTGGCATTCTTAAGTGAAGCACTGTAAGAGCAACTTCAACCATCATGCCAAAGTATTTCGTCAAATTTTGAATTTAACAGCTTAAGTGGAATTGACTCTTTGGATAAATTCTCACTCCAACGTAACTGTCAAACTTAAACATTATTATACTATTGTTTTATAATAATTTATGTTTGGAGAGGGGAGAGAGAGAGAGAGAGAGAGAGAGAGAGAGAGAAGTACTCGTGAAGAAAAAGAGAGACGATGAGGGAGAAGGAGAGAAAAAGTAGTAAAAAAAGAAAAGACCGGGGTAACAAATGTCAAACTTGACTATATGCTCTGATGTAGTCATCCATGTGGCAATTGGCTTGTTGGTTGGAATAATTTTATCACTGTCATTTACAGTCATTCAGACTCCACGTAGGATTAGTCATTCAGACTCCACGTAGGATTTGACTCGCTCATTAGAGCAGCAACTCTAATGATCTCTTCTGTGGTGGGCGGTCCTCTGTTTGTCGACAAGGGAATGATGGCATCTTGCCCATCAATGGATACCGCTTTACCCATTGATGGTCCAGGTTCAGATTCATGGACTATCTCATGGTTATTATCTGAGAATGTGGTGTCGATACTACCGTGGGCAAGTGTCTTTTTTGTGTGGTATTGTACAGCTACTTAGTTGAAGGTTGTTGAAAGTTACGGGTATCAGGCCGGATCTAGGATGCATATAGCTAGGGCTGCCTGAAGAATAGATCACAATAACAAAAGCAATGAAAATTTGCGTCCACAGCAATCACTAAAGTACTAAATTATACCAAGATGTTTAAGGCTCGTCATTTCTCAAATTTACGGAGAATGAAGAACCTTTTCCAGCTACCTCAGTTTGGTTGATTCCTTCTACACTAGATGTTAAAAATATATTAGTGCCTAATGCGGGAAAAGCTTTTCCGATGAGTGGATTAGAAATTTCTTATGAGTACTAATCAGGATGACATACAAACCAACAATCAGTCAAGTTCAGCAGAGTACCAACATTTAAAGGTAGCTACAATTCAGGCTGCCATGCCATAAATTTTATAGCATCAGCTTGGTTAAAGGAATGTGATTACCTAAGTCTTTTACTTCTGCAGAATATAATTAGTGAACTACAACTACTATACTGCACTACTGTCAGTAATTTATTCCAAAACCGTATCAAACATGTTGCATCACTGATGATTTATGACAGCAAACCAAAAGAGGGCAATCACAAAAAAAGACATGTCAGACCAGAAAAATATAACACCAGGGAAACAAATCTTCATCATGAAAGAGATGTCACAACTTGATGACAACGGTGCAACCACATCAGAACCTTGAGGTCAAGGGAAAAGTACCTCGACCACAGTGTACAATACCCAAAACTAGATTCATCAACAGGCCTAAACTATACAGAACAATCATAGTTAATACCCTCATTGCTAGTAATGATGCAGTACACATCAGAATCTTAGGCAAGATATGACGCTAGACAGGAAATATCTAGTGCAAAAATATAGGTATATATACGTACAATTACATAAACGATGGAAATTTTCTCTAGCAAACAACTAGACATGCTCTACAACTCTAATTTGGCCTCATCAAACGGATTGTCAACAATGAATTTGAAAACAAAGCATATCATAAACCAGGCAAGATACAATTGAACCAAACCTATAAAGAAAGTATTGAGTACGGAGAAATGGTGAATCAAGATAACATTTTTTATCTTGGTCCAGATAACTGGAAATAAATCTGTGACATATATAACGATGGATCAAGCACAATTTTAAAAACCAAATCAATAAACAATAAGGTCCCAATTTATTAAGAAAAAAAAACTGTAAATGATAAACACAACTTCAAAGGTAAGACAGGGAGCAGCATACTACCCATGTGACCCAATTTAATTATTCGGGAGCAAATCAGGATCATGGTCCATGGAAGTGTGAAACACCCAAGATGCAGGGAACATCAAGAAACGCAAACCAACTTCTGAGCCAGCAAACAATTAATTCTAGTCAATCAGATAGATGCACAGGAAGTACCCTGAAGGGGCTGGGTCAGATTGTAGAAACCAGAACCTTCTTTGTTGTTAATCTAAAAAGAATCTTCAACAACCCATAACTGCACAGTTGTACACAAACACTCCAACATTCTCTTTTACACCAATCACCTTCCAATCCAAGGTACCATTCTTAACCCCTGACTTTGGACACCAAGAGTTCAGGACGATACCTTCACCTTCTGGACCTTTTTGGCCACCCACAACAAGAAGTTCTTTTCCACAAGCCTTGAAAGCCAGGCCCCAGCCATTTGAAAAGTCAGCCCTAACTGGAAGTCTTCCTATAACATCCCAAGTGTTCTTCGCCTTGTCATACTTCTTAACATTATTGGTTTCAGACTCAACTGCATATAGCTGGTTTTCCACTACTGCTATAAGGGGAGGAGCTTGCGCTGCCCTATTAACATTTGGATACATACCCTCAATTTTCCTCCATTTCCCTGTCTCCAGATCATACTCCTCGCCACAAGTCAATGAATCCGAGGGACTTGACATCCCACCAATGACATAGAACTTGTTGTCCATGAAGAAACCAGAGCACAATCTACGTGGTGAGTGCAAATCAGGTAAGACTTTCCACCTACCTGATGTAAAATCGTACAACTCCGCTGATTTCAAGACATTTCCATTTGTATCACTCCCGCCCGCAACAATAGCAATCGAACCGAGGCTACCAGACCCGAACAAGCAGCGAGGCTTGCTCATTCCCTCACATTTAACCCAACTATGGTGCATCGCACTATACTTCCAAATAGCAAAACCCAGATATTCGCGACCAAAAACCAGCAGCTGACTTCCCACAGCCAAAGACTCCTTGTCTGCATGGTTGAAACATTCATCCCAAGGCACCTTTGGCAACGACATCCACTTCTTCCTCATCGGATCAAACGCCTCCCACCCTCTCAAATCACAATACAGATACACCCAATGCTCCTCGATTCCCAACTGCTTCCTCAACCCATACAAATACCCACTTTTAATTAACTTATTCAACCTTGTATTAGTACATGACAAGGAAGCATAATCTGATCTACCAGCCCAAGCCAGGCAATGCAGAGCTACATCATCAACAAGACCAGGGAAAAAAGAATCACTTGATCCATATCTTAAGCGGCCATCATTCATTCTACCCTTCATCTTCACCTTTGTAATAGTATTTACTCCCTCTTCCTTCTCTTCGACAGGATGATTATCCAAAGAAGCCATGTATGTTCTCTCAACAAAACTTTATTAGTATACCCCGAAACACAACCACTCCTTCGTACACAGATGTCAAAAAAGCCCTATTAAGCCTCAATCCCGCACTAAATCAGCTGCCAATACCTTGAGAGCAAATTTCCAAACTTTGCAGCCAATCGATCACCACAGTTATTGTCTTCAATCAATAAAACAATTTATGGTATAAACTCAATGGCATACTTGGTCCTCCAACTAAGAAAAACACCAAATACACTTGATTTCTATATTCGAAAACAAAATTCAGACAAATCCCACACCCATCCCCCAATCAATTTGACAGTATCAAAGAAAAACGGCCAGTTATATATCACCTGACGATCAATCAAAATTTCCTCCGCAAAATTCCATCAATCCAATAAGGACGACCTGCATATTTATCAAAATCAAAAACAAATTCAAGATCAACAAAAACAAAAATTTACCAGAGAAAGCCGCACAACCACAACAACCACATCAACAAGCAACGAAATACAATAAAAGAGATAAGGTCCGATCCAAATCCAATGCCGGTTTAGAGCAATAACGATCCGAATCGGATTGGATAATCCGATCTCGGCCGAAAAGGAATCTGAGAAAAAGTAACAGTCTTGAAAGAAAGAACAATGAGAGAGATAAGGGCAATGCATGGTTACCGGAAAGTGCGCAGAATCGGCATCGGATCTCAAGGTTCAGTTGGCCGGAGAATGAGGCCGGGAAGTTTTGACGGCGCGCATGGTACCGGTTTCCGGCGAGGGGTAGAAAGAAAGAGGGGTGAAGGAAAGAGAGAAGAATAGGGGAAAGAGAGAAGAATAGGGAAAAGAGAGTAAAGTCTTGTGATATATAGTGAGAGAGAAAGAAGGGAAGGGAAGGGAAGGGAAGGAAAAGGGGTGGGGGTGGATTTGTAACTTACGAAAACTTGAATTGACTCATTAAGTCATTACTCACTTTCAATCAGTATTAATTAAGCCAATTTAGCTTATGAAACTGTCATTGGTTAAATTTTTCATAATCCCGGCAAATGCCTTTACCTAAAATTTATTCTAACAAATTAGAAATATATAAAAGAAGGGTAAAAAAGACAAAATTTGAAAAAAAATGAATACATAGATAAAATTTCAAAATAGCAGTTATACGTTAACTTCTCCACTTTACGTGCACCTGTCTCTTCCTCCTATTTACGTGCAAGTATATCTTCTCCACTTTTTACATTTGCCAGAACTGTAAAAACTGCTAAACTTCAGAGGTCCCTCCGAATGCCCTTTGTTTATTAATTATTTAACGTAGAGATATTTAATCAAAGAGGGTAATAGTGTAAACCTTCAACAATAGAAAGATAGAAACCACTCTAGAGCAGTTTTCTTCTCTCCCTCAAACTCTCCCGCATTCGCAATCTTGGTTTTCTTCTTCACGAGTTCTCTCTTTCTACAAAATGTTCCACTCCACTCTCTTCGATCAATGCCAGAGGCTCAATCGCGAGATGAATCTTTGTAGATAGATATGTAGTGGCAAGATGGCAACGTTGATGTATGTAAGAGGCTTCTTTCTATTTTTATTTTTTTTTGGTCGAAAGTACCCATACTCTTCTGCTCGACCTATATTGCCATTATTGTGTACGAAAATAAATTTCATACTCATGAATCATCCTTAGAGTAGGGTGGTTTTGTCGTTTGGGATTTTGATGAAATTCATACTTACGAAGTTATGCTAGTAGTAATTTATTGAAATAATTTTAAATAAAAAGTGTTTCTAGCTTTGCAGTGATGGTACTACTCTTGTGGGTTTTTTCTTCTTTCCGATGATCTAAAAAACGCTAGACGTTAGTCTACAGCTAGCCTTAAGGTTCAAAAGATTAATCGGACGCTTAAATAGTTTTGTATTTTTTTTAATAAAAAAATAAAAATAAATTTATATAATGCATTATAATGTTTCAAAATAGTAAATATACTTCAAAAATAAATAAAATGGTCAACTACTATGTTCTTAGAAATAAATAAAAAATAATTTGAAATAAACAAATTAGATTCTTACGACGTCTTTGTAGGTCTTTCTACGTTTAGAAGATTGTTGTCGAGATTGTCTTTACGTTTTAAGTTTAGGTAGGCTTTGATGTATTTTTTTTTAAATGACTTATTGGGCCGCCCAGCTGCACCGCCCATGCGTCGTCCATCCCGCCTAGGCGGCCGTTTTTCACACTGGCGTATAGGTTGAACAATTAGTGGGAAATCAGAACAGTGAGGTAGTTCAATCTAGACTGTTGTGGTTGGAGTGAGGTGGTGGAAGAACTTGTGGTCATTGTTGAGTGGCACCTCGATTATTGTTGCCAGGGTTGGTCAGCTAGTTCATTGTCGCGAGGTAGCCATGAGATCATTAAATGTGGTCGAGTTTTTAAGTCAAGCGAGGATGGAGGCAGAGGACTTATGAATTACTAGATATGTAGATCGATCAGGTCATTCCATATTCGGTTTAGAGCCAGAGGATAGTTGCATTAATCGTTGGTGTGTGGGTCGTGAAGTGTTGGTGATGGAGCGACCGAGTGGCTAGTTCTCTAAACCGCCAACGGTGGCAACCCGTCACTGGCAATGGCGTGACTGGGCATGTGGGAGGCAAGAGAAGGCTATGCAAGAGTTGAGTTGGGCTTTGCTTGTGGGATGTGGTCCTGGACCAGGGTTTGGACTCTTTTATTGGGATATGCCTTAATGTTTATCTTAATAAATATTCTGTATTTATTTAAGTTTCTTATTAAGGTTGCACTTTATGTCGCAATAAACCCCTACATCAGTTTTGTAGGGATAGATGAACTTCGTGCTGGTGTTTGTATTAAATGTGCCTTGTCTGTTCTAGGTAGGCAGCAAGCTTCTTGTTTCGTGAAATGGTCGATGTCGCTTAGTGGTATGATGAAATTACGTGTCGTTGGATCTTTGTTTCAACAATAACATAGTTGAAAAGCTAAGCTCATTGTTAGACATTAGGATGTGTAATAATGTTATATATGTAATGATTTTTGCATTATGTCACTTTGTGTCAAAACAAATGGAGTTGTCAGTGGAGCAATACTCTTTGCTACTTGGTGCTTGTTAAAATATTTATTAGATGTAACGAGTCCTGATATTATCTCAGGTCATACTTCATAGTAGGGTTGCATTCAGATCATATCCATTTTTTAAAAATAGGATCTGCGATCCTAACCGTTTAATTATTTCGGATCATATTTGCCTTTTTCTATACAAGATCCGAATGGATCTGAATCTAAAAAAAAAAAAAACGATTTGGATCTCGGTTTTTTTCGAATCCAGAAAACCTAGAATTTAAGACATATTTCCATGACAGCAAAGATATTCCAAGTTTCTAAAAGTTCAAACCAACTTGGACACAAAATAACATTAAGCAATTTAAAGTTTCAAACTTAATAAAGCCTTGAACAAAAAAAAAACAAACTACTTTTTGTGTTTTATCTTTTCATTACCCCAAATGTAACGGCTTACGATAGATCTAGTTCAATCTAACGATTATTCAGATTTTTGAATTTTTTTTAGGTTATGATCCGATCTGAACTTCCTTAAACGGATCAGATCCATGAAAAGCTGCATTTTTAATAATCAGGCTCTGATCCGAACCATCGTATTCGGAGGTTTGGATCAGATCGACTTGGAACCGGACCAAATTGCAACCCTACTTCAGAGCATTGTAATTAAGGGTTTAGACTCCATGTCCCTATTGTATTCATTAATTTCATTAATCAAGACTCGACCTTCTATTTGAAAAAAAAAAAATCAAACTTAATTACACATAGCATGCATATATGGTTTATGTAGTGTGTTCCATTGTGGTGCTTTATATATGGTAATATTGTGGTTGATTGTTATCAAATTTCATGTACTATGATTTCTCAATAAAACCCACCAGTGGTATCTTCCGAAAGTTGTGTTTGCCTAATTTTTTCTTGAAAGTTACCTCAAGATATCCCTTTAGCCATTGATAAGATGATATACTTGGATTTGGTCGGCGTCAAGATAATGTTCAAACGCCGGAACCGTAATGGTCAAACAAGAGCGGTAGTCAAACAATACGACGGTAAAAGTTTGATTCAGAATGGTCAAATCACGTGCGAAAAATACTCAGGTACCAAATGTCAAGTACTTCATCAAGTCAATGTGGCGGCGTCTAGTGGGATATAAGCGAATGTGTACAATAAGTACAATGAGTCAGCGGTAGCGAATAATTAAACGACGAGTGTTAAAAGGTAAAAAAAGACATTTACTTTCGTTCCCATGGCTATGCTTCCCTTTCTTTTTATCGTTTCTGTCTTTCTGATGTTAATGAGTTTTCACATGTAAGTGGTAACAGGGGCGGAACCAAGATTTTGACCTTCGGGTCCGGATATAAAATAAGAGAGTATCGAAGATAATAATGTAATGTTAAGCAAATATCACATACCTTATTAATTTTCTTTAAGATACAAAAATTAAAAAGCTTAGACATCTATGATAAAAATTACAAGAAGAAAAATGCTAGAGATTACAAATTTCTTTACCAAAAAACACTTATCAAATGATGTGGAATATAACATGAAATTATTTTTGATCTATATCAATCATCACATCAAATTTTTTTTTTTTTAAACTCTTAATTAAAAAAAAATTCCTCTCATCATTGCTAGTCCTAGATGCCTACCGACTCTCGATTTTTATTCATCCCAGATACACCATATTGCTACATAATGAATGTTATTGAATCTAATTGAATCAATTGCCTAAGTTTTTTTTTTTTCTTTTGTTTTCGTATTCCCTGAAGTATAAACTTCAATCCAGCTTCTAAAGATAACCAAACGAATAATTAAGATTGTACTACCAAATTGTAATATCACTTTCACCTTCCTCTCTAGCTATCTCGATCTCTTCTCTTCCTAGGTAATAATCAAAACCAATCATATAGATCAATGGGAATTTGGAATGATGTGAGGCGTATTAATCCTGATGCGTACTTAATAAGAATGATATTGGTTTAGAATACTTTGTTATCTCGATCATATTATTGAGTCCAACATATATATATATATATATATATATATATATATATATATATATATATATATATATATATATATATATATATATATATATACAGAAAGGGAGGAGGAGTTATCTCCTTGATTCTAGTTATTCTAGTTAATCTATCGACAAGGAAGGTGTTATACAATCAATTACATCAATGTAGATAATGAAAACATAACTAACTAGGATTACATTCCTTAGATGACTCGATATTCACTCATCCTTTCTTTCTCTGTCTCCTCTTCTTGGATTTCAAATAGTCCTTAATCATCCAAATACATGATACCATTGTTCATAAAAGCTAAACAAAGGGGCCAAATGGCGTTGATCTGAATGACGGCATTCTTTTTTCTTGAGATGAACTTTAGGGCTTCTAGGTTTTATTTTAATTTTTATAAGACGATTTAGTTGTTTAGAATAGATTAATTTAGTTTTTTTTACAGGTTAATTTAGTTTTCATATATTGAAAATTACTAGTTAATTACTCATCAATGACATTCACTACCAGAAAATAGTTCTTGGCCGACGAAAAAAAATCGTCGCCCTGTTTAAAAATTTCGTCGCCTAAGTACTTAGGCGACGACATGTCGTCGGCCAAGAAGTCGTCGCCAGAAGTCCGTCGGTGAAGAACTTGGGCGACGAAATATAATTCCGTCGTCGCCTAAGAGTAATTCTTAGGCGACGATACTAATTTCGTCGCCTAAAATATACCTCTCGTCGCCCAAAAATATTCGTCGCCCAAGATTTAACACCTTGGCCGACGAAATTTTTTTTCGTCGCTTAAAATCTTCTGACCTTGGGCGACGAAAATAAATGTTTCGTCGCCTAAGATCACTACATCTTAGGCGACGATATTATTTTTCGTCGGCCAAGGTGTTAAATCTTGGGCGACGATTTATAGATTTCGTCGCCTAAGATATATTTAAATTTTTTTTAAAAAAATAATTAAATAATTATTTTAAATATATAAATAATGTTTTTTTAATTTTTGTCATTATTTTTTTTTTCGGCATTTCTTTAAAGTTTTCTAATACTAAAATTTAATTAAAAATAACACAAATTTATAAATTTATAAATAATTTATTACAAAAATTCTGCCTATGGATCGAGAAACCCAAAATCTAACTCATCATTCCCGTTCGGAGGGTCCTGAGGCGGCGGCTGGTCAGGCTGAGGAGGCTGCTGCTGAGGCTGGGGCCACTGAGGATGCCACTGAGGTAATGGTATAGGCGTAGGCATGGGCGGAAACGGCTGTCCGGCCGCAAGTGCAGACATGCAGGCAGTCATCCACTGTCCCATAGCCGCCTGGTTGGCATTGGTGACTTCATTCACCCGCTCCATATGCGCAGCATTAGAAGCCGCATATGATTCCGCCATCGCCGCCATCTCCCTCGCTCTTTGGGCTTCCAGCTCAGACTCTCTCGCTCTTTGGGCTTCCAGCTCAGACTGTAGGCTTGCGAACTGATCCTGTAGCCGAGTGGTCTGGCTGTTGCTGCTTGAGGCTCCGGCGGCTCCCTTGCGCTGAAATCCTGGCGTCGTCTTCAGGATCCCCTTTCCAGCGTCTCCCATACCCCGGCAGTAGTAGGTGTTGGAGCGCTGCGCGAAGGCAGTGGCCATAATCCGCGCCCCAACGGTAGGATCTGAAGTGTCGATCCTGGATATGGCCTCTGACATGTCATCCTCTGCCGTGCCCGGCCATGTGTCGTTCACCATGCCTCTGATGACCTCTTGCTCCGCCTCCCTCACCCTCGCCTAAATGGATATATTATAAAAATATATTAATATACATTTAATAAAATGTAATTAAAATTAAAAATTAGTAAATATAAGGAACTTACAAGATCCTCCTCAGAATGAGGATATGCCCTCTGAAAGGTCCCCACATAGGGGTTCTCCTCTGGCCGCTCTCGCCGCACGTCGTCCATGATGGCCGAAAACGGCCTCGAACCGGCACGATGGTTGGTTGTGTTCTGTTGCCGGTTCTCAGCGTTCACCCGGGCGAGGTGCTTTTTAAAAAAAAAATTATCGTTAGTAAATATTTAAAAACATACAATTATAATTAATTCACTAATTAAATATTCAAATTTGTTTACGAATTACCTGTTTATGAGGGTCGTTGAACTGCGTGACAAGAAGCCACCGCCACTCGTACTCCCGATACTCGAACTCCTTCGGGGTACCCGAACGGTCGCTCCCGTACTTCTTCCAGTGTTCCCGGAGGTCGTGCTTCCACTCCTTGAACCTACATATACAAAAAAAATATTAATAATTTTATTAAAAAAATAAAATTTAATAAATTATTAAATAGCTAGAGGTACCTCTCCCTATGGGTCTTGTCCGCCCAGTCACGTCCCTCCTCGGGAACCACAAACCATTGCTGCATTACCACTTGTTAGTATTTTTTTCGATAATGAAATAATTTATTAGTTAAAAAAATAGTTAAAAAAAAGGTAATTTATTGAGTAAACTCACCGACATCGACTGATGGAGCATCTCCTTCACTCCATCAGGAACCTGGCTCCAGACTCCCCACAACATAGGAAGTCTGGAGCGGATGGTGCCTCCCGCGGCGCGCGTGTACCGGTTTCCCAACGCGGCGTCCACCGGTTTCCCGTTGGAAAACGGGATGGCGATCCGTCCAGCGGACTCGACCGCCCTATCGAGTCCCTTGTTGCTGACGGTGCCTCTCCTGTTCCGCCTTCTCGTTCCGGCGGCTGTGACATTGTGAATCAAATTTAATATTAATAATACATTTTTACAAAAAAAAATGTAAATCGAAAAAAAAGTAATAATAAATTACCGATCGACGAGGCTGAGCCGACGGATTCGTCTATGTCCGCCTGCTCGGAGACCCTCACGGGATGAAGAGGCGTGGGAAACTCCCGGTAGATATAGGCCTCGTGCGGTGCCACATGCGGGAGCTGCTCCCGAATCGGTCGACCCTCCTCATCGACGCGAGGTATCGCCGGTATCGTCGGAGGAAGGAAGAGGCCGGACGGCACCATAGGGACCCCGGATGACCCGCCATCACCGTCGGTCGGGGACGACTGTGTGGGGGCGTCGCTGCGGGATCGCGACCGGCGAAGTATGGGTGGATGACGAGGAGCCGTCGCTGCGGGACCCGACTGCCCAGCAGAACCCGAGCAGCTCGCGCCACCCATCAGTTGCGCATGTCGGGCCGTCAACTGCCACGGAAACCCGATCGACGGTGATTCCGACGGGTTGTTTGAGGTACCGTCCGAGCCGTCTTGTCCAGAAGTTCTTCTCTTGGCCATCCTGTTTAAAATAACCATAAATTTATTAAAAATATTTTACCGTCTTAAAATAACCATAAATTTATTAAAAATATTTTACCGTCTTATAATAATTTAATAATTATTATAGGATTTATTATTATTTTTTATTCACATAACAAATTATTTACATTAATAAGGGCTTATTATATCACAAAATTTAATATAATAATATTTACATCCTTCCTAAAAAATAATCCATTATTTCTTACAAACCCTAAACCCTAAATAAACCCTAAACCGTAAACCCTAAACCCTAAATAAACCCTAAATTATTTAATCATTTACAATCCTAAACCCTATACCCTAAACCGTAAACCGTAAACCCTAAACCGTACATCACAATTTACAATTATCACAACAACAAACATTTACAATTATCACAACAACAACAATTTACAATTATCACAACAACAACAATTTACAATTTACAATTATCACAACAACAACAACAACAACAACAATTTACAATTATTACAACAACAAAAACAATTAAAACCAATTTAGGGTTTTAGGGTTATACCTTAAATTGTGGGTCGACGTCGGGGTCGGGGTTCCGAATTGGGGTCGGGGTCGGGGTCGGAGAGAGGGAGAGAGAGAGGGCAGAGAGAGGATTTTCGGAGAGAGAGAGAGAATATGCTTGGCGGCTGAAGAAATGGTTAGGGTTTCCGAATTTTTGCCTTTTATACTGGCGTTCTTGGGCGACGATTCTGTAAAAATCGTCGGCCTGTTTTGTAAATATCGTCGGCCAAGAGACTCTTGGCCGACGATTTTTGAAATCGTCGCCCTGTTTTTTTAAAAATCGTCGGCCAAGATAGTATATTTGGGCGACGACATTCTTCACTATAAATATCGTCGCCCAAGATGAAGAAAATCGTCGGCCAAGATGTTATACTTGGGCGACGACATTCTTCACTATAAATTTCGTCGCCCAAGATGAAGAAAATCGTCGGCCAAGAGTTCTATCATAAAATTCAGACTATTTGACCCTCCAAATCACGTAATCTGGCCGGACCTTCAACTGAGAATAGTTTCCAATCGACGAGACTCTTACGGGGCTATAAAAATTTGGTAAAAAATAAATAACCGGGATAGGGCTACCACTAGGCAGAAATAAATGTGTTTCGTGCGACCGGAACAACCGGCACCGAAAATTTACCGGAATATCTTCATTTTTCACG
This sequence comes from Fragaria x ananassa, assembly GCA_034370585.1. Lineage (NCBI taxonomy): Eukaryota > Viridiplantae > Streptophyta > Magnoliopsida > Rosales > Rosaceae > Fragaria > Fragaria x ananassa. The sequence continues at coordinate 22,245,129 of CP139764.1, forward strand.
GGTTGACGTATTTCACCGTTCCGGTTATATCTTATTTCACGACTTTTTTGCGTTTGAGGCCTCTACGTATACGTTGTCTTCAAAACGACACTTAAACTAAACACTTATATAAAAAAGTTATACAACATTAGTACATATAACGTGAGTTTATTGATCGGAGAAGAGGAACTGAAACCCGACCGTCAGATTTGACCAGCATAAAGAATTACGTAGGTGGAAAAAAATTCAGCTCCATCTGACAAAGATAAGGGCTCGATCCGTCCGGTCAATCGGCGCGGTCAAACCCCTAAACGGACGGAAACGGCTATTCGACCCTCCAAATCACGTAATCTGGCCGGACCTTCAACTGAGAATAGTTTCCAATCGACGAGACTCTTACGGGGCTATAAAAATTTGGTAAAAAATAAATAACCGGGATAGGGCTACCACTAGGCAGAAATAAATGTGTTTCGTGCGACCGGAACAACCGGCACCGAAAATTTACCGGAATATCTTCATTTTTCACGGGTTGACGTATTTCACCGTTCCGGTTATATCTTATTTCACGACTTTTTTGCGTTTGAGGCCTCTACGTATACGTTGTCTTCAAAACGACACTTAAACTAAACACTTATATAAAAAAGTTATACAACATTAGTACATATAACGTGAGTTTATTGATCGGAGAAGAGGAACTGAAACCCGACCGTCAGATTTGACCAGCATAAAGAATTACGTAGGTGGAAAAAAATTCAGCTCCATCTGACAAAGATAAGGGCTCGATCCGTCCGGTCAATCGGCGCGGTCAAACCCCTAAACGGACGGAAACGGCTATTCGACCCTCCAAATCACGTAATCTGGCCGGACCTTCAACTGAGAATAGTTTCCAATCGACGAGACTCTTACGGGGCTATAAAAATTTGGTAAAAAATAAATAACCGGGATAGGGCTACCACTAGGCAGAAATAAATGTGTTTCGTGCGACCGGAACAACCGGCACCGAAAATTTACCGGAATATCTTCATTTTTCACGGGTTGACGTATTTCACCGTTCCGGTTATATCTTATTTCACGACTTTTTTGCGTTTGAGGCCTCTACGTATACGTTGTCTTCAAAACGACACTTAAACTAAACACTTATATAAAAAAGTTATACAACATTAGTACATATAACGTGAGTTTATTGATCGGAGAAGAGGAACTGAAACCCGACCGTCAGATTTGACCAGCATAAAGAATTACGTAGGTGGAAAAAAATTCAGCTCCATCTGACAAAGATAAGGGCTCGATCCGTCCGGTCAATCGGCGCGGTCAAACCCCTAAACGGACGGAAACGGCTATTCGACCCTCCAAATCACGTAATCTGGCCGGACCTTCAACTGAGAATAGTTTCCAATCGACGAGACTCTTACGGGGCTATAAAAATTTGGTAATAAATAAATACCCGGGATATTTATTTTAATTATTCAAATGAAATTTAAATGTGTTTTATTTTATTTTAATTATTCGGATTAATCTTGGCCGACGAAATTAGGCTAATTCGTCGGCCAAGATGATACTTGGGCGACGATATTTGTTAAAATCGTCGCCCAAGAGTGAAAATAAAAATTTAATATAATGAAATTTAAATGTGTTTTATTTTATTTTAATTATTCGGATTAATCTTGGACGACGAAATTAGGCTAATTCGTCGGCCAAGATGATACTTGGGCGACGATATTTGTTAAAATCGTCGCCCAAGAGTGAAAATAAAAATTTCTTATAATGAAATTTAAATGTGTTTTATTTTATTTTAATTATTCGGATTAATCTTGGCCGACGAAATTAGGCTAATTCGTCGGCCAAGATGATACTTGGGCGACGATATTTGTTAAAATCGTCGCCCAAGAGTGAAAATAAAAATTTAATATAATGAAATTTAAATGTGTTTTATTTTATTTTAATTATTCGGATTAATCTTGGACGACGAAATTAGGCTAATTCGTCGGCCAAGATGATACTTGGGGGACGATATTTGTTAAAATCGTCGCCCAAGAGTGAAAATAAAAATTTCTTATAATGAAATTTAAATGTGTTTTATTTTATTTTAATTATTCGGATTAATCTTGGACGACGAAATTAGGCTAATTCGTCGGCCAAGATGATACTTGGGCGACGATATTTGTTAAAATCGTCGCCCAAGAGTGAAAATAAAAATTTCTTATAATGAAATTTAAATGTGTTTTATTTTATTTTAATTATTCGGATTACTCTTGGCCGACGAAATTAGGCTAATTCGTCGGCCAAGATGATACTTGGGCGACGATATTTGTTAAAATCGTCGCCCAAGAGTAAATAAAAATTTCTTTACAATGAAATTTAAATGTGCTTTATTTATTTTAATTATTCGGATTACTCTTGGCCGACGAAATTAGGCTAATTCGTCGGCCAAGATGATACTTGGGCGACGATATTTGTTAAAATCGTCGCCCAAGAGTGAAAATAAAAATTTCTTATAATGAAATTTAAATGTGTTTTATTTTATTTTAATTATTCGGATTACTCTTGGCCGACGAAATTAGGCTAATTCGTCGGCCAAGATGATACTTGGGCGACGATATTTGTTAAAATCGTCGCCCAAGAGTAAAAATAAAAATTTCTTTACAATGAAATTTAAATGTGCTTTATTTATTTTAGTACAAACATATTCTTTTAGTATACAAACAATTACAAAGCTAAGGCTCAATTATAACTAAGCTAAGGCTCGTAATCTGAGTCATCCGATGAGTCTTCTTCGGTATCGGAATTAATATCTGGTAATCTATGCCTTAATTCGTCGTCAGAGTCGTCGTCTGTTTCTTCATTTGGATCAACATCAATAAAGGTTGAATCTTCGTCACGAATTCTGAGCACTCGACCATGTTTAACATTATTTTGACGAACAGTAGCTACATCATGAATACCTACTGCGTTCGGCTCCTGATACGCATCAGCCTCTGGCCCTGGAATGGTCACTCCAAGTGTAGCCGCCCGGTAAATGTTTCGAGGATGCACAATGTTCGCTATTTTCCACGCGTCACCTTTTGCAAGGTCATCAAGATAAAACACTTGTTTTACCGATGTCGCAAAAACAAACGGGTCATCTTCGTAGGCGCTTGTAGCAGTGTTGACCGATAAATTGCCATACTGATCCATCTTCATGCTCTGTGCGCCTGTATCAAACCATCTACACTTGAACAGATGCACTTTCATGCCTTCCGCATAAACCAGTTCGACCACTGAATGGAGAACACCGTAATAGTCAAGGCCATGACCTTTCGCCATCACCCCAGAATTCTGTGTTCTTCGTCTGCTGTCTCTCTCTTCAGATACAAATTTGACGCCATTCACTGTGCAGGTGGGATAAACTCTAGCCCGTTGCGGTTGCATCGCAAGAAGTAATAGTTCGTGCGACCAGTTTGGATTATCATCAGATTTAATCATGTCCATCTGTAACGGATATTGAACTGTAAATATCCGAAAATATATGCAATAGAAAATAATTAGATATATATATATATATATAACAGGGAAGATTAAATTACGTACCCAGGTGCGAAAATAATTTGCGAACGTCATGTTGTGGTACTCGAGATCACCATCAACTTCCGGAAAATTTAGGTGCAACTCTTTCCAATATTTAACTTCTTCACAATTGATTAGTACCCACCAGTGCGCTATGGCTATCTCTTCATCCGACAATGCATACTCGGCGGACAGTCGTGCTCCACCAACTTCGACATCACTGGAAACTATAGAGAGATTGAACCGCGGCGCATGTTCCTCCATGGCTTGCGGAGCTCCCAACGACGCTCCTAAATACAACTTCATGTAGGTGACGCATTCATGCGCAATATATGCTTCAGCTATACATCCTTCAGGCGCGGATTTATTAGTGACATAATCTTTGTACTCACCAAGTTGCCTGTAAATATAAGATTGCAAACTATACGTTACAATTATTGAACATGTACGTACATATATGTATTCTGGAGATGTAAGTGAATAAAACATACCTTTCCATGGGATACATCCAAGTGAAGTGTACTGGACCGGTAAGCAACAATTGCTGGGGAAGATGGATCATCAGGTGAGGCATGATATCGAAAAAATTTGGCGGAAAGATCCTCTCGAATTTACACATGATGTATATGATGTCTGCCTGCATTTCCCGGAGATCGGATTTTCTCACTTCCCTTGTGCACAACTTCATGAAGAATCTTGACAGCGCTACTAACGGCTCCACAACCTGGCCAACCACACATCACAAATTTAATATAAAATCCATTTACGACAGGTTAACCGTAATTTTAACCACAAATTTACCTGACGGTGAAGGAACGGTCGAATGAAAACAGGGAAGAGACGTTGTAGCAGAATATGACAGTCATGACTCTTCAAGCCGTATATCTTATTCTCCCGCAAGTTCACACACCGGGCTATATTTCCTGCAACGCCTGAGGGATACGTCACACAACTCATCCACCTGAAGATCTGGGTCTTCTGATCAGGCTTCACGGTGTAAGGAGCCCAAGGCATCTTTTTCTTCCCCTCTTTCAGCCAAAGATGTTTTCTGATTCCCATTTTCTTAAGATCAATGCGTGCCTTAGGACCGTCTTTCGTCTTCCCCTCCAAGTTGAGCACTGTACCTACCACACTGTCGCAGACATTCTTCTCTATGTGCATCACATCTAGGTAGTGCCTGATCAACAACGTACTCCAGTACGGGAGTTCCCAAAATATGCTCTTATGTGTCCAGAATTTGTACCTGTCTGGTCTTTCAGGTATTCTGGCCACAATATCGGGATGATTGCTGAGCTGCCCAAAATCATACTCATCCAGCACTGCTAAAATCTCTTCCCCCGACCATCTATGCGGCTCCACACCTCTCTCTTCGGTCCCATCAAATGCCCCGGTATCTATCCGCCAGGGGTGATCATGTGGTAGGTAAGCACGGTGACCCATCCGGACTATCTTGTTGCAATGATTGCTGCACCCCTGGGAGCTAAGGCACTCAGGACAAGCCTTGTATCCCCTAACAACGTTGCCGGACAACATCCCACGTGCAGGAAAATCACTGATGGTACCAACAATCATGGCATGCATCTGGAACATCTCCTTTTTGTGGGAGTCATAAGTGGGATGACCAACCTCCCAAAGCAATTTACACTCTTCAATCAGCGGTCTCATATACACATCGAGACACTTCCTTGGATAACAACAACAACCACAACAAATTCAGATAACGACTATATATGACCAACAATATAGAACAAAAACAATAAATGGAGAGGTGTTGAACCAACAGCAATATATACAATATGAAGGGAAAGTAGATACCTGGATAACCGGGCCCCGGAATCAACAAGGTCAACATGTTGTATTCCTTCTTCATGCACATCCATGGAGGAAGGTTGTAAGGCACCAAAATGACCGGCCATATACTGTACGAAAGACTCATGGTCCCAAAAGGGTTGAACCCGTCGGATGACAGCCCGAGCCTCACATTCCTCACCTCTGAAGCAAAATGAGGAAACTCCCTGTCTATATGCTTCCACGCCTCCCCGTCAGCAGGGTGTACCATGAGGTCTTCGTCATGCACCTCCCTCACAGCGTGCCATCTCATAGCTTCGGCCGTCTTTGAAGACATATACAACCGCTCCAGCCTATCCCTCAACGGGAAATAGCGAAGTACCTTAACAGGTTTCCTGTTGCCTGCGGGAGTCCGCTTATACCTGTCGGTCCCACATACCGGACAACGATGAAGGCCTTCAAGGTCATTACCGTCTGCATCTTTACCCCAGAATAGAACGCAGTCATATCTGCATGCATGGATCTTGATGTAGGAAAGCCCGAGATCTCTCAAGATACGACGGACCTTATGATGCGTGGTGGGATGACGATGACCGTCGGGCAGGAGCGAAGCAGCGTACTGTAGATACCTATCAACAGCCGCCACGGTCGATTTTGTGTCAACCTTGATATGCATCACCTCCATCACACACTGAAGAACGGTCTTCTCATGACCTGGGCACAGAGGGGTCTGTTGGAAAGCAATAAGTCTGTTGTACTTGGCTATACCGGCAGTGTTGACACCTCTAGGGACGGCCTGCATCGGCGCCTGAGGAATGTGCTGTCGTTCAGGACATACACCGCTGTCATGAGGAAACATGTCGTTGATGAAGGTCGTTGTTGGATCGTTAGATGTACTGCCCGTCTCATCAAACTGTCCATGATCATGCGGGCGTGATGAGGTTTCACCGTGATATATCCAACATGTGTAACGTTCCCAGAATCCGTTACTCTTCAGGTGGTCCCATACTGTCCCCAACGGAAATCGATGCATATCACTGCGACACTTACACATCTTGCACGGGCAATAGAACATGCCACTCCCGTCAGCATTGGCCTGCGCATATTGCATAAAATCCCAAACTCCTTCAGCATATTTTCTGTGATATCTTGGAAGAGAAATCCAACTCTTATCCATATCCTGAAAATAACACATATATATATCAATATTTAATGAACATATCTTTTATATATATATATATATTAATGTAATACAACATACTAATTATTAATTATATATATCTAGTTCGAGCGGATTCCGTGGTTTCAGAAGGCAAGTGTCAATGTCACGGAGGGCGAACCCCCTACAGGAACCAGGCAGGACTCGTTTGTGATCACGGAGGCGAACCCCTATCGACCCCTTCACCGAGAAGAGTGGTCAGTTTGTGATCTTGAGATCCAGTTAAACAAACCTGTGAACCATATCTATGACAGAACGACCCCTTACTCAGCTTGGAACAAACTCTATGCATATATATATATATATATATATCATTAATTCAACTCAAATAAAACTGAAAATCAATATATATATATGCACATATATATATGTGCATATATATGCATATGTACGTACCTGGGAGTAGCTCCACAAACTATATATGGACAAATTTCCACAACACCGAACGATTTGAAGAACTAGAGAAATTTATGTTTAAAATTTTCAAAGTTCTCATTCTTCTATCCCGCCTCACAATATATAGAAGAATCTTGGGCGACGAAATATTTGAGTTTCGTCGCCTAAGAATGAAAAATCTTGGGCGACGAAATATCTCAGTTTCGTCGCCTAAGGATAAAAAACTTAGGCGACGAAATAAATATCTTAGGCGACGAAATATTGTTTCGTCGCCCTAGTTTCTCTCTTAGCCGACGAAATGTATTCTTAGGCGACGATTTTATTTTCGTCGCCTAAAGTTGGACTTTAGGCGACGATTTTTTTCCCTTGGGCGACGAAAAAAAAAATCGTCGCCTAAGTTCCCTCTTAGGCGACGAAAAAAAAAATCGTCGCCCGGTTTTTTTTGTTTCGTCGCCCAAGACCCATTTTCTGGTAGTGATTGCATTTAAAGATATTGATATGACATATGCCACATCATTTGGTATTCTAATTTTATATAAACATTTGGTGTCTCTAGCATCACTCACTCTTACAAGAATATTCTAAATCTAAACAACATTAATGCATTTCTTTCTATAAATTGGGGGTAGACTGTGTAGTTATTATGGTTAATTGTTCTGTAATTATTGTTTTTATTGATTAGGGGGTTCAATGAGTCAAATTAACATATGGTTTCACTATTTGCATTAGGTCTAGATGAAGTGATTATAGAAAGATTCAGAAATGTTGGCAGGGATCTGGACCCCTTCTAGCCTAGGAAGCATGGAAACGTGGCTCTGCCCACGATTCGGGTGCCGGAAGCGCATGGAATCGCGCTTCCTAGAAAAAAAAGGTTGTTTGGGAGCATGACGGAAACGTGCAATTTTAACCCGGAAGCGCCCAAATTCGAAACCAAATACCACCCAGCCCAAAATCCAAACCTAATACCACCACAAGCAACACCGACTTGTCTAGTTACCACCACCACCAATATTACCAATCACCATTCATCGCTCTTCTTGACACTGCTGACATTTTAGACGACCCCAAAACAGATGCTGGCGTCTATCTAGTGCTAGAAGTACGAAAAGAACAAATGGGTTTAGTGAGTACTGGTCCAAATTGATTGTTTGATGGAATTGTTGGTCAAAACTTTGCAGAAAGTTATGAACTTGCTGCAGAATTTGACGCCGGGAGAGGAATTGGGAGGAGGAGTGTACAGACAGGTGTTGGAGTAGATGAGTGAGGGGCTGAGGACCCGCGTGAGGAGGGTTTGTTATTGTGATTAGGTTTTTTGTATTTGTTTAAGTGGATGGGTTTCCTGCAGCCTTATCTAGTTACTCCATTCTAGAATTTTTGTTTTCTTTGTTTTATCTGATGGTTACTCTTAGGAGTTAGGATTAATTTATTCTTAGGGGTCTATCAAATTATACATTGCTAGCTTAAGCTCATATTCATGTACATGTCCATGTTCATATTCATGAGAATAAGGATGAGGATATCTTTGGTGATTAAGTATATTAGTGTTTAATTTTTATTTAAGTTATTTGATTGTAGAACAATAATTTTGAATTTAAATTTGATAATGACTTTAAATTTGTTATTTATTTATTTTTGTATAATTAAAATATATATAATTTTATTTCGACGCTTCCAAGATGTTTCCACTTCTAACAAATTTTAAAAAATAAAACGCTTCCGCACTTTCAAACACTTCGCTTCCATGTTTCCGTTTCTGATTCCATGTAACGTAGGTTCTAGCCCAAGGGTAGTTTCGCCTTGGTGGTACAAGAACACAGAGGACCGGGTCACCAAATTCTCATTGAGAAAAGAAAGTTATGGTCATAGTTTTTCTTGCTCGGAGAAGTGTCTCGCTTTATTTGTATGGTGGGGAAGTATAAACATGCAGAGATTTGAACATTAAAGTGTACAAAATATTCACACCACGATTTAATTTATATATATATACACACTCATTAAAGTTTGTTCTTTTTTTTTGAGTTTTGATCTATATGAACGTATGGTTTCGTTGATTGCGTGACATTATTCTACCAAAATGTAAACAATCGACTATCTTGCATTCATGCCCTAACAAAGAGGTGCGGACAACAACCGTACATTTGTACCAAAATAAGTTCAGAGTTGCAGAATTTCAACCATATTATTTTGACCAGAGAAATTGAAAGATGGTTTTCCCAAGTGAAAATAGATATATACCCATGACAAGTTCCACCTCCACGGCTCCACCCTTGAGCATGATTTGCAACTCTTCATATGTTTTTGCTTCTTTAGCATTTTAGCTCATCGATCGGAGATGAGTTTGAGCTATAATCGCATTTTAGCTCATCGATCGTAGACGAGTTTGAGCTATAATCTCACTGATATTGATACTTCATCACATGGATCGGAGGTAGCCTCACATAAAAGTTCACCGGAGATAAAAAATAAAAAAAATGACACATGAGCGCAGCGCTGCCATTGGGGGATGGGAAGGGAACGAGGGTTCCTTATCCAAACATGGAAAATATTAGTAAGTAAAAAGGAATGGAGGGAAGCCAAGCAAGCTAAGGTAAAGGGAGGCGTGTCAGAAAATCCAAGTGGCCTTCCAATTTCCATCGGCTTTTCTCTGATCGATCTCCCTCATCGTCACTCTGACTCGACTGACTGACACTATTACTTGGTCGCTGCCGTTTCAGCCACCGATGCGCAGCAGCCGCAACCCCAACCCACACCAACCAATCAATCATCTTCGTCGTCGTCTTCTTTTTCCGATCTGCCACCCTGTCAGGTCAGGTGGGACCCCAGCCTCGATCTCTGCCATACCTGCTCACTGCAGCACATCAGGGTGACGGATGACCAGACCAGTGAAGGCTGTCAAAAGCTCGTCTACCCCAACCACTACAAGCAGAATCGAATACAGATCTCAGTTCTCAATAATATTAATATAATCTGAGACCATACATATGTCTAGATTAACCAGAATTTACAAAAAAGAATTATCACATAGATCGAGAAAGTATTATTTTTTCAATGACAAAACAGTGCTAAATTTTTGTCTAAACAGTCTTAAGGTACTCTTAAGGCTTCGTAATCTCATAAGTGAACATCATAATTAAGAAGTGCTCTATCTATGGAGTGTAACACGATACATGACCACTTAGATAACTTTAGAGTTTGAACCTAATTTGAACATCCTAACCAAACAATAATCACTATAATATTTTAAGTGTTGTGAAAAGTTGTTATTAATGTATTATGGCTATGTGTGAGTGTTAGATTTCTGACGTGTTAATGCAATAGTAAAAGTAAACAAGAATGCACTCTTTATTTAATGATGTGTGTTAAAATACATCATTATTAGACTCTTGATAAGTGTTGATATTATACCGAGTTCAGACACCAATTTCCTTTTGAATTTTATAGTTTCATCAATAATTATGACGACGAACTTTTACATTTGTCAAAAAAAAAAAAAACAACATGAATATAAGAAGAGAAAAACAAGATAGGTGAGGATAGGTAGGGTTCAAGCTTCTTATCCTTTCTTCTTGTGTACCAATGCAAGTACGCTAGATATTGTAGATTTGTAGTCAACTTTCTATAAAGGAAATTCCCACCTCGATCAGCATGCCTTGAAATGAAACCAGTAACCAGATGACTTTGAATTCAAAATATTCTAGGGTGGTGGTTAAGAACAGCCTGAGCCTATTAATATAGAACGAGTCAATGACAGGCTTGCATTTTCAAATTTCCAGTTAACCCAAAATTTTGTTGTCATTTTTGGGATGTCCAATCTTCAAAACCCGTCATCATCTTTGTAGTTGCTTGTTCTGCATTCCAAGTTCAACACGCCGAAAGAGAACGAAACAGAGACGTGGAGAATATGATCATATATGCCTGTGTATCTTGTTGCTTGAGTCTTTTAATAACCATTCAAAAAGCGAATCCAACTTTGCGTTCTTAGGGAAAACTCCAAGCAGAACCAAGAGAATCAACGTGTTAAATGGTTTCGGAAAGGAAGTAGTCGCCGTAGAGATATATCGGTCAGTGTCGGTCAGTTTAGAAAAGAACGCTGTGGATAGAAAAGAGGTCATTCATATGAAACATCACAAGTTGTTCTTTGCGTAAATCCACAGAATTCAGTAAAGCTAGCTTCCCTAAACTCTTACAAATTGCAAATGCGCTTTGTGCAACGCTTACCAAAGTGGAACATATTTCACGCCCATACAAATACCAGGAAAAATTCAAATACAACAAACACAACGAGGCTCAAAATCATGAAATGGTAACCGAATAAACACAATATAGTCTCTAATTCAGAACATTCATGTTCCATACGACACAGAGGCCCGTATGAAATGAAAGTTGAACACAGATTTTCTCATCAAATCAAAGAAATTCCAAAAGCAAACGAACAAATAAACAATCCTGGCAAACTCCAAAACTAACATAGAAGTGCCAGAACCTCTGCCTCCTTTTTCGGCTAAGGTAGGCTGGCTGTGAACAAAAGTTTCTGTCAGTCTAGTTTTCATCATGATTAACCATTAAAGATCAGATTGCAAGTCCGAAGAGAAGGAAAAGACAAAATAACAAAACCCAACTTCTTCACTATACATAAAACTGATAAAAGTTACATAAAAACAACTCCCTAAAATGTCTAGTCAGTGTGGGTTATGCTACAGTAATCTTTTATCCCATTAGATTCCTCTCTAATACTCAAACTTTTGCGACGCCGTTTGCACCAGCATAAATAATGAGGCATTCTTCCATCATTTCCAACAACCCAACTATGTTCTGCGACTTCCTCCAAAGTCATCCGTGATGCTGGGTCTGCATAACGAAACGTTAAAATCATGAACATACTGTGATAATGGCGGCACTGTCAGGAATCTGAAATTTTTAACATTTACATGTCATCAACCTTTGCGAAGAAGTCCTTCAAGTAGATTCTTCAACTGTGGGGTCATATTCTCTGGAAGTACTAAAGGGTTATTAACAATCTGCAGAGCAATTAAACAACCAATAAGATACAACATGGTCAATACAATTAAACAATGGAATTGAAGCATATAGTAATAGAAATTTAGTAGTGTTGGTCCAAAAGGAATACTGAGATCCCCATACCTTGTCATATGTATCCTGCAGAGTATCTCCAAGGAATGGGTATTGTCCCAATACCATACAGTACAAAGTAACCCCCACTGCCCATGTGTCAGCAGCTTTACCGTGATACGTTAACCCTATAGATAATCAGAAAACATATGTAGAATAAGAACATGGTTGCAAATGACTTGAACTAGAATTAAATCCAGCTATCAAGGTTGTTTCATGATATTCAGAGATCTGACATTCCAAGTTGAAAATGAGGTCCCAAAATGGTGAACTTAAGAAAAGTCATAGCTGAGTCATTGGAACATTAGTTTTTCCTGTGTTTGAATGAGGTATATTTTTGCTAGGAAAGTTCAGAATCAGATCATATGAGACGGATTTGAATCTTGTCTACATGTGTTGTTAAAGGAGAATGTGCAACTAAGCCCAGATGGAAGACCTACTTTCCTGTTTTATTATTTTACTTAAATAAAGAAAAAATAAAATAAAAGATCTACAACATTCAGGTGCACTATTGTATCTTAGAAGAAATTCCAACCTAAACAACATTCAGGTGCAGTGAAAACAGGAGTCCCTGGAGATCGACGCAGCTCATCATTATCATCCTGCAGATAGACCATTACAATGCCTTTAAGTTATGTAAAGAAGGAAAAAAAAAATCCTATGTCAAAGTGGTCAAGTGTCGGCAGTTCCATTACCTCAAAAACCTGGCTGACGCTAAAATCCCCAATCTTCACCGTACCATTATGACTAACCAGCAGATTATCAGGTTTGATATCACCGTGTACTATGTTCTGTTATCAAAAGAAACACACAAAAATGTTACAAACCAATCACCGTGTATTAAAGGAAGCTTGTACGCACGTGCGCACACACACACACAAACATATGGAAACAGCAACAATACTTCTGAAATATGTCATGCATTAGAGCATAGACGATTAAAACTTCAAAATATCAATCTTCACCTCCATGCTCTTACTAAATAAACAAACAGCTGCTGTATTGAATAGGACAGTGCACAACAACTACCTCTGCTCCACACCAGATACAAAGAACCATCTTAATCTAATATTAAATTTAATTCTTCATAGTGTTACCAATTTGAAATAAATTGCTTGCTTGTATTGGTGATATAAGCAACATACTAAAGCGAAATAAAAGACACATTGCAGGCATTACTCGAACCCTACACACATTGTCTTATATAACACGGAACATAGCCTTCAATTTTAAGCTAAGAGGTACTTGTTAACAATAGAATAATTTACTAAATCTTTTCAGTGAGAGAGAGAGAGAGAGAGAGAGAGAGAATAAAGCGAAATAAAAGACACATTGCAGGTATTACTCAAACCCCTACACAGGCTGTCGCTGTCTTATATAACATGGAACATAGCCTTCAATTGGTACTTGTTATCAATAGAATAATTTACTAAGTCTTTTCAGTTCATGAGAGAGAGAGAGAGAGAGTTCAGCCTAACATATACACAGAACCAGAATTAAATCATACATGATCATGGAGGTACATTAGCCCTCGAACTATATCCCGCAGATACTTTCTTGCAGTAGATTCTCCTAAGCCGCCAGGTGGACCAGAACCCTCACAGACCCATTTGCCTTCCACATATTCAAGAACTGAAAAGAACAACATGAGAAATGATTTGAGACTGGCAGTAACGCATGCGACCAGGACTTGACTTGAAAACGTTCAACACTACGCAAAACTAAAATCTTTTACTAAACTGTTTCACAATCTTTAGTTAATCATTTCTCTCTTGTACAAAAATGGGATTTAGTATCTCTTAGTGAAATTTAGATGTCAGATTAGTGGAGTCCAAACCAGATGAAAGGAGATTTCTCTTGCAAATCATTCCACAGATTCTTAACTAGTGGTGGATCAGATCCAATCTTTGCTCCAGCAAAGTTTATTTAGAACGTCAAGGCCCCAACTAAGCTGAAGATTTTGGGATGGCTTGTGGCACACGGGAGGACGAATACATGTGATGTTCTTTAAAAGAGAAGAAGATGGTGTTCCTCTCCTCGCTGTTGCAATTTGTGCAAGGGGAAAGTATTGTGATGCAGGAGCATCCAAAGTTTCCTTAATTAATTAGGAGTTTATTATCTTTTATTATTTTCTTTATTATGTTTTATTATTCTTAAGTCTTTTAGGTTCCTGTTTTTATTAGGGTTTGCTATTACCTATATATATAGCTTTTTGAGAGTCTTGTAAGTTAGCTTTTGTTGTTTTGAATAAAATTATACATAGAGTTTCTTTGGGACGTTCTGCCCTAGAACTCAATATATCGTTCCTGCTTAAATCCTACAGCAAGTATTTCTCTGCAATTGCTTGTTTTCGTTGAGAACTTCCGCTCTCAAGTGTTTTTACCCCTGATCTAGCCGCAAGACAGAAACTTTCAGTTTCTGCCCTGCATTAGCTGGTATCAGAGCAGTGCTCTGGGCCTGCAAAATGGTTGGACGTGGTAGAGGTCGTGGAAGAGGAGCTTTGGAGGATCAACAAACAGAGATGGCTGAGATGCGCCGTATGATTGAAGACCTGACAAGGGCAGTACAAGCTCTTCAGGGTCAGGAGCGTAGGGGAGCCCCGGATGGTGACCCTAACCCCTCGGAGGATGAACTGGAAGGTAATCCCGAGGAAGAACAGGATGTTGACAACCCTTTTCATGAGGTTGCTGAAGATGGAGAACGCCCAAATCGCAACGGATTGGAAGAGCGGTTGGTTCGCGCCCTGGATTTCAGTGGTGGAGGAATTAAAATTGAAGTTCCTGACTTTTATGGCCAGATGCATGCAGAAGACTACTTGGACTGGGAGGTTAGTTTGGAAAATTATTTTGAGTGGAAGCCTATGGCAGAGAGCAGAAAAGTGTTGTTTGTGAAGCTTAAGTTGAAGAGTACTGCACTTCAATGGTGGAAGAGAGTTGAAGAGCAGCGTACTAGGCAAGGGAAACAGAAAATCAACACATGGGCTCAGATGAAATCAAAGTTGCGTAAGCAGTTTTTGCCAGCTGATAATGCAATGGAGTTATATGAAAGGTTTCATTCTTTAAAACAGCTGAACACATCTGTTGAAGAGTTCTCTTCAGCGTTTGACAACCTTTCAATTCGGGTTGGATTAAACGAGACCACTGAGCAGTTGACCTCTCGTTATCTCAGTGGATTGCATCCGTCCATTAGAGATGAGATGGGAGTGGTTCGGCTGTACAACCTAGAAGATGCGCGACAATATGCCTTAATGGCAGAAAAAAAACTACAGCGTCGTGGAGTTAGGAGCCCTACTACTGGACGTTTTGATGGTGCTTGGCAAAGGAATTCAGCCACAGTTCGTGGGGTTCACAGTGACCAAGTTGCTATCCCAACTGGTGGTAAGAATGTCATTGGTGTTGATAAGAATGAGAAAGGAAAGGAAGTTGCAAGGCTTGGCTATCAAAACACAGGTGCAGGAACTTCAAAGGTTGGAAATTCTTCCCAGGTTCGGTGTTTTACGTGTGGGGAGAAGGGACATACTTCTTATGCATGTCCACAGAGAAGGGTGAACTTAGCAGAGTTTGAAGGTGATGACTCAATTTTCCTTGGACTAGATTATGATGAGTATGGTGGTGAAGAGGAAAATATTGATCTTTTACCCGTGGAAGGACAGTCTTTGGTTCTGCGGCGAGTGATGACAGCACCAAAGGTGGAAGAAGAGGACTGGAGGCGGCGTAGCATATTTCGCACACGTGTCCTATGTGGGGGAAAGGTCTGCAACTTGATTCTTGATGGGGGTAGTACTGAAAACATCATCTCAAAGGAAGCAGTAGAGAAGTTAAGGCTGCCTTTGGAGAAACACCCCAACCCCTACAAAATTTCATGGTTTCAAAGGGGTAATGAAGTACCAGTCACTTCACGTTGTTTGGTTAAATTCACTATGGGAAGAGATGTTGATGATGAAGCTTGGTGTGATGTTGTTCCTATGGATGCTTGCCATATACTGCTTGGAAGGCCATGGTTGTATGATAGAGACATGGTTCATCTCACTAGAGCCAACACTTACTCGTTCCATAGGGATGGAAAGAAGATGACGTTGCAGCCACTTAAAGAGGAGCTGACCAGCCACACAAAGGCTGCTAAAGTCAACAACCTCTTGACAGGCCACGAGTTTCAACTTGCAAGTCAAGAAACGGGAGTGGTGTTTGCATTGGTTTCAAAAGGTGTACAAGAGGATCAACGCTTGAGTTTTAATGAGTTTCCACTGGAAATTCAGCACATATTGATGGAGTTTAAAGACCTGGTTGGTGATGAGCTACCACAAGGGTTGCCACCCATGAGGAGCATCCAGCATGCAATTGATCTTGTACCAGGAGCAGCTTTACCAAATCTGCCAGCATATAGGATGGCCCCTACACAACAAGCTGAAATAGAAAGGCAACTGGAAGACTTGGTTACTAAAGGATTTGTGCGAGAAAGCAAGAGCCCTTGCAGTGTTCCAGCATTACTAACACCAAAAAAGGACGGATCTTGGCGGATGTGTGTGGATAGCCGTGCTATCAATAAGATTACAGTAAAGTACAGATTTCCAATTCCTCGTCTTGAAGATATGCTTGATAGATTGGTGGGCTCTAAGGTGTTTTCTAAAATAGATTTGAGGAGTGGATATCATCAGATTCGAATGAGAAGTGGTGATGAATGGAAAACAGCTTTCAAAACACCAAAAGGGCTGTATGAGTGGCTGGTGATGCCATTTGGACTCTCTAATGCTCCTAGCACCTTCATGAGGTTTATGACAGAGGTACTCAAGCCGCTCTTAGGTTCATCTGTTGTTGTTTACTTTGATGACATATTGATATATAGTCAAAATGAGGAGGAGCATTTGATCCATCTAAGGCAAGTCATGGAGGCTCTTCGCCGAGAGAAGTTGTATGTAAACCTAAAGAAATGCTCTTTCTTGTGCAAGGACGTTGTGTTTCTTGGGTTTGTTGTTTCAGCAGAAGGGTTGAAAGCTGATCCTAACAAAGTACAAGCCATCAAGGAGTGGCCAGTACCACAATCATTGGGTGAAGTTCGAAGTTTTCATGGTCTAGCATCATTCTACAGGAGGTTTATTCGTAATTTCAGCTCTATCATGAGTCCTATCACAGAGTGTTTGAAGCATTCATCTTTCACATGGCCAAATTCAGCACAAAGGGCATTTGAAAGAATAAAGGAAATGTTAACAGAAGCTCCGGTACTTGCTCTACCAGATTTTGAGAAGCTATTTACAATTGAGTGTGATGCTTCACATGTGGGAATAGGAGCTGTTCTTAGTCAAGAAGGAAGGCCGGTGGAATTTTTCAGTGAGAAGTTGACTGATGCAAAATGTCGCTATTCGACATATGATCTGGAGTTTTATGCTTTGGTTCGGGCCATACAACACTGGGAGCACTACTTAGCCTATAAAGAATTTGTGGTGTACTCAGACCACCAATCCTTGAGGTATCTGAATTCTCAAAAGAAGTTAAATGCTCGACATGCAAAATGGAGCTCCTACATTCAAGAATTTAATTTTTCCCTCAAGTACAAGGCTGGTGAGTCTAATAAAGTTGCAGATGCTTTGAGTCGTAGGACCCTAATGTTGAATGTGATGAGTACTCAGATTGTTGGATTTGAGGAGCTGAAGAATCAGTATGCTACTGATCCATATTTCAGTTCTATAATTGCTGAGCTGCTAGGTCCTACCGGTTGGAAGATGTTACCATTCAAGTTGCATGATGGGTACTTATTTAAGGGAAACTCGCTGTGCATTCCAGCAGGCTCTTTACTTGAGCAGATCATTAGGGAGCTTCATGGCAATGGGCTAGGAGGACATTTTGGCAGGGATAAGACCCTTTCCATGGCAAATGACAGATACTATTGGCCTGGAATGTACAAAGATGTGAGTAGGTTGGTTCAGAAGTGTCCAATTTGTCAATTTGGTAAGGGTACATCCCAAAACACGGGTTTGTACACACCTTTGCCAGTGGCAGAAGCTCCATGGATTCATATCAGCATGGATTTCGTGTTGGGACTTCCCAAGACAGCTGCTGGATTTGATAGCATTTTTGTGGTGGTGGATCGTTTCTCTAAAATGGCGCATTTTATTCCGTGTTCAAAGACCTCAGATGCTACACATGTAGCTGATTTGTTTTTCAAGGAAGTGGTGAGATTACATGGTGTGCCAACCTCTATTGTGTCTGATAGGGATGTCAAGTTCACAAGTCATTTTTGGAGGACGTTGTGGAGAAAATTTGGGACTGAACTTAAATACACTAGCACATGTCATCCTCAAACGGATGGCCAGACTGAAGTTGTCAACAGAAGCTTGGGCAATATGTTGAGATGCCTTGTTGGAAGCCATGTGAAGACATGGGATCAGGTTATTCCCCAAGCTGAATTCGCATACAATAATTCAGTGAATCGTTCTACAAAGAAAACACCTTTTGAGGCAGCATATGGGTTAAATCCCCAACATGTTCTTGACCTTGTTCCGCTTCCTCAGGAGGCAAGAGTTAGTGATGATGGTGAAGCCTTTGCTGATCATGTCAAGAAGGTTCATGAAGAAGTGAAAGAAGCTATCAAGGCTAGCAATGAGTCTTATGCATCAGCAGTCAATCAGCACCGAAGAGTGAAAGAGTTTGAAGAAGGAGATATGGTTTTAGTGCATCTAAAACGGAACAGATTCCCTAAGGGCACATACCATAAGTTGAAATCGAGGAAGTTTGGGCCGTGTAAGGTGCTGAAAAAGATCAGTTCAAATGCATACATGGTAGAGTTGCCATCTGAGCTTCAAATCAGCCCAATTTTCAATGTGTCAGACTTGTATGACTTTGCTGGTTTTGATGGTGCACCGGTTTCAGTAGAAACACAAGTTCGCCAACTTCCTCAAGCACAACCTGCTGTTGTTGAAGATGTGTTGGATGTCAAAGAGATTAAGTCTAGGAGGGGCAACCAGTATAGACGATTCTTAGTAAAGTGGTTGGGCAAGCATGCTAGTGAGAGTACTTGGGTTGCTGAAGAAGAGTTACAGAGGATTGCTCCAGAGACATATGCTCAAGTTTTAGAAGTTTTCTCTCCGGAGTCGAGTTCTTCCCAACCCGGTAGAGTTGATGCAGGAGCATCCAAAGTTTCCTTAATTAATTAGGAGTTTATTATCTTTTATTATTTTCTTTATTATGTTTTATTATTCTTAAGTCTTTTAGGTTCCTGTTTTTATTAGGGTTTGCTATTACCTATATATATAGCTTTTTGAGAGTCTTGTAAGTTAGCTTTTGTTGTTTTGAATAAAATTATACATAGAGTTTCTTTGGGACGTTCTGCCCTAGAACTCAATATATCGTTCCTGCTTAAATCCTACAGCAAGTATTTCTCTGCAATTGCTTGTTTTCGTTGAGAACTTCCGCTCTCAAGTGTTTTTACCCCTGATCTAGCCGCAAGACAGAAACTTTCAGTTTCTGCCCTGCATTATATTGACATGTCTTTGTGCACTGTGAAGTGAGTATTTTCTTATGGGAGAAGTTATTTAGGGAGGCAAGAGTGAACTGGACAACTCCATTAGACAGGAGTGATTTGCTAAAAGTAAATCCTTCAGCTTTTGGTAAAGTGAAATAGGCCAGAAAAAGAAAACTTTGGGGTTGTGGGGTGCTGGCTGTAGTGTGGGTGGTGTGGATGAAAGAAGTAAAATATTATTCGAAATCTATGGCGGGTTAGAGAGGGAACACCTGTGGGAGAGAGTTGAGTTTTGGGCATCGTATGCGCTTCTACTTCTAAGGATTTTAGGAATTATAATTTTTTTCTTCTTCCATTATTCTTGACTGGCAAGCAGTTGTAGTTTAAGCCCCAAAAGCCTAAGCTTTGAGTTAGCACTAACAGATGGGATGCTAAGCCTCTACCCCTTGTTGCTCTCTTTAGCCATCTAAAGCAGACTCCTTGTCCACCTCCTTGTACATTGCTGTTAGTTTCAATAAAAAGTTGTTTCTTTCCCAAAAATAAAAAATAGAAAAAAAATCCTCCTTGTAACACTAGGATCACAACATTGTATGGAGAGAAATTATGCCGGGCAGTAGTTTCCATAAACTCTTTAAAATAACATCTTCAATGTTTCTACTTTTATGGGCGTTTTATTGGGCTCTAATTTAACATTACCTAAAAATTCCAGTGTTGGGACCCATTTATTGATAAAGTAAAATTATAGACAAGGGACATCAAACAAGTGTCTAGACTTGGGAACAAGATTTAGAAATCCCTTTTCCTGGGAAAAGTTTGGAGCAAAATAACATTAATTAAAACGAGAATGGGAGTTTTTAATTGTAACTGGGACTAACAAGAAAAAAAAAAGAGGATATGAAAAAGTACCCATGTAGAAATGATCTGTGTCTGGGTCGTCAATCACCTCAATGAGATTAACAATGTTAGGATGCTCCAACATTTTCATAATAAGAACCTGTAAGGTACAAAGAATGTAAGAGATTTAACATTCCCCCTTCAACTGAAAGAAATTGATATGTAAAAGTACTAACAGATGAAACAAACAAATGGGGGGTGAGAGAGTATAACAATTATAAACCAGAGGAAACTGGTATATAAAGGATGCCAAAACAAAAACAAACACAATAAAATAAGACACAATGCAAACCAAATGAAATACAAGCGTCTTGATACACTGATATTACAACTAACAAAAAGAAACAAGAACCAATGACAAAGCTACTGTTCAAGATTCTCCAATAAGAACACAGAGACAAAATACATACCTCACGAAGCACATCTGTCATAGCTGTCTCCGAAGGTGCAACCCGGAGTTTTAATAAATGAGATTTATGAAATGCCTGCAAAAGTCAGCATATATTAAGAAGAAGAAAAGAAAAAAAGAAGGAACCTTAACTAAAGAAGGGACCTTAACTATGTTACAATAATTAATAAAATTATAATCAACCAGAAGTGCTTTTCAGTATATTTAAAAAAAAGACCTTGATTTTATAGCAGACCTAATCTACAGTTTTGAAGTTGTCAACCAAAAGTTATTTTCCAAAACTTCAAGAGTAAAAAGAGGAAACATTGCAAATAGAAAAGCACTATAACTTGTCCCAAGTAAAAAAAGCTGATGCATCACAGTTTCCTGACTCATTATCTTGATATTTCCTTCATTCATAACATCCAAGGTAGAAATTTAAGAATAAGAAACATCACCTTCAGTGCATAATGCTTTCCATCTACAAGGCTTCGATACAAAACCTGTTTCACATCAACACAAAATGGCTAAACAAACCTTCACAGTAAGCAGCAGCAAACAAACACTATCCATACCGAACTTACCACTTTCCCATAACTGCCAGAACCAATCTTACACTCCCGAACATACTCATTGACCATCTTATTTCCATCATCATCCTGAATACAAATGCAAAAGCATATTAGTGGTTTAAGAAATTGGCTTCAAAGTGGACAGCTAAAACTGTCCAAAACAGTCTAGTTGGTTAGCAACTGATCACCAGAAAATTGATGCAACTTCAGTTTGTTTCCAAAATTATGGCACTAACAGCTTAGGACTAATTGACCCCTTAGTATGACATCAGAAGTAAGCCCAATCCCAGATATAATCATTATCGGAGAAAATACGTAAAGCAGATCTTGCAAGTTTCAAGATGACCAGAAGGACTGATCATATCATACATAATTGAAAGAGTACCAAGCACCGTACCAAAATTTGAAACCCTTAAGCTTCTTGCTACACAATGACATACCTCAAAACAATCAAGACAAAATTAAATTACCTCGGTACGAATAACTTTGTGGGTTTCCTTCACAGGGTACTGCCTACATATCATTCCATTCTGTTCTCTGAAACTCAGTATTTCATCAGGACGTTTAGCACGACTTTGCTGCTCACTTACCTCAGCATTACCCATACTTGTAGCATCATCATTATATGAACAATCATCATCATCATCTTCTAAATCATCTTCCAACAAATGCTCCTGTGAAGGGTGACTACTATAGCTATAACTGGGCTTCCTTTGTGGTTTGGGTTTGCTAGCAATTGAGAAACCAAAGCAACTGCAGCATCCCATCATTCTAGCAAGAGAGAAACTCTTATGGATCATTAAAAACTTGATGTGTGAAGTACTTACAATAGCTCCCAACCAAAATCAAATCTTTTTTTCCAAAACCTGCAGAAAAACATACCGATTGTTAAGTTTCACAATATTCATACAAAACCCAAGCAAAAGACATGCACGTAATCCAAATTCCTCATATTCGATTACATATTTACAATTGTGATTGCAAACCTGATTTTACAGAAGGAGGGGAGAGGGCTTTAACCCCGAGTCAGCTCTGCTATTCAAGTGGATGCCACTCAGCCAAATGAAAGAAAAATCTTGCAATATTGAAAACATCACGATTCAAACACAGCATAGCGATGACTCCAGTTTTTATATATCCACTAATGCAGGCTCAAACCCACACCACCCCAACCAACAATAAGTTGACCTTGTCCTGGATACATACACAGAGGCACATAATCTTAAATAATGAACAACAAATATATTAAAATGAGTAAAAACAGCAACCTGTCATACCTATGTATAAATAATATAGATCAAATTCACCTATGTATAAATAATATAGATCAAATTCATAAAAGGACAGGTTAGCGTGGAACTCTCAGACGCAATCAAGCAATTATGCTAACCATATCGTTTGAAATTTAAGAGCACCAAACAAAAGACGAACAGTTCATTCCATTTAAATACACAATCATAATCTGGCTGTGAGTTACCTTGTTGATGAAAAATCCCAATAAAAACTTAATCTTTCCCTCTACACGAATCAACCAACCATCAAACTTCAGAACCCAGAAGAAAACAGGTGCAAAGAGCAACTAAACACCTAAAATTCAGAGAAACTAAAAACAAAAGTTTCAGAGAGAAGCATATGCATTGCTGATTGAAAATCCTAATAAAAATCCAATCTTTCCTACTATAAAAACCAACCAAGCATCAAACTTCAGAAACACAGAAGAAAACTAACAGAAAAAGTAACTAAAACCCAAAAATTCAGAGAGAAGCAGATGCATTGCAGATTGAAAAACCCAATAAAAATCCAATCTTTCCCACTACACAAACCAACCAAGCATTAAACTTCAAAACCCATAAAAAAAAAAACAATTAGAAACCCAAAAAGCCCAGGTGTTTCATATCAAACAAACCCTAATTTGTAACCAAATGAGAGCCAAAAACATTGAGAAGAACGAATTGAGCCTACCTGAGATGGAGATAAGGAGATGGCACAATCGCCAGAACTGAAACTAAGCGATTGGGGGTGGGGAAGGACAAGAGAATTTGGGAGCAAAAATTTTGGGGGAAAGTTGAATTGGGGGAGAGAATCAAAAGAAAAGGAAGCTGGGTTATTTGAGGAGTGTTTGCATATATAGGAAAGGGGTAGAACAGGGACTTGAGCGCAAAAGTCGGGTCTGCTAGTCGTTCATCAAAGGAGAAGAAAGAGAGGAGAATGGTGGGTGAGCTTGTAGACGGTTTTGTGTCCTTTTAGGTGTGATGGGGCTTTGTAGTTAGGAAGTTGGGGGAACAAAGGACACTGACACTGACACCAACAACACACTTGTGTACGATTTGCCTAAAAATGGTGAGGTTCAGATGCGGGAGCCACCCACAATGTTACTCGTTCATTCTTGGTTTGGTAAATTTTTTCAGTCTATGTAAAACAACCATGATTGATGGGTTTGTCGGTTATGTAATGTAATATGATATACATATTACAAATGTCTAATTATATAGCATACAAAGGCTTTTGAAAAATGTCATTTAGTTGTTTCTTCAATCAATGATAGTCACATATTTTGTGAGGCATGTTATACCATATGATATACCAGAATTTTCCATGATTGTAATCGTCATTGTCTTCTGTATGCCGAAGTATATAGAATTTTCTATGATTGTAATCGTCATCGTCTTCTGTACGTCGAAGTATACAGGTACTTGAGTTAAACTTCGGATGTGAGTGACACGCGATTATGTTTAGTTAGCTATTGCATATATATATATATATATATATATATATATATATATATATATTTTTGAGATGTAGTTAACTTCATTGAAAATCTCTTATAAAAAATTAAAAAAATAAATATTAATTGAAAATCAGCATATAGCAACCCACTTCAGTATGGCTATCAGATAAAGTCATTACTGGAAGTAATTCAACAATTTTAAGAGATTATTCACTCACTTCTTCTAAGAAACTAACCTATATTAACCTAAAGAAACTTCTATGATCCCAGAAGACAATGCAATATGTTGTTGCACTACTGATTTCGTCACATTTGCGTGTGATGACTGATAAACCCCGTTTAAAGAAACAAATTCAAATGACGTTGACTCGACGTCGGTGCTCCGAAATGCCAACAAACAATTGACAAAGTTGGGTTGGAGGAAGAGGATGTGCATCTTAACAATGAAGAATCAGAGAGTTGAGATATTGGAAAAGGATGAGAGGGATGGGTATTCTAAAATTGAAGGATTATGAGAGATTGGAAGAAGTGGTATGGGCAGAAGAGGAAATCAAAAGCAAAGGGAAGCCATTGTCGGGGCAGAGACTACTACAAGAAGGGTAGAAGCTCCCCTTAATCTCAAGCCAAAGATCCATAGCAAAAAACTAATCTAAATCTGACGAGAGAGAGAGGGGAATGAGGAGCAAATCTAGATTTATAGAGGTTTTAGACTTTCTCTCATTATTAGGAAAAACATTTGCGCTTTAAGTAGGTTTCTCTCGAGGTTCAGCTGCTATATACATTTATATGACATACATCAAGCTGTGAGCCGTCCGATCGTTTAGCAATTCAAAATTCAAGACGATCAAATGACTCACGGCTTGATGTATGATATACACATATATACATGGTTCTAAAAGGTGTCGTCTTTGCCCCGTCTAGGCTATAGGTGGAGCTAAGCCGCCCTGATTTCCTCTAAAGCGTTTCACTTAGGCGGAGAGTCGCCTCAGGACCGCTTAGGGGGTCAAGGCGCCACTGAGGTGACAAATGCGCGTCTGAGGTGAAGGGTCGATTAAGCGATGCGGGAAATTAAAAAAAAAGAGGACGCGTTAAAACTTAAAAACCTAATCTCATTGCCAAATTGATACTTCTCATTCTAAAACAATGCTTCTCGCCGTTCTTTGCCAAACTTGTCGTTCTCATTCCAAATTGTACCTGCAGCCAGTGAATTGGCTTGTTCTCTTACAAGTCACTGACCTTGCCATTCTTTGCAAGTCAGCGACCTCGCTGTCTCGCTGTCGACTCCTTCTATCCTAGGAAGCACAGAAGCTTGGTCTCACTCACGTTTCCCGCTTCTGAAGTGGAAACAACGCGGAAGCGCGTAAGAAGTGCGGGGAAGCGTCAGGAAGCATGCTTCTGGAAAAAGTGGTTTTGGAAGTGCGAAGGAAGCGCAACGGTGGTCATAGTGTTGGAAGTGCGATGACAATTTTTTGTAATCAAATATGTTTGTGAATCAATTGATATGATATGACAATCTATTTGTTCGGTTTCATTATAAACAAAACTGTGATTGGAAATTTTCACTGATTACCACTTACCAGCCACTGTTCTAAAACTAGAGAGAAGAGAGACAAAGATATAAGAAAGAGGTATGAGGACCAGAATAAATTAATAAGGATTAAATTCAGTTTACCCCTTCAAACTTTAGAGCTAAAATCAGTTCAGTCCCTCTTTTTTTTTTTAATCAGACTCATCCCTGAACTTTTAAATCGCATCAGTCAACTCTAAATTTCAAATTTTCGTGTGATTGTGATGTCATGTGTTGAGTTGGACTTGACAAGAGATCCCACATTTCAGTTTTTGACCCTCATTTTAGCTGAAAAACCCAAACTACCCATGTAACAATTTTTTTTCTTCTTTAACCTTCATATTTTTTTTCTTTCTTCTCTACCAAATTCAAATTCCTCTTTCCATCAAAAATAAAAAGGATTCAGAAAGAGAGAGAGAGAGAGAGAGAGAGAGAGAGAGAGAGAGAGAGAGAGAGAGAGAAGAAGAAGAAGAATAGAGAAAAGAAAAGAACTTGAAGATAAAGTAAAAAAAAAGTGGATAAATAGAAAAATAGTAATAAGGGATAGTTTGGGTTTTTCGACGAAAATGAGGACCAAAAACTGAAATGTGGGACCTCTTGTTAGCTCCAACTCAGCACATGAAGTCATAATCATATGAAAATTTGAAATTTAAAGTTGACTGATGCGATTTAAAAGTTTAGGGATGAGTCTGATTAAAAAAAAAGATGAAAGACTGAATTGATTTTAGCTTTAATGTCACGCTCCGACTCTTAAATTTTTACCTTATTTACTAGCATGATGTTAATAAGAGTTTTACCGTCTTCGTAAATAAGTTCATTTTTTCAAAGGTCTTTAGAAGGGTGTTGAGGGATAATTTTTCGTAGTAAAATTATTTATCGACGGTAAAATGATAAATTTTAGTTAGTAAAAAAGTAAGTTTTATTAGGGTATTATTTTGGAGTTTGGGTTATAGGTGTGGGATTGGACCGGTTGAGCCAAGCCCAATTCTTTTTCCCTTCTCTCTTCTTTCTCCTCCCTCCCGATTCTCTCTTCCTCTCCCTCTGCCCGGAAAAGTTTCCTGAGCCCTACCGCCGCCGTCCGACCATCGTAGACCACCGCACCGGTCCCAACCGGTCGGCCGTCGACCCAGCCTCCTTCTTGGATCGGTGACAGCTTCCCTAGCGCCGCCGTGAAGGAGCAATCGCGCCTGGAAGCTCCGGCTGCTCATAGCTCTCCCTCACCGGAACTCACTCCTCCGGCCACCATAGCAGCAGCAATCATTGGCTCGTTGGAAAGCCCTCCTCCCGTGCAGCAAACCCATAAGAGGTTTCGCTCCCTCTTGAGCTAGGTAAGAAGAAATCGGTGATTGAAATTTTAGGGCTATACTTTATGTTTTAAGTCGATTGCCTTAGTTAAGCTCGAAATTGGACTTTGTGCTAGTTAGGAAAGTTGTGGAAGAGATTGAGAGGAAGATGTTGTCAAATTTTGGTAGGCATTGGAGGTCGCCGGAGTCGACCGCCGCTGTTAAGGGGATTTTTATGGTTTTAGATGTGCTTTCTAGAGGGGAGTATATTGTTGTGTAGTTTGGAATTTTTGGAGGAGTTTTGGATTTTTTATAGGATTTGTGATTTATGGTGGTTAATGAATTAAAATGCAGTCGTGAGTCAAATATGGTTAGGGCGGTGGAGGGTGATATTAAGGATGTCAATAATTGTGGAGAAGTATGGTTGACAGCGAATTTAAAAATAAGGACATTAGGCATGCATGAGCATGCGAAACTCACATTTAATTCTGCCTATTTTTATATAAACGTCGGTATTTTAGTTGAGGATTTAATTATTTTTTTGGAACAGGACATGAGGAGGCTCGAGCGGAAGAGACCTCTGACCGATATCAGGCTTAGGCCTAATTTGTGAGTGAACTTTTGTTTTAATTAAAATGCATACAATTGATTACTGTTGAGTAATTTATTTTATTGAAGCCTTTGACGTTATTTTTAAATGACGATTTTATTTATTGTGGAGAGTTACCGAAAATGAGATTTTCGGTAAATTATAAATATTTTTATGGGGAGAGTATGTATATAAATGCTAGCTAGCTATATATGTCTGTTCACCTTAATGATATAGTATATAACTGTATTATGGTGTGACGTGAGCGTTGGACGTAAGCGTAGTAGCCCTATATGAGTGTTTAATTCATATAGGGGGTATGAGCATATATTTATACACATGTCTGTTTACCTTAATGACGTAGTGTAGCACCGCATTAAGGCGTGACATAAGCGTTGGACGTAAGCGTAGTAGCTCTATATAGATTATTTTAAATATATTAATTTATATTAGGAGTATGGGCATGTGTAAATACATACGTATAATGATATATATATATATATATATATATATATATATATTTTTGAGCTGAAGAGACTCGATATTTATGAGATAAATGATTTCTCATTCGAAACATGCATTCGAATTTTCCTTGGAAATTATTTCGGGAAAACATAAGTGTTGATGCTTATTTTTCTTTATTTTATTTTTAATCACTCACTCTAATATTTCTGAATGTTTTCTCCTAGGTCATTCGTTTTAAAAATGCCTAGTTTGTAGAGTTCGAGTTAGATCTAGTAGGAGGCGACGAGGCATAGTTACCCATCTCTCAGTCACTTTCCACCAGTAGGTTACCTGCTTACCCTACTAGGGTATTTTTTCTGCTTCCGTTGTTTTTAGTAGCTCTGAATACTGTTAGGATTTTTGTATAATATTTTCGATCATGTGTTAAGACTGACGTTTTTTTATCTGGATAACTTTGGGTTTAATTGATGAATGAGATAATTGTTAAGAGGGTAGTTATTTAATTTTTCGGGTTAGGGTTGTCCATTTTCAAGGGAGGTTTGCTGAGTAATTTTCCTTAGAGGTGGTTGTCGAGACCCGCCCCGAATTTCACCTTGAAACCCGAGGTGAGTCCTGCGGGGACCACCTCCAAGGAAAATTTATCGAATGACTTGGCAAACCTCTCTTGAAAATGGACAACCCTAACCTGGAAGAATTATAGAACCGCTCTTTTAACCAATAAATTAACATCCTCCGTTACAACCCATAAATATCCAGAAAAGTTATACAAAATCCCAACAGTAATCAGAGTTAATAAAAAATAAAATAAACACAACGGAAGCTAACAATCTCCTAGTAGATTAAACAGGTAACCTACTGGTGAAATGTAGCGGAAAAATGGGTGACTATGCCTCAACGTCTCCTTCTAGACCCCACTCGAACACTGCAGACTGAGCATTTTAAAAACGAAGAGCCCAGGGAAAAAATATTCAATTACGTCAGAGTGAGTGGACAAAAGCAATTTCGACAACAAATAAATATTTCCAAAAAAAAAATACTTTCAAAGAAAACGCTTTACCAGTGACAGCTTAAAAGCTTAACTCGAAAATTCTGAACTGGTGTCTAGCCTCGCTAGACTCCCAAACCTTAAGAAAAATGGCCTCTTAGGTTAGAATATTATATATATTAGTATGTATTCACACTGGTCTATCTCTTGTACGATATCTATGAATAAGCTCGAAAAATAGATAATCATACAAGACTACGACGTTGGCGTCTAACGCTCATGTCACCCCATACTGGAATTGTACCTCAGTATGAGGGAAACGCACAAGTGGGTATATATACGTGCTGATTCCTTGTACGAATTCTATGAATGAATTCGAAGAATAGAAAGTCGTACAACACTACGACGCTTGCGTCTAACGCTCATGTCACCTCATACTGGAATTGTACCTCAGTATAGGGGAAAATCACGTATAGCTAGCTAGCATTTATTTATATACATATTATTCTCATAATCAACTATATATGAGTATAATCACCGAAATTATCAATTTCGGGAAATTTCTAACAACAGAAAATTATTCAATAATAAAACATTTTAAGTACATTATTTAAAACAAAGGTCCACTCACAAATTAGGCCTAAGCCTGATGTCAATCGAAGGTTTCTTCCGCTCGGGCCTCTTCACGTCCTGTTCCAAAAACATAATTAAATCCTTAAGTAAACACCGACGCTTAAAGAAAATAGACGTAATTAAATATGAGCTACGCGTGCTCAACCATGCCTATCGCCCTAAATCTTAAATTCTTTGCCAACCAAGAAATCTCCACAAATACCGACATCCTGAAAAAACACCTTCCACCATAAATACTCCAATGGCCGGATTCTAACTTATTAATCCGCCAAAAAATACCAACCTTCAAAAATTCCCAAACCTATCCAAAACTCCTCCAAAAATTCTAAAACTCATTCCATTAAACTCCTCATAAAATTCCATAATAAAAACATTTTTTTCCAGAGGCGGCCGGCGGCCAGCTCTGGCAACCTCCAATGCCCACCAAAATTTGACAACATCTTCCTCTCAACCTCCTCTACAACTTTCCTAACTATCACAAACACCAATTTCAAGCCTAAATATGCCAATCAAACGAAAACACATAAAAAGCCCTAGAATTTCCATTACCGATTTCTCCTTACCTAGATCGAGATGGAGGGAGCCCTTTAGAGGGATTGCTGCACAGGAGAAGGGCTTTCTTTTGAGCCAAGGATCGTCGGCTATGGCAGCCGGAGGAGGGAGTTCCAGCAACTGAAGCCTTTGGGCAGTCGGACCTCTCGGCGAGCTTTCCTCCCGATCGGCGGCGCTTAGGACCTCTCGCTGGTCTAGAATGGAAGTTGGGTCGGAGACCAAGAGATTGGGACCGGAGCGGCGGTCTGGGGCGGCCAGACGACGGCGAATGGACGACCGAAAGTTCTGGGCGGAGAGAGGGTCTAGGAGAGAGAGAGGGAGGGCGCGTGGACTGGAGGGGAGAGAGAGAGAGAGAGAGAGAGAGAGAGAGAGAGAGAGAGAGAGATGGGTTTGGGCTTGGCCCAAACCGGTCCACCACCATATACCCATTCCAAAATTCAACACCCCAAAAATAATAACCCAACAAAAATTACTTCTTACTAGCAAAAATTACCACTTTTACTGTCGTCACATTTTCTTCCTTCAAATAAATCATACGAAATAATCGTCCCCTATAACCACTCTGGGGACTAATTAAATTAAACACTTATTGACGAAGATTGTAAAAATCTTATTACCACTATGCTAGTAATTAAGGTAAAAATTAAGGGTCGGGGCGTGACAATTCTCCCCTTATAAAAATTTCATCCTCGAAATTTACATACCACCTAACCAAAGAGGAAATGAAATTGCTGCCTCATTTGCTCCTCCGATTCCCAAGTAGCTTCCTCTACTTGGTGGCTTCTCCAAAGCACTTCGAGAAGCGGGATTGTCTTGCTCCTAAGCACTTGCTCCTTTGGGTTAAGAATCTGAACCGGCTCCTCTTCATAGGACAAATCCTTCTACAAACTAATCGGCTGCTCTTCAAGCACATGAGAAGGATCAGCAATATGCTTGCGAAGCATGAATACATGAAACACATTATGTATCCTGGACAACTACGAAGGCAAAACTAACCGATAAGCAAGAGAGCAAACTCGCTCTATTATCTCATAAGGCCCAATATACTGCTTCCCATAAAGTGCCTCAAAGGGAGCCATACCGATACTCGAATGGAAGCTGTTATTATAGGCAAACTCCATCAGAGAAAGGTTTTTATCCCAACTCCCTCTGAACTACAAGGCACACGCTCTTAACATATCCTCCAAAGTCTAGATAGTCCTCTCTGATTGCCCATCAGTCTGAGGATGAAAAGCAGTGTAGTCGGGTACCTAAAGCTGCCTGAAGAGCTCCCCAGAATTTAGAAGCAAATCTAGGATCCCGATCTGACACTATGGATTCAGGTACGCCATGAAGTCTCACAATCTCATTCACATACAGCTTAGCCAATTTATCCAGTGTATACTTCTTTCCCACCGGCAAGAAATATGCGGATTTGGTGAGTCTATCCATAATCACCCAAATACTGTCATGCCCTTCACGGGTACGAGGTAAACTGAAGACCAAATCCATGGTGATGTGGTCCCACTTCCACACTGGAATCGGCAACGGCTCAAACAACCTTGAAAGTTTCTGCCTTTCAGCTTTAATTTGTTGACAAATCAGACACCTACTCACAAAAGCTGCAATTTCCCTCTTCATGTTAGGCCACCAATAATAATCTTTCAAAGTCCGATACATCTTTGTACTCCCCGGGTGAGCATCATATGCGGAACTATGAGTTTCCTCCATTAACTCATTCTTTGACTCTTCATTCCTCTTTGAAACACAAAACCTATTTTTGAACAACAAAGTTTCATCCCTTCTTACCGAAAAATTTACTGCGGCTCCGTTCGCTGCTCTTTCCATCAACCGAACTATAGAATGATCACTATACTGCGCTTCCCGCACTGAATCCACCAAAACTGGCCTCACATGGAAAATGGCTATCAAGGCGCCCACTTCATCCACCGCTAAATCCACTCTTGTAACTCGCAACTCATAAAGAAGTAGAACTAGAACCATCCTCAGATGAAACAAAGATATGGAGGGATTGCGACTAAGAGCATCAGCTACCACATTAGCCTTTCTTGGATGATACTCAATAGAGCAATCATAATCACTGATCAACTTCATCCACCTTCTTTGCCTCATATTTAACTCCTTTTGAGTGAACACATACCGAAGACTCTTGTGATCCGTAAAACTCTGACACTTCGCTCCATAAAGATAGTGTCTCCACAACTTGAGAGTAAAAACTACTGCTGCAAGCTCTAAATCATGAGTGGGATAATTCACCTCATCCGGCTTCAATTGCCTAGAAGCCTAGGCAATCACTCTATCATGCTGCATCAATACCCTGTCTAGACCTCGTCTAGAAGCATCACAATAAACAACATACTCCCCACTATCATCCGGAAGTGCCAAAACAGGAGCACTCGTCAGGCGATTCTTTAATTCTTGAAAACTTTCCTCACATTAATCTGACCATTTGAACTTAACTCTCTTCTTGGTCAATCTTGTGAGTGGAGTTGCAATCTTTGAAAAGTCTTGCACAAATCGCCGATAATAATTTTCTAACCCCAAGAAACTACGAATCTCCGTCACAGAGGTGGGTCTTCTCTAACTTGACACCGCTTCCACATTCTGGGGATCCACACTAACACCTTTGGCTGAAACTACATGACCCAGGAACCCCACTTTATCCAGCCAAAACTCACACTTGCTGAACTTGACAAACAATTGAGCATTTCTCAAAGTCCGCAATATCAATCTTAGATATTTGGCATGCTCCTTCTCACTTTTTGAGTATACCAAAATATCATCTATGAACACGATCACGAAGCGGTCAAGATATGGACTAAACACCCTATTCATGAGATCCATGAATGCCGCAGGTGCATTAGTAAGTCCAAAAGGCATCACCACAAACTCATAATGACCATAGCATGATCGAAAAGTGGTCTTGGCTACGTCACTCTCTCGGATCCGCAACTGATGATAACCAGATCTCAAATCAATCTTTGAGAAAACAGAAGCACCCCTCAATTGATCAAACAAATCATCAATGTGATGCAACATATACTTATTCTTCACTGTGACTTGATTCAGCTTCCTATAATCAATGCATAGTCTCATGGTGCCATCCTTCTTCTTAACAAACAACACTGGGGCGCCCTATGGAGACATGTTAGGCCAAATAAAACCCTTATCTACCAACTCCTGCAGTTGAGTCTTCAACTCTTTCAATTCCGCTGGAGCCATTTTGTAAGGTGCCTGAGAGATAGGCATAGTTCCAGGAAGTAACTCGATAAAAAAATTTATCTCCCTTACAGGAGGCAAACCAGGCAAGTTCTCGGGAAACACATCTGGAAACTCTCTTACTACAGGAATATCCCCCATTTCCAACACTCATAAAATTGCATCCACCACATGAGCTAAGAATGCTTGACAGCCTTTATTTAACAATTTTCTGGCGGTCACAGCTGATATCAGGCAACTCGAAATCACATCTCTTTCCCCCTGAAAAACAACCTCAAAACCATCCAGACTTCGAAGCACCACTTCTTTTCGGAAACAATCTACTACAACTCTATAAGTCTTCAAGAAGTCCATCCTAAAGATCACATCGAACTCCACCATATTTAGAGGAATTAAATCGGTATTGAAATTAAATCCTTCTACTAGCACTTCACACCCACTAAACACCCAATCTATCCTCATCACCTCACCAGAGGGTAGAGAAACATGCCACTCGTCTGGAAGAGAGGATGATGACACATTGGCATAGAGGGCGAATCTACTAGATAGAAATGAATCCGTGGCTCTGAGATCAATTAAAGTAAAAGCTGGCTGACCAAAAATTAACAACGTACCAATGATGACATCTGGAGAAGTACGATCCTCCTACTGGGTCATAGCATGAAGTCTAGCGCGAGTCATGGGATGTCCACGTTGACCACTCCCCTGCTGAGAACCATCGCGAGAACCACCACTGGAGCCTCTAGCTGAAGACTGACTAACTGGCTGAGTAGGGGCGGTCCTCTGTGCCAACAAAAGACAGTCTCTACTGAAATGATCAAGACCACCACACTCAAAGCATCCAGATGACTGCTGCTGACCAAAGGAAAAAGTCTGACCACCAGATGATCCCCCTTGGAAACTACCACCAGCACTATACTAACCGGCCTACTGCCTACCCAACTGGCTACTGGAGGGTCTCCTGGAACATCCTCTAATTCTACACCGAGGACTAGAACCCGATCCTCCACTACTGCCACTACCCGCTGAAGATCCAGAAGCGGACGAAGAAGCAGCCTTCTTTGATGGACCTTGACTGGGACCACTAAAATCTCGAGGCTGAGCACTATAAGTCCCCTTGGTCTCAATGGCCATAGCTGCCCCAACTGCATCAAGGAATGTCTGATAGATAACACTGATCATCTTATTTGCATAAACTTCGCCAAGTGCCCTAATAAACATATTAATCTTGGTGCTCTCATCAGGAACCAGATATGACACATGGTAGCTTAGAGTAGTGAACCTTTGCTCAAACTTGATGACTCCCTCATTGTCTCTCTTCTTCATGTTCAAGAAATCTGACTGAATTTTGCTACGATGAGAGTGGTTGAAATACCGACCCAAGAAGAGCGCCTTGAACTACTCCCAAGTCATAGTCTGAGCACCATCATTATTCCTCCGGGCGAGAGTCCACCAATGATAAGCTGAATCGTCTAGAAAAGACACTGCCATCTTCAGTTTCTTTTCTTCTGGCAGTTCCGTGCTCTCGAAAGCCCTTTCCATCTTGTCCACCCAAGAATAAGCATCAAGGGGTCCCTTGGCACCATTGAACTCTACTGCCCCTGCATCAGAAACATCTCTCTTCCTCACAGATCGAGGATGTTGAACCCTATCCAAAACACCTCTCAGCATGTCCCCAATCGAATCGGCTAATCCTCTCACATCATCACCCTCATTGGTGTTGGTCGAGATAGCCACACGGGGTCGGCGCCTAGGAGGCATAGTACTTAAGGAGGAAGATATTTTGTAGTCTCTAAACAAGACTAATGAAACTATCACACATACCATATAACACATAATATCCAAAGCATAAACTGCTGATGAATCTGCCGCGGTCGGATCATCACTCTATAGACACTACGGTTATTTAGGCAAATATGATAGTGAATAGGAGACAGAAAACGAAACCTAGAGCTCTGATACCAACTGTCGAGACCTGCCCCGAATTTCACCCTAAAACCCGAGGTGAGTCCTGTGGGGACCACCTCAAAGGAAAATTTACCGAAGGACTCGGCAAACCTCCCTTGAAAATGGACAACCCTAACTCGGAAGAATTATAGAACCACTCTTTTAACCAATAAATTAACATTCTCCGCTACAACCCATAAATATCCAGAAAAGTTATACAAAATTCCAACAGTAATCAGAGCTACTAAAAATAAAATAAAAACAACGGAAGCTAACAATCTCCTAGTAGATTAAACAGGTAACCTACTGGCGAAATGTAACGGAAAGATGAGTAACTATGCCTCGATCTCTCCTTCCAGACCCCACTCGAATGTGCAGACTGGGCATTTTAAAAATGAAGAGCCCAGGGGAACAATATTCAATTACGTCAGAGTGAGTGGACAAAAGCAATTTCGACAACAAATAAATATTTTCTCAAAAAAATATTTTCAAAGAAAACGCTTTACCAGCGACAGCTTAAAAGCTTCACTCGAAAATTCTGAACTGGTGTCTAGCCTCGCTAGACTCCCAAACCTTATGAAAAATGGCCTCTCAGGCTAGAATATTATATATATCAGTATGTATTCACACTCGTCTATCTCTTGTACGATATCTATGAATAAGCTTGAAAAATAGATAATCATACAAGACTACGACGCTGACGTTTAACGCTCACGTCACCCCATACTGAAATTGTACCTCAGTATAGGGGAAACACACGAGTGGGTATATATACGTGCTGATTCCTTGTACGAATTCTATGAATGAATTCAAAGAAAAGAAAGTTGTACAAGGTTACGACGCTGGTGTCTAACGCTCATGTCACCCCATACTGGAATTGTACCTCAGTATGGGGGAAAATCACGTATAGCTAGCTAGCATTTATTTATATACATACTATTCTCATAATCAACTATATATGAGTATAATCACCAAAATTCTCAATTTCGGAAAATTTTCAACAAAAGAAAATTATTCAACAATAAAGCATTTTAAGCACATTATTTAAAACAAAAGTCCACTCACAAATTAGGCCTAAGCCTGATATCGGTCGAAGGTTTCTTCCGCTCGCTCGGGCCTCTTCACGTCATGTTCCAAAAACATAATTAAATCCGTAAGTAAACCACCGATGCTTAAAGAAAATACACGTAATTAAATATGAGCTCCGCGCGCTCAACCATGTCTATCGCCCTAAATCTTAAATTCTTTGCCAACCAAGAAATCTTCACAAATACCGACATCCTGAAAAAACATCTTCCACCATAAATACTCCAATGGCCGGATTCTAACTTATTAATCCGCCAAAAAATACCAAACTTAAAAAATTCCCAAACCTATCCAAAACTCCTTCGAAAATTTAAAACTCATTCCATTAAACTCCTCATAAAATTCCCTACTAAAAACATTTTTTTCCAGCGGCGGCCGGCGGCCAGCTCCAGCAACCTCCATTGCCCACCAAAGTTTTACAGCACCTTCCTCTCATCCTCCTCTACAACTTTCCTAACTATCACAAACATCAATTCCAAACCTAACTATGTCAATCGAACGAAAACACATAAAAAGCCCTAGAATTTTCATTACCGATTTCTCCTTACCTAGCTCAAGATGGAGTGAGCCATTTGGAGGGATTGCTGCACGGGAGGAGAACTTTCTTTTGAGTCAAGGATCGCTAGCTATGGCGGCCGGAGGAGGGAGTTCCGGCGACGGAAGCCTTTGGGCAGTCAGAACTCTCGGCGAGCTTTCCTCCCTATCGGCTGCGCTAGGGAGCCTCTCGCCGGTCTAGAAAGGAAGCTGGGTCGGAGGCCGACAGATTGGGACTGGCGCGGTGGTCTGGGGCGGCCGGACTGCGGTGAACGGACGGCTGGAAGTTTTGGGCGGCGAG
This sequence comes from Fragaria x ananassa, assembly GCA_034370585.1. Classification (NCBI taxonomy): domain Eukaryota; kingdom Viridiplantae; phylum Streptophyta; class Magnoliopsida; order Rosales; family Rosaceae; genus Fragaria; species Fragaria x ananassa. Next base: position 22,282,379 of record CP139764.1, read on the forward strand.
AGGGAGGGCGAGCGTGCTGGAGGAGAGAGAGATAGAAATGGGTTTGGGCTTGGCCCAAACCGGTCCACCACCAGATACCCATTCCAAAATTCAACACCCTAAAAATAATACCCCAACAAAAATTATCACTTTTACCGTTGTCACATTTTCTTCCTTCGAATAAATTATATGAAATAATCGTCCCCTACAATCACTCTGAGGACTAATTAAATTAAACACTTACTGACGAAGACAGTAAAACTCTTATTACCACTATGCTAGTAATTAAGGTAAAAATTAAGGGTCGGGGCGTGACAGTGGTCCCCGCAAGACTTACTTCGGGTTTCAGAGTGAAATTCAGGATGAGTCTTGACACTTAAAGTTTGAGGGGGTAAACTGAATTTAATTCAATTAATAAATGAAGACATGCAAAACCTTCTCTATGTAGAAATATAATATAAATACATATTTTATTTCTTATAAATATATATATATATATATATATATTTTATTCCACGCTTCCAAAACGCTTCTGCTTCCAAGTATTTTTTTTTTTTAAATGCTTTCGTGTTTTCATACGCTTCCGTTTCCGATTCCATGCAACATAGCTTCTATCATGGAACTCATGGCGTCATCATCTCTTCAGTTCTGACTCTTGCCGTCTTGCAAGGTTTTTCTTTTGTTCTTTAATCAAACCTCTGTTTTGATGTTAATAGAGAAACCGATGCTTTGATGATAATAGAAAAATAGAATAAGTGAATGTGAATTTGTGTTGTTGCCTTGTACCATTCTTCTCAATATTAACTAGTAAGTAGTAATTACTGTGTTTTTCGCTTTTTGGGTTTTCGATTCTCCTCATTATAGAGCTAAGGATCTTATAATCGAATAATCGATCATCAAGACATCAAGCTTGGTAGTTGGACTGTTTGAGACGAACAATTTTTAACTCTGGACTTCTGGTATGAATCTACTATTCAGCCTATTCTACTTTGAATCTTCCATGTTGTATACTCAATTACTAATTTTAAATATTATATAAATTATATAAATATAATAAAAAAATAAATCGTCTAATCCTCGTCTTGTCCCCGCTTAGGCTGTCCAGACGCTAGGGTATGGGTCATCGCCAGCCTAACGCCTAACACCTAACGCTTATATATATATATATATATCTATATATATATATAGATATATATATCTATATATATATATATATATATATATATATATATATATAACAATACAACAATATGTAATCGAACTGCATATTTGCCCTTTTATAACTTCATCATCAACCCCACTTGATCTAGAAATCTGATACAACGTACACACTAGGCTCTTGAGACAGTTTGATAATTAAGCACTACCAGTATATATTGAAAATGATGCGCACATATGCAATTATGCATTCACTACCAGAAAATGGATCTTGGGCGACGAAAAAAAATCGTCGCCTTGTTAAAAAAATTCGTCGCCTAAGTACTTAGGCGACGACATGTCGTCGCCCAAGACGTCGTCGCCAGAAGTGCGTCGGTGAAGAACTTGGGCGACGAAAATTCAGTCCGTCGTCGCCTAAGAGTACTTCTTAGGCGACGACACGAATTTCGTCGCCTAAGATCTATTTCTCGTCGCCCAAAAATATTCGTCGCCTAAGATTTAACGCCTTGGCCGACGAAAAATTATTTCGTCGCTTAAGATCTTATAACCTGGGGAGACAAAACTAAATATTTCGTCGCCTAAGATCACTACATCTTAGGCGACGATAATTTTTTTTCGTCGTCTTATATGGTAAGTCCTTGACCGACGATTTAGCAATTTCGTTGCCTAAGATATATTTAAATTTTTTTATAATATTTAAATAATTTTTTTAAATATATAAATAATGTTTTTTTAATTTTTGCTGGAATTTTTTTTCGGCATTTCTTTAAATTTTTCTAATACTAAAATTTAATTAAAAATAACACAAATTTATAAATTTATAAATAATTTATTATAAAAATTCAGTCCATCTGCCTACGGAGAAACTCGAAATCTAACTCATCATTCCCGTTCGGAGGGTCCTGAGGCGGCGGCTGGTCAGGCTGAGGAGGCTGCTGCCGAGGCTGGGGCCACTGAGGTAATGGTATAGGCGTAGGCATGGGCGGAAAATCAAGTCCGGCCGCATGTGCAGCGATGCAGGTAGTCATCCACCGTCCCATAGCCGCCTGGTTGGCATTGGTGACTTCATTCACCCGCTCCATATGCGCAGCCGTGGAAGCCGCATATGATTCCGCCATGGCTATCTCCCTCGCTCTTTGGGCTTCCAGCTCAGACTGTAGACGTTCGAACTGATCCTGTAGCCGAGTGGTCTGGCTGTTGCTACTTGAGGCTCCGGCGGCTCCCTTGCGCTGAAATCCTGGCGTCGTCTTCAGGATCCCCTTTCCAGCGCCTCCCATACCCCGGCAGTAGTAGCTGTTGGAACGCTGCGCGAAGGCAGTGGCCATAATCCGCGCCCCAACGGTAGGATCTGAAGTGTCGATCCTGGACATGGCCTTTGACATGTCATCCTCTGCCGTGCCCGGCCATGTGTCGTTCACCATGCCTCTCATGACCTCTTGCTCCGCCTCCCTCACCCTCGCCTAATTGGATATATTAAAAAAAAATATTAATATACATTTAATAAAATGTAATTAAAATTAAAAATTAGAAAATATAAGGAACTTACAAGATCCTCCTCAGAATGAGGATATGCCCTCTGAAAGGTCCCCACATAGGGGTTCTCCTCTGGCCGCTCTCGCCGCACGTCGTCCATGATGGCCGAAAACGGCCTCGAACCGGCACGATGGTTGGTTGTGTTCTGTTGCCGGTTCTCAGCGTTCACCCGGGCGAGGTGCTTCAAAAAAAAATTATCGTTAGTAAATATTTAAAAACATACAATTATAATTAATTCACTAATTAAATTAATTCAAATTTGTTTACGAATTACCTGTTTGTGAGGGTCGTTGAACTGCGTGACAAGAAGCCACCGCCACTCGTACTCCCGATACTCGAACTCCTTCGGGGTACCCGAACGGTCGCTCCCGTACAGCTTCCAGTGTAACCGGAGGTCGTGCTTCCACTCCTTGAACCTACATATACAAAAAAAATATTAAATATATTATTAAAAAAATAAAATTTAATAAATTATTAAATAGAGGTACCTCTCCCTATGGGCCTTGTCCGCCCAGTCACGTCCCTCCTCGGGAACCACAAACCATTGCTGCATTACCACTTGTTAGTATTTTTTTCGATAATTAAATAATTTATTAGTTAAAAAAATAGTAATTGATCGAGTAAACTCACCGACATCGACTGATGGAGCATCTCCTTCACTCCATCAGGAACCTGGCTCCAGACTCCCCACAACATAGGGAGTCTGGAGCGGATGGTGCCTCCCGCGGCGCGCGTGTACCGGTTTCCCAACGCGGCGTCCACCGGTTTCCCGTTGGAAAACGGGATGGCGATCCGTCCAGCGGACTCGACCGCCCTATCGAGTCCTTTGTTGCTGACGGTGCCTCTCCTGTTCCGCCTTCTCGTTCCGGCGGCTGTGACATTGTGAATCAAATTTAATATTAATAATACATTTTTACAAAAAATAAAAATAAAATCGAAAAAAAAGTAATAATAAATTACTTGAGGATGAGGCTGAGCCGACGGATTCGTCTCCGTCCGCCTGCTCGGAGACCCTCACGGGATGAAGAGGCGTGGGAAACTCCCTGTAGATATAGGCCTCGTGCGGTGCCACATGCGGGAGCTGCTCCCGAATCGGTCGACCCTCCTCATCGACGCGAGGTATCGCCGGTATCGTCGGAGGAAGGAAGATGCCGGACGGCACCGTAGGGACCCCGGATGACCCGCCATCACCGTCGGTCGGGGACGACTGTGTGGGGGCGGTGATAGATCGCGACCGGGGAAGTATCTCTGGATGACGAGGGGCCGTCGCTGCGGGACTCGGCTGCCCAGCAGAACGCGAGCCGCTCGCGCCACCCCTAAGCGCCGCATGTCGGGCCGTCATCTGCCACGGAAACCCGACCGACGGTGATTGCGGCGGGTTGTTTGATGTACCGTCCGAGGAATATTGGCTCCTCGCACCCGGACGTTGTCCAGAAGTTCTCCTCATGCCCATCCTGTTTAAAATAACCATAAATTTATTAAAAATATTTTACCGTCTTATAACTAATTTAACAAAAAATAACCATAAATTTTGAAAAATTTATCAACAATAATAGCACAAATAAAAAATAATAGTTATTATAGGATTTATTATTTTTTTAATTCACATAACAAATTATTTACATTAATTCAGAATTATTACATCACAAAAATTAATTTACGAATATTTACATCCTTACTCAAAAATAATCCATTATTTTTTACAAAATTTCCACAATATATTTACAATTATAATTTATATTATTTAATTATTTAATCAAAAATTATTTAATCATTTACAATATATTTACAAATTATTTCCACAAATCCTAAACCCTAAACCCTAAACCGTAAACCCTAATATTTTACAATTATCATTTACATCACAATTTACCATAATTTACCCTAAAATCCTACCATAATTTACACAAATTTACCCTAATTTACCATTAATTTCCTAAATTACAACAACAACAACAATAATTTCACCAACAATTTCACAACACAACAATAATTTTGTACTTCTCCCAAATTTCAAACAATTTCACAATTTCAAATAATTTCAAACAATTTCACAATTTCAAACAATTTCAAACAATAATTTCAAACAATTTCACAATTTCAAACAATTTCAACAATTTCAAACAACAACAACAATTAAAATTTTCATGAACATAACCAATTTAGGGTTTTAGGGTTATACCTTAAATTGTGGTCGGGGTCGGGGTCGGGGTCGGGGTCGGGGTCGGGGTCGGCGTCGGCGTCGGCGTCGGGGTCGGCGTCGGGTTACGGGGTCGGGGTCGGAGAGAGGGAGAGAGAGAGGGCTTCGGTGGATTTTCGGAGAGAGAGAGAGAGGGCTTGGGTTTGTGCGCGGCTGCGCGAATGATTAGAGTTCCGAATTTTTACCTTTTATATTGGCGTTCTTGGGCGACGATTCTAGAAAAATCGTCGTCCTGTTTTTTGAAAATTGTCGCCTAAGATAATCTTGGGCAACGATTTTTTGAAGTCGTCGCCTAAGAGACTCTACTTGGGCGACGATGTTCTTCACTATAAATCTCGTCGCCCAAGATGAAGAAAATCGTCGGCCAAGAGTTCTATCATAAAATTCAGAATATCGTGATTTTGGTGATCGGAGAAGAGGAACTGAAAACCGACCGTCAGATATGACCAGCATAACGAATTACGTGGGTGGGCAAAAATTCAGCTCCATCGAACAACGACAAGGGCTCGATCCGTCCGGTCAATCGGCGCGGTCAAACCCCTAAACGGACGGAAACGGCTATTCGACCCTCCAAATCACGTAATCTGGCTGGACCTTCAACTGAGAATAGTTTCCAATCGACGAGACGCTTACGGGGCTATAAAAATTTGGTAAAAATTAAATACCCGGGATAGGGCTACCACTAGGTAGAAATAAGAGAAAAATTCGTTGACCGGAACAACCGGCACCGAAATTTTACCGGAATATCTTCATTTTTCACGGGTTGACGTATTTCACCGTTCCGGTCATATCTTATTTCAAGAATTTTTTGCGTTTGAGGCCTCTACACATACGTTGTCTTCAAAACGAAACTTAAACTCAACACTAACATAAAAAAGTTATACAACATTAGTACATATATCGTGAGTTTGGTGATCGGAGAAGAGAAACTGAAAACCTACCGTCAGATATGATCAGCATAATGAATTACGTAGGTGGGCAAAAATTCAGCTCCATCTGACAAAGATAAGGGCTCGATCCGTCCGGTCAATCGGCGCGGTCAAACCCCTAAACGGACGGAAACGGCTATTCGACCATCCAAATCACGTAATCTGGCTGGACCTTCAACTGAGAATAGTTTCCAATCGACGAGACGCTTACGGTTATATAAAAATTTGGTAAAAAATAAATACCCGGGATAGGGCTACCACTAGGTAGAAATAAGGGAAAAATTCGTTGACCGGAACAACCGGCACTGAAATTTTACCGGAATATCTTCATTTTTCACGGGTTGACGTATTTCACCGTTCCGGTCATATCTTATTTCACGACTTTTTTACGTTTGAGACCTCTACGTATACGTTGTCTTCAAAACGAAACTTAAACTCAACACTTCTATAAAAAAGTTATACAACATTAGTACATATATCGTGAGTTTGGTGATCGGAGAAGAGGAACTGAAAACCGACCGTCAGATATAACCAGCATAACGAATTACGTAGGTGGGAAAAAATTCAGCTCCATCTGACAAAGATAAGGGCTCGATCCGTCCGGTCAATCGGCGCGGTCAAACCCCTAAACAGACGGAAACGGCTATTCGACCCTCCAAATCACGTAATCTGGCCGGACCTTCAACTGAGAATAGTTTCCAATCGACGAGACGCTGACGGGGCTATAAAAATAAAAAACATTTCCTAAAAATTTAAATGTGTTTTATTTATTTTAATTATTCGGATTATCTTGGCCGACGAATTACCCTAATTTCGTCGGCCAATATGACACTTGGGCGACGATATTTGTTAAATTCGTCGCCTAAGGGTAAAAATAAAAAATCCTGTACAATGAAATTTAAATGTGCTTTATTTATTTTAATTATTCGGATTATCTTGGCCGACGAAACATGACATAGTCGTCGGGCAATATGATACTTGGGCGACGATATTTGTTAAATTCGTCGCCCAAGGGTAAAAATAAAAAATCATGTACAATGAAATTTAAATGTGCTTTATTTATTTTAATTATTCGGATTATCTTGACCGACGAATTACCCTAATTTCGTTGGCCAAGAGGATACTTGGGCGACGATGTTTGTTAAATTAGTCGCCCAAGGGTAAAAATAAAAAATCATGTACAATGAAATTTAAATGTGTTTTATTTATTTTAATTATTCGGATTTTATTGGCGACGAATTACACTAATCTCGTCGGCGTTGAGATACTTGGGCGACGATATTTGTTAAATTCGTCGCCCAAGGGTAAAAATAAAAAATCCTGTACAATGAAATTTAAATGTGCTTTATTTATTTTAATTATTCGGATTATCTTGGCCGACGAAGTTCCCTAATTTCGTCGGCCAAGAGGATACTTGGGCGACGATATTTGTTAAATTCGTCGCTCAAGGGTAAAAATAAAAAATCTTGTACAATGAAATTTAAATGTGTTTTATTTTATTTTAATTATTCAGATTACTCTTGGCCGACGAAATTAGGGAAATTCGTCGGTCAAGATGTTATTAGGCCGACGAAATGCTTGTATTTCATCGGCCAAGAAAAAATAAAAAAATAAAACACTTAGGCGACGATATATTTGAGTTTCGTCGCCTAAGGATTAAAAAACACTTAGGCTACGAAATATTGTTTCGTCGCCCTAGTTTCTATATTAGGCGACGAAATTTAGTCTTAGGCGACGATTTTTATTTCGTCGGTTAAAGTGGAACTTTAGGCGACGATTTTTTTTCCTTAGGCAACGATTTTTATTTCGTCGCCCAAGATGGAACTTTAGGCGACGATTTGTTTCCTTAGGCGACGAAATTTTTTTTTGTCGCCTAAGTTCCCTCTTGGGCGACGAAAAAAAAAATCGTCACCCGATTTTTTAGATTTCGTCGCCTAAAGCTTTATTTTTGGTAGTGATTACCTCTCATATTCAACGGCATTACTCTATATTTTGCAAATGTCGACATAATCAAAGGGCCAGAACTTCCCTCCCAAGTCCCCATTTACTTAACAAAGTAGGGTCACTCAGTAATCTAAATGTCTAATAATGCAGTATCGTGTCATATCTTATCTTGCTCGCCACTTGATACGTAAATTGCAGTATCAGCTAGTTTGATGAGGATAGCTAGCTTGAAATAAAGCGTTGAAGAAGCATATATGCTTGCATTGACAGGACAGAAAATGATGAACTCAACCACGTACACATGTGTTTTTTCGATAATATTCTTTTAACAACAGCAGCTGTCGTTTTAGGTTTTAGGTGATGATTCCTGATTTTAGTTCCTGCAGAAATGCAAACTCACCAATTAATGAGAAAAAAAAAATTACACTGTTGATAGTCGATTAATTTGTCCATATCCATGTCAAAACGAAAAAAAGAAAAAGAGGAAAAATAGAAACATCAACAATTCTGTGAAACAAAAATCATAAACTACGTGCACAGCTAAATAAATATATAGTTCATTACCCATGTATTTATATCAAAACTCCGGAAGACAAAAATAAAATAAAAATTGTGGCCTAACGAGAGATATACTAATTATAGTGACACAGAGGCTTAATGTAACCCTAAAAGTTAAAACGAATATGCATGAAATCACAGTATTGAATTATTATTGGAACAATCATGTCTCTATCCATCAAAATATCTTGGTATGATAACATTCATCTAATTATGCATATGTCCAGATGTACTATAAAGGTATGAATCTGTTTTAGACCGTATAGTGAGATATACGTATCCACGAGAGATCGTTCAAACGGCAATATTGTCATATTCTTTGAAAGTAACTAATAAGCAAGTATTTCTTCTTAATACTTACTGAAATTGTTGATTTTTTATCGATGCATCATGCATGGGAATAGATCGAAGATATAATTAGAGATGAGATCCCTTAATTCTAAGATTTACATGCATCTTTACACGTTTATAACAACATATTTGGCCTTGCTCCCGACAACAAAGGTTCCGTTGTGGTTCCCTTCGTTTCCACTAATTTGATTGCCGGAAATTATCTCCTTCGAATTCTTAGACTTTCCTTCTTTCTGGGGAGTTGCATACCCAGTAGAATCTTCAGCTGGAAGTAGAGGCTTTGCTGGATTGCCAAGGTTTTCATATTCATCATGATGTTCATAGCCATCAATGGGAGTTAGGTAAGCTCCTAACGAAACAACCGTTGAGTACCAATTCACCCTGCCATGAAACCCGACGATCTTACTCCCTTTCAGTTCGATTGAAAAAGAGTTTGCCCATTTAAAACCAGATCCAAATGGTCCATAAGTTCTTCTGTTGCTCGTCAAAATAAGTTCGGTAATACAAGTTGTAAACATATTATCGAAATAATATCCACGAACAGACGTCAAAAATTCGTATGGATAATCAAGTTTTACCTACAACAAGTGAACAAGACATATATAAAATTAATTATTTGATTAGCAAATTAATTTCTGTTTGAAGACATTTTGTATAAATAATTTATAAAAAGATTAATCAAATTGGACATGTTTTTTCTAGATCAAGAATCATTTTTGTTTAAGATCGACGATCCATTTGTTTGAGGGCAATTGATGATATTTGATGTGATTTTTGTTTGTTGTAAATATCATGTAATGAATGACTTGTAAAATAAAAGTTTGAATCGTAAAATCATACTGCATGCCATTGACAATCATGCCAAACTAATTATCTTTTGTTGGTGGCATGCATATGATTCCCAGAAATGACTAATTGATCGATGATATAATCTGAATTTTACCACGTGTTTTTTAGTCACGGCGGGAACAGATAAGCCATGCCTTTCTGACCAAACTGATCTCCCATTCTCATCGACGTATTCAAACTGAATCCAACGAACGCTCGAAAGATCAAACTGTATTACCACCTGACTCACCGTCGAGTAAACTCCATCATCCCAAAGACCCCTCTCTTTGTTTGAGTTTGACCCAAACGGTCCGACTGATATGACTTTTCTCCGATGAGAACCCGCAAAACTCTGCTGTCTCTGCATGCATGCCTAGAAATTCAGATAGAACGATGATGTTGAATTAGAACGATAATCAAATGGATCAAAATAGATAGAAGATATGCATGGATGCAGTTACCATGTTGGATTGATTAATAGTCGCCAAAAGAAGATTGGCCGGAGTATTTGATGATCATCGGAGAGTCTAGACTGACGGTCGGTGAAGGTGTGAACTGCAATGATGAGCTCTAGCAGTTAAGATGCGAGGAACTTATATGCGGCCAGATCGAGATAAAAGGATTTGGATCAGATACCTATATATGGACCACGATCGATATTAGAATAAGATGGCTCTGGAAACAACTAATATTCTGGTTTCCACTACACATGGATCGAATTGATTCAGGAAAGATAACAGATTGAAAGGTTTCAAATTCCTTGTGATTTATTAAAATCCAAAAGGGAAGTGTTTTAAGTCTTTACTTAATTAGCTCAAAGTAACCATGAGTGTCCATGACCTTATCTGGAAGATCGAATCATTCAAGAATATGACTTCCACAAATGTTAATCACGGCCAAACAATTTTGCATCAACCTAGGCGTTGGGGGAAGGCAAAATAAAGATTCAGTCAATTTGGACCTTTACATATGGATTTGAGATTCGTGGAGCCTAGTCACTCATGAAGTTAAGCTACTGAGAATAAGAAGCAGGACAAAGACAAACAGAGAAAAAAATATGAACAGTAGCTTCAACAAGCTTTCATATATCAGTAATTCATCCAAAAACTGCCTCTTGTATTCTCTACAGCTTACATATAAAGGGAAAACAAACCTTTTAAAGAAAAGTAAATGCTAGAAACAAGTTCAAGCATGAAACAACCAACTCACAGATTTCCAAGGATAACAGCTTTATTTTTATTGGTACAGGCCTCTTACTCTCTCTCTCTCTCTTTGACCTCTCTTGCCAAAAAATAGTCATCTAAATCTAGTGGACAATGACTCTAGATGTGTCAGCTGTCTCAACAGACGACCATTCATCCGCTCCCCTTGTTTGAAATGACTCGTCCTCGAGTCAGAGATCTATGAGCTAACATATATACTCATAGTAAGGTTGCAAATTAGCGACATCATACCTCCAAGTAACTCAATCAAGTAAGCATTCTCACATATACGCTTAAGCACCCAAAAAGGACCATCAGCTATAGCATTAAGCTTTCCAGACTATCGCCTTTTGGGAACCTTTCCTTGTGAAGATTAATCCACACCAAGTCTCCTTCTTTGAACTCCATATATTTTCTGTGTATATCCACTGCTACTTTGTACTTCTGATGACTCTCTTCCAACCTCTTCTTGACTTGTGAGTGTAAATCCTTGATGCATGCTACCATGTCCTCAACATTACCATTAAATTTGTTCGTAATTGGCAAAGGAAGTAAATCATGTGGGCTATTTGGAATCACCCTAAAGGTCCTTAGGGGGGGGGGGGGGGGGGAGGGGGTGAATATGCCCTTAACAACTTTTTTCGTATAAATTCGTTATAGCTATCATGAATAATAAATACACAATGACAATAAATAAAAGTTGCAGTAAAATAATAATAAACACTAATATGTTTTTTACTCGCAGAAATCCTGCAACCAGGGAGAAAAACTGCGTGCCCCTAATTCTTGAGAGACAAGCCTTTCCATTATGTAAAACTCACGATTTGCTATCCTGCCTAAACCACCCTCTAGTCTACATTTATACTTTCTCTCTTGTTTCTGAGTACCTCACTCCTTACAAGATTACAGTATAAGATACAACAACGACTTGCTATCTTACCTAGTCTCAAACTAGTCTAGATCCACCTCTCTTGTCTCTAAGTGGCTACACATGAAGGTATAAGAAGTTTCAACTCAGAACTCAACTATCACTTAACTGATTCTTCTTGAAAACTTCTCAGAAGTTTTACTCTCAGAAACTCAGCTATCATAAACTGATTCTTTTATGAACTCAGTTACCTCAGCGGGATACATCAAAACTCAGCTATCCTCCGTTGATTCTTTCATGAACACTTCCAAGGTTGATGAACTACTAACTGATCTCATGGTATGCAGAATGCAATGAGTTTATGAGAAAATATTTTGTTCAACTCTAAGGTTTATAATCACAAAATGAAGACTTAGAGACTAATGAACAATTCAAAGGAAAACAAAACCCAACAATGTAAATGTAAAAACTACATTTTGATAACCGTTGAGCAAAGGCAGCCTTGTTAAATATATAGGCTGATAGAGTGTTGTAACAACAGAGAGACACAAGCCAAAGAGCTGCCACAAAAAGGTAGGCACGAGGGCCAAAACAAGGAAGGAGTTTTGGACTTTTGTCCTTGGCCAAACTCTGAAAGGGAGAGGACATACAAAGACAACTGCTATATTGGTTTGTGTATCACAAACACAGTTGTAGCCTTAGAACATAAGTCACGAGTTGAAACAAAGGCATCAAATCCAAAACTAAATTGACCATAAATGCAAGATCTTTATATATTCTAGTTATCAATTTGAAATTCAAATTAGGATCTCCCCTAGACATAAGATTAATGTCACAAGGGTAAAGAAACTTAAACATAAGACAATAAAACAAAAGATCAAAAAACTGGAAACCCAGGTTTTTAAGATGGTAAATGATATTGCTATCATGTGTGAAAAACTATGAAATGCACATACATGATTTTACCTGAGTTCCATGAGATCATGTTGGTTCTTCTACTTCTTCAACTTGTTTTCAGCTGTGAAAGACAAATATCTCAATTGCTTTAAGCTTCATAGGTTATGTTTTGTTCCACATAGGGATTTCAACAACCTTATACCTTCAATCTCTCCCTTTGACATTCCTTAACAAAACACACCAAGATAAGGTTGTTCAGACATACTCTCAACCTGCACAAGAACATTCAAGAACAAATGAAGAATATGAGAATAATTATGAATATTAAAAATAATCAGAGATAACAGATGCATCATATATCTTGAAGCACAAACACATAAGCATATGAGCATAAATCCCACTATTCATAAATCCCAACAACCAATAAGTTCTAAGGTATATCCAACAGCTCTTAGGAATAACCAACAAACCCAACAACCAGTTCTCCCCCTTTTTGTCAAGGAATGACAAAAAGAAACCACATGTCCAGGAAGACATAAAGAGAGCCGAGAATGATAAAACCAAACTACATAAGGTCAGCGGTTTAATATAATCACACACATATACGTATTATCCTCAGCATTAACAACATCATTTGCAGCGTCCTAATCCTCACCATTAAAGGTGGCAAGAAGCATCTCATATTTGACACTAGTGGAAAAAATCACTTAGCCGACGGAAAAATAATATTTTCGTCGCCTAAGATCTACTTAGCCGACGGAAAACCTTCCGTAGCCTAAGTTTTTACCTAGGCGACGGAATATTTTTCCGTCGGCTAAGAAAATCTTAGGCGACGGAAATTTTTACCTAGCCGACGGAATATTTATATATAAATATAAATGATTATTTATGATAACTTAGGCGACGAAAAATTATTCCGTCGCTTAGGTTATATCTTAGCCGACGGAAATATCTACTTAGTCGACGGAACCAAATTTAAAAAAAAATAAAAAAAAAAAATTTTTTTGGCGGGATAACTGCCGCTTAAATATTTTGAACTTAGGCGACGGAAAAATATATTCCGTCGACTAAGTTCAAAAATTTTAAGCGGCAGTTATCCCGCCAAAAATTTTGAAATTTTTTTCGGTTCCATTCTATAACTTTCAGCTCTCTCTCCCTCATCCTCTTCATCTCTCTCTCCTTAGCTCGTCTGCTGCTCTCTCTCTCCCTCGTCTGGTTGCTCCCCCACCACAGCGGCGCCTCCTCCTCCTCCTTCGCCGCGGCACCTCCTCCTCCTCCAAGCAGTGCCGCCTCCTCCTCCTCCTCTTCTCGGCGGCAACTCCTACTCCTCCTCTTCTTGGCGCCTCCTCCTCCTCCTTCGCCGCGGCACCTCCTCCTCCTCCAAGCAGCGCCGCCTCCTTCTCCTCCTCTTCTCGGCGGCAACTCCTCCTCCTCCTCCTCTTCTCGGCGCGCGACACCTCCTCCTCCTCTTCTCGGCGGCACCTCCTCCTCCTCCCGGCGAGTTTAGCGTCGGAGGTGGAGTGGAGTTGTTCGGGAACACGCAAACATAACCGTCGTGGTCGCCGAAGAAGAGGAAGAGAAGGAAAAAAAAAAGACCTAAAAAAACGAGAAAAAAAAACCGCGCCAATTATTCTAAAAAAAAAAAAAATTAAATTTTTACTTCCGTCGACTAAGATCTTAGGAGACGAAATATTCCGTCGGCTAAGAAAAACTTAGTCGACGGAAAAGTAATTTCCGTCGATTAAGTTCCGTCGACTAAAATCTTGGCAGACGGAACTATTCCGTCGACTAAGTCCCACTTAGCCGACAGAATCATCAATTCCGTCGGCTATTGTCTTAGCAGACGAAGCTTCGCCGACGGATCTTAGCCGACGGAAATTCCGTCGGCTAAGATCTTTGCAGACGAAATATATGTCTTAACCGACGGAACGGTTCCGTCGGCTAATAGCCATAATCCAGTAGTGTGAGCAAGTTTTGCTCAAGAGACTCGGCACACACATTGAATAGTCATGAAGACATAGCAATCAGTGTCAACAGGGGATAAGTCAGTAGCAAAGACAATATGATGTCACACTCAAACATTAGCCACAAAGCATAGCTTGGTGGAATGATACAGGTGTATCCTTTAGCTTTTAGGAATTAGTGATTCCTTCTCCAAGTTAGTTAAGTACATAGTTTTCTAGCTTGAAAATGAATAGTTGTCTAACTTAGTTAATGAGTAGTTTCCAAGTTAGATAAGGATTTATAAAGTTAGACTCTATAAATAGAGGTGCCTAGTTTAGTTCTAGATACCAGAGTGAAACACAGACAACATCTGTTTAGACAATAGACGAAACAGAAAGTAAACCTTCTGTTTAGAGAATATTGTAGAGCTGTAAACTTTTACAATATTAGTGAAGATATATTTCTTCAGATTTCGGTCTTGTTACTTTTCCTTTTAAGCTACTAGTAATTCCGCGACTAGGGGCTAACCTGCTTGGCTTCTGTACCAAGTTGGTATCAGAGCTCCTTTGATCCGGGAGGGGTTTTTAGTGGTGTATGGTCCTTACTCGAACGCAGTACAGAAAGCTAGGCAAGGTTCTTGTTTCTTGGGAGCAAACCAAGAAGTCAAGAAGGAAGAAGATGGGTGACGAGACATCAGACAAGGCGAGGCTTGATGCGGTGGAGAAACAGCTGACGTTGGTAACTGCGACTCTAACAGAACTGACCAATCTCATCAAACAGGAGAAGAAGGTTGATCCTACAAAGAAACCGAAGAAGGCTCCTGAATCAGGTGATGAGTCAAGCGAAACAGATACAGACAGAGACACCGACGATGACGGCAAAACTTCACAGCAAGGAGCCAAGGATTCCCTTCGAAATCTTAAGATTGATTTCAAGGTTGAAATCCCTATGTATGACGGAAGCGTCAACGTAGAGAAACTGGACGACTGGATTGAACGTCTAGAGACCTATTTTACTCTTTATGGCTATTCGTCAAAAGAGAAGATTATTTTCGCAACCCTGAAACTATCGGTCCATGCTCTTTCTTGGTGGAAGTCCTATCGGAAACACAACAAAGGGGAGGATGTGTCATGGAAGAAGTTTAAAGAGTTGTTGAGGAAACAGTTCTACCCAGTTGGTTTTCTAGAAGAACGATGGAACAGATGGTATAACTTATGACAGAGATTCAATCAGTCCGTACAAGAATATACTATTGAATTCCAGAACCAAGCTATGGTTTTGGACATCGTACTAGAAGATTATTCGGTGTACATGAAGTATGTGTCGGGGTTGAACGAATACATTCGTAAGGAGTTGAGACTGTTCACAGTGGAGTCCATTGCCGAAGCCAGTGTGAAAGCAATTGCTATTGAGAGCAAACTCAGAAAGGGCGAAGCAAAAGGAGAGGCGAAGCTACCTGGGAACAAGACTAACAATTCGGGTGTGAAGAAGGAGGAGCCAAAACGGGGTAAGAACGAGTCAGAAGGGAAGGAGAGTTCAACATGCAGTCACTGTGGTGCAACCAATCATGCAGTAGAGAAGTGCTGGGTGAAATATCCACACCTTAAACCGAGAGGTTTGAGGCAGCAAGAAGCAAAGAAGAAGGCAGCATTGATCACAGGACCAACGGAAGTTCCAGGCATGACTGAACCAAACACCAGACTTAACCTTATGGCAGGAAAGACTCCTATAGCCGAAGAGGAAGATCCTAGGGAACAGCTCTTCGTTGTTAAGCTACAAGTGAAGACCAGTCTAGTTGATGCCATAGTTGATCCGGGAAGTCAGAAAAACCTCATCTCGGAAGCCTTGGTTCAAAAGCTGGGTCTCAAGACGGTCAAGCATCCAAAGCCCTACCCTTTGGGATGGATACAGAAGGAAGCTGGTTTGAGTGTAGTTAATCAGTGTACTTTCAAGTTCGCACTACACGAGTCTTACATCGACGAAGTGACGTGTGACGTGGTTCCTTTGGATGTTTGTCAGGTAATTCTGGGTAATCCTTACTTATGGGATAGGTATGCTATTTATGACAGG
Organism: Fragaria x ananassa; assembly: GCA_034370585.1. Lineage (NCBI taxonomy): Eukaryota > Viridiplantae > Streptophyta > Magnoliopsida > Rosales > Rosaceae > Fragaria > Fragaria x ananassa. The sequence goes on from CP139764.1 coordinate 22,298,840, forward strand.
CGAGCTCAGAAGTACACATTGACAAAAGATGAACAACAATATGTTGTTCGGGCAACTCCTTATTCGAGAGAGGCAAGTTTGGTAACGGCAACTCAGGCCAAGAGATTGGTTAATGCTTGTGGAAGGTTCGTATTACTGATGGTACGACAACATGAGGAGCATCTGCATCGAGTGAACCTATCATCTCTAACAAAACAGCAGAACAATGATATGGAGGAGTTGAAGTCACAGTTTGCAGATTTGTTTCAAGAATTGCCGGGTTTGCCGCCGAAGAGGAAAGTGGAACATGAGATTATGTTGACAGGGGAGAGTTCTTTGCCAAACACAGGGTTGTATCGTACGACGGTGCAGGAATCTGAGGAGATTAAGAGACAAGTTCAAGAGCTTCTTGATAAGGGAGTTATTGTCCCAAGTTGTTCACCTTGTGGGTCAGCAGTCTTATTAGTTCCTAAGAAGGATGGTGGTTGGCGAATGTGCGTCGATTACCGAGCACTAAACAGAATTACTGTCAAGAACCGATACCCTTTGCCTAGGATCGATGATTTGATAGATCAGCTGGAGAGTGCTCAATATTTCACCAAACTAAATTTAAAATCTGGGTACCATCAAGTCCGAGTACGGGAAGAGGACACTTGGAAAACAACCTTCAAAACAAAACAAGGCCTTTTTGAGTGGTTAGTCATGCCTTTTGGTTTGTGCAACGCTCCGGCTACTTTCATGTGCCTCATGTATGAAATACTACGTCATCTAATAGACAACTGTGTAATTGTCTATTTAGATGACATTCTGATATATAGCAAGACGTGGGAGGAGCATATGATTCACGTACGAGATGTCTTAAAGTTACTACAAGACAATCAACTATGTTTGAATGCAAAGAAGTGTGAGTTTGCGCAGAAGGAATTGGTGTATCTCGGGTTTATAGTTGGTGGAGGTCAACGGAAGATTGATCCAAGGAAGGTTGAGGTCATCTCTAAGTGGCCTAGACCCAAGACAGTAACAGAAGTCCGAAGTTTCGTGGGAGCTTGTCAGTATGTACGCAAGTTTATTCGAGATTTCTTTACTCATGCAGCACCTTTGCACGGGCTGACAAAAGCTGGACAGAAATTTGAGTGGAGTGAAAAGCATGAAGAAGCTTTCCAGCTTTTAAAGAGGAAAATTTCAGAAGCTCCAGTACTAGCCCTGCCGAGTTTGCAACGCCCTTTTGAGGTGGAGACTGACGCGTCTACCTATGCTATGGGAGTCGTTCTGTTACAAGATGGGAAGCCAGTAGAATACTACTCTGAGTTATTCACTGGATCCATCAGAAACTATCCAACCTACGACAAGGAGTTTTTTGCACTTTACCAAGCCATCAAGCATTGGAGGGTGTACTTGTTAGGGAAGGAGGTAGTAGTACATTCAGTTATCAATGCTGAGTACTTAAAGTTGTTTGAACCACCATTGCTTGATGATGATGGGGATGACAAGGTTGTTTTACCACCAGTTGATGACTTGTGGTTTGACAGAGAGGAGCCATTAAAAGAGGATTGCATTTTGGAGCAGAAAGTGACAAAGACACGTCAAGGGGAACGAGCAGTATTCCGTATTGGACGCGCCGGTCAAGTTCCTAGTCAATCTAAATGGTTCAGCAAAGAAAAGGGAACTCTTGAGTTTTCTCATCTCCAGTTTTAACTTAAACAGGAGTTTAAGTTTCTAGAAGGGGGAGCCATGATAAAGGTGTATCCTTTAGCTTTTAGGAATTAGTGATTCCTTCTCCAAGTTAGTTAAGTACATAGTTTTCTAGCTTGAAAAGGAATAGTTGTCTAACTTAGTTAATGAGTAGTTTCCAAGTTAGATAAGGATTTATAGAGTTAGACTCTATAAATAGAGGTGCCTAGTTTAGTTCTAGATACCAGAGTGAAACAGAGACAACATCTGTTTAGACAATAGACGAAACAGAAAGTAAACCTTCTGTTTAGAGAATATTGTAGAGCTGTAAACTTTTACAATATTAGTGAAGATATCTTTCTTCAGATTTCGGTCTTGTTACTTTTCCTTTTAAGCTACTAGTAATTCCGCGACTAGGGGCTAACCTGCTTGGCTTCTGTACCATGGAAAAACCCGGAAAGACCAAGAGACAACTCTTGGAGGGTATATGAGGGATACCAGCAGGTCTTGATATCTTGGAGAAGTATGGTATTTAGGTCTAAGCTTAACATTTGAACTAATGTCCTAAGGGGAATCTGCATAAAGACCACATACTCATGTATGGTTAGCCTTAAGAAAAGACACTAAGTATTTAACCCATCCTAACCCATAAATAAACAAATTCACAGCAAGAAGAATTGTTTTAAAGTTAATGGAATTCTCATAAACAATCAACCTCGAAAGAGTAGCATGAACTCATAAAAGGCAAAGTGAGAACAATGAGGGAAAGCTAGGGATATCTCGGAAATCTTCCTTTTGGGATACAAAGCAGGTTTGACATCCCCTGCAACAACTGAAGCTTTTCCTTCGGTAATAGGGACAACGACCCCATATCTGAGTTTGAGCATACATTCCACACAGTAACAGCAACAATAACCAACACAATGATCAGTGCACCTCAGTAAGAACTGAAGATAATGAAGGTGGAAAGGCTTTCAATGGAGAGGGAAGGTGAAACTGATCAAGGGAGAGTCAAGCAGTTAAGATGGCATCTAGGAAGCAGAGAAAACGTCGTGGTTTGACGTCAGAGTATGCCACTGAGAACTACAACTCACTCATGCTTGAAACAACTATAGTTCAATCCCTTCAACTCTCATATCCACATATTTGAGAGAGTCTAACTATTCCATAGGAAACAAGTCAATGATCAAGGCAAAAGTCAATATCCTTCTCTGAACAAAAGTGATGCTTCAAATCACATAGGTACAACACACATGTAATAGAGCACAACCAAACACAAGCAATCTTACATTCAAAACATGCAATACACTGGAAGAACTTCCCTCAATGTTTTGACAATCTCAAAAGGACTAAGATGCAAATATGTTTATAGCCCATATCATCAATTTACTCCCCCTAAGAGGGTGCACTGCTCCCTTACGGTTGTGCATAATATGAAAGAAGGAACAACTAGATGCAAGACCTAGGATATCAACCATATTATTCTGATACTAACAAGAAAGTTTAAGCACAAGCTCACAAAGTCTTCAATCAAGAGATAAGCAATGACAACACTTACACAAGAGTTTTCCAAAAACTTTTGACAACCTTAATTTCAAGAAATATAAGGTGCATGTGTGTACCACCGATTATCAATTACTCCTCTTAAGAGTGTGCATAGAAAACAAACTGATCTAATTGAAATAAAATGACACACATAAAGTAGCGACTAAACAACCTACTGAAGATACCAATGTTCATTCAGATCCCTACATATAGACAGTTTGAGCATAAACACACAAAGTAAGACACCAAGATTTCCTCGCGAACTCTCTCACGCGAACTAGCGAACCAGTTCGCCAGCTCGCCTAGATGCATTCCGCCTCACCTAAGCGAAGTGCCAAATTCATTCCGCGTGAAGTCATTCCATGCAAACTATGTGTTCTGCGCGAAGTGCACGAGCAAGCGAGATCCCCACTCCGCGCGAAGTCATTCCGCGTGAGCTTTGTTTTGTGCTTGAAGGGGTGCGAGATCTATAGTCCGCGTGGAGTTATTCCGAGCGCGAACCTTGTAATTTAGCTCGCGTGCTTTTGCTGGCGGGCCATGTAATTCAGCTCACGTGGCTTTGCAGGCTGGCCATTATTTGTAAACTTAAAGAACTTGGGCTCGCCGGCTGTGACTCGGGCCAGGGACGTAACTAATATTCACATAGACATTTTACAGTCCAGTAAAATATTATTACTTGGACAAAAATGCCCTTTGGCTCAAACAATAAGGACATAAGCCCAAACCCATAATGCATAGTACCACGCCATGTCAGTCAGTTTTTATGTAAAATACCTAAAAAAAATCTTTTCTGAAATATCTATAAAATTACCACTGCCTCAACCAAATATACCCTAACCAAAAATATCTTCTCTCTTTCTCTGATCTGTGATATTCTCTCTCTCTCTCTCTCCACCACACGACGCCGTCGATCAATCTTGTCGATCGACTCCGCCGCCTACTAGATTGACCTCTGCTAGATCGACCTCGTCGATCGACTCCGCTGCTGCTAGATCGACCTCGCCGATCGACTCCTCCGCTGCTAGATCGACCTCGCCGAGCGACTCCGCCGCTGCTAGATCGACCTCGCCGATCGACTCCGCCGCTACTAGATCCACCTCGCCAATCGACTCCGCCGCTACTAGATCGACCTCACCGCTCGATCAACGCGGCTGTCTACACCTTTGAAATCATCAAGTTCTGATCGCTCCACTTGATAGGTTTTAGCATCTGGTTTAGTCCTTGGGAGGGGATGCTGCTAGCTCGGCTTCATTGTTGAATATCCAGATTTTGCTAGCTTGGTTTTCGTCGGAATCGAAGCAGGAAGAGTTAGGTATCAGAGCCTTCAGAATTGGTTTTAGTGTCCAGATCTGATGACGACGAGTTGGTTTGTGTTAATCCACTACAAGAAATATCATCTTAGCTGACGGAAAAAAAAAAATTTCGGCTGAGCTCGTCTTCGTCGACCAAAATTCAAGCGTCGTATAGGACACCACAATCGTCACCTAAGATCTACTTAGGCGACAGAAAGTAAGGGTCGACGATATCCGTCGACTAAGATATTTCTAGCCAACGAAACCTCATTTTTCGTCTAAGTTATGTCGACTTAGTAGATCATAAGTGACGAATATATTTTGTCGGCCATTTTCGTCGGCTTAGTAACTCTTAGGAGACGAATTAATATCTTCTGTCAGCCTATTTTCGCCGGCTTAGTAAATCTTAGGCGACGAAAACTGACGGTCGACACCCTCTGTCGACTAAGATTGTCCTAGGCGATGACCCATTTCTGTCGGTAAGGCTGGTTTGGTGCGACGAATCACTTTTTGTCAGGTTAATGAGTCATGTGCGACGAATCATGTGGCATCGGGTAAGTACTTCTTGGGCAACGAATATGTCTTGCTTAGCCAACGCTTCGTTCCGTCGACTAAGAAATGCATTATTGCTTGACACAACGCAGAACAAATATATTTTTGCCGACACCTTTTATCTTAGGCAACGAAATATTTCGTCGGCTAAGTAAATTTATAATTAATTTATACAACTTTCTGCCCAGAAGAAAACACAATTAAACTCTTACTAAATATAAGCCATAGTTTCTGTCCAGAAGAGAGAATGATTAAATGTTATTTTGAAAGCTTTTCTTCATGAATTTGATCGATCTTCAAGAGCTGTTTCTCTCCTAATTGATACATATGTACCTATACTTTAATTTATCTATTTTCTTCATTTAGGCATATTTTTCGGCGACTTTAATTATAGGTCTAATTTTGATGGAATGTTGCTTATTACTTGTGACGATAATATTTTGATGCATGCATGATATATATATATATATATATATAGCTTTTGTGTGTATAATATGTTTGTATAATATGTGCATGTGTATACGAGTAGCTATATATATATATATTTAACTTGATATATACAACACATCCCTTCCTTGATTTTCTTCCAATTTGATACTTGGATGTTTGTTTTACTCTTTTCCATGTTTTTTCTGTACTCTGAAATGCTTCCAGTTTTTGTTATGCTCATATATGTTCAAGTGTGGAAAATTATTAGGGGTCAGTAATTTTCCTTACTAAAGCAACCAAAGTTTCTGGATGATTGTTATTATTTAGATACCTTTCAAGCATCCTCTAATGACATAATGAGTAGTAAACTCTCAAGTATGTAAAATTATTAGGGCTCAGTAATTTTCCTAAACAGAGCAACCAAAGTTTATTGACCCCTAGTAACCACCCTGTAACAAAAAAAACTGAAACTGACAACCAAAGATAATTGAAACTGACAGAAAGATCAAAGGAATAGACCAATAAGCATCCTCTAATGACATAATGAGGTAATAAACTCTCAAGTATGAAAAATTATTGGGGGTCAGTAATTTTCCTAAACAGAGCAATCAAAGTTTATTGACCCGCAATAACCACCCTGTAACAAAAAAAAATTGAAACTGAAAACAAAGATAACTGAAACTAACAGAAAGATCAAAGGAATAGACCAAAATAAAAGAACAAATTCTGGCATTGAAATTGAATATAATTCATATGTTTTTGCAACACTACCAAAATATTACATATTTTCACATTTTTCAAGATCCTACATCTAAAGTGGCACAAATCTTTGTTCTATATTGATATCCACGAACTTTAGCAGCATCTTCTTCCTCATTTCATTACCACCATCTTCTGTCGGTTTTTTCCTATGACATAGGCTCTCTATAAAGTGGAGCAAAAATAGTCCACAGTTTGACGTGCAATGTATTAAGAAACAGTATTACTAAATTTTTTACCCAAATAAAACAGACAACTAATTTATTACCCCAATAAAACAGTTTAAATGAAGTTTAAAGATACTTACGATGAACACTTTTGCTGTGAGCAAGATAAGACATCAATCAGCTGGTATCTTGCTTGATAAACATTTTGGTCCAGCATCCATCTTCTTGTTCTTTTCTCTTCAACACTCATCATCAAGTAACCGTCAACCTTTATTCCTTGGCGGTCCTGCTCGCCATATAGGTTTCTCTCCATTCCTCAAGATCCAACTCTTGGCTGAGAGGGTATATGGTGGAATCATATACGCATTTGATGAACACCATAATGTGCTTCACATGTTGGTTCCAACACACAAGTAAATTACAACTCAAACAAACGAAGAGAACAAACAACAAACAAAACTCAGGAGAAGTTTACTGCCCCACAGTAAATTTCTTACCATAAAAATCAGTTACAACTCACCACTCCCATTGCATTCTGAAAGTGGACGTTGGTGTCGACATAGTATACTTTCCTTGCCGGTAGCATTGAGTTGAGGTGATAGAAGCATCGATTTTTGTTGTGAATCATGACCAAGGTATAGTCCTGGATGACCCTGTGATGTACCGGAATGAAAACCAGGTCCTTACTGAAGATGGATCACATAGGATTAATAATGGAAAGCTCTATATCCAATTCATTATATTTGAATTCCCCCTGTTTTCCTCCTCCAGCTATGAACTCCTTCAATTTTTGTTCATGTACCACAGCCGAGCGCTGTATTTATAAAAGCAAGTAGTAAAATTGTGTTATCTGAAAAAAGTAACGAAGGAGACCGTGGTCCAGCTGCATGCTGCTATTTCAAGTTAGACTACTTACCACTGCCTCTATGTCTAGGAATCCGACCGAGACCTTCTTCTTTTCCACTTCCTCGTTAAACATTTAGAGGTACACCCTGATTGTTTGCATGTACAACATAAGTCACAAATTACAACAAAGAATACATCTTAGGTTACTCAAACATCAACTTTATTATGGTTAGTATGACCAGTAATTTTTTCTCACATTAGATGTAATCTCTCATTCGTGAATTATTCTCTTCAAGTCGTCTTTGGTAATGTCAATTATTCTCTTCAAGTCGTTTTTGGTAATGTCTATGAGTTCATTTCTATTTTGATTATATCTTGTCTATACATATACTTTGTTTATAGTGCTCAATTCTATATTTACAACTGCTTATATTAGTAAGCCAGAAGTTTTACTAAACACTCGAACTTAAAATTTTTCGAGATTATGAACCTGAAGTTCAAATATTACATTAGACTTGCAATTATAATAGTTTGCATAAACCTAAGGTTTTGTGCATGTACATGTGATCAATTATTCACAAGATTCGAACATGAAGTTTCGATATTGATATTTCTTTCTTATAAACATGAAATTCTAAACAGCATGATTGGATCCATGATGATCGATGTGGTCTATGATGCAAGATTATTGCTTAAAACCATGAACCATGATCTATGAGATTATAGGTGGTTTGTATATTATTGATTTAGATAAATAATCTATGGTTCTTATTCCCATTTGTTTGGATGAGTTTTCCAATATCATGGTGCAATTCCAAGCATTTCGATGGATAATTTTATGGAACTTTTGAACACATGTTCAATATGCGATATTGAGAATCATTGTTCTACCAAGAGCCATGAATATACGCATATGCGACTTCTGATATATAACCTGATATGGCTATAGATGTGGCTATAATAGATGTGGCTATAGTAACCACACTATGTAAAATTTGGATTCTCATGTATCTATTATCCATTGTTTCACATGATATATATTATGTTATGTTATTATGTACAATTCCTACATATACATTTTTTTTTTGGGTATAATGTGACACACATTTCCATATGATTCATATATTTATTATTGTAATTAGTACATATTGAATTAATGATGCAACCGTTTCAAATTATTTGACAGTTAACATGACTAATTTTTGAATACGAGATTTTTGAATTTACAGTTAATATGACTAATTTTTGAATATGAGGATCTGGTAGTTACAGTTAACATGACTAGTTTTGGATTTTTATGGTCATTGATAACTTCTATTTCTTGTTTTATCATAATCAGTTCAGGTCTAGTAATTGATTTTTTACAGCCTATTTATTGTGATACTGGTCTTTCATGAAACTTATTGTTTCCATAATATCAAATTTATTGAAGGGACTAAGGTATGTATTTGTCCATTTCATTATATGAATTTAATTTATTCATTTTACGATATATTTCGTTTTATGAATTACAGTGAACTCGATAATCGAGACCCAATAGTTTTTGTTATCCAACTATAGAGGGCATGAAGTTCCTCACGAGTAATATGAGTGTGTCATGGTAACGCCATGGACATAAAGGATGGACATAAGAGGTTCCTCCGTGACCATGTTTCTCAGTCCTTTGTAGGCTAAGACTTCCTCGCCTTATACTTGAGTGGAAAGATTAGATGTTCATATAGAAAAGGGCACATATATTGTTGTGTTTCCTCTATCGGGCATCTTTTGTGATGTTGTCCAGAGTATCTGACTATTGGCAATATGTTTTTGTCAGAAATCTAACTACCGGCAATTTTTTCTTGATTACTCATCATGTTGAAAGATAGTCCTTATGCATATTTATGAGAATCAGAGAAAATACTTAGCTATTTAATCTATGCATGTACTCATTGCAAATACGTACACTCATTATGCAGGTCATGAGAAAAAATATGACTAATTCGGCCCACATATATTGAAGAAGCAATATTATGGTATGAGATTATGAAATTCAAGTATGTTTTTTTTTCTTAACCTTATTCAGTTTTGTAATTAAAATTAATCGAAACCCAAAGTTTCTTGATCAAACTATATGAGGGCCTAAAGTTCTTTGAAAGTGATATTGTCAAATTATTGAAATGAAGTTTCTCAAAACTTATGTAATCAACAAGGACCAGAAGCTCTTTGGAGCTATACAATATGGTTTTCTTGTGATCCCTAATTATATGAGAGAAATTAGAGGACAGAAATAAGATTATCATATTCGTGAAGGTAACTAGACCAGAAGTTCTTGTACTTCTTCACCAATGGAACTATAAGTTTATATTCTCACATTTTACTTATCCTTATTCCTTACCATTTTAGAGTTTGTTAATTATTTTCCTCTTCTAAATTTTATTGTTACTCATATGGGCCAGCAACTTTATAACACGAACATATGCATTTCAAATGTCATGTTTTTGAACCAAAAGTTCAAATTACTGAATTATAGAACATAAGTTCTAATGGTAAAAGCTCAAGCCCGAAGCTGAATATGTAAATTAAATTAGTGAACTTGAAGTTTCAGTTTAGTTATCTGGAACCTAAAGTTTCCGACACCAAATTTATTTGAACTAGAAGTTCAACATATGAAATCTGAGAACTTGAAGTTCTAACATTATAAATTTGAACTTGAAGATTCGATTACACATATGATTGATGGCTCCAGAAGAGCACATAATATCCCCTCTTTACAAGAAGTGGATTCAATATGGTTCCAGAATATGTATTGAGATCCCACATCGCCCGAAGAAGGGGAGGAGATGTATTGCAAACATACCTCCCCATAGTGAAACTAATTTTGGGTTGGCAACTCAAGCACAAAATTGTAGAGCGAGCGAGATCCAAAGCTGATAGTATCTAAAGATATGTCGCCTATTACGTGTGTTAAATTCTACAATATAATGAGACACATAATGTATGAACCAGAAGTTCATTGAACCAAATTAATTATTTTGGCATAACTAGTTACATCATATTTTACCTACAGTGTTGCTTGAAATCAGTAACAACTTTTGATACCTGTTAGCTAACGCTACTCATAACAAATTGTTTATTTGCTATATATATATATATATATTTTTAGTTTGTCACTTAAATGAGACACTTCTTTTGTTATGAAAGGGAGAAAGATTGTTTCTGAAGAACAACATGAATTGTTATAGAATATTTACCTATTGTCTCATTTTGAGCTTGAGGAATATCACAGCTAGTGACTTAATAAAAACTATTGATGACAAAATTATATGCTAGAGGAAGAAAATTTACTTGGGTAAAATCTCTGAGACCAACTATATTAACGAAAATAACCTTGCTCCAGTTTGATTTGTGGGAAGAATGAGTATCTAAGTGACATGGTTCTCTTGACGAGAATGTCATCAAAAATGTCTGAGTTCCTAATATAGCGGCTACAGTATTACACATACAAAGGTTAAAGTACACCATCAGATGATGATATCTTGGTGATACAACAATACATCAATATGGTTGATACTCATGAATTTAATATTTTTGACCTTAAACTTGGTTTGGGTTTGCTACCAGCCAATGGATATCTTCACTCAAAAGGAAGTGATAGTCATTTAAACGCATTTTTATGCATGGTCATAATAAGACAGTCTTCCCTCCGTTAAAGGGAGAGAAAAGACTACTATCATTTGAATAACGGCGTGAATTTGGAGTGAAATGTATCCAACAGGTCTAAAGTTTTAAGCTCTTGAAAATAGAAGATTATACATGTCCTATAATGTTTTATGGTATTATGAATATAGATCCACATTCACTAAATATAATTCATTTATGAGAGATGTTTGTCGTAGAAGTGATAATATTTGCCCTAAAAGTGGCAAGGGTACCCAATATTAATGAGTTCATAGTAGCTAATACATACATATAAGAATGTGTGTGATCTATGAATGATCATCATCTATGAAAATTTACATATGGTAGCTACCAAATACCATTAAGGACTGTATAATGTAATACCACGTTTCATTATGAATGTCGACAAAAGCATATTATTGGTCAAATTGGATTGAGGTAATTCCAATTAAACTGAATATCTAAAACATGATGAGATACTTAGGCCTTTAACGCTACATGATACAAAAAATGTATTAATCATAGTGAAAATAAATCATTATGGGACAATGTCTACAAGAGACATAAGAATTACGAATATCTTTCCTTATACGTGATAATTTTCTGTAAGTACAGTGTTACATATATTTATTGACGAGAGATTTACGGCAGTTGTCATTGTATATTATGAGGATATTAAAAGACTTTGTTAAAATCAAAATCCCAAAAGTAAAGCGTCATTATAAGCATATCATTTATCAAATCCTTAAAGGATTCAACTACATGAATGATTCGAACCTAAATCGATCCATAAATACTTGAGAGAGTCTGAATGTGAGATTCCTCATCACCTAAGGGAAATGACGTACTGTGCCTTATACATGCAAACACAACTCCCATTAGTGAGATGTGTCATGAGTTTGAACCCAAGAAGAAAGTCATCAGGGGGAGGCCCAAAGGCGAGCATATCTCGTTATGCTGGGCTGTTAAACTAAAGTTAACTCATGCAATCGATAGTCTAAAGCTAGCTCATATATACTTATTTTGTTATAGTTAACGTGATCAAAATTGCCTCAATGAGTATTATGATTGAACTACAAAACCGAATTCGAATTATGTTGCTACATATTCTAACTTTCGCAAAGTTATGAATTGCTCAAAGCTCTTGAAGAGCATATACTAGATGTATCAATAAACGAAGATATTGATATGAGTGGCTAGATATGTCATGCTGATCTTCTAATGGTTTTGAACCATACATAGTAATGTGTTAATTAGCTTATACTGCTTAGTTGTTACATAATGTATGAATTTGAACATGTGAGGTTGTTTCTAACATTACTACATGATGTAAGACCTATTAAATTGTATAGCTCTGTTGGTATTGTCTTCACTTTGTAGGTATGAAATTCTTGTGATGAGCCCCTGTATGCAAAACGAACAAAATCTCACTTCAGTGATAGACAAATCAAATCGTTATTTACTGTACATGAAGCTTGCAACAATCAGGGGGAGCATCCAGAAGTATGCTACCTAGGACATATAGGCGTTGCACTTTTTTTCTCCTTCGACCAGTGTTGTTTTTTCCCACAGGGTTTTTATTACCTGACAATGTTTTTAACGAGATAACACTAAGCGCGTTCAACATCATATTATTAATGGACATCCAAGGGGGAGTGTTGTAAATATTATAATATATGTGGATGTCTTTGTAAATATTCATTAATTATATCCTTAAGATGTAAATCATACTCTTATATAAAGGAGCCTAATAAGAATGAAAGTGACACTTCTTCCTCATTCTTCATTATGTTCTATATTTTCTCTTTATCTCATTCTTAGTTTATAACACAAACAATTTAGCTAATATTGTTTTCCAAATATATATATATATATATATATATATATATAGACAAGAAATATTTGTCCAGTTTGATTGTATGTAGTATAGCGTCTGATTCAGAATTGTGTGTGGGAGAAATATGCATTTCGGTCATCTCCGATCCTCGTTTGTTTCTTGTTTTTTGGATTAGGTTTCAAGCTTATTGCAGTGTAGTATATTTGGACCGGTAATCCACCAGGGTTGCATGACTTCTCGATCGTGTCAACTGTGGGAAATGGCTGATTATTTTACCATGGAAAATTGAAGTATTGAAAGCAAAAACAAGCACGAAATTGGTAGTTTCATCATTTGGACTGTGATCGATAAAGATTGAAGTATTGAGGGGGGTGTTAATATATGTATATATGTATTGAAACAGAGTCTCTTTTTGTAGAAACTAGGAAGTTCAAATTAACCCAAAAGTAGTAATTTTATCGTTCAAATCGTGATGAATCAAGCTTACTCAATTCTAGTTAGTAATTCAATGTGTAAGTATGTCACACCCCTAATGAATTCTACATGTTCTGAACCCATATATCTTCGTCGTTCTTACATAGATATTTGATAGTAGTTTACAAGCTTGAATGCATCATGATGATCAATATTACCATTCCTTTCCAATTAGTTTCTTTGCTTCTATTCGTAATTAATATTCTTCCCAATGTTAATGTCTTCTTACTGGATGTGCGTCCCTTAGCTTAAAATGCAGAACCACTCATTTTAGAGCGTACGTAGTCAATTGATCTTGACATAAAGCTGAAAACCTTTGGTTTGATGACATATATAACTAACAAATTAGAGTTTTAGTATTGTATATATCCAAGTAGAAGATCATGTTGATCTTAATTCCTTTGTTTGTTCACATCATTGTTGGGAGTTTGGTAGAAATGATAAACAGCATAATGGATGCTCATTGCTCAGCCATAGTGGAAAATTATGTTTTGGGCGGTGCAGGCGTGTAGGGGTTAATTAGGAACATAAAATGGTCCAACCCAACTGGCAAAACCACCACACTAGCCAGTCATATTGGTGGCTCATATGTATCATCGTTACACACCATTAGACAAGTGATTCTTCCACACTATAGAGGACAATTGGAACCACATACATTAGTCATTGAAGGCATACTTTTACAAAATATTAATCAATTAGAGAGCAAGTCGAGTCTCATAAACATTAATTTAGTTTTATCCCACAAACTATATTTTCCTATTTCTTGTCTGAATGGCTAATTTCTATAATTTTCCTTCTGTAACTATAGAAATCAATCAAATTAGTTCTCACCAAGCTAAATTCGAATATTCATGCAGGGGCAATCGAGCAAACGACCATGCCAAAACCAATTGCTAACCACTTTTAGCAAAATAGTGTCCCAAGGTTCCAACCACTTAGGATTGATATATATCTGAATTGACAACATCTGTCATTCTGTCTTTAATTTGGTATAATATTTCATTACTAAACTGAGAAAGTTGACTTCACTCATAAATCAATTTGGCTACATCAGGCACTATGATGATCCAATCGTCCTTGCTGTAAAAGCAATGCTGATTAAGAACACATTTGCATTTGAGTAGTGCATAATGATAAGTTGGTGCAAAGTTAGAAGTGGTAAAGATTTCGATTTGAGTGGTAGGTATGTATTCATCAGATCCTTTTACAAATTTGGCGAATGAATTGGGTTATAACGACAGTAATGACGTTTTGGTGCCACATTATGGAAACTTTAGAGATTTTCGTTGTGGTCACAGGCCTCATGGGGCCTAATATTGCATAGGTAACCACCTAAGAGTAAAACTCAAATGAAAGAAATTCTCGGTTTCATCACACTCTGCTGTTGTGGTGTTTCGGACTTCCTGTTGGTTTTTGCGTCTGTTATCTATTCTCACTGTGTTCGCATTTGTGTCTATGTCGAGTTCCGGCCGCGTCTGACGGCGTCCCGACAACATGGATGGCGTTGTCCTGCTTCAGACTAACCTGTTTCAGGTTCATCAATTTGCCCATAATAGTTTTCTTAACTGTGTTTTGACTCGAGTCCACATTAAATGTTATGGCTTAATACTTTTGGAATCGCATAGGCTTGTTTTCTGTTAACAATCTGATTTCTTCTGTGAAATCCTGTGAACATGGTTTTCGGATTTCTAGTCCGGTGTCATCAGATTGCTCTAAGTTTTTAATTCTAAATAATCTTCGTATTCATTAATGAAGATATCTTTTGATAAAAAATAATAATAGAAAAAAATAAAAACTTTGGGTGTCTAGATAATGGGGTTGTCCCGTAATATTCCTTGGGCTGTTGTGAATATGAACGTATGAAACTTAAAACTAAAAGCCCAAAACCACAGCATCAATCATTTCTCAGGCCAAACCTGTCGATCAAAAACACTGAGGAAGCTCAGTTCAGCTCCCAAACAATGGCGACCCCAAAGAAAGCCACACCCCCGAAGAAAACCAAAGAAACCAAGAAGCCAAGCGCCAAAATCAGCAAACCCAGCAGCACCCAGAAGAAAGAAGACAACAAAACCAAAAAGAAAACCAGCAATGGCACCGCCGCGGCTGCGAAATCCCCGACCTCAAAGTCTCACAAGAGCAGAGCGCAAAATGGGGCCAAAACTACGAAACCACCCACCCCGAAATCCAAGCAGAACGGAAAGCGAGTCAAAGAGGAAGAGGTCGACGAGAAAGAGGCTGTGAAGTCTTATACTTTTCCGATGGAGCGGGTTAAGAGGATTATAAGGGAAGATGATTCCGACTTGCGCATTAGCTCTGACGCCGTTTTTCTAATCAACAAAGCCACCGTAATGCTCCGCCTCTTTGTTCTCGAATTGGGTTCTCTAAGCTTTGTTTTGTTTTGGGTTGTTCTTTTATAATTGGTTTTGATCTTTTGTTGCAGGAGAAGTTTCTGGAGAAGTTTTCTGAAGATGCGCATAAATGTTGTGTTAGGGATCGCAAGAAGGCTCTTGCTTACAAGCACCTATGTGAGTTTTTTTTAACTTTCATGTGTTCGGAATCATGTACATTGTCCAGGGCGATTGTATTTTCAGATGTACTGAGCATTTGGAGCAAATGGCATCGATTTTAGGTCTGTGGTTGATGAAGATCAGCTTTCATAGGATTGTGGAATTGATTTTAGGTGTATTGTTAGTTTTGGTACTTTTATGATTGGTTAAACACTATGTTATGCAGATCAATGGTACATCATTCAAATGTTTTCAGGGAATTTATGTGATAAGAAATTGGTTTTGTATCCTTGTGCTCTTGGTTCATTGTGAAGACTAATTTCATTCTTAAAACAGTTGCCAATGATTTAAGGGTCTGTTTCAGAAAATAATTGAAGTTTGAGTTCTCAGCTAGAAACTGAAAGGGGGTTTAGGCCTTACAGTGTATCCCCTTGTCGAGATTAAAGTCTTTCATAGAAGAGTTACCCATTATTTAGGGCTTTGTTTCAGAAAACTTGAAGTACGTTAGCAGCTAGAAACGGAGGGGCGCCTTACTATCTAATTCGTTTTTGAAATGAAGAGATCCTGTTTGTAAATCTACATTTTGCTATGAATATTGGATTATTGGTAATGTTTAAAAATGAACTGCTAGCTGAGACTCATTTCCTTTGTCTATTATCAAATGGAGTTAGATTTTATCCAAACAGTGTACGGAATAGGATCTCTCCATTTGAAAAGGAATGAAAGTACTGAGTAGTTAATTGGACTTCAAAATGGCCTCTGACTATATATAATTATCATGGTATATGCCCTTTGTATAGCTGTAGCATTTGTTTCCCTTGTGAGAAAAATGGAAGTTACCATGCAGCATTATATATATATATATATATATATATATATATATATATGTCTCCCAGTAAAGCAAGTATTTGGCAGACCATATCAGAACCAAGTCTTTGGAAGTTATTTGTTTCCTCCTAGCTCTTACTAATACTTTCTTTCTAAAATATCAACGTCCAGAACTTATTAACAGACGAGTTCTCATCTCAGAGTACTAGACTCGATTTTCACACAGTATTTGCCTACTACTGATATCAATTTCCTTTCCTTTTTCTGATCTCTAATTTACATGAAGTTATGGTAATTTCTGTCGTATAATGTCTTTTCTTCGTGTTTCAGCCTCAGTCGTTGGCAAAATGAAGAGATATGAGTTTCTTTCAGGTATCTTTTAGTCTTCCACTGACTGCTTATGTAACTCATATATGATATTTACCCTGTCTTAGTTTATGCGTTTATGCTGTCTGATGCAAACGACTATCTATGCAGATTTTGTTCCTGAGAAAATAAAAGCCGGGGATGCATTGGCAAAGAGAGAACAAGTTCAAGACGGAACAAGCTAGGAGTTGCAGAACATGACCAGTGGAGACTACTGACAAGTTGAAAATTTTCACCTGTGTTGTATGCATTTGTTGTATACATGTTAAAATGCATTAAGCTTGCATAGGTTCATATCTTGAATCATGCACCTTTTTGGTTGGAAGATCAAAATTTGCTCTACTACAGAAAGTTAGGTTTTAGGATGTTTTCAGTTAGATGGATCATAGAAGATGCTAGTGGAAGAGCAGTCGATGTGTAATTGTAGGCGGTTGATTGTGGAACCAGCTCATTTCTCTTGTGCACTCTCCAGCACCCGTTTCTTGGGGCCATGGTTGGTGTTTTTCCAGAGACCACTATGTAGTTGTTTTCATGTTTGCTTTGCCATGTATGCCTGGTCTTTCAAATCCAGACATAGTAACAGTGCTTCAACTTCACTTGGGCATAACCTAGTTGACTAGGCGGACAAGCCTCCCATTGCTATGCCATTGTGCAAAGTCAACCTCCTCCTGAGTTTGATCACATAGTGTATCACTAGAAAATTGTCCGCGCGTTGCAGCGGGATTAGCTAAAATATTCAAGAATTATTGACTGCATAAGACATAGAAAAAGAAAAATATTTGAGTCTACTATGTATCATATCCAACATTATAAACATAAAGTAAAAACCAACTTCCAGCGGACTCCGCGCCCATCTCTGGGAATGAGAGAGAGAGAGAGTTAAAACAAAAACAGTATTTTGTAAAAAAAAAAAAAATAGTGATCGGACTTCGCGCCCTTCTCTGAGGCAGAGAAATGGAAAAATCTAGAGACAGAGAGTTCGTCCAAAAAAAAAATGATCGGACTCCGCGCCCTTTTTTGGAGCGGATTAATAGAAAAATCTAAAAAGACAGAGAGAGTTCGTCCAAAAAAAAACTGATCTGCCAGCGGACTCCGCGCCCATCTCGCGGGCGGAGTCCGCGTCCTTCTCTGGGGCGGAGAAATAGAAAAATCTAGAGGGACAAAGAGAGTTCGTCCAAAAAAAAAAACCTCTGCTCGCCTCACCTCGTCTGTCCTCTCCTCGCCTCCTCTCTGCTCGCTTATCCTCGCCTGTCCTCACCTCGCTTCCTCTCTGCTCGCCTTGCCTCTTATCTCCTCTCCTCGCTTCCTCTCGCTCGTCTGTCCTCTCCTCGCCTCATCTCTTCTCGCCTCGCTTGTCCTGTCCTCGCCTCGCCTCCTCTCTGCCCGTGTCGCCTCGCCTGTCCTCTCCTCGCCTCGCTTCCTCTCTTCTAGCCTCGCCTCGCCTGTCCTCTCCTCGCCTCCTCTCTGCTCGCCTCGGTTCGCTTCTTCTCTTCTCGCCTGACCTGTCCTGTCCTCGTCGCCTCTCCTCGCCTCACTCTCTTAATTGTTTTTTTTTTAACGAACTCACTCAATCTCTCTAGATTTTTTTATCTTTTGGGCGAGATAACCTTTTGAGTGTTGAGAAGGGCGCAGATTCTGTTCACAAATCATTATTCATAAGCTTATAAACAGTGATTTTGAGTGTTGTTTAGGCGCGGTGTCCACTGTTTACAAATCACTGTTCATTGGCGAGATCACAAAACCACTGTTCATAAGCTTATGAACAATGAACAGTACCCCGCGAATCACTGTTCATAAGCCTATGAACAGTGCCCGCGAACAACCCGCACAACACACAAAACCACTGTTCATAAGCTTATGAACAGTACTTCGCGGGACTGGTTGTGTGAGCTGTTCGCGGATTAATATATAGTAAAACGACGAAATGCAGCCCGAGCCCAACACTGTTGTTCACTATAGATGAACAGTGCTTATGAACAGTTCTCAACCAATAGATATATACTAAATATATTTCCGGTTTTCCTATTTCGTATTGATTTTTGTAATATTATGGTGTAGTATATAATTGGTTAGCCCGTACTGTTTGATCTATATCCATATCAATTGAATCATCCGGTTTGCAAATTTTCAGTAGTTTGGGTTCTCAAATTTGACATCTTTTACTTCCTAATCGATTAGACAATAAGCATAAGATGTGTCGGATTGAATTAGCTTTAGTCCCTAGATGCTAAGGAGTTACAAATCCTAGTTGGGGTCATGCTCGAGATCATGATTCTTTCTTTACCAAATAAAACGAGAATTGGACGGTTGATGGTTCAGGAAGACCGGAAGTTCTAAACCAGATTACCAAATCCTAGCTGTTCCAGTCAAAGGCACCAAATGCATGAATGAAAACTTGAGCTCTCTTTGAGATCTGAACTTGCCTATAAATACACTAGAAAAATACTCACGTGATGCTGCGGGATAGAAAATTGTAATGTTTCATGGTTTTATTAACAAAAAGTAACTAAACCTACTTACATAAAATGAAATATATGCGAGATGAATCAGCTTCTTCACAGCTTATTTAGGTCTCTTTCTGCAACCAAAAATCAACAGGTTGTAAGAGAAAACAGTGTTAAAAGTAGTTCTTCTTAGATTCAAAATGCTCTGTACCCGAAGACTGAACTCCTTTCCTCTTTACCAATATAGTAATATTCTATTACATGTCCATCATCAAAACTACCAAATTTGAATGATGCTAAAAGACATCACATACACATACTCATGAATTTGTAAAATTACCCACAGTTTTTTTCCTTTTTGTACAAAGCAAAAAACTAATCAACCATTCCCGGTGCAATTAAATCAACACATGTATGATGTAATCACATCCAAGAAAAGGAAAAAGCCAAACCTTAAATGCATATCCTCTAAAAAGGTCATAGTGTTATTTTTAGAGCTAGATCAAACAAATATATCATCGAAAAAGGTCCTTAAGAATTGATATAAGACTGACAATCAAGTATTGCTATCGAATCATAAATGAGCAGAAATAAAGCAAAACTTTACAGAACTATAGCAAACTCTAAAAATGTCATATGACTATCAGTCAGTGTCTTGAATTCTCTACTATAAAATCCAAACAGTAGCAACAATAATCTGTTAAAAATATTATGCAACAAAAGGTGTAAATTTCATACCAATCTACAATCTTGTGATCAAAGCCATCAACTGTTATTCCGATAATCCGATAATCTCAACTATGTATATGTGAATGTAATTAATGTATATATGGAGATATATAAATACATAGCATATGATTTGGGTGGAGTTCAGCTACAAATTTTCTGTTTTTTTTTTTTTGGAATTGATCAAAGACCAAGAGTATGCATGATTGATATGATGATAATCCAATAATCTCAACTATGTATATGTGAATGTAATCAATGTATATATGGAGATATATAAATACATAGCATATGATTTGGGTGCAGTTCAGTTACCAAAACTAATAGCTAACAGGCAAACAGATAAGAAAGCAAAAAAGTGAAAGTGAAAACAAAAAAGAAAACTTGACATACTTTAGCTGTGGCAAAAAATGGAAACTCATCTGCATAACTCTTAAACCCTGGGATTCAAAGTTATACTATTATTCTCAATGTTCTATTCTATAAGCAGCAAAAGGTTACAGCATGTTTCTGAAGCAAATAGACAGCAATATTGCAACCAGAGTTGGGGGAAAAAAGACCTTTACCGAGTAAGTGATGTAGTTGAATATGAGAAAAAGGTTAATACAAACTGAACCATTACTCCAACTCTGAATAGTCTTTTCTACTTCCTGCAGAAATAAAGTAAATGAAAATGACAGAGGAACCAAATATGCAGTTAGATCACAACATCGTAACTAAAACAGGAAAAAAAAAACACATACCTTTTGAAATAACCCAAACAGAGAGTTAGCTGACCAGAATGTGGAAGCAAACAGAATCTACAATCCGCAACTAATCCAAAACACGTATTCATGACTCTTAAACAAACAAAGTATCAAAGCTGGTAAAATCAATTGAAAACATGAAGCAATCAAAAAGAAAATTGATAGCAATTAGAAGAAATTTAAAAAAGGAAAGCAAAAATACAGAATGACTTACCCAGATTTCTCTTCCTCACATCAAAAACTCAATAACCCAGAATCGCCTCTCTTATCCTTGCTGATGGAAACCCAATATCACAACCCTAAACCATACACCATCGAAACTCCAAATCAGTCTAATTGGAAAATAATCGCACACAATGACGACAACATGCAGAGAAGAGTATCGAAGAAGAAGAATGAGGGTGCAAAAAAAATATATACAAATATACTGACCTGTGAAGATCAAGCTCTTTGTTCTCGATTCCTTCTTCTTCACAGCAAAACCCAATCAATCGCACTTGTGGCTAAAATTCAAGCTCTTTCCTATACTGTCTTCTTCCTTTGCGCTCTCTATGAGAGCTTCAGATTTGGGGTTGAAATCTAGAAAGTGATGGAAGAGGCTGAACCACAATCAAGAGATTCGGCGGAGTTTCGAGAGAGATCGAGAGAGAGCAAGAAAAAGATATACAGTAGATGTCTTGCTTGGGTTGTAAATTTAAGACCTAGAACGGAGCAATGAAGAAGACCTTGAGATTTTGGCCGGATTTCAATCAAGAAACTTCGCTGAGATAGAGAGAGAGCCAGAGGAAAAAGGATTGGGCTGAGAGAAAAAGTGAGGCGCAGAGAAAAACTGGAAGCTTCAAGGGTTGCGGGGCGAAAAAGAGGGCAAATGAGAAGATGTCCAGATCGCTCTCGAATCTTCCGTTCAGTTTTTAGAAAACGGCGAGATGCAAGACCATTTACCAAGCCCAGGAACAGCCTAAAATTGTTTTTTTTACCGTAGATAAACAGTGTTTGTGAACAGTATCAACAAATAGATATCTAGTAAACTAGTCAATCACCCACGCGTTACAGGTTAGGAAATTTTTGACAATCACTGTGATTCAGCTTAATTTATTTTAGGGTAATCTAAACGGACAAAGTGAAAGAGATGTCATATCATCCATCATCGTTGGCAGTCGTTTTCCCTCTGTTTCTTCTTCTTCTTCGCCACCGTCGCCTCTCATTCTTCTTCTCTCTGCCTCTCCTTCTTCGCCACTGTCGCCTCTCTTTCTTCTTTCTTCTGCCTCTCCTTCTTCTTCTTCTCCTGCCTCTCCTTGGCAGCCGTTTTCATGGAAGGACTAATTTTCCTCCTCTATCGGACTCCGCGCCCATCTCGCAAGAGGACTCCGCGCCCATCTTGCCAGCGGACTCTGCACCTATCTCGCCAGCGGACTCCGCGCCCATGTCAATTTTTTTTTCAGTTTAGTGACGGAAAAATCGCTGTCCAGATTGCAAATCAAAAGCAAAACAAACGCAAGAGAAACAATACAGAAATCAATTCGGAGACTTAAACCATACAACTCACTAACTTTTCCTACAAATTGAAAGCAAAAAACACAGAAAGAGAGGAGGAAGAAAGAACCGACTTTCGTTTTTAGAAGCAGAAGAGAAACAGATGAAAAGAACGATTTTCTCTCCCACATTTACTCTCAACCTCCACCGACCAAAAAAAAAGCCCAACATAGAGGCCCAAAGCAGTTAGAAATCAGTGCAGCGTCAATGTTTTTCACTGTAGATGAACAATGCTTATAAACAGTGATCAACAAATAAATATATAGTAAATAGTAAATGGTGGCTCCTCAGTCTTCAACACCCTCCACAGAACACCCACCTTTACACCAGTGCCCATCTCTCTTTTAGAAGCTGTAGGTGAGAATTGGAGTGAACTAAACAAAATCACCCATAAATGGGCAATAATTTGTTTAGTTTCTTCCGGTATCTCTTCTCCAACATCTAAACAAAATCCTCAATTATTTTTCTATTTAGAACTCGTATGTGAGAATTGGAGACTAAACCAAGTTAACCTTTGGAGAGGGAATAATTAGTTTAGTCTCCGATATCTCATATCCGACATCTAAACTAAAACTCCCAAGATATCTTTTTCTTTTTTTAAGTCGTATGTGAGAATTGGAGGGAATTAAACAAAATTAATATTGAATAAGAAGTATTTTATTTAATTTCCTCCAATATCTCACCTCCGACATCTAAAGTAATACAACGGGTTACTTGTTCAAGCTCTTTTAGAAACCGTATGTAAGAATTGGAGGAAACTAAACAAAACTTTACCTCAAGATAAAAGATATTTGTTTAGTTTCCTCCAATATCTTATTTCCGGCATCTAAAGTTAAATTTGTAGTTAGATATTTGTAAATATTTGGAAGTCATACATAAGAGTTGGAAGCTAAATAAAATTATGCATTTGGATCTTAATTTGCTTAGTTTCCTCCAATATCTTATTTCCGATATTTTAATCTAAATAATTCAGGATTCATAAGCATTTCAAAGTCGTAAGTAAAAATTGGAAGAAACTAAACATATTTACCTTGAATGAATAGTAAATTGTTTAGTCTCCTCCAATAACTTATCTCCCACTTCATGCTCATCTAGAACTGCCAAGTACCAAAATTTAAAGTCCCTATTTGTTCCTTCATCTAGAAGTTGTATGCAAGAGTTGGTGTGTACCAAACAAATTGGCACATTACCAACTTGTTTGGTTTCCTCCAATGTCTCGTCTCCAACTTCTAGAGTTCACTCTCAGTGACAGAAATGCTCTGCAATCTTTTATCATGTATTCTATTTGAGTGATTGTTTATAGTACAATACAATCGAATATCACACCATTGTTCCTCTCATTTTATGATCAGAATATTTCCAAAAAAGTAAGAAAACAGTAACAGCAGTAGCAAACACTACACAAAAACTGATTCTCAAAAATGAATTTGAAAATATTTCGGCCTGCAGGCACAAAATTACGGCCCTTTATATGCATGTATTTTCCTTTCGTCATATAGATTATTTTCTCAGTCACCATTAACCGAAAAATATGTCGGTTGTAAGTTGTGAACCTACCCTTCAAAGTTCCTAGAACCACTTCACCAGTCCCCATACATATATGGTTACTACAATTATAACATGTGCATCTCTCTCACTCTCTACAGTTGTTACCATTGAACTAGATTAATACCTATGTGCATAGTCATCGACTGGAACAAACTCTGACCTCGCATATGCATACATATCACAATCTGAAGGAAACAAGTGAGTTGAAGTGCCGTAATTACAGGTTGAAACTGTGATTCAGCTCTACGGAAGGTATCGATTGCTTTTTGAGAAGTCTTTATAACTATAGGCACCACCTTTGCCTGTCGAAGGCTGTTGCTCCTTTGAAGAAGCACCTAGAAGAGCATGTGAGTTGTTTGACTTACTTTCAGGCAATGGGTAACCCCTCAATGATTCTGAGTAACCTTTTCCTGTCGGTGCTAGTTGCTCCCTAGAACTAGCACCTGGCATAGCTTCTGAGTTGTTGGATTTACTTTCAGGTTCGCCTGGTCTCATCCAAATTTTTACATGCCCTTCCCAAGATGCAGTAAGAATAGCTTCCTGGGTAAAAGCTAAGCTAGACAAGGGCTCGGTATGAACACAGTGAGCCACCAGTGGGGAGAGCTTGGGAACATCCCGCATGCTTGGAGCAGGTTGGAGAGTGCCAACCGGGTAACTGCTGTCCCAATGGGATGACTGGCTACCAGTGCTGAATGTTGGCGACCCACCAACTGAACACCGGCGAAGTGGCACTACGATCTCATCCATGGAGAGGTCCCAGAGAAGCAACTTCGTGTCCTGTGAACATGCATATAAGTAGGGAAGTAGCAAAAACGAAAACAACACAATATTTCATGGAAAGATTAACATGCATAAAAGTAAATTATCAACCAGTCATTTTATGCTACGAGTGCTGATCAAATAATTTCTTCTACAAATTTCAAGTCTTGCCATCACTCACCAGTCTTGCAAGGGAAAAATAAGAGAATAAGCAGCTTAGGTGTGTGAAAGAATGGAAGTTAGTTAACATCCAGAAGGCTGATTAACATAAATCTTTCCATAGTTTAATTTGCTATATCTGTCATTGATCTTATCTTTTGAGAGAGGAGATCAGGAAAAAGAAAATACCTGACCGACAGAGCCAAAACGATAAACAAGATTTTCTTCTGTGCCATCTGAAGTTGGTGATGACCAATGCAAGTCAAAAGCCACACCACTAACCTGCAAACATCAAAGCTAACAGGTGTAAATCTCCTTGAATTCTGCTAAATCAAAGCTTAAACGTACTCATACAGTTCTAATGAAACTGTACCCATGAGTTATGTCCTTCACCCCAAGCTACCACCTTCCTATCTTCCCTACTCCATACTGTAACAAGATCATCTTCCCCTCCGGTTAAAACATATTTTCCATCCGGACTGAGAAGAAACACATAAACATTCATTATGAAGAATAGTAGTATGATGCACTGCACGACATGCAAGGCTTGACCAAGCAATAAGCATATAGCAACGGAAGAGAAGTATTAAAAAAAAAAAAATTTACCTCCAAGCACAACACAGAAGAGAACCATAATAACTCTTGCCACCACCTATCAGTTGTTCTTTTGAGTAGTCAAATACTCGTAAGTACCCTACATATAAGACCTACTATCAGCATGATCTAACAAATGCACTGACCCATAACAAGCCTAACAGTATGACAATTACCGTCTCTACCAACTGTCGCCAAATACATCCCATCGGGAGAGTAAACAATGCTGTTTATTGAACCTTCACAAATATGCCATCTGGAAATTGGATTACTCTGCAGGTAAAACATACAAACACTACTATAAGTAAGGCATACATTTGTATTTTTGAAAATAAGATTTAGGAAATAACAAAAGTTCCTATAGTGACCAGCCAACTTGCAGAATCTACATCAGAGTATTGCAGAAGCAGTCAAAACAAGAATGCAACTAATGTTATTCTCAATCAGCAGCAGCATTATTAATATGAAGTGAGATTTTTGAACTTGGTTGTGTGTAACAACGAAATACTTCATACATGCAAAGAAATATGGAAGTAGTGATATTACCTTACTGGATCTTGCATGATACACTGAAAACTGAGTAGGATCCTTTATAACTGGGAAAGAAGTATCAGCGGTACTATCCTTACCCTAAAACAGATTAAATAGACTTCAGTACATGTAGTAGAGCAAGAAAGCAGGAAAACCAGGCATAAAAGGGGTGAAAAAATATATTACCAAAGCACAGAACAATAAGGCTCACCTT
This sequence comes from Fragaria x ananassa, assembly GCA_034370585.1. Classification (NCBI taxonomy): domain Eukaryota; kingdom Viridiplantae; phylum Streptophyta; class Magnoliopsida; order Rosales; family Rosaceae; genus Fragaria; species Fragaria x ananassa. The sequence continues at coordinate 22,325,006 of CP139764.1, forward strand.
CTCATACTCGTATAAGTTTCCATCAGCATGAGCAGCAATAAAAGTACCATTGCCTTTAGGTACCCATGCAATACTGGTACAACGACTGTTACAAACAAATAGTTAGTTTTCATATTGGCAACGCAATTCTTTGCATTACTTCCCCTAATTACATCGGGAAATGATCAGTTCTCCTAGATTGTTTGAATCTAAGGTACAAAATGACACTGCACAACATGGTTATATGGAACTTCCACTCCACTTATGGAACAAGTTGTAACATTTGCATTACCCTTACACCATAGATATTACAATTCATTTGTAACACTATCAAGACTATAACTACCAGACTGCAGCATAGTTGATACACTCGATTCTCTATACAAAGGAACAACAATAAGCTTATAGAAGGAAAGAACTATGCTTGCCTGGTATTCACAGAACCCTCTTTGTTATAATGCAGGGCACCAACAAGCTTCTTCCCAGAATCTTGCAATTGCTGTCTCAAAGACACCGAATAAACTACAAACAACCCACACCACACAGTTAGTTAACCAAGTCAAGAACAAAGCCTCATCTTCCGATACAATTCATATCACACACAAAACTGCAAAGAAACTCTTACTATCTCCAGAGCTCAATCCAATAAGCAAGTCATGCCCATCCTTGGCTTCTGAATCAAATGCGTGACACACGGGATTTGAATTGCTAAAATGCAACATTTTAATAGGATCCTTCACACGAAATTTACCCAAATTACACAAACCTCCTAATTCAAACACACAAACTCTTTAAAAAAACACATCGAAACTTTTACCTTATCAAGCGAATTGAGATCACAGATGTAGATACTATCTCCAACATTGAACACCAAAAACGATCCTTTACCGCCGTGGCTGGAACTCGGCGACGAGTGGGCCCCATACCCATTATACCCAAGTCCTCCAAAATGAGAACTCCTACTACTCCCATTACTCGCTCTACTACTACTCCCACCGCTCAGATAACTCAACGCCTTGCTCCCATTCCCGGCAAGCAGCCTCGCCGCCGCGTGGCGCACACTGCTGCTGGCGATGTTTCCGGGAACGGGCCCCACCGCCGCGGAGTTGGGCCTGTCCTTGAGTTGGGCCAGCGTCACCTAAAAATCCACGACCAAACACTGATACTAATTCCGAGTCAACAGATAGGGGTCGAAACCTTAAAGAATCGAGAAAAAACTGGAGAAAAACGCGGTTACCTGGGAGATTGTCTTGGCATAGGAATAGGGGAGGAGATTCGCCGGCCGGGTCTTCTCGGAGTGGAGCTTGTACCGGCCCTCCGGGGTCTTGAAATACGCCTTTATGAGGGACTGGGTCGATGAAGACGATGTAGCTGCGCCGCCGCCGCCGCCCGACGATGTCGTGACGGCGGAAGAGGACGACGTTAGATTGACGCCGTTTTTGGTGCTGGCGCTGCTGTAGCCGTTGTTCATGTACATGGTTTTTGTCGGGGGCTGTGTTTCTTTTTTACTGGTTTTTTTTTTTCAGTTTCTCGGAGTGGGGCTTTTTGTTCGTGTGGGAGGAGATGTGGGGGGAGAGAGAGAGAGAGAGAGAGAGAGAGAGAGATCGGGTGTGACACGGTGTATTGGGGGCTCCGGTGGGAGTTTGGAAGTGTTTGGGGAAGTGTGGGGTCCAGTGACTTGGTCTTTGGGTTCTGGAAGAAGGGAGTTGACTCTGGAGGTTGCGCTACTTTCATCAGCGTCGGAGTTTTTTCCTTTACTATGTCGTCCTTTTTCTTTTTTTTCCGGTTTCGTTGTTTTTTCCTGTTTTCGTCGTTCGGTTTCCTTTTTTTCCTGTTATTTGCTTAGGTTTTGTTCTTGGCCTTATTTGTATTTGTATCTCTAGTCTTCGGCTTTTTTCATTGAAGTTTCTTTTGACCAAAAAAAAAAGAGACTCTGGAGGTTGGACTTTTGGAAGGGTAATGGTCAGCATTGCAGACGGTAGGGGTGAGGCCACGTGTGCGCTTGTGAAAAAGATCGGGCGTGCTGAAAATACCTCAAGTGTGCACTTGTGGGAGGTTTTGAGTTCGACTATTGAGATTATGCATGGTGATATTGTCTCTGCTAAATGTGGTTGTTCTAGTTTCCCGGCTTTCCATGTTCACTACGTACTTCTCTTGCACCATATATATTGTTCTGTTTGTCATGTTTGTTTTGTTTACTTTTGTTGGTCGATCTACTATTTTACATGATGCTCTCATTGCTAGGAGAGAATGTGTATATGTCTGCAGTTTAAATAGAAGTTCCATGCACTTTGCAAATTCTTGTTTACACATGTTTTTGATATTGCTCTTCAGTTGAAGACATGCAACTAATCCAAGATATTTATTTCCTATAATCTGATATGTAATAAGTTTATGCTGCTATATATCTAACAGATCCCATCACTACCAGAAAATAGGTCTTGGGCGACGAAACAAAAAAAACCGGGCGACAATTTTTTTTTCGTCGCCTTAGAGAAAACTTAGGCGACGAAAAAAAAAATCGTCGCCCAAGGAAAAAAAAGCGTCGCCTAAAGTTCAACTTTAGGCGACAAAAATAAAATCGTCGCCTAAGGCTAAATTTCGTCGCCTAATATAGAAACTAGGGCGACGAAACAATATTTCGTCGCCCAAGATATTTATATCGTCGCCTAAGTTTTTTAATCCTTAGGCGACGAAACTCAAATATATCGTCGCCTCAGTATTTTATTTTATTATTTTTACTTGGCCGACGAAATAAAAGAATTTCGTCGGCCAAGAGTAATCCGAATAATTAAAATAAAATAAAACACATTTAAATTTCATTGTACAAGATTTTTTATTTTTACTCTTGGGCGACGAATTTAACAAATATCGTCGCCCAAGTATTATCTTGGCCGACGAATTACCCTAATTTCGTCGGCCAAGATAATCCGAATAATTAAAATAAAATAAAACACATTTAAATTTCATTGTACAGGATTTTTTATTTTTACTCTTGGGCGACGTATTTCACCGTTCCGGTCATATCTTATTTCACGACTTTTTTGCGTTTGAGGCCTCTACGTATATGTTGTCTTCAAAACGAAACTTAAACTCAACACTTACATAAAAAAGTTATACAACATTAGTACATATATCGTGAGTTTGGTGATCGGAGAAGACGAACTGAAAACCTACCGTCAGATATGACCAGCATAACAAATTACGTGGGTGGGAAAAAATTCAGCTCCATCGGACAAGGATAAGGGCTCGATCAGTCCGGTCAATCGGCGCGGTCAAACCCCTAAACGGACGGAAACGGCTATTTGACCCTCCAAATCACGTAATCTGGCCAGACCTTCAACTGAGAATAGTTTCCAATCGACAAGACGCTTACGGGGCTATAAAAATTTGGTAAAAAATAAATACCCGGGATAGGGCTACCACTAGGTAGAAATAAGAGAAATTCGTTGACCGGAACAACCGGCACAGAAATTTTACCGGAATATCTTCATTTTTCACGGGTTGACGTATTTCACTGTTCCGGTCATATCTTATTTCACGACTTTTTTGCGTTTGAGGCTTCTACGTATACGTTGTCTTCAAAACGACACTTAAACTCAACACTTATATAAAAAAGTTATACAACATTAGTACATATAACGTGAGTTTGGTGATCGGAGAAGAGGAACGGAAAACCTACCGTCAGATATGACCAGCATAACGAATTACGTAGGTGAGAAAAAATTCAGCTCCATCGGACAAAGATAAGGGCTCGATCCGTCCGGTCAATCGGCGCGGTCAAACTCCTAAACGGACGGAAACGGCTATTCGACCCTCCAAATCAAGTAATCTGGCCGGACCTTCAACTGAGAATAGTTTCCAATCGACGAGACGCTTATGGGGATATAAAAATTTGGTAAAAAACATTAACTTACAATTTAAATGTGCTTTATTTATTTTAATTATTCTGATTATCTTGGCCGACGAAATTAGGGTAATTCGTCGGCCAAGATAATCCGAATAATTAAAATAAAATAAAACACATTTAAATTTCATTGTACATGATTTTTTATTTTTACTCTTGGGCGACGAATTTAACAAATATCGTCGCCCAAGTATTATCTTGGCCGACGAATTACCCTAATTTCGTCGGCCAAGAGTAATCTGAATAATTAAAATAAAATAAAACACATTTAAATTTCATTGTACAGGATTTTTTATTTTTACTCTTGGGCGACGAATTTAACAAATATCGTCGCCCAAGTATTATATTGGCCGACGAATTACCCTAATTTCGTCGGCCAAGATAATCCGAATAATTAAAATAAATAAAGCACATTTAAATTGTAAGCTAATGTTTTTTACCAAATTTTTATATCCCCGTAAGCGTCTCGTCGATTGGAAACTATTCTCAGTTGAAGGTCCGGCCATATTACATGATTTGGAGGGTCGAATAGCCGTTTCCGTCCGTTTAGGGGTTTGACCGCGTCGATTGACCGGACGGATCGAGCCCTTATCTTTGTCTGATGGAGCTGAATTTTTTCCCACCTACGTAATTCGTTATGCTGGTCATATCTGACGGTAGGTTTTCAGTTCCTCTTCTCCGATCACCAAACTCACGTTATATGTACTAATGTTGTATAACTTTTTTATATAAGTGTTGAGTTTAAGTGTCGTTTTGAAGACAACGTATATGTAGAAGCCTCAAACGCAAAAAAGTCGTGAAATAAGATATGACCGGAACGGTGAAATACGTCAACCCGTGAAAAATGAAGATATTCCGGTAAAATTTCTGTGCCGGTTGTTCCGGTCAACGAATTTCTCTTATTTCTACCTAGTGGTAGCCCTATCCCGGGTATTTATTTTTTACCAAATTTTTATAGCCCCGTAAGCGTCTTGTCGATTGGAAACTATTCTCAGTTGAAGGTCTGGCCAGATTACGTGATTTGGAGGGTCAAATAGCCGTTTCCGTCTGTTTAGAGGTTTGACCGCGCCGATTGACCGGACGGATCGAGCCCTTATCCTTGTTCGATGGAGCTGAATTTTTTCCCACCCACGTAATTTGTTATGCTGGTCATATCTGACGGTAGGTTTTCAGTTCGTCTTCTCCGATCACTAAACTCACGATATATGTACTAATGTTGTATAACTTTTTTATGTAAGTGTTGAGTTTAAGTGTTGTTTTGAAGACAACGTATATGTAGAGGCCTCAAACGCAAAAAAGTGGTGAAATAAGATATGACCGGAACGGTGAAATACGTCAACCCGTGAAAAATGAAGATATTCCGGTAAAATTTCGGTGCCGGTTGTTCCGGTCAACGAAATTCTCTTATTTCTACCTAGTGGTAGCCCTATCCCGGGTATTTATTTTTTACCAAATTTTTATAGCCCCGTAAGAGTCTCGTCGATTGGAAACTATTCTCAGTTGAAGGTCCGGCCAGATTACGTGATTTGGAGGGTCGAATAGCCGTTTCCGTCCGTTTAAGGGTTTGACAACGCCGATTGACCGGACGGATCGAGCCCTTATCTTTGTCAGATGGAGCTGAATTTTTTCCCACCCACGTAATTTATTATGCTGGTCATATCTGACGGTGGGTTTTCAGTTCCTCTTCTCCGATCACCAAAATCACGATATTCTGAATTTTATGATAGAACTCTTGGCCGACGATTTTCTTAATCTTGGGAGACGAGATTTATAGTGAAGAACATCGTCGCCCAAGTAGACTCTTGGCCGACGATTTTCTTCATCTTGGGCGACGAGATTTATAGTGAAGAACATCGTCGCCCAAGTAGACTATCTTGGCCGACGATTTTCAAAAAACAGGGCGACGAATTCAATAATCGTCGGCCAAGATTATCTTGGCCGACGATTTTCAAAAAATAGGGCGACGATTTTTATAGAATCGTCGCCCAAGAACGCCAGTATAAAAGGCAAAAATTCGGAACCCTAACCATTCGCGCAGCCGCCAAGCCCTCTCTCTCTCTCTCCGAAAATCCACCGAAGCCCTCTCTCTCTCCCTCTCTCCGACCCCGACCCCGACCCCAATTCGGAACCCCGACCCCGACCCCGACGCCGACCCACAATTTAAGGTATAACCCTAAAACCCTAAATTGGTTTTAATTGTTGTTGTTGTTGTGATAATTGTAAATTGTTGTTGTTGTTGTTGTGATAATTGTAAATTGTAAATTGTTGTTGTTGTTGTTGTGATAATTGTAAATTGTTGTTGTGATAATTGTAAATTGTGATGTAAATTATGGTAAATTGTGATGTAAATGATAATTGTAAAATATTAGGGTTTACGGTTTAGGGTTTAGGGTTTAGGATTTGTGGAAATAATTTGTAAATATATTGTAAATGATTAAATAATTTTTGATTAAATAATTAAATAATATAAATTATAATTGTAAATATATTGTGGAAATTTTGTAAAAAATAATGGATTATTTTTGAGTAAGGGTGTAAATATTCGTAAATTAATTTTTGTGATGTAATAATTGCGAATTAATGTAAATAATTTGTTATGTGAATAAAAAAATAATAAATCCTATAATAACTATTAATTTTTATTTGTGCTATTATTGTTGATAAATTTTTCGAAATTTATGGTTATTTTTTGTTAAATTAATTATAAGACGGTAAAATATTTTTAATAAATTTATGGTTATTTTAAACAGGATGGGCATGAGGAGAACTTCTGGACAACGTTCGGGTGCGAGGAGCCAATATTCCTCGGACGGTACCTCAAACAACCCGTCGGAATCACCGTCGGTCGGGTTTCCATGGCAGCTGACGACCCGACATGCGGCGCTTAGGGGTGGCGCGAGCGGCTCGCGTTCTGCTGGGCAGTCGGGTCCCGCAGCGACGGCTCCTCGTCATCCAGAGATACTTCCCCGGTCGCGATCCCGCAGCGACGCCCCCACACAGTCGTCCCCGACCGACGGTGATGGCGGGTCATCCGGGGTCCCTATGGTGCCGTCCGGCCTCTTCCTTCCTCCGACGATACCGGCGATACCTCGCGTCGATGAGGAGGGTCGACCGATTCGGGAGCAGCTCCCGCATGTGGCACCGCACGAGGCCTATATCTACAGGGAGTTTCCCACGTCTCTTCATCCCGTGAGGGTCTCCGAGCAGGCGGACGGAGACGAATCCGTCGGCTCAGCCTCATCCTCAGGTAATTTATTATTACTTTTTTGTCGATTTTAATTTTTTTTTTGTAAAAATGTATTATTAATATTAAATTTGATTCACAATGTCACATCCGCCGGAACGAGAAGGCGGAACAGGAGAGGCACCGTCAGCAACAAGGGACTCGATAGGGCGATCGAGTCCGCTGGACGGATCGCCATCCCGTTTTCCAACGGGAAACCGGTGGACGCCGCGTTGGGAAACCAGTACACGCGCGCCGCGGGAGGCACCATCCGCTCCAGACTCCCTATGTTGTGGGGAGTCTGGAGCCAGGTTCCTGATGGAGTGAAGGAGATGCTCCATCAGTCGATGTCGGTGAGTTTACTCGATCAATTACTATTTTTTTAACTAATAAATTAGTTAAGGAGTAAATGCTTGTGACACCCTGTAGTTTACACCTAAAATCAGTTTTGTCCCTCACTTTTTTTTTAAAACTGGTATACCCCTATACTTTGAATTCTTGACTGATTTATCCTTTTCTCAGCTGGTTATGACTGTGACATGCTCATTAACAATGCTTGTGAGAGCTTCAATGGTTGGGTTTTGAGAGCAAGGTCTAAGCCCCCTATTATTATGCTAGAAGAGATAAGAGTAAAGGGTTATTTAGACTGTTAATGAGCATGTCACAGTCATAATCAGCTGGGAAAAGGATAAATCAGTCGAGAATTCAAAGTATAGGGGTATACCAGTTTAAAAAAAAAAGTGAGGGACAAAACTGATTTTAGGTGTAAACTACAGGGTGTCACAAGTATTTACTCCATTATTTAATTATCGAAAAAAATACTAACAACTGGTAATGCAGCAATGGTTTGTGGTTCCCGAGGAGGGACGTGACTGGGCGGACAAGGCCCATAGGGAGAGGTACCTCTATTTAATAATTTATTAAATTTTATTTTTTTAATAATATATTTAATATTTTTTTTGTATATGTAGGTTCAAGGAGTGGAAGCACGACCTCCGGTTACACTGGAAGCAGTACGGGAGCGACCGTTCGGGTACCCCGAAGGAGTTCGAGTATCGGGAGTACGAGTGGCGGTGGCTTCTTGTCACGCAGTTCAACGACCCTCACAAACAGGTAATTCGTAAACAAATTTGAATTAATTTAATTAGTGAATTAATTATAATTGTATGTTTTTAAATATTTACTAACGATAATTTTTTTTTGAAGCACCTCGCCCGGGTGAACGCTGAGAACCGGCAACAGAACACAACCAACCATCGTGCCGGTTCGAGGCCGTTTTCGGCCATCATGGACGACGTGCGGCGAGAGCGGCCAGAGGAGAACCCCTATGTGGGGACCTTTCAAAGGGCATATCCTCATTCTGAGGAGGATCTTGTAAGTTCATTATATTTTCTAATTTTTAATTTTAATTACATTTTATTAAATGTATATTAATATATTTTTTTAATATATCCAATTAGGCGAGGGTGAGGGAGGCGGAGCAAGAGGTCATGAGAGGCATGGTGAACGACACATGGCCGGGCACGACAGAGGATGACATGTCAGAGGCCATGTCCAGGATCGACACTTCAGATCCTACCGTTGGGGCGCGGATTATGGCCACTGCCTTCGCGCAGCGTTCCAACACCTACTACTGCCGGGGTATGGGAGACGCTGGAAAGGGGATCCTGAAGACGACCCCAGGATTTCAGCGCAAGGGAGCCGCCGGAGCCTCAAGCAGCAACAGTCGGCTACAAGATCAGTTCGAAAGTCTACAGTCTGAGCTGGAAGCCCAAAGAGCGAGGGAGATGGCGGTGGCTGCGCATATGGAGCGGGTGAATGAAGTCACCAATGCCAACCAGGCGGCTATGGGACAGTGGATGACTGCCTGCATCGCTGCACATGCGGCCGGACTTGCTATTCCGCCCATGCCTACGCCTATACCATTACCTCAGTGGCCCCAGCCTCCTCAGCCTGACCAGCCGCCGCCTCAGGACCCTTCGAATGAGAATGATGAGTTAGATTTCGAGATATTCCGTAGGCAGATGGACTGAATTTTTGTAATAAATTATTTATAAATTTATAAATTTGTGTTATTTTTAATTAAATTTTAGTATTAGAAAAATTTAAAGAAATGCCGAAAAAAAAAATTCCAGCAAAAATTAAAAAAACATTATTTATATATTTAAAAAAATTATTTAATTATTTTAAAAAAAAATTTAAATATATCTTAGGCGACGAAATTGATAAATCGTCGGTCAAGGACTTACCATATAAGACGACGAAAAAAAAATATCGTCGCCTAAGATGTAGTGATCTTAGGCGACGAAATATTTAGTTTCATCGCCCAAGGTTATAAGATCTTAAGCGACGAAAAATTTTTCGTCGGCCAAGGTGTTAAATCTTGGGCGACGAATTTTTTTGGGCGACGAGAAGTATATTTTAGGCGACGAAATTCGTATCGTCGCCTAAGAATTACTCTTAGGCGACGACGGAATGAATTTTCATCGGCCAAGTTCTTGGCCGACGCACTTCTGGCGACGACGTCTTGGCCGACGACATGTCGTCGCCTAAGTACTTAGGCGACGAAATTTTTTAAGAGGGCGACGATTTTTTTTCGTCGCCCAAGATGAAATTTCTGGTAGTGCATATGTGCTGGAGATCGAGGTGATAAATATATCTGACCACCTGTGGATACAATATAGTATCTCTGCACTTTATCATGTTTTTTGTAGGGTGAAGTCTCTGTTACGAAGACGAGAATGCTGGAGTGGCATTGATACTTTTTCAGAAGTCTTCGATCATGCTGGAAGTCTGTAACTATAATAAGAAGACACAATGGGGCTTTACAAAAGCTTCAATTGGGGGCAATATCTTTTGAACGGAGCCCTTAAACTCAAAACGATGTGTTAAAAGGCAAGTTAAAGTTACCGCATTATATAAAGTTTGTCTAATTGTTTTACTATTGCATATGACATGATTTTCAATTTGTGAGACCTCCACGGAGGCATTAAAACATATTAAAAGATATGCAGTTTACAAGACAGTAAATGATTCGAAATTCATGAGATATTCGTTCCCGGACGTTAAATGATTCGAAATTCACGAAACATTATATGATATTCTAGTTATTTTCCAAGAGTTAGTAAAAGCATGTAGTAGTTCATATTTATCCTCATATACTAATGATTGGTTTTTATGTGTTTTTCCTTCCCGCACTCGAGCTCGTACGGAAAGGAAAAAGGGAGCATTGTGGGGGTATAAAATTTTGGCTTAGGCCCCCACTTAATGAATTAGGCCCGATGATCGAAGCCCATATTGACTAACAAAGTAGATAAGAAGAGAAGAACATGAAACATGATGATATTATGAAGAACGTGAAAATACTACTTTTTCCACTACTCCCACTACAACGGGAAGTGAGGACCAAGAAATCAAAGGTCTATAAATTCACACGTTTATGGAGAAAAAATAGGAGGATCATGAATAGGAACAATCATGAGTAACAACGGTAATAAGTATCGAACTGATTTCTTTTATTGTACCTGCTTGAATCAAAATTGACTTGGGCGTCGGAGTGTGTTTTTATTTTGCAGGTACCTATTCTCCCTTGATCAATCATTGTATGGATGCGTCCAAGGCTTCTCAAGAAATGAGTGAGATTTTTGAAAAAATTTCACCCGAATTTTTTTGCACCAACAGGTAAGTAATATGGTCCACATATATAAGAGGCCTTTATTAAAATGGATGGTCGAAAATGTAGTTGACGGTGAGAAGGAGAAAGCTTACTTAAGCTAGGCAGTGATGAAATTCGGGACTACTCTTACCCAACGATGACAATTAATATTTAAGGCTTTAGCCTTTATCAATGCGAAAAAGAACTTCAAAAGAACAATGAAAATTTACAACATTGCATGGAGGGCCCGATAATTCACCTTCCCTGTTTAGCCAAAACATGCACTGGCCACTCTCTTTCTTCTCTGCTAAACTTTAATTCCCATAATTGGTATAATCAAGTGTTTCATCTAATTAACACTAGCTTATAGTACAACAAAAACTAAGGCTAAATTAAGGGTACAACACTACCTTGTAATGAAAGGTTTCTCATTGCTGAGTAGCACCACTAGTACTGCTACTGTACTGGGTCAAGTGATCCATAGCTGAACCCATTGAAGCTAAACTTGCTGCACCTAGCTCTTGTTGAAAGAAGGGTACACCATTAACTCCACCTACTCCGAGAAAATCCCTCGTTAAGCTACTCTTCTCGGTCTCATTCACTCTAGAAGTAGAACTACCAGTTCCTAGAGGCAGGTTCATCATCTGATTCAGATGATTAATCTTGTTGCTCAGGAATGAAGTCGAAAACAATGACGGAGACCCGTCTCCCATTTGAGTTGAAGAAGATAGAGAGTTGAGCAAGACATTGAAGTTCTCATTGTTTTTGTTGTGGCTGTACGGTGAAGAGTTCATGAAGCCGAAGGCAGCCGGAATGTCGACGTCGTTGTTGTTGCTTGTTGTAGATCCCATTTGAGCTGCTTTTTGCAAGAGTGCTGTGGCTGACATGTGACCCGGACTCTGATTATTGTTATAGAAAGAGCCCGAACTCATCGTTCCGGACAAATTCAAATTTGCTTTGGAGTCTTCCTCCTCCTTGAGTCCTCGTGTCATCAATGACGACACAGAGAGATTCCCATTCGTAAACGATGCCTCGGGAAACTTGTTGAGCCACTGGTTCTGTGAGGAAGAGGGTCCAAACATATCCATCGACGACGACACCGGCTGCACCATTTCAGACAAGCCTAGATTTGCTGCAGAGAGGTGAACTGAGCCTGGGAATTCGGGCTGCTGCTGATGTTGGAAGATTGGTAAGAATTGGGGGTTGTTCCTCGCTTGTTGCTGTTGTTGATGATGATGAGGTTGATTAGAGGTAATAGATCCATTCATGAAGCTCGGAATGTTAATGTTGGTGGCTGTTGAAGTAGAACCAAACCTTGCGCTTTCTTCTGCCGCCAATGCATCACAGAAAGCTCTATGAGTTATGAAGCTATCTTTCCTGTTTTGGAAAATATTCCACTCAGTCATACAACATTAAATTCAGATATTTCATATTTGCATGCATTTAATGTATATTCTCCATCAAAATTAATCTTAAGCAAGAGAATCTCTTCCAAAAAGAAAAAGAAATAAGAATCTAAATCATCGTCTCACTCACAAAGAAGACTAGTGACATGACTGGCTCAGAGAATAGTGTTTTCTCGAAACGGGAGAGATGGAGGTTACCTGGAAAAGAGTGTGCCACAGTCACATCTATACTCTCTAGTCCCGCAAATCTTGCTATGTGCTTTCCAATCTGACTGGACTGCGTACTTCTTCGAGCACTTCTCACACTTCCACTTTTTCTCACCATGCTTTCTGCTGAAGTGCTTCTTGATTCCGGTAAGGTCTCCGAGTGCCCGTGAAGGCTCGTGATGCACGCAGCTCTTCTCCGGGCAGACGTAGACCTTCTTTCGAATCACTTCGAGCTTCGATCTTTGTTTCAACTTCCATGGAAGGTTGTGGCCGCGTCGGTGAAGTTGCAAGTTCTGGTCCCTCTGGAAGCCCTTGTTGCAGATTTCGCAGAGGAATCGGTTTGTGGCCATTAGAGATTTTGGGGACAAAGCTATAACTTCTGCATCTGGATCTGAAAATAATTGAAAAAACTAAATTAAAAATAAATCCTTGATGATTAGTGAAGCTAGCTAATAATTGAAATTATATACATGCAATATACTTGCCTGGAGTTCCGGGTAAATTTCGCTTCCTCTTGAGGGCCGGATTAATAGTATTAGGGTTAGGGTTAGGGCTCGGATTTGACTCCTGGAGAAGAAACCCTCCACTAATGGTCGAGGGAACTGAAAGCCCATCTTCAGATGACATCATCTTGAGGCTGGAACTTGCTCAAAACAAAGGAGTACAACAAAAGCTAGCTCGAACTATCAACAAAATTAAGAAAAGACAAAAGCTTTTAGGTGGTGTAGAAGACAATATACAACTAAAATCTGAGAACCAAGCTAAGCTTTTGGTTCTTGGATCGATCCCCAGGCTGAGAGAGAAGTAGCTAGAAATTAAGAAACCCAGAATTAAACAAGGTTTTTGTTTGAAGCTTGGAAATGAAAAACACCAAACAGAAAATAAACGAGGAGAGAATATTTCTTCTCTCTCTCTTTCTCTTTCTATGTCTATCTCTTTCTGCGTCTCCTCCTTATCTAATACGGCTGCTGCTCTCTCTCTCTCTCTCTCTCTCAAAGTCGGCCAGCCATAGACTCAACTGGACCATTCTCTCCTCTCCTATTCAATAAAATATCAAATAATTTACACGATCAAATGAAGGTCGAGACTGAAAGGGCCAAAAAAGGAAATGGGAGTCAGACTAATTTGTAAAAAAAGAGTTGCCTTTACAGCCAGCAATTGACATGAGATGAAAAAATCATTACGCCATAATTGTGTTAGGACCAAGAATGAACAGAGAGAGAGAGGTGCCGTCCGTGAGAGGTGAGGGTTGGTAGGGGCCCAGCAGGGGAGACTGTCAGTAGTGACAGTGAGAAGAGAAAGATGATAATACAAAGACAGAGATGACTGGTACCGCTTGACATGTCGACCAAAACCCACGGGACACCAAAACTCTCTCTTTCTCTCTCTCTCTTTCTCCATAGAGTCAGGCAGTGAGTCCTCCCTACACACACGTACCTGTACCTCCAACACTGATATCTAGAAATTCGATCCCTTCTCGTGGCTACTGAGGAGGTGGAGAATCTTCCACGAGTTTGATGCTCATCGACGTCTTACTCTTACCTGGGTTAATAATTTATGTGGTAAATCTCATTTTTAGTTCACATGTTTTCTGGTGAAATTTTAATTTGGCTGGCTAGGGTTCTGGTAAAACAAGAAAAAACAGTGTTTGTAATCCATTTTTGATTGTCATTGTTATCGACTAAGAAGAATAGTCTCGAAAATGGTAAGTAAGCATAGGAGACTCATGACCCCTGTGGCCCTGTCCCATTGAAACTAGTGTAGCTAAATAGTAATCGGATACAGAAATATATAAAATATATAGAAACTATTTTATGGCTTAATTAGTTGTGACCTGTGTGTGACACCTCGATTTGAGCTTGGAGACCTTGGATTATATGTTTCCCTCTACCCTCTTCATCATCATCTTCATCTTCAGCCAATTAAGGTGTTCACGTTAGCCTTATTTGTATTACATGTGCGCCTAGCGTCCCCAAACCTTCTGCAGTAAAAAACATCTTCATCAGTTTCGACAGCCATCTTCAAGCCATGGAAACATAATACAACCCAAAAGGATCATCACGAAGTCCAAATTTGTCCCACCCTTGTCATGAAGAATTTTCCTTTTATCCTCAGGGAAAAGAAGAAGAAGATATTTTCATCAATCCTTGTGGGTTATGGCCACTATCCCAAACGAACCTGGCCACTATCACCATATTATCAAATCTACGTTTTTTGTCAAATTTTATCAAAATTTATGTCTACAAAGTCTCAATTTTTTTTTTAAATGCTCTGTAATTACTATAATTTTTTTTTGAAAGTGAAATGATTATCATTATCGAGTCTTCAGAAGTAATGCTGGAGAAGATCCAGGATACAATATGGTGAATGATCCAATTCCAACCGTGTAGAGGCATAATTGTTCTCAAAGGCTATGACAGCGAGTCTATGAGCTATATATCCCATAACCTGATCTTGATGTGTACATAATTTGAACATGTACAAGTTTACTACTCACACGTTGAATCACTTGAATGTCATGATCATGCCAGAGCTTTTGAACGAGGCCTCCATTTGCTAGCAAGTTGAAGTCCGAAGCTTTTATTTCAGATACAGCCTCCATACAGTCACTAAGTACAGTCACATCTTTTGCTTGCAACGAATACAGTAAATTCATACCTTCACGAATGGCTATGAGTTCACATTGTTAAGAAGAAGTTGTATATGGTATAGGTCGAGTAAAAGCAGCTATGAAGTTACCTACATTGTCTCATAGTTATTTACCTCCAATTCCTCCATGATGTTGATTAGGAAGAAAGGCTGCATCAAGATTTAGCGTCATGTCACCATTTGCAGCTGATTTTCTACACCTGTTTTGTGCCTCACTTGGGTTGTTTGTGTGTTCCATTGTCTTTTTTGTAGTCCTCCAACTATGCATAATTGCTCAAAAAGAGGTTTGGTGTAGTCTGCCTTTTATTGTTCAACAAAACACTATTTATGTTTTTTCATATTGCTTTTATCACCATAAGAAGCTGATCAAAGATTTTGGTATTCATGTGGATGCATAGCTCTCGATCTCAAGCATCCACTCTTTAAACGCAATATTTGGTAAAATATTTTGTTGTAAATTAAAAGGTGGTAAAATACTAGTAGCTAGCAAAAGGGCACTTACAAAAAATAGAAAAAATGTTTATTTGCACAAAAACAGAAAAATCAGGCACCAATCCAATGAAAAAAAGAAATCAAAAGCCCAATTCAATGCTTTCTGATGAAATGTCGATGGTGCCATTCCCAATATATTTGTTGAGACCAAACCCATACCTAGGCCCAATCTACATCAATAGCCCATTCACTCTACAAATATCTCAAGACAGCTCCTGCAGAATAGTACTCATGCTTAAGAACCATAACACCATTCTAGCTACAGACTTGTCTTCTTCTCTCTTCTGAAGCTCCAAGTTGTAACACTTGAACTAGTTTGTCTTGTCTATGGTAGTGGCGGTCCTTGTGCCATGTGTTACCTCTTGTTGCAAGAGAGAACTCCATATATGTTATAGCTTCCTTCCTGGTTGGGACGAGCAATGAATATGAAAACCCTTTGAATTCTCTATTTTCCCCTTTTTAAATAGTTGTAGCCTATTATCTAGTATCAGAGACCATCTCCGATGCGTGGCAACCAAGTCCGGCAACCTTCGCCAGTAACCACGGGTGGTGCTGTGCCTCCCTTACCCACCACTCCAAACCCAACTCACCCACCCCAAAACAGCTCAAACACCTCATACACCATTACAACAGACCACCTCACTACCTTTCAAGCAGCCATCGATGGCCTCCAATCCCAGAATGAAACCCTCCAATCTCAAAACGAGGTGCTCCACAACACCATCGATGCCATCCACCGCAGTCAAACTCTCATGAGCCATCTGTTTACCGCCTTCCAAAACCATGTCTTGAACCACTGGGGCTCTCAACCAGCTACTTCTACACCATCACACAACACGGCTGCATGGCCTTCCACCTCCACCCCCAACCCATCTCAACAATCCTTGGGTCCTCATTACTCTTCCAATGGTTTTCCTAACACCAACTCGCTTGGCCCTCTCACACTCTACGAGCCCCACTACCCCCGACCACCCTCACCAATCTCGTTCGGGTCCTTTCCACCACTACAAAACTCCACCACACCACACCTTCAGCCTTCATTCCACATACATCCCAACTCACCACCACCACTCACGAACCACAGAGGCCAGCCTCCTCACCAACCACCACCACCACAAAACCACCACTATTATTACCTACCCCCACATGAGCCACCATATTACAGACCCCCCAAGCTTGACTTACCTTGATTTAATGGAGAGGATGTCATGGGTTGGCTAGCCATGGCCGAAATGTACTTGCGTGCCAATCACATGCCATTCCATGATAGAGTTCAGACAACAACCACACACTTTGGGCCCGATGCTTCAGTGTGGATGAACGTCTTTAAGATGCGCCAACCTAATCCTAATTGGGATGAATTTGTCACTGCCTTCCTCGCTCGTTTCGACGCCGGCAGCAACTCTGACTTCAAAGGCATGCTCGCCCATCTCCAACAAACATCATCACTGGAAGAATTCATTACAGCCTTCACCAAGCTCTCATGTGACGCCCCAAACTGGCCTGAAAGTGAACTGGTGCACATTTTTGTGGATGGCCTCCGCCCAGAGCTTCTCCATGATGTCAGAGCCATGCGGCCAACCACTCTCGCCGAAGCACAACGCTTGGCTCGGTGTTACGAGACCCGCAACGCCGCACTCCGCACTCCGACCTCCTAACCCCTTTCGACCTCGCACATTCCACTACTCCTCTAACCGACCCACCTTTCCTCACACTCCTTCTGCAAACTCCCCCTTTTTTCGACCTCCACCAACAAACACCACCCCTTCACGCCCTCATCCACCTCTTACATCGGCCACTCAACACCCACGCTCCAATCCCTTTAGGCTCTTATCCATACCGGAACAACGTGGGCGCTGTGCCAAAGGCCTCTGCTTTAATTGCGATGACAAATGGGATGAAAACCATGTATGCCGCCGTCCCTTCATGGCCATCCTAGATTGTCAATTTCTCACCGCTGAGAGCCAACCGGAGAATCCCAACTCCGACACATTTTATGACACCACTGCAGATCCCCAAGAGGAACAAACCCATATGTACCCACTTCACACCATCACCAATACCAACCTCAGTGAGATGATGCAAGTAAAGGGCACCATCGGGGACTTACCCATTGAGATTTTCATCGATTGTGGCTCCACGATGAACTTTTTGAACCCGACAGTGGTATCCCAATTAGGGCTGCCCATCGCTCCGCCTCCGACAATGCAATTCACGGCAGCATCGGGTCACATTCTCAAACCTTCCTGCTTGGCTCACAATATCATGGTCAACACTAGGGGTGTTATCGGTTTTGTTCGGTTTGGTTTTCACCTAAAACCGGAAACCAAACCGAACTAAAAAATCGGTTCGGTTCAGTTCGGTTTTTTTTTTGAATTGCAAACCGGAAACCGAACTGAACCGAACGGTTCGGTTCGGTTTTTTTCGGTTTTTTAAAAAAAACATATATTTTTGGTAATTTTAATATAGAGTTCTTAATATATTGGGATTCATATTCGACAATGCATACTTCTATATAGGGTTTTGCAAGTACACAATATCAACATCTGACAGAAGGACACTATATCCCAGCTGCAAAAGCTCCCTCAAGATATGAAATTGTAAACCGGAAATTTCGCCTGACCCGCCTCTGTTTTCTTTCTTTTTTCTATGGCACAGTGACTGAGAATCATTTACAAAACATCAGCGTGATTTGATAACATTGATTAATTTCATAGAGGCGCATAAACGAACAACAAGAACAAAAATCTATGTTAATTAGATTGTCAAAATACTCCCACATTAATTGGCAGCTGAAACTTGTACCGGAAACAAACCATATCAAGACAACACAAAAAATCACATTCTCCAAAGGCTACACTGCGAAGATTATGTTGGAACTAGTTGTTCTAGGCGTGAGATGATGAGACTAACAAATCAATCAGAGAGCAGCTTCTGAAACCTTTCAATGACTTATCATTGTCGATTGCCAAGTGAAGCAACATAGAATGCACCAAAGAAGTCCAATAACAACAAGGGGGATAGTCTGCTAGCAGAGATCTTGTTTTGCTGGATTCTGCAAAAGCCGACATCTTGAAATCAGTGAAGAACTTGACTAAAACATCATAGGTTTCCTCTCGGTCTTTTTCGGTATCCATCAGTGGTAACTTAAAAGAGCAGTTATTGTGGATTGCCAAATGAAGCAAAAGCAAATGGACAAAGGAAGTCCAACAACTGCATGTAATAGAGGTGGCAATTCTGCTGCTTCTCGTCTTCTTTGTCTTGTGTGTATGGTTTCTGGTTGGATTTCCTGAAATGAGTGAAAAATTTGCACACAGCACTCTTAACATTTTCTTTCCGTCTTTATCGATATCCATAACAGACAACTCGGAATAGTCAACATCACTGTTGTATGATTTTGGGGTAGGGAGCAGCTCCTCACTATCCTCACTATCCACAGCACACAACTCAAAATGGTCATCATCAGTATTGTTTGATATGCGGGGAGAGAGCAGCTCCTCATTATCCATTGAAGGCGTTTTGGAACAGTTGACATCATTAGTGCAATCAACCACATAAAGGAGAGAATTCCTTGACAACTTAAGATCATCATAGATGGTCAATAATCTGCCATGGTACTTAAATGTGTGTTGAGGGCCCAAATGATTTGTATGGTAAGCATACTCACTATTATAATTTACCTTGATGGTAGCCACTGTGTCTATGGCTTCAAAATCACAGAGTGAGTAGTTTTGCTTGGGAAACTGAATGAAAATGAGCTCAAAGGTGGGAACCGTGTCTAGAGAAGCCATGAATCTGCAACAACATAGACAAGTAACTGATGCAATGCTTGTTTTACAGTTTGACCATTGACTTCGGTTCAAACGGTTCAGTTCGGTTTTCACTGACCCGAAACCGAAAACCGAACCGAACAGCTCCGGTTCGGTTCGATTTTTTTATTTTCGGTGCGGTTTTTTCGGTTACAGTTTGGTTTTCGGTGCGGTTTTTTTCGATTTTCGGTTTTGAAGTAACACCCCTAGTCAACACCCAAGGCTACAGTTTCACAAGCTCTTTCCTTCTCTTACCAGTCATTGGTTGTGACTCGGTTCTTGGTGCTCAATGGTTAGACACTCTGGGATTCATAGGCTGGCACTTCCTTGACAAGATTATGGTCTTTATCGCCAATGGGAAGTGGCATGTA
Source organism: Fragaria x ananassa (assembly GCA_034370585.1). NCBI lineage: Eukaryota > Viridiplantae > Streptophyta > Magnoliopsida > Rosales > Rosaceae > Fragaria > Fragaria x ananassa. The sequence goes on from CP139764.1 coordinate 22,344,704, forward strand.
TTGCGCGGTATCACTAATCACCCACCCATGCAGATTTCTGATTCAGACATCCTCAATCTCATTCCCGCTGCCGATATGAACACTACTGGCTTTCTCTGTTCTATCAAGCTCGATATCTCACACACAATTGAGCATCCCCAAATAGCTGCCCTTTTACAGAAGTACTCACATTTATTTGAACAACCTACCGGCCTCCCCCCTCCTCGAGCCGTGGACCATCATATTCCTCTACTGCCTAACTCGGGCCTAATCAGCGTGAGGCCTTACCGCTATGCTCATTCCCAGAAAACTGAGTTAGAGGCCCAAGTCACTGAACTATTGCAGCAAGGTCTGATACGGCCTAGTTCCAGTTCTTTTTCTTTGCCGGTCTTACTAGTGCATAAGAAAGATGGAAGTTGGCGAATTTGCGCCGATTATCGGTACTTGAATGCGGTTACGTTCAAAGACTGTTTTTCGATTCCCGTGGTTGACGAATTGTTGGACGAGCTACATGGTGCAACCATATTCTCCAAGCTCGACCTCCGCTCTGAGTATCACCAAATCCGGATGTGTGCTGAAGATGTTCCCAAAACCGCCTTCCGCACCCATGAGGGCCACTACGAGTTCTTGGTAATGGCATTCGAACTTTCCAATGCTCCTGCAACCTTTCAAGCTCTTATGAATTATGTTTTTCGTGCTATGCTTCGAAAATGTGTGTTAGTATTCTTTGATGATATCTTGGTTTATAGCAATGATCTAGAGTCCAATTTGATTCATTTGGAGGAAGTGCTCAACCTGTTATTCACTCACATAAGTTGTATGTGAAGCTCTCAAAGTGTACATTTGCTCAACCTACTGTCCAATACTTGGGCCATACTATCTCAGCCCAAGGTGTTGCTATGGATACCACAACCCAAGTCAACAAAGGCTCTTTGTGGCTTCCTAGGTCTCACTGGGTACTACCGACGCTTTTTGAAGCATTATGGGATGATTGCTAAGCCTTTGAATGACATGCTCCAATCTGGGAATTTCATCTGGACACCCGAGTCTAAGTCTGCCTTCTTGGAGCTGAAACAAGCCATTACTTCTGCTCCTGTCCTTGCTCTTCCTAATTTTGCTGAAGAATTTTTCATTGAAACAGACGCTAGCGGCTTGGGTATCGGAGCAGTACTCACACAAAACAAACATCTTGTGGCATTTGTTAGAAAATTTTTGTCACCCAAGTATCAAGCTCTGTCCACATATGAAAAAGAATGTTGGTAGTACTTTTTGCCGTGGAAAAATGGAGACCATACCTGCTTGGGCACCAATTCACCATCCTCACCGATCACCAGCCACTCCAACACATGTTCAACCAACACATCAACACACCAGCCCAACACAAATGGGTCTCCAAGCTCTTGGGATACAATTACCGAGTTCAGTATCACGCAGGCCATCTCAACACCGTGCCCGACATTCTCTCCCGGTGACATGAGTTCCTCTCGATCCAGTCATTCTCTTCCCCATTATTTGATAGCATTACACTCATCACCAAAGCCTGCCATAGTGATCCAGAGGCTGTTACATTATCCAGAGGCTGCCACAGTGATCCAGAAGTTGTTACATTATCACAGCCTTACAGAAGAATGAACAAACCAAAAAAGGGTTCAGCTTACTTGCTAGCCACCTTTTATACAATAACCGAATCTTTGTTCCACAAAGCACTGACTGGAGGGCCAAAATCCTTCATGAGTTTCACTCGCCCTTGGTGGCAGGCCATTCTGGATACCTCAGAACCCTCCACCACCTTGCCCGCAACTTCGCTTGGCCGGGTATGCGCCGGGATGTGAAACGCTTTGTTGCTAGTTGTGACCAATGCCAACGCAACAATTACGAGACTGTCCATCCTCCTGGTCTCCTATAACCCCTTCCGGTGCCGGATAATGTCTGGGTAGACATAGCTATGGACTTCATCGATGGACTACCATTTTCGGAGGGCAAATCCTCGATTTTAGTCGTGGTTGATCGACTTTCCAAGCAAGGCCACTTCATCGCTGTAGCCCATCCCTCACGGCCAGTGACATAGCAGAGACATTCACTAGAGAAGTCTTCCGCCTCCACGGCATGCCTCGTTCCATTGTCAGTGATAGGGACATAATCTTTATCAGCCATTTTTGGGAACACTTCTTCAAGCTTCAAGGTACTCAGCTTTGCTGTAGCTCTGCCTATCACCCACAAAACGATGGCCAAACGGAAGTGCTCAATCGTACCTTGGAACACTATTTGTGATGCTTCATTCAGGATAAACCAACCAACTGGGCAAATCTCCTACACTAGGCTGAATGGTGGTACAATTCCACTTATCATTCCACCATCAAAATGACTCCATTCCAGGCAGTATATGGCTATCCACCACCTGCAATCTCAACCTACCTTCCAGGTTAGACCGCGGTGGCATCAGTGTATAAGCAGTTGACGGACATAGACTCTCTGCTCACTTTTCTGAAGACTCATATGCAATTGGCCCAAAATAGAATGAAGTAACACTCTGATAGAAAACGCACTGAGCGCGAGTTTGCCTAGGGCGACTAGGTCTTTCTCAAACTCCATCCCTATCGCCGGCAATCATTGGTTCACCGACCCTCTCAGAAATTGGCTCCCCGCTTCTATGGTCCCTTCCAGGTCGCTGCAAAAATTGGAAAAGTGACCTACAAGCTACACCTTCCGGCTCGCACCAGGATCCATCCTATCTTCCATGTCTCGCTGCTCAAGCGCCGGATTGGGGCTCAGACGCCGGTCACCACAACCCTCCCTCAATTTGACACCGACGGTGCTCTCTCTTGGGAACCTCATCGTGTTATTGATATGCACGTTGTGAGAAAGAAGAAACGCTCAGTCACTGAGTGGCTAGTCTTTTGGGCTGGTCTGCCAGAGGAGGACGCCACGTGGGAACAAGCCCACTCACTCATGTCCAAATTTCCCACCTTCCAAGCTTGAGGACAAGCTTGCTCTCATGGGGGGAGGACTTGTTGAGACCAAACCCATACCTAGGCCCAATCTACATCAGCAGCCAATTCACTCTACAAATATCTCAAGACAGCTCCTGTAGAATAGTACTGATGCTTAAGAACTACAACACCGTTCCAGCTACAGACTTGTCTTCTTCTCTCTTATGAAGCTCCAAGTTGTAACACTTGAACTAGTTTGTCTTGTCTATGGTAGTGGCGGTCCCTGTGCCATGTGTTACCTCTTGTTGCAAGAGAGAACTCCATATATGTTGTAGCTTCCTTCCCATTTGGGACGAGCAATGAATATGAAAACCCTTTGAATTCTCTATTTTGCCCCTTTCTCTATAGTTGTAGCCTATTAATATCAAACACAAACCTAGCCTATCTCCCTCTCTTTAGCCACCGCCTGGTGAGATCTCTTCGGCGACGGCTACAACGACGACCTTAGAACTCACGGCGTCGACAACGACGATAACCACTCCACCTCTCTCTCTCATCTCTCGATCTATCTCTCATCGATGTTTCTCCCCTCGCCAGAATTGACTATATCTCCTAGTCTTCAACCTCCGATGTCGTCAAGTCGAGCTCAAATGCCAACGACCGGTGGACGGCGACAGAAGACTTGGCCGACACTTCTTCTCTGACATCTTCATTCTTCTCGACCAATCTCGACTCAAGCTCCTCAGATATTCAGGTCTGTACTTCTCAATTTTTCATTGTTTTGGTCTTTAAATACATTGATATATGTTTTTCTTTAGTTTCGAATCTGTAATTGAGTCGTTGAACTTCAATTTCTCTATTGTAATGCTAGGTCAAACGCGGTGGGAACATGTCTTGCAGATCCAAAACTCTGACGTTTGATTCCTTCTCGGAGACCGAGGCCATCAACCTAGACTGAATCTCGATGGCTGTAACCTCAAAGGAATGGGAGACCTTGGCTGGCTTTCGGAGTCTCTGGTCCGGTAGAGGAGAAACAGAGGTGGAGGCTGATGGAATTCTCGGCGTTTTTGGTCCCAGAACATGTTACTAGGGGTAATAAATTTATTACTAAGGGTAATAAATTTATTATTAAGGGTTAATACACTTCCTTTTTTTTTCTTTCATTTGGAGATTCATCTTCTGAAAACTGAACGTCCAAGTGGGAATAGACATTTTATTAGAGGTAGTAATATATCAGTCAACATTTATTACCCCCAATATATATATTGTTTATTAACTTATGTAAATCACTTAAAACCTTCTATATATTAGATTTGTGGATGTTATGATGGTATTTTAGCTTTATAGATCTTTAATAAAAAAATTATTGATCCCCTGTAAAAGTTTATTGTCCTCAGTAAAATATTTTTCAACATTATTACCTCTAGAAAAAACTTCCAACAAGGGTGTGGTATGGTTCCGCCAAGGTCCGATGAAATTCATGTGAATCCGGTGAGATTCCAGTGACCAGACAAATTATGTCGACCGGTGAGATTTTGGTGGCCAGAGTCATACGGCCAGCGATCGAAGTCCCACTTTCTCTCTCTACATGCTTAAGGGATACGGGTAAAATGATATTAAAATAATATAGGTTCTTAAGAGTTTTAATAAAAATTTGTTCATTTGGGCACAAAAAGAGTGACCTTATATTTAAATGGACTCTTGAAAAAAATTGTCATTGGAATAAGCAATGAGAGGTTAAAATTAGTATTAATTGGGCATTTTATATGAATTGTGTATTTTAAGATATGGTTGCACAGTAAGCAATTCAATTCACCCTCGTAACCTTTGAGCAATAAATTTAGTATAGTTGGCAACACATTATTATAGGCTCAGCACACACACGCTTGAACAGTTGAACCTTTCCAAGGACTTTATTTGCTTTTTACAACTTCTTCCATTAGGCCAAAAAGGATCACCATATATTTAAAGTGGTAGTAAGAACTTGAGACACTTGTTCTCTTGATATCCAATATGCAGTCTTCATAGAGAATAAGTCTTTTTTTTCTTTCCCCCCTAATATTAACTTCATATAATCCCCGATGGTCTGTTGTGAGGGTGTTTTTATGCTTTTGGATTTAGAATAACAAAACCCTTAATGCTTAAGAGAGACCAGGCCCAAAATTGATCGAGGAATGGATCTGGGAATGATTTTGTTGTGATACGCTTGATAAGAACGACAACGACTTGCCTGACAATAACGACAATGATTTTTCCATCTACAAAAAATAGCAAAGCTTGCAGATGGATATGGCGGGGAGCTAGAAACCTGTGAGTTTAGTGAGAGAGAGCATGGTTTTAACTCATGGAGGTTTATTATGGAGTAGGGTTGGTTGGGAATAAGAGATTGGAATTGTAGAGATAATGCTTGATCTCTATTGCCTGAGGTTTTTTGGGTTGTCGATGGCTCCATCCCAACATCAATGAGTTATCCTTTTTATAGCCGAGATGAGGGAGGTGAGTTACTACTAGAAACCAAAGGATTTGAGAGAAGCCTCTCAATTTTGGACAAGTGGTTTCCAAGTTTTGGAGTGTCGTTTCTCCCATGGAAGCAAGTTGGTGAAGAGGCTATGGATTCTTATCTCAGCCTAAGGGCTGAAGGGAGGCAATGGTAGGTATAGGGCTGTGCCTTACTGCTGTAAAATTGGCAAGATCTAGGGGATTACAAGATACAATGGCGATTTGGGTGTTGAATGGAGACATACCAGATTTCTTGGGAGTCCAAAAAAATCTGGATCATAGATTCATAGTAGCAAAAGTTCTCTTCCCATTTGGAAACAATGGTGCATTGAGTTTCTGGATAGAGTTTAAAACTAAATGGGTTTTGTATAAAAAAATAATAGGTTTAATGGGTTAAAGGTTCTGTTGAGCTTGGTTTTAATATCTCTCACTAGTCCATATTAAGACTTTGTCCATCATGCACAAACTTTGATCCCAAACCCAAAATTATTGATGAACATCTTTTTAACGATGGGCCTCACAAGATCTGTTACATTCCACACCATATCCCCTCTGTAAGCCTCAATGAACCTAGCTTGGCTCTACATTTATTAGTATTGCATGTTACATTTGCATGGTGATTGCTCGAGAATTTAGACTTGTTACTTTTTGATAAATCTCTTTTGGACTATAACAGGCTTGTGTGAAGGCCCAATGAAGTCACGAGCGTGCGATAACTCCCAAATACGAACTTGTGGATTTTTAGGTATCAACACTTGTTCTAAACCTTGAAGAAAAGTTTGCTACAAATTCAAAGTTGAAGAGAAACGTATTTAATTTCCTCTAGCTAGCTAGTAGTTGTAAATACTTTGATTTCTTGAGGATTTCACTTCATAGTTTCACATATCTTTTGGTTTTATGTTGGTTATTAATGTATGTAAAATTAAGGAATTGGTTTTCCTAGGGTTTCATTTGGGTTTTCACAAATTTGAATCAATCCTATATACATAAAATTTTTGAGATTAATGTACTTAAAATAGAGAATATGTTGGAGTTGAAGTATGGAGGATTAGAGAAATATTAACTTTTTGTTTATGTAGAAATTAAATGAAGTTGTTGGAGTTGCTTTGAGTTGTTGTATATAGGGCTGCTTTTAGATCAGATCTATTTTTTTTAAACTAGGATCCGCGATCCGAACTGTTTAATTTTTTAGATTCAATTTACGTTTATAAATACTTAATCCAAACTGTTCCGGAACAAAAAAAACCGGTTCGTATCTCCGTTTTTTATTCGGATATGTAAAGCATGGAATTTGGGACATATTTCCATGAAAGCAAAGCCATTTCCAAGTTTTCAAAAGTTGCCTCTCTGAAAACTAAAACTAGGGTTTCGTTGGCGGCAGCGTTATTCCTCGAATAGACGTCGATCAGGAACAGTGGAGCACCGTACAAGCGGCGCATCGTGCAAACGAGGAATCGATCAAGGCGATGACTTTAGAGCAGTTCGGGGTCTTTGTTTAGGAGATCGGCCGATCTCCCTATTCGTAAGAGAGATCAACGAGGCGGCGTCGGCTTCTGCTTCAACTTTAGGGTGGTGGTGTGACTGTGCAGATCTAGTTCGTGATCTGGTTTTGGTGGGGAGGCCTCAGCGGCGACAACGGCTTAGACTAATATCTTTGGAGAGCCGAGCGGCTTTACGGTACCATATCTGATTTGGTGCGAGGAAGAACTCCGGGACTTTGTTTTGAGGTTTAGCAAGAGGATGATGTTGATGCTGTAGTGGCTAGGCAGACCACCAGAGAGACAACGGTATGCGGCGACCAATGTTGTCACGCTCCGACCCTTAATTTTTACCTTATTTACTAGCATGGTGGTAATAAGAATTTTACCGTCTTAGTTAGTAAGTGTTTAATTTAATTGGTCCCCAGAGTGGTGTTAGGGGACGATTATTTTAAAGGATTTATTCGAAAAAAGAAAAAGTGACGACAGTAAAAATGGTAATTTTTGCTAGTAAAAAGTAATTTTATTGGGGTGTTGAATTTTGGAGTGGGTGTTAAGTTCGTGGGTTGGCCCGGTTTTGGGCCAAGCCCAGTCATTTCCTTCTCTCTCTCTTCCGCGCGCCCCACTCTCTCTCCCTCTCCCCGACTCGTTCTCTGCCCAGTTTTTCTGGCGTCCGTTCGCCGCCGTCCGGCCGCCCCAGACCACCGTGCTGGTCCCATTCGCCGTGCCGTCCGGCCGCCCCAGACCACCCAGCTCTCATCCTAGACCGGTGAGAGGATCCCAAGCGCCGCTGGTCGGAAGAAAACCCGCCTGGAAGTTCCGACTGCTCGGAACTTCCCATCGCCGGAACTCCATCCTCCGACAGCCATAGCTGGTGATCTTTGGCTCAAAAGGAAGCTCTCCTCCCATGCAGCAATCCCTCCAAAGGGCTCCCTCCATCTCAAGCTAGGTAAGGAGAAATCGGTAATGGAAATTCTAGGGTTTTTTTGTGTGTTTTCGTTCGATTGGCATAGTTAGTCTTGGAATTGGTGCTTGTGATTGTTAGAAAAGTTGTAGAGGAGGTTGAGAGGAAGGTGCTATCAAATTTTGGTGGGCATTGGAGGTTGCCGGAGCTGGTCTCTGGCCGCCGTCGGCACCGGCACCGGGAAAAATGTTTTCTGTAGGGAATTTTATGAGGAATTTATTGGAATGAGTTTTATAATTTTTGGAGGAGTTTTGGATAGGTTTGGGAATTTTTGAAGTTTTGTATTTTTGGCGGATTATTAAGTTAAAATTCGGCCACGTGGTTATTTAAGGTTAGAAAGGTGAAAGATGTTAGAGGATGTTGGTTAAGAGTTTGTGGAGTTTTATTGGTTGGTAGTGAAATTAAAATTTTTGGGCGATAGGCTTGGTTGAGCGCGCGGAGCTAGTTTCGCTTATTTTTCCTTAAGCGTCGGTGTGCTAATTAAGGATTTAATTATGTTTTTGGAACATGACGTGATGAGGCTCGAGCTAACGAAGCCTCCGACTGACATCAGGCTTAGGCCTAATTTGTGAGTGGACATTTGCTTTAAATAATGTGCTTAAATGCTTTTTGTTGAATAATGATTTTTCTGTTGTTGGGAATTTCCCGAAATTGAGAATTTCGGTGATTATACTCATATATAGTAGATTATGAGAATAGTATGTATATGATTAAATGTTAGTTAGCTATACGTGATTTTCCCTCATATTGAGGTACAATTCCAGTATTGGGTGATATGAGCGTTAGAGGCCAGCGTCGTAGCCTAGCTTGTACGACTTTCTATTCTTTAAATTCATTCATGGAATTCGATCGTACAAGGAATCAGCGCGTATATATACCACTCGGACGTTTCCCCCATACTGAGGTACAATTCCAGTATGGGGTAACATGAGCATTAGACGCCAGCGTCGTAGTCTTGTACGCTTATCTATTTTTCGAGCTTATTCATAGATATCGTACAAGAGATAGTCGAGTGTGAATACATACTGATATATATGATATTCTAGCCTGAGAGGCATTCTTTCTTAAAGTTTGAGAGTCTAGCGAGGCTAGATACCAGTTTAGCATTTTCGAGTTAAGCTTTTAAACTATCGCTAGTAAAGTGTTTTCTTTGAAAGTATTTTTGGGGAAATATTTATTTGTTGTTGGATTTGCTTTTGTCCACTCACTCTGACGTTTTTGAATATTTTCCCCTGGACTCTTCGTTTTTAAAATGCCCAGTCTGCAGCGTTCGCGTGAGGTCTAGAAGGTAACGTCGAGGCATAGTGACTCATCTATCCGCTACATTTCGCCAGTAGGTTACCTGTTTAATCTACTAGGAGATTGTTAGCTTCCGCTGTGTTTTAAATTTTTAGTAGCTCTGAATACTGTTGGGATTTTCTATATAACTTATTCTGGTTACTTTTGGGTGGTAGCGGAGAATGTTAATTTATTTTGGTTAATTAAGTGGTTATTTTTTGTTCTTCTGAGTTAGGGTTGTCAATTTTCAAGGGAGGTTTTCCGAGTCCTTCGGTAAATTTTCCTTGGAGGTGATCCTCGCAGGACTCAACTCGGGTTTCAGGGTGAAATTCAGGGCGAGTCTTGACAGATGTCGTGAACATGTTAGTGGCTGGGTGCTCAGTGTAGGTGTCTTCAGCACATGAACATGGGCTTGGGTCTCTCGTTGGGCCTCAGCTCATGACCATGGGCTGAGGCCTCTAAGATGGTTTCGGGCCATGTCAAATAAGTTAGGGTTAGAGCCTGCCCAACTCTTATGGTTATGATCTTTTGTTTTGAGTTTTGTTTTAGTTTTCTATTGGTTGTACTACATGGTAGTTTCTTTTAGGTTGCTTTTGGGCTATCTAGCATGGTTTCATTCTCTCGGCTCTTGCGGGTGGGTCATGTTGTTATTACCATTTTCCGGTTTGGTATGAAATGCTTCACGTCCATGTTTCAAAAAAAGTTTTCAAAAGTTCAAAACTTGAACACAAAATAACATTAAACATTAAGCAACATTATCACTAAGAGAGGGTATCCAAATTCAAAAACTAAGAGAAGAACAAAATTGCTAAGCTTACATCTTGGAGAACGCATTTGCAAACGAACTAGAGAAGAAAGCGAGAAGAGAGAAAGACTAAGATAGACGACTAGGCGAGAGATTAGGTGTTGAAGCCTCAAAGTTTTGTGTTTTATCCTTGAGACCTAAAATAGATATAGTTTAATCCAACGGTTATTCGGATATTTGCATTTTTTTTTTCAAGATTTGATCCGGACCTGAATTTTGTTAAACGAAATCGATCCATCAAAATGTGTTTTTTTTCATAATCAAGATCCGATCTGAACCGCCTTATTCGGATCGGATCTGATTGGTTTAACTTGGATCCTGACTAAACATGCAGCCCTAGTTGTATGCACCTTTGACCTTGACTTTGACTCTATTATATATCACCTTAACACTACTGAATAAAATTTTAGAATCAGCTAGTTATATTACAATTTTCACTGATAATTGAATATACTCCCCCAGGCACGGAGTTTCAAATTATTTCACTAGAATGGAAAAATCTATTTGATGTTAAACCGTTGTTCTAAGTCATCTTTGACGATAAATCAACAATTCAAATAGTAATGAATTCCCCCTTTCAAAAAAAAAAAACAGTAATGAATTCGCACTAGTAGAAAATACCTCTTAGCCGATGGAATTTAACAAATTCCGTCGGCTAAGTCCTACCTAAGCGAAGGAACAACAACCGTCATATAGGACAACATAATCATCTCCTAAGATCTACCTAGGCGACGGAAGAAGATTGTCGGGCACTTCCGTTGGCTAAGACATTCCTAGCCGACCAATACTTTTCGTCGGTACGTTTTCGTCGGCTTAGTAGGTCTTGCGCGACGTATACTTTTCCGTTTGTATAGTTTGTCTCCTGGGAGACGAATTGATGTTCCTAGTCGACGAAATATTCTGTCGGCTAAGAAATTAAATTATTACCTGACAGACCGCAGAACGAATATATTTTTGACGACGGCTTTTGTCTCAGGCGTTGGACTTTTCCATCGGTGTAGATGGTCTTCAGTGAAGAAGAATTTTCCGTTGCTATAGTGTGTCTCGGGAGACGAATTTTATTCCTAAGCCGACAGATTCTTTTGTCGGATAGGAAATTGAATTATTACCTGACATACCGCAGAACAAATATATTTTTGTCTTAGACGACGGAATATTCCGTCGGCGTAGATGGTTTTCAGCGACGAATAATTTTCCGTCGGTATAGTGTGTCTCGAGCGACGAATTTAATTTCTAGTCTGACAGATCCTTTCAATTGAGTAAGATATTGAATTATTTAACTGACACACCGTAGAGCGAATATATTTTTCCCGACACAAGTTCTCTTAGCCGACGGACTAAAGTTTTCATTTATACATCCCTCGGGACAACAATTATAGTCCCCCGTCATGTACTCCCCTTCTTGTGCCCCCCCCCACCCGCAGAAAAAACATACTCCCCCTCCTCGTGCAGAAGAAACATACTCCCCCCAAGAAGAAAAAACATATACACTGCCCCTCCCCCCGTGCAGAAAAAACATACTCTCCCCCCACAGACGAAAAAATACTCTCCCCCCCAACACAGAAGAAAAAACATACTCCCACACAGAAGAAAAAAAACTCCCCCCCCCCATAGACGAAAAAAATACTCCCCCTCCACAGAATAAAAAACATATACACTCCCCCTCCCCGTAGAAAAAACACTCCCCCCTCTCACACAGAAGAAAAAACATACTCACCCTCCCCCTCCCCCCCCCCCCACAGACGAAAAAAATAATTCCCCTCCCCACAAAAGAAAAAACATATACACTTCCCCTCCCCGTAGAAAAAATACTCTCTCCTCACATAGAAGAAAAAACATACTCCCCCTCCCACACAAACGAAAAAAATACTTCCCCCCCACAGACGAAAAAAACTCCCCCCCCCACAGAAGAAAAAAAAACTCCCACAATGACGAAAAAACTACACCCCCCACAGACGAAAAAAACTCTCCCCCCCCCCCCCCCACAGAAGAAAAAAAAACTCTCACAATGACGAAAAAAAACACTCCCCCCCCAGACTAAAAAAATACTCCCTCCCCACACAGAAGAACCATACTGAAGAGCCCCCCCCCCCGCGTAAAAGAAACATACTGAAGAGTCTCCCCCTCCTAATTGGTATGCATGTGACTACTTTAATATTTCTTCATTTAGACATATTTTCCGGCAACTTTACCGGTGATCTAATTACTGTATTCCTTGATGCATGCATATATATATATATATTTGATAGTGTATATACATCTTAAATATATATTTGTTGACAACTATATTTTTGTTTTCTGTTATTATAGTGTACAACATGGACAAAAGCTGGATGCAATTAGGGAGAATGTCCCTTCTTTATATGCAAGGCATTTTTGATTTTCTTAAGTTTGTGCATCTACATAGTCCTCCAGACAAAGTTATTCACATATATCCATGTAACAAATTTCTCAATCGGAAACCAGTAACAATTGAAGAAATGTATTCTTACTTGGCACTATACGGTATTTGTTCTAGTTATACCGTATGGACATGGCACGGCGAAACTCAAGTTCAAATGCCTACACTTGCAGAAATTCAAGCATATATAACATAATCAGCACGCAAGATCTTCCAATGCAAGTTACGGAGACCTTGCTGTGATGAACCTCTTAAACAATGCCTTTCCGTTCGCCGCCTCAGGATATAAGGAAAATGTTGTCTATGACAACGTCCCTGACACCTCCTCTAGTGTCTCCCACGTTGACTACAACAGTGATTATGATAAGTACAATAAGCTTGTACGGGAAGTACAAATCTCATTGTATCCTGGCAGTGAGCATACATTGTTGGGTACCGTCATGGAGCATAAAACACAAGCGGAGAAATACTAACAATTGTTTTGATGAAGAAATGGCCCTTATGAAGAAAATGATTCCAAAAGGTAACAGTTGTCCAGTTGATTACGACGAGATAAAAACCATGTTGGCTGACCTTGGTCTGGAAGTCCAGAGGATAGACGCTTGCGTCAATAATTGATACAGAAGCCAAGCAGGTTAGCCCCTAATCGCGGAATTACTAGTAGCTTAAAAGGAAAAGTAACAAGACAGAAATTGGAAGAAATATATCTTCACTAATATTGTAAAAGTTTACAGCTCTACAATATTCTCTAAACAGAAGGTTTACTTTCTGCTTCGTCTATGGTCTAAACAGATGTTGTCTCTGTTTCACTCTGGTATCTAGAACTAAGCTAGGCACCTCTATTTATAGAGTCTAACTCTATAAATCCTTATCTAACTTGGAAACTACTCATTAACTAAGTTAGACAACTATTCCTTTTCAAGCTAGAAAACTATGTACTTAACTAACTTGGAGAATGAATCACTAATTCCTAAAAGCTAAAGGATACACCTGTATCATGGCTCCCCCTTTTAGGAACTTAAACTCCCGTTTAAGTTAAAACTGGAGATTAGGAAACTCAAGAGTTCCCTTTTGTTTGCTGAACCATTTAGATTGACTAGGAACTTGACCGGCGCGTCCAATACGGAATACTGCTCGTTCCCCTTGATGTGTCCTTGTCACTTTCTGCTCCAAAATGCAATCCTCTTTTAATGGCTCCTCTCTGTCAAACCACAAGTCATCAACTGGTGGTAAAACAACCTTGTCATCCCCATCATCATCAAGCAATGGTGGTTCAAACAACTTTAAGTACTCAGCATTGATAACTGAATACATGCCCAAATATGGCGGCAAGTCGAGTTTGAAGGCATTGTCGCCAATCTGCTGCAGAATACGGAAAGGACCGTACCGAAGTGGCTTCAACTTCTTACCTTCACCTTTCAAACGTTCCTTGCTCAACTTCAACCAGACCAAATCTCCAACACCAAAGTTACAAGGTACCCAGTGCTTATCATGCTTGTGATCTGAATGTACTACTACCTCCTTCCCTAACAAGTACACCCTCCTTGTCGTAGGTTGGATAGTTTCTGATGGATCCAGTGAATAACTCAGAGTAGTATTCTACTGGCTTCCCATCTTGTAATAGAACGGCTCCCATAACATAGGTAGACGTGTCAGTCTCCACCTCAAAAGGGCGTTGCAGACTCGGCAGAGCTAGTACTGGAGCTTCTGAAATTTTCCTCTTTAAAAGCTGGAAAGCTTCTTCATGCTTTTCACTCCACTCAAATTTCTGTCCAGCTTTTGTCAGCCCGTGCAAAGGTGCTACATGAGTAGAGAAATCTCGAATAAACTTGCGTACATACTGGCAAGCTCCCACGAAACTTCAGACTTCTGTTACTGTCTTGGGTCTAGGCCACTTAGAGATGACCTCAACCTTCCTCGGATCAATCTTCCGTTGACCTCCACCAACTATAAACCCGAGATACACCAATTCCTTCTGCGCAAACTCACACTTCTTTGCATTCAAACATAGTTGATTGTCTTGTAGTAACTTTAAGACATCTCGTACGTGAATCATATGCTCCTCCCACGTCTTGCTATATATCAGAATGTCATCTAAATAGACAATTACACAGTTGTCTATTAGATGACGTAGTATTTCATACTTGAGGCGCATGAAAGTAGCCGGAGCGTTGCACAAACCAAAGGGCATGACTAACCACTCAAAAAAGGCCTTGTTTTGTTTTGAAGGCTGTTTTCCAAGTGTCCTCTTCCTGTACTCGGACTTGATGGTACCCAGATTTTAAATCTAGTTTGGTGAAATATTGAGCACTCTCCAGCTGATCTATCAAATCATCGATCCTAGGCAAAGGGTATCGATTCTTGACAGTAATTCTGTTTAGTGCCCGGTAATCGACGCACATTCACCAACCATCATCCTTCTTAGGAACTAATAAGACTGCTGACCCACAAGGTGAACAACTTGGTACAATAACTCCCTTATCAAGAAGCTCTTGAACTTGTCTCTTAATCTCCTCAGATTCCTGCACCGTCGTACGATACAACCCAGTGTTTGGCAAAGAACTCTCCCCTGTCAACATAATCTCATGTTCCACTTTCCTCTTTGGCGGCAAACCCGGCAATTCGTGAAACGAATCTGCAAACTGTGACTTCAACTTCTCCATATCATTGTTCTGCTGTTTTGTTAGAGATGATAGGTTCACTTGATGCAGATGCTCCTCATGTTGTCGTACCATCAGTAATACGAACCTTCCACAAGCATTGACCAATCTCTTGGCCTGAGTTGCCGTTACCAAACTTGCCTCTCTCGAATAAGGAGTTGCTCAAACAACATATTGTTGTTCATCTTTTGTTAATGTGTACTTCTGAGCTCGCCTGTCATAAATAGCATACTTATCCCATAAGTAAGGATTACCCAGAATTACCTGACAAACATCTAAAGGAACCACGTCACACGTCACTTCGTCGATGTAAGACTCGTGTAGTGCGAACTTGAAAGTACACTGATTAACTACACTCAAACCGGCTTCCTTCTGTATCCATCCCAAAGGGTAGGGCTTTGGATGCTTGACCGTCTTGAGACCCATCTTTTGAACCAAGGCTTCTGAGATGAGGTTTTTCTGACTTCCCGGATCAACTATGGCATCAACTAGACTGGTCTTCACTTGTAGCTTAACAATGAAGAGTTGTTCCCTAGGATCTTCCTCTTTGGCTATAGGAGTCTTTCGTGCCATAAGGTTAAGTCTGGTGTTTGGTTCAGTCATGCCTGGAACTTCCGTTGGTCCTGTGATCAATGCTACCTTCTTCTTTGCTTCTTGCTGCCTCAAACCTCTCGGTTTAAGGTGTGGATATTTCACCCAGCACTTCTCTACTGCATGATTGGTTGCACCACAGTGACTGCATGTTAAACTCTCCTTCCCTTCTGACTCGTTCTTACCCCGTTTTGGCTCCTCCTTCTTCACACCCGAATTGTTAGTCTTGTTCCCAGGTAGCTTCGCCTCTCCTTTTGCTTCGCCCTTTCTGAGTTTGCTCTCAATAGCAATTGCTTTCACACTGGCTTCGGCAATGGACTCCACTGTGAACAGTCTCAACTCCTTACGAATGTATTCGTTCAACCCCGACACATACTTCATGTACACCGAATAATCTTCTAGTACGATGTCCAAAACCATAGCTTGGTTATGGAATTCAGTAGTATATTCTTGTACGGACTAATTGAATCTCTGTCGTAAGTTATACCATCTGTTCCATCGTTCTTCCAGAAAACCAACTGGGTAGAACTGTTTCCTCAACAACTCTTTAAACTTCTTCCATGACACATCCTCCCCTTTGTTGTGTTTCCGATAGGACTTCCACCAAGAAAGAGCATGGACCGATAGTTTCAGGGTTGCGAAAATAATCTTCTCTTTTGACGAATAGCCATAAAGAGTAAAATAGGTCTCTAGACATTCAATCCAGTCGTCCAGTTTCTCTACGTTGACGCTTCCGTCATACATAGGGATTTCAACCTTGAAATCAATCTTAAGATTTCGAAGGGAATCCTTGGCTCCTTGCTGTGAAGTTTCGCCGTCATCGTCGGTGTCTCTGTCTGTATCTGTTTCGCCTGACTCATCACCTGATTCAGGAGCCTTCTTCGGTTTCTTTGTAGGATCAACCTTCTTCTCCTGTTTGATGAGATTGGCCAGTTCTGTAAGAGTCGCAGTTACCAACGTCAGCTGTTTCTCCACCGCATCAAGCCTCGCCTTATCTGATGTCTCGTCACCCATCTTCTTCCTTCTTGACTTCTTGGTTTGCTCCCAAGAAACAAGAACCTTGCCTAGCTTTCTGTACTGCGTTCGAGTAAGGGCCATACACCACTAAAAACCCCTCCCGGATCAGAGGAGCTCTGATACCAACTTGATACAGAAGCCAAGCAGGTTAGCCCCTAGTCGCAGAATTACTAGTAGCTTAAAAGGAAAAGTAACAAGACAGAAATCTGAAGAAATATATCTTCACTAATATTGTAAAAGTTTACAGCTCTACAATATTCTCTAAACAGAAGGTTTACTTTCTGCTTTGTCTATGGTCTAAACAGATGTTGTCTCTGTTTCACTCTGGTATCTAGAACTAAGCTAGGCACTTCTATTTATAGAGTCTAACTCTATAAATCCTTATCTAACTTGGAAACTACTCATTAACTAAGTTAGACAACTATTCCTTTTCAAGCTAGAAAACTATGTACTTAACTAACTTGGAGAAGGAATCACTAATTCCTAAAAGCTAAAGGATACACCTGTATCAATAATTGCATGTTTTATTACAAAGAAAACGAGGCAGAAGATGAGTGCCGACACTGCTATGAGCCAAGCTATCAAGCAACTTCCACTTCATCTAAACAGAAGAATCGGCCCATTCCTAGGAAAGTTCTGCGTTACTTCCCGTTGGGTCCTCGTCTGCAGTGTCTGTACATGTCTTCACATACGGCCAAGCATATGAGATGGCACAAGGCAAGGCACCAAGGAGAGGAGAGGATAGATCCAGATAATCTCACACATCCCGCAGACGGGGAGGCTTGGAATTACTTTGACCGTTCTTTTCCCGAATATGCTGGAGACTGTTGAAATGTCAGACTCGGACTTATAACAGACGGGTTCAATCCTACTAGGAACATGAATTTATCTTACAACATTTGGCCTGTGATAGTATTTTCGTACAATATACCTCCCAACATGTGTATGAGGAAGGAGTACAATTTTCTTACGCTTATGGTTCCAGGGTCGTATTATCTAGAAAAGTACTTGAATGTATACATGAGACCATTAATTGATGAGCTGCAGGAGTTATGGGAAAATAGACTCCCTACTTTTGACAGGCATGATCAAACTTCATTCATGATGAAAACAGTTGTTATTTGAACCATTAGTGATTTTCCAGCTTACAGGATGTTGTTTGGCCAACACCCTAAGGGGTACAAGGCTTGCCCGGTATGCTTAGATGACATCAATTCTAGTCGCCACGCCGACAAAATCTGTTTCTTGGGATCTCGTAGATGGCTTGACAAGGATCACGAGTGGCGGTGGGATGCTGAGGTATTTAATGGGACTAAGGAGCATAATCTGAAACCTCCAGGGAGGTCTGGTGAGTGGATTTTGGAGAGGCTTAACCAGCACTGGTTCAGATATTTGAGCACCAGTAAAGATGTAACCGACTTGAATCATCTCACTCCTGATGTGTTTAAGTATTGGACGCACAAAAATCTATTATTTGAATTGCCTTACTGGTCGACTTTGAAAATCAGACACAACTTGGAAGTAATGCACATAGAGAAGAATGTTTGTGACAACGTTCTTGGATTAATTATGAATCTCAAAGATAAGAACAAGGACACCCCCAAAGCCCGTGTTGATCTTAAGAAAATGGGTATACGCTCTAAGCTATGGCTAGTAGAGAACAAAAGAACAAAAAAAGCCATAATGTCTCAAACAGGCTACATAGTCCATCCTCAGAAAAAGATGGAAGTGTCTCAGTGGCTTCACAACGTTAAGTATCCTCATGGGTATGCAGGGAATATCGCTCGATATGTTAAGATGGGGGAAAATAAGATTACTGAGTTGAAGACTCATGACTGTCATGTTTTATTGCAACGTCTTCTTCCCGTTTTCATTAGACCGTATTTGTAGAGTGATGTGGCTGACACGTTAGTGGCTTTGTCAAAGTTCTTTTAGATGATATGCGCTAAAGAGCTTAACAAGTGTGATGTTCGGTCATTGCAAGAAGACATTGTGTATATCATGTGCAAGCTGGAGAGGATCTTTCCCCTAATTTTCTTTGACATCATGATTCAACTCATGATCCACCTTCCTGTACAAGTGTTGCTTACTGGTCTGGTACAGTATACCTGGTGCTATCCAAATGAGAGGTATGCACTCATATCTTTCTAATAAATCATCCTTTCAAATTAATAAGATAAATTTTTGTAAGAGAATAAATATATGTTTTGCAGGCAACTGGAAGATTTTAAGAAAAAGAACAAAAACAAATGTTTCCCTGAAGGGTCGATCACATCGCGGTACATTCAGGCTGAGTGCGTAACTTACTGCAGCGCATATCTAAATGATGAAGACAGAGTGGGGGAATCATCTGGAGCGGGTAGTAGCCAACAATTCAATCTATCAGTTGTTTCCAACGATGTTCAACCATATGGCAGATTAAGTAATTCTGAAAGATTAAGTAATGCTGAGACCAAACAAGCTCATTGGTCTGTCTTTCAACATTGCGAAGAAGCCGAGCGGTACTATTTGGAAAGGCAGGCAGCGTGGTAACGAAGTCATACACAAGATAGATTTTCCTGATTACTTCCCTATTTGGGTACCTTTCTATCGATCTTTATATATGATGTTACATAAATTTAATATATATGTCGTTTTTTGATGTTACATAATGTAACAACGTTGCTCTTAAAATTGTTACAGATGATGCACATTCTACATCATTTTCCTGATTCTTACGACCCAGATTTGCACTTATTGACTGGAGGACCCTAAAGCCACAGAGTTCGTGCTGAATGTTTTGTGAACGGTGTTAAGTTTGTGACGTCAAAATGAGATGAAGGGAATGTCACCCAAAACAATGGAGTAATGGTTGAGGGTATGAGTTTCAACTACTATCGGGGTTCTTGTCAGTGTGATCGAACTAATCTACAACAAGGGTATGCCAGTCGTGTTGTTCAAGTGCAAATGGTTCAATATTGACCCAACAAGATGAAATAGTATAGTTTTGGATCGTGGCTTGTTATCAGTGGACTCAAACAATGTATGATATAGGAATGAGCCGTTTATTCTTGCCACCATGGCAAAACAAGTGTTTTATCTTGATGATCCGGCTATGTGTGAGGGATGGAAAGTGGTGCAGGTGATGTCACATAGGAATATTTAGAGTGCAGCTACACTGGGAGGGGATGATGAGAAGGGACCTAGTGAACCAACAACTGATCAACCGAATGAACCATATCAAGAGGAATCTCCACATGTAGTCCCTGATACTGAGGATATTTGTGTCAACAACCAACACGTTCCGGTGATCATAGGTTACATGGCAGTTACACCATCTGAAATGAACTCGCGACAACGCAAACCCACACATGACGACGAGTTCATAGATGACTCGGACATAGAGGAGGATCAATATTCTGGTCAAACTGAGGAGGATGATGATTCAGACGACTCAGATTATCATGAGTATGATTAATGTACTTGTTCAACATTATTATTTCAGATATGATCGGTCTATAATAATCTACTTGTAAACATAAATTTTGCATAATTAAGTCTGGATATGTATTTTTAAATTAACTTGGGTTTAGTTTCATAAATTACACGAAATTACTCAGACGTACATATAAAAAAATGTGTAAATTATTTAGAAAACAACTTACTCGACGGAACATGGAAATTTCATCGCCTTAGAAATACTTAGGCGACGGAGAGTCCACTTTCTGTCGGTTAGGAACAACTATCTTGCCTCGCCAGCCTCCTATCCCGCCTTGCATAACTCGAAGGGACCTTGCCAACCGTATTTTTTTTGAAAACGACTTAGTCGACGGAAAATGATGGTTTCATCGCTTTAGTATTTCTTAGGCGACATATTAGGCGGAAAATAAAATTTTCAGTCGCGTCGTATCCCCGAAATATTAGGCGGAAAATAAAATTTATTTTGTACTTAGGTGACGGAGTACACTAGTTTCGTCGGTTTGGATTTCTAAAGCGACAGAAATATAATAATTCGTTGGGTTAGGTTTTCCAACTAGACGGATATTTGATTTTTCCATTGCGTAGGATGCCAAAATATTGGGCGGGTATATTTTCCGCCTTTTTTTGGGTCCAAATTGATTTTGTTAGGCGACGGATTGTTTGTTTTAGCCGACAAAATATATTCCGTTGATTAAGACTTAGGCGACGAATTTTGATGTTTTCGTCGCGTTCGATAGTCTAGGGCGACGGAAATTCAGTAATTCCGTCGGCTAAGAGAAAATGGATCTATCACTCCCATCTGACGAAACATAACTATTCTGCACCTCCTCCTCACTCACACTCATCGCCAGAAACACAACTAAAACCCGACTATGTTGCGCGACGCCATAGAGCCCACCGGAGACCCCTGTCATCCACCGATCAACAACCGTATCGACCCGACCGCAGCAGCAGCGACCCGACCACAGCCACATCGACCCTTCCTGGTCCGCATTGACTCCACTGATGGTTTCCTCCACTCATCACCACCACATCAGCGCCGCTTTCACTTCGTCGCTTCTCCCACAGTCTGTCTCCGACCTCGCTGACAACCTCGCCGAGTTTCCACTCCTAAGTCCGAACCCGTGTTGTCTCCAAAAAAGATACAACGTTGTCAATCCTTATACCCTGCCATGATGAATTTTGGGAAGAACCCGTGTTGAATTTTGGTTTGAATTTTTTAGTACTGATACTACTATTGGGAAAGGTACAAGTATTCTTGATTGTATGCATTCATAATTGACTAAATACATTATGTATGTTCGTATGTTTCTTGAAATTAGTTTGAATTGTTGTTGCAATGAGAGGTGTTTCTGTGATGAATAATAGAGCTGGTTTAGCACATGTGTATGTTGTATATTCATTTTGTTAGGCTGCTAGCATTGTAGGGGTTCTTGTCTTGGACCCGGTTCATACATGTTGCTTTACCTGTTATAGTTTCTTGTTAGTGTAGTTATAACAATTGTGTGTTATTCATATGCAAGACCATGTTTTTTGGGAAGAGGAAGGATCGAGCCACTAAAGCCAGTGCTTTGATAGAGTCTTTACGGCAGAGCGTTGACAGTACCACCAGGGGCTCCTCCTTTGATCGTGCGGCCCTTTCACGTTGACAGTAGTTTAGCGGGATCTCCATCATCTACACTGACGCCCGAATCTGCAAGACGTATTGTCACCAATGCTAGGTTGAAAGTTAGAAGCCCAATAGGTAAATTAAGCGTTCTTGTAAATATTTGAAATCAGTAGCAGTACACCCCTGCGCGCCCCAGGGTGCCCGCATGCTCGCCTGAGGGTGCCCGCATGAGCCCCAGGGTGCCTGCATGCGCGCCCCAGGGTGCCAGTAGCCGCGTCCTAGGGTGCCAGTAGCCGCGTCCTAGGGTGCCAGCAGTTTATTATGCAAACTATAAAGTTTATTAGGTACACATAAAATGAGCTATCTGTAAATAGTTATATTTGGTTATTGGTTCTTGTTTCTGCATAATGTCAAGTTAGCGCTTAATTGATGTATTTTAAATGCAGAATGACATGGTTGATGAGGTCAATAGGCGAAAGGATGTATTTAAGAAACAACACTCTGTCGCGACGGAGGAGAAGATTGTGGAGAGTGTTCAGTCCCAACAAATTGAGGTGTTGGGTACGGTGCTGAAAACTCGGAAAGGAAAGGAGATCAGAGGGATGGGACGAGCAGGCGAACGAGACTTGAGTCATTCTTCAAATGACTCCACTTCACGTAGTTGTCCTCTTAGAGTTGATGACAAACAACTCCTAGAGCTACAGGAGCGTTATGAGCAGAGACTAAAAGAATCAGAAGAACGTGCCCAACAAAAATATCAGGCGGCTGAAAAGCGTGCCTTGCAAGCGGAGTCTATGTATAGCGCTATACAGTCCTAGTTTGCCGTCATATATGAGCGCCTAGGTATGCCACCTCCTCCTCCTCCACATGTTTTCCCACAAAACAACGATGATGTAGGCGACATAGGAATAGACAAGAATGCCAATTGGCATTATTGATTTTGTATATATGAACATTAATGTAATTTGTCCATATATGAACATTAATGTAATTTTTCCATCTAGCTAGTTATCATGATCAATATATGAATATTTTTTCCAAATCTAATGCTTCCGGTATATATGTATATGTATGTGTTTGATTGAAATTACTGATATGTAATTTTTTAAAATAGTGAATAATGTAATTTACACAAAAATAACATTTTTTTCGCGGTAAAATAAAAGACTTAGGCGATGGAAACAGTCGCCTAAGATATAACACAGAAATATCTGTCGACTAAGAAATGATACAAATTCGTCGGTTTAGATACTTAGCGACGAATATTCCGTCGCCTAGGAACGGAACAAGATTCGTCGGTAAAAATATTTACCGACGAACTATTCGCCACCTAAGAACGGAACAAGATTCGTCGGCACACATACTTACCGACTCATATTCCGTCGGCTAGGAAACATTCCAATTCGTCGTGTAAGAAACATTCCAAAAAATCTCTTCGGTCGACAAGAATCCCTATCGACGAATCTGGTTGTCGATGATGAGGTAGCAATAGATCCGTCGGGTAGGATAATTCCTAGTCGATGACATGTTTAATTTCCGTCGCCTAAGTATCTACCTCACGCCACTTATGCGACGGAACTTAGACGACGAACTGTCCGTCTGCCAAGATCCTAGGTGACGACTATTCTGTCTTAGGCGACGAATATGTTCCATCGGCTAAGACCGATTTTCTTGTAGTGTCGTAATCCTTATTTAGGCTTTATTTGTTAAGTTTCATTTCTTCAATATATGATCGAAATCCAATGTTTCGTAGTTTTTTTCTGTATCAAACCTACCTAATAAGGGCATATTGACAGGTTAAAACATAAAACCGACGTACTTATCAAAGACTGAAACCCTAGGTCCCTAAGGATTTGCGAGCAGGGCGGCGATGTTCCATTTTGGATCTCCGTCTATTGTAGGACGCCTTTGGCGTCTGGTTGTCGAATGAAGGTGAGGAGTTTGTGTCTATATCGGTGTGTGGGCTTTGTGATTTATTTTCATTTTGGTGAGATCTTGGTGGGGACGACGGGTCTAGGGCAAAGTTCATTAACGTTTATTTTCCCGGCAGCAGATTGAGACTTGAATCGGCACATTGAGGCTTTAAGGTGCCGGTGACTGAAATCCGATTTCAATGACTGATTTGCAGGCGGGCGACTTGATTTTGCAGGTGTAAGCACGCAATCATGATGTGGAGGTCAAGGAGACCGCCGGATTGATTCGGCGGTGGGCGGCTCTGGCGGATTTAGGTTGGGCTGGTGCAATTGAATATGGCAAAGAGAAAGGAGCCATATGTGGCTTGGCTTTGTCTTTTTCTTTGTCTGGTTTGATTTTGGACTGGGCTTTAGTTGGATTTGATGTGGGTCTGCTATGGAAAAGATCTCTTTTAACGTTTTACAACTCCTCTCTTTCTTTTCAACTCGATGAAAAGCAAACCATTGTCACTTAGGCTTGATTCGATTGAAAGTATGAGTCGTTGTTAAAGGTTGCAAGGTTATATGTTTTCTAGTTTGTCATATCCTCCATCTTTTTTGATGTAGTTTTGAGATTGTTTTCAATTCTTAAATGTAGGTCAATTTAGCTTTGATATGCATTTGTATGTTCTTCAGATTATTCATGGTTGACATTTTGCTCGTCATGATCTTTGATCAATGCAGTTTTTTTTTCCTTTTCCCTAAAAAAAATATATACGATCGGAACCCGAAAAAGACTTTTGAACAAGAATTCCTAGCTACAAGACGGCAGAGAAAGAGAGTAATATAACATATTCATTTGACCTAAGGGCTGGAAGAGAGAATGCCAGATTGTCGGTTGTCATCATTCAAATTTAAATTTGATCTAACTATTTAAACGTTTCTATTAGAGATGTTCTTATGAACGTTCAAGATAGTATATTCCACGAAGTTACACTTGCATATTTAGTATCTGGCCAATAATGTGATATATTTATCATTTACAGTCTCCACGTTCACCTAGCTTCGTAACAAACAACAGAGCGTTGACCTTGTTTCAGACATAGAAAGATAAAAACCCATATGCACCTAGGATTCGATCTCTATCAATCTTCACGTAACATGACATAACTGAGTCGATTGTAACAAGGTTCATCATCAACTTTATATAACAGCAGATCGATAGAGTTCGAGTAGAAAGTTAGAGTATGCCGGAACAAAGCACGACCTTGGGTTTCATCGGGGATGTTTACATCGAAGATAATGAAACCTAGCTAGCTCTTCAATATTATACTTCTTGCACACATAAGTTAATTAGCCCTCTTAATTTAACTAATAGCTAGCTTCTACTAACCGGCCAAAGGAAAATTAAAAGCTTTGGATTAAATAGAATAAACACAAGTTTTTGTTGCTTAGTTACCTCAAATCACAAGTTCCAGTCAATATGGATGTCGATAAGTTTGATTTCCCAAGTAATTATGTATTACGAAGTACCTCATGCACGTAGACCAGTGAGTATTAATTTTTTAATGCATGCAAAATCATATATATATATATATATATATATATATATATATATTAAACTTTTTTATTAATAACTCACACACCCTACATATGTCGTGAGGTTTGAACTCATGACCTTAAAGTTGTCAGTTAAACACCTTAACCAACCAAGCCACAGCTTACTGACAGAAACAAATCTATGCAAAATCGTATATATAAATCCTCATTAGTTGGTTTTGGGTACTATCTTCATTGCAGGCGCAAACGATCGATCGTGTATGCTAGCTTGTATAATTGACTCAAATTAACATGCTTTTGAGAGTAGTGTCTCATGTATTGGAAATATAAGACATCGATCGCTAACAAAGTATTGCACCACAGCACCAGACAACCTTTACCCAGTTAATTATTTCTTACTCAAATGGCAAATTCTATTTTCTTCAACTGTTGTTGGGACATAGATCAATCTTTACATAAGAAGGGGAAAACTTACGTTATGGTGTACATCACAATACGGTAAAATGATCATTAGTAAGTCTGTAATTTAGGGTTAATTTGGCCGGAACTCTTGATCGCTGATCGTCCGTACAACAACTGTAGTTATTTTCAACATCGTTATCATTGGTAGTATGCTCATATATGATCATCGCATCCTCAATGGAAAATGCTGTATTAAATCACTTGTTTAACTCAACGAGCTGAGTATGTAGTTTTGGAACATGCTGCAAATTAGAGACAGCGACCAATCTGCAAACAAGGAATTTTACTGCTGGCAGCAGGGTAAGATACTGTTAATTAGTATATATGTTGGTAAGCTGGGGACACGTGTACAGCTTCTCCATTAAGCTTCGTTCGTACGTGGAAAACTATGTGGCTGAAAGCATTGATGTGTTATATATGAGATCCTCTTCATAATCCAATTGAAGATTTAGAACCATCAAGGACAATGATGCATGCAGTGACAATCGAAATGTTTGTCATATTCCGACTCATTACAGCCAGTGTCCAGCCAAATTTGAGCACCAATGCTGGGTCGCAGTAAAACATCTAATGTTTTTACAGCCTATATTGTAGTAATAATTTCAAGTTCCACCATTTTGCATCATGCTGAATGCTTCGATATATTACTGCTGTACGTATATATGTTGAGATACAGAAAATTAAGTCGAGTCGGTAGAATCGAAGAGAACTGTTCTTACAGTATGCAAGATAAAGAGATATCCTCACGAGATTCTGTTCAATTGCCAGTTCAAGCATTACCTCCCCATCTGTAATACCGTTTGCTATATCCATAATGCACATTAATTAACCACACGCTATGTTGTAACGAATGTAAGCAAGAACACAGATTTACGTGGTTCACTAACGATGTGTTAGCTACGTCCACGGGCAGAAGGAGAACAGTTTTATTATCTTGAGAAAAACACTGAACACACAAATACAATTAGGTTTTGGTCGTTTATATACTAAACCCTAAACCCTATATACTAAGCCCAACAGGAAACCATAACCCAACCCGAATAGCTGGTACCCCGGATGGCTGGTTCAAGGCATATATTAACACGCTAATTACATATAAAAACATTACATTGTTGTAAAAAAATCCATTTTGAATTTTTATAAGGGATAAATTACATCGAATTGAGACCCTACTCACAAATGCTTTGTTTTAAAATAAGTATTGGCAGAGAATCACTCAATCCAAACAGGTTGGTTCGAAGAATGTAACTCCAATATGAAAATCCAAATAGGTTGCTGTCCCTCGGTCCTTTTCTTTCAAGAGTTGAAGAATTTATGTGAGAGAGGGATCAACACTTTGTTAACTATCTTACCTAATGTCGGTATCTGCATGAAAATTCACGTATATATAATGCCTCTTCCACAGGTATTGCTTTACATTTCCAACTGTTTCGCTTGATATTATCGTTTCCTTCTTTTATATTCCCCCAATCTCCAATAACACTTCTCTGTTCCGATCGAAATGGAACCAGCCTTTAGTGCTTCACCCAATTTCCAATTACCTCCTGGTTTCAGATTTCATCCATCTGATGAAGAACTCATTGTTCACTATCTACAAAGAAAAGTCACTTCGCGGCCACTTCCAGCACACTTGATCACAGAAATCGATCTCTATAAGTATAATCCATGGGAGCTACCAAGTCAGTTCTGCAGCATTCACTCCTTTCCTTCGTGGTTGCTTATATTCAGATCAAACAATAATATCTGAATGTATTTTCGCTTGTTTCATGACTTGGCTTGTGCAGAGATGGCTTTGTTTGGGGAGGATGAATGGTACTTCTTCAGCCCGAGAGAAAGGAAGTATCCTAATGGGGAGAGACCTAATAGAGCAGCAGCTTCTGGTTATTGGAAGGCTGCTGGAAGTGACAAGCCAATTCTCACCACTTGTGGAATATCGAAGCGCATAGGAGTAAAGAAGGCTTTGGTCTTTTACACTGGTCGAGCTCCAACAGGATCTAAAACTGAATGGATCATGATCGAGTATAGACTTCTCGACAGTTCAATCACACCCTCTAGATCAAAAGGGTCTATGAAAGTAAGTGTAATTTTGAATGCATTATTGAGATTGCATATATGTGTATCTCCAAAACATGGAGCAAACTGATCGCTCATGTATGCATGGGTGACTGATAGAAGTGGAAAGGACTCGAGGGTGAGAAGGTTCTCATGTTAGGCTTGCTAACTTACTCTAAGGAAATAGGTTAAAAAAACTAACTTTAGGTTCAGCAACTTGACATCCCTATGAAGATCACAGAAGCAGCATATTCTTTGGGAAGATTTCCTCCTAGAGAAAAAGAATTGAAATCTTCTCTTCAACATTTTCATCTTCTATATATTCCAGACGTCAACAGTCGTCCCTATAGGGCTGTGCTCAAAGGCCGTATAGCTAGCAGTGAGTTATGAAAGCTTGACAAATATTGCATCTACGCATCGATGCATTGAGAGCAAGCTTTTCCTATAACTTATTTGTGTATATATTAGCTCGTTAATTATTCCTTAAGATTAACGATGTTCAATTTTGTGCAAATCATTGTGTATCTAAAACTATTCAAACAGCTGTAAATGTCTCTATTAGCTAGGATAGTACAGGATATACAATTTTACATCAAATCATGCTTCAATTTAAGTCTGCTCTATGTTTACATTTTCAATATATTACAGATATTTTGTTGGACAGGAACAATGTTAATCAATAACAAAAATAAAATTTGCATGGGTAACAAAAGTTGCTTCCTTATCTCACAGTTGGATGATTGGGTACTATGCCGGGTTCAACAGAAAGGAAACACATCAAAGAACAAATGTAACAGTCAAGGCTCTAGCCCTGAATATTGGAGTGGCCTACAGAAAGTTGAGCAGACACAGTATACATATGCCAACCCTAATATTGAGATGATCACTGATTTCCTCTACAAGGACTGTACACTATTAGCTTCTATCCTTGCTGGTCAAGCTCCACCTATTTCAAGTGTGAGATTCCAACGGACCAACAATGGCTATGAAGCTGGTCCTAACTATAAGGTAAATTCAACGATATCCATTTCTTCTCCGGGACTTATTTCTGAGACGCTAAAAAGGAAAACTACAGAAGAAATCACAAAGAAAAATTCCTTTCGAATCGACAACAATCTAGCCAGCAAGAGCAACAACGAGGATCTTCTTCCCAGAAAGAGAATGGAAGAAAACTATATCCGCAGCTACAATCACAGCCACTCTCAAAATGATATAGTCAAAGCTAATCCAATAGATACCACTGACTATGAAGAACTCAATGAAATGGCCATTCTTGGTAGATACTTTTCAGAAATTTGAGTGTCATCACTAAAAGGAAAGCTGGCGAATTTTCAAGCGGTACAGCATGAAATGTAAACAAGGTGTATAGTACATGGATCGGCATCCAAGACTGGACAACGAATATAACCAGAAATAATTACTTATAGTTTGGTAACTCCATATCTATGTGGAGCAGGTTCTCCTGGTTGTGTATATTTGCTGTTGTCTTTACAAGATCTTAAAATAATTAGTCTCTTAGCGCGCTACACATGACAGTTATGCTTCACCATGGATTGAACTAGAAAAAACAACACATGCATAATGATATTTCCTTTCATGAAGTTATCAATTGTTTTTATACGCATATGCAGATAAAACTTAGGTACTATACTACATTTCGATGGGTAATAATATACCTACTTGTTTTCCTCCAAGCAATCTGTTAAGGTCAAGACTCATGAAAACAAAATAATTTTACATATTGTGAAAAATTAGGAGAATGGATGTTCTATCAGCTGAAACAAATAACTTTAATTTGACTTTACATAGAAAAAGGGAAATTCTATGGTGTCAACATGTATATCATTAATTCACACATTTACAAATATGAGAACAACTTTGTTTTTTTTGTTTTTTTCAAGTAAACAACTCAAATATTACAACTTCACGAGTCAAACTTATAACCTCTCACTTATTAAGAGGAGACTATGCCGCTAGACCAAATTGTACAGGGCAGAACATCTAGCTTTGTTGTCACTGTTATAAAAAGAGTTATTATTTGTGTAAGAGGTGTTTACTCCACTGAAGACATTTTTACAAGTTTATGAAAAATTACTTGTCAGCACCCAATGTGGTAACTTTGTTCGATTGATTATATGTTAAATGTAGAATGAATGTATGTTTAGCTAAAGATATGATGCAATAACATTATTTATGTCCAATTATATGTAATATTTACCACATTAAACTTAAAGGAGTTAAAGGTATATAAAGTCCTTGTTAGAGTAAAGGAATTTCTCATTTGAGGAATTCAGATCAAGAAGTGTTAAATAACTGTATGTATGGCATACAATATCATATTGTAAAATTATAGATAACTACACAAAAAACTACCATAAAATATCAAATTATATTATAGTTTCTTCAAGATTTAGTATTCAGGGGCCATATAAACTAAAAATGTTAAAAAGATATACATAGAGCGAGGATCCTTAAAATGGAAGAATATTGTACCAAACCAGATATGGTCCAAGAAGATGCTGAAGCATTTTATAAGTAACTTCATCTCAGTATACTGCAAAAACAAATGAAACAATAAAGAATTTCATTTACTGAACATTAGGGCAACTCCAACCATGGTCTTGAATTTAGAGTCTTATATCAATTATAAGACCTCTTTGTTGCACTATTCATTTAGGACTCATTTTCTCATCTCCAACAATGAGTCCTATATGAGGTCTTATATTCACTTTTGTTGATTAAAATAAGTTATAGGTGGTATATTTATGAATATTATATTAAATAATATGTTAATAACCTTATTAAGTTGATAAAAGTTCACAATTTTTATTTTTATCACAAAATTTTAAATTATTATTATAATTAAATATAATTATTTTAATTAAAATAAATAAATACATAATAACTTTTTGTCATTTTAAGTCGGCATATATGACAAACAACCAAATTATTGACAGATATTATCTTGTGTTGTGTCGGTGTATACGACAAACAACTGAGTTCGGATGTGATTATCGTCACCACATGTCAAACACTAATTGGTTATCTAAATTACGGGCTATATTTGTCCGACACGTGTCATTTCTTATCTGTTGATATCATCTCAAATTGTCCATAAATATGAGGTCATTGTCATCCTCATTCCTCACAAATTCACAACACTCTTCTCATATCAAAATCTTCATATTGTTTCCTTTTGATTTTGTGAAATTGTTTTTCTACAATGAATCATTTGACAAAATGGTTTATGAAAGATCAAGAAGAGGCCGTTACAAGAAACCAACGAAGATCCATGATGATGTCTGTTGCTGCCTTGCAAATCCAAGATCTGGAAGATGAGGATTCACAATGGGGTGGTTCTTTGGAAGGTCGTTCGTATACTGCCAGAAACAGAGAGATCATGGATCAACGTCTGAAAGCTCTATACTTCACGGATCCATGCAGGTACGAACCAAATATATTTCGTAGGTGATACATAATGCAACCTTGGGTCTTTGACAGGATGATGTGCGACGTGGCCAACTACGATCCATATTTTGTTCAAAGAAGAGATGCGACTGGGAGAGTCGGCCTATCTACTGAACAAAAGCTTACATGCGCCATGAGACAACTCGCATATGGGGTCACAACCGACTTCTTTGATGATTACATGGATATTGTAAAATCCACTGCCATTGAGATTTTGGAACACTTCACCAGAGCAATATGGAATGTGTACCATGAGCATTACCTCCGCCGACCAACACCGGCAGATCTGCGGCGGCTTCTCGACAAGGCAGCAGAAAGAGGATTTCCGGGAATGATCGGGAGCCTCGATTGTATGTACTGGCAGTGGAAAAATTGTCCCACTGGATGGGGAGGGCAGTATACTGGCTATAATGGGAAACCAACAATCATCTTGGAGGCAGTGGCATCCTATGATACTTGGATTTGGCACGCCTTCTTCGGCCTTCTAGGTTCCCTAAACGATATTAATGTTCTTGGACAGTCACCTTTGTTTAATGATGTGTCTCGTGGTGAAACTCCTCAGGTGAGCTATGAAGTACAAAATAGACATTATGGGCAATGTTATTACCTTGTTGATGGCATTTACCCGAAATGGGCCGCATTTGTTCAAGCAATCAAAAACTCGAGGACATCGCAGACAAAACATTTCACAAGGATGCAAGAAGCATACAGAAAAGATGTGGAGAGAGCTTTTGTTATTCTTCAAGCTTGTTGGGCAATCATAAGAGGGCCTGCTCGTGGATGGAGTAAAGAGAATCTTCAGTTCATCATGATGACGTGCATTATCTTGCATAATATGATTGTTGAAGATGAGCATGATGAAGATGCAGCTGAGCCATTTGATCCGAATGACATTCCCACCATACCAAAAAAGGCACATATATATGACAAAATCCCTGATCAAGACACCTCTGTTCATCGCAATCCGAATTGGCTAAATCAATTCATGCGTCGCTATAGGGAGGTAAGATGTCCAGTGATGAACAAAAATCTCCAGGATGATCTTGTTGATCACCTATGGAGCATGAAGCTGCAAGCTGATGAGAATAACCAGTGATGAGCTTTAAATTTATTGCTTTCAATAAGTTGCCAGTTTCTCATGGCCTTTAATGTGCGGTGTGCGATTGCTTTTATATTCTTGTCTTGTGTGGTGTGCATTTGCTTTTGCTATTCAATAAAAGTTAAATGTTTTTATGTCGAGTGATTGCTTTTTATGAATGGTTATCATGTGGCATAAAAAACGTTGATAACTTTTTATTCATAACTTAAAAAAACATTACAACTAGAAACAAATAACAACATTTATTTAGGTTGGATAGTTCCTAATTGATGATTCTAGTTGATCCAATGTGTTTCATGAACCGGAACATAATTGGCCAAGTTACGGTTGTCTTCTTCTGTTGATGTTTCATACTCGGTGGAGCCTTGATCTTGAGGGTTCACCGGAGTGCTTGAGGTTGCTTCCTCCCTATCAATTATCTCTTGTTGTCTCCTTTCCCAATAACCCCTCTTTCTTGGAGTATCGAACGTTGATAGATCAACCATCATAATACGATCATCCGAAGCGCGTTGTTCAAGTTGTTTAACTTGCTCAAATTGTTGTTGCCTTTGTAGATATTTACGCTCACTTTGTTCTTGAGCCTTTTGCATTTGAATGCGTAAGCCATCCGCATCTTGTTGCTTGCTTTTTTTCTTTGCTAGCTTTTGAGCTTTTTGTCCTTGAGGTCGTGCTTGTCTTGTTGTAGTTGGCTCCGCTTCATTGGCTTGTGTCCCATCTTCTTCCAAGTTGATATGAGTAGGAATACGCGAGTTCATGGCTTCGGTGAAAGACGTTTCCCCAAACTTGATAGTATTTTTCAAGTATCGCCAACAATGATCATAGACAAAATCCGTGCCAACTTTATCGTAGAAAATTGACCTAGCTCTCATGAGCTAGGCATAAAATGAAGTAATAATTATTAGTACTCATGAGCTACATAACAAATTAACTAATTTATATATTACATACACTATAATTTTCTATAAATTAAATAACAAAGAATAAATAAAACATTTTGTTAACTTATGAGTAATATACTTACATCGTCTTCCTTATTTTCGCCGCTTCGGTGGTCCACTTCGGCTTGGGTAAGAGATTCGCGCCACTTCATACATAGCGAACTAAATACCTTCCAACGAGCCTTGCAACTATCTGATGATCTCTCTACGCAAGTTGCCGGTTTTTGTACAATGTACTCGACCGATATACGCTCCCACATTGTATCCGCCGATTGATTTGTTCTGGTGGCACCGTCGGTGGTGATGGTGATCCAAGCTTAGCAAAGAATAGCTTCTTCATTGTGTCTCCATGAATCCTTTCTTTTGCCCATTTTTTCTCTTGGGAAAAAAAAAATTGAAGAACAAGATGTAGTGAATAAATGAAAAGTTTGGAAGGGAAAAGGATTTTGGTGTGAGGAATTTGTGAAGTCTTGGGTTGGTATTTATAGAATTCTTCAAAAAAAAGTTTCCAACGGATCTATAATTTTTTATGTTATTTCTGACAATTTTTTTTTCTGAGGTAAAAACGAGTTTTATAATAAGGTAAAAATTCTGGGCCGTAAATTTTTTTTCTGACCGTTGGACGTGGCAGCCAAGTCTGACCGTCCATTTCAAATTTGGACGTGGAATCAGAGCCGTTGGCTCTCTGTCATTTCGAGCTGCACAACGGTCACAACGACAGAGCCGCACGTGATGCGGGCCCCGCAACGCAGAGAGGGCGCTTTTTCCTTTGCTGCAGCGCGCGTTACGCGCGTCGTCCTTTCCTCTTCAAGCTTCCGCGTGCGTTTTTCTCTCACTTGACTCTCCGCGCGTCACTTCTCTTTCTCCTCTGGCCCAGCCCAAAAGCCAATCTCGGTCCTGGAATTGTCCCAAATATAGGACTGAGAATAGGACTTGGTCCTATATTTTCAGAACCAGAACCCATCAATTAGGCCTGTTGGAGATGAAAGTGCTATATATAGTCCTAAAACCCAGTTTTAGGACCTCCGTTGGAGTTGCCCTTAGTGTAGAAAATTTCTGTAATAAGCGATAGACTAATACATAGGCATTTTGGTTTGTAAGACATGTCCACCAAAACATCTACTAATAGATATCATTTGTTAAATGCAAATAATCTATGCAAAGAAAGAAATTTGCGATGACTTTATTAAGACCTTCATGTTTTATGAACTATGTCCCAGAAAACAACACTCTCAAGATACTTACTTGTATAGATGTAAGGCAATCCCCAGAATTATACACAGCAAAGTAATATCAATGCAGAAATTTCAGCTCGATCTCATCTGCTGGTAAATCAATGTTCTTAATATTGGAGCTACAGCAGCTAGCTAGCTTCGAAAGAAGTAGTGTGAAACTATAATTGATCAGTAAGATAAGCTTATGGCTACCTTTTAAAGATTTTCCTTGAGCCTCACATTATTATTTTTAATGTCAGATGTCACCTTATCCACCTGTAAAAGCACCAAACCATCACTAAGAATGAACTTATAAACTGTACGTGTGCAACATTACTCGTCTCATGGTGTGATTTAAAACAAATTTTTTTGACTAACAGAAGAAAGGTTCACCTTCGTATCTATCTCATCAATTAACGGGACCTGTCGATCCATTTCCTGAACATAGTGAAACAATGATCAATCTCTCATTCTTCTAATAGCAAAAGGAAACAGAGTTATGTGGATCTCTACCAACCTCATTCATATCTTGTGCCAATTCTTTCAGCGTACCCAATCCTTGGGATATGATATCTAGACCTTGATCCTGCACGAAAGAACAACTAAATCAAATTGAAGTTTCATGACACAAGACTAGGAGCAATTGCCTCTTTTGATTATAGAGAACGCATAAAAGCGACTAAATTAATTAGGAGCTGTATATGCCTGTCTCTTCTTCCGCATTTCATACTCTTGCCGAAATTGATTCGACTCTTCAGTTTGCTGAAAAAAACTCATTCTTAAAATTTCCATCTGAATAGTAAAGAAATAGGTGAGCGTTAAAAATAGATCAAAATGTGAATATCCAATAAAGTAAACCCTATCAAATTACGCATTATATACATTGATTACCTGATGAGTCAAACTTTATATTTTTATGAGATGCTGAAGATGCCGAAACTCCAGCTTTAGTGGCAGGAGGTTCTGTCCCATATGGTATTTCTTGAATCCTCTCAGGCAATGTAAAAACCAGATCAATGCGTGTTTCTAGATCTTCTTTGGACAACCCTTTTACCTGTTGTCGAAGCACATTATAAGTATAGTTACAATTTTGGAGTTTGGCAAATTCGGACTGGATACCTTAAAAAGATTCAAAAGATAAACGCCTTGGTATGAACCTGCTTCACAATCTTTTCCATGCCATTTGATGTGTTTATTATCTTGTGATCTTTATGTATGACCAATTAATTATACATCTTATGTGCAAGTTTATGTGATGGCATGAACAAGATTTCTTATTGTTGGTTGCAAGATTTCTTATTATATGCTTGACACACTGTTATGCAATATCAAGTATCACCCCGGCCTACTCCAAGTCATGGATGCTCTTGTGTTGCAAGGCTGTTGCTTCAAAAAATTTCTATCTGAAAATAGGAAATGGTTCATACAGATAGTTAAGGCTGGGCATATTGAGCCCGAAATGCAGTCACTGCCCGTACCACACGGCAATATTAGGTGCGGTTAACCGAATATAGGCAAAACGACTTCGTTTTGCACACACACCGCACCGACACCGAAATATTAGGTTCAGTTGCGGTTCCCGGTATAACACCGCCCGCATTCAAACCGACCGACCCGCTTTTATATATGTATTTTTTAGTTTTTATATATATTATATATGTTGGTGTATATAGAGATCAACTTGGTCTCTTTCTGACTTTCTTAACCTAAATAACATAGTCACATCTGCATATGTTTCTTCCCCCCACACTCTCCCAATTCCTGACCCTAAACTTAGAGACTCAATCAATCAAACCATAGAAGGATTCGAAGCTCTGGGTCTTTTGCTCTCTCATTCCGCCATCACCAGTTCACCACGCTCTCTCAGTTGCGTTGCTATCTTCTTCTTTTTTCTTTCTATTTTTCTGTTATTCTCTGAGTTCTCTCTTTAAATGATTTGGTCATTGTTGTTTGTGATTCACTTGGTTTCATGTATGCTTGAACATTCCGTATGATTTTATTATTGTTGTTTTTCATTTATGGTATAAATGAAATGTTTTGGCATAAAGTCTTACATGTTTCCTTTGTTTGTTTTGCACTACTTGAACATTCCGTATGATTTTATTATTATTATTGTTGATTATGAATGAGACCCTAAGGTTATATCCTCCTGCTATTTTGAGTTCAAGGAAGGTTGCAAGGGAAACTAGACTGGGAAAACTCCTACTTCCGGCTAATATGGAGCTGATTGTCCCACCTCTGGCACTTCAACATGATGCTCAGCTCTGGGGACAAGATGTGGGTTTGTTCAAACCAGAGCGATTCTCTGAAGGAGTTGTGAAAGCAACTAACGATAACATGGCTGCATTCATGGCCATTGGAATGGGGCCTAGAATGTGTGTGGGATTCAACTTTGCAGCCATTGAAATAAAGACTGCTCTGTCAATGATTCTGCAACGCTACTCATTTACCCTTTCTCCAGGTTATGTCCCCACGCCTTATCCGCTGATTACCATTCAGCCACAACACATGGAGTTCAAGTAATACTAGACTCACTCTGATCTGGTGAACAGGCTCCCCATAAAATCAAATCTTGCAGTTAATTTGTTGGATATGCTTGCTTGTGATACTGCGACTGCTAAAATGATTGTGAAGAATCAAAATTGTGCTTCAGAACCACCTTTGAATCTAAATGATTAGATCATTACATGTATGAGTTACTGTATGTAATCCAAAAGTAGTTTCACTGCCAAAGTGCCAATACATGCATGTTTTCCTAGTTCCTGGGTTTGCTTGCATATTTTAAGCCTTTGCTTCCAAGCCAAGGGTTGTCGAGGTGACTGCAATTCATCTTGTTGTGTCACATATTGGTACATGTTCTTTAAAGACTTTGAAACAGTTACTGATCCACCAAGCTCACTATAATAAGCTCAATTAACAGGCTGTACAGAACCATACCAGTATCAGTGAATGGAGATCTTTTTCTTGTATATAATGCTATACATGAAAAGTGAAACCTCTTTTTCTTGTTGCTTGATGATCGTTGGTCCTTTTCTCCTAGAATTATACATCCCTTAAGGCCTTAATAATAGCATAGCTATTCAGAAGAGACTATTCTGTACATTGGCACTAAAAAAACACTAGCAGGCTAAACAATGGATCTTACTAGTTATGGCTGCTTTTTTATTTATTTGAAAATAGTTATGGCTGCTAAAGTAATCATGTTGGTTTCTCTAGAATGGATTCCAGATGTATAATGTATTAGCGGATGATGATCTGGAGGTTTTCTATTTAAAATAATAATAATAATAATAAAAATAAAAAATTGCAGGAATGCCACTGAAGTAACTTGTGACAATCTTCTCCACAGCTTCAACTAATAACTCATACTTCGCTTCACAAGGATATTTTACATGGCGGAATATTTCATTTCAAAGTTACAGAAAATGAACTAGAATCTATAATCTATCATAAACTTATCCGACTAATGGTCATGCCAGAGATCCCAAAACCAACCAAAGGTTCACAGAAGACGCTACTAATTGTTAAAGTTAATGCTTTACTCTTAACCTTATGCTAGTTGGTTTAATTTTAGTTAAAATAAGCTTTAGTTAATCCTTGATTTTTTTTGTACAAGGTAGTGTGTCTAAGAAGACATAGACAGTGGACTGATATAACAGTATCAGATCTGCTATCTTTGTACCAGATGCACATTATCAGTTTATGAAACAAGAGGTCTGAGAGTAATAGCTCCAGCCTATTTCATAATCACATCATCTCTGTATCAAATATATATTGGTGTGTATGTGTGTAATTGAGTGCAGAAGATAATATAAGAAGATCAAGGCAACGTATCTGATCAAGGTGTGAAGAGCAGTTGCATATCGCAGCGAGCTTGGATCAGAGGAAGTGAGTTTTTAGCTCTATCCCAACACTAATGTTACTCATTTTCAAAACTAAACGCTGAGATAAACATAAGGCTCACCGCTCACTCACACTGATCTTGCCAAACTAGGCTTTTGGAGAGGCACAACCCGTTAAACTGACCAATTCTGTAGCCAGTAGACAAACTCTATTCCATATTTCCTCTGCTCACCCAAGTAACCCAACATTCTTATGCTTGTTGTCAAGCGAAGGTAAAAAGGATTCATGAAGACGCATCAGTTTTGCTGAATCTACATACTAAGCTACTGCACATTGATTAGTACTCCTAAATGGATAAATCTAGCTAAACTCAGCTGCATTTCTAAAACTTATGATCCTGCATTCCGTCGAATAGAACGTGATATAGATATCAATGAAACCTCATGAACAAGGTGTATAGTTAAATGATTTGAATTTTTATGGACAGTCTTCCAAGAGGATAAATGACGTACATGATTATCTGATAATACATCAGAAGAAAAAGCTATTGCTAACTTATGTTCTTAACAGGTAAAATTGTTGAGAAAATAATATAATAGAAGTAACAACTTAAAACCACACAAAAGATAAATATGCAAAGATGTAAAAGATAGAGGAAAGGGAACACCAGATAGAACGTGGTTCGGCGATGTGCCTACGTCCACGGGCAGCAATAACAAGAACTTCCACGCTATGAAATAATGCGTACACGAGATACACAACTTCAAGAACAGTACTTGAAGGAAACCCTCTCTCACACTTGTTTTGATATCAACTACTCTACACTCTCAACTTGGAGTGGACACTCTTCTCTACTTGGAAGATGGATGTTTCTCTCTTGGAAGAAATGCTTGAGATGGATGAGATGTTTGGAATGAGCAAATGACTCTCCTTTTATAGGCTAATAAGGAACCAACTAGACCTCTCATTAGTGCTCTCCCAATAAATGGTACTTCAAGAATCTTCCTGTAACTCATGTCTTGACTATAACTTCAAAACCATTCATGTAACCTTGTGTAACTCATGTAACCTTTGTGTAACTCATGAAACATTTTATATTATTTTCATTACTATTTTATTTATTTTGGTTTGAATATTATAACAATCTCCCCCTCCAGACGAACCCGGGGAAATATGCGGCAAGACTTCTACTTGAAGTCCATCCCAGCGGACTTGCTGTAATACTCCAAATTCTGTTGTGGCACAACCTTAGTCAACATATCTGAAGTATTCTTGTTGGTGTGAATTTTCCTCAACTACGAAAGCTTCTTTGACACTATATCTCGTATTCAATGATAACGTAGATCAATGTGCTTAGTGCGAGAGTGATAAACTGAATTTTTACTCGAGTGAATTGCGCTCTGAAAATCACAATGCACCATATACCTTTCTTGCTTGACACCCAACTCCTGAATGAACCTTTGCAGCCAAATCATTTCCTTGCCTGCTTCGTTTATCACTATGTACTCGGACTCAGTGGTGGATAAGGTAACACACTTCTGTAACTTAGACAACCATGATACAGCTCCCCTACAAAATGTAATTAAGTATCCAGAAGTGGACTTTCTGTTATCAAGGTCTCTAACTAAATCTGCATTTGTGAAACCCTCAAAAACGGGTTCGGATCCACCAAAAGACAAGCACAACTTTGAGGTGCTCCTCAAATATTTAAGTATCCACTTAACAACTTCTCAATGCTTTCTGCCAGGGTTAGATAAATATCTGCTAACAACTCCAACTGCATGAGTAATATCTGGATGAGTACATACCATGGCATACATAAGACTACCAACAGCTGATGAGTAAGGGATACCTGCCATCTTGTCTTTCTCCTCTTGTGTAGTTGGGCATAATAATCTGCTTAACTTGAAGTGATTACCTAGAGGTGAGCTCACTGACTTGGCTTCTTTCATGTTGAACCTTTCAAGCACCTGTTCAGCATACCTCTCATGTGACAACTATAATTTATTTGCCTTCCTGTCACGGGTAATCTCCATGCCCAAAATCTGCTTAGCTGGACCTAAGTTTGTCATATCAAAAGACTTTGATAAATCTGCCTTCAACTTGCGGATCATAGAAACGTCTTGCCCCACTATCAACATATCATCAACATAAAGCAACAAAATTATAAATTTACCTCTAATGAACTGTTGAATATACACACATGGGTCTGCATCAGTTCTTTTGTATCCATGACCCACCATGAATGAGTCAAACTTCTTGTACCATTATCTTGGGGCTTGCTTCAGCCCATACAAACTTTTCTTTAGCTTGAAAACCATGTGCTCCTTGCCCTCGACCTCAAAACCTTCTGGTTGCTCCATGTATATTTCTTCCTCCAAATCACCATGTAGGAATGTCGTTTTTACATCTAACTGCTCCACCTCAAGATCCATGCTAGCTGCCATGCCAAAAATAAATCTGATAGATGTCATTTTGACAACTGGTGAGAAGATCTCATCAAAATCTATTCCTTCCTTCTACCTGAAACCTTTGACAACCAAGCGAGCCTTGAACTTTGTCAACTGTTCATTCTCGTCCCTCTTCAACTTGAACACCAATTTGTTTTTTAGTGCTTTTCTGCCTTTAGGAAGCTCCACCAACTCGTAGGTGCCATTTTTCAACAAGGACTCCATCTCAGACTTCATAGCTAATATCCACTTGTCGTCGTTTGCATGAGTCTTCGCCTCCTCAAAGCATTCAGGCTCTCCATCACCAGTCAACATAATGTATTTGGAATATGGATTATCTCCATCACTAGTGAGCAAAATATATTGAGAAGATGTATACTTGGTACTTGGCTTCAGCACTTTATAAGATCTTCGAATTGGTGCTTGGGCATTTTCTTGTTGCTGCTCTTGATTAGACTCTTCCTGATTAGGCTCCCCTGATCATGATCATCTTAAACCTGATTCTCTTGGTCATCATTTGCAGCACCTGCAACTTCTGGTTCTGCCGTATCAGGGACGTCTTCATTAACCATTTCTTGAGGTTTGTTAGACTCTTCTTAGAGCGGAAACGAGTCATAAGTGAGGTGCTCTACATTTTCTAGTATGTTCTTGTCAAAATTTGCAACAGTCTGATTCTCATGGAACACCACATCTCTGCTTCTAAATAACTTCTTAGTTATTGGATTCCACAACTGGTAGCCCATCTCTTCATTACCGTACCCAAGAAAGATGCACGGCATGGGCTTGTCATCTAGCTTCGATCTTTTCTCCTTTGGAACATGTGCAAATGCTTTGCACCCAAATATCTTCAAGTGAGAATATGAAGCGCTTCTACCGGTCCACACACTCTTTGGAGTCTCTAAGTCCAACGGTACACATGGTGTTCGGTTGATGAGGTAACATGCGGTTGTCATTACTGCGCCCCAAAATTCTTTCGCCAGGTTAGCTGTCTTTAGCATGCTTCTCACTTTCTCTAAGATGGTGCGGTTTATCCTCTCTGCTACACCATTATGTTGTGGGGTGCCAGGAACTGTCTTTATGTGTCTAATGCCATGCTTTGAATAATAACTTCTAAACTCGTTCGAAGTGTACTCTCCACCATTATCACTGCGAAGACACTTGAGGGTTTGTCTCGTCTCCCTCTAAACCATGGCATGGAACTCCTTAAAGGTTTGGAACACCTGGTCTTTTGATTTCAACAAATACAACCAAACTTTTCGTGAAGCATCATCAATAAAAGTGACAAAATATTTGCTATGACCTAGTGAATCAACTTCCATAGGACCACATACATCTGAGTGTACTAGGTCTAAAACATTCTCTTTCTTTGTAAATGTATTAGCAAAACTAACCTTATGTTGCTTACCAAATAAACAATGATCACAAGATTCAAGTGAGGTACATTTGGGAAAAAGAATAAGAGACTTTCTTGCTATAACTTGCAATCCATTCTCACTTACGTGGCCTAACCGCTTGTGCCATAGACTTGGAGAAGAGTCATCCGTGACATTCAACTCCCTTTTGCATATCTTGCCATATGTCTTGTAGAGGGTGTAACACAACTTTCCTCTAGCCACCAATAGTGATCCTCTGGTAAGCCTCCACTTTTGATCTCCTCCGTGATGATGAAAACCTTCTCGATCAAGCACGCCGGTTGACATCAAATTGAGACGTAGGCCCGGAACATGTAGAACATCTTTCAACATCAGCTTGTTGCCCAAATCGGTCTCAAAGCATACATCTACAATTCCTGCAATCTTGGAGTAGCCTTCATTGCCCATCTTTACAATCCCAAATTCACCACCTTTGTATGTCGAGAAAAACTCCTTATTTAGAGTGGCATGGAAAGAGGCTCTGGAATCAACGACCCATGCAACATCAGGAGTATCGTCAGCATGTAGGCATTCTCCTTCAAGACAAAGGAACTCATACACATCATTGCACATAGCAGCGGTTGTGTTCTTTGTGTCATCCTTTGGTTGATGAGTATTGCCAT
Source organism: Fragaria x ananassa (assembly GCA_034370585.1). Lineage (NCBI taxonomy): Eukaryota > Viridiplantae > Streptophyta > Magnoliopsida > Rosales > Rosaceae > Fragaria > Fragaria x ananassa. The sequence goes on from CP139764.1 coordinate 22,387,387, forward strand.
CTCGAGCCTCCCTAGGATCCTTTTTAAACTTGATGCAATTTTTCTTCATGTGCCTAAAAATACCACAATGATGGCACTTTCCATTGAACCTTGTTTTGGATCGGCTTGCACTCCTTCCATGGCCTCTAGGTGCTTTACTACTTTTATTCTCTGCCACAAAGACTTGGCTATTGTCGGAGCTAGAGGATTTTCTCCTTGTCTTTTCATTCAACATGTTACTTTTAACATTATCCATAGTCAATTTACCATCAGGAGCAGAGTTACTTACAGTGATGACAAAGGTCTCCCAATTGTCCGGGAACGACCCAACAACAACAATGCTTGTAATTCATCATCGATCGTCATCCTCATGGTCGTCAATTGATTGATTGTATTTTGGAAGTTGTTTAAATGCTCGGTAACCCTCTCGCCTTCACGATACTTCATGTTTACAAGCTCTTTAATTAGAAAAGTTTTCTTGGCAGCGGTCTTCTTCTCGAATAATGACTCCAACTTTGTCCACAACTCATGCGCATCAGTTTCATTTGCCACATGGTGGAATACACTATCATCCATCCACGCTCGGATATGGCCGATTACTTTACGATTCATCTTCGTCCAATTAGCATCTGAAGTCCCTTTCGGCTTAGCCTCAACTCCTTCGATGGGCTCATGCAAATCTTTGCAATAGAGTATGTCCTCCATTTGTAGCTTCCATGTAATCCAATTTGAGTGGTTGAGTCGAACCATTGTACTCCTTGAACCTTCCATTTTAATGGCCATACCCTACGAACCAAGGGCTCTGATACCACTGTTGGGAAAATAATATAATGGAAATAAACAACTCAAAACCACACAAAAGATAAATATGTAAAGATGTAAAAAATAGAGGAAATGAAACACCGGATATAACGTGGTTCGGCGATGTGCCTACGTCCACGGGCAGCAATGACAAGAACTTCCACTATGAAATAATGGGTACACGAGATACACAACTTCAAGAACAGCACTTGAAGAAAACTCTCTCCCACACTTGTTTTGCTATCAAATACTCTACACTCTCAACTTGAAGAGGACACTCTTCTCTACTTGGAAGATTGATGTTTCTCTCTTGGAAGAAATGCTTGGAATGAGCAAATGACTCCTTTTATAGGCTAAGGAAGAACCATCTAGACCTCTCATTAGTACTCTCTCAATAAATGGTACTTCAAGAATCTTCATGTAACTCATGCCTTGACTATAACTCTAAAATCATCCATGTAACCTTGTGTAACTCATGTAACCTTTGTGTAACTCATGAAACATTTCCTATTATTTTTATTACTATTTTATTTATTTTGGTCTGGATATTATAACAAAAATAGCAGATAAATGGTTATTGGTATTTGGAAAGGGTAAGATGATAAGAGTTATTTTATCTTTCTTGTAAAATAAAGTCAAAACTTCCATCAACGAATGAAAACTTCTATGATGGATGTTCAAATAACTCAAATGTTGTTTCACCATATATATGCAATTAGAAGACTTATATACAATCAAAGATCAGTTTGATGCAGCAAATTACAGAGATTCTGCTAACCCTTTTGTTTTGTGGACAAAAAAAAAATCTTTGAACTGTAAAAATGTATGAGACTAAACACAGTTTATTGGGGTGTGCGTACTTGTATCTTTAATTAGGAGATTTCTTGTATCTCTTTGTATCCATAGTTTATTGGTGTTTGCTTCAACTGCACTCACCATATCTGTATATAATTCTTCTTCATCAATCATTCCGTATTTGATGCATCAAGCCCTTTCAAAAAGAAGAAAAGAATATGCATCCGGTTTCAGATAAAAAAAAGAACAAATGCATCGATCAAGTTAAAAAGTCAACTAATCATTTTCTCTTGGAATCGTACTGAAGAGTAAAGAAACTTAATATATTTGCTTAGGGTCATATTCATGAGATCAATGATATGTGAAGTTGCGAAACCACATGCCTCGAGAAAGAAAGTTAAATAGTCGACGACTGAGCTACAGAAAAAGAAATAGACAGTTCAATTGACCGGCAAGAATCATGATGATATTAAGCTTTCTCTGTGTGTTGCTTCTCTTAGCTCTGATCAAAGCATTCCATCAACTATGGTGAACGCCGACTCGAGTTCAGAATCTGATGCGCTTGCAGGGAATCAAAGGTCCTTCTTACAGACTTCACAACGGGAACACCAAAGAAATCAGTAACATGCAAAATGAAGCGCTGAGCAGGCCCATAGATGTATCAGATGATATCTGTTCTCATGTTCAACCTCATATTCATGCATGGACCAAGACTTATGGTATTACAAACTTACAAACTCTTAACTCATGTATGGTTTAATCAAACTTTGGCCAAAGATTTAATTTAGTCATTGGTGCCACAGGGAGAAATTTTCTTCAATGGTACGGTGTTCAACCAGTTTTGGTTGTTACAGAACCTGAGTTGTGCAAGGAGATCCTCAACAACAAAGATGGAGTTTATCCGAAACAGAAGCCGAAAAAACTTGGGAAGAAGCTATTAGGAGATTGCATTTCCATGGCAGATGGTGAAAAATGGGTTAAGTTGAGAAAGGTGTCTAACCATGCCTTCCATGGAGACAGCTTAAATGTATGTACTAAAAGGCTAACTGCTTGCAGTTTAGTATTTGTTTTTAATTAAGCTTGTTAAGAATTGCATGATGGTACTGTGCTACAAGAATATGTTTGCAGAAATGAAAGCTAGTGCTGAAACGATGGTAGAAGGTTGGAAAATTCATGAAGGAAAAGAGATTGATGTGTTTGAAGAATTTAGGTTGTACACTTCAGAAGTGATTTCAAGGACAGCATTAGGCAGCAGCAACTTAGAAGGCCAGACCATTTTTGAGAAACTGTCACAGCATAATTATCAGAACTTATCTCATAGTCAGGATTCCTGGCATAAGGTGGATAGCTAGCTCTATGAATTTTAACCTAGAACCAATCTTTGTGTTTAGTTATTCAATCTACTAATTGATTACAATTTTATGTCTGGGGTCACAAGTCATGACCAGTCTTATGTATAGTTTCTGACTCAAAAATTGCAGCAAAGTTTTTAGGAACAGTGATGACATTGAATCAGACGAGCTTGAGAAAGGAATACGAGACTCCTTATTGAAGATTGTTAAGAAAAAGAGAAATGGAGGCAATCATTGGAGAAGACAAGAGTTTTGGTAATGATTTTCTAGGATTGCTTTTAGAGGCTCATCACGCTTCGGATGATAAGCAGAAGATTTCGATTGATGAGTTGGTTGAGGAATGCAGGACTTTTTACTTTGCTGGACAAGAGACTACTAACTCTGTACTTTCTTGGATTATCCTTCTTCTGGCACAGCACCCCTATTGGCAAGAGGAAGCAAGAAAAGAGGTGATGCAGTTGTTTGGCAATCAGACTCTAAACTACGATGGCCTTGCCAATCTCAAAAAAGAGTAAGAACGTCTCTAACTTAATTATTATATGCTTGTCAAATTTGCAGAAACCAGAAAGTAATGGTCGATTAAGTTTAATAGTGATCTTAATTTTTATGGATGCAGATGAGTATGATTATGAATGAGACCCTAAGGTTATATCCACCTGCTGTTTTGATTGTAAGGAAAGTTGCAAGGGAAGTTAGACTGGGAAATCTCCTACTTCCTGCTAATATGGAGTTGCTGTTCCCACCTCTGGCAATTCACCATGAAGCTCAGTTCTGGGGACAAGTTGCCGGTTTGTTCAAACCAGATCGATTGTCAGAAGGGGCTGCGAAAGCCACTAACGATAACATGGCTGCGTTCATGCCCTTTGGAATGATGGGACCTAGAATGTGTGTGGGATTCAACTTTGCAACCGCTGAAATAAAGATTGCTCTGTCAATGATTCTGCAACGCCACTCATTTACACCGTCTCCGGGTTATGTCCACTCGCCTTTTCAGTTTATGACCCTTCGGCCACTACATAGAGTTCATGAAAAGTGAAACCTCTTTTCTTGTTGCTTGAACATTGTTATTTCTTGTTTTCTCCTAGAACTATTGATCCCTTGATAAATAATATACTTCACTAAAGCACAGATGATGTCCTCTCTTCAAACTCATCACAATTCCAAACGCACTCCAGAGTGATAAAATACGGTAAAACTCGCTACTGTCCTATAATCCTGTATTACAAATGGTCCCTACAGCTTGAGATAATCCCAACACTAGTCCATAGTTTATAGTCTAGCTGTATATGTTTCTGGAATGAAAAAGTAGATGTTTCAGAGGAAGCAAGTGTAAGAAACTAGCAGACGCCAAAACCAACGCCCCCTTTGGCTGGTTGGATATACCAAATGTTAGTGTGTTTATTAAAGGGTGATCGAGCCCGATGTTCAAACTTTGATGGTTGGATACTCCTTGAGCTTTAATCTTGTACTTTCTTATTGCTTTTCATTACAGTATAATGGATACACTGTAGGATGTATTTATCCAGGAATTACAGTGTTTCAGTGTGTCACTCGGTCACACCAATAACAGACCGAATAACAGAGAATTGTTCATTGTCATACTCATAGGGAGATAGGATACTGGAAAAAGGTTTTTAGGACGTATCGAAAGTTTTTGTGAAGCAATTCAGATCTGGGCATCAACCTATTTAGGCAAAAAATGTACTATCTTAGTACCAAACAGATAATTGCTGAAAAACCTGCAACTATCCTCTCTTAATGTGGCTCCAGTTGCTACAGAAAGCCACAGGTACTGTTTCCGCAGCAAATGCAATCTGATGGCTTTGAAACTAAAGAAGTGTAACCTATCAAGGAAATAATAATGCCACAGAGTTGCTAGACGACCAACAAACGACACATAATAAGCAGAACCTAACAACACATACAAATGTTTTGCCATGAGGAATTGACAGACAACTACACTCTGATAACTTGTGATCCCAAAGGCATATGTTTAGAACAATACACCACATGCGCACAACCTATACAGTATACACCAGTTTGAAAACTAAGCTAAACAAGCTGATACTCTGTAAGTCCATGTGGCAAAATCTTCTGAAAAATTGGGTTCTGATGAGTATTGGTATATTCATAAATGCAATGCTGATCAACGAGCCGTACTCACTACAACATACCAATCACTCACACTTTGCTTCACAAGATTATTCTATAGGGCATAAATATTTCATTTCAAAGTTCTAGAAAAAGAGCAAGAATCTTTCTAATCTCTACAGACTGTCCCAAACTTATCCCACTAACGATCATACCAGAGATCCTAAAACCAATTAAGGTCCACAGAAGACATTTCTAATGTTACTCGTTGTCAATACTTAACTCTTGGATAAACATAAGGCTCACTCATTTTTGAGGCTAGTTGAGAGGTTCAAAACATGCAAACACCAATTCTGTAGACACTAGACAGACACAATTACATATATCCTCATCTCACCCAGCATTGCCGAACCTAAAATCTAAGCTACTGCACGTATATAAGTACTCCCAAATGGAAAATTCAGCTGCATTTCTAAAACTAATGATCTAATGATCCTGCATTCTCTCCAGTACAATATGCAGTTTTGTACTAATTATCAATACAACCTTCATGAGCAAGGTGCAGTTATAATATTTGAAGAACCCACAGGCCAAGTGGCACTTTATGAACACTCTTACAAAAGGATCAAGGACATGATTATCTGATACTTTCTAACTTAAGTTCTGAACAGGTGATATCACAGATAACTGGTCATTCGCAAGGGTAAGATGAAAATCATTATTTTATCTTGCTTATACGATGAGGTCAAAATTTCCATGAACAAATCATAAAACGAAAACTTCCTTCATCAATGCTCAAACAACTAAAATGTTGTTTCATCATATGCAAGTAGAAGACTAATTTACAAATCACATATCAATTTCATGCCGTAAATCACATTGATACTGCTAACCCTTTATGAGATAGTAAGAACAGAAAGTACAAAAACAGGAATATTTCAGAAAAGGCAGACTAATCGAAAGATTAAACATCTTATCCAAGGCTGTATTCCTTTTTCTGGATTCCCTTTCCCAATTATTAGCCAAAAAGCTACTCACTATCTATAACTACAAACCATTCCAAATCGAGCTAGCATTCACTTCCATCCTCAATTCATAACCAAAAGATCAATAGGTCAATTCACCCAACCACATTGATCCTTTCATTTCAATAGTCAATACTCATTTTAAACAAATCCGATAGGATCTTTCAGAAGCTAAAACGAATTATGAAAATTGAGATAAACAAGATCATAGCAAAATTCATAACGGTGTATAAAGTCACTCGTCTCCATTCAAATTAAGATCAAACCCAATCCAACATTAAACAACACTGAAACCCTAGAAAAGGTCAACCCTGCGCAAATCTACAGAGCAAAAGCAAAACAAAAATAGCATTGAAATTTTACCGATTACTCCGCCACCAGAAAGCTCCGGATCTACGCCGATCTGAGTTAGGATCCCGGAATTTAAGCTCCCCCGGTAGATCGGTGGAGGTAGAGCTTGCCGAACACGTGGAGGGCGGTGACGAAGCCGATGAAGCAGAGGCTCATGACGAGCACGACGGTGGGGGTGATCTTCAAGCCTGGAGCGTCGTCGGTGTAGAACCTGAGCATGTTGTTTCCGGCGCCAGAGCCGCCGCCGCCGCTCATGCCTCCGGAGCTGGAGCTGGAGCTGCCGCCTCCGCCGAGACGACGGCGGCGCATTCCAGCTGTGGCGGCAGCTGAACCGCGAGGAGCCACAACGCCGGGGCGAGAGGCCGTGGAAGACGACGTCGCTTGGGACTGGGATGAGCCGCGAGCCATTGCTGGAAACAATACGAGCAGAGAGAGAGGAGAGGGTAGACGATCGTAGGCGAAGCAGTGTAGAAGTATTGATTAATGTGGAAATTAAATGAATATTGGGTTTATATAATAAAACTTTTACTATTGGATTTTACTTTTTACTATTTTGATAACTATGGTTAGGTGCTACGAAAAGAAAAGAAATGACTGGTGAGTTAAACTGTGTAACGAATCGTAAATAATGATGTGTCATCATAACTTTTGTTATGTAACAAAATTTCAACGGCAAAACCATATAAGAGTTCAATAAAAACTATATGTAACTTTTCGATATCATGATCACATTAATTTTAATAAATACTAAAGTAGTAACAGAATTATGATCAAAATTATGAGATTGTGTGCATAATAGAATTGTTAGCAAGACATATATGGAGTTAATGGCATCCATCAATCACAAACTTGCCTTTGAAGATAAGTGAATTTCTTGTAGCAATAGAAATATATATATATATGTGTGGCAAAATGCCAAACATATTTGTGATATATGACAATTTATGCAATTATCAAATAATAAGAGAAAATCAAAATGAAGCAAGGACTAAAATATCCATTATATCTTTGATATTTTCTCAAAATTTTCGTTTTTTACAAGTACTGATATTAATTTTCATATCTTTCCGATATTATATATTTAGTCTATGTTTGATTGAATGTACAATTTTTATATATATTTTGATAAAATTTTCAGCGATATTCGATATTTTCTTGATATATTCATCAATATTTCATTTTTTTCGAACCAACAATATTTCTATAATCGTCGATATTTTAGTCCTTAAAATAAAGTTGTCAAACTCATGAAAATGCACACCTGGAGCAAGATTTGAGTCGAGGAGGATCGTGCTTTATTACAGTCTCTTAGGTTAAGTTGCTCTGGTATCGGTGGCACGGTATAGAAATGCGGCTATGGCATGTGCGCTGTGATCCATGGCTGGACACCACACGCCTTGCCCACGGTGGAGAAGTTCTTGTTATGAATCGGGTGTCAAGAAATCCTTCTTTTGGGCTGGGGCATGCTCCTTAGGAATGATGGGCAATGTGTGGAATACTATTGTTTAGCTCATTCACTCTTGGGCCTGTATTTGAGATCTAGTGGCTTTTGTATTACAATATCTAGGTCCTTTCAGCTTTGATTTCAGCATTTCTTGTTTTAGGAAAACCCCTCATTTATAGGGTAGTCCTAGAGCTATTGGAGAGGGGCCTTGGCCTGGTCCGGGTCCTTCCCACCCTGATAGTGTTGTAGTTTTCTCAATTGCTATCCAAGGCAATTTTATGTAAGGTTTGAAATTTCTAATTTTAGAGCTCTTAACATCCTCTTTTCTGTTCATACGTGTCTTTCATAAGGCGGGTTATGCTGTAATGTTTCTTCTCCTATCTGTAACACCCTAATTATTTGTCCGAACAGACTTTTGGATCTCTGCAATTCGAAGCAGATTAGCCATGAAATCACAGGGATAAAAAGCCTACATTTAGCCGGCCTTAGGGTTAAAGCCAACGAATTGATGAAAAAGTGAAATGCCAAAAGTTAATTTTGAGAAAAGAAAACATTTACCAAGGCTATTGCTCTCACGAAATCGACCGAAAAGAAAACACAGTATACGTAACCAGTTATTAATATATCATCAACATTTATTAATAAAGCATTGAATGACTTCCCCTATTTTCTAGTGAATAACGAGTAATCTGCCTTAGACTGAACATAACCAGCTGAACGAATAGCATTAGAAAACTTTGCAAACCACTGCTGAGAGGCTTGTTTTAAGCCATATAAGGATTTGTTAAGGCGACAAACCATGTTCTTCCCCTGTCGCCGAAGACTAGGAGGAGGAGACATAAAAATTTCCTCATCAAGATCACCATGTAAAAAAGCATTATTGACATCCAATTAATGAATAGACCAATTTTGTGCAGCAGCAAAAGACAATAAGCAACGAACAGAAATAATCTTGGCAGTAGTGGAGAAAGTGTCCTGATAATCGATACCTTTCATTTGAGTGAATCCCTTGGCAACCAAACAGGCTTTGTATCTTTCAATTGTACCATCTGATCGAGGCTTGATCTTGTAAACCCAACGACAACCAATAGGAGTTTTGCCGGCCGGTAAAGGGGGTGAGAGTTCAAGTATTATTATCTTCTAATGCCTGCAATTCCAAACACATTGCTTCATGCCATTCTGGATGAAGGGCAGCTTCGACATAAGTCCTTAGTTCACTAGCCTAGGTAATCTATGCAATAAAGGAGTGTTGCAATGGAGTACAACGATCATATGACAGATAATTGCACAATGGATATCTGGTACCTTTGATTTTGGCAGAACTTGGAGAAAAAGAAGGCAACGAGTTTGGGCCAGTGATCTTGGAACACACATAGTCACATAAGCGAATTGATGGCACAATGGACCGAGTTGAGCGACAGAGAGGTTGTGAGGCTTGATCCAATGGTGACGGGACCTGGATAACAGATTGCGGATCAAGTTGCTGGTATGGTGTGATTGACTCTGGATTCATCTGTGGATTTGGAAGAGGAAGATCGGGAAGTGAGATTGTCGGGAATGATGAGGCCGGGACTGCAACAGCGTTCGCACTGGGGTTTGTAGTAGCGTTGACGGGAGAAGAATTAGGGGAAATCAATGGGAGGCTTGATGGAATTCCTGCAAGTATACATGGTGGATGTAGTATAGTGAATGGAAGAAAATGGATTATCGTTCCCACAAGGATATTAGTTTAACTCAAATTATGAAATACTTAAACTAACTACACTAAAACACACAAAACAAGAAACACAAATCGACAAAGACAAATACAATGACTCAACTAAATTGTACTTACGATTTTTGGGGTTTTTGAAAAGGGTTTTATGATGATGAAAAAAAATGTAATTGGAATTGAAAAGAGTAAGAGTATGATGGTGATGAGCCTAGGGTGTCGGAATCAACCACAAACAATCTTATCAACCCCTTGATGCAACTAATGGATTCTATCGTTGCTCTAGATGACAATTCCCGTATCTAAGTCCTTCTTAGGTACTCTAGACCATAATTTTCCTCAAGTGTATGATGTTCACCCTCTCGGGTAAAGGTCGTATATCCTAACTATGTAGTCTATCATTCTCAAGTATAAATTTAACATGCATGACTTATTACTAGAAAATAAGGGAATCAAGCAAACCATTATTCTTTCTCAAGCAATAATGTAATTCACCATACTCAGTCACAAGAAGCTAAATAAACTATATTGCATCTCTGCTTCAAATTTATCTTCAAGTTACTAAATGCAAAGTCATATGATGATCAATCAAAGAACTTAAACATAAAGCATATATTCAAACAGTGATTAAACATTCATCATTAAGAAACTATAAATCCATTAATTAATCATCAAAAACATAAAAAATCATGCTAGAGCATCATCCTAACCCTAGAAAAGGTTTAACAAAACATAACTAAGGAAAACATAACGAAAACATAAAAAGAATGGAAAGGTGAAGGGTGGATGGATGATTGGTCTCTCTGCTCCTTTAAAGGTCTACAACATGCTCTTGAGACCTCCATTTCATGTGAAATTCGTGCTTCCTTAAATAGAGAACTTTCCTGCTCATCTTTGACTTCAAGTTTCCTTGTAGAACTTGGATTCAGACTCCTTTCTTGATATGGAATGGGAAAACCTTGAGATATCTCTTGTAGAACTAGGAAATACAATACATATACTCCTTGAATCCTCATCTGCATTATTTTCCTTAAAGCTTTAGGGTTGACGGTCTTGTGCCGTGGAACTTGAGTTCTCCACAAATGCTTGCAAATCCGAGCAGATTTTCTGATCTGACTTATCTTCACTCAAATGATCATAACTCAATCCATAAGTATCGAAATTGAGATCCGTAAACTTCTACAGAAAGTAGACTTCCGTAACTTTCCAATGATATAAGGCTCATAGTCTGATTTGATTCGAGTAATTACTACTACTTCGGCAAAGTTAGCTGTTTTGCATAGGCAGATTCTGACACGTGGGATTGCAGTCGTCTTTCAATCCTTATTTGCGCATTTTAGCTCATTTTCTTCTCTCTATGACACAAACCTACAAAAACACTAAAATAACCTAAATAAATTATAAAGAAGAGAACTAAACACAAATCTCAAGCATAAGAGGCTTAGAAATATAGGATAATATGAGCACATCAAGGCTGGGTTGACACGGTTGAGAGGCGTCGCGACTAGGGGACGACAAAGCTGACTGGATTGATGATGGAGACGAGGATGATTGGATAGGTGGGGGGTGAGACGACCCCGGTGGATGAGACGACATTAGTGGAGGTGGACCGGATTGTGACTCCGCTTGTAGCGGTGGAAGGAAAGATGGATCAAACTGAGTTGGTTGGACTGGCGGCACAACGGCACGCCGGAGAGGACTGGGTGGTTGATGCAGCAGATCTGAATCGGGAAGTGACAAAGATGTAGACTGAGGAATTGGTTGACTTGATTGAAGAGAAGAAGCATGTGTTTCACGCGAATTGTTTTGTGAGACAGTAGGTGGGCTAGTTGATCCAGTGATGTGGGCTAGAGGAAGAATTGGGCCAGAATTGGGCTCACAAACAACCGACTGATATGGAAAGATATTCTCATGAAAAATTACATCACGACTTGTAAAATCTTTATGATTTGAGAGATCATAAAGTTTATAGGCTTTTTGACCAACTAGGTAACCAATAAAGATACACATGATTGCTCTTGGTGCAAACTTATGCGTGACCTTGACATTTGTAGCACAAGCTAAACAACCAAAGACATGTAGATGATGGAAAGGAGGAGGTCAGGAATAAAAGGTGTTTTAAAAGAGAGAAGTGGAGTGGGTAAACGATTAATAACATGAACAGCCGTGAGAACATATTCTCCCCAAAATTTTGGAGGACGATTAGCTTGAAATTTAAAAGCGCGTGCAACTTGGAGGATATGACGATGTTTGCGTTCTATTACCTTATTTTGTTAGAGCGTATAAACGCAAGAATGCTGAAAAAGAACTCTATTATCTTTGAAATTTTTTTGAAGAGAAAGGAACTCAGCTCCATTATCACTGCGAAAAGTTTTTATTTGAGATGAAAATTGAGTAGATGCAAAGGCAAAAAATTGTTTAATCAAAGACTGAGTTTCCCATCTATGTTGCATCAAAAAGACCCAAGTAAAACGAGAATAATCATCCATGATTGTAAGAAAATAATGCGCAACAGAAAGAGAATGATGTTTGTAGGGACCCCAAATATCATAGTGAATGAGATCAAATGGTTTAACAGATGAGATAGAACTGGTACCAAAAGAGAGACGGCTTTGTTTTGCCAATGAACAAGTATCGCAAGCATGATTGGAATAAGAAGGAATAGAAATATCTAAAAAAGGCTTAGCAATATAATCTAGAGGACGAGATGAAACGTGACCCAGACGATGATGCCACATATTGGAAGAGGATGTTGTGACATGGCAAGAAGGTTGAATGTTGGTGATTGATGGGGTTTAGGCTTGGTTTTCTCCGTCGTTAACACCATTCAATAGTAGAGACCGTTACGTTCCTTACCCAAACTAATTGTCTTCCTCGAAACCAGATCCTGCAAAATACACCAATATGGAGAAAAAGTCACTGAACAATTCAATCCCCTTGTGAGCCGACTAATATACATAAGATCAACTTTGAAATTTGGAATATATAACACATTATCAAGATAATAATGTGAATTTATCTTGTAGAAGATATTTGAGCTTTCTCTCCACTCGGCAACAACATAGGAGGCAAGGAATGATTTTTTTTTTGCTATGAGTTAGCATGCCTGACAATGAGACTAAATGATTTGTTGCGCCACTGTCGAGTATCCACCGCTAAGATGAAACCTTGGACAAACCAAGATTGTTCTTGGAGTTTGATGAAGAGTCCCTAAGAGTGTCATTGACGATACCAAGCCGATTGCCTTTTCGACGGATAATACTGTAATGATAATAAGATGATGATTGCACGAGAAATAGAGTGCAAAACAAAAAGACAGGATCAAATCGATTCCTACTCTGATACCATAAAACGAAGATAATTTGGTTGGAATAATTCTATCATTCATGTATGAAGAATATATACAGATTACAAGAGGAAGAAAAGCTTTCCTAGAAGGAAATTATCTCTACAATTATGGAGTAAATAAAGCATAAGATATCTACCAATAACTACAGTCTCAAAATACTAATTACATAATATTTACTTCCTAATAGATTCAGTTGGAGTCCTTCTAGTGAGGACTCTTAAGTTAAGGACTAGTTGAGGACTAGTTAAGGACTTTTCCATTTATAGTTTAAAAAACCCATTTTTCGATCACATTTTGAGATCTTATCCGTTCGTTTTTTAGGTTTATATAAGTAGATCATTTCTACAAATTTTCAGCCAAATTGGTGTTCGTTAAGATAACAAACTAGATCAAATTAATGGATGAACCAAATCTGTCAAATATGAACCATTCAAGTTCATAATTGATAAATGGCACTTATGAATGCCTTAACAATTTTAAATATAGCTGAAAATGTCAAAACCCACCTCGAATTTCACCCTAAAACCTGAAGCAAGTCTTGCGGGGACCATCTCCAAGGAAAATTTACTGAAGAACTCGGTAAACGTCCCTTAAAAATGGACAACCTTAACCCGGAAAATTGAAGAACTACCATCTTAACAATTATATCATTCTCTAATTCAACTCATAATTATTCAGATAATAAAACATCGGTCTTAGCATACCACCGAAAATATTATACAATAATCCCAAGAGTATTCAGAGCTACTAAAAACAACGGAAGCAGATTAATACACCAGTAGGTTAAGCAAGTAACCTACTGGTGAAAAGTGGCTAAGAGATAGATAACTATGCCTCGTCGCCTCCTACTAGTTCTAATCTGAACTCTGTAGACTGGGCATTTTTAAAATGAAAGGTCAAGGGGAAAACATCCTGAAATGTTAGAGTGAGTGGACAAAAATAAATAAAGAAAAATAAGTATCAACACTTATGCTTTCCCAATTTAATTTCCAAAGAAAATCGAATGCATGTTTTAAGTGAGAAATCTTTTATCTCATAAATATCGAGCAACTTCAGCTCAAAAATATATATCAATATATGTATGTATTTTCACATGCCCATACTCCCAATATAAATTAATAGATTTAAAATAATCTATATAGGGCTACTACGCTTGCGTCCAACGCTCACGTCACGCCTTAATGTGGTGATACACTACTCCATTAAGGTGGACAAACATGTTTATAAATATGTTCACATACCCCCCTATATGAATTAAACACTCATATAAGGCTACTACGCTTACGTCCAACGCTCACGTCACACCATAGTGCAGTTATATACTATGTCATTAAGGTGGACATACACATATGGCTAGCTAGCATTTATATACATACTCTCCTCATAAAAATATTTATAATTTACCGAAAATCTCATTTTCAGTAACTCTTCACAATAAATAAAATAGTCAATTAAAAATGACATCAAAGGCTCCAACAAAATAAATTGCTTAACAGTAAACAATTGCATGCTTTTCAATTAAAACAAAAGTCCACTCACTAATTAGGCCAAAGTCTGATGTCGATCAGATGCCTCTTCCGTTGGAGCTTCCTCACTTTCTGTTCCAAAAACATAATTAAATCCTCAACTAAATACCAACGCTTAATATAAAAACAAGCAGAAATAAATATGAGCTTCGCACGTTTATCCATGTCTAACGTCCTTATTCTTAAATTTGTTGTCAACCATATTTCACCACAATTACCGACTATTTTGGCCACGATTCTCAGCGCACGGAGCAGAGGTGAATAGCGAACAAAGAGAAGGGGGAGTGCTGCGGGCGTACCACGTCGCGGACGAGGAAATAGTGACGGATGTGAGTGCGAGATCTAAACTTCTTAGTCAGGCGGGGGGTTCCAGGTGCCACCTCAGATGAGGAATTTACGAGCACAAGGCGGTCGATACTCACGGCGGCGCGAGCAGAGTAACTATAGGGAAGATTTAGAGGAATCGGGGTGAGTCCAGGAGGGCTCTGTAACTAAGGCGGCGGTGCACTTAGTTAGGTTTAGGGTTTCGAGGTAGCACGAAGGGAACTGGGTTGCAGTTTGTTTATATTTGAGTGATTGTGTTGAGAGAGAGCTTTCTGTAAACCTTCGAGCCTCTTATATAGTGGAGCTTGACTTGCCGCAGAAGAAAGATAATCAGAATCCAAGTTGGACTCTGCAACGTAAAGCATAAGGGCACTATTCCTCCCAAACTTCTTGTGACACATGTCCAGTTCGCACACTCTAGTTAGAATAGGTCACTGCTACAGTGTTGCTCAATTATAGACTCCTATGCGAATTGGAATTAGGAGCAATCTTATCCCGCGGGGTGTCACAGTCCTTGTGGAAAACTAATCTCGTGCGGACCGCGCACTCAAACCAACTCGCGGGCCAAAAGACGGCTTTTAATTAATAAGGCCCACAGGGATTGGCCTAAAGCTGTCAAAAACTGGTAAAAGTCTAAAACGATTATTGTAATGCGCATGGACTCTACATGTGTCTTCCTCGCGAAGTCTCTCACGCGAACTGGCGAACCAGTTCGCCAGCTCACCTAGATGTATTCCGCCTCGCCTAAGTGAAATGCCAAAATCATTCCGCGCGAAGGCATTCCGTGTGGGAGCTGTGTTTTCTGCGCGAAGTTTATGAGCTCCCTACTCCGTGCGAAGTCATTCCGCGCGGGCTATGTGTTTGACTCAAAGTCCTTATACACGCGAGATCCGTACTCCGCGCGGAGTCATTCCGTGCGTAGACCTTGTAATTCATCTAGCGTGGTCTTGTTGGCGGGCCATAATTTGTAAACTTAAAGAACTTAGGCTAGCCGGCTGTGACGCGGGCCAAGGACGTAACTAATATTCACAAAGACATTTTATAGTCCAGTAAAGTATTATTACATGGACAAAAATGCCCTTTGGCTCAAACATTGCCCCCTAGGCCTTGAGTTTCGGATTGTCTAAGCGAAAAGGCCTTACTGAACACGTCGCGAGCGGGTGTGTATCTCGATGTAAGATTGGCACAGCGAACCGAGTCATCTCGTTGATGAATAAAAGATTGGTGAACCATTAAGAGAAATGGACCTCACCAGCTTTGACGGGAGACGTGTATAGGCTACCAGGGAGACTTAAGAGACTCTGGTCGACTTCACTTCGCATGTCATGCTGCCCCCATGTATGAACGTCTTTCACTAGGCGACAAACCTTCCATTGAAATTGGGTAAAGGTCTCTACGCAACTGTTTCCTTGGAAAGCAGGAAGTCACTGTAGAATCACACATTCATCTTATCCCTAAGGCTCAGATCTCGGAACAAAACTTTGCTCGCAAGACACATGTCACATGGAGTCAGTCCCTTCTTTCTATAAAAAAATCCGCTGGTCGGGGTTTGAACAACAATCAAGCCTTGCTGCCCGCTTTCCATGGCTCCTTCTTCTTTTCTACTCATCCTTCTATCGCAGCTTAAAGCAAAGCCACCATTTCTCCTGCTCATCGCTTGTTCCAATGAATTTTGAAATCTACTCTTAGGCCGAAGTTGAGTTTCGAAATCCATTCTTAGGTTAGATCTCCGATTGAAAGAATAAACGGTCTGGGCACCCTTGCCTTGTGCCTTCTGCTCTGTTCATACGTGAGGCTCTGGAGGCTCCTTGTCCGTCTGTGTTCCAGGAATTTTCCAGTGTCCTTGAATCACCTCCCGAAACCTACGCGGTAGCATGAGAGACTCTGTTCCAATGAACCGCCCGACCTGAAAGCTCAAGGCGCTTCTAACCTCCCCAGATCTATCTATGCTTGTAACCGTAGGGTAGCCAGAAGTCATTGTAAACATGTTTACTTCGGCCGCAAAGCCGCTTATGTAATCCTATATCAAAGTGTAAGAAGGGGAAAAAGATGTAAAAGTTAATTTAAGGCCTCTGGAATAGGCCCCAATCATGTACTAATCTGTTGGTTAGACTTTGCATGTTTATATTGAAATGAAGAGAGGAAACCAAAAAATTAGCACGACTAAATTGCATGTAAAAATCTAATTTTAGGGCCTCTGGAATAGACCCCTATCTTATACTAGTCTGTCGGTTAGACCTAGTACGTTTACAAAGAAATGAACTAATTATGTGCTTCTTTCTTGGGTTGCCCCTAGTGGGAGACGGCGTAGGGCTAGCGCGATGGCGTGGAGCACTATGAACAGTTAGTGCGAAGAGGTGAAGGATCAGCGCGCTCCCATACGCTAGCAATGTGGCGTTTTAAGAAACGACCATTTATAGGATTGGGATGGAGCATGCCATCAAGGTCGCACAAATGGAATGCCCCCTTGGGCAATATGCGATGAATAATGAAGGGTCATTCCCACCGTGCAGACCACTTCCCCCGGCCTTCGGTTTTCTCTCCCAACGGTAACACGGCTCGCCACACCGCTTGGCCCTCGGCAAAGCTCCGACCGTAGGTAACTTTGTCATAGGACCGCTCAATGCGGTGCTTCTTAAGGATGAGATTGTTTAATGCAGTGATGCGGTGTTCATCGAGGTCTTCAAGTTCTTGCCATATCGCTTGGACGTAATCATCACCAAGCAACTGATGTTATTCCTGGATGCGAAGCGAGGCGACGTGAACCTCGAGAGAAATGACGGCATCATGACCAAACATGAGAGCATATGGGATAGTAGCTGTCTGACAGCTCTTGGAGGTCCAGTAGGCTCATAAAGTATGATAAAGCTCTAAATGCCAGACGCGGAGGTTCAACCCTAGCATCTTGCACAAGATACTAAGGATAACCTTATTGCTTGCCTCTGCCTGACCATTAGACTGTGCATAGTAAGGGGTAGAATGCAAGAGCTTGATACCATAACCAGTAAGGAATGTGACTACAGAATCGGCCATGAAAGCAGCCCCCCGATCGGTCACAATGCACTCCGGAATACCAAAGCGGGAGATAATGTTGCAGAAGATAAAGTTGCGAACCGAGGTCGCTAAGGCAACCTTGAGTGGCTCGGCTTCAACCTACTTGGTAAAGAAATTGGTGGCCACAATGATGAACTTGTGCTGCTTCAAGGAATGGGGATGAATGATGCCTACGAAATCTATCGCCCATCCTCGTCTTGGCCATGGCTTGATAATAGGTTGCAACGGAATGTTGGGAATGTGTTACACTGGTCCGTGAGCCTGGAAATCCTGACACCCTTTGGCGAACGTAATACAGTCCTTGAGAATTGTAGGCCAATAGTAGCCGCGGCGACGGATTAACCAACGCATCTTTGGGCCTGCCTGATGCGAACCACAAACCCCGGAATGAACCTCGCGCATCAGCTGCTTCGCTTCATTGCCATACACGTAGCGGAAGTCATTACCGTCTTCACCGCGCCCCCGGAGCTCACCGTTGTGCAGCACAAAGTTAAGGCCTAGGAAACGCATTTGCCAGGAATGAGTTGCATCATGAGGGTTTGTGAGGTAGGTGATGAACGGTAGCCGCCAATCTTTATCGATAGGGTCCAAAGCAGCAACGTCAGGAGAGTCTACCTGATATTGCCCCTTAGCAATAGAAGACGGGAGAGTGCGTCGCTCGACCTTGAGTAGTCGTTCGCACACTCCATCTCGCAAGCTGAGGCCAGAGGCAACCTGTGCGAGCTCATTCGCCGCGAAGTTGAACTGGCATGGAATGTGTTCGATGTGGACGTCATCGAAGCGGTTTAATTTGTCAAATGCTTTCCTGAGGTAGGGCTCAATGGACGTACTCAAGCACTTGAACTTCTTCACTAACTGGTTGACGATTAACAAAAAGTCGCCAAAGACTTGAACCTCGCGGACCCCTAAATCTGGCAAAATCTCCAGTCCGATGATGAGCGCCTCGTACTCCACCTGGTTATTCGTACATTTGAAGTTCAGCTGGAAAGAGTAAGAGAAACGATCGCCTGCAGGGTTTTCAATGGCGATTCCGGTACCTGCGGCGAGTTCAGTATGTGATCCATCAAAGTAAAGAGTCCATGGGGTAAGGGAAATGGCAACGAATTCTAACTCGCGGAACGCTGTTAACTCGGTTGGTGGGTGATTAGCGAGGAAGTCCGCTATGGCCTGTCCTTTAACTGCTTTTTGAGGAACATATTTCAAGGAGAATTCAGACAAAGCCAATATCCATTTGCCTATGCGTCCTCATAGTATAGGGCGGGAAAACATGTATTTGACATGGTCAGACTGAGCGATCACCACCATGGTAAAGGCCAACATGTAGTGGAGGAGCTTGCAACCTGCAAAGAATAGAGCGAGACACAACTTCTCCATTGGAGAGTAACGCGTCTCGCAATCAGTTAATACTCTGTTGAGATAGTAGACGGCGTGTTCAACCCCGTTTTCATCGTCTTGTGCCAAGAGTCCGCCAATGGATAAATCAGCAGCTGCGATGTAGAGTTTAAGCAGAATGTCAGGGCGAGGGGAAACCAATACCAGCGGGTTCGTCAGGTAGTCCTTGATACGATCAAAAGCCTCTTGGTGTTGTGGCTCCCATACGAACTCGGTTGCCCCCTGGAGCTTTAGGAGAGGTGAAAAAGGTTGAACCTTCCCTGCCGTGTTTGAAATGAAACGGCGGAGGAAGTTGATTCACCCGATCATTTATAAAAGCTCCTTTTTAGTTGTAGGAGGTGAGGCATTTATTACTGCTTGCGCCTTGTCTTAGGGATTTCGATGCCCCTTTGATGGACTAGGAATCTTAGGAAGTCACCTACTTCCTCGAAGAATACACATTTGGCGGGGTTCATCTTCAAGTTATGTCGTCACATCCGCATAAAAACCTGTCAGAGGTCTTCGACATCATGGGCACGTCGAAGACCTCTGATGTAGACTTCAATCAACTTGCCCAGGATGTAGACTTCAATCAACTTGCCCAGGATGTCGTGAAAGATGAGGTTCATGGTGCGCTGGTATGTTGCCCCCGCATTCTTGAGTCCAAAAGGTATGAGTATGACAACATATTCAAACGCACCTGCAAACCCCGGGTAGCGGAAGGCGGTCTTGTGACGATCTTCTTCTGCAACAGGAATCTGGTGGTATCCAGCAGTTCCATCCAGAAAGGATAGCACTTCATGCCCCGCGGCAGCATCAATGAGGAGGTCAGCAACAGGCATTGGGTATATATCCTTAGGCTTTGCGTTGTTGAGGTCTCGATAATCAACACAAACACGCATTTTGTCGTTCTTCTTGCGGACAGGAACTACATTGGATAGTCATTCGTTGTATTTAGCCACGCGAATGATACCTGATCGATGAATGTTCTCAATTTCCTCTTTCACCGTGATCTGGGTCTCAGTTCTCATGAATCTTCCGTCCTGGCGGACTGGACGTCTGTCAGGATAAATAGGCTACCGGTGACAGACCAAGTCTGGAGACAAACCGGGCATGTCTTCGTACTTTTCAGCAAAGCAATGCCTATATTCACTTAGTAAGGCGAGCAATTCTTCTCGTTCTTCCTCCGCTAGCTTAGCACTGATGGAAATGAGGAAGGCTTCTCTGCAGTCCCGACATCGACTTGTGAGATGGGGTCGCCGACTTGAGGTGGTGTGTCGTCCAAGGCGGCGGGAGCTAAATGAATAACTTCCTCCTTGGTGTCGGTATAATCCACTATTTCATCCACGTATTCCATGGTCGCGACCTTATCGTAGGCTTCACGTTCGGCCTAGTATGAAAGGAGTCTTTCACACAAGGACTCGCCAGCCTCGCGAGCTTCTTCCGCTGACGCCCTAGACATTAGAGGGTTGAAGGGGATCCGCGATGGTGTGGGGACGCATCGTCCTTCGCCTGGGTGAGTCCCCATCGATTAAGTTGGAGGCCGTGACCCCATACGGGCGACCTTTGGAGTCAATGCCTTGAACATCCAACGGGCCCAAGTCAGTGTTGTAATAGCGGACATCGTTGAAGTTGGCGGAGACGGAAAAAGGACGCGGGTCTACTTTGATGAGGACCGCCTCGCATGTCTCAGTATCCCAAACCATGAGTTCTTGGTGCATAGAGGAAGGCACGCAGAAACTTCTATAGATCCAATCGCGGCCAAGAATCATGTTGTAGGATGAGGAGCACTCAGCCACGAAGAATGTATAGACCCGTGATGCTGGACCCACCTTAACTCGTAAAAATAACAAGCCTAGAGTTCTAGAGACTTATCCGGTGAAGTTCTTGACTGTCAAGGACGTGGTTTTTTGGATCATTGTGAGCGGGATACCAAGGAGTCCCATGGTGCGGGTGGTAAAGACATTTACCGAAGCTCCGATATCGACCATGACCTTGTTAACCATAATCCCTTCTACTTCAGCCGAAATGTATAATGGCCTCATGTGAGTGGCCATGTCTAGGGTCGGTGTGGAGAAGGTCAGAGTCGGTACGCGTGTGACGCTGCTTGCAGCATCCAATGGTGGAGCATTAGCGGGTTCCGCTAGGACTTGACCCATCTCGCTGCTGCAAGGTGGGGATATGTCGCAGACATCGTTGCTGCTGTCTGGAATATCCGCCGCGTTGCATGTTGTATTTGGTGGAAGATCATATCTTTCGGATATGAAAAACACCATTCCAACTTGAAAGGAAAATTGCTCGCGAATTGGGATCAATGGAGCTTCAACTATCCCATATTCGCCTTCAAGCATTGCGAATGTGCTCTTCGCGGAGTTGACCTCTTTGTTGTCAGGCCATGCAGAGACTTCAACCATGTTGCAAGTGAATGATTCCTCTTGCCTTTCTTTTTGGTCTTCATCTAAATGAACATGAGGCTCGGAGTGGGCTTCGTTGTCCGGTGAGTTTCGGCCAAGAAGCCGGGCCATCTGCTGGGTGAAGTTAGGGCTAGTAGGAGCACTATTAGCGACTGGTGGCGCTTCAGTCTTTGGCTGCCGTGGCCGCCACACAAGCTTGGTTGAGGATTGTTTGCCTTCGGCTGTCTGCTCACCCAAGGCTAGAGGAACCTTGGCAGTACCATCTTTCCTCGTTCTAGGAGAAGCTGGGACTTATGGTTCCCTCTTGGCCTCCAACTCCGGGTCAGGTTGTGGGCAGAGCCGATGTGATCGTGACAGGACCCACCCCGAATTTCACCCTGAAACCCAAGGTAAATCCTGCGGGGTCCACTTTCAAGGAAAATTTACCGAAAATTCGGCATAACCTTCCTTAAAAATGGACGACCCTTACCTGAAAAATCCAATTTAACACTTCTATAACCAAACATCCATCTTCAACACCTGGAGCCTTCCTGCTCCCCAAGTTCACACATCTCCCAATATAATAATTCCTCACTTAAACTAATCCCACAACCAAAGGATAACCAACATTAATTCACTAATTTCCAATATGCCATAAATTCGTTGCATGCAAATGTTAACCAAAATCTTTCATAAAGAAAAACCCAAGAAAACGGACTAGCCCCGCTAATCAAATCAACAACGATAAATAAGAAATAGTTATAGCCATACAAGTGAGCCTCCCAGACTCGGTTGCCTCCCAGGCAATAGTACTCCCATACTCCCTACACCTTCATGTTATAATAATAGAGAGGAGTAGGGCTTGCGTGATGTCGTCGACTACATCACATCACCCGAAGGCGGAAAGGGCTTGCGTAACCCCACTTCAAACGTGGGAGTTACATCGCCTCGAAAGGCGGAACGACATGCTATACAAGTGAGCCTCCCAGACTCGGTTGCCTCCCAGGCAATAATACTCCCATACTCCCTACACCTTCATGTTATGATAACAGAGAGGAGTAGGGCTTGCGTGATGTCGTCGACTACATCACATCACCCGAAGGCGGAAAGGGCTTGCGTAACCTCACTTCAAACGTGGGAGTTACATCGCCTCGAAAGGCGGAAAGACATGCTATCATGAATAATATCGATCCAACAAGTATGGCATAAATAAAGAAACATAATCCATGTGAGTTTCCCCGAAACTCATAATTAAAGTATAAGTACGATTCCCAACCGTACTCAAAGAATTCAAAGAGTAAAGAAACTAATTAAATTCAACGACGTGTCCCACACGTTAAAATGCTCAATGAAATAAATAACTTCAATGATTATCATCTTTCCAAAAACCAAATAATATGCAGTTCAGTATAATACCTCAAATCCAGAAATCATCAAGAAAATCCTAAAATCGAAAATGAGATAGGATCTCATTCTCAAACCAAACAACAACGCAGTTTTACTGCGTTTGAAACCTAAATTTATTTTGTTAATTTGTGGCTGCACCCAAAACTTGATCGGGCTGCCTACGTACCCTTTTTAAAGGGATCAAGCCACTCGTAGTTCATCATTTTAGTCCACTTCTCTACCTTCTCTACCCACATCACATTTACCAACATAAGTCCAAAATCAAACCATACTTATGCAAATCATCCAACATGCATTCTTTCTCCTTGAACCCAAGTTTACTAAACGTTCTAACTAGATTTACTATGGACACCCATTAGATATACTATGGACACCCATTTCAACTAACACTAATCCCAAATCCATACATATCACTCCAATATCCACTTCAATGCATAAGCACAATCCAACAACTGTCTAACAGTAATATTCCTATACCCGGTTATCAATTTTAACCATTAATATCGCTAGTCTTCGGAAAATCCGAAACCGAACCTAAACTCATCCAACAATTCCAAACTATACTTCAATAAACTCCTCTTATTAAAACCATCCCAAAAACAGGAAAAACTGCCCTTAAGGGGCGCCGCCGCCGCCGCCGCCGGTGGCGGCCGGCAGCCGAACTCCGGCGACCTCCAATGGCTACCAAATTTTGACACAATCTTCCTCTCAACAACCCAAACAACTTTCATAACTATCACTAAGTCCAATTTCAAGCCTATATAGGGTAATCGAATCAAAACAACCATAAATCCCCAAATTCAAACCCTAGCCCGAAAATCCTCTTACACATTTCGAATTTGATAGTTACCTTCTAGGGGATGTTGTACTAATCAAACCCAACCTAATCATATAAAGAACTCACCGATTGGTGGCCTGAGGAGGGAGAAATCCGGCTAAAACAGCGACGAACAGTCGCACCTTCTCACCGTGATTTCTCCCAAACGGCGGCGAGAGGGACGCTGTCACCACTCTAGATCGATAGGTCTCCTCCTTAGCTTCCTGCCGATACCCGGATCGCCGCCCAATTCGGCCTGACGGCGGCGCACGAAGCGGAGAACAGTGGCGGGAGAGAGAGGATCGCGCGGGAGGAGAGAGAGAGAGGTGCCGTAAGTTTTTTTTTAATTTTTCTCCCCCCTTTTCCCTTTCTTTTTCTCTCTCGAACCTTCTTTTTACTCTTCTCCTTTTTTTTTCCCCCCGAAACCTTCTAGACCTTTCTTCCTCTAAAAAAAATATATATTCTTCCCTTTACCGAAATAGTAACTTTCCATTTTTAGACCATAACTTTCTCATACGAACTCCGATTTGAGCGTGCCGCGTGTCCACAAACTCCGTTTTACATCCTCTACGACTTTCATGAAGGAAGTTTTCCCGAATTCCAAACGGAGGAAAAAGTCAACTTTTGGAGTCTTAAATAGTAAACGGTTACTTAAAACGGTAAAACGTCAAAGTAACCCAAAAGTAAATAATCGCAAATTGACTTAAGAACCGGAATGTGACAGATCGTGGTGGTTCCCTCCTTGCTTCCGGTTCCTGGCGAAGAAGTTCCCGGGGTCGTGATAACCGAGGCAGCTCGCGCTTTGGTTCAAGCTCCGAGGTAGCGAACAGTCTTCGCTTTACTGGAGGAGGTGGTTCCCTTCTTCATTTAGTCCTTGGCGAGTGCCTGCGCCTTGGTGAAGGTAGTGGTTCCCTTCTTTGGTCAGACTCTGGTGATGGCCTTCGCCGAGAAGGCTGTGGATCCCTTCTCCTTTCTGGCTTTGGAGATGGTCTTTTCCTTGCAGGGTGGAGATCCTGCATTGGTGGTACGGTGAGGTGACAAAAAACACATGCCTTTGGGGCAGGGTCATCTGCTACCTACGCACACACCCGTGGAGGCGTGACAGGTGACCTTTGGAGTATAGCTCGCAGGCCTTTGGCTTCTCTCCACATCCTTTCAGGTGTTTGTGCAAGCTGCGAGGGACGGATGGCGCCATTGTCGATAGCTCGCAAGGCACGCAGGATGTTGCCATACTTCTTCTGGAGCTTCCGTTTCCTGGATTTGGAGATGGTAACTGGCCTTCCACCTTGCTGGGTGTACCATATCTCTTCCTTGATTGCCGATTTGGATGCCGGTGGAATGCAGGGATCGGACAAGATACCTTGACGAGGGCTTGGAGCCTTATTTTCATGGCATTCGCTATAGGAATCCGATATGTCCATTTCGCTTGAAGCTGGAGACGAAAGTACTTCCTCTGTCCAATGTGATTGGACGAACGTCTCTAAGCACTTGATCCTCTGTTCCAGCTCTTTGCGAGTCTTGGGGCTCATGGGCTGGAAATTCTCAGCGGGGGACGGTTCATCGTATTGCATGATAGTTTTACCCTTGTCTTTCCTTGATAGGCGATCGGGCTGCGATCTGGTGACTAACTGCCTCGTCGGGTCACGATTCCCACTCTGGTTCGCCAGCATGGTATAGTCATTTGCTGGTCTCTTGCAGTTTCGACCTGGCGGTTTGCATGGGCCTGCATTTGGAGAGATGTTCAATGTGATCAGGCGATGGCCGATACGAGGCCAAGCAATGTCAGCAATTGCGATCATAAATCTGCCTTTGTCTTCAAAGTGAATATACTTGAGGTCGAGCCAGTCCTGGACTTGTTCGCGAAGTTGGTAGCACTCGCGGATTCTGTGTCCCCAGCTATTATGGAACTTGCAGTGCATGCGGCCCTCTTTGTATTCGATGTAAGGTAAGGCCCCGACCACTGTAACATGTCCATCATCGATAAGGTTGTCTAGAACCTCATGCGCGAGGTTGACATTATAGGTGTACTGGCGAGATTACCGAGCTATATCAGCATTGTCCTTCTCGCGGCCTCTCTTAGATGCTCGGCGCGGATTTTCATCCCCTGGGTGGTCAGACAAGTCCAAGGTGATTCTTCACTGGCTTGGTTTTGTCGTGCGACGGCGGCTATTCTCTTCTGGGTGGTCATTCCAATTTACTTCAACCATGCTGACCACGGATGGAAAAGGATCCACATCTACCAGAGAGGCCGAACTCCCTGGTGTCTACAGTTTCAAGGCGCCAGAGTTCAGCTAGGTCTATAGTTGGTCGCGGAGCTTAACACAGTCTTTGGTGTCGTGATTGTGGACTTTATGGAATGCACAATACTTCTTGTCCTTCAGCTCCTCTTTGGATGGGATCTTGTGATCCAAGCGCACGTACTTCGCCTCGATCAAGTCATTAAAGATAAGATAGGCGTTTTTCGCGTCGTACGTGTACGACTTGTATTCGGGCTTGGTCCATGCAAAAGACTGAATGGTGATTGACTCGCGAGTGATTTTGAGATTCTTTAGTTTGTAGCCAATGGCTTCCCAGTCAGTTCAACCGCTCTGATGTCTTCATAGTCCTGCGCGGCCTCCGACTCTTCCTGCCACTGGTAATATGGATCGTACATGGAGCATTGGAGGCTTATTGCCCCCACTGTCCTGTTTCTTCCTGGTACGTATGTCCCCTTGGAGGCATTTGCCTTCTCATCCATTTCATTGAGTATCGGCTCATAACTGCCGACCTTGTTGATCAGGTCGCCCATGGTGCTTCAGCCTTTGGCGGTGCTCGAGTCCACGGACAGCCAATTTAATGGCTTCCTACTCAGGTAGGAGGAAGTCACACTTAGCTTGTTGGAGTTTGAAACGCTGGAGGAAAGAGACTCCTGACTCCATGCACTGCTGGCTCATTTGAGTGAGGGAGTCAAGGCCGACCTCTAGCTCAATGGTACCGTAGTTTTCCCAAAACAACCTCTCCATGGTGGGCCAGTCCGCAATGGACCCTGGCTTTAACCTAGAGTACCAACTGAAAGCAGCTCCGGACAGAGAAGTCCCGAAGAGCTTGAGCTTGAGGATGTCATTGTTCCCATATTGGCAGCACTGAACTTTAGTTTGTAGCCAATGGCTTCCCAGTCAGTTCAACCGCTCTGATGTCTTCATAGTCCTGCGCGGCCTCCGACTCTTCCTGGCTCTGGTAATATGGATCGTACATGGAGCATTAGAGGCTTATTGCCCCCACTGTCCTGTTTCTTCCTGGTACGTATGTCCCCTTGGAGGCATTTGCCTTCTCATCCATTTCATTGAGTATCATCTCATAACTGCCGACCTTGTTGATCAGATCGCCCATGGTGCTTCAGCCTTTGGCGGTGCTCGAGTCCACGGACAGCCAATTTAATGGCTTCCTGCTCAGGTAGGAGGAAGTCACACTTAGCTTGTTGGATTTTGAAACGCTGGAGGAAAGAGACTCCTGACTCCATGCACTGCTGGCTCATTTGAGTGAGGGAGTCAAGGCCGACCTCTAGCTCAATGGTACCGTAGTTTTCCCGAAACAACCTCTCCATGGTGGGTCAGTCCGCAATGGACCCTGGCTTTAACCTGGAGTACCAACTGAAAGCAGCTCCGGACAGAGAAGTCCCGAAGAGCTTGAGCTTGATGATGTCATTGTTCCCATATTGGCCGCACTGAACTTTAAAGCATGACATATGAGTTGCTGCATCTTCCTTTGTTTCCCTAGAGAAGGTAGTGAAGACAATATTCTTGAAGCCATGGGGAAAAGGATACTGCGCCACACTGTCAGGGTAAGGGTCGCGATACTGCAAGTCAGCATCAACTTTTTTGGTTTGTTCCCTGACGATGGATGATATAAGCTGGCGCCAGTCGGCTGCAATCACAGGTGTAGATTCGCCCCCTTCTTCATGGTTAGGCCATGCAGAAAAAATGGCGGCCTGACCAACATTCTTGGGAGTTGGGCTAGGATAAGCAACAAACGGGTCTTCTGGTGTCCCGCTTCCTTGGCGTGGCGCGTTGTTGAATCCCTTGAAGGGAACAGAAGAACCACGCGGGGGCGGATTCTTTGAAATGCCTGCCCCTAGCGCGAGCTGCGGGGTCTTTTGAGCCCCGAATTTTGGATTTCCCCTGGAGCTCTCATTTGGCGGGATATACTTGGATGTTCCCTCGTTCGCGCTTGTGCCAGTAGGCTCTAGGGTGAGATTCTTTGGTGCTTGTGCCCTCATCCAATCTTCAACTTCAAGGACCCGCAAGCTTAGCCGGTCCTGTTTCTCCTTGAATTCGTCTAGTTTTTCTAGACTATTCTTGCTTCCAAAGAATGAAGCATTTTGCTGGTCCTGCAGCTTGGTATCGTGGCCGTCTACGCGACGAGTTTGCTCATCCACTGTCGCGCGAGTGCGAGACAGGATCTCTGCATTTTGCTTCATGGTTTCCGCGTTCTGGTCTAGATCCATGTGGATCCGCTAGAGGCTACCTTCGATGAGGCCCTTGGTTTCTATGAATTCGCCCGCTAGTTGGCCATAATCCTCACTGAGTGTGGTGAGTTTGTCATGGTTGGCCTTCCAGAGGGCTCTGTCTTACTTGACCTGCTCAGTTAGGTCAGCGACACTTTGTTGAGTGGCGGAGCCTTGGGTTGTCAAGTCATGGATTTGACCCTGGAGCATTGCGAACATCTGGGAGATTCGTTCCATAGACGGAGCAGAATTTGTGTCTTTGGTCGGCTGAGAGTCTGCCATGGCGGTTTCGCTGAAGTTTAAATTGCCAAACTGAGCGAGAACCTGCTCTTGAGTAAGGGATCGGCAAACCGCGCTGTTATGGAGCTTGTACGGTAATGATCTGTGCTTGAGACAAGAAGGCTGATGCTTCCTGTATGGTGTCTCCTCAGATTTTCCTATATTGTTACGCTTGTACTCCCTCGTCCCACTGGACGTACCAATGTTTTGGCCACGATCCTCTACGCGCGGAGCAGAGGTGAATAGCGAACAAAGAGAAGGGGGAGTGTTGCGGGCGTACCACCTCGCGGACGAGGAAATAGTGACGGATGTGAGTGCAAGATCTAAACTTCTTAGTCAAGCAGGGGGTTCCAGGTGCCACCTCAGATAAGGAATTTACGAGCACAAGGCGGTCGATACTCACGGCGGCACGAGCAGAGCAACTATAGGGAAGATTCAGAGGAATCGGGGTGAGTCCAGGAGGGCTCTATAACTAAGGCGGCAGTGCACTTAGTTAGGTTTAGGGTTTCGAAGTAGCTCGAAAGGAATTGGGTTGTATTTTGTTTGTATTTGAGTGATTGTGTTGAGAGAGAGAGAGCTTTCTGTAAACCTTCGAGCCTCTTATATAATGGAGCTTGACTTGCCGCAGAAGAAAGATAATCAGAATCCAAGTTGGACTCTGTAACGTAAAGTATAAGGGCACTATTCCTCCCATGCGGACCAACCTTCTTGTGACACATGTCCAGTTCGTACACTCCAGTTAGAATAGGTCACCGCTACCGTGTTGCTCAATTATAGACTCCTATGCGAATTGGAATTAAGAGCAATCTTATCCCGCGGGGTGTCACAGTCCTTGTGGAAAACTAATCTCGCGCGAACCGTAGACTCAAACCAACTCGCGGGCCTTTCTAGCTCGTGGGCCAAAAGATGGCTTTTTAATTAATAAGGGTCACAAGAATTGGCCCAAAACGTGTCAAAGACTGGTAAAAGTCTAAAACGATTATTGTAATGCGCGCGGACTCCACATGTGTCTTCCTCGCGAAGTCTCTCACGCGAACTGGCGAACCAGTTCGCCAGCTCGCTTAGATGTATTCCGCCTCGCCTAAGCGAAATGCCAAAATCATTCTGCGCGAAGGCATTCCGCGTGCGAGCTCTGTATTTTGCGCGAAGAGCGCATGGTCCCTACTCCGCGCTAAGTCATTCCGCGCGGGCTATGTGTTTGACGCGAAGTCCTTATACGGGCGAGATCCGTACTCCGGACGGAGTCATTCCGCGCGTAGACCTTGTAATTCATCTTGCGTGGTCTTGCTGGCGGGCCATAATTTGTAAACTTAAAGAACTTGGGCTCGCCGGCTGTGACGCGGGCCAGAGACGTAACTAATATTCACATAGACATTTTACAGTCCAGTAAAGTATTATTACTTGGACAAAAATGTCATTTGGCTCAAACACCAACATCCTTAAAATCACCCTCCATAGTCCTAACAACTGCATTTTAACTCATTAACCACCATAAATCACAAATCCTATAAAAATCTAAAACCTATACAAAACTCCTCAAAAAATTCCAAACTACACATCATTAAACTCCCCTCGAGAAAACACATCTAAAATCATAAAAATCCCCTTAACAGTGGCGGCCGGCGGCCGACTCCGGCGACCTCCAATGCCTACAAAAAAATTTGACAGTACATTCCTCTCAAACTCCTCTACAACTTTGCTGACTAACACAAAGTCTAATTCCGAGCTTAACTAAGGCAATCGACTTAAAACAGAAATTATTGCCCTAGAATTTTTAAAAAATGTTTTCTCCTTGTCAGTGAGCTGTGGCTTGGTTGGTTAAGGTGTTTAACTGACAACTTTGAAGTCATAGGTTCAAACCTCACGAAAATTTTTTTAAAAATAAAAAAAAATCAATGATTTCTCCTTACCCAGGCCAAATCGAACTGAAATCTTCCGAGGGATTGAAGCACGGGAGGAGAGCTTCCAAACGAGCCAAGCCGCTCCGGCTATGGTGGCCGGAGGAGGGAGTTCCGGCGACGGAGAGCTACGGGCAGCCGGAGCTTCCAGGCGCGATTGCTTCTTCACGGCTGCGCTAGGGAAGCTGCCACTAGTTCAGGAAGGAAGAGGGAACAAGGGCCGACCGATAGAGACTAGTGTGGCGGTCTATGGTGGCCGGACGGCTGCGATCGAGCTCGGGAAGTTTTCCGAGCAGAGGGAGAGGGAGAGAGAATCAGGAGGGAGGAGAGAGAAAAGAGAGAAGAGAGGAAAAACTGGGCTTGGCCTAACCGGTCCAATACCACACATATAACCCAACTCTAAAATTTAACACCCCAAAATAATATCTTATAAAACTTACCTTTTTACTAGCTAAAATTTATCATTTTACCATCGATAATTATTTCTACTACGAATAATTTTTCTGAAATAATTATTCATCAACACCCCTCTAGGGACCTTTGAAATTATGTACTTATTTATGAAGACGGTAAAACTCTTATTAACACTAGTAAATAAAGTAAAAATTTAAGAGTCGGGACGTGACAGAAAATTTGGAGAAATGATGTACTCATAAATATCTATAAACTGAATGGTCAATATGTGGATATAAGATCGAAATGTGGGATAAACCGAAAAGTCCTTATTAAGTCCTCAACTTAAGAGTTCTTATTAGAAGAGTTTCCTAGATTCAGTAGCTAGCCTCGACTGGTACGAAGAGCTGACTCTAGGTTGAGTAGGTTCCTCCGGCAGATCCATAGTTCCTTAATTTGATGAAGTGAGCCACCGTCACCGACACAACCAGCACACCCAGACACAACACCGCATAGCACCGACGAGCCAGCTTCCCCAACAATCCTTCCACTATCACCATGGCTTCACTCTCTGACCTGTTTTCTTTTTCGCCTTTGTGAAAGACTTGGTGATTGCATGTGAAGTCGTATGGGGTGTTATATAAATGCGCCCCAGAAGGGTACATGGAATTTGGATCAGTGAGACGAAGAACAAGAGGCTTATAGAAGGAAGAAGCCGCTGGAAATCAGAATAAAAACAGGGACTGAAGGCAGTTATTGTCGTTTTGCAACAAACTTTAACTCTGAAATAGAAAGCTACGGTTTTCCAGAGTCTAATTACAACAGCAAAATTGGTTTCTTGGGGTGTCAACACACTCAGACTTCGACGTTGAGGATGAGCCATATCTATCTGCTAGTAACCATATTTGTTGATTGATGATCTGTGCTGGAGTTCAAGCAGTGGTTTTGTCACGCCCCGAACCTTAATTTTTACCTTTATTATTGGCATAGCGGTAATAAAATTTTTACCGTGTTCGTCACTAAGTGTGTAATTTAATTAGTTCCTAGAGGGTGTTGAGGGACTAATATTTTGAGGGAATTATTCTAAGGAAGAAATTTTGACGACGGTAAAAAATGGTAATTTTTGCTAGTAAAAGGTAATTTTATTGGGGTATTATTTCGGGGTGTTGAATTTTGGATTTTTGGATTTATAGAGGGTTGTTGGACCGGGTGGGCTAAAGGCCCAAGTTCTTTTTCTTTCTCCCGATTTTTCTCTCCCGCACCCGATTTTCTCCTCTCTACACCCAGGAAACTTCCGGCCGACCGTCCGCCGCCGTCCGGCCTCCGTTCGCCGCCGGACCGGTCCCGTTCGAACGGTCTCCCTCCCAGCTACATTTCTAGACCGGTGGCAGCCTCCCTAGCGCCGCCGTGAGGGAGAAACGCCACCCGAAAGCCACGGCTGCCAAACCGGTTTTCTCGCCGGAACTCCCTCCTCCGGCTGCCATATCCGGCGAGCCAAAGCCCAAAAGGAAGCCCTCCTCCCGTGCTTCAATCCCTCCAAAGGGCTCGCTCCGTCGTGAGCTAGGTAAGGAGAAATCAGAATTTGAAATTTCTAGGGCTTTTTGTGTATTTCCGTTCGATTGATGTGCTTAGGCTTAGAATTGGAGTTTGTGGTAGTTAGGAATGTTGTAGAGGAGGTTGAGAGGAAGATTCTGTCAAAATTTGGTGACCATTGGAGTCGCCGGAAAATGGTGCCGGCCGCCGCCGAGAAAATGTTTTTGGTGGAGAAAAATGTGAGGAGTTTAATGGAATAAGTTTTAGAATTTTTGGA
This sequence comes from Fragaria x ananassa, assembly GCA_034370585.1. Taxonomy (NCBI): domain Eukaryota; kingdom Viridiplantae; phylum Streptophyta; class Magnoliopsida; order Rosales; family Rosaceae; genus Fragaria; species Fragaria x ananassa. The sequence continues at coordinate 22,420,040 of CP139764.1, forward strand.
GGAGTTTTGCATAGGTTTGAGATTTGTTGAAGTTTAGTATTTTTGGCGGATTATTAATTAATAATCCGGCCATTGGATTTTATTTGGTGAAAAGTGTTTTTCGAGGTTGTCGGTAAAATTTGTAGAGTTTTGAGGTTGGCAGTGGATTTAAGATTTTGGAGTGTTTGGCTTGGTTGAGCGCGAAGCATATTTAATTATGCATGTTTTGCATTTAAACGTCGATGTTTCATTTAAGGTTTTATGTATATGGAACAGGACGCGAGGAGGCTCGAGCAGAGGAGACCTCCGACCGACGTCAGGCTTAGGCTTAAGTTGTGAGTGGACCTTTGTTTTGAATATTATATCTGAAATGCTTTATCATTTGATTGATTTTTCTGTTATCGGATATTTCCCGAAATTGAGAATTTCGGTGGATTTTACTCGAGGTACAATTCCGAGAATAGTATGTAAGAGAATAACCGAAATTGAGAATTTCGGTGAGTATGTATATATATCCATATTTGAATGATTATGAGAATAATATGTATATGAGGGAATGCTAGCTAGCTATACGTGCTTTTCCGCCATACTGAGGTAAAATTCCATTATGGCGCAACGTGAGCGTTAGACGTAATCGTTGTAGCCCTATATAAAAATAATAATTTATATAGGGGATATGCGCGTATATTTATACACCGTGCTTTTCCGCCATACTGAGGTAAAATTCCATTATGGCGCAACGTGAGCGTTAGACGCAATCGTTGTAGCCCTATATAAAAATAATAATTTATATAGGGGATATGCGCGGATATTTATACACCGTCTTTTCCACCATAATGAGGTAAAATGCCATTATGGTACAACGTGAGCGTTAGACGCAAGCGTTGTAGCCTTGTGTGAATTTTCTATTTGTTTGAGTTGTTTCAAGAAAATTCATACAAGGGATATGACGAGTGTAATACATACATATTTTATTTTAGCCTGAGAGGCTGTATTTTATTGAGCGATTACCACTCGGCCGCTTTCCCCCATATGCGAGGTACAATTCCGGTGTGGGGTGATGTGAGCGTTAGACGCAAGAATAGTAGCTTCGTATGATATCTACTTTATTCAAGTTGTTCATAGATATCATGCCAAGGGTCAGGCGAGTGTGCATACATACTATATATATAATATCCAGGCCTGAGAGGCAGTTTCTTAAAGTTTGGGGGTTCTAGCCAGGCTGGACCCCAGTTCAGAATCATTCCAGTGGTGTTCGTGTTTTTGCCACTGTGGAAAGTATTTCTTTTGGGGAAATATTTATTTGTTGCCAGATCAGTTTTGTCCACTCACTCTGACGTGTTAAATATTTTTCCCCTGGGCTCTTCGTTTTTAAAATGCCCAGTCTGCAGAGTTCGCGTGAGGTCCAGCAGGAGACGTCGAGGCATAGTGACCCAGCTATCAGCTACATTTCGCCAGTAGGTTACCTGTTTAATCTAGTAGGAGTTTGTTAGCTTCCGTTGTATTTTATTTTATTTTTTTTAGTAGCTCTGAATACTATTGGAATTCTTATGTTGTATTCTTACTACTTTTGGAGTGTAGCTGAAGATTTATCTGTTTTGGATTAAAAGGTGATTCGTAAGTTTTTAAGTTAGGGTTGTCCATTTTCGAGGGAGGTTTGCTGAGTCTTCTGTAAATTTTCCTTGGAGGTGGTCCCCGCAGGACTCATCTCGGGTTTCGGGGTGAAATTCGGGGTGGGTCGTGTCAGTTGGTATCAGAGCTCTAGGTTTCATCTTCTGTTTCTTATTCACTATCGTATTTGCCTAAGTAGCCATAGTGTCTATAGAGTGATGATCCGACCGTGGCGGATTCATCGGCAGTTTTCTGCTTTTGATACTATGTGTTATTGGGTATGTGTGATAGTTCTGTTAGTCTTGTGGACAGACTACTTAATATCTTCTTCCCTTGGGTACTATGCCTCCTAGGTGCCGACCCCGTGTAGCCTTCTCGACCAACGCCAGTGAGGGTGATGAGGTTAGAGGATTGGTTGTTTCGATTGGGAGCATGCTGAGAGGTGTGTTAGATAGAGTTCAGCAGCCTCAGTTTGTGAAGAAGAAGGATGTCTTCGATGCTGGTGCAATTGAGTTCAAGGGCGCCAAGGGACCCCTTGATGCGCACGCTTGGTTAGATAAGATGGAAATGGCTTTTGAGAGCACTGAACTGCCGGAAGAAAAGAAAGTGAAGATGGCAGTGACTTTTCTGGATGACTCAGCGCATCACTGGTGGATCCTTGCTAGCAGAAATCGTGGTGGTGCTCAAGACATGACTTGGGAGGAGTTAAGGCGCTCTTCTTGGGTCAGTATTTCGGTCACGCTCAGCGTATCAGGATTCAGTCGGATTTCCTGAACATGAAGAAGGGGGATGATGAGGGTGTCATCGAGTTTGAGCAGAGGTTCACTTCCTTGAGCTACCATGTGCCCTATTTGATTCCTGATGAGAGGACCAGGATTGACATGTTTGTTGGAGCTCTTGGCGGGGTCTATGCAGACAAGATGGTCGGTGGCATTTACCCGACTTTTCTTGATGCGGTTACTGCAGCCATGGCCATTGAGACCAGGAGAACTTTTAGTGCACGGCCTAGAGATTTCGGTGGTCCCAGCCAGGGTCCATCGAAGAAGGCCGCTTCCTCATCAGCTTCTGGATCTTCAGCGGGCAGTGGTAGTAGTGGAGGATCAGGTTCTGGTTCTCGGGGTAGATTTGGAGGACGTTTTAGGAGACCCTCCAGGAGCCAGTTGGGCAGGCAGCAGGCCGGTCAGTTTAGTGCTGGTGGTAGTTCCCAGTGGGGATCTTCTAGTGGTCAAGCTTTCTCTTTTGGTCAGCAGCAGTCTTCTGGATGCTTTGAGTGTGGTGGTCTGGATCGTTTCAGGAGAGACTGTCCTTTGTTGGCACAGAGGACCGCCCCTTCTCAGTAAGGCAGTCAGTTTTTAGCTAGAGGTGGTCCAGCAGCCAAGGGTGGTTCTCAGCAGGGGAGTGGTCAGCGTGGACGTCCCATGACTCGCGCTAGACTCCATGCTATGACCCAGCAGGAGGGTCGTACTTCCCCAGATGTCATCATTGGTACGTTGTTAATTTTTGGTCAACCAGCATTTGTTTTAATTGACCCTGGAGCAACGTATTCATTCATGTCTAGTAGATTCGCTCTCCATGCCAATGTGCTATCATCGTCTCTTCCAGGCGAGTGGCACGTATCTCTTCCCTCTGGTGAGGTGATGAGAATAGCTTGGGTGTTTAGTGGTTGTGAAGTTTTGGTGGAAGGAGCTTAGTTTAAGGCAGATTTAATCCCTTTAGATATGGTGGATTGTTTCCGAAAAGAAGTGGTGTTTCGGAGCCCGGATGGATTGGAGGTTGTGTTTCAGGGGGAAAGAGATGTGATTTCGAGTTGCCTGATTTCAGCTGTGGCTGCCAGGAGATTGTTAAGCAAAAGCTGTCAGACATTCTTAGCTCATGTTGTGGATGCAAGTATAGGAGTGATGGAAGTGGGAGACATTCCTGTAGGAAGAGAATTTCCGGACGTGTTTCTCGAGGAATTGCCTGGTTCGCCTCCTGTAAGGGAGATAGACTTTTCCATTGAGTTGCTTCCTGGATCTATGCCTATCTCTCAGGCACCTTACAGAATGGCTCCAGCGAAATTGAAAGAGTTGAAGACTCAATTGCAGGAGTTGGTAGATAAGGGTTTTATTCAGCCTAGCATGTCTCCATGGGGTCCGGTGTTATTTGTTAAGAAGAAGGACGACACCATGAGACTATGCATTGATTATAGGAAGCTGAATCAAGTCACTGTGAAGAATAAGTACCCGTTGCCTCGCATTGATGATTTGTTCGATCAGTTGAGAGGTGCCTCGGTGTTCTCAAAGATTGATTTAAGATCTGGTTATCATCAGTTGAGGATTCGGGATAGTGACGTAGCCAAGACTGCTTTTCGATCACGCTATGGTCATTATGAGTTTGTCGTAATGCCTTTTGGACTTACTAATGCACCCGCGACGTTCATGGATCTCATGAATAGGGTGTTTAGTCCATATCTTGATCGTTTCGTGATCGTATTCATAGATGATATTTTGGTTTACTCAAGAAATGAGAAGGAGCATGCCAAGCATCTAAGAATAATATTGCAGACTTTGGAAAAGTCGCAGTTATTTGCTAAGTTTAGCAAGTGTGAGTTTTGGCTAGATGAAGTGGGGTTCTTGGGTCATGTGATTTCTGCAGATGGAGTTAGTGTGGATCCCCAAAAGGTGGAAGCAGTGTCGAATTGGAGAAGACCCACCACTGTGACAGAGATTCGTAGTTTCTTGGGTTTAGCAGGTTATTATCGGCGCTTTGTAAAAGACTTTTCGAAGATTGCAGCTCCACTAACTAGATTGACCAGAAAGGGAGTCAAGTTCGAATGGTCAGATCAGTGTGAGCAAAGTTTTCAAGAATTAAAGGATCGTTTGTCTAGTGCTCTTGTTTTGGCACTTCCAGACGATAGTGGGGAGTATGTGGTGTTTTGTGATGCTTCTAGACGAGGTCTAGGTGGAGTGTTGATGCAGCATGATCGAGTGATTGCCTACGCTTCTAGGCAATTGAAGTCGCATGAGGTGAATTATCCCACTCATGATTTAGAGCTTGCAGCTGTGGTTTTTACTCTCAAGTTGTGGAGACACTATCTTTATGGAGCCAAGTGTCAGATTTTTTTTACCGATCACAAGAGTCTTCGGTATGTGTTCACACAAAGGGAGTTGAATTTGAGGCAAAGAAGGTGGATGGAGTTGTTCAGTGATTATGATTGCACGATAGAGTATCATCCTGGAAAAGCTAATGTGGTAGCTGATGCTCTTAGTCGCAATCCCTCAGTGTCTTTGTTTCACTTGAGGATGGTTCGAGTTCCATTTCTTTGTGAGCTGCGGGCTACAGGGGTGGATTTAGCGGTGGATGAAGTGGGTGCTTTGATAGCCAGTTTTCATGTGAGGCCAGTTTTGGTTGATAGAGTGCGGGAAGCACAGTATAATGATCCTTCCATAGTTCAATTGATGGAAAGAGCTTCGAATGGAGCCGCAGCCGATCATTTTTTCAGTTAGAAGAGATGGGACTCTATTGTTTAAGAACCGGCTATGTGTTCCAAAAAGAAATGTAGAGTTGAAGAGTGAGATTATAGAGGAAGCTCATAGTTCTGCATATGCTGCTCATCCGGGTAGCACAAAAATGTATCGGATTTTGAAGGATTATTATTGGTGGCCTAACATGAAGAGGGAAATTGCAGCTTTTGTGAGTAGGTGTCTGAATTGTCAGCAAGTGAAAGCTGAAAGGCAGAAACCTTTAGGGTTGCTTGAGCCGTTGCCTATTCCAGTGTGGAAGTGGGACCACATCACTATGGATTTTGTCTTCAGTTTACCTCGTACCCGTGAAGGGCATGACGGTATTTGGGTGATAGTGGATAGACTCACTAAATCTGCTCATTTCTTGCCGGTGTGAAAGAAGTTTTCGTGGGATAATTTGGCTGAGCTGTTTGCAAATGAAAAGATCAAGGTGGTCAGAGATAGACTCAAGGCTGCTCAGAGTAGGCAAAAGAGTTATGCCGATGTCACAGGAAGGACCTTGAGTTTCAAGTAGGTGATTGGGTGTTTCTGAAACTATCTCCTTGGAAAGGGGTAGTACGTTTTGGCAAGCGTGGGAAGCTTAGTCCGAGGTATTTTGGGCCTTATGAGATAATAGAGCGAGTTGGCTCTCTTGCTTATCAATTAGCCTTGCCTCCAGAGTTAGCTAGGATACATAATGTGTTTCATGTATCCATGCTTCGCAAGTATACTGCCGATCCTTCTCATGTGCTGTAAGAGCAGCCGATTAGTCTGCAGAAGGATTTGTCCTATGAAGAAGAGCCGGTTCAGATTCTAGATCGGAAGGAGCAAATGCTTAGGAGCAAGTCAATTCAGCTCGTCACAGTGTTTTGGAGAAGCCACCAAGTAGAAGGAGCTACTTGGGAGCCAGAAGAGCAGATGAGGCAGCAGTATCCTTATCTCTTTGAGTAGCATGTTTGTAAATTTCGAGGACGAAATTTTTATAAGGAGGGGAGAATTGTCACGGCCCGAACCTTAATTTTTACCTTTATTACTGGCATAGCGGTAATAAGATTTTTACCGTGTTCGTCACTAAGTGTGTAATTTAATTAGTTCCCAGAGGGTGTTGAGGGACTAATATTTTGAGGGAATTATTCTAAGGAAGAAATTTTGACGACCGTAAAAAATGGTAATTTTTGCTAGTAAAAGGTAATTTTATTGGGGTATTATTTCGGGGTGTTGAATTTTGGATTTTTGGATTTATAGAGGGTTGTTGGACCGGGTGGGCTAAAGGCCCAAGTTCTTTTTCTTTCTCCCGATTTTTCTCTCCCGCACCCGATTTTCCCCTCTCTACACCCAGGAAACTTCCAGCCGACCGTCCACCGCCGTCCGGCCTCCGTTCGCCACCGGACCGGTCCCGTTCGAACGGTCTCCCTCCCAGCTACATTTCTAGACCGGTGGCAGCCTCCCTAGCGCCGCCGTGAGGGAGAAACGCCGCCCGAAAGCCACGGCTGCCGAACCGGTTTTCTCACCGGAACTCCCTCCTCCGGCCGCCATATCCGGCGAGCCATAGCCCAAAAGGAAGCCCTCCTCCCGTGCTTCAATCCCTCCAAAGGGCTCGCTCCGTCGTGAGCTAGGTAAGGAGAAATCGGAATTTGAAATTTCTAGGGCTTTTTATGTATTTCCGTTCGATTGATGTGCTTAGGCTTAGAATTGGAGTTTGTGGTAGTTAGGAATGTTGTAGAGGAGGTTGAGAGGAAGATTCTATCAAAATTTGGTGACCATTGGAGGTCGCCGGAAAATGGCTGCCGGCCACCACCTCCGGCGGCGCCGCTGCCGAGAAAATGTTTTTGGTGGAGAAAAATGTGAGGAGTTTAATGGAATAAGTTTTAGAATTTTTGGAGGAGTTTTGGATAGGTTTGAGATTTGTTGAAGTTTAGTATTTTTGGCGGATTATTAATTAATAATCCGGCCATTGGATTTTATTTGGTGAAAAGTGTTTTTCGAGGTTGTCGGTAAAATTTGTGGAGTTTTGAGGTTGGCAGTGGATTTAAGATTTTGGAGTGTTTGGCTTGGTTGAGCGCGAAGCATATTTAATTATGCATGTTTTGCATTTAAACGTCGATGTTTCATTTAAGGTTTTATGTATATGGAACAGGACGCGAGGAGGCTCGAGCAGAGGAGACCTCCGACCGACGTCAGGCTTAGGCTTAAGTTGTGAGTGGACCTTTGTTTTGAATATTATATCTGAAATGCTTTATCATTTGATTGATTTTTCTGTTATCGGATATTTCCCGAAATTGAGAATTTCGGTGGATTTTACTCGAGGTACAATTCCGAGAATAGTATGTAAGAGAATAACCGAAATTGAGAATTTCGGTGAGTATGTATATATATCCATATTTGAATGATTATGAGAATAATATGTATATGAGGGAATGCTAGCTAGCTATACGTGCTTTTCCGCCATACTGAGGTAAAATTCCATTATGGCGCAACGTGAGCGTTAGACGTAATCGTTGTAGCCCTATATAAAAATAATAATTTATATAGGGGATATGCGCGTATATTTATACACCGTGCTTTTCCGCCATACTGAGGTAAAATTCCATTATGGCGTAACGTGAGCGTTAGACGCAATCGTTGTAGCCCTATATAAAAATAATAATTTATATAGGGGATATGCGCGGATATTTATACACCGTCTTTTCCACCATAATGAGGTAAAATGCCATTATGGTGCAACGTGAGCGTTAGACGCAAGCGTTGTAGCCTTGTGTGAATTTTCTATTTGTTTGAGTTGTTTCAAGAAAATTCATACAAGAGATATGATGAGTGTAATACATACATATTTTATTTTAGCCTGAGAGGCTGTATTTTATTGAGTGATTACCACTCGGCCGCTTTCCCCCATATGCGAGGTACAATTCCGGTGTGGGGTGATGTGAGCGTTAGACGCAAGCATAGTAGCTTCGTATGATATCTACTTTATTCAAGTTGTTCATAGATATCATGCCAAGAGTCAGGCGAGTGTGCATACATACTATATATATAATATCCAGGCCTGAGAGGCAGTTTCTTAAAGTTTGGGGGTTCTAGCCAGGCTGGACCCCAGTTTAGAATCATTCCAGTGGTGTTCGTGTTTTTGCCACTGTGGAAAGCATTTCTTTTGGGGAAATATTTATTTGTTGCCAGATCAGTTTTGTCCACTCACTCTGACGTGTTAAATATTTTTCCCCTGGGCTCTTCGTTTTTAAAATGCCCAGTCTGCAGAGTTCGCGTGAGGTCCAGCAGGAGACGTCGAGGCATAGTGACCCAGCTATCAGCTACATTTCGCCAGTAGGTTACCTGTTTAATCTACTAGGAGTTTGTTAGCTTCCGTTGTATTTTATTTTATTTTTTTTAGTAGCTCTGGATACTATTGGAATTCTTATGTTGTATTCTGACTACTTTTGGAGTGTAGCTGAAGATTTATCTGTTTTGGATTAAAAGGTGATTCGTAAGTTTTTAAGTTAGGGTTGTCCATTTTCGAGGGAGGTTTGCCGAGTCTTCGGTAAATTTTCCTTTGAGGTGGTCCCCGCAGGACTCATCTCGGGTTTCGGGGTGAAATTCGGGGTGGGTCGTGTCAGGTTTGGTGCATGCATACAAAACAGGGCAAATGGAACAAGGACGGGAACGGGAATTGAAACTTGGTAAATTCGTTTTAGCTTTGGAGAGTGACTTCTGGTAAGTAGGGTTTAGAGGCATTTTTTACAGAACAGATGATCAAAGTAGTGGTGGTAAAATAACGTTCACTATAGTATACATCTCCATTTCCTGCCAAATTTTGATGCGCATAAAGAAGAAAAGAAGTAAATGTAAATATACAAGGTATTGCAAAATCTATGACCATTAAGTGTCTTCAACTATGGCATCGCCGTCGTGGTTGTAATCATCATCGTCATGGTCGCTGTAACCATCAACCTCTAATGGCAATCAGGCAATGCAACTCAATGTCCAACTTGTAAGTCAACATATTTATACAGTACCTTATCTCTTATCAAATGAAAAGTCCTTGGGCGGTCCAATATTAATCTCGTGTTGTTCGCGAGTCGATTGAGAACCTCTAATTGTGGCATGACCGGAGTTGGGTTCATTGACCTCCATCCGATCATGTTCCACGTTCCCTAACTCGACATGGTGTTGGTGTTGGTGTTGGTGAGAAAACGAACCATCTATGTGGAGGTGGTGGGAGGGGGAGGGGAAGTCTGTTTCGTGACGTTGTTCGACGTCGAAATTTGATCTCCTCGGTGATGTGTGGAGCTATCCACCTCGCTGCGGTAGTGCCGTAGGAGGTGGATGGGGGATGCGTGGTGGGATGGAGTGCCTGGTCGGCTAGACATTGGGGTGATGGAGCCTTTGTTCTGTTTGATGTGCTTCTTAGCCGTGTGATGCCAGTTGCGTAGAGCTGTGGCTACTCTCTCGTTGAATATTGTTGGTTTCATAGTAGAGCCCATCTGCTCATGTCAGAGCACACAAAATGGTCAATTTCTATATATAGGATTCATATTGATTAATAATTGAGATCATAGTTTGATAACAGATGTGTTAAACTTTTGACTAGCGAATCGAACCTTCTTCGTGCAAATATATACTATTGAAACATGTATTATATTTTATGATTATAACATATGTAATATAAATAAAATCTGACCTGTGTGACAAGGGCATAAAGGGGGAGAGTGACATAACTGCAAAGAATTTGTACGAGGACCCTGAAATATCCACAATTATATATAGTTTGTGTTAGAACGTACACATTTCAATGTTAAAGGCTAGGAAATCAAAAATGCTTAGAAGGCCAAGTAAGTGATGAGACTCACCCCATTGAAACTCTGATGATGATATCCTCAATATGCTCATGAAAGCAAGATTTCAAACTAAATTCATACTGCAAATAAGGAAAAACAAGTAACAAATTACTATACCATTCTCTTTCATTTAAATGCTTAAATAACGTATGCGTCAAGCAAATTAAAAGACCAAAGAAATTTAGCTTACCCAACTCCATGCAAAGAAAGCAAGTTGGAAGGCATTCTGCAATTGACAGAAACAAAAAAACCAAGTTAATAACACATGATTAATTTTTAACTGTAATCTCACAACTATTGATAATCAAGTTCACATTTTCGAAGTTCAATTTATCGGCATTGGATTAGTTGTTATTAAGGTACCTGAAAGAGAACGAAGTTGATGAGGTAGAGAATGAGGCGAGGGCGATTGAACCAGAAGAGGTCATCACCAGGTTGAACAACTGGTGTACCCTTCACAACTTCTCCTCTTTCCTGAATTCTAAGACCCATCTTGGTTATGATCACTTGTAGCTTGGTTCCCACCAATAGAATAATCTGCATTAGTTCAAGTACATCGATCATCAACCAGTTAGATCTATCTATATATTGTAATGGTTTGAATTCACTGAAATCAGTAAGATATTTGAGAAGGAAGTGAGTTTGCTTACAATGAGTGGGATACAGGGTAACCAAATATACGAATACCAGCCTGCCAAAACAAATTCAAGTTAAGCTTGCAATACTAACGAGAATAACTACCACCATATAATTACGTGCTTGTCTAAATGCATGTAATACTGATTCATCAAAGATCGAGTAGAAATGTGTATCTTTTATAGATTTACTCACCATGAGTATTAAAGAGTAGAAAGATCACGGCAAAACACCAAATTGGAGGGCTGAAAGGTGAAGAACAAAGATGTTATTGATCACTTAAAATACTACTAACCCAAATTGGAGGACTGATTTAACAACTGATACAACTAAGTTCTATTGCAAGAAAAGAAAAGAACAAAATTACTACTAACCTGATTCCCACAACGACTTTGAAATCCTCTTCGAGTGATCTGTTTATGTACTTCTGGAAATTGAATTGTTGATGGCTTTGAGGCGCCAAATGTGCCTGAAATATTGTTTTACAATTAAACTCGTATGTATCATAGATCTCAATCACATATATGCATCTTTATATTATCAGTCAATTCTCGTGACTCACAATCTCTAAGTTATATGATTACACATATAATTTTACACACCAAAAAAAAAAAAACTTTGTAATTAAAGTGCATACATACCATGATAAATCCATGCCGCAAGGTCAAGTAATCAACTTTGGGAACTGATCTAACAAATTGTCTGAAAAAACAAACCTGCAATCACAAATAAAACAGAAATAAATAACTGAAATAAATCAAAATAATATGAATAAGGTCATACATATAAAACGAATCAAAAAGTCAACTGTATGAAAGTGATCGAAGTATAAGAAAATGAAACACAAACACTCGTGAAATTAAAATAGAAAATCAAACAAGGTGTCCCAATAGGAGAAAGTCAGACTAATAGAAAAGGGGAGGGAGGATTAATTTGTCCCGGGTTACGATCCTTTCCTTATCTCAAGTGCCATTCCTGTACCGTCACTGTACTCTTCGGTCAAACACTGGTACAAAATTAATATTGTTCGGGGAATTATAATCTAGACCAATTGATATCACATCTGGGTCTTTAACTCTTTATTAGGTCTTTAGATCCTTAACCTCTTGACCGACTCAAACAATGGAGCTAGGTTTTAACCAGTGGAGGTTGTATTGAGAAATCCAGCTATCTCGTCGTTCTGTTTTCCTTAATTGGAAGCTTCTTCGAAGAATATTTAGGGTTTTGTTTTTCTGGGAATGTCTAGAAGAGTCTTGGGAGTACTCGTGTTGAATTCAAAAGCCTTGTATTGAGAAATCCAGCTATCTCGTCGTTCTCTTTTCCTTAATTGGAAGCTTCTTCGAAGAATATTTAGGGTTTTGTTTTTCTGGGAATGTCTAGAAGAGTCTTGGGAGTACTCGTGTTGAATTCAAAAGCCTTGTATTGAGAAATCCAGCTATCTTATCGTTCTGTTTTCCTTAATTTGAAGCTTCTTCGAAGAATATTTAGGGTTTTGTTTTTCTGGGAATGTCTAGAAGAGTCTTGGGAGTACTCGTGTTGAATTCAAAAGCCACAGCCAAAGCCATAACAAGCTGCGAACTTGATTCGAGTCTTTGAGAACTTCAGGATCATAATTTCAGATGCATATGCATGCATGAATAAAATTCAGATTCATGCTGACCCAGTTTTAATTTCTTCCCACCCCGCAAATGGGGCAGAAAGCGCTAGCTTTCCCACTACTGCCAAGAAAATCACTTTTCAAACAGATTGCTTTTGTACGTAGCCGATCGAATCTTCGTCTTCTACGTACGTCCATTCTGATGATTGCTTCCACACCAATTGTACTTAATTATCGTAATTAGAATAGGTAATACAAAACATCTAACCAAATTAAGCCGTCACTGTCGTGGACTAAAATGGCATCGGATAATATAATAATCTCCTAATGTTTCAATTATAGAATTAACCTTTCACTCTCATGGGAACCTTTGATTTATTTGTGTTACAATTAAGTCGGAAGGTTGAGACATTTTGATAGGCTAAAGAGCTGTGGATAGAGTACTCTACCATGGGAGATATATATAAACCCTAACATCTTAATCAAACGCTAACTTTAATATAGAATGAACAACTATTTGTGTCCTACTAGCTACTTAGAAGAATTTCATCATTTTGTGTTAATTGATTGAATGAAAGCTTAATTTGGGTCTATTGTGTTTATATATGTGTGTGTGTGTGAGAAAAGGATTTATTTCCTTAAGACTATCTAGCTACAGCACTGAAATCATGATTAGTTTACTTTAGAGTAAAAATGACTGCCACATTTGACCCAAACTAACAATTATTAAAGTTGTTTGATTAGCTTCTCTTCTAATTAACCAAATGCAGCATGTAAACATGTAAGAATTTATTTAACCCACGAATATCTATTCATAATCTAATAACATAACAAAGTATATAGCAAAATATTGAAAGTTGAAAGGAGGAAGAAGTTCTTACGTACAATCCACATAAGGAAAGGTGTTTTGGTCCAGTAGCTTAAATGCCTCCTTCCAAAAGAAGTGTCCCTTGCAAATCTGAATCGCTCTGGGTCTATCATACACAAAATGAAGCTCCAAATGAATTGACATTGTTCATAATCAAAATTACGGTCAGATTTGTGTATGACTCTACATGTTATTTTCAACCATTTATATCGTTTTCCACTACTGTACGTAAACTAAAACCAAAGTTAGTGATGAACTTCAACTCTAGTTGATTTATAAGTTTATACCTTAAAGAATTAGCTATTGGAGATTGATAATTGTAACTTTGTAAGATGTAGTAGTACTAACCGTGTGAGAATTGATATTCAGCCGTTCTTGTTTCCTTTTCCCACCTTTTCCAACTTCTCATCTGAACTCATCACCAAACAATCATTATTTAACCGTATATAACACTCCATTAGTTAACTAATTCGAAGTAATGAAATGAATGATTTGAAGTTGGTAGCAAATTACGTACCTTGGCTCTTCCTAAAGCCATAGTGAGGATGCAATAGAGCACGTGGAAAATAGCCAAGACGAAGATAAATATATGCAGCTGATGAATACCATCGGCAGATATGAATGGAACTTTTCCCTGCAAGTTTCAAACAAGAATGATCATCATTGAAGCTTTTTATGTCAAAAGAAGCCTAGATAGAAAATAAGATTTAACCACTTATAAATTGACCGATCAAAACATACAGTATACAAGAAAATGCACATAAAATTACAGAAATTAAGAGAGAATAATAACCAAAGTAATGAAATTTTAAACTTGTATGCACATTTCTTTACATGTTACTAAGATACCCAAATGGAATAACCAACTCGGGAATCATGGAAGTGGGAAAAACCGAGTTTGATTCTGTTCCCTGATAATTATAAGTTGTTTATTTTCATGCAAGAATCCATGGTTTTGTCTAATTCCTATATGAATCTAATGACCAATATAATGCATACGCTAGATGACAATTGCTATCTCTATAATCAGGTGTATGCGCAAAAAAAGGTTTATGAATTTTTTGCTATTTGTTCATGTAGAAACTAATAAAAGAGAACGAAAACAATAACATGGTATACGTATACGTATACTTAGATATTTCTATCTTTTCTACAAAAAAACAAATATTTATTTTAAGTGGTCGACATGCATTCATACCTTGATTGCACACTTGTCGGTGCCAGCAGCCGCCAAAACGCGGCGTATGCTTCTACCTCCATAACCAGATTCAAACGCCGCCAGCAGTCTCCTACTCGGGCTTTCAACCTCTTCTTCTTCCTCGATCTTAACCTCCTGCTTCTTGCTACACGGATGCCACGTGTTCCCCACTTTCTCCGATATGCATATGTTCGATATCGGACCCTGCCCGACGGTCAGCAGCAGCGATATGAACCCCAGTAGCATAAGCTCTGCATCGACCAAATCATAAACTCAATCTTTGATAACAGTTTAAGGTTGAATCTGAAGTACGTATGATGAAATTAAAGGGTCTTCTCTTACCTGATTTCACCTTTTCTAGTGCTTCAAATAGAGCTCGTTTGTGTTTATTCTTCAGCCACTGCAAATATTTGGTGTAAGATTTTAGTTTCCAGACCAGAGAAAGACGTACCCATAAATTTGGAGATTTGAACTGTTCTGGATATGGTTCACTAGCTCATTACGTACCTTTCCTATAAGTTCGAGTATGTGCTCGATGATGATTGAGATAAGAACCAAGACAAAACAGACGACGGCGACGGCCCATGTGGGCGTTTGCTCCAGCGATCTTCCAGAGGTTGATGCCGCCATTTAAGGTAATTCCGATCAACTTTCCCAATTGAAATGAAACAGCCTCAACATATGAAATGAAAGAACTCTAGCTAGCAGAGCGAGAGAGAGAGAGAGAGAGAGAGAGAGAGAGAGAGAGAGAAAGAGAGAGAGAAGGGTGGTGAAAGATGAAGGTGTGAGTTGAGGTTGCGGAAATTATAAGGGAGTCTAAGATGAACTCCAGGAACGAAAAACGGGAAGGGACTTGAGTGGAATATTTTGACTTTTGGGACGCGGTAAGGGGACTTGAAGAGAGAGACAGGCCGGTAAAGAGAGAAAGAGGCTAGCTAGCCAAGGATTTGAACGAGTCCTTGACTCCTTGATCAAATTTTCAAACAAAGTTTTCTTTGACTGAATTAATAATAATTGTTATCATCATTGAACCCTGGCCTTCTTCATTCGAGTATGTAGTGCAAGAAACTACACTGTTAATTAGCTTTAGTCCACTGAATGATGCAAAAGTGTTCGATCTTGTTCGCGTTGATATATAACAGTATTTTCGAGCATTTTAATCCAGTGAGGGATTCGACCATAACAATACTACGTTCAATCTATGAAACCTTAAACAATTAGTTAAGTGATAGCATATTACTCCGTGAATTACTTATTGGTGTACCGCATGCATCTTGCTTTATGTGGCAGGAGAAATTCTAAACTATATAAAATTATCATATATTAAAAAATATGTTTGTGCCACACACATGCGGTGAGATACAAATTATACCCGAGAAGAAAATGTTTTCACTCTTTAGAACTTTTAGCAAATTCTCAAGTTTGACAATTTTTCTCATATTTATCAAAAAGAAAAATAAACAAAAAATATTCTACCTTGTGTGGTTTTGCAATATCATCAGATGATGTGTAATATTAACAAACAGAGCTAATCCGACTAAGTATTATTGTATTCAAAATTAGCTCGCTGTTAATCAAATCTTGAGTCAACACTTTGCTTCAATACTTTCCTTGAGCTCAAAGAATGCAAAAGTCATAATTCATTCTTGTTCTCTCCCAGCCCTTGATTGGTAAGTGAAGCTGATCATGTCCCAATTCGATACGATAATATTAAGTATCCACATAAACCTAACAATAGACAGAAATATGACTCTCCTAAAACTACCCAGAAAGCTCCCATATCAGATGGAGCCAATTCTTTAGAGATATGCAATTGACTGAATGAGGGTGACAAGGGATTTAATTATTTATAAGAAGAAGTACCACGTCAATAATGCACACGTAAAAATAATATTTATACGCAACTATTGACTAATTGGTTTGTTATGTCCTACATAGAATTTGAACGATTCTCTTTGGGAATTTTAGAATTATAAACCTTGAACTGCAAAAATTAGTTAACAATCGAGGGAAAACGTATCTCACAATTTTCTACGATGTGGATACATTTCTTTTTTGATTCAAAAGACAGTTTTATTCTGAAGTAATAAATGCTCAAGGAGCATGGTTACCAAATAGAGCTTAAAAACAAGCATATCGCTCAGTACCATTTAGTCTAGCGACATAGTCTCCTCTTAATAAGTGAGAAGTTGTGAGTTCGAATCACGTAGTTATAATATTTACGTGATAAAAAAAACATATCGAAACACATTTAGAAATAGCTTAATCGAAACACATTTATAAGTTGTGGTCCACTTATTTGACATTTCATGCTTCGCATAATATCTTGAATCATCATTCAGTACTACTCCAGACAATTCAATAGTCTCATTTGTTCCAAAGTATCTATCTTTCAGCCTATCAAAACCTTCGGGATCCTAAATACGGAACCTAAACAGTCAGGGCTCATCAACGTGGCTCATAAGTGAGCCAGAATCCAAAACAAAGGCTGTAAAAGGAGTCCATATTAAAGCCCATCCCCATTTAGATTCCAAACCTCCATTGGGCCCCAAAGCAGAAGACCTACCACACACATCCGGAATTGGGTCTGAAGTAGGGCCTGGGCCTCGGGGTTGATTTGGGCACCCACCTAGAAGTGAGGCCCTCAGAAACTCCGCCACCCACCTTCTTCCTGATCTTGGTCACCGCCACCGCGTTATCTTGCAATGTATTCGCAGTCCAACATGCCATATGCAGCCATTCGAGAAACGCAACACTACAACTAGCCAATTCCAAATGAAATAGGATTTTCCCAAAGCTTCCTTCAATAGATCCATCACTTGGCTGTAGTATATCAACAACTCCCTTCATCGGCATCTTCCATTTATATCACCGCGCTTCCTCGATCACCAAATCGGCTCCTTCCTTATCAATTTCATTGATTTTGATTCGCGCCTGACTAGGTCGGATCCGGCCCGGATCTTCTTCCTTCTCAATGAGAATGCCCGAGGCCACACATCTCCAGTTCCATGGTTCATATCTTCTTCGAATAGCTATCGGGATGGAGACCAAGAAGTAGATGAGATCCCTCTATTTGGAATTGTGGTTGGGATCGATCACCAAAATTGGATTCTCAAGAACAACCGGTTGGGGTGTGGGAGCCTTATACAAGTGGCCATGAGAGGTTTGGTGTCGGAGAAACTCCAGTTTGGTGGCAGCGTAATTATGCGGTGGCCTTAGGGTTTTGGTGGCTGCGCTATAGAGCGGCAGCCTTAAGGTTTTGAGAAGTCAAGAGGAAGCCATCTCCCTATATGAGGATGTGGATACATAGATTATGCTCTATATATATATATATATATATATATATATATATATATATATATTATATTTATGCATATCATATTTTATGTCAAACTACTGTAGATTATTTAACGCAAAGCTGGTGCACTTACCCCCAAGCCTTAATTGATGAAAATCCTTAACAAAACTGTCGAATACAACGAGAGTCGACACATTTAGATTAAATTCTTGATTACAAGGATTTAAAATAATATTAGAATTAGACATTAACAAGTATTCAACCACAGATTGCTCTCGACTTGTGCAAATATGGTCATGTAATAAATTATATTTCCAAATATAAATTAGGGAAGCATTTTCTTCCGTATGAAATATATGTGAACAAATTTGACTGTTAATCAATGATATAAAATAGGAGTAAATACTTGTGACACCCTGTAGTTTACACCTAAAATCAGTTTTGTCCCTCACTTTTTTTTTTAAACTGGTATACCCCTATACTTTGAATTCTCGACTGATTTGCCCTTGTCGTCAAGTGAACCCGTTATGTAGCTGACGTGGCTAACATGTTGACACATGTATGAGACCAAGGTATTGAAATGACAATTTTACCCACAGAGCAATTCCAAACTCATTTTGAATCATCAACTTTTTCACTCTCCTCCTCTCCCTCTCCTCTGCCGCCCTTGACCACCACACCCTCCTCCTCTCCCCCCTCCCCTCCACCCCCTCTCTCTCCCAACCCGAATCCTTTTCAGAAACATCTGAACCCGACTCCGACCCATCTCCGGTACGCCGGAATCACCACCGCCGATATCGAAACCCTAAGCTCCGACTGAAGCTGCTCGTCACTCACCACCCACGTGCTCTGCATCTTGTGTATCTCATCAAACATAGCGTTGAAGCTCTTGAACCTCTCTTTCATCACCGGTTTCTGCACTTTCCCATGGTTGCTCAGCCCCTCGTGGCTCAAGAAACTCAGCAGCCGGCTCCACGTCTCTCTCTGGTAATTCTTGTGGTACTGCCGCAGCTCCGACGTCTCTCCATGTTCTCTCCTATAGTCAGGGGTATATTGGACATTTTATGTCGATGTTGCAGGTTTCTAGCTGAGTTGGAATCGCAAGATCGGTCATCTCAGCAACTTAACAGTCTTCTTTAACGGTCAATTGACGACAAGGGCAAATCAGTCGAGAATTCAAAGTATAGGGGTATACCAGTTTAAAAAAAAAAGTGAGGGACAAAACTGATTTTAGGTGTAAACTACAGGGTGTCACAAGCATTTACTCCTATAAAATACTATAATCGTCTATTAACCTATTGGACCGAAATCACTGATGGAAGTAGACACGAAATGATATACGTACACTACTAGAAAACGGCTCTTGGACAACGAAAACAAATCGTCGCCCTGTTAAAAAATTTCGTCGCCTAAGTACTTGGGCGACGACATGTCGTCGCCCAAGAAGTCGTCGCCAGAAGTGCGTCGGTCAAGAACTTGGCCGACGAAAACTCTGTACATCGTCGCCTAAGAGTATATCTTAGGCGACGACACGAATATCGTCGCCTGACAACTTTCTCGTCGCCCAAAAATATTCGTCGCCTAAGATTTAACACCTTGGCCAACGAAAAATTATTTCGTCACTTAAGATGTTATAATCTGGGGCGACGAAACTAAATATTTCGTCGCCTAAGATCACTATATCTTAGGCGACGATAATTTTTTTTCGTCGTCTTATATGCATAAGTCCTTGACCGACGATTTAGAAATTTCGTCGCCTAAGATATATTTAAATTTTTTTTAAAATATTTAAATAATTTTTTAAATATACAAATAATGTTTTTTTAATTTTTGCTGGAATTTTTTTTCGACATTTCTTTAAATTTTTGTAATACTAAAATTTAATTAAAAATAACACAAATTTATAAATAATTTATTACATAAATTCATGATGTAATAAATTACAAAAATTCAGGTTTAACGGTATCGTCGGAGGAAGGAAGAGGTCGGACGGCACCGTAGGGACCCCGAATGACCCGCCATCACCGTCGGTCGGGGACGACTGTGTGGGGGCGGTGATAGATCGCGACCGTGGAAGTATCTGGATGACGAGGGGTCGTCGCTGCGGGACCCGGCTGCCCAGCAGAACGCGAGCCGCTCGCGCCACCCCTAAGCGCCTCATGTCGGGCCATCATCTGCCACGAAAACCCGACCGACGGTGATTGCGGCGGGTTGTTTGAGGTACCGTCCGAGGAATATTCGCTCCTCACACCCGGACGTTGTCCAGAAGTTCTCCTCATGCCTATCCTGTTTAAAATAACCATATATTTATTAAAAATATTTTACCGTCTTATAATTAATATAACAAAAAATAACCATAAATTTCAAAAAATTTATCAACAATAATAGCACAAATAAAAAGTAATAATTATTATAGGATTTATTATTTTTTTAATTCACATAACAAATTATTTACATTAATTCAGAATTATTACATCACAAAAATTAATTTACGAATATTTACATCCTTACTCAAAAATAATCCATTATTTTTTACAAAATTTCCACAATATATTTACAATTATAATTTATATTATTTAATTATTTAATCAAAAATTATTTAATCATTTACAATATATTTACAAATTATTTCCACAAATCCTAAACCCTAAACCCTAAACCCTAATATTTTACAATTATCATGTACATCACAATTTACCATAATTTACCCTAAAATCCTACCATAATTTACACAAATTTACCCTAATTTACCATTTATTTCATAAATTACAACAACAACAACAACAATAATTTCACCAACAATTTCACAACACAACAATAATTTTGTATTTCTCCCAAATTTCAAATAATTTCACAATTTCAAATAATTTCAAACAATTTCACAATTTCAAACAATTTCTAACAATAATTTCAAACAATTTCACAATTTCAAACAATTTCAACAATTTCAAACAATTTCAACAATTTCAAACAACAACAACAATTAAAATTTTCATGAACATAACCAATTTAGGGTTTTAGGGTTATACCTTAAATTGTGGGTCGGGGTCGGGGTCGGGGTCGGGGTCGAGGTCGGCGTCGGGGACGGCGTTGGGTTGCGGGGTCGGGGTCGGAGAGAGGGACAGAGAGAGGGCTTCGGTGGATTTTCGGAGAGAAAGAGAGAGGGCTTGGATTTGTGAGCGGCTGCGCGAATGGTTAGGGTTCCGAATTCGTTATTCTGGTCATATCTTATTTCACGACTTTTTTGCGTTTGAGGCATCTACGTATACGTTGTCTTCAAAACGAAATTTAAACTCAACACTTGTATAAAAAAGTAATACAACATTAGTACATATATCGTGAGTTTGGTGATCGGAGAAGAGGAACTGAAAACCGACCGTCAGATATGACCAGAATAACGAATTACGTGGGTGGACAAAAATTCAACTCCATCGGACAAAGATAAGGGCTCGATCCGTCCGGTCAATCGGCGCGGTCAAACCCCTAAACGGACGGAAACGGCTATTCGACCCTACAAATCACGTAATCTGGCCGGACCTTCAACTGATAATAGTTTCCAATTGACGAGACGCTTACGAGGCTATAAAAATTTGGTAAGAAATAAATACCCGGGATAGGGCTACCATTAGGTAGAAATAAGAGAAAAATTCGTTGACCGGAACAACTGGCACCGAAATTTTACCGGAATATCTTCATTTTTCACGGGTTGACGTATTTCACCGTTCCGGTCATATATTATTTCACGACTTTTTTGCGTTTGAGGCTTCTACGTATACGTTGTCTTCAAAACGAAACTTAAACTCAACACTTGTATAAAAAAGTTATACAACATTAGTACATATATCGTGAGTTTGGTGATCGGAGAAGAGAAACTGAAAACCAACCGTCAGATATGACCGGCATAACGAATTACGTGGGTGGGCAAAAATTCAGATCCATCGGACAACGATAAGGGCTCGATCCGTCCGGTCAATCGGTGCGGTCAAACCCCTAAACGGACGGAAACGGCTATTCGACCCTCCAAATCACGTAATCTGTCCGGACATTCAACTGAGAATAGTTTCCAATCGACGAGACGCTTACGGGGCTATAAAAAAAAAACATTTCCTTAAAATTTAAATGTGTTTTATTTATTTTAATTATTCGGATTATCTTGGCCGACGAATTACCCTAATTTCGTCGGCCATTATGATACTTGGGCGACGATATTTGTTAAATTCGTCGCCCAAAGATAAAAATAAAAAATAATGTACAATGAAATTTAAATGTGCTTTATTTATTTTAATTAATCGGATTATCTTGGCCGACGAAATTAGGGTAATTCGTCGGCCAAGATAATACTTGGGCGACGAAATGAGGGTAATTCGTCGGCCAAGATAATATTTGGGCGACGATATTTGTTAAATTCGTCGCCCAAGGGTAAAAATAAAAAATAATGTACAATGAAATTTAAATGTGCTTTATTTATTTTAATTATTCAGATTATCTTGGCCGACGAAATTAGGTTAATTCGTCGGCCAAGATAATACTTGGGCGACGATATTTGTTAAATTCGTCGCCCAAGGGTAAAAATAAAAAATCCTGTACAATAAAATTTAAATGTGCTTTATTTATTTTAATTATTCGGATTCTCTTGGCCGACGAATTACCCTAATTTCGTCGGCCAATATGATACTTGGGCGACGATATTTGTTAAATTCGTCGCCCAAGGGTAAAAATAAAAAATCCAACGAAATTTAAATGTGTTTTATTTTAATTATTCGGATTACTCTTGGCCGACGATAGTAGTGTAATTCGTCGGTCAAGATGTTATTAGGCCGACGAAATTCTTGTATTTCGTCGGCTAAGAAAAAATAAAAAAATAAAATACTTAGGCGACGATATATTTGAGTTTCGTCGCCTAAGGATTAAAAACACTTAGGCGACGACAAAATATAGTTGTCGCCGAAGAAAAACACTTAGGCGACGATATAAATATCTTAGGCGACGAAATATTGTGTCGTCGCCCTAGTTTCTATATTAGGCGACGAAATTTATCCTTAGGCGACGATTTTTTATTTCGTCGCTTAAAATTGAACTTTAGGCGACGATTTTTTTTCCTTGGGCGACGATTTTTTTTTTTCGTCGCCTAAGTTCCCTCTTAGGCGACGAAAAAAAAATCGTCGCCCGGTTTTTTACGTTTCGTCGCCTAAAGCTTTATTATTGTAGCGTACATATATATACACTACTACAATATTGAGCAAATGTCACACATCTTGTGTGGACATTAGAGGTGTTGTATTTCCCTTAAGTGTGGAAAATGAGAATATTGGTGGAGTATGAGAGGAAAATGCCACACATAAGAGGATTGCAACACCTCTAATGACCACACTAGGTGTGTGGCGCGCTTTTTCCCAATATTGTTGTAGTGTATATTATTTAATTATATATAAGAATACAATTTTATGTAACCCACCTCAGTATCGAAGGGACGTAAATGACTAAATGCAACGAGTTTCAACCCGCTAGATAAAATTCATTTGGTACAAATTGTCCATGTCTTGGAATGTTGACTGTTTAAGATTTGGTCGATGATTTCTTCTATTTGTATTACTTGAATATGCAAGGGTTACTTGACGCCAAGCGACGTCTGTAATTGTAGTCCAACAAGATCTGATGAGGTAAACGAAGAGGACGTGTTCTATTAGAATGACGGTATGCAGACCCGTACCTGAATAGAGTCCTAAGAGTTGATGGACTCATGGCCCAAAACCTTAAGGGGCCCAAAATTTTCTTTTCTCTTTGTGTAATTACATTAGCATCTAAAGATACCCTATTATCAAAGAGAAAATGCCCATTTAGTACTAATTTAAACCCCTTATTTCCCATTTCAATGACAATCTTTTTCATTAGCCCATTTCAATATAAGGTAACATTTTTTATGCCCAAATGCACAAATCTTTACTAAAGTATTAACAAACCATATTATTTTAAGACTATTTTACCCTCACCTCTTAAATATGCATAGAGAGAGAAAATGGAAAAGAGAGAATATTTAGCCGGAACCTCACCAGACTCCGGTCGCCGGACTTTGGTTGCCGGATTTTTCCGGTCGCCGGATTCCGGTCACCGGTAACTCAGTTACTGACCCCCAATAATCAGTTACTGACCCTCAATAACTTGGTTACTGACCCCAATAATCAGTTACTAACCCCTAATAATCAGTTATTGACCCCCAGTAATCAGTTATTGATTTTAATAACTTGGTTACTGACCCCCAATAATCAATTATTGACCCTCACTAACTCAATTTTTCTCTGGTCACCGGATTCCAGTCACCAGTAACTTAGTTACTGACCCCCAATAATCAATTACTGACCCCCAGTAATCGGTTACTGACCCCTAATAATCAGTTACTGAACCTAAAAACTTGGTCACTAACCCCCAATAATCAATTACTGACCCGCAGTAACTTAAATTTTCTCCGGTCACTGGATTTCCTTCACCGGTAACTCAGTTACTGACCCTTAATAATCAGTTACTGACGCCTAATAACTTGGTTACTGACCCCTAATAACTTAGTTACTGACCCCTAATAATCAGATTTTCTATTTATTGAACCCTAGTAAAATATTTACTTACCTCTAGTTAAAAAAAAATTAACTATAGCTTAACCACTGCCATTCCCCCATTCTCGCCGAAGCTCCTCCACCTCTCACCGGCATTGCTTCCCTCCCTCAGATATCATAAATTGGAGTAAACAGAAGATGTAATACAATGAGGAGTGAGGTTTTCATCACTTCACATGATATAAAATTGCTTGAGTTCAAACTTTGATTCTCCTCCCAGTTCCCACAATCACTGCCCCATATATACATATATATAAATGGATATATCCAGCCGTACAACACTTACCTACTATATATAACACCTTGACTCATTGATGGCCTCCATGAAGCAACCCAGTCAACTAACGTTGTTGTGATGGTGGCATCGAATAGTCGCCGGAGAATGAGGTGAACTCGATCTATACATGATGTGAGAGTGAGAGGAGGCGGGAGGATGGCATGGACTTGCTATCCCTCCTTGTAACCACATAAGCACAGGCACCAATCAAAACATTGAACCATTTACCTTGGTTGAACTCATCTTCGGTGATCTTACCGATCATGGCCTTGATCTCGTCGGCGCGGGAGGGCAAGAGGTTGAGACGGAGAGTGTCGTCATCGATGAGTTTGTTGGCCTCGTAGATTTTGGTATCACGGTAGTGGTAGTTGTGCCTTGGCCGGAGATGCCGAGGCGGATGAAGGTGCCGGAGACGCTGCCGTACACTACCAGAAAATGAGTCTTGGGCGACGAAACAAAAAAAACCGGGCGACGATTTTTTTTTTCGTCGCCTAAGAGAAAACTTAGGCGACGAAAAAAAAAATCGTCGCCCAAGTAAAAAGAATCGTCGCCTAAAGTTCAACTTTAGGCGACGAAAAAAAAATAGTCGCCTAAGGCTAAATTTCGTCGCCTAATATAGAAACTAGGGCGACGAAACAATATTTCGTCGCCTAAGATATTTATATCGTCGCCTAAGTTTTTTTACTCCTTAGGCGACGAAACTCAAATATATCGTCGCCTAAGTATTTTATTTTTTTATTTTTACTTGGCCGACGAAATAAAGAATTTCGTCGGCCAAGAGTAATCCGAATAATTAAAATAAAATAAAACACATTTAAATTTCAGTATACAGGATTTTTTATTTTTACTCTTGGGCGACGAATTTAACAAATATCGTCGCCCAAGTATTATCTTGGCCGACGAATTAACCTCCTTTCGTCGGCCAAGAGTAATCCGAATAATTAAAATAAAATAAAACACATTTAAATTTCATTGTACAGGATTTTTTATTTTTACTCTTAAGCGACGAATTTAACAAATATCGTCGCCCAAGTATTATCTTGGCCGACGAATTAACCTCCTTTCGTCGGCCAAGAGTAATCCGAATAATTAAAATAAAATAAAACACATTTAAATTTCATTGTACAGGATTTTTTATTTTTACTCTTAAGCGACGAATTTAACAAATATCGTCGCCCAAGTATTATCTTGGCCGACGAATTACCCTAATTTCGTCGGCCAAGATAATCTGGATAATTAAAATAAATAAAGCACATTTAAATTGTAAGGTAATGTTTTTTATTTTTATAGCCCCGTCAGCGTCTCGTCGATTGAAAACTATTCTCAGTTGAAGGTCCGGCCAGATTACGTGATTTGGAGGGTCGAATAGCCGTTTCCGTCCGTTTAGGGGTTTGACCGCGCCGATTGACCGGACGGATCGAGCCCTTATCTTTGTCAGATGGAGCTGAATTTTTGCCCACCTACGTAATTCGTTATTTCGGTTTTCAGTTCCTCTTCTCCGATCACCAAACTCACGTTATATGTACTAATGTTGTATAACTTTTTTATACAAGTGTTGAGTTTAAGTTTCGTTTTGAAGACAACGTATACGTAGAGGCCTCAAACGCAAAAAAGTCGTGAAATAAGATATGACCGGAACAGTGAAATACGTCAACCCGTGAAAAATGAAGATATTCCGGTAAAATTTCGGTGCCGGTTGTTCCGGTCAACGAATTTCTCTTATTTCTACCTAGTGGTAGCCCTATCCCGGGTTTTATTTTTTACCAAATTTTTATAGTCCCGTAAGCGTCTCGTCAATTGGAAACTATTCTCAGTTGAAGGTCTGGCCAGATTACGTGATTTGGAGGGTCGAATAACCGTTTCCGTCCGTTTAGGGGTTTGACCGCGCCGATTGACCGGACGGATCGAGCCCTTGTCTTTGTCCGATGGAGCTGAATTTTTTCCCACCCACGTAATTTGTTATGCTGGTCATATCTGACGGTCGGTTTTCAGTTCCTCTTCTCCGATCACCAAAATCACGATATTCTGAATTTTATGATAGAACTCTTGGCCGACGATTTTCTTTATCTTGGGCGACGAGATTTATAGTGAAGAACATCGTCGCCCAAGTAGAGTATCTTAGGCGACGACTTCAAAAATCGTCGGCCAAGATAACTCTTGGCCGACGATTTTCTTTATCTTGGGCGACGAGATTTATAGTGAAGAAAATCGTCGCCCAAGTAGAGTATCTTAGGCGACGACTTCGAAAATCGTCGGCCAAGATTATCTTGGCCGACGATTTTCAAAAAATAGGGCGACGATTTTTATAGAATCGTCGCCCAAGAACGCCATTATAAAAGGCAGAAATTCGGAACCAACACCCAATATTTCCGATCTCTCTCTCTCTCTCTCTGCTTTTCTGTTTATGTCTTTATGATCGTTTCTGAGTTTGTTTATTGTTCATCTGAAATTATTAGTTACTTATTCTCGAGGAGTTTCTAGTAGTTTCTGTGATTTTACCTTCATTACTATTTACTAGGATCTTTATAATGTGGTTAATAAACAAGCGAGTGATTAATTATTTTTCGGCCTTGTTCTCGCCTCTAGAGGGATAATCACAGCCAATATGCAAAGTGAAAAGCAAGGCAGACGAGTCTTCTCTCGCTCAGATGAGCTGTTAAATAGTTTCCCCGGATTTGAATCCCGTGGAAGCATGATGCCTAGCCTGTTTAGCAGAAGGGATCCATTTGATGATCCCTTCTTCAGTCGGCTGCTTGGAGACATGTTCGGGTCTAGCATGTTCGGTCCAAGTGCTGCTTCTAGTGATGCACCACAGAGTGGTAGTGGTGGGGGAATCATAGTAGAAGAATTAAACTTTGACGATGAGGGAGAGGAAGAGTAAAGGAAAAGTACCGCTATCGGTTATCAAAAAAAAGAAAAAAAATAAAGGAAAAGTAAAAAAATTTAAATATATCTTAGGCGACGAAATTGCTAAATCGTCGGGCAAGGACTTACCATATAAGACGACGAAAAAAAATTATCGTCGCCCAAGTTCTTGGCCGACGCACTTCTGACGACGACTTCTTGGCCGACAAAAAAATTTCGTCGCCCCAGGTTATAACATCTTAAGCGACGAAAAAATTTTTTGTCGGCCAAGGTTTTAAATCTTGGGCGACGAATATTTTTGGGCGACGAGAAGTAGATTTTAGGCGACGAAATTTTTATCGTCGCCTAAGAATTACTCTTAGGCGACGACAGAATGAATTTTCGTCGCCCAAGTTCTTGGCCGACGCACTTCTGGCGACGACTTCTTGGCCGACGACGTGTCGTCGCCCAAGTTCTTGGCCGACGAAATTTGTTAACAGGGCGACGATTTTTTTTCGTCGCCCAAAGTGAAATTTCTGGTAGTGGTAGTTGTCGTGGTCTTGGATGTGGCCGCAGGAGGAGCAGTAGAGGCGGCCGGAGACTTAAGAGAGAGAGAGAGAGAGAGAGAGAGAGAGAGAGAGGAATCTAGATGGTTCGGGAAGAAAGAAGAAGAAGAAAGAGATAAGAATTGTGTGGGTTTAATTAAACACAGGGTAATAACGTCTTCTTTTTAAGAACTATTAAAATGGGCACAATGATAAGACTTTAATTGAAATGGGTTTTAGTTTTTAAATATTTAGGCATTAGGGCATTTTCCCATAATCAAATCAATTATATCGAGGTAGTAAATGGCAAATAGGGGTCATTACCCGCAGAGGATTGATGAAACTAAGACTTAAAGACACAAGAAACACAAACAGACACATAAACCAGAAATCTGGCAGATTCTACTTAGGAGCAGAAACCGAATTAATTAAATAATCTAGACTCAACCAAAAATTACGAAATTAAATACACAGTAACTAGACACAGTGGAAGACTACCACACAAATTTTGAGGGTATTAGGAGTTGGTTTGACTGGTGAACAAACATAAATAATACATGAGTATTGCTGAAAATAGAATACTAAAAGTGAATATGGATGTAAATATGAGAGAAACAATAGCTAGGAACTTCTCTCCACCACTAGATGTCAAGGATTATAGATGAATGCACTCACAGTTAAGCCAATGTCGTTAGGTCATTAACCGTATTACGTTCTCTTACATGTCATGTTAAGTGAAATGTCTTATCGACTTAACTATATTACCAATTAATTGATCTATGAAATGTCGGTATCTAGACCAAAATAACTGAAATTATGAAGTTCTAAGAACGTTTGAGTAACAACAAAGAATCTAAGGTCAATGTCGATAGCCTTAGATTACCAAGGAATTACTTCACACAAGTACCTACAAAGAACTTGTTATCTCTCATAGAATATGCAACGACATGTCGGTCATATACACATTCAAAATAATAAACCTTAAAACATGCATCAAAGTGTCGACCCAATAAAACATGCAATAGAATTATCAATGAACAATCAGTGAATAAATTATCATCTAGAATTATATAAATCTATTGGGGTTCAAAATCGAAGACATATCTAGGGCTTTGATCAACCCCTAACTATCAAGGAGTTTAGTTACACATAGTCTTGAATAAGAACATTAGAGAATCCATGGAAGATGAACTAAAGGTGAGGAAGAAAAACTTGATTGGCCGAGAGACCAGTCGAATTCTCCCTAGTTCCTCTTTTCTTCTCTCCCTCTTTTTCTTTTCTTCTCTCCTTTGTTCTCCTCTCTGTTCTCAGCCTCTCTCTTCTTAAATATGTTAATTAACCCTAGGTCTCCCGTGCATCCCCTAATCCAACTAGGATTTAGGAATCCTTATTAAGCCCAATTATCTATTTTTCTTTGTTTGACTTCAAAATACCTAAAAACAAATAAAGTTAATTAAAAACAAGAAAACATAACAAAATAACTAAGTAATAAGAATAATTAGCATGATAAAAGTCGCACAAATATGCGACTATCAATATATAGTTATGAGATTTGGCAAGTCTTGTGTAAGTAGTGTGGAAATGAGTTTTCCTCGAATAACAAGATGTTCCATCTTTTCGATTGCCATTATTGGCAGTTTCGGACATATGGATTTTGGTGGAAAGTAGGCCGGGGTCATATGAGCTTCTAGTTCTTTTTTTAATTTTCACCGACTGCTGAAATGAGAGAGTAAAAACTTTTGAAAATCCATGTTCTGATTCAGATTTTAGTCATTCTTATCAAATTGTGAGATCACAAGTTAGAGAAGAAAATTCTTATCTTATTGGTTTGCTCCTTTTTCTATGCAGAAGCATATGATGCACTTGATCCCACCGCAAATATCACGATCAGATGGGATGTCATTACCGGGACTCCTGATGGTTATATTGTACGTATTATTTCAATCTTAAACCACTGAGATGGTGAAGATTTGCAACGGTTGCCTGAGTTCTAGTAATCAAATAGTTGACGAAGAAAGAAATATATGCACAGTTAATAATCGATGTGGTTCTGAAATCTGTACTTCAAATGTTCAACTGTGAGCTGCTGCAGATCACTTTCATTTTTCTTTCCACCTAATAAGCTAATAATTATGAGGGTAAGGGTGTGAGGATGACAAGTGTTTCATTCTCTTTGAAAAAATAGGCCGTTGTTACAATTAACAACCTCCAAAAATATCGTCACATTCAAGCACCAGGCTGGTCACTGGGATGGACATGGGCAGAGGAGGAGTTTATATGGAGCATGGTTGGAGGAAAAGCCACAGAGAAGGGAAATTGTTCAAGATTCAGTGGAACTTCACCACATTCGTGTCAAAAGACCCCATCGATTGTCGATTTAATGCCTTCAGCTCCTTACAACATGTGGATTAAAAAATGCTGCCGAGGGGGAGTGTTGGGTTCTTTGCTGCAGGATCCAGCCAACTCTGAAGCTGCTTTTCAGCTTTCCGTTGGTGAAGCAGGAACCGATAACAAAACAGTCAGGCTTCCAAAGAACTTCACCCTGAGTGCACCGGGGAATGGCTATACTTGTGGCTCGGCAAGAATCGTTAAGCCGACTAAATTTATCACGGCAAAGAGATTCACTCAAGCTTTCAGTAAGTTGTAAAATGTTATAAATATGTTTCAGTAATAGAGAATACTTGGCTTAACCTCAGCCTTCGCTGGTTACAGTGACATGGAACGTTACATGTACGTATTCACAATTCTTGGCTCAGAAGGTTCCCAACTGTTGTGTCTCACTATCTTCCTTCTACAATAACACAAGCGTTCCTTGCAATACATGTTAATGTGGCTGCAAAAACAACACCAGCAAATGCGTAGAGTGAGTGAACTTCATCAACTAGAAACATGATTTAAAAGTTGAAATACATCTTATTCTTTTGTGTTTTTGAATTTGCAGGCCACATTCATCTTCAATTGTCCCGGCCTCAGGCATGAGCTATGCACCTCTGGTTCAATGTACGAGCCATATGTGTCCAATCCAAATTAGTTGGCAGGTTACAGAAAACCACAAGCATTATTGGTTTGTGAAACTCAAAATTACAGACTTCAATTACAGGATGAACTATTCAGATTGGAACTTGGTCATCCAGCACCCAAACTTTGACAAACTGACCCAGGATTTTCGAATTAACAAGTCATTGACTCGTTATGCAGGAATAAGTATGTTCATCCCCACATATTTGTTTCTGTTGTTTTTCTTTGTCAATTATAAACATATGAGTTCTGATGTTTTGTTTAGTTACAGATGATACTGCAATGCTATGGGGACTCAAGTTCTACAGCAATATATTGATGCAAGCTGGGCCTCTTGGTACTGTCGAGTCTGAACTCCTTTTCCAGAAGCATGGTACCAATTCTAATTCATCGATGGGTTGGGCGTTCCCTCGAAGGGTCTTTTCAATGGTGATAACTGTTACGTGCCACCCCCTGATGCATACCCAGTGCTGCCGAATTAGTATAACTATTACAAATGATGTTTTGGTCAACTGAAGTATAAGAGCAGATGAGAAACACAGCAAACTTTTGGAGTTAATTTTCAGATCTCAAAATTGTTTTTTTGCAACAACCTTAACTATATAGTCAAGGAGTTTAAACAACTATCTAACCTTCTTGTGGGCTGCGGCTGAAAAGAAAAGAGCCGATTGACTAGATTATGCTAGTACTTTACCCCAAAAACAAAAAATCTAGCCAATATGGAGTGCAAAAAGAGTATAGCAAGTGGCCGCACAGTCACAGCAACTTGTGCTTTCCTAGTTGAAGCAGGAAAGCTAAATTCAAGAAAGGATGGCATTTTCAGTGTGTGCTTAATCACCATGCCATCCAGACTAGTAGCTGAAATAATTAGGAAAACGGACAAAAAAAAACCCCAAGTATATTTTTATAAGAAAAAGATACTGTACCATCAAGGCATCTGAAAAGAAAGAGGTAGCAGATTGGTTCATAGAAGATATAACAATGGAGTATTATCAGACAAAGATGCGAATATGTAGCTCGATCACCGTAGAGCTTTTCCATGTGCTTTTCCACAATCGAAAACTACCACCAGATTACATTTTCTACATGCTATTCCACTGAACAGTTTCTTTGAAGAATTGAAACAGAACGAAATCTTACTTGATTAGCAGTGTACTAGTATTGAATGATGGACATAAACCTCCTACTTCCAAAATCAATCTATAAGGCATCTCTTTGTTAGTAGTATTGAATGATGGACATAGTCGACAATCATCTCAAAGCACAAAGGCATGTACATATATATGCAACACACATGAATGCATAGACTCACCGACTACCTCTAACGTACAGTAAGAGAATGAAACTTTGACAGTTTTTCATGAGCTAAGCAAGAAACAACTCATGAAGGTTTCCTAGATAAAATTATGGCTCATGCTTTCTGCAGACAATAAGGGTAGCTAGAAAGCTCTCTACGAAGAGGCATTCACAATAGGGTCAGCTCGTTAGGATTCCAAGACAACAAAATCACTCATATACACAAATATGAGCAAGTATATGAATGCAAGAATCACCTGATAGTGATATGCCGAGGACAGTAGCACTTGAATCTTTGAAAACATCCGTATTTATGAAGTCCCAAGAGAAGAACAAATCCTAAAATTTTAGGCCTTCATTATGAACGGTCTAAAACCGCCCAAAGGATCAGCTTCAAGTGCTTCAAATCAACAACAACAACAACAAAAATGGCTGATAATGCCAACTCTAGGTGAAGAAACAAGTATTGAGAGGATAAAATGTCTTGCAGAACATTAAAATTAGTAATCGAGTCTTTCAGGTTAATGTACACTACTAAAATTTTGAGCAACGGCCACACATCTAGTGTAGTCATTAGAGATGTTGTAATTCCCCTTAAGTGTGGCAAATGGGGATATTAATAGGTATTGGTGGGGTATGAAAGGAAATGGCCACGCATATGGAGATTGCAACACCCCTAATGGCTAGACTAGATGACAAGACATGTCTTGAATTTCATCTTGAAACCCGATAAGGTCCTGCGGGGACCACCTCTAAAGAAAAAGGGGAATTTGATGTTACACCCAAAATCATAAACCCATTTTAAATTACACCCACATGTTATACTCTTTTGAAATACACCCAACTTATTAATTAGGTTGATTTAGTAAAAATATTAATACTGTTTATTTAAACAATAGAACTTGTTGTTGAAGAAAATTGCTGAAATGCCACCGACTGAACCATTGCAATTAACAAGCTGTTTGGCTGACTCATTAAACATAATTACCCGGCAGCTGAAAACCCGGTTTCACAGACTACGCCCAAACCCTAAACACTAAACCCTAGTCTAAACCCTAAACCCTAAACCCGGTTCCACAAACCCTAAACCCTAAACCCGGTTCCACAAACCCTAAACCCTAAACCCTAGTCTAAACCCTAATCCCTAAACCCCAAACCCTAGTTTAAACCCTAAACCCTAATCCCTAAACCCTAAACCCTAAACCCTAAACCCTAAACCATAAACCATAAACCCTAAACCCTAAACCCTAAACCATAAACCCTAAACCCTAAACCCTAGTCTAAACCCTAACCCTATTTAAAATAGAAGAAAGTCAAGAGCCACATTTAGGGTTTAGGGTTTAGGGAATGTCTTCTCATTCAATCAGAAGGGAAAAATCTTCTCAAGAAAAAACAAAAAAAACGGAAGGGCAAAAGAGTCAATGAAAAGAGGGATACAAATTCCAAAAATAAAAATAAAACATATAAGGCAGGTTCAATAATAGAGTTGAGTGTAAATTAAAATGGAATATGAGCATGGGTTTATTTTAAAATGGGTTTGGTTTTTTGGGTTTTTATCTAATTTTCTCAAAGAAAAATTCTATCGAAAGTTCGACATAACTTCCTCTAAAAGTGGACAACCCTGACCTGCAAAGAAACTCATAAAAAAACACTTGTATATCAACGATCTACATCCTCAACACTGTAGCCATAATTAACTTATAAAATCTACCATATACATAATATGTTAAACATATCAACTCAACCCCTAGAGTTGTTAGCTCTTTATATCCACAACCACCCACCCACTATATCAACAACATGGGTCAAGTTATTATACCAAAGAACTCAACAATCAAGCTCAACCAATAATGCTTCTAAAAATAGAAGTGATGAACCAATTCCATTGGTTCATAACAATCATGGAAGGGGGAAAATATTTCACCATAAAGATGAGCCTCCCAGGCTAGGGTCGAAGTCTCCTAGGCTCTAGTAGCATCCCACGCTAAGCGCTCAACTCACTTATTGTAAGGACCGCTAATAATGGCTAGCTAGCAATAAATATAAAACCGATCAGGGCCTCTCAGGCTATAATAGTGTCTGATCACGTTAAGCGCTCGACTCACCTATGGTGAAGACCGCTCATAATGGCTAGCTAGCAATGAATAAGATAATAGCGTCTCACGCTAAACGCTCGACTCACCTATGGTGAGGACTGCTCATAATGGCTAGCTAGTGATGAATAAAAACCGATCGGAACCTCCTAAGCTACAATAGCGTTTCACGCTAAGCGCTTGACTCATTCATAGTAAGGACCGCTAATAATGGCTAGCTAGCAATGAATAAAAGCGACCCTAGTATGGTGACTAAAATTGTACGAAAACATCTAAATCCATAAAGTTCCCCAATTTCGTGTAAATGCAGTCAAGAGTACGCTAATAATGGCTAGCTAGTAATGAATAAAAGCGACCCTAGTATGGTGACTAAAATTGTACGAAAACATCTAAATCCATAAAGTTCCCCAATTTCGTGCAAATGCAGTCAAGAGTACGATTTCCAACCGTACTTGGAAATTATCATAAGACAATGGAATAAAATTCAATGACATGTCTCACACGTCAAAATATTCTCAAATCTATCATTATAAGTGAGATCTAATTATTAAGTAAATCGTAAATAATATCTCAACCTAAAATACTCGCTAAAACATTCTCAATGTCAAGATCGATAAACCAAAAATAAATGAGAAAATTATAAATAGAGAACTACCGGAAATCTCATCTTCGGTAATCTTTTATAAATCTCAAAATCAACAAATAATGATGATAATAATTAAATCCGGACATCATAAAAAATATTAAAACTCAAATACCAAATTAATGACCCGAGCTCAATTCCATAAATCATGATAAGAAAACCTAATATCAAAGTCTTTTTTTTCTTTATTTTTTTAGAAGAAAACCTAATATCAAAGTCAGATTTTGGTAGCGTATCCAAAAAAATAAGTCAGATTTGCAGTCATTAGACTCATTATCAAAAAAAGTTAGAAGAAAAGGGCATTCCAATAATTGAACTCAGGACCTCTAGCACCATAAGCGAGAATCATACCACTAGACCAAATGCCCATTTTGCTGTCAATTTTTTGTGCAACTCATAGTATTGAATTATACTCGAGCTGTCCTTACATCTGGCTTTTGATAACCAACCTAAGAGCATACTTGGTTCAAATTTACAAGCAAATTAGCAATAACTAGACGTAGTATGGATTAGTACTTGTATAATATATGAAAAATGTCATTCGAGTAATAATGTAATATAACATTCCACCCCTCTATATATAATTATATACACACGCACACACTAGTACTTTTGCTATTTTGGAATAATTCAACTCATGTCACACCCCATTCTAGATACAATAAAATGAGAAACGATGATGTGACATTAATTCAAACATTCTTTTATATATATACACACACACATATAAAATTCTTCATGAACTTGTATTACATGAACATTTCAACTCTTGGGCATATTCAAACTTTCAAACACTGACTTCCAATCAGTCTTCACAATTGGTAAGAGCTTAACCACAAAATTATTTAAGCTAATTCTTTTAGAGGTCTTGCCTCTCTTGAAGGATTTGCCTGCACATAATAAACAATATGTTTAAGACTTGATTAGTGTACGTAGAAAAGTAATTGACTGTTGTTTATGTAGCCACAAAGTTGAAAGTCCATACTTTTCAAGTGCTAACTTCCACAAGTAAACCCAAATCCACAAAACCTAGTCCAATATTGATGGCTGGGCTATAGACTGTATGGAATTGGCAACTCTTAAATGGTAGTCAAGGTCACATAACCTTGTGTCACTAGCTAATAACATATATCATACACTTTGATCATACTTTCCATTCTTTTATGATATTGTATTTCCGATTAAGACATTTATATTACTTGTGAATTATCCATGTCCATTATTAGTTGATGTGTCTCTCATTTTAAATCATATTATTTCATAATCGGATAGCGATCGAATATTACGGAAAGAAAAACGATCAATAAAAGGAAAAAAGTAATGCATGCATGCATCGCAAGTGATCGGTCTATGTGATCCTTAGACAAGAAGTAATTTATATATAGTCTATTGTTATTGAGAAGTCATCTGGTGAAAGACTTTCAGAAAACTGAGAAAATAAGATATACTTCGGAATAAGAATGTTCGATCAAAGTATTGAATGGTCCTGTGATGACTATATTGTCAATTGTGATGCAAAGTATGCAACGGCCAAAATTGGTTAAGAGAAAACAATATACCTGCATGTGTAATTGAAAAAAGGGAATGCCAACGCAGAGAATCGAATATTTTGAAAGAGAATAATATTATGGTCCAATCGGTATATTTCATGGTTGATTTCCATTCTCAATCAATCTATCCTTTAATTTCATGATCAAAATTGTTCAATTCTTACGTCCTGAAAAGTAAGTTTACGACATACAACCCAGTACCGTAGATAACCTCGTCGTTTATATATATTTAGTCTTTCTATGTATGCTTGAATGGATACCAATTACCAAGTTGGTCTTTCTCTAGCTTGTAATGTAGAAGTTTCTTGTAGGACTGGACAATCAAACCAAGCATTCCAGAAATGAATTGTAACGAACCGTAGTTGATACAATAAAACAAAAACAAAAACTACATACGAAAGAAAGTACGTACGTAGCTGGGGAA
This sequence comes from Fragaria x ananassa, assembly GCA_034370585.1. Lineage (NCBI taxonomy): Eukaryota > Viridiplantae > Streptophyta > Magnoliopsida > Rosales > Rosaceae > Fragaria > Fragaria x ananassa. Next base: position 22,456,836 of record CP139764.1, read on the forward strand.
GGGTCCATGTGAATGTGATCGATAAGTATCCACATAATATTTTGATGCAGAATATATAAGCTGACCGAGTACACGTACTCTTATTAATAATGAAGAATGACGACCTGCAAATTATTAGGGAGATATTAAGAATCTTATTGGGTGCTGAGACTCGTGCATGGAACGAAGGTTCAAAGCTAGCGATGCGTAATGGAAAACTAACATAAAGCTAGCTGGTGATTCAGAGATATGCATGAGACACGTCGTAGATATAATAATAAGATCTATCAATTTCATGGCACTTTTTGACATGTATAAACTGCATGCCCCAAAATTCAAAACAAATTTTGCAATGGGGATACGATGACTTATATACGGAGGTCACAATCAAGGCAAAAGACCAAAGAGAGAGATGATGAGGGAACATAGAGATGTATGGGGACTTTTTTATTATATATATATATATATGTTATATAACCTGCATCAAGTTTTGAATCGTCTGATCATTTTAAATTTTAACTTATTAAACGATCAGACTGTTCACAGCTTGCTTGATGTACATTATACACATATGTATAACAGTTAAACTCACTGTATGCAATGTAAACTGTACACTGCTAATATACAAGCTCATCATCTGATATCGCAATATTAGAGTAAGAGACATGACAAATTATATATAGATCGAAATGCTATTCTCCTATCGGTGCAAGGAAATTTGATTTCGAGAAGGCACATGAATTGACTTTGTGTAAGCCAAATGCAAGTCCCCATCTCCTTAATATATAAGGTAATTACATGATGATAACATTCAATAAGTCTCGATCTCCTTTACGGCTAGTGCGCACTTACAAAGAAGCAATCAACTTTTTCTTCTTCTTCATCGTATCCACATATGGCAACCATTTTTCTTGTTACTGAAAGAGCTAGGGCGGTCGGTTGTTCTTAAGCCTTGATCATTAATGAAATAATAGAATATATTTGCGGGAAGAAGGAAAGAAGAGGGCATTTATGGATGGAATCAAATATGGTAGAATAAGCTAAACCTCTCTTAATATCTTTTTGAGCAAGTATTGATTGTTATGTGCATAGAGGAAAAATTGAAACAAAAACCTTATATATTGAAGTAAGGAACTCGCCGCCTAATCAAAACACACAAGAAATGAGAGATAGTTTTGTATAGTTGTTTTATTATTTCATTTCAGCAATTAGTTTTATATAACTGCTCACATAAGAGATCGATAGTTCTTTAGAGACGGTATAGTCCAGAAAACATAACGGAATTTCTTGACGGTCAACTGGCGAAATGGACAAAACTGTCGACAAATGAAATATTAGGAATGTACCGATTAAATTTGAAAATTGAGGTAAAGTATAAGGTGTCACAAGTATTTAATGTTTTTTTTATAAGTCACTGAAATTCACTTGTTTTTCACAAATCTCTTAAATTATATCTTTTTTCGAGTAAAATGTTATCAATTATCATTGGTAGCAGAACTTAGGCTAGCAATAGTACAATGAATCGTCCATAACTATGAGTAACATTACAGTTGGTCAATTTGGCTCACTTATTAAGCCTATAACACTCATAAGCTTATTTGAAATATGTGGATAGCAACTTTTACTGCTAAGACGCTCATTTGCGGTACTTCAACGACACTATCATTAAAATATTGTCTTTCTTCACTTGATAACATCACGTTTGCTAGTGAACGTAAAAAAGAAGTGATTGCCTCTGGCTTGAACTTCTACAGGACGCCACATAGAGTGCACGGGGCTCCCGAATACATCAAACGTCATTGCCCTGGCGGTGTTAATAAGTCGTCTGACTAGGTAGAACCAAGGAGCCACATCCTTCTTCCGAGCATTTGAGATCGCCTAGGTCAACAAGTTCTTCCTGATGTGAGAAAGAGAACTTGTAGATTAATCTCATTGTTAGAGAAGCAGTGGATGACGCCATGGTTGCCATGGATGGTGGGGCGACGCTTCACAACATAAACCCTAACCATAACAAGAGAGAGAGAGAGAGATAGTTTTAAGCCGCGGTACCGAAATGTTTTTATGAATTTATCAATTATGATTGGGATTCGTCTCTTAATGATATTGACTAGTTTTTTTTTAAGAAACGATATTGACTAGTTATAATGTGTATTTTATATACGTTGGAGAGAGAGAGAGAAAGAGTTAGTTTTAAGCCGCGGTTCCGGAATATTTTTCTGAATTTATTAAATATGATTGACATTCATCTCTTAATGATATTGACTCTTTTTTTTTTAAGAAATGATATTGACTAGTTACATTGTGTGTTTTATATACACGAAAAATCATATATGTTGAAGCGGTCAACATGTGTGGATGCCCATCATACTAATTGATATCTAACTGCCAAGGCCTTCTTGTAGTAAAAAGCCAGAGGGTGTTCCCCAAATAAATGGAGCTAACCCTGTCCCAACCATCCCTTTGGATGTTTCTTCCCCAAATGAGCCAAAAGAAAATTAAATAAATTTTTACACATATCGTGTCAAACTGTATATAATGGGATGAGACCTTCACAAGTTGCAAGTTGCTTGGACTCAAATAATCACCCCCCACAAAGTGACTGCAGCTAGCTAGCATAGAAGATTTGAACATTCCCATCTTCTTCTTCAGTCTTTTTCTTCTTCAATTTGGTCCTAGTCGCCTTAATTTGGAGCTAGCTACCTATTTAAACATATCCATCCTCTCTCTGTGGTTCTTAATTATCACTTCATCAATTGGTTCCTCCATTGATGCTGATCATCGATTTCTTGCCAAGAAAGCATCACCAATATGGCTTCCGAAGGAACAAGTCGCTCTCTGCAAGACACACCCACTTGGGCTCTGGCAACAGTTTGCTTCTTCTTCATCTTTCTCTCTATTTTCATAGAGCACTTGATCCATCTCCTTTCCCAGGTACGTCTTCAATTTTTGAAGAAATAGTCATGGCGGGTTTCTGAAAATGATTAGTACACCCATTTATTAATTTTGGTCATGAATCTTCTGCAGTTTCTCAAACGACATAGAAAGACTGCATTGTTCGAGGCCGTAGAGAAGCTCAAATCAGGTACTCGATCGAGATCAAACCCATGACCTATCCTAATTCTAACCATTAAGGCTTAAGTAACTCATTTCTTATACAATTTAAGAGATAATTGCAGAATCATTATATAGTTATATACCAATTACGCTGATACAATCTCTGCTGAATCATTGTTGTGTTTTTCTTCTTTTTGGTTGGGTGCAGTGCTTATGCTTCTGGGCTTCATGTCACTAATACTGACAGTAACACAGAGATGGATATCCAAAATTTGCATACCCACGAAAGCTGCAGAAACTATGCTTCCCTGCAGAAAATCAGCATCAACTAAAACTACCAAAGTACTTGGTTTCGATCGCATGTGGAGCACCGGCGCATCTACAGCTCTTGAAGTAATACACAGAAGGCTAGCGGAAACAGAAGATACTACTAGCACCAGTTCTACCACTTCTTCTGAGGATCAGTGCGAATCCCAGGTACACAGATAGATTATGATTTTATTTCATTTGCACACAAAAAAGGGTAATTCTTTGTTTTACTTCATCATGGATTTTGCAGGGGAAGACCTCTCTTATATCCCAAGGAGGACTAAATCAGCTCAACAACTTCATCTTTGTTCTGGCAATTATGCAGATTGTGTATAGTGTTCTTACAATGGCTTTAGGAAAAGCCAAGGTATGTGCATAATTGCTTAGACTCCTCTTTTTTCCCGCCACATAGTCTATGGTTGTCTATTCTTAGTGGTAGTCAATTCCATCTTTGATGCTTTAACTGCTTTTTGTTGTGTTGGGATAGTCTTCATGGCTTTCATGCACCCATAACAGAAAGTTACAAGTAGCCGCCTAGGTATAAGGGAGAAAAATGTGAGAGACTGGTACAAACTCATTCTTTTCAACGGTTAAAACTCTCTATTGCTGACATAAACGAAATAGATAGGATGCATGTTTCCTGCAAAATATTTTTTATTTAAAAGTAAACTTTTAAACAATCAACGACTATCGATCACTTCTCATACAAAAAAACAACTATCAATTATCCTGAAAAATCATGAGATGTGCATGACTACACCGACATATTTACTCTTCTATCACCTCACATATATATATAGAGTCTGGATCGGAGGCGGACATCCGCATGCCCTTAAAGTGTGGACGCCCTTTCGTTCTCCACCATCCAGTGCCGACGACGGCGCGCCTCCACCCGAGCGAACACCAGAAGCATCCCCGATCATTTTCTCTCCCCTGTAAATCCGCCGAATTCTAGTTTTCCTGCTAGATCAATCTTGTCTAAGTTTCGGGTGGAGGTTGTTGCCCAGACATTCAAATCGATTTCGCCCGGAATAGAAAGTGATCGGGGACATCACTGGTGTCCGCTCAAGTGAAGACGCGCCGTCATCGGTGCCTGACGGTGGAGAACGGAGGGACGTCCGCACTTTAAGGGCTGTGCGGATATCCTTATATATATATATATATATATATATATATATATATATGTGTGTGTGTGTGTCCTTTTGTTCTTGCTCATAAGCCCACACCATCAATGCACTCTCTTGACCCTCCCCTCCATATCAAATTATCAACAACCTCTCAACCATAATTGCAGCTGAAGTTATACATTCTTGCTTAAAATAGAAGAAGCCCCTATAAAATTTGAGTTTATATTTCTAGAATTTTCATTTTTTGGGGAACTAATTAAGATTGCATTCCCACCTTTGACTTCATAGTAATAGTCGGTGTGACATGGCCTTTTGTCTGCTTCGCTTTCAAGGTTTTACATGGAAAATGTTGCACTTGGGGGGTCAATATGTGCACCAAGATTCGGGCAGTGGAAACATGGGACTTATTATTGCATCAAGATTCCGATCACACATTGCCATATTCCACACTGATATTTCTAGTTAACGCAATACAATTTCAAAAGAAGTTATATATATCTCAAAAAGTAATGTTTACCCATGTATAATTTTTTTTTTTTACTTTGATTACGTAAGAAGCATGCATATGGGAAGCATATTAGGATCCCCAGCAAATTGTTTTACTTTAGTTTGTATGATTATTACTTACTTTGTTCCAAATTAATCAATAGATGAAGCGTTGGGAAGCATGGGAAAGAGAAACGCAGACGGTAGAATACCAAGTTGCAAATGGTAAGATTTTTGACATTTGAGCTGAAAAACCACAGGTTCTTCGATCAGCTTCAAAAATAGAAACTAAATCAACCTTCGTTCTCACTTTTGCGTGTAGATCCTAATCGTTTCAGGTTTACAAGGCAAACAACATTTGCTCGTAGACACATGAACTCTTGTACAGGAACACCTATTCAATTGTGGATTGTGAGTCGATTTTCTTTCCTTATTCTTGTGTTCTCTACTAGTTTTCTTCTTATGATTACTTACATTTTGAAATGTTATTTATGTGCAGAAATGCTTCTTCAGACAATTCTTCCATTCAGTTGAAAGAGTTGATTATCTCACATTACGCCACGGCTTCATTTCTGTGAGTATTTACACGTACTATGATAAATTTACGAAATTCTCTCATCTAATTCGTCTCATTTTAGCTATTACGATTGTTATTTGTTTAGATTAGTCCTCCTCGTAATCAAAATCCAAAGGACATTTTGCAAAGTGACGACCAACATTTGAGTATATATGTCTTCTTTGAAAAACCTGCAGACTCATTTGTCAACAAACAACGCATTCAATTTCCAGAAGTACATAGAACGGTCGCTGGAGGATGATTTCAGAGAAGTAGTTGGCATAAGGTTATCGATCAATCATATTAATATTATGCGTATGTTTATTAGTGTAAAATCGATTAGAAATGTTATGTTATTAGATTGTTAATTAATTAAAACCGTGTAACATGTATTGTGCTAATTGTGTGTTTTTTTCTGCATTAATCGACAGCCCCTTCATGTGGTTTATCGTCGTAATCTTCATTCTCGTGGACGTGCATGGTAATTACTTGATTAAGCACCAATATTTTCTTTATGATCAATTCTTCATATGTATATATCTGCACTGATTAAATTTAAGTTCTAACTGATGTGTTAAACTTTTGACTTGAACAGGTTGGCAGGTGTATCTCTGGGTATCATTTGTGCCACTAATTGTATGTACTCTTTCTGAGATGGATTTTTAACTTTGGTATACTTGTGGAACTGTTTTACTAATTACAGCTTCGGCTTAATTGGAAGCTAATTAACTAGTTCTATGCATGCTTATAGATTGTGCTGGTTCTCGGCACAAAACTGGAAGTGGTGGTAGCCAGAATGGCTCACCAACTCGGTGACCAGCATAATGTGATCAAAGGAACTCCTCTGGTTCAGCCAAAGGACAGTCACTTCTGGTTCAATAAACCGCGATTCGTCTTGACTCTCGTACATCTCACTCTGTTCATGGTAATTACCTGATCTTGGACTAATTTGGTAACAATGCTTAGTTACTATCAGTTATACATTTGCTATATATGCTCAAACTGACTTGTACACTTATACATCTATTTTCCAGAATGCGTTTGAACTTGCTTTCTTCATTTGGGTCACGGTACGTATCTCCTTGTTTCAACTTGGATCAATTTGCAAAAATGTTTACTCCTCAACCAGTCTGTTTTATTATAAAATCGACTCATATTTGAATCTGAGTAGTCATGACTCATGTTTAAAAAATGTAGTAGTCTATCTGACGAGGGTAAATATTTTTCATCTAGTTTAGCAACCTTTGATTCTATATATCTGTCTTAAACCTAAACAAAATTTAACATTCTTCTAATGAAAGCTATATAATTGCCTTCTTCCATTCTCTTCATTTCAGTTGCAGTTTGGGATACACTCTTGCTACCATGAACACATTGAGATTATCATTATAAGAGTGGTCTTAGCGTAAGTTCCAATATTATCCCCCTCCATTTTCTTGAACCATGTATATAATTATGGTTATAAAATTAACATGCATACATTGGATCAATGAGTCAAAAGCTGGTTGATAATGTTCGCTAAAAATCAGTGGTGGTAATTTCTGTAGGGTTGTCGTTCAAGTTATGTGCAGTTACATTACTCTTCCCCTCTATGCTCTAGTGACCCAGGTATGAATACATACATCAATTTATATGTATCTAATTTCATCTACCGTCCCTGCATGTTGAAGTCTATATTACCAAAAAAATATAAACTGGATTGGTGGTACATTGTACTATATGCAGATGGGGTCAAATTTCAAGAGTACCCAAGTGCTTGAAAAGCAAACAACAAAAGTTATGAAGCAGTGGCATGCCGACGTGAAGAAAAAGAGGAAAAAGAATATGCAAGACAATTCAGAATCCGGCCACGATTATTCCTCTACTATAGGAAGCAGCAGTAGGAGAACCATGAATTCCCCAGATTTCTCTTCCCATCGCCGGCAACCAACTTTTGCTGCAATGTCCCAGACGGAGATTGTCGAAGATGGTCAAGAAATTGTTGTTGAACATCAAGCAGCAAAGGGTGGCCAAACTGAAATTGAACTAGCTAGTGAGGTACACATAGAAATTTCGGAGGTGAACAGAAGCCAAACGTGAACTTAAAGAATTTTTGATAGATAGAACTAGGTAATCAAAGGAATCATTTCCTAAATACGTTATTCCGATCTCCTTGTATATTTTCTGTCGATGAGCCAAGAGATTATTTGTCTAGATGTTTTGAATGAGAAGGCCAGGCTTTAAGGACAAGGGAACTATCAGCTAGAGCTTATAGATTAAGCAGTATAGAGCATTTAGCTTCGAACTCTCCTTAATTTGTGCTTCCATACAATCAACAAAGAAAACAGAAATTAAACCGTGGACTAGCAAAAGTAACATGTGAATCCGCATGCAGCTTCATTGATAGAAGAACGAAGGTATACTCCTGGTGATTCTAGGAGAACTACGTACATTCTGCAGATTTATGAATGTACTTGATCTTGTTGTTATGTGTTTATGATGATTGTGAATAGATCTTAATCTTTAGTCTATATGATGGTGTGTGTTGTTATATGATTCTGCATACCATCTAATAGTCACTTGCCCAGATCATTCGTATAGTTATCAAATCAATATTTCCAAACATCCGTATTAAATCCATATATATGTACCTGTAATCATGAGTATTAAATCCCTATATATGTACCATGTACGTAAGTAACCTCTTCTACTATGAGTCTTTCCTAAACAATATCAACAACTTGAACTCTGTGGGAAGGTCAACTTTGCAAAACGCAAGTAACATCAATCAACTCGAAGGTGTCGTCTGAATGAAGCTCACTTGTGACAACAAAGGAACATGTTTAGAAGAATCAAGAAGCAGAGCGAGATATGAGACAAGCTGACAAGGGCAACATCCTTGCAAACCCACCTACGAATATTGTTGAAGACAACGACCCACAGGCCCAAAGACAGATCGAACACATCAACAATTCAATTTTGCTGGTGGGAAAAGATCAACCTATATCATTTGGTGCGACAAAACATAGTTATAGTTGGAGACCCACAATTATTAAAAACATGTTGGAACTTAGTTTTCAGACTTATTTGACTGGGATTGTTCCTCTTAGGGCACCTCTGGTCCCTGAAAGCTTGTAAATCAACTATGTCATGTTGCAGTCACAAACCTACCTCAACATTGATAGCAAGAAAAATGCATGCAATGGGTGATGCCAAATAGTTACTGTGCATGCAGTAAAAGAGTATATATACTGACCGATCGATATGACTACCCCGTAAAAGAGTTGCTTAAGCCTAAAGATATCTAAATGGTTCTCTAAAATGAGGTCCACTTAACATAATTCCATACTAATCGATGTACGAGTAGTATATGAGATTTCAAATTTGGGTAATTCTACTGAAGAGAGACGTACTAGAGATTGTGAGTTTGTATCCAATGACCTTATTAAGATATAAAGCATCTATCACTCGTAATATGTCATAATACTCTTATTAAGCTTATATAATTACTTAGAGATGTCTGGTAGTTTGTTCACTAATTTTTATGGTTATAATCGCTAGCTCTCCATTAGGGTTCATAGTTTTTGTCAATATTTTCTTTCTTTTTTCGGATCGAAAGAAACGTTGTTTGATAATGACTGAGTACCTTACAAAATGTAATGAAAACCTGGCTCGATCTAACAAGGGCCCTAATGCATTATCTAGGATGAGTGATCGCTTTAAAACTCACACGAACATATCAACACCTAGTAGCCAAAGTCGTATTACTAACACTCATTCACCACAAGGCTTTTTGTTAATTTGTCGTAAGTCTGTGCAAGTTTGATTAGATTTTTGGATCGTTTCAGCTTTCAAATAAGACTTTATTTTACTGTGTACATGATTAGTCATCGGTCTTCCTCACCCATGCGTCTCCTAAATAATGGTCGCATAAAAAGGTATCACAGGTTCCTACATGTCTGATGTATGAACACCGAAACATCAGTCTAATGACTTCATTTGACAACTGAGAACCATCATAAACAAATGTTAGCTAGATTTGGTTGAGTACCATGTAAAGTGACTAAAACGTATCCTGGTTTCCTAACTATACATATATATACACACACACACACATGATGGAACATCATACCAAATATTTGTAGCTGTTGGTTGCAGCAAACCAGACCAAAATGGTCCCTTGATCAATTCAACTACAAAGTCATCCACTAATCAAAATGATAAAGAGATTGTTCATCAAACATGATAAAGGATTTAGACAACAGCTCCGAGAAGTGAATATCTTTATTTCTTGATTACACAGTAATTCAGGATTTAGGGTTTACAGTTTGGTTTAGGGTTTCCATATATACATATTTGCTTGTAAAGAAGTAAAGAACAGACAGACTGATACACCTGGTATCAGTAATCAGGCCATAGTCGAGAACTCTATTACTCGCACCAGTTTGATATCTCCTCATTTCATAATACAATGGAGACTCTAGCAGGCTAGCAATTTTTTTTTTTCCGATAGACATAAAGAAAAACAGAACTACAAGCTAAAACCACGATCAACACCCCTTCTCAGCTGATCTAACTGGAACGCCGAGGACACAGAAAAGGGTAACTAGTGAAACCAAACAGCAGGAGACTAAAAGAGATCTTATATATCCTAGCCTCAAACAAACAAGATCTTTTAATCGATAAATACGTTTTCAAATTTAGCATTATCCTATCAATGAAATATGATGAATCGGTGACCCCAGTTGCTGCAAGCCTGTAATCATGGGGATACCATTTGCCCCCTAAAAACGGACCCGCCATGCAAAGCTTTCATTGAATAGTAACCAAGGTTCCCAGCAGCATCAGCTCAGCTGGTAATCGTGTTTGTGACTCTCGCCTTGCAAAGTCTTGAGCTCCTTTTGATAAAGATTCCTTGCAGCTGGTATTCGTGTGTGTGGCTTTGCAAAGTGTTGAGCTCCTTTTAATAAAGATTTCACAAGCTAAGGGAAAAGGGGCACTCCCGTACGTGTGGTATCAAAGTCATAAGTGCTTCAACACAAAAGATTAGATTTATCCTCAAAATCTTACCGTCCTATAAACTATGGTTGATTCTTGGTTTCGGTTTTCACTAAAGATGGTCTATATATGTTTAAATCCTGTATAGATAGTTGTTTGCAGCTTCACAGTTGGAACTGTTTGGTTTTTGGTGCTTGGCTTTGGGTTTTCTTGCATGCGCTAAATCTTGGAGTCTTCTTGATAAATTTTTGCTGCAGATACTTCATTCTAGAGAAATGTAAAATGTCGGTAGATAGAAGATACCACAAAAGTAACCTCTACATGTATTCATTGATTCCCAGTAGGGCACTATTTCTACGATTCGAATTTTTCCCCAAGAGGAAAACTCCATCACGTTTGAGTGGGGATGCATGTCAAGCAACAGTGGTGCATGGTGGCTATCTTTGGCAAAGTAGGGTCGTTTTGTGATTATAGAAAATAAAAGCCTTGGGCATAGGGAGTGACTGAGAGAGGGAGACATATGTAGACGTGTGAGCCTGATAAAAGGGTACGATGAATGCGGGAAACAAAGAAGAAAGAGATGATCATGATGAAACATGATGAGAATTTCGAAACTACTCTATCTATAAACAAGATTAAAGTTAGAAAAAAAAGAGAAAGAACAACAAAGATGACCTATCACCAGACAAACGAAGATTGATTAAAACAAAGCTGGAAACAACGACTGCAGAATAAAGATAAAGATGGATTACTGTTATTTGTTTGTCAAGCTGTGAGTGGAATTACTGGAAAGCATCACGTAAAGTTTTACCGGCATGACTCTCGATGGTTTCTCTTCTCTCTGATCTGATAATTGCAGATGAAACTGGGGAGCCCTGCTGAATCGATATTATCTCTTATGCATGCTGTGTTTTTAAGCACGCAGCAGATGTATAAAGTCACTGAGAGTCGGGCACTAATCAAGCACACATACAATGCATCTCTTATTTTTAACTTAAAGGAATTGACACTTGGGTTGTGCTTTTGTTTTGACAGTACTCTCTCTAATTATATTAAGCGACAAAACTTTGTTGTGACACTTCAGTATCTAAATGATTGTCGTCCACCTGCTGGCTTTGTTTGTTATATCTAACTCCCACTAACATATTCTCATCATTTATATATCTAACTTACAAGTTAAATCAAACTTACTTTCTCAAAATGAATATCATGTAGACAACTAATTTCTCTTGGGGTTAGTACGAGGGAGAGAGGTGAAACTTGGGTTAAAATTTGTTAATACATCGTATGTGAGAGATAGAACATCGGTCATACTCGCCTAAGAAGATACATATTGCCACATAAAACGGATTTGTGTTTTAACTACGCCCAAAAAACCTACACTCTTTCTTGAGAGCATAATAGTAATACATTGTCCAATAAGTGCAAAATTGTGCTTTTAGGATGCATCTACCATATCTCTATAAATACATGTTTCCACCTCTCATTTAGGTAAGTCTTCATCTCCACCCTATTCATACATTATTTCTATTCTCATGTGGGACTTAAGCATCGGAGGGTGGAAGGTCGGCAAACCCGGTCTTTCCTCTAACGTCATTTGCTCATGATTGATAGGTTATGGGTCTTGAAGATGATGTTCTTTCTTTATTCTGTGTGATTCATCTCCTCAGGAATCACGCCGAAACAATTGGCGCTAGAAGGAAGGGTTGAACCTCTAAAACAATTGGCACTAGAAAGATGGGCCTCAAGTGGCAACCCTCACATACCTCACCATGAGCATATCCATCATCTTCCCAGAATTCATTTTTCTAGAATTTTTCATTTTCTTTTTCTAGCTGCCGCTTTTCTCTCTGCTTGCGCAACTCTCTTTGCACACACTCAAGCACTCCAAGAGCTCACTGTTCACTTATCCATCTTGGTTCCAAGTGGCCGGCGTGAGATTCGAACCCACTGAGCTTCTGGTTTCAATTTACAATGAAACATGAGGAGAGAGAAAGTAGATCTGGGTTTTCTCTCTCCTCCTCCACCAGTGTTTACAGACGCCGCCACCCCTAAGCTCCACCATCATCGGATTCACCGACCTCAGACGAGTTTCCTCTAGTCTCTGTGTTCGCCAGCAACACTGGAGAGGAACTCACGAGCCTTCGCAATGCGTACCCAGATTTACTCTGGGCACCCATGGCGCTTTTGGTCATCGATGAGCAAACCAGCATCGAACCAGCAGCTATGGTCTTCATTCTTAACTCTGAGTCGGTTGTGAGGCGCTAGATTCATCAGCCAAAAAATACAGAGAGAGAAACCACACTTCACTTTCCCTATATGGTTGACAAATTTCGATAGCCTTCATGCTTCATTGTCGTGGTTATAATCGTCCCGGCATCCCGGCAGCAACGCCCTCCACAGTGCACCGGAAATGGTCAAATAAAATCTTATCTGGGCACCCATTCCGGTAGCGACACCAGCTACGTCACAAGTCAAAATAATGGCAGCAACACAATGTCCCGACAGTAACCTCCCTGCAGTGATACGCCCTCGGTCTCGCGACCCCAACCCCGACACCACCCTCCATTCTATAGCTTGAAAAACCAAGGAATGACGAGACTCCAACTCGGCACCCACCCATCCCTGCACCCCCGGCACCTCTTTCCCATCTTCTCAGCACACAACAAATCTAGCAACCTCACTCCTGGCCACCCCTCCTTGGCCTTCCGAGCTCACAATGCCCCTCTACTCTTGGTGTCTCTGTCCTAAGACCAGCCCTTAGCCCTCCCGGTTCTCGGCACAGATCCTTTCTTGGTGTCGGGACTCATCATCTCGGCACCTCCCTTTCTTGGTTCCCAACACAACTCAGACTAAAAATTGGGTAGGGATAGTCATGGCACTTGGAACTCAGAACCTTTCCGGGACAACCAAACTTCGGCTCTCGGCACCTCTCCCAAGACCCAGTGACCCCAACTCCGTCAAGTACCGACGTCATTAGCGAGTCTCGCGAGAGCTCTACCGTCTCTCAGTATCGGGACCCATCACCCCACCACCCCTCCCGGGTTCACGGCACAATGATGCGCTGACATGAAGTTCAATCCTCAACCCTTTGATACTCTAGTTCACACTCACCTCACACATGAAGTTCGTCATATATCTCTCCTCTCCTGCAGACACCTCATACAGTTAATTTGACTATTTAGTTAATTGATCAACCACATATATCTGATGCTCGTGCTATTAATCTCATGCATCTCCCTATCCATACCTCTATGATTGCATGCATCTCTAGAGGACAACATGCATATGATTAATTATCTCTTCAAGACCGCATAACTATGTGATTCACATACCTCTTAAGTGCCACCACGCCACTACATCTATTATTTGGTTACTAACTATCACCACCGACTTGATCCTACAACACATGGCATGGGTTGTTACTTCTTAGACACATGTTCACACAAGCTTGACCAATTGCTATGCCTAGCTCGCTACCTAGTTCAACTCTCAAGTCTTCAATTGTCATGCCCTCGCAGCACTATATATTTGTATCGGGTCAAGCTAAACTGCAAGTTGTCGACATGTCAACACTGTACAACTCGCGCACCTACAGTTCTACATACTTCTTCTATGAGCTATCCATGAACAACATGATATTAAGCTCTCTCTTTATCAATGATGACACTTTGTACGCGCATCTACTTGCTCTTTTGCTTACATGGAGTCTTATATCGATAACTCCAATTTCTCTACAATATCTATAGCGGCTCTACATGGCTCTAGATAAGTCTTACCTTACACTATCTAATTGAGTTATTATCATACAAATACATGCTTCATACATCATAATATTTTTGAGCATGCTTATTATATGATATAGAGTTAACAAACACTCTCTATCATATACACATGTTACATATATTCTCATGTACATGTTAAACATACATACTTGCAAACCATATGACACTTGCTTCATATCACTGCAAGTCATACATGCTATATATCTATGATTTTATTCTCTTAAACAAGTGTCTTGATCATGGCACGACACCTCACTGGCCGGAAACCATGCAACTTATGCCAACAAAACATCTTGGGTTGGAACAAAACATTGAAACTATGGGAGATACTATGGCAAGGGTTGATTACAAGTGCAATCTCAGGTTATATACACAACAAGTATAAACAACTAGCACTTAAACGTGCAATCTCAGGCTACACACACCACGAGTGTACACAGCCAGCACTCAAACGTGCAATCTCAGGCTACACACATCACGAGTGTACACAGACATGTAATCTCAAGCTACGCTGCCACGAGCGTAAACAACAACCTCACCTCGAGGAAATGTACCTCATGATGATCTTTCATGGCACCACTCCGGCCATGGAATCTTCTTATGGCACTACACCATTAGATCTATATACTACCACCATGATCTTTCACCAACATCCTTCAGTAAAGTTACACTTGTCAGTTAATCCATGTAGCCGCTCTCTGACAACGCCCCCCATGATAGACGACTTTACTCTCCATGGTCTCTCCATGGTCACCTTATGGTTTCTCTTTGGTTCTTTTCTTTTTTCTCTAGTACGTGATCTCTCTGACCTCTCTATCGCTGCTCCCTATAGTTACACGTGAGTTGCTCACATATAGATAGTCTCCATGGCCGCTTCTTATGAAGGCTTTCCTATCTTCATGACATTATGTGATCTCAGCATAATATCACCATAGATTAGCCAACCGTGGTGAGTACACTCCCGGGCACATAGCTTTTATTAGTTAACCGTGATGAGAAAAACTCTCGGCATGCGACATCTACCATCTATCAACCAGCCGGGGTGAGTTCATGAACACTCCCCGGCGTATGACACCTACAAGCCACCAAAGTGCTTAAGACACTTCTCGACATATGACATTATCCTCACCTCTTGAACACTTTAAGAAATCCCCTATGCCAAATCAGTCGTCGTTTCGATAACCGGCCACTTTAATCACTCCCGGGACTGGGGGACTTACGCATCCTACCCGACACTATAATCGCTCCCGGCACTAGGAAGACATGTTGAATCTTCCATGTTTCAACATCTATCCAAGATTTCAGCAATGACTCTCCCATATATGGGGAACAACCTTATATGCCGACATTTATCACGCCTTCGTGATACCCACCATGGTTACTCAGTACCCTCATCATAACAACACTCACCACGACCGAATGACACTCTTCTTGCCATATCAGGCACCCCTGCCATGCCTCTTAACATGCTCTCGGTACACTTTGACAACGCCCGCCTTGCCCCATCGACATCTTGGCTACGCTACCTAGCGTGCTCTCGGCATTTTTGCCATGCTTCTTAGCGTGCTCTCGCTATGCCATAGCGACAGTCACCCCTTCCTCGACAACTCTTTACATGCTCTATCGGCACCATCACTATGCCCTAGTGGCACCTCTCGCCATGCCTCAGCGACACCTCCTCCTCGCCTCAATGGCACCCTAGCCATGCCCAGCAACACTCCTCGCCACACCTCGACAGCACACTTGCCTCAATGGCGAAATGGTAAACTACGTTTAGTTTGATCTCATAAACGAGTACGTAGGCACTCTATCACACACCTAGAGACACCCACAAAATATGTCACCACAATCTCCCCTTGGAACACATACATGCTGGAATAGCTCAGCTAGCTAGAGCATATACCTGATACAAATCAAAGGCTACTAAACGCCTAAGGCATACAAACATGCCGATACCCACTACCCACACGAGATGCTCACTAGATTTCCCACACCTGGCACCAAACGGTACCTAAACTTTGACCCCCGATCGCCCTGCAACCTTCAGACACTACACGGGAGGAACGGTCCCGGTGTCGTCACACATATTCATGTGTATCTCCAGGCAAGATATCATGACATCACAATTTCTTATAGCGTGACAGAACTATAGCACCACACGACACCCCACTTAGAGGAAGCTGGTCTATCCCCTCCCTTGCATGGGGACTTGGGGGACTAGAGACTGTTTATGTCGTCACTAGTAAGGCTCGTACTCCCGATATTCTATCAGATAAAGTCCCCACCCAAAAGAGTTTCTTAACCGCGGACTTGTTAATATATCATATGTGAGAGATAGAACATCGATCATACTCGCCTAAGAAGACACATATTGCCACATAAAACGGACTTGGACCTTAACTAAGCCCAAGAAATATACACTATTCATTGAGGGCATAATAATAATACACTCTCCAATAAGGACAAAATGATACTTTTAGGGTGCATCTACCCTATCTCTATAAATACATGTTTCCACCTCTCATTTGGATAAGTCTCCATCTCCACCCTATTCTTACCTTATTTCTATTCTCATGGGGCAGACTTAGGCATCGGAGGGTGGAAGGCTAGCAAACCTAGTCTTCCCTCTAACGTCATTTGCTCATGATTGATAGGTCATGGGTCTTGAAGATTGTGTTTTTCCTGTATTCTGTGTGATTCATTCCCTCATGAATCACGCAGAAACAGTTCTCTCCCTTCCAAGTTTTAGTGAAAATACAACGAAAAATGTATTTGAACAAACGCTTGTACGAGCAAAATTAGCATTTGAAATTTACACGAATGAAAGTCAGTCTAGAGATTTCTTTTCTGCCAAGCTGAAAAGCTAGAATAGAGTTACATTATTACTCCTTTTCTATAGTTTGGTGCCTCGTGATTTGTACGAGACCAATTGACTCTGGTATTGAGATATTCCTAGCCCAAACAGGGAGACAAGTATGTATGTGATGTCCATTTCAAAATTGTCTTTTATAGCATGTGAGCTTTTGAAAGCATCTTCTTA
Organism: Fragaria x ananassa; assembly: GCA_034370585.1. NCBI lineage: Eukaryota > Viridiplantae > Streptophyta > Magnoliopsida > Rosales > Rosaceae > Fragaria > Fragaria x ananassa. The sequence goes on from CP139764.1 coordinate 22,474,149, forward strand.
CCAGTCGAAAGGAATTAGGGAAAACGAAAACAAAGAAAGAGGTGGAAACAATCTGCCAAAGCATTTGAAAGAACAAAAAAGATAAATAAATAAATAAACACACGTTTGATGCATAATGAGTTAATGACAACTATATATCAGATCGAGTCATAAATATCAAGAACAGTTACAATCAAAATCCTAATTCACTAACTTCAATCTCATAATTAATTTCTATTATACAGTACTCATACAAATTTGCATGTCGCGTATTTCCTTTTATCACCATGGAATAGTATTTTATGCTAAACCAATAATTCCATTTAAGAGTTCACCAATACAACTAAGGGGGCGTTTATAAACTTGAATGGGATTAAGAAAAAATGTGGATGAATGAGAGAGTGAAGGAATATGAGAGTGAATGAGTCATTCCCATTGTACTTGTTCAAGGAATGATAAATAAAAATCATAATAAAAATAGAGTTGATTACAAAAATATCCTTCTGATACTAATGTCATATGGTTTTTGTGTTCGGAAGTTTTAAGTTTTCATAAAACTATGAGGTCATTTTTGAAAGATTGTTAATTCACCAATGAATGAAAATCAATATCAATCCCCAAAAAATGAAAATGAGGGAATGATTCATGACATTGATTCTACTATACTGTTTTTTTACGATTCCCCTATAGAGTGTTAGTAAACACAAATTTATAAAAAAAAAATAGGAATGACTCTCATAGATTCATTATCTTTCCTTTTTAATAAACACACCCTAAGGTTAGTGTGTTTGATGAAATGGTGAGACATTCATTTCTCACTTGAGGTCATGTGTGCCATGTAGCTACCTTAAAAATTTGGATGGACCGATGTCAGTTCTCAATTATTTTGAGCAATTTAGTTCTTAATTTCCTTAAAACTAATTAATGGTTCTATTCTCAGTTTGGGTAAAAATTAAATCAAACCGAACCCGCATTTTTTTTAATTGAGAAGTAACTAAATCTAACATAAACGAATATATCCAGGAAAAAACATGCATGAAGTGCAGAGGGCGCGTGATAAGGAGAGAGGGGACAACTCGTAAATACCCCTGCGGACCTTGCCTGTCTCTCAGACGACCACGAGGGCAAAACTGTCACAAACAGAAATCGAGGCGCAACTCTCGAATGTATTATGTATGTGCGGGCCGGGGCTAAAAGAAGCAGCAGCGCCAAAGGCGCAGGCCTCCTGCATCATCTTTTTCCCTCTGATCGTATCCTCAGGACCGCACTCGCTCTTCCGTCTCCGTCACCCACAAGCCTACAATCTACACAGCATTTTCTGTCACGCGCAGTAAATGGGGGTCGGGAAATCCGTGGGGGGTTGTTAATGATAAAAGAGGTTGATTAGACGTGAGAGATGGTTATGGGGAAGAGAGAGAGAGAGAGGTGGTGGTGGAGGACTAGTGGTTGTGGTGGGTGGTGGTGGTGGTGGTCTGAATCACTGAGACTCTTTCTTCATTAAAAAAAAAAAAAAGGACAAGAAGGAACAAACGATTCACTCCCACGATAGTTGCTGCTGCTACTGCTACTGCCAAAAGGGAGAAGGGGTCCCTTTTCCTTGTTAACGGTGACAACTCCATGTCTCTCAGTTTTGGCTTTGTTAATGGCCTCTGACTTGACTGTCTCCTGACCCTAACCGTATCCTTTACCATATTCCTAGTTAGACTCAACATTGTTATGGTAAATTACGATTTAAGGTAATATTTGTTTAAGAAGAAAAGATAAGGAGAAAATATAATAGTTGTTTATTTATTTATTGATAGAAATACCTATTTTATAGGCATTATATAGAGTCTCCCGAATGATCTAGGAGATCTATCAACTGTAATATATTCTAACAAGGAAATCAGATTAACCAATCCTACGTATATTAGGGCAAGACACATAACAGAATGACGGAAACATAATTTCTTTAAACATTCCCCCTTGTGTTGCTTCCCTAATACGATATGGTGCTTATGATGTTGCCTCGGTAAAAACATTGCCAAGTAAAACAAAAACCTCGTGGGTAAAACAAAAGACTTGGACGAAAGAAAAAAGAGCACAACGCACCAACTACAATTGAAGATAACATGTGATGCATGTAGACTCCCCCTGATGTCTACACAACGACTCTCCCTGATTGGTAACTCAATCTCGGATTACAGATCAATGACGCAAGCCAATACACTTCACATACTTTAGAAGTAGACTTGGACAAAGATTTAGTCATAAAATCCATCCACAACATCCTTATATCAGACTTGTTATGTTTAGCATTACTTTGATTTTTAAGGAGAATGTTGCCTAACAACTCAAAATATAAGTTCGCGTTGAAAATTATATTCACGCATGACATAACCTTCGTGTACTTAAACAGTCATTACTTCTTCGATATAATAGGTATGGACGAACCGTAAAAGGTTTTGGAAACTAGACACCTGTAGTTTTCCAACAATACAAGGTCCATAGCCTAGTTCATCTTGAGCTGATCACAAAGCTCTATCGAAGTTGACTGTTATGCAAAAGCAGATTCTTGGACAGATCATTCCTATTTTATGAAAATAGCCATAACTCACTCAATATGATAGGCGTGATCAAATGGTTGGTGTCTCTGGAAAGTAGGCACATAGAACTTTCCAATGGTATCAATTTCATCATTTTCCAATGGGTAGGTTATCATGTAGGTCTCGTGAAAGTTGACTTACGAAACTTGGCAGATTTTGATTTCGTTGTTAATGTGTCTTTCTGTAGGGATAAATAACCCATAACCTTTCATAGATGGAATTACTGCCATTATATTGGCATTGCGTGGGCGCATTCGGCCACTATCTTGATATTCTTTCACACTCATCTAAAAGGGAGCGAAAATGCTCGACCACTAGGAAGAGAGTTGAAAGACTAAGGAGAACTTGGCCTTACAAGTTTATAGTGAATGAGATGTCGAGTTGAGCATATTATAACAAGTACATGAATGTGCTACCGTACTTAGATGGATAATTTATCCCAAGACTTCTTCGTCATATGGACGAAATGGGTATTCTCAAGACTTCGACCGATTAAGGGATACTAGTCCTCTACCATACCGATTAAGTCATAACTTCATCGTCCTTTAGCTTGCCTTAAGCCGACTGATGAATAAGTATTATCAATAACAGTCCTCACTTTCGAGACCAAGTGTTCCCAAGATCCTTTCATTCTTAATTTTGGATAAGTGACATCTCTAAGTTTAACAAGAGTTCATCACGATTCATCCAGAATTTACACGCAAAGAGGCATAATTCTTTATATCATTTCCCTAATCAAGTAGATACTTAGCAAATACCTTGCAAAAGCGCTCCGTGGTCAGGAGCCACTTGATTTGGGTGAAAACTGATCTATTCAAGATCTTTATGTACATCTCTTAGTTCCCAACAGAGATAAGTTGTGACTACAAGCTGCTTATTCAGTTTTTCGGAAACTACCAAATTGACAAGGTAGTGGAGTGCAATGATATCCATTACGAGAGTATATCTCATCGTAGTTGATTCCAAAATATTTGTGAGAGATCTTGCGTCAGAAGATGAGTTTAAACTCTTTTTCTCACTATGCTTTCTAACAAAGACATAACTGATAGAGTTTACACTTGGGGTGTCGGCATCACCTAACCAAAACATTATCTCTTTGTTTAAACTGGATCACATCTTTCCATTTAGGCCATATCTACAACGTTGGTATTTTCTCAACAAAGTACGGTTCAATATCAAACTCATTAAACTATGTCATCATGTATACCGGTGTAATTTCTAAGTGTACAGATCTCTATATGGATTGGTATTGACATTGAGGCGTCCCCCAATGATGACCATAATCCAGTATTAACACACGAATGAGTATCATTGATCAAATGATCAAGTTGTGCCAAACTCGCATTCTTCCTTGGTGAGTATGTATCAAATCAAGTGGCCTCCTCCTAAACCGTGGAAGCCATGGCCTAGTGACACCATCTACCACTTTTGTAGCGTCACCATGCTACCATCTATGAGTGATGACATGTCCTCTTATCTGGACATCAACATGTCCTCTTATCCGGATATCAACATGTCCTTATCTGGACATCAATCCTTGCAAGCATGTTTGCAGCATTTATATGTGATCTCATCACTTTAAGGAACTTGATGAGACACAATAAGGACAAACCATGACAATTCCGAGTCGTTTTACTTGAACATTCTTATTCTTATCTCCCCCTAACGACGGGAAGACTGGTTCATCAAAGTGACATAAAAAAGATCGCCTCTCAAGGTCCTTATATAATCATACTATAGTCGGAAGCTCATGTCTTATTCAAAGACAATATTTATCATAAATAACCCATCATTGTGCGCTTGTGGTCGCGCAATATGGCACATACAACATGTGGATGTTATAGATTGCAAAACGTTAACTCAATCTGTTAACAAATATACATACCGTTACAACCGTAACATAAAGATTTGAATGATGGTGGGCAAAGATGAATAAGGAAAACTATGTCCCTGCTATAACTCGCATTGTTGGTCTTACAGGTCTAAAAAAAACTACTGGCCTCACAGCCGTGACCGGTCAAAAAGAAATCGGTTAAACCGACCGCCGGCATTATCAGACCTTTGTTTTACATTTCCTTTAATGGTTCACTATCCTCCAAAACTCCAAATGCTACCACATTTTGTAAACATGTAGAAATGGAAGTTATGATTGCAAAATCGCCAGCATCAATGATGGAACCGGCCTAAAACATGTTGATTCGTCCGTCGGAGTAGCTGGATATCCTTAAACACTTATGTTGAGCGGTTCACTACCTTCCACATCTCCAAATGATACCAAATTTTGATAATAGGTAGGATTGGATGGTAGGAATCCATGGCTGTAAACAGAACCTCTAGAACCGGTCTAAACGTTGGTGAACCAGATCTCACAATAACTGGTCCGCAAGCTGAAAAACGGGAAATTCTAGGTTTTGTCAACTTTTCAATCATTGTTAAGGTTCCCCACAACATCTAATTGTTATGTCTTGAGTTAAACCACTGTGAATATCACCATAGCATCATTATGCCTCAAGGTGAACAATGAGAAGTCATCTAGGCCAACATCTTATATATCATTCTTATAGAATCACTCATAGACATTGTAATTAATGTCTTACTTAGTGTACAACGACTTAGCATATTGTTTATATGCTAGTCTCTACATTTTATTGTCTTTAGCATAGGAGGGTGTCGCTCTTAATCTTTGCTAAAGAATAGGCTTTACAAAACAAGTAACGAATATGACCAATGTGAGATCATAGAGGGTTCTTTTGAGTCATATTTGCTTATGAAAGCATGAGTAGTGCCTCCATTGTATAGGAGGATGACGCGAATGACTTTAATGTCATCCATAGGCCGTGAGCATTGCTCATAACTCCACCAAGTTGTATTTTGATGATCTTTGATCTCAATGGTAACTTTGCTCAAAAGAAAGGATGTTCGTGAGAATATTTACTCTTTAATATACGGATCATCAAAACACGTCCAAATTGTCTCGGACGATTTATGTTAAAGCCTACATGAGTTGATGTCTTCATTATCATCATTGGAGACAATAACCTATTCAATTAACCGAATCTTAGTGACTTATGATGTTAGGACCCGTCCCGAATGTCAGCCTGAAACCCGAGGTGAGTCCTGCGGGGACCACCTCCAAGGAAAAATTTACCGAAGGACTCGGCAACCTCCCTTGAAAATGGACAACCCTAACTAGGAAGAATTAAAGAACCACTCTTTTAACCAATAAATTAACATCCTCTGCTACAACCCAAAAGTAGCCAGAAAAAGTTATACAAAAATCACAACAGCGGAAGCTAACAATCTCCTAGTAGATTAAACAGGTAATCTACTGGCGAAATGTAACGGATAGGTGGGTCACTATGCCTCGACGTCGCCTTCTAGACCTCACGCGAACGTTGTAGACTGGACATTTTAAAAACGAAGAGCTCAGGGAAAAATATTCAAAAACCTCAGAGTGAGTGGACAAAAACAATTTCGACAACATATAAATATTTTCCCAAAAATATTTTCAAAGAAAACGCTTTACCAGCGACAGCTTAAAAGCTTAACTCAAAAATTCTGAATGGGTGTGTAGCCTCGCTAGACTCCCAAACTTTAAGAAAAATGGCCTCTCAGGCTAGAATAAAATATATATTAGTATGTATTCACACTCGTCTATTTCTTGTACAATATCTATGAATAAGCTCGAAAAATAGATAATCATACAAGACTACGACGCTGGCGTCTAACGCTGACGTCACCCCATACTGGAATTGTACCTCAGTATGGGGGAAACGCCCGAGTGATATATATACGTGCTGATTTCTTATACAAATTCTATGAATGAATTCGAAAAATAGAAAGTCGTACAAGGCTACGACGCTAGAGTCTAACGCTCACGTCACCCCACACTGGAATTGTACCTCAGTATGGGGGAAAATCACGTATAGCTAGCTAACATTTATTTATATACATACTATTCTCATAAACAACTATATATGAGTATAATCACCGAAATTCTCAATTTCAGTAAATTTCAAATAACAGAAAATCATTAATCAACAATAAAGCATTTTAAGCATATTAATTAAGACAAATTTCCACTCACAAATTAGGCTTAAGTCTGATGTCGGTCGGAGGCCTCGTCAGCTCGAGCCTCCTCGCGTCCTGTTCCAAAAACATAAATAAATCCTTAATTAACACACCAACGCTTAAAGAAAATAGGAGTAATTAAAAATGAGCTCCGCCCGCTCAACCATGCCTATCGCCCAAATTCTTAAATTCACTACCAACCAAATAAACCTCCACAAATCTTAACCGACATCCTCTAAACACCTTCCATATTTCTAACCTTAAATAATCACGTGGCTGGATTCTAACTTATTAATCCGCCAAAAATATCAAACTTCAAAAATTCCCAAATCTATCTAAAACTCCTCCAAAAATTATAAAACTCATTCTATTAAACTCCTCATAAAATTCCCTATAAAAAGCATTTTTCCGGGCGGCGGCCAACTCTGGCGACCTCCATGCCCACCAAAATTTGACAACACCTTCCTCTCAACCTCCTATACAACTTTCCTAACTACCACAAACACCAATTCCAAGCCTAACTATGCCAATCGAACGAAAACACTTAAAAAGCCCTAGAATTTCTATTACCGATTTCTCCTTACCTAGCTCGAGATGAAGGGAGCCTTTTGGAGGGATTGCTACACGGGAGGAGAGCTTTCTTTTGAGCCAAGGCTCGCCGGCTATGCAGCCAGAGGAAGGAGTTCCGATGACGGGAAATTCCAGGCAGTCGGAACTTCCGGGCTCGGCTGCGATTCCTTGACGGCGCTAGGGGCTCGGTCACCTACCCAGAATTGAAGAGGAGAGGAGGGTGGTTAGAACTGGACCGGCACGGTGGTCTGGGGCGGCCGGACGGCGGCTAACGGGCGGTCAGAAATTTTCGGGCGGAGGGAGAGTCGAGGAGAGAGAAAGAGAGAGCCGGAGGAGAGAGAGAGAAAGAATGGGTTTGGGCTTGGCCCGAACCAACCCACCACTAATACCCATTTCAAAATTCAACACCCCAAAAATAATACCCGAATAAAAATTACATTTTACTAGCAAAAATTACCATTTTTACCGTCGTCACAATTTCTTCCTTCGAATAAATCATACGAAATAATCGTCCCCTAACACCATTTTGGGGACCAATTAAATTAAACACTTAATGACGAAGACGGTAAAACTCTTATTAGCACCGTGCTAGTAATTAAGGTAAAAATTAAGGTTCGGAGCGTGACAATTCTCCCATCCTTATAAATAAATCGTCCCCGAAATTTACATACCAACTAAATAAAACTCTTATTAGCACTGTCTCATTTGCTCATCTGATTTCCAAGTAGCTTCTTCTACTTGGTGGTTTCTCCAAAGAACCTTGACAAGCGAGATTGACTTGTTCCTAAGCACTTGCTCCTTTCGGTCAAGAATCTGAACCGGCTCCTCTTCATAGGACAAATCCTTATGCAAACTAATCGGTTGCTCTTCAAGCACATGAGAAGGATCAGCAATCTACTTGCGAGGCATGGATACATGAAACACATTATGTATCCTGGACAACTCCGGAGACAAAACTAACCGATAAGCAAGGGGGCCAACTTGCTCTATTATCTCATAAGGCCCAATATACCTCGGACTAAGCTTTCCATGCTTACCGAAACGAACTACCCCTTTCCTAGGAGAAAATTTTAGGAACACCCAATTGCCCACTTGAAACTCAAGGTCCTTCCTCCGGACATCTGCATAACTCTTTTGCCTACTCTGAGCGGCCTTGAGTCTATCTCTGACCACCTTGATCTTCTCATTTGTATCATGGATAATCTCAGGACCACAATCTCTTTCTCTGACTTCATTCTAACAGAAGGGCGTACGACACTACTTCCCATAAAGTGCCTCAAAGGGAGCCATACCGATACTCGAATGGAAGCTGTTATTATAGGCAAACTCCATCAGAGAAAAGTTCTTATCCCAACTCCCCTTGAACTGCAAGGCACACGCTCTCAACATATCCTCCAAAGTCTGGATAGTCCTCTCTAATTGCCCATCAGTCTGATGATGAAAAGCAGTGCTAAAGTGTAGTCGGGTACCTAAAGCTGCCTGAAGAGCTCCCCAGAATTTAGAAGCAAATATAGGATCCCGATCTGACACCATGGATTCAGGTACGCCATGAAGTCTCACAATCTTGCTAACATACAGCTCAGCCAATTTATCTAGTGTATACATCTTTCCCATCGGCAAGAAATGAGCGGATTTGGTGAGTCTATCCACAATCACCCAAATACAGTCATGCCCTTCACGGGTACGAGGTAAACTGGAGACAAAATCCATGGTGATGTGGTCCCACTTCCACACTGGAATCGGCAACGGCTCAAGCAACCCTGAAGGTTTCTGCCTTTCAGCTTTCACTTGCTGACAAATCAGACACCTACTCACAAAAGCTGCAATTTCCCTCTTCATGTTTGGCCACCAATAATAATCCTTCAAAGTCTGATGCATCTTTGTACTCCTCGGGTGAGCAGCATATGCGGAACTATGAGCTTCCTCCATTAACTCATTTTTTAACTCTTCATTCCTCTTTGGAACGTAGAGCCTATTTTTGAACAACAAAGTTCCGTCCTTTCTCACCGAAAAAATTTACGGCAACTCCATTCGCTGCTCTTTCTATCAACCGAACTATGGAAGAATCACTATACTGCACTTCCCACACTGAATCAACCAAAACTGGCCTCACATGGAAACTAGCTACCAAGGCATCCACTTCGTCCACCGCTAAATCCACTCCTGTAGCTCGCAACTCACATAGAAGTGGAACTCGAACCATCTTCAGATGAAATAAAGATATGGAGGGATTGCGACTAACAACATCAGCTACCACATTAGCTTTTCTTGGATGATACTCAATAGTGCAATCATAATCACTGATCAACTTCATCCACCTTCTTTGCCTCATATTCAACTCCGTTTGAGTGAACACATACCGAAGACCCCTTGTGATCGGTAAAAATTTGACACTTTGCTCCATAAAGATAGTGTCTCCACAACTTGAGAGTAAAAACTACTGCTGCAAGCTCTAAATCATGAGTGAGATAATTCACATCATGCGGCTTCAATTGCCTAGAAGCATAGGCAATCACTCTATCATGCTGCATCAATACCCCACCTAGACCTCGTCTAGAAGCATCATAAAAGACTACATACTCCCCACTATCATCCGGAAGTGCCAAAACAGGAGCACTCGTCAGGCGATTCTTTAATTCTTGAAAATTTTCCTCACACTGATCTGACCATTCAAACTTAACTCCCTTCTTGGTCAATTTTGTGAGTGGAGCTGCAATCTTTGAAAAGTCGTACACAAATCGCCGATAATAACTTGCTAACCCCTAGAAACTACGAATCTCCGTCATAGAGGTGGGTCTTCTTCAACTTGACACTGCTTCCACCTTCTGGGGATCCACACTAACACCTTCGGCTGAAACTACATGAACCAGAAACCCCACTTTATTCAGCCAAAACTCACACTTGTTGAACTTGGCAAACAACTGAGCATTTCTCAAAGTCCAAAATATCAATCTTAGATGTTTGACATGCTCCTTCTCACTTTTTGAGTATACCAGAATATCATCTATGAACACGATCTCGAAGCGGTCAAGATATGGACTAAACACCCTATTCATGAGATCTATGAACGCCGCAGGTGCATTAGTAAGGCATCACCATAAACTCATAATGACCATAGCTGCCCCAACTGCATCAAGGAATGTCAGATAGATAACACCGACAATCTTATCTGTAAAAACCCCGCCAAGTGCCCTAATAAACATATCAATCTTGGTCCTCTCATCAGGAACCAGATATGGCACATGGTAGCTCAGAGTAGTGAACCTCTGCTCAAACTCGATGACTCCCTCATCGTCTCTCTTTACCATGCTCAGAAAATCTGACTGAATTCTGCTACGATGAGAGTGGTTGAAATACTGATCCAAGAAGAGCGCCTTGAACTGCTCCCAAGTCATAGTCTGAGCACCAACATTATTCCTCCTGGCGAGAGTCCACTAATGATGAGCCAAATCGTCTAGAAAAGACACTGCCATCTTCACTTTATTTTCTTCTGGCAGTTTTGTGCTCTCGAAAGCCCTTTCCATCTTGTCCACCCAAGAATAAGCATCAAGGGGTCCCTTGGCGCCCATGAACTCTACTGCCCCTGCGTCAGAAACATCTCTCTTCCACACAGATCGAGGATGCTGAACTCTATCCAAAGCACCTCTCAACATGTCCCCGATAAAATCAACTAAACCTCTCACATTATCACCCTCATTGGCGTTGGACGAGGAAGCCACACGGGGACGGCACCTAGGAGGCATAGTACCTGAGGAGGAAGACATTTAGTAGTCTCTAAACAAGACTAATGGAACTATCACACATACCCAATAACATATAGTATCCAAAGCATAAACTGCTGATGAATCAGCCGTGGTCGGATCATCTCTCTATAGACACTACGGCTACTTAGGCACGATAGTGAATAGGGGACAGAAAACGAAACCTAGAGCTCTGATACCAACTGTCAGAACCCGCCCCGAATTTCACCCTGAAACCCGAGGTGAGTCTTGCGGGGACCATCTCAAAGGAAAAATTTACCGAAGGACTCGGCAACCGCCCATGAAAATAGACAACCCTAACTCGAAATAATTAAAAAACCACTCTTTTAACCAATAAATTAACATCCTCTGCTACAACCCAAAAGTAGCCAGAAAAAGTTATACAAAAATCTCAACAATATTCAGAGCTACTAAAAATTAAAAACACAGTGGAAGCTAACAATCTCCTAGTAGATTAAACATGTAACCTACTGGCGAAAAGTAGCGGATAGGTGGGTCACTATGCCTCGAAGTCGCCTTCTAGACCTCACGCGAATGCTGCAGACTGGGCATTTTAAAAACGCAGAGACCAGGGGAAAATATTAAAAAACGTCAGAGTGAGTGGACAAAAACAATTTCGACAACATATAAATATTTCCCCAAAAATACTTTCAAAGAAAACGCTTTACCAGCGACAGCTTAAAAACATAACTCGAAAATTCTGAACGGGTGTCTAGCCTCGCTAGACTCCCAAACTTTAAGAAAAATGGCCTCTCAAACTAGAATAAAATATATATCAGTATGTATTCACACTCGACTATCTCTTGTACGATATCTATGAATAAGATCGAAAAATAGATAATCATACAAGACTAGGACGCTGGCGTCTAACACTAACGTCACCCCATACTGGAATTGTATCTCAGTATGGGAGAAACACCCGAGTGGTATATATACGTGCTGATTTCTTGTACGAATTGTATGAATGAATTCGAAGAATAGAAAGTCGTACAAGGCTACGACGCTAGCGTCTAACGCTCACGTCATCACCCCATACTGGAATTGTACCTCAGTATGGGGGAAAATCACGTATAGCTAGCTAGCATTTATTTATATACATACTATTCTCATAAACAACTATATATGAGTATAATCACTGAAATTCTCAATTTCGGTAAATTTCCAACAACAGAAAATCATTAATCAACAATAAAGCATTTTAAGCACATTAATTAAGACAAATGTCCACTCACAAATTAGGCCTAAGCCTAATGTCGGTCAGAGGCCTCGTCAGCTCGAGCTTCCTCACGTCCTGTTCCAAAAACATAAATAAATCCTTAATTAACACACCGACGCTTAAAGAAAATAAGCATAATTAAAAATAAGCTCCGCGCGCTCAACCTTGCCTATCGCCCAAATTCTTAAATTCACTACCAACCAAATAAACCTCCACAAATCTTAACCGACATCCTCTAAACACCTTCCACCTTTCTAACCTTAAATAATCACGTGGCCAGATTCTAACTTATTAATCTGCCAAAAATACCAAACTTCAAAAATTTCCAAACCTATCCAAAACTCCTCTAAAAATTATAAAACTCATTTCATTAAACTCCTCATAAAATTCCCTACAAAAAAACATTTTTCCCGGCGGCGGCTCCGCTAGCAACAGCGGCCGGCGGCCAGCTCTGGCGACCTCCAATGCTCACCAAAATTTGACAACACCTTCCTCTCAACCTCCTCTACAACTTTCCTAACTACCACAAACACCAATTCCAAGCCTAATTATGCCAATCGAATGAAAACACACAAAAAGCCCTAGAATTTCCATTACCGATTTCTCCTTACCTATCTCGAGATGGAGGGAGCCCTTTGGAGGGATTGCTGCATTGAAGGAGGACTTTCTTTTAAGCCAAGGCTTGCTGGCTATGGCGGCCGGAGGAATAAGTTCAGGCGGCGGGAAGTTCCGGGCAGTCGGAACTTCCGGGCTCGGCTGTGGCTTCTCGGCGGCGTTAGGGGCTCGGTCACTTACCCAGAATTGAAGAGGAGAGGAGGGTAGTTCGAACGGGACCGGTGCGGCGGTCTGGGGAGAGAGAGAGAGCGGGAGGAGAGAGAGAGAAAGAATGGGTTTGGGCTTGGCCCGAATCAACCCACCACTAATACCCATTCCAAAATTCAACACGTCAAAAATAATACCCAAATAAAAATTACATTTTACTCATAAAAATTATCATTTTTACCGTCGTCACAATTTCTTCCTTCGAATAAATTATACGAAATAATCGTCCCCTAACACCACCCTGAGGACCAATTAAATTAAACACTTACTAACGAAGACGGTAAAACTCTTATTATCACCGTGCTAGTAATTAAGGTAAAAATTAAGGGTCGGGACGTGACACATGAATGTTGCGCATTCATTATAGTGATATATAAGAAATTCTCATCAATTCTCACAATGTGTTTTTAGTTGATAAACGTTGACATGAATATCATTAAGTCATAGCACGGTTCAATTGCTTCCTTATGCATGTATAAAGAGCATATGTGACTTGAATCAGAACGCCATTAGGCATTGTAACTTGAGCATTAATCCGCTCTTTGATTATTTCTGATGATCTAGTCATTGTAGTCATAACAAATTTATAAAGAACTAAATCCATGAATAATTGTCTATTCCTTGCAAAATATTACAATAAGCTAAGCACTCAATCTCTCTACGGCACATTCGTATACGAGAATATAGAGATGAATGTAGAGACAATAGTCTTATGTCAAGACATAGAAACCGAAATATATTAACAATTTCGATAGAGATTGAAAAGGTATTGAAATCCTTTAGAGTGCATTATATATATATGACGTGTAATACTACATAGATGGACGAAACAAGGATTAAAACATGCCAAAACTTGGCAAAATTGATTGTGAGCACTATATAGGGGCGGCGGAGCCGCCAACGGCCCATTGTTGGATCTTGTAGAGAAAGAAGAAGATTTTTCAACATCCAATTTTGGATGACATTTAGTATAACACAATTTTCTTTTTGCAATCATGAATCCACTCAAGAGTGTAAAAGACTACTCTTGTTTGTAATGTCTTTGTAATTGTATAAGTGTACATTGTGCCACACTTGACATTACAAATCCTCTTTTGATCCAAAACCGATGTGCATTGCGTAACATCATGATATTTAGCCTTTAGAAACGCCACCTTATAATAACTGGTGGTCCAATGTAGTTCAATGTAGTGTCATGTTGTAATGTAATATATTGCATTAACATAGATCGAACCATATGTGCTAGACAAAATGTAATATAATTATGCAAACAATTATAATGAGGTCTTGACCATGAATGTGATTCAATATATAATGACCAAGTAACTTTAGTCAAATATGTGAGGGTGTATGTCTTCACAAAACTTGGAAAAATAAACGGATTTATAGTCACTTAGACTATTAAACTGAAGTCATATGCTTCATATATTTCGCAATATACATTTTGCTTTAAAATCCGTAACTGTGAGAATAATGTTCTCATCTTATTCCATATAGTGAGTTTCTTGTTGCAAGAACTCCATATATTTTATATACATTGACCATAATATTGCTTTCACTGTAATTATTGAACCGATGTAGAACCACATCAATAATATGATTTTTCTTTTTCTAGCCCAATATTTATATGACATGTTGGGTTCGAGGTGTTGCCTCTCTCTTTTTTCAGAACTCGTGACATGAAATTTGTTACTTTTTTTTTATGTAAAATTTAGGGCTCATGTTTCGGTCAATTATTTTAAATAATAAGATGGAAGATTGGCTATTATCAATATACGATAATTAATTCCAAGTATTGAATTTGGTCAAGACCAAGGTTTATGGTGACTCTATTCAATGTAAACCGTGACAAATTCCGTTACAAATAGATATTAACCGTGACAATTTCCATCGCAAATCGATGTTAATAGCGATAATTTCTGTCGCAAATTGATGTTTGTCCCTTTATTAACCACGACAATATTTCCTCGTAATACCGTGACTTATCAAACCATTACAAATTTCAACTTTGATATGAGGGGTCTCAATCCCTCAATATCATCCCACGTTATAAAGAAATGTGGGATATAGAAGAAGGCTACGAAGCCCGGCTATGAAATTAAAATTCAAAAATGGCAACTTTTATAAAAGCTTACTTGCTAGTTTACCAAATAAACTGCGTTTAACAGAAGTTGCCCTCTCGTAATTCCATCGCGATCCGTCACGTCAAAAGTTTCATGAAATGAAAATATATGGTTAGTAATATTCACCATATATATAAAAACAGTAAAACTAATTAAATAGTTACTATGCTAAATAAACTGTTTTTATTCTGAGGTAAAAACTTTTTTTACCTGGAGGGGCAAATTTATTGTTTTGCCCCTTGTATATTCAGTTTAGAAAGACGGAACGGGTCGGATCTTCGAATTCGGGTCAACGGACCAAAGAACTAGGATGGCGGCGCCCGATTGGGATTGGAAGCACGGCGTCGACGCTGGGTTTAATCGATCACTGCAGGGCTACGGGGTCGGGTTCGGATCTGCTATAAACGAACGGATCCGGGGTTGGGCTTGGCTGTACAAGACTGGGTAGGGCGGCGCGAGCGCGGAGGCTTGGGCTGAGGTGAGCGCCGGTAGAGGCGAAGCAGATTGGAGCTGTGCTCCTTCTTCTTCTTCTTCTTCTTCTGTGCGGACCTTTAATTAGCGTGTTGCTAGTGAGGTTAGCTTTAGGGCGTGATGGGTGGGTGGCTCGACGAGCCTATGCGTGCGCTTGCTGGCGTTGGGCCGCTTATCAGTGGTGTGCGACGACTTGGGATGCCGAGGTCAGGGAAGCTAATGGGTGCCTAGAGCAGATTTCTGGGTGCCCAGAGGTGGTGCTAGGGTTTCTGTTTAGGGTTACGTTTTAGGGTTTCGTTATAAAGCTCGGGTTAGAGCACAGTACTGATAACATGCATGTTGAAGGAGAAAAGATAACGAGAATAACGGTCTACTCATTCATTGATAGAAAGATATATTTATAAGCATTACATAGAGTCTTCCGAAAAATATAGAAGATCTATCAATTGTAATATATTCTAATAAGGAAACCGGATTAACCAATCATACGTGTATTAGGGCAAGACACATAACAGAAGGACGAAAACATAATTTCCTTAAGCAATATTTAAAAAAATAGCCACCCCAAATTCTGGCTAACAACATCCAAGTCAGATAGTTTTTTTTTGTGATAGTTTTACGGTACTTTAAAGGCTCTCTGGGTGCGTTTATTAAGGGGGAAAGTAAATGAATATTTAGGGATAGGGAGTCATATTTATTCTCCTCTAAATGTGTGTTTACTTACACCATAAGGAATCAATTTTGTACAAACCCTATGACAAAATCTGGAATCATTCCCCCATTTTCATTCCTTAGGAGGGAGTTGGTATTGAAATCCATTCATAGGTAAATCAAAACTTTTTTTTATCAAAACTAACCTCATAGTTTTATGTAAACTCTAAACTACCAAATACAAAAGCTTTATGACATTTCTACATACTACAAATGTTTTTTTTTGTTAACAGCTTCATTTCTATTCTAATTCCTTATTTCTCATGTCTTCAACAAGTAAATGTACAAGGGAAATGACTCTTATCTCCCTCATTCTTTATCTCTCCCACTCAAGTTTAGTAAACTCCCATCTATGTCTAGTAGTTAATACATTAACTATGCATTGCAGAAAAATACATGATTGCTTAAACGTACGGCTTCAAGTTTAAGTTAAATAGTTAAGTAAAAGATAATATGGATGCCATATAATACCTAATGAGTCTTAAAGATTTGGTTGCATAATAATTGATACTAATGGCTTTTTAGCCAAATTGCTACCATAGCTTTTATCTTGGTGTCAATTTGCTACCCTTATTTTCAATTCAACCAATTTGCTATCCTAAGTTTTTATAATTAACCAATTTGCTACCTAGGTATTATTTCTACCTATTTGCTACCTTATGTTATGAAAATTAGCCAATTTGCTATATTTTTGTCATTTTAATTTATTCATTTTTTCATCCAAATATGAATTTATTCTGAAAATCGAAGCTTAAAGTTGATCAATATTGAAATTTCGATAAATATATTGATTAATATTGAAACTCTAAAATAACAAATTTGATGGAAGGGTAGCAAATTAGCTGAAATAAAACCTAAGATATTAAATTAACTCATTTAAAAAAGTTAAGGTAACAAATTGACACTAAAACGTAAAAACTAGAGTAATAAATTGGTAATTATGCCAATTGATATTAGAGATTGGTTGACGGTGACACATCATCTAAGGTGAGTCAAATGAATGTTGAAGGTGGAGGAGTGGGTGAGAGAAGACAGTCTTGATTGAATAAGTTTCGTAGTTGTGCAAGCTAGAATAAAAAGAAAAAGAAAATCTTGATCAAATGTAGATCGAGTATGAGATTGATATATGACTTGAGGGATGATGGTTATAGAGATCAAATGTAGATCGAGTATGAGATTGATATATGACTTGAGGGATGATGGTTATAGAGAAAGGTTGTATCTGGCCATGATAAAAATTGTTATGTGTGTCTTGACCAAAAAATTAAAAAGAAAAAAGTTTTTATAAGTGGATGGCTAGTTCCGATGAAAATAACATTTTGCGACAAATTTATTAGTAAAAAACAGAACTAATGTTCTAAACAAAATTGTTGAATTCTACACGCTATTTTAGTTATTCACGTGTGAAATGCAAGTCTTAACATGTTTGAAGTCTAATTTATTTTCTCTTCAGAACTTGATTCTTCCTTTTTATGACGTATTGTCGATGTCATTCCTAGCTCCTAACCCCACTTCTATTATTCATACTCCATAGGCAAGTTAAAGGGTGGCTAGGTTAGGTAGAGTTCTGTTTCTTACCATAATGTTATACTAACTTGGTTTAAATCTGTTCCTGAAAATAGATGAAAAGAAAAATGAATATTGCTCTTACTGTCGTGCCTTTCTTAGCTCTTGTTGTGTTGAATGAAACCCCCCTTCTGTGGAGGGAAACCGGTTGAGATGACAGTTTTCTTTAATAACTTCATAAATACTCAGTCGGGAAGAAGAAGATGACAATTTTCTATTTTATTGAAATTTTTTCTTCTTGCCCAGACCTTCCTTTTGTCTCGGTGGAGGGCCTTCACCTACAGTTGTTTAGTGAGAACTGATGAGATGGAAAATTGGAGTAATTTAAAAGCTTTAAAGAGATAAAGAGGGCAAAGGCAAAAGCAGAGAGAGAGAGAGAGAGAGAGAGGAGAGAGTGGGGGAGAGTGTAGGCAATGTACTGTCTTAGCCTGTCCCCTCCACCCAACACAGTCCCTCACTTTCTCTCTCTCTATCCATCTCCTCTTCTTCCTCTGTCTAACAGTCTTAGTCGAAAAGCCATCACCACATTGGCTATTTTCTTTTGCCTTTTGTTTTCCTATATTGGAATTCTCTATGTCTGCTGCTCCCTCTTCTCACTACCTGCAAATGGGTGGGGAGGATTCCTACTTTGAATTTCTTGATATTATTTGATACCCTTCTTTTCCTTCCTCAACTCCCACCCTTCTGGTTAGTGTAATTGGGTTGGGTTGGTGGGTTTGCCTCAAAATATGATCTTGCTGTAGTTTTCTTACTCCTCTTCTGTTTTACCCCTCAAAATATGAGTTTCTTGAAATAATTTGACCCCATTTCCAAATTTCCACTTGCTTTTCCACTTGGTTACTGATACCCAACTCTCTATATCTCTCAATTGTTGCTGGTGGGATTGCGTAATTTCTGTTTGAGCAACTCTTGGAACAATTCATGGAATTTGATCTGAACCATGCAGTAGTGGGTGATGTGGTGGAGAAGAATGCATACTGTAATGGGGATTGTGACAAGGGTGGTTGTGCTCATTGTTTGTCCTCTTCAACTTCTTCATGTTCTTCAAATTCATCATCACCTCCTGTGGTTTCTTCAATGTATTTGGAGCTTTGGCATGCTTGTGCGGGTCCACTCATTTCACTGCCCAAGAAAGAAAATGTGATTGTCTACTTCCCACAGGGTCACTTGGAACAAGTTGCTTCATCATATCCTCCTCTCTCATCCATGGACATGCCTCACTTTGATCTCCAGCCTCAGATAATCTGCAAGGTTGTGAATGTCCAGCTACTTGTGAGTAACAGTTATGACCTTCTGAGTTCTGTTTACTTTATGCATATACTTCCATATCAGTTTTAAGCATTCTGAGTCTTATTCACATGGTTTGGTTGTCTCTTGAATTTTTGAGACAGGCTAACAAGGAGAATGATGAAGTCTATACACATGTTACTTTGCTTCCTCAGACAGAGGTATGATGCTTGGTTTTAAGCAAAAGTAATTTTGTTGGAACTGCTGTACTCTATTTGACTTCTCTGTATTGTTTTGGGATTAAAGGGCTTATGTTAGAATACCATTCTATTTTTTGTTTGGGCATGTTGATGTTGAATTTTGGGTATTCAATAGTTGGTAGGACAGAATTTGGAAGGCAAAGAGCTTGAAGAGTTAGGAATGGATGAGGGCGATGGGGGATCACCTACAAGATCAACCCCTCACATGTTTTGCAAAACACTTACAGCTTCTGATACCAGTACCCATGGAGGGTTCTCTGTTCCTCGCAGAGCTGCTGAAGACTGTTTCCCTCCTCTGGTGAGGATTAATGAATCTAGTTTTCTTGCATTCACATTTCCTTTTTTATCTGGAAACTATGACTTTTGATGTAGCGTGTTCTACGTAAAGTAAAAGAATCAGTTTATCTTTTTCAATTTTTAGGATTATAAGCAGCAAAGGCCCTCTCAAGAGCTTGTTGCAAAGGACCTACATGGTGTAGAATGGAGGTTTCGACATATTTATAGAGGTAAGTAGTTTTCTCATCACTCTGTGTGGTTTGTTTGATGCTTAAATTTATACAATTTGTTTTGTAATATTCATCAGGTCAGCCCCGGCGGCATCTGCTCACCACAGGGTGGAGTATTTTTATAAGCCAAAAGAATCTCGTCTCAGGGGATGCTGTGCTATTTCTGAGGTAATTACTTTTAATTGTTGCAATTTTGTTCACAGCTTGATAATTAGTTGCATTTGTTTCCTGACCAATTTGAGCTCCTTTTGTTTTTTTAAATGGTATGAAAACAATCATGTTATGTAGGGAGAGGATGTTTGCCCGTTTTGAGGGGCTATTAGTATCACAACGGATTGTAAAAGCACTGCTTTTCACTTATAGTACTTAATTGTATTTCCATTATTTATTTTCTTGAAATCTTGTTCTGCCGGAATACTCATCAATGTCCCTGAGGCCAGAATTGGTTTTCCTACATAATTAGCTGTAAACTTGTGTGTTGTTAATATAAACTTATTTGATGACATAAACGAGCATGAAGAGAATGTATGTCCTAGAATTTTATTTTATTTTATTTTTTCTCCCGTTCATTGTCTGATGCCTTTGATATCTTAAGTCAGTTTTGATAAATGATGTTTGTAGGGGTGAAAATGGAGAGCTTAGGTTGGGCATTAGAAGAGCTGTTCGGCCTAGAAATGGCCTTCCTGATTCAGTTGTTGGCAACCAGAATTCTTATTCTAGTGTTGTTTCCCTTATTGCTAATGCAGTATCCACCAAGAGCATGTTCCATGTATTCTACAGTCCGAGGTACTATTAAGGTCACTTGAGAAATTGACTAGTGTCTCTTTATGTTATTGTTCGACTCAATTCTTTGTCAATAATAGTATTTGATTTTCTGGTGGTAATTTGATAAAATCAATAGAATATGAGTTCCAGTGCAATTTTGCTTCTATATCTTTTCCTAAGACCATATGCATCTTTCTCTTAAAACATTTTCATTACAACTCATATATTGTGTATTGGTCATATCTTCTTCTAAAACAAATTACCTAGTTTTCAATCTCTGCAGTGCATACTTTTCTTGTTCACTCCAAATAATTTTTGCTGAGTGGATCTTACAGCAGTAGTTAGGTCACATGACAAACTGCCAATATATAATATTCACTTTAAATGTGAAACAGGAGATATATCCTCAATTGTGAGGACCTCTCTATCTATTGCTCAAATTCACTAATCAACAATATCCTCTTTCTCTAAATGTGAAACAGGGGATATATTTCCACAACTAATCAACTAATCATCTCATGATATGAAGCCTATCATGTGTATAAGATGCATATAGATTAGCTTGACTCCTAGGAAATTTCTTAAGTGCTTGGTTACAGTTATGCATTTTTTATTGCTGAAATGCAGGGCAAGCCATGCAGAGTTTGTCATTCCCTACCAAAAATATATCAGAAGCATTGCTAATCCAGTGACCATGGGAACAAGATTCAAAATGCGATTGGATAGGGATGATTCACCAGAAAGAAGGTCTCTTATATTTATAATAATTAGCTTTACTAGATTCTTATCACATTTATTGATGTTGATTCGTGTTTCTTGTAGGTGCAGTGGTGTAGTGACTGGCATCAGTGACTTGGATCCCTATCGATGGCCGAACTCAAAGTGGAGATGCTTGATGGTATGCTATGTACTTTATTTTACTTATGCATGTTATTAATTTATCTGTCATTAAATTTTGCTTGGACGATTGTCATCATAGCCGCCACTTGAAGTTCCTATTTGCATGAAAATTTTATTTTCTATGTGCATTTTTGAGAGAGAGAGAGAGAGAGAGAGAGAGAATATTGCAATTGGGAAGATTTAAAATGCAAGATTGTTTGTCATTATATGTGTCTACACATGCACTACATCTGCACCTTGCCAAATTCAGGAACTCTTGTTCTTTTATTGCAGTGGTAAAATTTCTATATTTACGCCCTTTGATTGATGTTTATCAGGTGAGGTGGGATGAAGATATAGGAAATGATCATCAAGAACGAGTCTCTCTGTGGGAGATTGATCCTTCTGTTTCTCTCCCACCTTTGAGCATTCAGTCTTCTCCAAGACTGAAGAAACTGCGGACAAGTCTGCAGGCATTCCCACCTAACCCCTCCATTCCTGGTAGACTTCTCGAGTCAGAAAGCAACCTTATTTTTTCTTTACTTTTTTTTTTTTTTTTTCCAAATTGGTGGTCTCTGAATCTGATTTTTCTTGCAGCTGGAAGTTGTGGGTTTATGGACTTTGAGGAGGCAGTTAAGTCCTCTAAGGTCTTGCAAGGTCAAGAAAATATGGGTTTCATATCACCCCACTATGGATGTGATACATTGAAGAGCCCTGTGGATTTTGAGACGCAGGCTTCAGCACATCAAAATCTTGCATCACATATAACACAGAAGGCTACTATTGGTGAGTTCATGAGAGCTCACCGCACCAGTTATACAGGATTTGCGGAATCTGATAGATTTCCGAAAGTCTTGCAAGGTCAAGAAATATGCCCATTGAGATCCTTGTCAGGAAAAGCAAATTTTAATCTGGGTGATTGGGAGTCCAATCGTGGTAACACATCTTTCAACAGTTACCAGGCACCCAAACCAAATTTGTTCACTCTGGGTTCTGAATCGCTTCTAAACATGTATTTTCCTTATGGTGACATTCACAAGGTTGGCCAAGATCCCATGACATGCTCTAATACTACCAATTTAGCCAGAGAAAATATCAAAGCAAACACTTATCCTGTTAAGATGGGAGTTGCAAGAAATGAAGTTGGAAGGCCAAAAACCCTTAGTGAGCATTGGCCACAGGAAATTTCCTCTGCTCTTCCTACTTCATTGACAAATGTAAAAAGTCCAAAAGAGGTCAACGCTGATGGAACTACCAGTGGATGTAAACTTTTCGGGTTTTCCTTATCGGGGGAAACTCCCACTCTGAGTCAGAGTTCCAGTAAGAGGAGCTGTACAAAGGTATTGCTATAATTACCACCAAACTTTGGTTGTTATTTGCCATGTCTTGGATATGTTTGCCAACTGATGTTACATATATTAATGGAAGGTTCACAAGCAGGGCAGCTTAGTGGGAAGAGCCATTGATCTGTCGAAACTGAATGGCTATGGTGACTTGCTGAGCGAACTGGAGCGACTATTTAGCATGGAAGGCCTTCTACGAGATCCTGATAAAGGATGGCGGATCTTGTATACTGACAGCGAGAATGATGTCATGGTTGTTGGGGATGACCCATGGCAGTGAGTCTCTAATCTCAGTTGCTTTCTGTTTTCTAATGACCACAGACCCCTCCATCCAATGGATATAATGAACTTTCTATATCGGAAGTTGCTTGTGTTAAGTCTTATAAATATATTTTCTTATTGTTTGTTTGAACATTCAATTCTTATATATAACTTTCCTGGAAATGTTGGGTTCTTGGTGTAGTGAGTTCTGCGACGTGGTATCCAAAATTCACATATACACCCAGGAAGAAGTGGAGAAGATGACAATTGGAATGATCAGTGATGATACCCAAAGTTGTTTGGAGCAAGCTCCACCTATGCTGGAAGTGTCAAAGTCCTCATCAGTTGGGGAGCCGGATTCTTCACCAACAGCAATTAGGGTCTGAGAAAGTTTTAATGCTGTAATTATGTTATAATTTAACGTCTGAACTTATGTTAATGGCATGTAGGTAGCGTGCATGCCAGAACTTATGTTGTTGCCGGTTTCTGGATTTTAAGATGGAAGTTAGTAGTCGCCAACTCGCCATTACCATAGTCGCTGAAAACGAGATGTGTTTGGCGTTCTGTCGATTGACCTCTGTCATTATGTGTTGTATGCTGCTGACTTCTTTTTTTTTGAAATCGTATGCTGCTGACTTTTAATGAGTATAAATTGTTGGAAGAGGTGTTATTCTCTAGGTTCCCAGCAGTAGTGTAGAAAAGAACAGAATTTCGGAATTTGTTTGGAACCTGAAAAGGTCATCTCGGAGAAGTTATTTGTGGAATGAAATGATAACCTGCGAAAGTTTAGCTATAAATCACTACAGATGTTGCTGCTACTGAAAGTTAGCTATAATTCCTATAAATGTAGTGCAACTACAGTACGCTGTCTGATTCTCTACAATATGATGTAAACCTCCACAATTACAAGTGAACTTCGAAATTAGTATTGTGCATGTTTGAGGTTACCTCGGATTTACTTGTCATTTGTCAATCTGAGATAAAGTCATAAAACAACTTAGCCAAGTAATGTTTCGAGTCCCAGTCATCTGTATTATTTCCTTTTTACAGTGCTCCATAAACTCCTAGTTTCTAATTTTCTATCATAACCACTGTTTTAAAATTGCGCATTGAGGCATAGCCAATAGATGATCCTGATCAAGACATATGTTCATATATTGGGGTTAGTAAAACTCGTTATTTTCTATCACAACCATTAGAAGAATGATAGGCAAGACGAATGCATATATTGGAGTTGGTAAAACTCAGTATGGTTAAAAAGGAACAAAAGGAAAATATCTTAATTTATTTGCTTAGTAAATAGAACAGCAAGTCCACAACGAGATAATGTCTTGAGAGAACAATAACTAAACTAGAACTATAATCCAGACTACAAAAGTAGGGAACATAATGAAAACCTAAGAAATTAACTTGCTTACAAAGAATATCTTCCAACAATATAATGGTAATCAACCCGCAAGAGGATTGAGGACCTGCCCCATGAAGAGCACTGTTCCCGTCATGTCTTCCCGGCCTTATCAGAAACATGAAGGGGTGATCAGCCACAAAGTCTAACTTTTCATCCGGCTCTGAGGCCTTGCCTGCGCTACAAGTTCTTATTACAGCATAAGTCGCAGCTGCAGCTGTTGTGCCATTTTCATCAGCCTCTATTACAGATTCATGAACAATCTCCATCAAATCCAAAACATCCCCCACCCCATTTTCTTCAGAACACCCGAAGCTTCAAACCTGGAAGACAGTTTAAACTTTGGGATCAAGAACTCCCCAACCCTAACATATCTAAGGTCTGTATAGCGATCTAGAAACCCAGACTCGGTACAAACTCTTTCAACTAGAGCCGGCAGCCCATCACTTGCATCCGGAAGCAACCAAAAAATAGAGAACTCCCGGTAGTCGTCGTATTTACGGTTGCCAGTACGAGACAAATGAGACAAGTCCTCAAATAACTCACCATCCTCATACTTCCTTGAAAAAAGTCTCAATACTTTGAAGCCGTCAAAGGCACCGATGTAGTGGCAATCATTGCTGGTCATGAAAGGCACTTTCATAACCGAGTCTCCGTTCATTAGGTGAAACTCATGCTCTTTTGTCTTTGGTTCTGTGAAGTACGGCTTGCTCCAAGTTGCTTTGAAGTATAAGGCGTTTGCACAGATGAGACTCGTCTCAGTTTTGATCGACCCGGGAGGAAGAATCTGAGGGATGAGGCCTTTGGTTTCTTTCTTTACCCATGCATTCACTTGGGATCTCACTTGTTCCGGATTGGTTTTGAAATCGACATGGTTCAGAGCCGCCTTGTAGGAATCCAACACCACTTTTTTGTAAGATTCGTCGAGAGGTTCAGACTCGTCGACCCAGACGCCATTTGTGAAGTTCAAACGTGGCCCTCCTCTGGTGTGTGAATGAACCAAAACGGAAGCGACTAGATCGCCGGCGAGGGAGTTGAGTTCGGCGATGGACTTGGAGTTGAGAAATGAAAGAAGCTGGGGAAAGTTGTTCCTGGCGGCTATTAAGCTGAGGACGATATGGATGGACTGCCGGGAGTAGATCATGTTCTTGCCATGGAATTCTGTTTCAAGGAATTGATTTTTTATTTGCAATGCGACGTTGGTTTGGTTGATGATGGGTTCTTTGAGATGTTGTAAATCAGCCATTGTTGGTGCTTGTTGATTCCTTCCACGATATTTTTGAGAGATCGCGTTGTTGTGATAAGGAAAGAAAGGAAATGCTGATCACTCCTACTTTTATCAGATCAAACTCTCATACCCTAAACTCTGTATGGAAGTTATGTTTGGATAAGCACATCAGAATAATGTTATCCGGCCGTGAAGACTTCAACTCCTAGCCTTGATCTATTTTGCCCTAAACCTTTTTTTCTTTTTGTGAGAAGATACCCTAAACCCTTTGAATTGCTTAAGAGGACATAATATCTGTGCTTCCTTGACGAAATTAGGAAATTATGTCTCAGGTCAAGGATAAAAAACGTTGATCTATTTTTTTTTTTTGATAAAAAAGTTATTTCATTTAAATCAGAGTAAGCAGTACAAAGATGACGTACCTCTGTGAGGTCGTCAGAAAACATCATCTTGTATGATAGAAAATCCTATACTAGATAAAACATAAGCTATGAAATTTTAAGTACACCTACCTTGTTCGGTTAAACACTTTTATTTTACAGGTACACTAGGTTTCGAAGAAAAAAATCAAGCTTCCACGAAAAAAACTAGTTAATTGGACCTAAACAAAGATTAGATCTTTTCCGGATTCAGAGTGCCAGACGCACTCCCATCAGCAATTTGAGGCAAAACACTCTCAGTCATTCTCACCACCGGAGTCTCAGAGCCATCAGTTTCCTTCCTTAACTCACTAGTCGAAGTACAGCCTTCGAAAGTGACCATCTCAAAATCTGCCTTGTCACTCATCTCAGCAGGATTTTTGATCACACCCTCATCAGAACTGGGTGCTTCTATCTTTGCTTCCTTTGTTACCAGAGGAGTTAGTTTTCTTGTGGGTCTTCCACTTTTTCGGTTGAGCCGCCGCTGCCAGCTCCAGCTCCTCCTTGGAACAATTTTTGCTTCCAAACGGACGTCCCGGCTTCTTATTTTTCTGGGGAGAAATAATCAGCTTCCCCTTGTCATGAGCCAAAGCAATTCCAACATTCACAATATCCAAGGATGGTTTGGGGAACTTTAGGTACCTTTTCCCAGTCCTCTTGCATTCCACGCCACTACGCTTCTTACCAATGATCTTGTTCGGCATGCACTTCCTTGTCCAACACCATCGGTATCACCTCTAAGGTCGTACCGATCGCCACCACTTCCTTTCCAGCCATCGGAATCATTGTATTCTAAACAGCGGCATCAGAAACTTTAGTTGCTGTAGCATCAGATGACACTTCCCGAGAACTAGACTTTTTATAGGGGAGAGAACTGAATTCTCACTACGTACCCCCAGTTGTACCAGAACGCTGTGAGTGTGAATTGGTAGGCGCCAAAACCCTAGCCACCTTTTCTTTCGGCGCAGCACGGTCGATTGGCTTTGAGAATAGTGACAAATGACTCATCGCTTCCTCCGGGGAGGCTTTCAGCGCCTCCCTCTCCTTCTGTCAGATGATCACACCCCATTGCATCATGGATGAACAATCCACACAATCCACAAAAAAACCTTCACCTTATCAAAGGTGAGATCCACCTCTGCCACTATTCCATCCATCTCGAACTCAATTTCCTACCAAACTCGGATGCGCCTTCGCACATCAAACTCCAGTCTGATCCTTTGAACCTCGTCCTTTCGCTTTAGCGCGGTCTGATCAAATCGAATAACTCGACCTAACCCAGATCCCACCATATTTAAAGCTTTAGGGTTCCTCAAATTATGAACAAGGCCCTCTACCGCCACCCATGTCTCTAATGTATTCAGAGGGATGGCAGCCGGATCTCCCCTCCCATCATACAACCCTAACACCAACATGGTGTTTCTATAGTGCCAGGGTCCTCCATGCAAGAATCGGTTTTGTTCTGCAACTTGTTCGAGTTGGAAGACAAACAGGTCACTTGCATCCGACACTGAGAGGTCTCTCTTCATTCTCCAGATCGTCAGCATCGTCCCTTTGAATCCTTGAAATTTTGCTTTTGGAACCAGAAGGCGTCCCACCAGATATGCATGGTCTTCCTGATCTTGATGCGAGAAGAGTCAGAGAGCAGTAGTCTAGATGAAGCGGCTTGGAAAGCCGATCCCAAGGATTCAATAGCAGCAGCCATGGAGTTTGTTTTTCGACAAAGGAGACGAAACCTTAGCAGAGCGGCTAGGTCAGTTTTTATTTATTTATTGGCAACCTAACAACGTTGATCTATTGTTCGGTCCATCTAATGGCCGGTGATAATGTAAAGCTAATACATAATTCTTTCTAGAGAAACTGACATGATTAGCCGTAACAAGGATCCATTGTTTAGGCAGTTAGTGCCTTTTAGTGGCAATATGTAAAAATTAGTCTCTTCTTTTAATATCTGTATTATTATTTAATATTAAGGTCTAGTCTTAAGGGATCGATGAATATTTTTCGGAGGGAAGAAGAAACAATCATCACACAAAAGAAAAAATGGAATGGAGGTTTCACTTTTCATGTCTAAGCATTATAGTTGAAATCTCCCTTCCCCGAATCTGGTATGGCTCTGTACAGCCTGTTAATTGAGCTTGATGGATCACTTATAAATTTTTTACAGAAAACAATCAAACTGTAGTCGGTTGTGCATAAAACAACATTCCAAGCCTGTAAACCAATATCTAAGGTCCTCGGTCATAAGCTGGATGGGCCGGGCTTAATCACGGTCGTAATACTAGGCTTGGAACGACTGCATAAGGACAAGAGGAGTCCATCTTGAAACTGAAACATGGATAAGTATCCCACATCGGTTTCTTGGCACAGAAAACACACGTTGGGCCATAAATATAGCCCAGCCACCAGCTTATCAGGTATCAATAACTACCCTATTAATTACATTTTGAACCAGCAGATACTGACTTAACCATCGGAGGGGGAAAGACCGGAAGCACCCGGTCGACCTTTTACTTGCAGGGCAACAGGAAAGGAGGTCATTCGACCTACCAGATCCACCTTAGGCTTCTGTGACCCCGTCCGGAATTGTGCATAAACATTGGCGCCGTCTGTGGGAACCTTTACTAAAAGCCTACGTGACTCGATGGTTGAATTAAGCGAGGGTTAAGAGCAAGGATGCAAGAAGGGAAGAACAAAGAGAACCAATACTCTCTAAGACCCTGAAAGCAATTAGGGGAAGTTTGCGAATTACAAGAAGAACTCTCCAGAAGGAGATGCCGGAAAGAGTGGCGCGAGATCTCAATCCCCAAGAGGTAGCGGAGATGTCAGAGAGAATAAGGGCTCAAACCATTTGACTGGAGCAACAGAGAGCCAGGGATTAGGAAGAGGCTTTCGGGAGGGAGCGCAGGTTAGAAAAAGAAAACTCCACTCTCATGAGCGCGCTGTCTCGAGGAATAGAACATCAGAAAGCATTGGATAGGGCAGCCGAGTTGGATCAGACAGCCGAGTCCAACTGGGTGGCCGCATCACAGTAGGCGAGCGCTCGGCCGGGAGCAAACCGTAGGACAATGTATATAGGAACGAGCTTGTTCCTGGACGAAATGAGGGATGAGGGGCCACCGCCGGTGCCTGAGCCAATCCCGGATGTCTATGCCGAAAGGTCGGGAGAGATGGAGGAAACCCTAAGAGCTATCCGGGATAGTGTGGCAAGTTTAGCCGACAGAGTCATAGATACTGAGAGAAGGGGGCGCATAATCCAACCCGCTCGAGTTTCGAAGAAAGGGGGGACCGTTCACGAGAATCCATCCGATTAAACACAGCTAAACCGTTGAAACTTAGATATAATGGGGATCATGACCCTCATCTTTTCCTGGACAGTTTTAAGTCCCACACGAACGCCAAAGGGTATTCAGAAGCGATATGCTGTAACATGTTTCAGGAAACCTTGGCGGGGGAAGCTCTTAGTTGGTTCTACGAGCTCCCGTCGAACTCGATTGATTGCTTTTGGCAATTGGTTGATAGGTTTGTCAATAGGTTCATCCTGCGGACAGACGGGCAGAGCACCGCCCAATTGTTCAAGGTTAACCAAGATATGGGCTATGGGTTGAAAGCCTTCGTTAACCGTTGGCAAGGAGCCACAGCCAGGGTCAGGAACTTCGACAAGCAGAGAAGGCATTCGTTCAGGGTCTGTTTCTCGGGAAGTTCTTGTATGCGGTAAGAATTGACAATCCACAAGGCTATGATGAGCTTATAGAAATGGCGATCAGACATGCACATGCAGACCATGATACTTATGGAGGCACCTTGGCCAGAAAGAGGAAGGTCGAAGGGAGAGAAGAAGGATCGCCAGTACAAGTGGTCTAAGAGGTTAGGGCTTGGAAGGGAGAGCAAGAGACGAGCTCCTACTCTAGGAAAAGGCACAAGGAATGAAAATAAGTCTGTCATTCCGCCTCTCCCGGCCAGGAAGTTCCCCGCTTCTCGGCTCACTAAGAAAGACACCGGAAAATTTTGCGGGTACCACGAGGAGGCAAGTCACCACATAAACAACTGCATAGAGTTGAAATGAGCGGTAAAGAGCCGGGTGAAAGAAGGAAAATTGCAGTAGTATGTGGCCGGGAAAAGGCATGTACGGGCGATCGAGATGTTTAGGACGATTAACACCATGCATGGCGGCTCCCGAATAGATAATAAGAGCAACAAAGCCAAAAACCAATGTACGGGAAGAAGGGACGGCCGAGAAGTTTTCACCTTTGGGAGTGGCAATAGTCAGCAGGTGACCACCGGATGGAAATCTGTAACCTTCCAAGAAGAGGAAGAAGAAAGAATGAGGCCGCAAAAATGGGTTACGGGCAAAGAGCGGGTCGGGGAGAAAGAGAGAAGGAAATGGGTTGGGCTCGGCCCAACCGGGTCCAACCTCCCATATACCCAAAATTCAACACCCCAAAAATAATACCCCAATAAAAATTACCTTTTACTAGCAAAAATTACCATTTTTACCGTCGTCACTTTTTCTTCTTTTGAATAAATCCTTCAAAATAATCGTCCCCTAACACCACTCTGGGGACCAATTAAATTAAACACTTACTGACGAAGATGGTAAAATTCTTATTACCACCGTGTTAGTAATTAAGGTAAAAATTAAGGGTCGGGGCGTGACAGCCGGGACAAGGCACATGGCCAATATCTTTACAAAAAGCAAAAACAACTAGTTACAAACTACGCCTTGCGGCCGACCTCTTCATGGTCAGACGACTCGGCCTGGTTATCATTGCCATCGCCGTCCTTCTCCACAACCCTCTCGGACGGCTCACCCTTGGTGGACTCCGGCACTCCGTCGGCATCCGCTTTGCATTAATTTGGACTCCCTCTCCTTGGCCTCCCGTGCAGTGATCAGGTCCGCTGTCATTTTCGCCTTGTCCAAGTAGCCAAGGCGGCTCCATTCGCCAAATTTCTCGGTGATGCCGCCTTCCCGAGTAGCTTTGAGCATAGCCATCAACTCGTTCGACTCCCTGAACTTGGCAATAGCGAGCTCGCCCTGAGCGGGAATCTTGTCCTACAGGTCGACAATCTAGCCATCTCGGTCCTTCAGCTTTGATCGCAGCTTGGCATTCTCCCGTTGCAGAGCCTCAATGTCGCACTCCAAGGCGACCACCAATTCGGCCTTCCCCTCCAACTCTTTGGTATGAAGGTTGAGTTTGGACAATTTGTCGGCCAGCGAGAGTTTCTCCTTCTTCTCGACCTCCAACTCCTTCTCCATCTTCTTCCCCTCGACCCGGAGATAGCTAATTTGGTCGTTAAGGCTGGCCAGGCGCTCCTTCATCCCGTTTGTTTCTTTGCTGGCGTTAATAGCATAGACAACAAATAAGGCCTGTAATAAGCGATATGTTAAACAGTCTCTCGGACAGCGAAATGACATCACAAGAGATACAAAGTTTACCTTCAACATCGCCTCCTGGGTGTACTGCCGGTTCTGTTGAGGAGTGTTAGACCCAACCTTGATCTGGTCCAGCTTGATGCCTTTGAGGTCGCCCACCATGCACTAGTGGAAAATACCACTTAGCCTACTGAATTTGTTGGATTCCGTCGGCTAAGTCCTACCTAAGCGACGGAATAATAACGGTATTATAGGACAACATAATCATCGTCTAAGATCTACCTAGGCGACGGAAGAAGACTGTCGGAAACTTCCTAGCCGACGAATACTTTCCGTCGGTACGTTTTCGTCGGCTTAGTAGGTCTTGCGCGACGTATAATTTTCCATCGATGTAGTTTGTCTCCTAGGAGCGAATTTATGTCCTAGCTAGTCGATGAAACAATCTGTCGGCTAAGAAATTGAATTATTACATACTCCCCCTTCCCGCAAGACAACAAATATAGTCCTCCGCCCCCTTATACGTACTCCCCCTTCCAGTGCAAAAAATGGCTCCCCCCCCACAGAAGAAACATACTCCCCCCCACACAGACGAAAAAATATACGTACTCCCCCTCCCCGTGCAGAAACTGGCTCCTCCCCCCTCCCCCCTCCCCCCACAGAAGAAACATATACTTCACAGCTGTTGGAAGCCTAAGATCCTTAAGAAGGGGCTTCCACCCCTTTTGCTACATGCAGCAGAATCTACCATTATAAAGTTAGAATGAAGTGAAAATCAAGTCTCCTTCCCCTCTAGAGCGAAGCCCCCTTTTTTATAGAGATTTTAGGGAGGTGGTTCCCCTTTTTACTCTCAGAGGATGGGTGTTATCTGTATTGGCATGTCCATGAACCTCCTTTTTCTCCCCTCGCCATGCTTATCTTCTGACATCGGACGTACCTCAAACAGAGGCTTGTTTGATTTTTCCACGTGTATCCAACCCTTGTTCCTCTTTATTTCGGTCATGCCATTCCTCGTCCTTGCTCACGAAGAGACTTGCCACAAGATTGCCACGTACTAGATAAGGGTGGCTCCTGCCTTTTTACCGATTTTCTGAATGCGACCTGTTTTTCTATTCCTCTCTGGATGTTTGTCGGGGTGTGGTGACATAGCGAGCTAAGTTACCGTTACCCCGCCCCCGACTCTGGGCTAGCTCACGTTTGAGGAATACCTGTTGGAAGTTGGGCTTGCATGCGAATGAACTCCGTATGGAAGCGGAGTCCTAAAGCTTGGAGGCGAGGCGGGACGGCCTTGCGTAGGACAAGACGAGGCGGCCTCGAGGGGCGTTAGCGTGCCCTCATTATATGCCCGCGCGACAGCACGCCTCGGGCCCCTTTACTCTTGATAAGCTAAAATACTACTTTACACTCTTCCAAGGATCGTGGACAAAAGAAATGGGTCCCTATGAGAAGTCCGAACTTTTCAACATGTCCTAGGTGGATATTTGGACTTTTCAACGTGTCCTACGTGTCTTGGGCTGAAAAATTGTAGTGAACAGTGCATCTAAATTCAGGCACGAACACCTTCTTCAATCAATGATGCTCTGGCTTAGCTTTCCTTTCCTTTGCTTTGGTATTGTATATGTGTTTCTTTCGGATAGGGGTCTTAATTATTTGCTACAGCCTCTACTCTACTCTCACCTCTTCTTTTTATTTTCTTTTGTTGCTGGAGTGTCATGATAATTATGTATTCAACTCCTTTCAATTCAATGAACTTCAGTTTATATCCTCCTCGATCGCGCTTGGTATCTCTATGTGTGCGACGTATAATAATGACATACAATCGATCAGTTATAAAGTCGTAGCTAAGTATGTACTGTAACACATTGCACATCTCTAAGTCAAAAGCGAAATATTAAATATGAACAACTTTTTCTACGTAGGTTCCATTTATATATTTACACACAAACAACTACTTCTAAGGTAAATTAATAAGACATCGATCAACATATTCGAATATGGATGTACTAGGAACTTTTCTGTAATAATACAGCCAAGTCAAAATTCCTAGACTTTATGCCTTTGTGGTGCATATTACAAAAGAATCGAGTTCCATCTGTATTCATATATCATAACAAATCAAACATTTTCATCAGTGAAAGATTTCCCCACTTAGAATTCTATCAAGATTGAGAGTGAAAGTTTGGGTGATCAATGTCCCCTAGCCATCTATGACTATTTTCTTGTTTTTCGAATGTGGGTCGATCGGTGTTGGTAATAAGTCGAGTCAGAAGAAAAAAGGTGAGTAAGTCAATGATCGAGTGCTTGACTTTTGATAGGATGTGATTCAGTTTTTATATTTTGGACATCTTAATATGGTACAATATATGGAGCTCCAAAACATAACAATTGAATACCATGAAGTATCTTACAAACCCTAATAAACTTTGCTTACAAACTGAAACTAGTGCAAGAATATCTTCCAACAATATTGAAAATCAACCCGCAAGAGGATTGAGCACCTGCCCCATGAAGAGCACTGTTTCCGTCATGTCTTCCCTCATTACAAACATGAAGGGGTGATCAGCCACAAAGACTAACTTTTCATCCGGCTCTTTGGCTTTGCCTGCGATACTTATTACAGCACAAGTCGCAGCTGCAGCTGTTGTGCCGTTTTCATCAACATCTATTACAGATTCATGAAAAATCTCCATCGAATCTAAAACACCCCGCAGCCCCATTTGCTTCAGAACACCCGAAGTTTCAAACCTGGAAGACATTTTAAACTTTGGGATCAAGAATTCCCCAACCCTAACAGACCGTGAACGAGAATGGCGATCTAGAAACCCAGACTCAGAACAAACTCTTTCAACCAGAGCCGGCAGCCCATCTCTTGCATCCGGAAGTAACATGAACATAGAGAACTGCCGGGGGTCGTCGTATTTACGGATGCCTCTATGAGACCAATCCTTTGAAGTTTGAATCCTTCCGGGGGTCGTATAATTCACGAGACCAATTTTTAAGTCATCATGGTCATAGTCATTGAAAAGGAAGTCTCATGACTTTGAAGCCGTCAAAGGCACCGATTGAGTGGCAATCCTCGCTGGTCATGAAAGGTACTCCCTTAACCGAGCCCCCATTCGTGAAACTCATGCTCTTTTGTCTCTGATTCTTCAAAGTACATGTCATCCCAAGTTGCTCTGAAGTACAAGGCGTTTGCGAAGATGAGACTCGTCCGAGTGTTGACTGAGCCAGGAAGAAGAATCTGAGGGATGAGGCCTTTCGTCTCTTGCCTACCCATGCATTCACTTGGGATCTCACTTGTTCTGGGTTGGTTTTGATATCGACATGGTTCAGAGCCGCCTTGTAGGAATCCAACACCACCTTTTTGTAAGATTCCTCAAGAGAGACAGACTCGTCGACCCAGACGCCATTTGTGAAGTTCAAACGTGGCCCTCCTATTGTGGGTGAATCAACCAAAACGGAAGTGACGAGATCGCGGGCGAGGGAGTTGAGGTTGGAAATGGACTTGGCCTTGAGAAAAGAAAGAAGCTGGGGACAGTTGTCCTTGGCGGCTATTAAGCTGAGGACGCTGTGGATGGATTGCGGGGAGTAGATCATGTTCTTGCCATGGAATTCTGTTTCAAGGAGTTTCCTAGTTATCTGCAATGCGACGTTGGTTTGCTTGATGATGGGTTCCTTGAGACGTTTAAAATAAGCCATTGGTGCCTGCTTGGTGATTCTTTCGATCTCTCAAGGTGTGAAAAGAGGTGGATCGCTGAAATAGTGAAGAAAGAATACCGACTGCCAGGGTTTTTCTCTTGATGCGACTGCTAGGGTTTCTTGTTTTTCTTTTCCGATAATGTCTGCTAGCAAAGATATATAATGAAATAAAAAAAAGAAAAGCCTTACTTGTGGGTTAAGTAACACAAAATAGAGGTGTTAAAGTAGCTCGAAGAATCAAAAATAGCTTGATAGAATCAGATGTCTCCCAGTAGATCTTCAGGATTTGGCTCCTAGACTAAGAAGAGTGGAAATTTGAGATCGAGAAAAAGTATCTTATTCATTAATAAGAGTATTTTATATAGGAAATTACAAAATATATAGATAAGGAAAACATAATCTTATTCTAACCTGTAAACTTATCATTATACAGAATTAATATAAGTTTCTTATCCTGGTCGCATAAAGACAAGACACACGTAACAGAATATACAAAAACTAAATTTTCATTCATTACAAGCTTGAGCAGAATGAGGTTCCGAGCAACAAACGATCGACTTGTCTCTAGACCAAACTACACCGTTGGCTAAAACGGGTCACAAGCATGGGCCGGGTAATGATAATAAGCCTAATAGAAAGTTGGGGTCCGAACAAACTCTACCCTTCTTCGATCAATTGAAGGAACTCAGTCTTAAAGTTCACAGATTGTTGGAAAATCAAACTCGGAGGCCACGAATGGAGTGACTATTTAGACAAAGCTCCTCTACATCAGCACTTCGACCAAAGTTTGATTCTTTTGAACACCCTCGCCACTGGCAACGAGAGCAAGTGCTCAAGTTACTGCAGGACTCGCGGTTATAAGAAGGGCAAGTGCAAAGGCTTATTTCTGGCCGACTAGCTAGCTCCCTGGCTATGTGATTGCTATAAACACATTTCTTGTCCCTTTTCTATTACAAATGTGAAGAAATCGTAAGTTACACAAAGATTAGTAAGGGCGATCTTTTATTTTCATATAGTCGTTTTTCACCTCAAAAATACATGGTTAAAAATCTAATTCAAACACCTATATAATGTCATTTATCAAAACTCCTCCTACTCTTGACGCAAGTACAAGGCAGAATTGGGAGGCAGATATCAATACTTTACACTCATTTTTAGAGTCAATCATGTGATCAGATCAGAGTTTGCTTGTAAACTATTTGCTCATATATGACAATGCAGGAAGACGATTGCAGAGTATGTGGATCAAAGGAAAATCAATAAACTCCCATCATAAAAGTTACCGGACACCAACCAAACAAAGTATCTCTTCTATTTATTTGTACCACGGAAAGGAATCCTACAGATAAGTATTGCCTTTTACCAAATTTACAAGGGAATATAAGTGTCACCTCTAGAAACTCATTTGGCCTCAGTTGACAATACGCTTGAAAGATGATCAAACAAAGATGAAGCCACCTTTTGTTATACTAATGGATACGGCAGTTTCAATATAGATGACGATACTGATGGTGTGATCCCTTGATTCTGTGTTCCGGATCATGTGAGAAGAGTATAGTCAGAAAGGCTGAACTCTAACACCAGCAGTGTCCTGGAAAGGTACGGGGTTCTGCAGATATTTTAATCCAGCAACTGAAAATGTACATCATGCCCTCTTATTGCTCCTTAAATAGTCCACGACCAATGATCATTCTTCTGATCTCACTGGTCCCTGCTCCAATCTCATAGAGTTTGGCATCTCGAAGGAGACGGCCAGTTGAGTACTCATTTACATAGCCATTACCACCTAAGCATTGTATAGCCTGCACGGTTCAAACATGTAATGGCAAAATCATTGTAATGTAAAGATAACAAATCTTTCTCCTAGGCTTTTCTTTTTCTCTCTTCCAAAATCAAGCATAAGGATATACGTATTCCAAAATCTAATTATATAAACCTCAAAAAAATCATGCAAATGGAGATTATGAACTTCAATATGGGGGCATTCAAGCAATATGCAATTTGCAAGCTAAGTTGATTAACCTGAATGAGGTTTGCCGTTTGGATAGACAAATTACATAGTTGCAAGACAGAATGGAGTTAGAGCAGATAATTTACCTGCAAAGCAACCTGCGTGGCTCTTTCAGCTGTAGATAGTATAACTCCAGCACAGTCCTGCAAATTGTATCCACAGAGATTATGGTCTGCAAAGAATTTATTTTGCTAAATGCTAAGACAGACGAGAAAAAACAGAATCAGAAAATAAAGAACCTTTGGGTCAATTCTTCCATTGTCACATTCCCTTGCAACAGAATACACATAGGCCCTGCCAATGAAATGAAGTAGAGAGAACCAGAGACAGTTATCAGTGTTACCAAGTAAACATCAGCAGATGAGCAGTGCACAAAGGAATCAAAATCCTTTACCTTGAAGATTGTAAAGAAGTATACATGTCAGCAATTTTCCCCTGTTATTGTAGTCCATTAACAGCACAAGGTTTAAAGTTCACATAGAAGGAGCTCAAAGATGAGAAAAAAAATACAAGTGTCTAGACACAGAAATAAACCTGTATAAGCTGAAACTCTCCAATTGGACGGCCAAACTGCTCTCGCTGTCGAACATATGGAAGGACAACATCCATACATGCCTGCATAATACCTAGGGGCCCACCGGCTAACACAAGCCTCTCTAAATCTAACCCTGACATCATGACATAGACTCCTGAAAGAAACACAATATAACAGAGTTATGGCAGTTGAAGCAGTTTATTTCTCAATTGAATTACAATCGTGAAAACACACAGATTTTAACAGCAATTAAATGCCTATGGTAAATCACCAAAAGGTCCTAAACTCATAACTGCTTCATTGGATACTATCAAGATGAGTGATGTTATGGACAAATGGGAATCCATGTCCGATTGAGTTGTTGCAGTGCGACAAGAATAACTCAGGATTCCCATTGCAATTGTCAGCTTCAAAGTAAAGTTCTGACCATCTTTATATACCAGCATGAAAAGTTTATCAAGTCATATGATGCCTAAGCAACCAGGTTTTAACTAAAAAAACAGTAAAATTACTTGCTTATGTAATTGATGCATGCAACATATTCCACAGATCTCCTTCTAGTCACAAAAATAGAAAGGAGTGAATAATCACCAACCTTTTCCTTCCTGACCAAGAACATTTTCATCTGGAACAAAGCAATTCTCAAAGACAAGCTCACATCTGGTCAGATCATTGTCACTGTTAGTGGAAAATCGAAAGGGAACGGACTCCGATATAGATAATTTCAATTAAAGCATTGCAGACGTACGTATCGCTTCCTCGCATGCCGAGTTTGTCTAATTTTTGGGCAGTACAGAACCTGCATGGAGGTATAATTGACTGAACAAACATGAAAAATTTCAAGAAATTCCATACTGTTTCCATTTAGCATTTGTTATTACGTTTTTATATTTTAGTAAAATGCACAAGTCCTGGTAACAAAGGAATAATACTAATTATACTCGATAAAAGATAGAACTAGATAGTTTATGATAAAAAAATCCAAGTTATTTTGGCCACATGTAGACTGGGTACCGCATAACCGAAATTGACACTCTTGCACACAGATGCCAAAGTTTTTAAACAGAAAATAGCTGTGTGATTATGCAATTACCCGGGCATCCCCTTGTCAATGATGAATGCTGTTATTCCCTTTGAGCCCGCAGTTATGTCAGTTTTTGCGTAAACAACCTGATCCATATAAATGTAGTCACAGCCAATTCATAAATGTGAATTAAATCTTATGGCAAAGTTACATGCATACATAGAGACAAATGTATGAACTGATTAATATGCATTGATAATAGAAATATATATACATGCAGATTGCAGTGTCCTTCACTTCATTCTTTGTAATTTAAACAGTATCCTAAGATATCACTTTACCACCACTGAAACATAATCCCAAATGGATATAGGTCTGACATAAGTTTTAAAGATTACACAGTGACAAAAGGTAGGTCTGCATCTGCTGCAGTTCAATAATGAGACATATCTTGAGACAAGTTATGGAATTGCTATCCAGCATCATGAAACATCTTCTGTGTAAGCCTATTCTACTGTTCCTACAGTAAGCGGTAGGAAAGCTCAAACTCCTCACATTCAATGGAAAAATATGGTGAAACACAAAGTAAACCGAAGAAAAATAGTGTTTGTTGGTTGTCTGTTAGTGTTTGAAAAAATTATATTAATGCATGTGTGTGTGTCTGTTAGTGTTGCACGTAAATTACTTTATATGTATATACGACTGACCATGAACTTATCCCATTGTTTGGGCCATATGATATACACAAAAGATGCACATAGCGCAACAGTACAGGGCAGAGAGTGGCATATCATTATTCTGAAACGAAAAAAAAAAAAAATCATTACCAATGTTTGAGCAACTGGGCCATTGGTGCACCACATCTTGTTCCCATTTAGATATAACCCCCATCTGCTCGATCAGCTTTGCACTTCATGCTAACAACATCAGAACCAGCTAGAAGAAGGTTGGGGGGGGGGGGGGGGGGGGGGGGAGGGAGAGAGACAGAGAGATCAGAATCTCAATGAATAAAAAATGAAATAAGTAAAATAGTACAGGTAACTTACAATTGGGCTCACTCATTGCAAGGGCCCCTACATGCTCTCCACTAATAAGCTTCATAAAAAAGATAGATTTTGTTAAGGACAAAAAAATGAAGATGAACTAAATGATTGAACATAAGAAAGATTATCCCATACAACATGATACTTCATTGGTCTGAAAATAAAAGAGACAGGAGAAGGAAGAATGGAACAATGGAAGTCATGCTAGCCATGAGTTTTCTAATCAATATTTAGTTCAATAGTATCACCATGATATGTAATCTCAGCAGTTTGGCAATAAAATAAAATAACACTACTGATTAATATAAAACAGAAATGAATAAGATGATGATCCTATTAGTTGTGATCCCTCAAGTGATCTACTCTTTTTCTTCTTCATTTCTTCTTTACATAGACACATATTACATTTTCTCAGCTATAGACTAGCCATCTGTACTAAAATCACTAGATCGGCTCCACACCTCCCTCCCTTTTGCAATCAACAACTCAAGAGCACAAAGAAAAGCTATACTAAGAGGCAATGAAGAAAAATTGTATGTACTACATGGTGTAAATAGTGATTCTTATGAAAGTAAAACCTTTGGCAAATACTTCTCTTTCTGAGTAGGATTTCCATGCCTCACCTACAAAACAAAGAATTCAAATAAAAGATTTAACATTTATCATATCCATGCAAGTATTGGCCCAAATGTACTCATTTGTTTTGTTACCAATTGATTAATGCACAGGTTGGAATGGGCACCATAAGATAGACCGACAGATCCTGAAGCCCGGCTTATTTCTTCCATAACTATGCAGTGATACAAATAGCCAAGACCCAAGCCTCCATATTCCTCTACAAGAAAACCAATAGTCAATTTTCAATTATTTAAAATGTACTTCTACCAAAAACACGGTGAGTAGAACATTGTCATTTCTCCCTTTTTTTAGGTTCCTTACAAACTCATTACCCACCCTACCAGACAAAATTCAAATGAATTCCTCATACATTTACTACCGGTTGAGGATGAATATCCAACTCACTTCGTATTTAGTAGTGACTACCAACATGCAACATACATAGCATAATGAGATTTTTTTTTTTTTTGGAAGATTATTTTGCCTATTAAAGTGCATCCTGGATTACAAATTCATATAACCAAAAACTCAGCACGTAAACTAAACACTCAACAACTGAAGAGCAAACATAAGCCCAAAAACTGATACATTTTCGGAAACCAGCCAAATTTCTAAGATACATAGTTCTAAGGTATGATAAGAACAGCAGTTAAAATGTTACCTGGGGCAGTAATTCCATGAAGATTAAACTCCCCCATGAGCTTCCACAAGTTGACCTCTTTGGGAAAATTATTGGTGTGGTCTATTTTTGAAGCATGTCGGGCAATGTGTTCTTGTGCAAAATGACCCACACTTTCCTTAAACTGCATCAAAATCCAACACCATTCTACTTAACCGTATGAAAAAGAAAAAAACAGCAGTGCCCAAATGATCAACAATTGCATTTGGGTCCAATCAGTTCAATACAAAGATTGCAGCTTTTTGTAGAATCTGGGTAAAGAAATGAAATTTACATAATAAAGACATGTGAACATTTGAATTGATTGAGACAATACGGTGAGGGAGGGGGAGAGACCTGAATCTGAGTGTCATCGAAGAGTAGAGCGGTGGAGAACGAAGCAGAGTGCCTCTGGTTCCTGAGAAGACTTGTCAGCCCAGACCTCGCTGAAACCAGTCTTTGCATATTCACACCTTCGTTTTTCAGAGAGAGAGAAGAAGAAGATGTGGCAGGTTTTAAGCTTAACACTAAACTGGGGAGGTTTTCGGAATTTGATATTTTAAGTTATTGGAGTTTCCTGGTGACGTGTACGCTGCTGATTGGTGGGGGAACAGAAATTGAGCTAAGCTGTAGTTCGGGTTGGGCACACATGATAGTTGGTCTGTTGTGCTGAGCTGAGGTTTTTTATATCTTTCTGTTATTAATAAAATAAAAATTAAGGGACGAGCCTCTCTTTCAGAATCGAGGGGAAGACTTGCTCTCTATTTGCTTCCGGTAGCTAATATCGTTTAATATCTTATTTCACTAAAAAGTAAAAAGAGAAGAAGCTGAGGACAGTGCGCAAACTTTCATAAAACCTTAAACAGTGAAACTCATCGGTCTGATGCATTCCGGATATAGAGTACATGCAGAGACTCGCTTAACACAGGAGAATGAAATACCTGATAGGCACCTTATAGGCAGAGCATAAAGAATGGTCTGATAGAGCAATTTATAAACACATGATGCTCAGAAACATAGTACAAAATAGACCTTGGAAGAAGGCAATATAACTTTTACCAGACCTTCCAGGCATCTTTTATACATTCTAGGTAGCGCCTACTGCTGCTATTGTGTGGATTCTACAGCTTATATATGCTTTCCCTCCAATAGAATCAGATTTTGCTTGTGATGCTGCTATTGCTACAGCTTCTCCAGGAGGTGGGTGGTCAAATCTGCAGGATGCACCATCCTAACACAGATAACAGCACTCTGTAAAAAAGTTCCACCCAAATTAATGATTTTACATGTGTAGGATAGACAATACATAGATAGAAACAGAAAATAAGATTTCAACATACAAGATTATAGTTAAATGCAACAGAAATCCAGTCACTTCTCACTGCAAAAAAAATAAATAAATAAATAACATGTCCAATTTTCCAATCCTTATTGAGCAAACAGTATAATCATAATATTCATAGCTTTACGAGATAAGTGGCAATCTGAAACTACAATGCAAAGACTTCGCATGATGTAATCATTCTTATGAAGATTAGCCATATGCTTTCAAAGTTTTATGGAATATGCTGGTACCCTGCTTAAAACAAGGACAGGTGAACCCTACTGATAAATGACTTGGGATAATCCTAATAAAGAATAAAAGAATAGCTCCACCATTCAT
Organism: Fragaria x ananassa; assembly: GCA_034370585.1. NCBI lineage: Eukaryota > Viridiplantae > Streptophyta > Magnoliopsida > Rosales > Rosaceae > Fragaria > Fragaria x ananassa. The sequence continues at coordinate 22,516,939 of CP139764.1, forward strand.
ACCTCTCACCCTCACCTAGGTAGTCCAGTAAGTGATAGCTTCAGATTTTCTTGTTGAGATGGCTTTGTTATTGACAATGGCACTGCTGGCCTTATCAATCAGGTGATGGAATCTGCATTCTGCACCATACTTGCATTCCCCAGTCTTCATAAACATGAAAACAATCATCATTAAGTGCTGAATGATTCAGAAATATGAATATGTAACCAACAGAATCACTACTGGCCAAATGTCTACCGTCAGATTAACTAATGTGGATAGATTAAGCAACAATTCATGTTTGAGAGTTTCATGAATAATATGATGAGTACTATAAAGTATTGAAACTCAAATACAGTATACTTTCTCATAGGATCACTTTCACAGTAGATTGTAAGTACAACTCAGATCTGGAAGGCCAATCATATACAATTGGAATCAAACTCATTCAACAAATAAAGAAGTTGCTTACTTCAGACTGTCCAAAGCGCTGAGGATAGACAGTACCAATATTTCTAGGTGCTAGGCTTGATAATAGCTGGCTAGCTAGCAGCTATCTGATTATAGCAAGGTTCTCTTACAAGGAGTTGGGAATGGTTCAAGCACAAGCTGCACAACATTATAATTCATGGATTGATTGTGTCAGATTATTTACTGAAATCAATAGATACTCCAAGTCCTTTAACCAGTTTTCAAATGCATTCATCGAATTTGAATATACACTTTCAGTTTCAAAGTTGCTTGAATCATCTAATGCATGATAACGCTTAACTGATAATTACATGGCAATACCAAACATAGAGTATATATGGCTCACAACAATATAGAGAATTTGAAATTTAAAGACACCAGCAAACCCAAGAACAACAATACTGGGTCTTCATCTACACCACTGCCACAATCAGCACCAAAGGGCACTCACATCGAGATAGAGCACCTGAATCAAAGGAGAAACAACATACCCCATCAAGAAAGCCCTTTGATCACTGCATTTCATTCTTTCATTTCTTTTTTCCAATCAAGTCTTTTTCCAACGAGCCACTCTCGAAACGATTGCAAAGGCCGCCCTCTTTTGTATGTTATCAAAGAAACGGAAATAGGCATACCTCCATGATTTCTTCAAAACCAATGTGCCACAAACACTCCAAAAGCCTATGATGAAGCCGAGTGCAGCGCTCACATACATACCAAACTTCCCATTCTCATCATTATGATGATCATCGTCAGGGTCAGCTGGTGCCACTGCACCATCTCCCGGGCAGAGAGTTGAAAGAGGAATGATAAGCAATAATCTTGTGCTAAATTTCTGCTGCCTAATCACTGGTTCTTATCTCTTATTAATCAATCAGCTAATCACTAATTCTTATCTCTTATTTTAAGAGATCTGCAGAATCACAGAGATGTAATTGATGCATATTTGTATGATAGAAATTGACAGTAAATTCTTAATATAATTGCTGATCTTCGGGATCTAAAATGATCATAATTCTTGTATATATAGCAGTATTGTATCAATGAAATGTAAGCAAAAAACATTCTTACCAGTTGTGCTTCATGGTACTCGGAGCCATTATCTAAAGACATCTTATCTTCCCCTCCAATTCTATTTTTTTTTCTCTTCTATCAAAGCCATGGCCACCATCTCAGAGATCACTCCCGAGACCAACAACCCTCCTACCAATCCCCCTCTCACCACTGCTCCTGTTCACACCACTACCCAAACAGTTACCAATACCACAACTGCCAATTTCTCACAATCAAGCTAGACCGCAATAATTATTCTTTGTGGCTTGCCCAAATCACTCCACTCCTCAAAGTAAAAACCTTATGGGTTTTGTCAATGGCACCAAATCTTGTCCTCCAGCGTTTCTGCGTTCTGCATCCGGAGAACTCACAGATGCTATTAATCCGACTTATGAAGAATGGATGGCCACTGATCAAATGATTCTCTGCTAGATCAATGGATCCTTAACCCCCTCGGTGTTGTCCACAGTCTCCCGCTCCATCTCATCTCACACAACATGGGCCTCTCTCTCTCTCTCTCTCGCAGATATGCTTCACCAAATCATAATCGGATTCTTCAGCTACGCAGCACACTCCTTCGCACAACACAAGGAGATTTGTCCATCTCTGACTACTTGGACAAGATCAACCAAGTGGCTGATACCCTTGCACTCTCTGGCCATCATGTTGCTGATGAAGATCTCATCTCCATTATTATGAACAACGTTGGCCCTCTGTATGAACACACTATTAGTTCTGCCCAAGCTCGAGAAACACCGATTACCTATGATGGTTTGGAGGCCCTTCTCTTGGCTACTGAGAGCAGGTTGCGCAACCACAACAACATAACCCTTGAATCTGCTCCTACTGCTTTGGTCACAAACCGCTCCTCCACCGGCGGTTTCCGCGGTCGTGGTTCATTCAATAGCTCTCCAAGAGGCCGAGGCAATTATTATCCACGTGGGTCTTTCTCTAGATCCTCTTCCTCCAACAGGGGTTCCAACTTTCGACCATCATCTCGCGGCGACTCCATTCTTGGTCCGGCACCTGCATCTCATGACCGTGGCCCTTGTCAAATCTGTGGACGAGGTGGTCACATAGCGATAGATTGCTATCATCGTCTCAATATGGCGTATGAAGGTCGGACCCCAACCCATCGTCTCTCTGCCATGGCTGCTGCTGCTACCTCACCCCAATCCTCCTCCTCAGCCTGGCTCCTTGATACGGGTTCTAATACCCATATCACCAATGATCCCAATGCTCTCACTGATGCTCGTCCATACAATGGCACAGACACTGTCGGCGGTATTGTTTCTGGCCCAGGTTTGCAGATCTCTAAAATTGCTTATGCATAAAACAACCTCCCAAGCCTGCAGCAGACATTCCATCATAATCATGGCCTCTTTAAGGTTCCCGCTCATAAGCTGGACGAACCGAGCTTAATCACGGTCGTAATACTGGGCTTGGAACGACTGCAGAAGGACAAGAGGAGTCCACCTTGAAACTAAAACATGGATAAGTATCCCACATCGGTTTCGTGGCAGAGAGAACACACATTGGGCCATAAATACAGCCCAGCCACCAGCTTGTCAGATATCAATAACTATCCTATTAATTACATTTTGAACCAACAAATACTGACTTAACCATCGGAGGGGGAAAGACCGGAAAACAACTGCATAGAGTTGAAAAGAGCGGTAGAGAGCTGGGTGAAAGAAGGAAAGTTGCAGCAGTATGTGACCGGGAAAAGGCATGTACGAGCGATCGAGGTGTTTGGGACAATTAACACCATCCATGGTGGCTCCCGAATAGATAATAGGAGCAATAAAGTCAAAAAGCAATGTACAGGAAGAAGGGACGACCGAGAAGTTTTTGCCTTTGGGAGTGGCAATAGACAACAGGTGACTACCGGATGGAAATCTGTAACCTTCCTAGAAGAGGAAGAAGAAGAAGGAATGAGGCCGCACGAGAACCCGTTTCTGATAACATTGCAACTCGACCACTATATCACGAAGAAGATCTTGGTCAACATGGGAGCTTCGGTCAACGTGTTGTTTAGGAGTGCCTGAGACGGGCTGCGCCGAGGATGAAACATGTTGATGCATGACCATGAGCCCTTCAGTTTCTCGGGCGATATTGTTCAGCCTCTCGGATCAGATAGCCTTGGAGTAAGCATGGAGGGCGGTGTCGCATGGGTGATAGTTGAATTTATCATGGTAAACTGTGAGTCGTCCTACAACGAGATCTTAGGGAGGCCTGCCCTATGGAAGTTGAAGTCATTTGTTACCGGTCACTTGTTGATGATGAAAATCCTAACCCCAACGGGAGTCATCACCATTCGAGGAGTTCAAGGGGCGATAGGAATTTGTTATGCAATAGACAACGGGAGGAAGAGGTATGAGGTCCTCACGACGAGTTAGGCCATAGTATCCCCTTCAGATCCATATGTCGATCCCAGGGATGACACTGACTCCGACGAAGAGCGTCCCAGATCAATAGGAGAAACAGAAATAGTGTCGGTCTCAGATGAGTTCCCGGATCGACAAGTAACCATAGGAACGGGCCAAGAATCTGGCGTGCGGGCGGCACTGGTGGCATTCCTGAGGATGAATAGCAGGGCGTTCGCTTGGATGTACAAGGACATGCTTAGGATATCGAGTGGCATTGTGACTCAAAAGCTTGGTATTGAGAAGGGATTCCCTCTAGTGAGGCAAAAACGAAGGACGTTTAAGCTAGAGAAGTACGAGGCAATGAGGGGGGAAGTAAAAAAATTGATGGACATCAAGTTCATACGGGAGGTTAGATACCCCCAGTGGCTGGCTAATGTGGTAATGGTCCTGAAGAAGTCAACGAGACGGCGGAGGATATGTGTAGACTATTCAGATCTCAACAGGACATGCCCCAAGGATAGCTTCCCGCTCCCACGCATAGACCAGTTAGTAGACTTCACGTCCGGATTCGAGTTGCTAAGCTTCATGGACGTTTACGTGGGCTACAACCAAATACAGATGCACCCGGAGGATGAGGAGCAAATAGCCTTCACAACCGACAAGGGGCTATATTGCTACAAGGTTATGGCTTTTGGATTGAAGAACGCGGGGGCCACCTACCAGCAGTTGATGAATGTCATGTTCGCCGAGTACCTCAGAAAAATAATAGAGGTATATGTCGATGACATGCTAGTTAAAAGTCTAACGGCCGAGGAACATGTGGGGCATCTGGAGAAAGTTTTAGAGGTGATACTAAAGTACGAGATGAGACTGAATCCCCAGAAATGCATATTTAGGGTGACGAAAGGGAAATTCCTGGGCCACATAATCAACGGGAGGAGAATAGAAACAAACCCGGAGAGATCTGAGCCATCTTGGATATGGAGAGGCCCAATGAGTGAAATGAAGTACAGTCGTTGGCCGGGAAGATTGTTATCCTGGCAAGATTTCATGTCATGGCTCACAGATAAATGTGCCCCCTTCTTTCGGCTGCTACGGGAATAGCGGTGTAAGAATATAGTTTGGGGGGCCGAGCAGGAAAAGGCTTTCACCCAGATAAAGGTGTATCTCACGTCTGCGCCGTTTTTTTCAAAACCAATCTCGGGCGAGATGCTCTATCTATATATCGCAGCATCACAAACGGCAGTCAGCTCGGTGTTAATCAGAAAAGAGTCCGATGTTGAGCATGTAGTGTTTTACGCCGGAAAGGGATTCACGCCTGCCGAGAGCAGGTACCCGGACGTTGAGAAATTAGTTTTAGCGCTTATCCTGACAGCGAGAAGGCTCAGACATTATTTCCAAGCACACTCGATAACCCTTTATGCCAATCACCCATTGAGACAAATCATGCAAAAGCCGGAGATCAGCGGGAGACTGGTAAAATGGGCAATAGAGCTTGGCGAGTTTGATATCAATTATCGGCTGCGAGTAGCTATCAAGGGTCAGGCGGCAGCCGACTTTATATCCGAACTCACACCCATGAAAGATGTGGTTGAATTATCCGAGCACACACCCGTAAAGGTCGTGGGTAAGTCGCCCGAGCTTGAGCTAATAGAAACGGTTGGGGAGCCATTCGCTGTCGACCGGGAGGGAAACAAGGACCTACCGTCCCCACATTGGAAGCTTTTTGTTGATAGCTCGGTGACGAGGCATAAGAGTGGGGCGGGGATCATATTAGAAACTCCTGATGGATTTAAACATGAATACGCCTTGGAGTTCCAGTTTAAAACTTCAAACAATGCTGCGGAGTACGAAGCATTGTTTGGGGGTTGCAGCTCGTTCGAGATATCGGTGTAGAGAAAGTTGAAGTGTTTAGCAATTCATAGCTGGTTATGAATCAGGTCAACGGGAGCTTCGATGCAAAGGAACCCCAGTTGAACTTCTACCAAGCACTGTCGAAAGCCTTTATGCAACGTTTCAAGTCGGTCTCTCTCTCTCTCACATCCCGCGGAAGGAAAATAGCAATATGGATGCCCTTACTCGGCTAGCAACCGGGGGGCTTAGGAAAGGACGAAAGAAAGCTAGGATCAAGGTGTTGGGAAAACCGATTATAAATAAGACCATCTCGGAGATATTCATGTTTGAATCGGGTTCCGGAGAGCCTTCTTGGATGGATCTCATAGTCGAGTTCATGAATGAGGGTGTTCGCCCGGAGGACAGGCGGCAAGCACGAAAGCTTCAATCGAGATGTGCCAAATACACCCTCATGAACATGAAGCTATACCGAAGAGGTTACAATTTTTCCAACCTGAAGTGTGTGACAGAGGAGGAATGAGAAGCGATCATGGGGGAAATACACGAGGGAGTATGTGGGACTCATTCTGAATCTCGGTCATTGGCACACAGGTCTCTTCGCGCAGGGTTTTTCTGGCCCAACATGGACAGATGTCGGTTCGAGCGGATAAGATGTCGGCCCGGTGCCGTAAATGCCACCCACTTCGCATTCCCCTCCTATCGCCTTGTCAATCCTATTGTTGCCATGGTCTTTTGCGCTGTGGGGCTTGGACCTCATAGGGATATTGCCAATGGCACCCGGGCAATTCAAGTATGTGATAGTGGCCGTGAACTACTACACGAAGTGGGTGGAAGCAGAGCCCCTCGAGAAGATAACCACCGAGGGCGTGAAGAATTTCCTGATGAAAAACATATATTGCCGATTCGGTGTCCTAGAGACAATAGTCACGGATAACGGAATGCAATTCAACAATAACCATCTGATTAAGTTCACGAAGGACATGGGCACCAAGATGGTCTTCGCATCTGTGGCACACCCGCAGACCAACTGTCAAGTGGAGGCAGTTAACAAAATCATCAAAAATCTTTTGAAGAAGAAGCTGGATGACGCCAAGGGTTTGTGGGCACAGAAGTTGCCGAAGCTATTATGGGCAATCAGAACCACAGCAACAGAAGCAACAGGAGAAACACCCTTTTGTATGGCCTTTGACACAGAGGTTGTCTTGCCGATCGAGACGTCAATACCTTCCGATAAGGTCGAGAACTTTGATGCTACCACTAATGAGGAAGGCCTCCAATTGAATATTGACCTCATCAAGGAAATGCAGGAGAGAGCAGACTTGCACAATCAAGTCTATAAGTAGTGAGTTGCACGCCATTACAATAGTAAGGTCAGGATCCGGACGTTGGGACTAGGGGACTGGGTGATAAAGAAAATCATGACCAAGATGGCTGCCTTGGATCCAACATGGGAAGTGCCATACAAGATAGTTGAGGAGGTCGGCCCAGCAACATTCTTTTTAAGGGATCAGGATGAGATAGTCACTGGGCACCCTTGGAACACAGAGCACCTCAAATTCCACCTAGTGTAAAAAGAGGGATGAGACCCATTTTTGTAATATGAATATTTGTAAATCGTATTGACCCCGAGAGAATAAGATGTGTCCCGGCGGGTGCCTCCATTGGTGTTGAAAGAACACAAGAATGGGGAAGTTGAATTCAAAATTCTAAAGATAATGCAATCCCGAGTAATATCGAACGGGATAGGTAATCCGCCAGAAGGCATAAGTTAATCAAATCCCGAGTAATACCGAACGAGACAGATAATCCACCAGGAGACATAAGTTAATTCAGTCCCGAGTAATATAGCCCGGGAAAGGTATTCCACTAGGAGGTATAAGTTGATGAAATCCCACGTAATATCGAACGGGATGTGACAAGGCATATGTTAAAACTGAGCAACTCCGAGCGTATTGTAATTCGTAGTGTAGTCTCGACGCTGTGCTAATTATGTATATCAGAGCCGTAGCAAAATGGGACAAGACATCATATATTAAAGACTGGAATCCCAGGGATATACCACCAATGGGTATTTATAAAATTCCCGGGATCAGAAATCGCCAGGACAAGGCACATGGCTAATATCTTTACAAAAAGCAAAAACGGCTAGTTACAAACTACGCCTTGCGGCCAACCTCTTCCTCATCAGACGACTCGGCCTCGTTATCATTGCCATCGCCGTCCTTCTCCACAACCCTCTCGGACGGCTCGCCCTCGGTGGACTTCGGCACTCTATCGGCAGCCTCTTTGAACATAGCCATCAGCTTGTCTGACTCCCTGAACTTGGCAACAACAAACTCGCCCTGAGCGGGAATCTTGCCCTACCATTGATAATCTGGCCATCTCGGTCCTTCAGCTTCGATCGCAGCTTGGCATTCTCCCACTGCAGAGCCTCAATGTTGCACTCCAAGGTGACCACCCGTTCGGCCTTCCCTTCCAACTCTTTGGTATGAAGGTTGAGTTTGGCCAATTTGTCGGCCAGCGAGAGTTTCTCCTTCTTCTCGGCCTCCAAACCCTTCTCCATCTTCTTCCCCCACAGCCCGGAGATAGCTGATTTGGTCGCTAAGGCAAGCCAGGCGCTCGTTCATCTCGTTTGTATCTTCGCTCGCCTCAATAGCGTAGATAACAAATAGGACCTGCAATAAGCGATATGTTAAACAGTCTCCCGGACAGTGAAATGGCATCACAAGAGATACGAAGTTTACTTTCATCATCGCCTCCCGAGCGTGCTGTCGGTTCTGTTAAGGAGTGTTAGACCCGACCATGATCCGGTCCAGCTCGATGCCTTTGAGGTCGCTCACCATGCCACGGATGAACTTCTCATCAGCACAACCATACTTGTCTAGTACCTGCCGGATGGGTGTCTTCCGGATCTTGGGCATAGCAGAAGCGAGAGCACTTAAGCTCACTGATTAGCCAGTCGAAGGTCTTGTCGCCTTCTGCCTCTTCTGGGGTGGCGAAGCGCCCGATACAATGATGCCAGTTAGCGTCACGCCTTCTTCGCGGGACTTCGACCTCTTGGACGAGGCTTTCTTTTTCTTCTTCTTGTCCAAGTTGACGTTGACCACGTCACCGGTCTTCCCGTGCACCTCAGTGTCGACCAGGGGCTTCCCGTATCCTTCATTAGGAACCTCCAGAAGTACAACGTCCTTCGAGACGCGGGCGGTAGAGTTCGCTACATTCACTTCTGTTCGCGCGGCAACCTTTCCAACGTCTAGAAGGTTGCTTAGAAGATTGAAGTCTGAGTCCATATCGCACGGGTGTGATGGCCGAGGTTTGCGCTTAGGAATTTTAGCTGCCAACAAGCACAACAGTCAGAAAAGTGCAACGCAAATACAAGTATAAAACAAGCGATAAGCATTTAACTAAAACCCCACCAGGCATACGGTCGAGTTCACAGTTAACTAGCACACCCCATTGGGTCAGGTTGTAGGAGCTACGGCCCTCGTCAGATGGCCAGGCCGCAAATAGCCGTGCGATACGTCGCTTTTCGAGCTCCAATAGCGAGAAGGACTGGTCCCATATATACCTAAACCAGTTAGGCACCACATACGTCAGGCAGTTCCTTTGCCATCGACCTCCGGCGAGCACAACCTTTGAACGCCAGTTGTTGTTCATGGACGTTGGAAGGTTGGTAACGAGAGGCAAGTAGTCCCGAGAGGCAAAAGAAACACAGCCTCCGCAATTCTATTTCATCGAGTATGAGAGGCGGTATAGGGCCCGAAACTCATTGATAGTTGGCCACCCCATGTATGACAGATAGTACAGGTAATAGAGGGATAGCAACTGGCGCCACTAGTTTGGGGAAATTTGCCCGGACGCTAGCTGTCAGGACCTACCCCGAATTTCCCCCTTGAAACCCGGAATAAATCCTACGGGACCCACCTCTATGAAGCATTTAAAAAATGTTAGAGTGAGTGGACAAAATAAATAACAAAATATGGAGAAATGAAATCAAATCTATGCTCTCCGAACATTTCCATTTAGCAAAAATATTTTGCATGCCATTCATGAGAAATCTCCATAAATACTCAAAAATAAAAATGATGAACCAATCTCATTGGTTCTCATTAATTAATAAAAATTTGGGGAAAAATGTTTCATCATAACGATGAGCCTCCCATGCTAGGGTCTGAGTCTCCTACGGTAGGCGCACTACTCAATGGCTAGTTAACATATATATATATATATATATATATATATATATATATATATATATATACCGATCGGTTACCTCCCAGGCTATAATAGAGTCTCACGCTAGGCGCACCGCTAAGTAATGTTTAGCTAGCAATAATGATCATAAATCAACCCTTTATGGTGAAACGAAAATAAAAATTATCCGGAAAGTCATTTCCCTGAAAATAAATGTAAAATCACTTGATATATCTCACATGTCAAGTAAAATGCTCAAGGGAGTTCCCAAAATTTACTGGAATTCTTTACTCCAAATGCCATTGAAAATTAAATAAACTTTATTTCATGCATGACATTTAAATCAAGAGTCCACTCACAGTGCTCGGCTAAGCCAGTCGACGACCTGAAGCTTCCTCTGAATGATCCTCCTCACGGTCTGGACAAAAATAATATTAATTCTCGAACAGAAATAAAACTTCAATAATTAACCCATAAAAAATTAAGAGCTTAAATTTATCTTCTTCCTTGCCCAATTTCCAACCTTAATCCTTTAAGACTCAAAATTCACCACCATCCCCGATGGCTAAAAATTAACCTTAAAATAATTTTAAATCCAGCTAATCTAAATACCGGCACTCCAATTTAAACACCGTCAAATTCCTTAACCATCGAAAAATCTCAAATCTTATCAAAACTCCTCCAAAAATTATAAAACTCATTCCATAATACTCCTCATCAAATTCCCTACTAAAAATATTTTTATGGAGGTGGCGCCGGAGCCGGCTCCGCCGGTAGCGGCGGCCAGTTGCCGTTTTTCGGCGACCTCCAATGCTTCTCAAATTTTGACAAAATAATCCTATCATCAAACCCAACAACTTCCATAACTAGCACTTAGTCCAATTCTAAGGCTAACTGGGGTAATCGAATCAAAACATCCATAAATCCCTAAAACTTTCAATTATACAAACCACCCTAACGAGATCGAAATAGACCGATTCCTTTTGAGGGAATACTCACCTTGATGAGGGCTACAATATGAGCCAAAAATCTCGACCTATGGTGGCCGGAGAACATCCCCATGGCTGATACTGACTCTGCCCAGACTGAATAGACTGTCCACTAGAAGTCCCACTCCTACTACTCGATCCACTCCTGAATCGCCCAAACTGACGCCCAAAGAAATTCTTAAAGGCATAGCCTATCTACGAACTCGTAACGACGTCCTCTACAACTTTCATGAAGAAAGTTTTCTCAAATTCCAAATGAAATAAAAAGTTAACTTTGAGGCTTAACAGTAAACGGTTAATTAATACGATAAAAGACCAAAATAATACCGAAATAAATAACCGTAAAATAACTTAAGGACTGGGATGTGACAATTCTCCCCTCCTTATAAAAATTTCTTCCCCGAAATTTACGTACCTGTCACTCAAAGAGATAAGAATACTGCTGCCACATTTGCTCTTCTGGTTCCCATGTAGCTTCTTCTATTTGATGACTCCTCCAAAGAACTTTAACCAAAGGAATTGCTTTATTTCTAAGCACTTGCTCCTTCCGATCGAGAATCTGAACCGGCTCCTTCTCATAAGTCAAATTTTTCTTCAAACTAATCGGTTGCTCTTGCAAGATATGAGAAGGATCGGCAATATACTTGCGAAGCATGGACACATAGAAAACATTATGTATCCTGGACAGCTCTGAAGGTAGCTCCAATAGATAAGCAACCATACCAACCCGCTCTATAACCTCATAAGGACCAATATACCTCGGGCTACGCTTTCCTCTCTTACCAAAACGTACCACACCCTTCCATGGGGATAGTTTCAAAAATATCCAATCCCCCACTTGAAACTCAAGGTCCTTCCTGCAGTTATCCGCATAACTCTTCTGCCTATTTTGAGCCGCCTTGAGCCTGTCCCTAATCACCTTGATCTTCTCATTTGTGTCCTGGATTATCTCTGGACCACAAAACTCATTTTTTCCCACCTCGTTCCAACATAGAGGTGTACGACACTAACTCCCATAAAGCGCTTCAAAGGGAGCCATACCAATACTAGAATGAAAGCTGTTGTTGTAGGCAAATTCGATCAAAGACAAATTCTTATCCCAACTCCCTCTGAATTACATAGCACATGACCTCAACATGTCCTCCATGGTCTGAATAGTCCTCTCAGACTGCCCATCCATTTGAGTATGAAACGCTGAGCTGAAATGTAGCCTAGTGCCCAAAGCTGCCTGCAAAGCTCCCCAAAATTTTGAAACAAATCTGGGATCCCGATCTAATACTATAGACTCAGGCACCCCATGGAATCTCACAATTTCACTCACATAAAGTTCCGCCAATTTATCTAAAGAATACTTCTTCCCCACTGGCAGAAAATGTGCAAACTTTGTTAATCGATCCATAATCACCCAAATACCATCATGCCCATCACGGGTACAAGGTAAACTAAAAACAAAATCTATGATGATGTGGTCCCACTTCCATATCGGAATAGGCAACGGCTCAAGCAGACCAGAAGGTTTCTGCCTCTCAGCTTTCACTTGCTGACAAATCAAACACTTGCTCACATAAGCGGCAATCTCCCTCTTCATATTTGGCCACCAATAAAATCCTTCAGGGTCCTATACATTTTAGTACTACCAAGATGAACGGCATATGCAAAACTATGAGCTTCCTCCATTATCTCTTTCTTCAGCTCCACATTTCTTTTTGGAACACAAAGCCTGCTTTTGAACATCAAGGTCCCATCTCTCCTGACAGAAAAATCCACTGTCGTTCCATTAAGCGTTTTGTCTATCAACCGAACAATGGAAGGATCATCATACTGAGCTTCACGAACTTTATCAATCAAAACTGGCCTCACATGAAAACTAGCTACCAACACATCAATCTCATTCACTGACAACTCAACTCCTAAAGCTCTTAACTCGTAAAGAAGAGGGACCCGAACCGTCCTCAAATAAGCTAGAGACATAGATGGATTATGGCTAAGAGCATCCACAACTACATTAGCTTTCCCAGGATGATACTCTATAGTGCAATCATAATCCTTAATCAACTCCATCCACATTCTCTACCTCATATTCAACTCTCTCTGAGTGAACACATATCGAAGGCTCTTATGGTCGGTGAAGATCTGGCACTTGGCTCCATAGAGATAATGTCTCCATAATTTTAATGCAAAAACCATTGCAGCAAGTTCTAGGTCGTGGGTGGGGTAATTCACTTCATGCGGCTTCAATTGCCTAGAAGCGTAAGCAATTACTCTCTCATGTTGCATCAACACACCACCCAAACCTTGCCTAGAAGCATCACAATAAACCACATACTCCCCACTATCATCAGGGAGTGCTAGAACTGGGGCACTAGTTAAACGATCCTTGAGCTCTTGAAAGCTCTGCTCACACTTCTCAGACCACTTGAACTTCACTCCTTTCCGGGTTAATCTTGTAAGAGGAGCGGCAATCCTGGAAAAATCTTGGATAAAACGACGATAATAGTCTGCTAATCCCAAGAAGCAACGAATCTCAGTCACACTAGAAGACATCTTCCAATTTATCACCGCTTCTACCTTTTGGGGATCCACACTGACACCTTCTGCCGAAACTACATGGCCCAAGAATCCCACTTTATCCAACCAAAACTCACATTTACTAAGCTTCGTATACAACTGAGCTTCCCTCAAAGTCTGCAATACCATATTTAGATGCTTAGCATGCTGCTTCAAATTCCTCGAATACACCAAGATGTCATCTATGAATACAATCACGAAATGATCTAGGTATGGACGAAACACCCTATTCATGAGATCCATAAAAGTAGCGGGTGCATTAATAAGTCCAAACAGCATCACAACGAACTCATAATGACCATATCGTGATCAAAATGCAGTCTTGGCTATATCACCTTCTCGAATCTGCAACTGATGATATCCCGATCTCAAATCAATCTTTGAAAAGACGGTGGCACCCCTCAACTGATCGAATAAATCATCAATACGGGGCAAGGGATATTTATTCTTCACCGTAGCCTGATTCAACTCCCTACAGTCCACACAAAGTCTCATGGTGCCATCCTTCTTCTTGACAAACAACACTGGAGTACCCCATGGAGACATACTAGGCCGAATAAAACTCTTATCCACCAATTCCTGCAGTTGAGTTTTTAACTCTTTTAATTCTGCAGGTGTCATTCTATAAGGCGCTTGAGAAATAGGCGCCGTTCCCGGAAGCAACTCGATTGCAAAATCTATCTCCCTTACGGGAGGTAACCCAGGCAACTCATATGGAAAAACATCTGGAAACTCATTAACTACCAGGATGTCTTCTATCCTCACATCTTCCTTCCTAGTATCCACCACATGAGCTAAATAAGCCTGACAACCTTTATTCAATAATTTCCTAGCGGCAACCGTTGAAATTAAACAACTGGGAATCACATCTCGCTCACCCTGAAATGTGACCTCAGGCTTCCCAGGACTTCGCAACACCACTACTTTCCGGAAACAATCAATCATGGCCTTATGTGCCTCTAAAAAGTCCATCCCCAAGATTACATCAAACTCCACAATATCTAATGGGATTAAATCAACTTCGAAGCTAAGATCATCCACCAACACTTCACAACCTCTAAATACCCAATCTATCTTCATCACATCACCGGAGGGCAAAGAAATCTGCCATTCCCCTGGAAGTGGCGATGAGGGCACATTGGCAAGAAATGAAAATCTACTAGATATGAAAGAATGCGTCGCCCTAGGGTCTATCAATATAAAAGCAGGACGACCGAAAATTAACAACGTACCAATGATAACATCCGGAGAAGTACGTCCCTCCTGCTGAGTCATGGCATGAAGCCTCACATGAGTAGTGGCAGGACGACCTCTATGTCCTTTGCTCTGCTGAAAGCTGCCTCTGGCTGAAGCCATGGCATGAGTACCACCACCAGAAGCACCAGCTGAAGACTGACCCATGGCCTGAGCAGGAGCGTGGGTCGCTCCTTGAGTCAGAAGAGGGCAATCCCTCTTGAAGTGGTACTGACTCTGCCCAGAATGACCACATTGAAAACATCCCCATGGCTGATACTGACTCTGCCCAGACTGAATAGACTGTCCACTAGAAGTCCCACTCCTACTACTCGATCCACTCCTGAATCGCCCAAACTGACGCCCAAAGAAATTCTTGAAGGATCTACCACCTTGCCTCTTGAACCTCCCTCTGAAACCAGAGCCAGAACTCGAACTGCTACTATGACCACTACCAGAAGATGATCTCGAACCAGAGGTAGACGCCAATTTCTTTGATAAACCCTGGCTATGACCACCAGCATCAGGTAGACGGCTAACTGCCAACTCCTGTGCCTCAATATCCAGAGCAAAAGTCACGGCCTGGTGAAATGACTGATATGGCACCGCTGTCATCCTACTAGCATAAATACCACCAAGGCCCTTGACGAACTGATAAATCTTTTCCTGCTCTGTCCTCACCAAATCCGACACATAATAGGACAACTACCGGAATCGCTGCTCAAAAGCCATCACTGTCATGTCATCACCCTTCTACAGACTCAAGAACTCCTCCCTCATACGGTTAACATGAGCATGACTAATATAACGCTCTCTAAAAAGCGTTGTAAACTGATCCCAGGACATATGGTTAGCAGTCTCACCCATACCTCTACTCATATCAAGCCACCAATGCCACGCTCCCTTCTCCAAAAACTGGGTAGCCAAACCCACCTTCCTATCCTCAGGGCATCTCACCTGAATACAGATATTCTCGTTGGTCCCTACCCAATTCTAAGCATCTAATGGCTCAACAACATGGCTAAATGCTCTAGCACCATTCTTATAGGCTCTATCATAATTTATCTCAGGAACTATGCTGGTGCGAAAACGCTGAAAGAACTGCTCCATGGCATTAGTCCAATCACTCAGTACATTCTCATCTTCCTCACTTGGAGGATTCTGCCTAGGTGCTCGGCGAGGAGGCATACTACCTGAGAATAAAATATTCAGTACCAGAATCAAGGAATGATCAACTACCAAAATACTTAATAAACACTTAGCATACAGGCATAAAATGCTAATGGATCCGCCGCAGTCGGACCATCATTCTAATGACACTAAGTGTTACTAAGCATATATGGTAGTAATATAGAAAGACTGGAATCAAATAACCAAATGCTCTGATACCAACTGTCAGGACCTACCCCGAATTTCTCCCTTGAAATCCGGAGTAAATCCTGCGAGACCCACCTCAAGGAAAATTCTACCAAAATTCTCAGTAGAACCTCCCTTGATAATGGGTAACCCTAACTGAAAGGAAAATCACCAAACCCAACTAAAAAAATAGTTCCCCACAATATCCAAAAATATATTCTCTCACAATAAACAAATGAATCTTTTCAGCAGCTCTCGATACACTTTAACCAACCTAAATATTCAGAGCATCTACTAGGAAAATAAATGAGAGAAATAACAACATAGGTTAACTCGTAACATATTTGGGAAGACTAGATGTAGTATGGATTGTTGATAAGCCTCCTATCCTCGCCGAACCAAACTCTGCAAACTGGGCATTTAAAACAAAAGGCCCAGGGGAGAAGCATTTAAAAAACGTTAGAGTGAGTGGACAAAATAAATAAAAAAATATGAAGCAATGAAATCAAATCTATGCTCTCCCAACATTTTATTTAGCAAAAATATTTTGCATGTCATTCATGAGAAATCTCCATAAATACTCAAAAATAAAAATGATGAACCAATCCCATTGGTTCTCATTAATTAATAAAAATTTGGGGAAAACTGTTTCACCATAACGATGAGCCTCCTAGGCTAAGACCTAAGTCTCCAGGCTATAATAGCGTCCCACGCTAGGCGCACTACTCACCTATGGTTTTAAAAGCTGAATTGTGGGAAAGTATTTAAATTGAGTTTTGTTAAATCATTTAAATTATTTTGTCCACTCACTCAAACGTTTTTAAATTACTTTCTCCTGGGCCCTTTGGTTTTAAATGCCTAGCATGCAGGATAAGATCATATGAGGTCGAACGTACATGGAGTCGAGGCATAGTCAAAGGCTGCTTCCGCTTATTCCTTATTCTTTGTTTTTTGTTTCATTTTAGATATGCTCTGGTAACTATTAGATGATTTATAATAAAAATGTCTGTTTGGAACTTTTTGCAAGTAAGGGTTGTTAATCTTTCAAGATAGATTATACCTAACTTTGGGTAAATTTACCTTGGAGGTGGATCCCGTAGGATTTACTCCGGGTTTTAGGGTGAAATTCGGGGTGGGTCCTGACAGTAGCTTTGCGCCCACGCAATGCCAATGTAATGGCAGTAACTCATTTTTTCAATACTTAATGGTATGAAAGGTTGAGGTTTATTCTATCCCTACATAAGAAAGACACATCAAAAGCGAAATCAGAATTTGTCAAGTTTCGGAGGTCAAATTTCACGGGACCTATAGGAAATCTCATTCACTAGAAAATGGTAAAATTAGTACCATTGGAAAGGTCTATGTGTCTACTTTCCAAGGACACCAACCATTTGATCATACATATTATATTGAGTGAGTTATGGCAGTTTTTGTAAAGTATGACTAATCTGTCTGAGAATTTGGTTTTGGTAAAATAGTCAACTTCGATGGGACTTTATGAACAGCTTTTGATGAACCAGAATTTGTGTAATATATTGTTGGAAAGCTAAAGGAATCTAGTTTCCAAAACCATTTACTGTTCATTCATACGTATTTCCTAAAGGACGTTACGGCTGTTCTAGTAACTGAAGGTCATGCTGCGTGGAAATCTAATTTCCTGCACGAACTTATGTTTTGAGTTCACAAGCGGCATTCTCCTCAAGATCTAAGTGTAAAAGATCATGTTTGAGGACAATACGGCATGTTCTAGTTAATCATTGCCCAATACCACATTTGAAGACATGTTAAAGAGCATTGACATGCTAAGTTATTGAAATTTCCGTGATTAGTAAGAATCAGGAAGAGCCCTATGATTGATGTAAAGATCAGGGGGAGGTGCGAACTTCAAGGGAGTCTAACACATACATACATGTCACTATCAAATGTGAAGGGTGCGTTGTACTCTTTTTCTCCTACGATCAAGGTTCAGTTTTTCTCCCACAAGATTTTTGTGACTTGATGAGGTTTTTGACGAGGCAACATAACTCCACCATCGGCATAACAGCACGCGACACAAAGGGAGTGTTATAGGATATTATATATTTTTTTAGATATTTTTTATGTGTGTCTTGGCCTTATACTAATAGGATATGTAGTTTGACTAGATCCATGTATTCTTTATCCTTACCATATTAATATTGTATAATTCCCTATATAAAAGGCTCATATCAATGAATAAGATATCTATTCTCTTGTTATTGTTTTTTATCTCTACATTTTATACTTCATCAATGAGATATTTGTATATATTTTTAGGTTTTATCAGATTAAAGAAAATAAAAGAAAGAAAATAAAAACCAGATTTTCTTAAAATTTTAAGGGTAAAATTGGAATGTTAGAGATGAAAAATAAAACGTAGGATGAACTAAGTATTTAATAGAATAAAAATAACCGCACTCTTTAAAAAAAACATGTATCGAGTTGAAAAAAAACAAAACAAAAAGAAAACGATTCAAAATACATCAGTTCGGAGTCGCTCAAAAAAACCGTGTTTTCTAGGCCAATATCTTTATTGTTTTTTTTTTTTTAAACCTCAGCAAGCCGAACAGAGCGTCTTATTATACCGCCGAAACGTGGTCGTTTCCTTGAGCTTCCATGTCATAAATTACAGAGATTCAAACCCACTCACTACCGGCGACATTGGTGACCGGAGAACAAAGCTAATCACCCACACCGCCATGGACGGCAGAGACACCAAGGGCTCACCCCCACCGAAGCCCTCCAACTTCTCGGTCTACCAGAACCCAACCCTTTCCGCCGCCCTCACCGCCAACAGCCTCCGTCCTCCAAAACAAGCCCTCTTCGTCATCTTCTCTCTCTCCTCCCTCTCCGCCGTCGCCTTCCTCCTCATTCTCTCCAGGTACCCCTATTCCCACTCCACTAGGGTTTTTCCAGGGTTTAACCCCATCTTAATTTCTCTAGTTTCAAATTTCAAACTTCAAATTTAAGAATGCGGATTAGGGTTTTGAGATTTCTCTAGATATCACGGCATTGTCTGTTATTTGAATGAGAAATGTGATGTTAGATTTTGGCTTATGTGAATGAATCCGATTCCGCTTCGTGTTTGTTCTGTGTGGCTAACATAATGTTACTGTGTTGAATTTTCGAAGGGAGAATGAGTTTGTTAACCATATGAAGCTCAATGTTCTTTCGCAAGAGGCAGCCTGTAAGTTGTTTAAATCAAGATCTACATCATTTAATGGTTCGATCCATGTGGCTTGTTTTTGAATGTTCTGTTTTGTGTTGCAGATTTGTTTGTCAAAGTGGTGCATACGGTTGTAGGATTAGTGTTTCTGGCTACTCTAGTTGCACTGTTTAGAATCATTTCGTTGAGAAATGCCGCTGTTGTGCCGACTGTATCTTCCTCTAAAGGAACTAAGGATAATATGGGGTTGACGAGTCGACAGCTAGGACTACTAGGAATTAAGCCGAAGGTTGAACAAGTTGTATCTAAGTCTGCAAAGAAACCTCTCAAGTCCAAACCCTACTCGTCTTCCCCTTCAGATGTCCTTGTTCCACTTCATCCGTCAATTAGCGGCCCAAATCGTTTGTCTCGAATTGGCTCGGATAAGTATAACACCAGTGGGATCGGCAGTCCTTCTAAATCACCCAGTTCAGCTTCTTCTCTGTATCTTGTCCCAGGGGCAGTTTCACCAATGTCTTCCATTCAGAATTCACCTGGAGTGGATTCGGTGGTGTCTTCTCCTTGGTCAAGTAAGCGAATCCCTGGAAGAGAGATGATGTCAGAAGAAAAGTTTGAACAGTTCTTGGCAGATGTTGATGAGAAAATCACACAATCGGGAGGGAAACTGGCAACTCCACCGCCCACTATCAGAAGCTTTGCTGTACCTAGTCCCAGTTCAGCTAATACATCTGGAACTACAAGGAGTACACCACTGAGGGCTGTGAGAATGTCTCCAGGTTCCCAGAAGTTCACAACTCCCCCAAAGAAAGGGGAAGGTGAGCTTCCTCCACCTATGTCCATGGAAGAATCTATTAATGCATTTGATCGTTTGGGCATCTATCCTCAAATTGAGCAGTGGCGTGACAGCCTCAGGCAATGGTTTTCTTCAGTTTTGCTTAATCCCCTACTCCAGAAGATTGAGAGCAGTCATATTCAGGTTTGTATTCATCCTTAATCTCCTGCACTATCATCCTTCGCTTCATATATGCAGTGAGCTATTTGATTTGTGGTTGGTAAATGGAGCGTTAGCTTTCAACTGCAAAATCTGATAGCATAATTGATACTGCTTTTATGTTAGATTAACTCTATCAAATACTGCAAAGTAGTTCACTAATCATTATAAACTTTTCTGATTTACAGGTAATGGAAGCAGCTTCCAAGCTTGGGATAACACTCACAATTAGTCAAATTGGAAGTGATTTACCGACTACTGGAACTACTTCAGTGTCTTCAACTGACAGGACTAAGGAATGGCAACAAACATTAACTCTTGATGAAGATGGAGTTATGCATCAAGTACGAGCTAATCTTCTCCAATGCATCAATGCTTCCACCTGTAAGTTGGTTTCCAATTATTGTCGCAGATTAATAATTCCTTTTGAAGTTTCAGTATGCACAGTTCTTTTATTTTTTTTATTATTTTTTTTTATGTGATTCTTCCCACCATATGCAGCACAGCTGCCTCAAGCAAATCTTCAACAAACTCCACAGCAGAACATGGTGCCTATTATGCAGGAGTGTGTTGATGCGATCACTGAACACCAGAAGCTGCATGCATTGATGAAGGGAGAGTTAATCAAAGGTTTGCTACCACAAAGTAGCATTCGAGCAGAATACACAGTACAAAGGATTCAAGGTACTTAAATCTTGGTTGTTCACTATATATGTGAGGAAGTGTCTACTGTCTAGTATGGCATGGCTAAAGACTGAAAGACTTCGAACTTGGAGATGTTTAGGCCTACTTAAAAATGGAATTGGTGAAACTAAAAAATTACTGGTCCAAGTACAAATTTTTGTTAGATATTACAATTTAACTAGCTCACAAACTTGCCCTAGCTTGAGGTAGAGTTTCAAGATCTGACTTCTAGAAATTTCCTAATTATATGACTTGAGTTATGGTAATTTGAAATAAACGTTATGTACATTTATTTACCTCTTTGAAATTTTGTGCCTTTCCTGGGGTGTTTTGCAGAGCTTGCTGAAGGAACCTGCGTGAGGAACTATGAATACCTTGGAAGTGGGGAGGTATACGATAAAAAGAACAAGAAGTGGACTGTTGAACTCCCAACCGATTCTCACTTGCTCTTGTATTTGTTCTGTGCTTTCCTGGAGTACCCAAAGTGGATGCTACATGGGGATTCTATATCTCGTGCTGGAGCTCGGTCCAGCAAAAATCCCCTCTTCTTGGGACTCCTACCACAAAAAGAAAGTATTCCTGAGAAGTACATAGCAGTTGTATCAGGTGTCCCTTCTGCTCTCCACCCAGGGGGTTGTGTTCTTATTGTTGGACGGAAGAGCCCCCCAGTTTTCGCCTTGTATTTGGATAAGAAGTTGTTATTTTCTCTTCAGGTTAGTGTTTAATAGTCAATGCTAGCTTATAAAACATCATCAGCTGGGAGAAAATGAAAATACCAATCATGGTTAATGGCTTAATGCCACATTCTTGCCAAAGTGATTTTCTATACCGTTTTTTATTTTTTAGTTATTTTTTTTTATAGTTTTTTTCCCTCTGTTGTTGCTCATCTAATCTTTCAATTGTTTCAACCGTTCAGTCTTTCTCAATTCTGCATTTGTGAATGTCTTTACTTCGCTAATAATATGCAAAAATCCCAGTAAATGCTACAATGCTACATTAATTTGACAAAAATGTATCATCTTTATTTCAGGGAATGACTGCACTGTGGGATTCTATATTGCTTCTTTGCCACAGCATTACGACTGGGTATGGGGGAATTGTCCGTGGCATGCATCTCAGTTCTTCATCACTAAGGATCCTCCCTGTTCTTGATTCGGAAACTGAAGGCTGACTGAACCAAATATCTTTGCAATTTTCTTACATCAGCAACAGGATTCACGGATCATGTTTTGATCAGCTCATCAAGGCATCCATTTCAAAGCGGAACTAGCCAGTTGGAAAATTTCTTCCCATAAACAAGTCCCTATTCCGTGTTGTTCTTATAATGCTGGTCTCTGCCGGCGATGCCTCCTTCAGACTACAGATGATTGACTTGGGTAGAGTTGGAATCAAGTTTTTCTCATAACTATAGGGTATTCCTGAGAAGTACATAGCTGTTGAGATACCTGTTGCCATATTGCAGTTCATCTGCATAGTATGTGTATTTCCCAGAGGATTTTTTTAATAATTTGATTTTCTAGACTAGGCTGGCTAGCCTTTAGACAATACTTTTGCCTTCTGGTAGTGGAAGCATTTTGGTTACCAAGTTATTCATGATCTCACATTTTGCATACCTCTTTACTTTTTATTTTCTTTCTTTTGATTTTAGTAATGTGGGAGGGATAGTTCAGGTCCTCGAACCATCACAGGTGTTCGAGTTGGTAAGATCCTAGGTGTGGAACTTTCATACGCAACTCGGTACAATTTATTATTTGGATTTAGAAAACTTTGAGGTTGTGTTTGGATAGAGTAATTCTAATTTTCATAGAAATTTTAAAATCATGAGAATTATAATTCCATCAATTTAAATTTCATTAATTGAGAATTCTACTGTTTGGATGTTATGCTGTAGAATTTTTAAAATGACAGAAATTAAGAATTTTACTGTTTGGATCAACTTCTACTAGAATTTAAAATGTAATCAAATCAAAATAAACATGTCCAAGACATACAAATGGTTGGCTTATAATCCTAGATATACAAATGTCTCACGATTCATCCACTCACCTTTTAGATGTCAATCATCTCTTGCACATGTATAAAAGAGAAAAGAAGCAGACACTCACACAGGGGCATGTAGCGCAATCACAATAATGAAAAAATGCATCCAAATTAAATTGAACCAACTTGTAAGAAAAACCCAAAGTTATGTTCTAACAATACTCATAATCATAAATAAATAAAAAAGAAAAGAAAAGAGGAAATACGTTTCAACTGCCGACAAGCTATGAGGTCCTATGCAGATCCATCTGAAATAAACATCATCACCATGTCTTTCTTCATTTCCATTGGGACTTCCTTCAACATGAGAAATTGTTTGTCATTCTCTATGAACCAAGCACATGCTTTTATTTGTTTTTCTCTTGAAAGATTTGGTATTGCCATGATCCCTGTCCATACATCTTTTGGGGCAAGACTTTTTGTAGTTGCATGAATGAGTTCTTCAAAAGATGAAGTCATTCTATCAACCGAACTACCCAAGACATCTTTGATGCTCAAAAATGAGGGAGTACGCATTATGCTCCATCGCTTTTTTAACAACTCAAATGACCGTTCAATTGCATTCCTTGCAATCGAATGACGAAGATTGTACAACTCTTTGTAATTTCCAGGTCGGTTTCCGGTCCACTCATTTAAATGGTATCTAGTTCCACGATATGGTGTTAAAAAACCAGGCCCGTTAGTATAGCCAGCAACCACCAAAAAGTATTTATCTACAATAAGAAATGCATGAAAAGAATTAGAAGCTTACTATACCTAAGTTTTATTTAGTTTAAAATTAATATAGCGAATTACCCCTTCAAACATAAAGCCGATTATTTCTGCGTAGAGCATCTCGTAAAACACGAGCATCAGAAGCAGAACCCTCCCATCCAGGCAATACATAGATAAATTTCAAATCAGGTGTACAAACACCTAGGACGTTAGTAGAGATATCACCCTTTCTATTACGATATCTTGGTCTTTCCTCAGCCGATACAGTCAATGGAATGTGTGTTCCATCAAGGGCTCCTAAACAATGCTAAACGAATGGAAAATGAAGAAAGTAAGGATTAAAGTTATTAATGAAGATTTTAGAAAGTGGACATAGATTTTCAAGAGGTAGAGAATTACCTCAAACCACTTTCATTTCTCTTTTTCTGAGCTACCAATGACAGATGATTGTAGCTTCAAGTATTCTTTACTTATTCTCATCATTGCATACATCACGTTATGGAATTGTCAACTGACTATTTCCTTAGAGCGATATTATAGGAAACTAATTGTTCGGTACTTCAGGTTGTTAGCAAGTATGTCCAGGAATATAGCTACTGATCCTCCTATTCCGCAGAAAATCTCACATAATCTCCTAAATGCGTTCTTGCTAACTCGTAGTTGTTCAATACAATGTACCTCTCTTCCATCGTACAAACGATTTAAGTAAGACCGTCTTTCTTGATCTCAATCACGTGAAGGCTCTTTAACAAAAAATGTCTTGTGATACCACTCTATTACTAAAGCAATTATAGATACAGAGGCAGTCTGAGGCACCAAAAACAATTTTCATTCTTTCTTTAGTTTCTTCTTCCTCTATGGCACGCTTTCGTTTTAACCTCATTATAATGTTAGCAACACTCATACTAGCCATACATGTTTCAATACAAGAAGCATCTTCATACATGTTATTCGCTAGCCATGATTTTAACTTCTAAACCTCAAGCAAATCAGAATGCAAATTTTTCACATATCTCTAAAGTAGACATAAAATATGATTGGATAGAAATAGGGCAGCTATGCATCTTCATACTATAAAAAGGCAGGGGACTCACCCTTGAAACAAAACTCTGGTACTTTGATGATTCCTTTTAACACAACCGCTACTGTCAGGACCCGCCCCGAATTTCACCCTGAAACCCGAGGTGAGTCATGCGGGGACCACCTCTAAGGAAAATTTACCGAAGGACTCGGCAAACCTCCCTTGAAAATGGACAACCCTAACTCGGAAGAACAGAATCGAACCACTTAATTAACCAAAATAAATTAATAATCTTCGCTACAACCCAAAAGTAGCTAAAATAAATTAAACAGAAATCCCAACAGTATTCAGAGCTACTAAAAATTTAAAATACAGCGGAAGCTAACAATCTCCAAGTAGATTAAACAGGTAACCTACTGGCGAGATTTGAATAGAGCTCAAATCTCATATAAATTTGAAACTCTATTAATATGCCAATGTACATCGAGGTTTTGTAATTAAGATCTAATCCAAAATAAGAGCTATGACAAATGGTCATTTATTTATTGAGGCATAGAAGCATATACAATGTATTCTTAGAAAATAAATGCTCAAATCAAAATCTGCAACATCAATGTGTTCTTTGTCAGATTTGATGTATGTAATAGTGAGACTGACGTCATTGCCATCCATCTTCTTGTTCAGCTGCATGATGAGCCTTTTGCTCTCTTATATATTTATATACTTTATATTGTGCAGCTAATTTAACACTTGTCTTGCAATGCTCAAAATTGATGCTCATTAGATCTATGTCTATAGCATATCTCATCTCCAATAATAAGTCATGTCATGACTGTGAGGTTTTCTCAATGTCAGTCACTCATAGGTGATATATCCAATATCATTGGATTCGAGATTAGCAAATTCCGAGCATTTTTTCTTTTCTTTTCTTTGCCTCTTTTTTTTTCGACATCTTGAGAAACAAGAAGAAGAATTAGTGTCGCAGTCCCAAAGACTTCCTCGACAACTACTATTTCTAAGAAATTTGGATTAGACCAAAACCATAATGTTTAAATGGTCGTTCTGAGGCTCATGAATTTTTTCATAGCCATAATTCTCTTTTCAATGCTCATAACATATGAATTCCCATGATTCAATTAACTCTCAAAGGTCCCACGCCATAAGAAGAGAGGTCGAGATGTAGAGGAAGGAAAGTTGGAAAATCTCTGATAAAAACACAAGTCTCAGAAAGCTCGTAATACAAGCACATGTTGATGTAGACGTGTATGTGTCTTTAGGATTGTTGCGTGTTAAAACATAATGCTCCATTACTTTGACTTATGAAGTATCTCAATGTGTGCTAATCCGTCATCAACATAATCGTTACAAGAAGCAAAACTCGATTTCCTTGAAACAAAATCGAATGATTAGTATATAACCTTTTGGTATCAGACCACAATTTGCACACATACATACGAATATGTGTATCAATTAAGTAAATTATATATGTGCAAATAGATGCAAGGAGAAAACTAGCAGTATCATGTATAATTAAGACCAAGTAAGATTTGTTTGCTTGGCTTTCTTTGCATTCTCGTTTCCATCATTGCAGGCCAGCTATCACCAATTGAAGCTTGCATCCCCATAAAACAATGATTAAGCAACATAATCGTTTTTGTCTGCAACCGGTTTTCCCTGACGGCGAGATCCATGTCGATTTGTTAGAAGGCCACGGACAGCTTGGTACCCTTCTTCTCCTTCTTCGTTGCTATGGTGGCGGAGCTTTGTTGGAGCGACGATGGTGAACTGGAGGATGATAACGTGTTGCGGGAGTAATAAATTGAGAGAGAAATTTGGGAGAATAATTGTTCTATTTCATTCATAGAATAAACTTCTATATATAGAAAATACAATACATAAAAAAGTATATATATTCTTATTACAATATGATATCAAATCATATATTAATTTTACTTTAATTAAGACACACATAATAAATTTATTTTTCTTAAACGTGTAACCTTTAATTATAAAACAAATACCAAAATAGAGATCTCAAATCCAAGTTCTCTTTCGCGACTTGGCGTTGCTGATAGGAAAACTCCAGAAAACAACAGACTTTTGCAATTTTCCGTCCGGCGGGTCCCGCCTACCCTCCCCCGTCTTTTTAACGCGGCCTTCGGAGTTTCCCATTTGCCTTTATATTTTAGTAAGTATTTTCCATCTTTAGCGCCTTTAATTTCCCTTAAAACCTACCGTGTAAAACACTCACACCCAAATCCCATACACTCCTTTTCCCAATTGGACAGATACACTGCACGATAAAAAAATAAAAATCGTCACGCGGGACCCACAGATGATTTCCCACGTGGCGAGATCAGAGCGGGGAAGATGACTTTCATCGGACGTGCAGTACGGGGATGAGAAAGAAAACAAAAGAGGAAAGGGTGGGAGGGCGTGGCATACGGGAGATACACGTGAGCGCACCGAAACGGAACCCGGACGTATCCCCCGTGAAGAAAACCGGATTGGATAATCGGCGATAGGTCCGAGCGTTGTAATTGGGGGATTGGTTGTGGTTTGGGGGTCCTCGGTCAAAAAAGAAACGCCGAACAATTAAGAGGGAGAAAGAAGACGAGTATAGTACCAGTCGGCGCCGAGCATTATTATTTTTCGGTTCTTCAGAGCTCCGGCGTCGTCGTCGCCAATTGGTTTCAGGTAAGTGAGATTGGAATCCGGTTTCTGGGGTTTTTGGTTATGGTGCGTGGATGGTTGCTTTTTTCAACCGAGGATTTGGATTCTCAGTTGGAATGGATTTTTTTATTTTGATTTTAATTTTTCTGATCTTTTTTGGTATTAATTTTGGTTTCGGTTTGTTTTGTGGTGGTTAGATCGATCACTGTGGAGGCTATGTGCTGGTTTATTTGGTTAAATTAGTCCCAGAGAGAAGAATCAGTACTGTCTGGGCAAATAGGAATTTGGTGCTATTAAAATGGATTTGGTAGCTAGTTGCAAGGTATTTTGTTGCCTTTTTCGCTATTTCTATTATTATTATTATTTTTGATGCTTATTGTTCTAAATGCTGCTTAAATTTGCTGAAAAAATGGGTGTTGAATTGTTTTATAATATATGACTGGGTGCGATGAGCTTGAGCTGATTGGCGTATGGTTGAGTGATAGGCTAGAATAGTTTCCGGTTTGTTCAGCTACTAGTAAAGTGCAAAGTGTGAATAAGTTCACCTAAGCAGCCTTATGTAAGAGTAAGACAGTATGTTTGGTACTTTCTGTTAGTGTATGATGAAATGTAGCTGGCTGTACCGAAGTTCCGATAACATTGTATTCGCTTTTATTAAGCTTTAGATTACTGTTGTTTGTACAACTTGCATAAGGTGCGAGTGTATGGCATAATACATATAACTACTTCATATTCGAAAAATGTGAACGGAGAAAAGATATTTTACTCAAGATGGATGTCATGAATAGTTGCCAAGTGGTTTCGGTACGAAATTGCTGTTGAACTGGTTTCAAGTATCTGCTTGTTTTCCAGTGTCCCCTCTTGCTATCTGTGATATACGTATACCCACAGCTTTTAACCACATGGAATTGAATTTCAGGCAATCTGTTTTCATATTGCATTCGTTTATAAGCAGACATGTTTTAGCTTGGATGAATTAGGTTGTATTACCTACATGAGAGGCCAGTGTTAGGTTGTACGGAAGGTGCTGGTTAATGTGTTATTTCTTTCGAAATCATAACTATAGTTCATAGAATCCCCACCACTTGTTTGACAGTTTTTACCTTTCCCTTGAAATCAATTTCATGTTATTCTTGGGATTGCAATAAGATGAGATTTGGAACAAGGAGCAATTCTTCAATTTATTTATATATCAGTTGCTGTGTGAAGGTTAAAGTTCATATGTCCAGATGGATGCTCTTACTGTTATGTGTTTAGGTTT
Source organism: Fragaria x ananassa (assembly GCA_034370585.1). Lineage (NCBI taxonomy): Eukaryota > Viridiplantae > Streptophyta > Magnoliopsida > Rosales > Rosaceae > Fragaria > Fragaria x ananassa. The sequence goes on from CP139764.1 coordinate 22,545,573, forward strand.
CTGTATTTGAAAGGCGGTGGAACGTAGACTCGTTGAAATGATTTATAGCAACTTTTGTTTACTATTGCAGGAAAAGTTGGCATATTTTCGGATAAAAGAGCTCAAGGATGTGCTCACCCAATTAGGTCTGTCAAAGCAGGGGAAGAAGCAGGTGAGATGGCAGAAATATTGGTTTGGTGCTGAATCACTGGGTACCCTTGGTTTCTGGATATTATCTATGTAACCTGGACACCGTGCCAAAGTGGCTTGTACTAGTATGGAGCTTAAATAAAGTTGTAGTTCTGTGGGTGTTATTGTGCCTATTAATGCTCTTGTTGAACAAGTTAGTAATTGTTAATATATGACTGTCTTCTATGTTTGAATTTAGGCTTAAATTTTTAGGGTCAGATTATATGTAGTTCTTAATGTGCTCATGAGTTATTATCACCGATGAACATCACTATTTGCCATGTTAATTGGGCTCTCTTGGCTTCCCTCCTCCCACGTTGTAAAAATAAATGTTTTCCATCAATCAAGTGTGCAACTGTCAATTCTATTCAATTATTGGACCTTCCAAAAGATGGTTTCTTCTACCAATACTTTGGATGCGTTTCTATTGTTCTTTTCTATGCCTTGCATTGGAGTACGTAGATCTGTCAAATTAGTTAGGAATGTTATGGCCACAGTTTGTCTGTGAACATAAGAAATATCCTACTTGTAGCAATGGTTTCTTGTGAAGCCATTTTAGAAAAGTTTTTGAGATGAATGTCGCTTATGATCTTTCCCCTATATCTATCTTGTAGGATCTTGTTGACCGGATATTGTCCCTTCTTTCTGATGAGCAAGGTAAATTTCTTTTATACCAGTTATTATCATCCTGCTTGGGATGCTTTGATTTTTCCTTTCTAGCCCTTATTGATTATGGTTTATGTTTTATTTTTTAAATATGATTTTAGCTTATGGTGGGGAAAGAGTTGTATGCATTGATACACACACATATAGATATAAATGTAGCTTACGTGGGAAAACGAGTTGTATCACACTCACATAAGCCATGCACACACACACACACACGCACATATATATATATATATATATTGTTTATCAAGATGTCTTCTTAGTTATAAGCTGTTAATGCTAACTTCTTGTGAAATTTGGTCTTTACGAGTATGTGACATCTTTCAAGCAGCAAAAGTTGCATAAGGAGTGGCTTTCATTTGCTATTTTCCTGCATTGGTACTGACCTAGAAGTGTATTGTGCTCTTGTATCCTCATGTATAAGAATCTTGGACTGGGGGATTCATCTCTTTTTCTTGAAGAATCTTTTCTAGTGTAGGAAACAATTAAATGTAGTTAGTGACACACATTAGGATTCTGTGCCAACCACTGTCTACTTAGTATCTTTTTAAATATGGGGTTGCCATCCAATTTTTCCCTGTAAGGATTTTCATCCGGAGTCCATTGTTGAAACAGACTTATGATGCATAATTTGTTGATTTACAAAGTCTTTGAAACCTAATTATTGTTGATATTGTTGTGCTCCCTAGCATCTTTTGCTGCACTTTCTTTTTAGCATCTATGCTCTCAACGACTCTGATTGACATCTTGTGTTGGGGTTTCGTTGAACTTTTAAACAACCTATTTACAATTTTTTATTCTTTTGTATACGTTTTCTATTTTTGATTTATTGTTTTGCTTGATAAACTCTTTCTTGATTTAATTTCTTCATAAATTGTGCTTCATATAAACAGTTTCAAAATTGTGGCCAAAAAAGACTGCTGTTGGAAAGGTACAGGTCGCAGAACTTGTAGATGACACCTATAGGTTAGTCCTCGTAAGCATTATCTTCCTTTAATGTCATTAAAAGGTTGGAAACAGTTCTTTTTTCTTCTCTTATTAGACTTCTGTGGCTTGATCCCTATCATTTGTATTGTCATCTTAGTGTCTGGAGCTCTAGTTTCTGAAAATACAAAGTTAGTATTGTCAAGTGTTCTGCTCCTACTTCTCTTTCTTCCACTGACTTGCTTGTTTGACCCTCACAGAAAAATGCAAATATCTGGGGCCACCACTGATTTAGCATCGAAGGGCCAGTGCATCTCTGATTGTAGCAATGTGAAAGTTAAAGGTGAAATTGATGACCCCTTCCTCTCAGATATGAAGGTTCGTTGTCTCTGCGGGAGTTCATTAGAAACAGAGTCAATGATCAAGGTACGTATCAACGTTTTATTTTATTTTTTCTAATTGAACCCGTTAGCATGGTTCTATCTGTTATAAAAAGAGAAGCTAGTCTTCATTAAAGAATTAAAAGTTCCTCTTTCCATTTGACTACTATCCGTGAACCATTTTGTCAATCAAACACTTGTAATATGCATTCTTTTATATTTGTTTTTGTTGTTTATTTATTTATTTTTCATTTTGGCAGTGTGAGGATCCGAGGTGTCAAGTGTGGCAACACATCGGTTGTGTTATAATTCCAGAGAAGCCGATGGAAGGCAATCCACCAGTTCCTGAATTATTTTATTGTGAACTCTGTCGACTAAGTCGAGCTGATCCGTATGTTCCACTAGTATCTATTGTTACAAAACCTTCATATCAGTTTAATTGTTGATAATGATTTGCATATATATTTTTCTTTAAAGGTTTACTTGATTGGTCGTCATATTTGATTTCGATAAAATTGTGGAACTCCATTTGTTCGATGTAATGCGGCGTTTGTCCGACCTTGCATATAGTTTATTTATACGCTGGATTTTTTTTTCCTTATTTGATCAGTGGCACTTATTATCTCTGCTTTTTTTCTTATAATTATTATTGATTTTTTCTTCTTTGCACTTTTTCTGACAATGTTTTGTTCTTTACAGGTTTTGGGTAACTGTGCTTCATCCTTTACATCCTGTGAAGTTGAATGTTACTAATATTCCAACTGATGGGTAAGTAGTTTGTTTCTTTGCTGTTGCTTATATCTTAGAAGGTGTGGTTTATAATTATTTTCCTGTTTATCATTGAGTCTATTGCAACTATTAATGTCAATAGAGGAATTTTCAAGATAACTTAACCTGTTATTAGGCCAAACGTTTGGAAATGTTTGGTTTAGATATATCTATGAACAAGAAAACGAGAACATTGGGGGATAATTGTTTTTCTTTTTTCTAGAACTCAATTTGTAGAAAATTTTATGATGCATATGTGGTATGCAGTCTGATAACAAACTTCTTATTCTAAACAAAAATCAGATGTTTTGAAAAAAAAAAAAATCAGATGGGAGTGGGATGTAGAGGGTATGTAGATTATGCAAATCCTAGGTTCAGTTGGAACTACTACTCAAGAAAGATGGTACAGAGTTCATGAACTGAATGTAAGCCATAACACTAAATTTAAGTGTCGTTTCCTTCTGATCCACCCTGAACATTTTATAGGTTTTTTAACTACAAAAAACTTCTCAACTATTGAAATTTATACCAAGATATGTTCTTTCACACGCAGAAAAGCAGACTTTCTTTCTCACAGTAGGCTCATTTTTTATGTTATTATTCCTGTACTTTACATCTTATGTTGTCTCACTGCTTCTGTGCAAATTGTCCAGCTCAAACCCTGTACAAAGTGTGGATAAAACATTTCAACTCACAAGAGCAGACAGGGACTTGCTGTCTAAACCAGAATATGATGTTCAGGTATATTTATGTAATTCAGTGATGGTTGATGAATAATTAGCATTATATTTGATTCTTACCTGTGCAGTTTGACATCATTTTGCAGGCTTGGTGCATGCTGTTAAATGACAAAGTTTCCTTCAGGATGCAATGGCCACAATATGCAGATCTACAGGTCAATGGTATGTCAATAGATTCTCTCACAGTGATTGATGATTTTTTTTTTAAATTCTTTTTTAAATTTCAAGTTATGGTCTTGTGAAGGTAGCATTATCAGTCGTGTATAGGGAAATTAAATATGTTCACTGAATTTACTTAGTGTACCATTCAAAATATGTGTAGGTATGCCTGTTCGTGCCATTAATAGACCTAATTCGCAACTTCTTGGAGCTAATGGTCGTGATGATGGTCCCATTGTAAGTTCTCTCCCTGTGCACTAATAGTTCATAGTGTCAGTAATCTTATTCGCTCAACCCATATATTTTTTCATTCTTGCTGGTATAATGTGTATTCTGTGAATCAGAAAGGAGTTGTGTTTTTGTGTGTCGAGTATCTTAGTTACTTCATCTTGTTTTGTCAGATCACACCATACACAAGAGACGGAATTAATAAGATTTGCTTAACAATATGTGATGCCCGTATTTTCTGCTTAGGGGTTCGTATTGTGAAGAGGCGCACTGTCCAACAGGTAACTTTGATTATTTGAATATATGTTTTGATACTTCATTGAGCCAAGTATGAATTAGGCCTTCATATTCATTAGGAATTGTTGCATGTAAAGCATTCTTGCTTAACATCACAACAAAGCTTCCAAACCAAAAATGAAAAAGAAACTCAGTAACAATTTTATTATGTATTGTGAGGCAGGAATTTACATAATATTTTATCTTGGATTCAATATTGCAATTTACAAGACCTGTATATTTGTGGGAGGTTCTCTGTAGACATTGCAGATTTATACATTAATAATCTCCACTGGTACTTCCATGCTTAACTGTAATTTTGTCTGTGATAGCGGATGGTATTTATCTATTATGTAATTGCAATGACATAAATTTACCAAAAAAAAAAAAATCTTGACGACATGTGTCGTTTTTTTCTTTCTTTCTAGATTCTCAACCTGATTCCTAAGGAGTCTGATGGTGAACGGTTTGAAGATGCTCTTGCTCGTGTTTGTCGTTGTGTTGGTGGCGGTACTGCAATGGATAATGATGATAGTGACAGTGACTTGGAAGTTGTGGCAGATTCGTTCACCGTCAATCTTCGATGTCCAGTAAGTTGCTTTTAAACCTTGGTGTGATGCAAAATGCTCTGTTCTCTAGGCACCACCATAAAATGTGACGATATAAAATGTGTATTGACATACGCTGTCAAATACGATTCTCAAGAACACTCGAGTTTGAGCTTCTTCAGATTCTTTCTTATGATTTTACCTTCATTTAAAAAAGAATTTGTATTAATAGGCTATCTTGGAAAGTTCCAATATTGCGTGAGTGCATGAAGATGCTGCACTTTCAACATCCCAACTCCCAACTACTGTTTGGACAATGATTTGTTAAGCTATAACATGATACTAATTGTTCTGAGGCCATCTCCAAATTGAAGGCTGCATGCTAAAATGTAGAAAGTTTTCACCAAATAATACCATCTTCAATTGTTGAGATGGAACTCTGTAGGCCCACCTTTAAGTTGCAAAATACTAACTTATGTTTCATATTTAGGACTTCAGATGCAACTGTTGCAAATTGAAATTGAGAGAAAGTCGCCCACCCACATGCAAACACAAACCAGGATTTAAAATTAAGCCTTTTCAGTTGGAAGTGGTCTACAAATACAACTCACTATTTGCTTGAATAGTGACAATTAGGGTTGTATTTATGATAATAGAACATCTATTTGCACCCTTCAATTGGAGATGGCCTCATTGCCAAAAAAAAATGGAGATGGCCTAACAAGAAAACCTGGTATTATTGTAGTTGCTTTATGTTTTCTTCTCTATTATAGGACATCATGTTGCAGTGTGTGTGTGTGTGTGTGTGTGTGTGTGTGTGTGTATTTTTCGTTCGGTATGGGGAACTAAATCATGGTAGCGGGTTTCTTAATGGAATAATGGGGGAACTAAGTCATGCTAGTGGGTTTGTTAATGGAATGATGTCTTTTATGCTTTTGCTTCTGACTGTAATTTGTTTCTGGAACTGAATGGGCTATTTTATAGATGAGTGGTTCAAGGATGAAGGTGGCTGGTAGATTCAAACCTTGTCTTCACATGGGCTGTTTTGATCTGGATGTTTTTGTTGAACTAAATCAGCGTTCAAGGAAGGCAAGTTTCTTCACATCATTCAAGATGTGGCTTTCTTGTTCATGTTATTGGTTCTATTTGTCTAAGCATGCTTTGGTTTGTCATTGCAGTGGCAATGTCCAATTTGTCTAAAGAACTACGCATTGGAGAATGTCATTGTTGATCCTTATTTTAATCGTATCGCTTCCAAGGTAATGCCTTCTTATGTGCTGTAGAATAATTGTGTGGAATCATATTTTGACTGAATCATCCTTAAATCTTTTTCTATCCTTTTTTTGTTGTGCCATGGTTTGTGGTTGTTACAGATGAGACATTGTGGAGAAGATGTTGCAGAGATTGAGGTGAAGCCTGATGGTTCTTGGCGAGCAAAGGTTAAAACTGAAAGTGAATGCAGGGAACTTGGGGAACTTGGGCGGTGGCACCTTCCTGATAGTACGCTTTGCATTCCAACAAATGGAGAAACTACCCCAAAATTGGAGGTGTTGAAGCCGGTCAAACAGGAAGGTGTTTCAGAAGGTCATACTGGTCTAAAACTTGGAATCAGGAAGAACCGGAATGGTGTTTGGGAAGTTAGCAGACCTGAAGAAATGAACACTTCTTCTGGTAACAAGTTACAACAGCAGTTTGGAGAACATGAGCTTAAAGTTATCCCCATGAGTAGCAGTGCCACTGGGAGTGGTAGGGATGGTGAAGATGCAAGTGTAAATCAGGACGGTGGTGGGAATTTTGATTTCTCTACGAACAATGGAATAGAGATGGACTCTTTTTCTCTGAATGTTGATTCAGCATATGGATTTGCAGCACCAAATTCTTCTGCACCAGTAGGAGATGCAGAAGTTATTGTACTAAGTGATTCAGACGAAGACATAATGCCTTCTAAAACCATTTACGGGAATAATTTTTCTGATGCTGGTGGAATTTGTTTTCCTGTGCCCTCTTCAGGAATTGCTGATTCTTACGGTGAAGATCCTGTGCTTGCTAATGGGGGCAATTCATGCTTGGGTCTTTTTAGTGGCAATGACGATGAATATCTGTCCAACTGGCCACCATTACCTCCTGGAGCTCAAGCTGGCGCTGGATTCCAGTTATTTAGCTCTGAGGCAGATCTACCAGATCCCCTAGTCAGTCTCCATCATGATTCCATAAATTGTTCCACGTCTATGAATGGATACACGTTGGCTCCGGAAGCTGCCATGGGATCTGCCACTCTAGCCCATGAATCATCTGTTGGTCCTTTAGATACTGACATGAATGATGGCTTAGTTGATAATCCCTTGGCTTTTACTGGTGATGATCCCTCTCTTCAAATATTTCTTCCCACAAGACCATCAGATGCATCACTTCAATCCAATATGAGAGATCGGGTTGATGTGTCGAATGGTGTTCATTCAGAGGACTGGATATCTCTTAGGCTAGGGGGTGATGCCAGTGGCTTTAAAGGAGAATCTGGGACTCCAAATGGACAGATTTCTAAAAGGCATGTGCCATCTAGAGAAGCTACAATGAATACTTTGGCTGAAGGTTCGTTTTCTTTTGACAATTAATATGCGAATGTATCTTAGATTTGTTTCTTAATTGGCTTTAAGGTAGCTTGACGGGTTAATCTACGATGTTTTTCTGTTGTATTTATCAGTTTACATGTTCTTTGTCTGAAAACTGATTTTGGGGTTCCCGTTTTAACTTGTTCAGATAACTCAGACGAAGGGTTTATCTCATTGTCCTCATATTGCTAAAATCAACTCAAATAAGGATGTTAACATTTCAATTTCACAAACCTATTACAAACAATAATAATATTTATGATGATAGTTATTAAGAGAAATAATAACATCCATAGGGATAGTTATTACGCTTAAGAAGCAACAGGTGATATATGTGGCATTTGCTTCCAATCCTCACTTAACCCCAAGATGACTGGTGCTTCTAGGCTGTTTAAGTAATAGCATTCTTACATATCTATTAACGTGTTTATCTTTTTTTTTTTTATTTAAAAGGAAAAAGACTTTAAAACCTTTAGCTGAAAGATAGGAGAATACAAAGCATAACCAAGTTTGGTTATCTTTAGATTATTGACAGACTTCAGAAATTTGTTAGGTCTCACTTTTGAACCTTCTGCAGCTTCTTTGCTTCTCGGTATGAATAATGACAGTGGCAGATCTGACAAGAGAAGTAGGCCGAGATCAAATAGTCCTTTTTCATTTCCTCGCCAAAAACGTTCTTCAAGAACACGGCTGTATCTTTCCATCGACTCTGACTCTGAGTAGAGGATCTTGTAACCCTTTTTTTACCCTTCTGAGAACAACCACTTGCGCTTCTTTAATTTATTCCTCCCCTCCAATAGAAGGCATTCCCTGGAGTTGTCCAATGATTGAGTAGAGGATCTAGTTCATGATTTAAACTGTGAAGAAAGACTAATTTTGGGTTCCTGTTGAGTGATAAAGTGTTTAGTGTGGTACAAGGCGACTGGGGTAGGACATATTGCTAATATACTGTGTGCTTACTAGCACTTCACCTGAACCCGCAAAGGAAGCTGAATGCCTTCATTCATCAGGTACCCCAGTTTCTGATACCTGTTTGGGTTCAAGTTCTCTCTTTCAGTGATGATCTGCAGGTCAGTGCCCCTATTTGTACAGGAACCTGAACCCTATTTGTACAGGGAATAGGGTTGTGAATCCAAAAATTTGTGATTTAATCCATCTATCTAAATGGTTGATGCGGTGGGGGAACCCCATCAAAGATATACAAAATAGCTTGCATTGTCTCGGTTTTGTAATCAGAGCAATAGCTTGTAAATATTCACTCAGATCAGTTGTTTATAGAAAGTCCTATTTTTTGTTTGTTTTTTAAATTGATACTTTTGTTCATCTACCACTGTTGATGCCCATTATGTTGGTGCATGATATTTCTATCATCTTGGAAGTCCATGAAGAGTACAGGAAGCATGGCCATTCTGTGTATCACTCTGATTACTCGGACTAGAACTGTCGAAATTAGAGCATTACAGTTCATGTGATTGAACTCAAGACTTCACTTTTAGACTTGTAATTGGGATGAACTGATATTCTTCCATTTTTAATAGTTTCTTGAAAGCCTGTGCAATATGATATTCATTTATTTATTTTTGATTGATTAAGCTGATGTAGGGACTTGTCACAACATGGCCCTGTAAAGTTGACAAAGTAAAAATACATGATCAGTTAACTTCCGTAATTTAACCATCTATGCTGAAGAGGCCATATGGCCGCCTGAACAAGAGAGGCTCACAACTATGCCTTCAAGCTACAATCGTCCAGCGGTCCAGCCTAAAACGCAAAAAAATTAGGAAATTTCTGTTTGTATCATATGGTATGTTATGCATCTCAGTCGGGTGGTTAAACATTTTAAAAATCAAGATGATCTGACGGTTCATGGTTGAGATGTGTTAAATGATCTGATGGTTCACGGCTGAGATGTATAACATACCACACGGTACACCAAAAATTTCCTATTTTTCTTGGGTGGAATTGGGATCTTAGACCCCGTAAACTCTAATACAATTCATGTGATCTGGGAAAAAAATGTGATCTGGGTTCGCCGAGGAATACTGGAATAGTGAGGTGGAATCACTCATTTGTAGCTAGTTTGTGGAATACTTTAAATCTTTGTAAATATACTTTTCCTAAAAAAAAAAAAATTAGAAGTGTTATTTTACAGATGCAACTCTTGCTCAGATTTAAAGGTACATTTGATGGAAAGACAACAGTAAGACGACATTGTAGCTGAGTGACTAAAATAATAGTTTTAAATAGTTGTCCTTCCCCTCATGCTGCACAAGCCTTCCCGGTTATGGCATTTCCTATGTTAGCTCCTAGTTTCTTTGCTTTTTCTGTTTTTAACCAAGACACCGTTGCGCCTCACATTAGTGTTCCAAGCATTGGTCTGAAATATGAAGTACTCATCTACATGTGTTGGTGAGTACGTTCTAGACAGGCCACTAGCGATTGTATGAAGGTTATGCTGGGCGAGAGCCATTTGCTTATGAACTCATCTTTTACGAGTTTTAGGAAGGTATTGTAATCCTCGATGGGAGGTATTGAGATCAACTCATGAATCATGGAGATTTTCGTGTATTTTCAGTTGCTATGTAATAAAAAAAAGAGTATCGACGGTCTTGGTGAGTAATTGATTCCTGATGTCTCAATGACGGATGCTCAATCTCTTCATGTAGTCAAATAGAACATTATCTAAGAAGTTAGCAACACATTGATAGGCAAAACTATGTCAACCAATTCCGGAGAGGGTAGCACAAATGATTCCAGGATAGCAGAACTTCATCCTCCTTCATTAGCGGCCAGTATCTTTGAATGCCTGGTACTGTCATCGCCTGGGCAGTTATGCAAGCGCAAAACTATGTCAATCAATTCCGGAGAGGGTAGCACAAACAATTCCACGATAGCAGAACTTCATCCTCCTTCATTTGCGGCCGGTATCTTTGAATGCCTGGTACTGTCACAGCCTGGGCAGTTATGCAAGCTCTCATGAATATATATGTCACAATCAAGGCAAAAGTGCTGCTTACACTTCGGACAAGCAACCCGAAGGCCAGGTTTGTTTCCTGTGTCATAAACAATGAAAGGAACTGTAAGCGAGCAAAATTATGCCAAATGATACATCTGCAAAAACATTCCACATGGGTAATTCAATAAGTGTTTTTTGCCTGGTTCCTTCGATTTTACCAGGTAAAGATGAATCAAAGACGGTCCACATACGTGATTCAAAAATATACCAGGTCACATGATACATATGCAAAAACATTCCACAAACACATTCTCTTTCCTAGTACTGCATGTTTTTGACAGGACAAGAAAAGGCTTTTCTCTTTTAAGGCAGACCCACCATTGTTCAAGTCTCCACAGTCAAAAGCAGGATTTCCTAAGGGGCACTGGCTAATATGTTAGAAACATAGTAGTAGGACTGTAGGACAAAGAATCACAGAGCTCCCCGTATTCCAACCACAAGCTCAAAGTGTGGTAGATTCTGATTATAGAACTCAATTATAAGGCATAGTTACTGATCGGTATATTCTCACTTAAAACAAAATTTAAGATGCAGCAAATCTGTTCGATGTTTTATCTCAAACATAGATGACTGTCATGATGAGCAACTAATTATCTGTAAGAATATTTGGCATTGTCTTTCAAATGCCTAGGAAAGAACAAATATGTTTCTTCAGTTGCGTGGGAGATATCAATCTGACAGGTTAGAGGCGTCTGTTTTATTCATATCTTAGTGAAGTATCACAATGCATAGGGAACATTAATGATCTTCATCTAAAATATATTTTACCATTAAAAAAGCACATATGACATATTGCAAAAGCTCTTAAGGTAATTTGTAAACAAACTTAAATACTTACCCGGACCAAGAAGACTTTGTTGGCAGCCAAAACAAGCTTTAGGTAACTTGTTTTGCTGATCACTGAATAGTGACATAGAGACCTCATCAAATGGTACAATTGGGAACAGATGATGATAAGACCTTGCCAAATGAGGTGAGGAAATGAGCGTCAACCCACAAATGCGACATTCAGTAGGTAGCTCACACACGCGGGCTTTGCATCTTGGACAAGTGTATCCATCTCCGACTTTTGCCTCCTTGTGACATGAGCAAATTGCCACAGAGCTCTCTGCTGCTCTTTGTGGAAACCCCATCTTAATCAAATTCGCAATAGCAAACTCTGCAATTGCTGGAGGTGGAGGTGCATGTTCCAATATCAAGTCTTTTAAGTGTGACTGCACAATCAGAAACAGTTGAAAATATTAGGAAAACAATCTTGTAAATCAATCTAACAATAACAATTGCAGAAGCGCATCAGATGCAGCAGTGAAGTTTTAAAATCTATCCTATCATGCCTTGAAAAACTGAGATATAAAACAATCTAGCGGTATACAGCTGGATAGTTGAACTCACCTCATCCAATGCAATATAATAGGAGCCACCAGTTTCTTGGCACAGATGTTTGCATATGAAAATTTCCGCTGAGAGACCAATAACTGAGCATCTAATTTTAGATTTCTTGCACTTCTGAATAGTTTCCATTATATCCCCTGGATCACATGTACTGAGAGCTGAATACATGATCAGAACTTCCCGGTGACCATAGGATGGAATCTGATTTAGATACCCTTGAACAAGATCCAATGCATTCTGCAGGGACGCGTCGCCTGAGCATTCCAGTTTACCCATCAGAGCTTTAACATGAGACTCAGGACTCCCACCGAGATCTGTTAAGATATGAGCAACCCCATCTTTTATAGTCACAAGGCCTACTTGACTAAGCGGATTCTGGTAGAAATACTCTCTAATGAAAGCTTCAACATGCTTCGCAACCACACCCATTCGGCTAGGTCTAAAATCCATCTCCGAAGCTGCCTGCAGATACATTAAAAGAAACCAAATGTCAACAACTTAAAAGCCACATCAACACCCCAAGTAAACAAATACCAGAACAATCGCCCCCTTAAAACAACCAATTTCCAAAACACATTTGAATCCATCTATCCCAAATAATACCATTTCATAGTTGACCGAAGACAATAAACCAATTCTCCTAAACTACTAGTTTCTCGTAAGCTATAGATTTCATGTCTAAAATGAAGTAAACCCAAAAAGTCGAAAACCAAGGCTTACAAAATGGCAATACTTCCAGTATGAGTTCAACAAGTTCCAAACTTAAGTAAACAAATGTGGCATAGAATTCAATAAACAGTCCAGAAAACTCAAAAGGGTATGAAGCATACCAAAACATTACTCACTACTCAGCTCGAAGTTTAGGCATTACAAAATATCACAATGCCATTCCGATTTCAGCTCAATCCAAAAGTCCCAAACTTTACCAACCCAATGTTGCATTTAAACAAAACCCATTTCCCCAATCACAAGTTCACAACCAAAACCCAACAAATTCTCCACAAACCTCAAAAGGGTACGAATCAAAATCACAACCAAGTACCTTAGAAAGGTCGATAACGATGTAAAGATAACGAATGAGACCCTTCTGAATCCGGGCAGTGGTGGCGGCGCGTAGGCGGCGGCGGTACTGGGCGTGATGGAGGCTCTGGTTATCAATGGGGCGGAGCAGTCCAGACTCGTCTTCTTGAAGCGACTCCCAGGAACGCTCGTTGGCATAGGCTCGTTCCCAAGCGGCGAGGCCGTCGTTGTTCTCCTCGCCTTCCTCATCTTCTTCGATTTCGCCGTTTAAGCGTCTCTGGTCGCCGTTGTTCATGGTGGGTGATGGAGGAGGATCTCAGAGCAGAGAGAAGCACTGCTCTTCATGTTTTTGGGCCTTGATGCTTCAATTTGTGCTTGAGAAAGTAGGTTTTTTCCTGTCTTTCTTTGCAGGAGGAGAAAATGACGAAATTACCCTTTCTGATTTTACTTTGCTTTCTCTTTTTTTTATATTTTTGTTTAAAGAAATTACTTTCATGTCATTCTATTATGTGTTTTGATCTAATCGTTTCCTCATTATAATAGATTATAGATCTTCTAGATCCTTCGGGAGACTATATATTGTCTATAAATAGATCATTCTATCAATAAATGAGTAGACCGTTATTCTCGTTATATGTTCTTCTTCAATACGTCATCAACCCGATGTTCTAACTTGAGTTCATAGCCAAAAGAAAACTTTAACCCTAGAAAACCAAAACTCAATATCGGCCGACGAAACTTTCAGTACTTGACCGAACCCAAAACCCATCAGATAGTCCTTGTTCCCAGGATTCCAAAACCGCCGGCCTCATCCCAAGAATGGGTTGCAAAAGTATCGAACCGGTCACCGGAAAACCCAAACCGTCTGTCTCACTAACGTCGCCGGTTCACGTCCTTCCCGGAGTCCGATCACCTCCAAATTTTGTCACCAGTAGCACGTCGTTGTTAGGGTTCTTGTATCAAAATTTCACTGCAAGAACCGGTCCAGAAGTAGGTGATCTACTCAACATACCGACGGTAACTCGAATAAGAAGGAAAAAGTTCTCAAAACCATAACATCGCAACGCCACAATTGCGCGCCTCCGTACATGCCGTTTTAGGCGGTCTTCTGCAACACCTTGTCAACAACAAATCCCCACAGTTCCAAGAACTTTCACGCCCGTCTCCGAAAGCGAATTCTCCGACAATCCAGTCGAGGTAATCTTTTCTAAAAGTTGTTGTTTTTGAGTTTTTAATTTTATAGTCGGGTGTTGTAGCCTTCTTCTCCATCCTATCTTTCTTTATAACGTAGGACGATATTGAGGGATTAAGACCCCTCATATCAAGTTTGATTAGTGACGGCTTTGTCACTGTCACGCCCCGACCCATAATTTTTACTTTTATTACTAGCTAACATAGTGGTAATAAGAATTTTACCGTGTTTGTCATTAAGTGTATAATTTAATTGATCCCCAGAGAGGTTGTAGGGGACGATTATTTTGGGGGATTATTCTAAGGAAGAAATTGTGACGATGGTAAAAATGGTAATTTTTGCTAGTAAAAGGTAATTTTATTGGGGTATTATTTTTGGGGTGTTAAAGTTTTGGTTTTGGTATATTAGAGGACTTGGACCCGGATCGGGCCAAGCCCAATTTTTCTTTTTCCTTCTCTCTCCGCCCGCGCACCCTCTCTCTCCCTCTCCCCGACCCATTTTCTGCCCGATCCTTCTGGCCGCCCGACCACCGCCGTCCGGCCGCCCCAGACTGCCGCACCAGTCTCGATCGATCGGTCTCCATCCCAGCTTCCATTCAAGACCGGTGGCAGCCTCTCTAGCGCCGCCGTGAGGGAGAAAAACCTCTTGAAAGCTCCGGCTGACTGCGGGTTCCCTTCGCCGGAACTCCTTCCTCCGACCGCCATAGCCGGCGAGCCTTGGCTCAAAAGAAAGCCCTCCTCTCGTGCTTCAATCCTTCCAAAGGGCTCGCTCTATCTCGAGCTAGGTAAGGAGAAATCAGTATTTGAAATTCTAGGGCTTTTATGTGTGTTTTCGTTCGACTGACATGGTTAGGCTTAGAATTGGAGTTAGTGATAGTTAAGAATGTTGTAAAGGAGGTTGAGAGAAAGATGCTGCCAAATTTTGGTGAGCATCGGAGGTCGCCGGAGTTGGTCGCCGGTCCCCACTGCCGACGTCGCCGCTGCCGAGAAAATATTTTTGGTGGGGAAAAATGTGAGGAGTTTAATGGAATAAGTTTTAGAATTTTTGGAGGAGTTTTGGATAGGTTTGAGAATTGTTGAAGTTTGGTATTTTTGGCGGATTATTAAGTTAGAATCCGGCCATTAGATTTTATTTGGTGGAATGTGATTTTTGAAGGATGTCGGTAAAATTTGTGGTGTTTTGAGGTTAGCAGTGGATTCAAGATTTTGAAGTGTTAGGCTTGGTTGAGTGCGCGAAGCATATTTATTTATGCCTGTTTTGCTGTAAGCGTCGGTATTTTATTTAAGGTTTTATTTATTTGGAACAGGACGTGAGGAGGCTCGAGCGGAAGAGACATCCGACCGACATCAGGCTTAGGCCTAATCTGTGAGTGGACCTTTATTTTAATTAATGTGTTCGAAATGTTTTATCGTTTTGAATGATTTTCTATTGTTAGATATTTCCCAAAATTGAGAATTTCGGTGATTATACTCTTATATGAGAATAGTATGTATATGATTAAATGCTAGTTAGCTATACGTGATTTCCCCCCATACTGAGGTACAATACCAGTATGGGGTGACGTGAGCGTTAGACGCGAGCGTCGTAGCCCTGTGCGACTTTCTATTTTCGTATTTCATTCATAGATTTCGTACAAGGAGTAAGCACGTATATATACCACTCGGGCGCTTCCCCCAGCCTGAGGTACAATTCCAGTGTGGGGTGACGTGAGTGGTAGACGCAAGCGTAGTAGCTTTGTATGGTATCTATTTTTCAAGTTGTTCATAGATATCGTACAAAGAGTTAGGCGAGTGTACATACATACTAAAATATATAATATCCTAGCCTGAGAGGCAATTTTTTAAAGTTTGGGAGTCTAGCCAGGCTAGACCCCAGTTCAGAATCTTTCTAGTGGAGCTTTTGTTTTTTCCGCTGATGAAGCGTTTTCTTTGAAAGCATTTTTGGGGAAATATTTATTTGCTGTCGGAATCGTTTTGTCCACTCACTCTGACGTGTTGAATATTTTTCTCCAAGGCTCTTCGTTTTTTAAAATGCCCAGTCTGTAGTGTTCGCGTGAGGTCTAGAAGGAGACTTCGAGGCATAGTCACTCATCTATCCACTACATTTCACCAGTAGGTTACCTGTTTAATCTACTAGGGGTTTGTTAGCTTCCGTTGTGTATTATTTTATTTTTAGTAGCTCTGAATACTGTTGGGATTGTTGTATAACTTATTCTAACTACTTTTGGGTTGTAGCGGAGGATTTATTTTGAGTTAAAAAGGTGGTTATTTAATTTTTCCAAGTTAGGGTTGTCCATTTTCGAAGGAGGTTTTCCGAGTTCTTCGGTAAATTTTCCTTGAAGGTGGTCCTTGCAGGACTCATCTCGGGTTTCGGGGTGAAATTCGGGGCGTGTCTTGACAGTCACGATATTAAAGCTCTAGGTTTCATTTTTTGTCTCCTATTCACTATCGTATTTGCCTATGTAGCCATAGTGTCTATAGAGTGATGATCCGACGGCGGCAGATTCATCAGCAGTTTTTTGCTTTTGATACTATGTGTTATTGGGTATGTGTGGTAGTTTCTGTTAGTCTTGTTTATAGACTACTAAATTTCTTCCTCCTCAGGTACAATGCCTCTTAGACGCCGACCTTGTGTGGCTACCTCGACCAACACCAATGAGGGTGAGGAAGTGAGAGGTTTAGCGGATTCTATTGGGGCCATGTTGAGAGGTGTTCTGGATAGGGTTCAGCCCCCTCGATCTGTGAAGAAGAGAGATGTTGCTGATGCAGGGGCAGTAGAGTTCAAGGGTACCAAAGGACCCTTTAATGCTTACTCTTAGGTGGACAAGATGGAGATGGCTTTCGAGAGCACAGAACTGCCAGAAGAAAAGAAAGTGAAGATGGCAGTTTCTTTTCTGGATGATTCAGCTCATCATTGGTAGACTCTCGCCAGGAGAAATAATGATGGTGTTCAGACTATGACTTGGGAGCAGTTTAAGACGCTTTTCTTGGGTCAGTATTTCAACCACTTTCATCGTAGTAGGATCAAGTCAGACTTTATGAATATGAAGAAGAGAAACGATGAGGGAGTCATTGAGTTTGAGCAGAGGTTTACTACTTTGAGCTACCATGTGCCCCATTTGATTCCTGATGAGAGGACCAGGATTGGTATGTTTGTTGATGCTCTTGGAGGAGTGTTTGCAAACAAGATGGTCGGTGTCGTCTATCAATTTATATTAGGAGTATGGGCATGATATATATTTTTGGGAAAATATATTGATATATATTTTTAAGCTGAAGAGGCTTGATATTTATGAGATTTCTCATTTGAAGCATGCATTAGTTTTTCGTTGGAATTTAAATTGGGAAAAATATAATTGCTGATATTTATTTTTATTTATTTTTGTCCACTCACTCTAGCGTTTCCGGATGTTTTCCCCTGGGCCCTTCGTTTTAAAATGCCCAGTCTGCAGAGTTGGGGTTGGATCTAGTAGGAGACGACGATGCATAATCACCCTTCTCTCAACTACTTTTCACCAGTAGGTTACCTGCTTAACCTACTAGGGTATTTTTTCTGCTTCCGTTGTTTTCTTTTTAGTAGCTCTGGATACTTTTGGAATTTTTGTATAAGATTTTCGTTAGTCTTTTATTCTGGATAATTGTCTTTAAGAGGGTAGTTCTTCAATTTTCCGGGTTATCGTTATCCGTTTTCAAGAGAGTTTCGCCGAGCTCTTCGGTAAATTTTCCTTACAGGTGGTCCCCGCAAGACTTACTTCGGGTTTCAGGGTGAAATTCGGGGTGGGTCTTGACAGTTGGTATCAGAGCTCTAGGTTTCGTTTTCTGCCTCCTTATCACTATCATATTTGCCTAAGTAGCCCGTAGTGTCTATAGAGTGATGATCCGACCGCGGCGGATTCATCAACAGTTTATGCTTGGGATGCTATATGTTATTGGGTATGTGTGATAGTTCTGTTAGTCTTGTTTATAGACTACTAAATATCTTCCTCCTCAGGTGCTATGCCTCCTAGACGCCGACCCCGTGTGGCTACCTCGACCAATGCCAATGAGGGTGATGAAGTGAGAGGATTAGCTGATTCTATTGGGAACATGTTGAGAGGTGTCTTAAATAGGGTTCAGCACCCTCGGTCTGTGAGGAAGAAGGATGTTTCCGATGCTGGGATAGTTGAGTTCAAGGGTGCCAAGGGACCTTTTGATGCATACTCTTGGGTGGACAAGATGGAAAGGGTTTTTGAGAGCTCTGAACTGCCTGAAGAAAAGAAGGTGAAGATGGCAGTGTCCTTTCTAGATAATTCAGCTCATCATTGGTGGACTCCCACCAGCAGGGGTAATGGTGGTGCCCAGAATATGACTTTGGAGCAGTTCAAGACTCTCTTTTTGGGTTAGTATTTCAATATTGCTCATCGTAGTAGGATTCAGTCAGATGTCCTGAACATAAAGAAGAGAGACGTTGAGGGTGTCATTGAGTTTGAGCAGAGGTGCACTACTCTGAGCTATCATGTGTCATATCTAGTTCCTAATGAGAGGACCATGATTGATATGTTTATTGGGGCACTTGGCGGAGTGTTTGTAGATAAGATGATCAATGTTATCTACCCGACCTTTCTCAATGCAGTCGGAGCAGTCGAGCCCGAAAGTCCCGGCTGCCGTGGTGGTTTTCTTGCCAGAACTCCCTCCTCCGGCCGCCATAGCTAGCGATCCTTGGCCCGTTGGAAAGCTCTCCTCCCGTGCTTCAATCCCTCAAAAGATTTCGTCCCGATTTGGCTTGGGTAAGGAGAAATCGGTGTTTGAATTTCTAGGGCTTTTATATATGTTTCCGTTCGATTGACATAGTTAGGCTTGGAATTGGTGTTTGTGCTAGTTAGGAAAGTTGTAGAGGAGGTTGAGGGGAAGGTGTTGTCAGATTTTGGTGGGGATTAGAGGTTGCCAGTGCTGGCCGGTGCCGCCGCCGCTGAAAAAGTGTTTTTAATGGGAAATTTTAAGAGGAGTTTAATGGTATGAATTTTAGAATTTTTGGAGGAGTTTTGGATAAGTTTAGGAATTTTTAAAGTTTGGTATTTTTTGCGGATTAATAAGTTAGAATCCGGCCATTAAATTATTTATGGTTAGGATGGTGGAAGGTGATTTTTCAGGATGTAGGTAATTGCGGCAAAATTAAGATTTAGAGCGATAGGCATGGTTGAACGCGCGAAGCTCATATTTAATATGCATATTTTTCTTTAAGCGTCGTTATTTTAATTAAGAATTTAATTATGTTTTTGGAACAGGATGTGAGGAGACTCGAGCGTAAGAGACCTCCGATTGACATCAAGCTTAGGCCTAAATTGTGAGTGTACTTTTGTTTTAATTAAAATACATGCAGTTGTTTACTGTTGAGATTTTTTTTTTTGTTGAAGTTTTTAACGTCATTTTTATTTGACGATTTCACTTGTTGTGGAAAGTTACCGAAAATGAGATTTTCGGTAGATTATAAATATTTGTGAGGAGAGTATGTATACAAATGCTAGCTAGTCATATGTGTCTGTCCACCTTAATGACATATATATAACTGCATTATGGTGTGAAGTGAGCGTTGGACGTAACCGTGGTAGTCATGTATGAGTGTTTAATTCATATAGGGAGTCTGGGCACATATTTATACACATATCTGTCCACTTTAATGACTTACTGTAACACCGCATTAAGGCAAGACGTGATCGTTGGACGCAAGCGTAATAGCCCAATATATATTATTTTAAATATATTAATTTATATTGGGAGTATGAGCATGTGTAGATACATACGTATATTGATATATATTTTTGAGCTGAAGAGACTTGATATTTATGAGATTTCTCATTTGAAGCATGCATTCGTTTTTCTTTAGAATTTAAATTGGGAAAAACATAAGTGCTGATATTTATTTTTATTTATTTTTGTCCACTCACTCTAACGTTTCCGGATGTTTTTCCCTGGGCCCTTCGTTTTAAAATGCCCAGTCTGCAGAGTTGGGGTTGGATCTAGTAGGAGGCGACGAGGCATAGTCACCTTTCTCTCAACTACTTTTCACCAGTAGGTTACCTGCTTAACCTACTAGGGTATTTTTTTTTTCTGCTTCCGTTGTTTTCTTTTTAGTAGCTCTGGATACTTTTGGGTTTTGGGATTTTTGTATAAGATTTTCGTTGGTCTTTTATTCTGGATAATTGTCTTTAAGAGGGTAGTTCTTCAATTTTCCGAGTTACGGTTGTCCGTTTTCAAGGGAGTTTCGCCGAGCTCTTCGGTAAATTTTCCTTAGAGGTGGTCCCCGCAAGACTTACTTCGGGTTTCAGGGTGAAATTCGGGGTGGGTCTTGACAACCATAGCCGAAGCAGCTCGGCTCGTTTGGAAGCCCTCCTCCTGTGCAGCAATCCCTCCAAATGACTCACTCCCTCTTGAACTAGGTAAGGAGAAATCATGGATTGAAATCCTATGGCTTATTTCCTATTTCAGTTCGATTACCTTATCTAGGCTTGAAATTAGTGTTTGGGCTAGTTAAGGATGTTGTTGTGCATAGAGAGAATTGTTGTGCTAAATTTTGGTAAGCATTGGAGGTCGTCGGAGTTGGCCGCCGGCCGTCGCTAGCGCCGTCGCTGTTAAGGGGATTTTTATGGTTTTAGATGTGTTTGTTCTTGTGGGGTGTGTACTGTGAAGTTTGGAATTTTCAAAGGTTGGTGAATTTGGCGATTAATGGGTAGAATCCGACCGTTGAATTTCTCTTATCATACTCTTAGAATGTTGAAATAAATGAAATGAGGTTGTGGTTAGAGTTTGGCGTGAATTCGATAAGCTTAACCCTAAAAAGGGTATTGGATTGGGCGGAAGAGTTTTGGGGTTATATATTTAAGTATTTATTTTCCGGAATTGAAGTTTGGTTCTAAGCATGGTTATTGTGCCAGGATACGAGGAGACCACGTTTGAGTGGCGATTCAGATTTCGTCAGGCTTAGGCCTAAATATGTGAGTGGACATTTTGGTTTTTAAATTAATATGCCTGTATGATTTTATAAATTGCCCATTATATTTTCCAAGTTTAAATTGTAATTTCGGCTTATGAAATGATCTTTGAATTTATTTGATAGTTGATGAATGGATTAATCTTTGAGATGATTTATGGAAATTATTTGAGTTTGATGTATGAATTTGAGCTCGGATTAATAATTGGAATTTGAGTTTAGATATTCTTTATGATTTTCGGATTTGAGATTATATCCAGATTTGCATATTGCTTGGTTTTTGAAAGATGATAATTATTTAAGTTAATTATTTCATTGAGCATTTTAACGTGTGAGACACGTCGTTGAATTTAATTAATTTCTTTGCTCTTTGAATTCTCTGAGTATGGTTAGGAATCGTACTTATTCTTTTAGTTATGAGTTTCGGGGAAACTCACATAGATTTTTGTTTCTTTATTTATGTCATACTTGTCAGATAATATATTACTAATGCTAGCATGTTGTTCCACCATTCGAGGCGATGTGACTTCCACGTTTTATGTAGGGTTACTCAAGCCCTTTCCGCCTTCGGATGATATGATGTAGTCGACGACATCACGCAAGCCATGCACCTGCACCCTCTCTGTTATCATAACGTGAAGGTGTAGGGAGTATGTGAGTACTTTTTCCTGGGCTACACTATGCCTTTTCTTGCATCAGGCGACACAACTGTAGTGTCGCCTGATAAAAATTGTAACTGTCACCTTCTAGCATGTTGTTGATGAGGTTTCTCCAACGACACAAATATTGTGTCGCCTATAAGAACCTCAGGCGATAGAAGATTTTTTTCATTTTGTGTCGCCTGAATTGAGATAAAGCGATACGGTATATATGTCGCCTGATAGTTTAAACAACGACATGCTAGAATGCGACGTTTTTTTTTTTTGTCGTGAGGCGACACAGCTCTTTGTGTCGCCTTATAACTGCTAGTGAGAGAGAAATACACCTTACAGCAACATATAGGTGTAGATTAATTCATTTAAAGACGATATTTAAACATTATGTAAAAATGTTACAGACGACATATACTTTTCCACGCTACGTTTATATATCGCCGAATGAACTCACACAACATACTATTGATGTTGTTTCTAGTCTAGACGTAGTACGATGACACATATGCATTGGGTGAATGATCTTCAGGCAACATATATATTTATTTTCATTTGGTCTCTTTATGACAATAGATATATATCGTCTGATATACTTTAAACTTTCACTACATGATATCTTCTAGGCTTTCGACATTTTTAAGCGACATTTTTCTATCGTATGAATGAACTTGAGCTACATATAAAGGATGTCTTCTTTTGATTTAAACTCTCCACTTACGTTGCCGGTTGTTTTTTATAGCCTCGCATTTCTAATATCTTAACTTAGTAAAAACAATATATATTTGTTATGTTTGTGTTGCTGGTTGTTGCTTTATAGCCACACATTTCTAATATCTTAACTTAGTAAAAACAATAGATAATCCATCCTCTATAGCTGAAATCACACATATTGGTAGCCATGGCTTGTTTGAAACTACACAATTGCTAGTTATATTGAAACATCTTGATAATTTAAGTTTAAAAACACCATCCATAAATAAAATAAGCATTCAACATCCAAATTGATAACATAGACTTTCAATCAACCATATATAAATCGTACACAAACCTAGCTAGGCCATTAAAGATTAACAAAAAACACCATCATTATGTTCAACAGTTGCCTCATATATATACAATCCAACATGGTAACACAGCAAAAAAATACATATTAATCAAGGCAAACATACAGTACACATTAAAATATGATTGCAAATCAAAAACTGCTGGCATAAATCTATAAGGGCAAGCTGATGGATGCTTTGTATATATCTCCAAAACAATACTAAATGAAACCATACATTAGCTTGCTATTTATTTGTAAACTTAAGAACATACTTTGCGCACTCTTGTCGAACAACATCAACATTTTCCATGGTGCAATATGCATCTCCCTTTGTCAACCACTATAAGGACGATAAAAAACATAACAGATTGAACCAACAGATTGAGTTAACACAATAGAGATGACTGATCAAAGCCAACTTCAAAACAATGACATGTTCAAAATATAAAGCTATGGATAGGACGAAGTAGCTACAAATAAACTCAAGCCCAATCTCCAAATTCATCCAACTTGAATTGATTACTTGGCATAGCGGATGTGATGATAAGCCTAAAACTTACAACTAGCAGCTGAAAAGGTCTGATAAAAAATCAGGGTCATACACTAATCTAAATAAATCCTAATTGACAAACAAAAACCCAAGATTAACTCCAAATACACTACCAATCATTAAAGTCAATTTACCACACAATACAATACAACACCAAGTCGTAAAAACAGTCCAAAGCAACCAACTTCACCTACAAAGTTGAAACCTTTACAAAACCCAATAAAGGCAAACAAAAATGAATAAAGGGGTTAGGGTTTGAGAACAACGCTAAAATATACGCTAAAAAAATTGCTCCATCTTTGAAGACCAATACAAGTATGAAGCTTACGAGTTGTTTTGTGCAGAAGAGCTTCTGAAAACGTTCCTGATACATGTCAAATCAGTTGAAACAGAAAAATTAGAGGTGGATGACGACTATAGCGTGTGCTTAGTATGCCAACCCTATAGAAAAAAATTCTTACAAGTATTCGCTGCATTTAGGTGGCTCAAAGTCCTTGGAAAAATTATTGTAAGAAACATCTATCTGGCTGCACACAAATATGATAAAATTCTAAGCACGTATAAGTCCACTGAAAAGTCCGTGTTAGAATATCGATAAATGTTCATTTACATGATTAAGAAGAAAGTTCACTTGAAAAGAAAAAGAAAAAAACATATGCTAAAATAGCTTTTTAGAAGAAAGTTACAAAATTGTTAATAATAATAGAATTGTCTACTAGATACTTCAACAAAACGTAAAAACCAACTAAAAAAACAAAACAAATTAATTTAGGATAGAAGTCATACTAGCGGTTATCTTTGTCCTTGATCCATTGTGGAATAGAACCAGTGAGCAAGTTGCTTGTCAGATACCTATTCCAAAGCAAATAACAGTCACATTTTGTTGAACTACAAATTAAAGGTTGGTTACATGGGATAAATCTATGCTAATGTAGATGTGAAGGTAGTGTGTGCAGAGAAGGCCCCCAGCATTATGAGGTAAGCTGACATGACATATATGAAATTCACATTTCTTACAAGTACTGCAAATTGTCTGGATCCAGAACCATAGTGTCAACATCAGTAAAGCTTCCTTCCAATCTGTTGAAGCTGAGATCTCTGTAAGATAATGGTTGTTATAAGAACCAGAAGCTTACTGTTTGAAAGCTTAACTGAGATGATGAACCGTTTATCAAATTGATATCCAGAATGCATACTGAATGTGTCTTATGTACTTGAATGAGTAGTAGAATATAAAGATTAAGAAGAGGAGTAAATTACAATATATTCAGTACTGGCATTGCTTTTAAATCAGGAATAGGTCCAGATAAATTACAGCTCCTTAGCATTCTGCAGTATAACTCAATATTAGCATAGTTGCAGATAAACATGGACTAGTCTAAAACTACAAACGGAAATACAACATGTTTTAGACTCACAATCTTCTCATGATTTTCATATTAGTCAGGTTTGGAAATACTGGACCCCCTCCGTTGTCGCTGATACTTCTGCATCATAAATAACTGTTACGCAAACTAATCCCTTCGATACGTAGTTATAGTCAGTGGCGGATCGAGGAAAGTAAATAAACCAAAATCACTGGACCACGAATACAACCGTGAGCTTGAATCATTAGCTTCTTTCTTTTTCACGACAAATCACCATATTCTGTTGTCACAAGAATCATCGATTACCAACCCAATACAATTAACTCACAACACAGAGGATCCAAATGCCCAAAGCTTACCTTGAATCGATTTAGTCGTTAGCCAAAAACAAACAGAGGTCGGTCGCCGGAAAACCCCAAATTGACGCTATCTGCCTAACTCAGCTCAGCAGCCATGAAGTCGATTCCAACCATGGTCCAACATCTCTGGAGTTGACTCAGGTCGTCGGGAGAAAGAGAGAACGCCGGCGGTGATGAATTCCGTCAAGGGCAGGGAAAAACCGAAAATCCAAAAAAAAACAAATTTGTTAAACTCCAAGCTAAACTGAAATTTGAATACCCTAGAATGGTGAGGACGACGAGAGGAAGGAAACCATACCAAGAGAAGTCGCCAGAAAACGCCGAAATCGACGGAGGAGTAAAAGCTTCTCGCCTCCGTTCCTCTTCCCATAGCCACCAGTCAGAAAAAATAAGGCCTGTGGGACCTCGGCGAAGTCAAGATGACTTGATTGGTGGCCGGATGGTGAGGACAGCGTCGGAGTTCGACGTCGTTTTCTCTGGGTTTCAAGAAGAGTCGAGAGAAGGAGATAAAAAGGAGAGACAGTCCTGACGAGGGTAGAGAGGGGATTCGGCTATGGTCTTCGTTTTGCCGGCGGCCGTTCGAAGGATGGGAGCCGCTCGAAGGATGCTAGATGGGCACTGGGAGAGTGAATTGTGAGAGTTTTTTTTATGGAGGCTGAGAATGAGAGAGCAGAGAATCGATATGTATTAAGTCAAAATTAATGCGCAAGTGCGTTTTTTTTTTTAAGTACCGCACCCGCGCCTCTTTAACTTCCATAGATGTTGCGTAACAGATTAACATATTTCCCTTAAAAAGTATTTCAGAAACTAAAAAATAATTATATGACAACACATAAATGTTATTCTATTAATAAAAAAATTTATCTGTAAAATGAAATGGTTTGGAGGAAATCCACCTAAGTTAAAATTAAGGTTAGGGTTTCGTTTACATCCAAAGTCAAAAATTACACTATTATAATATCAGCCAACACATAAACGTTGTCTTATTAACAAACAAACAAATTCTGTAAAATCAAATGGTTTGGAATGAATCAACCTAAGTTAAAAGGCTAGGGTTTACCTCCAAATTCAGAAATTACTAAATTCAAGTATCAGCCAACACATAAATGTTGTCTTATTAACATTATTAAGTAAAATTTTCACACAAGTTGTCAATTCATAAAAATTTAATATTAGACAACACATAAATGTTGTCGGATTAACATAATTAAGTAAAATTTTCACACAAGTTGTCCATTTATAAAAATTCAACATCAGCCAACACATAAACATAAATGTTGTCTTATTAACATAATTAAGTAAATTTTTTACACAAGTTGTCAATTCAATAAAATTCAATATCAAACAACACATAAATGTTGTCGGATTAACATGAGTAAAATTTTCACACAAGTATTGGTCAATTTGGAAATCCCTTCAAAAGTTGATAAAAGATACCATTCATAGCTAGACGACCTATAAGTGTTGTCCGAATGTAACTTTCATTTTGACAATTGAGACTAAAAACAGACATTTTTCTTCACCAACATATATGTATTGTCCCAAACACATAACTTTTTTTCAAATAAAATAAGTATTGTCTAAGTGGATATTCCACCAACACAAAAAAAAAAATTTGTCGCCCTAAAACCCCGAACCATACTTAATTTTTTTTGTCGCCTGTTTGGCATAGTGCTAGTCCATCTTATTGTTATTCCTTTTTACAAAGGTTTTTATGAATCTTTATTGTTGTCTTGACTAATAGGGCTAGTCCATTATTTTGGTATTTTCTTCAATGAAGGTTATTATGTATCTTTGTCAATATCTTAACTAGCGGAGCTAGTCAATGTCCTTAGGATTTTCTTTATGAAGGTTTTATAAACACTTGCGTGCAACAGATTTCCTGTTGTTGGGTATATATTTATTTACAATTTTTGCCCAACATAGTTTTTCCAACACCTGTTTATCGAAAAATTGGGAAAGTACTTAAGTTTTGGTTTCATAAATTACGTACGTTTACCTATTTATTTTTCGTCCACGCACTCACTCTAATGTGTTTCAAATGTTTTCCCCTGGGCTTTTCGGTTTTAAATGCCCAGTTTGCAGGTTAGCATAGTTGAGGTCGGGCATACATAGAAACGAGACATAGTCAATAGTATAGCTTCTGCTCATATATATAAATATATATATATATATATATATTTCTAGTTCATTTCTTCTTTGTTAAAATGCTCTGAACATGTGATTGTTGGTTGTGAGATTTTAATTATTAAAGTTAGTAAATAAATTGGGAGATGTTGTGTTTTTGGGGAGCACGAAGGCTCTAGGAGTTATAAGGTTGGAGTTGGAACTTTTAGAAGTGTTTGCAGATGTTTTTATTTAGGAAGGGTTGTCTATTTTCAAAGGAGGTTATACCGATTGTTCGGTAAATTTTCCTTAGAGGTAGACTCCACATGATTTACTTCGAGTTTCAGGGTGAAATTCGGGATGAGTCCTGTCATTAACCGGGGGGGGGGCAGAGTAGTCTTATACCATTGTAGGGTAGAGACGCACAAACGAAGAGGAAAAAGGACATGAAAGGGGTTTTTTGAGCCAGAATATCATATCGAAAAAGAAGTGAGGTAAGAGAAAAGAGACAACCCGGGTTGAAACCCAGGAACAGAACTGCATATGGTGAATTGAAGTTTGGATCGGAGATCCATCTTTTGCAACTTATATCACTGGACTTCTGGTACGACTCTTACATATCTGTTGTTGATGGGTTTGAGTTTGTTGTGATTGATTCTGGTATTGCTTTTACGAGTCTTGAATATTTGGATTGATTGATGTCATTCATTCAATTTTTGGAGGTCGATGTGGGTTCTTGGATCTGTTCAATTTGGAATAGGAACTGTGGATTGTTTTTTTTGTTGTTGATGGGTTTGAGTTTGTGGTGATTGATTGTGTGTAATTTTACTTACTTTATAAATATACGATTGAATTTAGGGACTAAAGTTGTTCAAGATGAGTGATGAAAGTTTTTATTTCTCATGGGGTAGTAACAAATGTCCTGCATATAATGCAACTCTGGATAGTCTCAGGCCCGGATTTGAATAGAGGCACAAGAGGCTTGGGACTCAGGGCCCAAAAATATTAGTTGTCTTAAAAAAAAATTAATAGTTTTTTGGCTATGCAATCTGACATGAATTAAAGACAACTATCCTAAAACAAAGACAATTACATATGATGAGGGGACCAAACCATCAATTACAATTTACTACTTTAAATTTGTACCCATAAAAAAAAGTTAAAATATTAAATAGAAGTAGCCAAACACGATTAGGTAAGATATTGTTGTATAGATTGGATATATAATACAACTAGGATTACTAAACCATTAAGGTTTTGGAATCTTATTTGCATAATAAATATTTTGCATAAAAATCCTATATATTTTTGGATGTTATATGCTATTTTATATATATATATATAAAAAATTAGGGGCCAAATTCTGGAAGTTCGACTCAGGCCTCAAAATCTCAAGTCCGGGTCTGGATAGTCTATATCGTACTAGGGGGTTTAGGGGTCATAAAATTCTACGTTTACCTGCATAATGCAAGTAGTATTTTTAACAATGGTGAATTTCAAATCCCGACTTGTATACTGTGTGCATCATGAATCTTTCAAGTGCTGGACAAGCTCTAATTTGCAAGTAATTGATGAGTTCTGCCATGTGCTGATTTTTAAAAGATGGATTCTAATTATAATTTGAGGTCATGTTTGGGTTAAGAATTCAAGTTCGGCTTAGTTAGGTTGGGATGACAAGTAGTTGTAATTAGATTCTGGAATCGAGGCAATACCTGGTTGAAATGGTAGGATATTCTTTCAACTGAACTATTGAAATCTTTGTAAGTTGACAGTGTGCTCGTCATTCAAATAGTCGTCTAATCCATATCTTTGAACTGAAAAAGTATGATATATAATTGGATTTTTTTTTTCTATAGACGTATTTAATTTTCATAACCACATCAGACGATGAAATTTTGTTTTCACATATTTATGACCTCGAATCGCCACATGCTTACTGAAGATGAATACTTGTTTAGTTGGTTATAATATACAATTATACATCATTTTAAACCAACTATACATAGAAAAAAAAATTTCGAAACTCCTGTGAAATACCATTTGACTGGAACAGTGAAATGCGGCTAGGGTTGAAAAATCACAAACTTCCGATAATGTTTAGTAGAGCGTAACCACCGGAGGGTCAATTTAACAATGTTTTTCTATGGGTTCATAAATCTCATATATACAAGCTCTAGGTTTGAAAACGGGAAAAATTAGGGTTTCACACGATGCCGGTCAACTGTGTTTCTTGTAAAAAATGAAGTCGAAATAAGGTTGACTGACTCGATGGGGGGCGTAACGAATCTGAAATGGGGTGGATTTTTTTTCGTGGATGTATTTAATTTCCATAACCACATCAAACGGTAAAATTTTGTTTTCACATATTTATGACCTCGGATCGCTACGTGCTTATTAAAGATGTATAACTTATTTAGTTGGTTATATATAATTGTACATCATTTTGAACCAGCTATACATAGGAAGCAAAATTTTCGAAAATCCGGTGAAATACGATGTGATTGGAACAGTGAAATGCGCTAGGGTTGAAAAATCACAAATTTCTGATAAGGATTGGGTCTCGATAAAAGCGATGAACCCTAATTAGGCTTAGGTGCTTCTAAGGGGAGACCATCTATCACACCCCGGTCCCGGCGTCGGCGGGTTTTAAACACCGGACGCCGATTCCGAGGTGTGAACGAGTGTTAAAAAGCGAAAGTAAACAAAATACTATCTTCTAGGCTCTTCACTTTAGGCTCGTCAAACCCTTTTCCCGGCTCGGTACATCCTAAGTACTTTTCTGCAAAATTTCATAAATGTGTGGATGAGCATAACCATGCACTTAGTGAGTAAACCAATGTAATATGCCCGCAAAGCCATGTCATTTTACACACGCTACAAAATACGTATATCGTATACAAATGTATTTAGTTGGTTAGTAATATACTTGTTTAATTGGTTTTATAC
Source organism: Fragaria x ananassa (assembly GCA_034370585.1). Classification (NCBI taxonomy): domain Eukaryota; kingdom Viridiplantae; phylum Streptophyta; class Magnoliopsida; order Rosales; family Rosaceae; genus Fragaria; species Fragaria x ananassa. Next base: position 22,575,654 of record CP139764.1, read on the forward strand.
AAATGTACCTCATTGTAAACCAATTATTTATAAGAAGCCAAAATTTCGAAAATCTTATAAAATAGAATGTGATCGGAATAGTAAAATACGACAAAGATTGAAAAATTCTCATTTCAATTGAATTCAACATTTTAACTCCCACCAATGGTAAACCCATATTTCCAATTTCCCTCCAATTCCATTATTCAAATATTAGAACCATTTCACTACATTTCAATTCCCACATTGTAAACCCAAAATTTCCAACTTCCCTCCGATTCCATTCTTCAAATATTAGAACCATTTCACTACAGTTCAATTCCCACCAATGGTAAACCCAAAATTTCCAACTTCCCTCCGATTTCATTCTTCAAATATTAGAATCATTTCACCTGATTCCCATCGCCCACCACTTGGGATTTCCCTCTAAATCTCTAATCATTCGGTCCAAGGTTTGGAAAATTAGTATCCATTGTTCCACTTGGGATCAATTGCTATGTATATCTAAGTTTAATTATTGTTTCTCTTTCAGACAGTTGTGCTTTGCCTAATGCTGAAACAAAATCCATTCGGTTTGGAAATATCCAAACTACGAAGTTAAATGAAAAGATAAGAGAACCTCCAGGTTATATCTCCTTGTGATTGAATAAGCTACAAGATTTATTACACGCTGAAAACGACTTACAAACCAGCTATATTTATAGGATTCTCAAACATAATTAAGACACCAAGTGCACTTTTATAATGGAATCTAGTTTGCGTAAGAAAATCAGAACTCCTTGATGAAGTCGTATGTATGAGGAATGCAATCGTCTGCCTTCGATTGGTTACAAATTGAGCTGCTCCTTCGACTATAAAATATTGCAAATATGGCCCCTGGCCCTTGAAGTCACCATTATGAATATATTTCTTCATACCCCAGATACGATAGGCGATATCCAGATCCACCACAATGAACTTGCCTCGTACTTTGATTTGTACCCTGTCCATGGTGCTGAAGCTCCCAGATTCTGCAACCAGAGACAGAAGTTCAATACTGTTTAAGGGTTTTGCTGTCAGGTTTTTTTTATATTTTTTTTTATTTTTTCTGTGAGTTTGAAAAATAAAAACGAAAAGAAAATTACTAGTAACATACAAGACAATGTTCATGGTTACGATATTCAGTCAAGGTTCTAAAATTGTGTCCATCTTGTCTAATTATAATTCCTAATGTATGTTGCTGGATATAAACACACTTAATCAGTTCAGAAACCTTATACGTCAATTATTATGACAAAAAAATAACAGGTACTTCAAATTAATGATAACAATGACATTAAAGAATGCTCAATTTTGAACAGGATTGATGATAATATTCAACACAGAAACTGAAATAGAATTATTCAATTTGAAAGAATCAAGCCCAGTGGCATCAATTGCATATCACTAAGTGGTAAGTTTTAGCATTTTATCTCACCAAACAAGAGAAGCATAACCAACACATTGTCCAATATTCATTCAGCAACCATTTGTTTGAATAAGCCATCAGCTCTTTAGTTAACCAATTTCAGGTGATTCCTCCTGGAGCAAATGGAACAGTGACATCTTTATTTTATTTATCAGTTATTATGGTTTCTGAAAATAGCTAATTAAGGGACATCTTGTTGGTTGGTAAGCTTTAATGGCAATAAATGAGACATCAACGCAAATCACAAAACCCTAAATATACAAGCAATAGGTCAGCTACGAGAATATCACAATTTGCAAGTTCCTAATCGAAAATAATAGCAACTAGTGCAATGAAATTCTAGGATACTGAAGCTTTATTCACACCTGATAATCCAATTGAATGGAGTTATGTTACTGAAGCGTTCCAACCAATTTTCATATCCAATAACTGCATCGCAAAACCTGCATTAGGAATCATAATAAGCACAAGCTAGCTACTCTAAAACCACAACTGAATATCATAACCATGAATGATGTCCTGTTACTATCCTTTCAATACCTTAACATACCAACATTAGCAACAAAATCAATGTTACGCCTTATCATTGCAAGGTGCAGGATCTCCATTCACAATCGGGTTGTATTTCATGGATTTAGCTTTCAACATTTGAAGCCCAATCATTGCGGCGTTGAAGCCTTCAGGGGACTTCGAGTAATTTGAACATGCCTTTCCAGCTTCAATAAGGATTGCGCACTCTGCGGAGCTGTCGTTGGGAACTTCCAAACATGATGGGACAGTTGTTGTCTCCCGACTTCTCTGGTCCATTGCTTGTTTATTAGACAAGGTGGGAATTCTGTAACCAATTCTTTTTTAAAAACACAGAACAAGTGAGCACATGGAATGCCGTCTGATTCATACATTTTGCACGAGCATGACCATTGGGGGTTGCCTTTGTTGCCATGATAGTCAACCGACCACCGGCGTTCCACTTTGTCATACTGTCCCACATAAGATACTACGGCATCTGCATTAGGAAATGTGAACCTCTGATGTACAACAAACTTGTCCCCAAAATTCATCTGAGATTTAATCATGATAAATATGTCATGACTGAATGTTTTACAAGCCTCCTTCTCCAACTGTCTCAGGTGCGTGTCAAACACAAGGGTACTGTTTTTCGCATTGAAGTTGTCGCGCAGGACACGGTCCCTTATACGCCTTTGTTTCCACTCCAACCGTCCCATCATAGCAGATATAGTTGTGGTAGGGTCTAAGCGCTTCTTAAATTGACAGTTCATGCCCTCGCATCTCTGCGTGCTGCACATTCCTGCAAAAAAATGACCTCTGAAAAATGTCTCCGCCCACCGAGTTTGCTTCTTATACAGAGCAGAAACCCATTCATTATTTTGCAACTGGTGCATGTCAACAGCTACACGCCACTGGGCCTCCCATTCTGGCACTGTAAGAGATGCAAACATCAATTTAGAGAAAGACTTGATGGCTTTTTCACTCTTCAGGTTCTGACCAATGTTTCTCCCTATGTGCCACGAACACAACCGGTGATGGGTTTCTGGCATCAAGCGTACCAATACATTCTTCATGGCCTCGTCCCCATCTGTGATCACAGACACAGGTTTCTTATGTTTCATCGAGACGAGGAACGTATTAAAAACTCATTCATACGTTTCCACTTTCTCATCACCCATGAGTGCAAACCCAAACACAACCGTTGCAAGGTGATTGTAGCAACCGACAAACAACACCAAAGGCATACTGTACCTGTTTGTTTTGTATGTGCTGTCAATGATTAATAAATCACCATAAGCGGTATAGTCCAGCAAAGACTGGTGATCCCTCCAAAACATGTTTTGAAGTCTGCCCTCTGTATCAATAGTGTGCTCGAAAAAGAATTCTGCCTTTCTTGAACGCCTATCTCTCATGGTTCTTACGGTAGTTTCTACATCGCCCACTACATTAGGTGTTTTTTTCTTCCCATTGAGCTAACAGTACAGATCTTTTAGAGTAAACCGCATGTTATTATATCCCCCTGCCTGGTATGCAAGAAATTCATAAACTCTACTAATGGAAACTTGAACTTTAGTCAACGATTGAACCTGGGCAACATCATGGTCCTCTAATTTACGGTGGGACCAAAGGAAATGCACTAGCCTCGGACCAAAAATATGGTGATTGTGTTGCGTTACGAATTGAGATACAAAGTACATCTTCCGAGTGATGCACCAGTTAACAGCGAACTTGGCAGTACATCCGCATCTAGTCTGCCTATAACCCCTAAGCAACTTGTCCCTTGGCCGTTTGTTTTTTTTTTTTTTTGACATTCACTCCTTCGTTCATCACATGGAATTCAAAAGGGTTTGGCTGTTTTCTAGAGTTAAATCCGGCTTTAGAACAACACAACTGCCTTCGATATACCAAATCATGGTTTCTGTATTTGTCCTTTTTTGACTTCCTTGTGCTGAACCCACGTACGAGTGTGTAATAGTTGTAAAACCTGCCTGCTGCCTCATAGTCATTCAAACCACATATGAAAGACATCAGTCTTTCATATTTCTCCCAGTCAGCTTAACATGTTCCAACAGTTCTGTTATATGATTTGACAAATCAATGTCCATTGCTGCTGGCACTCTTGTGGACTTAATGGCGGGAGCGGATTCCAAATTTGAAAGTGGGATGACACGAGATGGGGACTGTTCCAAGCCACAAACTGACGCTTCGTATTCAGTATCATAATCCTCTTCATGCAACGACTCATCAGTAAGGTACAAGTGGTCGATCGAACAAAGCCAACCTTCATCAGAGTCATCCGTATCACTATCGACCATTATGCCAAAATAATATCAGAATATCACAGATGGTGTTCACATAAACCTGGACAGGAACCAATGTTATAATTTCACTTCAAAGACATAGTACCATACAATTACCATTTACATGTGCTCAAATAAATGCATCACTTGTAGCCTTCATATATCAAATATTGTGGTGTTTCAGCCAAACATATAAAGTAAAAATCTATCACTTCAAACAGAGTTTCATCGACTAATCAATTGTTTCTCGTAGATATATGCATACTTTATACTACTGCTCACGCTCATGCACAACATGAGGATGAAAGGAGGCACACTTATGAAATCATAAAATAACTCAAGCTTTGTACTTCATCTGAACTACCATGAAGTAATACTGATTGTGTGCAGAAGTGAAACTGAGCGATAGAAAAGTACTGGATATGGGTTGCTCACCGGAAACAATACTCCATAGCAATCTCCTATACGCAGAACAGTGTTCCATGCGACTAACAACCCTATTCCAAGGAGCTACCAAATTGCCAAAGCTTTAAAATGATCCTGCTTATTGCAGCAAAGATAATAAGTTTAAAAAAATATTGAGTTTAAACATTGGATTACGCTAAGTCTGGAGAGAAATCTCATAGCTGGTTTAATGAAATAATTGAATGATTTAAGCACAAACCTCAAGCTTCTCTGGAGCCCCTTGATCCCATTAACTTCAGTCATGGCTACTAGTCCTGCATTTCCAAAAAAATAGGCAGACGTGGTGTTATATAAATATCTTGTAGGCTATAAAATATTGACCTGATAGGACTTAAATCATGACTCTTGCTGAAATTGAACTAAATCTATAAGATGCTGTCACTGCATCTAGTAAAGTAAAAGGTAAAAAAAAAACAGTTAGAAACTCATAATGCAACTGCAACAATAGGCCAGGCCAATGTAGGGGAATTTAAGAAATCAACTACCTATGTACATGTGAGCATAATTCACTATGGCTTTACAATAACCAATTAAACAAAGGAAGAATACTGCATCCAAGCACATACCCGGGATCCAGACAAGCCAAAGCTATTAGCTTGTGTAATTGATGTGTGTTGTGCAAATCAACTGGAAGTAGCTTATAGCGGTCAGTGAGCACTTGTCCTCTCTACAAAAGTAAGAAAAATTGCTAAAATGATGTTCTCAGAGGAGTTCAAATAGTTAAATGTGTACAACTACTGAGATAAATTTCCCTTTAGTCCTTCATAGTTCATACAGAGCTGGCAACAACATTAGATCAACCCAGCATTCTCACCCATTACTTGAATATACCGAAAGTTAAAAACTCACACTCTACTTATTGCAAAATTGTACGAAAACCACAAACAAGATGAGCATTAGTAAAGTTTAAAGTATTTTGTGTGTTTTAATCAGTAACAGTACAACCCCTAAGCATCTAGTGTGCTCGAAGAAGCCGATCCAACCCTGTTGAACTGATCTAATTCCCCACCAGATATCAAACAGAAACAAACCCAACAAAAGGATTCAACTTGTTGAAGATGAGAGATGAACGTAGACCCAAACAGAGAGAAGAGTGAATGACTGGAGCCGACAATTTACCTCTCTCTGTCTATATCAACTGTGTGATTCACAACAACTCTATCTTGCTGAAAATGCAAAACATGAATCAAGTAATTTAGATTATCCGAACCTCGATGTGGCGATTCAGACCCGCCGCCATCGTCAGTCTGAGTTTCTTCTCTTTGCTAACAGAAGAAGAAACCCTCTGCCCAAGACCCTACTCCAGATCGATTTCCAAACCAACATATTAGGGGATATGCCAACTAAATTCAGGGGGGTGCGACCTACAAATACCGTCCTACCCTTTATCACTGACCAGACGGACACATTTTCACATTTCACGGACAACTAACAGACCGACTCGACGGCTCCGACGTGTGGACGACAGACCGCCACGATAGCAAAACGGCGCGCCAGCCGCGTAGTCCAATTTGCCGTCGGTTAAAAGCAGAAATGAAAATGTGAGGACCATTTGTACACTTTTTTACAGTGCACGCCCCCAGCCACGGACAAAAGCTTAAGAAAGACTGCAGCCTGCTTTTATTACCTTTCAACACTTGATCAGAAGCATCTCTCTCATCCAACATAAATTCCCAAACCAAACTCATCTCCCAATTCCCAATCATTGATTTCCATTCACACCCAAATAATGCAGTCCATGCTGAACCTCCATGGCACCTTTGGCCTTCCTCTCTGCGTTTCAGGGATAACTCATCATCATCCTCCTCATCTCACCCACGAGTATGTTCATTCTCACTTGGGTCCTTTCTTGCATATGTGATCTGGGTTTTCATTCTCTCTTTCTTGTTGGGTGGTTTTTTATTTTTTTTAATTAGGATGGCGGATCATGATCGGAGAAGGGAGGCCATGAAAAAGCAGAGATCGAGAGCTAGAGAGGAGCTGAATGTGAATCGGGAAACGGGTGTTGAGAGGATCAGAGAGAGAGTGACTGAAGAGATCATAGTCGACGGTGATCTAGCTGCTCTACTGCATGATCTGTCCCTTTGTTATTTGGCTAATTGTATTGCTAAAGCTGCTTAGCTAGCTAAAACCTTGGTGTTTAGGACCTTAAATCTCAGTCTGATCAGCACTTGTGTGTGTTGGACATGCTTTTAATTCAATTTTTTATGTTTGTTGAAATTAGAATTTGTTGTGAATTATGTTTCTATATGGAATCATGGATTTTGTTGTGATTGTTATTGTTCTTGTCTGTCGGTTTTGGTTTGGATTTTTGCTCTGTTTCTCTGCACATATTGTACCATTTTTCGAGAAAATGATCACATGAGCGGCCATGTTTTCAAACTCAATTTCTTTTTCTCTTCTTAAAAAAAAAAAGAAAAAAAACTCAATTTCTTTTGAAAGACAAATTACTGGGAGTCTTTTTTTTTTTTTTTTTTTTTTTGATTGAGAAATTACTGGGAGTCTAGGAAATTCATCCAAAACTTTTATCAATGTATTTAAATGCTGGTGAATTCCTGAGAATTTAATCAAAAATAAAGAATCCTCAATTTCTTAAGATTATTTCAAAAAAAATCGGAAAAGATAAATAAATTATACTAAGAAGCCTTTAGGGCAACCAACGTTTACAATGTCAAATAATAAGGCTCTCAAAGCCTCACGAGGAACTATATCAATCCAATACACAGACGAATTACTGGAATGCCCAAGATTAGCCATGGCAACGGCAACAAAGTTCGTCTCTTAAAAATATGTTTAAAAGTAATGGAATCAGAACTAATAGCTAATGTTTTGATATCTTGCACTAGTTTGATTAATCTCCAAGGCGGTTCAAGACGTCCATTCACTGCATCTATCATTAATTTGGAATCTCCTTCAACTTCAACATCGGTGAAGTCTTTCTCCTTTGCTTTGATTAAGCTATCTCTTAATGCCATAACTTCAGCAATTGGGACTGAAACATTTCCAATGCGACAAGAGACAACAGAAACTGGTCTTCCATTGTCATCTCAAATTATATATAAAGCCACAAGCTGCTGAATTACTTGTGATTGATCTATCAAAGTTAATCTTAACAAAAGAGTTATGAGGTGTTTGCCACTTGATAATGATACACTGTTTTTGAGAATGCACCTCAGTAACTCTTTCACTAAGATTATTCTGACCTGAAATCATTGCAACTGCTTTTAAGGTAGTTGATAGAGGATTAAGAACAACTCCTCTAAAAATAGTGTCATTTCTAGTTTTCCAGACATGCCAACAAGTGGTAATTGCTTTTGCAAATAAACCAGCATCATAATGCTGTGAAATAAAGAGTTCCTTAAGGACATTATGGAAACCCTCTTCCCAATCAATTGGGGATACAACATTGGAAAGGTTTCAAACATTTTTAGTAAAGTCACAATTACCAAAGAGGTGGTTAGTTGTTTCATTATCATTGTTACAAAAGAGACAAGAGTTATCAGCAATGAAACCAAACCTGGATAGCATATCTCTTGTCTTAAGCCGATCGCTGATCAAGAGCCAACCAAAAAGCTTAATTTTCGCTGATCATGTTTTTTTACTTGATCATACTGTAACCAAGTTGCAAACTTAATTGAAAATTTACCATTTGAGGAAGGTCCCCAAATAATAGCATCTTCCTGATTTGAAACAGGTAAAGGAACACCAAGGATATGATTAACTAAACTTATATCAAGAATTGAACAAAGTCTAGTTTTATTCCATCTACCATTTACAATATAGTCCTCCACAGATACAATATAGTCCTCCACAGACTCATCCAAATTTATCATAGAAAGACTACTTTGAGGCAATAACTTTACCAAGGTATGATCAAAGACGCAATTAAAAGTCCAAAATTTAATTTGCATACCATTTCCAACAATCCAACACATACCTTCAAGGATAAGTTCCCTTGTATCCAAGACTCCATTCCAAGCAGTGGAGTTCCTTTTCTTCTTTTTTGCCTGGAAAAAGGGAACTTTTGATAAATATTTTCTTCTAACTATTTGAGTCCACCAATTATTGTCATCTGTTACAACTTTCCAAGGAAGCTTGGCCGAAGCTGCATTATTGAAGCTTGCTGGTCTTATGCCTAACCCTCCTGTAGACGTGGGTTGACAAACTTGATTCCAAGCTACAGGCGGACATTTCACATCAGAACCCCAGAAAAAATCTCTGGATAATTTATCAATGCTATTAGTCAGCTTTTTAGGGCACTTAAAACATGACATGATATGATTTGGCGTAGGAGCAATGTTAGATTTTATAAGTGTCAATCTACCTGCTCGAGAAAGGGTACCTTTCTTCCAACCTGCCAATTTATTTGTGAGTTTAAGTAATATCTCCTTAGCATTAGTGGGATCTTTCCAGAAAATAACATTATGGATGCCCAAATATTTTCCGATGGTGGACTTTTGCTGAATGTTAAGAGCATTAACAATATCATTTTCAGTAGCAGAATTTACCTTCGGAGAGAAGAATAACGAGGATTTATGATAATTGATCTTCTGGCCAGAAGCTTGAGAAAAAAGGTTAAGAACATTTGAAATATTTTTTGCTCCTTTCTTAGAAGCCTTTGCAAAGATCAAACAGTCATCAGCAAACATTAAATTAGAGATTCTAAAACCTAAAGGAGAGGACAAAAGACCAACATGAGCCTTGTGATTTACTGCTAGAGCATTAAGCTGTCTAATAAGTGGTTCCATGGCTAAAATGAAAATATAAGGAGACAGGGGGTCTCCTTGTCTGATCCCCCTAGTTGGTTTAAACCAACCATAAGGATTACCATTTATCAACAAAGAAAAGGAAACTGAAGAGATGCAATTATAGATCAAATTAATCCAACAACTATGGAAGCCAAACTTTCCAAGACAACGAGTAATATAGTCCCAATTTAAGAAATCATAAGCCTTCTCATGGTCAAGCTTAAGAGCAAAAGCTCCCATTCTGCCTTTCTTTTTCTGAAAATCAGAAAACAATTCATGAGCTATAAAGATATTATCTTGAATGGTCCTTCTTGGAGCAAAAGCTCCTTGATTTTTAGAAATACATTTTTCAAGCAGAGGCCTTAATCTCTTAACCAAAATCTTGGTTAAGATTTTGTAAGAGACATTACACAGGCTAATTGGTCTAAAATCATTAACTTTGGTAGGATTATCTACCTTAGGAATCAAGACAATGTTTGTATGGTTAATCAAATGTAAAGAGCTGCTATCATTAAAGATACCTTTGATCATAGGGATAATTGTATCCTTCACTTCAGACTAGCAATTTTGAAAAAATGAAGTATGCAATCCATCAGGTCCAGGGGCTTTAAGTGCTCCAATAGCTTTAACCGCATCCCAAATTTCCTCATCTGTTATCTGTTTCAAAAGAGAAATATTATCATTATTGTCAATGCAAGGGTCTATTACTGACAGAAAATCGTGGAGAGCATTATGACTAGGGGCAGAATTCATATGAAAACTTTTCTTGAAGTCCTGTAATGAGACTTCAGCAATATCATTTTCAGACGTGGCCCAATTTCCAGCATTAACTTCAATTTTTGAAATATAGTTAGATTTCCTTCTTATGTTGGCCTGAGTTTGGAAAAATCTCATGTTCCTGTCACCCAACGTGAGACAATTTGCCTTTGCTCTCTGGGCCCAGAAGAGCTCTTCATCTCTGTACAGTTTCAAGAGCTCTTCTCTAAAAGGTCTTGTTCCCTTAAATAACCAGACATGGGGGACATCATCAGTTGTTGTTGTATAACACTGGATTGTTCATTTAAGTCTTCAAGTTGTCTGGTGAGACTACCAAACGATGGAGCTAAGTCGAGCTTGAATCTGTCACGAAACTGCTAGATCAAAAAGACAAATTTCAATTCATAAGATCAGATTTTGACGCATATGCGCAAATTAGATTTTTTTTCTAGTGCAGCTACTAACCTGGCATGAAACTTATGTGAGTGTGCATTGTTCTGCTCACTAATTGTTGCTTCTTTAGCTTCTCAACGTTATGGTATACCTTTTGTTCCCTTTAGTCAATGAAGTCCTCAACATGGCTTGAGTATATTCTGCATTATTCATGCTTGTACAAGTTGCTTATTTTTGACATTTGAACAAATCTCATCCTCCATGCTCGAACTCTCCATTAATCGTGTTTGTTTAACCGTAAGACCTGAAACAGGAAACAAAGAATATAAAATTGAAACTAATGTGCTCAAGAATATTGAAGTGAATGAAAAGCTAGAGGATGGAAAATATACCTTCGGAGAAATCAATCCTTTCATCCCTTTATGCTCATAAGGCTCTTTCAAACTCACGCTAGCCAAGCTTGTGTTTTGCATCGAAGGGTTCAGCAGCTCCTCACATTTATGGCACTTTGAGTGCTGGAGGTGGGTTAGGCTTGGAAACACCGAAGCTAAGACGACCCTGAATCTACATAAATGTACTTAGTGCATTTCACGAGGCCCGATCTAGAAACGAATCCGTAAATTGGGTGTCCTAATCTGATATGCTACTAACATTATATGAAATTTGTGTATACCAGTGCATTGTTTGCTCAGTATTTAGTGCTTTGCTCAGTATTTATTGCTTTCTAAGCTCGTTTGACAGTTATGGACTAGGTGCTTGTGTCTTTCATCGAAGAGTTCAACACCTCGTGACATTTATAGCATTGTGAATGCTGGAGGTGGGTTAGACTTGGAAAGACTGAAAGTAAGTCAAACCGGAATCTACAAGGGAACTATACTAAGTGCATTTCACGAGGCCATATCTAGAAACAGATGCACAATTTGGGTTTCTTTCTTATACGTTACGTGACATGAAATATATGCAAGTGGGTGCACTGTTTTCTTAATTGAAATTTGTTTAGTCTTTCTGGTTTAAAGTCGACATCTGTTTAGTTCTTTTGGTTTTATTTTAATCTAAATAGTCTTTAAAGGTTTTATTTTAATCTAAATAGTCTTTAAAGTCACAATTTTTTATTCAAATAGTCCTTATAGTTTTATTTTAATCTGAATAGTCGTTAAAGTCATGATTTTTCATCCAAATAGTCATCCTGAAAATTTTCTCAGTTAAAGGCCATAAGGACTATTTGGATGAAAAATCGTGACTTTAAGGATTATTCAGATTAAAATAAAACCATAAGGACTAAATATATGTCAACTGTAAACCACAAGGACTATACAATATTTTACCTTTGTTTTTTTTAGTATTGGACTAGGTGCTTGTGTTTTGCATCGAATGGTTATGTGCCTCCTCACATTTATAGCATTGTGAGTGCAATGTGGGTTAGACTTGTAGACATCGAAGCCGAGTCGAGCCGAAATCTACCAGAAAACTGTACTAAGTGCATCTCACAAGGCCATATCTAGAAACTGATGGGCACATTGGGTGTCTTTCTAAGGTACGTTACATAACATGAATGAGTGAGTAAATTGATTGAGAAAATCTTCTGTGCGACAATCGCACCAGGTGGCTCATGCGACTGCCCAATCGTGCACCGACATGTGGCAATTCTTATCCACCTCAAAAAATAAAGGCCGGAGTTCTTCTTCTTCTCCGATCGGACCAGAGCAAACCTCTATCCTCCTCTCTCCATCTACCGAATTCTCGACTCCTACCCCAACCAACATAGGACCCTCATTCTTCTTCTTGTCTTCAATCTGTAACCCAACCAACCCATCCACACAAGTCTTTACTCCACTTACCTCTCTCACATCCTCGCCTCCCAAATCATCTTATCCCTCATCTCCTCCTCTTCGGCCACCACAGCTCTACAATTATCTTCGCCGCAACCTCCTAGCGGATTTGCCTTTGTCTCGGCCACAATTATCACCTTATCTGATCTGCCTCCATCAGGACGTGCTTCCCAGGGATTGCTGACGCAATCATCTTCATCGTCAGAGGGGGCGAAGATGGAGGTGGCATGTGACTTGATGGCGGTGGCGGCTTTGAGGAAGGCTGGGAGAGTGACAGGGAGAAGACCTATTTTGATCGGAGAAGAAGAAGAACTCCGGTCTTTTTTTTTTCTTTCTGATTTCTGCAAGTGAGGTGGATAAGAATCGCCACGTGTCGGTGCACGATTGGGCGGTCACATGAGCCACCTGGTGCGGTTGCCACACAGAAGATTTTCTCCATTGATTTGCTCAGTATTTATTGCTTCCTAAGCTCCTTTGACTAATAGTTAGGGCTCATAAGAAATTTATAATCCACTCATTGGAAAAGCTTTTCCCCCAAAGTTGAAATCATCTTTTTGGAGTTTATGCTAGATAGAAAACTTAATCTAATCGTGCTGGGACATTATACCATAGAACTACTATGTACAAATTTCAACTAACAAGATCATCAAACTAGTACTCATAACCAATACATTTAGTGCGGGGGATTCGTTTCGTTCATGAAAATAATGGTGCGAATGATTTGTTCCTGCTCTGTTTTAGTTGCATCCTGGGTGAGTTACTAGCTTACATCTCGTTGCCTTGCTCTGAAGCTCAAATTTCTGGGAAATTCATCATCCAAAACTTAACCAGAAAAATTCATCATACAAAACTTATTCAGAAAAACTCTAGAAATTCATGTGACTACAATTGTCGCTTGACCAAAAAACAACATAGTAGTCTGGTTGATGGAAGGGTCATGTATATATACATATGTTATACGTATTTCACGTAGGATAACAACTTCGGTTGCTATCCTAATGACTTGGTCACTATGACATGCTATCTCAAGTACTTCTTGTTGTCATATGCTTAGAGATCCTATTTTTATGCCTATTGAGATTCTCAAGTTTTTAAATTCAATTTGACTATTGAGTATGTGATGTGTCTTGACACTCAAATTAGTTTGGGTTGTGAGATAGTTTCCAACTCGTGACTCAATGGTTGATTGCCTTAAACTAGGTTTGTGATACACAAACCAAGGTTTAGCTGGGTTTTGAATGATTCAATGACTTATCATGCTTTGCTAAGTCATGGTCTACTTATGGAATGAGTACGATGTGGCTTTGCTCAATGGTTGTTGAAAACTGAGGTTTACGTTTTCATATTGTTGAGTCTTGCTTTTGCTTTAGAGCTAGACTAAATCTTTCATAAACTCATTGCATTGTTGCATACCATGACATGTGTTGATGCTGTCACACTCCAATTTTTGAAAGATAAATTTCAAAAATTTCGGCATGATATATCTTAAAATATTATAATCTCAAACCTATTTCAAAACAGACTTCATAGACAACTAAAACTTAATGCAAAAATGTAAATGTCACACAACTCAACACTAAGTTAAATATTATATTTCTTTGTTTACATAAACTTGAAAGTCAAGAAAATGAAAACACTCATATGAGTTTAATATTGTCTACCCAAAATAAAAATATACAATGTACAACAAAACAAAAAAAAAACTCTGTCACTAAGTCTCCGCTTCAACCCTGCTGATCCTCACCTACAGGTCTAACCCCTACACTAACAAATTGGTGCACTGGGTTGTAAACAACAAACTCGGTAAGCTAAAAAGCTCGTATGAGTAACTCCCAAAAATAACTCAATACTTCTAACATCCAATTATATCACAAGAGAAATTTAGATCAATAATTGATTCCAAAAATCCAACACTTTTACAAATAACATGTACTCATGAGTCCTAGATATTAATAAATATCTCTCATGACCTATAACAACAATTTATGTACCCATGGGTTCTAGATACCATGAGGTATCTCCCATGACCTACACCGACAGACGGACTAGAGCTCTATTCCTAACCGTAACCAATCACCCGGCCAAAGGCTTGGAACTCAGTTTGACTGTCCAATAATAAATCACAAAATAATAATAGCATCATAACCATAACCAATCACCCAATTAAAGACTTAGAACCCGAATTGACTATTTAATAACAATTCACAATATAACAACATCATCATCAACAACACAAGATCACATCATAAAATTATATCCTTCCACATAGATATATTTATATGATCAATATAAATATCCCACAAGAATAATTTATCAATAATCAATAATATTATTATCACAAGAACCTCAAAAATAAATATATAAGGAAAACTTGTTTTATCTTACCTATGAGCCGTTGGCGATCAAGCCCATATATTTTAAAACAAATAATAACATATTATTAAATTCAACATTAACATCAAATGATCATAATAAAATTTGATCCAAAAGTGAACAATGGTGAGATTTACTCACATAAATAATCCCACTGCGATTCCTACAAAACAACAATAGCAAGCCAAATCACAACTTCACAAATCACCTAAAATCACATAATTAATAATCTTAATAACCAAAGTACTATAGGATATCACAACACCCTTAAACTAACCATTAGATCAAGGGAGGACAACTTTCCAAAGTCGTCGAACTTAACAACACAATAAAGCTGCCTTTAATCCTCAAAACCTAAACTCAAACCTCACGCAAGCCTAAGATTAAACTTAAAGTCCTAACATGCAAATCTTGCTCAAAACCTAGAATTTCCACCTCTTAACAAACTCACAGCAGCATGAGCTAGCTAACCACAAAAAATTAAAGCTACAACATAACCAGATGCGCTGCCACGCGCCTCCACCAACTTCAAAATTTGGGGAAACTCACAACATGAAACTTGTAGATTTAAGCATGGTGAGCAACTTTAATACCTGGAGGTTCAACCAGTTCGCCCGGAAAACACCTCGAAACACCACCACGGATTCAAGCTTAAATCTGCAAATTCAGGGTTCAAAAACTCAAAAACTTGATTCAATTTATGCCTAGCCACAACCATAAGGAGGAGAGAACCAAAACTCACCTAAGGTTGCCCCTCATCGCCGCCGTACACGGTGATTCCGATCAGTGTCACGACAACGTTCTTCTCCGGGCAAGAGCTCAGTCTCTCGCTTGCAACGCCATGCCACACCAGCCCAAAATTGAAGGGGACGTCCGTGTGAGTCGAACGGAACCTACGGCGGTCAAATCGGTGGCCGAACGGTAGAGTTCTACTCCGGCCAAGGTTGGGTCTGCGGGTGAGCTCGGTAGATGAAGAGAGAGAAAGAGTTGGGGCTTTTCTGCAATTTAGGGTTTCTAAAATAACTCCCACACATTTTTCTACTTATACACTTTTCAAAACCGGAAACTAACTTCCTATAACCGTAACTTTCTCATACGACATATGTTTCATGCGTGCCGCATGTCTACGAACTCGTATCGATAAACTCTACAACTTTCATGAATGAAGTTTTCGAAAATAACTTACGGATAAGAAAGTCAACTTTTGACTTCTTAAAAGTCAAAGAACCTTAATAAAATTGACTCCTGAAACTTCAACTTTACACAAACTAATAAGAATTTTCATAAAATAATCCTTCATTAATTTCGGAAATAATACAAGGAAATTGATATGAAAATCTGGGGTATTACAATCTATCCCCCTTAAAGGAATTTCGCCCTGAAATTCAAAGACACTAACCCAAAAACAATTTGGGGTACTTAGCCCACATGTCCGACTCTAACTCCCAAGACGCATCACCCTCATCATGGTGACTCCAACACACCTTAACCAAATCGACTTCCTTCCTTTGAAGCCTCTTGGTTGACTTATCCAAGATTCGAACCGGTTCAACAACAAAGGTTGCATCCGCATTCACCTTGATAGCACCATAATCAATCACATGTGACGCATCCGGAATATACTTTTTCAACAAGGACACATGAAACACATTGTGTACCCCAGACATGATTGGAGGTAAGGCAAGCTGATAAACCAAATCTCCTAGCTACTTTCTCCAAAATCTCAAAAGGCCCCACATACCTATGAGAATCCCCTTCTTGCCAAATCTTATCACCCCCTTAGTAGGTGAGACCTTCAAGAACACATGATCCCCAACATCAAACTCTACTTTGTCTCCTCTTCAAGTCGGCATAGCTCTTTGCCTGCTTTGCGCCGTTCATATCCTATCTCGGATAATAGAGACATTCTCAGTCATCTCTTGAACAATATCAGGACCCAACAACTTGTTATCACCCACCTCCGCCCAACAAACAAGAGATATACACGGCCTACCATAAAGTGCCTCATATGGTGGCATGCCGATACTAGAGTGATAACTATTGTTGTATGATAAGTGCGTTTTTACGCCATGATCTTAATGGATTTTCACCCCCATTTACACTTTGTTTGTGCCTTAGTATGTTTGTTTTTACTTATTTTAGAGTCAAGAGGGTTTTTCTGTAGAGTTGTGGTTACTAGCCGTTTTTATACAGAAAATTGCACTTAAATGATGAAAACCGTTTTCGGACTATCACTTGGACGTTTTACCGTGATTCGTTATTGTGTTACCTTGTCAGTTTTGATGTATCTTGTTTAAATGTGCAGAAGACAGGTACATGAACGTTACGTATCAAGAATCATGGTGAATGGACTCATGAATGACAACAAGTGAGGCCACGGAAAAGGAAGGAACACTTCTAGACATTGTTTTTGGTCTCGGACAGAATCTGCCAGAAAACGTACATCTACTTCGGAAAATCATATCTCGAGATCTAGGAGGAGTTAGAAGGCGTGCCACATATGTAATCAAAGCTGTGTGTGTCTACTTTTCAACCCCATTTGGATCGCAGCAATCGGAGTTGAGACGAAGGAGTTATGAGCAAAACAGTGGACAGAGGTCAGGCTGCAAAACTGGGCAGAAACTGCCTAAGTTGTCTAACGAGTTTCGGGAGATGATTCTTCAACAAAAGGCTTCCCAAATTTGTCAAGAGATGTATCAAGACCTTAATGAAGTGTTAGGAA
This sequence comes from Fragaria x ananassa, assembly GCA_034370585.1. NCBI lineage: Eukaryota > Viridiplantae > Streptophyta > Magnoliopsida > Rosales > Rosaceae > Fragaria > Fragaria x ananassa. The sequence continues at coordinate 22,593,176 of CP139764.1, forward strand.
GCTGGACAAAAGAAGAAAATACGAAGAAGCATCAAGGCAGCCATATTTTGGTTAAGTGTAAGGTTTCCCGTCAAACCTGGAAAGCTGACCTTGCCGGACCTATCACTGGTTTTGGCTGCTATCAAAGCCCAAGATTTCGTACATGAGGCCTACATGGATCCATAAACATGTAGGAAGGTCCAAGGAATCAGAAGATAGAGTCCAAATTCGGATACACAAGCTGAATTGAAGAAGGAATCATTGAGCAAATAGGAAAGAGAGTTAAAATAGGATTGCCTTTCCTTTGCCGATGCAGCTAGGGTTTCTCTATAGGTTTTCTGTATAAATAGGGCTGTTGTATGCATATTTTAGGAGTCCTTCAATTGTTTTAAGTTCTAGCAAACCTAAACTCTACCTAAAAACCCTCCCTTACACAGCAAACACAAGCACAGCCGAACCATTCCTTGCCGCACAACCATCTTTGCCGACTGCCTCCACTGCCATCTTTCACCAATTTCCCTTTCAACCTTGCCGAACCTTATAGGTAGGGTAAGGATGAAGACATCCATGGTTTGTGTTTGTATTTACTATGTAAGAATTTTGAGTTTATTGATAAATATTTTCTGGTTTTTGGTTTTATATGATATGTGTGATTGTATGATCTTCTTTGTGACTTGATTATGATTGTACATGTTGTGTAACGGTTTAGTATGCATGTTAGGATTATTAAAGAAGTAAAGAATCTGTGTTTATGTGTTTAGTAATTGTTAGGTTAATTAATCCTCACCTGATCACGTAATCGAACCCTAGGTTAATTCAAAGTACACGAGTTAGCTATTAGGGGGGAGTTTAATATGCCGTGGTATTCTAGGTCGAGTTGAGCGCAAAGACAACTCGGTTCTAGGTGCTGCATAGGGTTGTTAGGGTGAGTGATTTGCATGGGTTCGAGGATGGGTGACGCCATTGCTAACGAGCATGTCTCCAACGACTCGTGGACGGTAAGTGTTGCTTGATTAGATTGAGCGCAAAGACAATTTAGTTAAGTAGTCACATAGTTTTTGGTTGAGCGCAAAGACAACCTTAAACACATGAGAAGTCTTAAGGGTTGGAATTAACTTGCAATTGTGAAAACATAGATAAGATAATTTAACCTTTCATAAAAATACTTGCATGCTAATCGGAGTTTATTTGTGAAATGCTTACAACGTTGAAGTGACCAAACTTTGTAATTATTTTCCTTTGTTTTATTTTCTTTATTTTCTGCCGATTTCAATCCCCCATTTTATTCTTTATGTTTATATTGTGTGAATATTTCTAATGACTTTGTTTTGCAGAATAAATTCTTCCCTAGTGTCCCCGGCTAGAACGATACCCTACTTACATGTACTACAACTATAGGGTTTTAAATTGCACTAACGTCATATTTTGACAGGTCATTGTAGGCAAACTTAATCAATTGGAGGTGATCCTCCCAACTTCCCTTGAAGTCCATGACACAAGCCCTCAGCATATCCTCTAAAACCTGATTCACTCGCTCAGTCTTCCCATCGGTCTGAGGGTGAAATGTTGTACTCATGTCTAAGGTAGTACTCATGGTTTTCTGAAATCCACCCTAAAACTTTGAAGTAAAGCGGGGGTCTCGATTGGAAACAATCGAAGTAGGCACTCCATGAAGTCTCACTATCTATTTCACATACAACTTGCACAAGGCATCTACCGTGTACGTCATCGACGCAGGAAGGAAATGTGCCGACTTCAATATTAATTGGTCAACAATTACCCAAATAGCATCATGTCCAAGCTTGAACTTAGGCAGTCTAGTCACGAAGTCCATAGAGATATGCTCCCACTTCCAAGTAGGAATAGGTAATAGCTTCAACATACCTCCAAGCCTCTGATCGTTCTGCCTTCACCTGCTGACAAGTAAAGCACTTGAACACATACTATGCTACATCTTTCTTCATCCCATTCCACCAAAACTACCTACGTAAATCTTTATACATCTTGGTGCTCCTTGAGTGCACCGTATAACGAGAACGATGTGCCTCCCAAACACCTGATTCACTCACTCAGTCTGCCCATCGGTCTGAGGATGAAATGTTGTACTCATGTCTAAGGTAGTACTCATGGTTTTCTGAAATCCATCATAAAACTTTGAAGTAAAACAGGTGTCTTGATCAGAAACAATCAAAGTAGGCACTCCATGAAGTCTCACTATCTATTTCACATACAACTTGCACAAGGCATCTACCGTGTACATCATCGACGCAGGAAGGAAATGTGCCAACTTCATTAATCAGTCAACAATCACCCAAATAGCATCATGTCCAAGCTTGAACTTAGACAGTCTAGTCACGAAGTCCATAGAGATATGCTCCCACTTCCAAGTAGGAATAGGTAATAGCTTCAACATACCTCCAAGCCTCTGATGTTCTGCCTTCACCTGCTGACAAGTGAGGCACTTGAACACATACTATGCTACATCTTTCTTCATCCCATTCCACCAAAACTACCTACGTAAATCTTTATACATCTTGGTGCTCCATGAGTGCACCGTATAACGAGAACGATGTGCCTCCCAAAGGATCTCCTCTTTGAGACAATACTATCTGGAACACACAATCTCAATCTATACGTCAATCCAACATCTAATCCAACCGATCACTTGGAAGGACAATCATCCATCAAGTTCACCACTAACTCCGCCAACTTTGCCCGTGAGAACTCGTCATCTGCTTAGCCTTGAATGATCCTGGAAATCAAGGTAGGTTGCACAGAGATGCTTCCAACGAAGATCTCCTGCTCCATGCCTGATGGCAGAAGGTCAAACTCAGATGCAGTTTCCAACATGAGCCACTTCTGCACCATGATAGAGGCGACTATACCCCTAGGCTTCTTGCTCAATGCATTCGCCACTACATTGGCTTTCCCAGGGTGATAGTCCAAAGTGAAGTCATAGTCTTTAAGGAGCTCCATCCACCTCCTTTGCCTCATGTTCAAATCTTTCTAGGAGAATAAATACTTCAAACTCTTATGATCAAAAAAGAGTTCCAACTTCTCTCCATACAAGTAATGCCTCCAAATGTTTAAGGCAAATACCACTGTAGCTAGCTCTAGGTCATGAATGGGGTAATTTTTCTCATGAACCTTCAACTGCCTAGAGCCATACGCCACAACGCCACCAAGCTGCATCAACACACAACCCAAACCTTGATGAGATGCATCGCTATAGATGACATAGTCAACACCACTAATAGGAATGACCAACAATGGGGCAGTAGTCAACCTAGCCTTCAACTCCTCAAATTCCTTCTCATACTCATTAGTCCACACAAACTTGGCAACCTTCTTTGTCAACTTGGTCAAGGAAGAGGCAATACTAGAAAATCCCTCAATAAATCTCCGGTAGTATCCTACCAACCCAAGGAAAATACGAATCTCCATAGGAGTAATGGGACGACTCCAATTCAACATTGCCTCCACCTTAGAGGGATCCACCGAAATCCCCTCCTTTGATACCACATGACCAAGGAACTTGACCTCTTCCTTCTGAAACTCATACTTCCCAAACTTAGCATATAACTTGGCCTCCCTAAGAACTGTAGTACAATATGTAGATGTCTATCATGATCCTCCAAAGTCTTGGAGTAAATCAAAATATCATCCACAAATACTACCACAAACACATCCAGATAAGGACTGAAAATGTGGTTCATCAAATCCATAAATGTAGCAAGCGCATTGGTTAGACCAAAAGGCATGACAACAAACTCATAATGCCCATACCTAATCCTGAACGCGGTCTTTGGAATATCCTCCTCCTTCACCCTTAACTGGTGATAACCTGACCTCAAGTTAATCTTAGAGAACACTGTAGCATCTCTAAGCTGATCAAACAAATCATCAATCCTAGGCAAGGGATACCTATTCTTGATGGTCACCTTATTCAACTCCCGATAGTCCACACACAACCGGAGTGTATCATCTTTCTTCCTCACAAATAACACGGGTGCACCCCAAGGCGAGGTGCTAGGTCTAATGAATCCCTGCTTGAGAAGACCCTCAATCTGAACCTTCAACTCCTGAAGTTCAGTTCTCCCCATCTGATAAGGAGTCTTTGATACCGGTGAAGTACCTGGTATCACATCTATAAAAAACTCCACTACCCTCTTAGGAGGTAACCCCGGAATCTCCTAGAAGACATCACTAAATTCAAAGACTACTATAATATCTACCATACCCGCGATACTACATGTAGCCTTGATGTGTGCTAACACTCCTTCCTACATGGTTGTGTCCGACCTATGACAAAGATAGTGAAAGATCGACTGTCAAGAAATGTGGAAAGACACCACCATGTCAAAATAGTCAATCAAAGCATGGTTTGGCCTTAGCCAATCTACTCATAAAATCACATCATAGGAGCGGTCTGAAATCACAATCAGAAATTCAAGGAACTCTCTATCACTAATCACTATAGGACATGCATCACAAAAGTTGTCAAGTTCAATAGAGACATTGAGAGGCGAAGAAACACATAATGATCTAGAAAGCGGTGTCGGAGTCAAGCCTAATGCCCTCACCACCGAGCTAGATATGAAGGAATGGGTTGCCCTCGAATCAAACAAAACTGTAGTAAGCAAATCATAAACAAGAATGGTACCTTCCACACATGCACCCCGCTAACCAATAGCGTACACCCTGGCCTATGCCGGAAGTAATTGTCTCTACTGATTACCCTGCCCTCCAGCCTGAGGTCGGGTGTAATCCCTGGAAAAATGACATGCATGCCCACAAGTGAAGCACCCCTGCCTCTTGGGCTTCATGCATGCCGAAGATAAGTGGTCCGGCTCACCATAATTGAAACACTTCAAGGGTGTTGTCTGCTTAATAGGTGGAGCCCTAATAGGTGCAGCTGCTGCTCTAGCTGGAGCCAGCTGATGAGTCCGCTGCCTTTGTGGTCCCCTGAACTGCTGCTCCCTGCTAGGGCCTTGCCCTTCCCTTGAACATCTCTTTGCCTCTCAGTCTCATGCATGACCTCCTCCTGCTCAACTACAAGGGCACTCTCAACCACTTCTGTTAGAGTAGCAAACCAGTGTGAAGCCACAACATTCGGGAGCTTATGCCTCAATCCCCGAATGAAATTCCGTGACAATGCCACTGCATCCATCTCTTTGGCGAATCGATATAGCTGAGAAAAATGTGCCTCATAGTCCCTAACGCGTATCAAGCCCTGCACAAGAGCTATGAACTCAAGCTCCAACTGCTCCCTCACATTATTAGGAAAATAATTCTCCTAAAATAGTTGTACGAACCCTCCCAAGACAAGGCGATCACATCTCTAGCTCTTTGTACCCCGCTCCACCATACCCGTGCCTCATCCTTGAGAAGAAACGTAGCAATACACATCTTCTCAAACTCCGTACACGTGATCATGGTGAAGTATGTCTCTATGCCCTCTATCTAATGATCCGCTACAAGAAAGTATGTACCTCTAAGTAAGGTAGGCTCTCCTAACCTGATGATACCCTGAGTCAGCCTGGCCAAACGTAAACCATCATCTACCATAACTGGCACCGGCACCTCCAACACCACCTCCTCCTCAAAGAAATCATCCACAAGTGGAGCCTTACCTCTGCCTCTAGCCCTACTTGCCCCTCTAGCCCTACCTGCCTGTCACACCTCAATTTTTGGAATTTTTTTTATAGGTGTAACTCATATTCCAACTATGAAATAGATTTTTCATAATTAGAATATGAAAGAAATTGGAAAAGAACAACTCAACAATAAACTGAAATTTATTAGTTATTTCAAGGTACTCCATAAAGTAACATTACAAATGTAGACTAAAGTCTACGTCTTATTCTAAGGAAAGCAACAACACACATATTTCACATGTAAACCTTGCAAGAAACAACTTCAAACTACTTATTCCTCACCTGCAAAATATTTAAAGGGGTGAGCACAAACAGCTCAACAGGAGGCAAAAACTTATTCAAACAAAGCAGATCATAAATAACTTTAGTAAAATGAATGAATGCATCTACTATATACTCCATGTAGTTCATATAACCGAATAGACTAAGTCTTTATGTCTCATACCATGTATTTTACCACAAGGGTGACTTAGGCACTCAAATATATGAACTACCTCCCACTCAAATCTCACATTCCCTTTTTGTTAGTCATCTTATCCATTCCTCTTTCGCCAATCCCGCCATTTTCACCTATACTAATTGCGTCATTCTTACGCATTCACACGGGCATCGTGGAATATGGTACCTCCGAGGACAAAGACTCAACTACACAAAAGTTTCAATCCTAACTTATTTACCCCAACATGCTTCATACATAGCACCATCATTTCCTTATCTGATAAAATGTACATCAAAACAAATCCTACATACATTAATGGCAGCAAGGAAACAAGCCGTTCACACAATCAAATATAAACAACATATAAAGCAGGCATAGAGGCTCCCTAATTTTTCCCTTACCTTTGCCGGATCTCACTTCAAGTTTCAAGCTCCTAATAAAAGATGAATCATTAGTTTAAAAGTCTAAGCTAAACTGCTGAAACAAGAAATAAAGTACCAAAACAGTATTTTACAAAAACATGTTTTTCTGTACTTAAACAGCATTTTCTGTACCAGTTACAAACAGACTGAAAACTGTACAAAACTGTTCATAATTTGACTTCAAGGTCTTGTAATGACTTATAGCAGGCAAACAGAAGAAACTATGAGAGTTGGAATAACCCCAAAACGATTTTTCTAGAATTAGTTATGAATTTCCAAAGTTCAGCTTCAGTTTTGAGTTTTTCTGGAAAATTTCTGCTAGAAGCCTATTTAAAGTATCTGAAAGTAAAACCATAGACTATATGCAGAACTAAACTTCTAGATATATATTATAGATATTTTGGTGTTAAACAAACAGAAATCACAGACTTTTAGTGTAAAAGAACCTACTCAAGCATCACACAGACTACTACTCAAAGAGGCAATAAAAATAGTTCTAAATCTTATAGCTAGTTTTAAGCATCCTTAACCTTTAGTTTTTACCTTTGATTTCATAAACAAATCACAAACATGATATTCTAAATTCAATACATATATGATTGCATAACAACATAGATTACAAAGAAACAAAAAGTGCAACTGAAAACAGAATTCTGATATCACAAAATAACTTCTTGACTTTCTGTCCAGTAAACTTTCAGGCTAAACACGATATAGTTTGGCTGGGAATCCAAAGATGGTGTCTTCACAACATTTGAAATAGACATCCCAAAGAACAATCTGAAACTGGAATCACATAAAAAGGATTTTTCTACAATTACTTATGGAATTTCTAATTTCAGATACAGCTCCAGTTTTTGTTTAAAAAAAAAATTTGCTGATATGAGTCTATCTCAAATTTTAAGGCAAGTTTCCAAAACCTGGGATCCTAACAACAACAACCACTGCATAACTTAATTTTCTACAATAGAGGACTGATTTGGCTAACAAAGGAATTCAATGATCATGCTTACCACACACAGCTTTTCACAACAACAAAATCAGAACCAATGCCATCAATTACAACTTTTCAAATCAAATAAACAATCATACACAAGTCTCAAAATGATCTCAATCTAATTTCACAAACAAACTGAAATAGAATCACACCTAAGTTCTTACACCAAGGTATCTCTCCCTCACTCTAAGTATGGGGATTCACTACATGAAAACCGGTCTTAGCCGACGGAACATATTCGTCGCCTAAGACAGAATATCCGTCGCCTAGGATCTTGGCAGACGGACAGTCCGTCGTCTAAGTTCCGTCGCTTAAGTGGTGTGAGGTAGATACTTAGGCGATGAAAATTAAACAGGTCATCGACTAAGAACTATCTACCCGACGGATCTATTGCTACCTCATTGACAACCAGATTCATCGATACAGATTCTTGTCGACGAAAGAGATTTGTCAGAATGTTTCTTACACGACGAATCAGAATGTTTCCTAGCTGACGAAATATGTGTCGGTAAGTATGTGTGCCAACGAATCTTGTTCCGTTCTTAGGCGACGAATAGTTCGTCGGTAAATATTTTTACTGAGGAATCTTGTTCCGTTCTTAGGCGACAGAATTTACCGACGAATCTTGTTCCGTTCTTAGGCGTCGGTAAGTATCTAAACCGATAATTAGTCGATGGATATTTCTGTGTCCGTTGGTTAGGTGTTGTATCTTAGGCGACGGAATGTGTTGTATCTTATACTATACCGGACCAGTAAGCAACACTTGTTCGGGAAGGTGGATCATGAGGTGAATCATGATGTCAAAGAAAGTTAGGGGAAAGATCATCTCCAGCTTGCACATAATGTACACAATGTCTTCTTGCAATGACCGAACATCAGACTTGTTAAGCTCTTTAGCGCATATCCTCTGAAAGAACTTTGACAAAGCCACTAACGTGTCAGCCACATCACTCTACAAATACGGTCTAATGATAATGGGAAGAAGACGTTGCAGCAAAACATGACAACCATGAGTCTTCAACCAAGTAATCTTATTTTCCCCCGTCTTAACACATCGAGCGATATTCCCTACATACCCATGAAGATACTTAACGTTGTGAAGCCACTGAAACATTTTCGCCTTCTTCTGAGGATGGACTGTGTAGCCTGCTTGAGGCATTATAGCTTTTTTTATTCTTTTGTTCTCTACTAGCCATAGCTTAGAGCGTATACCCATTTTCTTAAGATCAGCACGAGCTTTGGAGTTGTCCTTGTTCTTATCTTTGAGATTCATAATTGTTCCAAGAACGCTGTCACAAACATTCTTCTCTATGTGCATGACGTCCAAGTTATGTCTAATTTTCAAAGTCGACCAGTAAGGCAATTCAAAGAATACACTTTTGTGCGTCCAATACTTAAACTCATCAGGCGTGGGAGGATTCAAGTCGGTTACATCTTTACTGGTGCTCAAATATCTGAACTAGTGTTGGTTACCTCTCCAAAATTCACTCACCAGACCTCCCTGGGGGTTTCAGATTATGCTCCTCAGTCCCATCAAATGCCTCAACATCCCACCGTCACTCGTGATCCTAGTCAAGCCACCTACGAGATCCCAAGAAACATATTTTGTCGGTCTAGCAACTAGAATTGATGTCATCTAAGCATACCGGGCAAGCCTTGTACCCCTTAGTTTTTTGGCCAGACAACATCCCGTAAGCTGGAAAATCACTGGTGGTCCAAATAACAGCTGCTTTCATCATGAATGAAGTTTGACCATGCATGTCAAAAGTAAGGAGTCCATTTTCTCATAACTCCTGCAGCTCGTCAATTAATAGTCTCATGTACACATTCAAGCACTTTCCTGGAGAATACGGCCCTGGAACCATAAGCGTAAGAAAATTATACTCCTTCCTCATACACATGTTAGAAGGTAGATTGTACGGAAATACTATCACAGGCCAAATGATGTAATATAAATTCATGTTCCCAGTAGGATTGAACCCGTTTGTTGCAAGTTCGAGTCTGACATTTCGACAGTTTCCAAGAAATTCAGGAAAAGAACTGTCAAAGTGCTTCCAAGCCTCCCCGTTTGCGGGATGTGTGAGATTATCTGGATCTATCCTCTCCTCTCCTTGGTGCCTTGCCTGGTGCCATCTCATATGCGTGGCCGTGTGTGAAGACATGTACAGACGCTGCAGACGAGGATCCGACGGGAAGTAACGCAGAACCATCCTAGGAATAGTCCGGTTCTTCTGTTTAGATGAAGTGGAAGCTGTTTGATACATTGGCTCATAGCAGTGTCGGCACTCATCTTCCGCCTCGTTTTCTTTGTAATATAACATGCAATTATTGATGCAAGCGTCTATCTTTTGGACTTCCAGACCGAGGTCAGTCAACATGGTTTTTACCTTGTCGTAATCAGCTGGACAACTGTTACCTTTGGGAAACACTTTCTTCATAAATGCCATATCTTCCTCAAAACATTTGTTAGTCTTTCCCCGCTTGTTTTTTATCGTCATTTGCTCCATGATGGTACCCAACAATGTATGCTCACTGCCAGGATACAATGGGGTTTGTACTTCCCATACAAGCCTGTTGTACTTATCATAATCACTACTGTAGTCAACATGGGAGACATTAGGGGAGGAGTCAGAGAAGTTGTCATAAACAACATTTTCCTGATATCCTAAGACGGCGAACGGGAAGACATCGTTTAAGAGGTTCATCACAGAAGGGTCCCCGTAACTTGCATCAAAAGATCATGCCTGCTGATTATGTTGTGCTTGAATTTTTGCAAGTGTAGACATTTGAACTTGAGTTTCGCCGTGCCATATCCATACAGTATAACTAGAACAAATATCGTATAGTGCCAAGTGAGAATACATTTTTTCAATTGTTACTGGTTTCCGATTGAGACATTTGTTGTACGGACATATGTTAATAACTTTGTCTGGAGGGCTATGTAGAGGCACGAACTCAAGAAAATAAAAAATGCCTTGCATATAAAGAGGGGACGTTGTCCCTAATTGCATCCAGCTTTTGTCCATGTTGTACACTATAATAACAGAAAACAAAAATATAGTTGTCAACAAACATATATTTAAGATGTATATACACTATCAAATATATATATATATATATACACACACACACATGCATCAAGGAATATAATAATTAGATCACCGGTAAAGTTGCTGGAAAATATGTCTAAATATAGAAATATTAAAGTAGTCACGTGCATACCAATTAAGAGGGGGTGATTCTTCAGTATGTTTCTTCTACGCAGGGGGCAGGGGCTCTTTAGTATGGTTCTTCTGTGTGGGGGGGAGTATTTTTTTTCGTCTGTGGGGAGGGGGAGGGGAATATGTTTTTTCTTCTGTGGGGGGGAGTATTTTTTTTGTCTGTGGGAGGGGGGAGTATGTTTTTTCTTCTGTGGGGGGGGAATATTTTTTTTCGTCTGTGTGGAAGTTTCTTTTTCTTCTGTGGGGGGAGGGGAGAGTTTTTTTCGTCTATAAGAGGGGAGTATTCTTTTCGTGGAAGTATTTTTTTTTTCGTCTGTGTAGAGGATGGAGAGTATGTTTTTTCTTCTGTGTGGGGGGAAATATTTTTTCTACGTTTGTGGGGGGGGGGGTATGTTTTTTCTTCTGTGTGAGGGGGGAGTGTTTTTTCTATGGGGAGGGGGAGTGTATATGTTTTTTCTTCTGTGGGGGGGAGTATTTTTTTCGTCTGTTGGGGGGAGGTATGTTTTTTCTGCACAAGGGGAGGGGCAGTGTATATGTTTTTTCTTCTGGGGGGGTATGTTTCTTGTTTCTTCTGCATGGGGAATGTGAGTATGTTTTTTCTGTACCGGGGGGGGGGGCAGTGTATATGTTTTTTCTTCTTGGGGGGGGAGTGTGTTTCTTCTGCACGGGGTGGGGGAGTATGTTTCTTCTGCACGGGGAGGGGGATTATGTTTTTTCTGCACGGGGGGTGGGGGGCGCACTACAAGGGGAGTACAGGGCGGGGGACTATATTTTTTTGTCTCGGGAGATGTATAAATAAAAACTTTAGTCTGTCGGCTAAGAGAACTTGCGTTGGGAAAAATATATTCGCTCTGTGGTGTGTCAGTTAAATAATTCAATATCTTACTCGACGGAAGGGTCCGTCGGCCTAAGAATTAAATTCGTCGCTCGAGACACACTGTACCGACGGAAAATTATTCGTTGCTGAAAACCATCTACGCCGACGGAATATTCCGTCGCCTAAGACAAAAATATATTCGTTCTGCGGTGTGTCAGGTAATAATTCAATTTCCTAGCCGACAGAAGAATCCGTCGGCTTAGGAATAAAATTCGTCGCCCGAGACACACTATAGTGATGGAAAATTCTTCGTCGCTGAAGACCATCTACACCGACGAAAAAGTCTGTCGCCTAAAACAAAAGTCGTCGCCAAAAATATATTTGTTCTGCAGTCTGTCAGGTGATAATTCAATTTCTTAGCCAACGGATTATTTCATCGACTAGGAACATAAATTCGTCTCCCAAGAGACAAACTATACCGATGCAAAAGTATACGTCGCGCAAGACCTACTAAGCCGACAAAAACATATCGACGTAAAGTATTCGTCGGCTAGGAATGTCTTAGCCGACGGAAGTGCCCGACAATCTTCTTTCGTCGCCTAGGTAGATCTTAGGTGACGATTATATTGTCCTATATGACGGTTGTTGTTCGGTCGCTTAGGTAGGACTTAACCGACAGAATTTGTTGGATTCCGTCGGCTAAGAGGTATTTTCCACTAGTGATTGCTAGAAGACCTATCTCCAAAATATTGACCACATCTATTTTCATAGTCTAGGAACTTAATCCCTAAGATATGAACACATGAAGCAAAATCGATTTGTTCAACTGAGTACTTACCCGTTTAGCTTCTAGACCCACCACCTCTAGGCTCCTAGGGTTCAAGCTCTTGCAAAATAGCTTGAAAGAGTTATCAATCGAGCTCTGAGAATTTGACATCTCCTGCTTGGCAAGGTCGGCTGCTAATATTTAAGATTTTCCAAGGATATTTTCTGGGTTTGAGGGCAGCTTAGTAATGTTTCTGATGAGTTTGATCAAGAATTCGAATCAAGAATGTTCTGGGTTGAGAGGAAGACAATGAACAGGAAAAACAAAGGTTCGAGTTCATGTCGCGTTTTCTTGTTCTTCCATCTATGACATGATTACTAGAAGAAAGGTTATTAAGATTGGGCTCGGGTCAGGTCAAATGGTGTTGGGTTAAGTTTTAATTTATGGGCTAGGATAATTGTCCTAACTAAATAAATCAAACAAAACACACACATATATAGAATCACAATTATATCTATAAACACATATTTATATATTTATAGTAAACCAACAATTTAGAGTAAGCAGAAAATTATTTTAGATACATATTAAAAATTTTGACTCGTCACACTGTCCCTCTGGCCCTACCTCGACCTCTAGCTCTTCCTCGCGAATCCATCACCTAAGAAGCAAGTAAACCTTGGTTAATTTATGCATAAAACTTAAACCAAAGTATAAGTACAACATTTATTAACCAAGGCACTAACTCAAGGTGGACACAAAGATTTGAAATCCCACTAACAGAGTATTCTCTACTCTGACATCCTATTAACCTAGAGGAGACACCTAACCCTTTCCATACCCAATGACATATCAATACCGAAGAGTTTATGATGGTGATCCGCTGCAGTCGGGCTATCACTCCGAAGTATTAATTATCACCAAATATGTAAACCTACGTGTAGACATGTAAAATTTAACAAAATAATTGGGTTTATAAGTGATGGCTCGCATAGAAATAAATGAAGGCGATGTGGACTCCATTTCGCGAGGTGAACCGTACTTCGCGAGGCGGACTCCACTTCACGAGGTGAACTGTACTTCGCGAGGCGGACTAACATTCGCGAGGCGAACAAGACTTGGCGAGGTGAAATGACTTCGCATAGAAGTAAACATTAGCGAGGTGAAATGACCTTCGCATAGAAGTAAACAGTGGGCGAGGTGAAGTGACTTCACATAGAAGTAAACAATGGCGAGGTGAAGTGACTTCGCATAGAAGTAAAACAGTGGCGAGGCGAAATGACTCCACGCAAGTAGATTTACATAAAGGCGAGACGAGATGGCCCCGCGCGAGTAGATTTACATGAAGGCGAGGCAAGATGACCCGCGGAAGGCACTTCGCGAAGAAGCTAGACGACAGAGTTCGCATGCATGCTTGGATGTACGTCCGAGATAAGTCCGCGAGGTGGAACCAGAAATCACCGCTTGCTTGGAAATCAAGGTTCCTCGCGAGATACCTTCCTTATCCGCGAGATGGCTCGCCCCTTACGAATGACCTTGATCAAAACAGGACATTCAATCCAAAGCGATATGGGCATATCTAAATCTTAAGATTTGATTGATCTGATTGTGTTAAAATCGGCAAGTAAATCAATCAGTCAAGATTCATTGATTCAATTAAGGAAATATTATTGATTCAGAATCTTCATTACTTGCCTTAAGTGGAGGAATGTTAACACTATAAATACCCCCTCTCATACCAAGAGGAGGGGGGCAGAAACAAAGGCGGACAGAGGAGCAAGAAACAGAAGCAGCGGACTAGAGAGAGAGAGAGAGAGAGAGAGAGAGAGAAATCCCTCCCGCGAGCTCAGAAGTCTCCCCAAAATCCTTGAAGAACTATCAAGCTCAATGCCAGTTCTTCATCAAATCCAGATCCCCCTGGAAGAACTATCAAGTTCCCCAAGTAGCCAGTTCTTCACTAAATCCTTGAAGAACCATCAAGCTGCCAAATAGCCGGTTCTTCATCAACCTCAAGTCTAGAAGTTGTCAAATCCTGAAGAATCATCAAGCTGCCAAATAGCCGATTCTTCATCAACCTCAAGCTTAGAAGTTGTCAAATCCCGAAGAGTCATCAAGCTGCCAAATAGCCGACATTTTCACCAACTTCAAGTCAAAGAATAAACCACCACGTGAAACCGCTCGTGGATCAAATCCAATCAAGAACAAGCCTCTACGACCCTTGGTCAATCAACTTGTTATCTTCTTCTTTCCTCTGTCTTCAGGAAATTAGAAGCTTCACGGCCTTCATGAAAACCGAGCTCGTCAATGGCCTCATCTGCCAGATAGTTAGCCAGAAGTAGAGAATGACTCTATTGGATATAACCCAAAGAAAAGTATATGTGCCGTCATGGGTGGAGCTTAACAAAGAAATCATGAGTTAGGCAACAAAATGAAGAAGGATGTTTGAAGAGAAAGATGTTTGAATCTTTGTTTTTGTTTCTAAAGTAAAAAAATGAATGAAGACATGAAAAGACAAAAATAACCTTTAAAAATTGCCACATAGCAACCACTGTAACAGAACTAACGGTTAATTAAAAGTACTAAAATTAGATCGGGGTGAAAACTTTAGGTACCGTTCTGTTGTTATCAAAACTTGAAGTACCAAAGTTTATAAGGAAGAAAAAATGAGATACCGTTATGACGAATTTCTTTTTTTATTATATAAAAATAATAACAAAAATAAAAACTTAAGGGTACATTGGTTATTTTATGAATAAAAATGGTTGCCGTTAATTTTTTTTTAACAGAGCTAACGATTTTAGATATCAAACAATTGAGGTAAGAACGTGAGATACTGTTTTAAAGTTTTCTAATGATAAAATACCAAATCTTTAGAGTGTGAAACATTATTTGGATTATTTTTCTTAATTAAAATGTCATCATGGTTAAAAAAAAATAAAAATAAAAAAACCCCAAAGCCATGGCGCGCAAGCGGGAAACAGCTCATAAAGGCCACAATGTCAGCAACAACTAGAAGAAGAATTTCTAAAGAAAAGAAAAGAAAAAGGAAAGAAAGGAAAGAACAGGAAGGCGAGAACAAGAACAGTCATAGGTAGACTCTCGGACAAAGAACTAGATCTAGACGAAGCTCCACCAGATCCGTTTCATCGCTTAGGTACGCTCTAATTCCTTGGTACAGAGAGATATCTATGTCTTATATATCAACTTATCAAGCAATATATTTAGAAGAATTCCTATCAGGATCATGTCGGAGTATTTTCGCGACTGTAAATCCCTTTGCTTTCTTGTAGTGATCTAGTTAGAACGCGCTGATACTGATCGAAAATGGAACTGGACAGAATTAGCAGTTTACCGAATGATGTCACAGAAAAGATTGTCACATCTGTTGCCTAGAGAAGCAGCGAGGACAAGTGTTTTATCGACCAAGTGGAGATACAAATCGGCCATGCTTCATGATCTAGAGTTTGATGAGTGTTCTTGGAGTGAAAGCCAAAATCGGGAGGTTGATGATTGTGATGATCAAACAAGCTTTGTGAAAATGGTTGATCATGTACTCTTACTTCATATCGGCCCCATACGTAAGTTTAAGCTGGTTTGTGATTTAAATGAGCTAACTACTAGAGATATTGATCGATGGGTTACTCATCTATCAAGAAACTCTATCAAAGAGTTGATACTCTTTCTTTGGGAATCTGGATACAAGATCCCATTATGTGTGTTTTCTTGTCAAGATGTCGTTCGTTTGGAGTTCACTCGGTGTATGCTCAAACCCAGCAGTTGTAGCAATTTGCTCAAGATTTTTGATCACCTCCCTCGTATTCAAAGGTTAGAAATTATGTGGCACTTTTTGAAGGTAAATTTATTTCCTGGCTAATTTCATACTTTTTTAAATGATCATTGTCATCGCTATTGGAATTTCGGTCATTAGTTTTATTTTTTTCTGCATCAGTATTTGTCTTTGGGTGCGTTGCCAGAAAAGCTCCTGAAACCCTGCCAATATCTGAAAGTTCTTTCTATGGACCTATGCTTTGATGATCCGGATGCAATTCAAACTGCTCTATGCATTCTGGTAAGCTCCCCTGCTCTGCAGGAATTAGAAATCTTTGTGAGTTGATTCTGCTGACTTAAATCTTAATTTCTACGGACATTAGGGTAAACTCTCTGATTAGTTTAGACAGCTATTTGCCAAAACCTCCATTTCTGACGCTAGACCTTTGTAGATGGATGACAGAAAGAAACTCACAAGGTCACCCAGTGTTGTCGAACAACAGAACTCTTCTTGTTTCGAGGTCAGCTACAACTGTAAATTCTATCAACTGCGACTTGTGAACATAACCCGGGATCTCTGGTGTTTTAGCTGAACTAGATTTCATCAAATGTCTACTTTTAGGTTCACCTCTCCTTGAGAGAATGACTGTCACGCCTGCTTCTATGGATGGGTTTACAGAACTTGTAAAAGAGCTACTCCAGCTTAAACGTGAATCGAAGCATGCAGCGATAATTCTCATGGATCCATAATTCTTCAATGAATCGAAGCAGCTAAGCGGTTCTGGACTCTGGTTCAAATGAAATAGGGTTTGGAGTGGTATCTTTTGGTACAAGTCTGAAGTCCTCATATCATGATTTCCTGTCACTATTAAGTTGGTTTCGCATACAAAATTGTGTATCCTGTAAAATTTTTGTCAGAATAACCAGAGGTCTGAATAAAATCCAGTCTGAAAATTTTGGGTGTGCATAGCAGTCTTTTAAGTCAACTTCCCTATCTGTTCATCTTCAGAAACGTTTCTTGCTTCTCATACTTGAATAGATTGTAACAATCGCCATGTAACTTTGACCTGCAAACAATAAAGTTCATCAACAGAAACAGGCTGTTGATAAGGTTACCAAACTAGAAGAAAAAACACAAAAAAGACATTTACGGAGATGTGATTGAAAAATATATGCAACAAAAAAGTCATCGACTAGTCTTCGGTACAAAGACTTCTTATAAATTAAATATAAAATTGACTAGTGTGTGACAAAAACAATAAAAAAAAACCAGTGGATTTGGATCAAATACAAGAAACAAGCCCAAAATAAAAAGAAAAACCTAAATATCCAAGCCACCAAACCTTGTGGAAGCTTTTCTTCGTTTAGAAAAAAAGCAGA
Organism: Fragaria x ananassa; assembly: GCA_034370585.1. Classification (NCBI taxonomy): domain Eukaryota; kingdom Viridiplantae; phylum Streptophyta; class Magnoliopsida; order Rosales; family Rosaceae; genus Fragaria; species Fragaria x ananassa. Next base: position 22,610,622 of record CP139764.1, read on the forward strand.
GCAACAGAGTCACTGTGAAAGGCATGCATACCGGAACAGAAATTAAGCATAAAAAATAACAAAAATAGTAAACGAAAGCATAATATACTACGAAATAAAATTGAAATTTAGTTCTTAAAAATCCAGATAAACCACACCTTTGACAAAACCAAAAGCACGTAAACACTCCTGCGCCACCGCCTGTCAAGCACCCAATTCTGGGAATGAACACCTAACAACGATGGCAACAAACTAAGACTTATAAACCGATTCAACATACTAGCAAAAGAAACCTCGATAGAATTTAGAGGAATAATTTTTTTATTGAGAAAGACTATGGAAATCTTGGGGGAGGCCATGACGGTTCACTTCTTCTTGGCAGCAGACTTGGTCACCTTGGCACCAGATGGATCCTTCTTCTCCACATTCTTGATGACTCCAACAGCAACAGTTTGGCGCATGTCCCTCACAGCAAAACGACCAAGAGGTGGGTACTCAGAGAAGGTCTCAACAACCATGGGCTTGGTGGGAAGCATCTTAACCATACCAGCATCACCATTCTTCAAGAACTTGGGCTCCTTCTCAAGCTCCTTACCAGACCGCCTGTCAATCTTGGTCAAAATCTCACCAAACTTCACAGCAATGTGGGAGGTATGGCAGTCAAGAACTGGAGCATATCCATTTCCAATCTGGCCAGGGTGGTTCATGATGATGACCTGTGAGGTGAAGTTAGCAGCTTCCTTGGCAGGGTCATCCTTGGAGTTGGAGGCAACATAACCACGCTTGAGATCCTTGACAGCGACATTCTTCACATTGAACCCGACATTGTCACCAGGTAGAGCCTCAGGGAGAGCTTCATGGTGCATCTCAACAGACTTGACTTCAGTGGTCAGACCACTGGGACCAAAGGTCACAACCATACCAGGCTTGATGACACCAGTCTCAACACGTCCCACAGGCACAGTTCCAATGCCACCAATCTTGTACACGTCCTGGAGTGGGAGACGGAGGGGCTTGTCTGAGGGCCTCTTTGGCTCGTTGATCTGGTCAAGAGCCTCAAGGAGGGTAGGACCCTTGTACCAGTCAAGGTTGGTGGATCTGTCAATCATGTTGTCACCCTCGAATCCAGAAATGGGAACAAAGGCAATCTTCTCTGGGTTGTATCCAACCTTTTTCAGGTAGGAAGAGACCTCCTTCACGATTTCATCGTACCTTGCCTTTGAGTACTTGGGAGTGGTGGCATCCATCTGCATACATTTAAAATACAGAGTTAAATAAAATTATCAATTACAAAAACCACAATGACTGATACAGTAGCAATTGAATTAGAAAGGCTCACCTTGTTACAGCAACAGATCATCTGCTTAACACCAAGAGTGAAAGCAAGGAGAGCGTGCTCACGGGTCTGCCCATCCTTTGAGATACCAGCCTCAAAACCACCCGTGGTGGAGTCAATGATGAGGACAGCACAATCAGCCTGAGAGGTTCCAGTAATCATGTTCTTGATAAAATCGCGATGTCCAGGAGCATCGATGACAGTGCAGTAGTACTTGGTGGTCTCAAACTTCCACAAGGCAATATCAATGGTGATACCACGCTCACGCTCAGCCTTGAGCTTGTCCAACACCCAGGCATACTTGAATGACCTCTTGTTCATCTCAGCAGCCTCCTTCTCAAACCTCTCGATCACACGCTTGTCAATACCACCAAGCTTGTAGATCAAGTGACCAGTGGTGGTCGACTTGCCAGAGTCGACGTGGCCAATGACCACAATGTTGATGTGGGACTTTTCCTTACCCATTATGAGCTCTTAGCACGAAATCTGAAATCAAAACACAAAATAACAAAAAAAATCAGCAAATTGTTTCAAACTTAAACACAATTATCATAATAAAACCACAATTCACACAAAACCAACTAAAAACAAAGAACTCAGTCCCTTAGATGTTCATAACAATCTGCGATCATATCCGCAAAATCATTACAGGTCTGTTAGGACTTATCACTGTTCCTTACCAACAATCAAAATCACCAAAACTCAAAGTAAATATTATAAATTCAACAACACATGCAGTCATTATTTCTCACAAATCGACAGCAGAAAACGATTTCAACACTGAGAATATTGCTTCAAATCGGCAAACCAGATAAAGAAGCGCAACAATTTCAATAATCCACAAATCCACAACCAGAGCAAATCAAATTGATTTAACCAAATAATCCAAATATTTTATTATTATAAATAAACAATTTGCATGCTGCATGAGATCGAACGCAACAGTCATCACAGTAAAAATCGATGTACACACTTTAAACACAATTATCGATTCAGATCTAATCACATAACATCAAATTCAGATATCAAAATCCGGGCTATCGATTCATCTCAGATTTCAATAGACAAGAATCAAATTGAAAAACAATCACAAAATTCAGATCAAATCAGCAATGGTGCACAATTAAACGAACAGAATCACAATCGTAAAAGCAAAACGGAATCTGAGAGAGAGATCGAACCTGAAGAACGAGAGTGGAGGCGAGAATTGAGGTCTCGAAACGATCGCCGGCTTCGAAATTGTGAGAGGAGTGTGAGAAGTGATGTGAGAAAGCTGTGTATTTAAAGAGGAGAAGTGACTGCTCGGGTTTATTTCTCAGCCTTTGGATCGTGATCTTACGGCTGTGGAGAATTACTTTTCACTGCGGCTTGTGGTGACCTAAGTTGAGTGGAATGACGGATATGACCCTGTAGTATATTCTAGATGGCAGAATTTTTTGGCCGTTTTGTGGGGCTGGAGTTATCCCGAGAGCGTTACCATGTAAAACGGGGTCAAAACGTTAGGAGTTTGCTTCAAATGATCTGTCTCTAATCATCTTTTGTTAAGTAATCAATGTTATTTTGAGAAAATGAAATGAGGATTTATTAGACTCGGTAAAGAACAAGAAGCCCATGAAGAGAACTATAGAAGTAAAGATTTACTTGAAATATATTAAAGCCCGAATAAAAAGAATCAACTAAGCAATAATTTGGATTTGAAGTGACCACATGTTGGCCCCTTAGTATCGAGTATGTTTGGGAAGGGCGTGAGCTTTGTGTCATATGCTCAAGCAAGGCAAGCGCAGATGTCGACAACATGCACAAGAATGCAAGAAGGGTCGATGCAAGGGTGCGTCGCAGGGTGCACATGTAGCTGGGGTGCATGGCACTTATACACCTCGGGTCCATAAAGGGTCTAGCAGGATGTGCAGCATCTATGCGTCCCAGGGGTTCAGCAGGATGCATTGCACGAGTCCAACATGGTCCAACATGGCGTGAGCTTTGTGTCATGCTCAAGCAAGGCAAGCGCAGATGTCGACAACATGCACAAGAATGCAAGAAGGGTCGATGCAAGGGTGCGTCGCAGGGTGCACATGTAGCTGGGTGCGTGGCACTTATACACCTCAGGTCCATAAAGGGTCTAGCAGGATGTGCGGCATCTATGCGTCCCAGGGGTTCAGCAGGATGCATTGCACGAGTCCAACATGGTCCATGAAAGGGTCCAACAAAAGGGTGTTAAATCTTTAGCGCTCAAGGGTCTAGCAGGGTGCAAGCCTTGAGTTCGTAAGGGTGTAAGCATTGATGACAAAGACGTGTTTTTGGAGTAGGCAACACAATGGCATGGCCTGGGTTGCATGAAGGACGACACGCACGAGGGTCCAAGGGCAGACAGGCGTATGCAACAAGCTAGCATCATGCAGCATGTATGGGCGTCATAGCCAGTCAAGTGCGAAAACGCGCGACGACAAGCTTCCTACATGCATGACACGTGTAACACTTGGGCAACGGTTACCAAGTAGTGGGCGATTATCAGAGTGCGTTACGCATAGTGGTTACCACATCAGGATTGGTTGTTACCAAGTAGTCACGCAAGGCATTTAGCAAGTAGTGGGAGTCATTCACACAAGTAGTGGATGATTACTTACAAAGTGGTTGCCAAGTAGTGGATGGTTACATACAAAGGTGGTTACCAAAGTTGTGGGTGGTTACTTATGGAAAGAAGTTACCAATGCTTGAGAATAAGATCATACAGTCACTTATACAGGTAGTGGGCTGCACAAGGAAGGTTGCATAATTGCTTGGCAAACATGCATGTTGCCACATCACCCTAAGAGGTTGGGGGTGTATTAGTTCACATGTTTCACTTGTAACTTCGCAAAAAATTGGTTTGTTTCTAGTGGTGATTTGGTTCTGTTTCTGCACGAAGCCGTAGGCTATGCAGAATCACAGTGGAATATGAATATAAACAATAAACAACACGGGCGAGAGCCAAGGATATATAGTGGTTCACCATGCCTCGGGGGACATGGCTACATCCATTTAGAATTAACTATCATGCCTTAGTGTTACAAGAGCATTCATCCCGCGCGGGGTACAAGAGTATCTATCCCGCGAGATGGAGTGTTACAAATGGGGGAGGGGTGAGCTACCCATCCCGCGGGGTGGGGTTTATATCATATATATATGTATATATATATATATATATATATATATATATCCCTCGTGGTGGAGTGTATCAGATCTCATCTATATCTCCTGGGTGGAGTATTACCGATCCCCTCTATCTCTCTCGCGGGGTGGAGTATTATATTATCCATATATCTAGAGGGGAAGCCTTCCTTTTATAGCTAAGGAAGGTTCCCTCACATATTACATTTCTGATGTGGGACAAAATGCACATTTATACTCTCATGGTGCTTTCATGTGGAGCTTGGAGAAGCACCTTTCTGATGTGGTACCGATGATCTTTCGCCATGGCGAGGTAGCCTGGACGTCAGCCTACAAGTTTCATGACTGGTCTATGGGCGGGGAAGGTAGTTTCCTGACTATCGACTACAAGTCCCCCCAAGTTCCCGTTCAAGACACTTCTTGAGTGGGGACTTAATACAAATATGCCCATAGACCAGTCATGGCTACCCGACCTAATCCCAGTCCCCCCAAGTCTGCACTCAAGACGTGTGGAGAACGGGTCTTGCATTTCTTGATATTTTCCAGTCCACCGGGTCCTTCCAGACCCTCAGCCTCAAAACTGATTCGGCTCCACAGTTTGCGTGTAAGCTTGGTAGGAGTTAGCGTGCAAGCTTTGTAGGCTGACATTACCGGGCGAGCGAAGGGGTACGCCTCGCACAGAAGGGATGACACTCGGGCGAGCTGAGTTGTCCGCCTCACACGGATTGAAATAGTCACGCGAGCTGACAAGTGTGTTTCGCATGTCACGACTACCGCGCGAGCTGTTGAGTTCGCTCCGCGTGTCAGGACTACCACGCGAGTTGTTGAGTCCGCTTCGCATACAAGGAGTATATGCGAGTTGAAGAGTTCGCTCCGCGCAGATAGGCTTACACTTGGGCGAGCTGTGGAGTCCGCTCTGTGCACAATGAGTGCACGCGAGCTGTGGAGTCCGCTCCGCGTACAATGACTATCGCGCGAGCTGAGGAGTTCGCGCGAACTGAGATCGCTCCGCGCACAAAGACTACGCACGAGTTGAGGAATTCGCTCTGCAAAGGACTTCGCTCCGCGCACAAGGAATGTCACGCGAGCTGAGTTCGCTTCGCGCAGGAATACTTTACTAGGTGAGCTGTTGAGTCCGCTATGCGCACATGGACTCTCATGCGAGCTAAGGAGTTCGCTCCGCGCACAAGGACAACGTGCGAGCTGTTGTACGCTCCGCACACAAGGACAATGAGCGAGCTCAGGAGTTCGCTCCACGCACAATGGCAACGCCCGAGCTCAGTTCGCGTGGCGCTTTGTTGGAGTTCGCTTCGCACAAGACTATATTACCGAGGCGAGCTGTGCAGTCCGCCTAGAAGATAAGAAATCACTACTAGAAAAAGTTTCTAAGGTGACGAAATATTTTTAATTCGTCACCTAAGAGAACACTTTAGTGACGAAACCGGTTTCGTCACCTCAGTGACAATTTTCATCATCTAAGTAAGGTAAGGTGACGAAATTTCGTCACTATTTTTGTCACCTTAGAGCTAACTTAGGTGACGAAAATATATTTCGTCATCTAAGTGATAAATTAGGTGACGAAATATATTTTTTGTCACCAAAGTTTTGAGCACTTAGGTGACGAAAATATATTTCGTCATGTAAGTGATAGGTTAGGTGACAAAATATATTTTCGTCACCTAAGTTTTTAGCACTTAGGTGACGAAAATATGTTTCGTCAGGTAAGTTATAGGTTAGGTGACGAAATATATTTTCGTCACCTAAGTGCTCACAACTTAGGTGACGAAAATGCATTTCGTCGCCTAACAACTTACTTTTGTGACGAAAATAAATTCGTCGTCTAACACCTTTACTTAGGTGACGAAACATAAAGTTGTGTGTCTTTTTGAACCAACTACGGGTAGAAGTAAAATTTTAGAAAACCCACCGTACTATATGATCAGTGTACTTAAATACGGCGATGAAAAAAAAATCCACCAGTTTTCGAAAACATTAAGGTCTCAATCCACGCGATCAACATTAAATTAACGTCACTTATTACACGAAAACGCTCTTACCTACCCCTATATGACCTAGTTTGATTAATTATTTCACACACAAAACTGTTACATCGATGAGATGTAACGACACATGTAAAAATTTGGAGACGTTTACCTCTCGACGATAGAGCTCCACATAGGGAAACATAAGCGTATATAGGGTTGACCGCTTGTATCGGGGACCAAACGTTACCAGAAATATGTGATTTTTCAACCATAGTCGTATTTCACCATACCGATGACATCCTATTTCACAAGATTTTTAAAAATATTGCTTCCTCCCTATAGTTGGTTCACAAATATCTACACTTGTATATAACATACTAAACAAGTTATACCACATTAGTAGATAAGTTGTGGTTCCGATGGCTAAATTTTATAAAATAAAAATTCAACCGTCTGATATGATCAATGTACTTAAATACAGAAATGAAAAAAAATCCACCAGTTTTCGAAAACATTTAGGTCTCGATCCACGCGGTCAACATTAAATTAACGCCACTTATTACACGAAAACGCTCTTACCTACCCCTATATGACCTAGTTTGACTGATTCTTTCACATACAAAACTCTCACATTGATAAGATGTAACCAATCATGTAAAAATTTGGGTACGTTCACCTCTCGACGATAGAGCTCCACATAGAGAAACAAAAGCGTATATAGGGTTGACCACTTGTATCGGGGACCAAACGTTACCGGAAATATGTGATTTTTCAACCATAGTCGTATTTCACCATAACGATGACATCCTATTTCACAAGATTTTTGAAAATATTGCTTCTTCCCTATTTAACAAGATCACATTCTATCAAAACCTTTTCTTTTTAGGAAAAAAGAAAAATAAATATTTTTGGTTCACTGAGACGACGAAAGTTCATATTTTCGTCACCTAACTACTTAATATTTGGCGGGTCGAACTTCCGCCAATTTTTTGGGCCAAATTTTGTATTTCCCTTGAGTGACGAAATAGCCACGTTCGTGGGCTTAGTATCAAGTCCCATACTTGATCAATCTTGCTCTTCCTCCCTAAATCGATCAAGAGTAGTCTCCTCCACATCGCCGTCTCCTCCCTTGCTCCATTGACCCCAATTGGCCTCTCCTGTGCCCACATCGCCGTCTCCTCCTCCACATCGCCTTCTCCTCCCGTATCGCCGTCTCCCCGCGTCCCCTTCTGCACCGTCTTAAGGAGCGGCCCCAAAATTGGGCAGACTTCGTATGCTCGTGTTGCAGAACGATTGAAGCGCGCACCATATTCCTCGTCTCTCTCAACTGTTCAATTGAAGACTCGCCAAACTGCTCCGGGTTTGATCTCCTCTCTCTCTCTCTCTCTCTCTCATCTTCAACCCATATCTGCCTTCTTTTTTTCTCGATCTGAAATTGAGTAAAGATTGATTGCTTAGAGAATTGTTTATGGGTTGTATGGCTTGTATGTATTTGATTGATTGATTATGGATTCAGTGTCTGGGTAGCTTGATTTACTATGAATTGCTGCTTCAGGATATTCTTCGTCTTCTTACATTGTGGTTCAACCACGGAGCTACTGCAGAAGTTCAAATGGCGCTACAAAAAGGGTTTGCACATGTTAATATTAATACATGGCTGGTGGTTTTACCCCAAATAATTGCCAGGATACATTCTAATAATCATGCTGTACGGGAACTCATACAGTCGCTCTTGGTGCGAATTGGACAAAGTCATCCACAGGTATGCTTTGGATGTCTGTTATTTGTGCTGAAGGAAAATATAAAGATATGAATTTGGTTATTAGTTGTGTTTTTTTTGCTCCGGATTATGATCATTTGCCACTCATAGTTAAAGTGGAAGTATTTGAGTATGCCCTGCACAATACAGAGGGAAATGACCTTTCAAGGGTATGATTCTTACGAAATGCATATTTTTCCGATATATTCATCAGTATGTTTCTTTCAATACCTTGAGGTTGCTGGGAAGATGACTAGAGCTACTTTTGATAGGTTCTTTGGCTTAAAAGTCGCACTTCAGAGGTATGGCTGGAGAGGAGGACAAACTACACGAGAAGTTTGGCAGTCATGAGCATGGTATATATTTTCCTTGTACTACCTTATATATATCTGCCTTACATTTGTTGTTGGATTTAAACAAATTTATTAGTTCCTTAACCTTAATAAGATGGATCCGAAAGCCATCTGATTGGTAAAACTTCTACTTGTCATAGTAAATATTTATTGATTAAACCTCTCTCTCCATCTCTCTACAGGTCGGTTACCTTCTTGGCCTTGGTGATCGTCATCCAAGCAATCTTATACTGCACCGCTATAGGTAAGTACGGTCGGTAATTAAGCAGTTCTCATTATTGGATATAACTTTTGGCATCTCATATGCTATTGTACAGTGGGAAGATCTTGCACATCGACTTTGGGGATTGCTTTGAAGCGTCTATGAACCGCGAAAAGTTTCCTGAGAAGGTAATGTGGCCGCATTTCAAGTGTCTCATGTTTGATTTCTTACATTTATTTCATTCTACAATATTTTTCTCGTGTGTATATTTACAAATCATGGCACGTCTTCAACAATGTGAGCAGTTTCTCTTCATCAAATTCGGCGTATGCCAGCCGGCAGTCCCACCGCAGGAGCAGCCCAATGATGATGATCATGATGATGGAGGCATTGATTCAATTGACACTTCATAGTCATTAGCTAGTTTATTTTCCAGTATATATATTTTGTATGATCAAGTACTACTCTTGATGAGTTTGTATATATATAAACTTGATTATATATATATATATATAAATTTTTGTTATTGTCCAGATACTTTGTCCAGGTTTTTTTTTCTTTTTTTGTTAATATTAAATGTGATTTTTACTAATTTTTACTGCCTAAATTTAATAAAAATAAATACCACTAAGGTGATGAAAGCTACACTTTCGTGGCCTTAGCCCGAGCAAACTGGGTGACGAAAGTTTTAACTTTCGTCAGTTAAGTAGATGGGTTACGAACATATTTTCGTCAGCTAAGTAGAAGGGTGACGAAAATATTTTCGTCACCTGAGCAGACGAGTGACGAAAATATTTTCGTCAGCTCAATAGACGGGTTTCGTCACCTGAGTAGACGAGTGACGAAAATATTTTCGTCAACTCAATAGACGGGTGACGAAAATATTTTCGTCAATTTAGTAGATGGGTGACGAAAATGGTTTCGTCATCTTAGTAACGACTAAGATGACGAAAATAATATTTTCGTCACCTAAGTTCTCTAATCACCGGTCTTAGATGACGACTCTGAGGTGACGAAATTTTCGTCAGCTAAGTGTTTACATGACGACAGAAGCTCTGAGGTGACGAAAAAATTTCGTCAGCTAAGAGCTTTTTTGTAGTAGTGAATGCCCCTCCCGATCCCCGGTCTCAAAACTTATTTGGCCGGGCGAGGATTGTTGTACCTTCACAATGAACAAATGATCGACAAGCATTGGATCAACACAATTTATGGGGCCAACCAAGTATGGTTATGGCATAATGATTATCGAAAAGAAAAATGGTTCAAATACAGAACGTTGAATGCCACTCTCTCGGTCGAATGTTAACTTGGTGGAATGCCAATCTTCTTTCGGTCGCGAGATGTGGATCTCGCTCTACTCTAACGGGAAACCGCGCGGGCTGAAGATCTCGCTCCGCGCACTACCGTGCGAGATGGGTCTTAAAACTCGGCAATACACGCGAGGTGGATCTTGTACCTGGCGAACTAGGTGTTATGATATTGGTGACACGCGAGGTGGATCTTGAACCTGGGTGTTACCTCCTGTGTTACTACTCGAGTGACGGGGTGTTAATATCGTTTGTGGGTTATCAAGCCTACTTGCTCCGTTTTTAAAGGGAAGATGAGTTTTATGACTTATGGCCGTATGCCTATCCCGCTAGGTGTTACCTGGGAACTCAATGACTTGTGCCTCTTGGTCGAATACCTATCCTGCTTGATGTTACTTGGGATTTTAATGCCTTATGCCTTTTGGTGGAATACCTATCCCGCTTGATGTTACTTGGGATTTTAATGTATTATCCATCCCACCTGGTCTTACAAGAGAAGATTTTAATGTGGATTACCCATCCCGCTTGGTGTTACTGGGATTTCAATGACATGCCTTTCGGTACATTACCCATCCCGCTTGGTTTATAGGGGGAAAAACTTATGTCTCTCGGTGGAATGCCGATCTCGGTCGAATGCTAATCTCTCGGTGGAATGCCAATCTCTCAGTTGAATGCCTATCTCAGTGGAATGTCAATCTCTCGGTGGAATGCCGGTCTCTTGGTGGTTTCTTAGTCTAATCATGAAGACTTAGACTTCCATATCCAAATGTTTACCCGTAATCCAATGAAAGAATCAAATGAGGGATTTACCTGTGAAAATAGCTGCCGAATGGGTGAACATAGGAGGTATAGTACCATGAGCACTTTCGTCTTAGCAATCCCGGAGGATGAAACCTTCTTGTCGTCCCTAAACCCCAAGACCTAATGAATAATTACCCATTTTCACCTTGCTACTTGTGGATTAGTCCGTGAGGCATCTATCCTTCCCCTTTCGGTTCCCGAAGATGAAAGTGGTGGAGCCCTGACTTGCTCTTGGAGTCAATTCTCTACTTTCTTAAATTTCTTTTCTGCTCTCGCCTCGCATCTAAGCTAGCTAGTCTGCTGCTGGACTGCGTACCCCGCGGACAAAAATAACCACGGGCGGGTCATCTTGCCTCGCTCCCACGCGGGCTACCTCGCCTCTCATTCTGGGCGGGTCATCCCGCTTCGCTCCCACGCGAGGTCATCTTGCTTCGCTCCCCTGCGAGGTCATCTCGCTTTGTTTCCACGCGAGCTATCTCGCCTTGCTTCCGCGCAAGCTATCTCGCCTCGTAACCCCGCGAGCTACCTCACCTCGCAACCCTGCGAGCTACCTTGCCTCGCTTCCGCGCGAGCTACCACGCCTCTCTTCCATGCGAGGCTTCTTCCTATTGCTCATGGATTTGAATGAAATGCCGCTCTGGTGGAATACTTCTCATGCGGTAGAGTAACATGACTTTTTAGTAATGATTCCCACATACGGCGCCAAATGTTTCTGCACGAACCCGTAGGCTATGCAGAATCACGGTGGAACATGAATATAAACAATAAACAACACGCGCGAGAGACAAGGACATATTGTGGTTCACCATGCCTCGGGGGACATGGCTACGTCCACTTAGAATCAACTATCATGGCTTAGTGTTACAAGAGCATCCATCCCGCGCGGGGTACAAGAGTATCCATCCTGCAAGGTGGAGTGTATATTCATGTTCCACCGTGATTCTGCAGAGCCTCCGGGTTCTTGCAGAAACATTTGGCGCCGTCAGTGGGAATCATTACTAAAAAGTCATGTTACTCTACCGCCCGAGAAGTATTCCACCCGAGCCGCATTTCATTCAAATCCATGAGTAATAGGAAGAGGCCTCGCATGGAAGAGAGGCGTGGTAGCTCAAGCAGAAGCGAGGCAAGGTAGCTCGCGTGGTTGCGAGGTGAGGTAGCTCACGGGGTTACGAGGCGAGATAGCTCGCGCGGAAGAGAGGAGAGATAGCTCGCGTGGAAACAAAGCGAGATGACCTCGCAGGGGAGCAAAGCGAGATGACCTCGCGTGGGAGCGAAGCGGGATGACCCGCCCAGAATGAGAGGCAAGGTAGCCCGCGTGGGAGCGAGGCAAGATGACTCGCCAGTGGTTCTTTTTGTCTGTGGGGTAGGCAGTCCAGCAGCAGAATAGCTTGCTTGGATGCGAGGAGAGACGGCCCACTCGGGTTGAAAGACCATGTAGCCCTCATGGATGCTAGGCGAGGCGAGATAGCTCACATGGGGGAGGCGAGATGGCCCGGCCGAGGTGAGAGGCCAAGTAGCTCGCATGGATGCGAGGCGAGGTGAGATAGGTCGCATGGGGGGGAGGCGAGATGGCCCGCCCGGGGTGAAAGGCCAGGTAGCCAGCATGGGAGTGAGCCGAGGTAAATTGGATAGAAGTTAGGCGAGATAGCTCAAATGGAAGCAAGGCAAGATGGCCTCGCGGGGAAGTGAGGCGAGATAGCATGCATGGAGGGGAGGTGAGCTGTCCCGCTCGGGTTCTTATATCATCGAGACCCAAGGCTTGTGGCCGACGAATCCAACCATCATCCGGAGATATGATTCAACGAGACCCAAGGGTTCCTCTCCCGGTGGCAGCCTTCAATTTGTTCCAAATCACCGGAGATCTCTGTCGGCTGCCGTAACACCCACCCCGGACCCTTGTCCACTCAGTCCAAGGAGCGATTCACTGGGTTCCCGATTGGAAGCATTCGGGTTTTACTGGTCTCAGCGATAGTCGATAATCTCAATCATGATTTCATCAAAGTCTGCAGGTGTGCAGCCAGTTGTATCTCACCGGGATCATCTTCATCACTGGGTGATTGGAGAATTATGAGCTAGCTTCCAGGACCGTTCTTATAATATAACGGCTCCTGCCCCATGAGCTCTCTCGGGTCAAGCTCGTCAATCGATTGCTAACTGGATAAGTGTGATTAGCCGAGAACCGGCATATCTTGGTCGAGTTCAGTCTTCCAGGTCTGATATCAAAATAAGTCACCGGCACCCACTGCTCTCATTCATTGGCTATTGCTCAGTAAGAGTAAAAAAAAAAAGGGAGGTGTCAGAGGATTAGTACAGTGGTGGATTAGAAAAATGACTTATCAGCCAAAGGTTGTGACTATTTAACCGAGCGGGAAAGAGAAAGTGACCAAGGTTCGAATCCATTGTAGTCGAGTTCAGTATTCGGGAGCATATCTTCCAGTTCGAAGACGGAATGAGACGTCGGCACCTGCTGGCTTCATGAAGAAAGATTATCGGGCAGAAATGGCATCAGGTTATTTGGAGTACAGATCACATTCCTACCGATGATACCAACAGCTAACAGAAGAGGAAATACTCTTGGCACCCAAGCAACAACTACTGTGGACACCCATCTTGTCTTCATATGAAGTCCTTTCCGGTAGCAATCACGCCTCCCAATGAAACTTGACTCCATGTGTTCAAAATTTTCAAGGAGAGAGCCTGTGATCAAAGCTTCATCTCCCTCTCGAGTGTTGCAGAAGGATATCCAAATTCCAGATAAGTCTCTCGCCTTGGTTATGCTTCATCTTTGATTATGGGAAAGTTTAAACTTTGATGCCATCCGAGTGATATTACGTGTTGGTCGGTATGGTGGTTTCTACGTGCCCGTCAACCGTACCTGCTTATATGAGTCAGGAGGAATAGGACAATTCTATAGTCCCACTTATCATCATCTGAGGTTGTACACATCTCAAACATGCTCTCATAGAACATGAACGTCCATGCAGAGCTAAACATATGCATGTCAAGCACCACTGTTGTAGGATATATATGTCTACTCCATGTAAAATTGCACATGCATGAAAGATGCATTTAGCTGATGTACCGTAGTTGTCGTGGCCATGCATGAAGTTTTGGCTATCCCAGCACATGAATTAGTGTTCCACTGATCATGGTAGGATAGGCATAATGGCACCTTTGTATGCGGGAATCCTATGCATGAGGCACATTTCTGGAAGCGTACGTACGAGGGAATTCTTGGCAATCATGACTACAACAATCTATAGTCCATGCATGGGCTGCATGGCAGCAGGTACCATTAGCTCACATTCGTACATGGAATTACGGTACACAAATTTAGCAAGACCCGGGACCTGCTATATTCCAACATAGTAGCCTTGCCTCCCGTCCAGTTTGTATCTGGATTGGACTCTAGCCACTCATGATTCATGTCTAGCTCCTCGACCCGGAATGATCCACCAAGCACCCGCTGATCCTATCCCACCGGCCAATGGCCACTATAACCCATCTTGTTCTATGTATAGTCTCCGGTACCCGGGAATCTACTCTGCACCCATCGGGAAGCACTTTAAACTTCTAAAGTATCCAAGGACTCGGGGGACACAAGGAAACTCAAATTCGACACCCACGCCTCCATGAAACAGCCTCACCTACCAGTGGTTATCTTTGGGAAGCTACATCAAGCATCTATATCTTGAATCAACTCCCGACTTGGAGTGGGTCAATGGTTCAACTAGCATCATTCATCTGACGAAGAAAATGTGTTGGGTGTGGTACCCAGTATAAAATTTCTATGGACACCCGGAGAAAATCAGACATGAACCGATAACTCCCGACCGGGCCTAGCTTGCCAATCATCCGAGTGGAGTGATTCACCGGGAACAGCCATGGCCTTACCCGTTGGTCAGGAGCAGTCATGACCCGGGTTTCTCGTCTGAAAGCATATTCAGCCTCTGGGAGCAGAAAAGAAATTTAAGAAAGTAGAGAATTGACACCAAGAGCAAGTCAAGGCTCCACCACTTTCATCTTCGGGAACCGAAAATGGAAGGATAGATGCCTCACTGACTAATCCACAAGTAGCAGGGTGAAAAATGGGTAATTATTCATTAGGTCTTGGGGTTTAGGGATGACAAGAAGGTTTCATCCTCCGGGAGTGCTAAGACGAAAGTGCTCATGGTACTATACCTCCTATGTGCACCCATTCGGCAGCTATTTTCACAAGTAAATCCCTCATTTGATTCTTTCATTGGATTACGGGTAAACATTTGGATATGGAAGTCTAAGTCTTCATGATTAGACTGAGAAACCACCAAGAGACTGGCATTCCACCGAGAGATTGACATTCCACCGAGATTGACATTCAACTGAGAGATTGGCATTCCACCGAGAGATTAGCATTCAACCGAGATCGGCATTCCACCGAGAGACATAAGTTTTTCCCCCAGTAAACCAAGCGGGATGGGTAATCTACTGAAAGGCATGTCATTGAAATCCCAGTAACACCAAGCGGGATGGGTAATCCACATTAAAATCTTCTCTTGTAAGACCAGGCGGGATGGATAATACATTAAAATCCCAACATCAAGCGGGATAGGTATTCGACCAAGAGGCACAAGTCATTAAAATCCCAAGTAACATCAAGCGGGATAGGTATTCGACCAAGAGGCACAAGTCATTGAGTTCCCAGGTAACACCTAGCAGGATAGGCATACGGCCGTAAGTCATAAAACTCATCTTCCCTTTAAAAACGGAACAAGTGGCTTGATAACCCACAGACGGCATTAACACCCCGTCACTCGAGTAGTAACACAGGAGGTAACACCCAGGTTCAAGATCCACCTCGCGTGTCACCAATATTATAACACCTAGTTCGCCAGGTATAAGATCCACCTCGCGTGTATTGCCGAGTCATGCGCGGAGCGAGATCTTTAGCCCGCGCGGTTGCTCGTTAAAGCAGAGCGAGATCCACATCTCGCGACCGAAAGAAGATTGGCATTCCACCAAGTTAACATTCGACCGAAAGAGTGGCATTCAACGTTCTGTATTTGAACCATTTTTCTTTTCGATAATCATTATGCCATAACCATACTTGGTTGGCCCCATAAATTGTGTTGATCCAATGCGTGTCGATCATTTGTTCATTGTGAAGGTACAACAATCCTCGCCCGGCCAAATAAGTTTTGAGGCCGGGGATCGGGAGGGGCATTTCTTATCTTCTAGGCGGACTACACAGCTCGCCTCAATAATGTAGTCCTGTGTGAAGCGAACTCCAACAAAGCGCCACGCGAACTGAGTTCGAGCGTTGCCATTGTGCATGGAGCGAACTCCTGAGCTCGTGCGTTGTCCTTCTGCACGGAGCGTACAACAGCTCACGCGTTGTCCTTGTGCGCGGAGCGAACTCCTCAGCTCGCATGAGAGTCCATGTGCACAAAGCGGACTCAACAGCTCGCCCGGTAAAGTATTCCTGCGTGAAGCGAACTCAGCTCGCGTGACATTCCTTGTGCGCGAAGCGAAGTCCTCAGCTCGCGTGATAGTCCTCCGGGGAGCGAATTCCTCAACTCGCGCGTAGTCTTTGTGCGCGGAGCGATCTCAGTTCGCGCGAACTCCTCAGCTCGCGCGATAGTATTGTACGCGGAGCGGACTCCACAGCTCGCGTGTACTCATTCTGTGCGAAGCGGACTCCACAGCTCGCCCGAGTGTAAGCCTATCTACGCGGAGCGAACTCTTCAGCTCGCATATACTTCTTGTATGCGAAGCAGACTCAACAACTCGCATGGTAGTCTTGACACGCGGAACGAACTCAACAGCTCGCGCGGTAGTCGTGGCATGCAGAGCACACTTGTCAACTCGCGTGACTATTTTAATCCTTGTTAGGCGGACAACTCAGCTCGCGTGACTATTTTATCCTTGTTAGGCGGACAACTCAGCTCGCCCGAGTGTCAGCCCTTCTATGCAAGGCGTCCTCCGCTCGCCCGGTAATGTCAGCCTACAAAGCTTGCACGCGAACTGTGCAGCCGAATCAGTTTTGAGGTTGAGGGTCGGGAAGGACCCGGCGGACTGGAAAATATCAAGAAATGCAAGACCCGTTCTCCACACATCTTGAGTGCAGACTTGGTGGGACTGGGACCTGGTCGGGTAGCCATGACTGGCCTATGGGCATATTTGTATTAAGTCCCCACTCAAGAAGTGTCTTGAACGAGAACTTGGGGGGACTTGTAGTCGGTAGTCAGGAAACTACCTTCCACGCCCATAGACCAGTTATGAAACTTGTAGACTGACGTCCAGGCTACCTCGCCATAGCGAAAGATCATCGGTACCACATCAGGAAGGTGCTTCTTCAAGCTCCACAAGAAGGCACCATGAGAGTATAAATGTGCATTTTGTCCCACATCAGAAATGTAATATGTGAGGGAACATTCCTTAGCTATAAAAGGAAGGCTTCCCCTCTAGATATAGGGATAATATAATACTCCACCCCGCGAGAGAGATAGAGGAGATCGGTAATACTCCACCCCGAGGGATATATATATATATATATATATATATATATATATATATGATATAAACCCCACCCCGCGGGATGGGTAGCCCACCCCTCCCCCATTTGTAACACTCCACCTCGTGGGATGGATACTCTTCGCCTTCATGTAAATCTACGCGATGTCTGTTTCACCTCGCGAAGTCTAGTTCGCCTTGCGAAGTGCTGTCCGCCTCGCGAAGTCTATTTGACCTCGCGAAGTCTAGTTCGCCTCGCGAAGTGTGGTTTGCCTCGCGAAGTGCTGTCCACCTTGCGAACTGTTGTCCGCCTTGCGAAGTCCGGTTCGCCTCGCGAAGTCCGGTTCGCCTCACGGAGTCAAGTTCGCCTCGCGAAGTTCAGTCTACCTTGTCTTCATTTATTTCTATGCAAAATGCGGTTTGCCTCGCCTGACTTCTTGCGAGCCATCACTTATAAACCCAATTATTTTGTTAAATTTTACATGTCTATAATCTGATCATCAATCGACACTTGATAATCGATTTCAATCGGGATTTAAGTTTATGTTGTCAGCCGACCATTTCCACGTTGCCACGTGTTATTTCCAACGGCTTTCCAATTTTGTTGACTCACGAGCCATGTATTTGCTTGGATTATTCAACAACTATTATTATCGTTAAATTTTATATGTCTACATCATGCTCGTGTTTTTGGTTGTGTTGCTTATGTTCATTTGTATAAGAATCAAAGGGAAAAATTGGATGCTAGAGCCCTTAAGTGTGTTCGTAGGGTATGGTTCCCATCAGAAAGGTTACAAGTGTTATCATCCTTCATCCCAAAGAATATATGTCTCCATGAACGTTACATTTAGTGAAGATGCATGTTATTTTTTGCCTCCTATAACTCCTCTTTAAGGGAGAAGCTATATTTTTATGAAGATTTGTTTAGCGAGTTAACCGGGAGTCAAAGTTTTGAGGAGTCAACCAAAAAAAATAAAGGCAATGACTCAGTTATACGTTTTGCACGAAAATAAAAAAGGCAGTGAACATGAGCGACTCGTCATCTGTTGAGTTCAGACCCGGTGCCAGTGTGCCGCCCAAGCTCCCAGCCTCGCCGGCGCTATCTCCGTCCGCAGGTCCAAACTCACTGGCCCATTCTCCGTCCGAGAGCCCAGCCAATAATGGTTCTCCAACCGAATTTCAGCATATTCCCTATCAACTGATCGGAGCAAAGAGCAGAGAATTAGGGTTCCAAGATCAGACTAGCTCCACCGGCCCATCAATCGAAGAAGATCGATTCCATCATCCTATCTCTGGCGCCCTGACTCAGTCGGCCAGAGGCGACCTTCTAGAGTGCAGTGTGACCGGTTGTAATCCGGTTTTGGGTAGTGACCCGGTCAGCTCTGCATCAACAAATCAATTAGGGTCAAATTCTAGTCAAGGCCATGATTCATCAGTGAGGAAGCAAATTTCTAATCAAGGCCATGATTCGTCTATCAGGGAGCAAAATCCGAATGTGAACAGTGCCTATGTCCCTCCGTTACCTTTACAGGTCTCTCTGGCTCATGCATCACCCAAGGTACGTTCTAATCATTCTTCTGTGTCTGTTAAACAATTACCTAACCGTGTCACTCATGGTCAACCTCCAAAACACTTATGATCCTACCCTTGGTGCAAAAGCTCGGTGTCATGACCCATCCTGAATTTCATCGTGAAACCCGAGGTAAATCCTGCGGGATTCACCTTCAAGAAAAATTTGCCAAAAATTCGACATAACATCTCTTGAAAATAAACAACTCTAACCTGAAAATACCTGCAAACACTTCTAAAAATCCAACTCTAACCTTATACTCCTAGAGCCTTCGTGCTCCCCAAATTCACAACACCTTCCAAATTATTCACTAATCTAAATAATTAATCTCATAACCAACATTCATAGGTTCAGAGCGACTCTAATAGTGAAGAAAAGAAACATAATTTTATAAATGAATGGAAGTTATACTATTGACTATGTCTCGTCTCTATGTACGTCTGACCTCAATTATGTTAACCTGCAAACTGTGTATTTAAAACCGAAAGGCCTAGGGGAGAAGCATTTGAAAATGTTAGAGTGAGTGGACAAAAAATAAAGTTTAAAAGAAATAAGTCTTTATGTTTTCCCAAATTTAATCTCTTTAAGAAACTGCGCTGCATGCAATAAATAATAAACTCATAACTCAGAAAATTAGCAAATTCTGAAATATGCAACTAGCCCCGCTAGTCTCCAATACTTTACGATATTGAGCCTCCCAAGCTCTAGTATATAAGTATGTATTTATACACGTTATACTCCTTGTATGAATTCTTATGAAAGATAGAAATTCATAGAAGGCTACTACGCTTACATCCTACACTCACGTTACACCACAATAGCGGCTTATTGCTACACCATTAAGGCGGAAAGACGAGTGTATATACGTGCTGCATATCCCTATATATATATATATTCATATAGGGCTACGACGCTTGCGTCTCATGCTCATGTCACACCATAATAACGACTAATTTTTATATCATTATGGCGGAAAAGACACGTATGGCTAGCTAGCTAGCATTTATATACATACTATCCTCATAAATATTCATATATATATATACACACACATATATATACATAAAATCTCATTTTCGGTAACTCTTCAAAATAAAGAAAATTGCCAATTATAAAAGAAAGCAATAGGCATACGACTGCACCGAAAATCTCATTTTCAGTAACTTTCCAAGTAACGAAGTTAACAAATAAAATAAGATTATTTACTTCCAAAATAACTTCGCTAAAATAATCCGGAAAGGATCTCAATTCCACAAATTAAGATTTAGTAAAATAAAACCATTGCATGCATTTAATTTAAAACAAACGTTCACTCACAGGTTTAGGCCTAAGCTTGACGTCGATCTGAGGTCTCTTCAGCTCGAGCCTCCTCATGTCCTAGATCGGGATAGATTGAAACCTTTTGAGGTTTTGTTGTTGTACAAGATGAGAGCTTCCAAACGAGACAAGCAACTCCAGCTATGGTGGCCGGAAAAAGGAGTTCCGGGGACAACTCCGCCACGCACAGCTGCACCTTCTCGGCATGATTTCTCCCTCACAGCGGCGCAACACGACCAGCCACCTACCTAGACTTGAAGAGGATGTTCCAAGCTTCAATTTGATATCTAGCTCGCCACCTAACTCGGTCGGACGACCGCAAAAGAAGAGATGAAGTCCGGCGGAGGAGAGAGATGCGGGAGAGAGGAGAGAGAGAGAGGGAAAGTAATTTCTGATTTTCTACCTTACCACATCCGGTAAGTTTCCATTTTTATACTCTCGACTGAAATAGTAACTTTACATTTTACACCATAACCCCATAACTTTCACATACGAACTCTGATTTTAACGTATAGCAAGTCCACAGATTCGTATTAACGTCATCTACGACTTCCTTAAAGAAATTTTTCCAAAATAATTTTTCTACAAAAAGTCAACTCTATGGTCCTTTAACAGTAAACAGTTACTCAAAACGGTAAAATGTCAAAGTAACACAAAAGTAAATAACTGCAATTTAACTTAAGAACCGAGATGTGACACTCGGTATCCTGTTGCTAATTATGTGTCAACCTATAGATTGTCTAAACCATATGTTGCGTGTGTGAATCAATTATCTACTGTATCACTCCCTAGTAAAGTGCAAGATGCAACGTGTGATGTTAGGTGGATGCAAATAATAAAAGTTGAGATGGAAGCTCTTGAGAATAATTGTACATGGGAGTTGGTACCATTATCACCGAGCAAGAAGACAGTTAGTTGTCAGTGGGTGTATAGTGTGAAACATAATCCTGATGGTTTAGTGTATAGGTACAAGGCAATTAGGTTAGTCGCTAAAGGCTACACTCAGAAGTAGGGGGTGGATTATGACGAGACGTTTGCACCAGTGACGAAAATTAATACAATACGAGTACTTCTTTCGTTAGCCGTTAATCTTGATTGGCCTTTGCAGCAATTTGATGTTAAGAATGATTTCTTGCATGGTAATTTGCATGAAGAAGTCTATATGGATTTGTCTCCTGGATATGGTACTTCAACTGGAGAGCAAGTAGTGTGCAAGTTGAAGATGTCCCTTTACAGTCTAAAGCAATCACCCAAAGCTTGGTTCGGACGTTTTCTAAGTTCATGAAGAGGATTGGATACCAACAGAGTAACTCAAATCACACTTTGTTTCTTAAACACCGGTGTGGTAAGATGACAGATTTAATTATTTATGTAGATGATATGGTTGTGACAAGTGATGACAATGAGGAAATTCAAAGGTTACATGATTTGTTGTCTTTTGAATTTGAGATGAAAGATTTGGGTAGTTCGAAGTATTTCTTGGGAATTGAAGTTGCTCGTGGGAAGGATTTGTATTGTGCTAAGCCAGAGAAAATATGTCCTAGATTTGTTAGCAGAAACAGGCATGCTTGACTGTAAACCGGCTGATACTCCTATTGAACAAAATCATCGGTTAACAGAGTATTTGGATCAAGTCCCTACAAATAAGTCACAATATCAGAGGTTAGTTGGCCGGTTGATTTATTTGTCTCACACCAGACCAGATATAGCCTATGCAGTTAGTGTTGTGACTCAGTTTATGCATAATCCCAGTGAAGCTCATATGGAAGTTGTATTTCGTATTTTGAAGTATTTGAAGTCTGCTCCAGAGAAGGGATTAATCTTTTTAAAACACAGGCACTTGGATATTTCTGGGTACACAGACACAGACCGGGCAGGTAATATTACAGATCACAGGTCTACTTCAAGCTACTTCACTTTCATTGGTGGTAATTTGGTTACTTGGAAAAATAAGAAGCAAAAGGTGGTAGTCGCTCCAGTGCTGAAGCAGAGTATCATGGAATGGCTTTTGGAGTATGTGAGATGTTGTGGTTGAGACACTTGTTGAGAGATTTGGGATTTAGACAAAAGAAGGCAATGTATCTATATTGTGATAATAAAGCTACTGTTGAAATTTCTCATAATCCAGTTTAACATGACAGAACATAACATGTGGAGGTCGATAGACATTTCATTAAGGAGAAGTTGGATCGACAAATTATTGTGTTCTCATTTGTACCTACTAAGGAGCAGCTGACGGATATTCTTACGAAAGCAGTCTATAGTAAGGTGTTTTATGACTCACTAGACAAGTTGGGCATATGTGATCATGCTCCAACTTGAGAGGGAGTATTGGCGTGAGTCATTTATTGTAGTTAGGATTGTGAATATTATGTATTGTTAGGAATATCTTTTTGTAATTAGTTTCCTAATAGAACTTGGTGTCTTGTATATATCTACTCAATTGATGGAGAAAGTCTAATATATCAAAAATTCCCAAATACCTTTTTCTGTTTGACTTCAATTTACTTTCACGTTTGTATATCTTCTAGACTACCAGTATTGTTAGTCTGGGCAACTGGCTTACTCATATGTGATTAGAAACTGGTTTCCAGCAACATTTCTTCTTCGGTTCAGTTTACTAGCTAAAAGAAACTACAAATTAAGTTGAAAAATGTTAGCCACCAGATCCAAACATGCATAGTGTGTTGTGCTACTGCTCATGAAATAGCTTTTTAAGTTTTTTACTTTTGGCCAATAGCTGTATTTCTGGTCAGAGACTTGTTAAGCTAAAAGCTTTCTATCATTTGCTTCTGATGTCTTTAACACTGGCCTTTGCTTATATTTTCGTACTCTTGTGCCGTTTTTCATTATATTAGGAGGAAATTGGGGACTTTGAGAAATGGATGAACGGAATTTTGATTTTAGAAGCATCAATGCAGCTATCTACCATATTCACCAAACATGATCAAGTTGCTTCACCAATTGCCATGGTGTTCATGTTCCGTGCAGGGTTTCCACCAAGAGGAATTGCCTGCGGAGTTCTAGTGGTGCTTTTGGTTGGCTTTGTTAGTTCTTAGCTTGTCGAGTCTCTTACTCATCTGTGTTCGAGATTTGTTACCGTTTTCAATAAATCTTTGGAATTGATTAAATATCATCAAATTATTTTTCAATTTTATAGCGTTTTACTACTCTGATTGAGTAACTTTTCCAAATTCATAATCTCAAGAGCGGAATTCGCAAAATAAAGTGATGAATATAAATTTCGGGCTCTGACTCGTTTTCTTGAGAGTGATCCTTAATTCTGGAAAAGTCTGAAGAGAGGTTTATCACAGTACTATAGAATTTGATGATATTCAATCAAAATAGTATCCAACGGTACAGGTATCAGTAGAAAAACTACTAACTTCGATGTAAAAATATGTGGGGTATTACTGTATATGGTCGTGAAGAATATATTTATCTTAACAAACAGACTATCTAAACTTTGAATGGTATTGAACATCACAGAATTGACAGAATACATTCCATGTCTAGCCTCGTATCTTGCGACTTCTCTTTTCCTCGATACCTGACTGAGAAAATCTATGTCGTAAAATTTCTAGAACATCTTCTATTTTTCCATCTTGAAGGGCCAGCAGAACCATGGAATGATAAAGCACATCTCCCATCTCTGATGCAGTACACAACTTATCCTCATTCTCCTCTAATGTTCGACATAGCTCATCTGCCTCTTCCCTAGAGTAAGAAAAGAAAACCATTAACTGGAGAAAATCTAGATTATGTATTAGCATAGAGTTCCAAGTTTGAACATATACATTGCCGAGTTCCAAGTTTGAACATATACATTGCCTGCATAGTGCATACAATTACTTTTCTAATTTCTTTAATAACTTTTTAGTACTGTCTTTAGAAATTAGAAAGAATACGCAATCATTACAACTCACAGAATGTATACCTGATTTTTGAACACAACAATTTCTCATCAAGTAGTAGTCGTCTAGTCCATGAGGGCTTTCCAGTTTGTGGAACATCTAGTTCTCCTTTTCGCTTTGCAATTGTAGATTCTAAAGAGTTCAGAGTGGTCAACGGGAATTTATCTCCACTCTGTCACAAGTAAACCGAATCACCAAAAAAAGTATAGTATTTTGACCTGTGTAATGAAGATGATAGAAAACATAGTAAATTATTCTCTTTGTTTAAGACTGAAAACCTGCTGATCTTCTAACAAATCAATCAACGAGGTGTAATAGCAAGTCTCTGCTCCTGTGTGGCAAGTCGGGCCATCAGGCTTCCCCAGGTATATTATCTGAGAAAAAGTACCAAGCAACTGTAATAAATATGAGCACAAAAACAAAATATTAGCAAATATGATCCAACCAGATTAGGCCAACAACATACAGAGTCCTGATCACAATCAAGGAAGATGTCATGGACTTTAATGAAATTATTGGAGGTCTCGCCCTTTGTCCACAGCATTGATCGCGACCGACTGTAGAATGTGGCCTTACGGGAGGAGACTGTTGTAGCCACTGCTTCCCTGTTCGCAAAACCTTGCATCAAGATGGCTCCTGTATCAACATTTTGAGCTAATGCAACTGCTAAACCTTTGTCATCCCATTTTATACTATCTAGCACTGAATCAACCTGAAAGCATGTCCAAAATATCTATCAAGAAACAGGAAAAGGACAACACATTACTAACAAATGAGATTAATGCACAACTCATTTGCATGGGAGCATTGATGGATGACAAAACACAAGCCAACTTCTATGTTTTTCACAAAGACTAAACAGCTTATTCAAATGAAGGTGGAAAAAAAAAATGTATGTTAATCAAGAAACTGACAAATATTACTGAGTGGTTTGGTAGCAAAAAGGAAAATTATAAACTAAAATAGTAAAGCCTATACACCTGACGAAAATGACAATCATTAAATTTATGGGGTTACTACGTAAATAGGCACCTTTGATTGAGGATGATGGTCCCTGTTCAAGTTGTTGGTGGAAGCATAAACAAGACAATTGCTATTTCTTTTAAAATTCACTCTACCATGATCAAATGAAGTAGATATGAAAAGCCAAGATGCAGAAGAAACTCTGACTGATTGCAGACAGTGGAACTGTGAACTTGCCATTCATATGAACCTTACTGTGACAATGAAAGCAAGATGAAATTATTCTCACAAAAAAAGTCATAATAATAATATGATGAACAGAAAGAGAGAAGAGCCTTCATATCCGGAATGAAGTAGAGTAAGATCATCAATAATCGTATATGAAGTAAGTAATGCAGGATAAGATTGGTGAGATGGTAGCCTTTATGTTCATCATCTAACATGCATTTCAGAGCTACTTTTTCTGTTAGGAAGCTGTAACATTTAAGTGCCTATTTTCATGGCTAAAAAGTAAACACTTTCAAGTTACTAAACTATGAAGTCAAACTCTGAATTTCAGATACTAAACTATGTGGTGATGATGATCTGGTTGCTTTACCCTCTATGTATTCCAGATACTAACATCAAAACACGTCATACTACGTTCTCATGCCAATTTACATGAAATGAGTACAAATTTGATAAGAAAGAGCAAATGCAAGTTACACAACTTGGACTTCATACAGATATATAAACAGATCGACAAACTAATATATTTGCACTTTAATATTGCACAATTGCAGCTTACAGTGCAAACTCTTTAACAAGCCTTAAAGTCTACTTTATATAGAAGTTGCTCATTACAAGTAATGACGGCTTTTTTTTTTTTACCATGTGTAAAAAGTTAAAGCAAGAAGCTGTACAATCATTAAACTTAGAACAATCACTATTATAGTTTTAAGTTTTGAGGTGTTCACAGGCCATAGTTCCATAGCATTCTGGGACTATAGTCAAATGCAAAGAACCGCCATTTTTGTTTTTCACATACACTTAAATTTCTAGACACCTTCCATGGAATTCTCACTGTATCTAGATAACTGGGTTGATGCACTTAGTTTGCAAATTCTGTGACAAATTTAAGCAAAGAAGCCAACAAATCCAACCAATTACAAGAATAACACAGCTAAGATGTTACTTTGTTGTCAGTGAAGAAACACATAACAACTCAAATCCTTCAGCAATCATGGCCTAGAACTTGAGTCTACTCTTTTTATCACGTTCATGTTTACGAGACTGAAAGCCTTAAAATCTACCTTATGGCCTAACTTTGGCAAGTCTGGCTCGTATTTCATCCAACTATTACGCTTGAACTTAACAAGCATAAAACCCTAAGTCTCAATTAAAACACAAGGGAAAGAAAAAAGGACAAAAGCCTTGGTTTTGTCAAAAACAAAAACGATAGAAAGTTTGTAACCACCTTGAAAGCTTTCATTGTCTGAACATAAATGTTCTAGTGTATAACAAAATTCAATTATGCATCAAAAATAACATGCAGCAAACAGAAAACATTCCAAACATGCAACCCTTGTTAAAATAAATGATACATTACTTTACACTTTCAGTTCCTGAACTACAAGAATACATTAGCTAAGCAATACAACAGCAACACTAAAAAAGACGGTAGCAGTAGATATATTGAGAGTAAACAAAGAAAGTTGTGTTGAGATATGATGTGAATAATCTGACCAAAACCAAAAGGAAATAATTATAATGGGAGAAAAATCAGCACAAAAAGGAGCAAACCTTCAAAACCTAATAATTCATTGATAAAATGAAAAGTCAGTACCCAGTTTTGCTTTCCAACTTTGAAATTTGCTCAATAATCAAATTTGTTTTCCAAACTTTGAATTTCATTACCCAGATAGCATCAGGGTCACTCTGATTTCCTTTCGATTCAATGTGATACTGCGCCAAGAAAGCTCAATGATTCAATTTGGGTATTTTGGGTTGGCCTCTTTTCTACTTGTGCTTGTATGGCACTATTATCTGAACTCCTATGAAACACATTTTTCTCCATATGTTTTTCAAATCTTACTAAAACACAAAACCCAACCAACCATGCATATTGTATTAACAAGTTCAAGTCAAACTCAACCAACAAAACAGAAGCTCTAGAGTTTTAGAGGAAAATTACATCAAGAAATGCATATACACACCAACCAAAATGTAAAAGAGGCTTATCAGCTTATGGCATTGAGAATCAGTCGATCATGGAAAAGCAAAACCCATTAGAGTGAGGGAGAGGGAGTACCTGCTGGTCTGCTACTGCTGTTGTGAAGCGGAGAAGAGACACAGTGAGCTTATTCCTCAACCTACTTAAGCTATTTAAGTTTTTGACCAGATCAAGACACGTGGTTAATAACACATCCAATGGTCAAAATATTCTTGGACAAAGGCCCAATTGTAGTGAGGAGAGGTGCTTGATCCAAGACCAACCCAACCCAATCGTTTTTTTATCTTTGTTTACATTTTTTTTTTTGGAAAATGTTTATGGGCACCAGAAGATTGATTTGGACACTCACATTGGAACTTAGGTTAAGCTTTGAAATGTTTGAGTTTACAATGGTGTGACTAGATCGTCATGTATAAAAGGTTCTCTTGCTTGGAACTTTCTAAGATCCAAAGTGGGGGATGACTAGTGCTCTTGTCATGCTCTACTCTAGTGTGATGGAAATTCCCTTGTCATGGAAGATCCAAGAGTTGATTTGTTATGTGATGCCTAGATAAGTGTATTTGATGCTAGTTACATGCCCAAAAGTTAAAGTTAGCTAAATTTTTGTTGAACTTCAAGTGAGACCTGTAATTTACCTCACTGTTTTTCTCTATGTCTGCAAATTTTATGATCAAAACAAAGTAATATGTAATGGAACTTTTGTATGCTCTAATGGTGATGATGAAGTACGATGACATGGTGCAAATGGATACTGTTGAACTCAACGCTCTCTACTTTTGGGTGCGCATCACAAAAGTCCCATCTTTGTTCGAGGAACTTGTTACAATCAAGGACATTGCATATTCTAATGGCAATTTCATTTAACTTGATGAGAATGTGGTTGAAAATATAGGCAGGGTTAGGGTTAGGAGTTCATATGAACCGGCCAAACATGTCTTTTAAAAAAAAACATATTACTTGCTTCGAATGTCTACTAGCTTAACTTAACAATGTCAAGTTGACAATCTTACGCTACTCGCATGTCAAATTAGGCTCACGTCCACTAAGATATTGTTTGGTTCGCAGAAAGGAAAATAGTTTATTTGTCTTTCTCACAAGAAGAGAAAGAGAAATTTCTAAATAACTTTCAATCCCAGTGTTTGGTAATGTAACAAAAATTCTTCAAAAAATTGTTAATTATTACAATAAAATAATGTGGTGCAAGTAATAAATGCAAAAGAACAAGGGAAGAAGATGCTACCATATAGATACAAATATACTATCACAATGTTGAAAGGTAGACTTATACGAGAAAAAAAAATTATGGTGGCTTTATAACTAAAAAAAATGATAAGAATGTGACTTATATGAAATTTTCTATATACAATAACTCATTTCGAATCTTAACACAATGAGAACGAAAGGAATCAGGATCCTACTTTTCATGGAGAACCAACAAACACAAAGCTAGCATTAATGAGAAAATATACCAATATATTTGGAGTTGAAAAATAATAACCAAGGATTTTCCAAACAACTCAAAATTTAACAATAACATCATTTCAATTAGTAAGTCACACCCTAACACTCGCTAACTCGTCAAATCATAATATTTTCCTGCACACAGTATATGTATTTATACAATTATAGAGGTGTGGTTTGTCCTTGTTTTCTATTAGAAGTCTATCCTGATAAGGTAACTATTGTGCATAAAGTCCACAATCCTACTCCTACTCCGATCTCCAAAAGTTACCCAGATCTTATAAAGTGGCACTTGCCTCCCCAAGGTGTAGTCAAGCTATATTTCGATGGTTTTGTGCTTCCAAATCAAGGTGTTGTTGCGGGCTTTGTTATTCGTGATTGCAATGGTACTATTTTCATTGTTGTGTCCTCTGTCCTTGTGGCAAAATGTGCTACTCTAAATGATGGTTTTTTTTTTTTTAAATTTTATTAATAACTCACACACCCTACATATGTCAAGGAGATTTGAACTTAAAAGCTGCTCGCTTGTTTGGTTATAGAAGTATTCAAGTCGAGGGTGATTCTTCTCTCATTATTAATTGTGTCAAAGACAGTTGGGATATCTTGTGGCATATAAAGTCGCACATTTCAAACATCATTGTTGAGTCGGCTATATTTGAAGATGTTTCATTCGGTCATGTTCTTTAGGAGGCAAACTTTCTTGCGGATGCTTTGGCTTTATGTGGCCACGCTTTGGACTCCATGAAGATTTTGATGAACTCTATTCCCAGCTCTTGTCTATCTGCTTCTCTTCCTGATATATCTAGATTAGGCCGCCCTCGTGGCACTTCTTTATAAATTTTGTTTCTCATTCTAAAAAGAAAGAAAAAAACTATTATGCATAAGGCTTGAGTTCGGCATTCCAATTGATATCACTATCATGTCGATACGGCTACAATCCGATTTTATGATTAGGACTTTGGAAGCGAAATATATATACGTACACTTGAGTTGGGAAATAACTAGTATCATTGTTAATTTTGGTAGACAACGAACATTTAGCTTGGTACAAAATTTCTCTCACTCTTTGAAAATTTAATTTTTTGTGTTATCCAATTCATATTACGAATAGAAATGGACTATTTATTACACATTAGCATAACTCTCGTTCATTATATGACTTCACAATTATCTTTCCGAGATAAGACTTCACAATTATCTTTCCGAGATAAGACTTCTTACACTTCTTCGATAAATTCAGTAAGTAGTTACCATTCTTCTATTTGAAGATCCATGATTCATAATCATTTCTTACACACTTTTTACCATTAAAAGATTACTGGTAACAGATAGTCACAAGTATATAGGAGAAAATGAACTGCCTGGTCCAAATAAAAAAAATCCAAAGAAAAAGATAAAAAGAGCTCAAGGGCAATACCGACATTGACTCGACATATGCCTCGCAATGCGAAAAGAACGCCTTCGAGTGTAAGGATTAGGGCAGCCGCAGGGGCGAGAGAAGTTGACAACCGTAGAGATAAATGGCAAGAAGATCCAACGGTGGAGGAAGAAACCCTAGTCGAGTGAAGCAGTACTTGCTCCTCTTTAAATTGCGAAACCTCACGCCCATTTGCCTTCCTCTCTATCTCATTCTATCTCGCTCTTTCCTCTCAAGTCGGCGAGAGAGAACCCACCCCCTCCTAGCTTCTCAGGTCCAGATCTCTCGCCCTCTCTCTCTCTTTTTCTCTTGTAGTTCTTTAGCTCCTGATGATTTGTATGCAGTGGTTGATTTGTGGTATGTATATGCATGTGTTTATGTGACTTTGAGCTTTGTTATTTGTTGATGAACTTGATTTTGGTTTAAGCTTGCTGTGTATGGCTAGATCTGTGGTTTTTGTGAAGACTGTTAGTTCGTTTGAGTTGATTTTACTGGTTTTTGACTTTACTGTTTTTCTTTCGAGATTTGTAGTTTGAGTAGAGAAAAAGCTGTTTTGATTGTGAGTAAGATTATAGAGATGTATGTGGATGATGCAGGAGGATCTGTTTTGAGATGTGTTTTTTCGAAAGTGTATTTTGAAATTTTAGATGGATTTTGGATTGTGCTTCATTATCTGGTTTGTGGATTTGTTTAGTTCCATGTGACTCGTTCCCTTGAAGCCATATTGATAGGTGTTGCTTAGCGGATTTGATTATCTCAAGTGGTTTTGTTGTCTGTTTGGGCAACGATGAAGCAGCTATATTTTATGCGTTTTCTTGTTTGAAAGTTTGATTTGATGATTTTTAAAATTATGTGGATTTGAGTTGGTTGTTTAGATTTTGGTGGCAACGATGATGAGTTCTTAGAAGACCTGTAATGATTTGCGAAAATGATCGCATATCTTTTGAACATCTAAGGGGCTGAGTTTGCTGTAATATGTTTTTATGTCAAGTCTTATGTGTTGTGTTTTGTTACTGTGTCTTGAAGTATTGTGAAACAATGATGAGTTCTTAACAGACCTGTAATGATTTGCGGATATGATCGCATATCTTTTGAACATCTAAGGGGCTGAGTTCTGCAGTACTTCTGTGTGTTCAATTTTGTTTCTTACTACAATGATTGTAGTTGTTATTTATGCATCTTTTTTAACAGTTTATGAGTTATGCAGACCTCTGATTATATGGTAACATGATCACACATCCCTTTGAACATCTAAGGGACTTAGTGCTACAGTCTTTTGTGTTGTGTGTATTGTTATGCAATCTGTTGTGTTTTGTATGAAATAAAATGGTTATGTGTTATACCTAGATTAAATGTCTGATAAGTTTTGTGCTTATTGCAGATTTAGCTAATTCATCATGGGTAAGGAAAAGTTTCACATCAACATTGTGGTCATTGGCCACGTCGACTCTGGAAAGTCTACCACCACTGGTCACTTGATCTACAAGCTTGGTGGTATTGACAAGCGTGTGATTGAGAGATTTGAGAAGGAGGCTGCTGAGATGAACAAAAGATCATTCAAGTATGCCTGGGTGTTGGACAAGCTCAAGGCTGAGCGTGAGCGTGGTATTACCATTGATATTGCCTTGTGGAAGTTTGAGACCACCAAGTACTACTGCACCGTCATCGATGCCCCCGGACATCGTGATTTCATCAAGAACATGATTACTGGAACCTCTCAGGCTGATTGTGCTGTCCTCATTATTGACTCCACCACTGGAGGTTTTGAGGCTGGTATCTCCAAGGATGGGCAGACCCGTGAGCACGCTCTGCTTGCCTTCACTCTCGGTGTCAGGCAGATGATTTGCTGCTGTAACAAAGTGAGCCATTCTTATTCAATTGTGCTTGTATGAGTCATTATGGTTGTTATGATTGAGAAGTGTTTTTAATTTGTGTTTTGAATTTGTGCAGATGGATGCCACCACTCCCAAGTACTCAAAGGCAAGGTACGATGAAATTGTGAAGGAAGTCTCTTCCTACCTGAAGAAGGTTGGGTACAACCCAGACAAAATTGCCTTTGTCCCCATCTCTGGATTTGAGGGTGACAACATGATTGAGAGGTCCACCAACCTTGACTGGTACAAGGGTCCTACCCTCCTTGAGGCTCTTGACCAGATCAACGAGCCAAAGAGGCCCTCAGACAAGCCCCTCCGTCTACCACTTCAGGATGTGTACAAGATCGGTGGTATTGGAACTGTGCCGGTGGGACGTGTGGAGACTGGTATCATCAAGCCTGGTATGGTTGTGACTTTTGGTCCTACTGGTCTAACCACTGAGGTTAAGTCTGTGGAGATGCACCACGAGGCTCTCCTTGAGGCTCTTCCTGGTGACAATGTTGGGTTCAATGTCAAGAATGTCGCTGTCAAGGATCTCAAGCGTGGTTTTGTTGCATCCAACTCCAAGGATGACCCTGCCAAGGAAGCTGCTAACTTCACCTCACAGGTCATCATCATGAACCACCCTGGCCAGATTGGAAATGGATATGCTCCAGTTCTTGACTGCCACACCTCCCACATTGCTGTTAAGTTTGGTGAGATTTTGACGAAGATTGACAGACGATCTGGTAAGGAAATTGAGAAGGAGCCCAAGTTCTTGAAGAATGGTGATTCTGGTATGGTTAAGATGCTTCCCACCAAGCCCATGGTTGTTGAGACATTCTCTGAGTACCCACCTCTTGGTCGTTTTGCTGTGAGGGACATGCGTCAGACTGTTGCTGTTGGAGTCATCAAAAATGTTGAGAAGAAGGATCCATCTGGTGCCAAGGTGACCAAGTCTGCAGCCAAGAAGAAGTGAGATGTGCCTATGCAATCAGTCCTACGTTTAGCTAGTCTAGTTTTGCTGAACTTTCAATTTCAATATTTGTGTTATTCTGAAGTTTTGTGGACACATATGAAACCTTTGCTTCACAGTCCTCTAGCCTTGGTTGGAGGAGTTGAGCACCTAGATGTATTTCTGGGTGCTTGGCTAGTTGTGTTGCCGTCTCCCTTTTAAATTTCGTGTTTTTTCGGTTATACATTGAGGTGAGTTGTGTAGTTGCTTGATGAACAGCTTTCTTAATGTTGTAACTTTTTATTATCTATGACTGTCATTTTATAATCTTGTGTTTTCTTACATCTTTTCATTTAGTTTTACACTGTTCTGTCCTTGGATCTCAATAGCTTTAAACTCTTCCATTGCTTCATTTTAGGTTTGAGTATTTGAAGTCCACAGTATATCTGTATAAGGTCTCAGGTTCCATCTTATATTGCGATTTCAGTCTTCCATCCCAATCTATAGTTTGGAAAAAACCCATAACATGAACCTAGTTCGACTATAATCAGTACGCGATTCCATCATCAAAATTGAGATCTCATCAATAAGCGATTACATAATCAAAATTGCGATCTATTCAATCAACGCTAGAAATTCTCTTTGGAGGTGAGAGGAGAGTGTGTTTATGGCGGATCCTTGGAATTAACTGATATCCAGTCAAAAGCTAAATCGGAGATTCAAGAAATGGACCTTCTTCACTTGAGAGACTTTTGTAGTTCAGTTCAATGGAGCCGTCTCCTCACGAAGAACCTAGCCCGGGTTTCAACGAAGATATTGGGTTTTAGTTCAGTTAGCACTTGGCCAGGGGCTATTCTCCATCTCACATAGTGCATATAGGTCATTTGGTTTCACAAGAATCTCAAATACAACAGCGTATTGTTGTGTGGACATGGGGAAACTTCTCAAATCTTAATAAAAGTTCATAATTGTTTTTCAACTTTCAAAAATGTGCCCAACACTAACATTTCAAACAAAATCTGTATGTCTATGAATACACTGCTCCTCCATTCATCAGTTGTAGTTGATTTTCACAACGCCAGAACCCAGCTACTGAGAAATTAGAAGATGTGCATAGACGCATGTACTAGCATCCAGTGAAATGTGTTTCAGCACAAGTCCCACATCTGCAGAAGATAAATACATCCAGTTATAAAAGGCAGCCATAAAACATGAACAGTTTGTCCACTGTCAGATAAGCTGATTTAAAATTAGAAGAACTCCGGATAATAGAGTATAAAAAGTGAGTTAGGGGAACTTTCTTGAAAATAAACTTAATAACTCCCCTTTGCAAGGGCCTCTTGTGTGGTACAACTGAGAAAACTCTATTAAGTGACATTTGGTATCTACCTAAGTTTATCACAACTCTTTATCACTGCCAAGATGTGCCTTTCTTGCTGCTTCTTCAGCTTGGTCTAAGACAAAAGTCTTGAGTGATTCAACATCCCTTGGCCCTGATCATTTGCATAAGAAACAACGACAAGCTGAGATAATAGACTAGAAAAAGATATTCAAAAAATTAGCGTGAAGTGCCTGCAAACCTGCAGTCAATTCAAGTCAATTGATACAGAGCATACACAACTGTCAGTTCCATACATAATCCAAATGTCGAGGGAGAGGGTCTGATTAACCAAATGATAACACAGAAGACCAAATGATGAAAAAAGACTCGTGAATTTAAACGCATAAAAAACTGATTTAAATTTTTTATAGTACCCAAAATCCCCCAAACCCACAGTGCAGACAGGGTCAATCTCAACCTGAGCCTCTGCTGAACACTAGGATCTTTAGTAGGCAAGAAATTCTAGAAATTAGACAATAGGCACTGTGAGCGGGTTTGAAAATCAGACCTCATTGTCCATATGAAAATGATGATTTTTCTCAACTAAATTTGGATACTACCTAGACTAGCTAACTAAAATCTGAGGTATAAAAATTGACTATCAGACACCAACAGAAACTACTTCCCTTCATTAACATTTTCATACATCATTTAAAGATGACAGTCATTGTGTTTTGCTTACCACGGCCACCATGCAAACAGTTTCTCTGAATGATTTCCCCAGAAACATAATAAACAAAGTAGCAAAGTAACAAGTCTTTTAAATGTACTGCAATTAAACACTTAACAATGTTCACTCCACTCCCCTCTCCTACCAGAAATAAAAAGAGACCCAAAACTAGATAGATGGATAGATTTTCTACATAGAAACTAATTAGACGTAATGTATTGCCTCTTTCATATTTGTATACTTAATCTTTTAAATAGTAATGCCTTTTCAATGTTAGTGATGTACAATATTGTCAGGATCGCAACCATCCAGCGTTGTAATATTATAAAACTACAGAATAACTAATGTTGTGATCAATTAGGATGTTCAGAAGAGTATTATCTTTAGCCAAGTAACTTTTTAAAAAATAAATGTATCGGATGATACACAAATATACATGGGATCTAGTACTATGCTTCTCCGACTACATAAGTAAACACTGTAAACAAACCCTTCAGAGGAAGGCAGATCATGCAAGAGTTGTAACTTGTAAGTTGTAAGGATTGAGAAGAGATGCATAGACACTTGCAGCAGATAAAATTTATAATGAAGTAGTATTGACTTGTAGCACTACAAGGCTAAGTTTAATAAACTAGAATCAAGTAGCAGAATGTGAATCCTAACCTTGATATTTTGCAACTTCTTCTCCCTCAAAGAATAGCTTAAACGTAGGATAAGAGTGAATATCAACTTTGGAACACACCGGTTTACTCGTACTGCAATCAACTTCTCCAACCTCTATCTCATCTTCACTTTCCACCGCCTTCCCGAAATCCTCCCATAATGACCCCAAATTCTTACTGAAAATCAAATTGTACTCATCACTACCAAGCACAAAGTAAAAAAAAAAAAAACGAACAATCTAATAAGTCCAAACTCAATCATACTATATCTCATCCGAAAAACTTACCAATGTTTACACCATGGCACACAGAACTTCACAAACCACGCAGTGTCTTTCTCCTTCACCTGAAAAAAAAAAAAAACAAAAAACAAAAAAAAAACACACACACAATCATGAATTTTTTCCAAAAAAAAAAAAAAAAAATTGGGCACCAAATCTAATACTAGGGATTGAACTAGGAACTGGGCCCATAAAAATATAATCTGTATGAAATATGGGGATGCATAAGTAGAATGGATCTGCGATTTGGAAATGAAATAAGTGAAGAATTTGAAAGGGGTGTTGGGGATGTTATACCTTATCGGAGAAGGTGTCAGCGGTTAAGGTTATAACCTCAGCTCTGGTGTGGATTGTTAGGAGAAGAAGAAGGGACATGAGAACTAGAGAAGCTGCTAACAGGGTTTTCATGGCTGCTGCCTAAGGTTTGTAAATTTCAGGCTAAATTTAGATTCACGACGAACCAAAAATCTGCTGATTCAGTTTCGTACTCCCCGTCCCAATTTAAAACCTAATGTTATGTTTTTGCTTAGATTATAACCACGTGCAAGTTGCACGTGACATGAGGCGGTCCTTTATTTATTACTCTTTTTTTTTAATAAATAAAAGTGAGAGATAAAACTTGGTCGGGTCAGAGAGCTTAATGGGCCTGAAGCTAAATTTTACTCCTGAAGTGATCAGGACAACATTGGGATGCCGGTTTTGATGAAATTAGAGGACTGGGGGAGTGTGGGAGACAATATACTAAAAATCGAAGCTGGCAGTAAGGAATTCACAAATCTGAAAATTGAAACCGACCAGATTAAAAGAGGGGAATTAGAGTGGGGTTGCACAAGGCGCGCGGCTAGATGCGGAAGGGAGGGTTTTCCGTTCAAAGAGAAACCCACAAATTTTCTTATTCTTTTTCTTAGCTATCCATAGATTTCACCTTTAACCAAGTTATTTAACACGTAATAAATCACTTTTGGCTGTAAAGAGAAATTTTATTAATACATTTCTAATTAGTAGATACACATCTTATATTTAATACACCACTTGTTAATTTTATTGTTGTAACATTTTACTAAATACACATACTCAAACTTCCTACAATACCCTCATTTAAAATACACAACTCATTCACTAAATATATATATTTTTCTATATCTGATACTCAATTTATTCAAAAAGAAAAAATTCACATCGGTGAGATTTTTCTCAAAAATTTCATCTATTCTCGTAATGTCACCTCATTGACATATTCCTCGAAGGTTTTTATTTTTCTTTAAAGGGTTTCACTTTGTTAAGATATTCCTCGAGGGCTTTCCTTTTGTTAGCATCTTCTCCCATCGGTTTTATTATCTAGTCAAACAACAAACTCTAAAATCTAAATTTTATAGTAGATTAAACTTAATCAAAGACAGAGAAGTCATAACTCATTTAGAGGTTGCGAAATACCATTGGAATCTATTACGTTGTCTTTAGTTTTTGTTTGAAACTATAGTTGTTCATGATACATGTCGTTAGCTATTTTTGATTAGGACTTGGTGTCTTCACATACATTGTTCTCGTAGAGGAGAAAAAAATTCTAAGCGGAATATTTTATTTCAACCAGGTTTCTTTCCTTTTGATATGAATTTCTCTTTTGGTAATTTTTCATACTCACAAAGTCTTATATAATTTATTAAAAAAAGAGAGATGTATATCTAATATTTAAGGATGTATCAATAAAATTTATCGGTTGTAAATCATGTCTTCAAAATATAAAAAAGATGGCTTCAGCCATAAGAAATCTAATAAGCCGGGGAAAATTAATCAAGAAAGTAAAAGGGGATCATATATATATGATAGTCCTCAACTAGAAATTTAGAATGAAAAATTACATGAGTCTTGGTAACTACAAGGATCACTGTCTACGTCTCCTTCCATCAAGTAGCTATAATATCCCTTGTTCGTATTGGTTTGAACCAAATCTGATGATGACTCCGCTCTTTCCAAGGCATCATTGGTAGAAGAACAAACCCAAGGTATCACCCCTAGATCAAAGTCACCAGAATCAAAACCAGTAGTTGAATCCCCCGAAGAACCATTAACTTCAAGCCCTAACCCTAAAGGACATCCCTGAGCATCAGTGTCTCCATTCAATCTTAATCCACACCACCAACACCATGATCAACAAGACCATTATTACTTGTAGTTGAACACAAAGAATTACCACTAATACCAGTAGTTAAACCCCGCGAAGAATCACCACTAACTTCAAGCCCCAACTCTAACCCTAACTCCAGCAAAAAATTATCACTAATGCCAGAGGTTGGATCCTTCAAAGAAGCATTACCAACATCATGACATAACCCTAAAGGACATCCTTGAGCATCAGTGTCTCCATTCAATCTTAATCCACCACCAACACCATGATCAACACCATAGTTACTTGTAGTTGAACACAAAGAATTACCACTAATACCAGTAGATAAATCCCGCGACGAGTTACCACTAGCTTCATGCCCTAACCCTAACTCTAGCCAAAAGTTATCATTAATGCCCGTGGTTGGATCACTCAAAGAAGTATTACCAACTTCAAGCCCTAACCCTAAAGGACATCCCTGAGCATCAGTGTGTCCATTCACTCTTAATCCACCACCAACACCATGATCAACACCATAATTACTTGTAGTTAAACACAAAGAATTACCACTAATACCAGTGGTTAAATCCCGCGAAGAATTACCACTAACTTCATGCCCTAACCCTAACCCCAACTCCAGCCAAAAGTTATCACTAATTCCAGTGGTAATTGGATCCCTCAAGGAAGTATTACCAACATCATGACACAACCCTAAAGAACAATATCCATCACCATCAAAGGTTCCATTTATTGTTAAACCACCATCATGAACACCATAATTACTTTCACTTGAAGCCAACAAAGGATTACTAATAATGCCAGTAGTTGCATCCCTTTGCCCTAGCCCAACACAACACCCCTTACCATCGGTGTCTCCCTCTAATCTTAGACCACCAGCGCTTAACAGATCAGTGTAACTACTTTCATACCCTGACCCTATAAGACGTCCATCATCACCAACATTAACGATGCCGATATTGTATTTCTGATCCATAACACCACCCTCAAAACTGGTTTCTTTAGAGGAACAATATCTCAACTTCTTGTTGATCTCTTCATCAATCTTCAAATACTTCTCTCTCAATGATGCGAGTCCCTCAACAGTTTGACAGGCCATCATCTCGTTCTCAATCTCTTCCTTCACACCCATCACCTTTTTCTTCTCATGTAGCTGCCTCATCAGATTGAGCCCCTCGGCAGATTTAGTAGTTGTTGGTTGAATGTGGTAGATATCATTGAGAACTTCATTCACCGATGAGTGTCCAAAGGCATAAGATCTACCTGCTTTCGAAACCACAAGAACTGCAAGTCGTGTGTCATCAAAATCCTTGCACAAACGAGCAGCCTTACCAAACAACCCTCTACGCCTCTTTGAGAAACTCACGTCTATTTTGGCTTTATCAATTTTTGTTTGCCTGCAATTCTCTTCTTCTTCTAGTGTATGTTTTCTCTCCTTCCTCTTTCTTCCCGGTGTTGTTTGCATCGTCTTCTTTCTCTGCGTACAGTTTTCTTCTCCTGCTTCCGATGCATGTGTTCGCTCCTTCCTCTTTCTCCCAATCGCTGCCTCCATTATTTGTTCTTAGATTATGTTTCTCGGTGGTTTAGACTATAGAAAATACAGTGCATATTGGGATCCAACTATTGGGAGTAGTATCCGACATATATAGTTGTTACATCAATTATACCTCATAGCATTAGGCCTTGTTAGGCCTTCTACATGCACACATTAGGAAAGAATCGAAAAACTTAAACTAACCCACTCATGATTAGGTAAATTAGACTTCTCATGATCTCCACGGATTTACTATATATATAGGAACAGTAATTCCGTTTTTGCCCTCACTGTTGGTAACGTTCCGTATTTCCGTATGTGCCCTCGCCAGCCGCTTCGGTCTGTCTTCTTCGTTTTGGTACAGTTTGGTCACAGAGAGAGAGAGAGTTTGACAGTGCAGCTGAGTGGGAAAAGAGATGGGAAGACGACATTGATTTCAACCTGGAGGAAGTGAGTTTATCTGATGACGACTTAACAGTGGATCATTTATGTGCAACCATTTGTGTCTATGCAAATCCAAGTATCTACATCTTCTATTCCATGATTCATATTTGGTTGGTCAGCACTATGTGTTTGCAACTGCGGGTCATCCCCTTCCTATGTTATATAGTTATTCTTTTAGAAATTCTTAGATTGGAATGAGTGACTACTAATTGTGAATGGAACTGGGCAAGAGATCAACACCAGACACCCGCAGCATTGCGCCGGCAGTCTATCTAGTAATAAAACAGAATTTGTCTTTTTATTCACAACAAAGTCATGCACGTACATACCCACAAGAGTCCACAACAGAACCATAGAATATGAACCAAGAACAAAAGCTAACCAGACACATAAGATACACTCCTAATACAGCCTGAAAGAAAAAACCCACAAAAACCTGTGTATCATCTTATTCACCACCAACAAAACCACTCTCAATCAAACCCCATAACCATCTCATTCCCCAAACTCCTGATCACCTTTGGAAGCCTCTGAGACATCACATCCCCTTCCCCATAAGGAGGTTGCCTCCTCTGCCTCTCCTGTGGTGACTGCTGCCTCTCATTTTCCCTGTATCGTGGTTGCCTTCTCTCATCTTCCTCGGCTGGTTTCTCTCTCTCGTCTTGCCGCCGCCTCCTCTCGTCCTCCTTGTATGGGGTTGTTCTCCTCCCTGCCTCCTCCTCCGGGGTTTCCTCCCTCTCATGTCTCGTGTAAGGAGTAGATGCTTGCACCGAGGGCAAGATCACAGACTCACGTTGAGCGTCAACAATGCGGCTCAACCGATCCTCATTAACACCAAATGCAGCTGCAAGTTCAGGTCCTCTGAGCTCCCTAAGAACAGAGCTAGCACCGACTAAGAACTGTGGCCTGTTCTTGCGTGCAGAGGTGGTGAATCCAAAGAACTCGAATGGCCCGGTTCTTGATGCAATTTGACAGAATGGGAAGTACCTTGGGACCCAAAACACATCCCCTTCTTGAACTTTTGTATTCATTGCCGAGGTTCCGTTTGGAAACACAATCTGTATTGTGCCGGAGCCTCTCAGAACAACACCGTACTCTGTTGCTATAGGGTTCACATGTGGTGCCATCATTGACCCTGCAGAGAGGTTGACAAGGAAGACACTAATGCCAGAGTCTTTTAGCGGGGAGTAATCAGATTCGTCTAGTGCCTTGCTCCAGCCATAGTCGTTTTTGAAATCTGCAGATCTCTTGAAGATATTGTAAGCATCATGAGATTTTCCTTTACCCTTGAAAGCATCGGGATCGTCATCTATCCTCTTAAACACAGAGTTGAGGAGCTTCCTCCATGACCATGCTTGTATTTGTTCATCTTCATGGTTCTCTGGTTCTTCCGTGTAGCCCACCATTCTCTTCATTTTTTGGAGTCTGTCCGGCTCTTTCAGCTCTAGGAATTTTGACCAAAGGCTTGGTGGATGAGGTGAATCGGTCACATATACAATCGGGCCATCTTGTTGTCTTGACAAGAAATCACTTAGTTCTGTTGATGTAACCTGTAATTGACACACAACATTTTTGTCATTTATCGATTAACCATCCTCCAATTTAAACCAGTTGGTGAAACTAGTTCAACTCTCATTTTCTTACCATATTGATTAACCTATGTCGATTTGAAAAAAAATTCTACATACTAGCTGAATATTGATCAAACCCTACTTCACTAAGTGTAAAATCAACAAAATACGGTATGAAGTGAAGCTTACATTGAATGCACTTTCAAGTATTTCCTGGTCAAATCCAGCGAGTACAGATGCTGGGTTATATCCTCCACCGATGTAGAAAGACTGCATTTGTAAAATACCAAAATGAGGTAAATATTTTATCGGTAATAAACAAGGGACAAGAACGAAAAATTATTATCAAAATACATAGTAATGGAAATTTGTGAGTATCATGAAGTGAGATCGACACATGTACCTGCAAAGTACCCATTCCCAAACTCTCAGATGTATCAACGCTACAAATAATGTGAAGTCTCTGACCCTCCCCTGTATTCACCAAATAAAACGCCGAACCAGCCGGAATTTTGTACACATCCCCAGCCCTCAATCTCCTCTCTCCCAGTTCATCTTTGTATATCAGCCCTACCAATTTGCTTCCCCTGCAAGCAATTTTAAACAAACCACACAAAACGATGACGTTTATTCACCATATTTAATCTCCTACTTAGCAAACATGCAATTCAAAACTAAAAGCAAAAGCCACAAAAGAGAATGTATAGGAATTTTTTTAGGTACTTATCTGTTTATGATATCAATATTATATAACAACAATATTGCTGTCGTTTTAATAAAGATAGTCATTCTTTAGGTAATTTTTATTCTATTAGATAATTACTCAACTTATGATAAT
The DNA here is from genome assembly GCA_034370585.1 of Fragaria x ananassa. NCBI lineage: Eukaryota > Viridiplantae > Streptophyta > Magnoliopsida > Rosales > Rosaceae > Fragaria > Fragaria x ananassa. The sequence goes on from CP139764.1 coordinate 22,653,148, forward strand.
TTATAAGTTTATGAACAACTTGTTATCGTGATAATAACTTGGTTTAATTATATGCAAATGTGTAAAACAAATGTAGTAATTTTACTGTCAATGTTGTAAATTTTACTTAATTAATTTGTAATTTTTGTTTAATTAGTGATAAATGAGTGTATGATATACATTCCAGTACCGTAAACAAGCCCATATATATGTGTGTTTATATATATATATATATATATATATCTCAGGAAATGTATATATATCTCAGGACTTGTATGAAGATAACCGAAACCCAACACAATTCAGATTTCAGAAGCAACCCTTTGAAGGGAGATTGCATACCAGAACGTACGAAGAGGATCAAGCTGGAATCCATGTACTGAGGAACAAAGAGGGACTTGGGTTCCATTGTGATAAACCCAATATGCATCGGCTTATCAACAATTCTCCCACCTACGCTTTTCACCACTCTCATTTCACCAGCCTTGGTTTTCACCACCTGCTTTGAGTTCCCCAACAAGAACCAATCTTCGTCTCCCATCATAGCTTCATGCTCTTCCTCTTCCTGCTCTTGATCTGGGTCTTCTCTCTGCTTCCCCCAGTCTTCATCTCGATATCCAACGGCCTTTGACAATCCATAACACATAACGAGCGCAATAACCAGCAGGCTAATGACTCTGTTTCCCATTTTGCTCTGTTTCTTTTCCTCTCTAGCTTAGCTAGCTGTGTTTGATCTATGAACTATGAAGGTTCGGGGTGCGAGATTTCTTAATGAGGTAGGTGAAGTGGCGACGGGTTTTTGTAGGAGAAGAGTGATAGACACGTGGGATTCATGCAGAGCTGGAAGGATCGGTGGCGGGTTTTGGTTTAGACAGACATGGGAGATGGAAAGAAGTAGTAGCAGCAATGTCATGTCGTAGGGAATTAGTAGTCCTACTTTCGGTGTGTCCCTTCGCCACAATTTAGAGATCATTTCTTTCTTCATAATTTTTCTTTTCTGCTCTGGTTGTCATTTTATGCTTGTCACCTGCATGCTTTTGTTTCACGTATGCATGGATCATGGATGAGATATTTTGTATTTTGGGTTCTGATGGGGCAAAACAGAATATTGATACGGTGTAATGGATAAGACGTTTTATCGAAATAAAACTTCAATGAAGAACTCAATTTTGAACTCAATCGTGAATTACTTTTATTTTGTTGATGGTACCAGAATTTTAATTTTTGCAACGACTACTGTTTACACCCAAATTAATATTTTACTAGACAGTAATTGTTTTAGTGAATATTAGTTAAATTTATGGTCCACGTCATACCGGCGAGCCCGAAATAATGAGTTTACAAGTGATGGCCCGCCAGAAAGTCATGCGAGCTGGACAGTCCGCGTACGAATGGACTCCGCATAATGGACTTCGCGTACAAGAAGAATTTAATTGTTGGGGGAACATCTCGCCCCGGCTTGGAACACTTCGCCTTGACTTAGCATCGCACCCGACTTGTATATACAAGAGCACGTGCATGGCTTGTGGTTCTTTGATCACATGAGCATCTTGACAGCATCTCGCCTGCTCACCTTGGCTTGGAAAAGAATCCCGCCAGCATTCTGAATAAAGGCATAGTTATCCTTAATTGCATGGATAAGGGTATGTTGCACTTGGATGTGGTATAGCGGGACAGAAGCAATACTTATCCTATATACATGCGAAGAGGTTGCATGCGAGATGGTTGGCGGGCGAGCTGGGCCAAGGGACGCGAGGTTGCATGCGAAGAAGTTTGTATGCGAAGGCAGTTCGCGTGAAAGAAGGAGAGAGGTGGGCTCCGCTTGGTGGTATATGTATATATGCATATATATCAATTGAGAGAGCTAGCAAGGAAAGAGGCGGACTCCGCCTACAATACCTCTGTTGGATAAGAAGCAATATATATCCTTAGTTAAGCATGATTGCATGGGGAGGGGTTCATTAAGAATCCTTATCTTTATTCAAGCATGTTTGCATGGGGAGCTCACATCCACATCTTCATGAGTTTGGTTGTCTTGGTGGTTAAGGACTCTACTCCTTAATTGTATTTGCATGGGTGAACAGTGGTGCACGTCTAGGTCTTCATGAGATGTTCTACTCTTCTACGTAAAAGCAATCACATCACGAAGTGATTTACATCGCCTACACCACATTTATCGTTGAAGACTCCTACAAGTCTTTGACATGCTTTGGGCCAATACCTGTGGCCCTAAGTAATTCTATATAAAGAAGCTCTACGGCTTACAGAAAGAACGAAACAACACAATTACTCAAATACAACAACAAAACAACTTTCAACCTTGTTGAAATTCTCGACCTAGTCGAACCTCAGACGCTCCCCGGAGCTTTCCTTTCGTTTCCCCGTACGCTCTCCGGAGCTTTCTCTTTGTTTTTTCCTCTCCTTCCTAATTGAAGCTCTGCTCGATTCTACGTCGAGTATAGATATTGTGACGCTCAGGCGGACTACTGTAAGTCCTTGCCCAGTACGCAAGGCGAATCTGAAGAACCCTGCGGTGGAGTTGGTGCTCTCTCCATCCTCAGTCACTTGATTAGAAGCAGAAGGCTAAGCGCACCCCGCTACTACAACCACTACATTCCGCGTCCGCGCGGTGGCACGCCCGCAACAACTAAAAGAGACTTTGCACGCCCAGACTTACTGGTGGGGCCAAAACAACTACAACATGTCATAATTTAAATGTGACATATGTGTTTTGGCCACGTCCTCAGCTGGGAGCGGAGGTGATCAGCGAACAAAGAGAAAGGAGCTTCTTTGTCCCACTGGGCGTGCCAATGTTTTGGCCCACGTCCTTAGCAGGGGTAATGAGGAGATTGTGCTTCCAAAAGTAAAACAATGTGTGCGGGGCGTGCCACCTCGCTGACGAGGAAAGGGAACGGTGCGCGTTCTTGACTTCTAACCAGGCGAAAGAGAGCTCCGGTGCCACCTCGCGGGCGAGGAATTTACGAGCAAAATCTTCTTGTCACCTGTGAATCGATACTCACTATTAGAGCGAGCAGAGCAACAAAGGAAAATCGGAGACGAGTCCTGACGGGCTCTGAGATCTAAGGCAGGGTGCGCTTAGAACGTTAGGGTTTTCGAGGACGCTCGAAGGTTTGTACTGACTGTTTGTCTGTTTGAGAGAGTTGTTGTGTAATTGATTGATTGTGTGTAGTCGTTGAGTCGTTGCTTCAGCAGGGAAGCGGCAATGAAGCTCCTGGGAGCGTAGGTGATTCGACTGGGTCGAGGGTTTCAACAAGGTTGAAGGTTGTATTTGTGTTTGATTGATTGATTGATTGTAGAGCCTTTCTGTAAGCCGTGGAGCTTCTTTATATAGAATTACTTAGGGCCACAGGTATTGGCCTAAAGCATGTCAAAGACTTGTAGGAGTCTTCAACGTTGAGATTGCATCGTAGGCAGTCCTTATCAACTCTTTGTCGTTGCTCTTCTTGAAGGTAATAGAGTTGGTTTAGAATACATTCTTCTCACGGACGTATGCATGGATCACACATAGCTTAGGATGGTTGCATCCTCACTTGATTACTCCCCTCCATGCACTAATAGCAAAGTGATATATGCAGATATATACTCATCTATATGTATATAGATAGGATAATCCTTCATGTCCAGGACTCCTAGGTGAAGTCTCTGCTCCGCATATGTATGGACTTCTAGGGAAGCCTCCTCCACCAAGCAATTAAACAGTTGACCGGTTAACTTGGATAACCCCCTTTGCAATTAAACATGTCTAAACGTGAAGTCCTTCCAGCTCGCATGTATCTCGAGCTTGCCTCATTGTTTTGCATTCCAGGCGGGGTCTGCCTCTTTTCCTTCTTTCACGCTAATTCTCTTCTTATTTCCTGGCAAGCATCTCGCCCCGCCTTATACTTCGCATGCAAATAGACTCCTTGTTGAATGCAATTAAGGATGCAGCTAGCTAGCCTTCTTATCCTTCTGTTCCGCAAACTTGATAATGAGTAATTATCAAATGAGCAAAGCTGGCTACTTGATAACTATCACGTCCAATATATATACATCCTATGCAAACTTTGTCTGTAGCATGCGAACTCCGCACTTCCACATGCGAGCCGTATCTTATGCAATTAGAGAATCATACGGAGCCAATGTTGTTCAGTTCTACATTTGTATGCGGACTCTCTTCCTTTGTTTCTTGGCGAAGGCATCTCGCTTCGCGGAACCGAACACAACTCAAGGAGAAGCCTCCTTAATTATACATGCTTCTTTGTATCACACATCTTCTCATACGTCCAACTTGCTTGATATTGCAAGCGAGGCAACCCGCTTTTAAACCCAACATTATTCGGGCTCGCCGGTGTGGACCATGAATTTAATTAACATTCACATAGACAATTACTATCCAGTAAAATATTAATTTGGGTGTAAACAATATGCGTGTGGCATGTTTCTTTTGGCTATAATAGTGACCGTAAGTTGCTTAAGTACTGCTGCAAATGAATTCGAGAAGTTCAACACTGGGTTGTGACAAAAATTTGAAGTCCAGATATGATCTATAAGATAGAGGTATAATTCGGTACCAAGTGATATTTTCCCTTACATTATGCTTTTATTGTAGTTAGCCTTTTGGGTGATGGTTGGGGAATGGGACTTCGCATTACTAGCGACATTGGTGGAACTTATTCGAGATGATTTAGAGCAAGTTCAACAAATTCCTTAAATTATTTGATTTTCTTTATTTTGGGAAATATGAGGTCATTTTCTACTCCAACAGTTTTCTTATCTCATTCACTAAAATAAGCAAAGAGATGAAAGAGAAGCTTTGCTTCCCTATATTTACAAATTCCCTAAAAATATTTAGAGAAAGAAAAATTGAATGTTGCATATTCTTCAAGGCTTAAAAATAAGAAAGAAAACATTATTTATTCTAAAAAATAAACTTTTAAATTTTTATACTTATTATTATATTATAATAAATGAGGATTGTTGTTGTAATAAATATTTGAATATTTAAAATAGGAAAACTGTTAGATTTAGTATATAAATTTTTTAGAGATTTTGAGTTTTGCTTCCCTATTATGTAGAAAATATAAAGAAGCTGTTGGACTTACTCTTAGAGACTTTTATAGTTGAATTCAACAACAAATTAATACCGGTAAGTAGTTTTGAGCAGCTAGGGCTATGCAGGTTGGATTATAGCAAGGCTCTTCTGGTTATAGCACTTGCAACAAGCTATATATAGTGTGTACATGTTCATCAAGTTCTTTGGTTAATACTAGGCTGGAGGAAGCTTCTTGATCCAAGTCTGCGATACGGTGGCTGAGCCTTTTCTTGCAGCTAAGATGAAAAGCCTCTCATATAAAGTTTTCCGATGATGGATATGTCGACGTTTGTGCCACTAACCACATTACTATGGAAGTTTCAGAATAAGGAAAATTCTAACATATCATATGATATACAATTAGACACATCCACTTCAGGATAGAGGATGAAGTTGGAAAGCAAGAGGAACTAGAAAAAGATGGATTGTGGTGATGATGGGGTTTTAATATATAACGTGACATGACATGGCGTGGCTTGCCTCCTTGGGCGTGTCATGACATTGCGTGGCTCGCCTCCTTCATCTTAAGTAGAGACCTTATACCAAGCCCTATTCGCTTGAAGCATACCTTGAATGTGGATGATACGGGCCTCATATCAAATCTATGTCTGATCTTTGACCTTGGGTCTCTAAGACATACGATAAAAATAGGTTTACATTTTCGGGTATCAACAAACTTCAATTATTGTCGGCGCCTCGGTGAGATTCAAACCTATGTACGAAGGTTTCACACCAAAACTCTTCTTACCAACTCGAACACTTGTAGTGGTTGGAGTACTGAAGCTTTAAAAAAGGGCTTTCCTTCAGCTCACAAGTACTGTGACTTATTAATGAAAGTTTATCAAAATCTTGGCATGATCTACTTGATGATGAGTACCTTTTCGAAAGCCCATAGCAATGTTTATTATCTAGTTTTCTTCGATTTCAACATGTACTCAGAGATTTTGGGTTCTTGGATTCGAGAGGTATTTTTTTTAAAGGCGAAATTCTATATTAAATTCTCAAACATAGGCTAGAGTAGCCACTAATTACCGGCCATTCCGCTACTATGTATAGATAGACTAGTAGTAAAAAATGCTTACAATGGAATGTACAATAGAACTACTCACTAGAAAATCATGCTCACTTATTCCAGGCTCTATACTACAACCAGACAATACGAGGCTGACCAGACAAAATCAAATTTTGTCTTTGCCCTTTAAGTCAGGGTTAGAAGGTGCACCACCATAAAGCAAAGGTGGCGCCATCTCAATAGCCTGCTTCTTCGGTTTGATTCGGAAGGCCTTGAGTTCTTATTTTCTTGTTAAATGGAAACTAATAAATTGAGTGACCAAGAGAATGAAGAGATGCATGGATTGAACGAAAATTGAAAAGAAACGTGAGGCTAAATTAAACAAAATTGCTCAAAGAGGTGTGCCCTAAAAACAGCACCTTCGAGCATCTTAGCCTGAAAAACAAATAGCTATTAATCTTATTCACCAAACCAAAGTCGATCATCGATCAAAAGCCATGAACATGTCATTCCCAAAGCTCACCAGTCTGCCATGGGGATCCCATCTGCCTTTGGATGCCTCTCCGCATTGTAAGGCAAGATGACAGCTTCGCACTGAGCATTAACAAAACGGTTCAACCTCCCCTCACTCACACCAAAAGCAGCTGCAAGTTCCGGACCTCTTAGAGCTTCAAGCACCGAGGTAGAACCGGCCAAAAATTGTGGATGGTTCGGCTGCGATGAGGTAGTGAACCCAAAAATATGAAGTTGCTCGTTGTTTGAAGCCACTTGGACAAATGGGAAGTATCTCGGCACCCAGAACACACTCCCTGGCTTTAGGTTTGCCTTCATTGCCAAGGTTCCATTTGGAAACACAATCTGCAGATGTCCTGAGCCTCTTAGAACGACGCCGTATTCTGTTGCCGTTGGATTCACATGTGGTGCCAACATCGATCCTGCCTTAAGATTCACAAGGTAAACGCCAATGCCGGAGCTTTGTAGCGGCGAGTAATCAGATTCATCAACTGACAAGCTCGATCCGTAGTTGTTCTTAAAATCCGGCTTCCTGTTGTAGAGGTTGTAGGCCTCCTGGGCGTGCTCGTGATGATTCTGCTTCCTCTTCTGGTTTTCGATTGTTCCGAATATAGAGGTCAAGAGTTTCCTCCATGGCGACGGTGGGGTATGCTCTTGTTCTTGTGGGAAGTCGACCATTTTCTTTAGTTCTTGTAGTCTGTCCTGCTCTTCCATGCTTAGAAAATTTTTCCATAGGTTTGATGATTGGGAATTATTTAGAGATACAATTGGACCCTGGTGTTGCCTTGACAAAATATGCCTTAATTCTGAAGCTGAGACCTGAAATGGACAGAAATTAATCCTCAGTATGTCTGCATTATTACGGTACGCATCTCTTAAAATTTGTTGTCAGATCTGTAAATGAGTGTATCATGTACATAGAGGTACTGTAAAATTTCCTCGCATTTCTAATGATCATTATTGTTAGAAATTTGGGATTGTCATTTTAATGTCGAAGTCATTGATATGCTTACGTTAAATGCACTTGTGAGTACTCCAGAATCGAACCCAGCAAGGACAGATTTTGGGTAGTTTCCTCCACCAATGAAGAAATTCTGCATAGGTAAAAACCAATGAAACTAGGTTAGTTAGAGACTCATGCATGGACCTATGTAACAGAAGGTACTAGTCAGGTTTGATAACTAGGATAGACCTAATGAATCAAAAAGTTAGATTTATCAAGATCACGAAATGATTAGTGTTACCTCCAAAGTACCCATTCTCAAACCCTCGGATGTGTCAATGCTGAGAATGAGCTCAAGTCTGTGGCCCTCCTCAACATTCTGCAAGTAAAATGTTGAACCAGCTGGGATTCTGTACAAATCCCCAGCCTTCAATTGCCTCTCTCCGAGTTCATGATGGTGTACGAGTCCCACATTTGCTCGCCCTGGAACAAAATTATAATGAGAATTCCATTGTGGCCTAATAGTTAATAGAATATAAGATCATCTATGCATGACTTGTAAATATGCATAAGCACAAGAACAACACCGGTACCGGAATTTGAAGATGCATGAGAAAAATATAGTAATATACCTGTGTGGACAAAGAGGACCAGACTGGAGTCAAGGTACTGAGGGATGAAAAGAGAGTTAGGTTCCATGGAGAGAAACCCAACATTGATATGCCTATGAACCATTCTCCCACCTACACTTCTCACCACCCTCATTTCCCCAGCTTCAGTTCTCAGCAGTAGTCTAGATCGTTGCAAAAGGAACCAATGGTGATGCCCTCTGTGTTGCACATCCCAATCTTCTTCTCTCTGATCCCAGTCCTCGTCTTGGTGATGATCGAAGTTCATAGACATTGCCATGACTCCAAAGCACATGACAACTACAATAACCAGGAGGCTCATCATCACTCTCTTTCCCATTTTGAATTGATTTGTTGAGTTCTTCTCAGTAATACTCTGATGAGTTTGTGTGAAGTGGTGGGATGGGGTGTGGGTTTAAATAGAGGGGACCGGAAGAGTTAAAGTGAGAAGTGTTATGCCATGTGTGCAGAGAAAGGTTCCAACACCGATCTAGAGAGAAATACTCTTCAGGAAGATTGAAATCTTAGAATAGCCTACCGATATTACTGCTAAAACTTGGTCTAACCAAGACTAATTTTCCTTATTGCACAAATATTTACATGCAATATATATATATATATATATATATATATATATATATATAGACACACACATTAATACTTCATGGAAAATTCTACGGCATCTATATATACATGTATGTGATACCCATGTTACAAATGTGAAAATATATTTATAATTAAAATAGTAATATTCAGTCGTATTGTTTGTTCTTATTCAAATAATTGTAAATCCAAATGTACAACCATGTTACAAATTTTTGAACAAATTATTCTCAATGTTGTAATTTTGTTTAACTTTATGTAAAGAATGTAAATAAATATGATACTATTGTTCTCATCAATGTTATAATTTGATTCATAAAAATTATAATTTTTGTTTAGTTACATATAAAATAAAAGTAGATATACATTCAAGTACCATACTTTGTTTCATTCATTAATTAGTGCATATTCAAGGAAATCAAAGTACCAAATAAATGCAAATAATATGTGTTGAATAGTTTCCGTCATATCGAAAAGAGTGTTCATAAATATATTAAGTAGATTTAACATTAGGTCATATACCAATATATATTCCATCTTGGGCTATTGAGATAATTTATGTAGTCTGGGCCATTGAGTTGATCTATGTTTAGAACTTCATTTTCATAATTGATATATCATAATTGGGATTGCAGATATAAAGTTGCTTATATAAGGACATAAGGTAACTTATATAAGGTTTGCGCATGGGTGGTTGCTTGCCTGGCATTGCAGATACTTTTAAAGGGTTCGATCTCGAGCTCATGGCTGCCCAGTTAGGTATTATGATCATGATTTGGCTCGGGTCTTTCTTTTTGTTTGTTTATCCTAGGGGTCATCATTTGGCCCGTTAGCCCGAAGGTCCAAGACCGGCCCGGTCTGTAGAAAAGCCCATCTCGGCCCGGCCCATAGGACATAAGGCCGAGTTAGGATAGAGGTTCAAAGCCTCGGCCCGGCCTAGCTACGGCCCGACCCATTACATGCCCATCAAATCCCACCCGGCCCGGCCCTAAAAAGCTCGCTCAAAAGCCCGATCAATTGTTTTATAAATATTTTTGTGGAGTTATTAGTTATATATGTGAACTAATTAATGCATTAAGTCATATTTTATTTTGATTTTTTTATTACATTTAGTTCGATCATTAATAAATCTTAACTTTTTTATTTGATAAAATTCTATTAGATATATGTATATAATAGGCTCGGCCCATCTAAAAAGCCCGGCCCAACCCAACCCTAATAAACCCGTAAGGCCCGGGCCCGTGGGCGGCCCCATGGGCTTTGAATTTTTTGAAAAGCCCGGTCTAACCCGGCCCTAAAGTTTTTTGAATAGTCCGGTCTGGCCCGGCTCGGCCCGCGCCCGTAGGGCCTTTGTAGGGTTAGGACGGGCAGGCTTTTTGACGATCCCTAGTTTATCCAGGTTCACTGAGGTGATTAATCAGTAGTGGCAAACAAGATATGCAGGCCTAGACCTGCGATTTTTAGACTTAAATTGAACTCAAAGTTAGACTTCGATCAAATAGTAGTGTGCATTTAGGTTATAGATATAAAGATTTTCAAAATTGAAGCTATAAACTTAAAATCTGACAACAAGCAACATGCAATATCCATTTTTTTCTTGAAATATAATTAAATATTAAATTGAAAATGTACTAATAGCATGGACTTTACCTTTATTTTCTTCTTCTTTCGTTTTGCGTGGGTCTTGGATCCGAATTGGGATGGTTTCAAGTCATTTTCAAGCAAGTAATTCGGAATGGTTTCAAGTCATTTTCAAGCAAGTACCGAAGGCCAAGTAAAGCAGTGAGGAATATTTTGATAGCAACTCCATAGTGGAGTAGCCCCATCATTTCATATTCTTGAAATGGACGTACAGTGTCGACGTTTCCGATTCGGATTGCATTGCATTACTACCAATTCTTTTTCACTCTTCATTATCGAAAGGTATTGTCATGCAGATGAAATATCTAAACTAGAATGCTATATATAAAGCATTGTATGATGTTTGAACATGGAAAAGGTGTGAGAAAGAAGAAGCAAATAATGAGTGGTGGGAAGAAGAAATCAGAAATGTGAAATGTGATGCAATAGGGAATCAGCAAATGTTAGACTCAATCTCTGTTAAGCATTCAAGTTGCAAAGTTAGTTCGTGACATGAACTCTATGATTGATCAATTCTGTTGAAGAAATGCTACATATAGCTGGAAAAGTATTGTATGATTGGAAAATGTGTAAACAAAGAAAAACAAGTAATGATGAGTGGTGGCAAATAGCGCAAGTTAGTTTGCGAGTTGCGACATGAACTCTACTCAAGAAAGTATATTTTCAAATATCGTATCATAATAGGATTGAACTCATCGTAAGTTTTATGAAAAGAAAGTACACGGTGTATATTTATAAGACTCTTATTAGATGGCCAACTTGCCTATTAGGTATACCGTATACGTAGGCATATAACCACAGAGGGATGGGTATGAGGAAGAGGAAAGGTGCACGCATGTATATAGAATAAGGCACAGTCTACTAGTAATGCATGGAAGAATTAGTTTGTAATTCACAATGTGACATGTACACAGGCATGAAGCATTGGTCAATGGGCATTGGAAGTAGGCAATGTTATAACATGAACCCAAACCTTGAAATTGAAATTGAGACTGAAATTGGTGGTCCTCTTAAACCCACGAACAAATGCCATAACCCGCCACTCTTACGTCCAAAGTGGAGCTGCCCCTAAAACCTAAGGAAGCAACCTACTAATTGAGTTGTATTATTTTCCAAACCATGACAAACCATAGAATACTTCAAACTGATTTGTGGATGGTAAAGAAATAAATAAGAAATCAGATTAAGAAGAAGAAATCCAAACCAACCATGATTCTTTTTCTTTCTTAAAATCTTATTGGTCAGCAAATCTAGAAAAGGAAAATAAAAGTAAATTAGGTCAAATCAACCTCTACACTCTACAGTCCAACTATATGGTAAACTCCGTTACTCAATGACAGTAAGAAACGTATCTATAAATATACATACCATATATGTATTCTTACATATATATCAGATGCATACTAGTCATACTGATGATTCATGTATCAAGGTCCCCCTACCATAGGAATCTTGCGGGACCGTTCTGAATCTGATATTCAGAATTTCAGAGATAAGAGCTTGGTTTAGATTATCCTCTAAACTTATATAAACACCCCCATTTAAGATAAAATTTGTGCAGTAGTACTGTAATCCTATATCAAAACACACCAATGAAGCCAGCTTTCTTCTTCATCGTCTCTCTTCTTCTCCTTCCTCTCTTGGCCTCGTGCTCGGAGCAAAAGGTTCATATATACATATTCTTCTGCTTATGGAGATTCGGGTTTTTTTCGTTTTCTATAGGCTCTGATTATCTCGGTGTGTGTGTGTGTACGGTTTATCATGTATAGGTTTACCTAGTGTATTTTGGAGAGCACGGTGGAGAGAAAGCACTGCATGAAATAGAGGGCATCCACCACTCCTATTTGCTCTCTGTGAAAGAAAGTGAGGAACATGCCAGAGCTTCACTGCTTTACAGTTACAAGCACAGCATCAATGGCTTTGCAGCAGTTCTCACTGAGGATGAAGCTTCCAAGTTATCTGTTAAAGTAATCCATCAATAGCTTCTTCTTCTTCTTCTTCTCCTCCTTTTCTGTGCTTTTCTAATAGTTGCAGAATGGTGGCTATTTATGAACAGAACTGGAAGAAGTTGTATCAGTGTGGCCGAGCCACCCAAAGAAGTACACCATTCACACAACAAGGTCATGGGAGTTGTGGGGATGGAAGAAGGGGAAGAGGGGAATTACAGGAAGAACAACCAGATGGGAGGAGACTTCTTATCCAAAGCCGGGTCTGGCAAGAACAACATTGTTGGAGTCCTTGATAGTGGTATGTAATAAACAAAACCATATACTTCACTCCAAATGAGTACTACTACTCTTTCACATGTGATGCCATCCTTCCATTTTTGTATTTTATGTATAGGTTTTGTATTTTATGCATGTACAAAGTGACATTACTGGATGATTCGTTTTTTGTGTTTCTAGGATGGATTCTAACTTAGCTTTATGTGTTATAAACTCTATTTCTTGGCAGAAAACGAGTTAAATTTGACGAAATTGGACACACATAAATTTATTTTAGAGCAAAACATAACTATACGACTATAATTCATATCAATAATCTAACAACATAATCCGGATATAAGTTCGTATAACTTTACATTATGTCTTTAGAAGTATCACTGCATGCGTGTATACTGCATGTGATCTGATGATATAGTTGGTGTTATACATGTATGCTTGCAGGTGTCTGGCCAGAATCAAAGAGCTTCAGTGATGTAGGGATGGGGCCTATTCCAAAATCATGGAAGGGAATCTGCCTAACTGGAGTCGGCTTTAATTCATTCCACTGCAATCGGTAACCTACTTTAAATCTTTTTAATTCTTAGTTTTTTTATACGAAACAAATAAACACTAAATGGAAAACCCTCTCAGATAACCTGAGTTTACATCATCAAATAAAGGAACTCTAGAATTCTTAGTCTTCTTTTATCTATTTACTTTCTTAAATTTCTATATCAACTATAAAATCTCACTCCACATCTTTCAGTTCTTAATCTCTTTCCTTTCTTAGTTATATAAAGCCATTTTGCTGTTTTGGAAAACATGTGTGTTGAATTAAGTATATGGTTCTCTAACACAGAGTACTAGCTAGACGATTATGCAGATTCTTATAAACTTCAACTGTATATATAACATTATTTCTTGGGACTATATGGTCTCTCTTCTAATTTGCTAGTTCTTCTCTTGGGCAAATACTAGATCTCCAGCCAGTTTCTGACTTTAGGATTCTAGTGCTAAACAATGTTTGCGCTAGATAGGGCTAGCAAACCCCAACTAGAGGACATGTCACATGAGATAGGCTAACTATAAGGACATGAGGAACCGATGGTAACGTCAAGATCAAAACACCAATATATAGTAGAGCAACCTCCCCAACATGGCATTGCATCTCACTTCCTCTCAATCCCCCAATAGTACTTTATAGAGAAAATTAGACAAAAACCTAAAAAATCAAACCTCTTTTTAAAATAAACCCATGCTCATATTCTATTTTAATTTACACCCAACCCTATTATTGAACCTGCCTTATTTGTTTTATTTTTATTTTTGGAATTTGTATCCCTCTTTTCCTTGACTCTTTTGCCCCCTTCCGTTTTTTTTATTTTTTCTTGAGAAGATTTTTCCCTTCTGATTGAATGAGAAGACATTCCCTAAATGTGGTTCTTGACTTTCTTCTATTTTAAATAGGGTTAGGGTTTAGACTAGGGTTTAGGGGGACAAGAAGCATAGCTCAGTGGTTAGCTGCTTCACCTGCATCCGTTAGGTCGCGGGTTCGAGTCCCCTGGGGGTAAGTGGGGAACCACTATTGATCCTCTTTTTAAAAGAAAAAAAAAGACTAGGGTTTAGGGTTTAGGGATTAGGGATTAGGGTTTAGGGATTAGGGATTAGGGTTTAGGGATTAGGGTTTAGACTAGGGTTTAGGGTTTAGGGATTAGGGTTTAGACTAGGGTTTAGGGTTTGTGGAACCGGGTTTAGGGTTTAGGGTTTAGACTAGGGTTTAGGGTTTGGGCGTAGTCTGTGGAACCAGATTTTCTGCTGTCGGGTAATTATGTTTAATGAGTCGGCCAAACAGCTTGTTAATTGTAATGATTCAGTTGGTGGCATTTCAGCAATTTCCTTCAACAACAAGTTCTATTGTTTAGATAAACAATATTAATATTTTTACTAAATTAACATAATTAATAAGTTGAGTGTATTTCAAAAGAGTATAACATGTGGGTGTAATTTAAAATGGGTATATGATTTTGAGTGTAACATCAAATTCCCCTACTTTATAAGGACCAAAACTGCTTTATACAAGTGCATGCCTTAGAAATACATAGATGATAAGCAGTGTCTGCTTCAAGTTCTCAACACCTTAACGTCAAGATCAAAACACCAATATATAGTAGAGCAACCTCCCCAACATGGCATTGCATCTCACATAACTTCCTCATGAGTTCCTCTCAATCCCCCAATAGTACTTTCTAAGGACCAAAACTGCTTTCTACAAGTGCATGCCTTAGAAGTACATAGATGATAAGCAGTGTCTGCTTCAAGTTCTCACCACCTTGACAAAACTGCTTTGAGATGTAGAAGAAATTTGATATTTCAAAATGCTTTGAAAATTGAAAGTAAGATTGAGGGATGAAATTTTTTATAGAACCTCAGAATCTAGTGCAGTGAGCTATATATGCAAACATAAAACTGCTTACTAATTCAACTACATATCAGTATAACAGATTCTAAATCTAAGTCTCATCCATGTGAGATCGGAACCTTGGGGTATACAACTTATCGAAAGAAGAACTGTCAGTCTGGGGAACCTAAATGAACTCAGGCCGGATGACCTAGAGATGTTTATGTATCAACAATTCAAGACTGGTTCGTTTAAATTATTTATCTCGATAAGAAAACGAGCTAGGGTTTGATTGATACTGTTCAAAATTGACTGAACCAATAAGAAAAAAAACAAAGTATTGTACAAAATTGACTTGCATGATTGTCCTACATAATTTGTTATCTTATGAATGGCTGCTAATGGACGGCTGCTATGGTTGTGATAATCGAGTCGACTGAAACGTAGAGTTGTATTTGTGACACTCCATCGATGATATCCCAAGATGAAGCTTGTCTATTCCAATCAAACAAAGTAACAAACCCAGTTGTAGGTGATCCATCTATTTTTCTATTTGTTGCTTGGCTTCTTCTGGTTTCTCATCTTGTGAATCTACACCAGCCATTTGAAATAATGCAACAGCTTTGAAATAATGCAACTCTTGTGAACTTCAATATGGTCTTTCTCTCGTGCCCTCTCTACGTGCACTAGCCATCTGAAATATAATGCTACAGCCATTCGAAATAATGCAACATTTCTTAATCTTCTGCTTCCTATTATTCTATTCATGTCTCTGATGCAGCCTTCTCAATTATTTTTCTTTTCAGAGAGCCCTAAAATCTTATTGGGTGTGTGGCTGCTGAGCTTCATATGGTGCCCTATTACTTGGGTAACGCTTACTATTTAGTACCTAATAAAAGTGAGAAACCCATTAGTGATAATCCCCAACTCATTTGGTGCCCTAGCCAGGGGAACTCGTTTGTTAGTACTCAATTGCAACTTACCTGCCTAAGTTAGGCAAACTCGACCACTGGTACCTATGAAAAACTCATCAGTTCCTAAAAACGAAATCTTCAAGTCATTTAGTATCGAAGAAAATCTATTTTAGTTCCTAATACAAATCATAATATATCATGTTTGCTATATAGAACTTAGACACTGGCTTATGGCAGGGCAGTTCTCACTTCTCAGTGAATATCTATGGAGCAACTCAGTAAATTGATCGACTTGATTTTCTGAAGAACTATCTAAACTTTAATTACTGCTTCCTTGGAAAAGAGTTATATTCTTGTAATGAAGGTTCTATATTAGGGTTTTCTATTCTCTTACTGTACGACTGTACGAGTTTGTGATGATTGTTTCTTTGAACATGTAGGAAGCTGATAGGAGCTCGTTACTACCTCAAAGGGTTTGAGCAATACTACGGTCCCCTAAATGTCTCAGAGGATTCAAGATCACCCCGTGACATGGATGGCCATGGAACACATACTAGCTCGACCGTGGCAGGCCGAGTCGTTCCCAATGCCTCAGCTTTAGGCGGGTTTGCTCGTGGCTATGCCTCCGGGGGAGCCCCATTGGCACACATTGCCGTTTACAAGGTGTGCTGGGCTATACCAGGCCAATCCAAGGCTGAAGGGAACACATGCTTTGAGGAGGACATGTTTGCAGCCATGGATGACGCCATAGCGGGTGGTGTGGAGATGTGATGAGCCTATCAATTGGAACATCTCAACCTGTGAAATTCACCGAGGGCGGTATTGCTCTTGGAGCATTGCATGCCGCCAAGAAGAACATTGTGGTGGCTTGTAGTGCAGGCAACTCAGGGCCTTCCCCGTCTACTTAATCAAACACAGCTCCATGGATATTCACTGTTGGTGCCAGCAGCTTGGACCGAACATTTTTGTCACCTGTTGTGCTTGGAAATGGCTTGAGTATTGAGGTACATTACCACTTTGTCAATGTTACAAACTGTACGTATGATTTATGATAAGTTTGATGATAGCTAAAATTTCATTTTAGTGATCATATATACCAATTAATAATTTGG
Source organism: Fragaria x ananassa (assembly GCA_034370585.1). Classification (NCBI taxonomy): domain Eukaryota; kingdom Viridiplantae; phylum Streptophyta; class Magnoliopsida; order Rosales; family Rosaceae; genus Fragaria; species Fragaria x ananassa. The sequence continues at coordinate 22,670,188 of CP139764.1, forward strand.
ATTCACTGTGATAAACAAATTAACAAAAAGGTGGAATAATGGGGTGACAAAACAAAAATGGTAATTTTAAAATGCTTGTTGGTTAATTCTTTTGATTGAATCGGTATTTCAGGGAGAAACAGTGACCCCAAGCAAGTTGGAAGAGAATAAGAAGTACCCTTTAGTATATGCAGGGGATGTTGTTAACCCTGGTGTAGCCCAAAATCTAACAGGGTAAGATGTATTCACTTTGGGATTTAGTCTCATCTCTCTAAAGATCAGTGGTACTTGATCACTGGTTATATCCATAATCAATGCCTAGTATAACTCAATGTGGCCGGCATGCAGACAATGCCTTGCAGGCTCTCTTTCACCTGAGAAAGTTAAGGGAAAGATAGTGTTCTGCTTGAGAGGTGCTGGGATGAGAGTTTCAAAAGGCCTGGAAGTGAAAAGAGCGGGCGGTGTTGGTTTTATCTTAGGTAACAGCAAAGCAAATGGCGATGAAATCTCGGTTGATCCTCATGCTCTTCCTGCCACTGCAGTGACATATAGCAACGCCAATAGGATCATGGAATACATCAACTCTACCAAAAATCCAGAGGCATACAAAGCCAGCTCCATACATGACTGCTTTCACTAGTAGAGGCCCAAGTGTGATTGACCCTAACATTCTCAAGGTATGTTTTCACTCAATATATTTATTGCAAGACTGTCAATTCGTAAATGGAGATTCAACGAAGTTTACTTGTATGAGAATTTAGGTACGTACTAAATGGCGTCGAAACTTTGCCTCTTTTGTTTTATCTCTATGCAGCCTGATATCACAGCTCCTGGACTGAAGATATTGGCAGCGTGGACTGAGGCTGAAGCCCCTATCAAGTTGGCAATGGATCACCGAGTGGCTCAGTATACAATTGAGTCTGGAACTTCAATGTCTTGCCCTCACATTGCTGCGGCAGCGGCACTTCTCAAAGCCATCCACCCTACTTGGAGCAGTGCTGCCATAAAATCTGCTCTAATGACTACAGGTAAATATGTAAATGGTTGCATTTTAATCTGCTTGATCTAATGACTAATTAGAGTCATAAAATTGATAATTTAATATCTTCTGTATACTGTATGCTTAAAGCAATACATTACATTACAAATCTTCTATGGCCTACGACATGACATGCTAGAATTTTCATTTTTGTGCTGCAGATTCAAACAAGAGTCCATCTAATCATGTATCCATTTTTCCTCAAGAGATAATATATTTCACTTATCATACATTGAAATTTTGTTTTCCCTGCAGCCGGGATGAAAAACAACCTAGACAAGCCGTTGAACGATGAATCAGGCAATTCTGCAACTCCCTTTGCATATGGTGCTGGCCACTTTCGACCCACCAAGGCAGCAGACCCTGGCCTTGTGTACGATGCTTCCTACAAAGACTATCTTCTCTACTTCTGCAGTATCAGCGTCAAGAATCGCCAAAGACTTGAACCTCGCGGACCCCTAAGTCTAGCAAGATCTCCAGTCCGATGATTAGTGCCTCGTACTCCGCCTGGTTATTCGTACATTTGAAGTCCAGTTGGAAAGAGTAAGAGAAACGATAGCCTGCAGGGTTCTCAATGGCGATTTAGGCACATGCGGCAAGTTCAGTACGTGATCCATCAAAGTAAAGAGTCCATGGAGTCAGGGAAATGTCAGCAAATTCTAGCTCGCAGAATGCTATTAACTCGGTTGGTGGGTGATGAGCGAGGAAGTCCGCTATGGCCTGTCTCTTGACTGCTTTTTGAGGAACATATTTCAAGGAGAACTCGGACAAAGCCAATATCCATTTGCCTATGCGTCCGTGTAGAATAGGGCAGGAAAGCATGTATTTGACAAGGTCAGACTGAGCGATCACCACCGTGGTAAAGGCCAGCATGTAGTGACGGAGCTTGCAACCTGCAAAGAATAGGGCGAGACACAACTTCTCCATTGGAGAGTAGCACGTCTCACAATTAGTTAACACCCTGCTAAGATAGTAAACGACGTGCTAAGATAGTAAACGGCGTGCCAAGAGTCCGCCAATAGATAAATCAGCAACGACGATATAGAGTTTATGCGGAACGCCAGGGCGAGGGGGAACCAATACCGGCGGGTTCGCCAGCTAGTCCTTGATACGATCAAAAGCCTCTTGGTGCTATGTCTCCCATTCGAACTCGATTGCCCCCTGGAGCTTTAGGAGGGATGAAAAAGGTTGAACCTTCCCTGCCACGTTTGAAATGAAACGACGGAGAAAGTTGATTCGCCCGATCAGTTGTTGGAGCTCCTTCTTAGTTGTAGGAGGTGAGGCGTTTATTACCGCCTGCGCCTTGTCTTTACGGATCTCGATGCCCCTTTGATGGACTAGAAAGCCTAGTAATTCACCTGCTTCCACGAAGAATACACATTTGGCGGAGTTCATCTTCAGGTTATGTCGTCGCATCCGCATAAAAACCTGTCAGAGGTCTTCGACGTGCGTCGCCCGCATTTTGGTTTTGACCACCACGTCGTCTATGCAGACTTAAATCAATTTGCCCAGGATGTCATGAAAGATGAGGTTCATGGCGTGCTGATATGTTGCCCCCACGTTCTTGAGTCTAAAAGGCATGACAACATATTCAAACGCACCTGCAAACCCCGGGTAGCGGAAGGCGGTCTTGTGGCGATCTTCTTCGGCAACGGGAATCTATTGGTATCCAACGGTTCCATCCATAAAGGATAGCACTTTATGCCCCGCAGCCGCATCAATGAGGTCAGCAATGGGCATAGGGTATATATCCTTAGGCGTTGCGTTGTTAAGATCACAGTAATCAACACAGACACGCATTTTGCCGTTCTTCTTACGGACATGAACTACATTGGATAGCCATTCGTTGTATTTAGCCACACGAATGATACCTGATCGATACATGTTTTCAATCTCCTCGACCGCGATCTGAGTTTCAGTTCGCATGAATCTTCCATCTTGGCGGACTAGACATCTATCAAGATAAATAGGCAGCCGGTGACAGACCAAGTCTAGAGGCAAACCGGGCATTTCTTCGTACTTTTCAGCGAAACAATCCCTATATTCGCGTAGTAAGGCGATGAGTTCTTCTCGTTCTTCCTCCGCCAGTTTAGCACTGATGAAAATAAGGAGGGGCTTCTCTGCAGTCCTGACATCGACTTGTGAGATGGGGTCACGGACTTGAGGTGGTGTGTCTTCCAAGGCGGCGAGAGCTAATTGAATAACTTCCTCCTTGGTGTCGGTATAATCCACTATTTCATCCACGTATTCCATGGTCGTAACCTTATCGTAGGCTTCGCGTTCCGCCCAGTATGAAAAGAGTCTTTCACACAAGGACTCACCAGCCTCGCGTGCTTCTGCTGAGGACGCACTAGACATTAGAGTGTTGAAGAGGATCCGCGATGATGTGAGGACGTTGTAAATTGTCCTTCGCCTGGGTAAGTCCCCATCACGTTAAGTTGGAGGCCGTGACCCCATAAGGGCGACCTTTGGAGTCGATGCCTTGAACACAAGGTTCTAAAACTCGGTCAACTCGGCCGAGTACTCGCCGAGTACTTGGTACTCGGCTAGTCACCGTGGCGATTTTGGCCTACTCAGTGCCTCTAGTCGGCCAGCAGAAAATCGGCCGAGTACTCGGTCCAACTCGGGTCCAACTCGGTCAGCCGAAAAAAAAGAAGAAGAGGCAAACGACGTCGTTTTGAAACCCTAATAACTCGATTTGTCTCTAGTCTCTCGCTCCAGAGGCTCAGTCGCTCATCTCTCGCTCCAGTCGCTCTCAGTCGCCCAGTCGCTCTCCCTCACCTCGCTGGCTCGCCCTCCCCGCCCTCTTCTCTCGCCTAGTCCGCCTCCTCTCGCCCAGTCCGCCTCCTCTCACAAGGATGGATTGTTGATGGTGGTGGTGATGATGTTGTTTCGGATCTTCCTAGTGAAAGGGTTGGAGAGGAATCGGGAGTGGATGGTGGCTTAGAGCCTAGGAGAGGTCCTAGAATCCAAGAAATTAGGGAACTTGATGAGGATGATTTTATATCCGATGATGAAGAGGAAATAGATGACTTGAGTTTTGATTTTGAGTCGGATTCGGAGGGAGTACAAGATGGATATGGAGAAGAAGAATTTGAAGCATAGTTACATATGCTTGGGATTGTTTGCAAGAATTAAATTTGGTTTGCTTTTATTACTTATGTTATTGTAATGGACTAATGGTTGTTTTTATTTTTTAGACATTATTATCTCTTAAATATTGTAATATTTTATGGACTATTTTTATTATTTTAGACATTATATATTAGATTATATGTTTTAAAAATAATAAAAAAAATCTAGAAATTAGAATCTGAGTACTCCCCGAGTACTCGGCCGAGTACTCCTCTACTCGCTACTCACCGGCCGGCCGACCGACTACCGAGTAGCGAGTTTTAGAACCTTGCTTGAACATCTAGCGGGCCCAAGTCAGTGTTGTAATAGCGGGCATCGTTGAAGTTGGCGGAGACGAAAAAAGGACGCGGGTCCTCTTTGATGAGGACTACCTCGCATGTCTTAGTATCCCAAACCATGAGTTCTTGGTGCATAGAGGAAGGCACACAGAAACTTCTATGAATCCAATCGCGGCCTAAAATCATGTTGTAGGATGCGGAGCATTTGACCACGAAGAAGGTATAGACCCATGATGCTGGACCCACCTTGACTCGTAGAAATAACAAGCCAAGAGTTTTAGAGACTTGTCCGGTGAAGTTCTTGACTGTCAAGGACGTGGTTTGGATCATTGAGCGCGGGATATCTAGGAGTCCCATGGTGCGGGTGGTAACGACATTTACCGCGGTTCCGGTATCGACCACGACCTTGTTGACCATAATCCTTTCAACTTCAGCCGAAATGTATAATGGCCTCATGTGAGTGGCCATGTCTAGGGTCGGTGTGGAGAAGGTCAGAGTTGGTACGCGTGTGACGTTGCTTGTAGCCTCCAATGGTGGAGCATTCGCGGGTTCCCCTAGGACTTGACCCATCTCGCTGCTGCAAGGCGGGGACATGTCGCAAACATTGTTGCTACTGTCTGGAATATCTGCCGCATTGCATGTTGTGTTCGGCGGAAGAGCATATCTCTCAGATATGAAAAACATCATTCCAACCTGAAAAGAGAATTGCTCGCAGACTAGGATCAGCGGAACTTCAACTATCGCACATTCGCCTTCAAGCATTGCGAATGCGCTCTTTGTGGAGTTGACCTCTTCGTTCTCAGGCCATTCAGAGACTTTAAGCACGTTGAAAGTGAATGAATGACTCCTCTTGCCCTTCTTCTTGGTCTTCATCTAAATAAACATGAGGCTCGGAGTGGGCTTCGTTGTCCGGTGAGTTTTCGCTGAGAAGCCGGGCCATCTGCTGGGTGAAGTTAGGGCTAGCAGAAGCACTTTCAGCGACTGGTGGCTCCTCAGTCTCTGGATGCCAATGCTGCCACACGAGCTTGGTTGAGGATTGTTTGCCTTCGGCTGTCTGCTCACCCAAGGCTAGAGGAACCTTGGAAGTACCGTCTTCCCTTGTTCTAGGAGAGGCTAAGACTTGTGGTTCCCTCTTGGCCTCCAACTCCGGGTCAGGTTTTGGTAGGAGCCGATGTGAACGTGGTGGTTCCCTCGTTTCTGGTTCCTAGCGAAGAAGTTCCTGTGGCCGTGATGACCAAGGAAACTCGCGCTTTGGTTCAGGCTCCGAGGTAGCGAACAGTCTTCGCTTTACTGGAGGAGGCGGTTCTCTTCTTTGTTCAGTCCCTGGCGAGTGCCTAAGCCTTGGTAAGTTAGTGGTTCCCTTCTTTGGTCAGACTCTGGTGATGGCCTTCCCCGAGAAGGCTGTGGATCCCTTCTCCTTTCTAGCTCTGGAGATGGTCTTTTCCTTGAAGGGTGGAGATCCTGCCTTAGTGGTACGGTGAGGCGACAGAAAACACTTGCCTTTGGGGCAGGGTCATCTGCTACCTGCGCACACACCCGTGGAGGCGTGACAGGTGGTCTTTGGAGTATAATTCGCAGGCCTTCAGCTTCTCTCCACATCCTTTCAGGTGTTTGTGCAAGCTGCAAGGGACGGATGACGCCATTGTCGACAACTCGCAAGGCATGTAGGATGCTGCCATACTTCTTCTGGAGCTTCCATTTCCTAGATTTAGAGATGATAACTGGCTTTCCCCTTTTCTGGGTGTACCATATCCCTTCCTTGATTGCCGATTTGGATGCCGGTGGAATGTAGGGATCGGAAAAGATACCTTGACGAGGGCTTGGAGCCTCATTTTCATGGCATTCGCTGCTGGAATCCGATATGTCCATTTCGCTTGAAGCTGGAGACGAAGGCACTTCCTCTGTCCAATGTGATTGGACGAACGTCTCTTAGCACTTGATCCTCTGTTCCAGCTCTTCGCGAGTCTTGGGACTCATGGGTTGGAAATTCTCAGCGGGGGACGGTTTATCGTCCTGCATGATAGTTTTGCCCTTATCTTTCCTTGAAAGGCAATTGGGCTGCGATCTGGTGACTAGCTGCCTCGCTAGGTCACAATTCCCACTCTGGTTCGCCAGCACGGTATAGTCATTCGCTGGTCTCTTGCAGTTTTGACCTGGTGGTTCACGCGGGCCTGCATTTGGAGAGATATCTAATGTGATCACGCGATGGCCGACACGAGGCCAAGCAATGTCAACAATTGCGATTATAAATCCGCCTTTGTCTTCAAAGCGAATATACTTGAGGTCGAGCCATTCTTGGACTTGTTCGTGAAGTTGGTAACACTCGCGGGTTCTGTGCCCCCAGCTATTATGGAACTTGCAGTGCATGCAGCCCTCTTTGTATTCAATGTAAGGTAAGGACCCAACCACTGTTAGAAGTCCATCATCGATAAGGTCGTCTAGAACCTCATGTGCGAGGTTGACGTTATAGGTGTATTGGTGAGATGGTCGAGCTGTATCAGCATTGTTCTCCTCGTGGCATCTCTTAGATGCTCGACGCGGATTTTCATCCTTTGGGTGGTCAGACAAGTCCAATGTGATTCTTCGCTGGCTTGGCTTTGGCGCGCGACAGCGACTGTTCTCTTCTGGGTTGTCGTTCCAATTCACTTCGACCATACTGACCATGGATGGAAAATGATCCATATCCACCAGAGAGGCCGAACTCCCTGGCTTCTGCAGTTTCAAGGCGCCAGAGTTCAGCCAGGTCTGTAGCTGGTCGCGAAGCTTGACACAGTCTTTGGTGTCGTGATTGTGGACGTTATGGAATGCACAATACTTCTTGTCCTTCAGCTCATCTTTAGATGGGATCTTATGATCCAAGCACACGTACTTCGCCTCGATAAAGTCATTAAAGACAAGATGGGCGTTTTTCGCATCGTACGTGTACAACTCATATTCGAGTTTGGTCCATGCAATAGACTGAATGGTGATTGGCTCGCGAGTCATTTTGAGATTCTTTAGTTTGTGAGCCAATGGCTTCCCAGTCAGTTCGACCGCTCCGACGTCTTCATAGTCCTGTGCGGGCTCCGACTCTTCCTGCCTTTGGTAATAAGGATCGTACATGGAGGATTAGAGGCTTACTGCCCCCACTGTCCTGTTTCTTCCTGGTACCTATGTCCCCTTGGAAGCATTTGTCTTCTCATCCATTTCATTGAGTATAAGCTCATAACTGCCGACCTTGTTGATCAGGTCTTTAGCCTTTGGTAGTGCTCGAGTCCACGGACAGCCAATTTAATGGCTTCCTGCTCAGGTAGGAGGAAGTCACACTTGGCCTGCTGGATTTTGAAACATTGGAGGAAAGAGACTCCTGACTCCATGCTCTGCTAGCTCATCATCTGAGTGAGAGAGTCAAGGCCGACCTCTGGCTCAATGGTACCGTAGGTTTCCCAGAATAAGCTCTCCATGGTGGGCCAATCCGCAATGGACCCTGGCTTGAACTTGGAGTACCAACTGAAAGCCGCTCCGGACAGAGAAGTCCCGAAGAGCTTGAGCTTGAGGATATCATTGCTCCCATACTGGCCGCACAGAACTTTGAAGCGAGCCATATGAGTTGCTGCATCTTCCTTTGTTTCCCCAGAGAAAGTAGTGAAGACAATGTTCTTGAAACCATGGGGAAACAGATATTGTGCCACACTGTCAGGGTAAGGGTCGCGATAATGCAAGTCAGCATCACCTTTTCTGGTCTGCTCCTTGACAATGGATGATATAAGTTGGCGCCAGTCGGCCGCAGCCACCGATGTAGATTTGCCCCCTTCTTCATGGTTGGGCCATGTAGAAAAACTAGCGGCCTGATCAACATTTTTGGGAGTTGGGCTAGAATAAGCAACAAACGGGTCTTCTGGTGTCCCGCTTCCTTGGCGTGGCGCGTTGTTGAATCCCTTGAAAGGAACAGAGGAGCTACGCGGGGGCGGATTCTTTGAGGTGCCTGCCCCTAGCGCGGGCTGTCGGGTCTTCTGAGCCCCGATTTTAGGATTTCCCCTGGCGTGCTTATTTGGCGGGATATACTTAGATGTCCCCTCATTTGTGCTTGCGCCAGTAGGATCTAGGGCAAGATTCTTTGATGCTTGTGCCCTCATCCAATCTTCAACTTCAAGGACCCGTAAGCTTAGCCGGTCCTGTTTCTCCTTGAATTCGTCTAGTTTTTCTAGACTTTTTTCACTTCCAAAGAATGAAGCATTCTGCTGGTCCTGCAGCTTGGTATCGTGGCCATCCAAGAGGCAAGTTTGCTCATCTACTGTCGCGAGAGTGCGAGACAGGATCTCTGCATGTTGCTTCACGGTCTCCGAGTTTTGGTCCAAGTTCGTGTGGATTCGTTGGAGACTACCTTCGACGAGGCCCTCGGTTTCTATGAATTCGCCCGCTAGTTGGCCGTAGTCCTCACTGAGTGTGGTGAGTTTGTCATGGTTGGTCTTCCAGAGGGCTCTGTCTTACTTGACCTGCTCAGTTAAGTCAGTAACGCTTTGTTGAGTGGCCAGACCATCCATTCGACCTTTGAGCTCTGCAAACATCTGGAGGATTTGTTCCATAGGAGGAGCATATCTCATGTCTTGGGTTGATTGTGAGCCTGCCATGGCAGTTTCGCTGAAGTCTGGATTGCCAAATTGAGCGAGAACCTGCTCTTAAGTAAGGGATCGGCAAGCCGCGCTGTTATGGGGCTTATACTGTAATGATATGTGCTTGGGACAAGAAGGTTGATGCTTCCTGTATGGTGTCTCCTCTGATTTCCCTATATTGTTACGCTTGTACTCCCTTGTCCCACTGGGCGTGCCAATGTTTTGGCCACGATCCTCAGCACGCGGAGCAGAGGTGAATAGCGAACAAAGAAAAGGGGGAGTGTTGCGGGCGTGCCACCTAGCGGACGAGAAAAAGGTTGTATGCGAGCTTGACTTCTTGATCAGGTGAAAGAGGGTTTCCAGGTGCCACCTCAGATGAGGAATTTACGAGCACATGGCGGTCGATACTCACGGCGGCGCAAGCAGAGCAATTATAAGGGAGATTATGAGGAATCGGGGTGAGTCCAGGAGGGCTCTGTAACTAAGGCGGCGGTGCACTTAGTTAGGTTTAGGGTTTCGAGGTAGTTCGAAGGGAACTGGGTTGCAGTTTGTTTGTATTTGAGTAATTTTGTTGAGGAGAGCATTCTGTAAACCTTCGAGCCTCTTTATATAGTGGGATCCCGACTTCTGCTAGAAGAAAGAATAATCAGAATCCAAGTCGGACTCTGCAACGTGAAGCATAAAGGCATTATTCCACCCATGCAGACCAATCTTCATGTGACACATGTCTAGTTCGCACACTCCGCATAGGACACTGCTACCGTGTTGCTCAATTATAGACTCCCATGCGAATTAAAATTAGGAGCACTCCTTATCTCGCGGGGTGTCACAGTTCATGTAGAAAACTAATTAATCACGCAAGGCCGCGGACTCCAACCATCTCGCGGGCCAAAAGAAGGTTTTTTAATTAATAAAGGCCACAGGGATTGGCCCAAAACATGTCAAAGACTGGTAAAAAGTCTTCAACTATTAAATAGTGCGCGCGGACTCCGCATGTGTCTACCTCACGAACTCTCTCACGCGAACTAGCGAACCAGTTCACCAGCTCGCTTAGATGCATTCTGCCTCGCCTAAGCGAAGTGCCAAAGTCATTTCGCGCGAACTGTGTGTTCCGCGCGAGCAAGCGAGATCTCCACTCCGCGCGAAGTCATTCCACGCGCGAGCTTTGTTTTGTGCCTGAAGGCGCGCAAGATCTGTAGTCCGCGCTGACCATGTAATTTAGCTTGCGTGCATTTGCCGGCGGGCCATATAATTCAGCTCGCGTGACTTTGCTAGCGGACCATTATTTGTAAACTTAAAGAACTTGGGCTTGCCGAATGTGATTCGGGCCAGGGACGTAACTAATATTGACATAGACATTTTACAGTCCAGTAAAGTATTATTACTTGGACAAAAATACCCTTTGGCTCAAACAAAGTGAATAAATTTTATTTTTTATAAAAAATAATAATTTTGTCGCTTAAGTAAATTTTTCCGTCGTCTAAATCAATCTTAGACAACGAAATACATTTCTAAGTGAATAAATTTTATTTTTTTATAAAAAATAATAATTTCGTCTCCTAAGTAAATTTTTCCGTCGTCTAAATCAATCTTAGACAATGGAATACGTTTCCGTCGCCTAAGTGAATAAATTTTTTTTTTTTTTTTTAAAAAATGAATTCGTCGCCTTAGTAAATTTTCCGTCTCCTAAGTTCCACCTAGGCGACAGAAGTCCGTCGCCTAGGTGGTAACTTAGGAGACAAAATCGTATTCCGTCGTCTAAATTCTACTTAGGTGACGGAATTAAAACAATTTTGTCGCCTAAGAGGTTTTTTCCACTAGTGTATATAGAAGTAGTGCTCAAGTTTGAACGATAACTAGTTCTTGTAAGACAATGATGTTCTATATCTAAGCTCACCTTCATGTATGTCTCAATATTTGGATCAAGAACAATAAATGAGTTTGTATCTTGACAAGCATATATGTCACATTTCTATATATCATAGTATAGAGATATTTTTACGTGATGTTTTAAGACCTGTACATTTCAGGTAAGAGTTACAATATCTACCACATGAGCTTCTGTTGTGGGATGGGGTGATGCCTTGAAAGCACAAAGGAAAGCAAGAGAAGTGCATATATTAGTCATTCATTGAGTTTTGGGAAGCCTTGTAAGACTGAAGCATCACAAAATAACTAGAAACAACTGGTGAGAAGTTCAACTTCATAGCTGATTCGTTTCCAATTGAACTCTATGAAACTAGTGACAAGTTCAACCTACCAAATTTGTGTTTTATTCGATTGCTCAACCTTTTGTTTTTGTAAGATACTACTGGACTTCCACTGATTTTTGGATTTTAAATTATTGGTTGAGTTCTTATTTATTATTATTTCTTTTTTCTTCTCAATTGAGTAGAAAAGTAACGCAAGAGGTTTTAATATGTTGTTTAGCTTAGAGGACATTTAGTGTTGCTTGTTAATGCTTCTATGAGCAAAAAATTTTGGAGCAGTACTTTTGTGAATTTTCTCTGAAAGTTTGTGTTGAGTTAGTATGGAATAATTATGTCATACTTGGGAATAATCACATTTTGACTTTCATCTGTTGTAGCTGGTAGTTTCGCCATTTTTCCCGAGTTATGATCAATGGGCTGGATAATGGGACTTGGTTAAGTACGACCTATTTTTGATGAACACCAATTGATATCGTTTTCATGCAATCTTGATCACATAGGCACCGCACCGTAAACATTTAAAGTGTAATGCACTACTATTCTTTTGGGCGAACCGATTAGTGTCAAATTTATTTAGTCTTCCGAAGCTATATGATTTGGCTAAGGTGACCTGAACCTTTATTTACTGTAAGATTCTGTAAATTATGGGTGGTTGATGAATTTCCATGTAGCACTGGGCAGCTATGTTATGTTCGTAGTTTGGCTAATCACACCGTTCGATAGCATCACGAGGAGATAAAACGGTTATGCTAAAAAATTTACCTATTTTCATCATTGATTGGGCATCGGTCAAATCAGTCAACCCTAAGTTCCTAAACACCCATCAAGAGAAACCAAATTGAAAATAAAAAGATACTCAAATCGAACGGTGTTATAACGAAGTACGTGGCATTATGATTATGTGAGAGTTTTCGGGACGTATTTTGGACACCCGAGCTATATATTATGTTTTTCTAAAGTATACGGTGATTGTTTAGGGACGTCGAGGATATTTTCTAGAATTTTTCATGATGACGAACCTCAAATTTACAGACCTAGTTGTGAAGTGGGTCTCGCGAGTGGTCCATGACATTTTTCGGTGAATTTTTCCACCACTGGAGCTATTTCTATGCATTTTTAAAGTTCTAAAATGGTGAAGAAAAAAAATTAGACTTTAATGACATTGACATATGCGCAGTCCACAACGCGTCACATAAGTTAAATCTCACTATTAAGTTTTTTTTTATATTTAGAAATCTTGCGAAAATGGTAATAAATAACTTGAGTGTTTGAAAAATTCCGCAAAAATTAGTGCGCACTCAGGGTGATGCGCTCTTTCTACCTATGTAAAAATTTTAAGAAAATGATATATGCGTGACGGGGCTGCCTTTAAGGTGGAAGAAGGGTGCATGAGATTGACCAGTTTGACCGACATCGAGACAGTGGCGGATGAGATCTATTGCTTTACCAAGTGCCTATTACGACTGCCCAAATGCTTATTACTCCTTCGTAATCACATTGACGATGTCAAATTTAACGTTTTTTCAATATAGTACATTTTATTCAATACAATATCTAGTAAGCCTACTAGTTGACCGAGACGTTATGTAAAATTGGTGAATTTTTGTCTATAGCTGTATTTAAATATACTGATCACATCAGACGGTCAAGATTGAATTTTTTTAATTTTAGTCATTGGAACCATAACGTGTCTACTAAAGTGGTACAACTTGTATAGTAAGGTTTATGCAAGTGTACACTTTTGTGAAGCAACTATATCTTGCAAATATAATTTTGAAAAATCATTCGTAGGATGTGATAAGTATAGTAAAATACGGCTATGGTAGAAAAATCATATATTTTCGATAACGTTTTGACTCTGATCAAGACGGTCAACCATATTTACGCTTATCCCTATCGTCAAGAGGTTAAATTCCCTAAATTTGTAGATAGGCTACTACATCTCATCTACGTGAAAGTGTGTGTGCGAAAGAATCAATAAAAATATGTCAAGAATGGGTGAGTAATAGCATTTTCATGTAATAAGTAACATTGGTTTAAGGTTGACCGAGTGAATTCAGACTCAAAACGTTATCGAAAATTGGTGAATAAGTCACATCTCATCTATGTGAGAGAGTGTGTGCAAAACAATCAAGATAAATAAGTCAGAAAAGAGTGTAAGTAATATTTAAAGTGTGATAATTAAGTTACATTGATTCGGGTTGACCAAATTTTTAGATGGGCTGTTACATCTCATATAAGTGAGACTGTGTAATCACATTTTCTGATTCACAGATGAGATGAGATTATATTCTGGGCACTGGTTTGGCATGAAGAACTTGATAAAATCACTGGTGTCTATAGTTTGAGACATGCACATATATCTTATCAGTAGTACACATGGAATTCCAAACACAAAATTTCAAGTCAAACAGAATCACTAATGAAGTGCAAAATGGAAACAGTTGCAATGCATATAACACAAGAGTTTCATCACATAACTCTGAACTTAAGAAAATCACTATCTAAATATCAAATAACACAAAATTTCCAGATTAACAGTACACACCTGGAAGTACAATGCCATAAAATTTTAGATCAATAGGAGTTACCAAGCCCTGCTGAAATTCAAAACAACACAATTGCCCCGTGCTACATGAAAATTACATCAACCACCCATAATTTACAGAATTTTACGGTAAATAAAGGTTTAGGTATCTTTAGCCAAATCACAGATTTTAGGAAGACATAATGAATTAGACACTAATCCTTTCGTCCAAAAGAACAGTATTGCCTTACATGTCATCTTTGCGTAACACTGTAAATGTTTATGGTGCACTACTTCGTCTGTGATCAAGATAGCATGACAACTATATCAATTAGTGTTCATCAAAAATTACAATTCTAACAGCACCATCATACATCCCCACTGTGTTGTCGTGTCGACGTGTAACCCCGCAGCGCCGTCGCACTGTCCCACAACGCCGTCACTGCCCTCAGAGTCTAGATATGCAAACAATGAAAGTATGCAACTGCACAAGATGAGGGTATGGAAGATAAGTAAGAGATTTATCAGAAGATCCCATAAACAACAAATAGTAATCACTAACATACTATCTGACATTGAACATGGTTACAAAAATAGTCTTAACAAGACATATTACATTTCCAATCTAATTCAAAAGTTCTTCAATAGCACTTCAGAGTTGTCCAGTCAGCTTGTCTGCTGCTGAAGTTGGCTATTTTGGCTCATTGTAGAAAATACAGTGATTTGCGATAAAGAACCAAATTGAAGTCTGATAAAAAATAATCACGAATCATGTTAGATTCTCAGTTTAGAATAGAGAAAGATTCATAAATTAAGTTCAGTGTACCAACAAACTACCATAATAAGGACAACTAAATGAAAGAAAAAAAGAAGTGTAAAAAGGACTTTTACACAAGAAAAAATTAACAGCCTGCGCATCAAACTAAGCAACTGAACAGAATGATGTTGTATGTCTTATATATAGACTATCATCCATAGCAACTACCATGAATCACCACAGTATGCTTAAGTCCTACATCTGAACTTCAACGTAGCAAAAGAAACATTAAGAAATGAATAACAATAAAACCTTTACCTGAGTAATAACTAAAATGTAAGAATTACATGCAATATTAGACACATTTTTAAGACTTAAAGCATTAAACACACTTGGTGTTTATATTTCTCTTCTCCATTGACCCAACTTACTTTAAGTGCAAATCATCCAAATAATAACTATTGTATCTTAACACACACCTAAAAAAATCAAGGAGACCCCAAAACCACAGGTCATTAAAAACTCCCCCAGAGATGCCTGAATTAAAAAAATAAAAATAAAGAAAAATAACCAAGAAATTTGGTATGGACTGTCTATTTGCATGCATGATCCCAACAGTAGCCAGGAAACTAAAGGCTGTGATACCTTTATGTACTAGCAAGTAGCAACCCCAATTCATACATAGAACATAGAAGTATACTTGAAATCTTAAACCCTAAACCATCACACTACAAATAAATCAATCAAACACTCGAACTCCATATAAAGGAACCATACGATCTTCTGAAAATAATAGGAAAACTTCTGAAATACTCTCATGTATATATATCTCACCTCTCATTTGTACCTTTCTTTGTACTCACTACTAGAAGTTAGGACTTATGTGACGAAATGGTTTCGTCGCTTAAGAGTGAAATTTTGTCGCATAAGTACTTAAGCGACGAAAATTTCGTCGCTTAAGAGTCGTCGCATAGGTGGTGTCGCATAGGTATCTAAGCGACGAAACATGTATTTTCGTCGCTTAGGTTCCTCGTAAGCGACGAATTACGTTTTGTCGCTAAAATACTTAAGCGACGAACAAATATTTCGTCGCATAAGTGCCTCCTAAGCGACGAAAAAAAATTCGTCGCATAGACTTATGCGACGAACGTTTCTAACTTAAGCGACGAAATATTTCATCACTTAAGTGTTTTCAATATATAAAAAAAAATAATTAATTTAATTTGATTTTCATTTTTTGCAGTTTTTATTTTATTTTGTTTTTTAGTTTTATTTTGTTTTTTTGTTTTGCCGGATCGATCTCGCCGAAGGAGGTGGTGGTGGTGGTGGTGGCGGAGGAAGAAGAAGAAGAAGAGAAGAAGAAGAAGAACCGGAGGGGGGGGAGGGTGGTGGTGAAGAAGAAGAAGAAGAACCGGAGGAGGTGGTGGTGGTGGTGGTGGTGGCGGAGGAAGAAGAAGAAGAAGATCGAAGAGAAGAAGAAGAAGAACCGGAGGGGGGGGGGGGTGGTGGTGAAAAATAAGAAGAAGAAGAAGAAGAAGAAGAACCCGAGGGGGGGGTGGTGGTGAAGAAGAAGAAGAAGAACCGGAGGAGGTGGTGGTGGTGGTGGAGGAAGAAGAAGAAGAAGATCGAAGAGAAGAAGAAGAAGAACCGGAGGAGGTGGTGGTGAAGAAGAAGAAGAACCGGAGGGGGGGTGGTGGTGAAGAAGAAGAAGAACAGGAGGAGGTGGTGGTGGTGGCGGAGGAAGAAGAAGAAGAACCGGAGGGGGCGGGTGGTGGTGGTGGTGGTGAAGAAGAAGAAGTGGTGGGGTGAAGAAGCTAAAGAAGAAGCTAGAAGAAGGAAGAAGAAGGGGGGGGGGGTGGTGGTGGTGAAGAAGAAGAAGAGGGGGGGGGGGGGGGGGGTGGTGGTGGTGAAGAAGGAAGAAGAAGGGGGGGTGGTGGTGGTTTAGAAGAAGAAGAACCGGAGGAGGGTGGTGGTGGTTTAGAAGAAGAAGAAGAAGTGTGGTGGTGAAGAAGAAGAAGGAAGAAGAAGAAAAGTGGAGGGAAAGTTTTGGCGGAATGATTCAAAATTCCAAATTTTTGGCGGAAATGACCTATATGTGACGAAATAAAAAATTTCGTCGCATGAGTGAAAAATTCAAATTTTTTGGCGAAATAACCTATGCGACGAATTTTTCAATTTCGTCGCATAAGTGAGAACTTATGCGACAAATTTTTATTTCGTCGCATAAGTTCTCATTTATGCGACGAATTTTTATTTCGTAGCATAAGTCCTCACTTATGAGACGAAATTGAAAAATTCGTCGCATAAGTTTTCACTTAAGAGAGGAAACCAGTTTCGTCTCATAAGTGCTCACTTAAGAGACGAAAAATAATTTCGTCTCTTAAGTTGTTACTTAAGCGACGAATTTGAAAAATTTCGTCTCTTTAACCTTTTTTCCTAGTAGTGACTCAACATAAGATTGCAGATTTTCAAAGCACTAACAGAGTTGTTTTGTAACTTGTAAGAATCATTTGTATCTTCTCACACAAATTTCAGTATCATGAAGGGATACATTATCTGTTTGTCACAGAGTAAGGAATTAGAGGAAACCTGCATTACATGGTTACACTGCATATATGATAACAAATAAACTTTGCATCTTTGGTGTAGTGTTGGAGAGTTTGCGGTAACATATATCTCTCTCACAATGATGTGCTAAAACATACACCTGATAGTTAAATGTCAAATCTACAATAAAATTCAAAGCAATTCAACCGGAGCAAGTTATTCCCAAACCTTAAACTTCAATTCAAGCACACAGATCCGGCAAACACTAACCTATAACCGGTGAGAGAAGGCTCTTTCGAAATCAATGCCCCAAATTAATATTTTTGTAGTACAACTGAATCACCCAGTATACCAAGAACAAAATTGATCTCAAAAATCATCAAAATCAAAGATATTGAAAATGAAATAGATACAAACTAACCATAATCAAATTAAGAAGCAGTCTTGCTCGATTGATGCTTACATCTCGAGACGAGGTGATCCCTTGTGCATGCAGTCAACCAACCTGTTCCCCCTTCATTCATATCGAAAGCCCGAAATCGCGTTTCGCACCTTGAAATCTAAACCCCGAGCCCCTCAAAAAATGTTCGGACCCAACTGGGTAGTATGAACTTTACACCTTTGCCGCAGATTATGGCCCATCCATACGGAGAAGAGTCGCTCTGTACACTCTGCTAGCCGGAGTCGGGGAAGGGAAGAGATCGAAGAGTTTTTTTACCCATTTGCCGTTTTTTTAAACTCACTCAGTTTCACGTTGACCGTTATATAAGTAAGCATTAATCTATGGCTTATATGACTTCATTCTCACCATTAAATGGAAGGGTCTCATGTGGCCACATATCAAAAGATCCTGCCGTGTACCTCCACAGCCGTGTATAGAAGAATCTCTAATCGTTCTTATCGTAGAATTCAGATTTTGGATTTCAAAGACATGGTGAACTTGGCTTTAAGAGAGGTGGAGCCGGAGAGATGTGAGAGAATCGGACTTCATTGCTCATTGAATTCAAGAAAATTTTTTTTGTCCAGATAATGAGTGGGTAAGAGTTTTACCCAAACCCAACACATAATATAACAGGTGTTACTCACTGGGTATTTATTCACAAATATTATGGGTGGGTATAAACTCACGGGTTTTACCCATTGGACAAGAATGCCAGCTTTATTGGTGATGAAAGCTAAGAAAAGAGCTGTTGAAAGTGGTTGATGAGTTGGGAAGAGTTTCTGTTACTGCAATAGTGTGCATTGCTCAATTTCCATTTTTCGGATGTTGCTATAGTTTCATGATCATATGTAATGTTTCTGTTACTACTTGCTACATTACTGGAATATCCCAAATTTCCAGAGAAGATGTGACAAAATAAGCACTTGGGTTGAAGTTTTGAACTCTGTATTAGCTCCTCTGTTTACTTTCTTCTACACGTCTTGCTTCTTTGCTAGTCGTCTAAATTTTGGACATTTCAACAACTAAGAACGAAGAGGACTACTAAATTTTAGAGCGTGCTTTGATCATCACGTCAAATGAACAGAATGACAAAGAAAGCTAGATTTCTAGCATTGTTGGAAATGAAATGTGAAACTAACTACCATGGTTCCAATTTGTATTGTATATACTATATATTGAAGAGGAAACCACACCAAATCCACCACATTCGTTGAAATGATACGAACTTTCAATTTGAAGTCGGTGAGAGCAACTTGTTGTTTTAAAACTCACACATTGTAATAAGTTCTTTCTTTTGATAAAAAGGAAAAGAAAAAAAAACCAACAAAACAAAAGGTCTGAAGCGAAAATGCTCAAATCGGGGAGCCTATACCGCAGCGCACCCTAGAGCTCCTTAGCCTGAAACACAAAATTTATTCATCTTATTGGCCAGACCAAGTCCTCAACCAAAAGCCATGACCATTTCATCCCCAAACCATGACATCTGCCATTTAGTTCCTCTCGGCATTGTAGGGCAAAATGACAGCTTCGCGTTGAGCATTGACAAAGCGATTCAACCATCCCTCACTCACACCAAAAGCAGCTGCAAGTTCTTGACCTCTTAGAGCCTGCAGCACCGAGCTAGAACCAGCCAAGAACTGTGGATGGTTCCGCTGCGGCGAGGTAGTGAACCCAAAAATCTCAAGTTGCTCGTTGTTAGAAGCTACTTGGACAAATGGGAAGTACCTCGGCACCCAAAACACACTCCCTGGCTTTAGGTTTGCCTTCATTGCCAAAGTTCCATTTGGGAACACAATCTGGAGATGTCCTGAGCCTCTTGTAACGACGCCGTATTCGTTTGCTGCTGGGTTCACATGTGGTGCTAACATTGACCCTGCATTGAGACTAATAAGGTGAACGCCGACCCCAGAGTTTTGTAGGGGAGAGAAATTAGACTCATCGACTGAGAGGGTCCATCCATGGTGGTTCTTGAAATCTGGCTTTCTATTGTAGAGGTTGTGGGATTCCTGTGAGTGGTCATGATGCTGCTGCTTTCTCTTCTCGTTTCCAGGTGTTCCGAACACGGAGTTCAACAGTTTCCTCCATGACCTAGTTAGGGCTTTCTCCGGTTTTTCTGAGAGGTCCACCAATTTCTTCAACTCTTGTAGTCTGTCCTGTTCTTTCATGCTTACGAACTTACTCCAAAGGTTTGATGATGATGATTGCGAATTCTTTAGATGTACAATTGCACCCTCTTGGTGCCTTGTCAAAACCTGCCTTAATTCTGAAGATGAGACCTGAAATGGACGCATAGTGTGTCAGTCATCCTCATTATCATGCATGCATGCTATTCAAAATGCTTTGTCTATTACATATCCAAGTTTTGGGTGCAATCACTGCAATGTACTTCGAGTTTTGTACTTGAAACCTTGGATACGATTGCATTTGCAACCCTTGGAATTCTAGCGATTATAGGGGAGGATTCAAATTTGAAGTTATATAATGCATTACTTACATTAAATGCATTTGTGAGTATATCCGAATCAAACCCAGAAAGTACAGATTTCGGGTTGGTTCCTCCACCAATGAAGAAATTCTGCAGTTGTAGAAACAAAATGAGCTATAGGACTATAAATTAAGCTGGTTAATTAAGAGGATTGATTATGATTAAGAAATGGTTGGTGTACCTCCAAAGTACCCATTCTCAAACTGTCAGATGTGTCAACGCTGAGAATGATCTGAAGTCTCTGGTGCTCCCTAGCATTATGCAAGTAGAATGTGGAACCTGCTGGGATCCTGTGCACATCCCCAGCCTTCAATTGTCTCTCTCCCAGTTCATGATGGTGTACCAGTCCCAGGTTTCCTTGCCCTGCAAGAATATATAGTAAAGGTTCCATGACACTACTGATAAGCAACTCAACAGTGTCAATTTTGAAAAAAAAAAAATGAAAGTATATACACCTCTTTGGACAAAGAGGATCAAGCTGGAGTCCAGGTACTGAGGGATGAAGAGGGAGTTAGGTTCCAAAGTGAGAAACCCAACATTTATATGCCTATCAACTATTTTATGACCTACACTTCTCACCACCCTCATTTCCCCAGCTTCAGTTTTCACCAGGACCCTTGATCGTTGCAGAAGGAAATAATGGTGATGCCCTCTGTGATGATGATGATGATGATGCTCTTCCCACTCTTCTTCTCTCTGATCCCTTTCCCATTCTTCATCTTCATGATTAAAGCTCATAGCCATTGCCATAACTCCATAGGAAAGCACAAGCACAAGAGCCAGGAGGCTTACCATCACTCTGTCTCCCATTTTTGATTGATATGTTGGTTTCTTCTCTTAGTATTACTCTAATGAGTTTGTGTGAAATGGTGGAGTGGAGTGGGGTGGGGTTTAAGTAGAGGTGAGTAACAGACTTGAGGGAGACAAGTGTAGGTGCATCCGGGCAGAGAAGTTTTCCAACAGTACTAAACAAGAGAGACACAGCTAGTCTTCAGCTCGATCTTGAATTTCTCAGTGTAACCAACCTCCTTTCTACTCGTTCTCTACACAAAAAGGGTACTCTAATTTTATTCGAGTACTTTGCATTAAAAACTTATATAATGCTAGCTTCTGTATGAATTTGATATATACAGTATGTTTTGCAAGAAACCCTGTTTTGCACACACCAAATTTATTTGTAAGAAAAACCAACGTTAATCCAAATGATGGAGAAGGCGTTTCTTGAAAATAATTGTTCAAAACCTCAGGAATGGAGTTCTATCTACACCTTTAAATTTCGACATTTGAACCTCCAACTAACCACTGTCCCTCAAATTAGAAAACCTCAAACACCCATTGGAGTGTCCATTTTGCCAACAGTGAAGTGGCCATACTTCCATTGTTCCAATTGAATAATTGAAAAATTAAGAACCTGAAAAGAGCACATCCTTCGAATTGAATTGTTCAAATCATCAAATGGTTCAGCAATCGTTTTTGTGACTACGAAACATTTCTTCCCAATTTGCAATCAACTAAAGGCCATTGTGATGGCTTAATATAACCTCTTCGTAACAACTAAGAACTCCATTGAACTATAGCTGCATGAGACAATTTGTAATTAGTTTCACTGGAATCTTTAACACAACGTTGTTTGTAGGTCTCAGATTCAGTTTCTTCGATGAAGGTTGAAGGTCTCAGTTGGATCCCCACATAAAAAGTTTAAATTAAACTAGAGTTTGAATTAATGACTTTGTCAATCTCACCAATCTAGTGCCCTATACATAAATACCTTTTTCAATCTCACTTGAAATCTATCTAGAGTTGTTAAGAAATTATTATCTAAGGCTCGCCCAAGTTTAAAACCTATGCGAGTGATAGGGCAGCAAAATGTGCTAACAAGTGAACTAACAGATTCTGTATTTCACCAATTTGAAATCTAAAACATACTTTACAGATAAAATCGATTAGGTAACAAAATTGGAAGTATTGTATGCTATAGGGAACTGGGGAAGCTTGTACAAATAACAAATCCCATGATGTGGCTACCTGGTACAGATCCGAAAATACTAGTACTACCGATAATAACAATAACACTAACAAAAATAACCTATAGGAGGGCGGAAAGGGAAGTTGTTAAAAGATCTCACCTGCTGGTACCTCCCTGCATGCTATCTTGATCATACAAATGTCTACGTCAAGATTTGCAAGTCCATCATAAGTATATCGAGCTCGAATTTTTGGTCTCATGGCAAATCGTATTTCACATGTCCAAGATATAGACCACAAGCAGGCGCCATGGGGCTAGCAGCAGTCACTGTCTTTGCATTCGAAATCCTCTCCACTGAATATTCAATTTTTATCACGGAGAGGAAAAAGACAGTTAGCAAATGGCAAGAGAAATACCAAATTACAAAGAATTGGGGAAATGAAAGAAAAGGAAGCCCCACCGTCGGGTATTTTTAGATCTCCAGTTCCAACACATTTGAGAACACCAACAAGCAGTCTTACCTGTGTATAAATTTTACAATCTCAGTGGATAGGTCCTAAAGGGCTTGAACTCCAGTTAACAGATATGTAGGACTCCATATTTCTAATCACTTAAGAGTACCCATCAGAATTTGTTTTTCAGTTGGAAAAAATAATTATTCAATATTGTTGCGGCAACTGAAGTGATGATCCATTAAATTCCATTAAAGAGCATAAATTTTCTGTAGAACTCATAACATGGTACTATTGCGGCACAAAATAATTACACCATTAGACTAAAAGTCCAAAACATGCTCAAAGTTGTTAGTCAATAGGAAAGGGAAAGCAATAAATTTGAAGTTCAAGTGGAAAAGAAAAGTTGTTAATAAATATATAATATTCAGATTGCATATGCCAATTGACCCTGTTAGTTAATCTATTCATGGCACCAATGAATGGAGTTATATGTTAATTCTTGGGTATGTTGGTACAATCTTATGGATGCAGAGCGATATAATTTAAGAAGTTGTTATAGTGGACCTAAAAGTAACAAAAAAAACAGTACAAACGAACTCACCAGCCCTGACACTGATAACAAAGCATGTATGGACTCACCATAAACAAAAGCCTTAATACCAGACACCCATAATATACAAGACACCTAAAAGACAGATTCAAGACCTGGTGGTATAGAAAGGCACGTGCTCGTGCGGTTACAACAAAGCATCTGTGTTTTTTCCTCAAGCCAAATCCTTGATCAGTTCCTCCATTGAAACTAGAGTGGCAGTCGGCATCGGGATTGTTGGTGAACTGAATATCTTTCTGCACTAAATTTCTTGTCCTCTCTGCTATTGTTGGAAAGTTTGGAGATGAGACAACCTCAGACACATTTAACTCATCTAGTGTTCTGATCGGTGACTTCGCCTGAAAATAATGTTCTTTCAGAACCCTACATAGTCTTTTCCATTATATATATTTAGAGAACATCCAACCATACCTGAAAGAAGAGCAATAAACAGAACTTGCAGGACAGGGTATACTGAGCATGCTATTGTATAATGGTCAAAATAAAGCAGCCAACCTAAATTAATCTGTCAGTCTAGACTCTAGATACACCAACAAACATCTTTTCTACTTCAAATCCACAGATGTATGTATTAAAGTGCGGTATTCAAGAATTACCCCCTTATTCCTTAGATTTAAAATCAATGTCCAATTGGAGCCCTACAAATTACTTAATTTTTTTTTTAAAGACAACAAGAAACATAGTACTAAAACTCAAACTTTAAACCATGAACAAGGTTTCCCAATGCAAGGCCAAACTATCAAAATACTATCTATTTTACCAAACACTAAGGTAAGCTCAGAGGCCTCCGAAATTCAAATGAAAGGAGATTAAAGGAATATCTCTAAGAACAGTTGTTAACATAGCTGTCCTCATTATAAATAGATTTGATCTCATTGTACAATATCAGTAACAAAAATTAAAAGAAAAAAGAGAGAAAACTACCTGACAACCGGCTGCTCTAAATGAACTAAAATCATGGTGTCCAACCAGAATTTTGCATGCTTCCTGCAAGATTTAAACTAGTGAAATTTCCTGGACAATGTTGTTAGGTTGATTGCTACAGATATGTACTCAAGCAAACATAATGTGTTGTGAAATCTGTAAACTCTACCTGCATAGCCAAAACATCCAGCTCCTCAGGTATATGCCATGCACGGTCTTTTTCAAAGGTTGACAAAGGATCTGGCCCAGATAGCAAGCGATAGAAGTACCTGAATGTAGTTTAAAGGAAACAGATCAAACATCTTCTATAGAGATTTGAAGTATTTAAATATAATAAACATATATGCATGGCCTAACTCCAGCATTCTGTAAAAGATGCCATTAAACTGAACATTCAAACTGCAATCAACTCAATAACTTGTGATCAATCTACAAAAGTTTCTATGGTGGGCACCAGCACTCTGTAACACAGCTGGATCCCACCACATTATTTGAAACTGCACTTTCAGCAAACCTGTGTTTTACAAAAGTCACCAGAAGCTCATCAACAAGTAGCAGCACATGCAGTACAAGCCTGAGATCCTATCCTAGTGTTCTGTTTCTAAAGACTAAACAATGTACTCTTACCTAGGAGTTTCTCAAACTTATAAATGACACCGTTGGGCTTCCTTATTTAAATTCCCATCAGTCCCTCACTAAACCAAGATGGATATTTTTTCCCTATAAAGAGCCTCCAGAATCCCTAAAAATATAAAGGAAAGTAGTTCCTTCAGGTTTCAGGAGCTTCCTACTCATATTGGTGGTATTATTCTATTCTCGATGCATTCTGATGGTTCAATGGCTTTTAATAATTAACTATACTATTTTTTTATTAACAATTAGTCAAGTGCCTGACAAATCTTATAAGGTGTAAGAGGAGATAAATGCCTATATTTACCCCTTTGTCAATGGGAACCTTTGATGTGACCTACGTGCAGATGTACCAGACTAACTGGGAGATTATAATGAAGTGTGCATAAGTTTTCAGGACTACTGTTAACAAAGATCACTGTCCTGAATGGATTTACATTCTTTTGACCTATTATAGATTCATGAGTACCTACGTGCGTTCTTGGGCTTTAAATCTAGCATGAAAATCAGCTGGAACACTTCGAACATCAACCACCATTACATCACCTTCATTCTTCTGATGAGACAAAACAAAATGCATCAGAATTGCCTCTGGTTTTCAGATCCACATTTTTCAATTCTTTAATCCAAGAAAAACAATACCTGTAAGAAATGGTTTACAGCTCTTTGGACCACTATAGGTTCATGAGGTGGTAACTACATGTCAGCATAAATAATTTAGCAACAAGAACTGTTAATGTATCATATCCTTTCTTTTTTGTCCCAAAAAGAGAAATATGAAATATATGGTTCCCTTCATATATGCAAAACATTCCTAAAGAAATTAACTTTTAGATAACATACCACTTCACAAGGCTTTCTTTTGCTTATGCGCTCAATATCTACATGACAAACATTGGATAAAGCATGAACTCCTGCATCCTACAACATAAAATGATGCATCCACCTCATGTCTCGCGTGATATAACAAATGCCAGAAAGTAAACAAGACAAGTAACACTGACGGAAAGAAACTTTCTGCTGCATGCAAATATAAAATTAATTCAATATCAGAAAATTTTAGTTCCTTTACAAAATAGCTGGGTTCATGTAAAGATCTAAAATAAAAAAATTATTAAATTAATTCTTAGAGATGCTGTCATAAAAAATTAAAAATAAATATGGGACGCATGGTGAGAAGTCAATATCATAACTACATGTCTGAACTCAAAGTCAGTCTAACCAGTACAGTTAGAAATATGGAACTTTAAATTTAATTTAATTTCTTGAATCCTTTATAGTAATTGTGGTTACACAATTAGAGAAAAGGATTTGAAGAAATAAACGCTCTGCGACATTTGTATTTTGCTAACTCTGACTTCAGGTCAGCAAAGCATGTATACAGTAACATTACTCAAATGGTTCTAGCAAATCGATCCAAACTTATGAAAATTGGCTATGATTAATGAAGACAAGCTAAGAAGCCTTCCACATTCCTAGTCTTCAATAGACGCACTACACATGCCATGGATGTAAGAATTGCAGAAAATAGCATTCGCTTAATCTTTTTCTTTCTTTCTTATCACACCCTTTCACAACATGATCTTTAGCTTAACTGGCTACAGTATAAAAGGCCGGATCAATGGAAATAGAAGGATAACTATGGAGTTAGCACAACATTCCGAATATGGTTCCAAAAACTAAATTCCCATTCTTCTAAATTACAGCATTTGCTAAGTTATATTATTATACTACCCATGCGAGTTTTGGGGAGAAAAATTTCTCACTCCCTTAATTTATTCATTGATATATAGATATCTCCAGCAGATTGATTTCTAGGTAAAAATAAAACAGACTTTGCTACATGAGTAATAAACCAAAGAAAAAAAAACTGTAATGGTAAACAAGAAGTAGAATTAAGATCTATTAGTAAACAAAACATAAACTTACAGTTCGACTCGAACAGAAGATTGACACTGGCTGCCCAATAAATTTACGAAAAGCCTCCTACACAAATGCAAACAAAACTAATCATTTCTCCAGCACCAGAGGCAGAATTACAATATGACTAACCCAAATGCAAACTAATTCATACAAATTTTTGTTCAAATTTATCAGTTAGCATTATGAGGTGGAAAGTTCGAATCTCGGCAGTGATGATTAACAAAAGAAAAGAGGTTAAAAGAGCGAAATGGAATGGACCTCAAGAACGCCAACAACAGTGCGGCAATTGGACTGTTGCTGAGAGCCAGAGAAGCGAGTGCCAATGTACTCTATTGCGATCAGATAGCGTTGGATTCCCTGGGGCTTGCTCATGGATTCTGCTTCTTCTTCGTTTGTGGTTTTGGAAATCTTTGAAGGTCTTTTGGGAGATTGGGAGGGGCTCTCTAGTGAGTGCTTAAGATTTTCTGACATGGGTTTTGGGAAAGTTGAAGAAGAAGGGGTTTAAGCGCTGTCCAGTCTATGGTCGGAGAGGAAGAAAAAGATGGAAAGCAAGAGTGAGTGAGAGTGGGCTGCGTTCCAACTTCAAATGCCCCAATCGGCCAACCCTACCTCTGACAAGCCAGGTAAGCCTAGTTAACGAGTTTAACCATGTCGGGCCTCACGGGTATGCGGTTTCTGTTGGAATCCGTTGGAACCCGCTAACTCCGTGACCAATCCTTTTATTTTAGGAACGAGCACGAAAATAAAGAGGGCAGCAATTGGATTTTGTACTCTTTTTTTTTTTAACAGGTTTCAATAAGGTCTGATCACACGGTCCGTTAACTAACAGGTTTCTGACGTGTGAGTTTTTTTTTCCGATCATTACGATTATTGTGCCGGTTTTAACAGACAGGTTTGCAAGTTGCGGGTCAGATTGCAAATGAACAGTTGTTGAACTAGCATTTTAGAGTGAGATATTCTTATCAGGACTAGCATTTTCAAATGAACAGTTGTTGAACTTTAATTAATATTTCAGATTTCAGTAGGTATGTGATCCAACCAATCGGTTGAAACTTGAAAGTTCTCATTTAGTCTTTATTATAAATTCTCATGCTCAATCCACCCATGAAATGAGTTTTCTCATGTTTCAGCCCAGGTTACTTTGTTGAGGAGAGATCTAACCCAGGTGAAAGGAGTATATCAACCCAGGCGAGATTGAGTAGTTAGACCATAATTTACACATATTTATATTCCTCTAAA
Source organism: Fragaria x ananassa (assembly GCA_034370585.1). Classification (NCBI taxonomy): domain Eukaryota; kingdom Viridiplantae; phylum Streptophyta; class Magnoliopsida; order Rosales; family Rosaceae; genus Fragaria; species Fragaria x ananassa. The sequence continues at coordinate 22,697,926 of CP139764.1, forward strand.
CTTTGACTTTAACTTGTTTTTTAGTTCAATTTAGCTTTCACTAAATCATTTATTTATTTATCTAGGTAAAATGCAAGAATGAAGGAAACATTGATTTTTAGTATTAATATGAAAAATCGGAGCTAAGAAGAATTGATGTTCAATGTGGAGCGGAAAGTAAATTTTCGAATTCCGGCGAACCACCACTATTGGTGGCATAAATGGCGGTGCACCACCACTTAGGGTGGTGACATAGCTTTTCCGGTCATCATATAGGAGGAGCAAGGAGAAGAATGGTGACTGAGTAACAACATGAAATCCATGTTATAATCCTTTGGATGATAGGCATCACTATGCACACATGATTTCCTATGTTTGTCCACTTGATTTGGGTGCCTCAAAACTATCTCTACACATTTTCTCTTTTTGTTTCCAATGCATTTGAAAAAGCTAATTGTCCTTTCACTTTCTCTTTGTCAAGACTCACCTTGAAATCCGAAGTAAGTCTTGCGGGGACCATCTCCAAGAAAAATTTACCGAATGACTCAGCAAACCTCATTTGAAAATGGACAACCCTAACCCGAAAAATTTACAGAACTACCCTCTTAACAATTATCTTTCTCTAAAACAACTCATAATTATCCAGATTATAGACCATCGATCTTAGCATACCACAGAAAAATATCATACACTAATCCTAAAAGCATTCAGAGCTACTAAAGACAACGAAAACAAGAAAAAAAAATATCCTAGTAGGTTAAGCAGGTAACCTACTAGTGAAAAGTGGCTGAGAGATGAGTAACTATGCCTCGTCGCCTCCTACTAGATCCAACCCAAACTCTGCAGACTGGGCATTTTTAAAACGAAGAGCCCAGGGGAAAACATTCAGAAAATGTTAGAGTGAGTGGATGAAAATAATTCCAATAAAATATTTATGCTTTCCGAAAATTTATTTCCATAGAAAACACGTTGCATGCGACAGCTCAAAATCTTTAACTCAAAATTTCTTAACACGAGCCTAGCCTTTCTGGTCTCTCAAACTTTATAAAAATGTCTCTCAGGCTAAAATTATATATATAAGTATGTATTTACACTTGTCATATTCTTTGTACGAATTCTATGAATAAATACGAAAAATAGAAATTCATACAAGGCTACGACGCTGACGTCTAACGCTCAAGTCACACCATAATGAAATTTTACCTCATTATGGCGGAAAAGTACGAGTGAATATATATACGTGCATATTCCCTATATAAATTATTATATTTATATAGGGCTACAACGATTGCGTCTAACGCTCACGTCACATCATAATGAAATTTTACCTCTTTATGGCGGAAAAACACGTATAGCTAGGTAGCATTTATTTATATACATACGATCCTCATAATCATCCATATATGAATATATATCCACCGAAATTCTCAATTTCAGTTATTTTCCAACAAAAGAAATTATTCATCAATAAATCATTTGCATGCATATATTTTTAAAAAAATAAAAGTCCACTCACAAATTAGGCCTAAGCCTGATGTCGGTTGGAGGTCTCTTCCGCTCGAGTCTCCTCACGTCTTGTTCCAAAAACATAATTAAATCCAATACCGACGTTTATATAAAAATAGACAGAATTAAATGTGAGTCTCGCACACTTATCCATGTCTAACGTCCTTAATCTTAAATTCGCTGCCAACAATATTTCTCCACAATTACCGACATCCTTAAAATCACCTTCCACTGTCATAACCATAATTAACCCACGACTGCATTTTTACTCATTAACCGCCATAATTCACAAATCCTAGAAATATCCAAAACCTATCCGAAACTCCTCCAAAAATTCTAAATTACACTTCATTAAACTCCTCTCTGGAAAACATATCTAAAACTATAAAAAAAAACCCTTTTACAGCGGCGGCCAGCGGTCGACTTCGGCGACTTCCAATGCCTACCAAAATTTGACAGCACCTTCCTCTCAACCTCTTCTACAACTTTCCTAACTAGCACAAACACAAATTTCAAACCTAGATAGGGTAATCGAACCGAAACACAAATTAAAACCCTAGAATTTCAATCACCGATTTCTCCTTACCCAAGCCGAATCGAACTAAAACCTTCTAATGGATTGAAGCACGGGTGTAGAGCTTTCCAACGAGCCAAGAATCGCTAGCTATGGCGGCCGGAGGAGGGAGTTCCAACAACGGAGAGCTACGAGCAGCCTGAGCTTCCAAGCTCGATTGCTCCTTCACGGCAGCGCTAGGGAAGCTGCCACCACTCTAGGAAGATGGCTGGGTCGATGACCGTCCGTTTGAGACCGGCGTGGCAGTCTGAGGCGGCCCGACAGCGGCGAACAGCCAGAAAGAAAATCCGGCAGGGAGAGAGCTCGGGGAGAGAGAGAATCGGGAGGGAGGAGAGAGAAGAGAGAAAGGGGAAGGAATTGGGCTTGGCCCAACCGGTCCAATCCCACATATAACCCACTCCAAAATTTAACACCCCAAAAATAATACCCTAATAAAAATGATCTTTTACTAGCTAAAATTTACTATTTTTACCGTCGTCACATTTTTCTCCTACGAATAATTCATTCGAAATAATCGTCCCCTAAAACCTGTCTGGGGACCAATTAAACTATAAACTCAATGACGAAGACATTAAAACAATTATTAACACTATGCTAATAAATAAGGTAAAATTTAAGAGTCGGAGCGTGACACTTTAGTCATCTTTTCTTATTTCACTCTTTCATAACTCATCATTATGTACTTCTTTCTCTTCTCTAACACTTCATCTCCCTTTATTGACTTTTGTTACTCTCTTTTTTCTTTTCCCTTCCTCCATCCGGATGGAACAAAGAGGAGTGCTCCATTTCTCTCTTTTTATCTCCCACTTTCCATCATCTTTTATCTTTATATATCTACCATCCACCCACTCACCAATTCTCTCTTTTTTCCTCCATCTCCACCACAAACTTCCATCTCATCTCCCAAAATCCAAACCCACAAACCAAATCTACTACACCTCCTCCATCACCACCGCCACAACTACCATCTTCCACCATCATAAACTCCATAACCACCACCACTACTCCATCACTACCACTCAAAATTAGGCAAAGAAGCACCCATATCTTCATCTTCATTCCATTCATCATCAACAAGAACTCAATCATCCATCCATTCCACCATCAAGGAGGATCCAAGGAGCATAGATTGAGGAAACCCATGGAGGAGCAAGCCATTAATTTATCAAGCTTCAACTAGTTCACTCTTTCCTTAAACTCCTTCATTTTTCTTGATGTATATTAGATTTGGTGTTGATTTGTATTGTTATGAGTGAGTAGTAACTTTGTTGGGGTTAGGGTTGAAAGCCCTAACCGATCTTGTATGGATTGAAGCTATTTTATGATGTAATGCAATTTTAGTTAACTTCCTACAATCTAGTTCAAGAGTTGAATGCAATTTTAGTTAACCTAGTGTGCATGTAGGGGTTGTGAATTACAATCACTTAGAGATAAGCTTGGTCGGTTTGCATAGTTTCTTCATCTCCAAACTTTATGCGCTTAGGGTAATGCATTAGATGCCTAACCGGATTAAAATGCATGACTTAAGTAGTTGAAACTACACCCGATAGGGGTTGCTTGATACCACAAAAGAAGCATGTCCCTTATCATACCTGAGAGAGATGCAAGGAGAGAAATTGGTTGATTAGCTTAGCATCATTCATAGTGATTTGTATCAATACTTGCAAGAGATGTTAGTGGTATACAATTCGAATCCTAACACCATTCATTAGACTACTAGTTTAATTTAGAGTAATTTAATTTACATATGAGCATCTAGTTTAGTTTAGTTAACTACTTCAAAAATCCAAAATCAAATCATTACTCCATGTTGCACATACTCATCATGAGCCTAGATTTCCTTGTGTGTTTAGGTTTGTGATTGTACATTTACACATTCTAGCTCTCTTAAGATTAACACCCTAGCTAGTAAAAGGAATCCAATCCTCGTTGGTTCAACAACTTTTTTTAATCCCTATACTATTACTTGTACCTCTTATACTTGAGGGTGACTTTTTACCTAACATGAACCACATCAGCCCAGACCCACACATGTGGCTTGCGTCAGCCACTAGAAGACCCTGCCAGACACGAAGGAGAAACGTGTCTCCTACATGAGCCAATCAGCACACGCGTGCTTGTCAGTTTTTCGTCGCGACGTGCAACGACATGGACCCATCTCAACACGTGTTGCTTGTATGTGGGTGAGTTTCTGATATTTAATTGCAACTTGTCTCTAATCATGGTCGTTGGTTTCGTCTGGAATCTCAATCTAATGGTTGGAAATTAATAGCTATTAGGTGTGAATTGTTTTTAAGACACAAATTTGACCATATTGTTCACCATTTTCATCCAATTTCAGTTGCTATTAAAACTAATTAAGCTCAATAATAGAAAACGTAAGAAAAAAAAATTTCTTCTATATTTCTATATAAATACCAACCTTTTTTTTACATCCCAATTTTTCACAGGAAAAAAAATATTGTAGTTTGATTGCCAATTTTTCATGGAATAAATTTGTTAATTTCAATAAATTATATTGTTATTTGATTATTATTTATTTACAAATAAAATCATTATTCACACTTAAAAACGTTTTTTAAAATTTAATAAACAGTTATTGCCACGTGGCAGAAATCTCACATTTTTGATTGGTGGAAATTGCTGCATAGTCACAATAACCTAGAGTGACCCAGGTCGTTGTGTTCAATCTAACTCAATGGGTGGACTTGTTCTTATATAGTAGTGTGAGAACATCCCAAAAATACTATTAGAAGTCTCTACATAACTAACGCATTCTAACAAGCATAATTTAACAAAAAGTGCATTATTGACTACTTCATTTACTTTACAATCTTGGTGACACACTCACAAGACAATGCTAATACAAAGCTATAGATTGTTATTCTATGGGTCAATTTCATATAAGTCCACTTTGAGACATTTGTTCCCACGTGTTCCCATATAGGTCCACCTAAACATTTTTACTCATATAAGTCCACTAGATTTAAAATTGTCATAACTTTTAGATATCAAAAACGAACATATTTACATAGATGCCTTTAGAACAAAAATTCAAACACAATCACTCTATCCTTTCCGATGAGGTCTCCGGCCAACCTCCGGTGGAGCCCAGTCGAGCTCCGGTGAATTTTTTAGCCGACCTCCGTTGAATTTTCCGGCCAACCTCCGTCAAATTTTCCGGCTGACCTCCGTTAATGTTTTCAGCTAAGAAACGGTGAGGATTTCGATGACAACAAAAGCTATTATTACCAACAAGAAAAGTTATTATCACCAGCAATAAAATCTACTACCGCCAATAATAAAAACTACTACCACCAAAAAAAAATTACCACTAGCAACAAAAACTACTACCACCAGCAACAAAAACTACTACCACCAAATAAAAAATACTACCACCAGCAACAAAAACTACTACCACCAAAGAAAAAAATACTACCACTAGCAACAAAATATAGTACCACCAAAGAAAAAAATATTACCACCAGCAACAAAAACTACTACCACCAAAGAAAAAATGCTACCACTAGCAACAAAATATAGTACCGCCAACAACAAAATATACTACCATTATATTGAAAAGATACTACCACACAATGAGAAAGCTACTGATATCATCTCAAAAATATACTAACATAGAAAGAAAGATACTATCACTATGTTGAAAAGATACTAACAAAGACACATAAAGATACTATCACAATGTTAAAAAAATACCACCACAGACATAAAAAAAATTACTATCATTATATCGAAAAAATACTACTCGTTATTACAAAAGATACTACAACAATTATAGATAACTAATATTGTCATTCTCTACTTCTGCCTCTTCCTCCATGATCACCGCCTCAACTGGTACCTCTTCTCATCCAAAACCCTTCACCTTCACATTGAAGGTCCAGTGCTTCTCCTTCGTCCTAAAAACCATCACCATCACACAACAAATATAAGCAAAACACGTAGTTGCTTGTTTTAAATTTGTGTACACCAAATCCGAATGAGATTAGAAACTTACGTCACCGAATCAGAGATGCAGCCGAGGTCGAGCAAGAGGCAGTCAACGAAATCAAAGATCTGATCAAGGTTTTCATCAACCGAATTGAAGATCCAGTCGAGGACAGAATCAAAGATCTAGTCAAGGTTGTCCACGACAGAATCAGAGATCCAATCGAGGTCGAAGTCGAAGTCCACGAAATCGAAGATTAGTTGAGGTCGAGCCGACATCAGAGAGAGAAAGGTTTTGGGTGTGTGCGACAAGAAAGTCCTTTAGTGAGGTAGAGTCTCATATTTTTAAGCAAGGGTAAGATGGTCAGGATGAAATAATTTGAGTAAGAAAAATGGACTTACATGGGTAAAAATATTATGATGGACTTGTGTGGAAGAAAATGTTGCAAAGAGGACTTTTATGAAATTTTATATATTTTATTAGTTTTCCTATTATGTTGCCACTTGAAAATATCTTCAGTGACCAAATCTCATCCTGTCACTAGGAGATTGCGAGCATTTAACGAAGCAATGAATTCGCCGCCTCATTAAAGCAAACATGGCACTTTGACTCACTGAGTCCACCTACTGTGTCACACCCCGAATTTTGGATAAATAAAAATTCCAAATTCAAGGCATGATAACTAAAAGAAAAACAAACTTTACAACTCTTTAGTTTTACAACTTGTGAAAGAATAATTTGAACCAAATAAAACCTCCCTCAAACTCACTGCAAACTAGAAAGTAAACAAAATGAACTATGCCTATCTGCCGCAGCCTCAACTCTGCTAAACCTGACCTGCAAAAACAACCTCTACACCATGGAATGGTGCACCGGGTTGTAAACAACAAACCCGGTAAGCTTTAAAAGCTCGTATGAGTAAATCTTACAACAACAGACTCAACCCAACAACACATAAGGTAAAACCAAGAGTTCATGCATTAAAAACCAATTCAGGAAAACACTTCCAAGCAAGAGAAATCAAAAGATGAAATTAAGAAAACACAACAATTCACAATCACTCAAAATCATAAATGAAATTCTGCAAAAAGGGGGTAGTTCAGGATTCCAAAAATCACACAATTAAAATTAAAGAATCTCCTGCGGATAAGCATAGTTCAGGAGATACTCAAAGCAAGGAATTTAAATAACATCACATAAGAATAGCACCCAAACATTTCTCTACTCTTACTTATGGGTTCGTCAACGCATAGTCATCCCCCATAAGTAACTAGACAAAACACGTACTCATGGGTTCGTCAACACATAGTCATCCCCCATGAAGTACCGACAGACTAGAGCTCTAAAACTGACCGTAACCAATCACCCGGCCAAGGCTTGGTTCCCGGTCCACCACGAAGGCTCCTATTCTAATACTCAAAACCACCACACAGGCACACAACCACAACTAATGCAAACATTCGCCACTAAGACAACAATTCCACAACGAATGCACTCACTCACCACTAAGGCACACATATTCACAACTAATGTGACATTCACCACTAAGGCAACAAATCCACAACTTATGCACACAATCAATTACTCTCCCATCATCACACTTATCAAATCATAAAATAGTAATATCATCATAACCGTAACCAATCACCCGATTAAAGGCTTGAAACCCGGTTTGACTATTTAAACAACAATTCTACATCACGCTATCACATTATCACAACGTGCCTTTCACACATAAACACGTGGACATAAATATTAAAAACAAGAATAATCCACCGACTCTAATTATGACTCATGATCGGAAGTCCTTTTGAAAGATTATATTATTATCAGAAAACTTGTTTTCACTTACCATGAGCCGTTGACGATCAAGCTCATTTATATTTAAAAAATAAAATCATTTTCTTTCAAGGACAACTTCTCAATTAGCAATAATTATCATCATCATCATCAAAATCACCATCATAATCATCATTATAATAATTATCATAACGATTAACACCACCAAAATCAACATCACAATCATCATCAAAATCACCATCAAAATCACCATCATAATCATCATTATAATAATTATCATAACGATTAACACCACCAAAATCAACATCACAATCATCATCAAAATAAATAGGCCACAAAGTGGACCTTCGTGAGATTTTACTCACCTTAACTCCCGCTGCGTCTTCATAAGCACAAACGCAAGCGTCTTGCTCAAAGGCAAACTCCACAAGTCACCCTAATTAGCACAAATATTAACCTTAGTAACCAAACAAACTAAGAGTAACATTTGCCCTCTTAACCCAAAACTAAAATCCGAAGGTTTGCCCAAAGGAGGGCAACTCTCCTTCAAGACCTCCCAAGGTCCTTGCTCACCCAAAACTAAACCTCCTACAACTGCCAAAACGGCTCCTACTTTTGAAAACACAAAATCATCACACCTCGTCGAAAACAACTCCAACATTAAGCATCACAAGACCTCAACCTAGTCTTATAATATATCAACGTGCACACAACAACAAGAACTAGCTAACCCTAGCAACTAAGCCTACACATCCTGCCAGACGCGCCGCCACGCGCCGCCACAAGCGGCGGCGAGTGGGCCCCACGCGCCACCACAAAATTTCCGAATTAGGGCAAACTCCAAACACAAAACTTGTAGAATACTACGAGGGGGACACTTTTCATACCTGAAGGTCCAACCAGTTAGGCTGGAATCGGCCGGAAATCACCGAAACTCGTCAGAAAATTTTGGAATCCACCACCGCCACTCTCTGCCGTGAGTCGCGCTCCAAGGCCACCCGAAGTCGAACCAGGATGCCAAGGGCCTTCTGGCCCGACCGGTCTCCCGCCTTGTCGCCGCCGTCGGAGGAAGGAATCCGACCGGGTCTCTAACCCGAACTTCCGAGCTTCGGGTCACCACCTCGGGGTCGAAACGGCGCACATCACCACCACAGGTCAGCTCGGACGGAGGAGAGGAAGAGAACCCGACCGGTGCCGTCGTCTGGGTCAGCCGGAGTTGGCCGGAAAAGTCGGGTCGGGTCGCCGGGTCCGGGTCGGGTCGGCTGGGAAACTCTGACAGTGAAGGTGTCGCGAGAGAGAGAAAGAAAATGGAGGAGGAACGGTTTCCGGAAAAAATGAAAGGAAACTCTAAACTTTTGATATTTAACCCAAAATTTTCGTAAAGCCACGAACTTCCGCTGACTATAACTTCCACATACGAAGTCCGTTTTACGTGTGCCACGTGTCTACGAACTCATATCGTCATGCTCTACAACTTCCGTGAAGGAAGTTTCCCGAGAAACCCAACCGATTAAAAAGTCAACTCTTAACCCTTCAAAACCATAAAACCGTTTTCGGGTAAAAAACGCGTCCGAACACTTCCGCTCTTTCTTCGAACCTCCAAAACACACTAACTTCTAACTCAAAAACTCCCAAATAATATTAGAAACTAATATCAAATTTTCAGGGTATTACATACTGGGACATAGCCCACACAAGCAACAACGTGCTTAGGAATTATTGAAAACAAAAGGTAAACTATACAACCACAGAGCCAAAATAACTATAACAAACACAACACAAACTGGGCCCATGTGCAAGACCCAAGCCTAGTATCATGCAAGAATGTGGGAAAGCCCCTCCCGGCCCAATAGAGTCCATGTCCCGTCTCCACCGTCGGACAACCACCCACATCACGCCTCTTCATCCTTCTCCGTCGCAGCACCGCCATTGAACCCACCATATTCCCCACCAAATCTGATATGACAACCTCCAATTACCAAATACCAAATCTAATAGGATTTTACCACTACTGTCTGACTCAGATCGAATTGATCTACCCCTTCCCTAAATCAAGAATAGATCGATCTCAAATCCTAGCTTCCCTTTGTCGTGCCTTGCTTTCATCAGCCAAAGCTAAGGTAGCAGCAAAAGTTGGAGTTACAACATCGAGGAAAGCCATGGAGACAAGAGAAGAGTCAGAGTCACAAAGTGAAAGGTTGAAAATGAAAAGTTAGGGTCACATAGAACCGCTAAAGGTTGAGAGAATGCCTTCCAATTTACTATATATCTATTTTTTTTTTCGTATCGTTAAAAGGGAACAGTTTAGGAACAGGGTATTTCTGTCTTTTGCCCTTGGTTTGGATATGGTTAATTCTGTTTCTGCCCCTGTTGGCCACTTTCAACTTCTAAAAGTCTCTAGAAACCCGGATAGAAGAGTCTAGAAAACCCAAACAGAGGAGTGTCTGGAAGAATTTGTACTATGTATTATGTATAACTCAGTTATTGACAATATCATTAATTTTAATTTGGATTAATTACTGTTTAGTTTGTATTCTTATGGTCTCGACTTTCAGTCTTTCATGTTTCAATTTCATTTAAATGCTCCTCCTACTCTATTCACAATTTAGTTAAATTGTTTTTTTTTTAAAACTTTTTTATTAAATAACTCATACACCTTACATATGTCAATGAGGTTTGAATTTATAATCTCAAAGTTGTTAGTTAACACTTTAACCAACTAAGCTATGGCTGATGTGACATATATTTCACATTAAAATGTCTATTTTATATATCTTCAACAATTAGATACATTAGGTAACACACATCCATACAAGTATCCTAGCAATTACCGGACTATTGCACTACATCGTCATGAGGCAGGAACGCGAACATGTACATGACCTCACCACTGGCGGGCCACCAAGACCTCATGGGGTTTCAAACTCTTGACTGAGAGGTTCCCAACTAGTTATTCTACCACCCCACTATCTCTAGTGATTATCTCTTGAGGACATAAACGTGAGGGACTAAATAACATTTAAAGAAAAAAAAGAAAGTGAAATTCACACTCCTTAAATTGTAATCCCACTTTTCATTTTGTGTACCTTAAATTAAATTTTGTCCTTAGTAACTTAACTTTTGTCTTCTTATGAAAATGATGATTAAAAATAAAAAGTAAGAGTGTGGATTACAATTTAAGAAGTGGATTTCACATAAAAAAAAAATATACATATAAATATTATGGGTTTGGCCTTGCCATTCGAAAATGCCGACCTGAAAGAACCCACAATGCCTTGGGCCTATAGGGAGGTCATAACCCTTAATCGTTTAGAAAAGCCGAGCCTTGCATGTCCGTTCAGTATGGAACTCTTAATTATACACATTGGCATTATTTTATGTGTGATGATATTAACACAGCTCTTTTTACTGTTAACACACCTCATCTCTCATCCTATTTACATATTTTAATTTTATTTATAAATTTATCACTAAAGTTTGTTTCATGATTGACTATTATCATAGATGAGGTGTGTTAATAACAAAAAATGGTGTGCTAATAGCATCACCTTATTTTCTTCACTTTTTCGGACTAAATTAACCAAGCTGCTTCTAGACTGTCTTCTATTTCATTTTTCTCTCGGGCCAAAGTGCCAAAACCAATTCAGGCAACTTTCCCCAGGATTCGTCCAGATTGTCTTCAATATTTTTTTTTCCAGCGTATGATACATATCACTTAGAAAAAGTAGACCTCCTTTTATCTTTTCAATTATTCATTCTGGTCGATGACACTCCAAAGCAAATCCATCAAATAATCTAAAGCAAAACTAAACTAATCCAGCACAGAAACGTTGATGCCAGAAAGAGCCAACTACAGTGTGCAAAGAACAAATTCTATCACCATTGTCGAGAACAACATGATCTTTACTCTTTACTAGCATATCTTCCTTTTGATATTTTGATAAGATAAAAAATTTGAGTGTTGGTAATATGGCTGATTGTAATCATTAAACATTGAGCTTTGATATCAAAGCCACACATTAGGCTGAGACGATTAATGCAATATAAATCAAGTTGGAATAGCATGCCATTTCTATAGTTTGCTTTGCTAGTCCATATATATTTCTCCTCCTCCTTTTCACTTTCATTCTCGATCAGAGACTTTGAATTAAGAACATGGCTGAAGCACTGGTTAACGTTCTCCTTGAGCTTTTGGCTACGATCGCCCTTGACAAGGTTGGAGAAGAGTTCAAACTAGTCACTGGTGTTGACAAAGAAGTTAAGAGGCTCACTCGCAATCTGGAAGCTATTTGAGCTGTGCTAGAGGATGCAGAGCAGAGACAAGTTATGGAGGCCACCGTGAGACGTTGGCTGAGTGAACTCACTGAAGTTTCATTCGACATCGATGACGCGTTACTAAATTCGTAGAGCGGCAACTGGAGAAACAAGAAAAACATGCTTTTGCTATTGCCAAGAAGGTACGTTCCTCTGCCTACTCTTCCATTCATGGTAGCAAGCTCAGGCGGTTAATTCATCGTCGCAAAATTGCCGGGAGGATTAGAGAGCTAAATTAAAGATTAGCTTCCATTGATAAGGAAAAACAAAGTTTCAATTTTCAAAACACCTTGTGGGGCAAAAAACTACTTCCCTTCTCATTGATAAAACATTTGGTCGAGATAAGGAGAAACACCTCATAATTAGCAAGTTGCTATGTGAGAGTAGTCAAGAAAAGGCGGTTCCTCTTATCATCCCCATTGTCGGGATGGGAGGAATGGGGAAAACAACTCTTGCTCAATTAGTTTATAATGATAAGATTGTCAAATCTCACTTTGAAGAGAGAATATGGGTTTGTGTCTCAGACCCTTTTGAAGAGATCAAGATTGCTAAAGCTATTATTGAAGGAATAGATAAAGAAAATTCTTCAAAAAACTCAGATGTGTTGCAAACTTCGATGCAATGCATATTTGAAATGATCAGGGTAAAAAGTTTCTTCTTGTATTAGATGATGTTTGGAACCCAAAATTTAGTCAATGGGAAGAATTAATCAAACCCTTGCACAATGGTTTGGTGACCACTCGAAATGAGGAGGTTGTTACTTTAATGAAAGCAACAACTCAAATGATCCCTTTGAAAGAGTTGAGTCAAGCATTTTATTTGTCATTGTTATATTACAATGCAGACATGGATGAGAGTAGTGTCACTAAGGAGTTTTACGACATTAGGTTGGAATTTGTGAAAATGTGCGATGGACTGCCTCTTGCTGCAAAAACCTTAGGAAGACTATTGCGCAATAAGAAAAAGATTCATGAATGACAGAGTGTCTTAAAGAGTAAGACATGGAACTAAAGCATCACATGCAAAATTCATGATATTGTACATGATTTTCTACAATATTTGACCAAAGAAGAATTTTGGGTGTTTTGATTTTATGTTGGATGCTACTGAGAGAAAGGAGGTGCCAAATGATAAAGTTCATCATTTAACCTTCGTAAATGAAGGACAAAGCGAGTCGTATGCACATTTTCTTCTCAGTTACAAAAAATTACGTACCTTAACGGTGGTAGGTTCATCCAAGAATTCCATTAGCACAACATTTGAGTTGATACAATTTAAGAACCTTAGGACATTAACCTTGTGTCCTCAGCGGGACAGTAGTCTTGAAGAAATTCCCAAGACAATAGGTGGATTGATTCATTTGAGGTATCTTGATTTATCGGGTAACAACAAGTTGAAGGAATTGCCCAGCCCTGTGGGTAACTTGTACAACCTGCAAACCTTGCAACTTGTTGGTTGCTCTAGTCTCAACAAAGTAGATGTTGGAAGGCTGATTAACTTGAGGCATCTTTATATTGAAGGTTGTGATGATGAATTGTGGTGGATCAAAGGGATTGATAAGTTAACACATTTGCAAACGCTAGATTGGTTTATTGTTCCATATGGTGATGAAGGAAACGAGTTGAAACATCTGAAAGACTTGAACCGGCTTCAAGGGAGTCTTAATATGAAGATTCGGGAGTATCCCAAGAATATGGCAGAGAATGCAGCAATATTGGTGAATAAGGCTCACCTCTTGGAACTGAATCTACATGAAGTCGGGCAAAGAGGAATCATGAATGGGTTAGAGCCGCATCCAGTTTTAGAATCTTTGTACATCGATTTTTACAAGGGTGGTGCCTTCTCCGATTGGTTATCGTATTTACCCAGCTTGAGAGTGCTTACCCTTAATCATGGCTATAACTGTAAGGTTTTGCCACCGTTAGGGAAACTGGCGTCCCTTGAATCATTGTGTATTAAATATTTGAATGGAGTTGAGAAGGTAGGAGTTGAGTTTTTGGGAATATTAGAAGGGCAATCCTCGTCTTCGTCTTCCGGTATCATATCATTTCCTAAGCTGAAAAAACTCAGCCTCGAAGGCATGCGGTCATTGGAAGAGTGGAAAGGAGTGGAAGAGGACAAGTCAGAGAATATTACAATCATGTCATGCCTTGATGAGTTGGAAATTGTTTACTGTGAGAAGCTAAAGGCACTGCCGGACTTCCTGTGGTGCACACCACTACAGGATTTGTACATCCATTCATCTCCAGTTCTCCAACAACCTTACATGCACGGGGTGGTCAAGATTCCTGACATCCCAAACCTCGACATTTTTCACTGAAGAGGTACATTTGCTTCAATGTTTAGAGTTGACGGTTTGCTTCATTTAGTCTGCATATTACTTATTTGGACGTGTAACTTTCTGTCATTCATTTGTCCTCTATATTGACATTCCAGGCTTCAGCTTCTCTTGAAACAAGCACGTTTTAAGAGCAAAGGCTTCAGCTTCTCTGTTGTCATTTACTTTCAAACTTATAATTGAACAGTTTCTTTTTCATGCATTCTGTATTGTAGGCACGCATGTCTTCAATACTGCTTAGCTGAAGCCATATGGCTGGACTTCCTAACACAACAAGATGATCCTCACCCCCTCCTTAGGTTTTGTTTTTCTCTTGTGCTGACATTCCAGATGCATTCTTTTGATAGTTTGAAATTTCTGATTCTCTTCCATAATCGAAGTCTTATTTTTGTCGATACCACGTAAGGTGAGTTTTAGATTGTTGTTCAACCCACGTGAGTCCAAGACTTTTCGAATAACTTGCCCCAAAAACCAACGGTCATTTCTGATCCCAGAATGACGGAGTCACGACTCCTCCTCCTCTCGGTACCCGAAATCCCAATAGAGATTGTGAGCGACGAAGAGATGGCTCTGCTCGAAGCCGCCTTGGTCTCCGCTCGCTCTGTATTTCGATCCTCCTCTCAATCATCTCACTTCCCTTCCAACCTCCATAGGCCCCTTCACTCCATCACCCTCCTTTCCAAGAGAAGCCTTTCGGGTTGCTCCCAACCCGATATCGAGGATTCGGGCGAGTTCAACAAGAAGAAGACCCGGTCGGGTGAATCGTTATTGGACCGGTTCAGGAACAACAAGGCCTGGTCCGCCACCGATTTTACTAGCACGGTATGATAGTTTCTTGGCTATTGGGTCTCTTTATTTAGTGTTTTGGGGAACTGGGTTTGGTTTGTTTTGGTCAATTTTGAAGCTTTGTGGTTGATTGTGAATCTTGGTTAGATTTTATGAACTGGGTTTTGGATGGATTCTTTTGTATTATCGTTTTGGGAGTATGGGTTTTGTTTGCTTTTGTCAAATTTGAAGCTTTGTATTTGATTGTGAGTATGTGGAATAATGGTGAAATGGCTTGGGGACAGTTTGTTCAATCTTTTGGGTAATTGGGTTTTGGTTTGTTTTCGTCAATTTTGAAGCTTTGAGCTTGATTGTGACTCCTGTGGGATTTTTGTGATATGGGTTTGGATGGCCTTGTTGAACTTTCGAGATTTATTGAGTTTGAAGTGTATATTACAATGAGTTTTTAGGATAGATTGTATCTGTGTAGAAAGAGATTACTGTTTCATGCATCCAAGTCTTTTTCCCATTTGAATGAAGCAACTGTAAGATTCACTAAGATTTGTTCTCAAATGTTTGCAATAGGAATGGTGTGAGAAACAAAAAGAGTTTGTTCTCCTCGATGGTAAGAGAATAGTCACTCAGGCTATGAAAACTGGTCTAGAGCGCCATGCAAAACTCGAAGAAGAGGTACGCATCAGAAACCCAATTTTACTATGTTCAGGTGTTTCGCAGCATGAGGCAATGAATTTTCTGACCGTCAACATTTTAAATGGTATCAAGTAAGATTTGGTGGTTGAATGAAGTGGATATGGCATATTGAAATAATAGTCAGCTTGTAGATGAACTGAGTTTTCATCCTATGCACATGTCAAGCACTGAATCAATGGTTTTAGATTCCTATACTAATCACAATCTGGTTATTTTTCTCTGCAGGTTGTTACAAGAGTTAAAGTTGATGTCAATTCAGAAGAAGATTATTGGGCTCTGAGGCTTTTGAGTTTTATTACCAGCATAAATCAATTATATTTTGATGGATTGACTCGAGAGCTGTTTCTGTAAGTTAGATCATCAGTTGTCTCTTGATTAAATTTTGAATCCTGATCTATTATTTATGCAGCATATAATGTCCAAAATGGACAATTGATATTAGTCTTTGACTATGTGAGAAAAAGAACGCCTGTTGAGATAATCGTTAGTTAAAATGAGTTAGACAATGATATTATTGGGTCATAAATCCCAATGGCTCATTTTTGTTATGGGATACCGTACTTCTCATCTGTAAAGAATGACATCTGGGCCAAACTTACAGCTCCAGTTCTTGCTTATCATTTTCACTAGAGCTTGGATCTAACTTGGATTCGTGCATTTTTGACAGAATTATCCGTACCAACTAAACTTTTTACATGCTATCATACTCAACTGTGATAGCCATTTTAACTAGCTAAATGATGAGAAACTGTCATATGACTAGGCACCTTTACAGTTCCACTCCATCGGTTCTATTTTTTTTAATAAAAAATTGAATTTTTATTGTATTTCCAAACTAATTTAAAATCAAACATGTCAAATGAAATGAATAGACAGTGTTCAAAAGTTTTTAAGTTTAAGTTCTCTTTCCTTCCTAGCTAAATATTGCTATAAGATTTGGCTGAAGTTAGATTTAACTTTACTTAATCAGTTTATAGCTCCAATAAAGTAAACTTTGGCTAGTCAGTGGGGATGCTCAATGTGATTAAAAAACTATGATATACACAATTGACTGTTGATGATGATCAGGATTGGAAATGGATACACAAAGAGGAAGCTTTAGTAAAATTGGATTCCTGTACTTTTGATAAGTTGAGAGGATTGGTTCTTATAAAACGATTCATTATGCTTCCCCTGAACTGATGCACTCATATGTTCTTTTATTGGAATGCATTTGAATTGTCTACATCCTTTTCTTGTTGATAAAGTTAGAACATTGATCCTCTCAAGTCCTATCTTCTTTCTTTAAGTGATTTATCTTTCTTATAATATCAGCATAGGTTTTGGAGAAGGTATATGGATGGTGGGAGTGATTGATGAGGTTCAAATGCGGGCAACAGAAACCCAGAGAAATCCATTATTAGTTGACACAAAGACTCGTGGGAAAGATACACTTCCTTCCGAACCACAAAGAAGGAACGGAAGGTATGCACTTATTGGCTTTCATAGCCATTGATGAGAAAAGACCCTATAATATAGTCATGATGTGCAAATCCATTTTGGCAGGTTTCAGTCGATGTTCTACAAGCACTTGTGGGATATTTTAGTTACTTCTAGATTCCCCTCCGACCAATTCTATGATCATTTTTCCTTAAATCCTTATTGTGAGTTATCTGAAGAAATCAGGGAGGTCATGGCTAAATCAGGGTGTCCAGCAAAGGTAAAGATACTATCTAGTTGAAATATTAGTCTGATAAATCTGGTTCTGTTGGTTCATAATGTTCCTTATATTACCAATTTACCATATATTTAAAGCAGGCCTCTGCTTGCCCTCTGGCTAAGTCATTAGGCAATGAGCAGAACCTCTAATTAAGTATATTTGATTTTGATGATGATGTGTCCAGCCTGCAAATGACATGACTTGGTGCATACATAAGATTATGGTCACATAGAGTTTTCCTATCACCAGTTCAATTCATGTTTTCATATTTCGTTTACTTGGTTTACAGACCCTTGATGACGTGATGAATTACTATAAAAATACCTGGATTACGCTACCCCTTGCTGATGACCAACTTCTATTAAGGTGACTATAGAATATATGTTTTATGATGGAGAATTTTCCTTCTTTATTTGCTCATATTTTGGGGCATATACAATTGTTGAAATTCCCATTATATGAAGAGATTTTACATAGTAGTTAAAATAGTTAGAAGAATTGCACCAATATGCTAAGAAATATAGCTAAATTACAAAGTATGGATTAAATTTTACTAGGAGCGCTTCAGAGCTAAACATCCTTGAGACCAATTATTCAGTCACATATTGGCATATCCGCCATTCAGTTTAGGCCCCTGAGTTGATCACGTCGGCTTTCGCTCATGATGACCTAAAAATTGAATGGTGGAGATGCCGATATGTGACTGAAAAAGTTGGTCTGTTTGTTTCATAATACGAAGCTAACTGGTTAGCTTTAGAGCGCACCTCTAAAATCTACTATATATAATGCTGAGGGGAGAAGATGCAGCCCAATTATATCTGAGATCCCTGTCTAGCATCAATTTGCTGAACCTCAGTCATAGATGTTAGCTTGGATGCATAGATCCACTAATTCTTTGTTGATGTGGAATTAACTTGTTCCCGATTGCTAGACACTGATGCGGTTTCTTTTGAGTCAGATACGAGTTACAAAAAGACCATTCAGTAATTGGTGAAGATGAATTTCCTTACGACTCTGATGGGTTTAAGAAGCAACTTCAGTTTTCTCTTGAGTTCTGGCAAGGAAAGCGAGAAGCCAGTTACACTCCCGTGGAAGAGCGATGGAAATGCCACTTCTGTCATTTTGCTTCCAATTGTCCTGCAGCTCCTGCTAAAAGCACTAGTAGCAATCTGCCTACCTAGAGAAAGGACTTGCATTTGTGTTGTTTCAAATCAGTGTCCTCACAGGCGCCTACAAAGAAGAATCGAGTTACGTGCATGGCTGCGTCATTCTTGTTGTATTGTAGGCATTGTTTGGTAAAAATTCAATTGCTTTATTGAAGCAATTCGCAATGTAGATCTTCTTATCAAGTTACTCAAATGATTATCAGCTTAATTTTTCATTAGTTCGTTCACATCACAGAATTGCCATTTCTATTTATAATACCCAGCAGCCTCTATTCGTTCATTTCACCTCAAAGTTGCACTTGCATCCCTTCCCAAGTTGCAACTCAACGATTACAACAACACAAACCGATATCGCTCCGCCTAGTGACTTCTAGATCACAAAATAATACATCAACTTGGAAGATAACACGTACGTTATACTATTATAGCGCCAACTGGTGTCACAAGAGAAGATCACTGCTAAGTAGTACAGACTACAAACCCAGTTCTTGTTTGGCGTCACGCACACTTATGCATTCTTTCAAGTCTAAACCCAAGTGATGTATTCATAGTTAGACTATCAGGATCAGGTAATCACCCAGTTCAGTTTTCTTGAATTCCTATACATTTTACTTACCCACATCTCTGTTTCAACTCTGTTTTGCCATATTTACTATAACTCGGGTCTTGGGCAAGCATTATCTAATGTTACTGCTTTGTTTTACACCTTCATATGAATCTTATTTGCATATTGTTGGTGGCTTTAAACATTTTGCTGACTATATGCTTTATTGAAATTGAAACCCCATTATATTGCCCACCAGGTGTTCGATATAATGCCTGTGACAACTGACTTGCGATGGCTTCTACTTCACCGTAGAAATTAGTGTGGAAATAAATGTGCAAGTATATTAATTGATGTAAGTTATATGTATGACTATCGAATCTTGGTGACTGTTTAACTGTTAGTTTAGCTAAGTTTGGTTGCAATGTACATTTTTCGGGTCTATGTCGATCGTTGCTGTCTGCAGTAGGATGGGTTTAGATAAGTGAACAGTAGTTGAATAACAGTATTTGTTTTGTCATTCAAATTCCCCGGGCTATAGCTTGGTTAATTACCTTGTACTTTGACATAAGCGCCTACTACGCGTTAGCTTTGATTTGTCAGCATATCTATGTTGACAGACCATGTATGAGCTACTATGAGGAAAAGATGTTGATACTCATGTGGTTTATCCTAGAAAAGATGTAGATTTATATACTTGAACTGGTACATAGACACATTTCACCTCTACATTCATGTTATATAGCATCTAAACAAAAACTCCTTTTGAGGCTGTAGAGAACTATTTTGGAATATGCTATTCAATCCTTTTGGGATGTTGATTAATCAGTTAGTTTATTTTGAAAATGACGATAGTTTTTATGTTGTTGAACATTCTGGCATTATGGTTGGTAGCATATAGTACATTGTTTCCACTTTTCACTAAGATTAATAATTAGTTGTCATAGGTACTGCTCAAAAACGGACTCTTTATCTTGTTCATCCAGTTATGTAAATTTGACGGTCATATATCTTAATGTCACAGATGTGAGCAAACATTGCTAGAAAAAGAGATTATTATTGGAAGACATAAAGATATGTGCTCTACATTCTCTTGTCAAAATTAAGTACCAGACATCACTATTTTGTTCGGAATACTAGTCTGGGAGACAACATTAGAGATCTGTATGACTATGCTCACACGGAGTTTAGTGTCAGCCAGCTTACCTTTTCTTAGAGGATTTTCATCAGCAGCAACTAGTTTTCTTAAAACTGGAGATATATTAAAGCGAGCTAGAATTTTCACAAGTGAAGAGGTCTTGGATTACTCTAAAGTGAGTCATGACTCTAATCCTCTGCATTTTAATTCTGAGTCTGCTCAAAATGCTGGATTCGAAGACCGAGTAGTCCACGGGATGCTTGTTGCTGCCCTGTTTCCCAAGATCATATCTTCTCATTTTGTATGTCAAATGTTTTATGCTTTTAACATGGCTCTTCTGATGAAACATTTCTGATATGTACCTTTGTCTAACTTCTTGGTATTGATATTGTATTTTTTTAGCCTGGGGCTATATATGTATCCCAAAGTCTGCATTTCAGGTCACCTGTCTATATGGGAGAAGAGATAGTTGGCGAGGTACAAGCAATTAATATACGAGAGCAAAAAAACAGATACTTGTAAGTACATTATTATTTTCCAAACAGTTTTCTCCAGTGGATGTTTAACATATTTTGCAACTTGAACTTGGGTTTGGTTTTTCTTTGTGTGGTTCAGAGCAAAGTTCAAGACAGCTTGCTTTAAGAATGGTTCTGTTGTTATTGATGGTGAGGCAATGGCTATCTTACCTACACTTGCCGTGGAAGAAGAGAATACTTTGTGACGACAGAAGCTGGTTCTAGACCTTAAACATTAACCTGCAAGTGCAAGGCAATGTCTCGATCAAACCTTATTTGCTCAGGCATATGGTGCTCAAACAAGACATATGGTGCTAATTGCATTTTGTCCTTCATCTGCACCCCAAAATTTCTCTAGTTTTATTTATTGTGATTGTTGTCTTCGATGAAATAAAAATCTCTGTAACCAAATCCATGTATTATAGGTTCAGTATCTGCCTTGTATTGTTGATATCAATATTTACCTTTGAGCATAGAATATATACTTATTCATCGAATACATAGTGTGCAATTTCTGTTCACATTTGGACCTTCATAAATCATAACTACTACTCTAGTTGCTCAAACAACTCATGAGCACTCTCAATTTGGGATTTGCAAGAGGAGGAAAAGCGTACTCTTTTTGAAACTGGCATTATGTTTGATGGTGCGATTTTCCCAAAGAAATGGTGCAACTTTTCATTATCCCATGCGTAGGGCAGTCTTTGGGAGAAGGAAGGTCATGGCCATTAGTAAAAGTTGAAAACCCTTCAATCACTCCCAACATGCATTCATTATATAAGAGAGGTTTACTGAACTAGCTTCTCTATCTCTTGGGTTTAAGGTAATTCTTTTCTCCATTTCAAAGTAACCTAAAGCAATCCACTGATTCATATTTTTCTTTTTGTTCTATATGTAAACCAGTTTGTATAACTTAATATTTTTGCATGCAGACGTTTATGTAAATGGAGGATCAACGAAGATGGGAAAACCTAAACACAGACTGCCTGGTGAATATTTTTGGAAAAGTAGGTGTGGATTCACTGCTCTTGGATGTTCCCTTTGTATGCAAGACATGATTTAGGGCAAGCCTCGATCCTTCGTGCTGGGAATTTCCTACTTTTCCTAAACTCTGGACTGACAGTTATGTCTTTGACATTGATTATGAAGATCAGGATTTTAATACCTTTGCTGATAGATATGCATATCAATATCAGGTTCGTCGGAGTCTTTGCGCTGTTGCTTCATTTGTGCAGTTTATTGTAAATCGTAGCAGGGGGTATTCTGCTTCTCTCAGGCTACCTGTATACTCTTCTATTGAAGAGTTGAGACATTGCTGATGCTTAAGTTCCTGAGTCATTTCAATATGTAATCTGTTTCTATTATCTCAAACCTTGGACCTTAAGTTGCTGTCTGTTTTCCAGCTAAATACCAAATGCTTTAGCTTTGTTTGATTGGTTATATAAATCCGGCAGATATTAAGAATACTCAATTCATCTAAATTCTTTTGTGCTCTCTTTTAGTATATATACTGTGCCATGGTTCTTACCTGTTTCCTTTGTTTTTCTTGCAGATGTCCTGACCTCAAGGCTCTGGCACTACCTCGGCTTGTACAAACTTTTAACCTGAACAGAATCCTAGAAATTATTGGCAATTGGAAATACCTGGAGACATTGTTTATGCCAGACAGCTTTGGTATGGAGAAAATCCTGTCACAGATCAGCATTTGCTGTAAAATTTTCTCTTGTTTACATATGTTTAATACACGTATATCTGAAGATGAGGCAATGGCAATTGTTAGCCACCTCCCTAAGCTGAAGCAGTTGAGCTTGATAAATGCACATATTGGTCGGGATAATCTTGTGAAGTTACTAAAAGGTTGCAAGGATCTTGTTCTTTTGGATGTAAGAGATTGTGTAGGTTTTGATGAGGGTGATGCTGAAATATTGAAGCTTGCTTCTCATATTACTAAATTCAGATGTGAGGGTTCAAAAAGTGCTGACAAATACTACACGGACAACTATGAAGGGTATGGGGAGTCTGAGCTTTCTGATGACATGCATGATTTCTCTGAAGACGAGTACGGTTACTATGAAGACATATCTGCATCCGGATAAACGTACTAGTCTTTTCATGCCCAATCCTATCAAATCTATTTTTATATTATTTTGGGAAAACGACCATTCCATTGCAGTGCTGGTATTGAAACGACATTTCTGCAAATTTATGACCAGATGATTTCAGCTCATTACATACTAATGTTCTTGTAATTTGTGATGATAATGCATGTTATGTTTTCCTTTATGGTTCTCAATGCAAATGATCAAACCAATTACAACAAAAAACAATCTGTCCACAAAGTTATCTCTTATCAAAGGCGATGATTGATTGTCCAAAAATTCAATATTGGAAACCTTTACAGCAGATTATGAGGTTCAAAAGGAGCATCTGGGGTCTAGAATAATGAATACCAGTAATATTATGTCCAGAAGTTAAATTCCAATACAAGACAAGTGCAACACCTTTTAATCCAGATTCTGTAATCTTGATATGATCTTGGGACATGAACTATGTGTAAAAGTTACTGAATGGATATTCCACATTGAAATTCATGATGGAACAATTATGTTCATGAATTTCCTTTTCGCAAATGCTAACCACCATTTATTAGGAGTCCCATTAGATTTATAAGCAACGCTCAACAATCTCCCACTTGCTTCTTCCCTTATCTGCTTCAAATAATTCCGGAGCAATTCTGCATTGAATTTTTTTTTAAAGAATAAACAATATGAATTTAAAGGTCTGGAGCTCTCAGTACATCATATGGGAGTAAGGATCACAAGACAGTCAAAGCGCAATGCCAAAAAGCAAGTAATATGACAGTCTCAACAGTTGTATTCCAATGCTCTCTCAAAAGGAGATTACATGTCTGTATTAACAAATCAAGTTAAGCATCATGGAGACATGTAAAAATCTTAACTTAAGCATCAAGCTGTAGTCTATTCCATTTGGTCAGATAGCATGGATGATTCAGAACCAATTAGACAATTTAAGACCATCTACTCATCAATGGGAAGATAGAAGGCATATCCCATGTTATATGTGAAAACTGAAAGAATTAATGAAACTAAATCAGATATTTCCAATTCCTGATTTAGATAGTAAATCCATGCAAGTAACAATTGAGAAACCTAAACTCTATTTCAGAGAAACCGGACAGTTCAGCTAGGAAGTTAATCAAACGAGCCAAAAATCTACTATAAACATCTGCAATAACTGGATTTGTAACACTCCTTAAAAATAATATAAATCCTTAAGACTAAAGTCAAGCACAGATAGGAATGAAACCTCACCTGCTTCCTTGTCAGATTGAGGCAAAGGAAAGAGGCCCGGAAAAGGGAAACCTGGCTCTCCCGGCACAGGAACCTTTTCCAGACCTAAATTAATGATTGCCTTGGTACCTTCAGCCAAAGTTCTGCAACCTTCAAGCCTCTTCAAAGCCACATTAATATAGAATGTGAGATAAATCAACAGCTTATCGGCTGAGCTATTGATATCAAAGTTTCTAAAGAATACATTGGCGCGGAAGAATGTAATTGCCTCATCGACAATATCAGTCCTATCTGCACAGAAGAAAGCTTCCTCAGACTGAAAAACATAACAGAGCGCAACAATTCGAAAAGAGCCAGCTTCGTAATGTGTTACTAGTAGGATATCCATATAAATAATACCTTGTTCAGAAACCGGAGCAGGACCCTTTATATGGCTTTTCAAAGGCAGCAGAGGGAACCCACAAGCTTTAGTAATTCCTTCCTCATCCACAAAACTAGAGTGATAAACCTGTCAAACGCGATTTTTCGTAACCTTAACATCTTTCACTACACAAAACTATTCTCAAGTACTTCAAACACAATGTGTAAAGCTTGATCTTTTACCATCTTTTAGATTAAAACGAAGCTGTATCACCCCTAGTTCAAGGTCAAAATCAAACCCTTCTCCAAAGACGATTGGGTATTCTGCAAAGGACATGAAACAACTTAAAACATTGGATCACAAATTGAATATATGATATATGCTTCTTAAAGTTCCTTCCTTTTCTTCAAGGAAATGGTGCCCAGATGAACACCAACCCCAATTGGATCAATGAATCAATATTCTACAATGCTAAGGATGCAAAAAATTAACATCAAAAACAAAAAGAAAGCAAATCCCATATGATGAACAATATGACTACAACTGAAAGAGAAGCAATAAACCCAGAAAGATGAAAATAAATATTGGGTAATAAACCTGATGTAACAAACCAGCTCAAGAGATTTGGAAATGGCTGAGAGCTTCAGAGATGGAGAAAGAGAGAGAGACTATGGCTCGGTAATTTGGTATCGGTGGGTTGAAGGACTCTGATCCATACAGAAGGCCTCACCGTAGAGACCAGCATCACTTCCAATCTGGACCGTTGAAAATGAGTGCGCATGGATTAAGTAAAATGGGTCCCACCTTAGTTTTCTCTTATTAAAACTGGAATATTAGGGTTTGGGACTTTGGTCACTGTGAAGTATATAACGAGATTGAACAAGGCGGAGGAGGAGGGCTGCGAGTTTTTCGACGGCGAAATAATATCAGAGATTCTGGCGAGGCTGCCGGTCAAATCTGTGGTGCGATTCCGGTGTGTATCCAAGTGGTGGAGTGCTCTGATCTCCGATCCTTACTTCACAAAGAAGCACTTGAGCTACTTAAAAACAGGGCATTATCGAGAACACCTCTAGGCTCCTATATTCATTGGACCCTCCGCAATCTCTAGACCACGAAGCACTGAAGGATTTGAAGAATCACAGTGATGGTTCTTTTGCCAACAGAGTTCTTGATTTTCCGGTACGGATTCTCTCGCGCTATTATAATCGTGAAAGTATTGTGGGTTGTTGCGATGGGTTGATATGTATTATCGCGCGCCGAAGAAGAAGATGGAGGACACTTCCTGTTATGGAATCCATGTACTAGGGTACTCCTGGAGTCCATGTACTAGGGTACTCCAGGAAGTTACCGAGAACTAATCCTAAACTATGCGACCCTAATGATATGATTTTCCAATTTTGGGGGTTTGGTTATGATTCTGCTACTGATGATTACAAAGTCATAGTCTCTAGTAGGATCGCAGACTTAAGAAACGAAGTCATTTCATGACATAAGAGCCCGTATTCGTCGCATAGATAGACTACGATCGCAAACTTAAGAAACGAAGTCATTTCGTGACATAAGAGGCTGTATTCGTCGCATAAGTATATATGCGACGAAAAGTCGATCGCATAAGTGGTGTCGCATAAAAATCTATGTAACGAAAAAAAGATATTTGTCGCATTATAAAGTTTCTAGCGACAACTACTCTTTCATCGCATAAGAAAGAGGCGACAAAGCCAATGTCCACTTATACGACAAAATGTCGTCGCATACATGTTCATATTGTTGTCCACTTACTGACAACAATATTTCGTTGTCGGTAATTCTATGATGACGAAAAATGGGTGCAATTGTCGACGAAAGCTTGTTTTACTTATATGACGAAAAGTACATATCGTCGCATGAGGTTTTTCTCTGAGGCTAGTCTTATTTATTTTATCTTTTTCCTTTTTCTCCCTGTTTCACAATGAAATAGTTTTTTTTTATAAAAACAGAAAATATAAAACTGTAAATTTAGCAAACAATAATATTTTAATATTAATAATTTGTTCATCATACAAAGTCTTTAGTAACACCTTGAAAGTAAACTAAACAAAACCATTCCTTCATCCTAGCCTATCATTCTCTAACTAAACTAAACCAACTGCATGTCACAGACAACAACTTCACCTTAAAGGCTTCTCTATCTAAACAAAACCAAAATAATGAAGCATGCAGTAATGTACCTAGTTCCTCTCAATTTTCATGTTGTTCTCTACATCAAGATTTTCATCTAGAGGTTATTGGGAAGAGACTTGTGGAGGACACCCAGTCTACTGCGCCATAAAAGACACAACTGCTGCTAGTTTCTGCTTCACCAATGTCATCTCTTCACTAAGGTTTTGCGCAACCACCTCAGCTTTTTCGGCCCTCTCCTCAACAATATGTAATCTCTCCTCCACCTCATAAACTCGAGAACGTGGAGTGGAAGATGATGACTCTCGGACACCTACTCTTCCAAGACCACGAATCGCCTTCCCAGCTCTTCTACCTCTGGTTAGGGTCATAATCTCATTCAGGACAACAAGACTTTGTTAAGCAATTTGTTGTTTTTGTGTTTTGATTTTGATGTGGTAAAATTTCAGCAACATTTCTCTACAGTTTTCCAAGTGCATGAATATCTAAACCTAGTATGCACTCGAGGAACAATACATAATATACTCTGTCAAAATATATATACCCACAATTGAAATATATGCGTCAAAAGTCTTTTCTTCATCGCCTAATCCATGACTTAAGAGACGAAATAGACTTCGTCACTTAGGTCCAATATTCATTGCTTAGGTTAAGAACATATGCTACGAAAACAGATTCGTCGCTAAGTTACATTGTATGCAACGAATATGTTTTCGTAGCATGTCTTTTTTCCTAGTAGTGAGTGGGGATGTAAAACGTATGAAGAAATCCGCATTCAGATTTTTGCTTTAAAAACGAGTTTATGGAAGGTGCTCCCCATTATTACCAATCCTCTTGACATATCAGGCCGGGGTTTCTTTTTGAACGGAGCTTTGCACACTGGTAAACACGGAATGTAGAGTACTGTCGCTGAACAGTTTTGCCTTTTGAGATGATTCCATTACCCAATGCTAATATTTTCTTTCACGGTTTTAAGGTAGTTAGAAATTCTCTGTGTGTTATCAATCTTGGACTCAAGTTTTGAGGTGTTCCAGAGAGGATTTTCCTGAAGGGAAGAAAGATGTTCTCATGGAGCCTTTTTGCATTCTAGAGAGCGGAGAATTTTTAGTTTATGATTTGCGTGCACATTTCCTGGTGTTATATGATCCGGACGAAAATACATTCAAGAATGTTACCAAGACTCATCATCTATTAGATTTTGAAGCTTTTGTTTACAGAGAGACTTTAGTTTCACTAGTAAGCGGTAGTGTTGTAGATGTCTTTCGGGTCATCAATGATACAACCTCCATCTCTCATGATAGATAAAGACTGTTTAAGTTGACGAATCTTAACCATCGCATGAAAGAAAGAGGTATTACGATCGCCTTCTGTAAGCCATTTAACTCTCGATTTATCACAAAAGAACTTTTCTTGAAGAGCAAGGGCCACATGGACGTGAGCACTAGCAACACTTTCCTTGGAGAGTCTGTCCTCAGAGGGACCCAAGCTGGCAATTTCTTGCTGAATTTTATCCAAATCAACAAACGAATCTTCTACCATTTTGTTGACATCCCCAAACTCAGTTTTATTCCATACCCGAATTCGCTGCTTAAGAGTCCGAAGCTTAGAGGCCAAGACAAACATTGGATTACCATAAAATTGAGCACTCTGCCAGACGTCTGACACTAAGGAAAGGAAATTCGGATTATCCAACCACATGCGTTGAAACTGAAACGGTGATCTTTGGTTACGTATGAGCTTTGAGAAAGATACTAAAAGAGGACAATGATCTGAGGAATAACGAGGAAGTGTGGTGCACTCCAAATTGCGCCAAGCATCCATCCAAGAGAAATTACTGAGACATCGATCAAGCCTTATTTCAACACTTACATTAACACCCCTTCTGTTTGTCCATGTATAAGGCAAGCCTTTAGTAGGTAGATGAACCAGTTCACAATTAGACGACATGTCTTGAAACTCAGAACAAGAAACAGCATTAGGAAGAATTCCACCTCTTTTTTCATGAGCACCTAAAACACAATTGAAGTCACCTAACACTATCCAAGGCCCTTGAACAAAGTTGTTTTTGATATGAAGTAGATCCTCCCAAAGTCGACGGCGCTCCGATGTGGTTGTTTTAGCATAAACCCACGTCATTACACAACTGACATTGTCCAAAGTGCAAGAGATTGTGAGCTGCTGCTATGTAGCTAGCAATAGAGTCGGCTGAATAGCTTGATCACATATAAGCCATATATTTTGTGATTGGTCTCCCCGATCATTTACAGCTGCTGGAAACATCTTTAAAGAATGCCAAAAGGAAGATTTAAGTGAACTTAAATTAATAAAAGGTTCAGAAATACCAATAAGTGAAGGTTGATATCTGCGAACCATCCTACGCAAGACTCTTTGAGTGGGTGCGTTACCCATACCCCGAGCATTCCAGTAAAGAACCTTCATAGGTTAAGACGTGAGGTGGGAACCCTATTACGGGTAGGACGATCCAAAGGTTGCTCCAACAATAGTTTCTCACGCATGTTCTTCTTATGCTTTTTTTGTTGGGATTTAGAAAGAACAACGGTCATACCGTCTTCCTGTTCTTGAACAACAACTGCATTCTCCCCTGCCACAATTGGGGAAGTGGGAAATGAGCCCTCATCAGCAGAAGCCTCACTACCATCTTCCCTTGATTGTCTTACAACAAGAGACTGATCATCTTGTTCATGAAAAACTTGGTCTGCCACCTGTTCAATTAAATCATTGGCAACCCCCACAATGACCTCCTGAGCCAAAATAACAAATTGATTTGCTTTGGTAGTAGGAGTTCCCTGCCTCGTAAATGAAGTTGTACCCCCTGGATTACTAGCTCTTCCATTATCACTAGTATCTATAATTCCTGTAGAGACACTAGTATCTATATTTCTAGTAGAAACATGATCATCTTGCACAAGCATGGTACCCGCCGTTTCTACACATATTGGAACCAAGGCATTAGTCTCAGGTGTGTTTTCTAATGGGTGAACCTCTGTAGTCCCATTGCATGAAGAAGCCTTCTTTTTCTCTCTGTATTCCTGCCGAACCACCGGCCTTGAGACTCTTGCATGTTTCTCAGAATTACGAGGGTTTGGATCACCTTGCAATTGTCTACATCGATCAGCCATATGCCCAACCATACTGCAATGAGTGCACATGTTTTCATACATAATCTCAATAGGAAAACAATGTGTCTCACGCTCTACCATGAGCGAAGATGGCAAGTCGCCGGCAATATATCCACGTCGACCAGAACTCGAGCATAATACCCGAACTGCCTCTCTTTTGTTGCCTTATCAATCTGCAATGGAGTGCCCACACCTCGAGAAATCTCCATTAGATGTTGCTCATGCCAATGATCCTGACTCAAGCCATATAACCTGATCCATACTTGAGCATGTGTATGCGGAAGAGTATCACCAGGGACAAAGTCTGGCTTCCATTGACTTAGCCGAAAAATTCCATCAGGGAGGGTACAAGTGCCTCCCCCCCAAACCCTACGCATGTCATCTTCTGTGGCAAAATGGATGTCAAAGTAGCCCTTACCAAGAGGTACCAAACGCCATGGTTGTGAGGGACGCCACAGGGCAGCAAGCAAACCTTTCAAGGCATCAGTCTTTAAGGGCGTAGAGCCCTTACGCAGCAATAATCGACCAATAAGATTGGTTTTGAAATTCTGCAATTGCTCTTGGTATAGGGTTTCATTGATCTTAACATAGATTTTATCCCCTCGAACAACCGGAGCAGGCAATTGACTCAGAGGAATAGAGGATTCATTCGAATTGGAGAGCACTGATGCAAAAGTGCGTGCCTTTGGGGCTGGAGGAGGAGACGGCAAGGCTGCGTCGAAACCACCCATGAATGCCCAGGGACAAACAGCCATCCCAGGAGAGGCGCCAGAGCTCGTCGACGGCATCCCGAAACCCTAACTCACTTATCAAAAAACCAACTAAGCAAGTAACTGACCTTTATTATATATTAGCCTCATAATCCTATGTACTAGTTCCTCCTAAAAATGAAGAAATATTTTTAGAAACTATGACAGCAAAACAAATTAACTCATTGATCTTTCTCTTCATGTTTTTATGGTTCTTCATAGCTGTAATTGTCAGGGCTGAAGATGGTCCTTTAGAAGATGCATACTGGAAAAAACGAGAAGCTAGCTGAAGCGGAGAAAGTAGCTGAGCAATCTGTTAATCCACATCCGGAGAAGGTTTTGTTTAGATGGAGAAGTTTTTGTTTAGGTTGTTGTGCAGTTGATTTTCTTTAGTTAGTGAAGGGTAGACTAGCTAGATGGAGAAGCCTTTAAGGTTTGTGCAGGTGGAGAATGATAGGCTAGCTAAGCTAGGATGAATGAATGATTTTGTTTAGTTGCAATTCAAGGTGTTACTAAAGAGTAAAGACTTTGTATGAACAAATTATGCATATATGAAAATTTATTGTTTCCTAAATTTGCAGTTTTATAGTTTGTGTTTCTATAGATGATGATGATGATGATGATGATAGTGAGACATAGAGGATAAGGAAAAAGCAAATAAAACTAGCCTCAGTGAAAACTCATATGTGACGAACTACCGTGTTCGTCACATAAGTGAATCAAGTTTTCGTCGGTAATTCACCCTCGTTTCGTCGTTACAAAACTACTGACGACGAAATATTGTTCGTCGGAACATCTATGCGACCAAAATAGACTGTTCGTCGCATAAGTGAATCAACCTTTCGTCGGCAATTGCACCTATGATTGGTGGTAATTATAGAATTACTAACGACGAAAAACTATTCG
Organism: Fragaria x ananassa; assembly: GCA_034370585.1. Lineage (NCBI taxonomy): Eukaryota > Viridiplantae > Streptophyta > Magnoliopsida > Rosales > Rosaceae > Fragaria > Fragaria x ananassa. The sequence goes on from CP139764.1 coordinate 22,729,548, forward strand.
TCGGAAAAGATATGCGACGACATTCGTCGTATAAGTGGACACAATGTCGTCGCTTCTATTCTGTGCGATAAAGGTTTATTCGTCGCATTATAGACATTGTAGCGACGAATAAATTTTTTTCGTCGCATAGATTCTTATGCGACACTACTTATGCGACGACTCTTATGTGACCGATGTTTCGTTCCATAGGTACATATGCGACGAACAAGGTCTCTTATGCCACAAAATGGTTTCATCTCTTAAGTCTGTCATCCTACTAGTGTGACCGAGGAATTGAATAAAGATGTTGGCGAGTACGTCTAAGTATTACGTTTTCCTAAAACCTAGATAGACATTGTTTTCGATGATACAAGTATAACTGATTGGTATTATATGCTTTTGACTTGAATGCAGGCTTCTATATGAGCAACAGAAGCATAAGCAGAACTGAAGGAACATTTACTAGTGAAACATGTAAAAGAATTCACCTCATGGTCGATGTATTCAACTATGTAAGATAGATCTGTTAGCGCGAGTTGCAGCAATTGTAGTTTGAAAATCCGTCGTTTTCTAAACTCAACAACTTTCTCTTTATGTTTCCATGATCAATCTTTATCTGTCCTTCTGCTACAATTTATTGGCGATCGATGTAGTTCTGTACGTAGTTGCATGGCCTCAAACTGTGTTCAAAGTTCTTTCTTTTTTGGTTTGCTTTCTTGATCTTAATAAGAGAGAGAGAGAGAGAGAGAGAGAGAGAGAGAGAGAGAGAGAGAGAGAGAGAGAGAGATTACAGATCTGGCAACTAATGATGGTGTTGTTTAAACGTTGCTCAGGATATCCGTCATTCCGTCTAATGAAACACTTCCAATAAGATCTTATTCATTCTTCATGACCTATTCTGTATCAGAATTCTCCCAAATTTTATATTATGACTCGTTTAGGTGCTGCAATGTAGTAATTCATAAACTACGTATGTAAAATTCTAAAATGTCAAACTAGTTAGTACTCCTGCCCCTCTTAAGGAGAAAGAAAATGACACTCCTATAGAAACCAGTTGCCACCAAGGAGCTAGAAACCCCAACCCAAAGAAAGACTCAACCTCCCCGAGTACCAAGTACCAGAGGACAGGGGAGCTGAAGCTGGAAATATCTCCAAGTAGCCACCAAAATCCGGTAAAGGGGAAAATGGGGCCTTTCAGCATTCAGGCTAGTTTGTGGTGTGCTCCAAAACAATGGAAAACATCAGTTGCAGGGCTTAGAAACTGGTGTGGGCATGCAGGGTTGGATCTAGGGGCATCCAATTTTCCAAGGTTTTTGATGTAAAATCTGAAAAGTTTGAAATGTTTCCAAATAAGACTTGAGGTGCATCACACCAAGAGCCGAGCCGTGAGTAGCTATGCCAAATCTGGGAGTGAAAAATACGTGGGAGACCCACAAAGTGCTGGAAACTGGAGTCCGCTTCACTGTCGGGAGTCAGAACATGAATGGAGAAGGCAAGGAGTGCACGCACAAGGCGGAACCAAAGGGAAAGAGCATGGCTTTAACTCAACCAGACAGGTTAAATTTCACGAGATGAAAAAATTGATTACTTTGATTGCTTGCACTTCAATAGAAAAGCAGATGAGACGAGGCCAATTGCTATAAATCTGACCAAGTGCACATAAGAAAAGACAGAAGAGGATGAATTTCATGCAGATCACGTAAATCATCATATCTGGCTTACTGGCTATTATCAATATAAGATAGTACACCGCAATATTAATCTAACTCCGTACATAATTAATCCAGACATCCAAACAAGCAAGCAACCAAGCAACTTAGTCATCAAGCATCACAACTAGTGTCAGTGAAATATATTGAAACTAGCCTATACAAATTCAGTATAGTTAGCAGGTATGGATTTATACAACGGGAAAAGCTGAGATCTTTTACATGCACCAATCTATAGGAGAAGAAAGACAAAACCAAAGACTCGATTCGTAATGAAGTACTGGACAGACTCCACCACCACTAGCTTTCTCACAAGGAGACAGGGTGAAGTTACAAGTGGAATAAACCTATTCGATATGATTAACCATGTCCCTCTCAGAGTCTCATTATACCTGTGAATATTGTATAAAATGAAGTATGCTACAGCTGTATTTCCCTGATGAATAAGAGAACCAATCTGATAGTTTTTGGTACAGTTAGCTGCTCTCTTGAGAGGGTGAGGAAGCGGCTATGTCAGTCTCGCCGGCCGAAGTATTTGACTTAATGTAGGAGCGGGCAATTTCCAGCATATTCTCAACCTCTTTCTTGTACTACATTTAGTGAAGAATTTATCATAAACCATTCAATAAGGCAGCTTATCATAGAGGAAATAAAATTTGAGCCCATAAAACAGACCTCATTAACAGCGCTTGACTTTATTTTAGACTGCATCACACACCATTTCTTAAAATGTGCACCTGCAACATGTAGCAAATTGTGACCGATTTGTCAAAGAATTCCAACTGGAAAACAAGATTTCAGCATATTCCTTCCTAGCTTTCATATTTCACATGAATTCCACAGCATTTCATGCGCACCACCCCCACCATGTAAAAGGTAATAAATAAAAATGTTTCAAGCAATTTTTAGCAACAGGATCCATCAGAACTGCAGACCATAAGGTCAGAATCAAATGGGGGAATTGATACTTACCCACTTTTATATCTATAATACATGAGTTTTCAGCATTAGTCTCCAACTTCCACCTACAATGGATCTGGTACAATAATTGAATGTCAGCAGAATATTCAGATAACAACGGCAACCAAACAATACCAACTAATCTCTTACTGCAAATATCAACTAGTGTCCAACTCCATACTGTAATAAGCTGACAGATAACATATTATATAGTTTATATATATATATGATGACATAAATGTAATCTCCCTAATGTTCCGGAACACTAAAAGCCAGTACTTGATGAACTAGTCCAGCTTTCTTAATAAATTGAAGATGGCTGATTCTCCAAGAAAAAAGAAAATGAAATCCAATGAACTCAGTACTGAGAACAGTGTTGACATTGACAACATGTATACTGAAGAAAACAAAATCAGTAATAAGGATTCTACAGTTACAAAGGTTGTGTTTTAGTTCCACTAGGCTAGTGGATTAGTTTTCCAAGTTCACTTTGTCATAACCAAAAGCAGTATTTGCAGTATTTTTTAGCCTTTTGTGAGAATAGGACAAGTTATCATGAACACGAAGGAAGCATTCAGGAGAGTATTGACAGTACGAAAATATCCAAAGTTACGTATAGCATACATGTGGCATGCAGACATACCTCAAAGTAAGAACCAAATGGAACATCATGAGCCTGTTGTACTGTCTCGAACACCTGAAACAAGAAATGAACTCCTGAGAAAATAGTAAGGATATAAAATATGCAAAGAATATCCAATGCACAAGGAAGTGTGTAGGCAAAATAATTATAGGGGATGTAGGGAGTTAAAAAAATAAAAGATATCCTAATATACAACAAAGAACAGATAACAAATCACATAAATAACAAAATAATGGCAATACACTACAAAATATTAAGTTTTCGCACCAGTGTATCCTTGTCAGGTGACAAAACAGCATGCTGCCACTCTGTCATGGCAGTATCCGGAGGACACATGGGACTGTTACAAAGACCCCTGAATGTTAGATCTCTTACTTGGCCATCATATTCATCTGCTGGATGCCACTGTCCAATCTGCAAATAGAAAATCAAATGAAATTTCAGATTGGCACACATAAAATATGTGTAGTTTCTACAAGGGACGTCTATTTTTGAGAATGTGTAGTTTGTACAAGGGACGTGGCTATGAAGAAGCAGTCTGGTACTCATGAGCCCACTTCACTTTGCCATTCCATTTCATTGGCATGCATCTTTTTAGCTACCACATTATCCCTTGCACATGTTTATAATACAGAGGGTTGTCATGTAATAATTGCTTGCACTTGATGGAACACAAAAAATACTTACGACAAGATTTGTATCCTTTCGTGCTGAACGATACTCATTTGTAAAATTTGAATTATCACTCAATAATAAATTGAAGAAATTATCAGCTGTGCAGGGGAAAGCATCCTGGAAAAAAAAAGACTAATTAGTGACGGCTTAGAATAATCAAACTCTCGGTTGAGTGATAAAAGAAGAATAATGTGCATTACATTAAATATACTGTTCAAAGCTTCATCCTTGATAAAAGCTTGGAGCTTCCCAGTATTGGGAATGATATCTTCAGGAATCATAGTCTGACTTCCTCTTATAGAACTGCTATGCGCACGCAATGCAGATTCTGCCTTCTCCTAGATACGAGAAAGAACATATCAGAAGAGAAATTAACTCTCTGTCAAACCATATCTAAATAAGAAGATATGCAGATCAGAAAGTAAAAAGATGATCAGCAACAAAAGGGAGATTAAAAATACACTAAGATGTAAAACTGATCAAAGCCATAAGAAGAGTCTGTTTTTCCAAACGTTCTGCACACACATGCTGAAAAACACATGTACAAAACTAAGCTTGAGAAGCCTAGTTTTTAGTTCTTCCAATCATCTCTATATAGATAAACTATAAAGTATAAACCAGAGAACTTGTCACTGACAATAACTATAAGACAAGTAGTATGAACCTTCTTTTCAGCTTCTAGCATTGCATGGTAATTCTTTCTTGCACGCTGAAGTGCTCTGAAGGCATGATTCCTGTTCCAAAATGATGCAAATTTATATCTGACTCTACCTGGAAATGGGAAAGCAAAATAAAAAGACAGAACACCATATCACCAGGTATTTCATGTTAATGGGGTTTCCAAGATCAGTCCATAAAATAATTATTATAAAAAGAAAAAGAAAAAATAAAATACAATAATACATGGGGAATATCTTGTCAACATTATGCTAGTATGTAACAGTGAACCAAAAAAGATAACTATGAGTTAGAAATCCTAACATCTATATGTCCTGTTGGTTTTAAGTACCCAAAACAAGAACAACAAAAGAATGCAGAGATAAATTTACAGCGTAGTGTTATAAGTCGACAAATTAGGTTCAAATTTCTACTGTTTCCTACTCTAAATGTAATGCGACAAAGTAACACATAAACTCTCCTTTGGCAAAATTCACAAGGCACTAATTTTGTTCAAAAGTTGTCGGGGAGATGACATAGTGAAGTAGAGCACTCAGACAGCTATTATGTCCTTGAAGACAAATAAAAAAACACTAACCCAAAATCAGTTTCAGCTTCTCAAACTTTAAACCCAACTATCATCAGCTGTTTAAGCCACCATCGCCCAAGCATCACCGAGAATGCCAACCAGGAACTGATGGCATTACGCCTCCACCTCCGAAATATTAGTTAGGACTACTATACCGTTTTAATCCATAAATTAAAAAGTAAAACAGAAGAGGCAGATCTTAGCTTCCATGAGGCTCCTCCTAATGTAGAGCCACGGAATATCCACACAAAGTCTGATTAAATATTAATGGAACCTTAATTTAACGGTAGATGGCAATGGCAACACAGGTGCAACTCATCTTCATCTTCTCTTCTCTTCTCTTCTCTTATAACAATTTGACCTTTTCAATCATCCACCAGACTTCCCAACCACCAGCAATTTGTATCAGAAAGCCTAATTTTCAATATGCTAGACAATTATTTATCTTACTCTACTTCCCTATTCTTAAAAATTGTTCATTGACACTATTCAGAGTCCAGCTCCCACAATCAGGACTGTTCTATATAACCATACTCCCAAAAGAAAAATGTTACTTTTCCCCTGCCATACCCTGAGATACTCTTGCAATCAAACGGATACGAGGGAAAAGAAAAACAAAAATAGATACTATGAGATAACCACTCATATGGAAATCCTATGAACAAGTAAAAGAACCAAACTACTGACCATCAGGACTCCCCAAAGGAGGTACACCATGCCCACCAGCACCCATGCGGAGTATAATTGTTACAGCAGGATTAATGAATGCATGCTGAGTTCTCCGAATCTTAATAAACCAAAAGATCCACAGGATTAAGCATTAAAAATTATTCAAAAATGGGATCTCATTATGAGAGAGAAAGAGAGATAGATAGATAGATAGATAGATAGAGAGAGAGAGAGAGAGAGAGAGAGCACCTCATCAATATCACCAACTGGTATGAGCACCTGTCAAAAGTAAATAAGTACTCAGATATTATTTTACTTAACACATAAAGTCAGTATATCAAAAACAAGAATCTGCATCAACTTAGAGGTTTTCCATATATCCACAAAGAAACCAATATCAATCCAATGACATGCATTTACATATTATTTGATTCCCAAGTCAAGATAACAAAGAAACATAGTCTACAAAATTTTTTTTTTAAAAAAAATGGTTTGTGTAGAGTCAGTTCGCTGAAACATGCTATTTTAGTTTCATGCTATTCTATCTTTTTACCCTTTAAAAGTTGTCCAAGAAGCAAAGCATGAACCATATTACATAAGCCGTAAGAAATCCGAAAAGTATGAGCATGTTCCTTCTTTCAGGAACTTTAAATTTGCCTACCTGCGGTTCTACATGAGTTCAATGTCTTTTCACAAAGTTTGCAGGTTTGAATATATCATTTGTAAAGAACAATACCAATGATGAATATAGTTACATCGTTCAAATTAGAAGCAGAAATGTAATTACATTTTTATGCAACAAGATTTCAGTTCTCATATCAAGGTAAGTTGTTGCCTGATCTATACATAATCTTGATGAAATTCATAAGATGTATGCAACATAAATCATATCTCAGTTTTCAGTACCATCAATATCCTCACTTTTTAATTATGTATTCATTGTGTGCAAGGGCATAACCATGAATGTGTAAATATGACTGCTAAGTAGGCTTAGTGGACTAAACTCACGTGAAATAGTAGAATGAGGATCGGTTATTAGCTTGATGGGTCAGGCTACATTCAAATCATGCAGTATTTTATTCTTCTTCAAAAAAGCTACCTGGGCCTTAGGGTCCTGCCAGGGATCAGGCATGATCATTAGATCTTGGTAAGTACTTTCCATTAATGAATTATATATTGAGCATAATATCTGTCAATGGTGACATGGACATTCTCACATCTAAAGAGAGATAAAAGCAATTTGGAAACCTAAACTATACAAGAGTTACACCCACATCTAAACAGGAAAGGTAGATGTATTGATTTGTAAAGTAGCTCACAGCTGATATAATCCCATCATAGAGATCTATAAATTAAAAATATATATAAAACAAAATAAAGTAAAAAACTTAGTGAGGGACCAAGATGTAACAACTCCAACTATTCAACTATCATAAAGAAGTATATATCAATTGTTCATAGTTCTGTACCAGAATTTATAAGATGGCTAACAAATTATTGCACAAGTACTTTCTTTTCCTTTGCTTCTGTAATTAGGTAATCAATCTCGCTGGTAACTAACCAAAATTTCTATACCATGGAAGAATAAATATAGTATGTATATTGTTTACAGATGTTTATTAAGGTCAAGCATTCTTTATTTGGGCATTATAGTTAGAAGTAAAACAGCGTTAAACAAAACTAATAGCATGATCAAACATTACAAGTTTATTTCAAGCATCATAGAAAAGTATGATTGTCTGACCTTCATTTGCTTAGAGAACACATTAGAGTGGAAGCAAATGTGCCATGCAGATACATACATACGTCCATGATACAAGAATGACCTCTCAAGTGCACATGAGTAACTATTTTCCGCAAGCTGAAACAGTCAAACACATAGTACAATTATCCTAAATATAGAATGTAATTAATGGGTAAACAAGCTACGCAAATGTACAAACATTAGACATTCTCATTAAGAGCTCCACATATTAACAGAAACATAAATTCAACCCAGTCACCTCATCTGGAAGTAGATCGAATATGGTTTGAAGGGGCCCTGGCTTTTGATGAACGACTGTGGGTCCTTCTTTATCTGAAGGTATCCTTCTTCGAGGACCATTAGCTCCAGTATAACCATTCACAACCCTACCACTGATTTCAAGGTAATAAGACATAATAAAATTCTCTAATATTAATAAAAATGATGCCCTTAAATAAAAACAGTAACACTAACAATATTGAAGTACTAAGAAAGGGAAGGAGTGTGGAGTGTAAAATTTTTTGTGGTTTCACTCCTTTAAAAGTCATCATTATCGACAGTAACATCAATAATATGCTTTTGTTCATGGGTCTAGAAAGCTTGATTGGAGAAAACCGGAGAATTATGCCGACTATGGGCTGCTTATGGAAATGTAGAACTTGTAGTCCTACTTGGTGCAGTAAATGGAAAATGAAAGCAATTTTGAAATCAAAACTTTCATAGCATACAAACATTAAAATAAAACTCAGAAAGTATATTCACTTCCGGGCGTGATTAAGAAACACACATCACCAGTAAAGTTCTACTTCTGAATTATATGAATAAAATAGATGGCTGTTGAGATAAGCTGAAAGAACATGTTGGAAATAAAAATGAGAAAGGCTACCTTGGAGAAGTTATGGGAAGTCTTAATGTTTTTATTTGGAGACAAACCTGACAAGCATAAAGAGCACTAATATAATTGGGCAAAAAAAAGAATATGAATCAAAAAAGGTCTAGACATCTAGTAGAGAGTTACCTGACCCGATGGGCTATTTAATGTATACCACAATGCATCTGTTTGACCCTCACTTTCGACTGGAACAGTGACTGAACCAAGAACTGCGCTTTTCCAGATAATATCCCAGTCATATATTGTCACATTAATCTGCTAGGCCAATAGGAAAATACATCACTTATTTTTGGCAATTGGTAGATACATCAGTTTCAAACTACAGGTCAATAATCAGTTAAGAAAATAAGACTTTCTTCCTTGATCTTGAACTTGTTGAACTTGTAAAAAGTAAACATTTATAAAAGACTAAGAACAAATGTTAACTTTGTGTTTACTAACATTATCATAACAGACTGTAGATGTACTTGTTACAATCTTAATTCTAACTAGGGAGATGAATACCCAATCCATCTTACCCTGCAACTTGGAAATGCAAGACAATGGAATTGACAAAAACATCAACAATCAGAGCTTACCAAATATCAAATAGGACAGGAAATCATTGTGAACATGATAAGTAGAAATAAACTATAATAGGGAAACACAAAAGGCATTGGTGTATCTCCAGAAAATTAGTCAACTCCTCACAATTAATTAAATTTAAACAATGACAATATGTGGACAGCGAATTGAATACTGTTATCAAAAAATCATTGAAGAAAAAATATATATAGTAAATGCTTTGTTATAAGGTATACGACAAAAATATTGATAATGGCCCCTCTCATGAGCATGAAATAATTTAGACTAGACTGCCTTTAATTAAATGAAACATAGTTTACATTTCAGGAGAAGCCGACTTAATCAATCAAAACTTGATGCCGTCAAAAGTACTGGTATAAACATTCAGTTCTTTATTGAACTCATAATGACAGTGCAAACATGAAAGTGCTATAAAGCATGATGGCTACCTGGACAGGAAGCTCATCAACAGAAAAATTAAACTCCTCTCCCCACATGGGATTTCTTGAACCGGGGACCATTGAACTGCACCAGCAACAATAGTGATTTAGCCTTCTAATGAAATGGAAGATACACATAAACAAACTCACACATACCTACTAAGTTCATTATTGCAGTGATCTTTGCACTCCCCTTTGAAAAAAGCCTTAGTATATGTCATAATGTTATCGGTAAGTGCTTGAAAAGGAAGTGTAAGTGAATAAAGGGAGTATGAAAATCGTTTCCCTTCATTAAATATAAGAACCAAAATTGGGTAACCTGAATCGCTTTTCTGTTCCACAAGTGATGATGGCATATGGATCTGACGTGCCATTTAAGTTTGCACCGATAAGATTCTTAGCAGCTAACAGCTCAACCTGCAAAGCATTACAAGCAGGCACCATCACATTAGTAAAAGAGCATTTCATAATCTTCTTTCTGATACAAACATGGTTTTTGGCCATCTCATTAACTTGTTAGTAATAATAAAGGCAGGAACATCCAAAACATTAAGCCAAAAGCAACTGAGTTATAAATAAAGCAAAAACAAAAACAGCTCTTTATTTCTGTCTTCACTGATTCAAATAAAAATACAATAGTCCATCATCTTATACCTTGATTAAATATGCAGAATTGTTTTGCGCATCCCCTTTCAACATGCCGATCTACAAAATAAATGAAAATTACATGTCAGAGAAGTTAAAAATTACTCCATGAATGGAGGCTTATTAGCAAATGCATCATGCAACATCAATGATATCCAAAAAGTGTGAGTAAAGACCAGATTTATACACTTCAGAGAGCCAGCACACTAATTTTGGCTTTGAAAACCAATTAAGTTTCAAAAACATTTTGACTTGATAACTAGCATAGGGTTTGAGACAGGTGTCCATCTTTTTGATATAGTTCTGATGTTTAAACCCCAGATTTTATTAACTACACTAAGAAGTATAACTATAGTAAGGGTGATCCCCAAACAAAGACCTAAAGTGGATCAGTCAGATTATTGGAGTTCAATGAGGGTCAGGTCCACAATAGATCTCTTGCTTTCTTATCAGATGAGAACCCTCTTAAGAGGCTATTCCAAATGCAAGCCCTTCTTAACAGGGATCCTTATGATAAGAAGCCAAAGAGATTACATTGATGGGGCAAAACAATGTGTACCAATGATCTGAACAGTCAGTTTTATGGAGATGTTTAAGAATTACAAAAATCAAGAAAATCGAACATCACGCACTTGTCACAGAGACACACACACACATTGACCATCTTATATTTATGTATAGGATGACAAATACAAAGTAGGGGACAGGGTGCCCATTGATTAACTAAATATTATTATAAGAGGTAAGAGAACATCTTTTTTCCTTTTTAAGAAACAGGTAAGAAAACATCTAAAATGCAAAACGTGAATGAAAGGACAAAGAGAAAAAAGAGACAATAGCATTCAAGCCCAACAAAATAGCCCATAATGAACAATCTATAAAACATAAGAGAAACTATCTCTAATCATTTAAATATTTATCATCACGACCATTTTAGTGTGTACTAAGAGATTGAGATTATCTGTGAACTTGATCATATTAAAAAGATCAGATAGTTATTGAGTGTAATTACTTTTTGGATCATTGGATTGCCTTAAGGGTTGGAACCCCCAAGGGACCATCAGTATATGAAAGGGGGAAATATTATCTTGACTCAACAACAACCTACAGAAACAAAATAACTGAAATTAAGGTTCTCTTTCTTTCCTTTTAAAAAGGCCCAAGAATGGGTTGACCACTTTGTAATAATGCATTTTGTAATTTATATTGGTTTTGACTCTCCCTGAATAATGCAAATGAGGGTATGCATTCCTAGAAGAGTTGTCTTAAACCCATTAACTGGTTTTGACTTCATAATAAATCATCATGAGCAACCACACTGTATTTATGGTTCTGGAAAGTACAATTTGTGGTCTGCTGATAAAAAACAACTATATTCCACGTTTCTGAAAAATAAAACAATTTTATTCCCAATCAAAAGTAAAGTCAGAAGTTAAACTTCAAAATTAAACACTCATTAAAATTTCATTTGAAAAAAAAAATAATAATAAAAAATAAAAAATAAAAACTCATGGAAGTCAGTTCAAACGACTGAAATGACTCTATCTTTATAATAAAACAAAAAACAACTTCCGATATGAAGCAACAATCATATCAAAGTTACAAACTTCAGAAAAACACTCTGACACCAAAAAAGATATTCATGTAGAACATTCAAATTAAAACAAAACCAAAAATTCAAATTAGTAAATTGACCTTCTCCTCTATGGCATCCCCAGATTCACCAGAATTTTCAGCAAGTGAGCGATCACTGTAGCCATCTCCACAGCATCTGTACGTGAATAACCAGTAAGCAAAGATCACATAGATGGAGGCAGCAACAGTAACCTTGATCTCCCACAAGGACGGCACGAGGAAATCCAACGACATAGTTTCCATGATGCCTTTCAACCTCTGAATGTAATCAGGATAAGTGAAAGAGTATTAGCTTGTGCAGAAGAAATAGGGTTTCAAGGACTGTCCCAGAATCCCAACTCGGAATCCATGAAGATCATGTCAGGTCCATGTTAAAAGATTAGACTGAATGTTCGACATAATAGCCCCTAATATAGACAGCCCAAGAACTTGCGAAATTCCAATAAACCATCCCAACTCCACTTACAAAAGTTCAAACTTAGAATCGAATCAAAGAGCATGCCATCAACATTCTCATCCCGGAAATATCATGATAAACCAGAAATCATAAACACATTAACAACAAACTTTTAACACCTGCTATTCCAATTATCTTTCCAAACTAACGTATCGTAACAAAGCCTTGTAAAAGCATCAAAAGATATCACTTAAGTCTTGTCAAACTCGTGAACTATGTAAAAGATGTTCACTGAAATTTACACAGACGACAATCATAAACATTTGAGAAAGAAAAAGCATGAACTCACTGTGAATACGGCAGCTAGGAACTACACACGATCCTGGGAAGGATCGTCACCGGAAGAGGGCTCCTCCGTCTCACCTAAAAAGATCAGTCTTGTGATCAATTTCAACTCGATAACTTTCAATTACCTTAATGTGAATGCATCCTAATGGCGATCAGTCCTCAACAATACATACAACTGTCACGAAAACCTTCCCCGTCCCTAATAATCTTTAAGCTCAGTAAACCATATGTCTTGATACTTGAATCATTTTCTTCCTACTCATCAACAACGCTAGAACAAACACCAACCTTTACATTTCTCACCAAATTCCGTTTGTTATTCATGTTAGGTTAACTTGTGTGTATCCTAAGGCGTCTAATAAGGTTTCATAAAGACCTAACAATGGCCACACAGACCGCCGATCACGGCGGACGGCGGTGGCGCAATTCACTGATAATCAAAATTCAGAAAGCGTATGCAAATTTATGCCTGAAATAAAGGCCGTCAAGTGTAGAGAAACTTTATACCTTGGATTTTGGCCGGGAAAGCTCAGAGCTTGTCTTCTTTGACTTCGTCGGCGGAAGTGAACGGAAAAGTCGCCGGTAGGGGCGGAAGATTTGGGAGACGGGTGCGAGTGTCTTGAATGATTCTGGGTTTTTGGGTGGGTTGGTCTGACCCGGCGACCTTTTATGTATTTCTTTTCTTTGGAATGCCCGTTATTCAGTTTGAAAATCGTCTTTTTTGTTTATAAAAATGATGAGATTTGCACGCAGTGTTGATTACAAAACTGTCTATATTTTTCGTCTTTTGGATTGCTATGACACGGTCATTTTTGACAATAACATATGTGTGAATTGTAACAACAGTATGCTAATTTCTCTCCCTTAAGTATATCCTTAAGAGCAAGTCCACCCTTTAGGCCTTCGTTGGGAAGGCCCGGGTCATGGGTGAGACCTGGGTCGCCACGTGGCAATGATTTTAGGTTGCAGTTTCCACCCACGATTTATGTTTCTGGGTCGCCACGTGGCGGTGACTGTTTAATAAATTTTATATTAGGTAATTAATTGTGGGTAATGAAAAAAATTTAATATGGACCCTTGGATCAAATTGCTAGATCAAATCTGGGCCACCCAATTTTGTTTTAAAAGAATAGAGTTGTGTTGACCCGGTCAAAACACCAAAACTGGTGTTGACCCGAGCTTTCCTCTCCCCTCTCTCTCTCTCTCACGTCTGCCCCCTTCTTCTCCGGTCGATTCTGGCCGTTTCCGGCCACTACACTCCACCAAACTCCACCAAAACGTTCCTTTCCTCTCCCTCTTCAAAACCCCTCAATCAATAACCACATGCAACCCTCAACAAAGGAGATCGACGGAGAAGAAGATGTCACTGTCCGGCGAGTTCTTGGCATTTCCGGCGACCAATTTCGCTTCCAATGGTAATCCGGCCCTCAACAAATCTTCTGTGTTTTCAATAAGAGCCAAGGAGAGGATCCTAATCCGATTTGTAAGGTAATTTCAATAACCCTATTGGATTGTTTTGATGTTGAGTTTTCCGGCAAGCCATGGTTCCGGCATTGCCTCCACCGACTGGTTCCGGCGTCGCTCGGCCCCCTTGCGTGCTTCACGTGGTTGACGACGCCATGGCCGGACGACTTGGGCTGAGCTGGCAGAGGAAGGCCTGGGTCTTCAAAATGGAGGCCTGGGTCATAGGTCTGACCCAGGCGAAGACCCAGCGAATGCCTGGGTTAAAGAATTTTCAAGGGTGGAGGGAGGGTTTTTTTGGCCGGGTCTTCGTTTGACATGGCGAAGGCCTGGGTCTTGCTTTTGGGGTAAGGGTGGACATGCTCTAATGGTAAACATCGTTGTGAACTTGTATGGAAATGTATCCTGTTTTGGCCCACGTCCTCAGCGAGGGGTGATGAGGGAACAAAAGTAAAAAGGGTGTGTGCGGGGCGTGCCACCTCACGGATGAGGAAAGAGAACGATGCGCGTCCTGACTTCTGACCAGGCGAATGAGGGCTCCGGTGTCACCTGATGAGGAAATATTTCCGAGCTTACTCTTCTAATCACCTGTCGATCGATACTCACTGTAAGAGCGAGCAGAGCAACAATTGGGAAATCGGAGACGAGTCCTGACGGGCTCTGGGATCTAAGGCGGGGTGCGCTTAGAACGTAAGGGTTTCGAGGAGACTCGAAGGTTTCGACTGAGTTCGTCTGTTTGAGAGAGTTGTTGATTGATTGATTGTGTGTTGATTGATTGATCGTGTGTCCTTTGAAGACCAAGGAGCTTCCTTATATATTCATCCGTAAGCAACTCGTGGAGACTTAATCACAATCCAACTCGGACTCTGCAATTAGAATCCCACAAGGATACGATTAACTTGCCAGTCGTGCGCTCCATGCAACACGTGTCAAACCTATCTCGCTTAGGTTTCGTTCCCTGCCTCGCTGCATTTCATTTGTCGTGTAGTAAGCGAACTCAAACACTAAGCGACCTTATCCCGAGGGCGTTATTAGTCATTTCCAACTCACCCTCGCCAGGAACTGTAGAGTCCTATGCGAACTGGAGATAAGGATCCCGCGAGGACACCGAATCTCGCGAGGTATCAGAATCTTCTGGATAAAATCCTCGTCACGTGCTGCCAAACCTCGCCACCCTTCGTGGGCTAAAAAGGCCACAGGCGCTGGCCCAAATGATATCCAAGGCCTTTCTGGAGTCTTGGACCGAAAATGCCCACTGGGCTCAAACATTGCCCCCTAGGCCTTGAGCTTAATCCGTTTCGCAACGGATAAGCGAAAAGGCCTAATTAAGCTTTTTACGGGAACTCGTACTTCAAAAGGTGCTGACGCTTCGGCGCTATCACTTCCCTTCATCACTACGGCTTTTTGAATTTTGAAACGCGCTGACGTTTCGGTCGTCATTGCGTCTTTTCGTTGCGACCATTGATTGAAAGGGACGTTACGGTTCGTCTCCTTTATAAACCTCAACGCGAGTCCCCACATCCTACCATCGCTTTCAAAACAATCTCTGCCTTCTGCAAACAGCCAAACTCCAGCACCAAACAAATTTTAACCGGAAACAATGCCTCCCAAACCTTTTGCCAACGACCCGAACCTCAGCCTTACGGCGGCGACCTCTTGGTCGACCAGCCTTGCTCGCCGCTTCGCCACCAACCCGCCTCAAGGAACACCCATCTATTTTCTTGACACGGGGGCGGCTCTGCTCGGCCCGACTCCTTCAAAGCCTCTGTCCGAAGCCGATCTCAACCATTACAACGCCTCCGTGCGTCGACCAATCTTTGCCCAACGGCGCGAACCGGGGAACTTTTCTACCTGGCAAGCCCGCTCTCATGTAAATGTCCGGGTCGGGGAGTGGCCCAGCGCCACCGCAGAGGATCGAGTGTGGTACGAGGAGCGCCTCCAGACCGATCAGACGATCTGGGAAGCCACCGGCATCCATGAGGCCATTGCCTTGAGTTTCTCGCTGCCCCCTCACACCGACCGAGCGCCTATCGCTGCCATGGCCAGTTTGTGGAACAGCGCCACTAACACCTTCGACTTCCCCTTCGGGCAGATGGGCATTACTCTGCTGGACATCCTCGCCATCACCGGGCTGCCGATCCACGCAAAGCCGTATGCGCCAAGCGACTTTGCGTCGACCGAGTTCACATACGCCTGCAACTTGGGAGCCCGCCGCGCCCTGAGAATTTCATACGGCGCATGGAGGAAATTTTACATGGGCCACGCGGAGCCGCATGAAGGAGGCATCGCTTTCCTGGAGTATTGGCTTGACATGTTTGTCTTCTGCGGCAGCGCTCACAAACCAACCGGGAAATGGACCAAGCTGGCCGAAGCACTGTACAATGGGGTTGAAGTCGGGTTAGGGCAACCTGTATTAGGCGCACTCTACCGGACCCTGCATCTGCTGTCGCTGAGGCCTTTCCACCTATCTGGCGGCCCTCTGTGGATTCTGGACCTGTGGACGCAGCTGTACTTTCCGCTCTTCCGGCGAGCCCCGGTGGAATTCCTGCCCGAAGATCAGCTGCTTGACTTTGCGGTGTGCAGGAATGACGTGAATCGGACCCCTCTGTCCTTCTTCGCTAGCCTGTCCATCCTCTACAACCACATCGAGCCACCTCCGACCATGGATATGATGGTTCGCCGGCGCCACCCTGAGGTCCTATCGACGGGTTTCTTCCCCCGCCAAGACTCGGACAACGATGCGAGGACTGCCTTCGTAAGAGCAACCTCATGCTGCGACCTTCAGCTCGCCGAGGATGACCAAGGCTTCGAGCTGTATGCCCCCAACCACTTCGCGAGGCAACTTGGCTTCCATCAAGGGATTCCTTACCCGCTTCTCCATTCGGTCAACAAGTATACTTCATGGAGGAAAATTGGCGAGTCCGACCGGGTCACCCCGCTGCAAAACATCTACCCTCTTTCTCCCAACCTGCTGGAGATCGAGCCTTCGCAGGGTGTTGACCCTGCTTACCTCGCTTGGTGGCGGTCATTGTCCGACAACCATTGGGAGTTCCCAGACGATGCTGTCTTCGCTGCCATCTTTCGTCCTCTTTACGATACTTTCGGCGAATCAGACCGTATCATCCTCGATGGCCAGCGCGAGCGTGCGGAGAGGGGTTCAGGGGCTGCGACAAGAACTAGGCTCGCGCTTCCGCCAGTCCCTGCTGCTCGCCGCCCGACGGGGATCGTCATTCGAGAACGCGATCCCACACCTTCAGTATGTCACTAAATGTGTAAATTTCGAACTTCCTTTGACATATTGATAAAATGCTTCTCTCTAACCCTCTTGTTTTCTTCTCAGTCTGCCCCCCGCCGGAGAACCGTCGACCGGTCTGAAGTTGCCAGAGGAAAGGCACCTGTCCGGAGGGAAACTGTGGCGGGCCATGACAGCGAGACTGCTCCTGTCGTTCCTCGGCCAACGAGCGGCGAAAGCTCGCGGAAGCGTCCTATCGAGGACGAAGAGGACTTGTTGGAGGATGCGCGGTACCAGCGAGAGTATGGCTTGGTAAGCAACCCGGTAAGCGAATCATCTTTCGGACTAATTTTTCCTAAGTCAGAGCGACTCGCTAACTTTTGCTTTTGACAGGTCCGCCGCACTCGACCTCGCCTCGCTGTTGTTGAAGAGGCGCCCGTGATAACGGAAGTCCCATCTCCAGAACCATTCGATATTGACTTGGCCCTCCAAAGGGTCGCTGAGGCAAGCGCGGAGATGGAACTCGAGGAGATTGCTGAAGCCGGCGAAGAGATGGTCATCGAGGAAGTCGCTGTGGCAGGTGCGGAGACGGTCATCGAAGAATCTGCTGAATCCAGCGAGGAGGTGATCTTCGAAGAGACTGTCGAAGCGGCCGCGGAGGAGACTACCACGGTCATCGAGGGGGCTGGCAAGGCTACTGAGGAGGTCGTACAACCGTCCTCTTCAACCGCCGCTTCGGGCGAAACTGGTCCAATCCTAGAGCCAACCTTGGCTCCAGTTGAAAATGCAGCTCTCGACCAGTCCAACCAGGTCTCCGATCCTACTGCCCCCTTGGCATCTCCGCCTGAAGGCCTCCAATTGATACTTTGGGTTCCTCCTCCGCGATTGGGCCGAGCGGGTCGTACCGGCGAAGTGCCTCCGGCGGTTCCAACAAAGGATCTTACTGCCCCCTTGGTGGAGACAGAGACAGCTCGTGGCACTCCGCCACCCTCTCCAGAGATTGAGGCGGCTGCTGAAGTTGAACCAGTCACTCTGGTCCCAACGAGGAAACCTGGCGAGGAGTCTTCTTCCTTCAGCACCCGGGCCGCTCGTCTTTGGGCCCGAACTACTCCGCCTACTGATCCAGAACCCGTCCGCCTAGCTCGGTCTTTCCTTCATGGGTTGTTTCATCACGGCTCTCGCCCGAACGTCTTTGACTTGGTAGGACGTATTCGCGAGGCTCATGAAGCTCTGGATCGACATCTCGCTGGCGGCAATCCTGTTCTGGACCAAGCGCTGGAGATGGCCGATGCTGTCGAGTCGCAGGCTCGCCGAGTCTTGGATATCGGTGCTCAATTAGCTTCCCGTGAGCAAGCTCGCCGAAACTTAGACAATCAGATGGCAAACCTCTTGGCCGAGCTTGGTGAAGCTGGCATCCCGGGAGCATCTTCAGAGAATCCAAGTGCTGGCCATGCTCGACGAGTGGAGGCCCTGGAGGCTCAGATAGCAGAGCTGCAGGCTCAACTTGCTCGGGCTCGCCAAGACTTGGCCCGCGCTTTGGAAGTGGAAGCCCGTTTGCAGGCCGCAGAGGAGGCCCAGGAGGCTTTGGACTCGGCCGTGGCTGCTGCCGAAGAAGATCAAGCCCAAGCCTATGAAGAAGAAATAGCCTTAGAAGGCATGCTCTTAGATTTGTATAGGGTTTGTTGGCGTGCGTAGGTTTAACTTGTATTTGCCCCCTTGTGTACGAACTTTAATGATAATATCAAAATTGAATCTTTCCCGCTCTTTGCCAACTGCTACGTAATAACTGTCAGGAAAAAATCTTTTTCCGAGATTTGGTGACGGTTTCCAATGTAACTACTCGCTCGGAACGCGGGCAATCATTATTGAAAAACGCGTCTGACCTTATCTCCAAAGCCCGTATCTCGGAGCAAATATTGCATGGGGGATAACTGTCAAACGCACAATCGCCCCTTCCGCCTATAAAAAGAAACGCTTGGCCGGGGTGAAGTATCAGTGAAGTCTTTGCCCCCTCACCATGATTTCTTATTCTCTTCTGTTCATCCTTTTGTCCCTGCTTAGAGCAAAGCCCCCAACCATACATTCCCATTCTTTGCTGATTCTGAAAATCTACTCTCAGGCCGGGAGTGATTCTGGAAATCTACTCTCAGGCCAAGCCTTTGTTCGGCCTGACCAAAGGTTGGGTACCCTCTGCCTTGCGCCTGCTGTTCTATCAGCGCGTGAGGCTCTGCCGGCCCTTCAAACGGAAGACCGATGGTAGCATGAGGGATCCTGACCCACTGGACCTCTAGCTCCTCAACACTTTCTCTTAGGTCCAGGCCGGCGTCAGGGTTTTGGCTGGTCTAAAGACGCGAGGCGTTTGTCAACTTTGAGCGAAGGACGCCGCGGCAGACTTTTCTTTAGCCAAGCGAGCCGGGACGAGGCTTCCAGTATCTGTAGATCTATGCTTTTTGAAATGTAAACATAGTCTAATTGCACCTTTTCTGATCAATGTAATTGCTTTGGCCGCAAAGCCATAATTCGAAACAATTATTGAACAAAGTCAAAAAGGCAAAAATAAATGAATTTATTTTTTAGGCCTCTGGAATAGGCCCCAATCTTGTACTAGTCTTTGTGTTTAGACTTTGCACGTTTACATAGAATGAAGAAAACAATAGAACTTTTTAGGGCCTCTGGAATAGGCCCCAAACTAATACAGGCCTTTTTAGGCTGGTACGTTACAATGTATTCTATTAGTCTTCTATCCCGAGTTGCCCCCTAGTGTTAGGCGGCGGAGCGAGTACGCGATGGCGCGTAGCACTATTGACTGTGGTGGCGGGATCTGGTGGAGGTGTAGGATCCTCGCGCTCCCAGACCTCTGCGATGTGGCGCTTGAGGAAGCGGCCATTAATAGCGTTGCGATGAATAGTACCGTCCAAGTCGCGCAAGTGGTATGCTCCCTTGGGCAATATACGATGAATGATAAAGGGTCCATCCCAGCGAGCGGAGCACTTACCTCGACCGTCTGTTTTATCTCCAAGCGGGAGTACCGCGCGCCACACTTTCTGGCCTTCAGCATAGCTTTGTCCGCGCGTGATCTTATCATAAGAGCGGGCGATGCGTTGTTTCTCGAGGACTAGATTGTTGAAAGCGGCGACGCGGTGCTCGTTGAGATCTTCAAGCTCCTGCCACATGGCTTGGACGTAATCCTCGCCAAGTAATTGATGTTGTTCCTGAACGCGGAGCGAAGCGATATTGATCTCAAGGGGAAGGACGGCGTCGTGACCGTACATGAGAGCGTACGGTGTGGTATCCGTCGGGCCTCGCTTGGAGGTGCGGTAGGCCCACAAAGTGTGGTAGAGCTCCTGGTGCCAAACGCGTGGGTTCAACTCCAACATCTTGCGGAGGATGCCAAGGATGACCTTGTTGCTAGCCTCCGCTTGGCCATTGGACTGGGCATAGTAGGGCGTGGAGTGTAGGAGCTTGATGCCGTAGTCGGTTAAGTATGTAACAACTGAATCGGCCATGAAAGCTGCCCCCTGGCGATGAAAGAGGGAAGAGTACGGCGTTCGACCTTGAGCAGGCGTTCGCGCACTCCGTCTCTCAGGCTGAGGCCAGACGCTATCTGGGCGAGCTCGTTGGCGGCGAAGTTAAATTCACGTGGTATGTGCTCGATGTACACGTCGTCAAATCGATCCAGCACCTCGAATGCTTTGCGCAGGTATGGCTAAATTGACAAGCTTAAACATTTGAACTTTTCCACAAGCTGGTTAACGACCAACAAAGAATCACCAAAGATCTGGACCTCGCGAACTCCTAAGTCCAACAAGATCTCTAGGCCGATGATTAGCGCCTCGTACTCGGCCTGGTTGTTAGTGCATTTGAAGTCGAGCTGGAACGAGTAGGAGAAACGATCTCCAGCGGGATTGGCTATGGCTATCCCGGCTCCGGCTGCGGTATCAGTCCGTGAACCATCAAAGTACAAGGTCCAGGGAGCGAGTGTTACTGTGGCGAAGTCCAACTCGCGAAACGCTGTGAGCTCTGATGGTGGGTGATGGGCAAGAAAATCCGCTATTGCCTGTCCTTTTACTGCCTTTTGCGGAACATATTGCAACGAGAATTCGGACATGGCGAGGATCCACTTGCCGATGCGTCCCCGCAAGATAGGGCGAGAAAGCATGTATTTGACCAGGTCGGATTGAGCGATGACGACCGTGGTAAAGGCAAGCATGTAATGGCGCAGCTTGCATCCTGCAAAGTAGAGGGCGAGACATAACTTCTCCATGGGCGAGTAGCGTGTCTCACAGTCCGTTAAAACCCTGCTAAGGTAGTAGACGGCATGTTCTACCCCATTCTCATCGTCCTGGGCCAGGAGTCCGCCGATGGACAGGTCGGCGGCTGCGATATAAAGTTTAAGCGGGCCGCCGTCGCGAGGCGGAATCAGGACTGGTGGGTTCGTAAGGTAGTCCTTGATTCGATCGAAGGCCTGTTGATGTTGTGGTTCCCATACGAACTCGGTTGCCCCCTGGAGCTTAAGTAGAGGGGAAAAAGGTTGGACCTTCCCTGCCACGTTTGATATGAAGCGGCGGAGAAAGTTGATTCGCCCTAGTAGCTGTTGTAGCTCCTTCTTGGTAGTGGGAGGCGAAGCGGTGATGACCGCCTGTGCTTTGTCCTTTGGGATCTCGATGCCTCTTTGATGTACGAGGAAGCCAAGGAAATCACCGGCCTCCGCGAAGAAAACGCACTTGGCGGGGTTCATCTTGAGGTTATGTCTGCGCATCCGTGTGAACACCTGCCGCAAGTCTTCCACGTGGGTTGCTCGCGATTTGGTTTTGACTACCACATCGTCGATGTATACTTCAATCAGCTTGCCCAAGATGTCGTGGAAGATGAGGTTCATGGCGCGCTGGTATGTTGCCCCCGCATTCTTAAGGCCGAAGGGCATGACAACATACTCGAACGCGCCAGCAAAACCAGGGCAGCGGAAAGCGGTCTTGTGTCGATCCTCCTCGGCTACGGGAATCTGATGGTACCCGGCCGTGCCGTCCATAAAGGATAACACCTCATGCCCTGCGGCGGCATCAATAAGTAGGTCAGCCACAGGCATGGGGTATATGTCCTTCGGTGTTGCGTTGTTTAGATCTCGGTAATCAACACAGACACGCATCTTGCCATTTTTCTTGCGGACGGGGACGACGTTGGACAACCACTCGTTATATTTGGCTACGCGAATGATTCCCGATCGATGCATGCTTTCGATCTCTTCCTTAACCACGATCTGGGTTTCAGTTCGCATGAAGCGGCCGTCCTGCCGGACTGGACGCCGGTCGGGATAGGTTGGTAACCGGTGGCAGACCAAGTCCGGGGACAAGCCTGGCATATCTTCATACTTGTCGGCGAAGCAATCCATGTACTCGCGTAATAGGTCAAGAAGGGCTTCCTTTTCTTCCTCCGCCAACTTTGCGCTGATGGAAATGAGTAAGGGCTTTTCTGCAGTCCCTACGTCAACTTGTAAAGTGGGGTCGCGGACTTGAGGTGGAGTGTCGTCCAAGGCAGCAGGAGCTAACTGAATAACTTCTTTCTTGGTATCGGAATAATTCACCACTTCATCGACATATTCCATAGTCGCGACCTTGTCGTAGGCTTCGCGTTCTGCCCAGTACGAAAGGAGTCTTTCGCACAAGGACTCGCCAGCCTCGCGTGCCTCCTCGGAAAAGGCACTATCCATCGAAATGGGGTGTGAGAGTCGCGATGGTGTGAGGACGTTGCAAATCGTCCTTCGCCTGGGTAAGTCCCCATCGCGTTAAATTGGAGGCCGTTACTCCGTATGGGCGGCCCTTGTGATCGACGCCTTGAACATCCAACGGGCCCAAGTCCGTATTATAGTACCGGGCATCGTTGAGGTTGGCAGAAATAGAGAAAGGCCGCGGGTCGGCCTTGATGATGACTGCCTCGCGTTTCTCGGTGTCCCAGATCATGAGTTCTTGGTGCATTGAGGAAGGCACGCAAAAACTTCTGTGGATCCAGTCTCGGCCGAGGATCATGCTGTAAGAGGAAACGCACTCGGCGATGAAAAAGGTGTAAACCCGCGATGCTGGCCCGACCTTGACCCGTAGGAACAGCAAACCTAGGGTTCTGGACACCTGTCCTGTAAAGTTTTTCACCGTCAAGGACATGGTCTGGATCATTGAGCGCGGGATGTCGAGGAGTCCCATGGTGCGGGTTGTGACGACATTAACCGCGGCACCGGTGTCGATCATGACCTTGTTGATCAGTTTCCCTTGGACTTCTGCCGTGATATACATTGGCCGCATGTGGGTGGCCATGTCCAGGGTTGGCGTAGAAAAGGTCATGGTTGGCCTTTGTGCGAAGCTGCTCGAACTTTCTGCTTGTGGAGCGTCATCGGCTGGGGCCAGTACTGGGCCCATTTCGCTGCTGCATGGCGGGGGTATGCTGTCATCCTTGCTGATGATGGTGATGTCCGCCGCGCTGCAGGTTGTGTTTGGTGGAAGGGCGTATCGTTCCGAAATGAAGAACACCATCCCGACCTGAAAAGAGAATTGTTCGGAGACTGGGACCAGAGGTGTGTCAATGATCCCGTGTTCCCCTTCGAGAACTGCAAAGGCATCTGCTTCTCGGCTAAACCCTTCCTCAGCATCCCAACCGGAGACCTCTAGCATATTGCAGGTAAATGACTCTGCTTGCTCTTCGTCCTGGTCTTCCTCTAGGTTGAGTCAAGGTTCTGAGTGTGCCTCGTCGGCTTCCTCATTCTCGCGGAAACGTTGGGCCATTTGTTCGGCGAGATTAGGACTAGAGGATGCCGGCGTCTCTGCTGGTGGCTCTGAAGCCTCGGGTTGCCTCGGGCGCCATACTGCCTTGGTTGGCAGCGGTTGGTCCCTGGTTGGTTGCTTGTCTGAAGCCGCAGGAGCCTTATCGTTGTCCTCTTTCGCCAACTGCTGCAGGGCAGATACCCGGGGAACCATCCTAGTCTCGGATTCCGGGGTACGCCGTGGCCGAGGCTGTTGTGGCGATGGCGGCTCCCTTCTGGTATCAGCCTCTGGATCTCGACGCTCTTGTCGTCGTGAGGGCTGAGACGGCTCACGTTTAGACTCTGAGTCCGGAGTCATGAACAATTTACGCCTAGGGCCGGTAGGCGGAGCCTTGCTTTGTTCGGGCTCCGGTGACGGCCTACGCCGGGAAAGCTGCTGATCCCTCCTCCTGGTAGGCTCCGGTGATGGATTGGGCCTAGCAGGCTGTGGATCCCTCCTTCTGTCAGGTACGGGTGACGGCCTGCGTCTGGAGGGTTGCGAGTCCCTTCTCCTTTCAGGTATCGGGGATGGCCTGCGCCTAGGAGGCTACGGATCCCTTCTTTGTTCAGGTGGTGGTGATTGCCTGCGCCTGGGAGGTTGCGAATCCGGCTTTGGTGAAACCGTGAGTCGGCAGAAAACATTTGGCTTGGGCGCAGGATCGTCACTGAACTGCTCGCAGATTCTTGGAGGTGTGACTGGCGGCATTTGAAGGACTGCGCGCAGACCTTCTGCTTCCCGCCACATCCGCTCAGGCGTCTGTGCGAGCTACGAGAGGCATATAGCGCCCTCGTCGACAGCCCGTAAGGCGCGTAGGATGTTGCCGTATCGCTTCTGGAGCTTGCGCTTCTTGGACCGGCTGATGGTCACTGCCTTGCCCCCTTGCTGCGTGTACCAGACCCCTTCCTTGATCGCTGATTTGGACGTCGGGGGAATGTAAGGGTTGGTTAAGACGCCGTCACGAGGGCTTGGGGCGCCGCTACTGTGACTCTCACTGCTGGATTCTGACATGTCCATCTCGCTTGCGGCAGGGGATGGAGGTATCGCTGCTGCCCAATGAGCGGCGACGTACGTCTCAAGACGCGCTACCCTTTTCTCCAGCTCTTCGCGAGTCCTTGGGCTCGTAGGCTGGGAACCTTTGCCGGGGAACGGTCTATTGTCCCTCATGACCGCTTTACCCTTATCCTTGTAGGAGGGGCGGTCTGGTTCGAGCCTCGCGACCAACTGTCGAGCGGGGTCGCCTGTGCTCCCCATCTGGTTATCCGGGAGAATGTAGTTGTTCGCCGGCCGTTTGCGGTTTCGGCCTGGCGGCTCGGATGGTCCTGCATTTGGTGACAGGTCTAATGTGATCATTCGCTGGCCAACGCGAGGCCAGGCGAAACCAGCAGTTGCGATTGTAAAGCCGCCCTCATCCTGAAAGCAGATGTATCCGAGGTCAACCCAGTCTTGGATCTGGTCTCGGAGCTGGCGACATTCGCAGGTCCTGTGCCCCCAGCTGTCATGGAAACTGCAATGAACGCGTCCATCCTTGTACTCGCTGTAGGGCAAGGAGTTGAGTGTGACGAGCCCGGCCTCTCTGAGATCTTCTAAGACCTCATGTGCCAGACTTTCATTGTAGGTGTACTGGCCCGATCAGCCCAGTTGACCTCGACCATGCCCACTACGGGCGGGAAAGGGTCTACATCGACCAATGAGGCCGTGCTACCCGGTGCCTTCATCCTCAGCTCGCCTGAGTTTAACCAAGTCTGCAGCTGGTCTCGGAGCTTGACACAATCTTTGGTGTCATGATTGTATACGTTGTGGAAGGCACAGTATTTCTTGTCCTTCAGCTCCTCCTTAGGCGGTATCTTGTGGTTCAGGCGCACATACTTCGCCTCGATTAGGTCATTAAAGACCAAATGGGCGTTTTTAGCGTCGTAGGTGTACGACTCGTACTCTGGCTTGGTCCAGGCAAAGGACTGGATGGTGATCGGCTCGCGGGTCATCTTCAGGTTCTTCAGTTTATGAGCCACTTGCTTGCCAGTTAGCTCTACCGCGCCAATGTCGTCCAAGTCCTGATCTGCATGGGCTGGCTCCGGCCTTTGATAGTAGGGATCGTGAGCAGGGGTTTGCATGCTGAGTGCCCCCACGATCCGGTTCTTCCCTGGTACATAGGTTCCCTTGGAAGCGTTGGCCTTGTCGTCCAGCTCGTTCAGGATGAGCTCGTAGCTGCCAACCTTGTTGATTAGGTCACCCATGGAACTGAAACGCTCTCCATGGTGCTTCAGCCGCTGGCGGTGCTCCAGACCCCGAATAGCCAACTTAATGGCTTCCTGCTCAGGCAGCAGGTAATCGCATTTGGCCTGCTGGATCTTGAAGCGCTGGAGGAAAGAAACTCCGGACTCCATGCTCTGCTGGCTCATCTGCGTGAGGGAGTCGAGGCCGACTTCGGGCTCAATTGTGCCATATGTCTCCCGGAAGAGACGTTCCATGGTGGGCCAGTCTGGAATTGAGCCTGGCTTCAGTCTGGAATACCAGGTGAAAGCGGCTCCGGACAGAGAAGTTCCGAAGAGCTTGAGCTTGAGCATGTCATCATTCCCGTATTGTCCGCATTAGACCTTGAAGCGGGCCATGTGAGTCGCTGCATCTTCCCTTGTCTCCCTAGAAAATGTGGTGAAGACGATGTTCTTGAACCCGTGGGGGAAGGGATACTGTGCCACGCTATCTGGATAGGGGTCACGATAGTGCAAGCTAGCATCACCCTTTCCGGCGTGCTCCTTGACAATGCTTGAGATGAGTTGGCGCCAGTCGGCCGCCGTTACTGGTGCAGAATCTGCCCCCTGGTCGTGGCCATGCCATGCAGAGAAACTAGGGCCTGCCCGACATTCTTAGGGGTCGAACTGGAATAAGCCACGATCGGGTCATCTGGTGTCCCCATTCCTTGCGGCGCAAGAGCACCGGCGCCCCTGAGTGTGACCCCAGGGTTGCATGGTGAGGGTAGACGGGGCGGTGTCTTTGAAGAACTGGCTCCCAATGAGAATTGGGGAGCCTTCTGGGCCCCGACCCTCGGATTTGCTCTAGGGCGCTCGTTAGGCGGGATGTACCTTGAGCCCTCCGATGCGCTTGAACTGACATAGTTCATAGCGTGAGTCTTCGGCGCCTGGGCCCGAATCCATTCTTCCATCTGCAGGACCCTTGTATTCAGGGTATCATGGCGCTCTTTGTAGTCTTCGAGCTTGTCCATGCTATTCTTGCTCCCGAAGAAGGAAGCGTCCTGCTGTTGCTGCAGCTTGGTGTCATGGTCGTTCAGACGACAGGTTTGAACCTCCAAGGCCTTTGTAAAGGCCACCTTGCTCTGTTCCAGTTCTGTCTGGATCCTTTACAGAGAGCCGGTCATTATGTCCTTGTCCTCCCTGATCGTGCCAACCACGTAGTTGAATTCCTCGCTGAGCCTAGCGTGGTTTTCCTGGTTTGCGAGCCAGATCTCCTTGTCCTTAGCGACCTGCGTAGAGAGGTCCTGGACAGTTTGCTGAGCTTCTTCGACTTTTAAGCCGAGTTCACTCCTGAGCGCGCCGATCTCATTCTTGAGATCGCTCCTCAATTCTTGAGATCGTTCCCCGATCTCATTCTTGAGATCGTTCCTCAATTCTTCGAGCATTTTGCGGACTTCCTCTGTGGACAGAGTAGGTCCTGCTTCAGAGGTTGGTTGTGAGTTTGCCATTGTGGACTTAGTAAGGTCGGGATTGCCGAACCGAGTGAGAATCTCTTCTTTAGCGAGAGATCTGCAAGCCGCGCTGTTATGGGGCTTGTATTGCGGAGCCTTATGTTTCAAGCAAGAAAGCGAAGGTCTCCGGTAGGGGGAGTTGTCAGACTTCCCAATGATTGCTAGAAAAGTGAACTCCCGGTCCCACTGGGCGTGCCAATGTTTTGGCCCACGTCCTCAGCGAGGGGTGATGAGGGAACAAAAGTAAAAAGGGTGTGTGCGGGGCGTGCCACCTCACGGATGAGGAAAGAGAACGATGCGCGTCCTGACTTCTGACCAGGCGAATGAGGGCTCCGGTGTCACCTGATGAGGAAATATTTCCGAGCTTACTCTTCTAATCACCTGTCGATCGATACTCACTGTAAGAGCGAGCAGAGCAACAATTGGGAAATCGGAGACGAGTCCTGACGGGCTCTGGGATCTAAGGCGGGGTGCGCTTAGAACGTAAGGGTTTCGAGGAGACTCGAAGGTTTCGACTGAGTTCGTCTGTTTGAGAGAGTTGTTGATTGATTGATTGTGTGTTGATTGATTGATCGTGTGTCCTTTGAAGACCATGGAGCTTCCTTATATATTCATCCGTAAGCAACTCGTGGAGACTTAATCACAATCCAACTCGGACTCTGCAATTAGAATCCCACAAGGATACGATTAACTTGCCAGTCGTGCGCTCCATGCAACACGTGTCAAACCTATCTCGCTTAGGTTTCGTTCCCCGCCTCGCTGCATTTCATTTGTCGTGTAGTAAGCGAACTCAAACACTAAGCGACCTTATCCCGAGGGCGTTATTAGTCATTTCCAACTCACCCTCGCCAGGAACTGTAGAGTCCTATGCGAACTGGAGATAAGGATCCCGCGAGGACACCGAATCTCGCGAGGTATCAGAATCTTCTGGATAAAATCCTCGTCACGTGCTGCCAAACCTCGCCACCCTTCGTGGTCTAAAAAGGCCACAGGCGCTGGCCCAAATGATATCCAAGGCCTTTCTGGAGTCTTGGACCGAAAATGCCCACTGGGCTCAAACATATCCAATCCTATATGGTTGGGAAGTAATTGAAGCCTCGAGCTTTCAATAAAAGATCGTTCATGGAAATGTTTCAAAGTTCTTAGCGTCTCAATGGCTGGTATTAGCTAGGTTCAAGAACATGGTGGCCGTCCCCGCTTGTACCATATGATCCCTCATATGGTTTTCTTTAACATATCCCTCATATTGTGGCCGTCCTTCGCGGTGGTCAATGTGGTTTCAATTAAGGCTTTTTTGCCTTCGAAAATCACATAATTGATTCCAAGATCTTCCATCAGTCTACTTGGACTCCAATCCTGTCCATTGAACATGGAAAGCTCCAAGGCATGAATCAAACATTTCACCTACTGCATAATCAAACAAACTGCCCAACCTAGCACCTGAAACATAAACCAACCAATTGTTGGACAAAGAAAGAAATGTTATCAAGCTTTTGAGTTCCCAACTCGCAACTGAACTCTAACAAATTACGATATTAAATCCATGACCCTTGAAAAGTCATATTCTAAACACATTTTCATCACTCAAAGTAGGATGGTCACTTACGAGGTCGGCGTACAGAGGCATAGTCCTAGAGATGTACATATTTATGGCACCATAATGTCCATAAATAAGATAAGAACAACTACCTCACATACTTAATAAACACTTAGCATCCTAGCATAAAATGCTAATGGATCCGCCGCGGTCGGACCATCACTCTGTAGATGCTAAGTATCACCAAATATATGAGGTAGTGATAGGAAATCGGATAACCTAATGCTCTGATACCAACTGACAAGACCCACCCCGGATTTCACCCTGAAACCTGTGGTAAATCCTGCGGGGTCCACCTCCAAGGAAAGTTTACCGAAAATTCAACTAAACCTTCCTTGAAAATGGACAACCCTTACTTGAAAATCCAACTTGACATTTCTAAACCAAACAACAAGGACAACATAAAATTACTAGCGGGTTATCAGAGCATATCTAATAAGGAACGAATGACCATGAATAAAGATACAGCGGAAGCAGCCTCTGACTACTAGACTAAGCCTTGACTCCATGTACGCTCGACCTCAATTTAACTTAGCCTGCAAACTGGGCATTTGAAAACAAAGGCTCAGGGGAAAGTAATTTAAAACGTTAGAGTAAGTGGACACAAATAAACTAATTAATTTAACAAAACGTAATTTTCAATACTTTCCCAATTTTTCGATAAGCAATAATCCATTGCATGCAAGTGTTGATAACGCCTTCAAAAGAAGATCCCGAGGACAAGGACTAGCCCCGCTAGTCAAAATATTGACAAAGATAAATAATAACCTTCATTGATGAAAGTGTCAAAATAATGGACTAGCCTCGCTAGTCAAAACAACAATAAAGACCTTTGCAAAAAGGAATATACACCTCTCATATGGGAATCTCCCAAAATAATGGACTAGCCCCGCTAGTCAAAATAACAACTCAAATAAGGAAACCTATATGGCCATATAAGTGAGTCTCTCAGACTCGGTTGCCTCCCAGGCATAGTACTCCCATTCTTCCTACACCTTCACGTTATGATAACAGAGAGGGTGCAGGGCTTGAGTGCTGTTGTCGACTACATCACATCACCCGAAGGCGGAAAGGGCTTGAGTAACCCCACTTAAAACGTGGAAGCCACATCGCCTCGAAAGGCGGAACTACATGCTAGCATGAATAATAACGATCCAACAAATATGGCATAATTAAAGAAACATAAATCCATATGAGTTTCCCCGAAACTCATAACTAAAACATAAGTATGATTCCCAACCATACTCAAAGAATTCAAAAATCAAAGAAATTAATTAAATTCAACGACGTGTCCCACACGTTAAAATGCACAATGAAATAAATAACTCAAATAATTATCATCTTCCGAAAACCAGACAATACGCAAATCTGAGAGTAATCTCAAATCCGGAAATTATAAAGAATATCAAAACTCAAATACCAAATTAATAACCCACTCAAATCCATAAATCATGACCAACACTTAATCGATGCATCAAACTCAAATAAATTCTGACACCAATTCATAAGCCAAAACCATATTAAAGCTCAGAAAATAGAACGATAATTTCCAAGAGAAACCATGCATGTATATTCATTTAAAAACAAAATGTCCACTCACAGTATTGGGCGTAAGCTTTCCATTGCTCAGGACACTCCTTGAGTGCCGCCTCCAAATATTCAAGTCCTTGAGTCAATCCCACACCTAACCATAAGCTGTAGGATAAATCAGTCAGACCGAACTTTAAAATAACCAACTGTCTCATCTTCTTTCCTAGTTTGACTAGGGTTTCCTGGGTCGACCATGATTGACCAACTATTACCCAACGTTTTCCAATTCAACCTTTTACTTAACAATTCGATCCAAATTCCACTATACGTCCTATTAACCGGTAGAGACTTAGGCCTCGCTTAACAATTCGTTCTGGTGAACCTTGATTTTGATTAAACAAACTAATGAAATTTTGTTAACTCCGAAACATACGAACCACTTTAATCTGGAAGACCACCAAATTACTAAGGGCACCCAAAAAGGTTTCCATAAATAGGAAGTTTTCCATTAAAAGAAAGTTTCCTAAGATAGAAACTTTCATAACTTGATAAATTTTCCAACTACACATCTTTTTTCCTAACTAGGAACTATAACTTGAAATAGACAGAATAGTCTTGATAACTACCTCTTCGGCTCCTGCCGGAAAAAACTGCGTTCGCCGGATTCCGACGACTTGCCAGAACATTCTGCCGGATTCCTGCCACATGCCGGAAATTGGCCATGACTTCCCCGTAACTCTGAATCACACAATTTTCGACAAACAACAACCACAACATCGATTCAGCCACAACTCCACTCAAAACCGCAACACAAAAACAACACAACCGATCAAATCGAAAACCTTACCTCCAATCCGTTCACCATTCGAACCCATAAACTTCTCCTTGTCGGAGATCGACCTACAACCCTCTGCCTCTCACTTCCCCGAACAGAAAAACTCCATCTGCTTTCCAAAACAACATAGCAGCAGCCTCCAAGCTCGTCTGGTAGGTTGCTAGGCTCCCTAGTGCCCGAAAAAGCTTTGGAAGAAACCAAAGATTCGTATCCTCGCCGGAAAATCTCCAGCTCAGGCTCGCCGGAAAACCCAGAAAATTTCAGAAGAGGGGTTTCTCCGATTAGAGCATGATTTAGAGAAGCAATAGCACCGAAAGGAAGAGGAAATCGAGGAGGTGAAGAACCTTACCATCGACCAACCAGAAGGCGGCCGAAGTCACCGGGATTCCGAGAAGACAACCGGGTTCCTCCTCCACCGATCTCTCTCATCAATGATCGCACAAACGATTGAAGGACTGGGTTAGGTAGAGAAGAGAAGACAGGCCCTTTGATGGTGGTCTTGTGACATGCGGAGGCCAGAATCGGCGACACCATGCCGGAGAGAGT
Source organism: Fragaria x ananassa (assembly GCA_034370585.1). Taxonomy (NCBI): domain Eukaryota; kingdom Viridiplantae; phylum Streptophyta; class Magnoliopsida; order Rosales; family Rosaceae; genus Fragaria; species Fragaria x ananassa. The sequence goes on from CP139764.1 coordinate 22,761,783, forward strand.
AGAGGCAGGCGGAGAAGAAAAGAGAAAGAGCTAGCTCGGGTCAACGCCCAATTGTGGGTTTGACAAAGTCAACCCGTTTGTTTTCCTTTTATACCTGAACCAACAGTCAAGATCGAAACCCTACTCGATCAAACGGCCAAGATTAAATGAGCTATTCTAATTTCAGAAAATTAATTTCTTTTACCGTACCTTCAATAAATCGTAGAAAATATTTCAAAATTCCGACAATAAACTGAAAACACCGGATAACCCGTGTCGACGCGAACTACGACACCAAGACCTTAAAAGAAGAATTTGACATTTCCAGAAGAACTCGCAAATAAACTAGAGTGTTAACTTACTTAGTTACCGAGCACGGTTAAATCCCTCAGTAACTCGTAGAATACCCAGTAAATAGGTAAAATTGGGTACGAGACGTTACACCGCGCGAAGTCATTCCGCGCGCGAGCTCTGTTTTTGTCTGGAAACGTGCGAGATCCGTTACTCCGCGCGCGGACTTTGCAATCCATCTCGTGTGGTCTTGCTGGCTGGCCATTATTTGTAAACTTAAAGAACTTGGGCTCGCCGGCTGATATAGACCAAGAATTTAATAATTATTTACATAGACAATTATTGTCCAGTAAAATATTAATTTGGGCGTAATCATTGCCCCCAGCCTCGAAGTCATGAATCTCAAGAATGACTGAAGAGGGTTATGTTCATGCTACTCCAAAGCCACTGTATTGGCTCGGGTCATAAGATGAGTGTGAGTAGACAAGCCTGTGAATAGGCCTTGAAACCCAAGCACCCAACAAGGCATTGCAGTGAAGTCTCTGTACATCTCGCCTAGTACCCTTGGACTTGGACTTCAAATGCATTCGCCTGCTCTTCTTAGAAGACATGCACACACCGCGAGCGAATGTAGCTCGCATGGATATAACTTAACTGGAGCAGACGTTTGCGTTGACCAGACTACAAAAATGGCCCCTCGCGAATCTTAGCGATGGCGAGCCAACTTTTTGATAATCATGGAGTGACATTGGCCATATACTTTGCTGCCCCCCTTTGCGCGAACCAATCAGAAACAAGCAAAAAGTTTGGCGAACGGCCTAATAATGATGACGAACCAACTTCCATGCGCTTCGCTGCAAACCAGTGCTAACCAGTAAGAGGCAACAAAGGAGTCGGCGAACGGCAGATGAAAAATTTTAGAGTCCATGCACTTCGTTGCCCCCAGTGCAAACCCATGAGAGTTGGAAGAGTTGGCGAGCGGCCACATAATGCTGGCGAACCAAATTTGGAAACTTGGAAGAGGCCACATGGATTGGCCTAAATAAAGACCAAGACACTTGAAGAAGGTCTAAAGTCTGAAGTAGCTGGAACACATATCCACCCCAATGTGCCCCCCAATTTTGATGTTTGTCCGCCGATGTTTGAAAATAAATGAAGGACATCAAAACTTTAGAATGCCCCCAGTGAGGAAAGCGGGCTACGAGGTCATGAAAACACATTGAAAAAGGCAACGTGCAAATCCGCGCGTCTCCTGACCTGTCTGCATTCAAACTGCCATAAGTCTCTCCAGGAATGGAGGAATAACGAACCGTAAAATCCTCTGGAAAATAGACATCCAGGGCTTTCTGTTGATATAAGGCGCGCCACCTAGTTCTTCCTGGATCAGTCCAGTTTAATCAGCGAAGTCGACTGTTTAGTAGTAGCTGTTGCAACTTTCAGCATTGCGACCTGTCTTGACTTCGCTGGCAGCAACTCAAGGCATATGGAATGTCTATTGTCGTCAAGCCTCAGGGATAGGCTTTTTAAGTAAAGGTCAAGCCTGATATAGGCAAGAACATTGTCCTGCATTTCAGCAAGACCAAGGATCTCTTTTTGTGTTTTTGGCTATTTGATTTTTTTGTATTTTCATTTGTCAATGCGAGAAAGGAAAGGAACTGAAAGAACAAACATAAGTAAAGGCTGAACTAGAAGCTAGGAGCATAAAAAAGTAAGGATCATAGCTGGATTAGTTATCCCTCGTTAGGCCACGGGGAAGGCCACCAATGCTTCACTCCAAGTCTCGACGTTGTCATGCTTTCAACATGAGACTGTTGTTGATGAAAATCTCCAAGTGTTGAGTAGAGTTGTCCTGCGTCAAATTGAAAATTTGGGCAAGATATTTCGGAGGGTACGTCTCGTTGCCCCCCACGTATCCTTGTCTCTTGACCAAGCATGATCCTCAACTGCTTTATCATAGATCGTATATTGTTGAGATCCGCCTTATCGCCCACTATCATGTCATAATGCGTGGTCTTACTAGGAATAGCCACGCATTGGTCAGGAAAGAGAACCACTGGCGAAGTGGACTGAGTCATCTCGCTGGTGAACAAGAGATTGGCAAGATGAACCTTTAGGAGAAACGGACTCCGCCAGCCTTGTCGCCCCGCGTGTGCATGTTGAAGCGGAAACTCAAGAGGTGCTGGTCCATCTTCAGTTCACTTGTCATGAATTGGTAGAGAAAGCAGGCGAGCTCCGCCTTGCCCCCTATGCGGCTGACATGTGTCCACATATACATCTCGCATGGGAAAGTTGGCACCTGGGTCACCTTTCATGCGAACTTGTGGTTCGCCATCAATGTTTGACCCGCTCTCTTTTTCTAAGGTGGACTGTTCTGTCCTACCTTCAAGCTTATTTTTTTGGGGAACACCGTCAGTTTTTGAGATAAGATCATTATCCGAAGTCTCGCCGGCCTCGACCTCAGATTCTTTGTCATTGATTGACAAAGCAATTTCTTCCTTGGACGTAAGTTCAAATAAAGAAAAATCTTCGCCAACCTTAAGCTTTACATTCTGGTGTTTATGCCATGTCCGTTTGCCAGCTCATGCTTAACAGCCCGGAACCCAACCTTTTTTCTTGTTTTTTATTTTTTTAATTGGTAGAGTTCAACTAGGGTTTAGAACTTAGGAACACATATGGCCCACTGGCCCAGCCCCATTAGACTTGACGTCTTCCCCACGGTTTCACAGTTTGCCCTAGCCATATAAAGCTTCGCTTACTACCTGGAGTCTTGCTGTTTTACTCCTATTGTGATCCCCATCGATCAGTACCAAGTTCCAGAGCAAAAGATGGTCGAACCATTCTCGTATACATGGCAGCCGCCGATCATATGGATTGCGCCTCATGACCCTATGCTTCCCATACCATGGCATTGGCAGTGTTTGATTGATCCTTTCACAGGTTGGCTATATTTCTGGAACCCTGTAACTAACGTCACCCAGTATGAAAGGCCATCTCCCCCTCTTTATCATCATCAATTTTACCTACGGCAATATCCGTATCCATGGCTTCCTCCTCCTTAATTACCACTGGTCACAACTCATCCAGTACTCTAACCAGTACCCAGCACCATCGATTCCGACTACGGTTCAAGCTCCACACTGGGTTACCATTCCGATCAATTACCCACGACATTAATCCTTCATCCAGGAAGGTGAAGATAGGATTAGTGAATTGCCGGATGACCTTATTTGTCACATACTTTCTTTCTTATGATCTGGTTTCTGCTGCCGTCTCATGCAATGTTATTGAACTTGATCTTCAAATTCTTTATGGACCTTATGGGTATGTTGTTGATCCACCTCGTAGAATTTTCAGGTGCAAAACCCTCAAGGTTTTGAAACTGTGTAAAGATCAAGATATAGATATTCCTGAACCTCCTACGTCAGGGTGTTTCCCAAGTCTCAAAATCTTCCATCTCACAGTCGTAGATCCTTATGAGACACTGGGAAGTCTTCTTTCTTACTTCCATGTGCTCGAAGATTTGAGCATACACGTAGAGGTCAAGTATTCTCACGTTTTCTATGGCAATATCAATGTCAAAGTTTCTGCACCAGAACTAAAGACGTTGAAATTAAGTATGGAATATGAGGACTACTACAACTTTTGGAGATGTTATTATGATAAAATTCCAGAAAACAGTACCATTTTTGTGTAGATGCCCCAAAGCTCGAAAACCTTGAAGTAATACAAATTCCTTTGTCAAATTATATTGTGGAGAACCCAAAATCCGTAGTCAATGCAAGTATTTCTTTCGAATTCCTTGCTGAAGATGAAGAAGAATGGCCTTCCTTTCCAGACCATGCGTATCAGATTCTGGCTAGAATGTCCAATGTTAAATGCCTCTCTCTTTCAAATCAACCTTTCGAGGTAATCATGTATATCCTAATTTCTTATGTTTGGATATAGTAATTTTAATTTCTATATGTTGAAGGAGAAAAGATAACGAGAATAATGGTCTACTCATTCATTGATAGGAAAGCTTATTTATAGGCATTACATAGAGTCTCCCGAATGATCTAAAAGGTCTATCAACTGTAATTTATTCTAATAAGGAAGCTGGATTAACAAATCCTACATGTATTAGGGTAAAACACATAACAGAAGGACATAAATATAATTTCCTTAAACACTCCCCCTTATGTTGCGTCCCTAATACGTCACGGTGCTTATAGTGTTGTCTCGGTAAAAACTTTGCCAAGTAAAACAAAAACCTTGTGGGTAAAACAAAAGACTTGGACGAAGGAAAAAAGAGCACAATGCACCAACTACAATTGAAGATAACATGCGATGGATGTAGACTCCCCCTGATGTCTACACAACGACTCCCCCTGATTGGTAACTCAATCTCGAAGTACAGATAAACGGCGCAAGCCAATACACTTCACATACTTCAAAAGTAGACTTAAGCAACGATTTAGTCATTAAATCTAACCACAACATCCTTAGATCAGACTTGCTATACTTAGCATTACTTTGATCTTTAAAGAGAATGTTGTCTAACAACTCAAAAATAAGTTCGCGTTGAAAATCATATTCATGCATGGCATGACCTTCGTGTACTTAAACAGTCATAACGTCTTCGATACAATAGGTATGGATGAACCGTATAAAGTTTTGGAAACTAGACACACGTAGATTTCCAACCATACAAGATTTATAACCTAATTCGTCATGAGCTGATCACAAAGCTCTGTCGAAGTTGACTGTTCTGTAAAAGCAGATTCTCAGATAGATCCGTCCTATTTTACGAAAATAGCTATAGCTCACTCAATATGATAGATGTGATCAAATGGTTGGTGTCCCTAGAAAGTAGACACATAGACCTTTACAATGGTACCAATTTCACCATTTTCCAAAGAGTAGACTATCATGTAGATTTCGTGGAAGTTGACATACGAAACTGGGTAGATTCTGATTTCGTTGTTAATGTGTCTTTCTGTAGGGATGAATAAGCCACAACCTTTCATAGAAGGAATCACTGCTATTACATTGGCATTGCGTGGGCGCATCCGGCCACTACCTTGATATTCCTTCACACTCATCTAAGAGGGAGCGAAGTTGCTTGACTGCAAGGAAAAGAGTTGAAAGACTATGGAGAACTTGGCCTTATAAGTTTATAGCGAATGAGATGTCGAGTCAAGCATATTGTAACAAATACTTGAATGTGCTACCGTAATTAGATGGAGAATTTCTCCCAAGACTTCTTTGTCATATGGACAAAACGAGTCTTCTCAAGACTTCTACCGATCAAGGGATACATATAGGCATAACTTCATTGTCCTTTAGCTTGCCTTAAGCCGACAGATGAATAAGCATCATCAATAACGGTCCTCACTTTCGAGACCAAGTATTCCTAAGATCCTTTCATTCTTAATTTTGGATCAGTAACATCTCTTAGTTTAAACAAGACTTAGGCAAATTTCAACTCCATCCTCCTTATGTCTCCACTCCATGAACAGGACAAAGGTCAAATATAACGTTCTTGGACCTTCAAATAATTACAACTCCACATTCATGAAAACACCATAAAAACTGATGCCTTAGACTTTTTCTTTCATACTTGTCCGAAATTCTTATTTTCTTTTGCCGATTTCTTTTCTTCTCTCTTTTTTTTCTTTTGTTTCTTTTTTTTTTCTTTTGTTTCGGCAACTTCTTTTGCAATACATTTTTTTTATTTCGGACAAGACATATTTTGGCATATAACAATATAAAACAATGGTGTATCAACCCCACACTTCAACTCTTCCCCACACTTGTTCTTTAACATCACGGCACAGCTTCATCGAAAATTCTTTGCCAAGTCTTGACAACAAGGTAAAGATAATCTATACTAAGCTCAGGAATTCTGTTTAAGGGTGATGAAAGAAAAGGCATAATGTAGGCTCAAAGGGGTTTAACTAAGGAGTCCCACGACGGGCACAAAAATGGGCAAAGGCTTATTTTGGCTTTGGTGGTCATCCTAATTGAGATTAATTTCAATCCTATTCAAAATCAGAACAAGTTATGATTATAAAGCTTTGAAAATCACATAAATAAGTTCTAGAAAATTCTAGAGTCCATTAAACAGCTATAGCACATAGTTATTGAATAATGAAAATAATGAGGCTTTACGTGAATTTTCAAAGGATATGGAATTTAATCACTCAAAAAGAAAGTATATTAGGCTCAAAGTCTCACAAAGGTTTTTATGGAAACAAAATATCAAAACATGCAAACTTTTCTTTCAAAAATCTCAAGTGTTCATACTTTACAAAATTCATGAAAAGTTGCAATTTTCTTAAGAGAAATGTTCAACCATCCATTATGCATTTTAAAAGATAATTTTCATCATAGACATTCTAAGGGTATAAGACTCAAAACAATTAAAAATATTTAAAAAATAAAACAAACTCAAAATAAAAACAAAAAAAAAAAGAATTTTAAAATTAGAGCTTAACACAAAAAATAAAATATACATTTATTATGTAATCTCTACCCCACACTTAGAAAATTACATTGTCCTCAATGTAAGCTCAAAGTTATGTATAATTCTCTAAGTAGGGATCGAAAACACATAATAAATATATACATAAAAATATCAACAATAATAGTGAAGGGATTAAGAAATTCAAACTCTCGGTGATGGCTCCTCCACAGCTATGGTTGAAATGAGTTGCCTCTCATGCAGCGCTTAATGTTTATAGTCTGTCAGCCTAGACTCTTCTTCCTTCTCCTTGAAAAGTGGCGTCTTGAATGGCACTTGGATGTCTCATGGTGTCAAAGATGTTGAACTTAATGACTTCACCATCAAACTCCATAGTCAAATTACCCCCAGCCACATCGATATTGGTCCTTGCGGTTCTCATGAAGGGTCTTCCTAGCAGAAGCTGTGTCGAATCAACTGACTCCTCCATTTCCAATACATAAAAATCTGCAGGGAATATCAGGTGAGTAACCTGCACAAGGACATCCTCCACATACCCCTTAGGGTATTTGCTTGATCGATCCGCCAATTGGATCACTACGTCATCATGTTGAAGTGGACCAAGACCTAGAGACAAGTAAACAGAGTAGGGCATGACATTAATGGAAGCCCTTAGATCAAGCATCACTTTCTCAAACCTTGTAGTGCCGATGACAACTGGAATTGAAAAGCTTCCTGGATCCTTAAGCTTTGGCGGCATCTTGCGTTGTAGCACGGCGGACACGGTCTCGCTCATGCTCATAACCTTTCTCTCCCTTGTTTGTCTTCTCGTGGTGCAAAGCTCCTTCAAAAACTTTGCATACTTCGGTACTTGTTTAATACACTCCAACAAGGGGATGTTGACATTCACCTTTCGAAAAACATCCAACACTTCTTCGTCAGACTTGGCTCACTTGCTCTTGCTGAAACGTGAGGGGAAGGGTATACAACAAGTGCTCGGCATGGCTGCATCTTTGGCAGCCGAATGTCTTCCTTCCATGGCAGCAGGGTCTTTCTCAAGAGCCCTCTTCTTCATTGCTTCCAAGTCTCCCTTGCTTGGCTTAGCTTGCTTGTGTTGCTCAGTACCTTGATCTCGGTGTTGTGTAGGCTCGGCAGTCCCTTGCTTGGCTGTTCCTTGCTCGGCATTCCTCCCACTTGGCTCGACATTCCCACCTTGCATGGCAACATGTTCATGCTCGGCAGCCCCTTGGTTGGCATTCCCTTGCGCGGCAGCTCCATGAAAATCAAGACCAATTTCAAAATTGAAGTTATAATGCCTATATGCCAAGTTGCTTTCTAAAATCTAAAGCAAGGTGATGCTACGGCCCGAGCTTTTGACTAGGTCGAGCGGATTCCGTGGTTTCAGAAGGCAAGTGTCAATGTCACGGAGGGCGAACCCCCTACAAGAACCAGGCAGGACTCGTTTGTGATCAAGGAGGCGGACCCCTATCGACCCCTTCACCGAGAAGAGTGGTCAGTCATGATCTTGAGATCCAATTGAACAAACCTGAATTCCATATCTATGACAGAACGGCCCCTTACTCAGCTAGGAACAAACTCGGATCCCTAGATCAGTCACCTTATGTTAATCAAAGCCGCCCTCAACCTCAAACAAGCTAAGTTGCCTTTAAGAGTCAAGGACTCGAAGAAGCATCGCTCAAAAGAAGGGTTTAGGCTAAGATTAACACAAGTGGCTCCACCTACATGTTTCACTTTAGACACACCAAAACAACAAACCATATAAGCACTCGAAACTTAATAACATGTCGGCCTACTTACGGAATTTTTACAAAAACATTTTACATCAAAACACATAGATACAAGTATACAAGCTCAGAAATATATATGCAAATAAGCTCGGCATAGCATGCCAAGCTTGGCAATGTACCTATAAAACAGAAAAATAGTTAGTCATAATATACATAAATACATAAATAAATCCTTTTTAGCGTCCCTGGCAACGGCGCCAAAAATTGGCCTGTCAAATTAAGACGTTAATCAATAATAAACCCTATCGTAGTAGTATATGCAAGTAGGGTATCGTTCTAGGCCGGGGACACTAGGGAAGAACTTATTTCTGCAAAACAAATTAGTTAGCAATATTCACACAAATATATACATAAAGAATAATATGGGGGTTTGGTTCGGCAATAAGGATTAAAACAGAAAATAAACAAAACAAATATTTACATACATGGTCACTTTACCGCTTAAGCAAATAGCAAGACAAAACACCGATTAGTAAACAAGTAGTCTTAAGAAACAATCAAGTTACTTCATCTAAGTTTTCTCAAGTGTAAACTAATTCCAACCTCTAAGACTCTCTCAAGTTGTACAAGAAACTTCCTACCGGCCTGAATCTAGACATATGTGACACCCCTGTTTGAGATTTCCTACCGGCCTAAAACAAACAAGAATTCACTTACCGTTCTTGAGTCGGTTGGAGACATACTCGTTAGCAATGGCGTCACCCATCCTCGAACCTATGCAAGTTATTCACCCTAACAACCCTTGGCAACACTTAGAACTAAAAGTTTCCTATCGGCCTAAATTTAGTCTAAGTATTACGGCTTATTAGACACCCCCCTAATAGTCAACTTGTGGCCACCAAATTAACCTAAGGTTCGACTTCATGCTCAGGTGATAACTAATCAATTTAACACTTGTTAATAACCTAAATTTCGTATCCTAACAGATTCTTAATCCTAGCATGCATACTAATTCGTTACATGACAAACATGTTCATATCAAATCACAAAGAAGAGTCATAAACACATGCATCATATAAAACCTAAAAATCCAGAAAATATATATCAATAAAATCATTGTTCTTACACAGATAATATACATACACAACCTTGATTTATCCATCTCTAACCTACCTATTTAGATCGGCTAGGATGGTGGGAGGCAGTCGGCAGAGTGGATGGATGCAGTCGGCAAAGGCTGTGTTGCGGCAAAGGGATGGCGGCTGTGTTTGTGTATTTTCTGTGTGTGGAGGGTTTTTAGGTAGAGTTTAGGCTAGCTATAAACTTAAGGCAGATAAAGGACTCTTAAAATATGCATACAACAGACCTATTTATACAGAAAACCTATAGAGAAACCCTAGCTACAACGGCAAAGGAAAGGCAATCCTATTTTAACTCTCTTTCCTATTTGCTCAATGATTCCTTCTTCAATGCAGCTTGTGTATCCGAATTTGGACTCCTTCTTCTGACTTTTTGGACCTTCCTACATGTTTATGGATCCATGTAGGCCTCATGTACGAAATCTTGGGCTTTGATGGCAGCCAAAACCAGTGATAGGTCCGGCAAGGTCAGCTTTCCCGGTTTGACCGGGAAACCTTACACTTAACCAAAATATGGCTGCCTTGATGCTTCTTCGTATTTTCTTCTTTTGTCCAGCTTCCTAACACTTCATTAAGGTCTTGATACATCTCTTGAAAAATTTGGGAAGCCTTTTGTTGAAGAATCATCTCCCAAAACTCGTTAGACAACTTAGGCAGTTTCTGCCCAGTTTTGCAGCCTGACCTCTGTCCACTGTTTTGCTCATAACTCCTTCGTCTCAACTCCGATTGCTGCGATCCAAATGGGGTTGAAAAGTAGACACACACAGCTTTGATTCCATATGTGGCACGCCTTCTAAATCCTCCTGGAACTCTAGATATGAATTTTTGAAGTTGATGTACGTTTTCTGGCAGATTCTGTCCGAGAGCAAAACAATGTCCAAAAGTGTTTCCTCTTTTCCGTGGCCTCACTTGTTGTCATTCATGAGTCCGTTCATCATGATTCTCGATATGTTAAGCGTATTTACCTGTCTTCTGCACATTTAAACAAAATACATCAAAACTGACAAGGTAACAAAATAACGAATCATAATAAAACGTCCAAGTGATAGTCCAAAAACGGTTTTCATCATTTAAGTGCAATTTTCTGTATAAAAACGGCTAGTAGCCACAACTCTACAGAAAAACCCTCTTGACTCTAAAATAAGTAAAAACGACTATACTAAGGCACAAACAAAGTATAAATGGGGGTGAAAATACATTAAGAACATGGCGTAAAACGCACTTATCAAACTACCCCACACTTAAGCTTTGCTAGTCCCTTAGCAAACTGACTCTAACTAAAAGTAAAAACAAAAACAAAAAACGACACTAACAAAAACTCTAATACCCTTAAGAAATTTTTTTGTCTCAGATTCTTAAGTATGCATAATCTCAAGTTTTAACATTCGAGTGAAAGCACAATTGCAAAAGTTCATAAACTTGTATTATAGCATGAAAAATCAAGATTTTTGAAATTTATAAGTAAAACATGAATGAAATTTTGATCCTCCTTTCCAAGGTACACTCTCTTTTTTTTTTTCACTCGAAAAATGGTTTTCACTCATAAGTTTATGCAAGAGAAAAGATGATCAATAACGAATAACTTGCATATTTCAAGAAATAACGGCTCTTTGAGAAAACATTTTTCTTGGAAAAACCTCATTTAACAACTAAGTGCAATAATGGACCAAAACCATATGCTTACTTATATGAAATTCTCCACAAATCAAGTTTAGTCATCTTAAGAATCATGAAATAATCTCAAGGGTTGTAATGGGGCTTGGTTTCATAAGGTAGGAATTTTTTTGGATATAAGTGGTGTTTATCAAACAAGACTTAGGCAAATTTCAACTCCATCCTCCTTATGTCTCCACTCCATGAACAGGACAAAGGTCAAATATAACTCCACTCAAAACCGCAACACAAAAACAACACAGCCGATCAAATCGAAAACCTTACCTCCAATCCGTTCACCATTCGAACCCATAAACTTCTCCTTGTCGGAGATCGACCTACAACCCTCTGCCTCTCACTTCCCCGAACAGAAAAACTCCATCTGCTTTCCAAAACAACATAGCAGCAGCCTCCAAGCTCGTCTGGTAGGTTGCTAGGCTCCCTAGTGCCCGAAAAAGCTTTGGAAGAAACCAAAGATTAGTATCCTCGCCGGAAAATCTCCAGCTCAGGCTCGCCGGAAAACCCAGAAAATTTCAGAAGAGGGGTTTCTCCGATTAGAGCATGATTTAGAGAAGCAATAGCACCGAAAGGAAGAGGAAATCGAGGAGGTGAAGAACCTTACCATCGACCAACCAGAAGGCGGCCGAAGTCACCGGGATTCCGAGAAGACAACCGGGTTCCTCCTCCACCGATCTCTCTCATCAATGATCGCACAAACGATTGAAGGACTGGGTTAGGTAGAGAAGAGAAGACAGGCCCTTTGATGGTGGTCTTGTGACATGCGGAGGCCAGAATCGGCGACACCATGCCGGAGAGAGTAGAGGCAGGCGGAGAAGAAAAGAGAAAGAGCTAGCTCGGGTCAACGCCCAATTGTGGGTTTGACAAAGTCAACCCGTTTGTTTTCCTTTTATACCTGAACCAACAGTCAAGATCGAAACCCTACTCGATCAAACGGCCAAGATTAAATGAGCTATTCTAATTTCAGAAAATTAATTTCTTTTACCGTACCTTCAATAAATCGTAGAAAATATTTCAAAATTCCGACAATAAACTGAAAACACCGGATAACCCGTGTCGACGCGAACTACGACACCAAGACCTTAAAAGAAGAATTTGACATTTCCAGAAGAACTCGCAAATAAACTAGAGTGTTAACTTACTTAGTTACCGAGCACGGTTAAATCCCTCAGTAACTCGTAGAATACCCAGTAAATAGGTAAAATTGGGTACGAGACGTTACACCGCGCGAAGTCATTCCGCGCGCGAGCTCTGTTTTTGTCTGGAAACGTGCGAGATCCGTTACTCCGCGCGCGGACTTTGCAATCCATCTCGTGTGGTCTTGCTGGCTGGCCATTATTTGTAAACTTAAAGAACTTGGGCTCGCCGGCTGATATAGACCAAGAATTTAATAATTATTTACATAGACAATTATTGTCCAGTAAAATATTAATTTGGGCGTAATCATTGCCCCCAGCCTCGAAGTCATGAATCTCAAGAATGACTGAAGAGGGTTATGTTCATGCTACTCCAAAGCCACTGTATTGGCTCGGGTCATAAGATGAGTGTGAGTAGACAAGCCTGTGAATAGGCCTTGAAACCCAAGCACCCAACAAGGCATTGCAGTGAAGTCTCTGTACATCTCGCCTAGTACCCTTGGACTTGGACTTCAAATGCATTCGCCTGCTCTTCTTAGAAGACATGCACACACCGCGAGCGAATGTAGCTCGCATGGATATAACTTAACTGGAGCAGACGTTTGCGTTGACCAGACTACAAAAATGGCCCCTCGCGAATCTTAGCGATGGCGAGCCAACTTTTTGATAATCATGGAGTGACATTGGCCATATACTTTGCTGCCCCCCTTTGCGCGAACCAATCAGAAACAAGCAAAAAGTTTGGCGAACGGCCTAATAATGATGACGAACCAACTTCCATGCGCTTCGCTGCAAACCAGTGCTAACCAGTAAGAGGCAACAAAGGAGTCGGCGAACGGCAGATGAAAAATTTTAGAGGCCATGCACTTCGTTGCCCCCAGTGCAAACCCATGAGAGTTGGAAGAGTTGGCGAGCGGCCACATAATGCTGGCGAACCAAATTTGGAAACTTGGAAGAGGCCACAGGGATTGGCCTAAATAAAGACCAAGACACTTGAAGAAGGTCTAAAGTCTGAAGTAGCTGGAACACATATCCACCCCAATGTGCCCCCCAATTTTGATGTTTGTCCGCCGATGTTTGAAAATAAATGAAGGACATCAAAACTTTAGAATGCCCCCAGTGAGGAAAGCGGGCTACGAGGTCATGAAAACACATTGAAAAAGGCAACGTGCAAATCCGCGCGTCTCCTGACCTGTCTGCATTCAAACTGCCATAAGCCTCTCCAGGAATGGAGGAATAACGAACCGTAAAATCCTCTGGAAAATAGACATCCAGGGCTTTCTGTTGATATAAGGCGCGCCACCTAGTTCTTCCTGGATCAGTCCAGTTTAATCAGCGAAGTTGACTGTTTAGTAGTAGCTGTTGCAACTTTCAGCATTGCGACCTGTCTTGACTTCGCTGGCAGCAACTCAAGGCATATGGAATGTCTATTGTCGTCAAGCCTCAGGGATAGGCTTTTTAAGTAAAGGTCAAGCCTGATATAGGCAAGAACATTGTTCTGCATTTCAGCAAGACCAAGGATCTCTTTTTGTGTTTTTGGCTATTTGATTTTTTTGTATTTTCATTTGTCAATGCGAGAAAGGAAAGGAACTGAAAGAACAAACATAAGTAAAGGCTGAACTAGAAGCTAGGAGCATAAAAAAGTAAGGATCATAGCTGGATTAGTTATCCCTCGTTAGGCCACGGGGAAGGCCACCAATGCTTCACTCCAAGTCTCGACGTTGTCATGCTTTCAACATGAGACTGTTGTTGATGAAAATCTCCAAGTGTTGAGTAGAGTTGTCCTGCGTCAAATTGAAAATTTGGGCAAGATATTTCGGAGGGTACGTCTCGTTGCCCCCCACGTATCCTTGTCTCTTGACCAAGCATGATCCTCAACTGCTTTATCATAGATCGTATATTGTTGAGATCCGCCTTATCGCCCACTATCATGTCATAATGCGTGGTCTTACTAGGAATAGCCACGCATTGGTCAGGAAAGAGAACCACTGGCGAAGTGGACTGAGTCATCTCGCTGGTGAACAAGAGATTGGCAAGATGAACCTTTAGGAGAAACGGACTCCGCCAGCCTTGTCGCCCTGCGTGTGCATGTTGAAGCGGAAACTCAAGAGGTGCTGGTCCATCTTCAGTTCACTTGTCATGAATTGGTAGAGAAAGCAGGCGAGCTCCGCCTTGCCCCCTATGCGGCTGACATGTGTCCACATATACATCTCGCATGGGAAAGTTGGCACCTGGGTCACCTTTCATGCGAACTTGTGGTTCGCCATCAATGTTTGACCCGCTCTCTTTTTCTAAGGTGGACTGTTCTGTCCTACCTTCAAGCTTATTTTTTTGGGGAACACCGTCAGTTTTTGAGATAAGATCATTATCCGAAGTCTCGCCGGCCTCGACCTCAGATTCTTTGTCATTGATTGACAAAGCAATTTCTTCCTTGGACGTAAGTTCAAATAAAGAAAAATCTTCGCCAACCTTAAGCTTTACATTCTGGTGTTTATGCCATGTCCGTTTGCCAGCTCATGCTTAACAGCCCGGAACCCAACCTTTTTTCTTGTTTTTTATTTTTTTAATTGGTAGAGTTCAACTAGGGTTTAGAACTTAGGAACACATATGGCCCACTGGCCCAGCCCCATTAGACTTGACGTCTTCCCCACGGTTTCACAGTTTGCCCTAGCCATATAAAGCTTCGCTTACTACCTGGAGTCTTGCTGTTTTACTCCTATTGTGATCCCCATCGATCAGTACCAAGTTCCAGAGCAAAAGATGGTCGAACCATTCTCGTATACATGGCAGCCGCCGATCATATGGATTGCGCCTCATGACCCTATGCTTCCCATACCATGGCATTGGCAGTGTTTGATTGATCCTTTCACAGGTTGGCTATATTTCTGGAACCCTGTAACTAACGTCACCCAGTATGAAAGGCCATCTCCCCCTCTTTATCATCATCAATTTTACCTACGGCAATATCCGTATCCATGGCTTCCTCCTCCTTAATTACCACTGGTCACAACTCATCCAGTACTCTAACCAGTACCCAGCACCATCGATTCCGACTACGGTTCAAGCTCCACACTGGGTTACCATTCCGATCAATTACCCACGACATTAATCCTTCATCCAGGAAGGTGAAGATAGGATTAGTGAATTGCCGGATGACCTTATTTGTCACATACTTTCTTTCTTATGATCTGGTTTCTGCTGCCGTCTCATGCAATGTTATTGAACTTGATCTTCAAATTCTTTATGGACCTTATGGGTATGTTGTTGATCCACCTCGTAGAATTTTCAGGTGCAAAACCCTCAAGGTTTTGAAACTGTGTAAAGATCAAGATATAGATATTCCTGAACCTCCTACGTCAGGGTGTTTCCCAAGTCTCAAAATCTTCCATCTCACAGTCGTAGATCCTTATGAGACACTGGGAAGTCTTCTTTCTTACTTCCATGTGCTCGAAGATTTGAGCATACACGTAGAGGTCAAGTATTCTCACGTTTTCTATGGCAATATCAATGTCAAAGTTTCTGCACCAGAACTAAAGACGTTGAAATTAAGTATGGAATGTGAGGACTACTACAACTTTTGGAGATGTTATTATGATAAAATTCCAGAAAACAGTACCATTTTTGTGTAGATGCCCCAAAGCTCGAAAACCTTGAAGTAATACAAATTCCTTTGTCAAATTATATTGTGGAGAACCCAAAATCCGTAGTCAATGCAAGTATTTCTTTCGAATTCCTTGCTGAAGATGAAGAAGAATGGCCTTCCTTTCCAGACCATGCGTATCAGATTCTGGCTAGAATGTCCAATGTTAAATGCCTCTCTCTTTCAAATCAACCTTTCGAGGTAATCATGTATATCCTAATTTCTTATGTTTGGATATAGTAATTTTAATTTCTATATGTTGAAGGAGAAAAGATAACGAGAATAATGGTCTACTCATTCATTGATAGGAAAGCTTATTTATAGGCATTACATACACTATGCCATTTTCGGCATCAGGCGACACTACAGTTGTGTCGCCTGATGCATTTTTTATATGTCGCCTAGTAGGGTGTCGACACTTAAACCATCAGGCGACACAAATGTTGTGTCGCCTTTAAGAACATCAGGCGACAGAAGACTTTTTTTACTATGTGTCGCCTGATAAAAGATAAGGCGACAGACTATATGTGTCGCCTATAAGAAAATCAGGCGACATAAGCCATTTTGCATTATGTGTCGCCTGATAAAAGTCAAGGCGACATGCTATATGTGTCGCCATATAGCATAAATGTCGACATGCTAGAAGGCGACACATCTTTTTTTTGCCGTGAGGCGACACATCTCTATGTGTCGCCTTATGACTACGAGGGGGAGAGAAAAATGTCTTACAGCGACATATATGTGTAGGGTAATTGAAATAAAGACGACATATAAACATCGTCTGAAAAGTTAGAGGCGACATATATGTGTCGCCTAATAAATGATAAGGCGACAGGCTATATGTGTCACCTAATAGCATAAACGTCGACATGCTAGAAGGCGACACATCCTTTTTTTGCCGTGAGGCGACACATCTCTTTGTGTCGCCTTATAACTGCGAGTGGGAGAGAAAAATGCCTTACAGCGACATATATGCGTAGGGTAAATGAAATAAAGACGACATATATGCGTAGGGTAAATGAAATAGAGGCGACATATACTTGGTTAATTAGAATTTAAACTTTTCCACTCTACATTTATACGTCGTTGAAATGATCATCAGGCGACATATAAGTGATGCCTTCTTTTGATTTAAACTTTGTATTTACGTTACCGATTGTTTTTTATGGCCTCACATTTCTGATATCTTAACTTAACAAAGACAATAGATATGTGTAGCCGATTGTTGCTTTATGGCCTCACATGTCTATTTAAGCTACACATATTTGTAATCCCAAATTCCATTTAATATCTATTGTTTTATTATTTAGGCTACACATATTTGTAGTCCCATGTTCCAATTGACATTCATATCTTCAAAATCAACATCCAAAGTCATTCATTGAAATTTATATTAATCCACCATTGTATATATCATGTACACAAACTAAAGCTAAACTGCCTAAACATGTTATGATGCCTTCTATAAACATAAAATAGAGGGCAATTGAGTATCTCCAAGTTGGTAGGAACGAAACAGCTAGACCCCTGCCAAGTTGATGGAATTTTGAACAGCAAACGCTCAGGAGGAACATCAACTCTATCGTACCCCTGCCAAGTTGTGCTTTTATCTTCAGTTTCCAAAGAAACGTTTTCAAACTCAGAACTCCCAAGTACAGCAGCAGAACATAAACATAGTCTTTGCACTAATAAAGTAAAAAAGCTGATTTGGCTAACTAAGGAATTCAATGATCACAACAACAAAATCAGAACAAAAACACGCAGCTTTTCACAACAAAACCAATGCTTAATTACAACTTTTCAAATCAAAGAAACAATCATACACAAGTCTCAAAGTGATCTCAATCTAATTTCACAAACTAACAACAAACCCAAAATAGAATCACACCTGAGTTATCTCTCCTTCACTCTAAGTATGAGGACTGCTAGATGACCTATGTCTAAAACACTGAACACAACTCATATTTATGGAATCCCTACTTAGATTAGACTTAGACAACTAATCGAAGATTATCAAATTCAACAGCAATTAACAACAACAGCAGCAGCAGCATCACAACAAAAGAAGCTCAAATCACCACAACGGAATGAAAATGGAGATCAAAAATTAAAAGAGAAATTTCCAGAAAGGGACCTGGAAGCGATGGGATGCGGCGTCATTGGAATCATCAGAGTCATTGTCGATGAACTCGTAATCGGCAAGTTCATCGTCGCTGTCCATAGAGGTGGTTTTCCCATCGTCGCTGTCCATCGTCTCTGTCCATCGTCGCTGTCTCAAAAGAAGAAGAAAGAAGAAAGCAGAGTAGTGAGGAGTGACCAGTTTCGAGAGCGGAAGCGCGAAGTAGAGGAATTGATACTTTTCAGCCCGTCGCCTTCCTCAGTCACGGCGACCCCTGCCTTCGCGCCCCTGCGCTCGAACCCGCTCCCTCGGAACAAGCTCCAGCAGATCCGTCCAAGTCCAGACCGGCGATTCGTGCGCCACCGCTCCAGCTTGATCTCCTTCAGTTTCCGTTGCCGTCGTCTCCTTCACCAAATCCGGCGTTTGCTTCTGAGGAGATCGATGAGAGTGATGGTTGATGGAGGAGGGTGGTCGAGATGGTGAGGGGGACGGTGAGGGCGCGACGACAAGGAGAGCAGCGACGCTGCTCTTCTCCCTTCCTCTCAGATCTCTCTTCGATCTCTCACGACAAAATGAGGGAGTGGGGGAGTGGGTAGGGTTTTAACCCGGATGGACGGCTAAGATTGAAGGATATGGGAAGGTGAGGATGGCGATCCGTGTGATTGGGTAAGGACCAATAAGATTTGTTGGGCTGTGATTAAAAGATTGAATTAAAAAATTAAGAAATAATAATTATCTAATTACCACATTAGTAGGCATGTTGTGATTCCAACATCTACGATTCAAAATACTAAATTTCGACCGTCAGATGTGATCAGCTTATTTAGATAAGGATATGGTTAAAAATTTATTTAATTTTGATAAAGTTTGAGCCTCGATCGATGTGGTCAACATTAACTCAAAATCATGTAATTAAGCGAATAAGCTCTTACCTCCTCCTTCTTGACTAGTTTTGATGGATTCTTTCTTGCACGGACTCTCACATATATGTGATGTAGCAGCTTGAGTAAAATTTCCAGAAATTTTACCTTTTGGGGGTAGAGTTACCCATAGGGATAATAAGCGTAAAAAAGGTTGACCGTCTCGATCGAGATCTAAACATTATCGAAAATAAGTGATTTTTTATGGTAACCATATTTCACTATACCTAACACATCCTACGGACAAATTTGCAAAATTCTATTTACAAGATATAGTTGCTTCACAAATGCATACACTTAGAAAAATCCTACAAAACAAGTTATACCATATTAGTAGACATGTTGTGGTTCCAACGTCTAAAATTCATAATATTAAATTTCGACCGTCAGATGTTATCAACATATTTAAATATGGATATGGTAAAAAATTCACCTAATTTTGATAAAGTTTGGGTCTCGATCGATGTGGTCAACATTAAATCAACATTATCTAATTAAGCGAATGCGCTCTTACCTCCTCCTTCTTGACTAGTTTTGGTGGATTCTTTCATGCACACACTCTCACATAAATGTGATGTAGTAGCTTGAGTAAAATTTCCAGAAATTTTACCTTTCGGGGGTAGAGTTACCCATAGGGGATAAAAAGCGTAAAAAGGGTTGACCGTCTCGATCGAGATCTAAACATTATCGAAAATATGTGATTTTTTTATGGTAACCATATTTCACTATACCTAACACATCCTACGGAGAAATTTTCAAAATTCTATTTACAAGATATAGTTGCTTCACAAATGCATACACAGAAAAAATCCCACAAAACAAGTTATACCACATTAGTAAGCATGTTGTGGTTCCAACGTCTAAAATTCATAATATTAAATTTCGACCGTCAGATGTTATCAACATATTTAAATATGGATATGGTAAAAAATTCACCTAATTTTGATAAAGTTTGGGTCTCGATCGATGTGGTCAACATTAAATCAACATCATCTAATTAAGCGAATACGCTCTTACCTCCTCCTTCTTGACTAGTTTTGGGGGATTCTTTCTTGTACACACTCTCACATAAATGTGATGTAGTAGCTTGAGTAAAATTTCTAGAAATTTTACCTTTCGGGGGTAGAGTTACCCATAGGGGATAATAAGCGTAAAAAGGGTTGACCGTCTCGATCGAGATCTAAACATTATCGAAAATATGTGATTTTTTTATGGTAACCATATTTCACTATACCTAACACATCCTACGGACAAATTTGTAAAATTCTATTTACAAGATATAGTTGCTTCACAAATGCATACACTTAGAAAAATCCCACAAAACAAGTTATACCACATTAGTAGGCATGTTGTGGTTCCAACGTCTAAAATTCATAATATTAAATTTCGACCGTCAGATGTGATCAACATATTTAAATATGGATATGGTAAAAAATTCACCTAATTTTGATAAAGTTTGGGTCTCGATCGATGTGGTCAACATTAAATCAACATCATCTAATTAAGCGAATACGCTCTTACCTCCTCCTTCTTGACTAGTTTTGGAGGATTCTTTCTTGCACACACTCTCACATAAATGTGATGTAGTAGCTTGAGTAAAATTTCCAGACGAATTTCACTATACCTAACACATCCTACAGACGAATTTGCAAAATTCTATTTACAAGATATAGTTGCTTCACAAATTCATACACTTAGAAAATTCAATATCAGGCGACACATAAATGTGGTCGTATCAACATAATGAAGTAAAATTTTTTAAGTTGTAAATTCAACAAAATTCAATATCCGGCGACACATAAATGTCGTCATATCAACCTAATGAGATAAAATTTTCACACAAGTTGTCAATTCAACAAAATTCAATATCAGGCGACACATAAATGTCGTCATATCAACATAATTGAGTAAAATCTTCACATAATTTGTAAAATCTGCAAAATTCAATATCAGGCGACACATAAATGTCGTCTTACCAACAAAATGTAGTAAAATTTTCGCACGAGTTGCCAATTCAACAAAATTCAATATTTGGCGACACATAAATGTCATCTTATCAGCAAAATTAAGTGAAATTTCACACAAGTTGTCAATTCAACAAAATTCAATATCAGACGACATATAAATGTCGTCGTATCAACATAACTGAGTAAAATCTTCACATCATATTGTCATATTAACAAAATTCAATATCAGACGACACATAAATGACGTCGTTTCTACATAATTGTGTAAAATTTTCTCACAAGTTATAAATTCAACAAAATTCAATATCAAGCGACACATAAATGTCGTCGTATCAACAAAATGTAGTAAAATTTTCACACAAGTTGTCAATTCAATAAAATTCAATATCAGGCGACACATAAATGTCGGCTTATCAACAAAATGAAGTAAAATTTTCGCACGAGTAGCCAATTAAACAAAATTCAATATCTGACGACACATAAATGTCATCTTATCAGCAAAATGAAGTAAAATTTCACACAAGTTGTCAATTCAACAAAATTCAATATCAGGCGACACATAAATGTCGTTGTATCAACATAATTGAGTAAAATCTTCACATCATATTGTCATATCAACAAAACTCAATATCAGACGACACATAAATGATGTCGTATCTACATAATTGAGTAAAATTTTCTCACAAGTTATAAATTCAACAAAATTCAATATCAGGCGACACATAAATGTCGTCGTATCAACAAAATGTAGTAAAATTTTCACAAACGTTGTCATTTCAACAAAATTCAATATCAGGCGACACATAAATGTCGTCTTACCAACAAAATTTTATTAATTTAATAAAATTTTCGCACGAGTTGCCAATTGGACAAAATTCAATATCTGGCGACACATAAATGTTATCTTATCAGCAAAATGAAGTAAAATTTCACACAAGTTGTCAATTCAACAAAATTCAATATCAGGCGACACATAAATGTCGTTGTATCAACATAATTAAGTAACATCTTCACATCATATTGTCATATTAACAAAATTCAATATCAGACGACACATAAATGACG
Organism: Fragaria x ananassa; assembly: GCA_034370585.1. NCBI lineage: Eukaryota > Viridiplantae > Streptophyta > Magnoliopsida > Rosales > Rosaceae > Fragaria > Fragaria x ananassa. The sequence goes on from CP139764.1 coordinate 22,783,900, forward strand.
TCGTTTCTACATAATTGAGTAAAATTTTCTCACAAGTTATAAATTCAACAAAATTCAATATCAAGCGACACATAAATGTCGTCGCATCAACAAAATATAGTAAAATTTTCACACAAGTTGTTAATTGAACAAAATTCAATATCTAGCGACACATAAATGTCATCTTATCAACAAATTGAAGTAAAATTTTCACACAAGTTGTCAATTGAACAAAATTCAATATCAAGCGACACATAAATGTTATCTTATCAGCAAAAAGAAGTAAAATTTCACACAAGTTGTCAATTCAACAAAATTCAATATCAGGCGACACATAAATGTCGTCGTATCTACAAAATTGAGTAAGATTTTCTCACAGTTTGTCAATTCAACAAAATTCAATATCAGGCTTCACATATATGTCGTCGTATCTACATAATTGAGTAAAATCTTTAATACAAGTTGTCAATTCAACAAAATTTAATATCAGGCGACACATAAATGTCGTCGTATCTACATAATTGAGTAAAATTTGCTCAGAATTTGACAATTCAACAAAATTCAATATCAGGCGACACATAAATGTCGTCGTATCTACATTTTATGTAAAATTTTCTCACAATTTGTCAATTCAACAAAATTCAATATCAGGCGACACATAAATGTCGTCGTATCTACATCATTGAGTAAAATCTTCATACAAGTTGTCAATTCAACAAAAATCAATATCAGGCGACATATAAATGTCATCTTATCAGCAAAATGAAGTGAAATTTTCACACAAGTTGTCAATTTAATAAAATTCAATATCAAGCGACACATAATTGTCGTCTTATCAACAAAATGGAGTAAAATTTCACACAAGTTGTCAATTCATCAAAAATTCAATATCAGGCGACACATAAATGTCATCTTATCAGCAAAATGAAATAAAATTGGAACAAGTTGTCAATTCAACAAAATTGAATATCAGGCGACACATAAATATCGTCGTATCAACAAAATTGAGTAAAATTTTCACACAAGTTGTCAATTCAACAAAATTCAATATCAGGCTTCACATATATGTCGTCTTATCTATAAAATGAAGTAAAATTTTCACACAAGTTGTCAATTCAACAAAATTCAATATGAGCCGACACATAAATGTCGTCGGATTAACGTGAGTAAAATTTAGACAATTGAGACTAAAGTTGACCACATTCTTCACCGACATATATGTGTCGCCCCGAAAATAGACATTTTTTTCAAAGAAAACTGGTATTGTCTAAGGTCACTTCCAGCGACACATAAAAAAAATGTGTCGCCCCGACACCCCGAACCACACTTAATTTTCTATGTGTCGCCTGATATGTGTAGCCTGATGCATGAAATGGCTTAGTGATAGAGTCTCCCGAATGATCTAAAAGGTCTATCAACTGTAATTTATTCTAATAAGGAAGCTGGATTAACAAATCCTACATGTATTAGGGTAAAACACATAACAGAAGGACATAAATATAATTTCCTTAAACACTCCCCCTTATGTTGCGTCCCTAATACGTCACGGTGCTTATAGTGTTGTCTCGGTAAAAACTTTGCCAAGTAAAACAAAAACCTTGTGGGTAAAACAAAAGACTTGGACGAAGGAAAAAAGAGCACAATGCACCAACTACAATTGAAGATAACATGCGATGGATGTAGACTCCCCCTGATGTCTACACAACGACTCCCCCTGATTGGTAACTCAATCTCGAAGTACAGATAAACGGCGCAAGCCAATACACTTCACATACTTCAAAAGTAGACTTAAGCAACGATTTAGTCATTAAATCTAACCACAACATCCTTAGATCAGACTTGCTATACTTAGCATTACTTTGATCTTTAAAGAGAATGTTGTCTAACAACTCAAAAATAAGTTCGCGTTGAAAATCATATTCATGCATGGCATGACCTTCGTGTACTTAAACAGTCATAACGTCTTCGATACAATAGGTATGGATGAACCGTATAAAGTTTTGGAAACTAGACACACGTAGATTTCCAACCATACAAGATTTATAACCTAATTCGTCATGAGCTGATCACAAAGCTCTGTCGAAGTTGACTGTTCTGTAAAAGCAGATTCTCAGATAGATCCGTCCTATTTTACGAAAATAGCTATAGCTCACTCAATATGATAGATGTGATCAAATGGTTGGTGTCCCTAGAAAGTAGACACATAGACCTTTACAATGGTACCAATTTCACCATTTTCCAAAGAGTAGACTATCATGTAGATTTCGTGGAAGTTGACATACGAAACTGGGTAGATTCTGATTTCGTTGTTAATGTGTCTTTCTGTAGGGATGAATAAGCCACAACCTTTCATAGAAGGAATCACTGCTATTACATTGGCATTGCGTGGGCGCATCCGGCCACTACCTTGATATTCCTTCACACTCATCTAAGAGGGAGCGAAGTTGCTTGACTGCAAGGAAAAGAGTTGAAAGACTATGGAGAACTTGGCCTTATAAGTTTATAGCGAATGAGATGTCGAGTCAAGCATATTGTAACAAATACTTGAATGTGCTACCGTAATTAGATGGAGAATTTCTCCCAAGACTTCTTTGTCATATGGACAAAACGAGTCTTCTCAAGACTTCTACCGATCAAGGGATACATATAGGCATAACTTCATTGTCCTTTAGCTTGCCTTAAGCCGACAGATGAATAAGCATCATCAACAACGGTCCTCACTTTCGAGACCAAGTATTCCTAAGATCCTTTCATTCTTAATTTTGGATCAGTAACATCTCTTAGTTTAACAAGTGTTCATCACGATTCATCCAGAATTTACACGCAAATAGACATAATTTTTCATATCCCTACCCTAATCAAGTAGTTATGTAGCAAATACCTTGCAAACACGCTCCGTGGTCAGGAACCACTTGATTTGGGTGAAAACCGATCTATTCAAGATCTTTATGTGCATTTCTTAGTTCCAAACAAAGATAAGTTATGACCACAAACTACTTTTTCAGTTTTTCGAAAACTACCAAACTGACAAGGTAGTGGAGTGCAATGACATCCATTACGAGAGTATATCTCATCGTAGTCGATTCCAGGGCATTTGTGAGAGACCTTGCGCCAGAATGTGAGTCTAAACTCTTTTTCTCACTACGCTTTCTAACAAAGACATAACTGATAGAGTTTATACTTGGGGTGTCGGCGTCACCTAACCAAAGCATTATCTCTTTGTTTAAACTAGATCACATCTTTCCATTTAGGCCAGTATACAACGTTGGTATTTTCTCAACGAAGTATGGTTCGATATCAAACTCATTAAACCACGTCATCATGTACACCGGTGTAATTTCTAAGTGTAGAGATCTCTATATGGATTGGTATTGACATTGAGGTGTCCCCAATGATGACCATAATCCAAAAGTAACAAACGAATGAGTATCATTGATCAAATGATTAAGTTGTGTCAAACTCGCATTTTTCCTTGGCGAGTATGTATCGAACCAAGTGGTCTCCCCCTAAACCGTGGGAGCCACGGCCTAGCAACACCATCTACCACATTTGTTGTGTCACCATGCCACCATCTATGGGTGACGACATGTCCTCTTATCCGGACATCAACATGTCCTTATTCGGACATCTATCATTGCAGGCATGTTTGCAGCATGTATATGTGATCTCGTCACTTTAGGGAACTTGATGAGACACAGTATGGACAAACCACGACAATTTCAAGTCATTCTATTTGAACATTCTTGTTCTTATCTCCCCCTAATGACGGGAAGACTGGCTCATCAAAATGACATAAAAGAGATTGCCTATCAAGGTCTTTATATAAGCAAACTATAGTCGGAAGATCATGTCTTATTCAAAGACAATATTCATCAAATAACTCATCATTGTGCGCTTGTGGAGACGCAATTTGGCACATACAACATGTGGACGATATAGATTATAAGACGTTAACTCAATCCATTAACAAAGATGTATACCATTACAACCGTAACATAAAGATTTGAATGATGTTGGGTAAAGATGAATAAGTAAAACTACGACCCTACTACAACCCGTAGTCATCAGTCTTACAAGTCCAAAAAACAACTGGCCTCACCGCCGGGACCGGTCAAAAAGAAACCGGTTGAACCAACCGCCAGTATCACCGGACATTTGTTTTATGCTTTCTTTAACGGTTCACTACTCTCCAATGCTCCAAACGCTATCAAGTTTTGTAAGCAGGTAGAAATGGAAGTTAGCAGTACAAAATTGCCTGCCTCAACGACGGAACCGGCCTGAAACCTGCCGAACCGTTCGTCGAAGTCGCTGGACATCCGTGAACACTTATATTGAGTGGTTCACCACCTTCCACTTCTCCAAATGCCACGAACTTTTGTACATTGGTAGGTTTGGATATTAGGAATCCGTGGCCACAAACAGAACCTCAAGAGCCGGTTCAAAAGTTGTTGAACCAGATCTCACAATGACTAGTCCACAAGCTGAAAAACTGGAAATTCTAGGTGTTTTCAACTTTTTTGTCAGGACCCGCCCCGAATTTCACCCCGAAACCCGAGTCCTGCGGGGACCACCTCCAAGGAAAATTTGCCGAAGACTCGGCAAACCTCCCTCGAAAATGGACAACCCTAACTTATAAGAATTTAAGAACCACCTTTTTACTCCAAAATAAATCTTCCGCTACAACCCAAAAGTAGCCAGAATATAAATTACACAGAAGAATTCCAAAAGTATTCAGAGCTACTAAAAATAAAATAAAATATAGCAAAATCTAACAAACCCTAGTAGATTAAACATGTAACCTATTGGCGAAATGTAGCGGATAGATGGGTGACTATGCCTCGACGTCTCCTGCCAGACCTCACGCGAACTCTGCAGACTGGGCATTTTTAAAAACGAAGAGCCCAGGGAAAATATTTAACACGTCAGAGTGAGTGAACAAAGCGATTCCGACAACAAATAAATATTTCCTCAAAAAAATGCTTTCCAAGAAAACGCTTCATCAGCGGCAAAACAAGAGCTCCACTGGAAAAATTCTGAACTGGGGTCCAGCCTGGCTAGACTCCCAAACTTTAAGAAATTGCCTCTCAGGCCAGGATATTATATATATAGTATGTATGAACACTCGCCTAACCCTTTGTACGATATCTATGAACAACTTGAATAAAGTAGATATCATACGAAGCTACTATGCTTGCGTCTAACTCTCACATCACCCCACAATGGAATTGTACCTCATGCTGGGGGAAAGCGGCCGAGTGGTAATATATACGTGCTTACTCCTTGTACAAAATCTTTGAATAATTAAATACAAAATTAGAAAGTCGCACAGGGCTACGACGCTCGCGTCTAACACTCACGTCACACATACCGGAATTGTACCTCGGTATGGGGGAAATCACGTATAGCTAGCTAGCATTTAATCATATACATACTATTCTCATATAAGAGTATAATCACCGAAATTCTCAATTTCGGGAAATATCCAACAACAGAAAATCATTCAAAACGATAAAGCATTTCGAACACAATATTTAAAACAAAGGTCCACTCACATGTTAGGCCTAAGCCTGATGTCGGTCGGAGGTCTCTTCCGCTCGAGCCTCCTCACGTCATGTTCCAAATAAATAAAACCTTAAATAAAATACCAACGCTTACAGCAAAACATGCATAACTAAATATGCTTCGCGCGCTCAACCAAGCCTAACACTCCAAAATCTTAAATCCAATGCCACCCTCAAAACTCCACAAATTTTATCGACATCCTCACAATCACCTTCCACCAAATAAAATCCAATGGCCGGATTTCAACTTCATAATCCGCCAAAAATACCAAACTTCAACAATTCTCAAACCTATCCAAAACTCCTCCAAAAATTCTAAAACTTATTCCATTAAACTCCTCACATTTTTCCCCACCAAAAACATTTTCTTGGCGGCTCCGCCGGCAGCGGCGGCCGGCGACCTCCGATGGTCACCAAAATTTGGCAGCATCTTCCTCTCAACCTCGTCTACAACATTCCTAACTACCACAAACTCCAATTCTAAGCCTAACCAAGCCAATCTAGCACAAACACACAATAAAACCCTAGAATTTCTCAAACCGATTTCTCCTTACCTAGCTCGAGATGGAGCGAGCCCTTTGGAGGAATTGAAGCACGGGAGGAGCGCTTTCTTTTGAGCTACGGCTTGCCGGCTATGACGGTCGGAGGAAGGAGATCCGGCGAAAAGAAACTTCTGGCAGCCGGAGCTTTCGGGCGGCTTTTCTCCCGATCGGCGGCGCTAGGGAGGCTGCCACCGGTCTATAACGGCAGCTGGGTCAAAGACCGACCGTTTGGGACCGGTGTGGTGGGCTGGGGCGGCCGGACAGCGGCGGTCGAGCGGCAGGAAGGATCGGGCAGAAACGGGTCGGGGAGAGGGAGAGAGAGAGAGAGCGCGCGCGGGTGCGGAGAGAGAAGGAAGAAAAAAGAGAAAATGGGCTTGGCCTGAACTGGGTCCAAGTCCTTTAAAAAAAAACCCAAAATTCAACACCCCAAAAAATAATACCCCAAAAAATTTTGAATTTTGGGTTTTTGGGGTATTGCTTCCCATAAAGTGCCTCAAAGGGAGCCATACCGATACTCGAATGGAAGCTGTTGTTATAGGTAAACTCCATCAAAGAAAGGTTCTTATCCCAACTCCCCCTAAACTGCAAGGCACAAGCTCTCAGCATATCCTCCAAAGTTTGGATAGTCCTCTCTGATTGCCCATCAGTCTAAGGATGAAAAGCAGTGCTGAAGTGTAGTCAGGTACCTAAAGCTGTCTGAAGAGCTCCCCAAAATTTAGAAGCAAATCTAGGATCCCGATCTGACACTATGGATTCAGGTACGCCATGAAGTCTGACAATCTCATTCACATACAGCTCAGCTAATTTATCCAGCGAATACTTTTTTCCCACCGGCAAGAAATGAGCAGATTTAGTGAGTCTATCCACTATCACCCAAATACTGTCATGCCCTTCACGGGTACGAGGTAAACTGAAGACAAAATCCATGGTGATGTGGTCCCACTTCCACACTGGAATAGGCAACGGCTCAAGCAACCCTGAAGGTTTTTGCCTTTTAGCTTTCACCTTTGACCTGCTGACAAATCAGACACCTACTCACAAAAGCTGCAATTTCCCTCTTCATGTTTGGCCACCAATAATAATCCTTCAGAGTCCGATACATCTTTATACTCCCGGGTGAGCAGCATAAGCGGAACTATGAGCTTCCTCCACTAACTCAAACTTTAACTCTTCGTTCCTCTTTGGCACATAAAGCCTATTTTTGAACAACAACGACCCATCTCTTCTTTCCGAAAAATTTACGGCGGCTCCATTCGCTGCTCTTTCTATCAACCGAACTATGGAAGGATCATTATACTGTGCCTCCTGCACTTTATCAACCAAAACTGGCCTCACATGAAAACTAGCTACCAAAGCACCCACTTCATCCACCGCTAAATCCACCCATGTAGCTCGCAGCTCACAAAGAAGTGGAACTCGAACCATCCTTAAGTGAAACAAAGACACGGAGGGATTGCGACTAAGAGCATCAGCTACCACATTAACCTTTCCTAGATGATACTCTATAGTGCAATCATAATCACTGATCAACTCCATACACCTTCTTTGCCTCATATTCAACTCCCTTTGTGTGAACACATACCGAAGACTCTTGTGATCGATAAAAATCTTACACTTGGCTCCATAAAGATAGTGTCTCCACAACTTGAGAGTAAAAACCACAACTGCAAGCTCTAAATCATGAGTGGGATAATTCACCTGATACGGCTTCAATTGCCTAGAAGCGTAGGCAATCACTCGATCATGTTGCATCAAAACCCCACCTAGACCTCGTCTAGAAGCATCACAAAATACCACATATTCCCCGCTATCATCCGGAAGTGCCAACACCGGAGCACTAGTCAAGCGGTTCTTTAATTCTTGAAAACTTTGCTCACACTGATCTGACCACTCAAACTTCACTCCCTTCTTGGTCAATCCAGGTAGTGGAGCTACAATCTTTGAAAAATCTTGCACAAAAGGCCGATAATAACCTGCTAACCCCAAGAAACTACGAATCTCAGTCACAGTTGTGGGTCTTTTCCAATTGGACACCGCTTCCACCTTCTGGGGATCCACACTAACACCTTCAGCTGAAACTACATGACCCAGAAATCCCACCTTATCCAGCCAAAACTCACACTTGCTGAAATTGGCAAACAACTGAGCATTCCTCAAAGTCCGCAATATCAATCTTAGATGTTTGGCATGCTCCTTCTCACTTTTCGAGTACACCAAAATATCATCTATGAACACGATCACGAAGCGGTCAAGATATGGACTAAACACCTTGTTCATGAGATCCATGAACGCCGCGGGTGCATTAGTAAGTCCAAAAGGCATCACCACAAACTCATAATGACCATAGTGTGATCGAAAGGTAGTCTTGGCTACGTCACTATCCCGAATCCACAACTGATGATAACTAGATCTCAAATTAATCTTTGAGAACACCGAGACACTCTTAACTGATCAAACAAATCATCAATGCGAGGCAACGGGTACTTATTCTTCATTGTGACTTGATTCAGCTTCCTATAATCAATGCATAGTCTTATGACGCCGTCCTTCTTCTTAACAAACAACACCGGAGCACCCCATGGAGACATGCTAGGCCGAATAAAACCCTTATCTACTAACTCTTGCAATTGAGTCTTCAACTCTTTCAATTCCGCTGGAGCCATTCTGTAAGGTGCCTGAGAGATAGGCATAGTTAGAGGAAGCAACTCAATAGAAAAGTCTATCTCCCTTACAGGAGTCAAACCAGGCAAATCCTCGGGAACCACGTCCGAAAACTCTCTTACTACAGGAATATCCCCCACTTCTAACACTCCTATACTTGCATCCACAACATGAGCTAAGAATGCCTGATAGCCTTTATTTAACAATCTCCTGGCAGCCACAGCTGATATCAGGCAACTTGAAATCACATCTCTTTCCCCCTGAAAAACAACCTCAAAACCATCCAGACTTCGAAGAACTACTTCCTTTCAGAAACAATCTACCATAGCTCTATAAGACTCTAAGAAGTCCATCCCCAAGATCACATCAAACTCCATCATATTTAGAGGAATAAAATCGGCCTTGAAATTAAATCCCTCTACTAGCACTTCACAACCACTAAACACCCAATCTATCCTCATCACCTCACCAGAGGGTAGAGAAACATGCCACTCGCCTGGAAGAGACGATGATGGCACATTGGCATGAAGGGCGAATCTACTAGACATAAATGAATGCGTGGCTCCAGGATCAATTAAAGTAAAAGCTGGCTGACCAAAAATTAACAACGTACCAATGATGACATCTGGAGAAGTACGACCCTCCTGCTGGGTCATAGCATGTAGTCTAGCGCGAGTCATGGGACGTCCACGCTGACCACTCCCCTACTGAGAACCACCCTTGGCTGCTGAACCACCACGAGAACCACCACTAGAGCCTCTAGCTGAAAAATGACCGCCTTGCTGAGAAATGACAACAAATGACAATCTCTCCTGAAATGATCTAAACCACCACACTCAAAGCATCCAGAAGACTGCTGCTGACCAAAAGAAAAAGTCTGACCACCAGAAGATCCCCCTTGGGAACTACCACCAACGCTAAACTGACTGGCCTGCTGCCTACCCAACTGGCTCCTGGAGGGTCTCCTGAAATGCCCTCTATTTCTGCCCCGAGGACCATAACCCGATCCCCCCACTACTGCCACTGCCCGCTGAAGATCCAGAAGCGGACGATGAAGCATCCTTCTTAGATGGTCCTTAACTGGGACCACTGAAATCTCGAGGCCGAGCACTATAAGTCCCCCTAGTCTCGATGGCCATAGCTGCCCCAACTGCATCAAGGAATGTGGGATACACAACACCGACCATCTTGTCTGCAAACACTCCTCCAAGGGCATTAACAAACATACTAATCCTGGTCCTCTCATCAAGAATCAAATGGGGCACATGATAGCTTAAAGTGGTGAACCTCTGCTCAAACTCAATGATTCCCTCATCGTCTCTCTTCTTTATATTCAAAAAGTCTGACTGGATCCTACTACGATGAGAGTGGTTGAAATACTGACCCAAGAAGAGCGCCTTAAACTGCTCCCAAGTCATAGTATGAGCACCATCATTATTTCTCCTGGCGAGAGTCCACCAATGATGAGCTGAATCGTCTAGAAAAGAAACTGCCATCTTCACTTTCTTTTCTTCTGGCAGTTCTGGGCTCTCGAAAGCCATCTCCATCTTGTCCACCCAAGAATAAGCATCAAGGGGTCCCTTGGCACCCTTGAACTCTACTGCCCCTGCATCAGCAACATCTCTCTTCTTCACAGATCGAGGGGGCTGAACCCTATCCAGAACACCTCTCAACATAGCCCCAATAGAATCCGCTAAACCTCTCATTTCCTCACCCTCATTGGCGTTGGTCGAGGAAGCCACACGGGGTCGACGTCTAGGAGGCATAGTACCGGAGGAGGAAAACATTTAGTAGTCTATAAACAAGACTAACAGAACTACCACACATACCCAATAACACATAGTATCAAAAACAGAAACTGCCGATGAATCCGCTGCGGTCGGATCCTCACTCTATAGACACTATGGCTACTTAGGCAAATACGATAGTGAATAGGAAACAGAAAATGAAACCTAGAGCTCTGATACCAACTGTCAGGACTCGCCCCGAATTTCACCTCGAAACCCGATCGAGATGAGTCCTGCGGGGACCACCTCCAAGGAAAATTTACCGAAGACTCGGCAAACCTCCCTCGAAAATGGACAACCCTAACTTATAAGAATTTAAGAACCACCTTTTTACACCAAAATAAATCTTCCGCTACAACCCAAAAGTAGCCAGAATATAAATAACACAGAAGAATTCCAAAAGTATTCAGAGCTACTAAAAATAAAATAAAATACAGCGAAATCTAACAAACCCCTAGTAGATTAAACAGGTAACCTACTAGCGAAATGTAGCGGATAGATGGGTGACTATGTCTCGACGTCTCCTGCTAGACCTCACGCGAACTCTGGAGACTGGGCATTTTTAAAAACGAAGAGCCCAGGGGAAAATATGTAACACGTCAGAGTGAATGGACAAAGCGATTCCGACAACAAATAAATATTTTCCCAAAAAAATGCTTTCCAAGAAAACGCTTCATCAACGGCAAAACAAGAGCTCCACTGGAAAGATTCTGAACTGGGGTTCAGCCTGGCTAGACTCCCAAACTTTAAGAAATTGCCTCTCAGGCCAGGATATTATATATATAGTATGTATGCACACTCGTCTAACCCTTTGTACGATATCTATGAACAATTTGAATAAAGTAGATATCATACGAAGCTACTATGCTTGCGTCTAACGCTCACATCACCCCACACTGGAATTGTACCTCATGCTGGGGGAAAGCGGCCGAGTGGTAATATATACGTGCTTACTCCTTGTACCTCATGTCGGGCTGCCAAAAGGATCGGGCAGAAACGGGTCGGGGAGAGGGAGAGAGAGAGAGCGCGCGCGGGCGCGGGCGCGGAGAGAGAAGGAAGAAAAAAGAGAAAATGGGCTTGGCCCGATCCGGGTCCAAGTCCTTTAAAAAAACCGAAAATCCAAAATTCAACACCCCAAAAAATAATACCCCCAAAAAATTACTTTTTACTAGCAAAAATTACCATTTTTAATCGTCGTCAAAATTTCTTCCTTAGAATAATCCCATAAAATAATCGTCCCCTACACCTCTTTGAGGATCAATTATATTTTACACTTAATGACGAACACGGTAAAATTCTTATTACCATTATGCTAGTAATAAAAGTAAAATTTATGGGTCGGGGCGTGACATTTTCAATTATTTTTAAGGTTCCCCATAACATCTAATTGTTATGGCTTGAGTTAAACCATTGTGAACATCACCGTAGCATTATTATGCCTCAAAGTGAACAATAAGAAGCCATTAAGCCAACATCTTATATATCATTCTTATAAAATCACTTATAGATATTGTAATTATTGTCTTACTTAGTGAAAATTTTAGGGTTTGTGCGTTTTTTTTTCTAGGTTTCGTTATCAAGCTCGGGTTAGAGCATCGTGCTGATAACGTGTTGAAGGAGAAAAAATAACGAGAATAACGGTCTACTCATTCATTAATAGGAAGAGCTATTTATAGACATTACATAGAGTCTCCCGAAGGATCTAGAAGTTCTATCAACTGTAATCTATTCTAATAAGGAAACCAGATTAACCAATTCTACGTGTATTAGGGCAAGACACATAACAAAAAGACGAAAATATAATTTCCTTAAACACTATAGAAATTTCAAAATCATGAAAATTACAATTCCATGAATTTAAATTCCATTAATTGAGAATTATATTGTTTGGATTTCATGATGTAGAGTTTTAAAATGACAAGAATTTGTATTTAGACTAACCTCAGTTAAGAGAATTGACAAATGACACATATTTTGTGAGAAATTCAAGTCGGGAATTTAAGCTCCCAAATCCCACGATTATTTTTCCGTGGAAATTGCTAATTCCACGGGATAAGAATCCAAACAGAGGAAACAGTCTTAAAAAATTAAGAATTCCTTAGTTTTGATTAAATTCCCTGGAATCTGCCTGCATCCAAACACATACTGTTATATATTAGTAATTTTCTAATTTCTGGATGGCTGTATGTGTAATCACCACTTTCGATTCACTAATTTTCCCCAGGCTTCTAAGCTCCCTATTTTTGGTAGTTTGAACCAACTGAGGCTGATTCTCTGTAATCGTAATAGCAACTGGGAGTTCCTAATAGTGCTGCTCCAAAAAACACCCAATCTAAATCTTGTGTTGGATGATGTAAGTAAGATTTGTCAGTGTACAACTATACGATTTTACCACACTTTCTTAAAATTATGATACATGAAAGTTCAGACATAAGGTATCCACACCTGCTTGAAAAATCGGAAGACAACTATTTTGATTGCAAAAGCCGTTGCCTTTAGAGATAGTCTTCTTAAAACCCAAGATATGAGGATCTGGGATCTTTTGGTGGAAAGTGACTCCTCTCTAGTCATCAATTGCGTTAATGAGAAGTTTAAATGTCCTAAGAGGCTTCTTCATATAGTCCAAGACATCACGAAGATTGCAAGTTCTTTTCATCACATTCTCTTCCAACATAATTTTTGTGAAGTCAACTTTACTGTCAACGCTCTTGCCAACCTCGGTCACCATTGTATGAGGCATAGATTTTGGGATTCGGATTTTTCCCCAGTTATAGATTCAGCTATCAATTTTGATCTTTTCAAAACATGTAGTTATAAAGGATCCGCTCTTTGATACTCTTTTAACATTAAAAAAAAAAGAAAAGACAACCACACAAGCAGCCACAGGCTCCAAATCTAAACAGTTTCCTCATGAAAGATTTTGGCCCAAAGAAAAATATTCTGTGAGCATGATCCTTTCCTAACCTCATTTATTCTTGACTTTCAATCTCAACCGTTGGATCGTGAACCTACACTTATTTATCCTTGACTTTCAATCTCAACCATTGGATCGTAAACCTACATTAAAGATCTCACGCATCAGTGACGTCTTTAATTCCTCATTTTCCGTCATCGTTCTCAATCCCCTTCTCCTTTTCATCAAAAAAAAAAAAAAAATCCCATTCTCCTTCGATGGGTCTCACTCTTTAAATTCAGATAGCCAGAGGAAGCCACTCGAGCGCGACCTGTATACGTGAAGCGGATCCAGAAGATATTAGCCGATCCATCTACTTTCTGCGACTAAGATCCAGTTGATAGGGTTCTTCTGTAGCTTCAAGCCCGGAACATTTCACTGAGCAAGGGTAAGTGTTTCCCCCTTCATCTTCCGATCAAAGCTTTTATACCCAGTATTAGAATTTGTATGAACGATAAGGCTTGTTTAAAATGATTACATCAGTGGTCTCAATTTGACCTTGATTTTGGGTTTTGAAATCAGAAATGAAAAGGGTGGCCAGAGTGCGAGAAGATCGGATCAGCGCATTACCAAAAGCCGTTATTTGTCACATACTCTCCTTCCTTCCGACATTAGACTCCGTGAGGACTACTGTTTTGTCTAAGAGATGGAACAACATGTGGGCTTCTGTCTCCGGTCTAGACTTCGACGATGACAGAGATGATGTTAGATATTTTTTCAGGTTTGTTAACTGTGTACTTATGTTTCGCGACTCATCAAACATCCAAAAATTCCAACTTAAGATTAGTGGTGAATTGCCCGGAATTGACGTGGATTGTGTTGAAGATTGGATTTGCGCAGCAGTGAGACGCAATGTGGTAGAGTTTCATTTAAAATTGTACTATAGGATCCCTCGTAGTGTTTTTACATGCAAAACAGTGAGGGCATTGAGACTTGAAGTTGGTGGTAGTCCCATTCATTGGGATTATCCTTCTGTGTGTTTCCCAAATCTCAAGTTTCTTCATGTAACAATGGAACGTCCCGAGTACGAAGTACCGGAAATGGTTTTTTCTTCTTGCCCTGTTGTTGAAGATATGATCATTGATGGGTCGGCCAATAACGACAATTATGATTTCAATATCTGTGCACCTGAACTGAAATCATTATCAGTATGTTTGGCAGATCCTAGTGATCAATATGAGAACAACTTTCAGGTTAATGCTCCAAAACTTGAAAGGCTTGTGCTTGAGAGCGTTTTCTTGTCAAATTATAATTTGGAGACTGTGAAATCCCTAGTCAGTGCTAGTATCACCTTCGATGCCATTTCTGCTTATGAATTTGAATCCTTTCCAACTCGTGCAACTGCCCTCCTGGCTGGAATCTCCAATGTCAAATGTCTGTCTCTTTCAACTCATTCCTTTGAAGTAAGTATTATCGTAACTTCCATTCTCTTGCATGACATAATCTAGGATAAAAGCATTATCAATCTTTATATGCTGGATACATTGGAGTGAATGAAATTTTTTATTGGTCGCTACTATTTAGAAGTTTGGCCTGTGTATAACATAAGTACTAGAATGGTCATGCCATTAATATGTAAAAAAGAAAAAACATGCATAGTAAATATACAATTATACATTGCTGTCATCTCTTAATAATCCTTTTTATTGTTCTTAGTATTCCCTGTTGTTTTTGTCATGTTTATGTTACCTGAGAAATTATGGATTATGATGGAAACAGTATGTTATCATTGTTATGTGTAGAAATTTTATACTTTTGATATATTTGAGTTATTGATAAATTTATCTGTCCTGTAGGTTTCATATCTACCTGCTTTTAATAATTTGAAAAAATTGGATCTGCTTCTTCATAAATGCAAGTATTGGGAGTTGCTTGCAGAGCTTCTCTACAGGGCACCGAATTTGGAAGATATGGTTATGGAAGATGTAAGTGATTTTTTCTTTTTTGGGCAGAACTAAGATGTCTTTATACTTGTGTTTTAGTTATTGTGAACTTGTAAGTGCAATTCCAGAATTTGACTCAACATTTAATCCATCTTTTTTTGCCAGGAAACTGAATGTGGTAATGAATATTCAGATCTTCCATGGAATCCACCAGAGGCCGTGCCTATATGTTTGTCGTCACACCTAAAGACTATCACAATTAAAGGATTCAAGGGATCGAGGGTTGAGATGGGTCTGGCAAAGTATTTGTTAAACTCTGGTCAAGTTTTGAATAAGTTGATACTTTATACTGGGTTTCTGTATACTGAAGCTGAGGAGATGAAAAAGGAGTTTTTGATGTTCCATAGATCGATGAGTTGTCAAGTTGAGTTTATAAATATGTGATTTTTGTAAATCAAAATTTGTGTTCAGTTTTTTTGTTGTAAAAGGTTAAAATTTGTTAAAGCATTGATGAAACTAGATATTTATATTATCTGTATTTTTCTGTTTTATTCAATTTTTGTGTTTCTTTGGATTCTTTCATGTTAATAGTAGCTACGTATCGTTGCATTTATATATCGTAATGGCCAAAAACTTATACATGCCATGACTAGTCAGGTAGGATAAGTGATATCTTATCTGCTTCTGATTTGATCATGAAGTTACTGAGAAATGTTGTGTTGTTACTATGGTTAAGCTTATAATGTCAGTGGTGTTGAAGGAAAAAAGATAACGAGAATGACAGTCTACATATTCATTGATAGAAAAGCCTATTTATAAGTATTACATAGAGTCTTCTGAAGGATATAGAAGTTTTATCAACTGTAATATATTCTAATAAAGAAACTGGATTAACCAATCTTATGTGTATTACGGTAAGACATATAACAGAAGGACGAAAATATAATTTTTTTAAACACTTCCCCTTGTGTTGCGTCCTTAATACGATATGGTGTTTTTGGTGTTGCCTCGGTAAAAACATTGCCAAGTAAAACAAAAACCTCGTGGGGAAAACAAAAGACTTGGACGAAGAGAAAAAGAGCACAACACACCAACTACAATTGAAGATAACATGTGATGCATGTAGACTCCTCCTGATGTCTACACGACTCCCCCTGATTGGTAACTCAATCTCGGAGTACAGATAAACGGTGCAAGTCAATGCACTTCACATACTTCAAAAGTAGAGTTGTGCAACGATTTAGTCATTAAATCCAGCCACAACATCCTTAGATTAGACTTGCTATGCTTAGAATTACTTTGATCTTTAAGGAGAAGGTTGCCTAACAACTCAAAACATAAGTTTGTGTTGAAAATCATATTCATGCATGACATGACTTTTGTGTACTTAAACAATCATAACTTCTTCGATACAATAAGTATGGATGAACTGTAAATTTTTCTGGAAACTAGACACCTGTAGTTTTCCAACCATACAAGGTCCATAACCTAATTCATCTTGAGCTTATCACAAAGCTCTGTCAAAGTTGACTGTTCTGCAAAAGCAGATTCTCGGACAGATCCATCATACTTTACGAAAATAGTCATAACTCACTCAATATGATAGGTGTTGATACACCCCGAACTTAGTAATACTTTTTATGTTGCGGTTTCTTATTTAATTGTGGTAAATCAATTTGGGAGTTGTGTTGCTATTTTTGTTAGAGGTGGTTTAGTTGAGTTCTTAGATTTTTAGTTATCCGAATGGGAGTTCGTAAATGAAGGGTAGCTAAAATAATATCAGTTTTCATATTTGGACTAGTGTTTTAAGTGGAAACTTTCTATTTTCAATGAAGGTAAAACAAAACAAAAAAACACCCACCCGAGCCCGACTCGTGCGACTTCTCTCCGACAGATCGCCGCCATCCGACCACGCTTGGCCGCCGCATCAGTCTTGTTCGACAGTTGGGACGTCGCTTGTCCAGCCTAGGGTGGTGATCGACTCAAATCGCCGGCGTTGAGGCGCGGTGACGTCACTGCCGTCGTGCGTCTTGCCCTAGCCGGAACTCCCTTTTTTCGGCCACCAATTTCAGTGATTCATGAGTTCGGAGTATAGAGCATATTGGGATTAGTGTGTTCTTGAGCTTTGGAGGACGAGAGGAGACACCACGTGAGGAGTGCCCTGACCGACGTCAGGCTTAGCCGCCTATATTGTGAGTGGACATTTTGGTTTTATTAAAATGCATGCATGATTTTATAAGTGGTTCATTATATTTTTTCCAAGCTTAAAATAAATTTTCAGCTTTTGAGTGGGTTATGAACTTAGGAATTTGAGCTTGGGTAAAAGTTTAGGTATTTAAGCTATATTAATCTCAATGATTCAAGGATTGGAGATTCCTCTAGTTTTCTTTGAAATATGTTGATTATTAGCGTTGTTCATTCTCTTAAGCATTATAACGTGTGAGGCACGTTATCAAATTTAATTTGTTTATTTTCTCTTAGGATTTTCCAAGTACGGTTGGGAATCATACTTACGCTTTTAATATGAGTTTCGGGGAAACTCACATGAATTTATATCTTCCTTTTTATGCCATATTGGTTGGATTATATGATGTCAATGCTAGCATGTCGTTCCACCTTTCGAGGTGATGTGACTTCCACGTTTCAAGTGGAGCCACGCAAGCCCTGTACCCACTCCGTCAACCCGACATGAAGGTACAAGGAGTATGGGAGTACTATGCCAGGGAGGCAACCGAGTCTGGGAGACTCACTTATATGACCATATAGGTTCTTTTAGTTGAGTTGTTAATTTGACTAGCAGGGTTAGTCCATTAATTTGAGAGTTTCTTATATGAGGGATATATTTATTTTCTTGTTGTTTTATGGCTAGCGGGGCTAGTATGAATTTTTGATGAGCTTATAATAATTGCATGCATGAAAATTTTTAAATTCCGTATAAATGGAAAGCATATCACATTAGAATTTGTACTAGTTTGTTCTTGAATATTTATTAATTGGTTTATTTTTCGTCCACTCACGCTAACGTTTCAAATGCTTTTCCTTGGGCCCTTTGTTTTCAAATGTCTAGATTACAGAGTTCCTGTTTGGCTTCACTAAGAGTTGAGGCATAATATTTTCCACTGCACCTTATTGATCGTAGGTTACCTGTTAACGTATATGTAGTTATTTTATTTTCCTTCTTTAGTGCTCTGAGGACCATGGGATTATGTAAATTAAGTTGAAGTGGTTTTAAGGATTATGACCTAAATAGAGAGTTTAACTCTGGATGTTCATTTTCCTGGTTATATAATGTAGCTGAATATTGGTTTGGATTGCTTTTATGTTGTTGTGACTTGGGTTATGTTATGTGGAACAGAGGGCTCTAGGTGTTGTGAGTAATTGTTATAGTTGAAGTGTGTCTTAGTTTTATTTCAGGTTGGGTTGTCCATTTTTAGAGGAGGTTATGCCAAAATTTCAGTATAATCTCTTTTATAGTGGACCCTGCAAGACTTGCCTGTTTTTTTTCTTGTGTACTAAAGAGTGATGCAAACACCGCTCGGTAGAGGCCAGTTTTGTGGATGAGATCTCCATTTCGGCTTAAGATGTCTTCTAACCACTCCCAATAACGTTCCGTGTAGGAGAAGGCTCCGTTGGCACGAAACCCGCTCCATTGCACTGAACCATTGAGCATGCGGTCATTGAGAAGTACGAACGGTGTCTGAGGAGCATTATGATCATGATGGGCAGACTTCAACATCCATACATCTGCACTACGCTTCTCCCTGGTGGATTTGGCTGGATGAAAGGTGGTCAGCTAACGTGATTGTTGGAAAGTCCACCTGGGAATATGACCTGAACCATCGTAGGAGGGAGACTCGAGGGAGTGCGGCCCGGTCAATGAATGATAGCTATATAAGGTGGTGTCATGGCTTTGAACGTTGTTAGCATCTTCAAGGATAGTGATTGTGCCCTTCTTGAAACTCTTGAAAAATGCCATGTGGAGCGATGTACGTCTACGCAAAGCCTAAACGCTTTGAGCTATTAATCCCACGTCCAAGAGGTGGAAGAAATCAAGCGGTTAGGTGTTTGCATTCTTCATATTGTCTTCAAGGTACGCAAAGCCTAAACGCTTTGAGTGATTAATCTCACGTCCAAGAGGTGGAAGAAATCAAGCGGTTAGGTGTTCGTGTTCTTCAGATTGTCTTCAAGGTACACAAAGACTAAACGCTTTGAGCGATTAATCCCACGTCCAAGAGGTGGAAGAAATCAAACGGTTAGGTGTTCGCGTTCTTCTATCACCAACGAAATTCTGAAAGAAAAAGTGAAAAAAATTCAATAGCATGCAAACAGACATGTTATCGTAAAAAAAAAAAATGTTATCGTAAAAAAAAAAATCATTCATTGATCTCTTTGCAAAAAAACCTACAGGCGTATCAGAGCTAGACGTCATTACCGCACTTGTCTTTGATGACAATCAGTCAATCTGCAACTTGGGGCACCACCTCAATTCTCTTTTCCCTGATGTATGGGACAAGATTAACCGAATCTACAACTTAGGTCACGGGGGGCAAATCAACTGGACCGGTGACCTACACATTAGAAAGAGTTGGTTCAGACTTGTCACACAAAGAGAACTCACAGACCTGTCCTTTGACAAACAAAAAAAAATTCACAGATTTGTCGAAAGAAGTGCTACCTCACTGCCTTAAGTTTCTATTGCGCCCCGCCGAGTAGGGTTTTTGCTGTTACTGATAAGGATGGGCAACTCAGAATTGCTTCGCGACCTACACACACAAGATTAATAAAAATTCAATGAATTATATAACTCTGCGCCATAGCAGTCAGATAAAAAAGAATAGGAGAAAAAGAGAGAGTGTACTGCTGAGATCTCGTAGTAAGATGACTGCCACTTTGGGATGAAGAATGCTCAAACCGGAAGCCCTAATTTATACTGCAGTCTTAGGGTTTGTTACACAAGTAATTTCCTCATTGAGACTAGAAAATTATGGAGGGAATCAAAGATTTCCTGCCATATGGCGCCAAATTATTTGGTGTAAAAAATCATTGCTTATTGTTGTCGGTAGTCAGTAAATACCTCCCTCGGCCCATGATGCTATGAAGCCCAGCATGAGGCAGCTCGAACAGGCCTCAACCTCAATGCTAAAGCAGTCTGGGCCGAGAGGGGAAGCCTCCACAGAAACTTAACATTTGTCCCACATTGAAGAAGATGCAAAATGTGAGTCAACGCAGAGGTATAAATGCAGCCAAGACCAACCAGAAAGGTAAGAGAAATCGGTCTTAGCATTAAATACTCAACTACCCATACTAACTTAATCATCGGAGA
Source organism: Fragaria x ananassa (assembly GCA_034370585.1). Classification (NCBI taxonomy): domain Eukaryota; kingdom Viridiplantae; phylum Streptophyta; class Magnoliopsida; order Rosales; family Rosaceae; genus Fragaria; species Fragaria x ananassa. Next base: position 22,804,589 of record CP139764.1, read on the forward strand.
GAGAAAGACCGGAGTGTCCCGGTCATTCTCCTTTCTTGCAGATAAGGAAGGGCGAAGAAGGAACTTCGGAACAAAGGACAAAGGATTACGGAAGATTGAATCACGTGTTACAGTTTCTACAAGAGCCTGCGGGTTCCAGCAGAAACAATTGGCGCCGTCTGTGGGAATACTTACAAAAAGCCAGTCTCGATGACGGAGTCAAATGAAGTTGGAATGGGGAGTAGGATAATTTCAAGAGATCTGACACCGGGAAGCAGTGACCGGCCGGGAAGGACGGGCGAAAGTGAAGAGTGCCCACCTGATACGATCGTCCCGCGAGCGCTTACAGATGGAACAATGAGCGGCCTCACACAGGAAGAAATGGAAGATATCGTCGAGAGGTTAAGAGCGGACATAGCACGCATGGAGAGAGAAGGCCAGCGTGACCGTTTAGACGCGGCCGCACGGGAGAAAAAGCTGGAGGCAGATAACGCAGCAATAATTAGTGCGTTAGCCAGGAGACTCGAGAGTGATGAGGTGATCGAGCGAGCGGCAAACTCTATCCGCGAGGGGGAGCGGTCCCCGGCAACACCGCCCGTAGCCCGGAGAACGGTAGTCGTCGGCACGAGCTTGTTTCCTGAAACTATGGAAGCAGAGGGCTCTCCCCCACCTCCAGCGCCTGTAGAGGAAAGAAGGAAGGAATCAACGGGAGTGGAGGCGGCCTTGATGGCCATGAGGGACAGTGTGATGTCCCTAACTACGAGACTAGACGAGGCAGAAAGAAGGGCAGCGCACAACCCGCCCGGTATGGGGTTTGAAGAGAGAGGGGGACCTTTCACTACCGCCATCACGCAGACATTGCGTTCCCGTGCGGCGAAACCGCTTAAATTGAACTACGGAGGGGAGGGGGACCCGCATCTCTTCCTCGACAGTTTCAAGTCCCATACGAACGCGAAGGGTTATTCGGACGCCGCGTGCTGCAACATGTTCCAGGAGACGTTGTCGGGAGAAGCATTAAGCTGGTTTTATGAACTCCCGGCCGGTTCAATAGATTGCTTCAAGAGGTTAGCAGACCGATTCGTGAACCGGTTTATACTGCGAACGGACGGTCAGAGTACAGCCCAGTTATTCAAGATAAAGCAAGGGCACGCCGAGGGACTAAAGGCCTTCGTAAATTGATGGCAAGGGGCCACAGCCAGGGTCAGGAGTTTCGACAAGAAGGTGGCGGAAGAGGCCTTTATCCAGGCCCTGCTGCCCGGGAAGTTCTTGTACGCGGTACGAATTGAAAATCCCCGGGGATATGATGAGCTCATGGAAATGGCGGTAAGGCACCCGCAGGCAGACCATGACACTTACGGGGACCAAAGCGAGGGTAAAAGAAAGGAAAGCGGGAGGTCTGAATCCCGAGGACAGATGATCCAGGAAGTGAGAACCTGGAAAGGGGACCAGGGGGGACAAGTCTTCACCCCTAGCAAGAGGTTCAAAGACGGAGGTAGGAGCCAAGTCAAGCAATCAGGGGGGCCTCAGGGGAAGAACAGGGGCAACAACCAAAACGGCGGGTTTAAGGAAACGGTTATCACAGCCAGGGCAAGCTACACAAACCTGAATGCAACACCGGAGGTAGTGTGGAACGAGAATAAAGGGGATCTTCCAGGACCCGCAGCCAGGAGGTTCCCACCGTCACGACTAACCCTAGAGGACACAGGAAAGTACTGTGGATATCACCGGGAGGCAACACACGCAATAAACAACTGTGACGAGCTAAGAAGAGCGATCGAGAGTCAGCTTAAAGCGGGGAAGCTTCGGCAATACGTGTTGGGTCTACCCCAAGCTAAGGAGGAGCCCATTTACGGGACGATCAACACGATCCGTGGGGGGGCACGTATCGACCGGAGGAGTAACAAGGCCAAAAAACAGTGCCCCGGTAGCAGAGATGGGCGAGAGATATTCGCTTTTGGGAGCTCTAGCGCTCAGAGTGTAAACTCGAGGTGGAGGTCAGTAACATTCGAAGAAGAAGAAGAGCAAGGGACCAGACAGCCTCACGAGGACCCCTTCCTGGTAACAGTACAGCTGGACCATTATCTTTGCAAGAAAATCCTGATTGACACGGGGGCGTCAGTAAATGTCTTGTTCAGAAACGCGTGGCGAGCACTAAAAAGGGGGAGTAGCAAGCTCACGCAGGACAACGAGCCATTGATAAGCTTCTCTGGGGACGTGGTACAGCCTCTTGGGTCCGACTACATACCCATGATCCTCGGGGGTCAGGAGGGGAACACGTTGAGAATGTCAGTCGATTTCATAATTGTCGACTGCGACTCAGCGTACAATGGGATACTCGGGAGACCGGCCCTGTGGAAAGCCAAGGCATTCATCGCGGGGCACATGCTTATGATGAAGTTACCCTCGCCAACGGGAATCGTAACCATCCGGGGTGATCAAGTGGCAGCAAGAGGATGCTACGCCATTGACAGAGATAATGGCAGGAGGAGAGCGGAAGTGTTATCCTCCGTGAGCACGAGTAAATTGATTTCTGACGTATACGAAGATCCCAGGATCAACGCCGTTGCAGAAGGGGCAGAATCCGAGAGACCCGGGTCAGTAGAGGAAACCGAGCTGGTTTGCATCTCGGACGATTTCGCAGCCCGAACGGCGAGAATCGGGGCAAAACTGCCACCCCTCGTCCGGGAGGAGCTTGTACGTTTTCTAAAGGCCAACAGCAAAGCCTTCGCATGGTCATATGCCGACGTGCCCGGTATCCCGAGTGACGTGGTAACGCATAGGTTGGGGATCCGAAAAGGCGTGCCCCCGGTGCGACAGAAGAGGAGATCATTCGATCTGGCAAAGTATGACGTCATCAAGAGAGAAGTACAAAGGCTTCTGGACATCAAGTTTATCCAGGAAGCGAAGTACCCACAGTGGTTAGCCAACGTGGTCATGGTACCGAAGAAAGCCATGGGCCAGTGGAGGATGTGCGTGGACTACACCAACTTGAATAGGGCCTGCCCCAAAGATAGTTTCCCTTTGCCCCGGATTGACCAACTCGTGGATTCCACCTCCGGGTTCGAAATGCTGAGTTTCATGGACGCCTACGCGGGCTACAATCAGATAATGATGGATCCCGCGGATGAGGAGCATACGGCCTTCACGACTGACAAGGGAGTATACTATTACAAGAGGATGCCGTTCGGATTGAAGAACGCGGGAGCAACCTACCAGCGCCTGATGAACATGATGTTCGCTAAGCAGCTGGGGGTCACGATGGAAGTATACGTGGATGATATGTTGGTAAAGAGTCACGCCGCGGCCGGGCATGTTAGCGATCTGCAAGAAATTTTTGACATTGTGCTCGCGTTCGGTATGAGGTTGAACCCGGAAAAATGTACATTTGGAGTTATCAAGGGGAAGTTCCTAGGTCATGTCATTAGCCGGCAGGGAATCGAGGCAAACCCGGAGAAGGTCCAAGCTATAATGGATATGGTTGCCCCAAAATCCAGGAATGACGTACAATCCCTGACAGGCAAAGTGGCGGCCCTGGCCAGATTTATTTCCAGGCTCACGGACAAGTGCGCACCATTCTTCAAGCTGCTCAAAAGCCAGCGTTGCAAAATGGTCAATTGGGGGCCCGAGCAAGAGGAGGCATTCAGGAATATCAAGGAATATTTGGCTTCTGTGCCAAAACTATCAAAGCCGATTCCCGGGGAGATGCTGTACCTCTATTTAGCAGCATCCGGCACGGCAGTTAGCTCGGCTTTGATCAGGAAGGATGATGCAACTGAGCTCCCGGTGTATTACGTAGGCAAAGGCTATACACTGGCAGAAAGCAGGTACCCGGAACTAGAGAAATTGGCTCTAGCTCTTATCGTGACCGCCCGGAAGCTGCGGCATTACTTCCAAGCTCACTCCATCACCCTGTTCACTAACTGCCCTCTAAGGCAGGTACTTTTAAAGCCAGAAACGAGCAGGAGATTGGCCAAATGGGCGATAGAGCTAGGCGAGTTCGATATACATTACATGCCGAGAGTAGCCATCAAGGGACAAGCCGCAGCGGATTTCATTTCAGAGCTGACACCCGTGGAGAAGGTCACGGAGTGCACGGGGGATGAGCTAGAGGCAGTCCAAGAAGTCCAACAGTCTTGGAAGCTATTTGTAGATGGCTCCGTCACCAAAGGCAAGAGCGGGGCCGGAATCATATTGGTTAGCCCGGACGGGTTCGAGTACGAGTACGCCCTCGAATTTAACTTCTCCGCGTCCAATAATGCTGCCGAGTACGAGGCATTGATTGGGGGCTGCAGTTAGCATTAGAGATTGGAGTCACAAAGGTCGAAGTGTTCAGTGACTCGCAGCTCGTGGTGAACCAGGTCGGCGGGACCTTTGAAGTAAAAGAGCCCTATCTGAACTCCTATTGGGCGCTCGCGAAGGCCCTCTTGTGCGGATTCGGGTCAGCAGCAATAGCACAAATCCCTAGGAAGGAAAACGGACGTGCAGATGCCCTAGCACGTCTAGCCACCGGGACCCGCCTGAAGGGGAGTAAGAAGGTTAAAATCGAGATCCTGGATCAGCCAAGTATCAACAAGACGATCTCTGAAATATTCACCGTAACTACGGGTCCAAAGGAACCGACATGGATGGATCCAATCATCGAGTTCCTCAAAGAAGGTGTGCGCCCGGAGAATAGGCGACAGGCGAGGAAACTTCAGTCACGGTGCGCCCGATACACGCTTGTCGACGGCAAGCTGTATCGCAGGGGGTACAGCATGCCCAGCTTGAAATGCGTATCTATAGAAGAGGGTGAGAAGATCCTGCGGGACATCCATGAGGGAGTTTGTGGCAACCACTCCGGAGCTAGATCCCTCTCTTTTAAGGCTCTAAGGACGGGGTACTTTTGGCCTAATATGGGGAGTATGGCAGATCAAGTTTCAACGAAATGCCATAAATGCCACCAACACGCCAACAAAATCCATTCCCCCTCCATTGCACTATCAATCCTGATGTCACCATGGCCCTTCGCTCAGTGGGGTCTTGACTTGATCGGGAAACTTCCAACTGCTCCCGGACAGTACAAGTTTATTATAGTAGCGGTAGATTATTACACCAAGTGGGTGGAAGCGGAGCCGCTCAGACGGATAACTACCGAGTGTGTGATGAGTTTCCTCATGAAAAATATCTACTGCAGGTTCGGTATCCCCGAGACGATCATTACCGACAATGGGACGCAGTTCAACAACCCTAAGCTCATCGAGTTCGCCAAAGGCATGGGAACCAAAATGGTGTTTGCATCGGTGGCACACCCGAAGACCAATGGGCAAGTGGAAGCAGTCAATAAGATAGTAAAGAAGCTGCTTAAAAAGAAGGTTGACGACGCCAAAGGGTTATGGGCAGAAATGCTCCCGGAAACACTTTGGGCAATTCGAACCACCGCAACGGAGTCGACGGGAGAGACGCCTTTCAGCCTTGCCTTCGGCACAGAGGCAGTCATTCCAATCGAAGTAACAATACCGACCGGGAGAGTCGAAGGATTCGATGAGCAGACCAACATAGAGGGGCTACAGCTGAATTTGGACCTCATCGAGGAAAGAAGGGACAAGGCAGACTTGCACAATCAAGTGTACAAGCAGCGGGTCGCCCGACACTACGATTGTAAAGTTAGGCCACGAGCCTTGGGTCTCGGAGATTGGGTGATGAAGCGGGTGATGACCCAACCAATGACCCTTGATCCAACTTGGGAAGGCCCGTACGAGATAGTAGACGAAGTCGGCCCTGCCACATTCTTCCTAAGGGATAGGGACGGCACAGTCTCCGGGCACCCATGGAACGCCGAACACCTTAGATTCTACCCTGTATAGTGGAATCGGGAAATTGTAAATTATAGCCTCCGGGTTTGACACGGTCAGCCCGGGAGGATGCCTTCATTTATTGTGGAAACAACTTACAAAAGATGAAGCAAAATTCGTAACACCTGAGTTAGCCTCCGGGTTTGACACGGTCAGCCCGGGAGGATGCCTTCATTTATTGTGGAAACAACTTGCAAAATATGAAGCAAAATTCGTAACACCTGAGTTAGCCTCCGGGTTTGACACGGTCAGCCCGGGAGGATGCCTTCATTTATTGTGGAAACAACTTACAAAAAATGAAGCAAAATTCGTAACACCTGAGTTAGCCTCCGGGTTTGACACGGTTAGCCCGGGAGGATGCCTTCATTTATTGTGGAAACAACTTCAAAAAATGAAGCTAAATTCGTAACACCTGAGTTAGCCTCCGGGTTTGACACGGTCAGCCCGGGAGGATGCCTTCATTTATTGTATAAACAACTTACAGAAATGAAGCTAAGTTCGTAACGCCTGAGTTAGCCTCCGGGTTTGACAAGGTCAAACCGAGAAGATGCTTAAGTGAGGCCAAACTCGTAACATTAGTTTCACCAGGGAGTGATTAGGTCAGTCCGGGAGGATGCTCTTGGATGACAGCGTTTATAAAAAAAGAGATTTCATAGCGCGAGGCGCGAAAATAAGAAGTCCAATATGCACACCAAAATAAAGAGGGGGTCGCCGGGATGAAGTCAGTACTTCCCCGCGAAGGCACAAAAGCCGTACAAAAATGATGATTCAAAAAAAAGGGGGCTACAACTAATCCGGGAGTCCTCAGCTCCGGCTCCTAATCCAGGTCATCCTCGACCGGATCCTCAGCATCTTCTGCGTCTTCACCCTCGGACGATAGGGTCACGGCTCCGGAACTCTCGGGATTGGCCACAGGATGCTCCTCTTGGTCGGCCAATTGTGGACCCGCAGTTCTGGCCTTCTCCTGGGCAGCAAGGAGATCTGCAAGCATCCGGGGCTTGTCAAGGTACCCGTGAGCGCTCCACTCGGTAAATTTCTCCGTGATGGCTTCGTTTCGGGCGGACTGGAGAAGAGCCTTGAATTCCTCGGACTCCTTGAATTCAGCAACGGCCTGATCACAGCGCGTTGGAACAAGGTTCACCAGCTCCTCGATCTCCGCTTCCCTCTCACGGAGCTTGCTCTCCAACGGGCGGTACTTCTCCAGCTCGGCCTCGAGAAGGGGGACCTTCTCCACCTCGGCCTCCAGAAGAGGAACCCTATCAGCCCGGCTCCCCAACTCCTCAACGCGATGCTGAAGCGTAGACAGCTTCTCGGCCAAGGAACTCTTCTCCTTTTCAAGTGACGCTTTCTCGGTCTGGAGAAAGCTCACATGCCCGTTGAGTCTGGCCACCTGCTCTTTCAGCTCGGCAGTATCCTCGCTGGCATCAATGGAATACACCGCGAAGAGAGCCTACATCATAGTCGGAAGGGGTTCAGATATCAACAAAAAAAGGAAGGGAAACAAAAAAAAAACAACAAACAAAATTACCTTCATAAGGTGCTCCCGGGCAATCTTGCGGGTCTCGGAAGGGGCACCGTCTTTGAACCTCATCCTATCAAGTTCGATCCCCTTCAGGTCGCTGATCATCGCCCGGACGAACTTCTCGTCCGCGCAACCGTATTCATCGAGGACCTGCCGGATCGGTGCCTTCGAAATTATAGGAACCGGAGGGGCCAATGCCGATAACGACGGAGTAGAAGAGGACCCCCCGTGTGTGGACCTGTGCTTTTTCGCTTTCGGCACGGGACTCCCGGACACGTCCACACCGGTATATGTCACCTGGCTATCGGAGCTTTGGGATTTCTTTGAGTGGTGGTGACGCCTTTTCTTCTCACCCAAGTTGACTCGCGATGCAGCGGGAGGCGGCACAGGCGGAGTCGATGCGGACCCGTACACTTCGTCCGGGACTTCGAGTACTTTCTGCTTGTCCAACACCCTTACGGTGCTGGTCTCTACATCGACTTCGGTACGGGAAGCCACGTCCCCCTTGGTCAGTAACATCTTCAAGAGGTCTTGGTCTTTCTCCATGTCGAGAGGATGGTTAGGGCGAGGAACACGCCTTGGAATTTTCCCTGCGAAACCACAAACATTATCTCGTTAGCAAAATATAACAAGGACTTAAAGTGCCAGGCGTAAGAAGAGATGAACCCACCGGGCACTCTACCCATCTCGCAGTGAGCGAGAACGACCCACCGCGTCAAATGATATGAGCTACGGTCCTCTTCGTTGGGCCAGGCAGCATATACTCGCGCTATACGCTCCCGCTCGGTCTCTGTCAGGCTGTACGACTGATCCCCGATAGCCCGGAAGTAGTTGGGGACCTTGTGCCGTCTCGTTTTTCTCTGCCATGGACCCCCAACAAGAACTACCTTCGCCCTCCATTCCTTGTTTATCGAGGAGGGGAGGTCCGTGATCACGGACTCGTAGTCCCGCGCGGTGAACCCAACGCACCCGGAGCTTCCTGCCTTCTTCGAGTAAGTCAACCTGTAGAGCGCGCGAAACTCATTGATCGTGGGCCACCCCATGTTCGACAGGTAGTATAGGCACCCGAGCCCCAGCAGTTGTCGCCACTGATTTGGGGGGACTTGCCCCGGAGCAAGCTGCAACATGCTCAGCATGTATTGAACAAATTGAGGAAGCGGGACAGAGAACCCGTTCCGGAACATGTTGTCGTGCACCGCTACGAAGTTGTCTCTCGGAGCGCACGCCAATTCCCCCGGGTATAGGCCGCGCATCGGGATGCTGGAAGGAATGTCCCACTCTTCCCTAAATTGCTCGATCTCCTCGGCCGAGAGACTACTGACAGGTTCGTCACAAACCCTGCCGTCCTCCAGGCGGTGCAGGACGCGCGCTATCGGGATCGCTTCCAACACTCGTCGCTCAGGATCCGCACTGGAGGATGCAACCCGTGAGGAGTCTCTGTTGACCTCCCGATGCAGATACTGATCCATCCTTTCTTCGTCGTCAGCGGGAGCCCGCAGTGCAGGACCAGAGGCGGTGGCGTCGGAAGCCCTAGACTCCATCTTAACCCTATAGAAAAACCCTACGTGCTATCAGAAATCGCAGCGCATGCCGCCGCCAGACCGTCCCGATACCACCCAGAAACAGACCCAAAGAAACCCAGAAACAGACCCCAAATCCTAAAAAATCCCAGAAACAGACACAAAAGAGAACGAAAACAGACGAGATGGAGAAGAGATACTCACCGAAAAATGAAGGCCGGCAACGCACCGAAACAGCAAATGGACAGCACCTCGCAAGCGGACCGGCGGTAACAGCGGCGTTCCTTCTACGTCCGGATTTCCGTTGAATCGATGACGAATGAGGCCAGAGGACAGAGTAACAAGCGGAAGCAAAATTGAGAGCGGAGGAGGAAAATTGAGAGCGGAGGGAAGAATGAGGGGAGACGGAACATATATACAAAGCGGGGGAAAACAACGCCTCGATTCCCCCCCCCCACGAAACACTATTCATTTTAAACGAGGCAATCGTGTCCGTTACGACCCACCGTAGGATCGTGACACGTGCCCCACTAACCGGAAGCTTCTCGACGAAGCGACAAGTGAAACGACGTCCATTAAATGCACGTCCCTTCACCCCCACCCACGCGCCACCTGGCGGACATGCAATTAATGCCCTGACACCCCCACCCACCCAGGCTTCCAACTCAACGCCACTCCTTAACTCCCGGATAACATCTATCGGGAAGTAGCAAGCAACAACTGCTAAAGAACTTTAACTCCCGGATAACATCTATCGGGAGGCAGCAAGCAACAACTGCTAAAGAACTTTAACTACCGGATAACACCTATCGGGAGGATGCAAGCAACAACTGTGTCGTGAGATTCGTTTACCCGAGCAAGAACCAATGGGACGCGTGGGCAAAACAACTAGCCACGATAACTGTAAGACCCATTTACAGCTCCCGAAGCATAGGAGTCGGGCATGCCAATATCATTCCCTTCATACTGAGAATAGTGGCTTGATAACCCACGCGGGGTACTCGAGCATTCACAACTACAACATGGAACGGCTAGCTACCTTCCATCGCAATCACAACCCGTTCCGACGTGTCCTGAGCACGAACTTGGGGGGACTAGATCGGGTACCCGTTGATATTTCCGCATCACGGGCCATTTCTTCAAGTCCCCACTCAAGACATGTCTTGAACGGGAACTTGGGGGGACTTGTTGTCGATAGTCAGTAAATACCTCCCTCGGCCCATGATGCTATGAAGCCCAGCATGAGGCAGCTCGAACAGGCCTCAACCTCAATGCTAAAGCAGTCTGGGCCGAGAGGGGAAGCCTCCACAGAAACTTAACATTTGTCCCACATTGAAGAAGATGCAAAATGTGAGTCAACGCAGAGGTATAAATGCAGCCAAGACCAACCAGAAAGGTAAGAGAAATCGGTCTTAGCATTAAATACTCAACTACCCATACTAACTTAATCATCGGAGAGAGAAAGACCGGAGTGTCCCGGTCATTCTCCTTTCTTGCAGATAAGGAAGGGCGAAGAAGGAACTTCGGAACAAAGGACAAAGGATTACGGAAGATTGAATCACGTGTTACAGTTTCTACAAGAGCCTGCGGGTTCCAGCAGAAACACTTATGGAGAATCAAGCAAATCAAGAAAGAAATACATCAAAGGTTTCCTTTCGTTTATGTTCGGTGCTCGGAAATCTTTACCAAATTAAATAAAATAGGGAATTTGCAAATTTCAGGGAATCTCTACAAAAATAGGGAATTTGTAGGAAACTTTGCAAATTTCAGGGAATCTCTACAAAAATAGGGAATCCTTACAAATTTAGGAATCCCTATAAATTCGGGAACTCTAATAAAATTAAATAATTCCCCACACATTGGAGGCCTAGGAGAGGGCCTAGAACCATCCACAACAAAAGCATGGACTTCAAGTCACACATCTGGCACATGACAACAGCATGGCTACGACGCAGCTTGAAGTGGGGGCATTTGTAGACATATAAAATATAACGATAATAATAATCGTTGAATGATTCAAGCAACACGAAAACCCGAAAAATTGCATATGGGGCTCATGAGTTGACAAAGTTGAAAAGTCGCCGGAAATGACACATGACGACGTGTGAATGGCTGGTCAACAACAAAACCTTAAATCCCAATTAAAATCAATTGTTAAATGTCGATCGATAATCAGATATCGATTAAATTAAATTGATTATCGAAAAAAAAGAAGTTGGACATGTTTACACCTAAATTAATATTTTACTAGACAGTAAATGTCTAAGTAAATATTAATTAAATTCTTGATCCACTTCACATCGGCGAGCCCAAAATAATTGGGTTTCCAAGTGATGGCCCGCCAAAGATTATATGAGCTGAATAGCATAATTCGCATGTGAAATGGACTTCGCATAGAGGTACATGAAGGTGAGGCAAAATGGACTTCGCGGAGAGGTACATGAAGGCGAGAAGAGATGACTTCACATAGAAGTTGAGTCCTAATGCGAGGCGAGATGGCTCCGCGTAGGAGACTTCGCGAAGAAGCGTGAGGCGGAGTCCACATGCAATCAGAGGTGTATGTTGAGTTGTAATTCATCATCTACGAGGTGGCACCGGAACTCCCCGCTTGTTTGGAAGTCAAGATTCCACGCACCTTCGTTCTTCGTCCGCAAGGTGGCACGCCCCTTACTAAGGATCGTGGCCAAAGCAGAACATTTAATCTAAAGCGATTATACCTTATTGGGCATAACAAAATCAAGAAGGTATCGAACACATTGATGATTCATATTGTTGCTCAAAGAAGGTATCGAACCACGCTCTGTTGAAAAATGTCAACAAAGAGCATATTGGCCTACATAAAAGTGCGATCCAGGGAGAGCTAGATTCTCTGATAAAGAGACAAATATTTGGTTTGGTAGTGCTAACCTTACCAAGTGTAAAGCATGTAGGATATAAATAAGTCTTTGACATAAAGCGTAATGAGAAGAATGAATCCCTAAAGAACAAGGCTTGTCTTGTGGCGCCAAGGTTTCTTGCAATGCTCTGGATTGACAACGAGGAGAAATAATCTCCCATAATAGAAATGCAGCTCATCGATGTGGTTACTACTTATCTCCATAGGGATCTTGATTGTGAGATATCTATAAAAGTGCCCGATGGCTTTAAACTATCCAACTCAAGTAACTCTAAAACCATAAAGTGCGTTTGCAATTAGAATTGAAACGCTCACTTTATACAAGTTACTACTTGAGTGGAAAGGGATACAAAATGATGAACTATGCCCTTGCATACTCATAGAGGAAAGAGTTCCAGATTTGCAATTATAGCTATCTATGTTGATGATAGAAACATAGTATGTACTCTTGGAGAAGTAAGAGAAACCACGAGCTATATGAAATCTGAATTGAGATGAATAATCTTGGAAAACTCAGTTAATAACGAGTTTGCGGAATATTAACCCACCAGTCTGCATGTGTCCAAAAGATTCTTAGGCGATTTACATACACGAATTACATATTGTTAGCACTCCCAATGATTGGTTGATGTTTAGATGCAAAGGAAGATCCATTTCGTCCAAAGGAAGATGACACAAAAGGGTTGAGAATTAAAAACTCTTCTTTAAAGTGCAATAGGCGCAATATTGTACTTAGCCCGGTGAACACGACCGGGTATTACATTCTCATTGAACTTGTTCAAGCGCCAATGCAATGTCATTAGAAGGTATATAAAGAATGTATCTTGATACCTAAATGAATCATTGACTTAGGTTCATCCTATCCCTATAGAAAGACGAAAGGGAATGCAGATGGAACTGTAATCTCCTACATCAAAACCTCAAATGATGCTTTGGTTGGTTTTTACTGTTTGGTATCTATGATCAATAAGTCATTCCCATACTAGTTATGTAATCATCATTGGGAACACGACGATACCTTGTGAGAAACATTAGTCTCTCCTCAAGATTCAAGTAAAGCAAGGTCTGAGGACAATATGACAAACTTGTTTCTCAAATCACAGCTAAGGCTATATCTTAGAAGCATGTGAGAAATATAGAAATGCAAATAGGTTCCTAGCTCCTTTGTTTGATGTAAGGATCAGGGGGGAGTGAAGACTTTAGGGGAATCTAACACATACATTATCATAGGTGCGTTGTGCTCTTTTTCCATTCGCCAAGATTTATTTTGTTCCACTAGGTTTTATTACTTGACAAGTTTTTAATGAGGCAACACCCCATGCACCGTTTTAACTTTGACTTGACATAAGGGGGAGTGTTGAAGGAAAATGCCTTATGTATGTTTTCGTCAAAGTAACAGATGAAAGTAAATTATGTAATTAGTGATCAAAGGATGTAACAGCTCAATCAGTTATCAATTAGTCATTATGTACGTTGTTATTAGCATTAAATATCGTCATTATGTGCTTGTAATTACCGTTGTAATCAACATTTATATAAAGAGGGTTGTTAATGAAATGAGTAGACCATTCTGATTCTATTTTTCCTGTAACATCATACTTATTCTTATAGATTAGCCTAAGCAAAGATTAAAGAGTAATTAGTAAACTCGATGTCCGGTTATGATATTGTGTCAATACGTATATTCGAAGTAGAGAGATATATAATATTTTTCATTAGAGATAACATTATCTCAAGTCAATATAAGTTTAATGTACAATGCGCACATTTTATAATATAAATGTTAGGTTTCCCAAGCATACAACCTCATTGTTTTTTTTTCCTACTGTCTTTTCGGTACAATTATATCTTATTGTTTATTACAACACAACACCTTACAACCTCTAGAATAGATCTTATTAAATTTCATAATAAAATTGGCCGTCATCCGCATGAAAGCAAATTCTGCAGTTACCACCTAAATATGAGCCATGAAAGATCGTCATAAAATGTCAAAATCAGAAAACCAATCGAAAGAAGATTACACAATATTATGAAATGTAAAAACATTTCCTAACTATTTGGGTATTAAATAAAAAAGAATTGTTACCAATCGAAAGAAAATTACACAATATTATGAAATGTAAAAACATTTCCTAACTATTTGGGTATTAAATAAAAAAGAATTGTTATCATGATCGATTTACTCATTTTTGGCAATTCTCGTATTCATAATACTTAGATGATTCTAGAGCTAAATGTTTTAAGATTAATGCTTAGTTTCTTTTTTCTTTGTGTTTGGGTCTTTTAGACCCCATCTTGTAACCAAAAAAAAATATTCAAACTATAGTACAGCTTTTTCTTCATAATGATATAGTACAGCTTTCCCACTCTAATCAAACAAAAATATAATATTCCAGAACAAAAATCAATCATTCGCGAAAAATATCCCATGTTTGGAAATCAACACCATCCGTCCGATCCGCACTAACCTTACTGGACGGCAGTGAGAGCTTCCACGTGGAGAAACACGCGGCAGACCGGGAGTGGTGAGACGACGGGTCCGGGCAACCGGCTATGACCGGTGGAGAAAGTAAAGTAATGCAAATGATGAGTGCTTGTTGAAGTTCGTTACCAGAAATGGAAAATAAGTTAAACGAAGGTTTTTACTTTTTAAGGTAAGACAATTACCTTAATATGGGGGGAAGGTACTAGTTAAAGAAGAAACCAATTTTATTCTTTTTCTTCATATAATGTTTATTGCTTCGTTTTGTTACTTTCATCATTCCCTTCTGTCACATCTTGGTTTGGTTTCGAAGCTTTTCTTGTCAATCCTAATGACCTGTAATGTCACTAAAGTAGACAAATCATTTTCTATAATTTCTAATGGAAGATTTTAGATTACTTTCACGCATGCAATTATTCACTGTTTGGTAATTACTTAAAAAATAAATAAATAAATTATTCAAATTATGATCTTAACTAAATAAATATCTAGATGCGCTACTAAATAGCTGAGGAAGTCTTTATGTCCTGTTTGGTTTCCAAAAAGTAATCATTAATAAATGAAAGTTGTTTGTTTTCTGTTTTTAAGAATGATGAAGGAAAAGAAATATTTTCTTAGAGGTTGGGAAAATTTGAGAGAAAGTTGTTCTTTCCAAAATCAATAAGAATTACTTTCTCATCTCTTTTTCTTGTATTTATTACTCACAATATATTATTTTATTATCTTAATTAATAACTTTCCGGATGATTTTTTTTATGTTACCAAACATCGGAACAGAAAGTTATCGATAAATTTAATTTCGCTTCTCTTTCTTTTCTCACACAAAAAAATTACTTTACTTTCCACGAACCAAACGACTCTACCGGAGCGAACTTGAATCTCGAAAATTAGAGTTTCTTGTGACTACGGCAGGTCTTCTTAGAGTGTTCAATCAAATACATCTTATAAGATTCATATGTGTGTGTGAATGGAAGATGAGCAGCAAATTATATATTAGACTAAAATTTGATGTCGTACATACAATTTCTCCATAGATCAAGTTTGAGAAGGTCATATTTTAAACATTCCTTGAATAATATATGAATTCATACAAACAATTTCCTTCTAAAAAGAACTTCCGAAACTTAATTTTGCCAAGGGTGAAATTTGAATGAATGATACAAACAATTTACTATGTCTAGCTTTTAGAGCAGCATGAAATCGAGAATACTTTTGTCAAAATTAGTTGCTATTCTAATTCACCGGCCATATCAATCAAAGTTCTGATTTATAAGTTTTTCACCCTATATGTAACCTAATGCACCGGCCATGTTCATCAAAGTTCTACGAAGTGGCATGGAAAACACGTTATATGGAAAAAGACCGGACGAGATTTGTTGGTTGAAGTTAATATTTAGTCGGCTGCCTAAAAATGCTCGTATTTACTTAGAATCTTGTTATATTTAACGTTAAATCATTGAATCTGGCCAAAGGCAAAAAGGAGAAAGTGATAACATCTCTTATGTATAGTTTGATCCCTATTTTATAATGAATCAAATCCATGATCACAGACAAATTTCAAGTTTCCTAGATATCATGTTTCCGAGGTTCAACAGATATGGCAGCCATTTGCTCTGGATTCTATAGGTTTCTACAAATTTTGCAACGACTACTATTATTATCCTAGGCTAATGTAGTTATTCCATGTCTAGGAAACTTCTCCAATATTATATAACACCCTTCTCTAGTTCTCTTTCTAGTTTCTTTGTGTTGTCGGTAACTCATGAATCACATTGAGGTAAGAGAAATTGAGTAAATTTCCGGACTGAAATCACATTGTAGTAAATTGACGTTCATATGATCGGAATCACTGTTGAGGTTTTGGGCTGTAATTTCTTTAGTTATTAATACCGGCGGTTTTCTTTTTGGCTGTGATCGGAGATGTACCAGTTGTTTGAGCTGGTATGCAAGTTCATCATGTACTTATTTAAGTGCGTGTTAACTAGTGTCAAATTTGTTCCGTATCCATGTCAAGTTGACCACCTTCCCAACTATTTGACTATGCCAATATGGGATGTCAAGTCATGAAGGACTCATAATTTCTTATACATATTTGAATAGATTTTTTTTAAGGGATGTGAAATCCACACACTTTAAATTGTAATCCACACATCAATTTTTTTATTTTTAGTAATCATTCTCATATAAAGAAAACATTAAGTCACTAAGGACAAAGTTTAATTAAGTTACAAAAAATAAAAAATAGGTGTGTGGATTACAATTTGGGGTGTGTGGATTTCACTTCCTTTTCTTTAATAACATATCATTCTTTATATTAATCAGACGTAGAGTGCACAAAACAGTTCATTTTGCAAGGAGGACAGAGCAAGCTCACTAACATAGTATCTCGAAATCTAACCTACCACCTCAAGACTAGAAACCACCATTCATATAAATGTATATAACAACTTGTGAGACACATGACAAATGTCAAACTTTTACTCACTTGTCAAAATACCAAAATGCCATGTGTGTATAAATATTGAGTTTACATTGCAGAGAAGATGAAATTTGTTAGGTGATAAAATAGTCTGGGGTTTACATCCAAAATCAATTGGTAATGGGTAGAGTGACTTAAACCCTAATAAACTCATAGGGAATATCTCACATTTCCGATGTGGGATTGATATCTCACCCCCCCCTCCCCTCCTCCCCCCCTGTCACACCCCAGTCCTTAAGTTATTTTACTGTTATTTACTTCGGTATTATTTTAGTCTTTTACCGTATTAATTAACCGTTTACTGTTAAGGACCTTAAAGTTAACTTTTTCTTCCGTTTGGAATTTGGGAAAACTTTCTTCATGAAAGTTGTAGAGGACGTTGTTACGTGTTCGTAGACATGCTACGGGTTAAAATCAGAGTTAGCATGGAAAAATTATTCACTACGAGGGAAATTTTTGTGTTTGTAAAAAGGGGTAAAAAATTTAGTGGGTATTTTTTTTGGGTTTAAGGTGATGGACCGGGTGGAGAGCAGCCCCAGCCCAATCCTTTCTCTCTTTCTTCTTTCTCTTCTCCCTCTCCCCCCGAGCTCTCCCCGAGCCTTCTCTTCGCCGGGACTTCTTGCCACCAGCTGTCGTCGTCCAACCAGCGACAGGCCGCTACTCCAGCCTAGCTCGGACCCCTGCCACCTCCTTTCTCTCCCCGACCTAGTGTCCGAGCCGGTAGTGTAGCTGGAGAGGAGAAAAACCCCTCGGAACGCCAGCTATCTCTTCGTCGGAGCTCCGTCCTCCGGCCACCATAGGCCGAGATTTTTGGCTTATCTTGTAGCCCTCATCAAGGTGAGTAATCCCTCAAAAGAAATCGGTCTAATTCGATCTTGTTAGGGTGAAATGTATAATTGAAGTTTTAGGGCTCAATTTAAGGTTTTAGTCCGGTTAGCCTAGTTATGCTTAGAATTGGACTTTGTGCTAATTAAGGAAGTTGTTGTGCGGGTTGAGAGAAGTGTTGTGCTAAAATTTGAGAAGCATTGGAGGTCGCCAGAGAATGGCTGCCGGCCGCCGCCCCTTAGGGGCTATTTTTCATGTTTTTAAGATGGTATTAATGAGAGGAGTTTAATGCAGTATAGTTTGGAATTTTTGGAGGAGTTGTGATAAGGTTTGAGATTTTCTTATGGTTAAGAAATTTGGCGGTGTTTAAATTCGAGTCTCGGTAGTTGGGTTAGCCGGTTTTAAAATTCTTTTAAGGTTAATTTTTGGTCATCGGTGATGATGATGAATTTTGAGTCTTAAAGGATTAAGGATGAAAATTGGGCAAGGAAGAAGATAAATCATAAGCCCTTAATTTTATGGGTTATTTATTGAAGTTTTATTTTCGTGCGAGAATTAATATTATTTATTGTTCAGGCCGTGAGGAGGATCATTTGGAGGAAGCCTTGGGTCGTCGATAGGCTTAGCTGAGCACTGTGACTGGACCTTCTATTTAAATGTCATGCATGAAATAAAATTTATTTAATTTTCAAAGGCATATTGGAGTAATGAGTTCCATTAATTTTTGGGAACTCTCTTGAGCATTTTATTTGACATGTGAGACATGACATGTCAAGTGATTTTATATTAATTTTCGGGGAAGTGACGTTCTGGATATTTGTTATTTTTATTTCATCATAAAGGGTTGATATATGTTCATTATTGCTAGCTAGTCATTATTAGTGGCTACTCACTACAAGTGAGTAGTGCGCTTAGCGTGCGATGTTATTATAGCCTGAGAGGCAACCGATCGGTATTTATAAATATGTTAGTTTAGCCATTATTAGCGGCTACTCACTATAAGTGAGTAGGGCGCTTAGCGTGGGACGCTATTATAGCCTGAGAGGCTTAGACCCTAGCTTGGGAGGTTCATCGTTATGGTAAAACCTCTTTTCCATTTTTTTTATATTAAATAATGAGAACCTATGGGATTGGTTCATCATTTTTATTTATAAGTATTTATAGAGAATTTTAATGATTGACATGCAAAATATTTTCTAAATGGAAATGATGGGAGAGCATATATTTGATTTCATTGCTCCATATTTTGTTATTTATTTTTGTCCACTCAATCTAATGTTTTAAATGCTTCTCCCTTGGGCTTTTCGTTTTTAAATGCCCAGTCTGCAGAGTTCGCTTCGGCAAGGATAGGAGGCATGTCATAAATCTTCACCTCATCAAGTTTTCCCATATAGGTTACTAGTTTAACCTATTGTGTATTTCTTTTCATTTTCCTAGTAAATGCTCTGATAACTATGAGATGTTTTAATGTGTGTTAAGAGCTTATGACTCTAGTTGGGAGGGATGAAAAAGATTAAATTGTGGTTATTGTTTGAGAATTATTTTGAGTATGGGGTGGTAGTTGTGTAAATGAGGGAGCGGGTGGCTCCAAGAATTGAGAATTTATTTGTTTTAGAAGTGTTTGGGTTGTGGATTATTCTTGCAGGTAGGGTTACCCATTATCAAGGGAGGTTATGCCAATAATTTTGGTATAATTTCTCTTAAGGTGGGTTCCGCAGGGTTTATTCCGGATTTCATGGGAGAAATCTAGGGTAGGTCATGACAATTGGTATGAGAGCATTAGGTTGTCTGCCTGTCTTTCTATATTACTAACATATATGCTTAGTAAAACTTAGCGTCATTAGAGTGATGGTCCAACCATGGCAGATCCATTAGCATTTTATGCCTGTATGCTAAGTGTTTATTAAGTATTTTGGTAGTTGTTCTTTCCTTGCTTCTGGTATTAATTATTTTATTCTTAGGTAGTATGTCTCCTCGCCGAGCACCTAGGCAGAATCCTCCAAGAGGGGAAGATGAGGACGTACAGGGTGATTGGACTAATGCCATGGAGCAGTTCTTTCAGCGTTTTAGCACTAGCATGGTTCTTGAGATAAATTATGATAGAGCCTACAAGAATGGTGCTAGAGCGTTTAGCCATGTAGTTGAGCCATTGGAAGCTCAGAATTGGGTAGAGACCATCGAGAAAATGTTTATTCAGTTGAGATGCCCCGAGGATAGAAAGGTGGGCTTGGCTACCCAGTTTTTGGAGAAGGAAGCATGCCATTGGTGGCTTGATATGAGTAGAGGTATGGGTGAGGTTGCTAATCATGTCATGGGATCAGTTTACAACTCTTTTTAGAGAGCGTTGTATTAGTCATGCTCATGTCAACCGTATGAGGGAGGAGTTCTTGAGTCTGCAGAAGGGTGATGACATGACAATGATGGCTTTTGAGCAGCGGTTCCAAGAGTTGTCCTATTATGTGCCAGATTTGGTGAGGACAGAGCAAGAGAAGATTTATCAGTTCACTAAGGGCTTTGGTGGTATTTATGCAAATAGGATGACAGCGGTGCCATATCAATCATTTCACCAGGTCGTGATTTTTTCTCTGAATGTTGAGGCACAAGAGTTGGCAGCTGGCCGTCTTCGTAATTCTAGTGGTCATAGCCAGGGTTCATCAAAGAAATTGGCGTCTACCTCTGGTTCTGGATCATCTTCTGGTAGTGGTCATGATAGCAGTTCGAGTTTTGGCTCAGGTTTCAGAGGGAGGTTCAAGAGGCAGGGTGGTAGATCCTTCAAGAATTTCTTTGGGCGTCAGTTTGGGCGATTCAAAAGTGGATCGAGTAGTAGGAGTGGACTTTTGGTGGATAGTCTTTTCAATCTGGACAGAGTCAGTTTCAGCCAGGGGGATGTTTTCAGTGTGGTCAGCTGGACCACTTCAAGAGGGATTGCCCTCTTCTGACTCAGGGAGCTACCCATGCTCCTGCTCAGGCCATGGGTCAGTTTTCAGCTGGTGCTTCTGGTGGTGATACTCATGCCATGGCTCTAGCCAGAGACAACTTTCAGCAGAGCAGAGGACAAAGAGGTCGTCTTGCCACTACTCATGCTAGGGTTCATGCCATGACTCAGCAGGAGGGACGTACTTCCTCGAATGTTATTATTGGTACATTGTTAATTTTTGGTCGTCCTGCTTTTATACTGATAGACCCTAGGGCGACACATTCTTTCATGTCTAGTAGATTTTCATTTCTCGCCAATGTGCCATCATTGCCACTTCTAGGGGAATGGCAGGTTTCTTTGCCCTCCGGTGATGTGATGACGATAGATTGGGTATTTAGAGATTGTGAAGTGTTGGTGGATGGTCTTAGTTTCGAAGTTGATTTAATCCCATTGTTGGGAAAAAATTGTAAACACATATATACCCAACACGATTTCACTCCATCTTATTAACTAAGATAGAGTTTTAATTTATGTCTGGTTCGACCCATTCAGAATAGAATAAATTCCTTAATTACAACCCTTATTTTCAAGGGAAAACCTTTTGATTCTAATTATAAAGTATTAACTGGGAAATGTGTATGTTTGAGGGTAGTTGGCTTGGACAGAAATGAGGAATGGTCTTCGATGTGGTTGTATCCAGATTTGAATCCAGACTGCCTACATACCCTTGTAAAGGGATCAAACCATTGTAGTTCTTAAGGTTTGGTTATGGATTTGATTCTCTAGTGCTCTTGGAATTTGGCTAGAGTTATTTGGACTGGAGGAATTTGACTGATGGTGTCAGGGATTCTATTTTGAATTATGGTTGCATCTATTGAGTTGTTGGACTGCCTACGTACCCCTTTGTGGGATCAAACCAACCGTAGTTCATAAGAGGTTTGTAGGCTTTATGGCTTGATGCCGGCTTTTGGTTTAACAAATGTATTTTGAATCTGTTAACTGTATTTCTGGTAGACACCCAATTTGGTAGAGTGTCTGTTGATTTGACTTGGGCACCCGGAACGGGTGATGCAGCAATGTGACAAAAGACTTGAATGGTTTTGGCCACAGTCCTTGTTTGGGGCGTAGGTGTTTCCTGCAATTCTAGCCTTGGTGTGTAAGCGGACTCCCCCTTCATACAGAATCCGTGCATGTCTGATTGTGAGCGGCTTCCGCGTGTATACTTGTGAGCGGACTCCGCGTGGATGCTTCTGAGCGGACTTCGCGACATGCTTCATCTTCTACACGGAGGGATCTCGCCTTGCCTGTGTTGTCATCTCGCCTCGCCTGGACTCCTAATTTTGTGAAACCATCAAGCCTCGCCTTAGGGCTTCTGTTTTGACGTGAGAGTCATCCAGCCTTAGTGCTTTGTCGTGAAAGTCATCTCACCACCCCTAAGAGTTTATGCCTTGGTGCGAATGTCACCTCGCCATCCCTTAGGGTTTCTGCCTTGGTGCGAATGTCACCTTGCCGCCCCTTAGGGCTTCTGCTTTGGCGCGAATGTCAACTTGCCACCCCTCAGGGTTCATGCTTTAACACGAATGTCACCTCGCCACCCCTTAGGGCTTCTGCTTTGGCGCGAATGTCACATCGCCACCCCTTAGGGCTTCTGCTTTGACGCGAATGTCACCTCGCCACCCCTTAGGGTTCATGTTTTAACGCGAATGTCACCTTGCCACCCCTTAGGGTTTCTGCTTTGACGCAAATGTCACCTTGCCACCCCTTAAGATTTCTGCTTTGACGCAAATGTCACCTCGCCACTGATAAGACGTATTTGCACACGCATCAATTAACCCTGTCAACAAATCAGTTATAGTATAAAGCAAGCAGGGATCGTTCTAAACCGGGGATCCAACTACAGGGTAGATCCATCTAATCTAATATAAGTGCCAAAATAAGCATATAGGTGTAAAGGTTTTATGATTTTGGAATAAACATTTAAAGTAAATCCTAAATTACTTCTATACATATATACATGTGATCAACCAACAATCATGCAAACTCAACCAAACAACCATGCAAGAATAAAGAAGACAATTTCTAATCTCATTTAAGTCTACACCGTGAGCAAATATACAACCTAAATTTGATATGCACATAAGTTCCTACGGGGTTCCTATGACATAGACCAACTTAGAATTAGACTACGGGTTTCATTCAACATCGCGACACAACAAGCTCGGCTACGTGCTCTACTTATAGGTCACACACATAAACTAATCATGCAATTATGTATCACATAAAGAATTTGATGTGTTTAAGTACTAGTCCTAAATCAAACATAGGCAGAAAATCGGTGAAAAACAAAGACAATGCAACTTATCAACTACGTGTATCAAAGTCGAACTTTTGGATGATTAACACATGCAATATCAACTACTTGTATCAACTACACATGATAATATAAGAATGCACCGAAAATCTTAAAGTATTTAGACATAAAACTCACGGCATAAAACCTAAAATCATAGATTAAAAACTGAAAACTTAAACTCAAAACATAGTTCAAAAGTTGTTCTATCTCATAGACAAGAATCGAAACATACTTAAGCAAAAACCTAAAACAACATAAAACAAGAACAAATACATACTAATCCGAAAGTAGAAGATGAATACACTCTCAGAATGTCCCTACGTGTTCTACTCTTTGAGTGCGCGGAGTCCTAGGCTACGTGCTTTGGACGAGTGCTGGAGGTGGGATCGGATTGTAGTGTTTGGAAGTTGATGGAGTTTCGGCAAAGGCTTTGGTGTTATTTGCACGGGTTGATGATGATCTTCTGTCCTTGGAGTCGTGCTTTATATAGAGGAAAAAACCCTAGAAGAGTCGGCCACAAAGCCTAAACCAAATTGGTTTAGGATTCCTAGTTCTTCTCAATTTCGGCAGAATGACCTCCGTCTGATGATTTCGTCATAACTTCTTCTAGAAAATAGATATTGAGGTGATTCCAATTGATTTGGAAACTAGATTCCCGTAGCTTTCTATCCATATCTGGCACGTTTTCTGATTCATTGTGAACTGTCCTGGAGAGTCCGTTGAAGTTGACAGACGTGTACAGGAATTCTCCTGATTTCATCCAGATTTGCAAGGCTTGGATATTCTTCAAATTCTCCCGAATTTAGATCTTCTTCTCCATATTGGACTTGGTTTGGACCTCTCCTTCATGGACTAGGCTTCAAGGAAAGATTGAATCTTGATCCAGACAGGAATCCTGAGTAAACAAGGGTTTCCAACACTTAGCACAATTTCAACACCAAATTCTTCAATTCCGAAATTACTATGTATTTTATACTAAAAACTACATATTTCTAAATTAAGCAATTATTCTACACTAAACACAAATATAAAGCTAAAACAACTAAATAGGAGTTAACAAAGGGTAAATAAAGGGTATAAACATATTAAAAACGTCACACTTTGTGCTCCTATCAGCCACCCTTCGCCACCCCTTAGGGCTTCTGCTTTGGCGCGAATGTCATCACGCCACCCCTTAGGGTTCATGCTTTGATGCGAATGTTAGCTCATCTTTGCTTCAGGGCTTTAGCCATCTCGCGAGGTCTTCTTTACTCACGAACTCTACTTGGCCGGACTTTGTCGTCTTCTCCTTGATGAAGTTGATGAGATCGTATGAACCACATAACTTCAGATGTCTATCCCTATCTGTTTGGGAGTTGGACTTGAGGAAACTGCTCTTCTATAAATTGAGATATGTCGCATCCCTTTCTTTGATCTGCCCAAGAATTCTTCGAGTCGTCAAGGGTAAGTTCTTGTTCTTCAGATTCGCGTTACTTGTTTGTTTCCTTCCCCTTGCATGGCTTGTTATGCGAGATGCAAGGCCATATGTTTGTTGTAACAAGAGGGGGTGGGGGCGAGGTCATCTCGCCTTCTTTTTGGTGACTACCTCGCGTGGTCATCTCGCCTTCTTTTGGTGACTACCTCGTGAGGTCATCTCGTGTTAGGGGAGATGGTTTTGCTTTCGGGTTTCCGGCGGAGTGACATAGAAAGATAAAGACGCTGCAAAAAAAAGACATATTTAGAATGGGGGCTCCACCTTTGTTTGGTTCGCCGCTCTTCTTCTGCTCTGCTTTCTTCTTCTCCGTTTCGCCTTCTTTCTCTCTCTGTTTCTCTCTGATTTCGCCTTCTCGCCTTCTTCTGTCCTCTCCCCTCTGTCCGTGTGTGTTTTCTTCTTCTCTGTGTCTCTTTATATAGAATGCATGGTTTGCAAGAGTCTCAATTGAACTCAAAAACATTGTGCATGTAGCACAAGAAAAGTATTTATATTATATATTTTTTAACTCTCTTTTCTTTTTCTTTTTATTGTTATATTTTTTTTTGCTGATCAACAGTGCCCCTCAAGTTTTGTGTGTGGAATCTGTTTTCCTGGCGCAAAACTTGACCTGAAATTGCAAGAAATGGATGCATATGGCCGTATCTCTTGCCAAGCAGCTTTGGGCAAATATGGCAGGGTGGTAGGAAAGAGCATAGAATACATGAGGTCACGGTCTTTGAATTCCATCCGTGTTGATGACCCTCCTAAAGACATCATTACCTTGGTAACAGAAGTTGAAATGAACTCAGGCACTCAGGCTCCCTTACATTTCGTCAGGATTTAGATGATCAAGTGATAAGAACAACCCGCAACTTTTCCCCTGTATTTAAAGGGCATTCTTTGGAGAAGGTGAATAATCAACATGATGGAGTCCCTTTCGTTTTTGAAGAGAACTTATATCCGGTACTTTACAAGATGCTAAGTACCAAAGAAGATTGGTCATCGAGCCTTTGTTTCCGAGATTGTGCTACATTTGAGATAGGCATCATGAAGTGGACAGAATTCGTTCTAGCCAATTTTGAAGATGTCTTGAATCAAGCTGGAATATATGGTGTCGTTGGCATCTCTCAATATCCCTATCATTATTGCTCCAATGTATGGAAAGCATTTCTGGAATTATGAAGTCCTTTGACGAATACTTTACATCATGGAAATAGAGAAATGAGTATATCATTATGGGATCTGAAGATGCTTGGTGGCTTGCCGATTTCAGGGATTCCCTATGAAGAATTTATTCTTGAAAATAAAAGGCTGCAACGAAACGGTTCATACCCTGCTACGCTTTCTGAGCTTTTGTGCGTACATTCCCAACTATGCGTCTTGAGTAAGCAGAAATTTTTCCGTTGGGAAGATTGGGTTTGGCATTTTTATAGAGGGCATATGCTATACTCAGGTTATGGAGAAGACACACAGTGCATAAGCCATATGCAACGTGAAAAATTCATGGGTTTCCGGCCTACTTTGATAATTTCAAGAGAAGGGGGCCTAGTTGCGTTCTTAGCTTATTGGCTTAGCAGGTTTGTTTTTCCTTCTTATCATTATATAATTAGACCTGAAACCTTTCACATGGCATGTTTAATGGCTCAAAGAATCAGAGTGTCTCTTGCGCCAGCAGTGTTGGGCCATATTTATTATAGTCTTGGGAAAATCATGACTGATCCACGAGGGCCTGGAGAGTCGCGAAGTTGCTTCCCTATTCATTATGTGATTGGTTGGTTGGGAGAACACTTTGACTGTTTATATAGACGTCATGCCAACAGCGAGTTTCCTGAAAACTATCCCTAGCTAAAGAGATATGCAGGAATTAAAGCTCAATATTTCAATATCACAAGAGCTCGGCTTGTTTTTAGGATCAAAGGCTTTGTAGAGTATCGTCCTAGTCCCTTTATTGAATCAAAGGGTTACTTTTTGATTGACGATGGGAACTTGTCTGAAGAACACTTTGACTAGCTGATTTGTGTACGTTCTTCATTACTTCCTGTACGAATTGGTGATAAGCTCTGGTTAGAGCCATACTATCCTAATAGATTCGCTCGTCAATTTGGCTTTGATCAAGGGATTCCAGCCAACAAACTTCAATTCAAAATTAAGCAGAGGAGCAAATGTGGCGTTGAAGATTTAGCGAAAGCGTAATTTAAACTCCTTAGAACTGATACCGGTTCCCGTTTTTACATTCCCCGTTCTTCTTATGAGGGGATGTATACCTGGACTTATTGCAGGTGGTGGATGTCAGCATGTGCCCCCTATCTTGGTCGGTCCGTGTCTTTTGTTTACCTAACCCTGAAGAAACGTGTTCTTGCCAAGCAGAATAGTATTTTCCCGCCAGAATCCCTTAAAGGTGTATCCGTTGGCGGACCAGGAAAAATACTTTTTTCTGACTTTGAGGAAAGAGATCCAGCTGTTTATCCCAGAAGAACTTCTCCTTTTATGAGCAAGAAAATTCATAGAACAAAACTTGATGAGGAAATTCGGGACAACAAGCGAGCTTGGTACGATGATCTCGCAGATGAAATTGGATCACCGCCGACTAATCATGCCTCGAGTAATGGCGACAAGACCGCTGTCTCAAAGTTGAAATCAGTGGTGGTACATGACTTGATTTCAAAGTCGCGAAATCAACATGACCTGATTTCAAAGCCGCAAAGTCAACATGACCTGATTTCAAGGCCGCGAAGTCCCGAACCAAGTTTAAAGGACTTGCAGAAGCCAAGATCTACGTCGAAGCAAGTAGAAACCGAGTGTGAGGATGCGGGACGCAAGCCATATGTTCCAGAATCAAGGAGGAAGAAACTATTACAGAAAGATCATAGCACTAGACTCTCCTTAAAGGAAGTAGATCAAAACCTCCGTAAGTCCACCTCACAGGAGAATCTGCGCAAGTCCACTTCGCAGGAGAATTTGCGCAAGTCCACTTCGCAGGAGAATGCTTTGGGGTTTCCTCAAAACGTACCAGAGCCGCTTATGAAGGATTTGGTATCGAGGTTACCATCCCCTGAACCCGAAAACTTGGAATTAATCTGTGAGAAGACTCAGCATGATGTGGAGCCGTCATTGATTGGAATAAAGCCGGTAGTAAACAGTTCAAGACCGGGATTACTTCTGCTAACATGGAAAGAACCAACTCAGTTGAGGGAGTCAAGACTGGAAGCATAGGGTTTTAGCATATCATCGAGAGATCATTCTAACTCTAAAAGTGGTAGTACAGAGCCAGTGGATCTTGATGCATGGAAGCCTGGAGATGAAGGTATTTGTCATCCAAATGAAACCTCATCTATCTTACGTACGTATGATCTTCAACTCAGGCCCGAACGAGTCCCGGGGTGATTTTATTATCTCAGAGGTAAAAGACATTTTGCGCAAGATAAACTTGTCTCAACCACTGGAACTCATTACTGATTGTCGCGGCGAGGTCCAGAAGTCACTTGAGATGTTGGGACCAGTGATTAGGTCCTATGGATCTGGTCAGGACAGATTTGAAAGGTTTGTTGAAAATGTAAATAAAACCTTTGAATTGGCGGATATGATTTCCAAAAGCTCGCATATTGTTGAGGATTGTTCCAAAATAGATGTTGAACACATCCGTGGTTTGATACGTAGCCATGAAGAATGTCATCGCACCAAGGCAATGTTGGACTTGGAATTGTCGGGCCTTAACCAAGAATTTGAGGTTTTGAGGGCCAGTGAAGAGCATGTTATAAAGGCAGAGCATCAAGCACAACAATTGCGCCAAAAATATGAGCTTGCGAAGGAACATCTTGAAGAAAGAATCACCTTCTTGAAAGACTCTGCTGCTCAACAAAATAGGCGGGATGAAGAACTTCGCCAGGCAAGGATGGAAACCAAGGAAAACCAGCTTATAGAATTCGAGCTCCTCAAAAGTTCACATGAAACTCAGGAAGAGGGGTTCAAACGGCTAGTCAATTCTTTAAGATCCTTTGGCAAGGCGTAAGCATGAGACCGTGTGCGGACTCCGCGTCTTGCCTTGCTGCCTTCCCTTTGCATGGCTATTTTGTCTCGCGAAGTCATTTTGCCTTCATGTGTTATTTTATCCTTCATGTCTTGCTTTGTTATTTCTTTGTTACTTCGCTATTTGGTAAGATGTAAAAGAATTTGTTTTGAACATCAACTTTTATTTAGCATGTGTACTCGTCTACAAGGAATATGTCTTGGCGGGGCGGGATATTTGAGCCTGCGTGTCTTACTGCCAGTATTCTTCTCTTTCTTGTCTTGCGGACTTGTACTTGGTGTATGCTCAACTTTTGATACCATTATTCAATGATAATGGATTTGTCAAACTATCCTTTTTTTACCTGTTTACAATCACAAGAGAGAAATGGATTAGTTTAAAAATATGGCTGGATCTAGTTTGTCACCAGACTGCCTACGTATCCTATGAAGGAATCAAGCCAAACGTAGTTCACCCACTTGATCTTGGGCAAAGATTTTTTTTGAAAACTTTTTTTTCGCAGCTGGAACCAGTTTTAAAACTAGATTGCCTACGTATCCTATGAAGGGATCAAGTTACACGTAGTTCGCCTGATTGATACAGGGTGATGATTTTTTTTGTAGGGTGGCTGCATCTAGTATTTTGGGACTAGACTGCCTACGTACCCCCTTTTAGGGGATCAAGCCGTCGTAGTTCGGGAGGTTTTGGGCTCTAACTTTTGCCTGGACCGCCCTCCCGGCTTATCAGTCCAGCGAGTTTTAGAAGGCGTAGAACTTTTTCACGAACTTCCCATTGACACAAGGGTAGATACAATCTCCGTCTGTATTCGAAAGCTCGTATGCACCTTTGGTGAAGACTTTAATGACTACATATGGACCTTCCCATTTGGGCTCAAACTTTCCCTTTGACTTCCTGGTAACGATGATGGGCCTTCGAACTATTATGACCAAGTCGCCTATTTTGAATGACCTGAACTTAACTCTCTTGTTGAAAGCCCCTGCAATTTGAGCCTGGTAAATCTTGAGTCTCTGTTGCACTGCGAGTCTCTTCTCATCGAGGGCTTCAAGCTCTGCAAGCTTGACTTGTGAGTTTTCATCTCGATTTTTCAACCTTGTAGCTATCCTCAAAGAAGGCAATTGGACTTCTAACGGCAGTACTGCTTCAGAGAGGTAAACCAAGTTGAATGGAGTACAACCGGTTGCTGTACGAACAGTGGTCCGATATGCCCATAGTGCCTCAGGGAGGCGATCATGCCAGTCTCTCTTGTTTGTTGAGACCATCTTCTTTAGGATGTTGCAAAACACCTTATTGAAGGCTTATGCCTAGCCATTAGCTGTCGGGTTATAGCTAGATGAAAATGCATGTTGAATTTTATACTTTTCACACATCGTAACCATGGCTCTGCACTTGAAGTATGAGGCGTTGTCAGATATTATTATGAAGGGAACTCCGAAGTGATAGATGATGTGGGTCTTGATGAATTTTGCCACGTCTTCTGCTTTTGCTGCTTTGAGAGGAATTGCATCGCTCCATTTAGAAAAGTAGTATGTTGCAGCCAATATGTACTGATGCAGGCGTGGGGATTTAGGAGCTATGATTCCCACAACGTCCAAACCCCATGTTTCAAAGGGGTATGAGAGAGACGTGGGATGAAGAGATAATGGAGGTTGGTGTATAAAATCCCCATGTAGCTGGCAGGCCTTGCATGATCGTGTGTAATTTACTGAGTCTTGTACCATTGATGGCCAGTAATAGCCTATCCTCTTTAACTGGGCTGCTAATTTTGGACCAGCTTGGTGGGCTTCGCATATTCCAGCATGGGCTTCTTTGAGAGCTTCCTCTCCCTCTTCTTTTGAGAGACACCTTAAGAGTATCCCATCGAAGGACATCCTATACAAAGTGTCACTAAGGTATGTGCATCGAGGTGCAGTCCGCCTGACGTAGACTATTTTCTTTGGATTTATAGGTAGCATGCCTGACTGACATTACTTGATCATGTCCATTCGCCAATCGGATTCTTCTTCGACTTCGAACACGGAAACCACATGTACTTCGTTGACGTCCGCCATTCGTTCAAGTAGTGTAGGCAGCAATCGTCGTTCCCCAACCGTAATCTAGATGTCCTTTTCATTGGGTTGGATTAGAGAAGCTGCCTGGTTAGCCAATGCATCTGCTTTGTCATTCTCTGATCTAGGAATGTGGCTAATATTTATGTTTTGAAATTGTCCCATAAGGTACTCGGCCCATCGGTGGTATGAGACAAGGCTCTCGTTCTTGACCGCATATTCGTCATTTACTTGTCTGACGATTAGTTAGGAGTCACCAAACACTTGTAAGGAGTCAATCCTCATCTCCAAGGCGATCTCGAGGCCAATCGTAAGTGCTTCATATTCTACAACATTATTTGAACATAAAGCCATTAAAAACAATGAGTAGGGGATTATACCGCCAAAAGGCGTGATGAACACGATGCCAGCTCCAGCTCCTTGTTTTCTAGCTGCCCCGTCAAAGTATAATTGCCATGAGGGAGTCTCGGTTGAGAAGATATTTTCATCTGGCAAGTCTTCGGGTAATTCATGATCATCTGGTACTGGGTGTGCTGCCAGGAAGTCTGCAAGTGTCTGCCCTTTTATTGCTTTTTGGGGTACATACTTTATTTCAAACTCTGAGAGGATCACAAACCATTTAGCAAGTCTACCCGAGGGCATGGGCTTTGTCATCAAATACTTTAAAGGATCAGCTCTAGATATCAAGGTGATATTTTGAGCAAGCATATAATGCCGTAATTTTTGAACGGCAAAGACTAAAGCCAAGCAAATCTTCTCTATTGGCGTATAATTGTGTTAAGCTCCTACCAATGTCCGGCTTAAGTAGTAGAGAGCATTTTCTTTCCCCTCATCATTATTTTGTGCTAGCAATGCCCCCAAGGAGTGATCAAGAGATGCTATGTAGAGGATTAAAAGTTTCCCTTTTATAGGCGCCATTAGGACCGGTGGGTTGAGCAAATATTCCTTGATGCTATCGAATGCATTTTGACATGCTTGATCCCAGACGAAAGGTACGTCTTTCTTCATCAGTCTTGAAAATGGTTGGCACCTTCTAGAAAGATTTGATATAAATCTTCTTATGTAGGCGAGTCTTCCTTACAACCCTCTTAACTCTCGAAGATTTTTTGGCGCTGGCATTTCCCTTATTGCCGTGATTTTAGTAGGATCGACCTCGATTCCTTGGTATCTAACAACAAAGCCGAGGAATTTTCCAGACGTGACCCCAAAGGCACATTTTAAAGGATTCATCTTCAGTTGGTATTTTCGAAACCTTTCAAAGACTCTCCTCAGGTCAGCTAGATGGTGTTGCCTTTTTCTTGTTTTGACCACCAAGTCATCGACATAACATTCAATGGTGTTGTGTAGCATATCGTTGAAGACGTGAGTCATTGCTCTTTGATAAGTTGCACTTGCATTTTTCAAGCCGAATGACATTACTATGTAGCAGTATACTCCTTTTGGTGTACGAAAGGCTGTAAGCTCATCATCCTCGGGTGCCATCTTGATTTGATTCACTACCAGAAAATGGGTCTTGGGCGACGAAACAAAAAAAACCGGGCGACGATTTTTTTTTTCGTCGCCTAAGAGGGAACTTAGGCGACGATTTTTTTTTTCGTCGCCCAAGGAAACAAAATCGTCGCCTAAAGTCCAACTTTAGGCGACCAAAATAAAATCGTCGCCTAAGAATACATTTCGTCGGCCAAGAGAGAAACTAGGGCGACGAAATAATATTTCGTCGCCTAAGATATTTATTTCGTCGCCTAAGTTTTTTATCCTTAGGCGACGAAACTGAGATATTTCGTCGCCCAAGATTTTTCATTCTTAGGCGACGAAACTCAAATATTTCGTCGCCCAAGATTCTTCTATATATAGAAGAATGAGAACTTTGAAAATTTTAAACATAAATTTCTCTAGTTCTTCAAATCGTTCGGTGTTGTGGAAATTTGTCCATACATAGTTTGTGGAGCTACTCCCAGGTACGTATATATGCATATATATATGTGCATATATATATATTGATTTTCAGTTTTATTTGAGTTGAATTAATGATATATATATATATGCATAGAGTTTGTTCCAAGCTGAGTAAGGGGCCGTTCTGTCATAGATATGGTTCACAGGTTTGTTTAACTGGATCTCAAGATCACAAACTGACCACTCTTCTCGGTGAAGGGGTCGATAGGGGTTCGCCTCCGTGATCTCAAACGAGTCCTGCCTGGTTCCTGTAGGGGGTTCGCCCTCCGTGACATTGACACTTGCCTTCTGAAACCACGGAATCCGCTCGAACTAGATATATATAATTAATAATTAGTATGTTGTATTACATTAATATATATATATATATAAAAGATATGTTCATTAAATATTGATATATATATATATATGTGTTATTTTCAGGATATGGATAAGAGTTGGATTTCTCTTCCAAGATATCACAGAAAATATGCTGAAGGAGTTTGGGATTTTATGCAATATGCGCAGGGCAATGCTGACGGGAGTGGCATGTTCTATTGCCCGTGCAAGATGTGTAAGTGTCGCAGTGATATGCATCGATTTCCGTTGGGGACAGTATGGGACCACCTGAAGAGTAACGGATTCTGGGAACGTTACACATGTTGGATATATCACGGTGAAACCTCATCACGCCCGCATGATCATGGACAGTTTGATGAGACGGGCAGTACATCCAACGATCCAACAACGACCTTCATCAACGACATGTTTCCTCATGACAGCGGTGTATGCCCTGAACGACAGCACATTCCTCAGGCGCCGATGCAGGCCGTCCCTAGAGGTGTCAATACTGCCGGTATAGCCAAGTACAACAGACTTATTGCTTTCCAACAGACCCCTCTGTGCCCAGGTCATGAGAAGACCGTTCTTCAGTGTGTGATGGAGGTGATGCATATCAAGGTTGACACAAAATCGACCGTGACGGCTGTTGATAGGTATCTACAGTACGCTGCTTCGCTCCTGCCCGACGGTCATCGTCATCCCACCACGCATCATAAGGTCCGTCGTATCTTGAGAGATCTCGGGCTTTCCTACATCAAGATCCATGCATGCAGATATGACTGCGTTCTATTCTGGGGTAAAGATGCAGACGGTAATGACCTTGAAGGCCTTCATCGTTGTCCGGTATGTGGGACCGACAGGTATAAGCGGACTCCCGCAGGCAACAGGAAACCTGTTAAGGTACTTCGCTATTTCCCGTTGAGGGATAGGCTGGAGCGGTTGTATATGTCTTCAAAGACGGCCGAAGCTATGAGATGGCACGCTGTGAGGGAGGTGCATGACGAAGACCTCATGGTACACCCTGCTGACGGGGAGGCGTGGAAGCATATAGACAGGGAGTTTCCTCATTTTGCTTCAGAGGTGAGGAATGTGAGGCTCGGGCTGTCATCCGACGGGTTCAACCCTTTTGGGACCATGAGTCTTTCGTACAGTATATGGCCGGTCATTTTGGTGCCTTACAACCTTCCTCCATGGATGTGCATGAAGAAGGAATACAACATGTTGACCTTGTTGATTCCGGGGCCCGGTTATCCAGGTATCTACTTTCCCTTCATATTGTATATATTGCTGTTGGTTCAACACCTCTCCATTTATTGTTTTTGTTCTATATTGTTGGTCATATATAGTCGTTATCTGAATTTGTTGTGGTTGTTGTTGTTATCCAGGGAAGTGTCTCGATGTGTATATGAGACCGCTGATTGAAGAGTGTAAATTGCTTTGGGAGGTTGGTCATCCCACTTATGACTCCCACAAAAAGGAGATGTTCCAGATGCATGCCATGATTGTTGGTACCATCAGTGATTTTCCTGCACGTGGGATGTTGTCCGGCAACGTTGTTAGGGGATACAAGGCTTGTCCTGAGTGCCTTAGCTCCCAGGGGTGCAGCAATCATTGCAACAAGATAGTCCGGATGGGTCACCGTGCTTACCTACCACATGATCACCCCTGGCGGATAGATACCGGGGCATTTGATGGGACCGAAGAGAGAGGTGTGGAGCCGCATAGATGGTCGGGGGAAGAGATTTTAGCAGTGCTGGATGAGTATGATTTTGGGCAGCTCAGCAATCATCCCGATATTGTGGCCAGAATACCTGAAAGGCCAGACAGGTACAAATTCTGGACACATAAGAGCATATTTTGGGAACTCCCGTACTGGAGTACGCTGTTGATCAGGCACTACCTAGATGTGATGCACATAGAGAAGAATGTCTGCGACAGTGTGGGAGATACAGTGCTCAACTTGGAGGGGAAGACGAAAGACGGTCCTAAGGCACGCGTTGATCTTAAGAAAATGGGAATCAGAAAACATCTTTGGCTGAAAGAGGGGAAGAAAAAGATGCCTTGGGCTCCTTACACCGTGAAGCCTGATCAGAAGACCCAGATCTTCAGGTGGATGAGTTGTGTGACGTATCCCTCAGGCGTTGCAGGAAATATAGCCCGGTGTGTGAACTTGCGGGAGAATAAGATATACGGCTTGAAGAGTCATGACTGTCATATTCTGCTACAACGTCTCTTCCCTGTTTTCATTCGACCGTTCCTTCACCGTCAGGTAAATTTGTGGTTAAAATTACGGTTAACCTGTCGTTGTTGGATTTTATATTAAATTTGTGATGTGTGGTTGGCTAGGTTGTGGAGCCGTTAGTAGCGCTGTCAAGATTCTTCATGAAGTTATGCACAAGGGAAGTGAGAAAATCCGATCTCCGGGAAATGCAGGCAGACATCATATACATCATGTGTAAATTCGAGAGGATCTTTCCGCCAAATTTTTTCGATATCATGCCTCACCTGATGATCCATCTTCCCCAGCAATTGTTGCTTACCGGTCCAGTACACTTCACTTGGATGTATCCCATGGAAAGGTATGTTTTATTCACTTACATCTCCAGAATACATATATGTACGTACATGTTCAATAACCATAACGTATAGTTTGCAATCTTATATTTACAGGCAACTTGGTGAGTATAAAGATTATGTCACTAATAAATCCGCGCCTGAAGGATGTATAGCTGAAGCATATATTGCGCATGAATGCGTCACCTACATGAAGTTGTATTTAGGAGCGTCGTTGGGAGCTCCGCAAGCCATGGAGGAACATGCGCCGCGGTTCAATCTCTCTATAGTTTCCAGTGATGTCGAAGTTGGTGGAGCACGATTGTCCGCCGAGTATGCATTGTCGGATGAAGAGATAGCCATAGCGCACTGGTGGGTACTAATCAATTGTGAAGAAGTTAAATATTGGAAAGAGTTGCACCTAAATTTTCCGGAAGTTGATGGTGATCTCGAGTACCACAACATGACGTTCGCAAATTATTTTCGCACCTGGGTACGTAATTTAATCTTCCTTGTTATATATATATATATGTAATTATTTTCTATTGCATATATTTTCGGATATTTACAGTTCAATATCCGTTACAGATGGACATGATTAAATCTGATGATAATCCAAACTGGTCGCACGAACTATTACTTCTTGCGATGCAACCGCAACGGGCTAGAGTTTATCCCACTTGCACAGTGAATGGCGTGAAATTTGTATCTGAAGAGAGAGACAGCAGACGAAGAACACAGAATTCTGGGGTGATGGCGAAAGGTCATGGCCTTGACTATTACGGTGTTCTCCATTCAGTGGTCGAACTGGTTTATGCGGAAGGCATGAAAGTGCATCTGTTCAAGTGTAGATGGTTTGATACAGGCGCACAGAGCATGAAGATGGATCAGTACGGCAATTTATCGGTCAACACTGCTACAAGCGCCTACGAAGATGACCCGTTTGTTTTTGCGACATCGGTAAAACAAGTGTTTTATCTTGATGACCTCGCCAGGGGTGACGCGTGGAAAATAGCGAACATTGTGCATCCTCGAAACATTTACCGGGCGGCTACACTTGGAGTGACCATTCCAGGGCCAGAGG
Source organism: Fragaria x ananassa (assembly GCA_034370585.1). Taxonomy (NCBI): domain Eukaryota; kingdom Viridiplantae; phylum Streptophyta; class Magnoliopsida; order Rosales; family Rosaceae; genus Fragaria; species Fragaria x ananassa. The sequence goes on from CP139764.1 coordinate 22,840,835, forward strand.
CTGATGCGTATCAGGAGCCGAACGCAGTAGGTATTCATAATGTAGCTACTGTTCGTCAAAATAATGTTAAACATGGTCGAGTGCTCAGAATTCGTGACGAAGATTCAACCTTTATTGATGTTGATCCAAATGAAGAAACAGACGACGACTCTGACGACGAATTAAGGCATAGATTACCAGATATTAATTCCGATACCGAAGAAGACTCATCGGATGACTCAGATTACGAGCCTTAGCTTAGTTATAATTGAGCCTTAGCTTTGTAATTGTTTGTATACTAAAAGAATATGTTTGTACTAAAATAAATAAAGCACATTTAAATTTCATTGTAAAGGAAATTTTTATTTTTACTCTTGGGCGACGATTTTAACAAATATCGTCGCCCAAGTATTATCTTGGCCGACGAATTAGCCTAATTTCGTCGGCCAAGAGTAATCCGAATAATTAAAATAAAATAAAACACATTTAAATTTCATTATATTAAATTTTTATTTTTACTCTTGGGCGACGAATTTAACAAATATCGTCGCCCAAGTATTATCTTGGCCGACGAATTAGCCTAATTTCGTCGGCCAAGAGTAATCCGAATAATTAAAATAAAATAAAACACATTTAAATTTCATTATTTTTATTTTTATTTTTACTCTTGGGCGACGATTTTAACAAATATCGTCGCCCAAGTATCATCTTGGCCGACGAATTAGCCTAATTTCGTCGGCCAAGAGTAATCCGAATAATTAAAATAAAATAAAACACATTTAAATTTCATTATATTAAATTTTTATTTTACTCTTGGGCGACGAATTTAACAAATATCGTCGCCCAAGTATTATCTTGGCCGACGAATTAGCCTAATTTCGTCGGCCAAGAGTAATCCGAATAATTAAAATAAAATAAAACACATTTAAATTTCATTATATTAAATTTTTATTTTACTCTTGGGCGACGAATTTAACAAATATCGTCGCCCAAGTATTATCTTGGCCGACGAATTAGCCTAATTTCGTCGGCCAAGAGTAATCCGAATAATTAAAATAAAATAAAATAAAACACAATTAAATTTCATTTGAATAATTAAAATAAATATCCCGGGTATTTATTTTTTACGAAATTTTTATAGCCCCGTAAGAGTCTCGTCGATTGGAAACTATTCTCAGTTGAAGGTCCGGCCAGATTACGTGATTTGGAGGGTCGAATAGCCGTTTCCGTCCGTTTAGGGGTTTGACCGCGCCGATTGACCGGACGGATCGAGCCCTTATCTTTGTCAGATGGAGCTGAATTTTTTTCCACCTACGTAATTCGTTATGCTGGTCAAATCTGACGGTCGGTTTTCAGTTCCTCTTCTCCGATCAATAAACTCACGTTATATGTACTAATGTTGTATAACTTTTTTATACAAGTGTTTAGTTTAAGTGTCGTTTTGAAGACAACGTATACGTAGAGGCCGCAAACGCAAAAAAGTCGTGAAATAAGATATGACCGGAACGGTGAAATACGTCAACCCGTGAAAAATAAAGATATTCCGGTAAAATTTCGGTGCCGGTTGTTTCGGTTAACGAATTATTCTCTTATTTCTACCTAGTGATAGCCCTATCCCGGTTATTTATTTTTTACCAAATTTTTATAGCCCCGTAAGAGTCTCGTCGATTGGAAACTATTCTCAGTTGAAGGTCCGGCCAGATTACGTGATTTGGATGGTCAAAAAGTCTGAATTTTATGATAGAAATCTTGGGCGACGATGTTCATAGTGAAGAATGTCGTCGCCCAAGTATACTATCTTGGCCGACGATTTTCTTCATCTTGGGCGACGATATTTATAGTGAAGAATGTCGTCGCCCAAATATACTATCTTGGCCGACGATTTTAAAAAAAACAGGGCGACGAATTCAAAAATCGTCGGCCAAGAGTCTCTTGGCCGACGATTTTTACAAAACAGGCCGACGATTTTTACAGAATCGTCGCCCAAGAACGCCAGTATAAAAGGTAAAAATACGGAAACCCTAACCATTTCTTCAGCCGCCAAGCATATTCTCTCTCTCTCTCTCTCCGAAAATCCTCTCTCTGCCCTCTCTCTCTCCCTCTCTCCGACCCCGACCCCGACCCCAATTCGGAACCCCGACCCCGACGTCGACCCACAATTTAAGGTATAACCCTAAAACCCTAAATTGGTTTTAATTGTTTTTGTTGTTGTGATAATTGTAAATTGTTGTTGTTGTTGTTGTGATAATTGTAAATTGTAAATTGTTGTTGTTGTTGTGATAATTGTAAATGTTTGTTGTTGTGATAATTGTAAATTGTGATGTACGGTTTAGGGTTTACGGTTTACGGTTTAGGGTTTAGAGTTTAGGATTGTAAATGATTAAATAATTTAGGGTTTATTTAGGGTTTAGGGTTTACGGTTTAGGGTTGTTGTTTAAGGTTTACGGTTTACGGTTTAGGGTTTACGGTTTAGGGTTTAGGATTGTAAATGATTAAATAATTTGTAAATATATTGTAAATGATTAAATAATTTTTGATTAAATAATTAAATAATATAAATTATAATTGTAAATATATTGTGGAAATTTTGTTTTGGGATGTAATAATTGCGAATTAATGTAAATAATTTGTTATGTAAATAATTTGTTATTTTAAACAGGATGGCCAAGAGGAGAACTTCTGGACAAGACGGCTCGGACGGTACCTCAAACAACCCGTCGGAATCACCGTCGATCGGGTTTCCGTGGCAGTTGACGGCCCGACGTGAGGCGCTTAGGGGTGGCGCGAGCGGCTCGGGTTCTGCTGGGCAGTCGGGTCCCGCAGCGACGGCTCCTCGTCATCCACCCATACTTCGCCGGTCGCGATCCCGCAGCGACGCCCCCACACAGTCGTCCCCGACCGACGGTGATGGCGGGTCATCCGGGGTCCCTATGGTGCCGTCCGGCCTCTTCCTTCCTCCGACGATACCGGCGATACCTCGCGTCGATGAGGAGGGTCGACCGATTCGGGAGCAGCTCCCGCATGTGGCACCGCACGAGGCCTATATCTACCGGGAGTTTCCCACGCCTCTTCATCCCGTGAGGGTCTCCGAGCAGGCGGACATAGACGAATCCGTCGGCTCAGCCTCATCCTCAGGTAATTTATTATTACTTTTTTTTCGATTTACATTTTTTTTTTTGTAAAAATGTATTATTAATATTAAATTTGGTTCACAATGTCACAGCCGCCGGAACGAGAAGGCGGAACAGGAGAGGCACCGTCAGCAACAAGGGACTCGATAGGGCGGTCGAGTCCGCTGGACGGATCGCCATCCCGTTTTCCAACGGGAAACCGGTGGACGCCGCGTTGGGAAACCGGTACACGCGCGCCGCGGGAGGCACCATCCGCTCCAGACTCCCTATGTTGTGGGGAGTCTGGAGCCAGGTTCCTGATGGAGTGAAGGAGATGCTCCATCAGTCGATGTCGGTGAGTTTACTCAATCAATTACTATTTTTTTAACTAATAAATTATTTAATTATCGAAAAAAATACTAACAAGTGGTAATGCAGCAATGGTTTGTGGTTCCCGAGGAGGGACGTGACTGGGCGGACAAGGCCCATAGGGAGAGGTACCTCTAGATATTTAATAATTTATTAAATTTTTTTTTTAATAAAATTATTAATATTTTTTTTGTATATGTAGGTTCAAGGAGTGGAAGCACGACCTCCGGGAACACTGGAAGAAGTACGGGAGCGACCGTTCGGGTACCGAAGGAGTTCGAGTATCGGGAGTACGAGTGGCGGTGGCTTCTTGTCACGCAGTTCAACGACCCTCACAAACAGGTAATTCGTAAACAAATTTGAATATTTAATTAGTGAATTAATTATAATTGTATGTTTTTAAATATTTACTAACGATAATTTTTTTTTAAGCACCTCGCCCGGGTGAACGCTGAGAACCGGCAACAGAACACAACCAACCATCGTGCCGGTTCGAGGCCGTTTTCGGCCATCATGGACGACGTGCGGCGAGAGCGGCCAGAGGAGAACCCCTATGTGGGGACCTTTCAGAGGGCATATCCTCATTCTGAGGAGGATCTTGTAAGTTCCTTATATTTATTAATTTTTAATTTTAATTACATTTTATTAAATGTATATTAATATATTTTTATAATATATCCATTTAGGCGAGGGTGAGGGAGGCGGAGCAAGAGGTCATCAGAGGCATGGTGAACGACACATGGCCGGGCACGGCAGAGGATGACATGTCAGAGGCCATGTCCAGGATCGACACTTCAGATCCTACCGTTGGGGCGCGGATTATGGCCACTGCCTTCGCGCAGCGTTCCAACACCTACTACTGCCGGGGTATGGGAGACGCTGGAAAGGGGATCCTGAAGACGACGCCAGGATTTCAGCGCAAGGGAGCCGCCGGAGCCTCAAGCAGCAACAGCCAGACCACTCGGCTACAGGATCAGTTCGCAAGCCTACAGTCTGAGCTGGAAGCCCAAAGAGCGAGAGAGTCTGAGCTGGAAGCCCAAAGAGCGAGGGAGATGGCGGCGATGGCGGAATCATATGCGGCTTCCAATGCTGCGCATATGGAGCGGGTGAATGAAGTCACCAATGCCAACCAGGCGGCTATGGGACAGTGGATGACTGCCTGCATGTCTGCACTTGCGGCCGGACAGCCGTTTCCGCCCATGCCTACGCCTATACCATTACCTCAGTGGCCCCATCCTCAGTGGCCCCAGCCTCAGCAGCAGCCTCCTCAGCCTGACCAGCCGCCGCCTCAGGACCCTCCGAACGGGAATGATGAGTTAGATTTTGGGTTTCTCGATCCATAGGCAGAATTTTTGTAATAAATTATTTATAAATTTATAAATTTGTGTTATTTTTAATTAAATTTTAGTATTAGAAAACTTTAAAGAAATGCCGAAAAAAAAAATAATGACAAAAATTAAAAAAACATTATTTATATATTTAAAAAAAATTATTTAATTATTTTTTTAAAAAAAATTTAAATATATCTTAGGCGACGAAATTTATAAATCGTCGCCCAAGATTTAACATCTTGGCCGACGAAAAAATAATATCGTCGCCTAAGATGTAGTGATCTTAGGCGACGAAATATTTATTTTCGTCGCCCAAGGTTAGAAGATCTTAAGCGACGACAACAAATTTCGTCGGCCAAGGTGTTAAATCTTGGGCGACGAATATTTTTGGGCGAAGAGAGGTATATTTTAGGCGACGAAATTAGTATCGTCGCCTAAGAATTACTCTTAGGCGACGACGGAATTAAATTTCGTCGCCCAAGTTCTTCACCGACGGACTTCTGGCGACGACTTCTTGGCCGACGACATGTTGTCGCCTAAGTACTTAGGTGACGAAATTTTTAAACAGGGCGACGATTTTTTTTCGTCGCCCAAGACCTATTTTCTGGTAGTGATTATAACCTGAGAAACCGTCCATGAAGGACAAAGTGCCGTATCATGTTATGGCATCCACCAATAATTCCGTGATTGGAAGTGGGAACTCATCTTTTGGACAAGCATCATTGAGATCTCTATAGTCGACACAAATACGAATCTGTCTGTTTTTCTTTTTAACAGGTACGATACTAGCGAGCCATGTGGGGTATTTAACTTCTCGAATACAGATTCGATTTGAACAGCAAGCTCTGAGCGGAAGCGTCGGGGAGCTTGTTTCACCCATGGTTTTCCCTTTGAAACGACAAGCTTATGGACAACTAAGCTAGGGTCCAAGCCAGACATGTCTTCATAGCCCCATGCAAACACGTCTTTGTATTCTTCTAGAAGATTCTTGTAGTCTTGAAATTCTTCTGGAGTCAAAAGAGCGCTCACAAATATAGGTTTTGGGTCTTCATTGGTGCCTAAATTTATTTCTTGGAGTTCATCAACTGTCGCTTGTCCTCCGTCTTCTATCTGGGGCGGGGCAGGTTAGGCATTATCGATGAATCTGTATTCTTCTTCGTCTTCTTTGATGGAAGTGCAGTTTGTTGATGCAAATCCCCCTATACTCTCATCCATCTGTTTAGCCATGAGCACCTTTGTCGTTTGAGCTTCCACTTTCTGTTCTTTTGTGATTTGGGATGAATTTCTCCCAATCATTGAAACACAGAAACTCGAGGTTGGGGCTCTTTTGTAAGACGTTGAAAGACAGACAGACGAGGCCGAATTTTTTATTTCATGTCTTCATCACGGAACATAGTTTTCTCAAGATCCGTAAAGACACATGTCTCAGAGAAATATGACTCAGGAACTTTTACCTTAAGTATGCCATTTACTTGCTTAACTGTGATCTTTAGGGGAATGGCTTTTGGAGCCACCTTTCTACTCCTGAGGTTGATCTTTAGAGGGCCCAGTGTTTGCTTCTGATTTATGCTATTGAAAGAAACAAACCGTTTATGCCTATTATGCCCATTATCGAGTGTTGTAGAGATCACAATACCGCTCTTTGGGATAGATTGGTCAATTTTATGAAGAGGACGTGCATAGCTCGTCATGAGTGTCTCCATTATGTCCTTGATAGGCATCATTGCTTTATGCCCAGTTCTCGCTGGTCTTTTTTCACGTACCTGAAGACCATCTTTGACATTGATACTTCTGAGCTTGGAGACTTTTCTTTTTAGGACAATGTTTGGGGAGTTACTCTGACCCGGGATCTTAAAGGCTTTGGTACTCCCTGCTTTCTTGCTTCTAGCACGGGTCTGGGAGCTTCTTTTACGTCAGGGCCATCCGATGACTCGTAGAATTTAGCATCTGAGTAATTTACCTCTTCGCCTTTGAAAGGATCTGTGTCTGCTACGACCGTTTTGACCTCTCCATTTTCCAACCACTTAAAGCATTGGTGTAGTGTGTAAGGGACGATACCATAATTATGAAGCCATGGGCGCCCTAACAATACATTGTAAGAGGTAGGAGCATCAATCACATGAATGAAAGCAGTTGAGAGCAGTTCCCCAATCTCCATTTGTAGGACAATAGTGCCCATTGCTTTTTGACCAGCTTGGTTGAAACCTTAGATGATGAGCATGGACGGGGTGAGCTGCTTAGCGTTCATTCCCATGATATGTAGCGTTTTGAGAGGTAATAAATTTACAGCCGAGCCACAGTCGAGTAATATTCTATTGATCGTCATATTACCCACAAGCCCTGTGACATAGAGAGGTCTGTTATGGTGTTCTCCTTTTAACAGCAAATCCTTCTCCAGGAACGAGATGCAATTCCTGCAATGAGGACAAACTCTTGCAGTAGTTGTATTAACTTCGACAACGTCTTCTTTATACAACTCTAGACTTACCAATGCTTCAAGCAATGCTTTCCTTAACTCCCTTGTCATACACAAGACGTCATACACATTTGAAGGTGAGGGGATACATTTCAGGCGTGACAGCACATCACATTTTCTCTTTTGAGGAGGCTCTTTTGATGCAACTTTTACCTTGTCAGTGACCTTCTTTGTGTCGTCTTTTACCCTATACTTCATGGGCTGTGATTCGTCCTTCTTTTGAGTTGGTAGTGGAAGTACCAAGCTAGAACGTAGCTGGACTTCTTGTACACTTTCAACCTCTGTATCTGAGTTGGGAGGCGAGATGGTATTAATGGTTACCATGCAACATTAAAGTGTGTCCCCCTCTTTCTTGCTTTCATGAGTGCAGACTCCGCCTGTGTGCGGGCTGCACGTGTGTGCGGACTCCGCGCCCTTTTCAAAGAATTTTTTGGGTAAGAATTCTGCAAGGGTGATTGGAGTTCTTGGCGGCTACTTGTATTCCTCAATGTTTTGGTCTTGAGTTTTCCTTGCGGTTCTCCCTTTCTTCTTATTCTTTAAAAATGACCTCTGCCGGTATTTGTTTGAGGGAGGCAGAGGGGTCTTCACAGTAGAGGGGAGAAGTTGCCTTGTATTACTCTCTACTTTGCTCCATTCTTCATCTGATTCTTCCAACCCGTCTGAATCCTCCCATACATCAAAGCTTGGTGCTGTCATGAGCTCGTATAAGGATGGAATAATAGGGTTTCCAGGGCGAGGCATGTCTGGATGTGCCTCGACAATTGTGACCTCATCATCGACCTTAAGGGCAACCGATATAGCACCATCTGGTCTAGCTGAACCAGTGGTTGTTAAATTTGCGGTTGTTGTCACGATCTCATTTTTGTTGATCATATCTTGAATTTTGTCCTTAAGAACGTAGCAATCCTTCAATGTATGACCGACTAGGCGATGGTACCAACAGTATTTTGGATCGTTGGTCTTGTTCATTTCGGCAGGTCATTTTGATTCAGGAAGTTTAATACTTTCTGATGCAATGTGTTCATTGAAAATCACTTCAACATCCTCATCATCAAATGAATAAGTGACGTTTTTCCTTTCATCAAGTGTGAGTTTGTGAGGTCGATCACTCTGCACCCTGTTGTTGTCATTTTTGTTTTTGATACTGTCATTTTTCCTTTGGTTATTTTGGACAATGTCGTTTTTTCTTTCATTCCTGACGAATGTCGCCATTGTCTCTCCTTTCTTGGCGACCGTCTTCTTGGAATCGTTCTTCTTATCTGCAACTTGAATTTTTGCAGATGACTTTTGGCGAGCAACTTGCCTTTCCACATTGCTTGCCTTTGAGACCAGAGCATTGAAAGTTTGAGGCTCTGCTGTGCCAACATACGTCGCGATCTCTGGGAGGAGGTTATTAGCACACATTTGAACAGCAGAGGTCTCGGATAACTTGTCAGGACATTGGAGACTGAGACTTCTCCACCTTCTGATGAATTCGGTGGAACTTTCTCCAACTTTTTGTCTAGTGTCTGCCAAGTCAATAATGTAGACTTTCTTCTTAGAGCTGACGAATTGTGCCAGAAACGCCCTTTGCATATCATCCCAAGTCTGAATGGAACCCGGCTCTAGTTGGGTGTACCATGTAAATGCAGCACCTTTGAGGGATTGCACAAACTATCTGACTAGGAAGGTATCAACTTGTGAAGTTTCGCCACAAGCTGAATAGAAGTGAGCTAAATGCTCTTGAGGAGAGCTATTTATTCCATCAAACTTGTCGAATGTTGGCCTTTGATATCCCTTGGGGAAAGGTATCGGGTCATAGTGGTCTGGATATGGTTTGCGGTACCCAAGGACCGGTGTAGATAGAGACAACTGGAAGTCGATGATCCCTTCAGCGATCATGTTCCTAATCCCTTCAGGCGAGAGTGAATTCTCGTTATCCTTAAGCATCTTCTGGGCTCGACAAGCTTGCCATGAGAACTTGAACATTATCAGAATCGGAGTCACAACTTTCACTTGACCTGGCGACTGATTGAGGTATCAATGCATGTGAGGATACCTCAGTTAGGGCCAAGGTCTCATATAAGGGATTACCCTTCCATAAGACAAATGAAGGATTATCTTTTAGAGACGAATACCCTTTTTCTAGCATAGTACTTGCTGATGATGCTTCGAGCATCCTCCTTCTAGCCATATTGCGAGTAATTGGTCCTGTGTAGGAATCATCTCCATAAACAGGATACTCTTTCGTCTTGGACCCCCTTGGCCTCGCTGGTCCTCCTGCTGGTGTATCAAGAGCTTTTGAAATTTCCTCCCCTAGCTTCTTTGGTAGCTTCTTTGGGTCAAGTTCTTGACTAGCTGTTGTTGGCTGTGAGGACGTTGTGGAGCTTTGTGAGACTTGGAGGGGAAGTTGAGGTTCATGTTCATCCCCTCCCTTGATGGAAGTCACCATCATAGTCTCAACACTTGGTAGATTGACCTGCATGGTACCAACCATAATATGGCTTTGTAGGGGGGTCTTTACTTCCTCCTTATCAGGTTTTGATTGAGCAATTTCTGCCAGGATGACTTCCATTGCCTTGGTTTGGGCATTTCTCTTCCTTTGAGCTCTTGCAACTCGCTTCCTCCGATTTCTCAAAGCATTCTTGAGGCAGCTTTGAAAGTTTGGGTCTTCCCGGTACTCACGCCTAGCTTGTCTTGTTTTGCTTCAAGCTTCGCCTTTGTACTAGCGACAAGAACGTGGACAATCATGAATGACATCTGATGTCCAACTCGGTTTGGTTGAGCAGCAGTTGCTGGGAGCTTGTGGAAGAAAACAGTTACTTGTGGTGCCATTGTTTTGTTTTTGTTTTCCCTGAAACACACACAACAAGTTTAGTGACTTTATAAAAGAGATGAAAAGGAAAATGGGTCCCCAGCAGAGTTGCCAAAAACTATGCTGGGCAAAAATTGTAAACACATATATACCCAACACGATTTCACTCCATCTTATTAACTAAGATAGAATTTTAATTTATGTCTGTTTCGACCCATTCAGAATAGAATAAATTCCTTAATTACAACACTTGTTTTCAAGGAAAAACCCTTTGATTCTAATTATAAAGTATTAACTGGGAAATGTGTATGTTTGAGGGTAGTTGGCTTGGACTGAAATGAGGATTTGGTCTTCGATGTGGTTGTATCCAAATTTGAATCCAGACTCCCTACATACCCTTGTAAAGGGATCAAACCATTATAGTTCTTAATGTTTGGTTATGGATTTGATTCTCTGGTGCTCTTGGAATTTGGCCAGAGTTATTTGGACTGGACGAATTTGATTAGTGGTGTCAGGGATTCTGTTTTGAATTATGGTTGCATCTAGTGGGTTGCTAGACTGCCTACGTACCCCTTTATGGGATCAAGCCGACCGTAGTTCATAAGAGGTTTGTAGGCTTTATGGCTTTATGCCGGCTTTTGGTTTAACAGATGTATTTTGAATCCGTTAACTGTATTTCTGGTGGACACCCAATTTGGTAGAGTGACTGTTGATTTGACTTGGGCACAAGGAACGGGTGATGCAGCAGTGTGACAAAAGACTTGAATGGTTTTGGCCACAGTCCTTGTTTGGGGCGTAGGTGTTTCCTGCAATTCCAGCCTTGGTGTGTAAGCGGACTCCCCCTTCATGCAGAGTCCGCGCGTGTTTGCTTGTGAGCGGCTTCCGCGTGTCTGCTTGTGGGCGGACTCCGCGTGTCTGCTTGTGAGCGGCTTCCGCGTGTATACTTGTGAGCGGATTCCGCGTGGATGTTTGTGAGCGGACTCCGCGACTTGCTTCATCTTCTATATGGAGGGATCTCGCCTTGCCTGTGATGTCATCTCGCCTCTCCTGGACTCCTAATTTTGTCAAACCACCATGCCTCGCCTTAGGGCTTTTGTTTTGACATGAGAGTCATCCAGCCTTAGTGCTTTGGCGTGAAAGTCATCTCACCACCCCTTAGGGTTTCTGCCTTGGCGCGAATGTCACCTCCCCATCCCTTAGGGTTTCTGCCTTGGCGCGAATGTCACCTCGCTATCCCTTAGGGTTTCTGCCTTGGCGCGAATTTCACCTCGCCACCCCTTAGGGCTTTTGCCTTGGCGCGAATGTCACCTCGCCGCCTCTTAGGGCTTCTGCTTTGGCGCGAATGTCGACTCGCCGCCCCTCAGGGTTCATGCTTTAATGCGAATTTCACCTCACCACCCCTTAGGGTTTCTGCTTTGACACGAATGTCACCTCACCACCCCTTAGTGTTCATGCTTTAATATGAAAATGTCACCTCGCCACCCCTTAGGGCTTCTAATTTGGCGCGAATGTCACCTCGCCAATCCTTAGGGTTTCTTCTTTGACGCGAATGTCACATCACCACCCCTTAGGGTTCATGCTTTAACGCGAATGTCACCTCGCCACCCCTTAGGGCTTCTGCTTTGGCAGGAACGTGACCTCGCCACCCCTTAGGGCTTCTGCTTTGGCGTGAATGTCATCTCGCCACCCCTTAGGGTTCATGCTTTGATGCGAATATTAGCTTGCCTTTGCTTCAGGTCTTTAGCCATCTTGCGAGGTCTTCTTTACACACGAACTCTGCTTGGCAGTACTTCGTCGTCTTCTCCTTGATGAAGTTGATGAGATCGTATGAACCACATAACTCCAGACGTCTATCCCTGTCTGTTTGGGAGTTGGACTTGAGGAAACTGCTCTTCTATAAATTGAGATATGTCGCCTTCTTTTCTTTGATCTGCCCAAGAATTCTCTGAGTCATCAAGGTAAGTTCCTGTTCTTCAGATTCGTGTTACTTGTTTGTTTCCTTCCCCTTGCATGGCTTGTTATGCGAGATGCAAGGCCATATGTTTGTTGTAACAAGAGAGGGAGGGGGCGAGGTCATCTCGCCTTCTTTTTGGTGACTACCTCGCGTGGTCATCTCACCTTCTTTTGGTGACTACCTCGCGAGGTCATCTCGCGTTAGGGGAGATGGCTTTGCTTCCGAGTTTCCGGCGGAGTGACACAGAAAGATAAAGACGCTGCAAAAAAAAGAGATAGTTAGAATGGGGGCTCCACCTTTGTTTGGTTCGCCGCTCTTCTTCTGCTCTGCCTTCTTCTTCTCCGTTTCGTCTTCTTTCTCTCTCTGTTTCTCTCTGATTTCGCCTTCTCGCCTTCTTCTGTCCTCTCCCCTCTGTCCGTGTGTGTTTTCTTCTTCTCTGTGTCTCTTTATATAGAGTGCACGGTTTGGAAGATTGAGTTCGCATTGGACTTTGTTGTCCAGCTGTTTGCAAGAGTCTCAATTGAACTCAAAAGCATTATGCATGTAGCACAAGAAAAGTATTTATATTATATATTTTTTAAATCTCTTTTTTTTATTGTTATATTTTTTTTTTGCCGATCAACACCCATTAGATATTGTGGAGTTTGATGTAATCTTGGGGATGGACTTTTTAGAGGCACATAGGGCCATGATTGATTGTTTCCAGAAAATAGTGGTGTTACGAAGTCTTAGGAAGCCTGAGGTTACATTTCAGGGTGAGCGAGAGGTGGTTCCCAGTTGTTTAATATCAGCTGTCGCCGCTAAGAAATTATTGAATAAAGGTTGTCAGGCTTATTTAGCTCATGTGGTGGATACTAGGAAGGGAGAGGTGAGGATGGAAGACTTCCCTGTAGTTAATGAGTTTCCAAATGTTTTTCTAGATGAGTTGCCTGGGTTGCCTCTCGTAAGGGAGATAGATTTTACAATTGAGTTGCTTCAGGGAACGGCACCTATTTCTTAAGCGCCTTATAGAATGGCACCTGTAGAATTAAAAGAGTTAAAAACTCAACTGCAGGAGTTGGTGGGTATGAGTTTCATTCGGCCTAGCATGTCTCCATGGGGTGCTTCAGTGTTGTTTGTCAAGAAGAAGGATGACACCATGAGACTTTGTGTGGACTATAAGAAGTCGAATCAAGTTACGGTGAAGAATAAATATCCATTGCCCCGTATTGATGATTTATTCGATCAGTTGAGGGGTGCCACAGTCTTTTCAAAGATTGATTTGAGATCGGGATGTCATCAGTTGCAGATTCGGGAAGGTGATATAGCCAAGACTGCATTTCGATCCTGATATGGTCATTATCAGTTTGTTGTGATGCCATTTGGACTTACTAATGCACCCGCTACTTTTATGGATCTCATGAATAAGGTGTTCCGTCCATACCTTGATCATTTCGTGATTGTATTCATAGATGACATCTTGGTGTATTAGAGGAATTTGAAGCAGCATGCTAAGCATTTAAAAATGGTATTGCAGACTTTGAGGGAAGCTCAATTGTATGCAAAGCTTAGTAAATGTGAGTTTTGGTTGGATAAAGTGGGGTTCTTAGGCCATGTGGTTTCGGCAGAAGGTGTCAGTGTGGATCCCCAAAAGATAGAAGCGGTGACAAATTGGAAAAGGCCTTCTAGTGTGACTGAGATTCGTAGCTTCTTGGGATTAGCAGGCTATTATCGTCGTTTTGTCCAGGATTTTTCCAGGATTGCCGCCCCTCTTACAAGATTGACCAGGAAAGGGGTGAAGTCCGAGTGGTCTGAGAAGTGTGAGCAGAGCTTTCAAGAGCTCAAGGATCGTTTAACTAGTGCTCCAGTTCTAGCACTCCCTGATGATAGTGGGGAATATGTGGTTTATTGTGATGCTTCTAGGCAGGGTTTGGGTGGTGTGTTGATGCAACATGAGAGAGTAATTGCTTACGCTTCTAGGCAATTGAAGCCGCATGAAGTGAATTACCCCACCCACGACCTAGAGCTTGCTGCAGTGGTTTTTGCATTGAAATTATGGAGACATTATCTCTATGGAGCCAAGTGTCTGATCTTCACCGATCATAAGAGCCTTCGGTATGTGTTCACTCAGAGAGAGTTGAATATGAGGCAAAGAAGGTGGATAGAGTTGATTAAGGATTATGATTATACTATTGAGTATCATCTTGGGAAAGCTAATGTAGTTGCGGATGATCTTAGTCGCAATCTTTCTATCTCTCCAGCTTATTTGAGGACGGTTCAGGTCCCTCTTCTCTATGAGTTAAGAGCTTCAGGAGTTGAGTTGTCGGTGGATGAGATTGGTGCTTTAGTAGCTAGTTTTCATGTGAGGCCAGTTTTAATTGATAAAGTTCGTGAAGCTTAATATGATGATCCTTCCATAGTTCGGTTGATAGATAGAACGCTTAATGGAACGATATAGGATTTTTCTGTCACGAGAGATGGGACCTTGATGTTTAAAAGCCGACTTTGTGATCCAAAAAGAAATGTGGAGCTGAAGGAAGAGATAATGGAGGAAGCTCATAGTTCTGCATATGCCGCTCATCTTGGTAGTACTAAAATGTACAGGACCTTGAAGGATTTTTATTGGTGGCCAAATATGAAGAGTGAGATTGCCGCTTATGTGAGCCAAGTGTTTGATTTGTTAGCAAATGAAAGCTGAGAGGCAAAAACAGTCTGGTCTGCTTGAGCCATTGCCTATTCCAATATGGAAGTGGGACCACATCACCATGTATTTTGTTTTTAGCTTACCTCGTACCCGTGATGGGCATGATGGTATTTGGGTGATTGTGGATTGATTAACAAAGTCTGCACATTTTCTGCCAGTGGGGAAGAAGTATTCATTAGATAAATTGGCAGAGCTTTATGTGAATGAAATTGTGAGACTCCATGATGTGTCTGAGTCTATAGTATCAGATCGGGATCCTAGATTTGTTTCAAAATTTTAGGGAGCTTTGCAGGCAGCTTTGGGCTCTCGGCTACATTTTAGCTCAGCGTTTCATCCTCAAACGGACGGGCAGTGTGAGAGGACTACTCAGACCATGGAGGATATGTTGAGGTCATGTGCTATGAAATTCAGGGGGAGTTGGGATAATAATTTGTCCTTGATCGAATTTGCCTACAATAACAACTTTCATTCTATTATTGGTATGGCTACCTTTGAAGCGCTTTATGGGTGTTAGTGTCATACACATCTATGTTGGAATGAGGTGGGAGAAAAGGAGCTTTGTGGTCCAGAGATAATCCAGGACACAAATGAGAAGATCAAGATGATTAGAGATAGGCTCAAGGCGGCTCAAAATAGGCAGAAGAGTTATGCGGATAACCGTAGAAAGGACCTTGAGTTTCAAGTTGGAGATTGGATATTTTTAAAACTGTCCCCTTGGAAGGGCGTAGTACATTTTGGTAAGCGAGGAAAGCTTAGCCCGAAGTATATTGGTCCTTATGAGATTATAAAGCGGGTTGGCACGATTGCTTATCGATTGGAGCTACCTTCAGAGCTGTCCAGGATACATAATGTTTTCCATGTGTCCATGCTTCGTAAGTATATTGCTGATCCCTCTCATGTCTTGCAAGAGCAACCGATAAGTTTGAAGAAAGATCTGACCTATAAAGAGGAACCGGTTCAGATTCTTGATCGGAAAGAGCAAGTGCTTAGAAATAAAACAATTCCTCTGGTTAAAGTTCTTTGGAGGAGTCATCAAATAGAGGAAGCTACTTGGGAACCGGAAGGGCAAATGAGGCAGAAATATCCTTATCTCTTTGAATGACAGGTAGGTAAATTTCGGGGAAGAAATTTTTATAAGGAGGGGAGAATTATCACACCCCAGTCCTTAAGTTATTTTACGGTTATTTATTTCGGTATTATTTTGGTCATTTACCGTATTAATTAACTGTTTACTGTTAAGGACCTCCAACTTGACTTTTTCTTTCGTTTGGAATTTGGGAAAACTTTCTTCATGAAAGTAGTAGAGAACGATTTTTACGAGTTTCTAGACATGCTACGCGTTAAAATTAGAGTTAACATGGAAAAGTTATCCACTAAGAGGGAAATTTTTGTGTTGGTAAAAAGGGTAAAAATTTTAGTAGGTATTTTTTTTTTGGGTTTAAGGTGATGGACCAGGTGGGGAGCAACCCCAACCCAATCCTTTCTCTCTTTCTTCTTTCTCTTCTCCCTCTCCCCCCGAGCTCTCCCCGAGCCTTCTCTTCGCCAGGACTTCCTCCCATCAGCTGTCGCCGTCCAGTCAGCAACGGGCAGCCACTCCAGCCCAGCTCGGACCCCCGCCACCTCCTCTCTCTCCCCGGCCTAGTGTTCGAGCCAGTAGTGTCGCCGGAGAGGAGAAAAACCAACCGGAACGCCAACTGTCTCTTCGTCGGAGCTCTGTCCTCCAGCCACCATAGGTCGAGATTTTTGGCTCATCTTGTAGCCCTCATTAAGGTGAGTAATCCCTCAAAATGAATCGGTCTAATTCGATTTTGTTAGGGTGAAATGTATAAATGAAGTTCTAGGGCTCAATTTAAGGTTTTAGTTCGGTTAGCCTAGTTATGCTTAGAGTTGGACTTTGTGTTAGTTAAGGAAGTTGTTGTGCGGGTTGAGAGGAGTGTTGTGCAAAAATTTAAGAAGCATTGGAGGTCGCCGGAGAACGGCTGCCGGCGGAGCAGGCGGCGCCGCCTCTTTGGGGTTGTTTTTTCATGTTTTTAAGAAGGTATTAATGAGAGGAGTTTAATGAAGTATATTTTGGAAATTTTAGAGAAGTTGTGATAAGGTTTGAGATTTTTCTATGGTTAAGGAAGTTGGCGGTGTTTAAATTGGAGTATCGGTAGTTGGGTTAGCCGGTTTTAAAATTCTTTCAAGGTTAATTTTTGGTCATCGGTGATTGTGGTGAATTTTGAGTCTTAAAGGATTAAGGATGGAAATTGGGCAAGGAAGAATATAAATTATAAGCCCTTAATTTTATGGGTTATTTATTGAAGTTTTATTTTCGTGCGAGAATTAATATTATTTATTGTTCAGGCCATGAGGAGGATCATTTGGAGGAAGCCTCGGGTCGTTGGCAGACTTAGCCGAGCACTGTGAGTGGACCTTTGATTTAAATGTCATGCATGAAATAAAGTTTATTTAATTTTCAAAGGTATATTGGAGTAATGAGTTCCATTAATTTTTGGGAACTCTCTTGAGCATTTTATTTGATATGTGAGACATGTCAAGTGATTTTATATTAATTTTCGGGAAAGTGACATTCTGAATATTTGTTATTTTTATTTCTCCATAAAGGGTTGATATATGTTCATTATTGCTAGCTAGTCATTATTAGCTAGTCATTATTAGCGGCTACTCACCATAGATGAGTAGTGCGCTTAACGTGGAACGCTATTATAGCCTGAGAGGCAACCGATCGGTATTTATATATATGTTAGCTAGCCATTATTAGCGGCTACATACTATAAGTGAGTAAGGCGTTTAGAGTGGGACGCTATTATAGCCTGGGAAGCTCAGACCCTAGCTTGAGAGGCTCATCGTTATGGTGAAACCTCTTCTCCATTTTTTTTATATTAAATAATGAGAACCAATGGGATTGGTTCATCATTTTTATTTATAAGTATTTATGGAGAATTTTCATGATTGGCATGCAAAATATTTTCTACATGGAAATGATGGGAGAGCATAAATTTGGTTTTATTGCTCCATATTTTATTATTTATTTTTGTTCACTCACTCTAATGTTTTAAATACTTCTCCCATGTGCTTTTCATTTTTAAATGTCTAGTCTGCAGAGTTCGGTTCGGCGAGGATAGAAGGCGTGTCATAAATCCCCACCTCATCCAGTTTTCCCATATAGGTTACTAGTTTAACCTATTGTGTATTTCTTCTCATTTTCCTAGTAAATGCTCTGATAACTAAGAGATATTTTAACGTGTGTTAAGAGCTTATGACTCCAATTGGGAGGGATGAAAAAGATTAAATTGTGGTTATTGTTTGAGAATTATTTTGAGTATGGGGTGGTAGTTGTTTAAATGAGGGAGCGGGTGGCTCCAGGAATTGAGAATTTATTTGTTTTAGAAGTGTTTGGGTTGTAGATTTTTCTTACAAATAGGGTTACTCATTATCAAGGGAGGTTATGCCAATAATTTTGGTATAATTTCTCTTGAGGTGGGTCCCGCAGGGTTTATTCCAAATTCCATGGGGGAAATCCGGGGTAGGTCCTGACACTTCCCCTAGCACTTGTGGCGAATTTTCAAACCTAACACGTAGTCAACATTTGGAATTGACATGGAGTTCGTGTGGCCATTGGGTTTCACACGTGGACTTGGGTAACATGTTATGATATTATGACAAAGTAGTATGAGGTTCACATTCAAAACTAATTGACAATGTGTGAAGTGTCCTAAATCCTTATAAATCTCCATGCAATGTCTCATATTTCCGATGTGAGATTGATATATATCCCAACATTAGGATGTCATGGCTGGCTGGAAAGAAATGATGTGGAAAAGAAAATCTCGTATATACAGAAAAAAAATACTATAAACATAAAGAATATACATAGTTGATTGTGACAGGACCCACCCCGGATTTCACCCTGAAACCCGTGGTAAATCCTGCGGGGTCCACCCCTAAGGAAAATTTACTGAAAATCCGGCTAAACCTTCCGTGAAAATGGACAACCCTTACTTGAAAATCCAACTTGACATTCTAAACCAAACAACAAGGACAACATAAAATTACTAGTGGTTATCAGAGCATATCTAATAAGGGACGAATGACCATGAATAAAGATGAAGCGAAAGCAGCCTCTGACTACTAGACTAAGCCTTGACTCCATGTACGCTCAACCTCAATTTAACTTAGCCTGCAAACTGGGCATTTGAAAACAAAGGGCCCAGGGAAAAGTAATTTAAAACGTCAGAGTGAGTGGACAAAAATAAATAAGCTAATTAATTTAACAAAACGTAATTTTCAATACTTTCCCAATTTTTCGATAAGCAATAATCCATTGCATGCAAGTGTTGATAACGCCTTCAAAAGAAAATCCCGAGGACAAGGACTAGCCCCGCTAGTCAAAATATTGACAAAGATAAATAATAACCTTCATTGAAGAAAGTGTCAAAGATAATGGGCTAGCCTCGCTAGTCAAAACAACAATAAAGACCTTTGCAAAAAGGAATATACACCTCTCATATGGGAATCTCCCAAAATAATGGACTAGCCCCGCTAGTCAAAATAACAACTCAAATAAGGAAACCTATATGGCCATATAAGTGAGTCTCCCAGACTCGGTTGCCTCCCAGGCATAGTACTCCCATACTCCCTACACCTTCACGTTATGATAACAGAGAGGGTGCAGGGCTTGAGTGATGTTGTCGACCACATCACATCACCCGAAAGCGGAAAGGGCTTGAGTAACCCCACTTAAAACGTGGAAGCCACATCGCCTCGAAAGGCGGAACTACATGCTAGCATGAATAATAACGATCCAACAAGTATGGCATAATTAAAGAAACATAATTCCGTATGAGTTTCCCCGAAACTCATAACTAAATGCATAAGTATGATTCCCAACCATACTCAAAGAATTCAAAGGCAAAGAGATTAAATGAATTCAACGACGTGTCTCACACGTTAAAATACTCAATAAAATAATTAACTTAAATAATTATCACCTTTCAAAAGCTAGACAATATATAAATCTAGATATAACCTCAAATCTGGAAATCATAAAAGTATCCAAACTCAAATCATTTCCATAAATCAATGCAAAGATTAATCCATGCATTAATTATCAAATAATTTCAAAGACCATTTTATCAGCCGAAATTATAATATAAGCTCGGAAAATAAAATAATAAATTATAAAATCTTGTTTGCAAACCAAAATGTCCACTCACCGTATTAGGCGTAAGTTTTCCATTGCTCAGGACACCCCTGGAGTGCCGCCTCCAAATATCCAAGTCTTTGAGTCAATCCCACACCTGACCATAAGCTGTAGGACAAACCGGTCAGACCGAACTTTAAAATAACCCACTCTCACGTCTTCTTTCCTGGTTTGACTAGGGTTTCCTAGGTCGACCAAGTTTGACCAACTATTGCCCAACGTTTTCCAATTCAACCTTTTACTTAACAATTCGATTCAAATTCCACTATACGTTCTATTAACCGGTAGACACTTAGGCCTCGCCTAAATTCGTTAACTTAAAACATAAGAACTACTTTAATCTGGAAACCACCAAATTACTAAGGACACCCAAAAAAATTTCCATAAATGGAAGGTTTCCAAAAACGGAAAGTTCCCCAAAACAGAAATTTTCCTAACTCGGTAATTTTTTCCGATACAACCCAAACTTTCCTATTTCCGAAGTAACATAAAACAGAAAGGAAACTTCGATCACTACCTCATCGCTTCTGCCATATCCGCCCCTTGTCAGATTCCGGCGACTTGCCGGAATGTTCTGCCGCATTTCGGTTACTTGCCAAAAAAATGGCCATAGCCTCCCTGAAATCTCCAATTCTCCAAGTTATCGACATATAAGGCACGACAACACCATTCAGTTCCAAACAACATCAACACAACAGCCATTTGAGATCAAGTCTTACCATCTGTTCAACCAACACCCAAACCAGGAGCTACTCCGTGCTATACTCATCTTGTAGGATTTCCAAACACCCCCAGCTGCTGCCTTGGTCCAAATCGGTGACTGCAGCTCCACAAGACACTCCAAGGTCTCACCAGACTCCTTACTAGGCTTCTAGGACTCACCAAAACACGAAGTAATTGCCGAAAACCATCGGATGCCGGCCGCCGGAGCTAGGAGCTCACAATCCTGAAAAAGGGATTTCCAATTTAGAGCTCGGTTCAAGAAGAGAAAGGCACTGGAATGTAAAGAAGGAAGAGAGAAAGCTAACCATACCATTAATTCATCAAGCCGTGGCCGGAAATCTTGAGACTCGCCGGAAACAGTCGAGTTTTCCCTTCGATCGATCACCACTAAATCGAGCTGCGAATGATGATCTATGGGCTGGGTTTTGAAGAGAAGAATGAGAGGAAAAGATTGGTGGTAATTTCGTGACCAGAGGTGGCTGGAATCGGCGACACCGTGCCAGAGAGAGCAGAGGCAGGCGGAGAAGAAAAGAGGGAGAGCTGGCTCGGGTCAACGCCCAATTGCGGGTTTGACAAAGTCAACCCGTTTGTTTTCCTTTTATACATGAACCAACAGTCAAGATCGAAACCCTACTCGATCAAACGGCCATAATTAAATGAGCTATTCTAATTTCAGAAAATTAATTTCTTTTACCATACCTTCCATAAATCGTAGAAAATACTTCAAAATTCCGACAATAAACTGAAAACACCGGATAACCCGTGTCGACGCGAACTACGACACCAAGACCTTAAAAGAAGAATTTGACATTTCCAGAAGAACTCACAAATAAACTAGAGTGTTAACTTACTTAGTTACCGAGCACGGTTAAATCCCTCAGTAACTCGTAGAATACCCAGTAAATAGGTAAAATTGGGTTCGGGACGTTACAGATTGATTTGAAATGGTATGTGAATGACAAATTCCCAATCCAATCGTTTGCCAAAGTAAAGAAATGACAGTATTATGTCATACAATTAGCAAGCAACATATATTGGGTTGCATATGAACCGATATTAGAGCCAGTTAAAATTGACACGAATCATTGAGCAAATGAATAAATTAAAAAGCAACAACCAACATCGCAATAGATGAGCCGATTCAAAGAAAATTTCCTAGGAAGATGAAACACACTCGATTGGAGAAGTTAGAAAGCCGATCATCGCTGGGGAAAAAAAAGGCAAAAACCTGAATGTATTTGTTTTTTTTTTTTTAACAGGAAAAACATGAATGTATTTAGCTGTTAATGGTAAAAAACGAAGAAAAAAAAATGACAGTTTTACTGTTAAGCTTAAACTGGCAATGGGATGGGTGAGAAGTACTGTTCCCATCTGTGAGACCAGAAAGGGCGGAAAAAGAAAAAAAAATCTGTTGGGTATCATAGCTTCGGACAAGCAACTGAAAACCGGATGAGCCGGTGGAATTAAAAAATAAATAAATATTCTATGATATTCTGTATCTTTCTAGATATTCTCTACGTGTGTCTTGGTCTTATGTTATTATGATATGTAGTTTGACTAGATCTATGTATTCATTATCCTTACCATGTTGGTATTGTGTAATTCCCTATTTAATGGCTCCTATCAATGAATAAGATAATGATTTCTCTATTATCTTGCTATCTCTCTTTGTCTCTACATTTTATCCTTCATCACGTTATCATGCACTTTGTTCTAACCCTAGAACCAATAGTCTACCATTTGTTATTCAAACCCTAAAAAACAATTCTTTCTCAAACCAAAAGTTCTCGGTCCTGCCTCGGCCCCGACACTGTCGTTGCTCCTGACCGCCGCTTCCCTGCCATGAGCTCTGTCTTTTTTTCTGGTTTCGCCGATTGAGCTTTAGATAAAGATATCTGAGTTTTTCGAAGAAATTTTACGATATGTTTTAAACCCTAAACTCTTCAAAGTTCAATAAACTCGGGGAAGATAAAGTGCTCTCTCCCCTTCTCCACCTCCATTCTATGCTTGAGATTTTGTGCATGCATGTACCAAAATCCCAAAATTTTATTCATCGCGGGTCAAGAGTGTGTTTAATCACTCTTGTTTCCTTGTCAGGGTTGTGTATGATGAACCCTAACCTTTCTCCGGATTGTGTTTGATCAATCTGAGGCCTTTTCCAAATTGTGTTTGATCAATTTGCGACTTTTCCGAATTGTGTGATCAATCTGAAGGACAAACCATTAAAAGCATTGTTTGTGGCCTCTATCGAGCTCATAACAGCTTGGTTTTGTATGCAAGAGCAATATAACATTATGCTCATTTGAGTTTGACATACTCAATGCCTAAAGCGAATCTTCGCTTTTACGATCCTCAGCGCGCGGGCGAGAGGTAAATAGCGAACAAAGAAAAGGAGATGTTGCGGGCGTGCCACCTCGCGGGCGAGGAAATGGTTGAGTGCGCGAGATCTTGACTTCTGATCAAGCGAAGGGGTTTTCCAGGTGCCACCTCAATAAGGAATTACGAGCACAAGGCGAATCAATTCTCATGGCGAGACGCGAGCAGAGCAACTATAGGGAATCAGGGAGATCAGGTTGCTATCTCTCTTTGTCTCTACACGTTATCATGCACTTTGTTCTAACCCTAGAGCGAATAGCCTAACATTTGTTTTCCAAATCCTAAAAAACAATTCTTTCTCAAACCAAAAGTTCTCGGCCATGCCTCTGCCCCGACGCTGTAGTTACTCCTGACCGCTTCCCGGCCATTATCTTTGCCTTCTTTTCTGGTTTCGCCGATTGAGCTTTAGATCAAGAAATCCGAGTTTGAAAAAATTTTACGGTATGTTTTAAACCCTAAACTCTTCAAATTTTAGTAAACTCGAGGGAGATAAAATGTTTTCTCCCTTTTTCATCTCCATTCTATGCTTGGGATTTTGTGCGTGCAGGTACCAAAATCCTAAAATTTTATTCGCGGGTCAAGAGTGTGTTTGATCACTCTTGTTTCCTTGTCAGGGTTGTGTATGATCAACCCTGACCTTTCTCCGGATTGTGTTTGATTAATCTGAGGCCTTTTTCGAATTGTATTTGATCAATTCGCGACTTTTCCAAATTATGTGTGATCAATCTGAAGGACAAACCATTAAAAGCATTGTTTGTGACCTCTATCGAGCTCATAACAGCTTGGTTTTGTATGCAAGAGCAATGTAACATTCTACTCCTTTGAGTTTTGACGTACTCGATGCCTAAAGCGAATCTTCGCTTTTACGATCCTCAGCGCACGGGCGAGAGGCAAATAGCAAACAAAGAAATGGAGATGTTGCGGGCGTGCCACCTCACGGACGAGGAAAGGGTTAAGTGCGCGAGATCTTGACTTCTGATCAGGCTGAGGGGTTCCAGGTGCCACCTCAGATGAGGAATTATGAGCACAAGGTGAATCGATACTCATGGTAGGACATGAGCAGAGCAACTATAGGGTATCAAGGAGATCGGGGGCGAGTCCAGGAGGGCTCTGAACTATGACGCAGACGCACTTAAGGTTAGGGTTTCGAGGTAGGTCGAAGGGTAACTGGGTTACAATTGGTCTGTTGTTTTTGTAAAGAGATTGTGTGTCTCTTTGAGAGAGATTGTAGAGCTTCAACAAGGAAGCGAAAGCAAGGCTCCAGGGAGCGTTGGAGGTTTCAACTAGGTTGAAAGGTTTGTATTGTAGTTGTAGAGATTGTAGAGTGTCGTCCTTTTTTTGTAAATCCTCGAGCCCTTTATATAGCAGCTCGCCTTGCTGCAGAAGAAAGATAACTTAGAATCCAAGTTAGACTCTGAAACCCTAATAGCATAAGGGCACTGTTCCGCCCGCACGAACCAACCATCTCATGACACATATCCAGTTCGCACACTTAGCATGGGACACTGCCTCCATCTTGCGGGCCTTTAAAGGGCTTTTTATATTAAAAGGGCCACATGGATTGACCCGAAGCATTTTAAAGACTTGTAGGAGTCTTCAACGATTAATGTGGTGCACGCGAACTCCGCTTGTTGCTTTTTCGTGAAGTCTGCCACACGAGCCAGTTCGCCTCTATGTACTTCGCCTCGCCTAGGGCTCCGCTCTTACGCGAAGTATTACTTACGCTTCGCCTACGCTGAGTCAACTAGTAATTCCAGGTGAAGTCCATTCTGCTCGCGAGCTCTGCAATTCATGCGAAGTCCATTTCCGCGCGCGAACTATGTAGTTCAGCTCGCGTGGTCTCACTAGCGGGCCATTACTTGTAAACTTAAAGAACTTGGGCTCACCGGTATGACATGGATTAAGAAATTAATTAATATTCACATAGACATTTGATGTCCAGTAAAATATTAATTTGGGCGTAAACAGAACCTTTCATTGGAAAGGATTAAACCACATGTTTTGACCCCCAGGCTAACAAGCCTAGATGCCGAGATTTCACATATTATGCGCTCAAAGTCTTTAACGCGCCACATTGACAACAACCTTCAACGGTAATCTGTGCAAAAAGTAATGACCACAAAGTACTGTGGAATGCACTTATGGAGCATTTCTTGAAACGTCCATCTAACTCAACTTTTTGAGTTATTAGTCACGTGGATTGTTTACCACCTTTTTATGACTACATATTGTTGATGATCTTTTGTGGCATCATGATCCATAATCTTTAGCGGATTCGATCATCATCAAATTCTCTAAGTCCTCAAATTTGGTTTGGAATTACCAACGAGACTTGATTTTGATTATTATGTTGCAAATGAGAATTTCATATATGCTAATGCGATAAACGTATTTGGGATTGTCCCCTAACGTGGGGACAACAATATGGGTCACGGCAACGGCAGAAAACACCGTGCCGATGTCTAGAAAAGAGGGGGAGATGTCGTCGGCCCTAATGGCGACACTCCCGGTCTAGACACCGATCTGTCAAAACTACTCATGTTAGCTCATGACAATTCAACCGTTGTGGATCTCAGGATCACTAGTTCAAGATTGTCAAGTTCATCCTCAAATCGTGAATGCATACAAAAAGGTACGGAAATTCAATATGAGGACAATAATGTCATCCTCATGATCATGAATTTCAAAGATTTGGATCCAGCTCTAGCTATCCCTGACTTTGACGTTATTGGCTAGACAATGATTTTCTTTCCAAGCTATATATAATAAGGTGTCGTATCGACGTACTTCGTCTATTTGGGACCTCGATGTACTCACATCCTTCGTCTATTTGGGACATTGATGTACTCACATTAACAATAATGAATGCTTTGAGAATTTTTTTGAAGTTATGAAACTATTCTCCTCTTATGGTTTATATTGATTTACAAACAAGATGTACATTTTTACATCATCCTTAGAAGCATGGCATAGTTACAATCTACATGGTTAGATTGTGCCGTTTTGGTCTCTTCCAAGTGTAGATGACGCACGGTCTTGCATCCTCAAGAAGGATCGCTAATGTGTTTCCGGTTAAGTCTTCTACCCTATAGTAGATTTTCCATCATCAATTGTTCAACTAGGCTCATCCAAACTCAGTGTGATGTCTTAAAATTGTCTGAAATTAAAAAGATAGTGGTTTCAAGTGTGCCTTGCACTACCGACCCTCCACAAACATGCCTGGTCATACTGACTTGGAGTTACTGAAAGCTTTTGATTTTAGATCCCCTTACGCTATTAAACTAATTGTCGTCTTACAAAAGACGTTAAAGACTTATCAACACTGGAAAATTATCATCATGATCGAATACTCCAAGTCCTCTGAGTTAGTTTATGTTCATGTCAGGGAGTTTTTTGCTAACTAGTTATGGAGTTTACGACCTTAGAACGACTAAAAGGACTTGGTTTTGATCATACACACGTCACTTTTGGCTAAGGCAAAAGCTTACACACAACCTGCAAGCTTCATAGCTTTGCACATGCCAATTCTGCGAAAAACAACAATTTGTCCCTTTTGGACAGTCAACTTCGTTTGAGCTTTGTGAATAGCTTCGAACGAACAAGACAGTTAGCTTTGTATCTTTGGAAAGCTCTATGAGTCTAGTTTTCAGAATTTTTCGCAGTTCGTCCATATCTATTTTATCGAAGAAATTATGACTGTTTTAGTGTGCAAAAGTCATTCTGCACGGAAATTTTAATGCACTCTCGGGATTGCAGCTTTTCGTAGCTTCTTTGAATCCCTCTAAATGGTTCAAGTGGAACTATTTACTCTCCTATCTACTCTATTTTGTAGATCTGTCTCATAGAGACATTGAGTGCCTCGTAGATAGTGGAATTATCTACAACATTCTAAGGAACCGGCAACTATCTTTGGATTTTGTGTCTTTGTAAATCTTATGTGACTACAATAATTGAATCATACCGGCCATTCAGAGACGCGGTTTAGTATGAATCTTGATGTCTCATGGCACCATGATCAACGTCACATATGCCCTCTATGCATTGAGAGAAAACCGAACCATATTGAGCTTTAAAGACATTCCCGCTAATGGTTTTCATTTGAAAACATATTGTGAGAATGAAAAGAGTTCTTTTGTATATACATTCTCATGAATGCAGACTAAAATGCATCTTAGAGAAGTTTATGAGTCAATCTAGTGGACTGTATGTCACTATGATTCGAATATTGAATCACATGTTGTCGCCAAACATGATATTTGGGACACCGGCTCATATAGGCTTTGGTTTGACTAAATCGGTCATCTTAGAAGAGACATAATGGTCTAAATTTTGAGAATTTCTCATGGACATTCATTCTTCAGCTCAAAACGAAGACATTTGGGATCTAGCTTCTCCATGAAGCATGATGGTGACGCCATGGTTGTAAATGGCGTCACCCGGGGAACATTGACGTCACCCGAATACAACTCCAACTTCCTGGAGGTCGTCCGGTCAATTACTTAAGAAATTGAGGTGCACCGGCCTTCCCTCGATATCGCATTGGCCCCCTGCAATGCTCATTGCTCGTTTTGAAAGCCTATTCTTTAGCTAAATTAGGAGTGAGACCCTCCTATGCTAAATAACACAAAAGTGAACATTCTACTCTTACATCAAACTATGTAGATAGATACAACCAACTTGCGAACACCTTTTTATGTTTTATGGTGTTGGTTGAAGTGTTAACACACTGGTCACATGTTACACTATTATCTATTGCTTATACTTCTACGGGCTCACTACCCATTCTTTAAACAAGTTTATCAGGATATAAGTTGAAGTGTCCTGTACCCCATGTTCACACACAGTACGGTCTTACCGAGGCTACGACCAAGCAACTTTAGCTTGTCACTCGAACATTATTGATGCGCACCCATCTTTCTATTGCGTCATAGGACTATGCAATATTTGCATGTAGCTTTACTATTCATCTCCGACCCACCACCATTGAATATTGTTGTACTACAACTCATAACTATGTACCAGGATTGACACGAAATTGCAATCCTTAAGCTCAATCAAGATTGAAACAGATCTCCAATCTTTGAGCTCTGCTAGATGTTATTTCTAAGTGCTAAATCACAATGTCACTACGCACAATGATGGGTCATTTGAGATGAATATGTATTTAGGTTGGATATGAACCTCCACCTATAATCCGCATATGTAGAAACCTTGTCAGGAAATCTCATTCACCGCTAAATTACAGATTGTCATTTTGATGAGACAATATTCCCATTGTTAGGGGGAGATAAGAACACAAGTGTTCAAGTGAAACGACGTGTATTGTTGTGGTTTGTCCCCACTAAGTCTCATCGTGATCCCAAATGCTTAAAGTGTTAAAGTGATGAGATCACATGCTGCATATATGTCTACAAGGATTGATGTCCTATCAAGAGGACATGGCGCGACCAAAAGAAGTTCGTCTTGGCGCCATCACCATGGATGGTGATATAGTGACGCCATATAGTGGCAAAATTGGTGTCACAAGGCTGTGTGGCTCCCCAAAATGAGGGAGGCCCTTAGGTTCGATACTTTCTCGCACTAGAAAGAAAGCGAGCTTGGCACAACCTGATCCATTGATTAGTGATACTCAAATTCGTCTCATGAAGTCTGAATTGTGATTATCATTGCTGGACGCCTTAATGTCAAATCTAATCAATATAGAGAGGTTTCTACAAATATTACACATGAGAACGTGAGATAATAAGTCTACTATCGAACCACCCTTCGTTGATGGATATCAACTTAGTTGATTGGCCTAATGGAAAGATATGACCCAACATTAACAAAAAGATAGGTCCTTGGGCAGGTGATGCCGACACCGCAACCTAAACCCTATCAACTATACCTCTGTTAGATAATGTGGTGAGAACAAGAGCTTAGACTCACCTTATGGCGCAGGGTCTCTCACTAACACGCATTAGGATCGACTACGATGAGATATGCTCTCGTAATGGATGTCATTGAACTCCGCTACTTTGTCAGTTTGGTAGTTTCCGAATAACTGAACATGCAGCCTATGAATGTGGTCATAATAACATCTTTACGGGATCAGAGATATACATGAAAGTCTTAAACAAACTTCATTCACCCAAATCAAGTGGCTCCAGACTACTGGAGCGTGCATTTGCAAGAGGTTGAAATGTACACAAAATAACTACTTGATTTAGAAGGGATATAGTGAATTATGCTTTTGCGTGTTCATTCTGGATTTACATGGACTCTTGATGGATCAAGAGATGCCAATATTTATCAACATCCAAAGAAAAAGATCTTGGGAAGACACGATCTCGATAAGGCACTCGATGACTGTATTGATGATGATTTTCCATCAATCGGCTTAGGCGCTCTGTAACTAGTGAGGCCTACATATACTCTCATGATTAGTCAAAGTCTTTACTCTAAATAGAGATCCGTTCTTTTGTTTAAAGCAAGATGACAAATATGTGTTATGAGATGAAGTTCTCATCTAAGTACAATAAGACGCATCAATGTACTCAACATAATACAAAAGACTTGACATCTCATTCGCTATGAAAAATTATAAAGCTAAGTGTAGATATGCGCCCACGCAATGCCAATGTAATGACAGTAACTCTTTTTTCAATACTTAATGGTATAAAAGATTGAGGCTTATTCTATCCCTAAATAAGAAAGACACATCAAAAGTGAAATCAGAATCTGCTAAGTTTCGTAGGTCAACTTCCACGGGACCTATATGAAATCTCACTCATTAGAAAATGGTGAAATTGTTACCATTGGAAAGTTCTATGTGTCTAATTTCGAAGGACATCAACCATTTGATCATAGCTATCATATTGAGTGAGTTATGGCCGTTTTTGTAAAGTAGGACGAATCTGTCCGAGAATCTGATTTTGGCAAAACAGTCAACTTTGACTGGACTTTGTGAACAGCTCCTGACAAACCAGAATGTGTGTAATATACGGTTGGAAAGCTAAATGAGTCTAGTTTCTAAAACCATTTATGGTTCGTTCATATGTATTTCCTATAGGAAGTTACCGCTGTTCTAGTAACTGAAGGTCATGCTGCGCGGAAATCTGATTTCATGCACGAACTTATGTTTAGAGTTCACAAGTGGCCTTCTCCTCAACATCTAAGTTTAAAAGATCATGTTTGAGGACAATACGGCATGATCTGGATAATCATTGGCCAATGCCACATTTGAAGATATGTTAAAGAGCATTGACATGCTAAGTTATTGAAACTTCCGTGATTAGTAAAAATCAGGAAGAGCCCTATAATTGATGTAAAGATCAGGGGAATGTGCGAACTTCATGGGGGAGTCTAGCACATACATACATGTCACTATCAAATGTGAAGAGTGTGTTGTACTTTTTTTCTCCTACGATCAAGGTTCAGTTTTTCTCCCACATGGTTTTTATGACTTGATGAGGTTTTTGATGAGACAATAAATCAGCATCATCAACATATCAGAACGTGGCACAAGAGAGAGTGTTCTAAGGTATTTTGTATCTTTCTAGATATTCTTTATGTGTGTCTTGGCCTTATACCATTATGATATGTAGTTTGACTAGATTTATATATTTATTATTTTTACTATTGTTTAATTTTTTATATAAAAAATTTATATAAATAAATAAGATGATAATTTTTCTATTTGTTTGCCATCTCTCTCTCTGTCCTTAAGCTTTATTCCTCGTCAATAGATAAATATTTCATCCTCTTAAAATGTTCCCTCAGTCACACGTCCTATCACTTCTCTTTTCTTCTTCTTATTCTTCTCTCTCTGCCTCTCTGTGTTGCCTATGAGACACCACTCTTCTCTCTCTGACCCTACGAAAGCTCTTAGTACTTCGCCGGCGATTTTACTCCGACTAACCCCACCGCCGGTATTGCATCGCTAAATGCGACCTGATTTGTTCGCTTAGTTCAGCGGTTCAGCTCCCGCTACCACTACCGCTCTTTCCTTTTTTTGATTTCTCCGGCGATCTTCAAAACGCCACCGTTTTGTTTATTTGTGTGATTTGAGCTCCGATCATGATTTTCACTGGTTCGTGTTGGTAGTTTGTGTGATCGTGGTTGAATCTCCGCCGTACGATTGAGGCCGGCGATCGGCGGTAGAGATAAGGGAATTGAGCTTACGGAAGTGGAATCGGAGTCATGTTGGATCTTAATCTCAGCGCGGTAGGGTCGTCGGAACAAGACGACGTCGTCGTCGTAGGCTCGGCTCACGGCATGTTCCCGGATGGCTCCGGCAGCGCGACGCAAATGGACGAGTCCGGGACGTCGAACTCATCCGTCGTCAATGCCGACGCCTCCAGCACCAACGACGACTCGTGCTCCGCACGCGCCGCCGTGACGACGCTCAACTTCGATATTCTCAAGGTCGGCGGAGGAGATGAAGAAGAGGAGGACGACGTCGTTGTGACCAAGGAGCTGTTTCCGGTGAACAGCTGGCCGGGGACGGGGCAGCAGTACTCGCCGGCGTCATCATCGGCGAGGCAGAGCTTGATCGAGCTTGGGTTCAATCATGGTGGGCCGCCGGCGGAGGTGAGGCTGGTTCAGCAGAAACAACCACAACCGCCGCCGCCGCCGCCGCAGGTGAAGAAGAGCAGGAGAGGGCCCAGGTCTCGGAGTTCTCAGTATAGAGGGGTCACTTTCTATAGAAGAACTGGTAGATGGGAATCGCATATTTGGTTAGTCAAATTCTCATTCACTCCATTGGTTCAACTTCATAGTTTTGATTTTTCAAGCTTCAAGTAATTTTAATGCCAATTATTTAATTTTTTGGTGGGTGCAGGGATTGTGGCAAACAAGTATATTTGGGTATGGATGTTTTTGACCTTGTATATATGATTGACTTGTATTAGTGATAATCCAAACTATTTGGTAAGTTTTTTCTGTTTGGGAAAGTTTTTTTTGATGAAAAATATGGATTTTTGATATAGGTGGATTTGACACTGCTCATGCTGCTGCTAGGTAAAAGGCTTACTCACACATTTGCTTGAATTTCATTCTGTTTATCATTGTGGAAACCGTAAGTTTTACTCTTCTCGCTTTGAATTTGCTGAATTTAGAGCCTATGATAGAGCTGCTATTAAGTTCAGGGGAGTTGATGCTGATATCAATTACAATCTCAGTGATTATGAGGAGGATATGAAACAGGTTGGATGATTTGACAAGTCTCTTGATGAAACTAAAATTTGTGTAGTTTCAATTTCTGAGTGTAGTGAGGTTCTGATCTGTATCTAATACATGTGCAGATGAAGAATTTGACAAAGGAAGAATTCGTGCACATACTACGTCGGCAGAGCACTGGTTTCTCAAGAGGGAGCTCAAGATATAGAGGGGTTACACTGCACAAATGTGGTCGTTGGGAAGCTCGAATGGGGCAATTCCTTGGCAAAAAGTGAGGACACTATTATGGAATTTGATTGATTGATTTATTGTTTGGATGGGTCTAGGTATAATAAGGATATAAGGTGTTGACTTGAACTGTGAATCTATTATTGTAAATTCTCGATATTGTTGTTTTTCTCTTTAGAATGAGTCTGAGTGCCTATTTCAAAGAAAAAGAATTGTGGGCATGGTGGTTTATCGTGGGGGTAATGATGCTTGCATGCAGGTATATATATCTTGGGCTATTCGACAGTGAAGTAGAAGCTGCAAGGTCGTAATGATCATGAATTACACTACCTGACACTGAATTTATTACCTTAAATTCTCAACCTCATTGGGTTCCATCCAACACTTTTCTCCCTTTTGATTTTCTGCAATTAGGGCTTATGACAAGGCAGCTATCAAATGTAATGGAAAGGAAGCTGTCACCAACTTTGAGGCAAGTATTTATGAAGGGGAGATGATATCAGACGCCGGTAACGAAGGTATGATAGAAATGTGTACAAATATATTGCACATAGGCATCATTTTTTCAAACAAGTTGTTGACTTAGGTCAAGTTCTTTCTCCTGATAGATGTACTTGATTTTTTTTCAATGCAGATGGCAACCACAATCTTGATCTGAATTTGGGAATATCTCCCCCTTCATTTGGTAGTCGTCAAAAGCAAGGCGAGGGGCAGCTTCAGTTCCATTCTGGCCCTTGTGAGGGGCAAAATGGAAAGAATACGAGGGTAACTTGATTTTTCTTTAATACATCTATCACATCTGTTAGATTTCATTAGGTTATTCAAAGGGCGTCCCTGTTCAAGGGTCTCATTGTTTTTTATTTTTTGTGTGTCTTATTTGGCCGGAAAATACTCTGGTTTGAAATGGTTTCAAACACTAATATAACCCGCATTCATTACTTTCACAACTCTGAAATGGAATCTATAAAAGAATACTGAAAGAGGGCTTGTGGTGGAGTTCAGCTATCATAATGCTAGACATCATTTTTTTGGTTTCTGGTTGGTTTAGATCCTGTCTCTTTCTCCCTTCTTGGTCATAATTGATTGTCTTGTAACCATGTTTTTCTGCTACAAATAAACAGTACACTAACTTTGCAGATGGAGCCCAATGCAAATGCAACAATGAATCCTCCACCTTTCAACGGCGTAATTATGACATCAGAGCACCCTTCTTTATGGAATGGTGTATATCCTAATTTCTTTCTGAATCAGGTAACATATAAGTTTTATTTTGAATGACAACTTTTTGGCATGGCCTAGATGCTGGACTTTTCTAAAACAACCTCCCATATTGATATCACTCATATCAGTAGGTTAACGTAATGGAGAATTAGCTGGCCATAGAACAGAACTTCATTACTAATGTAACTTTAGTGAAATAATAAGTTGAGACTTTCTATTCTGTGTTATACACCTTCATTATGAGTAGTGGGATTAAGAAAATAACAAGACAGACCGGTCTTTCTTGTGTTGGGATGACTTTATAAGCTGAATTGGAACTGCCCCTGCTGGTAGGGTGAAGTTCATTTATAATTGTATCAAGGCCTGAAGAGTAATTTGTATTCCCCACACTACTAAGATATATTCAGTAAAATTTGGCAAAAGTTAAAGTATAACCTTCCGAATACTGTTCAAGTGTTTATTTATTTCTCTTTGGTATATTCTGAATACTGACTCACTCTTGAACCATTTTAACAGGAAAGGGCAACAGAGAAGAGAATTGCATTAGGATCTCAAGGACTTCCCAATTGGGCTTGGCAAATGCATGGCCAAGTCAGTGCCTCCCCAATGCCACTGTTCTCTACCGCAGCATCATCAGGATTCTCATTTACAGCTACCACTCCGTCCGCTGCTGTCCTCCCCTTAATCCCCTCGAACCCAGCCGCCCTCAATCTCTGTTTTACATCTTCAGCCACTGCCGCTCACCTTACCCCTCAATAAAACGACTACCACATAGAAGCCATGGTAGCCGATTGCGTCCATATAATTAAAGGGCATCCAGAACAAACCGGCCTTCAGTCTTTTAGATTCTTTGTATGATTCAAACAGAGATTGATACATACACCACAACTGGACTCTGACTCTGTTTATCACAACCACACTCTGTTGAACTCTTTGTATTTGATCTTTGAAATATGTTATAGCTGACCTGAGCTCTCATGTAAAGTTTCAAGTTCTTATGGTGGCGCTCATATTCTAAGACTTACAGATTTGGATGTTTGTTTGTTTTAGCCGTAGAATATTTTCCAGCACATGGGACAGAAGTGTTTGTAACTTTGTACTTGTTGCAAGTTTAGACCCCACAATTGAAAAGCCTGGGCCATGTAGAGGAATAATTCTAGTTGCTAAGATACTCTGCTCAAAAACAAAACGGTGTACAAGTACGCTGCTACATAATGCAATGGGACAATTTTTAGTGATGGGTGCTGTAGATATTGCTGCCTGCCTTAGTAGTGGAAGTCTGGAAGAGGAACAAAGCTTGGAAAAAGTAGGTCGTTTCCTAGTTGCTTTTCATTGGAAAGCAATTTTCTAAGTTCAAAGGAAGTTCAAAACCAAATCTTTGTAGGAAAGATTGACATGAAAACTCAGGTTACTTGACTCCTTTCTAACAAGAGGATTTCCTTTCTAAAGGCCACCCACAATCAGGGTCAAGTTCCCATCAAAAGGATATAATTTATTTCTTTCCATATATATACGTGTGTGTATATTAAGAGTAGAAAAATATTAACTGAATTTTGTGTGTGTATGTTTTTGTGTGTTATTTGTATACGTATATATGTTTATAAATACAATTGTAATTTTCAATAACTAATAATCACTGTGTAGAATTTATGATCTTACATTTAGGGTCGAATGGTCGATCATGTGATTACATAGGTTTGAAGCGAACAATTAAAATGTGGACCACATTCTTGTTTTACATTTGTCATTCTTCTATCTCCTCCTCCAGAATTCGAAAATCTCGACTCCACTCCCCACTTCCTATTTGTCCCGGCCTTACACTTATGTTGGCATTCAAATTCAAAAAATATGAGATCCTTCTGGCAGAATTCTCTACGAAAGTCAAATATGTTAATCTCTCGGCGGCAGTTTGAGCAAAGGCCAAGTCCTGAACACTACGTATCTGGAGTTCAGTTCTCTCCCACGGCTGTGATCCTTCAAGGAAATAGAAAAACCGACCCTTCTCTGACATGTCTGGGAGGTCGAGCATCAGCACCATGAACTTGCTGACAAATTCTCTAATGTTGTTGGTGTGCTTCAGCTCTCTTAACTGCCTTCTTGCAATGTAATCAATATTCTCCGGGAAGAACTACGTCTTCAATTCCTTCTTAAGATCTTCCCATGTAGCAATAGTACAAACATTTCTCTAGATGTCAATCATGTCATTATATTTTGTTCTCCATCACATTTTCCCGACAACAACATTGTCTTCATGGTCACTTTCGATTCTCTTGAGTATGGCTTCACAGCTCGGAAGTACTTCTCCATATCAAATAAGAAATTCTCAAGCTCCTTGGCGGCTTGCGCCCCTCCATAAGCTTGAGGTTCCAGTTTCTTCACCTTACACTACAGGAAATCACATCCTAGCAGACGGAATCAACTCGTCGTCTAAGACAAACAATTCGGCGCCTATAATCTTGGCAGACGAATTATCTATCGACTAAATTTCGTCGCCTAAGTGTGGTGAGGTAGACACTTAGGTGATAGAAATAACATTAGTCGTCGACTAAGAGGGATCCTACCCGATGGACATTTTCCTGCCTTGTCGACAAACAGGTTTGTTGATAAGAACCTCTATCAACGGAACGTTTGTGTCGGTAGGATTCTTAACCAACGAATTTGAAATTATTCTTAGCTGACGAAATTGTCGTCGGTATGTATGTGTACCGACGAATATTGCATTGTCCTTAAGCGACGGAATGGTCGTCGACAGAGTTTTAAACCTACTAATTCATAACAGTTCTTAGTCGACGATCCATCTTTGTATTCATCGGATAGGTGGTTTATCTTAGGTGATGAATGTTACTATTTCTGTCGCCTAAGAGATTTTATTTAGGGTAAAAAAACTGTTTTTTTTACCTTATTCACTGTTTCCAAAATATACAAATCAGTAACAATAATGAAACACATACAGATACAGCAGACATGGAGCACTAGATTTGGAAAACATATTAAAATATTGATCATGATAACAAGATAGACAAATATTGTTCATATACACAAATTAACTTGCATGTCTATTAATCATGCATGTTTAGCGCTAAATAATGAACTAGCTAGAAAATTATTCATACAATCTAGCTAAACTATGAATGAAGTACTACAAAATCAAAAGTGCCAATTGTTGTTCTCGTCGAATCCGATGTTGCCACCTCTATCATCATTGTTTTGTAGGGAAACTTGTGGAGGAGGACAAAAATTGTGGAGGAGGAGGAGGTGGCATATCTAGGTGCTCATATATGACTGCAACTTGGGACTGCACAACACTATACATAGACTCGGCACGCTGCTGGACCTCTTGGATTTGTTGCTGGGCACACTCCTCTGATTCCTTTAGTTTCTGCTTATAGCACTCCTGCACCTCTTAGAGTTGCTGCTCATCAACTCTACGAGGACGACTATGTGAAGTCGAACCATTTGAAGAATGACTCAAGTCTCGCACGCCTACTCGTTCCATCCCTCTAATCTCCTTTCCTTTACGGGTTTTGAGCACCGTACCCAACACCTCAATTTGTTGTGACCGAACACTTTCCATAATCTGCTCATCCGTCGTGTCACAGTGTTGTTCCTTAAATGCATCATTTCGTTTATTGACCTCATCAACCATGTCAGTCTACATTTAAAATATATCAATTAATAAACAAAACAGCTTAACATTTCCATAATAAACTTGATATTTTGCATAATAAACAAGGAAGCTTCACTTATTAGGTACACTTGATCAAACGATACATGGAAGCTTAATAAACTTGACATTTATTAATAGACCTGATCAACCATGCACTTATGTACACCTGATTAAACTTCCAATGCATCATAAATAGGGAAGCTTCCATTAGAGGGCAACTTCAAAGAACAATACTTTTATCTCTTATTAGCCATTACTTTGCTTATTAGGCCACGTACTATAACACCCCAAATTACACCTCTTCAGTTTTAGGGACGTCATAGTGCCGCGAATCTCAAAAGAATAAAAACAAGGCAGTTAATGTAAGAAAACATTTAAGAAAAACACAACAGAAGCGTAAAAACATTTTGAGGTGTAAAGCTTAATTTTTCTCAAAGTACTTTAATTCACCAAAAACCTAATACAAAGAATGATTATGAAATCATGAACTCAAAGGAACACAAATTATCAATTAGAGTATCATAAAGCAAACTCATAATAAGATTGGGCTTTTCCCTTCACCAAAATTTAATTTATGAAATGACCAATAATAAATAAACTTAAAGAAATAAAATTACAAAGCATAACAGAACAAGACCAACAAGATAAAATTTGGTACATTAAACTCAAATATAAAAATAAAAGGGACAACATAGAAACCAAGTTACCAATCATAAATATGCACTGTCACGCCCCGACTCTTAATTTTTACCTTAGTTACTAGTATAATGGTAATAAGAGTTTACCTTCTTCGTCATTAAGAGTATAATTTAATCGATCCCCAAAGAGATTGTAGGGGACGATTATTTCGTAGGATTTATTCGAAGGAATAAATTGTGACAACGGTCAAAAATGGTAATTTTTACTAGTAAAAGTTAATTTTTATTGGGATATTATTATTGGGGTGTTGAATTTTGTAATGGGTATATGGTGGTGGACCAGTTTGGTCCAAGCCCAAAACCCATTTCTCTCTCTCTCTCTCTCTCCTCCAGCTCGAGCTCTCACTCTCTCACCCCGAGTTCTCTGCCCGGAAGATTTTTCCGAGCCCGACCACCGCCGTTCGGCCTCCGTTCGCCGCCTCATCGGTCCCAAACGGTCGGCCTCCGACCCAGCTTCCATTCTAGACCGGTGAGGAGTTCCCTAGCGCCGTCGATCAAGAGGAAAGCTCGCCGGAAGTCCCGGATTTCCAAGTGTTCCCGTCGCCGGAACTCCCTCCTGCGGCCGCCATATCCGGAGCTGCTAGGCTCAAAAGGATGCCCTCCTCCCTTGCAGCAATCCCTCCAAAGGGCTCCCTCCATCTCGAGCTAGGTAAGAAGAATCCAGTAATGGAAATTCTAGGGCTTTTTATGTGTTTTTGTTCAATTGGCATAGTTAGGCTTGGAATTTGTGTTTGTGATAGTTAAGAAAGTTGTAGAGGAGGTTGAGAGGAAGGTGCTATCAAATTTTGGTGGGCATTGGAGGTCGCCAGAGCTGGCCGCCGGCCGCCGCTGAAAAAATGTTTTTAGTAGGGAATTTTATGAGGAGTTTAATGGAATGAGTTTTAGAATTTTTGGAGGAGTTTTGGATAGGTTTGGGAATTTTTAAAGTTTGGTATTTTTGGCGGATTAATAAGTTAGAATTCGGCCATTAGATTATTTATGGTGGAAGGTGATTTTCAGGATGTCGGTTAAAATCATGGAGTTTTTTTTGTTGGTAGTGAAATTAAGATTTAGGGCTATAGGCATGGTTGAGCGCGCGAAGCTCATATTTAATTACGCCTATTTTCAATAAGCGTCCGTGTTTTATTTAAGGATTTATTTATGTTTTTGGAACAGGACTCGAGGAGGCTCGAGCTGAAGAGACCTCCGACCGACATCTGGCTTAAGCCTAATTTGTGAGTGGACATTTGTTTTAAATAATGTGCTTGAAATGTGTTATTGTTGAGTATTTTCTTTTGTTGGAAATTAACCGAAATTGAGAATTTCGGTGATTATACTCATATATAGAAGATTATGAGAATAATATGTATATAAATAAATGCTAGCTAGCTATAAGTGATTTTCCCCCATAATAAGGTACAATTCCATTATAAGGTGACATGAGCGTTATACGCCAGCGTCGTAGCCTTGTACGCCTTTTTATTCTTCGTATTCATTCATAGAATTCGTACAAGGAATTAACACGTATATATATCCACTAGTGCGATTCCCCCATAATGAGGAAAAATATCATTATGGGGTGACGTGAGCGTTAGACGCCAGCGTCGTAGCCTTGTATGACTATCTATTTTTCAAGCTTATTCATAGATATTGTACAAGGAATAGACGAGTGTAATTACTTACTAATATATATAATATCCTAGCCTGAGAGATCATTTCTTAAAGTTTGGGAGTCTGGCGAGGCTAGACACCAGTTCATAATTCTCGAGTTAAGCTTTTAAGCTGTTGCTGGTAAAACATTTTCTTTGAAAGTATTTTGGGAAAATATTTATTTGTTGTCAAAATTGCTTTTGCCACTCACTTTGACGTAATTGAATATTTTCCCCTGGGCTCTTCATTTTTAAAATACCCAGTTTGCATCGTTCGAGTGAGGTCTGGAAGGAGACGTTGAGGCATAGTCACCCATCTTTCCGCTACATTTTGCCAGTAGGTTACCTGTTTAATCTACTAGGAGATTGTTAGCTTTCGTTGTTTTTATTTTATTTATTTTTTAGTAGCTCATAATACTGTTGGGATTTTGTATAACTTTTCTGGATATTTATGGGTTATAGCAGAAGATGTTAATTTTGGTTATAAAGGTAGTTTTTTAATTTTCCGGGTTAGGGTTGTCCATTTTCGAGAGAGGTTTGCTGAGTTATTTGGTAAATTTTCCTTAGATGTGGTCCCCGCATGACTCACCTCGGGTTTCAGGATGAAATTCGGGGCGGGTCTAGACATGCACACCCAACTCCTCGCCACTTTCTAGTCCTAGTGCACAGTACCTGCATCCACAAACTGTTGTAGGGGTGAGCTTTCGTTCTCTCTACTTAAGGAACTCTTGAAAACAGATACAGAAATAGTTTCAAAGGGCGCAGTATAAAAACAAGATTGAATCCAAATATTTAATGAACGACAAACTTTCAAAAACATTTGTATGATCAAATAAATGCGGTGCCATAAAAATGTACCTGATGGCCGGTCCTTTTTAGACCCACTACCCAACTTACCTCACTATATATGTGTACAATAGGTAAGTGTAGCGAGAGTGTCCACAAACGCCCTATCGCCTAGACGCAGCGCTACTCCCGAGGTTTAAGGGATCGAACCCAAGGTAGTCGCTATGCTCCTCTCACTCTCAAGCCATCAATATCTCATAACATCGGTTACCATATTTTTATCGGATAACCGGATCATGCAATATCATATATATATAAACATTTTATAAAATAAAAACTACTAATCAAGGGAGTTCCGGGTCCCCTATCTGGAATCCAAGGCTTTTCTCACGAACTCCGAGAATCACGAGCATTCTACTCCTCGGGTAACTGGAGTCCCTAACATCCGACATATAATTGTCAATAACTCATCAAACACATATATTATAAAGTCATCAAGGCTAAATAAATATCTGACCAATTTTACCCCGTATTTGACCAATCAATGTCAATAATCATTTTTACCAACTTCACATCTAAAACCCATTTCCAAGCTTTACGTTCATATCAACACACAATCTGTAACACCAATCCAAAACTCATTTGGTGGACTAATCTTAATACACAGACAAACAAGCACAATTAAAATCACATGCAACAATCTTAATACTCAAACAAACAAGCATAGTTAAAAGCCAAGTACATGTTCTCATTCTCTCTTCTGTGTGGTATGTTGCATGACTGGGAGAAGGGAACAAAAAGGAGCTTCTCTATCTACGTTCGGCCAGAGTCAAATACAATAACATAAGCTAATTACTAATGGATAACTGTCCAATGCCTACTAAAACAGGTTAATAATATTGTGTAAATGGTCATTTCCCCTTTTTTGTAATATGAGTTAGTACAAGCAAAATGCAGTAGTTTTAAGATACACGAATTCCAGTTAAATGCTAATGCACTGATCAAACAGTTATATAACAATGAGTAAAGAAAACATAAGCAAACACAACAAAGTTCATAGTGAAAATGGGGCATATGAGAGATCAAATACAGACCTCAGTATTGGGGATTTAGGGTTGATGTTGTTGCAAAAATGGAGGCGGTGAGAAGGTGGGAGCAGCAAGATCAGAGTGGCGGGTGGATGCGGTGGCGATGAGTGAAGGAGGTGGGTGGATGCACGCAATTCAATCGGTTGCCGATGCGTGGATGGGGTCTCCGATGGGTGGAAACGGTGGGTTGAGGCGGTGGCGCAGCTCTGGTGGGATTTGAGAATTTAAGGATTGTGGGTGTGAAATGTAGTGAAACAATTGTTAGTATCGATTTTATCTTAGCCGACGAATAAGTTATGTCGTCTAAGACACTTATTCGTCGACTAAGTAATATAAAATTTCCGGAAAAAAAAAGGCACAAAATTCACCCGCCTAATATTTCAGGATCCTAGACGACAGAAAAGATCACTTTCTGTCACCTTGGTTCGATCAAGCCGACGACTTATTCAATTTCCGTCGCCTAAGTAACATAAAATTTCCGCAAAAAAAAAAAGACGCAAAATTCACCCGCCTAATATTTCGAGATCTTATGCAATGGAAAGTTCACTTTGCATCGCCTTATTTGCGTTGCCTTAGAAGTACTAAGGCGACGAATTTTTCAAGTTCCATCGACTAAGTATATTCTAAAATTTTTGGACATTTTATTATATTTACATCCGAGCATGTTCGTGTAACTTTTCAAACTAAACCCAACTGTAACTCCACGTAAGTATTCGTACTTAAAAAAACATACACTACCAGAAAATAGGTCTTGGGCGACGAAAAAAAATCGTCGCCCTCCACCAAGAAGTCGTCGCCAGAACTGCGTCGGTCAAGAACTTGGGCGACGAAAATTCATTACGTCGTCGCCTAAGAGTAATTCTTAGGCGACGAAACTAATTTCGTCCCCTAAAATATACTTCTCGTCGCCCAAAAATATTCGTCGCCCAAAAATATTCGTCGCCCAAGATTTAACACCTTGGCCGACGAAAATTTTTTTCGTCGCTTAAGATCTTATAACCTTAGGCGACGAAAATAAATATTTCGTCGCCTAAGATCACTACATCTTAGGCGACGATATTTTTTTTTCGTCGGCCAAGGTGTTAAATCTTGGGCGACGATTTAGAAATTTCGTCGCCTAAGATATATTTAAATTTTTTTTTAAAATAATTAAATAATTTTTTTAAATATATAAATAATGTTTTTTTAATTTTTGCTGGAATTTTTTTTTTTGACATTTCTTTAAATTTTTCTAATACTAAAATTTAATTAAAAATAACACAAATTTATAAATTTATAAATAATTTATTACAAAAATTCTGCCTATGGATCGAGAAACCCGAAATCTAACTCATCATTCCCGTTCGGAGGGTCCTGAGGCGGCGGCTGGTCAGGCTGAGGAGGCTGCTGCTGAGGCTGGGGCCACTGAGGGTGGGGCCACTGAGGTAATGGTATAGGCGTAGGCAT
This sequence comes from Fragaria x ananassa, assembly GCA_034370585.1. Classification (NCBI taxonomy): domain Eukaryota; kingdom Viridiplantae; phylum Streptophyta; class Magnoliopsida; order Rosales; family Rosaceae; genus Fragaria; species Fragaria x ananassa. Next base: position 22,883,757 of record CP139764.1, read on the forward strand.
GGGCGGAAACGGCTGTCCGGCCGCAAGTGCAGCCATGCAGGCAGTCATCCACTGTCCCATAGCCGCCTGGTTGGCATTGGGGACTTCATTGACCCGCTCCATATGCGCAGTCGTGGAAGCCGCATATGATTCTGTAGCTCTTTGGGCTTCCAGCTCAGACTCCCTCGCTCTTTGGGCTTCCAGCTCAGACTGTAGACTTGCGAACTGATCCTGTAGCCGAGTGGTCTGGCTGTTGCTGCTTGAGGCTCCGGCGGCTCCCTTGCGCTGAAATCCTGGCGTCGTCTTCAGGATCCCCTTTCCAGCGTCTCCCATACCCCGGTAGTAGTAGGTGTTGGAACGCTGCGCGAAGGCAGTGGCCATAATCCGCGCCCCAACGGTAGGATCTGAAGTGTCGATCCTGGACATGGCCTCTGACATGTCATCCTCTGCCGTGCCCGGCCATGCGTCGTTCACCATGCCTCTGATGACCTCTTGCTCCGCCTCCCTCACCCTCGCCTAATTGGATATATTATAAAAATATATTAATATACATTTAATAAAATGTAATTAAAATTAAAAATTAGAAAATATAAGGAACTTACAAGATCCTCCTCAAAATGAGGATATGCCCTCTGAAAGGTCCCCACATAGGGGTTCTCCTCTGGCCGCTCTCGCCGCACGTCGTCCATGATGGCCGAAAACGGCCTCGAACCGGCACGATGGTTGGTTGTGTTCTGTTGCCGGTTCTCAGCGTTCACCCGGGCGAGGTGCTTCAAAAAAAAATTATCGTTAGTAAATATTTAAAAACATACAATTATAATTAATTCACTAATTAAATAATCAAATTTGTTTACGAATTACCTGTTTGTGAGGGTCGTTGAACTGCGTGACAAGAAGCCACCGCCACTCGTACTCCCGATACTCGAACTCCTTCGGGGTACCCGAACGGTCGCTCCCGTACTTCTTCCAGTGTTCCCGGAGGTCGTGCTTCCACTCCTTGAACCTACATATACAAAAAAAATATTAAATATATTATCAAAAAATTAAAATTTAATAAATTATTAAATAGAGGTACCTCTCCCTATGGGCCTTGTCCGCCCAGTCACGTCCCTCCTCGGGAACCACAAACCATTGCTGCATTACCACTTGTTAGTATTTTTTTCGATAATTAAATAATTTATTAGTTAAAAAAATAGTAATTGATCGAGTAAACTCACCGACATCGACTGATGGAGCATCTCCTTCACTCCATCAGGAACCTGGCTCCAGACTCCCCACAACATAGGGAGTCTGGAGCGGATGGTGCCTCCCGCGGCGCGCGTGTACCGGTTTCCCAACGCGGCGTCCACCGGTTTCCCGTTGGAAAACGGGATGGCGATCCGTCCAGCGGACTCGACCGCCCTATCGAGTCCCTTGTTGCTGACGGTGCCTCTCCTGTTCCGCCTTCTCGTTCCGGCGGCTGTGACATTGTGAATCAAATTTAATATTAATAATACATTTTTACAAAAAAATATTTTAAAATCGATAAAAAAGTAATAATAAATTACCTGAGGATGAGGCTGAGCCGACGGATTCGTCTCCGTCCGCCTGCTCAGAGACCCTCACGGGATGAAGAGGCGTGGGAAACTCCCGGTAGATATAGGCCTCGTGCGGTGCCACATGCGGGAGCTGCTCCCGAATCGGTCGACCCTCCTCATCGACTCGAGGTATCGCCGGTATCGTCGGAGGAAGGAAGAGGTCGGACGGCACCATAGGGACCCCGGATGACCCGCCATCACCGTCGGTCGGGGACGACTGTGTGGGGGCGTCGCTGCGGGATCACGACCGGCGAAGTATGGGTGGATGACGAGGAGCCGTCGCTGCGGGACCCGACTGCCCAGCAGAACCCGAGCCGCTCGCGTCACCCCTAAGCGCCTCACGTCGGGCCGTCAACTGCCACGGAAACCCGATCGACGGTGATTCCGACGGGTTGTTTGAGGTACCGTCCGAGCCGTTTTGGCTCCTCGCACCCGAACGTTGTCCAGAAGTTCTCCTCATGGCCATCCTGTTTAAAATAACCATAAATTTATTAAAAATATTTTACCGTCTTATAATTAAGTTCACAAAAAATAACCATAAACTTCGAAAAATTTATCAACAATAATAGCACAAATAAAATTTAATAATTATTATAGGATTTATTATTTTTTTTATTCACATAACAAATTATTTACATTAATTCGCAATTATTACATCACAAAAATTAATTTACGAATATTTACATCCTTACTCAAAAATAATCCATTATTTTTTACAAAATTTCCACAATATATTTACAATTATAATTTATATTATTTAATTATTTAATCAAAAATTATTTAATCATTTACAATATATTTACAAATTATTTAATCATTTACAATCCTAAACCCTAAACCGTAAACCCCAATATTTTACAATTATCATTTACATCACAATTTACCATAATTTACATCACAATTTACAATTATCACAACAACAACCATTTACAATTATCACAACAACAACAACAATTTACAATTATCACAACAACAACAACAACAATTTACAATTTACAATTATCACAACAACAACAACAACAATTTACAATTATCACAACAATTAAAACCAATTTAGGGTTTTAGGGTTATACCTTAAATTGTGGGTCGGCGTCGGGGTCGGGGTTCCGAATTGGGGTCGGGGTCGGGGTCGGAGAGAGGGAGAGAGAGAGGGCAGAGAGAGGATTTTCGGAGAGAGAGAGAGAGAGAGAGAGAGAGAGAGGGCTTGGCGGCTGAAGAAATGGTTAGGGTTCCGAATTTTTGCCTTTTATACTGGCGTTCTTGGGCGACGATTCTGTAAAAATCGTCGGCCAAGAGCATCTTGGCCGACGATTTTTGAAGTCGTCGCCCTGTTTTTTTTAAATCGTCGGCCAAGATAGTCTACTTGGGCGACGAGATTCTTCACTATAAATCTCGTCGCCCAAGATGAAGAAAATCGTCGGCCAAGAGTTCTATCATAAAATTCAGACTATTCGATCCTCCAAATCACGTAATCTGGCCGGACCTTCAACTGAGAATAGTTTCCAATCGACGAGACTCTTACGGGGCTATAAAAATTTGGTAAAAAATAAATAACCGGGATAGGGCTACCACTAGGTAGAAATAAGAGAAAAATTCGTTAACCGAAACAACCGGCACCGAAATTTTACCGGAATATCTTTATTTTTCACGGGTTGACGTATTTCACCGTTCCGGTCATATCTTATTTCACGACTTTTTTGCGTTTGAGGCATCTACGTATACGTTGTCTTCAAAACGAAACTTAAACTCAACACTTATATAAAAAAGTTATACAACATTAGTACATATAACGTGAGTTTGGTGATCGGAGAAGAGGAACTGAAACCGACCGTCATATATGACCAGCATAACGAATTACGTAGGTGGAAAAAAATTCAGCTCCATCTGACAAAGATAAGGGCTCGATCCGTCCGGTCAATCGGCGCGGTCAAACCCCTAAACGGACGGAAACGGCTATTCGACCCTCCAAATCACGTAATCTGGCCAGACCTTCAACTGAGAATAGTTTCCAATCGACGAGACTCTTACGGGGCTATAAAAATTTGGTAAAAAATAAATACCCGGGATATTTATTTTAATTATTCAAATGAAATTTAAATGTGTTTTATTTTATTTTAATTATTCGGATTACTCTTGGCCGACGAAATTAGGGTAATTCGTCGGCCAAGATAATACTTGGGCGACGATATTTGTTAAAATCGTCGCCCAAGAGTAAAAATAAAAAATCTTGTACAATGAAATTTAAATGTGTTTTATCTTATTTTAATTATTCGGATTACTCTTGGCCGACGAAATTAGGCTAATTCGTCGGCCAAGAGTAATACTTGGGCGACGATATTTGTTAAAATCGTCGCCCAAGAGTAAAAATAAAAAATCCTGTACAATGAAATTTAAATGTGCTTTATTTATTTTAGTACAAACATATTGTTTTAGTATACAAACAATTACAAAGCTAAGGCTCAATTATAACTAAACTAAGGCTCGTAATCTGAGTCATCCGATGAGTCTTCTTCGGTATCGGAATTAATATCTGGTAATCTATGCCTTAATTCGTCGTCAGAGTCGTCGTCTGTTTCTTCATTTGGATCAACATCAATAAAGGTTGAATCTTCGTCACGAATTCTGAGCACTCGACCATGTTTAACATTATTTTCACGAACAGTAGCTACATCATGAATACCTACTGCGTTCGGCTCCTGATACGCATCAGCCTCTGGCCCTGGAATGGTCACTCCAAGTGTAGCCGCCCGGTAAATGTTTCGAGGATGCACAATGTTCGCTATTTTCCACGCGTCACCCCTGGCAAGGTCATCAAGATAAAACACTTGTTTTACCGATGTCGCAAAAACAAACGGGTCATCTTCGTAGGCGCTTGTAGCAGTGTTGACCAATAAATTGCCGTACTGATCCATCTTCATGCTCTGTGCGCCTGTATCAAACCATCTACACTTGAACAGATGCACTTTCATGCCTTCCGCATAAACCAGTTCGACCACTGAATGGAGAACACCGTAATAGTCAAGGCCATGACCTTTCGCCATCACCCCAGAATTCTGTGTTCTTCGTCTGCTGTCTCTCTCTTCAGATACAAATTTGACGCCATTCACTGTGCAAGTGGGATAAACTCTAGCTCGTTGCGGTTGCATCGCAAAAAGTAATAGTTCGTGCGACCAGTTTGGATTATCATCAGATTTAATCATGTCCATCTGTAACGGATATTGAACTGTAAATATCCGAAAATATATGCAATAGAAAATAATTAGATATATATATATATAACAGGGAAGATTAAATTACGTACCCAGGTGCGAAAATAATTTACGAACGTCATGTTGTGGTACTCGAGATCACCATCAACTTCCGAAAAATTTAGGTGCAACTCTTTCCAATATTTAACTTCTTCACAATTGATTAGTACCCACCAGTGCGCTATGGCTATCTCTTCATCCGACAATGCATACTCGGCGGACAGTCGTGCTCCACCAACTTCGATATCACTGGAAACTATAGAGAGATTGAACCGCGGCGCATGTTCCTCCATGGCTTGCGGAGCTCCCAACGACGCTCCTAAATACAACTTCATGTAGGTGACGCATTCATGCGCAATATATGCTTCAGCTATACATCCTTCAGGCGCGGATTTATTAGTGACATAATCTTTGTACTCACCAAGTTGCCTGTAAATATAAGATTGCAAACTATACGTTATGGTTATTGAACATGTACGTACATATATGTATTCTGGAGATGTAAGTGAATAAAACATACCTTTCCATGGGATACATCCAAGTGAAGTGTACTGGACTGGTAAGCAACAATTGCTGGGGAAGATGGATCATCAGGTGAGGCATGATATCGAAAAAATTTGGCGGAAAGATCCTCTCGAATTTACACATGATGTATATGATGTCTGCCTGCATTTCCCGGAGATCGGATTTTCTCACTTCCCTTGTGCATAACTTCATGAAGAATCTTGACAGCGCTACTAACGGCTCCACAACCTGGCCAACCACACATCACAAATTTAATATAAAATCCAACAACGACAGGTTAACCGTAATTTTAACCACAAATTTACCTGACGGTGAAGGAACGGTCGAATGAAAACAGGGAAGAGACGTTGTAGCAGAATATGACAGTCATGACTCTTCAAGCCGTATATCTTATTCTCCCGCAAGTTCACACACCGGGCTATATTTCCTGCAACGCCTGAGGGATACGTCACACAACTCATCCACTTGAAGATCTGGGTCTTCTGATCAGGCTTCACGGTGTAGGGAGCCCAAGGCATCTTTTTCTTCCCCTCTTTCAGCCAAAGATGTTTTCTGATTCCCATTTTCTTAGGATCAACGCGTGCCTTAGGACCGTCTTTCGTCTTCCCCTCCAAGTTGAGCACTGTACCTACCACACTGTCGCAGACATTCTTCTCTATGTGCATCACATCTAGGTAGTGCCTGATCAACAGCGTACTCCAGTACGGGAGTTCCCAAAATATGCTCTTATGTGTCCAGAATTTGTACCTGTCTGGTCTTTCAGGTATTCTGGCCACAATATCGGGATGATTGCTGAGCTGCCCAAAATCATACTCATCCAGCACTGCTAAAATCTCTTCCCCCGACCATCTATGCGGTTCCACACCTCTCTCTTCGGTCTCATCAAATGCCCCGGTATCTATCCGCCAGGGGTGATCATGTGGTAGGTAAGCACGGTGACCCATCCGGACTATCTTGTTGCAATGATTGCTGCACCCCTGGGAGCTAAGGCACTCAGGACAAGCCTTGTATCCCCTAACAACGTTGCCGGACAACATCCCACGTGCAGGAAAATCACTGATGGTACCAACAATCATGGCATGCATCTGGAACATCTCCTTTTTGTGGGAGTCATAAGTGGGATGACCAACCTCCCAAAGCAATTTACACTCTTCAATCAGCGGTCTCATATACACATCGAGACACTTCCCTGGATAACAACAACAACAACAACAACAACCACAACAAATTCAGATAACGACTATATATGACCAACAATATAGAACAAAAACAATAAATGGAGAAAAAATTGAACCAACAGCAATATATACAATATGAAGGGAAAGTAGATACCTGGATAACCGGGCCCCGGAATCAACAAGGTCAACATGTTGTATTCCTTCTTCATGCACATCCATGGAGGAAGGTTGTAAGGCACCAAAATGACCGGCCATATACTGTACGAAAGACTCATGGTCCCAAAAGGGTTGAACCCGTCGGATGAGAGCCCGAGCCTCACATTCCTCACCTCTGAAGCAAAATGAGGAAACTCCCTGTCTATATGCTTCCACGCCTCCCCATCAGCAGGGTGTACCATGAGGTCTTCGTCATGCACCTCCCTCACAACGTGCCATCTCATAGCTTCGGCCGTCTTTGAAGACATGTACAACCGCTCCAGCCTATCCCTCAACGGGAAATAGCGAAGTACCTTAACAGGTTTCCTGTTGCCTGCGGGAGTCCGCTTATACCTGTCGGTCCCACATACCGGACAACGATGAAGGCCTTCAAGGTCATTACCGTCTGCATCTTTACCCCAGAATAGAACGCAGTCATATCTGCATGCATGGATCTTGATGTAGGAAAGCCCGAGATCTCTCAAGATACAACGGACCTTATGATGCGTGGTGGGATGACGATGACCGTCGGGCAGGAGCGAAACAGCGTACTGTAGATACCTATCAACAGCCGTCACGGTCGATTTTGTGTCAACCTTGATATGCATCACCTCCATCACACACTGAAGAACGGTCTTCTCATGAACTGGGCACAGAGGGGTCTGTTGGAAAGCAATAAGTCTGTTGTACTTGGCTATACCGGCAGTGTTGACACCTCTAGGGACGGCCTGCATCGGCGCCTGCGGAATGTGCTGTCGTTCAGGGCATACACCGCTGTCATGAGGAAACATGTCGTTGATGAAGGCCGTTGTGGGATCGTTGGATGTACTGCCCGTCTCATAAAACTGTCCATGATCATGCGGGCGTGATGAGGTTTCACCGTGATATATCCAACATGTGTAACGTTCCCAGAATCCGTTACTCTTCAGGTGGTCCCATACTGTCCCCAACGGAAATCGATGCATATCACTGCGACACTTACACATCTTGCACGGGCAATAGAACATGCCACTCCCGTCAGCATTGGCCTGCGCATATTGCATAAAATCCCAAACTCCTTCAGCATATTTTCTGTGATATCTTGGAAGAGAAATCCAACTCTTATCCATATCCTGAAAATAACACATATATATATATATATCAATATTTAATGAACATATCTTTTATATATATATATATATTAATGTAATACAACATACTAATTATTAATTATATATATCTAGTTCGAGCGGATTCCGTGGTTTCAGAAGGCAAGTGTCAATGTCACGGAGGGCGAACCCCCTACAGGAACCAGGCAGGACTCGTTTGTGATCACGGAGGCGAACACCTATCGACCCCTTCACCGAGAAGAGTGGTCAGTTTGTGATCTTGAGATCCAGTTAAACAAACCTGTGAACCATATCTATGACAGAACGGCCCCTTACTCAGCTTGGAACAAACTCTATGCATATATATATATATATATATCATTAATTCAACTCAAATAAAACTGAAAATCAATATATATATATATATATGCATATATATATATATATATGTGCATATATATGCATATGTACGTACCTGGGAGTAGCTCCACAAACTATGTATGGACAGATTTCCACAACACCGAACGATTTGAAGAACTAGAGAAATTTATGTTTCAAATTTTCAAAGTTCTCATTCTTCTATCCCGGCCTCTCAATATATAGAAGAATCTTGGGCGACGAAATATTTGAGTTTCGTCGCCTAAGAATTAAAAATCTTGGGCGACGAAATATCTCAGTTTCGTCGCCTAAGGATAAAAAACTTAGGCGACGAAATAAATATCTTAGGCGACGACATATTGTTTCGTCGCCCTAGTTTCTATCTTGGCCGACGAAATTTATTTTTAGGCGACGATATTTTTTTTCGTTGCCTAAGATGAAACTTAGGCGACGATTTTTTTTACTTAGGCGACGAAAAAAAAAATCGTCGCCTAAGTTCCCTCTTAGGCGACGAAAAAAAAAATCGTCGCCCGGTTTTTTTTGTTTCGTCGCCCAAGACCCATTTTCTGGTAGTGATACATATGCATTTTAAAAATTACACATGTAGAAAAATAAAAATTTGCATAAATAATGAATGGTTGGAAGTATGTACGTACGTGGTTACAAATTTAAAAATACATATCGATCCAAAGTTATGCCAAATTAATACAAGTAGATATATTACCTAGACCGATCAAAATCCACAATAATGGTTATATTAATCGTACTCGTCATAATCCGAGTTGTCAAAATCATCATCCTCCTCAATTTGGTCAGAATACTCATCATCCTCTATGAAGCTGTCATCATCATGATTGAGATTGCGTTGTAACGAGTTCATTTCAAATGGTGTAATTGGAATGTAACATATGATAGCCGGAACGTGTTGGTTATTGACACGAAAATCCTCTGTATCAGGGACTACATATGGAGATTCCTCTTGATATGGTTCATTCGGTTGATCAGTTGTTGATTCACTAGGCCCACTCTCATCATCCCCTCCTAGTGTAGCTGCTGCACTCCAAATATTCTTATGTGACATCACCTGCACCACTTTCCAACCCTCACCCATAGCCGGATCATCAAGATAAAACACTTGTTTCGCCATGGTGGCAAGAATAAACAGCTCATTCTCATACCATACACTGTTTGAGTCCACTGATAATAAGCCACAATCCATATTTGTACTCATTCGTCTGGTTGGGTCAGTATTGAATCATTTGCACTTGAATAACACGACTGGCATACCCATGCCGCAGATTAGTTCGATGACACTGACAAAAACCCCGTAGTAGTTGAAACCCACACCCTCAACCATGACTCCATTGTTTTGGGTGACATGGTCTTCATCTCGTTTTGAGGTCACAAACTTAACACCGTTCACAAAACATCCAACACGAACTCTGTGGCTTTGGGGTCCTTCAGCCAACAAGTGTAACTCTGGGTCATAAGAAGCAAAAAAATGATGTTGAATGTGCATCATCTGTAACAATTTTAAGAGCAACGTTGTTACAATATGTAACATAAAAAAGCAACATATCTTTAATTTATGTAACATCATGGAGATAGAAGGTACCTAAATAGGGAAGTAATCAGGAAAATCTCTCTTGTGAATGACTTCGTTACCATCCTACCTTTCCAAATGGGACTTCAAGTACCGCTCAGACAGATTAATGTGCCTCTTTGATCTCAGAATTACTTAATCTTTCAGAATTACTTAACCTACCATACGGCTGAACATCGTTGGAAACAACTGATAGATTGAATTGATTACCCTTTGTGTCTTCATCATTGAGATATGTGTTGTAGTAAGTTACGCACTCAGCCTACATGTATGCCGTCGTGATCGACCCTTCAGGGAAACATTTGTTTTTGTTCGATTTCTTGAAATCCCTCAGTTGCCTGTAAAAACAGATATTTATTCTCTTACAATAAATATTTAAAAAAATTATCTTAATTTGAAAGGATGATTAATTAGAAAATGAGTCCATATCTCTCATTTGGATAGCACCAGGTATACTGTACCAGACCAGTAAGCAATACTTGTTCGGGAAGGTGAATCATGATGTTAAAGAAATTTGGGGGAAAGATCCTCTCCATCTTGCACATGATGTACACAATGTCTTCTTGCAATGACCGAACATCAGATTTTTTAAGCTCTTGAGCGCATATCCTCTTAAAGAACTTGGATAAAGCCACTAACGTGTCAAACACATCACTCTACAAATATGGTCTAATGACCACGGGAAGAAGACGTTGCAACAAAACATGACAGTCATGAGTCTTCAACCCAGTAATCTTATTTTCTCCCATCTTAACACATCGAGCGATATTCCCTGTATACCCATGAGGATACTTAACGTCATGAAGCCACTGAAACACTATTGTCTTCTTATGAGGATGGATTGTATAGCCTGCTTGAGGCATTATGGTTTTTTTTGTATTTTTATTCCCTACTAGCCATAGCTTAAGGTGTATACCCATTTTATTAAGATCAACACGGGCTTTGGGGATGTCCTTGTTCTTATCTTTGCGATTCAAAATTATTCCAAGAACGTTGTCACAAACATTCTTCTCTATGTGCATGACGTCCAAGTTGTGTCTGATTTCAACGTCGACCAGTAAGACAATTCAAAGAATACATTTTTGTGCGTCCAATACATAAACTCATCAGGCGTGAGAGGATTCAAGTCGTTTACTTCTTTACTGGTGCTCAAATATCTGAACCAGTGCTCATTAAGCCTCTCCAAAATTCACTCACCAGACCTCCCTAGGTGTTTCAGATTTTTATGCTCCTCAGTCTCATCAAATGTCTCAGCATCCCACCGCCACTCATGATCCTTGTCAAGCCATCGACGATATCCCAAGTAACAAATTTTGTCGACGTGGCGACTAGAATTAATGCCATCTAAGCATACATAAATTCATCGGGTGTGGGAGGATTCAAGTAAGACAATTCAAAGAATACATTTTTGTGCGTCCAATACATAAACTCATTAAGCGTGGGAGGATTCAAGTCGTTCACTTCTTTATAGGTGCTCAAATATCTGAACCAGTGCTCTTTAAGCCTCTCCAAAATCCACTCACTAGACCTCCCTAGGGGTTTCAAATTATGCTCATCAGTCTTATCAAATGTCTCAGCATCCCACCGCCACTCGTGATCCTTGTCAAGCCATTGACGAGATCCCAAGTAACAAATTTTGTTGGCGTGGCGACTAGAATTGATATCATCTAAGCATACCGGGTAAGCCTTGTACCCTTAGTTTGTTGACCACACAACATCTCGTAAGCTGGAAAATCACTGATGGTCCAAATAACATCTGCTTTCATCATAAATGAAGTTTGACCATGCTTGTCAAAAGTAGGGCGTCCATTTTCCCATAACTCCTATAGCTCGTCAATTAATGGTCTCATGTACATGTTCAAGCATTTTCCTGGAGAATACGGCCCTGGAACCATAAGTGTAAGAAAATTATACCTCTTCCTCATACACATGTTGGGAGGTTGATTATACGGAAATATTATCACAAGTCAAATGCTATAAGACAAATTCATATTTCTAGTAGGATTGAATTCATCTATTGCAAGTCCGAGTCTGACATTTCGACAGTCTCTAGCAAATTCAGGAAAAGAACGGTCAAAGTGCTTCCAAGCATCCCCGTTTGCAGGGTGTGTGAGATTATCCGGATCTATCCTCTCCTCTCCTCTCCCTGGTGCCTTGCCTGGTGTCATCTCATATGCTTGGCAATATGTGAAGACATGTACAGACGCTGCAGACGATGACCCAACGAGAAGTAACGAAGAATATTCCTAGGAATGGGCAGGTTTTTCTACATAGATGAAGTTGAAGCTTTATACCTTGACTCGTAGCAGTGTGGGCACTCAAGTTCATCCTTGTAATCTTTGTAATACAAGATATAGTTATTGATGCAAGCGTCTATCTTTTGGTGATCAAGACTGAGGTTAGCCAACATGCTTTTTATCTGGTCAAAATTTTTCGGAAAACTGTTACCTTTGGGAAGCACTTCCTTCATAAGTGTAATATCCTTATCAAAACATTTGTTAGTCTTTCCCCGCTTTTTTTTATCTTCATTTGCTTCATGACGGTACCCAACACAATATGCTCACTGTCAGGATACAATAGGGTTTCATTTTCTACTTGCCGTACAAGTCTGTTGTACTTATCATAATCACTGTTGTAGTTAATGTGGGAGACATTAGGGAAGGTGTCAAGGGCGTTGTCATAAACAACATTTTCCTAATATCCTGAAACATGTTTCGTCATCTAAGTTCTGTCAACTTAGGCAATCCTAGGTAACAAATAATTTTCGTCGGCCGAATTTCGTCGGCTTAGTAACTCTTAGCTGACGAATTTTTTATTTTCCGTTGGCTAAGAGGATATTTCTTGTATTGTTACTATAATCTGTCACAGGTTGGTTTTCCATCGCTTAGATGGTTAGATTAAGATTGGTGTTCATCTCTATCAGTTCGTGTTTGAATGCATCAATAGTGGTTCAGACATCCTTCGCCATGGTGTCCACAGCCACTTGTAGAGTGTCTAGGGTATCACTCATCTCTCCCATCTGCTCATGTGAAACATAACCTCAATCCTTCTCAGGGTCTATTTCTGCCCTCATGGATTTTATCTTCTTAATGGCCGTAACTCGATTCCTCAACTCTTCAAGGTCATTGACTCGCATCGGCAAATATTCTAGGTCAACTCGGTTGAGTGTGGCAGTAATATTGATCAGCTTGTTAGGAACCCCTGCTAGTTTCTTGAGCTATTGATCATAAAAATCGAATTGTTGTTGATTTGTCATCCTCCCTGTCATGACTTGAGCCTTCGAGCCAAGTTGGCTCAGATGCCAGCTGTCACGGGCCGATTTGCAAGGGTGCAAAGTGGACCGTGCGGCACTCATTAGCTTTGAGCAGACAAAAAAATCAGCTTTGTGCGCACCTATACTAGTTTCGTAGTCCAACCATCGCCGACTAGGAACCCCTCCCTGAAGAGCATATCGGTCAAATTCTCACTTGGCAGCAGAAAACATCAAACTGCCAAGAAGGGTCAAGCTAAACAAAATTAAATTAAATTAAAATTACAATAATACCATTTAGCACACAAGCAACCAACCATGAGCTTGACTTCTGACCTTGTACAAGGTTTCTAAGGTTTCTAGCGGCATTACAAGTCTGCCCCTAACACTTAACCTCTTGGGTTGGATATGACCTGCTTAACGGCCATAGTTAAATTCAATATTTATAAAAATAATAACAAAAAAAGTAAATAGATGAAAACCTTACAAAAATAAATAAATAAGATAAATGTACTTCTCCCCACTACTGGATTTGAATCAGATGATGTCAAGTTGGTCAATATGACCCTTCCTTACTTTAGAGTAAAATAACCGTTACACTAGCAAATTAGTTTTTTCTTTTCTTTTTTTTAATGACGGTGTTACAGGTATAATGCATGCACAACTACTGACTTTACTGTCTTATAGTCTTTTCTTGATAACTGTTCTAACCTTGGTTCCTTCGATTTGGTCCAATGATGTCGAGTATGTTAAGTGTGACTCTTCCTTATTATATTGCAATAACTGTTGCACTTACCATTTAATTTTTTGTAAAGTAAATGTTACCCGTATAATGCATGCACAGCTCCTAACCTCACTGTCTTCTGATATATTTTACTCATAATTGTTCTGATTTTACCTCTCCACCATTGGATTTGAATTCATGATCTGTTATTGAAAAGTGAAATAACCGTCTGCTGATTAATTGTTTTGACCTTGTTTTCATCGATGTATGTCGAGCTTATCCACCTTAGTATCTGGATCTATATATACCTCATCTATTCTTCCCCAAAGATGCGAAACTAAGTATTTACCTATTGATTAAATGTGTATAGCCCCGTCTTGAAATTCTTTCATCCAACTTCATCTTTATGAACTTCATCTTTAGATAGTTCATGGAAATGGGTGGCATGGGAAAAAGGACATGCAACTGTAAGGTCTAATCAATCACTTTTGTTCTTCTTCTTAAATGGATCAAGTCCGTGCCATCACTTCTGCTCTCTAATTTCCCCAAAAATTGTTACTATATAATCTTTGTTGGTGCAGTAAATAAGTGGCTTGCTAATCCACTTGCAACATATGTAAGAAGTATCGCTTAAGTCTATAGGAGTTACGAATTCTTCGAGATCTGTCAATAAGAGTAACAGATAATGTCATAAGAGGAGACCGCTTCACGCGGTCTTCAACGCACCGATGCCTAAGTTAGTTAACTTGTCGATAAAGTAACGGTAAGTAAATAAAGTATGTGTAGTAAATGGGGAGAGATATAGTTACACTTATAGGCTGGAGGAGTCTTGGCCTTTTGCATCTCCTCGATGTGGGACAAGTGCTCCTTATTCTGCTCCAGGGAGCGGTTTTGGTGGTGCGCGTGCAAGCGCATTGTGACGTCGATCAAGGAGCGGCTGACATCATTCGATAGCGGCTGCTACTGTCTTGGCAATTGCAGTCGAAACGTGAGCGAATATGATAGTTATGACCGGTCTAGAAGCGGTCAAAGTATGTTGACCAGACATATGTACTAACATTTTTTTTTTGAGGGTTTGTATCTTCAAATAATCTTGTGTTCTTGTCTTTGAACATGTCAACATGAGTTTCTGGTTAACCAACACATTTCCCCCTCGGCCTGCCTCATAGGGATTCTGGTTTTTTTTTCCCCAGTGTGATTATCAAAAATGGGTCATCATTTTGATTTCCTCGTAGGTAAAATCTGTAAAATCAAATGGGTCATCTTAGCTTCTGTAAAATCATTTTAATTTCCTCGTAGGTAATATGACAAATCATTTTTTGTGGGTGAAATCTGTAAAATCACATATTCTTACTAATATGGTGTTGTAAACAGAAAAGGATTGTGAACCGGCCGTTAGCCGGAACTGCCAGAAGAGAGGAAAGAGTCTGGAAGAGGACAAACAGATGGAAGTTCAGCTTCTGCAGGATGAGAAGCAGTGTGAAATTATAAACTGTTTATGTTCTACCCCTTCTTTTAGCTTCTGTATAGGAAATCATGGGACGTCGATCGTATATGCAGCTTTAGATGTACATTTATAACTAATGGATTGTCTGTAACTAAGGGGTTGGAGGAGAAAGAGCCTCGAGCTCTTTGATAATAAAGATCTCAAATTCACCTACACCCTTAAACAAGTTGAACCTGTGCCTGTGAAAGCGGAAGAGAAAATGATTGTGACAGCTCCAAGCTCAGAGTCTCTTCATCAAGTACTATACTGCCAATATATGTAAAGAAAATTGTGTTAACATTAACATTGACACTCGCTCGCATTTGTACGTGTATTTGTATTAAACTATACCTGGATTTATTAATCGATAAACAATTTCCCAAGCTCCATACCATGATCTAATTAAAATCAAAATTAAAACGATAGGTCGACACTTTCTTTTTTAATTCTTGCTCGCATTTCTATTTGTGAATATTAAAATATAGAGAAAATTAGACAAAAACCTAAAAAACCAAACCCCTTTTAAAATAAACCCATGCTCATATTCCATTTTAATTTACACCCAACCCTATTATTGAACTTGCCTTATATGTTTTATTTTTATTTTTGGAATTTGTATCCCTCTTTTCCTTGACTCTTTTGCCCTTCCGTTTTTTTTTGTTTTTTCTTGAGAAGATTTTTCCCTTCTGGTTGAATGAGAAGACATTCCCTAAATGTGGCTCTTGACTTTCTTCTATTTTAAATAGGGTTAGGGTTTAGACTAGGGTTTATGGTTTAGGGATTAGGGTTTAGGGTTTAGACTAGGGTTTGTGGAACCGGGTTTAGGATTTAGGGTTTAGGGATTAGGGTTTAGGGTTTAGACTAGGGTTTAGGGTTTAGGGATTAGGGACTAGGGTTTAGGGTTTGTGGAACCGGGTTTAGGGTTTAGACTAGGGTTTAGGGTTTGGGCGTAGTCTGTGGAACCGGGTTTTCAGCTGCCGGGTAATTATGTTTAATGAGTCGGCCAAACAGCTTGTTAATTGCAATGGTTCAGTTGGTGGCATTTCAGCAATTTCCTTCAACAACAAGTTATATTGTTTAGATAAACAATATTAATATTTTTATTAAATCAACCTAATTAATAAGTTAGGTGTATTTCAAAAGAGTATAACATGTGGGTGTAATTTAAAATGGGTCTATGATTTTGGGTGTAACATCAAATTCCCCTAAAATATACTTGGGCATATTAATGGAAGACAATATAGGTATATTAACGGTGGATATGTTTGTTGGGGTCATTTTGAATAGAATTGGCTAGATTTGCTTGAATAACTTGATTTCCTCTTTCTACCCCTTCTTAGATCAAGCATGTTGCGGAGATCTTAGCTTGCTGTGATGACATGTTTCTTGTGATCTGGAGGCAAGAACTTTATGTAGTTTTGGTAACCTGATGCATGAACAACTTACATAAAAAGGCTAGCTTGCAAGAAGGCATGTGGCGTGGGAGTTGGAAATACAAAAGTTGCAGAAGATGAGAGCTTGCTACGGCTAAAAGTTTGTTGCAGTGAGGAGAAGAAGGATTTGGTGAAGTTTGATGGGTTTAGGGTTGTTTAGAGTTTTAGAATGGCTTTGGATTGGAGCTAGGAATGCTTGGCTTGTTGCTTGAGGCTTGCTTGTGTGATCTAGGATGTATTGCTTGGGGGTTGGTATGTTCTGCCGTCTAGAAGTTGTGTCCCTTTTTACAGCAACTAAAAGCCTTCATTTATAGGTTGGAGGAGGTGAGGCTAATACACAAGTGAATGAGAGAAGACTGTTGGACATCAAAGAGAACTACGATGTTGAGTTCAAATCTACATAATACCGCAATGACCACAAGACAAAGAGGTGATGATCTATTTTGTTGTTATGCGTGAAGTATGGGATTTGGTGAAGCAGATTTCTAGTTGTTGTGTTGCTATAGTTTTGGTGTTTGAAATGATAAAAGGTTTGGAACAGATTATAGCATTTTCTGATCTAAAGAGGTTAAACTTAAATAGCTTAGCAAACAATACAAAAACGATCCCCCCAATGAGAGCAACAGAAAAAACCATTATGTAGAAACTACATCAAACTCAACCAACAAAGAGCAAATTAAACTAGTATTCTCTTAGTACATTCATCTTCTTGTATGAAGCCCAAAACAAAAGAAATAAGAGCCCCGGGTGATTAAAAATTTCCCATGTTGGGAACACCGGGATCTCTCTCTTTTTTGCGATCTCTCCCGCTCAAGGCGAGATAATAAAAACCCATCATCTTTTTGTAAGAAAATATATGAGCCCACAACAAAAATAAAAATAAAAAGCATGTTATAGCTTAGAACATAGGAAAGGGATGAAGCTGATAGAGGCTTGTGTTTGGCGTAGAAGAGATGGGTTACTGACTTGCTGCGTGGTAAAAACATGCAAGCAGTATTATTTGTGTAGCCGGATTGGTTTTGTGGGTAAAGTAGGTGATTAGTTTAAGCCTATGAGTTTGGATTGTCTTATCTTTGCAGTCAATTAAGCGATTTAGATTATTGGGCTTGGATTTTTGGTCACATGTCTAAAATCTCCAACAATCTAAACCGAGAATGAGCCTTATGAACTTCTGTTACCTTCCGCACCACACCTAAACTTGTAAGCCCTAAAAGTGTGGTTGTGGTTTTGGTTTGGGTCCACATGTGTGATATGACTATTTAAATAAATATGTAACTTTTGTATTTTCTATTGTGATTCGCATATGTATTTCCTTATTGAGCTTGTATGAAGCATGAATATTGATTTTTTGGGTATCAACAATGTTAGAGGTCGTGATACATATGTCTAAGGTTTTAGAATTTCAACGAGGATGATGAAAATTTCTCTCTGTTTCTTTAAAGTAGCTTACAACCTAAAATTATTAAATAGAATCAAACACATTTTCAAGTACAAATCAAATATAAAGCGTAATTCCTCACGACATTTGAGAAATAAAACAAACTTTAAAAACTAAAATATAAGCTACAAAGTTGACTTGATGGAAAGTTGGGGCAGAATAAGAACCCGTGATATGTAAAAGATCACTAGTAATATCATCATGCACACTACAGGAACAAAGACGAAAGGCTTAAAATCATGGTAACTTATTACCTCATATAAAATAATAAAAAAGAGTGATTTGATTATCTGAAGGTATAAGATGGACAAGTATGATTATTAGCAGTCTTATGATCAACCGTCAATTTATTTAATTCATTGAGCTGAGTAAACAAATTTTATTTACATTGATTTTTTACAAAGGTGATCTCTGTTGGTTAATTCAACTTTTAAACGGTTAAGATTATGATTTACTTTGGCAAAAATACATACATACTAATCAGGATGCAAAATATTTTCCTAAACTAAATCCTTACAGAGGAAAGGTTTTTGAAAGTGTGAAACCCATTTTAGAACCGACATGTATGTTGGTCATCGGATAATGTTGTGTTTTCAATTATTAATGTCCTTATTCTTTAACACCAGTTGGTGTTTAAATAGGGTATATAACATTAGGTGCTTCAAGAAGAAATGGAAGGATTTCTGGGAATCTAGTATTATGTCATCCAGTCCAATTCAGAGTTACGAAATAAGCTGATGATTTTTGGTCTAAATGTATCTGCTTCTTGTCAAGAATAAAGGTGAACATGGAAGGACACTGTATCCTAATCTTGTCAAAAAGCTACATCATTGAAGCTCATTTCTACTTTCAAATCTTCTATGCTAAACTAATATAAACTCCATCTAATACCACAAACGTTAGATGATCAAAATGCTAAACTAATGCATTCAACTTTACCTTCAAAAACAATAATTTTGTTTGGACAATTAGCTATCCCAAGCCGATCAATATCTTTACACTAAATGAAGAGGAGAGTATTGCAACAACAATTTATACAAAAATTATATTATGTAATCTAGTGTTCACCTTAACAACTGGGCACTAAATTCCGAGACCTTTATTAATGTGGTCACTTCGCTATGTGATTAGACAACATTGATGCCCACTGCTACTAATCTCTTCTGTTATAATTGGCAAGGGAAGTGTTTTGGCCACGATCCTCAGTAAGGGCAGAGAGGTAACTTAGCAGTACCAAAAACAAACGAGGGTTGCAGACGCGGAATGTGGACTACATGTGTGCTTGACTTCTAATCAAACGAAAGGGCTCCGGTGCCACCTCGCAGACGAGGGATTACGAGTAGCTCACCTATTCACTTTGCAATCGATACTCACTGTGAATAGCGAGCAAAAAAACTAAATGGAAAAGTAACCAGGGACGAGACCGAACAGGCTCTGTAAACTAAGGTGAAATGCGCTTAGCGTTAGGGTTTCGAGAAGGTCGAAGAGTTTTTGTTGTAGTTGTATGATTTGATTGTGTGTGTAAATGATCCTCGAACCTTCCTTTTATAGGGGTTCACAGCTAGTTAGTAGAACCATAACCACAATCCAATTCAGACACAACGATTAGAGTAACACAAGGACACGTCTCGCTTGCGAACTAAACACTTGGATGACACGTGTCCAATTAGATAGACTCCACCTAAGTCACAAGCGCTAATCCTGCGTTATCCAAAAAACATATAGTCTCCTATGCGAACTCAAATAACAAGAGCTATCCTTATCTCGCCGGGTGCTACAGTCCCTGTAAAAACCTATCTCGTGCGCTTCCAAAGCTTGCGCTCCTTAACGAGTTTTATTCTTAAAAATGTCACAGGTATTAGCTCAAATGTTATCCAAAACATATTACGTGGTCTTGGACCGAAATATCAACTAGGCTCAAACATTGCCCCCTAGGCATTGAGCTTTAGCTTATCGATAACAGCTAAGTGAAGAGGCCTTAATGAGTATGTTTCAATAATTCAAAATTTGAAAGATGCTAACGTTTCGGCGTCATCTCCTCCCCTCATCATAACGATTGATTGAAAGGATGTTACGGTCTGTCCTCTTTAAAAATGCAAAGCAGGTCCCTGCATTTCGTCACCTCCATCCATCTATCCATTTCTCTCCTTTCTGCATAACAAAACCCTCGCCGCCGTCCCTTCTAAAAACTCAACCTAGCAAAATGCCTCCAAAACCAATCGTCTAAGATCCCAACCTTAGTATCACAACGGCGATCAACTGGTCTGTCAACTTCGCCCGACGCTTGGCAGAGAACCCTCCACAAGGAGCACCCATCTACTTCCTTGAGACCGGGAAAGCCCTGCTCGGCCCGACTCCCTCTCAGCCTCTCTCGGCCGCCAATCTCAATTACTACACCAACTCCATGCGCCACCCAATCCTTACCCACCGTCATGAACCTGGAGACTTCGCGACCTGAGCTCAGCATGCTCGCTCCCATGTAAACATCTGAGTAGGAGAGTGGCCCAATACCACCAGCGAAGAGCGGGCATGGTATGAGGCTTAACTCCAGACTGATCAACCGATCTGGGAGGCGACGAGCATCACTGAGGCTATCGCCCTTAGTTTCTCGCTACCTACCTCCACCGATAGGGCACTGATCGCTGCAGCGGCGTGCTTATGGAACAACGCCACCAACTCGTTCGACTTTCCTTTCGGGCAAATGAGCATTTCTTTGTTGGACGTCCTTACCATCACGGGGCTACCGATCCATGCCAAGTCATATGTTCCAGGTGACTTTGCGACGACCGAGTTCACATACACTTACAACTTAGGAGCACGCCGTGCCCTAAAGGCTTTGTTCCCAGTCTGGAGGAACTATTTTATCCAGCATGCAAAGCAAAACGAAGGAGGTATGGCTTTCCTTGAGTATTGGCTTAATAAATTTATATTTTGTGGTAGCGCGGATAAGTTGACGAAACTAGCTGTAGCGCTTTACAATAAATAAAGACTGAGAACAACTAAATACATGTAAATAAATAGGGTCTCTGGTATAGGCCACAATCTAGTACTGGCTTTGCTAGGCTAGTACGTTGCACTAGTCTTAAAGGAATCTTCATTCTTCTACCTCGGGTTACCCTAGTGCTAGGTGGCGGAGTGCTAACGCGATGGCGGGTAGCACTATTAACTGTTGTTGCGGGATTTGGTAACGGTGGAGGATCTTCACGCTCCCAAACCCCGGCGATGTGGCGCATTAAGAAATGACCATTAATAGGATTAATGTGAAGGGTGTCATCGAGGTCGCGCAAGCGGTATGCCTCCTTAGGGACTATGCGATGAATGATAAAGGGCCATTCCCAACAAGCTGACCATTTGCCCCGACCTTAGGTTTTCTCTCCAAGTGGTAACACTGCGCGCGACACAGCTTTGCCTTCGGCATAACTTTGACTTATGGTAACTTTATCATAGGACCGCGCAATGCGCTGCTTCTCGAGGACGAGATTGTTGAAAGCAGTGATGCGGTGTTCATCGAGATCCTCAAGTTCCTGCCACATAGCTTGGACGTAATCGTCTCTGAGTAGCTGGTGTTGTTCTTGTACGCTAAGTGAGACGACTTTTATCTCAAGGGGTAAGACAACATCATGTCCATATATAAGGGCATACAGGGTGGTATCGGTTGGCTCGCGTTTCGAAGTGTGATAAGCCCACAGAGTGTGGTAAAGTTTCTCATGCCACACGCGTGGGTTCAACTCTAGCATCTTTCATAAAATACCAAGGATAACCTTATTGCTTGCCTCGGCCTGGCCATTGGACTGTGCATAATATGGCATAGAATGCAGGAGGTTGACGCCATATTCGTTGAGGTATTTGACCATAAAATCTATCATGAAAGCTGCCCCCTTGGTCCATGACAATGCACTCCCGAATACCAAAGTGGGAGATGATGTTTTTGAAGATAAAGTTGCGGACCGCATTTACTGAGGCGACTTTTAGTGGCTCCGCCTCGACCCATTTGGTAAAAAAGTCAGTGGCCACTATAATGAACTTATGTTGCTCAGAGGAATGCATGTGGATGACGCCGATGAAGTCCATTGCCCATCCGCGAGCCGTCCATTGCTTGATAATAGACTATAAAGGGATGTTGGGGATATGTTGCACTGGCTCGTGAGCCTGGCAGTCCTGACAACCTTTGGCAAAGGCAATGCAATCTTTCAAGATAGTAGGCCAATAGTACCCATGGCAGCGAATCAACCAACATATTTTTGGCCTAGCTTGGTGTGAGCCGCAGACTTCACAATGTACCTCGCGCATGAGCCTTTTGGCCTTGTTGCCATACACGCAACTAAATTCGTTTATGTTCTCGCTGCACCGATGAAGTTTGCCGTTACGTAGCACAAAGTTAAGGGCGAGGAAATGCGTTTGCCGTGAGTGAGTGGCGTCGTGTGGGTTCTTGAGGTAGGCAATGAATGGTAGCCGCCAATCCTCGTCTATAGGGTCTAAGGTGGGGACCTCGGGTGGGTCGGCATGATATTGCCCCCTAGCAATAAAAGAAGAAAGAGTGTGGTGCTCGACCTTAAGCAATCGTTCACGCACTCCATCTCGCATGCTGAGTTCGGACGCTATCTGGGTGAGTTAGTTGGCTGCGAAATTGAACTCGCGTGGTATGTGTTCTATGTATACGTCGTTGAACTGGTCCAATACCTTGAATGCTTTGTGCAAGCATGGCTCAATGGACGAGCTTAAGCATTTTAACTTCTCAGCTAACTGATTGACGACCAATAGAGAGTCACCGAGGACGTGAACTTCGTGGACACCCAAGTCCAACAAAATTTCCAACCCTATGATGATGAGCGCTTCGTACTCTGTATGGTTGTTTGTACATTTAAAATCAAGCTTAAACGAGTACGAGAAGCAGTCTCTGACGGGATTTTCAACGGTGATCCCTACTCCGGTTGCGCCATCAGTCCGCAATCCATCAAAATAAAGGGTCCACAGGGTGAGTGTCACAGCAACGAATTCCAACTCGCGAAACTCCGTGAGCTCTGATGGTTGGTAATGAGCTAGGAAGTCCTCTATTGCTTGTCCTTTTACTACCTTTTACGGAACATGTTGCAACGAGAATTCAGACAAGGCTAATATCCAATTGCCTATGCACCCCCTTAGGATAGGGCGGGAGAGCATGTACTTGACCAAGTCGGACTGAGCGATCACCACCGTGGTAAAGGTAAGCATGTAGTGGCGCAGCTTGCAACCTGTAAAAAAATAAGGCGAGACACAGTTTTTCCATTGGGGAGTATCGTGTCTCACAGTCGGTTAAAACGCTTCTTAGGTAATTAATGGCGTGCTCTACCCCGTTTTCGTTGTCTTGTGCCAAGAGTCCGCCAATGGATAGGTCGGCAGTTGCAATGTAGAGTTTAAATGAAGCACCTTCGCGAGGTGGAATCAAGACTGGCAGGTTCGTAAGGTAGTCCTTAATACAATCGAAAGCATGTTGGTGTTATGGCGCCTATACGAACTCGGTTGCCCCCTAGAGCTTGTGTAGAGGTGAAAAAGGTTGGACTTTCCCTGCCGCATTGAAGATGAAACGGCAGAGAAAGTTGATTCGCCCAAGCAACTGTTGGAGTTCCTTTTTGGTTGTAAGGGCGAGGCGTCGATTACCGCTTGCGCCTTGTCTTTTGGGATTTTGATGCCCTTTTGATGTACCAAAAAACCAAGAAAATCGTCGGCTTCTGCGAAAAACACACACTTGGCGGGGTTCATCTTCAGGTTGTGTAGGCGCATTCGTTTGAAAACCTATCGGAGGTCCTCAACGTGGTTCGCCTGTGTCTTGGTTTTAACCACCACGTCATCTATATAGACTTAAATCAGCTTCCCCAGGATGTCATGAAAGATAAGGTTCATAGCGCACTGATATGTTGCCCCGCGTTTTTGAGTCCAAAAGGCATGACAACATACTCGAACGCACCGGCGAAACCGGGGCAGCGAAAGGCTGTCTTGTGTCGGTCCTCTTCAACGACAGGAATCCGATGGTATCCAACTATCCCATCCATAGAGGAGAGTACTTCGTGTCTTGTCGTCGTCTTGATGAGGAGGTCGGCCACTGGCATGGGGTATATATCCTTAGGCGTTACGTTGTTGAGGTCACAGTAATCAACGCAGACCCGTATTTTGTTGTTTTTCTTGCGAACGGGGACAACATTGGATAGCCACTCGTTATATTTTGCCACGCGAATGATACCTGATCGGTGCATGTTTTCAATCTCTTCCTTAACCACGATCGGTCGTCTTGCCTCACTGGACGTCAGTCTGGATAGGTAGGTAGCTTGTGACAGACCAATTACGGGGACAAGCCAGGCATATCTTCGTACTTTTTGACAAAACAATCCCTATATTCGCGTAGTAGGGCAAGAAGGTCTTCCTTTTCTTCCTCCGCCAGCTTAGCACTAATGGAAAAGAATAAGGGTTTCTTTGCAGTCCCTACGTCTACTCGTGAAATAAGGTCGCGAACTTGAGGTGGTGTGTCGTCCAAGGCTGTAGGAGCTAATTGAATAACTTCCTCCTTGGTATCGATGTAATCCACAATCTCGTCTACGTATTCCATAGTCGCAACCTGGTCATAGGCCTCGCGTTCCGCCTAGTACGAAAGAAGTCTCTCATATAAGGACTCGTCAGCCTTGCGTGCCTCATCTGAGAAGGCACTATCCATCTAAAGGTTGTGAGGGATCCGTGATGGTGTGAGGACATTGTAAGTCGTCCTTCATCTGGGTGAATCCCCATCGGGCGGCCTTTGTAATCGACGTCTTGGACATCTAATGGGACCAAGTTGAGGTTATAATATCGGGTGTCATTGAAGTTGGCGGAGATAGAGAAATGATGCGGGTCAGCTTTAATTATGACCGCCTCATTGTTTGCAGTATCCTAGATCATGAGTTCTTGGAGCATGGAAGAGGGCACACAAAAACTTATGTGGATCCAATCACGGCCTAGAATAATGTTGTAAGAAGAAGAGCACTCGGCCATGAAGAAAGTATAAACCCGTGATGTCGGCCCCACCTTGACTCGTAAAAATAGTAGGCCTAGGGTTTTGGATACCTACCTTGTGAAGTTTTTGACTATCAAGGATGTGGTTTGGATCATTGAGCGATGGATGCCTAGGAGTCCCATGGTTCGGGTTGTAACGACATTGATCGCGGCACCGTTGTCGACCATAACTTTATTGATCATTATCCCTTTGACCTCGGCCGTAATGTACAACGATCGCATGTGAGTAGCCATGTCTAAGGTCAATGTTGAAAAGGTCAGAGTCTAATTATGTTTAATGCTACTCATAATTTCCACTTGTGGGACGTCCTCAGTCTGTGCCGGAGCTGGACCCATTTCGCTGCTGCAAGGTGGGGGTGTGTCGTTGACGCCCTCACTGCTTCCTAGGATATCATATGCGTTCCACGTTGTGTTTGGTGGTAGAGCATATCTCTCATATATGAAGAAAATCATCCCTACCTGAAAAGCGAATGGTTCGCGAACTGGGATCAGCGGAGTCTCAATGACACCCTATGCTCCCTTTCTAGCACCGCAAATGCGCCTTCTTCATGGGCGACCTCATCTTCCTCAACCCATCTTGAGACTTCTACCATATTATAGGTGAATGAATCCCCTTGCTCTTCTTCTTGGTCTTCATCTAGGTTAACACTAGGCTCTAAGTGTGCCTCATTGTCCAGTGAATTCTCACGGAAATGCTGGGCGAGGTTAGGGCTAGAAGAAGCACTTTCGGCAACTGGTGGTGCGTTAGTCTCCATCTGCCACGGGCGTCATACTGATTTGGTTAAGGAATGCTTATCCCCGAATGGCTGTTTGTCTGTAGCTAAAGGGGCCTTGTCGTTGTCGTTTCTTTTCAACCGCTATAGGGCGGAGATTTGAGGCTCCATCCTGGCCTCTAGCTCTAGGGTTGATTGTGTCCGGGGCCGATATGGTCGATGTGGTTCCCTTTTGGCTTCGGGTTCCGAGTTTTAAGGTTCCCAGCGCCGTGATGGCTGAGGTGGCCCTCGCCTTGGCTCTGGTTCCAGGGTCAAAAACAACTTACGCCTTAGCGGTGGAAGTGATTCCCTTCTTCTTTCAGGCTCCGGGGTCGTTGAAGGCCTACGCTTGGAAGGTTGCGGTGGCTCCTATTTCAGTGGAACTATCAGTCGGCAAAAGACGTTCGCCTTTGGGACAGGCTCGCCTACAACTTTCTCACACACCCATGGGGGCGTTACGGGTGGCATCTGGAGCAGTGCGCTCAAGCCCTTTGCCTCTCTCCACATTCGCTCAGGTGTCTATGTGAGTTGCGAGATGCGTATAGCACCCTAATCGATAGCTCGTAAGACATGCATGATGCTACCGTACCTTTTCTGTAGCTTTCGTTTTTTGGACTTGTTGATAGTAACTGTTTTACCCCCTTGCTGCGTGTACCATACCCCATCCTTGATGGCTGACTTGGACGTCAGGGGAATATAAGGGTCGGTCAAGATACCTGATAGAGGCATAAAATGCCATGTTCTTAGTATATTTTCCTACCCTATTTAGCTATGTTATTTCCTTAATAATGCCATTTTTAACATGTTTTATCTTATAGGAGTCATTTGCGCACAAACAAAGAAAAGGAGCTTAAGTCGCAGAAATTACGAAGAATTCTATTTGCTCGAGGAATCCTACTTCAACTAGGATTCCCATTTCATCATGGAGATCTTGTGTCGACATGGAAACCTCTTTCAAATAGGAAATCCTGTTTCTACAAGGAATCGAAGAAGAGAAAAAGTCAAATCCTAATCCAACTAGGAGAGCTTGTTGCCGCGCAAATAAAAGCCCAATCCATGGACTTCTTGGCCGATTTTGGAGTCCATAATTCAAGGGAAAATAAGTCCAAGTTCAACTGAAATTAATAAGAAGATTGTGGAAGAATCAAGAAGATAAAAATCAGAAAATTAAGGAAGGAGAATCCTATTATACCTAGAAGAGAATCCCACCGATTTTGGTGGCTTTTTCTTGTGTAATTAGGACTTGTTTTCAGCCACAAGATCAAGAGAGATCCAAAGGCTGCGGCAATGCTAGGGGTTTCACCAATTCAATATAAATAGGAGGGACTAGAAGAGAGGAATTCACCACTTCACAATCCAGAAAAATTCTGAAAAGTTCTCTCTCTCTTTCTCTTGCCGTCGCACCACTCTAGGAGCCCTAAGGAGTCAAGACCTCTGCCCCAAGGCCGAGCCAAGGAGGAGAGTAGCAGCCGAGTCCAAAGCCTTGCAATCGACAACTAGTTGGCCTCTCTTTGCCGATTCCAATTGTAATGGTTCTTTGTTGTTTTTGTTTTGTTTTCTTTGGTTTCGAATTCGTGCATGAACTCCTATGTTTTCTTTATAAATTCGAATGATGTTTGAGTCATGAGGGTTTGAATTTCCAGAATATTTGAATGTGTAGTTTAATTATTTATGATCTTGTGTTTTCGGTTCTAATATTATGGTTTGTGTTAAAAGCTTTATCTAGTGCGTAAGTGATTACTAACTCTGCAGGTTGGTAGTGCTAGAGGTTTATTTCGTGTTTAGAAGTATTCCGTTGTGGTGAAGGCTATGTCGTAGTGGCCGAGATAAGTGCTTTGCATGTGAAAAGTTAGGCAACGTTTGTAAACTTAGTAATTTGTTTAAGTCCGTTTTCATCTTAATGACTTGTAGATTTTGCATGTAAGTTGCTCGTGGCATTATGTGTTTAATTTATGAGATGCTCTAGGCCTAGACGTTCTGACCTAGTAACTATTAAGGAAAACCGATTAAGTGCATGTCCTCGACGGGTGTATCTTAGGACTTAGTTTCGCAAAGCATGATAATATTTCCGTTACGCATTTGAAGTAATTAATTGCATGTTCATTATTCTGGAATGATTTATTTGGATGGATTGGTTGAAGTCGGTCACGTGTATATAGTGTGTGTGCGTGTGTTTATTTATTGTTTTAGGATGTTAGAAACCCCAAATCAAAACCCCCGTTAAATGATTTGTGCCAAGTGTATATTTGTTAATATTTATTTCTGTTTTGTTTACTAACATCTCTTTTAAGCGACTCTAGATGCAGAGACCCCTCCACGAGTCTCCGGACTGAACGATACCCCATTTACTTTATGCTACATCTACACAAAAGAGGGTTTAATTGCGTCGGGCCCCTGTTGCTCGTGTATCTCGTATATATGCGCCCCGGAGGCTCGCGTCAATTTTGGCGCCGTTGCCGGGGACTTGTGATAAGTTCTCGCATTTGGGTCAATTTAATTTTCTTGTTGTTTATCTAACTAACTCGTTTGTTTTATTTATTTTCAGATTTGGGTTATTGGAATGCACATTGTGGATAGGTAAAGTCGCAAGTGTTAATAGGGTTCTCTTAGATCCTTATTAACATTTGTCGATTGATTGAACACATGAATGACTCTCAGCTGAGTAAGGGGAATTATTCGGTGTCTAGGTTGAGTTAAAGTACCTGGGAACATAAATTGGATCTCATGACTGCAAGGGTTTTGTCCCTACAGTCAAATTACGAGTCCTACCAGCCTACTACGTCTACCTGGCCGAGTAAAACTCTTGAAACCACGGAGTTGCGCATGTCTCAATCTCTATACTTAGGCCGCACGCCACTTTGTTGCATTGCAAGAATTCGGATTTGAGAATCTATAAAATTTCGATCCCTAACCTTGTCTTTAAACTAACATGTCGATACTTATCGTTAAAATGAGTTTATGCTTAAGATTTTGCAGACGTGTAGAGTCTTTGGTTTTCATTTTAATTCTTGTGTTTCTTAACTCTTAACCGTTACTAACTTGCATTTAAGTTTTCAGATGTCTACCCCAATTACCATAGCTAATGCACTCGAGATGCTTGTCTACTTTGACGGAGAAATACTTGACAAGATACCGGAATTCAATGGAGACACAACGCGGCAACCGGGGACGCACATTTTTGTGATCGAGACCACCTCAACAATCGAAGGCGTTGGAGTAAGAGGGACTAATGGAAACAGGGATGCCATGTGCATCATCTTGCTGCACATGAGCTTGCGAGGGCGAGCACTCCAATGGTTCGAGGACCTTGACCATAGCACCACAACGTGGGACGAGTTGAAGAGGAGTTTCGTTGCTGAGTTCCGGCTTATACCGTCAATTGCGGATGCACCAAATGGAATGAAGTTCACCGATGCATATAGGTTGTACCATGAGCATCCATTGGTGGCTTCGATTGCGGAAGTTATCCCCAAATTCGGCGGCCATGATTACCAAAATCCTACAAGCCACATCCGTCACATCGAGCTGATGAGCAAGGTTAGGTCCGAATTCAAGTACTCTGATGTACTCTTTCTCATGGTGTTCCATAACTCACTTGAAGGAAGGGCACAAGAGTGGTACTTGTACACCTGCACCGGAAGCATGAATTGGGATGCGATCAAGAAGAAGTTAGTAGCTGATTTTTCAAATGACCGGCGGCCCGCTAACACTCCCGCGCGCAAATATGTTCAACATTTGCTTAACCAAGAGCGAAGGGAGGTAGCACCACGCCAATACTACGAGGAACTGCACCACCAACCATCTAAAGATCAAGTCTCGGCTAAAGTCAAGGACACCCTATTTAGGGTAGACTCTCTTACGGCCGAGCTCGCCAAGTGTGTGTGTTGCGGACCAAATAGTGGAGCTTCAATTGCTGAGCTGACTTCTCAAACCCCTATGCCACATCCATCAATTTTCCCTCAACCTTCCATGCTGCCAAAACCGTCCAATCAATGCTTGGCTGCCACCAAGACCATACAAAAGAAGAAGAAGGCCGAAACAATGCAAAAGCTACTTGACTGTATGGAGGAGATGCTTGCAAAGCAAGATGATCAAGCCAAGGTAATTAAGGAGATAAAGGATGATGTCCACTTCCTCTATGATGAGTTGGATAGCGTCCTTCACTTCCCAAGGTTTGTGGGAGATGGTGGCAATGCCGTGGAGGAAGAAGAAGAAGAGGATGAGGATGATGAAGAGGACCCCATTGAGGACGACAATGAAGATGATGACGATGGCCATGATGATGGCGGTGATGAAGGAATGCCCAATGTCGGAGCTGATGAAGACATGTATGGTGACAATGAGGATGAGGAAGATCCGAATGAATACATAGAGGAGAGTGACCAAGAGTCCGGTGACAACCATAGTACTGTCACGGATGATGACGAGGGAAACTCTCGCCGCTCCTACTCTCCACCTGCCTCACCATACTACCCTTATGATGATGCTGAGCTTGCCGAAGGTTGGGAGGACAACCTGGACATGGAGACCGCATTCGCTAATGAGGATTAGGGGAGACATAATAAACCGTCTAGCCAATGGACGAAAAAAGAAGCGCTCTAAAGGGAGGCAACCCTTTCATTTCGGTTTGGTAGCCAAAGGCTTAGGTTTTCGTTCATTTCTATCTTTTGCTTTTGTAGTTGAGTTGCACCTTTTTGCAACACCCTTTTGGTTATTTTCTAGTAAGATTTTCAGTTTTTAATAATTTGGTTTTATTACGTTTGAAATTTTTGATTAGTCTGGTTTAAGATGTGCAGTCCAGTGACTTGGAACGTGCACGGATCTCAGCTCCTTTGGAATTACGCCATGTATTATATATGGATGGAAAGATCTACGAGTCTAGTTTCTGAATCTTTTTACAGAACTGGATTTGGAGTTCGGATGAGCCGGGAATTCGAGTTTTAATGGAGCGAGGTCAGAGCAGAAACTTCTGGAACAGAGCCGAACTGATCAGGACATTCTTTGTGAACAGTCCAGTACTTTGTTTTATCTTCAAGCATGTTGGTATGATCTTTGATGAGAAGACCAAGGCCTTAGAACCTTGGGGGCCGGTGCCTACATCCAGCAAGTTCCGCGATGAGCAAAGTTTGGGAGGTCTACAAGGGGGAGAATTTCTTACTTAATTTAAACCGATGTTTAGTGTTTTTGTGAATTTCATTCTCTATGCTTCGATTCTATGTTGCATGCTATATCTTGTTATACATTGAGGACAATGTAGGATTTAAGTGTGGGGGAAGGATTTACATGATAGTTGAGTCTTTAAATTTGTTTATTTTTCGTTTTTAGTTTTAGTGTTTAAATTTTAAAGTTTTCGAGTCATTTAAAAATTTTTTCTTGCCTTTTCTTTATGTTTTTGAGTCTTAGGAGCCCTTAATGTCGATGATATACTATAATCTCTGAATTGATGATTTTGAAATGATAACAAAATCGAGATGATCTTAGGTTGATTTTTCTTTGGTTAATTGCAATGAGTTGAAAATATATGGTATGTAGTGGATATGGTTCGTAACTTTGGTACAGAATTTGAACATATTCAGCTAAGTTTTGATTCATATGAACCTATGTGAGATTTTGAGCCAATATATGTGCCATTTCTTTCGAGTGTTTATAGGAAAAATCTATCTTTTCTTGGTTATTATTATTTGGAACCTCATTGTTCTTTCATTTGATTGATTGCATGCCATAGCTCTTTAATGAACTCTAGAGTGCTAGAACTCATTCTTGTGAATTGCAAAACTTATAGTCATTACATGTTCTGATCTTGGAAATGAAAAGAAGGAATTTTTAGGATGATCACCAATGCCAAATTAACCTGTGTCCTATTTTGTGTGCGCGGCACACCCCTTAGTTTAGCCCCTTTGAGCCTACGTTTTGCCTTTCTTTCATCACCCTTGTAAACACTACCCTGAGCTTAGTAATAGAAATCTCTACCTTTATCCTTCGGATCTAGTAGAGCTTATTTTGTAATGTTTATATGAAGGTGTGGTTGAAGAGCAAGTGTGGGGGAGTTAGAAGTGTCCAATATAAAAAAAAAAAAAAAAAAAAAAAAAGAGAGTTGTGCCGAAAAGAAAAAAAAAATAAATAAATAATATAATACATGTCATCGGCAGGAAAAGAAAGAAATATTCATAGACAAGTTCTTTTGTGGAATTGGAGTTGTGTGAGTAAATTGAAGGCCTAGAAACAGAAATATTTGGCCTTTGTCCGTTTTCATGTTATAAGGGGAGTGTTGTGACGTTTTTGGAGTCTCATGAACTCATTTCGGGGACATAAGGTTGTTGGAATACTCTGCTAGGTCCTTAGGATCCTTATGATCTCAGTTCCGATAAATTCATACCTTTAGCCTAGACACATTTACACCTTTTGAATTCCTTCTTGATCCTTGAGATGTGCAGCCTATGATCTGTGGAGTCTTTCACAAGAGTTGAGCTTATGGTTTTTGGTTCATTTGTGCATGTTATCATATTCTTCCTTGAGGTTCATTATTATCTTTTCTATGTGAGCTATTCATAATTTCTCAAGATACTATTTATCTTGCATAGATGAGTGAGCCAGAAAATCTGAGTGAAAAAAGAATGAGTGCATATCCTTGTGAGCTATGAATCATTATTTATCTGAAATATGTTGAGCTTAACCATCACCACTGTTCTTCCAAGTCCTACATGTTTATATAATTAACCGTGGCAATTAACTCTCGAAAGTTCATAGAGTGAATCTTGATTGAGGAAGAGTTTCAATGTTATGAGTTCCGAGATTTACTAGACATTATAGGGGCATTAGAGTTTTTGTTTCGAGTCTTGTTAGCTTGGTTTTGCTAAGGGACTAGCAAAAGCTAAGTGTGGGGGAGTTGATAGAGGCATAAAATGCCATGTTCTTAGTATATTTTCCTACCCTATTTAGCTATGTTATTTCCTTAATAATGCCATTTTTAACATGTTTTATCTTATAGGAGTCATTTGCGCACAAACAAAGAAAAGGAGCTTAAGTCGCAGAAATTACGAAGAATTCTATTTGCTCGAGGAATCCTACTTCAACTAGGATTCCCATTTCATCATGGAGATCTTGTGTCGACATGGAAACCTCTTTCAAATAGGAAATCCTGTTTCTACAAGGAATCGAAGAAGAGAAAAAGTCAAATCCTAATCCAACTAGGAGAGCTTGTTGCCGCGCAAATAAAAGCCCAATCCATGGACTTCTTGGCCGATTTTGGAGTCCATAATTCAAGGGAAAATAAGTCCAAGTTCAACTGAAATTAATAAGAAGATTGTGGAAGAATCAAGAAGATAAAAATCAGAAAATTAAGGAAGGAGAATCCTATTATACCTAGAAGAGAATCCCACCGATTTTGGTGGCTTTTTCTTGTGTAATTAGGACTTGTTTTCAGCCACAAGATCAAGAGAGATCCAAAGGCTGCGGCAATGCTAGGGGTTTCACCAATTCAATATAAATAGGAGGGACTAGAAGAGAGGAATTCACCACTTCACAATCCAGAAAAATTCTGAAAAGTTCTCTCTCTCTTTCTCTTGCCGTCGCACCACTCTAGGAGCCCTAAGGAGTCAAGACCTCTGCCCCAAGGCCGAGCCAAGGAGGAGAGTAGCAGCCGAGTCCAAAGCCTTGCAATCGACAACTAGTTGGCCTCTCTTTGCCGATTCCAATTGTAATGGTTCTTTGTTGTTTTTGTTTTGTTTTCTTTGGTTTCGAATTCGTGCATGAACTCCTATGTTTTCTTTATAAATTCGAATGATGTTTGAGTCATGAGGGTTTGAATTTCCAGAATATTTGAATGTGTAGTTTAATTATTTATGATCTTGTGTTTTCGGTTCTAATATTATGGTTTGTGTTAAAAGCTTTATCTAGTGCGTAAGTGATTACTAACTCTGCAGGTTGGTAGTGCTAGAGGTTTATTTCGTGTTTAGAAGTATTCCGTTGTGGTGAAGGCTATGTCGTAGTGGCCGAGATAAGTGCTTTGCATGTGAAAAGTTAGGCAACGTTTGTAAACTTAGTAATTTGTTTAAGTCCGTTTTCATCTTAATGACTTGTAGATTTTGCATGTAAGTTGCTCGTGGCATTATGTGTTTAATTTATGAGATGCTCTAGGCCTAGACGTTCTGACCTAGTAACTATTAAGGAAAACCGATTAAGTGCATGTCCTCGACGGGTGTATCTTAGGACTTAGTTTCGCAAAGCATGATAATATTTCCGTTACGCATTTGAAGTAATTAATTGCATGTTCATTATTCTGGAATGATTTATTTGGATGGATTGGTTGAAGTCGGTCACGTGTATATAGTGTGTGTGCGTGTGTTTATTTATTGTTTTAGGATGTTAGAAACCCCAAATCAAAACCCCCGTTAAATGATTTGTGCCAAGTGTATATTTGTTAATATTTATTTCTGTTTTGTTTACTAACATCTCTTTTAAGCGACTCTAGATGCAGAGACCCCTCCACGAGTCTCCGGACTGAACGATACCCCATTTACTTTATGCTACATCTACACAAAAGAGGGTTTAATTGCGTCGGGCCCCTGTTGCTCGTGTATCTCGTATATATGCGCCCCGGAGGCTCGCGTCAATACCTTGACGAGAGCTTGAGGCCGCGTTTTCTTAATAGTCGCTGCTAGAGTCTGATACATCCATCTCACTTGTGGCTCGAGACGAAGATACTTTCTCGATCCAGTATGTATAGACAAACTTCTCGAGGCGTTCTATCTTGTAGGGCTCGGGGACTCATGGGCTGGTAGTTTTTAGTGAGGGATGGTCTATCTTCTCTCATAATCACTTTGCCCTTATCCTTTCATGAAGGGTGATCTCGCTTGAGTTTGGCAACCAATTGACGTGCCGGGTCCTTAGGGTTTCCCCTTTGGCTAGCCGGGATGGTATATATAGTTATTCGCCGGCCGTTTACGGTTTTGGCCAGGCGGCTCACGTAGCCCTGCATTCGAAGAGAGGTCCAGTGTTATTTTGCCCTTGCCGACCCAAGGCCATGCGATATCGGCTATCGCTATCATAAAGTCGCCCTTATCATCAAAGCGAATGTATCCGAGGTCGAGCCAGTCTTGGACCTGGTCCTTGAGTTGTTGGCATTCGAAGGTTCTGTGCCCCTAACTGTTGTGGAATTTGAAATGTTGGCGACCTTCCTTTTACTCGATGTAAGGCAAGGCCCTGGCCACTGTCACGAGTCCATCCTCGTTGAGGTCGTCTAAGACCTCGTGTGCGAGGTTGACGTTGTATGTGTACTGGCGAGGTGGCCGGTGAGCAATATCATCGCCTATTTCGCGGCTTCTTTTAGGTGCCCGGTGTCGGTCTTCACCTTCCGGGTAGTCAGCCCAATTCACCTCAACCATCCCAACTACAGGCGGGAAAGGGTCTACGTCCACCAACGAAGCTGTGCTGCCCGGTGTCTTCAGTTTCAGCTCGCCAGAGTTTAGCCATGTCTATAACTGGTCTCGGAGTTTGACACAATCTTTAGTGTTGTGATTGTAGACATTGTGGAAGGCACAATATTTCTTGTCCTTCAACTCCTCCTTCGGTGGGATCTTGTGGTCTAGACGCACGTACTTTGCCTCGATCAAGTCGTTAAAGACCAGATGGGCGTTTTTCGCGTCATAAGTGTATGACTCATACTCTGGCTTGGTCCATGCGAAGGATTCAATGGTGATTGACTCGCGCGTTATCTTCAAATTCATCAACTTGTGAGCTAGTGGTTTGCCAGTCAGTTCAACTGCTCCGACATCCTCATGGTCTTGATCCATATGAGTTTCCTCGAGCCTTTGATAATAGGGTCATAAGTAGGGGACTGTAGGCTTAGTGCCTCCATTGTTCTATTCTTCCCTGGCATGTAGGTCCCTTTGGAGGCATTTGCCTTCTCATCCATTTCGTTGAGAATTAGCTCATAGCTACCGAACTTGTTAATTAGGTCACCCATGGAAGTGACGCGCTCCCTGTGGTGCTTCAGTCGCTGGCAATGTTCAAGGCCTCAAATAGCCAACTTAATGGCTTCCTGCTCAGGTAGCAAGTAATCACACTTGTCTTGCTGAATTTTGAAGCGCTGGAGGAACGAAAATCCGGACTCCATGCACTGCTAGCTCATCGGGGTGAGGGAGTCGAGGCCGACTTCTGGCTTGATAATATCGTACGTCTCTTAGAAGAGTCTCTCCATAATAGGCCAGTCTGCAATCGAACCAGGCATCAATCTGGAGTACCAACTAAAGACAACCCCAGACAAAGAAGTCTCAAAGAACTTAAGTTTGAGGTGTCGTTATTCCCATATATTGACTGCATTGGACCTTGAAGCGGGTCATATTAGTTGTTGCGTCTGTTTACGCTCAAATTAATATTTTACTGGACAGTAAATGTTTATGTGAATATTAATTAAATTATTGGTCCATGACGTACCAGCGAGCCCAAATTCGTTGGGTTTACAAGTAATGACCGTCAGTGAGACCACGCGAGCTAACTTACAGAGTTCGCATACGGGGTGACTTCGCGCGGAGTAGGGAGCTCATACACTTAATGACTTCGCATGTAGGCGACGCGCAACGGCACTTCACTTAGGCGAAGTGGAATATATCTAGGCAAGCTGGCGAACTGGATCGTGTGAGAGACTTCACAAGGAAGTAACAGGCAGAGTCTGCGCGCACCACATTAATCGTTGAAGAATTTTACATGTCTTTGAAATGCTTCGGGTCAATCCATGTGGCCCTGTTAATATAAAAAGCCCTTCTAAAGCCCGTGACCTAGAAAGTCTCGTGAGATGAAAGTAGTAGCCCATGTGAGAAGTGTGCGAACTGGACAGGTGTCACAAGATGGTTGGTTCGCATGGACGGAACAGTGCCCTTATGCTATTATGTTGCAGAGTCTGACTTGGGTTCTATGATTATCTTTCTTCTGCCGCAAGTCAAGCTCCACTATATAAAGAGCTCTAGGGTTTACAACTCAAAATACAACTCTACAATTCAACAACTACAAAACAAACCTTTCAACCTAGTTGAACCCCCAGCGCTCCCCGAAGCTTTGTTTCCGCTTCCCCGTTGAAGCGAACTCTCTCAATACATGATCTCTCTCAACAAACAACATACACAAACTGCAACCCAGTTACCTTTCGAACTACCTTGAAAGTCTAACCCTAAGTGTGCCACCGCCTTAGTTTCAGAGCCCTCTTAGACTCACCCCCGATCTCTGATCTCCCTATTGTTGCTCTACTCGCGATATACTGTGAGTATCGATCGCCTTATGCTCGTAAATTCCTCATCTGAGATGGCACCTAGAAACCCTCCCGCCTGATCAAGAAGTCAAGATCTCGCACGCACTCATACAGCCCTTTCCTCGTCCGCGAGGTGGCACGCCCGCAACACTCCCCCTTTCTTTGTTCGCTATTTACCTCTATACTCCCTACCGAGAGGATCGTGGCCAAAACATTGACTCGCCCAGTGAGACAGGGAGTACAAGCGATTCACCATAGGGAAACTTGGAAAACCTGAGATTCCACAATGGTGGGCTCTCAGCCAACCCAAGACACAAGATCTGCTCTACCGGCGAAGCAAATCCTCCAGATGTTCAAGGAGCTGAAAGGCCTGATTGAGGGTTTGGCAACCCAGGTCACAAACCTCTCTGAACAAGTCAACTAGGGTAAAGCCTTTTTGCATGCCGACCAGGAAAACTTAGATATCCCGTTTGCAGAGTTCAGCCCGTTTGCAGATAACATCAAGGAAAACAAGGATGTATTTGAAGGGTCCCTCCAACGAACCCAAAAAGAGTTGGGGCAAACCACGAATGCCTTAAAAATGACCCCTGCTATAGCTGAGAAGCATGTCCTTGCTAAAAAGATTGAGCTGCCTAACAACCAATCTAATGGCGAAGACTCTCCTTTGGATGAACCTAAGTCCAAAGAAGAAGCTACTTTGTCAATCAATGATAAAGAGCCTGAGGTTGAGGCTGGCGAGATTATGGATAATAATCTCATCTCGAAATTTCATGATGTTCCTCAGAAAGATAAATATGATGAACACTATATGTTGGTGCATCTGTCTCATAATCATATTCCACAAGAGTTCAATCCCAGTGACACTCTTGATATGGTGAAGAGAGACCAGCAAAAGGGTCTCTTCCATGGTCAGTGCGTTATTTTTTCCAATAAGACCATGCATTATGACATGATAGTTGGTAATAAGGCAGATCTGAACATCATACGATCCATAAGAATGCAGTTGAAGATCATGCTTGGTCAACAGAAAATGATACGTGAGGGGCAACTAGATGTACCCTACGAAATACCTTGCCCAAATTTCAAGTTGTTGACGCGGAACAACTCTGCTCAACACTTGAAAATTTTCAACAGCGACAGTCTCACGTTGGAAACATGACGACGTCGAGGCTTGGAGTGAAGCATTGGTGGTCTCCCCCGTGGCCTAACGAGGGATAACTAATCAAGCAATGATCTCTTCTTTTCTTTGCTCCTAGCTTTTAATTCAGCTTTTACTTCTATTTTCTTTCAATTTCTTTCTTTTTCACATTGAAAAAAGAAAATACAAAAAAATCAAATAGCCAAAAACACAAAAAGAGATCTTTGGTCTTGCTGAAATGCAAGACAACGTTCTTGCCTATATCAGGCTTGAACTTTACTTAGAAGCCTATCCCTGAGGCTTGACTACAATAGGCATTCCATATGCCTTGAATTGCTGCCAGCGAAGTCAAGACAAATTGCAATGCTGAAAGTTGCAACAGCCACTACTGAACAGTTGATTTTTCCGATTAAACTGGACTGATCCAAGAAGAACTAGCTGGCAGCCTTATATCAACAGAAAGCCCTGGATGTCTATTTTCCAGAGGATTTTACGGTTCGTCATTTCAACATTCCTGGAGAGACTTATGGCAGTTTGAATGCAGACACGTCAGGTTACGCGCGGATTTGCAATGTGCATTTTCAATGTGTTTCCATGATCTCGTAGCATGTTTCCTCACTGGGGGGGCATTCATAGAAGTTTGGTATACC
Source organism: Fragaria x ananassa (assembly GCA_034370585.1). Classification (NCBI taxonomy): domain Eukaryota; kingdom Viridiplantae; phylum Streptophyta; class Magnoliopsida; order Rosales; family Rosaceae; genus Fragaria; species Fragaria x ananassa. Next base: position 22,922,661 of record CP139764.1, read on the forward strand.
TTTCTTCATGCATCTACTCAAGGCCGATCCACGACCTTTCTCGATGGTTGCCATTTTCAGTGAGGCATGCTATTACAATTCCTTCCCTGGGGGGCATGCTAAAGTTTAGATGTCCTTCATTCTTCTCAACATCGTCGAACAGATATCAAAATTGGGGGGCACATTGGGGTGGATATGTGTTCCAATTATTTCAGACTTTAGACTTTCTTCAAGTGTCTTAGTCATTATTTAGGCCAATCTCTGTGGCCTCCAAATTTTGGTTCGCCACCATTATGCGGCCGTTCGCCGATCTTTATGTTTGCTTCTCATTGGTTCGCACTAGGGGGCAGCGAAGTACATCGCCAAATTTTCAAAGTTGGTTCGCCATCTTTATGCGACTGTTCGCCGACCTTTTTGTTTGTTTCTCATTGGTTCGCACTGGGGGGGTAGCGAAGTACATGGCCAAAAATTTTAATTATGCGGTTGTTCGCCAACCTTTTTGTTTGCGTCTCATTGGTTCGCACTGGCTATTTTTGGAATCTAGTCAAAGCAAATGTTTGCTCAAGTTAAGTTATATCCATGCGAGCTACATTCGCTCGCGGTGTATGCATATACCATATCTTCTGAGTAAAGCAGGCTAATGCAGAAGGAATGCAGGCGAATGCAAGAGAAGAGTAGGCGAATGCATTTGAAGTCCAAGTCCAAGGTGCCTAGTTATGTTAAGTTTATCAGTTTAATATGGCACTAGGCAAGCTGTACAGAAACTGCGCTACAATGCCTTGCTGGGTGCTTGGGTTTCAAGGCCTATTCACAGGCTTGTCTACTCACACTCATCTTATGACCCAAGCCAATACCAGTGGCTTTGGAGCAGCATGAATATAAACCTCTTCAGTCATTCTTGGCATTCATGACTTCGAGGATGGGGGGGCAATGTTTACGCCCAAATTAATATTTTACTGGACAGTAAATGTCTATGTGAATATTAATTAAATTCTTGGTCCATGTCGTACCGGAGAGCCCAAAATCTTTGGGTTTACAAGTAATGGCTGCTAGTGAGACCACACGAGCTAACTTACAGAGTTCTCATACGGGTTGACTTCGCGCGGAGTAGGGAGCTCGCACACTTCACGCGAAATACACAGCTCGCACACTTAATGACTTCGCGCGTAGGCGAGGCGCAACGGCACTTCACTTAGGCGAAGTGGAATATATCTAGGCAAGCTGGTGAACTGGATCGCGTGAGAGACTTCACGAGGAAGCAACAGGCAGAGTCCGCGAGCACCACATTAATCGTTGAAGACTTTTACAAGTCTTTGACATGCTTCAGGCCAATCCATGTGGCCCTGTTAATATTAAAAGCTCTTCTAAAGCCCGCGAGCTAGAGAGTCCCGTGAGATGGAAGCAGTAGCCCATGTGAAGTGTGCGAACTGGACATGTGTCATAAGATGGTTGGTTCGTGCGGATGGAACAATACCCTTGTGTTATTATGTTGCAGAGTCTGACTTGGGTTCTATGATTATCTTTCTTCTGCCGCAAGTCGAGCTCCACTATATAAAGGGCTCTAGGGTTTACAACTCAAAATACAACTCTACAATTCAACAACTACAAAACAAACCTTTCAACCTAGTTGAACCCCTGGCGCTCCTCGGAGCTTTGTTTCCGCTTCCCCGTTGAAGCGAACTCTCTTAACACACGATCTCTCTCAACAAACAACATACACAAAATGCAACCCAGTTACCCTTCGAGCTACCTTAAAACCCTAACCGTAAGTGCGCCGCCACCTTAGTTTCAGAGCCCTCTTAGACTCACCCCCAATTTCTGATCTCTCTATTGTTGCTCTGCTCGTGATATACCGTGAGTATCAATCGCCTTATGCTCATAAATTTCTCATCTGAGGTGGCACCTAGAAACCTTCCCGCCTGATCAAGAAGTCAAGATCTCGCACGCACTCATATAACCCTTTCCTCGTCCACGAGGTGGCACGCCCGCAACACTCCATCTTTCTTTGTTCGCTATTTACCTCTCTACTCCCTACCGTGAGGTGGCCAAAATAGCGTCTTCCTTTGTCTCCCTAGAGAAAGTCATAAAAACAATGTTCTTAAACCCTTGGGGGAAAGGGTATTGTGCCACGCTATCAGGGTAGGGGTCGCGATACTGCAAATTAGCATCACTTTTTCTGGTTTTCTCCTTAACTATGCTGGAGATGAGCTAGCGCCAGTCGGCTGCCGTCACCGGTGTAGACTCTGCCCCCTCCTCATAGTTTGGCCATGCAGAGAAGTTAACAACTTGCCCAACATTCTTGGGGGCTGGACTGAAGTGAGCTATAACTGGGTCGTCTAGTGTCCAGGTCCCATGGTATAAAGAGCTACCAGTGCCCTTTAGTGCGGTCCAGGGCTGTGTGGAGGAGGTAACGGTGGTGGTATCTTTGAGGTACCAGCTCCTCACCCAAATTGAGGGGTTTTCTGAGTCCCGACTTTTGGATTAGCCCTAGAGCGTTCATTAGGCGGGATATACCTGGATGTACCCTCGGTTGGGCCTGTGCCAGTAAGGTCGAGGGCAGGATTCTTTGGTGCTTGAGACCTCATCTAGTCTTCCACCTGTAGGACTCTCAAGTTCAACCTATCATGTTGTTCTTTGAAGTCGTCGAGCTTCTCCAAGTTGTTTTTGCTCCCAAAGAAAGACGCATTCTGCTGATCAAGTAGCTTGGCATCATCTTTGTCCAAGCGACGAGTTTGTTCATCCACAGTTGCGCGGGTCAGCTTCAAGGTGTCTGTAGTTTGGCCCAAATCATTTTGGATTCGTTGGAGGGACCATTCAACTGTGGCTTTGTTTTCCCTGGCGTCGCCTGCAAGCATATTGAAATCCTCACCGAGTACGGCGAGGTTTTCCTGCTTAGCAACCCAAAAAAGTCGGTCCTTTGTGACGTGTCCAGTGAGGTCTACAACACTCTGTTGAGTGGTGTCGGCTTTCTTCTTCAGACGAAGAACGGCATGTTCGGTATCCGAGGTCTGGGTTGTCAAACCTTCAATCTGGCCTTTAAGCTCCTCGAACATCTGGCGGATTTTCTCTGCAAGCAAAGTAGATCATGTGTCCTGGCTTGGTTGTGAACCTACCATTGTGGTTTCGCTGAAGTCTGGGTTCTCAAACTGAGCAAAAACATGTTCTTTGGTGAGAGATCGGCAAGCCGCGCTGTTATGGGGCTTGTACCATGGTGACTTATGCTTCAAACAAGAAATCTAAGGTTTCATGTACGGTGATTCGCCTGGTTTCCCAATGGTGAATAAGATGTTGTACTCTTGGTCCCACTAGGTGTGCCAATGTTTTGGCCACAATCCTCAGCAAGGGCAGAGAGGTAACTTGTTGTACCAAAAGTAAATGAGGGTTGCGGACGTGCCACCGCGCGGGCGCGGAATGTGAACTGCATGTGTGCTTGACTTCTAATCAAACGAAAAGGCTCCGGTGCCACCTCGCGGACGAGGGATTACGAGTAGCTCACCTATTCGCTTTGCAATCGATACTCACTATGAATAGTGAGCAAAGCAACTAAATGGAAAAGTAATCAGGGATGTGACCGAACAGGCACTGTAAACTAAGGCGAAATGCACTTAGCGTTAGGGTTTCGAGAAGCTTAAAGAGTTTTTGTTGTAGTTGTTTGATTTGATTGTGTGTGTAAATGATCTTCGAACATTCCTTATATAGGGGTTCACAACTAGTTAGTAGAAATGTAACCACAATCCAATTTTGACTCGGCAATTAGAGTAACACAAGGACAGGTCTCGCTCACGAACTAAACACCTAGATGCCACGTGTCCAATTAGATAGATTCCGCCTAAGTCACAAGCGCTAATCATGCGTTATCCAAAAAACATGTAGTCTCCTATGCGAACTCAAATAACAAGAGTTATACTTATCTCACGGGATGCTACAGTCCCTGTAAAAACATATCTCGTGTGTTTCCGAAGTTTGCACTCTTTAAAGGGCTTTATTCTTAAAAAGGGTTATAGGTATTGGCTCAAATGTTATCTAAAATTTATTACACCGAAATATCAACTAGACTCAAGACCAAAATATCAACTAGACTCAAACAAGTAGGGTCACATAGGCTCATTCAGTGTCACCAGATTGATACATGGTTGATGTTGCTATTGGATATTTTGGTGCTACCATCTCATCAGTGGGTACTGTCAAATCTCTCTTTCGTAATTGACACTTGCCCTTTTAGTGCTTTTGTTCCCTTATGCCAACTTCACTTAATAGTACTCAGATGCTTGTTTTCTTTCTCAGAATCTGAGATCATGTTGTGCTTGTTCTTTGGAACAGCAACGTCAAACTAATAACATTATTGGAGAGCAGATCATACAGAACTAGCCGAAGCTAACCGTTTTTTTTTTTTTTTGTGAAAGGAAGAAACTACTTTTATGCTCACTCTAGTTGTGATTTAAGAATTCTTTACATTATCGTCATCAAAATCCTTAATTACATAATTGGTTAATTTAATATTGTGGACACTATCTTTCACTTTAACTGAATGATAAAAATAAAAAAAATGATATGCCCATAGCAATCATTTTTGGATCTTTCTTTCTTTGTGGCACTAAGGTTTCAAGGACTTGTTTGTCCCACATTACTCTAACAATTATTTAACCATATATGTATTGTATGTATTGCCCAAACAAGTTTCCTCTTCACAGTCTATCCCATGAAATGGCACTTCCTTTTCCCAGAGGTGTCCTTTGATGAAAGGTTGGGCCAAAGACGAGGGACCATACATACATAATTAAATCTCCAATAAAGTTATGCCAAACACATGGTGGGCCTAAGCCCAAATTGGAATCGTGTGAGTGTCCCACTTCTATTTTGACATTTATGGGTTAGATTAGGACATCTCCAACAATCTTTTCTATACTCATACCTATACTCAAAACCCATAAAAATTCATCTCCAACAATCAAAACTCATACCCATAAATGGGTTCCTCCCAGTCTCCCGACCCAAAATGGGTTGACTGTGAAGGAGGAAACTCATTTCGCACATGAGCGGGACCCACAACCAGCAACTGCACGTGGAGCAGTCTGTTGCAGCAGAAGCGACGCGCCAGGGACAAGAAAGGCAACAGATGCGAGCAAAACGACAAAAAAACGGCTGGAGACGGAGGACGTGCTAACCACGCGTTGAGAGAGTTTGACTGGTGTGGCTGATCTCACGTGAGCTTGGCTGAGGTCCTCCAACGGTCAGAAAATAAGCGGCCCATAATTGATTCGATTCAAAATGAAAGGTCCAGATAAAGCCACCAGAAAAAGAAAAAATTAGGCCGAAAATTGGTTTTGAAATGAACAAAAAACTTGAAAAATAAGAAGAAAAAAATATGAAAATATAGAAATTGGAACAGTAATTTCTACCAAAAATATAAAAAAATATTTTGCCCGTTGGAACAGTAATTTGTACCAATTTCTATAAATATCATCCACTTTCTTCATAATTTTTCACTTCAAAACTTCTCTCCTCCTTCTACACGCTTTAATTTTCATAATTGTTCTTCATCTAGCTAGTTTTCAAACTTCCTTTTTTTCAAAGATGTCCAACCCCAAACCTAGAGGAGAAGCTTGGAAAAACCCCGAAGATGTGTCATTGTGCATGGCGGTGGTTGCAGTTGGTGAAGACGGTGACAAAGCTACCGGTCAAGAGAAGAAAAAATTATGGGATCGTATATGGGAAGTGTATGAAGCTTGCAAGCCACCCGGTTCCGTTATTAGATTGGGAGGAGGGTGTGAAGCTCGTTGGAGAAAGATTAGACCGGGTTGCACAAGGTGGCGTGAAGCTCTTACCAAAGCGGAGGCCGCTCACGCAAGTGGTGAAAATGCCACCGACTTGGTAATATTTATTTGTTTATGACCGGTAATATTTTTTTTTGTTTTATAACCCAATATATGGAATTTTCTAATATTCGTTTATGTTTATGACATTTAATATCTTGTTTATAATCACTAGCATATGTGTGTGTATGTGTGTGTGTATATATGACCACTTGTATATTATTTCTTGTATGAATATATAGGAAGTGCAAGCTAGGTCGGTATATCGTACATTGTCTTTGGGGGAGGACTTTAAATTTGCGCATTGTTGGCCAATATTGAAGGATACAGAAAAGTTTAGCAAACCTCCGTCCTTGGATGATGAAATCTCTAGTAGTCCATCACCTATTGACTTGTTTGGAGAAGATACACCCATTGAGGGAACCTCAAGCCCTTCAAATGTGCATGCACGCCCTCCAGGCCAAAAAGCTCAAAGGGCTGCTAAGAAAAGATGCAAACAAGATGACACATCTCAACTCTTAGCTCAAATGAAAAGAATTGCAGACCAAGGAGATCGCGATCTCGAACACAGACTACAACTTAGGGAGGAGACTAAACTTGCACAAGAACGTGTGGATGATGCAGCCACAATGGCGGTGGATCCATCAAAATATCCCACCCCAATTAGGGCTTATTGGGAAAGGAAGCAAGCTATGGTTATTGAGAGGGAGGAACAAGCTTACAATGCCGGGTTACACCAACCATTTGCTTCATCTGAAGGTGAAGATGACCCAATGCATTAATACTTTGTTGCCTCTATTTTAATTTCATTTTGATACTTTAATTTATGAAATGAATGTACTTTGACTTTCAATTATAATTAATGAGTAATTTATTTATCAAATTGTAAACATTACAATAATACTAAACACACAAACAACAAATAAATAAAAGAAGCAAATTGCAAACATTACAATAATACTAAACACACACCATGGCGGCACAATGCCAATTATTGAAAGCATAAAGCATAATGTTGCTTCACATGCAGTTCTGCTTTGCATGTTGCTTCACATGCTTTTCTTTTCATACGGTTGCTTCACCTGTTGTTCTGTTCTGCCTGTTGCTTCACATTCCATAGGTGATTAACCAAATCCTCCTGAAGGCTTTTATGCACAATTGGACATCTAACCTGCTGGTATCGGCGCATGAATTCCCCAAGTGCAGGAGGATCACGCTCAACCAAATGATCTACTTCGTAGTGGTCATATATTTCTGCTCTCCTTGGTCTTGTTGGGACCTCATCGGGATCAACTTCATAATTATCTTCAGTTTCATCGCGCTCATCTTCAACAATCATATTATGCAAAATAATGCAAGTCATCATGATGTATTGGATATCTTCCCTGTCCCATCCACGAGCTGGTCCTCTCACAATTGCAAAACGAGCTTGGAGTATTCCAAATGCTCTCTCCACATCTTTTCGGAATGACTCTTGCATCTTTGTAAAATGAGCTTGTTGTGGTGTGATCGGGTTTCTAATTGCTTTCACAAAAGTCCCCCATTTCAGGTAGATCCCATCAACTAGGTAGTAGCATTGACCATATTGGTGATCTCCAACATGGTATTTGACTCAAGGCGACTCACCTCTACAGACTTCGTCGAATAGAGGAGACTGTCCAAGGACATTGATATCATTGAGAGAGCCTGAAGTCCAAAATAGGCATGCCATATCCAAGTATCATATGATGCAACCGCCTCAAGGATGATTGTTGGCTTTCCTTTGTAACCGGTGAAATGCTCTTGCCATGAGGTTGGGCAGTTTTTCCACTGCCAGTGCATATAGTCGAGACTTCCAACCATTCCAGGGAATCCTCTTTTGTCAGCAACATTAAGCAACCGCCGCAAATATGCCTTTGATGGTCGACGGAGGTAATGTTTGTGGTATACTTTCCAGATTGCTCTAGTAAAGTGACTTAGAATTTTCAAAGCTGTAGATTCTGCTATGTCGAGGAACTCATCACACAGGTCGGTGGGAAGCCCATAAGCAAGCATCCTCATGGCACAAGTCAACTTTTGTTCAGATGACAAGCCAAGCCGACCGGAGGCATCAGGTTTTTGGACAAAGTAAGAGTCATGGTTAGCGACATCATGCATCATCTGGTCAAACACATGAGGTCGCATTCGATACCTCCTACGAAACACATCGCCTTCGAACCGACACGGCGAAGTGAAGTAGAAAGCTTTCAGTCGTTGATCCATAGCTTCACGCTCTCTAGGGGTGTATCGCCAGCCTTCTTGGGAACCACCCCATTCGGATTCTTCCTCTTGGATCCTCTGAATGTGTGAGGAAGCTGCCTGCATCACCAAGGCTCTTTGACGATTCCTTGTGATGGAATCTTCCTCCTCCTTCATTAGTAGTTTCCTCAGCCTATTCATTGCAGCAAATAACAAAAACTTAGAACTTGAATTCTGATATAAGAGAGAAGTGTTTGTGAATTAGTGAGGTATGATGGAGTGAAGAGCCTCGTATTTATGGACGGACCAAAAATGATTGATCAAGATAAGATATGACACGTGACAGATAAATATCTAAAACGTAATCTCACTAGCCTCTCACGCAACGCACGAGGAGCTAAGTATACCCAAAATTCAAGATCCGAAATCTTATCGGATATGTAATTATTGAGAAGATAGATATTATTAATTTTTAAGAATAAAAAAAAGTATTTAATTTTAAATTTATTTGTTGTTATATAAATCATTTAACCATAAACATTATATATGAAATGATATTTATTTATTGATGACAAAAACCCACACTCATACCCATACTCATACCCAAATTATATAAAATGATTTAAATTTGGGTATGAGTATGGGTTTTGATATAAATGGTTGGAGATGAAATATGAGTTTGAATAGTAATGGGTTTGAGTGAGTTAAAATATAGGTATAGGTATGGGTATAGAAATGATTGTTAGAGATGCCCTTAGATATTCGGGTCCTCTCCCAGTTGTTGAGGTGTCATTTGTGGGAGAGAATGAGACGCTCCAATTGGTAGGGAAATGTTAGTCTGAGCCTACAGTGGGCCCAATCTCGTTTAACAAAATGTTTCAATAGGCCCACTTCCACAACCATGATGCATGTAGAGACCTCTTTAAAGATACCAAAAGCCTCCCAGTTGATAAATGACACGTTTATCGTGTTACTGTTTAAGTGTTTGCCCTCCTATTGATTTCTGAAAAAATTTGATTTCGTGGTCCCACTTAAAGATACTAGCCTCACATTTCACTCATTTTATCTTTCACATTTTCTTCTCTAAAATTAGTGACATTACATCAAAACTCATTACATCAATCATGCTCTTGGTCTTAGGTCATCTCCAATAATAGAGGTTATAGAGCCAAATACTAAATTTTGGCCTCTAACAAATCAGAAGAGGGTCAAAAATCCATGAAAGGCCAAAGGACCAAACATAACCTTTTGGCTAGCTTAGGCCAAACCAAATTGTGGTTCAAAATTAAATTAAAAAGCTAAGTGTGCATGTGGGTTGATTGATAAACACCCAAATTATGACAATTGTTAAATTTCTATTTGATTATTTCATTTTCATCTCATTACGAACAAATTCTTCCGACTCAAAACTATGTAATTAATTAAATATGCAATAAATGACTTATTATCTTATTTTGTTAATATAATTACAACATATGCAATATATTTTATATCTCAAAATAATTCAAAATTTTAATTTTGGTCCAAGTTCAAATATTGTTATAATAAAATAAATCGTAAGTGCGAAATTCTAAGTATATACAATCCATATGTGATACCCACATTTATAAATGTAACAACATATTTATAGGCAAAGTGAAAAATATTGAAAAAATATATTGTGAAATCATAAAATATTTGATAGGGTGAAACTTTAGCTCTCTCTTACCGGAGATGGTTTAGTAGTGTGAATGAAAAATAATATTTTTAAGGGCTAAATTATTTACCTGGCTCCAATACAGCCCTTTCTTACTAGAGATGGCCTTATCATTCTAAAAAAAAAGCCTCACATCCATGTTGCTTCTGCTTACCTTGATGATTTGAATGGTGTTCCTAGAGCTAAAAGAACTAGTGATCCAGTTGCTACTTAGTTTTTCTCTTTTGTTCTTTCTTTCTAGGCCTTAGTACCCCCTTTGTAACCAAAAAAAAATACCCACCCACCTCATAATAATTCAGTTGATATGGGTGTGCTCGTGGTACTCATAATTCAAGCTCGACCCCCGCGATCAGTGTCTCTACCTTGAGTCAATCCATCTATTATCTTTTACTAAAATCAACACTTGAGAGCTGCAAAAGCCCACCTACATTAGTAATCGAAAAATAGAGCCCACCCTGCACTCTGAAATGCATTAGCCTATGGCTGCAAGAGATCAGTTTTGCAAAGTCTACTACTGTTGCAGCAAAGACGTGCTTCACATATCACAAACTAATATCAGTTTCTCGAGTCATCCAGGAACTTTGTTGTTTTCCAGAGTTCAATAGGTTCGGGTAAAAATAACTGACATTATGCATAGGTCCTCTCTGTACAAACGGAAATGACATGTAAGCATTAACTGCCACACAACCGTCATAATGACGACAATTTATTCAACTTGGCACATAATGGCTGCGTTTGGGAGGGCTTTTCCCTCCATTGCTTATAAGCAAAAGTAGGGGAGAGCGTTTGGTTGGTCTGCTTCTTCAAGGTGCTTCCAAAAGCCAAGGCTTTTAAGCCGAAAAAGCCGAAGCAGCTAAACTCCTGCTTTGAGAAGCACAAGCCGCGACTTACGCGGCCTCTACTGTACCGAAATTAAATGAAATTTTCGCAATACCAATGGGTACCCTCATCAAGCCTAAAGAATTACATGACCAACCTGTTCTTCGTCCTTCTCTCTCACCTCTCTCTCTCTCGACCACCTTGATCACGACAGCGGCTTCATGGTTGGGCAGCAACCTTGAATCAACCACCGATTGGGAAGAGAAAAAGGCAGGCAAGAGAAGAAATAAGGGGAAAATCTGATTAGGGCTCTATAATTGGAAATTGAAGCTCAAGGAAGACCGAAAAACTAGAGGGAAGTGAGGAGCATACCTTCCGAAGCACAAGCTCACCGGAAAAGAAAAGATTCGGCCAGAATTTGGGTTTTGGGGATTTAGGGTTCTTGCTTCAATCAGACGGGATAGATGATGTCTGGCAAGATGATGGGTAGCAGTAGAGAGAGGAGAGAGAGACAAGTCGATTGGGGGTGGTAGCTCGACCAGTGACGGCCGGACGACGGCGCTCCGGCGTGGAGCAGAGAGAGAGAGAAGAGAAAGTCGGGAGGGAGGAGAGAGAGAATCGGGGAGAAAGAGACACCCCCAAACCGGACCAACACTTATAATTTAATACCCACACCAATTAACAACCCAACTCCACAAATAACACCTCAAAAATAATACCCGAATAAAAATTACCTTTTACTAGCTAAAATTTACCATTTTTACCATCGTCATATTTTCCTCCTACGAATAATCCTCCGAGCATAACTGTCCCCGAAACCCCTCTAGGGACCAATTAAACTATAATTTCAATGACGGAGACGGTAAAATTCTTATTATAACCAATCTAGTAAATAAGGTAAAAAAATTACGGGTCGGGATGTGACAAAAGGAGCTTCCATCTTAAGGAGAAGACAAGGCTAGATTGATTCCCTTTGTTGTAGTTAGCTTGCTTTAAAACTGTTCCAAGTTTGTTCCCTTGTTCTTTTTGTGTATACTGACTATAATTTTATTGCAATAAAATGTGGGTTTTACTTATGAATCAATATGTAGTCAAAAATGATATATTAATATATAATGGTAATAATATATTTATATGAGTTATTTTTGAAATTTCCTATTATTAATCATATGGTCATTATGATTTATGAAATTGTCTCAAATTTTATTATCAAACAATCAATCCTAAACCCAATATAATATTTCATGTCCAAATTGGTCATTCTGCAATTAAAAGCACAAGCTCATTCACATTTTACCAAACGCGTTACCACTGCTTTTACCACTCACAGCACTTATAAAAAGCCAGATTACCAAACACGCAGCTTCATTGCTTTTCAGCTGCTTATTCTAAAAAATAAGCAGAAGCCAGCTTATGTTAAAAGTTCAGCTGCGCCAAACATAGCCAATGACTAACAGCCATAACCACCCAAGACTGCGATTATCTCAGTCTGATGTTTCACCGTATGTGATGTTTCAATCTGAAACAAACAATCAAAAGATAAAAGGCAGAACCCCCAATCATCTAACAGGTAACAACACTGCAGACAAACTGCCTCATCTAACTGCAAGCCCATATCAATGTCTACTTTCATTACTTCTACATACGGAATAAAAAAATATATCAGGCTTTAGAGATTTAAACCCAAACCTTCTGATAAAGAATCAGTGCAAACCAAACCCGAATTTAACAAATAACCCAAAAGCTTTAATAAAATTACCAAGCCCCGAACCTCGAACAATTGAAAATTCGGTTTTTAATTCCAAATTCTATGTGCCAACTCAGGACAAAATACAGGTAGAAATGTGTTATAGAGCAGATTATTGAAAACCAATTAAATACACAACCTGTTTATCATTTAAACAGTTAAAAGCAGTATTAAACTCCCCCAAAAGGGTCAGATTTCATTCATTTTGTTGCGTGAGCAACAATCGAAGTACCAGTACACACCAGGGAGCAGTCCATATGTGTCCTTTCCGGAAGCTAGAGGAAATGCATCGTACATTAGAACGCTCAAAACTTGGTGATCAGCCTGTCAGTTTGACCATATACAGCCACCCGCAATGCAACCTTGAATCACACCAGCACCTGCCGCATCAAAATAAAAGCAAAACTCAATACAAATAAGGTGCAATGCGCATCACAATTTCAAAGACCAAAAATATGAAGAGCAAAAATGCCCAGACATTTGAAAAACAAGGAGAAAGACACTGGATGTCTACATTAGCGGAAATAAAGGATGCTGACAGTAGTGGCACTACAAGACAAAGAAATGCTGGCAAGCAGAGGATTTACATATAAATTGAACACACAACATAGGGTAGCCAGAATGACTTGTTCAGATACCGAGAGTTCCTCCAAACCTAAATCCCAGATAATTAGCCAACTTTAACGTCAGGCCTGTCCCGAGCTTTAAAGGTCAGAAAATGGTAGATTTTAACCCAGGCTCGACTCTGGGGACTACTGCACCCTAGGAGCAAACCATGGACATGACAAGTGCTCATTGCTAGCCCACAACTGCTAAATAAATAAATAAAAACGAAAACCAAAGAAAAAAAAAAGAACAGAGATTTCAATATTTTTAAGAGATAGAGAAGAGAAGAAAACCATTTGGTTCAAGGAACTAAGAGCACTGTGAGCGGGAATATGCAGACACAGAATTGAACCTTATGAAAGTACATAATTAACAAGTGGAAGCACAAATCACGCCAATCTGCATGGCATAACTGCAACCCCTACGGTACAACTAAAGTGATAAATCTTTACCTGCAAGATTCCAGACCCCAATAGTTACGGGAGTTTGACCCTACATTAGACTGCAGAGAGCAAAACCAGTTATGAGTCAGTCCCATCCTGAGTACAAGGCCGAGAAAACACCAGACCTCAATTTCTCCATTCACCAACCAGTCAAAGCTATCATTCACTATTACATTCCAAAGGTTCTGTTATATAGGTCGCCAGAACTGGGCATCCGAAACTTTGATTCTTCATAACCAGAATAGAACTTGTTGTATCCTAGTCTCTCATTTCTCAGAAGCTCTGCCATACCCACACTGTTACCACCCTGAGCTTCATTCCATCCATCCCAATGGCCATTTGACATGGACCGGTTATTTCTGGATTGTTGAAGAGACAGTTGAGCAAACGGCGATATATTGCTAGCTTGAGATTGATCCAAAAGCCTCGATGACAATCCATAGGAATCATTGGCATGAGAATAGCCATCCCCAAAATCAGGATACCTGAGGTTTTGTTGTTGGGAGAAGGATCTTTGCATCAATAGCTGAAGCCTTGCATCATTTTCAAAGACACTTAACTGTGAAGGATAGTTGGATCTCATTTCTACACCAGGATTGTTAAGCCCACCTTGCAGTCTCCCTTTACCAACTGCCAATATAGCAGGATCCATCAACTCAATATCCCCAGAGCTACCAATATCCCCCGTGGGCTGAGGTTGATAGGAATTTCTCAACACAGAGTTATCATGCAAAATATTCCCTGAGGCCATGAATGAAATTAATACCGAAACACATGAAATAAACAATGAAATTAATTTAATAGGAGCTGCACAACTAACCAGATAGTGAGTCAAAATCATGCTCCAATCTCTCATGAGAAGTAAAGCCCGGTGGTGGGGCCCTGCTTGGCACAGAGAATCCCGGAGGAGCAGAGATTTGAGCCCTTGAAACTTCTGAAATAAATAAAGGTAAGAAATAACCATAGGAAGTAAAAATCATTCACTACACAAAACATCAAACAAAAGAGTAACCTGTTACAGACAGCAAAGAAATGGCCTATCTGATAAATATATTTCAGATTATTTACTGTGAAAGATAAGCAAGTAATCTTTATCAACAAATAAAAACTGACCCAATACTTCACAAATGTCCAACAAAATACCAGTCCCATAAGTCCAAGAGTACTAACCAGAAAGCTTGTTCGAAGAGAAGGCTAAAAGATTGTTGGCATGATTTTCAGAATCTTCATATGTATTTGAAGGAAAACCATTTCCAATTCCAAAATTATCCAATGATAAATCTCGATTTTCAGTATAGCCATGATGGAATCCTTGGTTCTGTGCTTGATTCTGTGATAACCGCCCAATAACACTCTGAGATGACTGTAGATCAAATGGCTGATGTCTAGAATCCACCTGTCTTGCAAAAGAGAATCTTGACTGATTATTATTTGGTACTTTCCAAGAAGATGCCAGTTTTTGAGCTCCAGCCTGTCTATCAGATTCACCCAAAAACTTAGAGAAATTCTGAGGCGATATTATTGGGTCATCCCAAGTGTCTAAGTCCATTGATAATATATTTGAGATTATGCTGCTCTCTCTCTTGTCCACAGCATTACTGAAACCAGGATTAGCTGCTTCACCCAAGAATCTTCGACCTTGCTGCCCCAGGCCTTCATTTCGATGAAGAAATGAATTGTCCAAAGGCCTCTCTGGACCAGAAGAGTTGCTTACAAAATTTTCATGGTAACCATTAGATGGTACTGCCACGTTGGTCGAAGATAGAAGTGAACTGTCCCTTGTTTTATTATCTACAAAAAGGCGATCAGCACTTGAATAAACTGAACCATAACCCTCACTAGGTAGCAACAGAGACCTAGAGTGACCTGAAACATGGACAGCGTTACGCAAATACGGTGCCCGACTCACTTCTGGGTCCTTAAGTCTTTGATTATCAAAAGATAATACATCCTCCTCCACCTCAGAAGATATGCTAGGTAATGGTTGTGACTCTGATAACCAGTTAGATTGTTCTCTTGTTACTGCTCTCTCGGTTGTTATAGGAGATTCTCTAGGTTGTTCAGCGGAACGTTGTTGTGACCCTTGGTCCCGAGGCGATTTAATATTTGAATTATCTGAAGCAAAATTATTAGGTCTGACTACACCAGAATGATCAAGAGCAGATTTTCTATCAATGCTGATTAGAGATATATCAGAGCATAAGCTTTGGGTGGCTTCTTCGTTAGAAACCATACTTTCATTTTCATGACTGGAACTAAAAGGCTGCTGATTATGGTTGGTGGCAGTGCTAGTTGGCTGCATACTGCTGCCTTTATTATTGTCCTTGAATGCAGGCGGACAAGATAACTTCCTGCTAACATTAAGAGAAGCAGGAGCTTCATCAGGTGCAGCAGGTTTGTCTGACAGGATACTTTGACTATCCACACTATGTTGCTTCACAATTTTCAGTGATTCCGGTTTACCTTTAGCTTGCATAGTCTGACTGTCTTCATTCAAGCTTGACCTCTTTCCTGAATCACTATGCACTATAGAAGCCTGGCCAGTAGAAACAGCAGCTGAAGAAATTGGCACCGTACAACTGACTGTATCAGGTTTCTGTTTGGCATGTCCATTTGAATATATTTGCGCTGCTGGTGATTGAGAATTTGAACCACGCGTACCCCTACAACATGCATTCAATAATTTTTAGGATTCATTATAACCAAGAAATCACCTGTGTAGTTAATCAAAAATAGATAACTACCATGAGGCAGCAGCTGGAAGAGCAATAGATCTGCCAGAGCTTCCATTTGAAGGAGAACCTTTAATGAGGATTCCAGTATTCTGTCAGATTTTTTTTAAATAAAAAATAGAGTAAGAACATATGCCGCGTCTAAACGATCCACTTGAGTATCAAAGCAAAACAACACATTCATAAAAAATAAAAATAAAAAGGCAAATCTCAAATGATTGCAACCAGCTCATACATCTGGCTTCATAAGTTTCAAAATATAATATGAGACTTACACTTGAGCCATTTTTAATAACAGGCCCTCCAGTAGAAGCAGAACTGCTATTACAATAATCATCCAGTGGTGGAGGCAACACACTTCCGGATCGGCGCTGCAAAGGGTTTAGAGTACCAGTAATTTGTTGTACTCTACTCCTTTTAAACCATTATCAGTTAGTTGATCATTCAACGTGAACACTAATCAAGTTGCAGAAAGCATAAAACAAGAGAAAGCATGTTATACTAAAATATTCAAACCTCAAACTTCACAAAAAGTTTACGACTTGTGAAAGAAAAAAAAAAACTAAAGCTTCAAGTTTTTTTTTTATGAAAATAAGTCTTTCAAGTAATAAAAATGTAGAAAAAAGCTATATTTTCATTTTAAGAACTCAGTTACAATTCAAAGATTACATTGTAGAATTATAGATTCAACGAAATGCACATTGTGCCACAAGAACCCAATTCTCTCAAGACTGAAAGTAACACAAGATATCCATACAATTAGGGACTCCTGATAAAGTGAATATTAGAGGTTAGGTTCATGTTCATCTATTTAGGTTCCTTTCTGATGGTGTGTGTGTGTATTATATTATATATATATATATATATATGTATACTTACAATACTGGAGTTGCCTGAGGTTGAGCACATCATCACAACGTAGGATTATTATAATAATACACTGATCATTGTAACGACTGGAGAAGATAAAAATAAATAAATACCTAGTGCATGCCGAAATTATTTCATCTTTAGTGAAACTATCATCATGACATCCGACCTCGTGCAGATACAAACAATCGGGATTGGTGCAAGGCTGGGAACAACAAAGAGTCAATCTTCAACAAGATGCATACAGTACAAGCTAGCTTCTAAGTAGGAAACTACTGCATTAAATCAGATAAAAAGTAATAATACATACCACATTTCTAAGCCATGCGTGACAATACTTTGTGGTACCAAAGCAAGCCCTGAAACATACAACTAGAAGATTATCATGCTGACAACCCTATGCTGAAAAAATCCTTGCAAAACTTATTAAGTAACAGTCAATTATCCAGAAACCTGCAAGTACATTTTGAAACCTGCTTGTACATTTTGAAACCTGCATGTACATTTTGAAACCTGCATGTACCTCAAAGATCTGCCATCCAATAGAAACCCATGTACATTTTGAATACAGCGAACTGCTTCCTCCTCTTTTGAGTAAGTAATATATCTAAATACAGAACAATATTATTAAAAACAGTAAATGCAAATAAAACAAAAGAATCTTTACAAAAGAAACAAGACAGAAAAAAAATAAGATGACTTGGTGCAACGCATCAAAACATCTTGACTTACACACTACATGTATTATTTGGAAATTGTTGAATGACACCAGCTGCTGTCCGAGACATAGAAACCTTTAAAACCTTCCCATACTGAGCAAAATATTCTTTATGCTGCAGAAGCTGCTTAATAATGCATAAAAAGGAAAAAACAAGAAAAAAGTCAGTGAGCCTCTATAAGCCAAATAAACATATAATCCAATACACATGCTCAGAAAGAGATAGGGAGGGAGAGACTACATCTTCATCTGCCAGATTAAGAGGCAACCCAACTATATAAACAAGGTTCCGCTGAATCACTCGCACACTGCTAAGCTGCTTTCTTCCTTCAGTGATTGGCTTAGCTTTTGTCTTCTGAGACTTCTTCCTCTCAGTATGGATTTCAGCCACCAATCTATGGGGACGGATTTATATTAACAATTGATAATGTAAATAATCTTACCCAAAAGGAATTATGGTTTTCATATTAACCTCTCACACTTTGCAGCCCCTACAATCTTTTCCTTATCATAAGGGGTACGGCATGCAGGACACCGCCCCTCAGTGTCATCCTTCTCAGCCATGTCCATTATGTGGTGCCAACACCAAACACATATCTGTATTTTAGACATTAATAGAAGACAATTAATCAAACAATTATAAAGTTTAATGGCTAGAAAGGTACCACATTTCATCACTTTAACAGATCAACATTTAGAACTAACATACTCATAAGGAGGCAATAGAATGCTCGATAGGCATAATTTTGCAATATGACTATTTGCTAATGTAGCACATGACACTCCAATTGCTTAGTGAATTTTAATTAATTGTTATTTTAGTCTTGCCACACAGTGTTCTGAGGTAAGGCTACGAGTAACTGAATAACAATGATGACGTTCAAAAAATAAATCAAAGACACCGGGCAGACAAAAGGGAACAATTATTCATTTAACTTTCCATCAAAGTGAAAGAGAGAGGTTAGTATCCCACACCTCATAACCACATTTGCATGGTTTCAATTGCTGATCTGTCAAATCCATCTCCTCTGCGCAAAGAGGGCAAGTCTTTTCTCCCTGATCACTCATGATTTCCCTAAAATAAGGTACAAAAGGGTAGAACTATAAATAAACACAATGTGAAAGACACAACATTTCTTCAATCAGAGTCAGCATCAATCAAAAACATAGAAACAACAAGAATTCACCTTGATTAAGCATTTGTCTTCTACTCATAAAACTAATAGAAAAGATTCTATTCTCAAGTAGATAGTATTTGACATCAAACACACAATTCAAAGCTCATCTTCATAGTTTGTTTCCATGAAACTAAGCTGAATGTTGCTAATGTATAATAGTTAACATCCGATAAAAGTTGTATTGCAACTTCATTATTGCATATTCACATTACAAAGCTCATTTACAAGTTAAAGACAAAAATCTTAAAATGACAAAACCCTAGAAAAATCCCAATCAAAATATGACTGACCAAACAGTGAAACTTAAATCACTCTACAGAGACCCAAAGTGAAATCCTAGACAGCTCAACTGATTTATAAATTGACAAATTCAACATCCAAGAGTTAGAATCATTCCCCAAACACAACTAGATCAAAATCGAAAAGCAGATCAAATTCAAGCATCAATTCACCACAACACAATCAAAAACAAATATAAAAACATTATAAAAATCATCAAAACAGAAGCAAAATCGGAAATTTGAAAACCTAATCGGAATCGTTGACATGCAACACACAAAACCTAACGCAACAAAACCTAAATGGAGGCCAATCGGAGACTTTCACAATCGAACTAAATCAAAAATCAAACTCCGAAATTCAAAAAAATAATAAAAATCGAACAATGAAAAACGAAGAATTAGGGATCTGGAGGACGAAACAAAATGATCAGAGCGGAGGAATTAGGGTTTGGAGAAGAAGAAGAGAGCAGCGGAGACTTACAGTTGGGGATCGAAAAGAGGACGAATCTGTGAGAGGATGAGATTGTGCTTCAGAGAGAGAGAGAGAGAGAGAGAGAGAGAGCCACAATAAGAGGGGGGGTGCTTTTTAAGCGAGGATGGGAGAGAGAGAGAGAGAGAAGGGTTGTTTGGCTGCTGCTTGTTGTTTCTCTGCGCGTCGTTGTTAATTAAATATGATTGAGTTCCGGAAATGCCCTTGGATTTTGGTGAAACTACCGACACATGCCTTCGGTTTGGGGGATCGCTGTGCTGTGTTGTCTTTTTGCCCCTCCCTTCGTGTTTTGTTTTTCCGGTTTTGTCGGACTTTGCAAACTCGCTTCGTTATTTGGCTCCTGCTGGATTTGGTCTGCACGTAATTTTGCTTCTATGTTTTTTTTTCTTTTTCTGTTTGAATTAATTTTTTTTTCCACTAATGAGTTGGATGCTTGCCATGTATGTATTAGAAAGGAAAAAAAAACTAGCGAAAACACAGTTATTTACTTAAAAAGTTTACGACTAACTCACTTTTGAAGATGTGACGTAACTCAGATATGAAGATGTTGATAATTGTACCAAAATAACTAAAGATATACGGTGATACTTCATAACGAAACTACTAACATCTCGAAGACAATAACACCGCCCTCATGAACGTTTCCATCTTCAAACATAAAAATTGCTCACTCACGTTTTTTCTTTCTTCAATTATAGCTTTAGTTTTTAAATAACAATTGACTTACAATAATCCTGAAAGAAAGGGTTTGATAGTCTTTTATGCTTATGGGATTGAGGACTGTATCTAAAATCTTTAAAAGTCAACAGTCCACTCTCCCACCCAAACACCAGTTGGAGTTGGTCTGGTGAACTCAAGACCACATAAGATGTATCTCATGAGTTGCAAACTCATGCATCAAACATGTAGCAAAACCATGTGAGCCGTTTGGGTGTTCAGTTGCATCAAAGGGTTGGCTTTTCTTTTGCAAACAAATAATTAACGCCATGCTTAGACCAATTTTATTTTTTCTATTTTTTAGGTCTACATGACTGTGCTTTGTGCTTGGTTAAATATTCGATGCTATTACAAGATGCACCGGTGCCACCAAGGAAGCCAAATATGTGGAGACAATGCTTAAGTTAAAGTTCTAATCCTGCATTTGGCATGTGGATTTCGTCCAACAAGTCTGAGGCTAGGACTCCAAAGTCGAACATGTGTGAGATTGTTCTTTTAGCTACTTAATTGCTAGCTTTAATGCTACCAAAATATAGTCAAATATTTTAAAATATTCTATGGTTTTTGTAGTTTGAAGTTGATATTTGTTCAGTTCTTGTGGTTTTATTTTAATCTGAATGGTCCTTAAAGTCACGATTTTTTATTCAAATTGTCATTCCGTCGATTTTCTCAGTTAAATTGCTGACATAGCCGTTAAAAATTACAATATCTTTAATGATCACGTCAATATTCTACAGGCTTCTAAAAGGCCCCGCCTAGGCTCTAGGTTGCAACAAGCCGCCTCACTTTTCTTCTAGGCCTTTATGCTAGGATGTGGGCAATTAGGCGGCCTCGCTTTTCTTCTAGGCCTTTATGCTAGGATGTGGGTAATTAGGCGGCCGCCTAAACGCCGCCTAGGCTACTAAGTTCTCCAGTTAATTTGTTTTCTTTTTGTGGTGGGATTGATATTATGAGAAGCATGAGAGCATAAAAGTGAATGATGTGTTTAGGAATAGAAGTGTATAAGGAAGTTATGTTAAATTTTGGATAAGTTTATCCTATAAATAGGTCTCACAACATTTATGTTGAATAATTTATTCATATTTGACTGTTTTCAGTATTTGAGTACATAAAATATATATTTTTAATTAATAAATCTTTTTAACTAGGCTGTCTAGGCTCTAGGCTGCGGGTTACCGCCCGCCTACTACCTAGCGCCTTTTAAAATATTGGTATTCTAACAAAAAAAAATTGACGGAAAAACTATTTAGATGCAAAATCGTGACTTTAAGGACCATTCAAATTAAAATAAAATCACAAGGACCGAACATATGTCGACTTCAAACCACAAGGACTAAACAAATTTCAATTCTTTTTTTTAATCAAATAACAAATATGTACAAAAAAAATACATTGGATTCAAAACCTTGAGCAATCAGATTACTCATGACTAGATATTCACAACTCAACTCACATGATTACTCATGAAATTTGTTTAGTCCTTGTGATTTGAAGTCGACATATGTTCAGTTTTTATGGTTTTATTTTAATCTGAATGATCTTTAAAGTCACAATTTTTCATCCAAATGGTCTTACCGACAATTTTTTCTGTTAGAATACTGACGTGGCTGTTAAAGACATTGTAATTTTTAACAGCCACGTCAGTAATTTAATTGAAAAAATTGACTGAATAACCATTTGGATGAACAATCGTGACTTTAAGGACTATTCAGATTAAAATAAAACCACAAGGATTGAACAAATGTCAACTTCAAACCACAAAGACTATACAGTATTTTACCCATATATATATATAGGTAAATAATGTGTGTGTGTGTATACAGTTCCCTTCCAGAGCAGGACACCGCTTTGAAATTAAAGTGCGGTGCTCCTCATTTCATTCACTTTTAGGTCACATTTTCTCATCTCCATTGTTCAGTGTTTGGAACATAGTTTGTAGATCATTCCTGCAAAGTTTTATCCAATTTAAAGATCATTTGAGCTTCGTAATTATGATTTCCACAAACGATCCGTTTGGACAGATTTGAATTCAAGCATTGAAGATGAGTTTGAAGACCGAACAAAATCATTATTGGTCAACTCATAATTTGTTTGCATTTGAAATTCATTGAATACAGTTGTAAGACTTATTTGATTTGAGTTTTTGAAAAGGTAGTCATAAGGACATGAAAGTTTCATGATGGAAGAAACTGTCATGTATAATGTTGGATCATAAGTCATAAATAATTTTGTGCCCTAATCCTTGAGAATTACTTGTTCTAAAGTCCATTTTGTTGTCAACTAATCTAATTCCATGTTTTGTAGAAAATATTGACAAGAGAAGAGAAACGGTGAAATTCAGGCTATTTTCCGAGCACCACCACTTTTGGTGGCATAAGTAGCAGCGCACCACCACTTTTGGTGGTGCCATACATTTTCCGGCTACCTTCATGGAAGAAAAAAGGTGGAGAAGCCTCGTTCAATCACAACTAGTACTTAACCCTTTGGTCAGAATTCAACTCCAACACATTTCCCTCTTTCCCACACAATCCTCATTCCCCTTTTTACCCAAAAGTCCATCAAATTCCCTACAATTATCTTCCTTGTTTTGTAGGTTGAATCACCACATTATTCTACCCTTTTTCTCCATGATTGCCTATTAACCAACTATATCTCTCCCCTCACCTTTTGCCTTGGTTTTGGAAAAGTTATGGCAATTTGAACACTCTTCCTTGGTGTTTCAAATAGATGGGAGGAGAGGAAAAAAAAAACTGTTTTTGGTTTTCTCTCCTACTTTTCAACCATCTTCCATATATATTTTAGTCCCCCTTCTCCATTTTTTGATACACATATTTACGTCCAATTAATATTTTACTGTACATTAAATGTCTATATCATGACACGCCCAAATTAATGTTCGATTTTTCCTTCTTGCATAATCCATCTCTTTTTTTTTCCTCTACTTCTTTCTCTGCCAGTCGAACTTGCAAGTTGCAACTAGCAAGCCGCATAGGGAGTAGGGATCAGCTCCATCTCTCTTTTTTGGAAATAAATGTTTAACTTTAGTGATTAAAAACTTTTCAATCCAATATTTGTATAACTAATTTAAGGCTTAATTTAATAAATCTTTTTTAAGAGATTTTCTTAATTTTATAATCATAATAAATCTATTCATTAGAAAAATACGAATTAGATGAGGAATGCGGTATAGGGTGAAATAAATTATCTAGAATTAAATATTTTTTTAAAATAATCTTTAATCTTTCGTAAATTAAAATATATAGCTCGTATGTCTGAAAAAATCTATGTAAATTTATATCGTATCACTAAGATGCACTCAGTATGCACAGAAAAAAAAAGTTTGAGAAATTTAGCTTATATGAATTATTTTAGGATTATGGTGATGTTAATAACACATTATCTATTCTCACATTTTATCTTGATGGTGAAACTTCAATTTATGTACTTGGAAATATGGATATGGTTGAAAATCACAAACTTTCGATAACGTTTGATTTTTGATAAATACGGTCAATCCTAAATATGCTTAGGCACTCATAAGGGGAGCCTACCAACTGGAGGGTTAATTTAACAAAAAAATTAATGGTTTCTTAAATCTCATTTGTACGAGTTTTAGGTTCGAAAAGAGAGAAAAATGAGATCACGCACGATATAGGTCAACCACGTATTGTGTAAAAAATGAAGTTAGATTAAAGTTGAATGATTCGATGGGAGGTTTAACTAATCCGAAATGAGGTGATTTTTTTTTTCAGTTAACCTATTTAATTACAATGACTACATCTAATCATCATGTGCCTACTAAAGTGATATAACTTAATTAGTATGTTATATGCAAGTGTACATCATTATGAACCAACTATACATAAGAAACAAAATTTTCGAAAATCTTGTGAAATAAGATGTGACAGGAGTAAAGAAATACATATTAGGATGAAAAATCACAGACTTTCAGGGCTCGATCGAAGCGGTCAAACCTAATTCAACGTCATTTATCACACAAAAACGTTTTTACCTACCTCTACATGACCTAGTTTGGTTGATTATTCCACACACAAAACTCTCACATTGATTATATGTAACCACCCATGTAAAAATTTAGGGACGTTCACCTCCCGACGATAAGGCTCTTCATAGGGAAGCATAGCGTAAATAGGGTTGACCGCTTCTATCGGGGATCAAACATTACCGAAAATATGTGATTTTTCGACCATAACTATATTTTACCATACATATTGTTTACGCCCAAATTAATATTTTACTAGACAGTAAATGACTATGTGAATATTAATTAAATTCTTAGTCCATGTCATACCGGCGAACCCAAGTTTCTTTAAGTTTACAAATAATGGCCCGCCAGCAAGACCACGTGAGCTAAACACATAGTTCGCGCGGGACACACAGCTCGCACGCAGAATGCTTCGGAGGAATGACTTATGGGCACTTTGCTTAGGCGAGGGGCAATACATCTAGGCGAACTAGCTCGCTGGCTCGCGTGAGAGATTTAGCAAGGAAGCCACATGCAGAGTCTGCGCGCACCCTTTTAAATCGTTGAAGACTTTCACCAGTCTTTGACATGCTTCGGGTCAATCTCTGTGGCCCTTTTAATATAAAAAGCAATACTAAAGCCCG
This sequence comes from Fragaria x ananassa, assembly GCA_034370585.1. Taxonomy (NCBI): domain Eukaryota; kingdom Viridiplantae; phylum Streptophyta; class Magnoliopsida; order Rosales; family Rosaceae; genus Fragaria; species Fragaria x ananassa. Next base: position 22,947,596 of record CP139764.1, read on the forward strand.
CGAGATGGTTTGAGTCCGCGATCCGCGCGAGATTGGTTTTCCACAAGGAGTGTGATACCCCGCGGGATAAGGATGCTCTTAATTTCAGTCCGCATAGGACTCTACAGTTGAGCGGCGCGCCTCAAGCAGTGTCCTATACTAACTAGAAATGTGCGAACTTGACATGTGTCACAAAAAGGTTGGTCCGCGCGGTTGGAACAGTGCCTTTGTGTTGTTATGTTGCAGAGTCCAACTTGGATTCTGATTATCTTTCTTCTAGTAGATGGCGAGCCACTATATAAAGAGGCTTGAAGGCTTACAGAGCTCTCTCTCTCTCTCTCACATACACTCACAATGATTCAACAAACAAAACAAAACCTTTCAACCTAGTTGAAACCCTTGACCCAGTCGAATCTCCAACCCTTCCCGGAGCTCTGCCTTTGCTTCCCTGTTGAAGCAAAACACACACAATCTCTCTGATCCTTTTGATTTCCCTATAGTTGCTCTGCTCGCGCCGCCGTGAGTATCGATCGCCTTGTGCTCGTAAATTCCTCATCTGAGGTGGCACCTGGAACCCTCCTACCTGATTAACAAGTTAAGATCTCGCACGCACATCCATCAATCTTTCCTCGTTCGCAAGGTGGCACGCCCACATCACTAGAAGCATTGACTGCTATCGTCCCTCTGCTCTGCATGCTGAGGATCATGGCCAAAACATTGGCACGCATTGGAGTGGATATGTGTTCCAGTTATTTCAGACTTTAGATCTTCTTCAAGTGTTTTAGTCATTATTTAGGCCAATCCATGTGGCCTCCAAGTTTTCAAAGTGTTCGCGCCATCTTTATACGGAAGTTTGCCGACCCCTTTTGATTGCTTCTCTTTGGTTCGCGTTAGGGGGCAGTGAAGTACATGACCAAAAATTTTAGGCCGTTCGCCGTCCTTTTTGTTTGTTTCACATTGGCTCACACAAAGAGGCCGCGAAGTGCATGATCATTTGTCGTTCCACAGCTCGCGAAGGGTCATTTATTGGAATCTAGTCAAAGCAAGCGAATGCAGGCAAAGAGCAGGCGAGTGCAGTAGAAGAGCAGGCGAATGCATGTGCAGTCCAAGTCCAAGGTGCTTAGTTATGTCAAGTTTATCAGTTTAATATGGCACTAGGTGAGCCGTACAGCAACTTCGCTGGGTGCTTGGGTTTCAAGGCCTATTCACAGGCTTGTCTACTCACATTCATCTTATGACCCGAGCCAATCCAGTGTCTTGGGAGCAACATGAACATAAGCCACTTTAGTCATTCTTGACATTCATGACTTCGAGGCTGGGGGCAATGTTTAAGCCCAAATTAATATTTTACTAGACAGTAAATGTCTATGTGAATATTAATTAAATTCTTGGTCCATGTCATACCGTCGAGCCCAAGTTTCTTTAAGTTTATAAATAATGGCCCGCCAGCAAGACCACGCGAGCTAAACACATAGTTCGCGCGGAACACACAGCTCGAGCACAGAATGCGTAGTGAGGAATGACTTATGGGCACTTCACTTAGGCGAGGCGCAATACATCTAGGCGAACTGGCTCCCTAGCTCGCGTGAGAGACTTCACGAGGAAGCCACATGCGGAGTCCGCGCGTACCTTTTTAAATCGTTGAACACTTTCACCAGTCTTTGACATGCTTCGGGCCAATCCTTGTGACTTTTTTAATATAAAAAACCCTAATAAAGCCCAAAGGAAAATCTTCATCATTAGATTGGCTGCTAGGCAGTCCAATCTGTTTAGCAGGGACGTGTTCGTCAATTGTAGATTTTACATTTATGCATTGTAAAGCCTTTTCCAAGGCATCACACTGTTGTCGAAACCCCTCTAGAAAGGCTTTCCTTTCGGCTTTTTTCTTTTCTTCAGCAGCCTCTCTAGCAGCTGTTTCCTCTGCGCGTTGCTTGAGGATGACAACATGTTTTTTGCGTCTGGTAGCTCTTAGTTCGGCATACTTTCTCTCAATGGCTTCTAATTTTTCTTGCCAATCATATCGCATCTCTGTTCGTCGATCCCGATGAAGGTGTCGTTTGAAACTACCTTGGTTTCCCTATGGTGTCTCGCTTATGCTCCATGTCCCACTGGGCGTGCCAATGTTTTGGCTACGATCCTCAGTGTGCGAAGCAGAGGGACGGTAGCAGTCAATGCTTCTAGTGATGCGGGCGTGCCACCTCGTGGACGAGGAAAGATTGATGGATGTGCGTGCGAGATCTTAACTTCTTAATCAGGCGGGAGGGTTTCAGGTGCCATCTCAGATGAGGAATTTACGAGCACACGGCGATCAATACTCACGAAGGCGCGAGCAGAGTAACTATAGGGAAATCAAAGGGATCAGAGAGATTGTGTGTGTTTTGCTTCAACAAGGAAGCGAAGGTAGAACTCCGGGGAGCGTTGGAGATTAGACTGGGTCGAGGGTTTCAACTAGGTTGAAAAGTTTTGTTTTGTTTGTTGAATAATTGTGAGTGTATGTGAGAGAGAGAGAGAGAGAGATAGAGTTCTGTAAGCCTTTGAGCCTCTTTATATAGTGGCTCGCCTTCTGCTAGAAGAAAGATAATCAGAATCCAAGTCGGACTCTGCAACATAATGATAAGTGCGTTTTACGCTATGTTTTTAATGTGTTTTTACCCTCATTTGTACCTTGTTTATTCCTTAGTAATGTTTGTTTTTACTTATTTTAGAGTCAAGAGGGTTTTTCTGTAGAGCAATGACTAAAACATGTATTTATACAGAAATTTGAGCTTAAGTATTGTAAAACCGATTTTGGATAACACTTAGTAATTTTATCATGATTCATCGTACCTTTACATTGTCATTTTTGAGGAATTTGGTTTAATGTGTAGATGACATGTAAATGAGCATATGAGAACAAGAATCATGAAGATTGGATTCACGGAGGACAACAAGAGAGGCCATGGAAAAGAAGAAACTCCGAAACACAAGTTTTGATCCGAGCAGAAATTTCCAGAAACCATAACTCAACGTCAAAGATTTCCCTAGGACTATCCAGGAGGAACCAGGGAACGTGCCATATATGGATGAAAAGCTGTGGATGTCTAGTTTCTAAATCTTTTGGAATCGCAGCAATCCGAGTTCTGAGGAAGGAGTTATGATCAAAACAAATGACGGAGGTCAAGCTGCAAAACTGGGCAGTTTCTGCCTAAGTTGTCACACGAGTTTGGGAGGATGTTTCTTCACCAAAATTCTTCCCAAGCATGTCAAAGGACTTAAGAGAAGCTTAATGAAGTCATGGGAAGCTGCATTGAAGAAGAAGATTCGAAGAATGCATCATGGCAGCCGAAACAACCAAGTATGGAGCTTTTCCGGTCAAACCGGGAAAGTCTGTCCTTGCCGAGTTTGTCCATGATTTCGGCTGCCTATGAGCCCAAGAACGTGTGTATAAGGCCTACATGGATCTAATAACATGTAGAGGAGTCCAAGAAATCAGAAATCCAAGGTCCAAGTCGAAATCCTTGTCAAAGAAGAAAGAAGAAACCAAGTCCAAGAAGGATTTCAAGTCCAACAAGGGTTGTGTCTCCTTGAAGCTTCCGAATTCTCTAGGGTTTCTCTTCAATTTTTCTGTATAAATAGACATGTATAGTTCTTAATCTTTGGTCTCTCATATTTCACTAGCCAAAACTCTGTCAAAATCCCTACCAAAAATATTCAGTAAATTCACAAGCCACAACCATCCTCCATCACCATCAAGACGTCACTTTGTCAAGCCCTCTTCAAGGTTCAACAAAGTGTGATTCATCCTTTCTCATGGCTATGTATTTATTGATTTGTTTTACTTTGTCTATGAAGTGTAAACAGATTTTTGTTGTTGGAATTTTGTGTAATAATTTGATATTGGATTTCCGAATTTGCTACTTGGTTGTTTGATATCTTATTTGTTCATAGCATGAAACGAAATTAGTAAAGGAATAGGGCAGTAAAAATACATGAGTTCTTGTTTTATCTTGATTAATTTTCTGCATTCGTATGCACAAAAATCGATGCATGAAGGCAGCCTTGATCATGGCTGTCCCTTGTGTATTGGTTTCAATTGCCGAATTTAACTTAAGGGGAAACATACACGAAGTTGTTTTTCCTTATGTTTATTCAAAGGGCTAGAGTAATACAGAAAATTTACATAGAGAAAGGAGATGAGGTGACGCCATACTCCCTAGTATGTTTCCAATTAAACTCATTGTGCGTATGTGTTTTTTGTTTCAGATTCTACACGAAGTGTTTCTGAAAAATTTAGCACTATGTCTAGGATTATGCACGAAGCTAGTTCTAGATAATTAAGGAGTTTTGCATGATTAGAATAACCACGAAGGCTCTAATTAAATTGGAATTAGGATGAAATTAGAATGATTGTCGAAAATTGCTGCCATGTTTCTTTGTTGGTTTTGTTAAATGAGTTTTTGGTGACATGTTGTGTGAAAGATGAAGATCATGTAAATAATAAAATTAGGTTTTTATTTTATTTGTGAAATTTTCAGTAGGATTTAATATATTTTTCAACCCCCAATTTGTTATGTGACACTTTGTGTAATTGAATACCCTAGGATTCCCCGGATAGAACGATCCCTATTTGTCTAATACTACATGCGATACAAAAGGGTTTTAATGTGATTGGAGTTTTGTTGCAGGTACAATAACTCGGTTAATAAAAACTCCGTCACATAACAACACAAAGGCACTGTTTCAACCGCGCGGACCAACCTTTTTGTGACGCATGTCCAGTTCGCACATTTATAGTTAGTATAGGACACTGCTTCAGCCGCTCAACTGTAGAGTCATATGCGCACTGAAATTAAGAGCATCCTTATTCTGCGGGGTATCACACTCCTTGTGGAAAACCAATCTTGCGCGGACCGCAGACTCAAACCATCTCGCGGGCCAAAAGAAGGATTTTTAAATTAAATGGGCCACAAGAATTGGCCTGAAGCATGTCAAAGACTGGTGAAAGTCTTCAATGATTAACGTAGTGGGCGCGAACTCCGCATGTTGCTTCCTCGCGAAGTCTCTTACGCGAGACAGCGAACTAGTTCGCCAAGATATATTCCGCCTCGCCTAGGACTTGTAAGCGAAGTACTAATGCGCCTCGTCTACGCGCGAGATCATTAAGTGTGCGAGCTCCCTACTCCGCGAGCAAGCTTTGTGCTTTGCGCAAAAGCACTAAGCCCGCGAAATCTGTAGTCCGCGCGAAATCATTCCGCGCGCAGACCTTGTAATTCAGCTCGTGTGGTCTTGTTAGTGGGCCATTATTTGTAAACTTAAAGAAACTTGGGCTCGCCGGTATGACATGAACCAAGAATTTAATTAATATTCACATAGATATTTATTGTCCAGTAAAATATTAATTTGGGCGTAAACACTGAGTACCATTAACTAGTTTGAATTCAATGAGAGTTATGATAAAGGAAGATAAACGACCGCTAGTCGAACTGACGTGCATTGTTTGCACGCGCTGTTTGGACATTCTGGTGCGCCATGCACCCGGGTGCGCTGAATAGGCTCTCCAGCGTATCGCAACTTCATTCTGAAAATGAGGATCATGATCTCCTCCTCCTAGAGGGTTACGCCGACGAAAATGGTCCTGCGATTTACTCACTACATTGGGATGTCCCTGAGTTATGTGAGTACACCAATTTCATAACTCCCACTTACACCATTGTGCCTGATTTGATCGGAACTTGTAACGGGCTTGTATGCCTTAGTACCTGCAGTTCTTTCAGTGCTGGTCGCATAATACTTTGGAACCCTTCCATTCGAAAGTACGTGTTTTCATCTATTCCATTGAGTTGTTTCGATGGTGAAGAAAACTTTGCTTTTGGCTACAATTCAAATGACAATGACTATAAGGTGTTGTTATTAACGGACAGACAAGCTGAGGATGACCAAACTGTACATGCAGGTATGGTTTGGTCGTTTGCCAGTGGAGATTGGAAGAGATACAAGTACTTCATGGATTCGTTTATAGAGAGCCTTGTTTTGCTCGACCATCCTAAAGCTATTTCTTATTAATAAGCAACTGACCGAAAGGCAAGTCAGTGATCTTAACGATCTTTTATTTATGCATTGTATGTTAGATTTGAATCTCTTTGTTAATTGGTATGTTAGATTTGAATCTCATTGTATGTTAGATTTGAATCTCTTTGTTCATTGGTTCATCAAAAATACGTCATTATGTTGTTAATTGGTATCGTTCACTTGTTCATCGAAAGGATGTCATTATTTGTAATGATCAAAATACATGCAACTATAGAAGTGATCATGTATTCGTATGTTTTATTTTAAAGTAGTAAGTTATTTGCAGCAAATAATTATTTAAATGAATGTTGTTTTGAATTGTTTGATTAACTTTCGGTCTTTTAACCATAACTAAACCGAACCAAACTAAAAAGTTTAGATTGAGTTCTTATGCACACTTGTAATATACAAAAAAATAGAACTCAAACCATCAAACTAAGATTCTAGATTGACAAACAGTTTCGATTTCTAACAAAACCTAATCAAATCTCATACTTACATACAAGATAGCTCACAAAATCATCTTAATCATATGAAATAATGAGAATATAACACCATACTTAGTTCGATCATGAATAATCATGAAGAATATTTGTTCATGTGACCGTAAGAAAACAACCACAACTTTTGACAGAAATTCAATTTCATACCAGAAACATCAAAATGCGATTTGCTTTCTTACCTATCCATAATCACATATTGTTAGGTGTTTCTTATTTTCAAATTTGAGAGAAAATCCTTCTTATTTTTGATTTGAAGTTGTTGTTCACATGTCGTTTCTTTCCTTCTTTGGTTTCAGGCTTTCAGCCCGCCTTGGTTGAGGTCCCGCCATTAACCCGAGAAACGTGGCTTCCTTCTATTGGCCAAGAGCAACGCCAAATAATGGTGTTGCAGCTTTCGCAGGACTAAAAAATTAAACAAAAAAAGAGAAGTGGGCCAGAAGTGATATATGGGTACGCTGTTTTGCCATGTGGTTTCATCATAGCGCATACAGAGAATCTTCCCCCAGCACAGAGCGTTCACACGTGGTAATGACCAAAATGACCTCACAGAAGCATCTCTTCTACGGATCTGCCCTGGCTTTTCTGCCTGTTCTAATTCTATGGAAAAATTGTCTACGTTTGCATTTACTGTTACTTTTTTGGGGTCTTGTCTAGATACAGTAATTTTTTTATTTAAGATAAATTTTATTAATATATACCTAAACGTCGAGACACATCTCTTTATTTATACAAATTATATAAGACTTTTAGTTATGTAAAATTACTAAAAAAATACATTCATATCAAAAGTAGAAAACTAGTTGATCGTTTAAGACATTAATATTAACTATTTTACTTCTAACACTTTTTCTTTATTTTAAGCTGTAATCGAGTACCAATATTTTGACACCACATATGATTATTATGTAATGGTTCCAAAAAATCAATTAATTTAGTTTTACACAAGATTGTACATTCTAATGCTGAAAGTTCCATAAATTCCGTTAAGGACTTTAAATTGGTGATGTATTATTTTGTTTTGTTTTGATTAGGTAGGTTTAACAATTCTTGAAATTAGTTTAAGTAAGAGGCTCATTGATAAGAAATTGTATCGAGAAAAATTGATAGGAAAAGATGTTAATAAAGAGAAATTTCTCGAGAAAAATTGATAGGAGAAGATGTTAATAAAGAGAAATTTCTCGAGAAAAATCTTAACCCTGAAACCATTTAGAGAAAAATAAAAACTATCGAGGAAGATGTTAATGAGATGAAACATTAATACGAGGAAAGATAAAACTTTTTTAGAAAAATCTCACTAATATAAACTTTTTTTTTTGAATAAATTAAGTAGTAGATCTAAAAAAGTATGTGTATTTAATGAATAAGTTGTTTATTTTAAATGAGGGTATTGTAGGAAGTTTGTGAATGTGTATCTAATAAAATATTAAAACAATAAGGTTAATAGGTGATGTATGAAGTATGAGATGTGTATCTAGTAATTATGAATGCGTTAATAAAATTTCTTTTTATTCAATTTTCTACTACTTAAAAAAAAAAGAGATTTTATTCGGTTATAAATTTTAAATCTAAATTTCTTTCCATATGACTCATATGACATATACCGATCAAAATTTCATTTTTGAAAAATATCAAATCTAAAAAAGAAAATAAATCAGTAACGAGTAATTGATCGTTTGACACATCATATAGCAGTGGTTGTTATCCTTAATTCTTTATGGTTAACTACATAGGGTTTGTCTGCTGTGCCTGTCTGTGTGGCATACATACACTAACAACACCAACAAATCTGTTGTGCATAGCATGCCTTCCCATATACTAGAATTTTCCAACTACACAGATTTAGCCACAAAGTAAAGGTAAAAATGAAAAGAAAAGGTAAGAAAGAAAGTACACAAAATAGCATCAAAGCGGATGGAGGGCACTATGGTAAATTACCCAAGCTAATCCGATTCACATTACTGGTGAAATAACTTTTGCTGGTGGGCTCCACTTCCTTTTTCTCGCTGTTGGAGATTTTCCCCAATCACAAAGGCCTTGAATGACCAAAATTTCCTTGAAAAGCCCACCAACCCCCATAGCCACAAGCCTCCAAGCCCATCCTGACCGTCCAATCGGACCCCCAAGAATCAGACGGCCGAGATCAAAGCAGTAGAACCTTCTCTCTCTCCTCACGGCCCCCCTATATCTTCCTCTCCTCACTGAGACTTGTGCTCTACTCGTGCCAGTGCTTCATCCATCGCTAGGGTTTTGACCTCTCATTTCATCTGCTTCCCAGGTACGTGACGACCACACTCTCTCTCATTCTCCGGTCAAGATCCCGATTCGGATTCTTGTTTCAATGCCGGCGGCTGTGAAATCTGATCTGAATTTTGATCTGAAATTGCAGGACCTTTTGACCATGGGGAAGTGCTACCCAACCGTGACCGAGGAGTACAAGAAGGCCATCGACAAGGCCAAGAGGAAGCTCAGAGGCCTCATCGCCGAAAAGAACTGCGCTCCTCTCATGCTCCGTCTCGCGTACGTCTCCGATCCCTATCTTTTTTTATCTAATTTTTTTTAATATTTATTTATGTCTTTTAAATTTTTGTAAATTCTTGTTTTTTGTGTGTGATTGGGGATTTGATTGTGTGTGGTGGGTTGCAGATGGCACTCTGCTGGAACCTATGATGTGAAAACTAAGACCGGAGGCCCATTCGGAACTATGAAGCAGTCCGCTGAGCTCGCTCACGGCGCTAACAATGGTCTTGACATTGCTGTCAGGCTCCTGGAGCCGATCAAGGAGCAGTTCCCCATTCTCTCTTACGCTGACTTCTACCAGGTATTATAGATTCTCAATTTTATGAATTTATATGTTTATGGTTTCTTTCACAGGATAAATTTTCAATTTTTATTTTTATTAATTTGGTTTTTGCTTTGAAAATAGTTGGCTGGAGTTGTTGCTGTTGAGGTCACCGGTGGACCTGATGTTCCATTCCACCCAGGAAGAGAGGTTAATTCTTTGATTTTCTTGAACACAGCTATATATCAATTTATAGCTTTGATTGGTATATATTGGTCCTTGGTGATTATTTCAGTGTGTTGTCTTGGTTAGCTTGTATTTCAGTTGTTTGCTGGTATACTGATTTAGATTGGCTGAGTTCTTGCTGCATTCAAAGTTAATGTTTATGAAATTGGATTGCTGTGCTTAATTTAACTATTACAGGCCATCTTGTTTCTTTGATTACTTAATATTATGACCTTAAGTATGAATCTTGCCAATGCGCTAAGTATTTGCACAATCCTGGATCATGGGTATTCTAGTCTCTGATTGTCCTTTTATTTATTTGACAGTCTGACTTTAATAAGATTTTACTAAACAAAAGAAAACAATGTTTGATTATTCACTAAGAGTCATGCTTCATGCTTTTTATCTGGAGTGCATTGTTCGTTTCCCTTTTAGCTCTACATTATGTGCATAGTAGTAAACAAAACAGTTTGTGATTATATGCTGAAGTTGTGGTTGTTTTAAGCTATATGCTTATTTTTGTCCCTATGCTGTTGATGTTGATATTCCTCTTCTTTCAGGACAAGCCAGAACCACCACCAGAAGGCCGTCTTCCTGATGCTGGAAAGGGTTAGTATTTTTCGTTTATATAATGGTCGTGATCATCACTTGGTGTTTGAGGCTTTGAGCTCATATGTGCTCTTGAATTGCTGCAGGTTCTGACCACTTGAGGGAAGTGTTTGGCAAAACCATGGGTCTCAGCGACCAGGACATTGTTGCTCTCTCTGGTGGTCACACCTTGGTGTGTTAATAATCTTTTTATCTTGGGAATTAATTTGCTACTCTGCATTTAGGTCATGAAATACGTGTTTTTTTATTCCAATGAATGGTGCTGTTTTCTCTTTGGTTAATGGTGATGGTCTGGATTCAGGGAAGGGCACACAAGGAACGGTCTGGGTTTGAAGGACCCTGGACTCCCAACCCTCTTATCTTTGACAACTCATATTTCACGTGAGTTCTGTTTCTCTGTTCAAGTTATTAGCAATACATGTTCTTGGGATATGCCTACTGGTATGTAATTTGTTTTGTAAACCAGCTTATAATGTTCTTGGTATTGTCAGTGTGCTGTTGAGTGGAGAGAAGGAAGGCCTTCTACAGCTTCCAACCGACAAGGCTCTTCTGTCAGACCCTGTCTTCCGCCCTCTTGTTGAGAAATACGCTGCGGTATGTATTTTGTTTGTGGTGTAAAGTCTGCATATCTGGTCTGCATTCTGCTTCAATATTATACTGATTTATAAACCTCTTCTCAGGATGAAGATGCTTTCTTTTCTGATTATGCTCTAGCTCATCAGAGGCTCTCTGAGCTTGGGTATGTTTTCATCTTAGCATACTGTGTTGTATTTTGCTCTGTATGTGTTTGAACAATGGGTCTAAATGATCACTGTTATATTATGCAGTTTTGCTGAAGCTTAAGCAGTGGAACTCTATTAAAAGGATAAAGGATGATGCCAATGCCTGCGTGCCTTGCTTCTGTATTTTGTATACCTCCGTTCTGGGGTTTTAGGCAGTAGGTGTTGTTTCTATGGGTTAGGAAAGTCGGATTTCATTTTCAGTTTGATGAATGTGTTGAATTGGATAGAATGATTTGGTGATCATCCTTTAGATTAAATAATTACACATCTTTTACTTTAAATATCATTACGGTTCTGCAGTAATTCTCCCCTTATCCTTACTTTAATGTTTCCATTTCTTGATTCTGTGTGCTGCATAAACTGTAGTCTGTATTTGTTTATTCCAGCTTGCCTGGTCAACAATTTAACAAAGAAGCATGGATCCGCCAAGGTTGACCAATTCTAATCACCAGAACTTGGTTGCCGGTGAGTTGGTTTCGGCTTTGAATATTGGATATACCATTACATTTCTGAACACGTACATTGGGCTGGTCCAACGGGTTTTTGCTATTGGACATAATTCATCGGGCTGGTCATTTTGAGGTGCATTGGACTGGAGTAATATCGCTCTAGACCTCTGTTAAGAACAAGCACAGAAATTCAGCTTCTTGCTGGATTGAATAAGCTGTCGTCTAACCTGAGTCGCTGAGTGTTGCTTTACCATACTTTACTCGTAAGACTTTCAACGATCAGTGAAGTCTCCGGGCAATGTGCATAGGTGGGCACCGGAATTAGGAAAAGAGAGATGCTCGTGTCGACTTTTAAGCCCTGTCCAGACGCTCCTTCAGTCACTTTTACAATTCAAGAACCGTCCATGTACGTTTATATTTCATAATTTCAGGCGTGCTGGTGAGTGGTGACTGTGAACTCCCCATCTCTGCCATGATAGAGCTCCAGTGGCAGGGACCAAATGGAAAGGCATTATGCAATCGATAATATATATCGTGCAATAAATAGAATCTTCTTTTATTTGGACCATTCGTATTCACATTGTAATCGATGTAGTTCCATAATCGTAATCCTTTTTTTGTTTGGATCATCTCAGAAAATACTTAGAGAAATTTTATTCACACCCTCTTATATACTTAATACACATCTCTAATTTTCTCGCTAAACTTCTTTTATGCCCTTTTTTATTTTACTTAATACACACTCTTTTAACCTAATTTTTTTTATTTCTTCAGCCATAACCAATTCGAAACAAGTTACTGCTTAATACACACTCTTTTAACCTAATTTTTTTTATTTCTTCAGCCATAACCAATTCGAAACAAGTTACTGCTCTTTAATCTATCACTCTATTTTCTCAGCTCTATGATTAATACTACCAATTCTTCAACTAAAATTCAAATTTAATTGGTAATAAATTGAAGCTTAACAAACAATCAATGAAAACAAATTGATTGAAGATTTTATTATTATTATTATTATTATTATTATTATTAATTTTCTCACTCAAATAACCTCTAAGATTTTCGATAAGTCGAAATAGTATGAAAATTTGATATCATTTGGAAGCTTGCAGACTTCCAACAATATGTATAGAAATTACAAACTTAGCAGCACAAACTGAAATTTGTTTGTTTGTTTATTTTTTTTGTTCATCTTTATGAGAATGGTAAATTTGTATTAAAAAAGATATCGGTGTGCATTAAGAAATTTGGCATGTGAATAAAATTTCTCAAAAACTACAATGAGTAGTTTGACAACGTCCACAGTAATAACAAGTGCTTACACATGTCCAAGTGTCCAACTGTGCTCCAATCTAAACAGAGCAAAGAGTTTGCGAGGCTCTAACTTTTGTTTTCCCTTCCTGAAAACCCGAAATTGTGCCCAGGATGTGATTACATTTGGTTCATGTTAAAGAGAGGGCCGGGGCATTACCTATATTGGTGCCGCTAGGACAAGCGCTTCTCGTTATTATTGTTGGGACAAATCTATGATAGGACAAGCTTCTGCGTTGCTGATCGAAGTGTGGTTTTGTGAATCATGTTGGGGCATCTTGCCCTTTAGAGGAATCGATTCCTCTTATGATTTATGAGGGTTGGTCTATTTCTAATAAGGGACGTAGCGATCAGGGGGCAGGCTATTTTGGCTACGCCACCTCGACTCCATCTCTCGTCTTCGGCAAACATGTCCCAGTTTTGTGCTACAACCCAACTCCATCTTTCATTTTCGGTTTTCGTGGAGATTGTTCACTCCTTAATATACGCGCGACAAGAAGAGGGCCTGGTCTACTGGTCTTACTCCGACTATTACTACACCCCTAAATCCTAATCGTATTGATTAGTTAACGTTGTAAACAAAAGAAGACGAGGACTCTCAGCCTTAGCGTGCTTGCACCGGAAGCTCTTGGGCTCGTTAAACCATATCGTGGGTTAAGTGCAGGGCGTGTGCATGTTGGACTATGATCAGACTCAGGGAAAATAAATAAATTGAACTTTGATTTTCAGGGCTCCTGAGCCAGAATATTTCTTGGTCTTTCTAGGAGTGAGTTTTCCTAGTCTGATCAGGTTACTCAAAATGTAGAGGACAACGAGAATCCAAACTTCTCGGATTCAGATATGTCATGGTTCAGCCACGAATCTTTTACAAAAAACACTTACAATGTATCCTAAGTCTGATTATTGGGATTCCTGAGCCAAAATGTTGCCTTGTCCGGTTGAGAAAGGAGACCACTGCTTATGGGGCAGGGCTGGGTATTTTCCAATTGACAAGACTTGTATTTTGCTGTGTGTAGTATTTCCCCTTAAAATAGAGAATTTTTTTTATCATGTATGATTGCGACGCTCATGATCCAGATCAGTAGATAACAGTTCATGATGCACATTAGCATCACACAATGAGATCGATCTTTATATGGTCAATCGGTGAAGACTGAAGACCTTACCTAACAGTAATACCTACTTATAATTGTACACCCTAACATAATTATAAAAAGAAAAGCCGGCCTTGGCATTAGAATACAAATGAAGACGACCATTTCCCTTGTAAAACAGATTACTCTATGATCAAATTTTAGCAAGAAGCTACATGGTTAGGCACCTCTTCGGGATGTAGATTAGATCCACTGCATTTGTCCATGTATGCCGGGACGAAGAGAGAAACCTCTTCTTCTTGTCTTTCCTTTTAGGACGAGACATTGTATTAGAAACTAATTCACTTTGTGGTCAAAATATGAGACTAGCCAGACTTCAATTGTTCCATTTTTATACAAGAACAATGTGTAGAAATTGGACCTGTGACCACATGAAACATGGATACGTAACATCCTCAGTTCCTCAGCTCATAGTCTTTGTAGGTTTTCACTCAAGCCAAAGAAGAACATTTCCTAGAAGTTAGTTAAAGCTTTTATGTTCACCATTGTTAGTAAATTAGCTAATAATACCAGAATACGATCTGTACGTTATGTGTTCTTCATTTATCGAGCTCTATGTTACATACTTTTATAATACCTGACTTACATATATATATAAAAAATATATCCGTCTACATACATGTCACATATATGTGAACGAGTTAACATGGACTATATCGTGGATGATATATGTGATCTACGTACATCTATCAACATGCATATTATTTTAACAAATATGTCAGTTACAATATTAGTATCAAAACACTCCAGACTTAAGAGCCCGGTTCATAGTTTCAGAAAAAAAAGAAAAAAAAGAAGAAGATTCAATTACAGAATCCGACGAATTGTATACCAAACTTGAGTTAATCTGCAGAACAATATGGGGATGATCATGTTTACCAAACTTTTCAAACTCTAAATTTAGAAGTCAGTCTTGTTTATATTAAAGGACATTCCCCAGAATCGGTGAAAAACGTTTTTAAAAAAATATTGACTTATAAAACTCTTTGTGATGCACAAATGTATGGAACACTCGAATTAAAAAACACCAATAATGGAGAACCCTCTCAGCATCTTTCCGCAATCTTGTTACAAGTCGTGGCCTAATTAAACCCACTCAATCCTGTCCTATGAGTCTCATCCAAGCTCTTAGATCTTAATCTTCCAATTACACAACTTAGCGGTCTTAGCCAGCAGGCTTCAGCACAAGCATGATTCTTTCTTATTTTCTTTTAGTATTTGTTCATTTTGTTGTGTACCTGATTTTCAATTTTTATACAAGATTTCTAGTTCCATACTTCCATCATCCTCAGTATACCAACAAAGCAACATAGGAAATAAGAATTTAGGATTTCTGGCATCAAATATTTACTTAAGATAGTTTTCTATTTTCGGTTCAAAAGGTTGCCGATGTTTTACATCTCTCTTGTATTTGAACTACGCGTCGCCGATATTAGAGCAACAAATGAGTCTAGATTATTCGTGAAATGTCTTTTTCTGAACAATCTTTAATGTTGTGATGTTGTAGACAAACTTTTAATATGCTGTCCAAAAGTCATTTTGTAGGTTTTCCTTTTTGACATATGTCTTAGAGTAGAAAACTTTGGTAATGTTCATTCCAGGCATTGACAATAATTTTTATCCCTCACAAATGTGTACATATGATCATCTTTAGAAACTCGTCAAACCAAACCATGCAACAAACATAACAGTGTGTTTGGATGCATGTGAATTCCTGAAAATTTAATTAAAAATAAGAAATTCTTAATTTTTTAGGACTGTTTTCTTGTGGAATTAGCAATTTTTACTAGAAAATAATTGTGGAATTTAGGAGCTTAAATTTCCGACTTAAATTCTTCACAAAATAAGTATCATTTGTCAATTTCCTCAACTGAAGTTAGTATAAATACAAATTTTCATCATTTTAAAACTTTACATTATAAAATCTAAAACAATAAAATTCTCAATTCATAAAATTTTAATTCTAATAATTTTAAAATTTGTATAAAAACTAAAATTTATTGATCCAAACACAACGTAATTTATCTCTCACGGCATGTCTACACTCTACAGTACATGGACGTGCAGGTCTTCGTTTTCACTTTATGTCAAAAAAAAGGAAAACCCATAAACGACTTCACCACCCACACGCCATCGTTCATAAAATATATGAAACTTCAGAGCAGTCACAGAAGACAAATATTAGCGTTGAAAACTTTGAACGAAATCCCACCCGTCCACCAGAGGCGGCCGAAGCCTCAGCCCTCCGATCTCCTCCTCCTCCCAAACGCGTCCCCACCGGTTTTAGTCTGTGGCGCGCTTTCGCAGCACCAGCCTTCCCCCTCGGGTATAAAAGCCTCTCTTCATCGTCAAACTGCTGAACCAACTCCAAAACCCTCTCAAAGCTCATTTCCACAAAGAGAGAGAAGTCAACTCAACACTCAGACATGGCTGACCACCTCCCCTCCGGCAACGGCGACTTCCCAGCGGTTCCGTCGCACGGCGGCCAGTACATTCAGTACAACATTTTTGGGAACCTCTTCGAGATCACCAACAAGTACCGCCCTCCGATCATGCCGATCGGCCGCGGCGCATACGGCATCGTCTGGTACGTCGTTTTTCAGAGGATCGCTTTCGCCTTTTGTGTTTTTGATTCGGTTTTTGATGATCGGAAGTTTTTGCAGCTCCGTGTTGAATTCGGAGACGAACGAGATGGTGGCGATCAAGAAAATCGCCAACGCTTTCGATAATCACATGGACGCCAAGCGTACGCTCCGTGAGATTAAGCTGCTTCGTCATTTGGATCATGAAAATGTGAGACTGCTTTTCTTGCAAGTGCTTTTCAATTCAGTCTGCTTATATTTGTGTATGTTTGTGAAAGTTGACATCTTATAACATAGAAATAGAATTTTTGCTATTTATAGTAATTAGCTCAAGTAGAAGCTTTGTGGGAAATTGTAGTAGCTTTATATGGAAAGTTGAACTATTGAAGTACATATACTGTTTTTTTGGTATAAAAGCTTTGGCTGAAAGTAGAATGTTATGATTGTTGAATCAGATCATAGCTATTAGGGATGTGATTCCTCCACCTGTTAGGAGAGAATTTTCAGACGTGTACATTGCTGCGGAACTCATGGATACCGATCTTCATCAGATTATTCGCTCGAATCAATGTTTATCTGAAGAGCATTGTCAGGTACAAGTCTTCTTCAAATAACTCCGATTTTAGTTTTTTGTGTACATGAATGGTTTGGATGCTTGAAGATTGATTAATATATGTTGGAATGCTTTGCAGTACTTCTTGTATCAGATTCTTCGAGGACTGAAGTATATACATTCGGCAAATGTTATTCATAGAGACTTGAAGCCGAGCAACCTGTTGTTGAATGCTAACTGTGACCTGAAGATATGTGATTTTGGCCTTGCCCGTCCGACTGCTGAGAATGAGTTATTGACTGAGTATGTTGTCACTAGATGGTACAGGGCACCTGAGCTATTGTTGAACTCTTCTGATTATACTGCAGCAATAGATGTTTGGTCTGTGGGTTGCATCTTTATGGAGCTTATGAATAGAAAGCCTCTATTTCCTGGCAAAGATCATGTGAATCAGATGCGCCTACTGACAGAGGTAAGATGAATTATAGATAGGTGCAAGTAAATGTTGAATTTGAGATGACCTGACTTTTTATTTGGGATTGGAAGAATCGTAGTTTAGAAAAAATGATATGCCATGATAATGCTCATCCTCTGAGATATGTAATATGGGTTTTGTGATTTTGTGCTTGAATTAAAGGCATTTGGCAAATGCACCAACTACATTACAAATGAAAAATATATACAATCAAACTTACCATTCCAGGGATGATTTCTACTGTTTTAGAATGCTGAACACTTCTTAATAGTTTCTCCCAGTTTCTTGATGCTTTGTTCAAAATTACCTAATAATCTCTACCTGTTAAGTTCTACTGCCCTGCTTTGTTGAATATATACTAAAATGTGCTTTTTATGTTTTGTTATAGCTTCTTGGGACACCAACTGAGTCTGATCTTGGGTTTGTTCGAAATGAGGATGCCAGAAGATATATTAGGCAGCTTCCCCAATTTCCTCGTCAGCAAATGGTGAAGCTTTTTCCACATGTTCATCCGTTGGCCATTGATTTAGTGGATAGAATGTTAACATTTGATCCCACTAAAAGGATAACAGGTAATTTCTCATCCCATATCATTCTTTTGGTGCTTTTTGAAACAGCAATATGTATATATATATATATGTGTAACTTTATCATTACATGGTCTTAATGGTTACTGTTATAGTAATTACTAAAACTTGCCTCACCATGTGTTAATTGTGTTACTTGTGTCTTTTCAGTTGAAGAAGCATTAGCTCATCCTTACCTGGAAAGACTGCATGACGTAGCTGATGAACCAATCTGTACTGTCCCATTCTCTTTTGATTTTGAGCAACAACCCTTGGGAGAAGAGCAAATGAAAGATATGATTTACAGAGAGGCTATAGCATTCAATCCTGAGTATGCTTGATACGATAAGCAGAAATACTGATCGGTTCTTGTATTTATAAAATAGAAAGATTTGGACTTCCAGTGCTCTTTGATCCGAAAGGTTATGGTGATCAAACTACTCCAAGCATCCGTGTGCATTATGTTAAATAGAAGGCTGCCAATCAGGTCACCATGATCATCATGTTCCATCTACATCATTACTCAGATGGGTTTGCTGATTTTACCACTATGATCGCCCATCAATAATACTAGATGTTTTATATTATTTTTGAGGTTAGTTCCTCTTCTTCTGGCAGTTGAACTTGTATTCGATTTATCTTGTTTGTATCTTAATTTTTTTTTTCTCTTGCCTTTTGCTGTAAGAAACTTGTACCATGTATATCTACGATTGGATTGACGAACCTAACTGAGATTCAATAATATCTTCTATTTATTCCTTCCGGGGCTAATCTGGATTTCATTTTCTCAAGTTGTGAAGCTGTTATACTTGTGTTATCTGCCTCTATTTAGTGGGAAAATTTATGGTTGTGAGATCGTTCTTGTAGTGTTTTGTTGACCACAATCATAGTTTTCTTCAAGATAATCTAAAAATCTCGGCACTGTCATGATAGTGAATGCATTCTGTGAGTGTTGGTTGATAATTCTAGTTCAAGTATTTTACTGCTCTGTTGTGTAGCTTGGTGGAAACGATACATTCTGTTAGCTTTGTTTCCGAAGAAATCAGTAAATGTTGGCTACCATCCAAGAAAAAATTACCTGCTGAATTTATCTAATGTTCATGACATTATGAACTTGGTTAGCTTGAAGTTTCCTACAATTTTGGAAGTTATGGCATTGACAGGCTACACTTGCAGATATTTTAAGGTTGGAAGTTGGTACTTAATGTTATTAGTAGGGAACCGCAATTAGTGTGGCATTGTACAGGACTACTTCTCATATATTTACAATATCTACGAGGACTGGGAAACTGGTAAACATACATATTAATAGAGGAAGAAATAGACTGTCTCAGTTGTGTTCATGGATGCATCACTCTCTGTAAACACAGGAGCAGAAATGTCGGATTCTGGTGGTAGACGAGGTGGTTGGATCATCGTTTTATTCATCAAAGGTCTCGTTCTGTTTCTCTTTCTATCTCTCTAGATCTCACTCAAAGGTATCTCTTCGTGCACACTTGTTCAACACAAAATAAGGAGGAAAAAAGAAACCCTTTTTCTTTAGCTAAACATGTGTTTTTCTTGTTTGATCAGGTACTGTAATTTGCTCGACTGCTGGAGGATGGCAAGCAGATTTGATAGCATATCTAACTAGCAAATATGATGTGAAGATCATTGATGCTGCTCAGATTTCAAATGTGTCCAATGGTTGCACTAGTTCCCGTCATTGGAGCAGTTATTGCAGATTCTCTCTCTCTCTCTCTCTCTCTCTCTCTCTCTCTCTCTCTCTCTCTCTTATCTATCTTACAAAGATTTGTGTGCTTTATATAATTGCCTAAACGGGATGTTTATAAGATGAAATAGAATTCTAGAATATTCAGACAAAAAGAGAAAAAGAATTCTAGAATAGGTTTGTGGCTCACCATTTACACTTGCAGGGAATGGTCTTATTCACTTTGACTGCTGCTCGACTCATTGAGGCCTCCAGCACATGAGATATATTGGATCAATCATGCAGAACACCATCAAGATTCAGTTTGTAGTCCTCTATGCCAGTACAGCTTCTGGCACCAATTGGGGTGGGCGGCGCTTGCTTTGGCAAAGCAACAAAGATAGCAAACCAATTTGATAGACCGAAACATCAAGGGATTTTCTTCACATTATACACAACTCCTGTACGTCGTAAGTGCTACAGGCCTACAGCCATTGTCTATATTGACTTACTGAGGAGGACAATGTCAGATAGGGATTGGGATTTTGCCTATGTGCATGCTGTTGCTAAATTGATTGGCTTAATCATTTTCTTTTCAGGAAGCCATTTCTATCATCACAATAAGCCACAAGGTAGCCTATTCGTGAGTTTAGCTCGTGTTATTGTAGCTGGTATCCGGAAAAGGAAGGTCCTACTCTCATCCAGGATAGAGGATCACCACTCCAGCAATGATGGAGAGTCACAGATACTGCCTACAACAACTAAAAAGAGCTCCAGGTGAAAATTTGTAGAAACTGAATTTCATTGAGTTTCTGTTCTATCAAGATACAAACCTATAGCAGCTCTTGCTACTGTTACATAAGAGTATTCAAGGTTATTAACTACAATTATATCAGTATGATATGCATTTACACACTTACAGCTGAATCATAACACAGCATAATATCATTGAGTGCTAGAATCATGACTTGATTTGAGGAGAGGAAATCTCTTTGTAGTCGGTTGTGCATAAATCAACCTCCCAAGCCCGTAAACCAGCAGGCATTCCACTACAACCGAGGCCGTCCTAAGGTTCCCACCTATAAGCAGGGTGGGCCGGCCTCAACCACGGTCGTAACGCTGGGCTTGGAACGACTGCAGAAGGCATAGGGGAGTTCTACATTTGAAACAGCGGCAAGGGTAAATATCCCATATTGGTTTCCAAGCAAATTGAACCCACAATGGGCCATAAATACGGCATAGCCACCAGCTTGTTAGGTATCATTAACTACCCTAGTAATTATATTCTACCAGCATATACTGACTTAACCATCGGAGGAGGAAAGACTAGAAGCCCAGGTTATCTTTTTGTTTACAGGTCAACATGAGGATAACCATTCACCTACCAGACACGCCTTCAGCTTCTGCAACCCTATCTAAGATTGTACAGAAACATTTGGCGCCGTCTGTGCATACCTAATTGCCATTTTCATAAGCTCGTCGTAGCCTTGTGGATTTTCAATTCTTACCGCATATAAAAACTTCCCAGGAAGCAACCCCTGAATGAACGTCTTGGTAATTTTTGCTAGTAAAAGGTAATTTTTATTGGGGTATTATTTTTGGGGTGTTGAATTTTGGAGTGGGTGTTAAGTTTGTGGGTTGGCCCGGTTTTGGGCCAAGCCCAGTCATTTCCTTCTCTCTCTTCCGCGCGCCCCACTCTTTCTCCCTCTCCCCGACCCGTTCTCTGCCCAGTTTTTCTGGCCTCCGTTCGCCACCGTCCGGCCGCCCCAGACAACCGCGCCGGTCCCAATCGGTTGGCCTCCGACCCAGCTCTCATTCTAGACAGGTGAGAGGATCCCTAGTGCCGCCGGTCGGAAGAAAACCCGCTCAGAAGTTCCGACTGCCCGGAACTTCCCATCGCCGGAACTCCCTCCTCCGGCCGCCATAGCTAGCGATCCTTAGCTCAAAAGGAAGCTCTCATCCCGTGCAGTAATCCCTCCAAAGGGCTCCCTCCATCTCGAGCTAGGTAAGGAGAAATCGGTAATGAAAATTCTAGGGTTTTTGTATGTTTTCGTTCGATTGGCATAGTTAGGCTTGGAATTGGTGTTTGTGGTAGTTAGGAAAGTTGTAGAGGAGGTTGAGAGGAAGGTGCTGTAAATTTTTGGTGGGCATTGGAGGTCCCCGGAGCTGGCCGCCGGCCGCCAAGGGAAAATTGTTTTTTGTAAGGAATTTTTTGAGGAGTTTATTGGATTGCGTTTTATAATTTTTGGAGGTGTTTTGGATATGTTTGGGAATTTTTGAAGTTTAATTTTTTTTTACGGATTATTAAGTTAAAATCCGGCCACGTGATTATTTAAGGTTAGAAAGGTGGAAGATGTTAAGGGATGTCGGTTAAGAGTTTGTGGGGATTTATTTAGTTGGTAGTGAATTAAAGATTTTGGGCGATAGGC
This sequence comes from Fragaria x ananassa, assembly GCA_034370585.1. Lineage (NCBI taxonomy): Eukaryota > Viridiplantae > Streptophyta > Magnoliopsida > Rosales > Rosaceae > Fragaria > Fragaria x ananassa. The sequence continues at coordinate 22,969,733 of CP139764.1, forward strand.
TTGGTTAAGCACGTGGAGCTCCTTTTTAATTACGTCTATTTTCTTAAAGCATCGATGTGTTAATTAAGGATTTATTTATGTTTTTAGAACAGGACGCGAGGAGGCTCGAGCTGACGAGGCCTCCGACCGACATCAGGCTTAGGCCAATTTTGTGAGTGGACATTTGTTTTAAATAATGTGCTTAAATATTTTTTGTTGAATGATTTTTTGTTGTTGGAAATTTCCCGAAATTGAGAATTTCGGTGATTATACTCATATATAGTGGATTATGAGAATAGTATGTATATGATTAAATGCTAGCTAACTATACATGATTTTCCCCCATACTGAGGTACAATTCCAGTATTGGGTGACGTGAGCGTTAGACGCCAGCGTCGTAGCCTTGTACGACTTTCTATTCTTTGAATTCATTCATAGAATTCGTACAAGGAATCAGCACGTATATATACCACTAGGATGTTTCCCCCATATTGAGGTACAATTCCAGTATGGGGTGACGTGAGTGTTAGACGCCAGCGTCGTAGTCTTGTATGCTTATCTATTTTTTGAGCTTATTCATAGATATCGTACAAAAGATAGTCGAGTGTGAATACATACTAATATATATATATATATAATATTCTAGCCTGAGAGGCCATTTTTTCTAAAGTTTGGGAGTCTAGCGAGGCTAGACACCAGTTTTCGAGTTAAGCTTTTATGCTATCGCTGGTAAAGCGTTTTCTTTGAAAGTATTTTTGGGGAAATATTTATTTGTTGTCGGAATTGCTTTTGTCCACTCACTTTGATGTTTTTGAATATTTTCCCCTGGGCTCTTTGTTTTAAAATGCCCAGTCTGCAGCGTTCGCGTGAGGTCTATAAGGCGACGTCGAGGCATAGTGACCCATCTTTCCGCTACATTTTGCCAGTAGGAGATTGTTAGCTTCCGCTGTGTTTTTAATTTTTAGTAGATCTGAATACTGTTGGGATTTATGTATAAGTTATTCTGGCTACTTTTGGGTTGTAGCGGAGAATGTTAATTTATTTTGGTTAATTAAGTGGTTCTATTCTGTTCTTCCGAGTTAGGGTTGTCCATTTTCAAGGGAGGTTTGCCGAGTCCTTCGGTAAATTTTCCTTGGAGGTGGTCCCTGCAAGACTCACCTCGGGTTTCAGGGTGAAATTCAGGGTGGGTCTTGACATGATCCGTATAAAAAGAGGTACGAAGTTGACTTGACATGCGTACATGCACGTCCATGTTTTGGTGTCAACAATGTTGAGGTAATTGTGTTTGTGGTTATGACTGATGAAGGAAAAACTTCTTCAAAGACAGGTAAGTATTTACTCTCTCCTTTAGTAGGTGTACTATGTATATCACAAACATCACTATGAATAATTTGCAGCAAAGTAGAGGTGTTTTCTACCTTATTTGGAAAAGGTTTTCTAGTTAGTTTTGTTTGTAAGTAAGTAACACATTTATCATGCATATCATTCATAAGCTTTGGGATAAAACCCAGATTTGCCATATTATCTAGTTTCCTAGTATTAACATGTCCTCATCTATTATGCCATAAAGATAAAGAATCAAGCATGTAAATAGAAATAGTAGATACTTTATTAATATTGAGTTTGAATATTCCATCATACATATACCCTTTTCCTACAAAGGTACCACCCTTTGGTCAGAATAAACTTGTTCGATTCCATGACAAGCTTGAATCCAGGCTTGTTCAAAAGACTAGCAGAAACCAAATTTTTTCTAACTTCTGGAACATGGTAGACATCAGTAAGAGTAAGAACTTTTCCTGATGTGAACTCCAATTCAATTGTCCCTTTTTCCTTTGATAGAAGAAGTAGAGGAGTTTCCCATGTATAGTACGTTGTCATCTTCACTTGGTTCATATGTTTTGAATATATCTTTGTTCTTGCAGACATGCTTTGTAGCACCAGAGTCTATCCACCAAGCTTTAATATCCTCGATCATATTGATTTCGGAAATCATTGCCACATACTTTTCATTGGTAGTTCCTTGTTTGTTCTTGAGATGACGACAATCTTTCTTGTAGTGACCAGTCTTGCCACAAAAGAAGCATCCTCCTTTTGTCTTTTTTTTACATTCTGACTTAGGAAGCCTTTCTTTGAAAATTTGCCCTTCCTCTTATTATTTCCATGGCTGATTTTTGAATGTTTAGGCCCTTCATCAACCATATGAACTTTGGAAGTGAAATCAGAATCATCAGTTTTCTCTCGGGATCTGCATTCTTCTTCTATGCGAAGATGAGTCCCTAACTACTCTATGGACATCTCCTCTTTTTTATGTTTGAGGCTCTTCTTGCATTCCTTCCAAGATGGTGGAAGTTTATCCATAATTGCATATACAATTATAGAATCATCCATATGCATTTTGAATTGATTAAACTGATTGTGTATATGCATAATCTCATGGAATTGTTCAACAATTGATCTATCATCAGTTATCTTATAATTGAAGAACTTTTGGACCAAAAATTTCTTACTTGTTGCATCATGTGAGATATACTTAGCCTCCAGTGCGTCTCATATTTCCTTTGCAGCAGCCATCTCATGGTAGATATCAAATAAGGCATCAGACATGGAATTGCATATATTGCCCTTACAGACATAATCATCTTGCTCCCACTTCAGTATTTCACGTTGTGCAGCAAGAGTATCATCTTCTGTTTCTACAGGTTTTGGAGTAGTAAGCACATAGACGACCTTCAATCTTGATAGAAGGAAATGCAACTTCTTTTGCCAACGTCTGAATTTTGCTCTGTCAAAGCGATCAAATTTCACAAAATTTGCAGTAAACTCCTTCAATGATGTCATAGCATATTATAAAGTCTAAAGATTGTTGAGGTAATTGTGTTTATGGTTATAGCTGATGAAGGAAAAACTGCTTCAAAGACACGTAAGTATTTACGCTCTCTTTTAGACTTTATTTGCCCCACAACTAGTGTGCAAAGGGGTTTGATCAAATAAGCCTTTAGGATACAATGAAGCCTAGCACTTGCTATTGTTGTTCTTCGTTTTGCACTCACGAAGATCAACCTTACACTCGATCAAAGGTTTTCAAGAAACTCAAGGTTGCTAGAAACTATATCTGCAGTTTTATAGTTTCTAGATTTTTGCTGGTGTTAAGAAAATATAGATGGAGGTTTTAGAAGAGAGAAACAGGTTTTCTTGATATGAGAATATGCAGAAGAACTTCTTCCTATATATATAGGAATAGTCATGCCTTTCCAGAATATTGACATACATTTTCATTTTGTTTTTAAAACTCTTCAATAAGAGTTATTTACAATTGCCAACAGTCATATACAATAGCAACTGATATGTCTTTTCATTACATACATTCATGCCTCTTGGTTGTGCATACACTGTTTCAGAACTCTTCTTTTATAATTTGAAAATCTCTCTAACAATGAATGGCGAATACTTTGTGACTTTCATAGATGATTTCAGTAGTTCTGTTATGTCTATCTTATGCACTCTAAAAATCAAGTTCTAGATAAATTTCAGATTTATAAAAATGAAGTAGAAAACCAATGTGATAGCAAAATAAAATATCTACAATCGGATAGAGGAGGAGGATATCATTTTCCTTCATATTGTGAATCAGTAGGTATTGTACATGAAACTTCAATAGCCTATACTCCACAACAAAATGGAGTTGCCGAAAGGAAAAATAGGACCCTTGTGGAGATGGTAAATGCAATGCTTCAGAACTCTAATTTAAGCAAAGGTTATTGGGGAGAAGCTTTACGTACAGCTTGTTATATCTTAAATAGGGTGCCTAATAAAGCTTTAAAGGTCACACCTTATGAATTATGGTACAAAATAAAACCTAACTTAAACTACTTCAAAGTTTAGGGCTGTAGAGCCATAGTTAGGTTACCTAAACCAAAGATAAAGAAGTTGGGATAGAAGGCAATTGAATGCATATTTTTAGGATATGCAAAACATAGCAAGGGATATAGATTCCTTGTTATAGAGCCAAATGATTCTATATCAGTTAATACTGTAATAGAGTCAAGAGATGTCGAATTATATGAAAAAAAGTTCACTTCTTTATCTAGAAATAACAATGAAAAGGTGGAGGTTCAGCCAAGAAATAATGATAGTGAATCATTGTTATCTGGGAGAACTAGACTCCAGTGTGAGTCTGATGAACCTACTGAAATTCGAAGGAGCAAAAGAAGAAGGATAGAAAAATCATTTGGACCAGATTTTTTTGTGTACCTTGTAGAAGGTACGAGAGACTCACACAAGAGGCAAACAATGGTTTCCCCTAGTATAGAGTCTGATCCTCTTACATATGAGGAAGCAATAAAATCACAAGATACTTCTTTTTGGAAGGAAGCTATTGATGATGAAATGGATTCTATCATTGGAAACAAGACCTGCAAATTGGTTGATCTACCTCCTGGTTCAAAACCAATAGGATGTAAGTGGATATTCAAAAATAAAATGAAAGTAGGTGGAACCATTGATAAGTTTAAAGCAAGGTTAGTGGCCAAAGGGTTTACACAAAAGGAATGTCAAGACCCGCCCTGAATTTCACCCTGAAACCCGAGGTGAGTCCTGCGGGGACCACCTCCAAGGAAAATTTATCGAAAGACTCGGCAAACCTCCCTTGTAAATGGACAACCCTAACCCAGAAGAATTAGAGAACCACTCTTTTAACCCAAAATAACATCCTCCGCTACAACCTATAAATAGCCAGAATAAGTTATACAAAAATCCAAACAGTAATCAGAGTTACTAAAAAATAAAATAAAAATAAACACAACGGAAGCTAACAATCTTCTAGTAGATTAAACAGGTAACCTACTGGTGAAATGTAGCGGAAAGAGGTGACTATACCTCGACGTCTCCATCCAGACCCCACTCGAACGCTGCAAACTGGGCATTTTAAAAATGAAGAGCCGAGGGGAAAATATTCAAAAACGTCAAAGTGAGTGGACAAAAGCAATTTTGAAAACAAATAAATATTTTCCCAAAAATACTTTCAAAGAAAACGCTTTACCAGCGACAGCTTAAAAGCTTAACTCGAAAATTCTGAACTGGTGTCTAGCCTCGCTAGACTCCCAAACTTTAAGAAAAAAAGGCCTCTCAGGCTAGAATATTATATATATCAGTATGTATTCACACTCGTCTATCTCTTGTACGATATGTCACGCCCCGAATCTTAATTTTTACCTTTATTACTGGCATAGCGGTAATAAGAGTTTTTACCGTGTTCGTCACTAAGTGTGTAATTTAATTAGTTCCCAGAGGGTGTTGAGGGACTAATATTTTGAGAGAATTATTCTAAGGAAGAAATTTTGATGACGGTAAAAATGGTAATTTTTGCTAGTAAAAGGTAATTTTATTGGGGTATTATTTTGGGGTGTTGAATTTTAGATTTTGGGTTTATAGAGGGTTGTTGGACCGGGTGGGCTAAAGGCCCAAGTCTATTTTTCTTTTCTCCCGATTTTCTCTCTTCTCTCCCGCACCCGGTTTTCCCCTTTCTACACCCAGAAAATTTTCGACCGCCCGTCCGCCACCGTCCGGCCTCCGTTCGCCGCCGGACCGGTCCCGTTCGATCGGTCTCCCTCCCAGCAACATTTCTAGACCGGTGGCAGCCTCCCTAGAGCCGCCGTGAGGGAGAAACGCCGCCCGAAAGCTCCGACTGCCGAATCGGTTTTCTCGCCGGAACTCCCTCCTCCGGCCGCCATATCCGACGAGCCATAGCCCAAAAGGAAGCCCTCCTCCCGTGCTTCAATCCCTCCAAAGGGCTCGCTCCGTCGTGAGCTAGGTAAGGAGAAATCGGAACTTGAAATTTCTAGGGCTTTTTGTGTATTTCCGTTCGATTAATGTGCTTAGGCTTAGAATTGGAGTTTGTGGTAGTTAGGAATGTTGTAGAGGAGGTTGAGAGGAAGATGCTGCCAAAATTTGGTGACCATCGGAGGTCGCCGGAATTGGTCGCCGGCCGCCGCCGAAAAAATGTTTTTGGTGGAGAAAAATGTGAGGAGTTTAATGGAATAAGTTTTAGAATTTTTGGAAGAGTTTTGGATAGGTTTGAGATTTAGTGAAGTTTGGTATTTTTGACGGATTATTAATTTATAATCCGGCCATTGGATTTTATTTGGTGGAATGTGATTTTGAGGAAGTCGGTAAAATTTGTGGAGTTTTGAGGTTGGCAGTGGATTTAAGATTTTGGAGTGTTAGGCTTGGTTGAGCGCGAAGCATATTTAATTATGCATGTTTTTGTCGGTGTTTTATTTTAAGGAATTAATTATGTTTGGAACAGGACGCAAGGAGGCTCGAGCAGAGGAGACCTCCGACCGACGTCAGGCTTAGGCCTAAGTTGTGAGTGGACTTTTGTTTTATATAATGTGTTTTAATTGTTTTCTTGTTAAGTAAATTTCCTTTATTGGATATTATATTTTCCCAAAATTAAGAATAGATTTTCTGCGATTATACTCGAGGCAAAATTCTGAGAATAGTATGTATGAGAGAGAATGCTAGCTAGCTATATACGTGATGGCCCCCATTCTGAGGACGAATGCCAGTTGGGGTGACGTGAGCGTTAGACGCGAGCGTAGTAGCCATGTACGATTTTCTACTTGTTGAAATTATTCTATGTTTTTCCATTCATTCATAGAAATCGTACAAGGAGTGTGCACGTATTTAAACCACTCGGCCTTGTATCCTCCATTCTGAGGAAAAATGTCAGTATGGAGCGACGTGAGCGTTAGACGTAATCGTATTAGCCTGGTGTGACTATCTAATTTAAAGCTTATTCATAGATAGCATACATGGAGCATACGAGTGGTTAATACATACTGAAATATATATTTTTTATAGATTGAGCCTGAGAGGCTGTTTTGTTTATGATTTGGGGACTAGCCAGAACTAGTCGTTTTCATTGATAATTTCTTGGGGAAATATTGTTGTTGTTGCGATTATTTTTGTCCACTCACTCTGACGTGATGAAATATTTTCCCCTGGGTTTTTCCTTCGTTTTTAAATGCCCAGTCTGCAGAGTTCGGGTGGGGTCTAGAAAGAGGCGACGAGGCATAGTCACTCATTTCTCCACTACTGTTCACCAGTAGGTCTTCTGTTAAATCACTAGGATTTCTAGTAGCTTCCGCTGTAATACTTTCGGAAAAATATCTGTGTATTATTTTATTTGGATTAAGTTGAAGAATTCATTTTATTGGTTAAAAGTGTTCTATAATTTTTCCGGGTTAGGGTTGTCCATTTTCAAGGGAGGTTTGCCGAGTCCTTCGGTAAGTTTTCCTTGGAGGTGGTCCTCGCATGACTCACCTCGGGTTTCAGGGTGAAATTCGGGGCGGGTCCTGACACGATATCTATGAATAAGCTCGAAAAATAGATAATCATACAAGACTACGACGCTGGCGTCTAACGCTCACGTCACCACATACTGGAATTGTACCTCAGTATGGGGGAAACGCACGAGTGGGTATATATACGTGCTGATTCCTTGTACGAATTATATGAATGAATTCGAAGAATAGAAAGTCGTACAAGGCTACGACGCTGGCGTCTAATGCTCACGTCACCCTATACTGGAATTGTACCTCAGTATGGGGGAAAATCACGTATAGCTAGCTAGCATTTATTTATATACATACTATTCTCATAATCAACTATATATGAGTATAATCACCGAAATTCTCAATTTCGGGAAATTTCCAACAACAAAAAATTATTCAACAATAACGCATTTTAAGCACATTATTTAAAACAAAGGTCCACTCATAAATTAGACCTAAGCCTGATGTCGGTTAGAGGCCTCGTCAGCTCGAGCCTCCTCGCATCATGTTACAAAAACATAATTAAATCCTTAAGTAAAACACCGACGCTTAAAAAAAATAGGCGTAAATAAAAATGAGTTCCGCGCGCTCAACCATGCCTATTGCCCAAAATCTTAATTTCACTACCAACCAATAAAACTCCACAAATACCGACATCCTGAAAAAAGGCAACTTTCACCATAAATACTCAAATTGCCGGATTTTAACTTATTAATCCGCCAAAAATACCAAACTCCAAAAATTCCTAAACCTATCCTAAACTCCTCCAAAAATTCTAAAACTCATTCCATTAAACTCATCGTAAAATTCCCTACTAAAAACATTTTTTTTTCCAGCGGCGGCCAGCTCCAGCGACCTCCAATGCCCACCAAAATTTGACAGCACCTTCCTCTCAACCTCCTCTACAACTTTCCTAACTATCACAAACACCAATTCCAAGCCTAACTATGCCAATTGAACGAAAACACATAAAAAGCCCTAGAATTTCCATTACTGATTTCTCCTAACCTAGCTTGAGATGGAGGGAGCCCTTTGGAGGGATTGCTGCACAGAAGGTGTCACGCCTCGACCCATAATTTTTACTTTTATTACTGGCATAATGGTAATAAGAATTTTACCGTGTTCGTCATTAAGCGTAAAATATAATTGATCCCCAGAGAGGTGTAGGAGACGATTATTTTGTGGGATTATTCTAAGGAAGAAATTTTGACGACGGTAAAAAATAGTAATTTTTGCTAGTAAAAGGTAATTTTATTGGGGTGTTATTTTGGGGTGTTGAATTTTGATTTTTGGGTATAAGTTGGAGAGTGGACCGGGCCTTTGTTTGGTCAAAGCCCATTTTCTTTTTCTCTCTCTCTTCCTCCTGGCTTTCCCTCTCTCCCCCGAGCCCGTTTCTGCCCGATCCTTCCGGTCGCCCGACCGCCGCCGTCTGATCGCCCCAGACCGCCGCGCCGGTCCCAATTGATTGGTCTCTGACCCAGCTGTCGTTCTAGACCGGTGGCAGCCTCCCTAGCGCCACTGATCGAGAGAAAAGCCGCCCGAAAGCTCCGCCTGCCCGAAGCCTCTTTTCGCCGGAACTCCTTCCTCCTGCCGCCACAGCCGGCGAGCCGTAGTTCAAAAGAAAGCCCTCCTCCCGTGCTTCAATCCCTCCAAAGGGCTCGCTCCATCTCGAGCTAGGTAAGGAGAAATCTGTTTGAGAAATTCTAGGATTTTATTGTGTGTTTGTGCTCGATTGGCTTGGTTAGGCTTAGAATTGGAGTTTGTGGTAGTTAGGAATGTTATAGAGGAGGTTTGGAGGAAGATGCTGTCAAATTTTGGTGACCATCGGAGGTCGCCATAGTTGGTCGCCGGCCACCGCTGCCGAGAAAATGTTTTTGGTAGGGAAAAATGTGAGGAGTTTAATGGAATAAGTTTTAGAGGAGTTTTGGATAGGTTTGAGAATTGTTGAAGTTTGGTATTTTTGGCGGATTATTAAGTTAGAATCCGGCCATTGGATTTTATTTGGTGGAAGGTGTTTTTGAGGATGTCGGTAAAATTTGGGGAGTTTTGAGGTTGGCAGTGGATTTAAGATTTGGAGTGTTCGGTTTGGTTGAGCGCGCGAATCATATTTAGTTATGTATGTTTTGCTGTAAGCGTCGGTATTTTATTTAAGGTTTTATTTATTTGGAACAGGACGTGAGGAGGCTCGAGCGGAAGAGACCTCCGACCGACATCAGGCTTAGGCCTAACCTGTGAGTGGACCTTTGTTTTAAATATTGTGTTCGAAATGCTTTATCGTTTTGAATGATTTTTCTGTTGTTGGATATTTCCCGAAATTGAGAATTTCGGTGATTATACTCTTATATGAGAATAGTATGTATATGATTAAATGCTAGCTAGCTATACGTGATTTCCCCCATACCGAGGTACAATTCCGGTATGGGTGACGTGAGCGTTAGACGCGAGCGTCGTAGCCCTGTGCGACTTTCTAATTTGGTACGTATTTAATTATTCAAAGATTTCATACAAGGAGTAAGCACGTATATATTACCACTCGGCCGCTTTCCCCTAGCCTGAGGTACAATTCCAGTGTGGGGTGATGTGAGCGTTAGACGCAAGCATAGCAGCTTCGTATGATATCTACTTTATTTAAGTTGTTCATAGATATCGTACAAAGGGTTAGGCGAGTGTGCATACATACTATATATATAATATTCTGGCCTGAGAGACAATTTCTTAAAGTTTGGGAGTCTAGCCAAGCTGGACCACAGTTCATAATCTTTCCAGTGGAGCTCTTGTTTTGCCGCTGATGAAGTGTTTTCTTGGAAAGCATTTTTTTTGGGAAATATTTATTTGTTGTCGGAATCGCTTTGTCCACTCACTCTGACGTGTTAAATATTTTCCCCTGGGCTCTTCGTTTTTAAAAATGCCCAGTCTGCAGAGTTCGCGTGAGGCCTAGCAGGAGACGTCGAGGCATAGTCACCAATCTATCCGCTACATTTCACCAGTAGGTTACCTGTTTAATCTACTTGGGGTTTGTTAGTTTCCGCTGTATTTTATTTTATTTTTAGTAGCTCTGAATACTGTTGGAATTCTTCTGTGTAATTTTATATTCTGGATACTTTTGGGTTGTAGCGGAAGTTTTATTTTGGAGTAAAAATGTGGTTCTTAAATTCTTATAAGTTAGGGTTGTCCATTTTCAAGGGAGGTTTGCCAAGTCTTCGGTAAATTTTCCTTGGAGGTGGTCCTCGCAGGACTCATCTCGGGTTTCGGGGTGAAATTCGAGACGGGTCCTGACAGTTGGTATCAGAGCTCTAGGTTTCATTTTTTGTTTCCTATTCATTATCGTATTTGCCTAAGTAGCCATAGTGTCTATAGAGTGATGATCTGACCGCGGCGGATTCATCGGCAGTTTCTACTTTGAATACTATATGTTATTGGGTATATGTGGTAGTTTCTGTTAGTCTTGTTTATAGATTACTAAATATCTTCCTCCTCATGTACTATGCCTCCTAGACGTCGACCCCGTGTGGCTACCTCGACCAACGCCAATGAGGGTGAGGAAGTGAGAGGTTTAGCGGATTCTATTGGGGCTATGTTGAGAGGTGTTCTGGATAGGGTGCAGCCCCCTCGATCTGTGAAGAAGAGAGATGTTGCTGATGCAGGGGCAGTAGAGTTCAAGGGTGTCAAGGGACCCCTTGATGCTTACTCTTGGGTGGACAAGATAGAGATAGTTTTCGAGAGCACAGAACTGCCAGAAGAAAAGAAAGTGAAGATGACAGTTTCTTTTCTAGATGATTCAGCTCATCATTGGTGGACTCTCACCAGGAGAAATAATGATGGTGCTCAGACTATGACTTGGGAGCAGTTTAAGACACTTTTCTTGGGTCAGTATTTCAACCATTCTCATCGTAGTAGATCGAGTCTTATGTATATTTTTTTTTTGCTGATCAACAGACTGATTAGAAAAAAAAAACGGCATGAATGGTCAGGAATTTTGATGAAGTGAGGAAATGGAAGAACAACCAATCTGGGTTTAGAAGAGGAAATGACGGCTCCAATTCCGGTAGCTACAAGCATCACGCTTGTGTAGTCTAGGCTTTCTCATAATTCACTTCAATAATTGATCATCAACTTTTACAAACACTTGATGAATCAAACATGAAGAAAGCTCAGCACTAACTATAAAATATCCCGAATCAAAATCTCGGATCCGTTTCTCATTCTCCTCTACTCAATCTCAGTGAACGCCACCACCGCTCGGCGGCTCTGATCACTAAATTTCTTTGGGTTTTAATCTAAAAGGTTCTTGGAATCGGGTACTTTGAGGGATTGAATTGTGTGTGATTATTGATTGAGCAATGAGAGAAATCCAAAACCAAAAACCAGATCAAGAATCAATCCCATACGATTACTGGGTATTGCCACTATTGGGTTAATTGTATAATCTCTTTGCATAAAGAGATGATTCCCCTTCCCCCTAACTGAGGGCAGCAATTGATCCGTGTAGACAAATTAGGTTTTTTTTTGTGGTTTCTTTTTTCCGATGAATTCTCTGGGTTTTGTTGTTTCTTTTTTCCGATGAATTCTCTGGTTTTTGCCTATGACTCTTATTTAACCCCGACCATAGTTAGATATATGTATGATCAAGGGTGATTGAAGAAGATATGATCAAGGGTGATGGAAGAAGATACAAGGAATAAACAGAACACATGGAATAAACAGAAGATACAAGGAATAAACGGAACCGTTAGTTCTTTAGCTTTTTTTATTGTTTGAACTTCGAAAAAGAATAATTAAAGATAGAAAGAAGAACAGGGGGTAAATTAATTAGTCTTATAATGTCAAAAAATGTCTGACATTTTTAAATCGGGGTAAAAATGTGAGATACCGTTTTGAAGTTTTTAAAATGTGAGATACCAAATATTAGCTTATCTGAAAAATAAAACATTTTTTAGACAATTTTCCTTACTAAAAAATAAAACATTGTTATTAATAGCAACATACATACATATGTACCTAATATAAGCTTCGTTTTATTCGTTTTAACACATGGTACACTACTAGTCTAAGACCAGCATGGAACCCTAAACCAATTACAGTCTACCTCTGATCATTACGAATACAATTTAACAAATTTTGTTTTGCAGGGAATTGTAATGCAATTAGATTTGTATGCAGAATTAAAAGGGCATAACGATCATGTAAGCAGCATGAAATTTAACTCCAGCGGTGACCTACTCGTGTCAGGGTCTTATGATAATCAAGTCATACTTTGGAACTGGGAAACTAAAACTAGAAGACTCTCTTATGATCCTGGACATTTGAAGAATGTACAACAAGCCAAGATAATGCCTCTTACGAATGATCGCAGAATAGTAACTGCTTGTGGAGATGGTCAGGTGAAACGTCTACTAATATACATGCATTTTAATTTGTCGTCTTATATATGGTTTCACTTATACCCTTTCCTTACAGGTGAGGTCTTAGAGGATGGCCAAGTTCATACAAAAACTACTTTTGTCTAAGAGGTATTCGACCCCTCGAATCCGAAACCAAACTACTTTTGTGTAAGAGGCAACGATGCATATGCACGCGTCTACGACATAAGAAAATGCTGGCAGGACAGATCTAGTAGTTTGGTTAAACCTGTGAACACATTTCGCCCTGCTCGGCTGCTCACCTGATTTATCCACACCATTTTATGATCATAGGGTTGGCATACTCTAACTCCGGTGAGCTACTTGTGAGCTATAGTGATGAGCTCATTTATCTGTTCCAGAAGCATATGGGGCTGTGTCCCCCATTGTTCCAACCTGAAGACATGGAGGAGGTTGACAAGCCTGCACAGTTGGTTGGTCATAGAAATGGAAATACATGTAAAGTAAATTTCTTTAGGCCTAATAATGAGCATGTCTTAAGTGGCAGTTATTTTCATTTGGAAGAAGAATGGAGGTGAACTTGTTCGGTTTATGACCGGCGACTCTCTAGATGTATATGACATTCAGCCGCATCCACATAATCCGGTCATTGCCACCTGCGGATCGGAAAACAATTTAAAGCTTTGGGCTCCGGTGGCAAATGATGATGCATCTCCACTGCCTGACGACATTGCAGAGCTACTTTCTCCATCTCACGCATACAAATCCTCATGACAGATTATGCCTATATGCCGTTTTTTGCTAGCGAAAATCATTATCAAAGAATGAGGGGACAGTCCAATGGTGATGCCACTTCTGAAGAGCGTCGAGTACGATAAAACAGTGTATATTCTACATCGTTAAAGCATGAATTCATGTTCCATCCGTTGTCGTGTCTACGTGACATACATTTTGCAAGGGCCTTGTTAAGAGTGTTGAGAGGGATAATCCCCAGTAACAAGGTAGAAATTTCTTCCAGCCATCAAATTGTTAAAAGATAGAAGAGCATCGTAAAGCACAAAACTGCTCCAAAGATCAATGCTTGTACAATTGAATTTCTTTAAGATTGTGATTCATAACTTTTACATCAATTTTTATAAAGAATTCGCGGACAGCTCCCTTCAAAATCCGCACCTGATGTGCCTGTATGTGTAAGCTAAGATCCTGGAAAAGCCTACATGGTATAATGATTCCCAAGCTCCTCTTTACAATTGGTGAATCTAATCCTCTCCCTTCCCTTTCGATAAGACATTAAAGAAAAAAACAGTCCAAGTAAAATACACCTGTGGAGGGGAACCATGACTCTGCGGAACCCTTTTGTACTAACCAATACACCAAAAGAATATGAGCCAGGCCTTTACATTTCTAGGTCAAAATCAAGAAGACCAAAATATGTTAACCAAAGATGCATGCATCTTCTTCCTCTGCCACCCAAAATGGGGCATCAAATGTCTGCATTTCAGGCTTGAGAAGTACCTCTGCCTTCTTTGTGCAACATACACTTCCAGGAACTACGAAAATTGGCAGACTAATCTTCATCCTCAGTAGCTAAGGAGGCGAAGGAAAAAGGTTTGAACTTGTACCCATCACCAAGGTAGAACTTATTTTGAAATTCCACCCAATGAAGACGCAAGGCATGAAGAAAAGCACTGAGTGTCTCCATCATGAGCAATATGAAGGCAGTTGCAAAGGCAAAAACAGCTAACCCAATCAACCGGATGATAAAGCTGTCATACCTGTAATAATTATTTTCCAAAGATCATTAGTAATTGAAGAACCAGCGCAACATGACTTCTATCAAATTGAATGACATGATCAGATAAAAGAATGAAGATAAAGAAAAGCAAACGGTTGGAACTCACCCCCAGGCAAGTAGGAGGACTTTCTCATAGAAAACAGTTGACAACTCTGAGTGGGCCAAGCTGTAAGAGCAGTGAGAGATATTTAGAAATATCATTATGGAGGTAAAGAGAACCGCATAACAAGCAAAATAAACAAAAATATATACAGGGAAACTATTAAGACATACCTCAAAGCCCACAATCGAAGGTAGGATGCTGTATTTGAAACTGCACCAAGAACAAACTCTATGGAGTGTATCATCTGGTGCACAAACACCTCACTGAAATTAAACTCCTCATGATGTTGCCTCACAGGATCAGTTTCCACATCAAGATCCATTTCAGAGGTACCAAGCATCCCATATGTGCGACCTTGAAACCTCTGGAAAATAATAAGCATATTATTATTATCCTCCCAAGCTCCTCATGTCTCCAGTCAAATAGCTTATGTTGTAAAAAACTATTATAGTCGAGTCCATAAAACAATTTGGGATACTAATTACCAATATTCAATTCATGTTCCAATAATTACAATATAAAGAAAAATCTGATCAAAGTCTCTGTAAATTTCATCCCGTTACTGTTTTTCTTACAACCCCGAAACAAAAGTTGGATGAATTATACCACAGTACCTCTGTATGAAGCTTCCTCAAAATGAAAGGTTTAGGAAAGAGCATCCAGGGAACTGCAATTAGAGCCAAAACTAACAAAATAATCTGCAAAAGTAGAGCCCTGTTAACTTTAACATAAATTAAAACAGAAACAATTGAGTACACAAAGTGACCAAGAGAGTTAAAATTCGTGCCTGAAGTGGTCTTTGGCCCCAAAACAACTGATTTTCCCCGAGATCGTCAGTCGGACTTAAGAACATGTAAATCATTACATGATAGAGGTCAGCCTTAGAGCCGGTGCACCACTTGATGACAACTAGAAGCGAAAGATATCCGAACAGACTGTTAAGGAAGATCATCTGTGGCACAAACTGGTACCTAACAATAAAATAGACGCCCAATACAGAAAGTCAAATTCTTCCCAACTTCAACTTTAATAAAAACAACAATGGGGAAAATGAAAAACATATGAAGGGAAGTGACACACACCTTATATCAATTGAGCTGTTGAAAAACCGTGCATTGAAGTAACTGAGTATAATTCCTACGTTCATTTGCACTACACCCAACAGAATAGACAATTTCATTTTCAGAGAATTCAAGAAGGGCAGTTCGGAACGACTTCCACGCCAACTGGGATCCACACCAAATGGGTATGGATCTCGGTACTTGATTAATCCAACAGTGTGTGCATCACTGCTCACAAGAAGACAGATTTTAAGGATACTAGACAATACTCGGTCAGATTTCAGAAGCAAAATTGACATGTCATGTTCACCCAGTTGGAAAGAAAAAACACAAGAAGATACAATAAATGCCTGAAGGACAGTTATAATTTAAGTAAGATCAGATTTGAGTAATCCATCTGAATAAAATGTCGCATAGGGAAAGGGGTGGTAGTTGCAAGAAAAGCAAAGGTTCCTGCAGAGACCAGACAGTACAAAGTAGTATACCATAAACTCCTTAATCAAGACAAGATGAGTGTGCACAGACTGAACAAAGGACAACCCATGAGAACCTTAGAGATGACAACAAAAGGAGACCATGAAACCACCAATTCATCCAGAACAGTGGAGAAAATTAACTTTTAGATAATTGGTATGATAAATCTGAGTGATGCAAACAAATGAAGTTTCAAATAAAATTCATACTGTGGAAATGCAGTGCAATGACAGAACTTGATATCCCAGAGCAAATTTACCTAAGCAACCAGCTGGAGGTGATTTTAACACCTCACAACACATTAACGCAACCAACACAAGTCCAGCATAGATATTCCACAACATCCAGATAATTTAGATATCTCCTATGTTGGGATGTGGAGGTTACCGCAACACACTTGCATATATTATAGGCCAACTGATGAAATTACCCTTAACAGTTTACAATTTGTATGTGCACTTCCATCCATACTACAATGAGAAATTGACTCGAGCTAGTATCAAACAGGATGCCTACAAGTTCTTCTAAACAACAACTACCATGATAGTTTTTTCTTTTCTTTTTTGATCAACTGCTTTATAAGCAAAAGAACTATTAGATGCATATCTCCATGAGATAGAATAGAGGAGCAGATAACCTAAAATAATACATATGTAAAGAGGAAAATATATGCTCAACTACAGTTACAGCCAGAAAAATGCAGGAGCGACTGAATAGCCAAAGTAAATACTACCTGCAAGTAGCATCTCTGCATTTGTAAGCGGAGCCACCAAATATGTGAAAAGGAACAGAGAAGAACTCATTGTAAATCAACCCACAGTAAATTGAGAACAGAGACATCAAAAGAAGTACATAGCGCCCACCAAAAAGCATCTCCATAAAGCTCCCAAGTTTCTGTTTAGAATTGATAACAATAACAATTTTTATAGTAAGAAAAGTAGGAAAGCCACAAGTTTCTCAGAAAATACTTTCCCTCTTAAAATTCAGTGCAGGAATTTGAAAAGAGACAGACCAGAGCAGCGAGCTTTCTTTCACGAGCTATAAGAACTAATGCTCCCATCAACAAGCATATTCCATGACCCGAGTCCCCAAACATCACAGCGAAAAGAAATGGAAATGTGATTACAGTGTACACTGCAGGATTTGCTTCTTGATATCTTGCTACGCTGCCAAATTAATTACACACATATCAGTTCCATGGCTAAAACTGATTGTAACACAGCTAGCTGACAACTTACTCTAACTGACAATTTAGTTTATATACTGATAACTCATTTACTTTGTTATAAAGAATTAAAAAAAAATAAAAGAGCTAACAATATAGCCACTAGATTGAGAATTCTTGCCCCATCACGCACTTTCCTTTTTCTAATTCCAATGCAATCTGCTGCAACCATTTGATACAATTCATGGCTTTACTTCATTCTACAATTAAATAAAGTTTTAAATGAAATTTACCAATTTAAATTTTCTCACATGTGAGGACAAAAAAAAAATATTATTAGAATTTAGGTATAAGCGAATATCCTGAAACTTTGAACTTGCAGAGCCATCCCCCAAAAATAATTCAATGGCCTCGTAGTAGTACAAGCTCAGTGTAGAAGACATAGTTTCAGATATTTAGATTGGTTGTTAATGAAAAATATGATTATGCCATGCGGCAGATACCCATCATGCATTCATATTCCATCACTTGCGTACCCATATCTAAATAATTGTGAACAAACAAAATTCATCCAGAATCCAACCATTTGTGAGATCCCCTGCCGAATATTGCAAGGAAAATTATGAAATAACCTAATATCATCTTTTTTCATAGCAGAAGATTAAATAAAACTTCATAAGTGGTATATTTAACTAACCCGTATGCATCAACAATTTCCTGAAATGCACTTGTGAAGTTGTTGGTTCTAAAATATGTAGGAGGTGATTCTATTGCATCCATCACATGAAATATTACACCCACTTGTGAATTGCTATCAAATGTTGCACGTTGCAATGCCTCCTGAATCTATTGCATAAAAAAATCAAGAGAAGAAAAAAGTACAAAGTAATTAATAACGAGCAGAAAGAACTTTAAATATATTTTAAGGATGTTGTTACTATACACATTATTCAGAACGTCCACCAGGTGTTAGAATCAGATTTTGCAATATCCCCCTTAGTAAAAACACAAAAGATGGCAAGATCTGATTTTGCCGTTGTAATTGGAAGATTTGCATAGGATAACTAAACTGTTGTAGATGTAGGCATGTAGCAATATCATTCTTCTATACATAAAATAAATAATAAAATAGAAACACCTTTGATATCTAACAGCAATACTCATGTGAGCATAAGTTCATGTATTAAAAGTTACTTAGTTACATCTCAGACATACATAATCAATAAATAAGTAATTCATGGTTAAACCACTTCTCTCAAGTAATAGTATAGATAGGAGATATATAATTTATTGAGACTAATCAAAATCAACTATTGTATTACTTATAGAATTATGGGCAAAGGCATGGTATCTAAATATTCCAGACAATGTTAATGATTGAATAATAAAATTATACCAATAATACATTACCTTTGTTTTTGCAAATATTGGACACCAGCCTTCTCCGACAAGGCATTTTTTGGTAACATCAAAGTTTAACATGTTCAATGTATCATAAACAGCTTTCTCCCTTCTTACCTGAGAACAAGTAGCATGACATGGTTGTAATATAAGGATAAGCTCAATATTCTTCATATCTCATATGTATGCAATTAGTAACAAGGAGTAAAAAAAATTGCAGCAATATCTTACCATATTCATCCATTTGGCCAGGTGAAACCCAACAGAAGTAAGGGCCTTATTTCTGTGGCGAATCCCTGCATCCAATGTTGCTTCCAAATCAGCAAGACGAGATAAAACCTGCAAAAGAAAACCTGGTACTTTAAGCATGAAAGCATGATCTAAGCGTATTTAACTATTTAATCTACAATATATTCTTTTTTCGGCAAAAATGGACACTATCATATAAACAAAGACCTACAAATATAAGATTCGACACTGTAGGAAAAGGAAAATAGAGCATAAATACTCATTGAAGCTATGAAGCTATCGATCAACCATTCAGATAGCAGAATGACATATATGATAACATGTTGCCAACATAGTAAAAGACTTTTTTTTCTACAGAAAAAAAAACACTATTTCAGCTTGAACTTCTCCAACTCAGGATGATAATAAACTGCCAATGCACTAACCCCAACCGATACTATTTACTTACTTCTCTAGTTATTTGCCTCTGCTTTGTAATATCTTCAGGAACAGGGTAGCAATTTGCACCAAAGGCCTCACAAATTTTCAGTATCTTTGCTTTTGCCTGCAACCCTGAGAAGAATACTACAAAAACTGTCTGCTCAACCTGCAATAATTAGTGGAATTAGCAGAAAAATTTGGACACTTTGATCGCACAAATCAAGATGCAGATATTAATAATACTAAAGCACAATCAAACCATTTCAGTAGATAAAGGATCCATGATCTGTTCATCTGCTGGAGCTTGGTTAAAAAGCATATTTCCTCTGGTAGCACGAAACAGCATCCTCTCAAACCTTAGAGCTTTGGATTTACAAATAATCCCACTAACGAAATTCAAACCAGATTGATCTGACGGTCCCGGTCTGATATCCTGTGTGTAATGTATAAACATTAACAAATTAAATCATAAAGAAAGGTTTTGCACCGAAATTAAGCCATGTGAGTTATTTACCTGCTCCAGCAGTGACACTGAATCACCATAGTCATTCATTGAATAAACATTCACTTCTAGTTCTGTCTCCTCTGTGACAGCATGGCTATTACTTGAAACAAGAAAGCCGCTTGCCTGAAATTGTCTACAAAATTGGTAAGGCACAGGAGCAAGTATTTCAAAGAGAGAACAAGTAATAATTTAGTGCTTCTAAAAAAAGGAGAAATTCACATATTGGTCATAAATGAAATTGCATTGTAAAATGGAAGCTAGCATGAACCCAATGACATTACTAAGACCAGAAAAAAAATCTCATATCATTTGCTGACAATGAACCTATCATATGGCAATTTTCCGACACAACAACAAAATATCAAATCAATACAAAATTAACAGGTTACTATACAATGTTTATTAAAGAAAATCAAGAAATTGTATGACTGGCAACCACAAGCCGAGGTAATGTCTAACAGTATCCATCTGACATCTACGCATCTCCTTTCTCATCCAAACTATGGTTCCAACAAAGGTCACAGTCACTAGTTTTGTGTTTTCTTAAGAAATATTATTAACACACATTAGACATAATAATATCTAATAGTGATAGATGTTTTGTTAACTTAGAGAAGCCAAGTCCTTTTGGGTGTATTAATGGATTAAGTCTTCATCGTAATAAACAACAAACACGGGGGTTGGTATAATTTAGCCTTAAATTAACCCATGTACAAAAATGCACCACAATTTTTTTATGAACTGCTAAAAACAGAAAAGGTGATACGAGTCGACAAATACACCACCGATATGGAGATAAAATAAACAGGAAAATTACCTTTTGCAATACCATCTTGAACTCCAGGAGCTCATTGTATGATTGTCGAAGTTTTTCACTATTAGAGTTCATTTCAATCAGCTCATGTTCGTGCTCACCAAGTTGAAACTGGAATTAGGAAATGAATGGTATCAGGTTTACAAGAAATTGGTCCATGGATGAGGGTACAATTTTGCAGTGACATTTTAAACAATATGTTCCAGCTTAACATTACTAGTACTCTTGCAATGTCAGATGGAGGGGTATACAGACAGAAACAAAGAAGAACAATGCTAGAGCAGCGTTATAGAGATAGACCTCCAATTCCTCCAACTCAATATCTGGTTGTAAAACTGGACGTATAGACCCAAGCAGACCAGCTTTACTGATTTGATCCTTAAAAAAGCGCAGCTTTCTTGACATCTCTGCACATCGCTTTACCTGTGGAAATCCTCACAAAGATGGAGACAAATAAATAAAAAAATACTGCTTACAGTGAACAACTTCACCACCAACTACAGAACTATGATGATTAAACAGTAACAAGTAACTTAATGAAATTGGTTTCAACAGCCAAATGTCATCAGTATTACAAATTTTATGAGTACATACATAGTATTCCGTTCTCAATTTTCCATTAGCATAAATTCCAGGTAGAGAAAACATAGTACCGTATAGAATCATTACCTAGTTTAGAATCCATATATTGTTATACTCGTTAAAACATGCACAATGGGAGCATATCAAATTTCAAATGTTGGACAACAAGTAACCAATCACTAACTAACTCATCTAGATCACTACTTAAACTTCAATGCTACGCTAGTAAAAACTGGCAGACTTCTCACATTCATACCAATGGAAATGCGAAAACCGTGCATTAACATACAAGTATATAAAAACATTCAAACTCAAACTGTTTAAGCAAGATGCTGCTGTTCAAAAATTGACAGTGCAACTGTAGTCAAAATGATCGAGTAGATACCTGATTAACAAAGGTTAGCCGGAAAGGGCTCTTATCAGCATTTAACTGCAAACGAAAAGGAAAAAGAGAAAAGAATGTGACAATGAGTATATCAGTTCACACATCAAAGAGACTGTTTCAAATTCCTATGAAGAAACTATTAACAAAATACCAGGAAAGAAATTAAGCATTTCAATGTTTTCTTGGCGTGTTTCATATGCAAAAAAATACATGAGTTGTGGCCCAAGAAAAAGGGGACAGATACTTGTTGTTATATACACCTAGATAGCTTCCACATTTGCACCAAGATGTAACAGTCAAAAGTAGAATATTTAGAGTTCACATAGATGAAGTAACTTTTTTTCTTTTGGCCAAAAGATGTCTGGAACAGCTTAAATCACCTATATATCTACCGCAGAGCTAATAAAATTGAGAACAGGCCCCTTCAATTATAACAAAAGAAAATGTAAAATTTGAAGTCATGAAGTCGTTAGGCCCCTACAGCACGTCCAGTACATTCTCAGTTTGTTACAAACAACCAAAAAAGTTCTCTATAACTAGTTATTAATATTCGAATAACTTTTAAGATAGAGATTAAGTATCATGTACATCAGCACGACTCTAGCATCATTTTAGAAACCATATCATGACTGACCAATTACTCATACTTGTACACAAAATTTTATTTCTTAACATATAACCCCACATTAGTGACCGATAAAGTAAAACCAGGAATATAATTGCAAAACAATCCACAACGAATATAGATGTGCAGACTACCCGTCTACTGGACAGCATAGATATGGGTGACTTATGTGTTCCAGACACCAAACAAATCATAGCCCAAGTGGCCAAATGAGGTGATGTATGTTCACAAAATCAAAAGGCCAAGTTTCCATCACGGCAGCACTTCCCTAACCAGAAGTATGCCAGTATGGTTTTGCGGTAACTATTAGAGGTTGGAAAACCTATTCTAACACGTTTTTAGTCAAATGGAATACATTACTAAAATCAGAATCCCTTGATTGAGAGGAAGCTACAGCTTATGCAATTGCTCATTTGCAATGTTGAGTCGAGTCATAGACAAACTTGAGTTTATTGACAAGTGTCAGCTAACTGACAAGTGTGAGGCTCAAATTTACAGCAAAATTGTTCATAATACACAAAACCTCCTATCCATATCTTCCATCATCAGGATAGTGTATAACTTCAACACATTATACTTAGTGTACCGCTAAGTATGCCGTGAAATTTTCCGTCTTAACATGAAGACAATAGACCTCTACGCAAACCCTTCCTAACTGAAAATCAATGTAATGCAACCAGATCTAAAATATTCCCAGTAAAATGCTCCGAAACGCAATGCACAGCCTAACAATCAAAGGAACAAGCAACATTCTTCAACCGAAAACCGAAATCCACTAATCCTCGTTTCTAAATCTCTCAATCACAACTACTGTAATACACTCCACTACTTAAACCACACATTTCAAACAATCCGATGCAAAATCAAACAGAAACTCGTATAGAAAGCAAAGCCAGACGGGGATCGGAAACTTACGTCACGGAATTGGAGGAGGCCGAGTTCGCCGAGATAGGAAACGGTGCGGTGGGCGGACTCGACGGGGATGATGAGCTGGACAAAGGTCATCTTCTCGGAGCGCATCAGATCCATGGAGGGCAACTTGTCGAGGAACTTGTCCATTTTTTAGACCAGACCGGAAAAAAAGTTCTCCGGCGATTTGGATCTGAGAGACTCTGGCTCTCTTCTCAGATCTGAGAGAGAGAGTGAGGGTGTGTGTGAAAGTTTTTTTTTTTTTTTTTTGTTAGTGGATTTTTTCAGTTTCGGGTTTTGGCTTGGTTTTGTTACCAACCAACTGCAGTTAGAATCGGGGAATTCGCATCACCTTCTCAAATCGGAGTTGGAATATTATAAAGGCTTTTGCCTAATTTCCTTTTTTTATATATATATTTAATGTGAGCGAGTTTTAAGGTTGGTGGAGCCACAGTCGGTTAGTTACGGATTTCGAAAGCAACATCATTCGGGTCTGGTTAGTCAGATTCGGATCCGGATCGGGTTTGAATTTCATGGTAAATTTGGTCGGTCGATGATACGTTGAGAGCAAGTCCAACAGCTTTCAGTCAAACAGCTTTCTTATATTTTTACATAAAAATATATTAATAAGAAAGTAAAACTCAAAATCTTTAAAAAATTTGTATACTAAATCTAACAGTTTCCCTATTTTAAAGATTCAAATATTTATTACAACAACAATTCTCATTTATTACAATATAATAATAAGTATAAAAATTCAAAAGTTTATTTTTTAGAATAAATTATGTTTTCTTTCTTATCTTTGAGCCTTGAAGAATGTGCAACATTTAATTCTTCTTTCTTTAAATATTTTTAGAGAATTTGTAAATATATAGCAAAGCTTTTCTTTCATCTCTTTCCTTATTTTAGAGAATGAGATAAGGAAGTTGTTGGAGTGAAAAATGACCTCATATTCTCCAAAATAGAGAAAATCAAAAAATTTAGAGAATCTGTTGGACTTGCTCTAAAGTATTGGTTACAGAAACGTTCAAAACGCAGTAACATTATAAGAGGAGTGTGGTGAAAAGCTGTTAATTAAATCAGGTCCAAGTTAAGTATTGATTTAAGAACTGAATACGTTAACAATCAATATATTTTCGATATTAGTTATGTATAGCCTTATTGATTGACTTCTAGATGTAGCATTTATCTTTCATAAAGTGCAAATGTCAGTTTCACCCTGGGAAAGAACATTATAAGTATCTTTTTGTATATAAAAAAAAAACATTGCAAGTGTTTTTATTCCGAAATGCGTATCGAATATCATTTGGCAATCTGATATATATGCACGATAAATATGGAATGAGCTAAAGATGAAAAATGATTACTCGGTTTTAAAGTGATAATTTACATAATTGACTATTTACATGACGAAAACGGTGTAGTATGCGATTGAAAAAAAAACTAAATAACACACGAGATAAAGAGAGACAAATGTTTATTTTTGATCATGGATATCCTTATATTCATTTTCATTAGACTTCAATCGAGCTTTCCCTCCACTAAGTCTTAGTGCTTGATGTTAGATCCAACTCAAAACTTTTAACTTCTTATTGGTTCATGCAGATATCTTTTTATTGCCACTGTGTAATAAAAGACATATATAGCATAGTTAATTTGGAGCTTGTCTTTTAAGCAACACGTGAATAAGAATACGAGATAATAATACTCCATGTAATAACATGTCGCATGTGCATATTTGTTTTTATCTTCAATGATCCATGACGTAATGGTTATACGAACTTGTCGCATGTGTATTTTGTTATACATATGTTCAAAACGCGCTAATATTTGATTTTTTTTTTATTGAAATCATATGTTTCCACATAAGACTTTATAAATCAAAAGACTACTCTGTATCAAAAGACTAATATGTATCAAAAAGCATGTAATATCCCACATCGGCCAACGGAGAGGGGTTATGTGTTGTATATGTACATGCCCATCTCCAATCTAACACGAGGCTTTTTGGTGGCTCAGCGGCTTCGGAGGGGATGGGTACTCCGAGGTTAAGCATGTTTATGTTAGAGCAATCCCAGGATGGGTGACCTACTGGGAAGCTGCTCCTGAGCTGCCGGGAACAAAACCGTGAGGGCCGGTGGGCCCAAAGCGGACAATATCGTGTTACTGCAGAGAGGGTCGGTGGGCCCAAAGTGGACAATATCGTGTTACGGCGGAATGAGTCCAGGGATGTGACAAATGGTATCAGAGCCACTCTGCCGTGTGGTGCGAGTGTGCCGACGAGGGCGTCGGACTCCCAAGGGGGGTGGATTGTAATATCCCACATCGGCCAACGGAGAGGGGGTTATGTGTTGTATATGTACATGCCCACCTCCAATCTAACACGAGGCCTTTTGGTGGCTCAGCGGCTTCGGAGGGGATGAGTACTCCGAGGTTAAACATGTTGATGTTAGAGCAATCTCAGGATGGGTGACCTACTGGGAAGCTGCTCCTGAGCTGCCAGGAACAAAACCGTGAGGGCCGGTGGGCCCAAAGCGGACAATATCGTGTTACGGCGGAATGAGTCCTGGGATGTGACAAAGCATGTCATAACAGACCCTCTCGACAACTAAGAATAAAATCCCAATGTAATTTTATTTTAGTTTTTTTAGAAGGAATCCGTGTGATTTTGAAAAAATTCAACAACACGCCAAGGAAGAACCATTAAAAAGCCATAATAAGTCTAAAATGAACCAATCACAACGGTCGAATAAAAACAAACCCACGCATACACGAAAGTAAATCACATGTTCCAGAAAACTCTATGCCAAACCAGTGCGCCACCTATTAAATTGCGACACATGTCGTTGACTTTAACAGACCTTAACTGCAACGCCCCGATTTGCACCCCATCAAATCGAGCACATTACAGTGTAGTGTATTCATAAAACCTAAGCTAGGATCCATCACTCAGGTTCTAAGAACCCGCAAGGCAAAGAAAAATAAAAAATTTCAAAAATATTTGCAGAAACGTTTATTTTAAAATGAGGTGAAACTATATAAATGTTTAGACATCTTTCAAATCAAACAAACCCTCTCTGAATTAAAAATCAAAATCAGTCTGGTTCATGATCAACAATCTAAAACTTGCAAGAAAAATAGTTTATCTAATAAACACATATTCGATCAAAGGACTAAACAAGAACATGATAATCAAGGAAACCTGTCATACAAATTTAATGCTGACAATAACATGAAGTATAGAATTTCTAAGCCACACCCAATGTCGTCCAGTTGTCTCGTCTCTGTACTGTTGATCGGCAAAAAAAAAATATAACAATAAAAAAAGAAAAAAAAAGAAAAAAAGGATTTAAAAAATATATATTATATAAATACTTTTCTTGTGCTACATGCACAATACTTTGGAGTTCAATTGTGACTCTTGCAAACAGCTGAACAACAAAGTCTAATGCGAACTCAATCTTCCAAACCGTGCACTATATATAAAAAGACACAGAGAGGAAAAAAAAGGAAAAAAAAGGGGAGAACAGAAGGCGAGACTGGAGCGGACCAGAGAGAGAAAGAAGGCGAAACGGAGAAGAAGAAAGCAGAGCAGAAGAAGAGCGGCGAACCAAACAAAGGTGGAGCCCCCATTCTAACTATTTTTTTTTTTTGCAGCGTCTTTATCTTTCTGTGTCACTCCGCCGGAAGCCCGGAAGCAAAGCCATCTCCCCTAAAGCGAGATGACCTCGCAAGGTAGTCACCAAAAGAAGGCGAGATGACCACGCGAGGTAGTCACCAAAGAGAAGGCGAGATGACCTCGTCCCCTCCCCCTCTTGTTACAACAAACATATGGCCTTATATCTCGCATAACAAGCCATACAAGGGGAAGGAAACAAACAAGTAACTCAAATCTGAAAAATAGGAACTTACCCTTGACGACTTGGAGAATCCTTGGGCAGATCAAAGAAAAGGAGGCGACATATCTCAATTTATAGAAGAGCAGTTTCCTCAAGTCCAACTCCCAAACAGACAGGGATAGACGATCTCATCAAATTCATCAAGGAGAAGACGACGAAGTCCTGCCAAGCAGAGTTCGTGTGTAAGAAGACCTCGCGAGATGGCTAAAAGCCCTAAAGCAAAGGCGAGCTAATATTCGCGCCAAGGCAAAAGCCCTAAGAAGTGGCGAGTTGACATTCGCGCCAAAGCAGAAACCTTAAGGGGTGGCGAGGTGACTTCACAACTAAGCCGAATCCCTAAGAGGTGGTGAGTTGACATTCGCGCCAAAGCAGAAACCTTAAGGGGTGGCGAGGTGACTTCACATCTAAAGCGAAGCCCTAAGGGGTGGCGAGTTGACATTCGCGTCAAAGCAGAAGCCCTAAGGGGTGACGAGGTGACATTCGCGTTAAAGCATGAACCCTAAGGGGTGGCGAGGTGATATTGGCGCCAAGGCAAAAGCCCTAAGGGGTGGCAAGGTGACATTCGCATTAAAGCATGAACCCTAAGGGGTGACGAGTTGACATTCGCGCCAAAGGGGTGGCGAGGTGACATTGGCGCCAAGGCAAAAGCCCTAAGGGGTGGCGAGGTGACATTCGCATTAAAGCATGAACCCTAAGGGGTGACGAGTTGACATTCGCACCAAAGCAGAAGCCCTAAGGGGTGGCGAGTTGACATTCACGCCAAGGCAGAAACCCTAAGGGGTGGCGAGGTGATTCCACATCAAAACAGAAACTCTAAGGGGTGGCGAGATGATTTCACATCAAAATAGAAACCCTAAGGGGTGGCGAGGTGACTTCACATCAAAGTAGAGGCCCTAAGGGGTGACGAGCTAATATTCGCGTCAAAACAGAAGCCCTAAGACCAGGCGAGGCGAGATGACGCCACAGGCGAGGCGAGATCTATTCATGAAGATGAAGCAAGTCGCGGAGCCCGCTCACAGACATACATGCGGAGACCGCTCACAAGCATACACGCGAAGTCCGCATGAAGGTGGAGTCCGCTTACACACCGAGGCCGGAATTGCAGGAATCACCTACGCCCCAAACAAGGACTGTTGCCAAAGCCAGTCAAGCCTTTTGATCATGCTGATGCATCACCCATCTCAGATGCACAACTCAAATCAACAGACACTATACCAAATTGGGTGTCCACAAGAAATATAGTTGACAGATTTAAAAATACATCTATCAAAGCCCAAAATTGGCATTAACCCATAAAGCCTACAAACCTCTTATGAACTACGGTCGGTTTGATCCCACAAAAAGGTACGTAGGAAGTCTAGCAACCCACTAGATGCAACCACAAATCAAAATAGAATCCCTGACACCACCAGTCAAATTCATCCAGTCCAAATGACTTCGGCCGAATTCCAAAAAGCACCAAAAAATCAAATCCATAACCAAACCTTAAGAACTACAATGGTTTGATCTCTTTACAAGGGTATGTAGGCAGTCTGGATTCAAATCTGAATACAACCACACCAAAAACCAAATCCTTACTTTTCTCCAAACCAATCACCCTGAAACATACACATTCCTAGTCGGTACTTTGTAATTAGAATCAAAGGATCTTCCCTTGAAAACAAGGGTTGTAATTAAGGAATTTATTTTATTTCGAATGGGTAGAACCAGACATAATTAAAACCTTATCTTAGTTAATAAGATGGAGTGAAATTGTGTTGGGTATATACGTGTTTACAATTTTTGCCCAACATAGTTTTTGGCGACTCCGTTGGGGAACTATTTTCCTTTTCATCTCTTTTATAAAGTCACTAAACTTGTTGTGTGTGTTTCAGGAAAAACAAAACAATGGCACCACAAGTAACTGTTTTCTTCCACAAGCTCCCAGCAACTGCTGCTCATCCAAACCGAGCTGGACATCGGATGTCATTCGTGATCGGCCACGTTCCTGTCGCTTGTACAAAGGCGAATCTTGAAGCAAAACAAGATAAGCTAGGCGTGAGTACCTGGAAGACTCAGACTTTCAAAGCTCCCTCCAAGAATGCTTTGAGAAATCGGAGGAAGCGAGTTGCAAGAGCTTAAAGGAAGAGAAATGCCCAAGCCAAGGCAATGGAAGCCATCCTGGCAGAAATTGCTAAGGAGGAAGTAAAGACCCCCCCCTACAAAGCCATATTATGGTTGGTACCATGCGGGTCAATCTTCCAAAGGTGGAGACTGTGATGGTGACTTCCACTAAGGGAGGGGATGAGCATGAACCTCAACTTCCCCTCCAAGGCTCACAAAGTTCCACAACGTCCTCACAACCAACAACAGCTAGTCAAGAACTTGACCCAAAAAAGCTGGCGGAGGAAATTTCAAAAGCTCTTGATGCACCGGCAGGAGGACCAGCAAGGCCAAGGGGGTCCAAGGCAAAAGAGTATCCTGTTTATGGAGATGATTCCTACACATGACCAATTACTCGCAATATGGATAGAAGGAGGATGCTCGAAGCATCATCAGCAAGTACTATGCCAGAAGAAGGGTATTCGTCTCTAAAAGATAATCCTTCGTTTGTCTTATGGAAGGTTAATCCCTTATATGAGACCTCGGCCCCAACTGAGGTATCCTCGCATGCATTGATACCTCAATCAGTCGCCCCGTCAAGTGAAAGTTGTGACTCCGATTCCGATAATGTTCAAGTTCTCATGGCAAGCTCGTCAAGCCCAGAAGAGCAGTTAAAGCAGCAGATGGAGGAGCTGACAAAGAAATTAGCTCAACTTGAACGCGATGCTCTACAAAGGCAAATAGAAAGAGAAATCGAAGTCAAGAGGATAGCGGATATTAAAAGCGAGTCGAGAAGGAGAGTGGCTGAAAAAGAGGGTGAGATTGCTAAGCTTGTAGCAAAATGTGCTGCACTCATGGAAAATAGGCGTCCTGAACCTTCATTCATTAAGGATAACGAGAATCCACTCTCGCCTGAAGGGATTAGGAACATGATCGCCGAAGGGATCAGAGACTTCCAGTTGTCTCTATCTACACCGGTCCTTGGATACCGCAAGCCATATCCAGATCACTATGACGCGATAACTTTCCCTAAGGGATATAAAAGGCCAACATTCGACAAGTTTGATGGAATAAATAGCTCCCCTCGAGAGCATTTAGCTCACTTCTATTCAGCTTGTGGTGAAACTTCACAAGTTGATGCCTTCTTGGTTAGACAGTTTGTGCAATCCCTCAAAGGTGCTGCATTCACATGGTATACCCAACTAGATACCATAGACACCGAAACTATCATAGACACCGAAACTATTTCTCTTTAAACTAGTCTTCTATTACATGTAAGCCTCTCACTACAACAATTGCATATCAACTGGTTATCCATTCTCAAATGATTACCTTTACAGAAAATCGTACTATCCAATTCTGGGTGCAACACCCAAATTCTGTCAAGCTCCACAAGATTCTTCTTGACCTTTCAATTAACTCAAGGAATTGACAAAAGAAACATAAATCATTCCAGCCAACATCAAACTAAAGGAAGAAAATGATCAGAATACCATCACCGCCGCTGTACACGGCGGCACGCGCGGCAGTCCTTCACTGCCTAAAACCTAACTTTCTCCAAACATCAACCAATTTCGAATTCAAGTATAGAGGCATGTAAAACTCAAAAAATGGACCAACTTTTATACCTGAATCGATACCAGAGGTAACCGGAAAACATGGGAACTCGCCGGAAAACTCAAAGACTTCCTCTGCTCGATTCTCCCTCCACAAGGCTTCTCTTCGAAAGCCAGTACAACAACGATGTTCAAGGAGTTGAGATGAAGCTACCATCACCGGTTGTGGTCGTCGACGAGACCAGAATCCGAAGATCGCCGGTGAACCCAGTCTCTCTTCTCCTTCTTCGATTCTTCTTCTCCAGAGCTCCACTATTCAAACTGGAATTAGAAGAAGGTCGGAGAGGACGAGATGAAGCCTTGGCCACCGGTTGGACGCCGAGAGACGGCCGGACGACGGACGGAGAGGTCGGAGGTCTCCGTCGCTGCAGAGCACTTGAGACCAAGGTCGGTCTGGGTTGTGTATCCGATAAGGTCCAAACCTTATATGTTTTTAGTTCGACGGTCCAGATCATGCCAGCAAATTTTCCTATAATTGGAGTGTTTTACTTATTTCCAAACTTCCGAAACTCTAAGATGAATTCTCATGTCTAACAAATTATACAAATCTTAATACATACTTGTTACAAAATCTACTTCGTTGTCAAAACCTTAAACTAAAGTACTCGTTTTTAAAATATTCAAAAAAAAAAAAATAGTCTGCTTAATAATTAAAAAAATTACGATTTAAATATTAAATTATTTAAATTTAGTTCTTTAAATATTTCCGAGGATCATATTAACTCTGTTAACTTTTTCTTTTTTTTTAGGGGACTGTTAACTCTTAACTCCTAACAAAAAAAACTTAATTGATTAATAATTTCATCTCTGAGAAATCGGAGTCCTGGCATGAGTCTTATTTCCAGAAAGATTCAAACTGTTGAGTCCCTGCCATGAATCTTATTTCATATCTGAAGCAATGCTCATTTCAAACCCATTTTGACTGAGCCTAAGAACCCTAAAAACAGAATCCCCGCACCTAAAAGCAAGCCCCAAAATCTAAGAAACAATGGCCTGAGTGGCATCGTCTCCCAATTAACCCTCAACACCGGCATCATCACCATGTTCTCCCAACTCTCCTTCCGAATCGCGCCGAAGATCTTGTAACGCAACTTTGGGGTTCAAACAAAGATATACGATGAAGTTGAAGAGAAACATAGAGGAAGAACAAAAGGCTATTTTTTTGGGGCTCAGTTTTTTATTTTTCTTTAGTAAAAAGTTAAATTCAATGTTAGATTCCTGTTAGTTGTTAGTAAGTGGAATTCCACACATATTTGGGGGCAAATTGGGTACAGGTGATTTACTTCCCACATACACGCCTCGCATGTGTGCAGACTTGAGAGGACTTGTGGCTCGTGGCGAAACTGGAACCTGCTGCCTACAAATTTAGCGTCTTCTAAAATCTTGATAGCAGAAAAAGAAAACCAACCGCACCACCGGAGCTTCTCCTCTCGCTCAGATTCTTTGAATCGCTCAGTAAGCTCTTCTCATTCTCTTACAATTGTTCTCTGCATAAAAGCAAAAGGAAATGGCATGAAAACCCTAGATTATACCTCTATAAAAACGGAGCATTTGAATGGTTCGCTGCTTCTGTGCTTGAAATTTATGATATAGATGGAATTTGAGGAACTTCAATATTGGGAATGGGTTGCTTATACAGTACTATTTGGGTGTTGAGTTTAAGATTTGTTAATGAATTGCAGAATGTTTTTTTTTTTTGGGGACAAATTACATAGTGTGCTTGAATGTGTTGTTTTTGGAAAGATTACGTATTGTGATTTGTGAGGAGAGAAATTGCTGAGAGGATCATGTGAAGTTGGGGATAGGGGATGGTAAGTACTCGTGGTACGAAACGTGATTTGAGGTTGTGTAAATCTGATTTGAGAAGAACAAGAATATAGGAACCTACTTGATACAGAGGAATGAACTTTTACATTGGCTCATTTTGGTTGTGGGTTGAAAGCAATCTGTGCAGGAAGTTAATCCAGAAATTAGAGTTTAAAACGTGTGATTGTTTGCTTGTCTTCATCAATTCTGTAGTGTAACTGGTGTTTATCAGTCTTTGCGTGTATACTGTATAGTGGTGCAAATGATAGTTGTTGAGGACCAAAATTTTGCTCTAGCACTGGATTTTGGTGGTTGAGCAACTGTCTGATTATTTACTTCAACGGCATATTTCATTGTCATTCCTTATATTAGTTTAGTATTATGTTCTTCAATTATAAGATCCTTTCTTTGAAATGATGGTGGCCTAATACAGGGTTTTCACTTTTGTTGATCAGGACTGCATCAACAGTATCTACCAAATGGCCAAAAGTAATCCTGATGAAAAGATTCTCAGCTACAATGATGTGGTACTAAGACGATCAGACTTGGATATCCTCAGTGGCCCATATTTTCTCAATGATCGAATCATCGAGTTCTATTTCAGTCATCTTTCATCATGCTCCGAGGAGATTCTACTCATTCCACCTTCAATTACATTTTGGATGATGAATTGCCCAGCTGAGAGCCTGAAAGACTTCCTAGACCCTCTTCATTTGCCCGATAAGAAAGTGGTAATCTTTCCTGTCAATGACAATGATGATGTGAGTGAAGCTGAAGGTGGATCTCATTGGAGCCTACTTGCATTTGAGAGAAGCATGAACACCTTTTATCATCATGATAGCAGTCGAGGGGGGTTGAGTAAACGTCCTGCCAAACGACTTTACAATGCTGTTAAGAAATTTATGAGTGTTTCCAGTTCAGCGACTGATCCTGTGTATAAAGAGTGTACTGATTCACCGCACCAAGTAAATGGTTATGATTGTGGCATGTATGTGTTGGCCATTGCAAGGATAATATGCAGCTGGTATGGAAGTAAAGACAAAGATGGACATAATATGTGGTTCTCTGCTGTGAAGGCACAAGTCACTCCATCTGCTGTTGCTGCAATGCGAGGTGAGATCCTGGGTTTGATCAGAGGTTTGATGCCTAAAAGTGAGCTTTAAATAGTTTTCTTTAAGTCTGGATCTTGACATATAGTTAGCAGTTATGTTACTCAGTACAAAACTCTATAGAACATATCTAGTTCTCTTTACTCTTAGACCTGGGGACAAAAGCCTATGCAAGTTGAAGCATTTGATGGCATTGTTTAGCTTACAATATTTCAGGATTAGCAATTCGAGTGTTGGCTTACAAAGTTTACTGCTGTTTAGAATACATGTTCTGTATGCAGGAAATAGCTCTAAAATGCTTGTTTGCATGGAGACTATATTATGTTCTGCTGCTCTAAGATTGCTCTAAATGCTACACTATCTTGTTACTGTGTCCTACACAAAGTTCTGCTTGCAGGACACACAGTTTAGCGAGCTTTCGCAAAGATTGTGGTCTTATTTGATCTATTTTCTTCATCTCCATCTCTTACAAGTTACAATAATGGAAGAAAGACTACAGAAAAGGCGGCAAATTACCATCAGTCCCAAGACTGCAAGACCAATGGAGGAAAAATAATATCCATACAATTTTAGAAACTAAGAACCTGATTTACAACAACAACAAAAAAACATCTTCATTCGCATGAATATCATAAATGATTCCGTCTTTTGCTGACTTACACCAATGCTCATGAAAATTGAAGGGAAAAGGAAAAACCAGTGCTGCTATAACTAAATGACATTGATCATCTGGAAAATTAAGTTGATATTTCACTGTGTTGAATCCAGAAGAGCCAAGTACTCGCCTATGGCTTCACCTTCTTTGGTAACTAAAAGGTCATAGTCAGAGAGAGCGTCTTGTTGTGCTAGTTCTTCAGCAAGTTCATTCTCCATTTCTGAATCACGCTCTGATGCACTACTAGAACCTCCAGGCTCTGATGCATGTCTAGAACCTCCGGCTTGACCATTTTGATTCTCAAGCATTGAAGTAAGAGAATTGGCAATGTCACTAGCAGCATCAGTTTGGCCATTGTTGTCAGCAGAAGCTGTGGAGATTGCTTCAGATTGGGTAACACCATTTGTCGGATTCGATGCTTGTCCTGAGAGTAATAGACGGACAACTTCCTCCATTGTCCCTCCAGCCTGCAAAGCTTCATTCACTAATGATCTTTCAAATCCCATGCCTACAAGTGCTTCAACTGAAGCATCTACTGCTCGGCGCTGACGTTTCCTTCTCCTTGATGCAAGTTGTTCCTGTATGGTAGAATTAGCTTCTGGATTTGTCAAATCAAGTAATGCCTTCTCACTGTCATTCTCATTTCTTCTAAGCGCTTCAGCAGAAATCTCCTTTTCGAACCCAGTGGAGACCAACTCAATCTCTCCAGATCCACAGCTTTCTTCAAGGGTGTCACTCCATACGTCCTTTGCTCCATAATTTCCTGTTACCGTCGGATATCATCTTCGCGTTGTTGGTCTCTCTTTGCCTTTTGCTCAACCAGAAAATCAACAGCACTAGAAACATCTTGATTGCTCATCCGCAATGCCCTCTTTGCATCTAGTTCTTTAAAGCCCATGCTCATCACAAGTGAAAGAGATTCATCCGAAACTTGTAGTAGCCTAAACTTTTCTTGGGCAGAAATCAGCACCTTCCTAGATAAATCAACCTGACCACTATGATAAGCCACTACCCCTTCAAGTAGCTCCAGTCTCAAATGTAGTGCATGCTCCGGATACCTACCAGCCTGAAGCAGTCTCATACGAGAAGCATTCTTCCCATAAGCTCGTTCGAGTCCTTCTCTAGCCTTCTCAAGCCGAAGGCCCGCAACCGAGAGGCAATTGATGTCTTTGAGCATGAAATAACACCAAACCATGTCGATTTGCAGTATAGAAGGATTGTCCACCAGCTCAATAACACTTGGGTCACAAAGAGAGAAAGCCTCCTCTCCCATGCTCAACACCTCCAATGCATCTTTGTAATTCTGTTCTTTAATCAGTTTCTTTGCATCTGTATGAAGCATCAGACCCATCATGATTGGCTGCTGATCAGTCTCGGTTCCCATCTTTACTTTCTTCCCGCTTTGATCTTCAAGTTCTATATTGAAGTTTTCAACTGGCAAAGAACCATCTGCATGTCTCTTGGCCATTGCAGTCGCTGCTGCCTTGATCCGAGCCAATCTCCGAGAGCGTTCGCTTTCAGCCATCAGCTCCTCACCCAAAGACTTGCCCTCCTGAGCAGAAACCCTACTAGCAAGAACCTTGGAGTTGTTCTTCATACCTACTTGGGTCAGATTCTCACTCCCATCTCCATCCTTCAACACTCTGCCTGCGCAGATCAGATTGATCAAGTTTGGATCGCTGTTCGATCTCTTTGCAACCTCTTGTCTCAGCATGGATACGTTCCATTTGTCCAATTCGACTTCAAGCACGCCCACCCATGCCCCTGCAACTTTTACTTTCGCCATGAGAGAGATAGAGATCGAGGGGATTACAAAACCCTAAACCTAATTTATAAAGATCAGTCTTTCTACTCGATCGGTTTTGTTAAGATCGACCTCTCTTGTTTTTTCTGTTTGTAGTTTTGTACTGCTAGAACCCCAACCCCCCCCCCCCCCCCCCCCTATATATAGGACTCTAAACAAATCCTTTCATTTATTGGAAACCACAATATACAAATAAACCGTAACACCGTACGGCAGGGAAAATCTAATCCTACTATTATAAGAAGACCTTCATAGTTCCTCCTTGATCAAGGAGTTGGTATTCTTATGCTCGTGTCGGTTGATTAGTTGTTAAGGAATAAATGTTACATATTGAATGATTTTTCTTTTCTTTTTTATTTTTTTAACGTTAAGGATGATGTTATTGACATATTATTTTTTGTTATTAACATACTCGATCTATGAGAGTAGAGTGGTTTCTAGGGTTTTAGAAGATTATTTTGCTTGTTTAATGAGTAATATCCACCTATTTTGATGTAGTTTTGAGGTTGTTATTTTAATTTCATAAAATAGTTTGATTTAGATTTGTTATGCTACTTGTATGATCTTCGGACTGTTCATGTTTGACCTTTTGGGTCATGATCTTTGATCAATGAATTTATCTCAATTACTCTTAAAAAAATACTCGATCTATGATGAGAACCAATCATGACAAATTTGTAAATAAAATTAAAATGTATGGATAGGAAAATAGATGAGATATATATGTTGACAACAAAAAAAGTCTGTTAATAATATATATATATATATATATATATATATATATATATATATTATAAATAAAAAATAACAAATATCCACTCTTTCTTATAATGGGAAGCCAAGTTTTTGTGTCAAAGCTTCACAAAAAAATTATATTCTTGATTTTGCCCATAACATTTAAATATAAATAAACACAAGATATTTAACAGTTGAGGATAAAGCTCGGATTAGCCATAAAAGAAAAAAAAACTACCAACTATTTCATTTTTTTAACTATTTTTAGGAAAATGCAAATTGACTCGCACATCTTACCCTAATAATAACTAGCAAAAATCATACATAACAATTTACCCGAATATGAGGCCGACAAAAAAGCATTACCTAAAACAATTTTAAGTTTTAAGACAATCAATAATTCACGAACCTTCTCCCATCCCCGCGCAAAATTATAACGTTTATAATATACATGAAATCTGGCGTGGAACTGAGCCCACTGCTAGCTACTTTTTTTTTTGTTGAGAAAATAAAACTCTATATAATAAAATTCAAGATTATATGAAGATATCGGTGTGAATATAAATTCTTTACTCCCCTCCTTATTCTACTAAAAAATCTCATACAATTAATTTCTACACACACTTATACATAGCATGAAAATTAACACTGACGCATAATACTCCATTCATCGATCTCTAGCTAGCAATCAATTAATCCCTTCTATAAATTTTGGCATTTCGATCTTCACTTTCATCTCTCTCACTCTCACTGACTGCAGATTGAAGAAGATATAATAATGGCTGGAAAGCATCTCAACGAAGAGCTCAATGAACCTCGCTCGCTCATCCGCTCCTAGAATTCCAAGACAAGGTCAGATAATTAACCAACCTAGCTGTATATTAGAAAATTAAGGCAAAGTACGTATATATGCAACCCTACTACAAACCATCCACATACGTAATTGAACTAATTACAACAAGCTAATAGATCACCACAAATTAGCCCGCCGGCCTCTTCGAATTCGTATCTGACAGATAGAGCATTACGATGACTACTGTGATTTGGGTTACAAGATGATGAAGCTGGCAAGTCAAAACTTGTTTATGTTAGCAAAGTATACGAGGCCTAGTAGAACTGACAACCAATATATCGCAAATTAATGAAAATTTGTTTCTTCAACTATAATTTTTCATATTACATTGTTCCAACCTTCAATTTGGAATTGT
The DNA here is from genome assembly GCA_034370585.1 of Fragaria x ananassa. Lineage (NCBI taxonomy): Eukaryota > Viridiplantae > Streptophyta > Magnoliopsida > Rosales > Rosaceae > Fragaria > Fragaria x ananassa. The sequence continues at coordinate 23,007,811 of CP139764.1, forward strand.
TGTGTATATTTGGTGGGGTGGTAATGTAATATATAGTTGCGCATTCGGAAGATGAGCCCCATCAAAGAGCCGAGGACGATGGAGTGTAGGGATTATAAAAAAAGTTCCAGCTTGGTCTCCCATCTCCTCTAGAGGTTGAGGGAATGTTAAAGGTGAAAGTAAAACAGCCAAGTCAGTTTCAAAATTATAAACAAAAAGAATATAAAGTGAAGCTAGATCTTTCCAGTATATAATTTATATATGGAGAATATATACAATATGACCTTCTCCTTAGCTTCTCTCATACTGTTGTTTCTTTTCTGACCCTTATTGATATTGTTCGTAGCAAATATCATCTTCTTTATTTATTCTTTCCTTGAAGTTGCTATCAATGAACTATGTACGTAGGAATATTATTGTTGAAAAGGTTTTCCATAGATGGAAGTTTCCTTCAACAGCTAGAAACCCTGAACTAGTACTTCTTCACTATATACATACTAATCAATCTTACTTTCTATAGCGAGAAAGATTGAAGCTAGCAAATATCATCTCTCTTCCCTTCCCCTCAACACTAGCTAGCTAGCACACCCAGAAATGGCATCGTTTAATACTCGAATGATTCAGACGATGGTTTGGGTCAAAATCGCTGGTAATATGATCCTCATCAGGTTCTACTTATGTGTTTCTTGTTTCTTAATTTTTCTCTAATTGTATAATATATTGTGGGGATTGATCTGAATTCATGGAACGATCACTCTTGAATTGTAGTTCTGCAGATGACGAATTTACTGACTGGATATGCAATGAGCATAATGATTACATACTTGAATAGTGTATGGAAGTTCAATCTCACAGATGCTGCTGCCGTCGTCAATGTGTATGCCGGCGCAGTGGCTGTAATGCCGATGGGAATGCTTGTGCTTGTTGATAATGTAATCGGTAGCTATAGGTTGATCATACTCTGCGGTTGTGCTTACACCATGGTAAGTTAATTTCTCCCTTTCCTGTCGCAAAGTCGGCAAAGATGACAACGTACGTTGTCTATATGCAAATTCTTATACATGGAGCAAACTATGTTGTATTACCCTCTAATTTGCACGTACCTAGAGACCATGCAATTTTTTCCCCTTTCCCGACTGTGAAGAAAGAGATGCAAGAAAGCAATCACTAATTTTTTAATTAGAAGATTACTAATTAGAAAGCAATTACTTCTTCCTCATTGCATCTTTAATTTCAATGGCCAGTCCATCGAATACGTATAAGAATGAGACTTTGATTGGATTTTGGATTACCATATGAATTGAATTGAAGGAATACTACGTAGGAACTTCAACTTCCCCATCTACTAAGAGAGAGATAGGGAGGACACTTTTGTTTGGTTAGCTTTCTATCTTAGCTATTTGAACAAGGATTTGCCGCTAGCTAGCTTTCTGATATTGTCCGGCTTGAAAAATTGATCTGGATCTGTTTAGATTTAAGTTGTTTGGATTTGCTTGGATGTCATATAACCATTAGATGGAGTAAGGATGACATAATGATGACAATAACGGTCTTAGATTGTACTCAATCCAACGGTTAGAAGTCATCCAAGTAAATCCAAGCAACATAAATTCAAGTAGAGTAGCCAAATTCTTGAAAAATACACACTAATTAACCCAACAATAATCTGAACAGTAACAACAAATATGATAACAATTTACGTGCGTACATGATTTTGGTTTAATGGATGCAGGGTTTTCTCCTCTTGACAATGTCAACACCACCAGTTCTTTATAGGGCAACAGGCACTTGCAGTGCATATGAGGCTGAGTGCATTGGCAAAGTGCAAAAGATTCTCTTTTACACAGCTTTGCCTCTAATAGCTCTGGGAGCCTCTGGTCGCTTTATGGTTGATGCATTCAGTAAAGAGCAGTTGCTCAAGCCACTATTACAAGGCGCCAAAAAGATGAAGTTCTTTGCTCTCTCAGTGTGCCCTAAGAAATTTAGGTTGATATCATTTCAAATTCTGATCTCTGCCCTAGTACTTGGGGCAACTGCATATATAAAACCTTGGTCACTTAGGTTTGGTTTGCCTGCTACATTTACCAACAATTACACTATTGACAAGTACTATATATACGTCCACTCAAAGCACAAAGGAACCTTTTCATCAGGGAAGAAATCATAAGCATATTGCGGGTGAGTCCTATATGTATCTTCCTGATTCCAATCGGTGTCGTCACTCGGAAATACATATTTCACTGAACACGCAAGCAAGATGAATCACAGGGTTGGATCGTTAAAGGTTTCTGTTCTTTTCCTTACAATGCCCCGAAGCTTGGTCAGATCATTGTTTAGCCAATCAAAATGTTGTGCTAAGATTGTTACTCCCAGAATTGGGATTTCGTTATCGATGGCATTGGCGATTCTATGTTGTATCACAGCTGCGTTAGTGGAAAACAGAAGGTTGGGAGTGGTTAAGAGACATGGTTTACTTGACAAGCCTGATGAACCAGTTCCCATGACCATGTTTTGGTTGCTTCCACAGTTTCTTCTCGTTGGAGGCGTTTGTGGGCTTTCTGAGAAGAGCATTGCTCTTTTCTACACTGATGTGGTCCTTCGCTGGCCGAAGTTAGAAAAAGATGTTGATATGCAAGCAAAGGAAAAATCAAAGTCCCCCATGGATGAAGCAAAATATTCAAGCCTAAAAAGAATGATGAGGACGACGGCAGTCAGGAAAAACAAGAATCGAAGAGTACAAAAAAGGATGATGAGGAGGAGAACATTGATCCCGAAAGGGAAAAACAAAAACTGAAGCCTCTATACATAGATTTCTTTGTTGATGCTCTTGAAGGAGTGGGAAATATAGGCAGTGTGGTGATAGTCTATGTAGCGGAAGAGATAAAACCTACTTGGTTTCAAGAAACGGTAAACAATAGTCGTTTGGATAATTACTACTGGACCTTGGCTGCATTGACTGCAACAAATTTGGTAATTTGTATTCCAGTAATATTCTACCTGTTGAGGGTTAATGCTGAGGCTGGGGCAGAAGTTGTTGATTTACACGATGAGGAAGAAGAGGTTGAGGCAGCCGGTGAGGATTTTGTCGTTGAAGCAGCGGCTGAGAGAGTAGAGCAGGGTGACGCAGCCGGTGAGGAAGGAAAGGCCGGTGCAGCCGATGAGGAAGGGAAGGCTGGTGCAGCCGATGAGGAAGGAAAGGTTACACCAATCTATGTGGAAGCAAAACTCGATATGCCTGAGGGGAAAGAAGAAAAGAAGAAAGGAAAAAATCAGTTGGGTGATATGGATGAGGAGGAGAAGAAAGAACAAAGGGATATGAATCATATCATTAACATTGCCGATGAGCTGAAAGAGGAAGCAGATATACGCTATAAATCAGTCCGGTGATTCAAGAAGCTACCTAGCTACATGTGTTTTTCTGTTCGAAGCTGAGGAAGCACATATCAATCGATATGGTAGTAAATCCAAATTTGTAATGGCTTACTGGGCGCAGCTCTAGGTCCGTATGAATGCCATGTCAAGTACTCAGCTCTTACTTTTCTCGAGCCAAGCTTGAGTCTACAAGAAATAAACCCATCTTCAGCTCTCTATCGATGTAGAAAGGCGCTGGTGAAGTCGGAGGGAGGGGTCATTTCGTTTTTGGATCTAGATGATGAGAGAATTAATGATGTGCGTGCATTTAGACGATGAATCTGTCTAAATGAGATTAAAGAAATGAATCTGTCTAAATGAGCTTAAAGAAATGAATCTGTCCATTATAGAAGATATATGGAGATTGTAATGAGGGCACTAGTAAATGAGCTAATTGGCTCGTCTCTTTCACAATCAACTTGTAAAGAGAAACAAGCAGATCAAACTCTGGCAGTTTGTATGCTCAGCTCGAAAAGCTTATGAACAACTAGTTTTCGTCCCGGACAGCAAAAGTTGCGTTTGAAGTCGTTATAGACTTGTCTTTTAACAAATTTATAACCAAAGATAAAACATATGTGATCCAACTCATGATTTATCTGTATTTTGAATAACTAAGTTGTTCTCTTTCTTTGTAATCCCTTAGGGTTTATTCAATTAAGCCAAATTCTTTACATCTAAGTCCTCAAAAAAAAAAAAAAAAAAAAAACAAGTGAGGAGATGAAGAAGAAAACTGAAATAGATCATTGATCAACTGATCAACATATGTAGCAGTACGTGGATGGAGATAGGGGATCATATTGGGGTACAATCAGAATTAGGATCCAGGCAAAGTTTTCATTGAACCCCACAATTGGTATGAAACATGAGTCAAACATTGCATTCAAATCCAAACACTCATAATCAAGTTGTGAAAAACCTGAGACATGCAAAGTTCATGCTTCTTGGCACTCGTACTAATTTGACGCATCTATATCCTATCATTCCTATGTACTATGTAGAATCACTAGAACGATTGCATGAAAAACAACAGACACACTATATATATAATCCAAATAGACTAGTTTGATTATTTCCCAGACACTATTCCATTTGATTAAATACACTAACTAATCTCATCGATATCTTTTGTCATTTCGATAACTTTTCTCTTGCAACCTCAAGAAGACAATGGCTGGAGAGGATCTCAACCAGAAGCTCAATGAACTCATCAGCTCCTTGCAAAAGAAGGTGAGCTAAGTAGCCCTCTACATATACATGTGTTATCGTTTTTCATTACAAAGCTCATTAATCGAAAGTTCAAAACGTTAATTTTTCTCTCTGGCAGGGCATTCTGGATGACTACTTTGATCAAGTGAAAGGATTACAAGATGAAAAAAGTCCACAGTTTGTTAAGAACGCCATAACTACTTGCCTTTGTGGAGCAGAAGATACGATAGCAGAGCGCACCGAAACACTGTAATTTATTTTAGTTTCTCCATTAATGGTTCAAGTACCTAATATTAATCAACATGTTGAAACTGATTTTGGTTGGTTTTATTAATTCTAGGAGTGAGCCTGCAGTGAACTATCAGAGAGTGAATTATCTTGCAGATAAGCTGAAGGGAAGTAGCATGTGGTAGTCTTTGCACCCTTTTACCTAATTTGATTTTTTTTTTTTTGATGCAGTAGTGTATTCATTCTTTTCATTATCAATGGTTTATATCATCTATAGAACATCACCAACAAATGGTTTATTGATCATGAATAACAAATGAAAGTTGATGTTTACAGAATAGGTGGCTCTCAAATAGCAGATGTTTGTGCTGAGCTCTGTGATGCAAGTGAGGCAAACCATAGAGAAGCGTAAGAGATTGACCTATTCCCTTGCCATTACCAATTAATTGTTCAGTATACAAACCTTGAGCAAATATATCTATAGATTAAGAATCTAATACCCTATTATAAGAGCATTGTTTAAGGAAAATGGCTGTTATGTTTTCAGGTGCAAGGAACTCTGTGGAGTGGTCAAGCGTGAGTATTCTACCTTGAAGGATAGTCTGAATAAGATTGTTAAGGTAATCTTTGTTGGTAACTTTGGTGTTTCTCTTCTTTTAAGTTTACTGCAAACTCTTAGTTATTCAATAACATGCTGGATTGTGCAGTTGGAGCAAGCAATTTATGATGAAGGGACTAAGGAGACTAACGAGTTTGCTGAGCACTGCTTTGTTTGCTGAATCAAAGTCTTTTCCTGCCTGTCAGAATTACCTTTGTATTGACTGTCGAATAAGTTGGTTATACCTTATATAATAGAACTGAGAATCTGTTGTAAACTCATTTACAATTAGTAATAACTGGTAATTCTACTTTAGAACAGCACTGTCTGTACTAGACTTTTACGAGGCACTTTCTGGTGAAAGACATGTATGCAAGTTTTATTTATGATTGGCTTATATATGCTATTGGGTTATTGTTCCTTCTTTTTTTTTTGGGTCAAATGAATTATTGTTTCATTGCACATATTTTAAATGTTTTCACTACTCCAAATTAATCAGGGGAATAACTTCACCAAAAAAAATTACTGATGATGTCTAAGTTTTCAGCATAGTGAAGCTATAGTTGAAAATGGAAGGAAAACTAGATCTTCAAGAACAGGGAAAAATAATTGAATTAAAAAAGATAGCAGAAAACTACTTAAATGCATCCAACCGCAATGTTACCCAGCTTCTTTTAACGAGATATTACCCAACTACTGTACCTGCAGGACATACAAACCAAAAGGTAAAGCAAGCAGCAGAACAGCTTGTGCTGTGAATAATTTTCCTTGACTCCGGCCAATTTCGATAGACAGAATGCGGCGAATTATCCATATTAAAGATACCTTTATGTATCCTGTATCTGCAAGACCAGTGGAGTTGAAATAAGATCAGAACTGAAAAACTAAGAAGGCATTTGACACAATCACAACACCCTAATGATGGTATAACACTATAACCAACTCTTACAATAGGTAATATTTTTTTTTTTTTGAATAAAGTAACAGTTTCTGTTACAATAAGATGATTGAAAATGATAGAGGACCCAGAAATATCAAGCAAGAGAGAATTAACAACTGTTTTAAACAATAGTAAAAGAAAAAGAAAAAACTTGTCACTTTCTCTTTTAGAGAACATGCATCCTCTAAGTTGCAACTAAAGCGTGGAAGGACCAATTCATATACAGCATATACGTTAACATTGAGAATGACAAGGGTCGTGTTAGAATTGCCTTAACAAACTGAATCATACCAAACATGTTTATGACACGCATTGAGAAATTGGATTCTTACCCAATTGTAGGTCAATCATGGCATGCTTGCATCCATTGGGTAACTCCCTAGTACCCGCAAAAATGTAGCGAACTCCTGCAAATGAAAGCAAATATCTCTGTTTGAGATTAAATCTTCATAGGGTTGAGAATTGTTTTTGAAAGATACAAACCCTGAGATGTCTGAGGGCATTCTGTGCATTCTGATCAGCCATAGATGTTTCAAAATCCACATAGAAAAGATAGTCAAAGTATCTGTAAGAAAATACAAAATATGATAGGAAAATTGAGTTAATAATTAAACCTCTGAAACAGTTAAAAAAAGTTTATTATAATATTTGATTCCAAAATCAAATTGGGATAGCAATTAAGGCCTATCATTGATACTAATCTCCAGTGCATGATTATTATCATTACCATGAAAGTAGAATTTATTTGAGATGTTTACTGTAATTACTTTGGTTTTGGACATCCGCCATTACTATCATCCGATGCTCGCAGGGGTTGCTTCCGCAAAGGACGGCTCTCAATCTGGTTAAAGAAATAGAGTAAGCTATCCCCAGATTTACAAAATGCATCGAGGAGAAGACCTAGAAATTTCAAAACCTACCTTTGTAAGATTGATTTGACGCAATGCAAACACAGCGAGTGCCTTAAAAAGGACTCCAGGGCCTTCCTCTAGTGAGAAAACTATACTTGTCTATACATTTAACAACCATGTGTTAATAAGATCAATCTTTCAAAAAAGGTGTGAGATACATGCATTTAACAACTTGACATAAAAATGTTTGCAGGATCACCTTGAATGGCCTATCTGTCCCAGGAATGATAGGTTCTCTTGCAAGGATTAAAAAGCGAGTGACATTATCAGAATCATCCTGTACAAAGAAATATATAAGTAATCAATAATGCATACTAAATTTCATCATAACACCAGATATTCTTGGACAATACCTGAATATCCTCTGCGAGTATATTCAGACCGTATATTTCTGCAGCTGTAGAGCTGGCCACTGCTCCTGCATCTTTCAGCTTGTGGAAAGCAACATGCTACAGTTTAAAAAGTCCAGTCATCTATAATGAATTGATGATAAATAAGCCATGAATGGTGAAAGTAACCCAATTGTTATAATCTATCTGAATCTTCTAGTTTTAGACCGAAGCCTCATAACACAATTTACCATGCAACAAACCCTAAAATATAGAACCAGAAGACCCTCCGAGGTGAGAATAATGAAAATGGTAAGATTCAAAACAGGCAGGCCCCCAAAAGTGACAGTAAAGGAAGTTATTCAGCTTAAAACAGGCAACAAGTAATTTTCTTTCTCTCTGTAAAAACATAAGAAAACTCTACATACAAACACAGCTGTACAAACATATCATGAGATATACTCGGCAACAGAAATTCTCGGAGTACGCTGTCCAACTACAGTCAGGGGCTTACCTTCGCTGCACCAGCGGTATCATCCACTGCTTCTCTGACTAATCCAAACCTGGTTAATGTGTGCTCACACTGAGCAAGAGCCTGAAAAATGACAAGTTATGGGGGAAAATCATGATAAAATAGTACAATACCAGATGAGGAGATAACCATGGCGCAAGGATTAATATACCTGTGGATGGCTAAGAACCCTTTTTAGGTCTTGAATTTCTAGACCAGGGTTAGCTAGTAAGCAATGCCGAACTGCAAGTTTCACTTCCCCTACTATATGTAATCTATGCCGGAGTAAAAGGTCATAATTTCTGTGGATGCTACCACCTAGTGAATTCTCAATTGGTAAAACTGCTCTGTCCACAAGCCACCGTTCGACAGCCTACAGTGAGTTGAACCAAGGAAGTATTAACCCTACAGTTGATGCAAACTAAAGAACATTGTCTCCACTGTAAAGACGGGCCAAACGGAGTGGCAACATATAACCAAACTCATGAAAAAGAAACAGAGGCACAAGTCAACAACAATAGAAAAAAAAGGAGGAAATACAATTAGCTATAATAGAAAGCCAATCGTCAGAAATGCATTTATCAGCACCCAAATGTTTAAAGGAAGATAGGTAAATCATTCTACACCAGAGTAGGATAATGACATTTTTCTCGCTAATATAAGAGGCTAAGGCTAATGATGACACCACAGGAGATGCAAAACTATTCTAAACCTAAGTAGCTCTATAACCTTCAGATTATCAGTCAACAAGTAAATATTGCATAGTCCTAGCAAGTTCACTGGTGCAAATGATTTATTCCAAATTCCTACATATGGAGCATGTAATTTCTAACAACTCTTTCCATAACATATTTTTATATCATTTCTGTTATAGATAAGGTCCGATCTCTTCAATTACACAGAAGGCATCTACCAAACTACAGCATACTGAAAGTTCTTTCAGTGTCCAGAAGATGAGTAGTAAAATTCAAAACAAATACTACGATCAATACAGTTACAAGAATTGAGCAGTTCTCAAATCAAACTCCCAAAGGAGTGACCACGTGTAGCCTGACTTAGATTCATCAAACAAAATGCACTCCAAGGCCTTCACATCCATGAAATGAAATGTATTTTCCCTTTGATGTAAAAATCAGGGGTATTCATGAATGAATAACACATCACGATCATTGCATTTCCATAGAGCGAATGAATCATGGGTCATTATGCATGAAGTAATGATAAATGCATAAACTGTAGGTAATGCTACCAGAATTCAATAATACAATCAAACCTGACAGAATAGTGACGATGGCAAAAACATAAATAATTACTTCAAATGCAGTATCAAATTGTTCGCAAGGCACCGCTTCGCAATTTGGGTATGCCTTCTGAGCAGCTGACTCACTGTATGCTCCACAAACACCCTGAAATGTAGTTCAAATATTCAACCATCTATAAATAAACCAATATAAATTCTTTTTACTATCTATAAATGCTTGAACCAATGTGACTAAATCCCAATCTGTAGCTTAAATTAGACCCAAAAAGTCGCATTACCCAAATTTTTATATACATACCACCAACATATCTAATTAGAATCTAAGTTGGTGGCTCATATAATATCTCATTCGACTCACATGGATGGTTGTATGATATCTAATTTGACTCGCATACTGTATATATCAATCAACTCTATCTCACCTAATGGCTAAATCAGTGAAATGCAAATTATCAAAGGAACTCCTCAATGTAAGCCCTCAAATTATACATTCACCAGATATAGAGTTATCATTGCAGCCGACTCAATTAATCTATAGGTAGGTGAGATTTCAGTTATCCAAGCTGACAAGCAAACTCCAAGTTAAGGACTTGCCTGAAGAATAACTTCATATGATTTAATGTATTCTTGTCAAACTGTGAATCACAATAACATTTTCTTGTCAAACTGCTAACCAAAATTCAAAACCATACCCTCATATTTCCACTTGACAACTCAACTTAATAAGAAAAAGTTATGACCATTGTCCAAACCCATTGTTTGATCATATAATCCCTCTGTACTGAATACATACTTAAGTCTAAGAAGTTTTTGTTTTCCCATTGAATATTCACATTTAGGTAACTTCCCGCTTTCAATATGATCAACTTACTACATATACATTACATATAATCATGAATTCCTTGCCCATTACTGTGGACCAAAACCAATCTGAAACATTAATAAATATAGAAATAATTCATCACAATTCAAATGTCTTTTGGATTTTTCTCTGAGAATTGGAAAGTTAGGTGTCTGCATAACTATACATACAGCTCTATTAGTTAGTTGATGAATTTGAAAGTTGGTTGTCCAATTTAGTATATAGCTCCTCCTTTCAGCTCTTACTACACAGAAAAGTTAAGCACAGGGAATATAGAGAGCTAGGTACCTGATAAGCAACACGAAGCCGAGAGCCCTCCGAAACCGAATTCGAGACGAAAGTCGAAGACAAAGGTCCTGAATCAACAAATCCAAATCAAAAATCACATCAATTTTCCGTTAAATCTACACGACTAAGAGATATGAATATGAATCAGAGCGAAAAGGAATGATTACTTGGAAGAGTGTGCAGGTCTTTCGATGCGTCGTCGTCAAACGGCGAGTCTTCCAATTCGAGAGCGCCGCCGAGGATTTTTCCGTTTGCGTCGCCGAGAAGAGAGGCGAGGACGACGGAGGCGCAACGACGCCGTTTGGGGAAGAGCTTGAGTGTGGCTTTGGGTGAGGGATCGGACGGCGAGGACTTCCAGGGGAAAGGTAGTGAGAGATGAGTACCCGCTGATCGTGCAATGGTAGTCGCCGCCATGGCGCGTGGAGCGGACGTCAAGGCGGCGCCGGAAAAAGAGGAAGCTGAGATCGGCAGGTAGGGAAATGAAGAGGAAAAATTTAAATGACTACGGACTACGGAAAATAAAAATATTTATTCAGTGAATCATGATGACCGTATAAACGTGTTAATTGCAATTTTTGCATTTTCGGAAAACCCTTTCGGAAATATTTTCTTTAATATTGGGCAGACCAACATGACTAAATATGAGTATGCCGCGTACGTCTTTTTTATTATATTTAAGAAAAAATTCAGTTTATGACGAGAAAAGAAGCAGTAGAGCGGACGGTCGGGGAGCGGCAGTCGTGGGCAACGGCGGCGACGGCAGCAGCGGCGGCGACGGCGGCCGAGGAAGGGCCGAGGGTTTTCGGCTTTTGGTTTTAGGGTTTGGGAAAAACTATTAGCTCAAGGGTTTGAGCAAAGGGCTGATAACGTGATGAAGTGAAAGTAAATTGAGAATAGAGAATCGTGAAAGATGTGTATCTCATTCATTGATAGGAGCCCTTTATATAGGGAATTACACATTACCAGTATGGTAAGGATATCAATACATAGATCTAGTCTAACTACATATCCTATTGGCATAAGGCAAAGGCACACATAAAGAATATCCTAGAACACTCCCCCTTGTGCCGCGCGTTGATATGCCAGTGGTGCTAATCTGTTGCCTCGTCAAAAACCTCGTCAAGTCACAAAAACCCCGTGGGAGAAAAACTGAACCTTGATCGTAGGAGAAAAAGAGTACAACGCACCAGCCTACTTCATTGAGATGATACTCCCTCTGATGTGAACATTATTCAGAGAGACTTGATAGCCGACGCATGCCTATACTTTTCACATGTTTCTCAAGATTAGACTTAGGCAAAGACTTAGTAAATAAGTCTGCTGCGTTTCCTTCGGAACTAACTTGGTTCACTTGAATGTTGAGAAACGCCTGTTGTTGTTGGTTGTAGAAGAACTTAGGTGAAATGTGCTTTGTATTGTCACCCTTGATGAAACCTAACTTCATTTGCTCAATACAAGCTGCATTGTCCTCATAAATGCATGTAGGTCTATCAGTTGTAGAACTTAATCCACTAGTTCCTCTAATGTGCTTAATGATTGATCTCAACCAAACACATTCCCGAACAGCTTCATGCAAAGCTATAATCTCTGCATGATTTGAAGATGTCGCCACTAGAGTCTGCTTAGTAGACCTCCAAGATATCGCCGTATTCCCAATGGTGAAAACATAACCAGTTTGAGAACGTCCTTTATGAGGATCAGATAAATATCCGGCGTCGGCGAAACCCACCAACGTATTGTTGGGTGTCTCGGCATAGGACAAGGCGGCGGTGGCATGCACGGCATTGGACCCGTGTCCAGCAGCCGTACTGGCGGCGTCCATGGCGACAGTCCGGTCCCTTGGTGGATCGGTGCCGTGACTTCCATAAGCCATAGGACCATCTTCTGTCCTTCTTGAATCAGTGTAGGGAAAGAACAGTCCCAAATCAATGGTACCTTTAAGATATCGAAAGATGTTCTTAACTCCGGTCCAATGACGTTGGGTTGGCGCTGAGCTAAATCTAGCTAACAAGTTGACTGAGAATGCAATGTCTGGTCGAGTGCATTGAGCTAAGTACAATAACGCGCCTATTGCACTAAGGTATGGAACCTCTGCGCTCAAGACCTCTTCGTCGTCCTCTTTGGGACGGAATGGATCTTTAGTTATATCCAAACTTCGACCAATCATGGGAGTGCTAACAGGATGCATCTTGTCCATATTAAATCGCCTGAGCATCTTTTGGACATATGCAGTCTGATGGATAAGAATCCCACAGACTCGGTGCTCTAGTTCAAGACCTAGGCAAAAACGAGTCTTCCCAAGATCTTTCATCTCAAACTCGGATTTCAGATAAGCCGCGGTCTCTTTGATTTCATCAAGAGTACCGATAATGTTCATGTCATCGACATAAACGGCCACTATTGCAAATCCGGAACTTGTCTTCTTTATGAACACGCACGGGCATAGTTCATCGTTCTTATATCCCTCCCTAATCAAGTAGTCACTTAGATGAGTATACCACATTTGCCCGGATTGCTTTAATCCGTAAAGTGAGCGTTGCAACCTTATAGCATACGCACTCCGTGGTTTAGAGTCTCTTGATTTAGGTAACGTAATGCCATCAGGCACTTTCATATATATCTCTGAATCTAGATCCCCATAGAGATATGCCGTAACCACATCCATGAGCTGCATGTCAAGTTTTTCGGACACTACCAAACTGACTAAGTAGCGGAAAGTTATGACGTCCATGACTGGAGAGTAAGTCTCCTCGTAATCAATCCCAGGGCGTTGTGAGAAACCTTGCGCCACAAGGCTGGCCTTATATCGAAGCACCTCATTCTTCTCATTACGCTTTCTAACAAAGACCCATTTATGTCCAACAGGCTTTACACTCGGTGGAGTTAGCACTACTGGGCGGAAGACCTGTCTCTTTGTTAGAGAGTCTAATTCTGCCTGGATTGCAACTTTCCATTTAGGCCAATCTGCTCTGTTTTGGCATTCTGCAACAGAGCGTGGTTCGATGTCATCGTGCTCAATGATTTCATGAGCCACGGAATAAGCAAATATATCATCGACATGGGTTGATGACCGGTTCATCAATTCATAAGTGTTATCATAACACATGGAGATCTCTAAGTTCTCTGATGTTGACATTGACCTTGAGGCGTCCCCCATGGATTCTAATATCAACTCGTGGACATAACTGTAATCAGAGATGATCTCGTGAGAAAGATTCTCAACATCGATGATTAAAGGATTGACTTGTGCCTTGTCGGTCCGTTTCTTTCTCGGACGCGTGTCAACCGAACCAGGTGGCCTCCCCCTTTTCCTTTGGGGAGCCACGGCCTCCATCCCTCCACCATGGGCGGCGCCGCCGACGACAGCAGTACCAAGCCCGGGGATGGCCGTGCCCTTTCTAGGGACTTCGAGCCTAGCATGAACATTTGCAGCTGGTATATCTGATCTTGTCACTTTCGCAATCTCGGAGAAAGAGTCAGGCATCGTATCTGCTACTTTCTGAAGTTCGAGAATACGTTTCACTTCACGTTCAGATTGTGAGGTGCGGGGATCATAATGAGACAAAGTGGGGACAAACCACGACAATTCCTGTCGTTCCACATGAACACGTTAGTTCGTATCTCCCCCTAACGATGGGAAGAGTGTCTCATCAAAGTGACAATCCGCAAACCTTGCGATAAAAAGATCACCTGTTAATGGCTCGAGATATCTGATAATCGTTGGAGATTCATAACCAACGTAGATACCTAATCGTCTCTGAGGACCCATTTTAGAACGCAGTGGAGGCGTAATTGGCACATAAACCGAACAACCAAAAATGCGTAGATGCGAAATGTCAGGCTCATATCCAGTGACCAACTGGTACGCACTGAATGGTTGTTTGGCAGTGGGTCTGAAACGAATAAGTAAGGCTGCATGCAATATTGCATAGCCCCATGATGCAATTGGAAGGTTGGTGCGCATTACCAACGCTCGAGAAATAAGCTGAAGCCGCTTAATCGTAGCTTCGGCGAGACCGTTTTGCGTGTGAACATGGGGTACGGGATGCTCGACTTCAATCCCGATAGACATGCAATAGTCATCAAAAGTCTTTGATGTAAATTCTCCAGCGTTATCCAGTCGAATTGACTTAATTGGATAATCCGGGTGGTGAGCCCGAAGTTTAATAATTTGTGCTAGGAGTTTTGGAAATGCAGCATTACGTGTGGACAAGAGCGCGACATGAGTCCAACGCGTTGAAGCATCCACCAGGACCATAAAGTATCGAAATGGTCCACATTCAGGATGGATGGGTCCACAAATATCACTTTGGATACGATGTAGAAATGGAATGTTCTCGGTGTTATCTTTAGTGTAAGACGGTCTCGATACTACTTTCGCTAAAGAGCAAGCTTTGCAAAACGAACGATGAGCGTTTGAAAGAGTCAACGACACATCAAGGGAAGAACGGCGCGCCTCAATTGCTTGAGGGAGCGGCCGAGCGGCAGCCATGAAGTTGGTGCCGAGCCCGGGAGACATCAAAGTCCTCTTTGGGCCGTGGTGACCATTTGAGGCGTCACCACCATGATGCAAAGTGACATCATTTCCCAAATGTTTTCGTTTTGATTTGAAGAAGGGATGTCCATGAGAATTACGTAGAATTCGGATCATCATGTCCCTTCCAGGATGACCAAGTCGATCATGCCAAAGCTTGTATGAGTCAGAGTCCCAAAGATCCTGTTTGGCGACTACATGAGATTCAATAATCCGAATCGTAGTAAGGTAAAGACCACTAGATTGACTCATGAGTTTCTCCAATATACGTTTGCGTCCGTATTCGTGAGAAGTGATACACAAGAACTCAGTTCCATCTTCACAATGAGTTTCCAAGTGAAAGTCATTAGCGCGAATGTCCTTAAAGCTCAACAGGGTTCGGTGCCCTTTTGGGGCATAAAGAGCGTCCGTGACGTGGATCATAGTGCCATGAGGCAGAAAAAAAGCGAGCGGTTCCACGCCCGAGGATCACAGGGGAAGATCCAATCATTGTCGTCACAGATGATTTACAAGGCACTAGCTCAAGAAATAGTTGCCAGTTCCTTAGAATTGTGTGGGTTGATCCACTATCTGCGAGGCACTCGATCTCTCCAAGAGACATACCTACAAAAAAGAGTAGATATATGAGTAAATAGGTCGATATCGAGCTATTTAGAAGGATTGAAAAAACTAAAAGTAGTAACAATCCCGAGAGTGCTGGAAATTTCTCGAGCAGAATGACCTTTGCTCACTAAAACAGTCATAACTCCTTCGTTAAAATAGATATGGACAAACCATAAAATGTTCTAAAAACTAGACACATAGAGCTTTCCAATGATATAAAGCTCACTGTCTGGTTCGTCCGGAGCTGTTCACAAAGCTCAAACGAAGTTACTGTCCAAGGGGGACAGATTACTGTTTTTCGCAGATTTGGCATTAGCAAAGCGTTTGAAGCTTGCTGGTGGCATGGAGACGAAAAACTCAGCCATAGGGACGTGTTGTTGATCAAGGAACCCATAGGATTCGATGATGGTCCGGTTTTTGCCAAGTCTTTAACGTCTTTTACAAGACCGCAATTGGAGGAATAGCGTAGAAGGAATCCAAGATCAAAAGCTTTCGGTAACTCCAAATTAAGTATGACCAGGCATGTCCGTGGAGGGTCGGTAGTGCGAGGCACACTTAAACCACTAGCTCCTTAATTTCGGACAATTCTAAGACATCATACTAACTTGGGTGAGCCTAGTTGAACAATTGATGATGGAAAATCCGCTATAGGTAAAAGACTTGAACCGGAAAACACGTGAGTAACTCTCCTTGAGAGTCACGGCGCCATACGTCACCTCCTTTAAGGGAGAGACCGAAGACGGCATTGATGCCATATTTTCTAAGGTAGATGTAAATCAATTCGAACCATGTAGAGACAAGAAGAACCATGAAATAAACTTTCATTAATACGCTAAAAAGAGTACATAAGGGTCTCAAAAAAAATTGAGAAGAAAACTAAGCATGGCATGCTGACGATGCCTTATTACATCATGACTTGTAAAAGAGAAAACAATCTAGCCGGTGACGTCAAAGTCAGGGGCATCTAAGTCAGAACATTGTCCATTAGGGTCAGCGACCTTGAAGGTAACATTATGTTCAACTCCATTGTTTTCAGTGGAATGGACTTCCATCAATTCCTTGTATTTCTTGTATGCGGCAACAACATTTGCAGGAGAGCGGCAGCTTTTAGACCAGTGGTCCTTGGACCCACATCTGTTGCATTGACCATCAAAGGCAGAAGAAGAGCGAGCATGCTGCTTCCGAGGAGAAGCGGCGCCGCCCTTTGGGCCGGCGGCACCGGTGTCTCGACGCCATGAGTTGGTACGGCCACTAAAGCCGCTACCTTGTCCCCGAGAACTAGAGGCACGGTGGTGATGATTCCCACGTGCATAAGGTTCATTCCTATGTTGATCCTTGCGTTTCGGAGCTTTCTTACTCCGGTTGCAATTGTAATTAGATTCCGGAATTTTCCGGGTGCCTACAGGACGCAAATTTTGCTGATCATTGATCATATTATTCTTTTCTTCCATAAGGAGATGCGTCATTAAACCGCTAAATGTAGTAATCCTCTTATTTGTGAACTCAAGCCGATATTGGTTCATGAGGATCTTAGCGACTGAAGGGAAGTTCGAGAAAGTCTTTTCGATCATGTCGGCATCACTTTTCTCGACTCCACATGAGCTCAGTTGAGCTTGTAGGCAAAGCATATCCCTGTTGAAGTCATCGACCTTCTTGTAATCCAAAAGTCGGATTTCATCCCAGCGAGCAATTAGTTCTGGGAGCAAGGTCGAATGAATGTTGCCGAAGCGTTCGACAAGGGCATCCCACAGATCTTTTGGATCGTGCTTGGATTGATACTGCCTGCGTAGTGTGGGATCGATATGCTTACGAAGGAACATTAGCGCCTGAGATTTTGTTCTCTTGCTAGGCGGTTCCTGATCTGGATCGGGGAATATGGTCTCGGTCAGATCCTTAGCAATGAAGGTCTGTTCTATGTCCGAGATCCAACGATGGTACTCAGTACCATGGGCGTCGAGGACGTCAAATTCAATGCCTCTGTCCATCTGCATACAAGAGAGAACAAGTCGTATTAGTTTTCTATTGGAGACCCTAAAAAAGGTACTCAAATACGATGTTTTTGGTTTGTCTCGCTAGGGTTGATCAAACACAACCCTAAATGTCCGGAGTCGATCAAACACGACCTGGAAAAAACTTATGTGAAGGTGATCAAACACACCTTCAAAATAGCAATAACCAAAGTTGATCAAACACAACTTTGGACCCGGGGAGGATAACCGGGATTTTTAAACCTGCAAAGACACCGTCCCAAGCATAGAATGGAGTAGAAGAAGAGGAGAAAGCACTTTATCTCCCCCGAGGTTAGTGAACTTTGAAGAGTTTTAGGGTTGTAAAGTAAACATACCGTAAAACTTGGATGCTTGATCAGACGAGAAAAGAAGCAGTAGAGCGGACGGCCGGGGAGCGGCAGTCGTGGGCAACGGCGGCGACGGCGGCCGAGGAAGGGCCGAGGGTTTTCGGCTTTTGGTTTTAGGGTTTGGGAAAAACTATTAGCTCAAGGGTTTGAGCAAAGGGCTGATAACGTGATGAAGTGAAAGTAAATTGAGAATAGAGAATCGTGAAAGATGTGTATCTCATTCATTGATAGGAGCCCTTTATATAGGGAATTACACATTACCAGTATGGTAAGGATATCAATACATAGATCTAGTCTAACTACATATCCTATTGGCATAAGGCAAATGCACACATAAAGAATATCCTAGAACAGTTTATTTTTTTTAAATTGTAAGTTTAAAATTAGTCAGATACTTTTTTATTTTTAATCAGTTTCATCTCTAAATTTTCAAAATGACATCAATCTCAACTAAAATAACTAAAATAGTCATTGTTACGGTTTTCCCTCAATTACAGCAGATCAAAAACTTAATCTTTTTACTCTCTTTCTCTCTCTCACATTACCGCCCCTAGGGCTTTGCCTCCAAATCCACCATATGGTCGGCGTCGGCATCCACCCCTGCCACCAGCAATGGGCCTCGGCAACAGCCCCTCCTCCCCCAGTCGTCATCGTCGCCGCGCCTCCACCTCATCCTCACCACCAACAACAAGGTCTGCACCATCTTCATCACTGGTCTTCATCCACCCCTACCACCAGCAATGGATGACGTCACGCGCCAGTCACGCGTGTCGTGGCACATGTTGAGCCTCGTGACGTTCATGCCGCCGACGGTGAGCACCTCGAGCTGGTCAGACCCTGCAGAGGCGGGGCGATGGTGCCGATGAGCTTGGTGCGGAATCCATTCTCCCTGAGGTCGGCCTCAATGATGGCATCGACCTCGATGGAGGTGGAGGAGGAGTAGTCGGGATAAGGGGAGAGGACGACGCCAAAGGAGGTGTCGTTGGCAGAGACGAGGAAGGAGGGCGTTTGATCAAATCCGGCGGCAAAGGCTTTGACGGAGAGGGAAGGGAAGGCAGTAGGAGAGCGGCGTTAGGGAGCGGAGAAGGGGGCGAGGAATAAGGAGTGGGGTTTGAGATTGGGGAAGGTTAAGGTGGTTGGGGTGAGGAGGTGGAGGGAGTGAGACATTGTGACTTGGAAATGAGAGAGAGAGAGAGAGAGATATTAAGTTTTTTATCTGCTGTAATTGAGGAAAAATCGTAACAATGGTTATTTTAATCATTTTGGTCGAGATTGATGTCATTTTGAAAGCTTATGGATGAAACTGATTAAAAAAAGATGAGATATCGAACTGATTTTAGACCTAAAGTTCACAAGAGTAAAATGAAATTTTTCCTTATATTTAAATCATCAATTCAAAACTTCATACAAGGTCTGCGCGCGGAGTACAGATCTCACACGCTTAGTAGACTTTAGGCACAACACATAACTCGCGCGAAATGTCTTCGCGAGAAATCACTTAATGATCTCGCGCGTAGGCGAGGCGCATTAGTACTTCGCTTACAAGTCCTAGGCAAGGCGGAATATATCAAGGCGAGCTGGCGAACTGGCTTGCTAGTCCGCGTGAGAGACTTCGCGAGGAAGACACATACGGAGTCCGGCGCACTAATTAATCGTTGAAGACATTTTGCAAGTCTTTGACATGTTTCGGGCCAATCCATGTGGCCCTTTTAATATAAGAAGCCCTACTAAATCCCGCGAGCTAGAAAGGTCAGCGAGATGATTTGAGTCCGCTGCCCGCGCGAGATTAGTTTTCTACATGGACTATGATACCCCGCGGGATAAGATTGCTCATAATTCCAGTTCGTATAGGAGTCTATAATTGAGCAACACGGTGGCAGTGTCCTATACTAAATGGAATGTGCGAACTGGACATGTGTCTCAAGAAGTTTGGTCCACGCGAGTGGAACAGTGCCCTTGTGCTATTATGTTGCAGAGTCTGACTTGGTTTCTATGATTATCTATGCCGCAAGTCGAGCTCCCATTATATAAATGGCTCTAGGGTTTACAACAGCTACCTCTCTCTCTACACAATTACTCAAACACAATACAAACCTTTAACCTTGTTGAAACCTCCAACGCTCCCCAGAGCTCTGCCTTCGCTTCCCTGTTGAAGCAAAACACACACAATCTCTCTGATCTCTCTTTGTTGCTCTGTTCGCGATATACTGTGAGTATCGATCGTCTTGTGCTCATAATTCCTCATCTAAGATGGCACCTGGAACCCTCCCGCCTGATTAAGAAGTTAAGATCTCGCACGCACATCCATCAATCTTTCCTCGTCCGCGAGGTGGCACGCCCGAATCACTAGAAGCATTGACTGCTACCATCCCTTTGCTCCGCACCTGAGGATCGTGGCCAAAACAAATCAATCATGAATGCAACGATCCAGATTAAGTGGTGAGAATTATAACTGTTCAAATTAAGCGGTGCAAATTCAATGGCTGAAGTTGTTTCATTCATAATTTATTAATTCCAATACTTCAGATTTATCTCGAGTGTTTGAAAAGTTCCACGAGAATTTCCACAGACTCGTCTCAATACAAACTTAATACCAAATCATCAATACGAACTCAATCAACTGCTCCATTCTTCTCATATCCTACTTAATTATCTTTGAATTTTCACACTTGTTCCGTGTAACCAAATGAGATTTCTTTTTAACCAAATAATAAAATAGTGAGATTCTTTTACAATTCCTAAGAAATCACAAAGGACACGTTTGGTAAGGGGTTTAGACTGCGTTAGACATGGTTATCTAGAGAAAGATAAGCAACTCTAGTAATGGAGTCAAATTTTTTTTGTCAAAATTTAAATTTGATAGGTGAGTTGGATTTTGACTATTTTAGCAAAATTTGACTCCAATAAAACTGTCAAAAAAAATATAATATATCACTAGGATGGAGTATTTTATAATAAACACAACTCTATTTCTTTC
Organism: Fragaria x ananassa; assembly: GCA_034370585.1. Taxonomy (NCBI): domain Eukaryota; kingdom Viridiplantae; phylum Streptophyta; class Magnoliopsida; order Rosales; family Rosaceae; genus Fragaria; species Fragaria x ananassa. The sequence continues at coordinate 23,028,805 of CP139764.1, forward strand.
TCTCTCTCTCCATGTTTCTCTTCTACTCCTCTTTGTCAACATTATGGGTTTTTCCTTGTCAAAAAAAACATTCTGGGTTCTTCACCATCCAAAAAACAATTTGGGTTAATTGTAGCAATTATATCAACTCATTTCAATTGAATATTTTTTAGCTTTGGAGTCAAAGATCTCTTGGATGAGTTTTGAGAAAATTTCCTTCCTTTTTTCAGTTAGATCTATGAATGAAAATGTGAGAGGATGAAATATCTCAATTGCCGAAGATGGAAGGATAACGGGTTATGAGTATGAACTATGAAGAAGAGATGGTGGATTGGTTCTGGGTATGAAGAACAGACAGATGAGAAAGAATGAGAAATGAGAGTCGGTAAAAAAAGACCAAGGAAGGAGAGAGAGAAATGAATAAAAAAAATAAAAAACATGGGACTTCGTTTGTGTCAAAGTTAACAAGGTAACATCCAAGTGGTAAATGACCACTTGATTGGAGTAAAATTTAGGCTATTAATCATGAATGTTGGGTCACCACTTAAGATTTGACCATCTTGTTGGAGTGGCTCTAAGTCATCAATTGTTTGACAACAACAAAGACTATTTTGAATAGGACTGTGGAGTCTCACCCATTAATCTACCATGAATGCAACGATCTAAATTAAACGGTAAGAATTATAACTGTTCAAATTAAACGGTGCAAATTCAATGACAGAAGTTGCTTCATTTATAATTTATTAATTCCAATACTTCATATTTATCTGGAGTGTTTGAAAAATTCCACGAGAACGCGACAGTCATTGATGTAGAAACGCTGATGATCAGCGCGGTATCTTGATGCAATGTCAGCGTTGACAGAGGCTTTCGCGAGCTAGGATCGCAAAATTAGATTGGGGGCCCGGTATTGTTGGGAAGCCATATATAGTACAATAAGTTGCCCAAATCATTTATGAGGCCAAATAAGTGGCTTGACTGGGTGTCTGAGAAGAATGATGATAGTTGGGCCCAACCATGGAACAAAATTGTGAAAGTAGCTTTTCGTATTTGGGACCCTGGCAAATTAAGGGCAAGAAGAAGGAATTTTATTTTCTCTAATTCTAGAGCCTACAAACTATGGTATTGTTTATAGGATTATGCTTGCTTGAATAAGTGAGCCTAGGGGCGTATAATTATGTATTTATTAGTATTAAGTTCAAGATTTTGGTATATAGTAGTTTTGCCACTGAGTGAGCCTTATGTTTCGAATATAGGTAATCTATACTACATGTTACTATAATTTTCGGGTTGCGAAGCTTTGTCCATCATGGGTGGTAGCGGATGAATATGTAAGCGTTATCTTAACTTACTGTAAGAGTAACATGACCCACTTAGACTAATTATAATTCTAAAAGGAAATGACGAAAATATTTCTTAATTCTAACTACAATAAGTTTGACTGTTAAATGGTTAGATATACGTTTATGTTTTTCTATACTAGAGTTAAATGGTTACATATACGTTTACGTTTATGTTGAATAGAAACGTATATAAATAACTAACAATACCATATTACTACAACTTGTACGTTGTAAGTTTGTCGAACTCTTGAGTTTTCCAGTTACATAAACAAAAATTAAACGAATATGTATATAGTACGAGGGGTAAGACTAGGGTGTTAATGCATGTCTTGCATCAATTATGTTATAAAGTTGTAAAATTAGTCTCAAAAGTAGTAATATTAGTCATCAAAGTTGTAATGTGAGTCCTTAAAGATATAAAATTTTAGTTACAACATTAGTCCTCATGTGTCGTTAAGTAGTAATTGAGTCTTAAAAGTTGTAACAACTTTTATTTTATCACTTTGAAGACTTAATTATCACTTTAAACACACATTTTACTACTTTAACCATACATGAGGACTAATGTTGTAATTAAGTTTTTTATAATTTTAATGACTGATATTACAATTTTAAGGACTCGTGTTACCATTTTATAACAAAATTGATATATAACATTCATTAACTCATTGTATAATTTTTCTAGTAAAAGATAAAATATTCCTTCTAGGTTTATCCAACAAAAAAACAAAAATTAGTTCAGAAATTCGATCGATGCTCTGTATATGAAAGAAAGAATCATAGAGGTTCAGAATCTTGAGGTTCAGAGTTTTGAGCAACATAAAATGCATGTATACGTACGAACTACATCGTCGAGTTTGTATACATACGCTATCGTTAGGTACAAATACAACTTGAAGTGTACGTAGCATTTCATATTTTCGTAACGGAAACGCCTTAACCCAGCAGAATCCGTTGCCCCAAAAATCCTCTCTCACGTATTACGTATACGTGTCCCGTTCCGTTCTCGTGCTTCGCGTGACCCTGCCGTCATCATTCCCACGTGCCAAAATAATAACCAACCTCATCTATCTCTCTCCGTCATCTCCCCCCATTATAAACTCGGATAAAATGGTAGAGAGAGAGAGAATTATCCTTTACTTGAGAAGAGAGGAAGAATTCTCTGTGGGGCCCAGAGGAAAAGCCCACTGAGGCGGCCCAAGGTGGGATTTGACAGAGACTGCTCCTGCTCTTTACTTCCTCGAGAACTGAGATATTCGTCTCGTATCCCGTATTGTGGCTGCCACGTGTCGGGGTCAGGGAATCATCATCGCGGGTCCCACCTCTTGGACCGACCATATCAGCTCCGTCTCTGAGTCTCTGGCTTTGTCCCTACTTGTTTCTTTGCTCCTCCCAAGTCCCAACTTCGTTCACACTCTCATGCTCGACGGCTCGAGTCATTATTTATTTATTTATTTTATTTTCATTAATTATTTTAGTAAATTCTCAAAAAAACAATTATGAACCCAAAATATCCCCAAAATATGATGAATATAGTTTAAGGAGCTATGCTAAGCCCGGTTTTCCGTTATGCATTATATAGTTTTTAAATTAATTTATTAAGTAATTTAGATATTTAAATAAGGTGATATATTAACATACTCATTTTTGCTATTAACAAATTTTATCTATTTTCTTATTTGTATATTTTATTTTATTTTATTTACAAACTTGCTACTTAAATTTGATTGATAATTGGTTCTTACTATATAAAAGGTGTATTAATAACACCACTCATCTAAATAAACATTGGACAATTATATGCCTACGAAAATTTTGATCCTTGTCTAAGACATAAATCTTATTATGCACCCCTCAAGATTGGCTATGAAGACATGTTTAGTGTTGTAGATAATAACTAAATAAATAATTTAGTTATCTTAAATTATTATGGTTATCTCATTGTGCACTCTTCAACACCGGTTTTAAAGACATGTTACGTGCTCAAAGATCAAAATAACTAAATAACTACACCGAAGATAACATGTTGATCAATGAGGTTATGAGATAAACATTGCATTTGAAAATTCACCGAAAATATATATACACATATATACCTATAATGTTAGGTGCAAAAAGTTTACAACGAGAACCAATAGCGGTCAAGACTCGAGATCTTAAATTAGAAAAAAAATATAAAATAAATAAAAGTGCCTAGACCTGAGATTTTGTCTTTGGACATTACATCAATTCCAAAAGACTAAAACGAATTGACTCGTGTTCCGATGAGAAGATTTTTAAGAAATGTGAATCATGCTACTTAACTTGGCCATCAAGACATTACCATCCAAATCGAACAAAGATCCTGATATGTTAAAATACTTGTTCACATCAAACATGACATATGTACGTGACCCTATAAAACAACTATATATATCATGCTACATATACTTTGTCGTTATTAAAACATGACATAAGAGAAAACAACCAAAATCATGGCGTTCTACATATAGTACTCGATTCTACGTCATAATATAAAACATGATATAACAATGCATTAGTCTCGTTAAAAACTTGATTGACGTATGAAATAAATATCATGTCCTAATAATGCTACTCCATGAGATCAAACGTAGAGACATTATTTTTCAAGTAGAGCTGAATTCGGCTTTTAAGTTGTCGAGATTAAACTTAAAAATTGAAATTTACATATATTTTTTTATAATCTACACATCTACTTCACTTTTTATAAGAAAATGTCTAAAATGTCCTTATCCCTAACAACTTGAAGAGATTAAAACATGAATAGTTTAGACATTTCCTTATAAAAAAGAAGACAAGGGTGTGTGGATTATAAAAAATGATGTGTAAATTTCATTCCCCTAAAAGCAAGTTTACCTGTTGGGTTAGAATGAATACAGTGACCTGAGTCACTTAAGTGACTTGGGTCACTCTGGGAGTCTGGGTTACTGTGACTGGGCAGCAGTTTCCACCCGTTTAAAATGTGAGATTGTTGTCACGTGACAGTGATTGTTTATTGAATTTTAAAATACATTTTTAAATGCAATGAATCGTTTTATGTATAAATAAATAGTAATTTATATATATTATATGACATATTAAAATTAATGTTTTTATTTCATGACATTTAAGTAACAAATCAAGCTTAAAAAATATTTATTTCATGACATTTATTTATTTTTACAGATTTTCTTATAAATTTATAAATAAATAAAAAGAAAAAACCCTAAAATTCTGCTCTGGGCACCCAATCGATTCTGCTATGGGCATGCCCAGCCTCCTCCGCACACCCAGCCGCTCCGCATGCATAGCAACAAGCAGCCCCCCTGCCTTGCGCCATCCCGGCAGCGAGTTGCATCCCACGCACAAAGGGCTGGTGCTGGTTCGTTCGTGGGAGAGACACTCCCTACAAGCGCGTCAAACCTGGGTTGCGAGCAACTAACGTTAGCCACGTGTGTGGGCTGAGCTGAGATGGAAAGAACTCACCTGGGCTGGATTACTCCTCTAGGCTGGGTCAGTTTGCTCATTTTTTAAGTAACCCAGGTTGAATTGGGGAGATATCTCATTTATGGGTGGAAGCAAAAAAATTTGGGCTGGGTTACTTTGCCTATGTGGATCCAACCTGGGTTGGATTTTTTTCCCACCGGTGGACTTGCTCTAAACTTATTAATACAACCGTAGTTGGAATAGAGATTTTATTTAGACCAATATTTCAATTTGTGATAACTTCAAAGCATATACGAACAACTCCATTACTCTCTTCGACTAAACCCTAAACTCAAAACTCACCAACAACGAGGATGAGATCATAGGACCCAAAATGACCATATAACAGCAAGTTCGTCTGTTAGGTTAGAATCATTATGGGTTACTGTGACTGGGTAGCAGTTTCCACTCGTCAGAAATGTGAGATTACTGTCATGTGGCAGTGATTGTTTATTGAATTTTAAAAAACGTTTATAAGTGTAAATAATCATAAATAAATAGTGATTAAATAAACAATATGAATTATTGACTTTTTTTATATTCCATGACATTTAATTGACAGACCAAGCCTAGAAAATTAAAAAAATATATACAATTATTTGAAATTTCCTAATGAAAATCAACAAACAATCTAGACATTCAAGTTTCCCTGAAATTGTCACAAATGCTCTATGAGATGTGCTTGAAGGTCAGAGTTCTCGTACAGACATCTAATTGCATTGTATCGCTCCATGAATCTCTACCAACTTCATCAAAGTCGCGACCGGTTGGTCCATCCCAAACTTCGGCTATTCTAGGCCCATATTGTTTTTCTCTTCTTCATCGGACTTCAAATCATCATCACTATCAGCAGGACGTTCATCTTCCACTATCATGTTGTGTAAAATAATACAAGCCAACATGATCATGATGTATCATATATCTTCTTTATCCTAACCGCGAGCAGCTCCTCTAATAATACCAAAGCGTGACTGCAAAATACCAAAACACTTCTCCACATCCTTCCTATACACCCCTCTTGAGCATTGGAAAATGTAATACCTTTAAGACGGGTGGGATGTGGAATAGTTTTGACGAAGTTGCCCACCTAGGATATATATCGTCGGCAAGATAGTAGCCCAACTTGTGGACTTTGTTATTCACTTAAAACTCCATCTTAGGTGCTCGAACGACAATAAGCTCGTCAAACAATGGAGATTTTGCTAAGACATTGAAGTTGTTGCATGACCCAGGCATTCAAAAAAAGGCATGTCATATCCAAGTGTCGTATGATGTGACCGCTTCAAAATGATAGTGGGGATGTGTTTTCTACCACTATATTCACCAGCCCAACTAGATAGACAATTATTTCATTGCCAATGCATGCAGTTGATGCTCCCAATCATCCCGGGAAAGCCTCGCATTTCTCCTTTAGCGAAAAGCCTTTTTAGATCGGCTGGATTAGGAGCTCGAAGGTAATCTGCTGAGTAAATAGCAACAATTACTCTTGTAAATCGTTGGAGGCACTCAATAGAGGTTGATTTTTCCATCCGACAATACTCAACACATTGATCTGCGGATGCGCCGTAGGCGAGCATCCGTAAAGAGGATATGATCTTTTGCTGGGGAAGTAAACCGACCTTCTTGGAAGCATCGATTTTTGAACAAAATATCGATCGTAGTTGCAAAGGTCACCACATATGCGGTTGAAAACACTGTGGCTCATCCTGTAGCGAACTTGGAATTCTTCATCATTAAAAATAGGATGTTCGACAAAGTAATCTTCAAGCGTACCTTAGCCTTTGTCCTTCAAGCATACCTTTGCCTTTGTCCTTCAAGCATACCTTTGCCTTTGTCCTCCCTTTCTTAAGGTTGGTTTGGAAGACGACCTGGATGAGATCCACGACCTCGAGGTTGATTTTCAGCTTCAAGGTGAGCAACGGCTGCGATAACAATGGTAGTTGCTAGATCATCTACGTCGTCTTCTTCTTGAGATTTTCGAATCCTTTCCCCCAAATTATTCATTATGAAGAGAAGGAATGAGAAGAAAGGGAATGAGAAATATAGTGTGGAAAGGACAACTAGTAATCAAAGTTAGAATTTTTTTTGGGTGTGAGATATGTAAAATTGACTATGTATATATAGATTAGGAGCTCAAAGGTAATATGCTGAGTAAATAGCAACAATTACTCTTGTAAATCGTTGGAGGCACTCGATAGAGGTAGATTTTTCCATCCGACAATACTCAACACATTGATCTGCGGATGCGCCTTAGGCGAGCATCCGTAAAGAGGATATGATCTTTTGCTAGGGAAGTAAACCGACCTTCTTGGCAGCATCGATTTTTTGAACAAAATATCGATCGTAGTTGCAAAGGTCACCACATATGCGGTTGAAAACACTGTGGCTCATCCTGTAGCGAACTTGGAATTCCTCATCATTAAAAATAGGATGTTCGACAAAGTAATCTTCAAGCATACATTTGCCTTTGTCCTCCCTTTCTTAAGGTTGGTTTGGACGACGACCTGGATGAGATCCACGACCTCGAGGTTGATTTTCAGCTTCAAGGTGAGCAACGACTGCGATAACAATGTTGGTAGTTGCTAGATCATCTTCGTCGTCTTCTTCTTGAGATTTTCGAATTCTTTCCCCCAAATTATTCATTATGAAGAGAAGGAATGAGAAGAAAGGGAATGAGAAATATAGTGTGGAAAGGAAAAACTAGTAATCAAAGTTAGAATTTTTTTTGGGTGTGAGATATGTAAAATTGACTATGTATATATAGAAGATTTTTTATGTTACCGTTAGAAATATTACAATTTTTTTTAAAAATAAATTAGATTTTTTGTTGTTGGAATTATTCTCAACCTACCGTTTTTATTTATTTATTCAAAACGGTCGGATTTTTTGAATTTAGGGTTGCAACGGTTGGTTTCCAGACGTCGCTCAATGTGCGACGCGCAGCATGGTCCCCGTCTAATTGTCGCGCCCGCGTGGCGTGGTCCACGTCTCCCTGTCAGTGGAGTCACGTGCACAGCTCGTCGTTGTGGTTGGTTCGTGCGCGAAACGTTCCTTCCAGGCGTGTGGGTCGGTGTTGGCGTCGTTGTTGACGCAAGCCACGAGCGTGTGCTAGGCTGGGCTGAGGTAGCTTCTTCTCGCCTGGGTCAGTCTTCTCCTCTCACCTGAGTTAGTTTTCTCCTCACCAAAATAACTTGGGCTAGAAAATGAGATAACCCATTTTATGAGTGGAAGTAAAAAAATTTAGACTGTTTTGCTCTGTCTACGTGGATCCAACCAGAGTTGGATTTTCTTGTCACCGGTGGACATCCCTCTCATTCACTCTATTTTCAAAAATCACTACGAAATCCCCCAACAACCAAAACCACGTCGTCGTTTAAACTAATAAGCCGCAGCAGCAGCAGTAAGAAATCCCAACCAAATCTTAGGTGTGAATAGTTGGGCAAAATCCCAAGAGATTCTCTCAAATCTCTCTAGCTTATAGAGCTAGAGTGAGAACGAGAAGGCATGCCAATATTCTTTACTTGACAGAAGACGCTATTCTCCGTAGAGTCCAGTCAGGCATGTTTCCCACCTCACCGGTCACCACTTTCAGGCTTTAACGTTGGGCCCTGGCTTCCCCCACTATTGTCTTTGACTGAAGCGTTTTGACCAGTGAACTAACTTGGACTGATCGATCAATCCCCATCCCCATATCATTCCCTTGTCCCCACATTTGATGCATCATCCCTCTGCAAGGCCCCCAACGGAAACTTTGTTGTTGTGCTCCCGATCTGCTGTGTTCTTACGAGAAATCCGACCGGAGGACCACTATCCTCCGCACCTGTAGAATGTCGTCATGTGGGTATTTTTACACGTCAGACTACTAACAAACAAACAGAAACACAACAGCTCTAAACCTCTTTGTTTTGCCATTAGAAACTCGGAGGTTGTAACTGATCTGATCTTCTTCCGCCTTGCTTTCATAGCTCTAGGTAAACAAACAAGTTGCAGAGCAGGTATATAGATACCCCTATCTACAGACCTTATTCTTTGATACCCAGATCTGCACCTTTTTCTTTTCTTTTCTTCTTTTCTATCCTCATCTTCTTGACTTCTCATAATCTTTTATTCTTTGATATGAATCAAAGAACAAGAAATTAATTGATTATGTTGATGATGAGTTATCCCCAATTGATACACATAAACTCATGATGAATATATAAATCAAATGACACAGAATTAATCCCACCTCCGTTCTTAAGGTTGGAGACTCATACAGGCATATGGACAGTGGTGTATCCATTTCAGATTTCAGAGGACGAGCAAAACTCAGATGAAATTTCTTCATCTTGTATTCAAACACAGAAACTTGTTGTGATTTATTATCACCGTTATTCTTTTTGAAAAAATAAAATGTAAAGCAATTGGACTGTAGAATTTTAACCTGCAAATTTATGTCTTGCTGATTATAGATGAAATGATGAATACAGATTGATATATGCCTTTGCAGTTTGACGGCAACGTTAAAGGCATTCTCAAGTGTTTTTCGGATTGATTATGTGTAATTAACTGACGTGTAAAAATATCCACATGACGACATTCTATAGGTGCGGAGGGCCACTAGGCACGCGTGGTTCTTCAGTAGGATGGAAAAATTTCTTGTGTTCTTACTTGTGAATTGTGAGATTAACATCAAATAGGCTTAGCAATCTATGTTTTTGGGAAGAGAACATTCCATCATAAACATATTCTGTTTTGGCTGTTAGGTGCATTAGAGACACCTTAATTTAATTGAGTTCAATTTCTTATAAAAAAAAAATTAAGTTAAGCACTGTTAATTTTAGAACTAGAAGGAAAACAAATTTAAGATTCACATGTATTAACTTTGAGCTTTGTATTGATCGACAAGTGACTATGATGTAATTCAGAAGTTTGTCATACTTGAATTAAGATATATAACAAAGAGTTAATATCATCTTATTTCTTCAATATTCGTTATTGTGTAAGAGGTTGGTTTTTGGTTGCATGTGAATAGAAAGTGTTACAGTAGAGGTGTGGATGCACCGTAACCACTGATGGAGTTCATACAGAGCAGAGAAGGCCATGACACCCCCTTGAATATTTACTTTTACATGTATTTAATCTTTGAAATCTAGCTAAATTGGAGACTTTATTAACAATGGCACCTCTCCTTTCTCCTCCCTAGCTCCGCCATTGACCGTAACAATATGTTACATACAAATGATGATTTTTTATTTGATTTAAATTCTTTTGATAGGCTAAATCAAAATGATGATTTCAATTGGGTTTTGTAAATTGTTAACAATCGAGCTTCTTTATTGGTGTATTGCCTCCATTCGTTGCACCCCTAGTATGGAATAGTTTAGCCCTCGACACTCAAAATCTCTTCAAAGTGTATTGAGTTTTGTCTCACTTAGCCTCTACTTAATGTTAATTGTTTAAAACGATCGATCATTCGTGATCTTTCTTGGGTTCTTGGAGTCTAAGACAAAATTCTCATAGGATCCAAAGAATGGTGATCGATCATGGTGGTCTCAATCATTGTTTGTTTATCATTTTCTCCGGTATATTTCACATTTATCTGACATGTTAAAACATGCAAATAGAAAATTGCGGTTGGTACATTGTGTTTCCCGCTTAGCTACTCCAAGATTCTTGGTCCATATGTGGTAAACTTCAACACTTGTAAAGCTGCTCGAATCTGAGCCGTCGGATCCCGATTTGATTGAGCAATCGACCCCCATAATGGGTTGCATGTGGTTAACAAAGTAATGATGCTGCTTAATTTGATTAAGAAACAAGTTAATTAACTAATTCTGCTCATTTTCATTAGATTTAATCACATAGAGGATGGAAGAAAAGCTGGTGTCGATGATATGCCTCGCTAGTGTGAATGATGAAGAAATAGACCCTTTTAGAACGACAAAGATGTCTACGTTTTCTTGGTGTGACATGAAAACATTGCCTAGGTCATGTTGATCTTGATGTTTAAAAAGAAGATAGCCCACCAATTTATGCAAGAAAACAAAATGGGAATATGATTGCTAATTTGTTCTTGGTCTTGGTCTTCGTACATGATGGATTGGATATCTAAGCTAGCTAGCCTTTGCTTTATCGGGGGATCATAGGGCACTATTTACCGGGAAAATGAAAGGAAATTGGGCATGTACTTTAGGAGAAGCAAGAAGCATCTTGTTCTTAGTGGGATTAGTCTAAGCATTAGCATACAAGGATGAACACAACACATCTACGAGGTGATTTAATTTGATGAAAATGTTCTTGCGAACTTTCCTCGTGAAGAGAAGCAAATGTAATTGCTCGAGGAGCATGAAGAGTTATGGAAAGTTCATATTGTCAGAATTCACACTTCATGTCAAGTCTGAATACTAGAGCGCGCGCATAATATACTGCGACAAGTCGATAACAGTACATATACTACGAACAAAACACAGCGAGCCAGGTTTTGGTACAAATACAATGGGATGTGAATAATGGTACGTAGTAGTGTATTGCTCTGAGGATGATTAGGACAAGTCACAAAATGTTCCCATAGATGGACAACGAAGCATGACTACCCACAGCAACACCAAAGCAAAGAATTGCAGAGCTGCTTTCTCTAAATAGCTCAGTATCTCTAGCCATGTCGTCCATGTATGAGTAACAATAATAACCAAGAGTGATTAGGAAGTAGTAACTGGGGGAAGAAATATTCCTTGCCTTGTGTCCCAATCAAACCCTGTCCCCTTCCTGTCCCCAACCATCATTACCCTGTCCACATCATCAATCCCAGTAACAACAACCTCTATAGTCCAAAACCAAGTGCCAACATCTCCTTCTTCTTCTTCGACCCTCTCCAATTCTTGCTTGTACCAAATCTCTGTTTTCCTTTGTCTTATTATTTTCTTAATCTTCGTTTTTGGAACACGAAGTAGGCTAAGGAATTGGACGCTCGCGGTGGTGGGGACGGCGGTGGTGCACTGGTGGTAGTGGCGGGAGGGGTCAGCCGGTGGGGACCACATAAAAATAGTTGCAATCCACGCGAGAGGGGCCCCACGTTCGTAGGAGAGCGAGCTAGGTTTTCTTGGCGCTCTCTCTCTGAATCAGCATCATCATCATCATCGGCTGCGCCGGGTTGGCTAGCTTGGCTCCCATTATATAAACAGACCGTTCCGGAATAGAAGAGGGACTTGTGGGACTCAGCTACTGCTTTCTTCTTCATCATCATCTTCTAGTACTGCTACTCGATCAAAGCTTTGTTTCTTTGTTTCTTTCTCTGCGTGCAAGCTACCCAGCCTGAACCTCCATCCAAACCTCCTCTCATATCCATTTTCATCTTTCGTACGGCAAGACCCATCATTTTTATTCTTACCTAAGTCCTCACTCTCTCTCGAACCCTCTCTGTCAGTCTCTTGTTGGTTTGCTTTGCTTAATTTATATATTTCCTCCTCCTCGCTTTGCATGTGACTACTGCCTTTCCCTTTCTTAAAAACCCAGAACTCTCTTCTTTACTCTTCCATCTTCCAGTTCCTGTTTGGTGTACACAAACAGCCATTCTCTCTCTTTCGATTCTGAGGAAGTGTTTGATCAGTGCACGAGCTTATGGATCCTTCAAGTGGACAACAACAACAGGTAGGATATAGTTACAATCATGCTTGTGTTTTGATTTTCAGTAATAGCATGATCTTGTTGAGGAGCTTTCTCCATTTCTTTCAATTTGTAAAGAAGTATTCATTTTCCACAACAGGAATTAGATGATGTTCCTATCTAGCTATGATATATAATGCATAATATCCCTCTCCTTCTTCAGCAGTTCATCTTCTGCTTCTTCAATTCTCTTTTGTGCTTGAGAAGGTAAAGTAACATGGAAATAAAAATTCCTGTGGGTTTTTGTTTCTGATTTGCCCAAAATTCTTGTTTTGCTTTAACCTGATCAGCACAACTAATTTGTTATTAATTGTCTGTAATTTGTTATTAATAAGTTGTGATTGTTCATCAAAAGAAGAGGCCAACATGAAATTAAATGTGTTGTGATCATAATTTAGTTGAATTCTCTGGTCTGAGTATATCATGATGATGATATGAGCATTACATGACATTATGTCAGTTATACACTTAATTACTTTGAACACATGTATCATGAACTATCAGGTGTTCAATCATGTGACCTTATATAACTTGAAAGCCAAGATTATAATCTAATCCATCATCATTTTGTATGCTAATTAATTAACTTCTTTATCCACTTTCAGGAAATGCAAGCTCATAATTCCCTAGATATGCTGGTCTGCTCAAAATCCCAGCAGCAATCTGCAGACCAGAGAAAACCAAGGCCACAGCCAGATCAAGCCCTCAAGTGCCCAAGATGTGACTCCACCAACACCAAGTTCTGCTACTACAACAACTACAGCCTCACTCAGCCCAGGTACTTCTGCAAGTCCTGCAGGAGGTACTGGACCAAAGGCGGCACGCTGCGCAACGTTCCGGTGGGCGGTGGCTGCCGTAAGAACAAGAGATCCTCTTCGAAACCATCGTCGCAAGACCCTCAACAGCCACTCACTCCCAACTCCAACCCGCTGCTCCCATCGCTCTCCTACGACTCAAATGACCTCAGTCTTGCCTTTGCTAGGCTCCAGAGGTCATGTGGGCAGATGGGTTTCGATGATCACCTATCCATGTTAGCAAACCCAACCACCAATTCCCAGAGCGACATTTTGTCGAACAGTTCATCTGCATCACCATCGCCAGGGTTTCTCGATGCTCTGCGGACCGGGTTTCTCGAAACCCATAACAACAATGGCTTCCCGACCAATTTGTATTATGGGTTTGGATCAAATGGGGGCAACAACATGGTGGGTGAGGTGGAAATGGACAATGCTGTTTGCGGAGAAATGGGGCTGCACCCATATGAGGAATTGAGCAATGTAGCAGCCACAACAGCTGTGACAGTCACAACTATGAAGCAAGAGCTGAGCAGGGATATTGAGACCAACAACAAAGTCTTGTGGGGATTTCCATGGCAGATGAACAATGGAGATCATCACAACTTAAACATGGGTGGTGGCGGTGGCGGTGTTCATCATGAGTTTGATAATTCAGGAAGAGAGAGCTGGAATGGACTTGGAAATCCATCTTGGCATGGACTTCTTCCCCTAGTTTAAAAATCAAGTGGTACTCATCCAGAAAATTACCAAAACTAAAAGCATAGGGTGTTTTAAATTTAATTTGTTCACTTAGTTATCATCAAAGACAAAATGTCAGTTTCGGTGCTCTATTAAGTTTTGTATTAATATATGTCATGATATGATATGATCACTTCTTCTTAAATCCCAGAATTTGTTTTGCTAACCAAGACAAGAAACTTGCAGAGGTTGCCGTGGAATTTTCATTCATTCACTTCCATACAAATTTGTATGGGATAGAGAGAAAGAGAGCTAGAGAGAGAGGTTTCATGGTTTGGGCAGTCTGAACTGTCTGATGAGTTTGTTGGTTTCAGGCTTTGGATGAGTTCAACATATTCTGTTATGATTACTTCTTAGATTTTTCAGGTAGATTTTTGTGTTTTTTAATTGGGAGTATTAAATTAGAGAGGAAAATCCTGAAAATTTATAATATAATTGGGGTCGTTGATGGGTTTTCTTCTGTCTAAGGATTCAAATTTCAGTGAAGCATGACTCTGCATGAGCACAAATTTCATGGTGGATTTTTCTTTATTCTTAGCAAGACCAAATCCAAGTTTTATTTTTTATTTTTTGAAGATAGACCAAATCCAAGTTAGGATTTGGGCGTGAGAGAATAGTCAGCAGTTTCTATTTTTGAAATCTGCTGTGTCTAGTTTGTTTATTGGTTAATTTGAAAAGAGTATCTTTAATACACGGCGTGTATCTTCACATACATACATGGATGGTCAGGATTAGAAGAAATAATATAGAAACATGGTGGTCAAACATATGAATTGTTATGAACGGTTAAGATTGTGTCGTGTAAATACACGTCTTGCATACAAGAATTTCCATAATTTGAAAAGAAAATGGACGGACATTTGAATTTAAGTGGGACAAGATTTTCAATCAATATATAAAAACATGGAATTTCATACTTAAAAACATGGAATTTCATACTAGGATTATTACCCTAAACCCTAAACCATACTATACACTAAACGTTAGTTCGCTCGTGGGACTATGAAATGACCGTTTTGACCTTCCAATCATTGCTAATTACAACATTACCACTCAAGTTTCAGTTACTGGGGTTTATAATTTTTCTGCCGCATGCTGCTTTTACCCTCACTTTCATGCTTATTTACCATTTGCCACCCAACTTTTAGTCTAATCCCGGGGTAACTGAATATAAATTCTGTGAAATGACACTGCTACCCTTTAATTTGTCCCTAACAAAATTTTTGCCATCTTTCTTTAACAAAAGTTACAAAACCTACCATTGATCTTTTTCCAGTCGAAACATGCCCGCGGTTGGACGCGGGTAATAATCCTAGTATGGTACTAAGCCTTGGATGTGACAATATGTCCTATGGAAAATGACAGTGCTTGCCATACAATATTGAACAATATGGTTTGGTTGTTGGGGGCTTTGTTGCTATCGTTACTTGTAAGAGTTATTTTATTAGAAATTAAGTGTAATACCCCGAAATTTTGATATTAGTTTCTAATATTATTTGGGAGTTTTTGAGTTAGAAGTTAGTGTGTTTTGGAGGTTCGAAGAAAGAGCGGAAGTGTTCGGACGCGTTTTTACCCGAAAACGGTTTTATGGTTTCGAAGGGTCAAGAGTTGACTTTTTAATTTGTTGGGTTTCTCGAGAAACTTCCTTCACGGAAGTTGTAGAGCACGAAGATACGAGTTCGTAGACACGTGGCACGCATAAAACGGACTTCGTATGTGGAAGTTATGGTCAGCAGAAGTTTGTCGTTTTCGAGAATTTTTAGTATAACTAAGAAAAGTGTAGGCTTCTTTTTTTTTTTTTTTCCGGAACCATTTCTTCCCTCTTCTCTTTCTCTCCCGCGCCTCACCTTGGGTATCTGAGTTTTCCAGCCGACCCGACCAAGACGACGGCACCGGTCGGGTTCTCTTCCTCTCCTCTGTCCGTGCTGCCCTGTGGTGGTGACTTGCGCCGTTTCAACCCCGAATCGGTGACCCGAAGCTCGAAAGCTCGGGTTAGAAACTCGGTCGGGTTTCAGACCTCCGGCGACGGCGACAAGGAGGGAGACTGGTCGGGATAGAAGGTCCTTGACGTCCTGGTTTGACTTCTAGTGGTCTTGAAGCTAGACTCTCGATGTAGAGTGGTGGTGGTGGAATTCGACATTCCCGGCGAGTTTCCGGTGACTTCCCGGCCGTTTTGGTTTCGACCTCAGGTATGGAAGTTGCTCTCCTTGCTCTGAGCTATACTTTTGGTGTTGGAAGTTTGTCCGTTTTCGAGGGTTAGTGGGGTGACGCGTGGGCCCCACGCGCAGTCGCTAGGGGCAGCGCTTAGCGGCGCGTCCGTAGGTGGTTGTGGTGTTTGTGTTGTTGGTTAGGTAGTACTCGTTGATACGATCATGTTGATATGTGGTTTGTAGGTTTTGGTTACCGATGATGCATGCTAGGGTTTCCCTCTTGAATGCTAGGTTTCGTTCGGTTTCCATTTTTGAGTATATCTGATTTTTAGAAATCTGGTTTGTGGTTTTATAAGTTGTGTAGGATGTTCAGGCGACCTTTTTGAGTTATAGGGAGAGGTTTTGTCTCAAGTGACAAGTTTGTGGGTTAGGACTTGAGTTTTGGTTCGAGTCGGTTTATGTTGTTTTTGTTTGTTACTAAGTGGAGATTCTATTCTAGGTGGTTGACGATACATGTTCGCATCTTGCCTTTTGCTAAGAGAAGACGCAGTAGGAGTTTTTGTTTAAGGTGAGTAAAATCTCACTAAGGTCCACTTTGTGACCTAGTTATTTTGATTTTGATAATGATGATTTTGTTGATGAGTATGATGATGATGTTGATGATAATGATTTTGATGATGATGATATTTTATACTGTGAGTAAATCTCACATGGGTTCATAAAGGAACCGAGTTTATTTTATAGATTATTATTGTTAATTGTGAAGTTGTCCTTGAAGGAAAATGATTTTTTGTTTTTAAATATAAATGAGCTTGATCGTCAACGGCTCATGGGTAAATGAAAATATGTTTTCTGATAAAAATAAAATCTTTCAAAAGGACTTCTGATCATGGGTTATAATTGGATGTGTTCATTGTGGTGATTGTGTGCTTTCGTTGTGGGTTGGTGTCTTAGAGGTAATTGTGGGTCTTTGTTATGAATGTATGCCTTAGTAGTGATTTTTTGCATTAGTTGTGGATGTATGCCTTAGTGGTGATTTTGTGCATTAGTTGTGGATGTGTGCCTTAGTGGTGATTGAGTGTATTAGATTAGGAGCATTCGTGGTGGACCGGGAACCAAGCCTTGGCCGGGTGATCGGTTAGGGTCAGTATAGAGCTCTAGTCTGTCGGTACTTATGGGGGATGACTATGTGTTGACGAACCCATGAGTACGTGTTTGTCTAGTTACTTATGGGGGATGACTATGCGTTGTTGAACCCATAAATAAGGGTTGAGAAATGATTGTGTGGTGTTCTTATTTAAATTCTTCGCTTTGAGTATCTCCTGAACTATGTTTATCCGCAGGGGATCCTCAAATTTTAATCGTGTGATTTTAATGGAATTCCTGAATTATAATTTTTGTCGGATTTCATTTATGATTTTGAGTGATTGTGAATTGTTGTGTTTTCTTAATTTCATCTTTTGATTTCTCTTGCTTGGAAGTGTTTTCCTGAATTTGTTTTTAATGCATGAACTCTTGGTTTTACCTTATGTGTTGTTGGGTTGAGTCTGTTGTTGTAGATTTACTCATACGAGCTTTTAAAGCTTACCGAATTTGTTGTTTACAACCCGGTGCACCATTCCATGGTGCAGAGGTTGATTTTGCAGGTGAGGAAGTTCAAGACTGAGACGTAGAGGTCTAGAAGCTGTTTGTTAGGAGTTAATCATTTTGTTATTGTTTGTCAAATTGTAGTGAGCTCTTTTGAGCATGACCTTTACTTGACTTCTCAAGTTATGTAAACGTTGAATTTTATTATATGACTCTTTTTATTTTTGTTATCATGCCTTAAATTTATATTTTTATTTATCCGAAATTTGGGGTGTGACATTAAGTCCCTCTGATCATGAGATATATCTTTTGTCTATGCATTCTAGTTTTGATTCTATTTTACATTTTATAAACTAGCAGAAAATTAGGCTAGATTCATAATGCTTAATGTTGTGTAATTGCTCAGTACCATTTGGTCTAATGACATCAGTCTCCCTATGTAAGTGAGAGGGCTAGGTTAGTTTGACTCAAAATAAACTTGTTGTAGTATTTCAATTGTTTGTTTGATAAAAAAAACAAATGTTATGTAATCAGAGACTTGCATTTGAGTAAGAATTGAGTTAGATGAGGCTAATTTGATTAATTCCAGAAAATAATAACTCTCTACGTTGCTAAACAATTCTAGCTAAATAATAACTGAATCAACATTAGCTTTAAGCAACACAATGCCAACAGTAATATTATGGTCGCAACTTGCATAAATTGATTACTTCCCTAGAATTTTCTCACCAAGATTAGACCATGTTACTATTTCTATTCTTTTGTGTATGGGTAAGGTTATTTCTAATCTTTTGTGTATGGGTAAAGTTATGATGTATTAATGCATGTGATGCATCAACTTTGTCCTCAAGTTGTAAAATAAGTCTTCAAAGTAGTAGTATTAGTCCTCAAAGTTGTAAAAAAATTAGTTACAATATTAATCCTCATTTGTCTTTAAAGTGATAATTGAGTCCTGAAAGTTGTAATATAAGTCCTAAAAGTTGTAACAACTTTTTTTAATCACTTTGAGAACTTAATTACCACTTTAAGAACACATTTTACCACTTTAAGAACACATGATGACTAATGTTGTAACTATAAAATTTTACAACTTTAAGGACTCATATTACAACTTCGAGGACTAATATTATTAATTTAAAGACCCAACTTACAAAGTTGATGTATCACATTATTCATATGCATTAGCACATTGTAAAATTTTCCTTTGTGTATAGCTTCTGAGAGTTCAATTCTCTTTGAGTCTAAATGTTCCACCATTATATTTCGAATTTCCATAAGTACTTGAAAACCGAAATGGTTTCAACATCGATCATGATGTCTCTACTTTTATGCTTGTATTCTTTCATCCTGTGGTCATGTAATGGTTTAGTTTTTTGTTGTTGTAAAAATTTCGTTTTTTGTAATGTAATCCTGAGGACGAAATTTACATACCAACTAAACAAAGAGGAAAGGATACTACTGCCACATTTGCTCCTCTGACTCCCAAGTAGCTTCTTCTACTTGGTGGCTTCTCCAAAGCACCTTGACCAACGAGATTGACTTGTTCCTAAGCACTTGCTCCTTTCGGTCAAGAATCTGAACCGGCTCCTCTTCATAGGACAAATCTTTCTGCAAACTAATTGGCTGCTCTTCAAGCACATGAGAAGGATCGACAATATATTTGCGAAGCATGGATATATGAAACACGTTATGTATCTTGGACATCGTGATCGGTGAGCCTAAATTCCTTAAGTTTACAAGTAAAGGCCCGCCAATAAGGCCACGCGAACTGAATTACAAAGACTTCACGCGGAACAAATAGCTTGCTCGCGGAATGACTTCGCGCGGAATTACTTATGGATACTTCGCTTAGGTGAAGCGTAATATATCTAGGCGAGCTGGCGAACTAGCTCGCGTGGGAGACTTTGCATAGAGCCACAGGCGGAGTCCGCGCTTATCACACTAATTGTTAAGACTTTTACAGGTCTTTGACATGCTTCGGGCCAATCCTTGTGACCCTTTTAATATAAAAAGCCCTTTTAAAGCCAACGAGCTAGAAAGACCTGGGAGATGGAAGCAGTAGCTCATGTGGAGTGTACGAACTGGGCATGTGTCATAAGTTGATTGGTCTATGCGGGTTAAACCATGTCATTGTGGGATTAGGGTTTCAAAGTTTCGACTTGGATCCTAAGCTATCTTTCTTCTGCCGCAAGTCGGACTACTATATAAAAGGGTCGAAAGCTCTCACAAAAAGACACAATCTCTTAACACAAAATCTCTTTACAGACAACAACAGACAAACTACAAACCAGTTACCCTTCGAGCTACCTCGAAACCCTAACCCTAAGTGCGCCGCCGCCTTAGTTTCAGAGCCCTCATGGACTCGCCCCCGATCTCCTCGATTCCTTATAGTTGCTCTGCTAGCGTCCTGCCGTGAGCATCAATCGCCTTGTGCTCGTAATTCCTCTTCTGAGGTGGCACCTGAAAACCCCCTCTGCCTGATCAGAAGTCAAGATCTCGCACCCATCACCATTTCCTCATCCGCGAAGTGGCACGCCCGCAAAAATTCCCTTTCTTTGTTCGCTATTTACCTCTCGCCCGCTCACTGAGGATCGTGGTCAAAACAACTACTATGGCCCTTGGATGCAGAAAAATCCTTTCGTAGAGGAAATAGTCTCCTGGCAGGAAGAATATGAACTGGCCCTGCCTCAGAAGAGTCTTCACCCTTACGACAGGCAGATCCAGCATAATCCGGAGACAACTGATGAAATTCTGAGGTGCAAACCATCTCCAGAGATAGCAGACAATAGTCCACAGTGCCCATTGTGTGGAGGGAATAAGAGAGTGCGGGTTCATTTTGTGTATGACACCCGCGAAGACAGGCCTTATTGGGAGTGTTGTCAAACAAATGTCCTAGTCACTCTCCCGTTTTGTTTTAATGTTTGATACTCGGGGTATGCAGAGCTAACCTCTAACATTTGAATTGGATGGTTTTGGTACAGGGATCATCTGATTGCGGGGGTTACCAGTGGGTGGACGAGATGCAGTAGGTTAAGACGAGTGACACACTGGTGAGTATGCCATTTTTATAGATGTTTGTGTCGCAGCACTAACTGATGTTGTCCATGAGTATGTCAGAGCTTTTTTAATTGTGTATATCAAAATTTCAAGAAGAAAATGCTGTTGATTATACAAAGCGCAAACGAAGATGCAAGATATGCAATAGGAAAATGGATTCCTATGTATCCCACACTAAAGAGAATTTTGGCAGATTTTATGGGTTCTACTCCAGGTTCATTGTGAGTTTAGGGCTAATGTGTTTTGTGTACTTTGCGCATCCCTTTGGTGATGTGTTTTGACCTATGTTGCAAATGTTCACTGCAGGGTTACAGGGTCCACAAACACTCATTTTTTTGGAAGGGTGAGTGTCCAACGACCTTTTTCTGTATGGGCAGACTTTTGTTTTGACCATGACTTGAGTTTTTAGTCCCGGAATTGCATTGTGGATTGTGTGTCCGATCACCGGTAGTTAGGTGTGTTTGCGCCTCATTATGTATTGTGGTCTTTCTTTTAGGTGGCTTGTACAAACTAGACGATACTAGACCGTAATGCCGTCACTTACTCTATGTTTTGGTCTTGGCCACCGTAAAAGGCCCATGTATTTGGAATCAATATTGTTCTGTTTGGAGTGCCATTGATTTTGTTCCACTAGTCAAAACAACCTGCTACTAACTAACGACTCCAACCATAACATTCCACCTAACGCGACCTAACCTTGCCAACCTTCTTTATATTGAGTTAATAGACATTCAGCTGACTGATTCGCAAGGTGGGGAGAACCTTTTCGAAATCCCTCCTCCACTCCCGTTATTTGGTGAGACGGTTGGTGACAGGAGGGGATACCCGAGGATCGTAGATAAGACTCGTAGATTATGAATGAAATAAAAATAGCATTCCATTCCATTCCTCTTCTGAGGACATTACTCTAGGTGCTAACGAATCTATCTTTAGTTGATAGGCAAATTTATCGTACAGATATATTCCACAGTATTTAAACACAACATTAGGGCCGTTTTCAATCGTTAAATACAGAAACACCTAACTAAATGGTATACCACAACATTAGGGTCGTTAAACACTTGAGCAACAGACAGTTGGTGATTGGATAGGTTGTAGCCAGTCTTAACACACAATCCATTAGCGCCTGGACCGACGTGTGTTGAACTTGATACCCGTTGTTGCGAGTGATCTATCTTCCCCACGACATAATTGTGATGAGTCAAAAAATTTAATAAGTATCTAAAATAATTTTCTGCTTACTCTAAATTGTTGGTTTACTATAAATATATAAATATGTGTTTATAGGTATAATTGTGATTCTATATATGTATGTATTTTGTTTGATTTATTTAGTTAAGAAAATTATCCTTAGCCCATAAATTAGAACTTAGGCCAACACCATTTGACCCGACCCGAGCCCAAACTTAATAACCTTTCGTTTAGTAATCATGTCGTAGATGGAAAAACAAGAACACGTGACATGAACTCGAACCTTTGTTTCCTGTTCATCGTCTTCCTCTCAACCCAAAACATTCTTGATTTGAATCCTTGATCAAACGCATCAAAAACCTTGCTAAGCCACCCTCAAATCCAGAAAATATCCTAGGAAAATCTTAAATATTAGCAGCCGATCTTGCCAAGAAGGAGGTGTCAAATTCTCAGAGCTCGATCGATGACTCCTTCAAGCTATTTTGCAAGAGCTGGAACCCTAGGAGCCTAGAGGTGGTAGGCTAGGAGCTAAACGGGTAAGTACTCAGTTGAACAAATCGATTTTGCTTCCTGTGTTCATATCTTAGGGATTAAGTTCCTAGACTCTATAAAAATAGCTATGTTTAGTATTTTGGAGATAGATCTTCTAGCAATCCCCATACTTAGAGTGAGGGAGAGATACCTTGGTGTAGGAACTCAGGAGCTTGAAACTTGAAGTGAGATCCGGCAAAGGTAGGGGGAATTGGGGAGCCTATATGCCTGCTTTATATGTTGTTTCTATTTGATTGTGTAAAATGCTTGTTTCCTTGCTGCCATTAATATATGTAGGATTTGTTTTGATGTACATGTTATCATATAAGGAAATGATGGTGCTATGTATGAAGCATGTTGGGGTAAAGAAGTTAGGATTGAAACTTTTGTGTAGTTGAGTCCTTGTCCTTGGAGGTACCAAATCCCATGATGCTCGTGTGAGTGTGTAAGAATGTTGCAATTAGTATAGGTGAAAAGGGTGGAATTGGCGAAAAAAGAATGGACAAGATGACTAGAAAAAAGGGAATGTGAGATTTGAGTGGAAGGTAGTTCATATATTTGAGTAGCCTAAGTCACCCTTGCGGTAAAATACATGGTATGAGACATGTAGACTTAATCTATTCGGTTATATGAACTACATGAAGTATATAGTAGATGCATTCATTCATTTTACTAAAGTTGTTTATGATATGCTTTGTTTGAAGAGATTTTTGCCTCCTATTGAGCTGTTTGTGCTCACCCCTTTAAATATTTTGCATGTGAGAAATAAGTAGTTTGAAGTTGGTTTCTTGCAAGAATTACATGTGAAATATGTGTGTTGTTGCTTTTCTTAGAATAAAACATAGACTGTAGACCTTTATAATTTTACTTTATGGAGTACCTTGAAATAAATTATAAATTTTAGTTTATTGTTGAATTGTTCTTTTCCAATTTCTTTCATATTCTAATTATGAAATATCTATTTCATAGTTGAAATATGAGTTACACCTCAAAAAAAAAACCAAAAATTAAGGTGTGACTAACGCTGGGACCTCAGTAGTAGGTATGTTGTCCCTGGCTTCTTCTGCCGTAGCACTAGACACTTGTTCAAATATTTCATTCCTGGGATCATTCACAATCTCAAGTGTCAGGCGTACCCGTTGGTCGCCAGAATTATACTAATTCGTAAAAATAGACAAAGAAACACAGTCAAGCATAAAAGACACGTGAGAGCCGTTATTCAAGTGTTTGTGATTATGTATCAAACCACTTACCCCTTTGTACCAACGTTGTCGGTAGAACTTCATGTTTCTCATCAAATAAACTCCAGAGTCTTCGTTTTTGCAATGTCGAGGACTTCCGTCCGGACTAATGCGGAACTGACTGGGCACAGCAAGTGACGTTCGCATTGCGCTGTCAAACACCTTCTCAATCAAAGTTATATGTTGTCAAGTGAGACAGATTTAATAGCTTGTGTTATTCACTAGCACCAACAAATAATCCACAACTAGATACTATGTGATTTAGACAGACGAGACGTTATTAAAAAGGAACAACTCACCGCTGCAAAGGCAAAATCATGCCTACGTGTCTTCGCTGAATGCTCAGGGGCTCTGTCCCATATTTCACACACGCCAATTTAACATGTCCGCAATGGCCAAAAACCAATGATTCGATATCCCGTCATATATGGGGACAAAAATCTGCACCAATGTTTCCAATGTAAGAATCAAACTTTTTCAACCGTTGCCCAAGGTGACAGTGAGAACAAAGGTGTCCTTAACTTATTACACAAAGACAATCGGCCAACGAATCTTTGCAGCCTGCAAGTTGAGATGGTAGAAGGCACCCCAACATCCAGCTGAACTCCAGCGGAAATGTCCTTGGCACGTTCCTGTAGTAGTGGAGGTATGTAACCACATAGTCAATTAAGAAAACAATAAATAGTATGGAGGCTATGTAGTCATTGCACACTCAGACCAATAATCTTCAAATTGACGTACTAATATTGTGACTGGCATGAACTAGTTCTCGCATTGGCCGTCAGACAGTTAAGCGGCTGACATGTTCACTACCTTAGTGGTAACATGCTGCCTTAGGGGACAAGCAGCTCATGTCCCATCGAGACACAGCCCACCCACCAAACCTAGCCACTTCGTTGCTGCCACGACATAAAAGAAAATGCAGTATTGTCATGAGTAAAAACTCTTAGAATACCACCCAATAGAAATGCAACAGTCATGTGAAAGAAATCTAAAGTTCGATTCAAGAGCATTGTCCACTGATACATTCTTGCTAAATAGATAGGTCAGTAAGTATGACTCCCTCAGTGAAATGTTAGCCACGGCTCCGAAGCGAGAGCTTTCAGTGCTGTCCACCGTATTGGTATGACATGGTGATGCCACCATCTCAATCGGCGTCGCTGTCAAAATTACAACAAATGTCAGCGAAGTTATATGTTGTTCTGTTTTGTTTAACATATATATATGTTCAACTTACAATTTCGGTAAGGCTGTTAGGCATCTCATCACTGTGTGCCTCGACTCCTAGTTCGTTGTCAGGCGACCCGTTGCCATCTGACTCCACTCCTGGAAAAGTGTGTTTGTCTCCATATTCTACTTCTTCGGCCCATTGTTCCATACAATCCCAGTTAAAGTGACTGTTGATCCTGCTTGATGAATTGTTCTTCCTAAACTCCAAAACTCTCATCATGACATCGGATACAATCTGAGATAGTCCTCTGTCCTACAGTCGATTAAGTGAGGTTTCTAATGTTGTAACCGCTCCCCGCAGATGGCCAATGACTGGTACCAATCGCCCTACGGCGAACCAGACTAAACCAACCTCCCACTTGATGACACTGAACTTGGACCTCATGTCAGACAGGTCTTCAACCACACTTCTTCATTCATGTGCTCTTATCAAAGGATCTGATGTTCTCACTTTCTTCGTCCCATATATGCCTCTTTGATACAGTAACCTTTGTACTTTCCCATTCACCTAAACACTCCACCATGTCAACAACTCTCTTAACATCGGTTACCTCCCAGGTCATTACTGGCTTAAGCATTTTGTTTTTGAATATCATGCCGTTTCTGACAATGTCAAGGTAGAACAATTGGAGGAACAAGAGTGGTACAACTTCCAACCCAACCTTCGTTCGCTGAAACGACAGCACCCCTTCAACTAGCTTGTCGAATGCAAATTTAGCCAATTTTTTGTACACAAGTACTTTGAATCCACAATTGGTATAAGGTATTTTGGGTCCACGTCCATACCTGTTACCGGAGACAACACAGTTGCCATGACATACAGAGCGAGGTAGCTCCTAAACATACCGTCTACGTGTTCACACTCAATCAACACCCTCCTCAGCCCGTGTATGGTTATGTCTGTATTCCCAGAAATTCTTCTCTTCAAGTCCAGTATACGGGGGTCCTCAATGTTTCCTTCGAGTTCCACATCTAGACCTTTGTTGGTAATGTGCATAATGCGCCCAAGGTCCTCTTCTATGATTCTCAGGTTCCTTCCATGTATGTTGATGCAACGGTGTGGCACGTCAAAGTTTTGAACCAGTATTCAACACAGCTGGAGATTCACTTGTGTACAACGAAGAGAGTTCAGTGAACCGAGGCCAATTCCAACTCCCCCACCTGCCTTTTCTGCTAATAGGAACGACATAGTCATGGCGAAGTGTTCTGCTAGGCAAGATGCCTTGACTGTAACCTGAACGTTGGCTTCCTCGTTACGGCAAGGTTCAGTCGCAACACCCTTATCAGCGCATCCAATGTCGTCACCAATGAGGAAAAGATCCTTGTTCCTCTTCCCTCCAGTCACCATTTTTCCTTTCTCTTCTGTTCCTTAAATCGATACCCATTCTACACAAATTTTCATTTAAACTAACACACAATGTATGTTTAAAAACGCTTCAAACACACTTAATAGTTGTGCCCAAGGCAATTAGACATATGTATTCACACAAAATCATCATATCTCAACAGAAAGTACATGACAATTGTTTCACCCAATACTGTTAGGGGTTCACCCTACCGCTATGATCTCGAATAACTGTGATTTATGTGAAGGAAAAGTACCTTTCTCGGCTACCGACTTCTGGATCTAACTGGTGGTGTGTGTCGAGCCGTCTACCCTTTTACAGAGCAAAATCCCGCGTCCGCCGCAAACTCCGTCAGGATGTAATCTTCAGTTTCCGGTTTCTGGTTTAGGGTCAGACTTGGGTTTTACGCGCCTCGTGAAATTCCTTCAGGGACTCAGGTTGGAGGAGGTTTTCGTTTGCTCAGCCTAAAAACTCAATGTTCTCAAAACACCACTCAAGCCAGGGTTTTTCACTCAATTTGGGATACCATTTATCGGTCAAACACATTGGTCAGCCGTTAGACAAAGACTCATTTGCCCTTCTCTTTCTAAAGAATGGCATCAGAGTTAGAATTTTCTATCAGTCTCTTGCAGTTTGTTGTTTGTGTCTGAGGAAATTATAGAATTGCCATTCAGTTAACCTCTGTTAGTTGCGCAAGTTGGGAGTGGCGCAATGCAGAATACCTCATATATATAAGGATGCATATATGTTGAACTGAGGAAAGTTTACAAACATAATAAAATTTACTAATTGAAATCAACAAGACTTACTAGTTGAAATCAATGCATGAGTGTACTATGATAACTCAAGAACTAAAGGAGGCTTTGACTATAGATAGAGAGAGAGAGAGAGAGAGAGAGAGAGAGAAGAGGAAAAATAAAGGAGGCTCTAACTATAGAGAGAGAGAGAAGAGGAAAAATGAAGCCTACCTACTACGAAACTGGAGGCGTCTATAAATAGAAATTACAAAGTGATAACTGTTCATGAATAGTAACTTGTCTGTCACAGATTTTATTGTTGATGACTAATAACTTGTCTATAACTGTTCACTGAAATGAAATAGTTCTTCTTGCCCAAACCCTAAACTAGTAAATTGTCCTCTCTATAGTCAGGCTTCATATTTATTCTTCTGTGTTTTGGTATCAGAGCCAAACTTGTATATGGAATTTATCGTTCTTCATTCATATTAAACCCTCTCAATCCCCAGGTGGCGGACTACCTCCTAGGAGTGGATATTGAGTTCTTCATTAAATCTCTCAATCCCTAGGTGGCGGACTACCGCCTAGGAGTGGATATTGAGTTGATCTATTTGCTTTAGTTATTTTGTGAAGTGTTTTGATTCTTGTACCTTAATCTTAAAGAATCTAGTTTTATTTTCCTTTCCTTACTTCCTTTTAAGCATGTTATTCTCTCCAACCAAACATTAAGTCCAGATCCAAACACTAATTCCCACAATATATATATATATATATATATATATATATATACAGCCCCCTTCCATTGAGGGATCCCTATTTTTGGCCACTTTCTAGGGATAGGGCATTACACCACTTCCCAATTGAATTTTTACATCTCCACCGTTCATATCTTAGGTCTATATGAGTAGATCACCTCTACAAAATTTCATATGATTTGGTGATCGTTAAGGCTTTCAAAAGTTTGATTTAGTTTTAATGATCTTGAACGGTCCAGCTTATGTCAAACTAAAATCGTTGAAGGTCATTAAAACTAAATTGAACTTTTGAAAACCTTAACGATCACCAAATCATATGAAATTTTGTAGAGGTGATCTACTCATATAGACCTAAAATATGAATGGTGGAGATGTAAAATTATAATCGGGAAGTTGGTGTAATGCCATATCCCTATAAATGGCTTAAAATAGGGATCTCTCATTAGAATGACCCTATATATATATTGTTTTCCTTTTTCTTGATTTTTGTAATTATATTTTGTTCAAACAATTATTTTTATAAGAAAGACGATGAAACAAAAGCATTTTAATAATTTAATTATGTGTTGAAAGTATGAGCTAGCGACCTGAAACACAATTGCTTTAAAGCACAATCAATCCCCTCTCTGCTGATGGGTTTGCACAACCAGCTCATTTGATGTATTTCTCGTTGAGTTTATACAAGTCATTTTCAATCAAAAAAGAAGAAGAATCTGATGGTATTTCATAGGATCCATGTCAGCCTGTCATGAAATACAATGAGAGCTCCCCACACGTAATTATGGGAGGGAGTAGAAACCTGTGAAGTAGTTAACTGAGGCGGAGGGTCTTCACTAAGCAACAGTTACAGCAGTCTTAACAATCTGGGTGTTTCTGGTCTTGATTGGATTTGGAGGTGACACGAGGCTAAAGTGACTGCTGAAGTTAAAAACAAGTGAGCGACGAGAAGACATAACTCCTTTTCTGTTGCAATAAGAAGCAGAAGAAAGCTGTGCGCAGCAATGTGCAAAAGAGATTAATTTTGGTCGACAAGAGTATAATTTTGCTACTTAGTGTTTTTGGTCTTACTCTTATTTAAGCTTATTTTTCCACCTTCGACCCACACATGAATCCAATCAACTCGGATCAATGGGCAAAAGATATCGCTCATGTGGTCAACAATAATTGACATGATCTAGGGTTGCAAAATTGGAAGGAAGAGATTGCAAGAGGTCAGCAATACTCGAATTATTCGCTGGTAACATAAATTGGATGGAATTCCAAACATTTATCATTTCCGACGAGTCAGGGATGAGACCCTCGAGTTCAAGTATAATGGTGGCAAGCGCATTACATAATTCAGATTTGGGTCTTTCAACAGAATAGCCGACATCTTCCAAAAAGTTCAACTGAAACAATATCAAACTGGAGGGAAGATTTTGGAAACATGTTGAGCTACATAATGACAAGGATATAACATTTGAACACAGAATAGAGTAAGAAACGAAACAACCACTGCAATTTCAAAAAAACAAAACATAAGCATCTGATTACCAAGCATGGTCTTAAGAGTGATGACAAAATTGTATCTGAATCAAAACATTTCAGTCATGAACCATAAACTTAAGATCTAGGCTTCTCCTTCTTCTCCTTGAAGAGGGCCAAGAGTGACACACCTGAGACCTTCACAACCTTAAACCTAACTCCGGGAATATCACCAACAGCATGACCCTTACGTCCAAACCCAGCAATCAACACCTCGTCCTGCATGTTGACACAATAATCAGTAAATCCACAAAACATAACTCAGTACTGGTACAACATGAAATACTTCTCCATTATACTCACATTTTCTTCAATGTAGTTCAAGCAACCATCGTTGGGCACAAAGGCAGCAATCTTCTTCCCGTTCTTGATAAGCTGAACCCTAGCACACTTCCTAATGGCAGAGTTAGGCTGCTTAGCTTCAATACCACTGCAAAATAATTACCAAAACCAGTTAGGACTACATGCCCAAATATTCCAACTGAACAAGTTGGTTTAAAAAGAAAATTCCATCAAGACTATTTCCCATACATCTTCTCAAGAACAATTCCCTTAGCATGGGAAGATCCAGCAAATGGCTTCTTCCACTCATTTCCAAGATGGGACTTCTTGTATGACTTGTCAGCCCACCTTTGCCTTCTACGGTGGTTCTTCAGCTTGCGAGCTGCTCCCATTCCACGTGTTTTCCTGTAAAAATTGGCCAGCAGTGTTAAGTAAAGCATTTCAAGCAGGTCTCAGAGCAAATACAAACCAACAAAAAATTCCACACAATTGATGTTTGAAGCATTGTTATATTCATATAATCTAAGAATTGATGGATGAAGATAGCCTGGCATTCAAATCCATTAGCAGTTATACAATTTCAAGATTAACAGTTCAAGCCCAGACAAACAAGTTTTCAAGCCGAGAGCTTTTCTACAGATGAATTCAATACACCAGAAGCATAAAAACTCAATCTAAAAAATACAAAAACACAACTGGGTAAATCATAAATGGTTCTTACTCCTCTAAAGGATGAAAAACTCAACAACCTTTGGCACATAAATAATTTCAGTGTTGACAAAGCTCCCAACAAAACATGAAAACTGAATCACACTTGATGTACAAAACAAGGCTACACCTTTGATTTCATTAAACTCTAAATTTTACAGTACTACTTCATCAAGCTGACTGTTAAACATAATCTCAATAACTATAAATTCAAAGGTATAAAATCTTCGACAACGAATAATCTAGCAACCTAGCCACTACCTAAATATTTTGAACTACGATAAAACAATTAACACATTGCTCCACACAAAACCTCGGTACCCAAATAAATTACTCAACAAATACCGACGAACAGTATACAAAGTTTTCAAATTTTCAACATCAACTACTAAAAGAAACTCCAGACAATTCTACCATCTTATTCAACTATGTAACTGAAACTTGGGTAGATCCTAGACGAGAAGCTTTAACCATGAAATAAAGAGAAGAGAAACAAAGAGTGAGAGAGGATCGATCTAAAAGGAAGGAGGAGGAGACTGACCCCATGATGATGAGTGAGGGCGAAGAGGCTCAAGCAGCGACTGCGACACAGAAAGAGAGCTTCGGCGCGGGCAGGAGAGAGCAACCAGAGCTTTAATAAGGCGATGGGCAACCCTAATGCCTTGTTCTACCCACTTAAATATACCTCCTTCTTTTGGGCTTTCTATATTAGATTTACTATTGAAATGGGCCACTTCTGGGCCATTATCAGCCTCGACCCGCACCCACAATCCCTGAATTTGTATATTTTACCTTTTAATCTTTTTATTTTTTCACGAGATAATAGAGATATTACAAATGTCTCTACAGAATTGTTGGTATATGGCATGTATCCACACATAACGATATGAATGAGATTATATGTGTATATCTACATAGGCATGATAGTATATTTTGCTCACTTATTTGAGAGTGTACAAGTCTATTTTTTTCTTGATTTAAATCTGATTTGAAATTGGGGTTATTTAAGACTCAATAATTTTTTTTTTTTTTTTTGCCCTCCCCACACTATTAAGGTCTCTTCTTGGTTGCCTACTGTTTGTTTGTTTGTTTGTTTTTGTTGCCATGTAACACTTTGCCATGTAGAGTTTCACTCTATAGTTGTTGACCATTAACCACCAAAGAGAGGCAAAGCCAGCAGGAGCAACATTACATGTTGAACCAAACAAACATGTTTGAAAGGGGTTAGACGACCCAGAAATGGAATAACAATTACATCCAAAGATTTTGAAAATGGTGCAAAAAGAAATAACAGGCACTACATATACTCGTATTATATTTTAATCAATAATAGTGAGTGATATTCCCATACGTCTCTTCCCATATAGCACCTCATGGTATTGGGTTACTGCAAAATGAGGTGCTAAAATGAAGATAGCACCCCCAAACGAGGACTTCACGGTTCGACTAACTCCGATACACCTTCCTAAATAGTAGACATCCACATTGGTAAAACAAGCTGTCGCAGTAGCTTTCATCAGAATTTCTTTTACGGTCTGACTAAGAGTAGCTTTGCTTCCACCCTTTCACCTTGTGGTGATTGAATCTTTGATGTAACCCAAAGCACCTTTCTTTGAACGATGCCAAAATGTAGGGAGTCTTAAACATTTCCCCGGATCGGTCACAGTTGAGATTCCAGATTTGCATGATAGAACTAAGCAGGTGACCTGACCTATTCCTGAAACAGTATTCGGACTAAAATAGATGAAAAATACTCATGTACTGAAGATTCTAATCAAAACTAGTGTTAAAGTCTCCTCCTTGCAAATACAGTAGTTGCTCTTAAAATTCTTGACTCCAGTTTTATCCAACAGGGGCTTACACTCTGCCATGTCAAAGCTGAAACTACAATGGACACGACCAAAATCAAGAACCGCTCAATACTTTAATACATAATTGTCTACATAACAGCAGAATTTGTCTTACCGATACATACACAGTAACACATACCTTCGATAACTAATGGCTTAACAGCTTAATGTCCATAAAGCAGAGAAAATTCATCATTACAGTACTCTGGTAGAACAGAATGAACCAAAATAATTACCAGCAGCTAAACCAAATGACTTCAGTGTACCCAAAACCACATCTGTCAAAGGATAGAGAGGAAGCCTGTTAGAACTTAGAAGAACAAGAATAACTGCAACGATCAGAACCATAGTGTTGATGTAACCAGAGCGAATATTAACCTGCCTGGCAGAATTTCTATTTCTGTGGCTTCTTCCAAAAGATACCAATCTTCTTCAGCATGTTCCCATTTTTCTTTTTCAGCATCACGTCATCCATATCTTCAGAGTACGGTGAGCCAAGCTTTCCAGGAACATGATAGTTGCTATCCATGGATACAGTTCTCTCCATGATCTTGCCATTCCCCGAGGAAAGTATGGCTGCAGCTGCCTCAGCAGCTTTCCTCCACTGGTCAGACTGCACCTTCAGCCTTCTCAGTTCCGCCTCCAATTCTGCACTGGCCGCCTGTGCTGCCTCCAGCTGTTCAGTCACCCTTGCTACCTTCTTGCTGCTCTTATCTGCCTCCTCCATCACAATTCCAAGTTTCATGAGAGCCTCTCTCTCGGCACATCTTGCTGCCTGTACTTCTGCCACTACCTCCTCATTCGCTTTGTTCTTGTCCATTTCGGTTTTATTGATTTCCACTCGCAGCATTTCATTTTCTTCTGATATACTCTGCAATTCTGTTTCTTTATCCATCACATGAGCCTTCAAATCTGAAACAAGTTTTGTCAGTTCTTTCACTTCCTTTTCCAGTTCATACTCTCTCTGGCATGACAGGCTCTGCTGAAGCTTCACATTCAGCTCCTCGTTTTCCTCTGAAATGCATTGTAACTCAGTTTCCTTATCCATTAGGTGGGCCTTCAACGCTTCAACAACAGCTTTGGTTCTCTTCAGTTCATCCTCCAGTTCATCCTCTCTCTGACTAGAAGCAGATCTCATCTGCTCTACCAGTTCATGAGCACTTCTTATCTGCGCAGTGCTCTGAATTTGTTCTTCATGGTATTTGGTCTCAGCAGTCTCAAGAGTAGATTTTAGTCGTTTCACTTCAGACTTCAAGTTGTAAAGCTCTACCTCAACCTCATTTGGTCTCATGGACTCGTGCTTTTCTCCAAATTCCCGCTCAAGGTAATAGTTGCTGCTAACATTATCCAGATCAGCCTTGAGTTTGGCAACAATTTCTTCTAGTGAATTTACCCGCGCTTTTGACTGATCTAACTCAGAAGCAACCGAGTTGTAAGCTTCCATGGCTTTCATGCCATCTGAACTGAGTGTCTCCACCGTTCTTCTTGCAGATTCCAGCTGCAGCAGGGTTTGACTAACCTGTGCTTGTGCTCGAGCCTCAGCTTCCTTACAGTCATTCAATTCGTTTTTCATGTTCTCTACAAGTGAAAGAGTTTCTGCCAAGTTTACTTTCAAGCTTTGGAGCTCTACATTGACTGATTCTGCATGCTTCGTCTGATCAGCCTCAGTTACAGCTACTGTTTCAAGCTGCAGTTTAAGCCTTTCAATCTCACCAATGGCAGATGCCAAGGCAGCTGCATCAACTGAGTGCTGCTTCTGGACAGCCTCAAGCTCTGACTGCCATGCTTGATCTTTTTCTTGTGAAATCTTTTGGAGCTTGATAACACGGGCTTCCTCAGAAATACAAAGATCAGGAATCTGCTGCTGAGACTCTTCAAGCTTTGATGACAAGGCGAGAAATTGCTTCTTTGATTCCTCAGCATCTTGCTGAGCTTGTTTCATGCATGACTCAGAAGACTGAAGCTCGTTGTTTGCTTTCTTCAAGTCCTCCTGGAGTTGAGTAATCTGAGATTCCAATTCATATACTCTACTTGGGCCTTCCTTCTGGTGAAGGGTAGAGATGATTATAAGAAAAGCATACAAAGAATGCCACACTAATGCATGTACAAATGAAATGTGTACACGTGATGAAAAGGGTAAACGTGCAAATGATGTGTGGGGAAAAGAATACCTTCTTCAAAATTGATGAAGAAGAACTGACAAACTAAAACCAAGAATATACTGTACAAATAAAATTACTGAAGATCATGATGTGTAATAGTTACACACAAACACACACACACACATGGCAATGTGCATCAATAACACAGGAGACAAACAAACTTTTTGTTGAGAAATCAGAAACATTCTTAACATACACCAGAGTTGCATATAACAAAAACTATACTGCTATGTGGCATACAACTTTAAAGAACCAAAATTTCACCCAGAAAACAACCTAGATTATGTGAAAACCAAACAAGTTCTCTTCCAATCCACGCAGTAACACTCTGGCATCAAATTATCCCTAGACCACAGTCCTATGGTTGTACAGCACTTTATCTAAATATTGTGAAACAACTGAGAAATCAATGTGGGTAAAATCAAAAATACCTCAGGCAATGGACTTCTGGGTGACCGCCTCTCATTGACTTTTGGGCTTCTATCTTTAGATAGACGTCTAGCTTGATTTGAAGTAGATGCAGAATCAATCTCCAAAGCAGTTGGCTTAAGTTGGCGGCGCACTACTCGAGGAGAATCTTTTTGAGTTGGGGATACCCTTAGAGGCGGTGTTACCCTTTGAGTGGGGGATACCCGTTGAGGTACTTCAGAGGCACCACTTCTGATAGAAGATTAGCAAAATAACAGTCAGGTCTCATGATCAAAAGCTTCTTGGAAATAAAGGAGGAAATAAGAAAAGCAACAAGACCAGAAATGGAGAAATTGTGATCTGAGGTAATCAAGACGACAGGTGATGTATCATGTATGTATGACCCTAGATTATCAATAGATTAAACACACATTCCAGGGTGACAAGTGGATCAGTCACCACCGAAAAAATTACAAAGGTAAACATGAACTAGTAAAGTTGAAAACTGTAAAGCCACAAAGCTGGAGCTATCAAGTTCCACTCTAAAGTCACAATAGAAAACTGCATAATACAGTAAGAGTTTAGAAAATTAGATATCTTCCAGAATCCAGAGGAGGATAATACATAGAGAGAGGGGAGGCTAATCTAAGCCCTTACTATCTGGCATTGCTGTCATTTATCCCAGTTCATATACCAAAGGTCCATAGTCATGCTTTGTTATTTTTTATTTTCACCTGTTACAATTATATATACTATCACAAAAATATGATTCTTATTGTTCATGGATGACCTCATATTGTGAATATTCTACTAGTTGGAAGCCTTGTAACATTTACTAATGGAAAAATCCTGCATTAACAACAAAATGACGTACACCCACACCCACACCAAAATAGAAACCACACACTTCGTTGCAACACTGATTTGAACGGCCAACGAATTCTGCCGTGCAATGACCATCAATAATTGAAAATCCACTATTTAGCACGAGTGCACACAACAGAGCATAATAGACACACTGAAACAAAGATTTCAAAAATGTTATATGCTACCAGAAATATACTTCTCTTATTTGGATAATGATACAATAAAATTAAAGATTGTGTTCTCTTCAAATGTCTGATAGAAAGAAAGACACCATAAAAATCAAATTTGCCAAATTAATAAATCCTCAGTCTAATGTGGCCACAAGATTATACAACTACAGTTGCTCAATTGGTCCTGAGAGGAGTCCTTTCAGATCCTCCGATAGTTCAAGTGGGTCCTGCAGGCTGCATTATAGCTGCCAAGAGGACCCAGCAAAACCGCAAAGGAAGAAGACAAGAGGTTGTTATATCTTTATAATGACACTGATAGAAGAAACATGTACATTGCCTACTGCCACTTGCATATCAAGCAGTGAAAGTTTCTAATGCAGTTGCAAACAGATAAAGGATACGAGAATGACATTCTACATAGATAGAACAATCACGAAACAAAATGTGAAGCTAAGCTTACAAAAACATGAGAGGCTAAAGTCATACAAGGAGCTCACAAGAACATCAGTATAGCAACGATGTAAGTACAATATACCACACACTCAGTTACCTTCTGCTCAATCAACAAATAAGCATTTGTTCTATCATGCAACAGACCAACAAAAGCCTATACGGCCAAAGGAGAAGAGAATCATATATAAGCCGGAGTTACCTTGCTTTTGGGGTTTGCATATTTGACTGCTTTTCTAGGAGCAAAGTTGAGAGGGAGCTAGGAGTAATCTAAAGCTCCACTATTTGAAAGCCTCCGACCCACAAGACCTGAAAAACAGTTAGATCATATCACAAGCTGGGCCAGGA
Source organism: Fragaria x ananassa (assembly GCA_034370585.1). Lineage (NCBI taxonomy): Eukaryota > Viridiplantae > Streptophyta > Magnoliopsida > Rosales > Rosaceae > Fragaria > Fragaria x ananassa. Next base: position 23,065,386 of record CP139764.1, read on the forward strand.
GGATCCAATGTTTCTATGCAAGAGAAATAAATAGGTTTCATGAAGGGCATGTGCTCCTTATCATCATGAAAGAAAAAGGCAATTATGGCAAAGATGTGCCAATCATAAATTGCACCAAACCATTCTATACTCCAAACCCACAAAACCAACAATCAGTTAATTTTCTTTTTGTAAAAAGCACAGAACAAAAATGAATGAAGAATATCTCAAAAGCCAATTAAATGCTTACTACATAGTTCCACACTCTATCCATGCTCAAAAGACCCATCACTAATCTGCAGCTATTCGCTACAATTACACAAATAACCCCCCCCCCCCCCCCCCCCCCCCCCCCCCCCCTTCTACTAACAAAGAAACATGGCTGATATAGAGAAACACATTGACTCCTCCAGTTTTGCCGTGAAGTATGGGCACCAAATTGAAAATGAAGAACACAAAATGATTGCATTCAACTATCAAACCTTTTCAGATAGTGAGGGGAGTTGGAACAACCACCAAACAAGCTTGTTTCTTGACTTTAATACACAACACTATTTTCTCAAAAAATTATCATTTTTATTTTCCATCGAAACAAACAAACACAAACAGATCTAAAACCCTACCCCAAACAAAAGAAGATGGAATCAGCATTTACAGTAAAATACAAGCAATGGAGCTATTAAAAAACCTAAAACAATGGCCTCCTCGGAGGGAAAACAAAAGTAGATTGTGCAGACTCTTCGAGATTCGCTTTGCTTTTATGTTATCCAAAATTAATATAAAATAATAAAAACCAAAAGAAAAAAGCCTGCAACAATGAAGCTCTTGAACAAGAAAAGAAGAGCTACACTGTACCACTCAGCAGATGAGCTTCTTTTCATGGCCAGATTTCACCCAAAACAAGCTTGAAAGAAACATCATTTACCCTAGAAAGAAAAAAAAAATCCAGTAAAAGAAATTAAAAATATCAACACCCAAAACAAAACAAAAAAACACCAACCCAGTTTGGGTTTTGCCATGAAACAGAAACCCATTTGGGTTCAGAAACAAAATGCTGAAAAATGCAAGTGAGATTCAGTTGTTTCCCCTCTTCTCTATCTTCCCACATTTTCCCGGCAAACAGAAACCAAACAACATGAACACACAAAATACAAGAGCAAATCTACAATGGGAGTTCTACGACCTTGCTACCTTACAGTGTGAGCTTTGTGAATCTTCTTCTTCTTTCTTCTTCTTTGTTGTTGTTGTTGTTGTTCTAATCTTGTCGCAGTTTCCGAGGCTTTGAAATATGGATAGTGGAGTGAAGTGTTGGAAGGTTTCACTGTATGAGGAGCGTGAGTGAGTGATGAGAAGCACTAGATTACAAAACGCAGAACACAGAGGGAAAGCACAAGGGGGAGAGAGAGAGAGTACGCTATATTTGTCGTTTCCTGAGCAAGATATTAAACTGGAGTTAAATCCGGTTTTACGTCCGTCAATATGATCAAACTAACTGGGTACGTTTTGTCATTTGGTAGATGTTTAGCATTTTGTTTGGTGAATGTACTATATTAGGACTTTGTTTTGTCATTTGGTACGTTTTGTCACAGCTTAGGGTTTCCATTTTGATGAATGTACTTACTAACTTCCCAAATATCAATCAACCTACCCAATTGGTGAAAAAGAATTAGCAATGAGCAAATGATTAGCACCAAAGAACCAAAAAATAGAAACAAAGTCCTAATATAGTAAATTAGCTTTCAATTTAGGTGGTGACAACAACTTGGACCAAACCGGCACAGTAAAATGTAAATTACTACTGTCCGGCTACAATGTTTTACTGCTTCTTTGAAATTTGAAAAGTTAGATAACATATCATGGCAAAAACGTACCCAGTTAGTTTGATCATATTGACGGACGTAATTGGGTACATTTTGTCATTGGGTTTATCCAACTTTTCAAATTTCAAAAAAGCAGTAAAACATTGTAGCCGGACAGTAGTAATTTACATTTTACTGTGCCGGTTTGGTCCAAGTTGTTGTCACCACCTAAATTGAAAGCTAATTTACTATATTAGGACTTTGTTTCTATTTTTTGGTTCTTTGGTGCTAATCATTTGCTCATTGCTAATTCTTTTTCACCAATTGGGTAGGTTGATTGATATTTGGGAAGTTAGTGAGTACATTCATCAAAATAGAAACCCTAAGCTGTGGTCTTGCGAGTTTCAACTATTAGTGGCCTCAAACTCTATAAGTGATTGTTACCCGGTTTATGTCATATTTGTTGAAGTCTCTTCATACTTGTCGTTTTTACTTCAATAATTTCTTTCCACGAAAGCTCTATTATGTATGTGTGTATGTCATGCTGACACTAATCCAACAATGCCTCAACCCTTGCAATGAGCGGTAGATACTCCTACGATGCTCGCACATGTTGGATCAATGCGGGCATGGTATGTAGGCATGTATCGTCAACAATGTACAAGAGACATCCACCGTGGGTTAACAAACTTTGGTAGCTTATTCAAGGATACAAGTAGTTCTACTTCTACCATGTCATCAGGTAAAGTGAGAGGGAGAAAAAGAACTATGACACCTTCTGTAGCCACCTTACAAAGTGTCAAAGTGTTTGCACAAAGTTTGTTACTTGAAGGTAATAAAACATAGTATCCATGTGTATATAAATCCTTTGTTGACCAAGTTAGACGCATGTTCTTTACACACAGAGAGTTATACGGGCCTGGTCTCTTGTTGTTGAGCAAGTTGGGCTAGCCGATTTTGTTTGTTTTGGGCTTCATTGTTTCCTTGCTTCTGAAATGTTGGTATAGACATATAAAATTTAACGATAATAATAATTGTTGAATAATTCAAGCAACACGCTGACCCGACAAATTGGATACATGGCTCATAAGTTGACAAATTTGGAAAGCCGTTGAAAAGGACACATGGCAACGTGGGAGTGGTCGGCCGATAACAAAACCTTAAATCCTGATCAAAATCAATTATTAAGTGTCGATTGATGATCAAATATCGATTAAATTAAATTTATTAAAAGAAGTCGGACATGCCCAAAATAACTGGGCTTACAAGTGATGGCTCACCAGAAGTCAAGCGAGCTAGATAGCGGACTTCACATGGAATCTAGATAACGGACTTCACATGGAATCTAGATAGCGGGCTTCGCATGGAATCTAAATAACGGACTTCGCATAGAGGTAAAAGGTGAAGGCGAAATGGACTTCGCATAGAAGTAAATAAAGGCGAGGCGAGATAGCTCCGCGCGCGTAGGTGTACATGAAGGCGAGGCGAGATGGCTCCGCGCGCGTAGGTGTACATGAAGGTGAGGCGAGATGGCTCCGCGTAGGAGACTTCGCAAAGGAGCTAGTCAGCAGAGTTCGCATGCATGTGGAAATGTACGTCACCAGAACTCCCCGTTTGCTTGGAAGTCAAGATTCATCGCGCCTTCCTTCCGTGTCTGCGAGATGGCCCGCCCCTCACTGAGGATCTGGTCAAAGCAGGATGTTCAATCCAAATCAATTATACCCTATTGGGGGCATATCTAAATCTTAAGATTTGATTGATTTGATTATGTTAAAATTGACAAGTAAATCAATCAGTCAAGATTCATTGATTCGATTATTATCATTAAGGAAATATTACTGATTCATTATTTTCATTACATGTCATAAGCGGAGCTATGTTAACACTATAAATACCCCCTCTCATACCAAGAGGAAGGGGGAGCAAAAAAAAAACAGGGCAGTGAACCAGACAGAGAGAAAAATCACTCCCAAGAGCGCCGACTTCTCCCAAAGCCCCTTGAAGAATCATCAAGCTACCAAATAGCCAATTCTTCATCAACCTCAAGTCTGGAAATTGTCAAAATCCCTCGAAGAACTATCAAGCTCCCTAAATAGTCAGTGCTTCATCAAATCCAAATACCAAATACTCGTTGCGTGATCAACTCGCGTGACCCTTTCACGTCTCAAGGACAAATACTTGACACCCATGAGTCAAATCCATATTCGGAGATAGAATCAGAGGAGTTCACAACGATTGTAACCCGCATTCATATCAATAAACTTATATAATTCTTTGTACGCATGTTTTTTGTTATTTGTTACAGATTTTCCGTATTTACAGTTGGGCCTCATTGTTAACCAACAATGAAATGACCTTTCGTGGATTTGATAAAAAGCCACTTCACCACTTCACCTGTCAAGACCCGCCCCGAATTTCACCCTGAAACCCGAGATGAGTCCTGTGGGGACACCTCCAAGGAAAATTTACCGAAGACTCGGTAAACCTCCCTCGAAAATGGACAACCCTAACTTATAAGAATTTAAGAACCACATTTTTACTCCAAAATAAATCCTCCGCTACAACCCAAAAGTAGCCAGAATATAATACACAAGAATTCCAACAGTATTCAGAGCTATTAAAAATAAAATAATACACAGCGAAAGCTAACAAACCCCTAGTAGATTAAACAGGTAACCTACTGGCGAAATGTAGCGGATAGATGGGTGACTATGCCTCAACATCTTTTTCTAGACCTCACGCGAACTCTGCAGACTGGGCATTTTTAAAAACGAAGAGCCCATGAGAAAATATTCAACACGTCAGAGTGAGTGGACAAAACGATTCCAACAACAAATAAATATTTCTCCAAAAATGCTTTCAAAGAAAACGCTTCATTAGCGACAAAAACAAAAGCTCCACTTGAAAGATTCTAAACTGGGGTCCAACCTGGCCAAACTCCCAAACTTTAAGAAATTGCCTCTCATGTTAGGATATTATATATTTTTGTATGTATGTACACTCGCCTAACTCTTTGTACGATATCTATGAAAGACTTGAAAAATAGATACCATACAAAGCTAGTACGTTTGCGTCTAACGCTCACGTCACCCCACAATGGAATTGTACCTCAGGCTGGGGGAAGCGCCCGAGTGGTATATATACATGCTTACTCCTTGTACGAAATCTATGAATGAATACGAAAATAGAAAGTCGCACAGGGCTACGACGCTCGCGTCAAACGCTCACGTCTCCCCATACCGAAATTGTACCTCGGTATGGGGGGAAATCACGTATAGCTAGCTAGCATTTAATCATATACATACTATTCTCATATAAGAGTATAATCACCGAAATTCTCAATTTCGGGAAATATCCAACAACAGAAAATCATTCAAAACGATAAAGCATTTCGAACACATTAATTAAAATAAAGGTCCACTCACAGGTTAGGCCTAAGCCTGATGTCAGTCGGAGGTCTCTTCCGCTCGAGCTTCCTCACGTCCTGTTCCAAATAAATAAAACCTTAAATAAAACACCGACGCTTACAGAAAAACATGCATAATTAAATATGCTTCGCGCGCTCAACCAAGCCTAATGCTCCAAAATCTTAAATCCACTGCCAACCTCAAAACTCCACAAAAGTTACCGACATCCTCAAAATCACATTCCACCAAATAAAATCCAATGGCCGGATTCTAAATTAATAATCCGCCAAAAATACCAAACTTCAACAATTCTCAAACCTATCCAAAACTCCTCCAAAAATTCTAAAACTTATTCCATTAAACTCCTCACATTTTTCCCCACCAAAAACTTTTTCTCAGCGCCGGCGCTGGTGGCCGGCGACCAACACCGGCGACCTCTGATGCTCACCAAAATTTGGCAGCATCTTCCTCTCAACCTCCTCTACAACATTCCTAACTATCACAAACTCCAATTCTAAGCCTAACCATGCCAATCGAACGAAAACACACATAAAACCCTAGAATTTCAAATACTGATTTCTCCTTACCTAGCTCGAGATGGAGCGAGCCCTTTGGAGAGATTCAAGCATGGGAAGATGGCTTTCTTTTGAGCTACGGCTTGCCGGCTATAGCGGTCAGAGGAAGGAGTTCCAGCGAGAAAACTCTTCCCGGCAGTCGGACCTTTCGGCGGCCTTTTCTCCCTCACGGCGGCGCTAGAAGGGCTGCCACCGGTCTAGAATTGAAGCTGAGACGGAGGCCGATCGATCGGAACCGGCACGGCAGTCTGTGACGGCCGGACGGCGGCGGTCGGGCTCGGGAAAATTCCGGGCAAAAATGGGCCGGGGAAGAGAGAGAGAGAGGGCACGCGGAGAGAGAAGGGAAAAAAAAGAAGAAAAATTAGGCTTGGCCCGATCTGGGTCCAAGTCCTTTAATAAACCCAAATCCAAAATTCAACACCCCAAAAAATAATACCCCAATAAAATTACCTTTTACTAGCAAAAATTACCATTTTTTACGGTCGTCAAAATTTCTTCCTTAGAATAATCCCACAAAATAATCGTCCCCTACACCTCTTTGAGGATCAATTATATTTTACACTTAATGATGAACACGGTAAAATTCTTATTACCACTATGCCAGTAATAAAGGTAAAAATTATGGGTCGGGGCGTGACAATTCTCCCCTCTTTATAAAAATTTCGTCCTCGAAATTTACAAACTCGCTACTCAAAGAGATAAGGATAATGCTGCCTCATTTGCTCCTCTGACTCCCAAGTAGCTTCCTCTACTTGGTGGCTTCTCCAAAGCACTTTGACGAGCGGAATTGACTTGTTCCTAAGCACTTGCTCCTTTCGGTCTAGAATCTGAACCGGCTCCTCTTCATAGGACAAATCCTTCTGCAAACTAATCGGCTGCTCTTCCAGCACATGAGAAGGATCGGCAATATACTTGCGAAGCATGGATACATGGAACACATTATGTATCATGGACAACTCCGGAGGCAAAGCTAACCGATAGGCAAGAGAGCCAACTCGCTCTATTATCTCATAAGGCCCAATATACCTCGGACTAAGCTTTCCACGCTTGCCAAAACGTACTACCCATTTCCAAGGAGATAGTTTTAGGAACACCCAATCACTTACTTGAAACTCAAGGTCCTTCTTGCGGACATCTGCATAACTCTTTTGCTTACTCTGAGCGGCCTTGAGTCTATCTCTGACCACTTTGATCTTCTCATTTGTGTCATGGATAATCTCAGGACCATAAAGCTCTCTTTCTCTGACTTCATTCCAACATAATGGCGTACGACACTGCTTCTCATAAAATGTCTCAAAGGGAGCCATACCGATACTCGAATGGAAGCTGTTGTTATAGGCAAACTCCATCAAAGAAAGGTTCTTATCCCAACTCCTGATAGGGGCACAAAGTGTGACGTTCTTAATATGATTATACCCTTTATTTACCCTTTGTTAACTCCTATTTAGTTGTTTTAGCTTTATATTTGTGTTTAGTGTAGAATAATTGCTTAATGTAGAAATATGTAGTTTTTAGTATTAGAATACATAGTATTTTCGGATTTGAATAATTTGGTGTTGAAATTGTGCTAAGTGGTGGAAACCCTTGTTTACTCAGGATTCCTGTCTTGATCAAGATTCAATCTTTCCTTGAAGCCTAGTCCATGAAGGAGAGGTCCAAACCAAGTCCAATATGGAGAAGAAGATCTAAATTCGGCAGAATTTCAAGAATATCCAAGCCTTGAAAATCTGGATTAAATCGGGAGAATTCCTGTGCACGTCTGTCAACTTCAACGGACTCTCCAGGACAGCTCACAATGAATCAGAAAACGTGCCAGATATGGATAGAAATCTACGGGAGTCTAGTTTCCAAATCAATTGGAATCACCTCAATATCTTTTTTCTAGAGGGAGTTATGACGTAATCATCAGACGGAGGTCATTCTGCCGAAATTGAGAAGAACTAGGAATCCTAAACCAACTTGGTTTAGGCTTTGTGGCCGACTTCTCTAGGGTTTTCCTCTATATAAAGCACGACTTCAAGGACAGAAGATCATCATCAACCCGTGCAAATAACACCAAAGCCTTTGCCAAAAACTCCATCAACCTCCAAACACTACAATCCGATTCCACCTTCAGCACTCGTCCAAAGCACGTAGCCTAGGACTCCGCGCACTCAAAGAATAGAACACGTAGGGATATTCTGAGAGTGTACTCATCTTCTACTTTCGGATTAGTATGTGTTTGTTCTTGTTTAATGTTGTTTTAGGTTTTTGCTTAAGTATGTTTTGATTCTTGTCTATGAGATAGAAACACTTTTGAACTATGTTTTGAATTTAAGTTTTCAATTTTTAATCAATGATTTTAGGTTTTATGCCGTGAGTATTATGTTCATTATACTTTAAGATTTTCGGTGCATTCTTCCATTATCATGTGTAGTTGATACAAGTAGTTGATATTGCATGTGTTAATCATCCAAAGTTCGACTTTGATACACGTAGTTGATAAGTTGCATTGTCTTTGTTTTTCACCGATTTTCTGCCTATGTTTGATTTAGGACTAGTACTTAAACACATCGATTCTTTATGTGATACGTAATTGCATGATTAGTTTATGTGTGTGACCTATAAGTAGTGCACGTAGCCGAGCTTGTTATGTCGCGATGTTGAATGAAACCCGTAGTCTAATTCTAAGTTGGTCTATGTCATAGGAACCACGTAGGAACTTATGTGCATATCAAATTTAGGTTGTATATTTGCTCACGGTGTAGACTAAAATGAGATTAGAAATCGTCTTCTTTATTCTTGCATGGTTGTTTGGTTGAGTTTGCATGATTGTTGGTTGATCACATGTATATATGTATAGAAGTAATTTAGGATTTATTATTAAAAGTTGTTCCGAAATTATAAAACTTTTAAACTTATGTGCTTATTTTGACATTTACTTTAGATTAGATGGATCTACCCTGTAGTTGGATCCCCGATTTAGAACGATCCCTGCTTGCTTTATACTATAACTGATTTGTTGACAGGGTTAATTGATGTGTGTGCAAATACGTCTTATCAAATGGCGCCGTTGTCGGGGATCCTTCGGGATCCTCGATCTTTTTAATTGTCGAAATTTGCATTGTATATATGTCTATATGTTTATATTTTGTAGAGTTAAAACCATAAATTTGTATATGATGTAATTGTGTTTTATTTTTGTCTTTCTACTTTAATACTTGTATGAATAATGTTGTAGGTTGTACTGCACAGGAATAGGTATGATCCCTTTTGTTAATTCTAGCCTTAACCCTTCTTGTTTACCCTCGGGTTTGCATGAGGTTGTGGGCGGCTTTTATTAACACTTGGAGTCATGTTTGGTTCATAAGTTTGTTGCTAGCTGAGTACATTGGTACGCTCCTTCTATTACTCTAGTGCATGGGACCAAAATTGGATCTCAAGAGCCTTGAAAACATACATCTCGGTGATGGAGTTCTCATTGCTCACTAAACGAGTCCTACCATGTTCACTATCTCTGATTGAGCTATTGACCTTTAGAAACAACGCTTCAAGCTTGTGATCGAAACATCAATATCCAGGCCGCACGTCCACCGTGTCTTACCATCTAGAATCATTATTTGTTTAAGTGTTTTAGTAGCAACTCGAAAATAAGCTTGTATGACTTTGTAATCTTAAAGATTGGTGCCATGTATGATTTTGTATCTCATTTGTTTTGAAATTTATCTCTTGATTTTTGAATTTCTTTTGTTTTCCTTTGTTTTGTTTTTCTTAGCTTAATCTATGTAATATCCCACATCGGCCAAACGGAGAGGGGTTATGTGCTGTATATGTACATGCCCACCTCCAATCTAACGCGAGGCCTTTTGGTGGCTCAGCGGCTTCGGATGGGATGGGTACTCCGAGGTTAAGCATGTTGATGCTAGAACAATCTCAGGATGGGTGACCTACTGGGAAGTTGCTCTTGAGCTGCCGGAAACAAAACCGTGAGGGCCGGCGGGCCCAAAGCGGACAATATCGTGTTACGGCGGAATGAGTCCTGGGATGTGACAAATGGTATCAGAGCCATTCTGCCGTGTGGCGCGAGTGTGCCGACGAGGGCGTCGGACTCCTAAGGGGGGTGGATTGTAATATCCCACATCGGCCAAACGGAGAGGGGTTATGTGCTGTATATGTACATGCCCACCTCCAATCTAACGTGAGGCTTTTTGGTGGCTCAGCGGCTTCGGAGGGGATGGGTACTCCGAGGTTAAGCATGTTGATGCTAGAGCAATCTCAGGTTGGGTGACCTACTGGAAAGTTGCTCCTGAGCTGCCGGAAACAAAACCGTGAGGGCCGGCGGGCCCAAAGCGGACAATATCGTGTTACGGCGGAATGGGTCCTGGGATGTGACAATCTAGTTTATTGCTTTTGATTTCGTTTTATTCTCATGCATTCTAACTTGATCTTGGCCGATTGGTTTTTCAGGTGCTAGACGTGCATGCAGCCTCGACTCACTCGTTCATCTTCACAAGGAGCTCTTGTTCCATTGAATCCGGAGATTGACCGTGCTTGGAAACAACAAAGAAAGAAGCAACAAGAAGTATCAAGTAGCACGGTTGGACCTTTGGAAGTTGAAGAGCTCGATCCTCCTTCTCCATTTCGGGTCCATTCCGAGTCTTCATCTTCATCCGAATCTGATTGTGAGGAGGACAAGTCCGCCATCAACATGAACGACTCACCATTCAAATCTGCTTTTATTCCCACAGCCCCGGAATCACCTTCATGCATTGCCTTCACCGTGCCTAATGAAGCCAACTTCTCCATACCGGTTCAGTTACTTGGGCAATTGCCTAAGTACTCGGGTTCTCCAATGGAGGACCCTAATGTTCACCTTAGAGAGTTTCTCGATATCTGCAGATTGCAATCAATCAATCATCTTACTCCAGAAGGCCTAAAATTGCTTTTATTTCCTTTTACTCTTAAAGATGATGCTAAACGTTGGTTGTATTCTTTAACTGCAGGAATTATCACCAATTGGAATAAGATGACCTCGAAGTTCTTGAAACAGTTCTTCCCTGCGCAACTCACGAAGAAGCTAAGGAGGGAGATTCAGAACTTCACTCAAAAGGATGGTGACACTCTCTATGAGGCATGGGAAGAGTTTCAGGAACTTCAGCGAAAGTGCCCTCATCATGGAATTTCTTTAGACGAGTTAGTTCAAGCTTTTTATGAGGGACTAGACAACACCAACAAGGGTATGGTGGACTCTGCATGTGGATGCACGTTTATGAACAAAACCGAACGGCAGGCATATAACTTGATTAAGGACTTGGCGGATAACAATGGTCAATTCAGCACCAAGACCTCAAGAAAGTCGGCAGGGGGCCGTGGTGGTGTCTATGACATGGAAGCTCGGAATCAAATGATCACGTTGGATAGGAAGCTTGATGTCTTGGTCAAGGCTTTCAATGGTTCGAACCTTGGCAACCAATCTTGTGGAATATGCTCACTTTCAGATCACTCTACAGATTCATGTCCCAATGGTGCTATGAGTGAGGAGGAATTGAACTTTATGGGACAACAGAGGCAACGTTATGATCCATATTCGAACACTTACAATCCTGGAATTAGAGATCATCCGAATTTTCGGTGGAGTAACAACAATGCTCAACTGGCCAATACTCAAGGTCAAGGACCTCGTCCTTTAGGTTTGTTTGTGAGGCCTCAGGTACCTCAAGGTTTTGTTCCTAACTCTTCTAATTTCGTGCCTAATAATGCCAATGTTCAAGTTTCAAATAATAATGCTAGTTCTTCTACTCCTAATTATGATGAAATCTTGAAGTCCCTTGCTCAAGGGCAACAGAACTTAACATCTGCAACTCAAGCTTTAGTGACAGGTCAACAGGCTAATTCTAAAGAGATCGCTGAGCTCAAGAAGCAGATGGGGCAAGTTATTGATTTCATGGGTAAAATCCATGAAAGTGGTAAGTTGCCGGGCCAAACCTTGCCAAACCCGAATGCCGGACAATTCAAGATCGTTGCAACTAGGAGTGGTCGAGTTTTTGAGGAGCCTTTGTTGAAGAAGTCGGAGCCTTCTAGGGAAGGTGAGGCCGAGAGCATATTGCTGCAAAATGACGAAGATATTGAAGAGGTTTATGCCGAGAAGCAGCCGGACAAAGAGGCCGTGCCTCAGTCCGAGAGAGAAGCAACAGTTCCAGCCGAGAAGAAGAAGGTGCAAGAGGCCGTGCCTCTTGCAGTCCCTGCTGATCCGAAATCCACTCAAGCCGTGCTTGAGAAAGGTAAGTCTTCTAGCTCTAATGGTTTAGTTTCTACTAATGTCCATACTCGTGCCCCTTTCCCCAACAGGTTTGCTAAATCAAAGCATGATGAAGCTGATCATGCAATGATTGAGTTATTCAAGAAGGTGGAAGTAAACATGCCATTGCTTGAGTGCATTCAACAAAATCCAAAGTATGCGAAATTCTTGAAAGAGTTGTGCACCAACAAGAGGCTGCCACGAGAGAAGGATGTAGCGGTAATGAATGAAACCATCTCTGCGGTTTTTCAAAGGAAACTACCACCTAAGCTCAAGGATCCAGGGAGTTTTTCGATTCCATGCACCATTAGTACTCATAGTTTCGATAAAATCATGTTAGATTTAGGTGCTTCGATAAATGTTATGCCTTCTTATCTTTATGCGGATTTAGGTCTAGGTGAATTGAAAAAGGATAACATTATCATTAGATTGGCTGACCGCTCCAACAAGATCCCTTTGGGATATGTTGAGGATGTTTTAGTGCAGGTTGCAAGTTTAACATTTCCTGCAGATTTCTATGTCATTAACATGGAACCGGCGGATGCAGATGACAAAGAAATTCCCATTCTGTTGGGAAGGCCATTCATGAGAACCGCAAGGACCAAAATTGATGTCTACTCAGGGGAACTAACTTTCGAAATAGGTGGAGACATCATTAGTTACAATATTTTTGATGCAATGAGGTATCCACTTCCTGAACTTTTTCGAGATTCCTTTTCTATTGATGTTGTGGATGCTCTTGCAGATGAGTATGTGGAGACAATAGCTCAAGACACCTTGGCACTCACCTTGGAAAAAGGAATCGGATTTGATGCCATGGGGAACAAAATCACCTTAGCTCAAGATGTCGTACCTCTATCCTTGCTTGAAACCGTGCAGTTCCTTGAGGTGGCTGCCGAGGTATGCTACTCCTCCCCTAGTCCAATTCTCTTTCCATCTAACAAGTTTCTTCCTTCCATTGTCCAAGCCCCAAAATTAGATCTCAAGGTTCTTCCGGAACATTTGAAGTATGTGTACTTGGGAGAGAATGAAACATTGCCGGTTATCATATCATCATCATTAGAGAAGGAGCAAGAGGAGAGATTGATCGAAGTTTTGAAGAGACACAAGACGGCCATAGGTTGGATCTTAGCCGACATCAAGGGAATTAGCCCTACAATGTGTGTTCACCGAATTTTGCTTGAAGATGGAGCAAAACCGACCAAGGAGGGTCAACGACGTCTTCATCCACCTATGATGCAAGTTGTGAAGGATGAGGTGACAAAGTTGCTCGATTGTGGAGTCATCTACCCAATTTCGGATTCAAGGTGGATTTCACCGGTTCAAGTTATGCCAAAGAAGAGCGGAATCACGGTGGTGAAGAATGATGAAAACGAGCTTGTGCCGCAAAGGACCGTAACCGGCCACCGAGTGTGTATCGACTATAGGAGGCTCAATGCAACAACAAGGAAGGATCACATGCCATTGCCATTCATTGATCAAATGCTTGAGAGGTTAGCCAGTCATTCCTTCTATTGTTTTCTTGACGGTTATAGTGGTTACAATCAAATAAGTGTTGCGGAAGAGGATCAAGAGAAGACAACGTTCACATGTCCCTTTGGCACTTTTGCCTAACGCCGCATGCCTTTTGGCTTGTGCAATGCTCCAGGTACGTTTCAAAGATGCATGTACCACATATTTTCTGAATTCATAGGTTCTAAGATTGAAGTCTTTATGGATGATTTTTCTGTTTATGGTGAGGATTTCGATGCATGTTTAGAAAATGTAGAATTTGTGCTTAGGAGATGTGAGGAAACTAATCTTGTGCTTAATTGGGAAAAATGTCACTTCATGGTTAATCAGGGTATAGTGCTCGGTCACATTGTTAGTTCTAGGGGTATTGAAGTTGATAAATCTAAGATAGATCTTGTGCGTCACTTACCCATCCCCACAAGTGTGAGGGATGTTCGAAGATTTCTTGGACATGCAGGTTTTTATCGTCGATTTATCAAAGATTTCTCCAAGATAGCTCGACCCTTGAGTTCTTTGTTGCAAAAAGATGTGCCCTTCCACTTTGATGCCCAGTGCAAGGAAGCTTTTGAGCGGTTGAAGACCATGTTGACATCGGCACTGATCATGGCGCCACCGGATTGGTCCTTGCCCTTCGAGTTGATGTGTGACGCCTCAGACTATGCCGTGGGAGCTGTGCTCAGACAGAGAAGAGACAAGCAGCCATATGCCATCTATTATGCCTCTCGGACGCTTAATGATGCGCAACAGAACTACACCACCACCGAGAAAGAACTTCTTGCCGTGATCTTTGCTTTAGATAAGTTTCGTTCTTACTTACTTCAATCTAAAGTTATTGTTTACACTGACCATGCGGCTTTGAAGTATTTGTTGACAAAGAAGGATGCCAAGCCGAGATTGATAAGGTGGATATTGCTTCTCCAAGAGTTCGATTTGGAAATCAAAGACAAGAAGGGGTCAGACAACGTTGTTGCTGACCACCTTAGCCGGTTGGTACGTGACTCGGATCCCGTGGCCATCCAAGAATGCTTCCCGGACGAGCAACTCTTCAAGGGAAGTAAGTTAGGTGAGGTAAGTGAGCCTTGGTATGCTGATATTGTGAATTACCTTGTTACAAAGCAATTTCTGAATTCTATGTCCTACCATGCTAAAAATAGACTTAAGGCTTTAGCTAGACATTATGTGTGGGATGAACCTTATTTATGGAAGCATTGTGTTGATCAAGTTATTAGGAGGTGTGTCCCGGAGAATGAGCATAGGTCTATTCTTAGTTTTTGCCATGATCAAATTTGTGGAGGTCATTTTGGTTCTCGTAGGACTGCTTTGAAAGTTTTAGAATGTGGATTCTTTTGGCCTACTATTTTTCGAGATGCCTATATGTATTGTGCTTCATGTGATAGATGTCAAAGGACAGGGAATTTAGGACCTAGGGATGAGATGCCTATGCAACCTATTATACATGTCGAAATATTTGATTGTTGGGGTATTGATTTCATGGGGCCTTTTCCGAATTCTCAGGGATATTTGTACATTCTCGTATGTGTGGATTATGTTTCTAAATGGGTGGAAGCAAAAGCCACCCGGACTAATGATTCTCGAGTTGTTGCAGATTTCCTACGCTCTAATATTTTCTCCATGTTTGGAATGCCGAAATTTGTAATAAGTGATGGAGGTTCCCACTTTTGCAATCGAACAATTGAAGCTCTAATGAAGAAGTATGGAATCAAGCATAAGGTTGCTACACCTTATCACCCCCAGACAAGTGGGCAAGTGGAGCTTAGTAACCGAGAGATCAAGCGGATATTGGTGAAGAGTGTGAAGCCGTCACGCAAGGATTGGAGCCAACGACTTGATGATGCACTATGGGCATATCGAACTGCATTCAAAAATCCCTTGGGGATGTCACCATTTCGTATGGTGTACGGCAAAGCCTGTCACTTGCCTGTGGAGTTGGAACATCGAGCTTGGTGGGCGGTTCGGACTTTTAATATGGATATTGATGAGGCCGGATTACACAGGAAGTTGCAGTTGTGTGAACTTGAAGAAATCAGGAATGAGGCTTATGATTCTGCCGTGATCTATAAAGAGAAAACCAAGGCGTTCCACGACAAGATGATTCGAAAGAAAGATTTCGTTATTGGCCAGAAAGTTCTCTTATTTAATTCTAGACTTAGGTTGTTTCCAGGCAAGCTACGTTCTAGATGGATAGGACCTTTTGTTATCACTAATATCTTTCCTTCTGGTGCAGTCATGATTAGGAGCTTGGTCAAAGGAGCTGAATTTCAGGTTAATGGTCATCGATTAAAGCCTTACTTGGAGAACATGGTGAACCACATGGTGGAGGAAGTTTCTCTCCTAGATGCTACGGCATGAGCAAGAGGAGATGATAGTCTAGGCTAAAGGGCTTTAAACACTTAAGCGCTGCATGGGAGGCAACCCATAGAAGGAGCCATCAACGAGAGTTTGCATATTTCTTTATCCCTCCTATTTTCTTTTCGGATTGCTCTTAGTTTTCTTACATTGAGGACAATGTTGATTTTAAGTGTGGGGTGGGATGTCATTACTCGTTGATTTGCTATGCTTTGATATGATTTGAGTTGTTTTTAATTTTTAGGATTAATTTTGAATTTTTGTTTATGTTTTCCGATTTTAGATGCACTTTTAAACATTTTTAGTTTTTTTTATTTCCTTAGATTCGGATTACAACTTTGTTTCTTTATTTTGTGTTTTGTTTTATTTTGTTGAGTCTTAGGTGCCTTCTAACGTGTCTAGGATGAACATATGATCTTTGATTGATTAGTTATTGAGATGAGCATGATTTCGAATATTTGAGCTTATATGTTATTTGATGGTTAATAGATATGTTGAAATTGTACGAACTTGTAGTAGATGAGGACCATTGAAACTTAGGTACAGAATGAGCATGTTCCTTACTTGTTTGATTTCATGTTACCTTTGTGAGATTTTCGAGCCTTATATATGTGCCTATTCTTTGGAGAGTTTACTCTATCTATTCTTTGATATATATGACCTCATTATACATTACTTGATCGATTTATATGTCATAGATTTAATGAACTAGAGATTGCTAGAACTTACTTGTGAAACCTTCAAAACTTTTATCATAACTTGCTTTGATTTTGAATAGGATTGTGGATCTTTCTTAGGACTATCACCACTTTATCTAAATAGCCATATATCCCTATTTTGAGCCCTGTTTGGGACCCCTTAGTCTGAACCCCCTAGAGCCTACGTTATGCCTTTCTTGTTCACCTAAATTATCCCTTGCCTAGTATAGAATTCCTCTACCTTGTCTCGAGCTTGGCAGAGCTATCTTTTTGTGGTGATTTGAGGTGATGATTCAATACAAGTGTGGGGTTGTTCTAAAGAGTTTGTTGCCGAGATACACATGAGAAAAGAAAAAAAAAATTTGCTCTCGAAATAAAAAAAAAGAAAGAAAAAGCATGATCCGAGAGAAGCAAAGAAAAAAAAAAGTTTCGAATTGATTTTGATGAAGATATCTCGGCATAGATGAAATTTTTGTGAATTTGGAGTTGTGATTTGTTTGTTGAAGGCTCAATATGTTATACTTTTAGCCTTTATTCGTTTTCACAATGTTTAAAGTGAAGAATGGGTCCAACATGATGATATTTGGCCCTTGATGGTGTTTGGTGACATAAGGTGGATGTTCTTGCTCTGTTAAGTCTTGGGGATGACCTTTGTGATTCCTATACTTTGAAAATTTTTCCATGCCGAGCCTAACCAACCTATTTTCTAAAAGATCCGCATGATTCTTAAGATAAGTAAATTTTGATCTGTGGAGTCTGTTTCATGAGTAAGCGTATGGTTGTGGTTCATTTGTGCATATGATTGGTATCTTTCATGAGGTTTTTGAAATCACTATGTCTTTATAAATCTTGTGCGTGAAAAGCTTTTAAGCATATGCCATGTTCTTGAGAAAAAAATTCGGAGTGTATATCCTTTGTGAGTTGAATTTGAACTTGTTTGGAACATGTCGAGCTTAATTTCACCTTTGTTTCTGCCATGTCTTACTTGTTACATCGAAATCTCATGTTTATTAACCATTGAATTCATCTTTCATTTTCGATTCTTGTGTTATTCTTGATGCTATGATTTTGAAGATCTCTGAGACAATTTTCGTTGAAGGCATTAGATTGAGTCATTGTAGTATTTTCGATATTTGTTTTGTTGTTTTTGTTTTAGTGGTTTGCTAAGGGACTAGCAAAGGTTAAGTGTGGGGTTGTTGATAGGAGCACAAAGTGTGACGTTCTTAATATGATTATACCCTTTATTTACCCTTTGTTAACTCCTATTTAGTTGTTTTAGCTTTATATTTGTGTTTAGTGTAGAATAATTGCTTAATGTAGAAATATGTAGTTTTTAGTATTAGAATACATAGTATTTTCGGATTTGAATAATTTGGTGTTGAAATTGTGCTAAGTGTTGGAAACCCTTGTTTACTCAGGATTCCTGTCTTGATCAAGATTCAATCTTTCCTTGAAGCCTAGTCCATGAAGGAGAGGTCCAAACCAAGTCCAATATGGAGAAGAAGATCTAAATTCGGCAGAATTTCAAGAATATCCAAGCCTTGAAAATCTGGATTAAATCGGGAGAATTCCTGTGCACGTCTGTCAACTTCAACGGACTCTCCAGGACAGCTCACAATGAATCAGAAAACGTGCCAGATATGGATAGAAATCTACGGGAGTCTAGTTTCCAAATCAATTGGAATCACCTCAATATCTTTTTTTCTAGAGGGAGTTATGACGTAATCATCAGACGGAGGTCATTCTGCCGAAATTGAGAAGAACTAGGAATCCTAAACCAACTTGGTTTAGGCTTTGTGGCCGACTTCTCTAGGGTTTTTCCTCTATATAAAGCACGACTTCAAGGACAGAAGATCATCATCAACCCGTGCAAATAACACCAAAGCCTTTGCCAAAAACTCCATCAACCTCCAAACACTACAATCCGATTCCACCTTCAGCACTCGTCCAAAGCACGTAGCCTAGGACTCCGCGCACTCAAAGAATAGAACACGTAGGGATATTCTGAGAGTGTACTCATCTTCTACTTTCGGATTAGTATGTGTTTGTTCTTGTTTAATGTTGTTTTAGGTTTTTGCTTAAGTATGTTTTGATTCTTGTCTATGAGATAGAAACACTTTTGAACTATGTTTTGAATTTAAGTTTTCAATTTTTAATCAATGATTTTAGGTTTTATGCCGTGAGTATTATGTTCATTATACTTTAAGATTTTCGGTGCATTCTTCCATTATCATGTGTAGTTGATACAAGTAGTTGATATTGCATGTGTTAATCATCCAAAGTTCGACTTTGATACACGTAGTTGATAAGTTGCATTGTCTTTGTTTTTCACCGATTTTCTGCCTATGTTTGATTTAGGACTAGTACTTAAACACATCGATTCTTTATGTGATACGTAATTGCATGATTAGTTTATGTGTGTGACCTATAAGTAGAGCACGTAGCCGAGCTTGTTGTGTCGCGATGTTGAATGAAACTCGTAGTCTAATTCTAAGTTGGTCTATGTCATAGGAACCACGTAGGAACTTATGTGCATATCAAATTTAGGTTGTATATTTGCTCACGGTGTAGACTTAAATGAGATTAGAAATCGTCTTCTTTATTCTTGCATGGTTGTTTGGTTGAGTTTGCATGATTGTTGGTTGATCACATGTATATATGTATAGAAGTAATTTAGGATTTATTATTAAAAGTTGTTCCGAAATTATAAAACTTTTAAACCTATGTGCTTATTTTGACATTTACTTTAGATTAGATGGATCTACCCTGTAGTTGGATCCCCGGTTTAGAACGATCCCTGCTTGCTTTATACTATAACTGATTTGTTGACAGGGTTAATTGATGCGAGTGCAAATACGTCTTATCAACTCCCCCTAAACTGCAAGGCACAAGCTCTCAGCATATCCTCCAAAGTTTGGATAGTTCTCTCTGATTGCCCATTAGTCTGAGGATGAAAAGCAGTGCTGAAGTGTAGTCGGGTACCTAAAGCTGCCTGAAGAGCTCCCCAAAATTAGAAACAAATCTAGGATCCTGATCTGACACTATGGATTCAGGTACGCCATGAAGTCTGACAATCTCATTCACATACAACTCAGCCAATTTATCCAGCGAATACTTCTTTCCCACCGGCAAGAAATGAGCAGATTTAGTGAGTTTATCCACTATCACCCAAATATCGTCATGCCCTTCACGGGTACGAGGTAAACTGAAGACAAAATTCATGGTGATGTGGTCCCACTTCCACATTGGAATAGGCAACGGCTCAAGAAACCCTGAAGGTTTCTGCCTTTCAGCTTTCACCTGCTGACAAATCAGACACCTACTCATAAAAGCTGCAATTTCCCTCTTCATGTTTGGCCACCAATAATAATCCTTCAAAGTCTGATACATCTTTGTACTCCCCAGGTGAGCAGCATAAGTGGAACTATGAGCTTCCTCCATTAACTCAATCTTTAACTCTTCGTTCCTCTTTGGCACACAAAGCCTACTTTTGAACAACAACGACCCATCTCTTCTTACCAAAAAAATCTTTGCAACTCCATCCGCTGCTCTTTCCATTAACCGAACTATGGAAGGATCATTATACTGTGCCTCCCGCATTTTATCAACCAAAACTGACCTCACATGAAAACTAGCTACCAAGGCACGCACTTCATCCACCGTTAAATCCACCCTTGTAGCTCGCAGCTCACAAAGAAGTGGAACTCGAACCATCCTTAAGTGAAACAAAGACACGGAGGGATTGTGACTAAGAGCATCAACTACCACATTAGCCTTTCCTAGATGATACTCTATAGTGCAATCATAATCACTGATCAACTTCATCCACCTTCTTTGCTCATATTCAACTCCCTTTGTGTGAACACATACCGAAGACTCTTGTGATCGGTAAAAATCTGACACTTGGCTCCATAAAGATAGTATCTCCACAACTTGAGAGTAAAAACCACAGCTGCAAGCTCTAAATCAAGAGTGGGATAATTCACCTCATGCGGCTTCAATTGCCTAGAAGCGTAGGCAATCATTCGATCATGTTGCATCAAAACCCCACCTAGACCTCGTCTAGAAGCATCACAAAACACCACATACTCCCTGCTATCATTCGGAAGTGTCAACACCGGAGCACTAGTCAAGCGGTTCTTTAATTCTTGAAAACTTTGCTCACACTGATCTGACCACTCAAACTTAACTCCCTTCTTGGTCAATCCAGTTAGTGGAGCTGCAATCTTTGAAAAGTCTTGTACAAAACGCCGATAATAACCTGCCAACCCCAAGAAACTACGAATCTCAGTCACAGTTGTGGATCTTTTCCAATTGGACACCCCTTCGACCTTCTGGGGATCCACACTAACACCTTCAGCTGAAACTACATGACCCAGAAATCCCACTTTATCCAGCCAAAACTCACACTTGCTGAACTTGGCGAACAACTGAGCATTCCTCAAAGTCCGCAATATCAATTTTAGATGTTTGGCATGCTTCTTCTCACTTTTCGAGTACACCAGAATATCATCTATGAACACGATCACGAAGCGGTCAAGATATGGATTAAACACCCTATTCATGAGATCCATGAACGTCGCGGGTGCATTAGTAAGTCCAAAAGGCATCACCACAAACTCATAATAACCATAGCGTGATCGAAATGCAGTCTTGGCTAAGTCACTATCCCGAATCCGCAACTGATGATAACTAGATCTCAAATCAACATTTAAGAACACCGAGGCACCTCTCAACTGATCAAAAAAATCATCAATACGAGGCAACATGTACTTATTCTTCATTGTGACTTGATTCAACTTCCTATAATCAATGCATAGTCTCATGGTGTCGTCCTTCTTCTTAACAAACAACACCGGAGCACCCCATGGAGACATGCTAGGCCGAATAAAACTCTTATCTACCAACTCCTGCAATTGAGTCTTCAACTCTTTCAATTCCGCTGGAGCCATTCTGTAAGGTGCCTGAGAGATAGACATAGTTCCAGAAAGCAACTCGATAGAAAAGTCTATCTCCCTTACAGGAGGCAAACTAGGCACATTCTCGGGAAACACGTCCGGAAATTCTCTTACTACAAGAATATCCCCCACTTCCAACACTCATATACTTGCATCCACAACATGAGCTAAGAATGCCTGACACCCTTTATTTAACAATCTCCTAGCAGCCACAGCTGATATCAGGCAACTTGAAATCACATCTCTTTCCCCCTGAAAAACAACCTCAAAACCATCCAGACTTCGAAGCACTACTTCCTTTCGGAAACAATCTACCATAGCTCTATAAGACTCTAAGAAGTCCATCCCCAAGATTACGTCAAACTCCACCATATTTAGAGGAATCAAATCGGCCTTGAAATTAAATCCCTCTACTAGCACTGCACAACCACTAAACACCCATTCTATCCTCATCACCTCACCAGAGGGTAGAGATACATGCCACTCGCCTAGAAGAGACGATGATGGCACATTGGCATGAAGGGCGAATCTACTAGACATAAATGAATGCGTGGCTCCGGGATCAATTAAAGTAAAAGCTGGCTGACCAAAAATTAACAACGTACCAATGATGACATCTGGAGAAGTACGAGCCTCCTGCTCGGTCATAACATGAAGTCTAGCGCGAGTCATGGGACGTCCACACTGACCACTCCCCTTCTGAGAACCACCCCTGGCTGCTGAACCACCACTAGAGCCTCTAGCTGAAGACTGACCGCCTTGTTGAGAAGGGGCGGTTCTCTGTGCCAACAAAGGACAATCTCTCCTGAAATGATCCAGACCACCACACTCAAAGCATCCAGATGACTGCTGCTGACCAAAAGAAAAAGTCTGACCACCAGATGATCCCCCTTGGGAACTACCACCAGCACTAAATTGACCGGCTTGCTGCCTACCCAACTTGCTCCTGGAGGGTCTCCTGAAATGCCCTATATTCCTGCTCCGAGGACCATAACCTGATCCCCCACTACTGCCACTGCACGCTGAAGATCCAGAAGCGGACGATAAAGCTGCCTTCTTAGACGGTCCTTGACTGGGACCACTGAAATCTCGAGGCCGAGCACTGTAAGTCCCCCTGGTCTCGATGGCCATAGCTGCCCCAACTGCATCAAGGAATGTTAAATAGACAACACCGACCATCTTGTCTGCAAACACTCCTCCAAGTGCGTCAAAAATCATACCAATCCTGGTCCTCTCATCAGGAATCAAATGGAGCACATGGTAGCTCAAAGTAGTGAATCTTTGCCCAAACTCAATGACTCCCTCATCGTTTCTCTTCTTCATATTCAGAAAGTCTGACTGGATCCTAATACGATCAGAGTGGTTGAAATACTGCCCCAAGAAGAGGGCCTTAAACTGCTCCCAAGTCATAGTCTGAGCATTATCATTATTTCTCCTGGCGAGAGTCCACCAATGATGAGCTGAATCGTCCAGAAAAGAAACTGTCATCTTCACTTTCTTTTCTTCTGGCAGTTATGTGCTCTCGAAAGCCATCTCCATCTTGTCCACCCAAGAGTATGCATCAAGGGGTCCCTTGGCACCCTTGAACTCTACTGCCCATGCATCAACAACATCTCTCTCCTTCACCGATCAAGGGGGCTGAACCCTATCCAAAAAACCTCTTAACATAGCCCTAATAGAATCCGCTAAACCTCTCACTTCCTCACCATCATTGGCGTTGGTCGAGGTAGCGAAACCCGAGATGAGTCATGCGGGGACCACCTCCAAGGAAAATTTACCGAAAACTCAGTAAACCTCTCTCGAAAATGGACAACCATAACTTATAAGAATTTAAGAACCACTTTTTTTCTCCAAAATAAATCCTCCGCTACAACCCAAAAGTAGTCAGAATATAATACACAAGAATTCCAACAGTATTCAGAGCTACTAAAAGTAAAATAATACACAGCGAAAGCTAACAAACTCCTAGTAGATTAAACAGGTAACCTACTGGCGAAATGTAGCGGATAGATGGGTGACTATGCCTCGACGTCTTCTTCTAGACCTCACGCGAACTCTGCAGACTGGGCATTTTTAAAAATGAAGAGCCCATAGGAAAATATTCAACACGTCAGAGTGAGTGGACAAAACGATTCCGACAACAAATAAATATTTCCCCAAAAATGCTTTCAAAGAAAACGCTTCATCAGCGGCAAAATCAAAAGTTCCACTGGAAAGATTCTGAACTGGGGTCCAGCTTGGCCAAACTCCCAAACTTTAAGAAATTGCCTCTCAGGCTAGGATATTATATATTTTTGTATGTATGTACACTCGCCTAACTCTTTGTATGATATTTATGAAAGACTTGAAAAATAGATACAATACAAAGCTAGTACGCTTGCCTCTAACGCTCACGTCACCCCACACTGGAATTGTACCTCAGGCTGGGGGAAGCGCCCGAGTGGTATATATACGTATTTACTCCTTATACGAAATCTATGAATGAATACGAAAATAGAAAGTCGCACAGGGCTACGATGCTCGCGTCTAACGCTCACGTCACCTCATACCGAAATTGTACCTTGGTATAGGGGGAAATCATGTATAGCTAGCTAGCATTTAATCATATACATACTATTCTCATATAAGAGTATAATCACCGAAATTCTCAATTTCGGGAAATATCCAACAACAGAAAATCATTCAAAACGATAAAGCATTTCGAACACATTAATTAAAATAAAGGTCCACTCACAGGTTAGGCCTAAGCCTGATGTCGGTCGGAGGTCTCTTCCGCTCGAGCTTCCTCACGTCCTGTTCCAAATAAATAAAACCTTAAATAAAACACCGACGCTTACAGAAAAATATGCATAATTAAATATGCTTCGCGCGCTCAACCAAGCCTAATGCTCCAAAATCTTAAATCCCCTGCCAACCTCAAAACTCCACAAAAGTTACCGACATCCTCAAAATCACATTCCACCAAATAAAATCTAATGGCCGGATTCTAACTTAATAATCCGCCAAAAATACCAAACTTCAACAATTCTCAAACCTATCCAAAACTCCTCCAAAAATTCTAAAACTTATTCCATTAAACTCCTCACATTTTTCCCCACCAAAAATATTTTCTCGGCGCCGGCAGCGGCGGCCGGTGACCAACTCAGGCGACCTCCAATGCTCACCAAAATTTGGCAGAATCTTCCTCTCAACCTCCTCTACAACATTCCTAACTATCACAAACTCCAATTATAAGCCTAACCATGCCAATCGAACAAAAACACACATAAAAACCCTAGAATTTCAAATACCAATTTCTCGTTACCTAGCTCGAGATGGAGCGAGCCATTTGGAGGGATTGAAGCACGGGAGAAGGGCTTTCTTTTGAGCTACGGCTCGCCGGCTATGGTGGCCGGAGGAAGGAGTTCCGGCGAGAAAACTCTTCTCGGCAGTCGGACCTTTCGGCGGCCTTTTCTCCCTCACGGCGGAGCTAGAAGGGCTGCCACCGGTCTAGAATTGAAGCTGGGACGGAGACCGATCGATCGGGACCGACGCGGCGGTCTGGGACGGCCGGACGGCGGCGGTCGGGCTCGAGCAAATTCCGGGTAGAAACGGGTCGGGGAAGAGAGAGAGAGGGGGCGCGGGCGGGCGGAGAGAGAAGGAAAAAAAGAAAAATTGGGCTTGGCCCGATCTGGGTCCAAGTCCTCTAATAAACTCAAATCCAAAATTTAACACCCAAAAAATAATACCCCAATAAAATTACCTTTTACTAGCAAAAATTACCATTTTTACCGTCGTCAAAATTTCTTCCTTAGAATAATCCCACAAAATAATTGTCCCCTACACATCTCTGAGAATCAATTATATTTTACACTTAATGACGAACACGATAAAATTCTTATTACCACTATGCCAGTAATAAAGATAAAAATTATGGATCGGGGCGTGACATCACCACTCCACAAAGGTATGGAGACACTATCACCAACTGGTTTTGTAAGCTTCTTGGTACTTTCTCTTTCGGATATTCCAAAATGAAAGTTTTTAAAAGCATCATATCGATCTTCCTTTTCTAGCTGCTTTGTACGTTTACACTTCCAATTCCAAAGCATCATTATCCAAATCCAAGGTTTTCAGCTCAACACATTCGCGACATTATGCATTCAACTCCCGCAAATCCCAACTTGCTAGATAGGTCGATCCTGAAGATAACGGTGGTCAGCTATGGACGGCCACGAAGATCAACGACGCCGGAAGGAGGAGCTAGTTGACGTCCAACCCTATCTATAGTACAAGTCATCTTCCTTGCTAGTTCGAGGAATCAATTGACGTATGCGTCTTGTATGTGTATCAACTATCAAGTCTTAAAGAAGATGATCGTGCCATATGTCTAATTATTTATCAACTAACCAAATTGCTACAACTAAAATTAATACTTCAGGTAAAAAATGTCAAAAATATCCATATTACCTATGTTATCGGAGTTAACTCAAAGTTAAACAACTTAGTCTAGTCGATGAAATTAGCAACCTCATATTATTTCATAAATAAATTCTTAGATGCAACAACCCCACCACCTGGCACATGCGCACCCAACCACCTTTTGACACATGTTTTTTGTTTGTTTTTCACACCTGCCTCCTTCTTCTTCCTCCTTTCTTCGGTGGATCTTCTTCTTCCTTTCTCCGACAAAGCTTCTTCTTCTTCTTTTCTCCGACGAAGCTTCTTCTTCCTTCCTTTTCGACACAGCTGAAGGTCCATGCGGCTTCTCCGAAGGTCAAATAGCCCCTGCGGCTTCTCCGTCACGGCGGAGAGCATGGACCAGATCACCACCTTGAGCTTCGGCGAGCGATCAGGACCTTCGGATCATCATAGATGATCACCATAGATGAAATATGAGAGAGAGGGTTTCTGGTTTGCATTTTTATGGTGGTCAACGGCGACGTCGAAGAGAGAGGAAGGAAGGAGATCCGCCGGAGAAAGGAGGAGGAAGAAGAAGACAGGTGTGAAAAAAAGAAAAAAAAACATGTCATGTTATGAGTGGTGGGTCGCATAAATGACGTGGTGCGGTTGTTGCACCTAAGAATTTCTCTATTTCATTACTCACCATGAAGATGTTTCGAAAGAACTTCGCCTAATTTCTCATCCAACGTCTTTTTTTCCAAAAACATTATAACAATATTTGATTATCTGAATGTCAGGAGATCGAGCTTGAGAGAAACTTAGACTATTCTCCGAATTTACCCACTTCAAGACTTATAGCAAGATAAGTCTTTGGGAGGTCACTCTAAAACAAATATTGTATCCTACATTTTAGTGTCTATTTTCAACTTTTACGTTCCTAACTCACTCGGTTTCCATCGTTTGTGACCTACAAACAGTAAAAAGTGACCAGGTCGGTACGGAGGTCGCAAAACTTACCTATAAATTGAACTAAACTGAGGAAAATGGAAATAAACACCAAAAAGCAATGAACAGTACGTAGAGTTTTTTTTTTAGAGAAGGAATAGCACTTAGAGATATACAGTAGTGAGTAGCCTGCATACAAAATATCCAAGGAATGAATCTCAATTAATCCAGTCTCTCCCTCCCGGGATTCCAGGCTCCACATGGACAGACAAACACTTGAACCAGAATCTATTCAATAATAATTATAGAAAGAGAGAAGTCTGATGAGCTCCATTCACATGGTCAAAATATCTGGTGTGTAGTCTCATCGTATCATCGTCATTTTCATGAACAGTTTCATATTCTAATATCTTTGATTTAATTCTGGGTTTGATATTCTTCTTTCTCCTCGATAAAATTTCAAGTCATTGTCAAAAGAAACCTAATTCATTATAATCTGCAAATCCATTTCTTCACGCAATTAACCATATCTGCTCATAAGTAAAGGAAATGATCCCAATCCTGGGAAATTAAATCCCCCAGAGTCAACAAGTAGTTCCTCCACTAAGCAAAGCTAACTTAAATGCAGCAACCACTTTCACAAGTAATCTGAATCTGAATTTGAAAGTATCTCTGCAAATAAATAAGGGATTTCCATTTCTACCCCAAAACAGACAAAATGGAATCATCCCCTAAAACATCTTACATGTATCATGATTTTAGTAAAACTATGAGACTGAGTATTGGATGATCGGGATGATGAATGTTGTTTATTGTGAAACATAGTAGTCTTATGAAGCTTGTGAATTACCAATGTTTTAGATTTCATGATCTTGGACTGCAATATATATTACGTATTTAAGTAAATTACTAATTAGATATAAAAAAATCAAACTTCTTACTCATAAGTTATCTTGAAACAGAAATCCAAAAGTAAGTTATGTCAGCTCATTTTGGAATTTATATTCTAACCAGACTCATAATATAGATCATCAGAAAGAAATAGCCGATCTCTGTTTATTTAACTGAGTTTTCTATAAGATAGTTAAATTAGTAAGTGTCCGACCGTTTAATTATTTCTCGTTGAGTTTTCGATATAAAATTATTTTTGAGTTAACTTGCAAGACAAAATATTTTTGGGTATAGATTTTTAAAACCTCTGCTCTGAATTTTGGGTGGTAAATATTAAAAGTAATTAACTGAATTTTTTATAAAATAGTTAAATTAATAAATTTATCCAACCATTCGATTATTTCTCGTTGAGTTTTCGATATAAAATTACTTTCGTGTTAACGTGCGACACACACGATTTTTGGGTATAGATTTTTAAAACCTCTGCTTTTGGGTGGTAAATATTAGAAGTAATTATCTCATACTTAATCCAATCAATCCAATCAATCGTCACTAAAAAGAAACACCAAGATGAACTCAAACACAATGGGCACTTGAGTCATTTTTTGCAGGAAGCATGCTCCAAATTAATACACGTCTGCAACACAGAGCGAGTGCGTCTCACACACTTCATCTCCTTGCACACAAACCCAAACCGAACTTCTCTTCCACCACAAAACTCCAAACCGAAAGCACTTCCAAACCCAAACAGAAGAGCCAAGAAGAAACAAACCCAGAAAAGATGAGGGCCAGCAACAACTTGATAGGTCTACTCAACTTCACCACCTTCCTCCTCTCAATCCCTATCCTCGGCGGTGGAATCTGGCTGAGCAGCCGAGCCAACAACACTGACTGCCTCAAGTTCCTCCAATGGCCTCTCATAGTCATCGGAGTCTCCATCATGGTGGTGTCTCTCGCCGGCATCGCCGGAGCTTGTTACCGCAACACTTTCCTCATGTGGGTCTACCTCTTCGTCATGTTCTTCATCATAGCTGCCCTGATCGGCTTCATCATCTTCGCTTACGTCGTGACCGATAAAGGGTCCGGCAGGTCGTTGGTGAACCGGGCTTACAAGGACTACTATCTGGAGGACTACTCCGGCTGGCTGGAGGAGCGTGTAGCTCGTAATAACTACTGGAGGAAGATTGCTTCCTGTGTGAGAGACTCCAAGGTTTGCAAGAAGATGGACACCAGTGTTAATGGTGTGCCGGAGACTGCTGACATGTTTTACAACAGAAAGCTCAGTTCTGTTCAGGTATGTAGATTTTCACTTCACTAATTCTTTGATTGATTTCTCCTTTAGCTATAGCTAAATTATGTAGTAAAAAGGATATTATGATGATGGTTCTATTTTAGAAAATCCATAAAGCTTGAAAAAGGTTGATCTGATTTTCGAACTTTCTGTTTTTTTTTTTTGAAGTTCTTAGCTAGCGACGATGTTTTGGGCCGTACATATCTGATATGCTATGTTGTTAGAGATTTTACGATTTTAGAGACCAACTGGTTTGATTCATGGCTTAAGTTTGTCTGATCAATAGCTTGATGGGGTTTTGAGGTTGAGCTTTAGGTTGAAGAAGGTAGATCTAGTTTGGGACTTAGATCTTCATCTTGGGTTAAGGAGGTTGTTAAGGCATGTGGCAAACCAGTGTGACAAGCATGGGGTTGAGGTGAGTTGGGTCCTCCAATTATTCTATAAATATGAGGTCTTTGGACCAATGAAAAATTGCTATGTGGGTTTTTTTTTTTTCTTCTAATTTTCTTTTTTTTTTTGCTTGATGGTGATGGAAAACCCACCGTTACCAACAGATACCATATTACTACCACTCGTACACTATCCTTTTCTTACATAGGATTTTAAAAAGGAAATTTCATTACCCATTTTTGAACCAAAGAAAATAAATCATTTCCCATTGTTCAAAACCAAAAAAAAAAAAAAAATATAAGGAGTGGACCACAAGGAGCGGTGACCTTCAATCGATAAAGAGCACATTCCAATAAGTTTCTCATATAAGGAGTGTTAGGCACTTGGCCCAACAAGAAAATAAGAAAAAAAAAATCCACCGGCCTTTAGATTCTGTGGTAAGAGTGAGACTCTTTGATGGTGGAATACTAGGCTTAATTGCTTAAATCCTAAATGAAAAAAGAAAATGTTGAAAAAGAATCGAAAAATGAATAAACAGCAGCATGTAATTTAGGTATAAAGTGTTACTCAAGAAAATATCTGGAACCTCTCCAGTATTGCTCAAGCCAAATCCTCATATGAAGTGAAAAGAAGGTTTGTATGATGATATTGTGGATTATTAAGAGAATTACAGTAAAGTACTTGTTGTGGTGGCAGTTGTTCAGTAGGTCAGGATCCTCAAAAGAAAATAATGTTCTTCTGGGTGGGGTGTCTAAGCTTTTTTTCTTTCTTCTGCTTTATCCTAACAGAATATCTTTTAGGTGGGATATCCTTTTCTCATTTTTGTCTGGTTGTTTCAAACTGAAACACAATGATATAACCTTGAACAAACTTGAATTGCTCCGAGTCATGCAGTCCCCTCCTCACCCACGACTGTTCTGGCTTTCACTTTCTTATTGGTATAGTTTGTTTGACATGTTTGCATTATTGGTGAGTCCAAATTATTGATGTAGAGGTTAGTACAATACATACAATGTTCCAGGTATAAATGCATGTATTCAGACCATGACATGTTCCATACTTGCTTCACATGCTGAATAAAGACGTAGAAATTTTAACATGTACTCATTATAAGAAACTTTGAAGCTTGAAGGGAGGATAAAGTCAACTTTGTGATAGGCTTGAACAAACTTTCTAGCTCTGGTTAGCATGTATTTGCTGGCACAAAGTAGTTTTTAGTTGCAGTCACTAGTCATTCTTATCCCTTTGTTGCTTTAGAAGATTGGTCGCAATTTATATTTGCCAGATTGGATTTATATCAGGAAGAAAGTATTATGCGAATGGGTTTTCAGAACTAAAGTTAATTTTATGATACATGTAACACTGCTCAAGTGTTGACTGTCACATGTATATAGTGCATATTAATTTGACGCTTGTATAGAACCTAGTAAACGCTCTTGGCCACTGGACTTGCTACTAGAGCTACGAGACCCAACTATGTTTCCATTTGTGTTGATATATAATTTATAGCAAGTGGAATACTAATTTTCTCTCTTTCATTTGATCAATAGTCTGGCTGCTGCAAGCCCCCTACTGAGTGTGGCTATACCTTTGTGAATGAGACGGTTTGGACAACTGGAGGAGGCTTGGTGGGAACAAATCCCGACTGTTCTATGTGGAACAATGATCAGCAGGAACTCTGCTATTCCTGTAACTCTTGCAAGGCTGGTGTGCTGGCAAGCATTAGGAAGAGTTGGAGGAAGGTCTCTGTGATCAACATTGTTATATTGATCGTCTTAGTCATCTTCTATGTGATTGGCTGTGCAGCTTTCAGAAACAATCGTCGGATTGACAATGATGAACCATATGGTGAGGCTCGGATGACAAAGGCGCGGCCCAGCCATTTCGACCTTTAGTGGTAGAGATCGAATCTGATACTTGGAAAAACTTTGTGAAAAGTGTATTCTAAAGGTTTTAAGATTGCACTCATTAGGGCTTTTCTGTCTTAGACAAGTGAACATCATGAACTTGGCGTGATATTTGAAAAGCTCATTGCCTGTATATGTGCTTTATGTGGTCTTAGACAAATGTTTTAGTTTCAATTACTTTGATGGACAGTCATGTTGCATGTATAACTCTTCATTAGAAACTTAACAAGTTGAAAGACTACTTTGATGGACAGTCATGTTGCGTCGAAATAATATGGTTCGAAAAGCATATGACATATTGAGCAAGGCTGCAATGACAGAGAAAGCTAGTAAAATGGCAATGGAAAAATTGAAAGAGATGGAAGAGTTAATTGAAAAGGATGAGGTAGAGCCAAAATGATCTGGTCAAGAAGATGAGGTAGAGCCAAAAGGATCTGATCACAAAGAAAGCAACGAGGCTTTGAATGATGATAATATTTCTGATGATAATGAAAGTGGTTGCGAAGTTGATGAGACACCAGTATTGGATCCGTCATGTGCAAAGACAAAAGGGATGAGTAATGCTAGATGGAAATCATCTGTGGAGAAGCGTAACAAGAATGCGTCTAAGAATAAGGTGTCATCTAGTAAAAACGGTGATGCAGCAAAGCAACAAAAACAAAAGCAATCAGAAGATCCAGCAGGCAAAGGTAATATTGAGAAGCAAAAGAACAGAGCATCAAAAAATCCAGTCTCATCTAGTAAGAAGGTTTGCACAAGGTCCTCAACTATTAATATGCAGCCATGTTTGCCTCTATCTAATCAGGCAAGTTGATATGTATAACTGACATTTTGTTTGATTTTAGATTAAGTAATCTTACTAGTTCATGAATATATTTTTTTTATTATCGTATTTCAGGTTTTGAACTCATATTCCTCATGTCATGCACAATCTAATTCAAATTCCTCAAATCCATCTCCTCTGACGATGAGTACAAGTAACTATAATCAGGTTTGTTGTTATAAGTCTGCTCAAATAACCTATGTTTTAGTTTACTGTATAGAATCATAAAAACTAATTTTTGATCACCAATATCTGTAGTTTTATCCACCTATGAACTTGTCGGCCATCAATATTCAAGGATTTTTGCCTCCACCAAATCAGGTAAGATAGTTTATGTCTGTTACTTTCCTTTCCTTTGTGTGTTCCATTGTTGCCTAATAATTTACTGTTCCAATTTACAGGTCTCATCACTTCATATACCATATGATTCAAATTCTGATTCCATGGCGTTGGTGATGCCAAATTCTTCTTTTACTAGCATGCTTTTGAGTCAGGTAATAGTTGATCTCATACACTCAATCACACTTCCTTCTTCTTTTAGAGTTTAAATCAAAAGTTCCAATCATATATTATGATATGACAACATACATCTGGAAGCACATATACCCCAAACCATCAATTTGGATCATATCCTCAACCAAGCCAGGTATGGTAAATTTGATAATTAATCTTTTTCCTGTCACATTTAGGCATTAGTTGATATATCTTTGACTAATGTATAATGTAGGATATAGATTCATTAACTGAAGAACAACAACATGGTTCAAAACATAGGCCGTATTATTTACCGTAAGGTAGTGTCACTTTTCAAACAAAATATGACTACTATAGGTATTTTGGGAATGTCATGTTGTTTAACTTCATGTATATTTTTGGTGCAGGTGGGTGAAGACATGGAAGAGACCATAGATTGCAAGTTCTATATACTTGAAGCAAATTGATGTCAACTTCTGTTTTACTTATGGTTTATATTTCCAAATCGACCAATTCTATTTTAGAGTTTATATTTCCATAATTATGAAGAACAATTGACCAATTTTCTTTTAGAGCAAATGACCCTGTAAGCAATTTATTTTTGGAGTGATTGCCAAATGGCCTTTTTAGCAACATTCAGATTTGTAACTTAGTG
Source organism: Fragaria x ananassa (assembly GCA_034370585.1). NCBI lineage: Eukaryota > Viridiplantae > Streptophyta > Magnoliopsida > Rosales > Rosaceae > Fragaria > Fragaria x ananassa. Next base: position 23,098,717 of record CP139764.1, read on the forward strand.
TCCTCATTGTGCACGTTTAAAGAACATTTCTGAATGACAAGTAAAAAAAGGACATATACAAGGTATTTGATCAACTATATTTAAAATTTAACGTCACATATACATGCAAATGAAAACTATACACATTCACTCCAAACAAAAAAAAAAAAACTATACACATTAGCAACGAGCTTGCAACTCAGGTTTGTTCTCTGTGACAAATGAAAAGAGCTACTCAAAAGGTAGATTGAGAAGAACTAAACGCGATGCGGTTAAGATCTGGACTCTTTAACAACAACAAAAAAGATCTGGGGATAAAAAAGAGATATCAACAACGAACTTTTCAATAATAGAATCTAGCTACGGATCCGAAACACTCTCGAGTTGATGTGCTGTAACCTGAGATTCAGCAAGATTTCAGCATTATAGTTGAATTAAGGTTACCTGAGATTCATGGGCTTTGCTAAAGCAAACAAAAGCACTCTCGAGTTGATGCTTTGAGATGTCCTAGGTCAAACTTTCGACGAATATCCGGTACTCTTCTTTCTTGGCCATCTCTCTCTAATCTTTTTCGCTCTGTGAAGTTTTCTTTCTTCCCAAACCCTTTAGAGGTCTGATGAGTTTATTCGATCTAAACAATGGTGTAATGGAGCCGTCAACAGCTCTTACAATTCCTATCAATTTATGCCATGTCCACGTGTCACGTGGTTATTGGTTCTGGTACATACTATCAGCTCCACAGCTGGTGTTCTCGGAACACCTAATAATTCCTCACGCAGGTGAAACACATAAAGGACTTGTCAGGCAGCCATGGTAGTGAGGAATTATTAGGTGTTCCGGGAACACCAGCTGTGGAGCTGATATGGTGTACCAGAAACAAATTGGTACTTTGAAAATGACTGACACTGTCCACAATGTGAAAGTAGTAGTGGCAAAATTAAAAATTACAAGGCTGACATTATTCACAATGAAACTAGATTGTAAGCATAGTCAATTCCAGGGTATAAGAGAATTACAAGAAACAGCAAGGAAAAGTGCAAGCTAAAGAAAGTAATTGCAAGAAACAGACTTACCATATTGAGGTCAAAAGGAAAGAAAATGAGGAAGACAACCACAAATTTGTTTTTCAGGAACATATCAAACTGAAATATCATTTGAAACAGAGTAATAAAAAGTGATGAGAGAAGTGTAATATTTCCCTCCCACATGACCCAATGAAAACCAGTATGCAGGGTCATAAAGACCCATCATTGTCAGTGCCTGCAGAACAGAACACATAGAGTGCTAAATAACTAATTGGTTTCGTAAATGGGAAGCAAAGATAGGCATACTTAAGTTCATCGAACTAGACAATCATTCACCAACTGAAGCTGTTTACAGTCATTACCTGTCGAAGCTTTAGTTCTCATTCTGTGATCAAAGGACTTATTTGAAACACAAAACCAAACATGGAAGTTGCAAGAGAAGGTCGCTCCTACTGTCTGAAATACAAAGGGAATCTCCTCCGGAGGGTGTGCAAATTCTTTTAGCGCAACAATCCAGCTGAATTTCGGAACTGAAAACAAGTCATTATATGAGTAATACCATGGTGATAGTCATGCAAAGTAAAACTTTCTACAAAATACATTGGGATTATTGGGAACAGAAACCTAGTACCTCCAATCAGAGACCTAGCCATTTCACGCTTTGCAGCAATCTGAAGGGGAATATGAAATTTGAATGTGGGATCTTCAGATTGCCCTTGTTTTACAACAGGAGTAGAGTTGGTCTGTATGCCGTTCCACAAAATGCGGCCCCAGGGCAGTAATAGGATTACTAAATAGCCAAACATCTACATCAGCTTTTGTTTCAAATGATTTCACCAACACATAAAGCACAAGGAGAAATGGAGAATAGCTACATGACCTCAATCTTTCTCACATGGTATTTTGTAATGATCTATCTTAAAAAAACAAACAAACATATTCACACTATCACACAAACTATTAAAAAAATTATAAATAAACATTGTTAGCTTTGTTTGGCTAACTGATAAAACTCCAACCTACCTATTTCCGAGAAGCATAAAACGCTAAATTGTAGCATTTCAAATTTGGATCTTCCACCACTCTTACTTTCGAACCAAACCCCAAAAGTTAAATTTCAGTGTATTGCTCACATTTCCCACTAAATAAAACCTCAGCGAAACAACAAGCTTCCAGCCTTCCACTCATTTCATACAATTACATAACTACATGCTTCACTCAATGTTTCACCACATGGTTTTCTTTCGCATCCAACGACGAACCTTACAACACTCACTCAAAAGCAATCCAGACAAATGCTAGTACATTTTGTTGGACAATGCTAAGCAGACCACACTTTCTGGCTATATAGTAACACAATGCTTCCCATCATTGACTTTTATTTAATATTTCGCAGGTTTTGAATAAATCAAACAAATTACTTGAAATTCCGCCTAAATCACAGCAAGTACAGAATCAAATTCAGCCACAATACTAACGTCACTTACTGCTATGCACTCACGAAATAAATACTTTTTTATAAAATAAATATTAAAAAAAAACAGAAAAAAGAAAAAGAAAATATGTACTACCTTTGTGGACGGAATCGGACGGCCGGCGATGCTCCGAACCCTAGCGCTGGCATATCCGCTCCAGACAAAGTCAAAGCAGGGCTTGTAAATGTAGAACTTGTCCTCCCACGGCGGGACCGGCGGCGCCAGAAGAGCGTGGAATTGCTGTGGGAGCAATGGGAGCCCGCTCTGCAAATCCATGGTGGATTTGTTGGGATTTCAGTGACGGATTTGGGAGAGTTCGGACATTTTTTTGAAGTGAAGGATTTTGGGGTTTTTGGGGTATTTATAGTGTGGGGATGAACTGAGGGCGAGTGGTTTTAACCGCGTTGTTGATTAGCGATGGATTTACGGATTTGCAACTAAATTTGTTTAGTCAAACTAAAGTGAAATTTCAAAGAGGGGTCACCTCTTGCTTGACCATATGTTCAAGAGAGAAAAAATTGTCCAAGATAAAAAAAAAGTTGGTACGAGTGTGCAAAAACCATTTAGTTAGGAGCATAGTCTCCGTTTAATAAGAAAGAGGTTGTGAGTTCAACTCGTGAAAGTTATAGCATTTGAGTTATTTACCTAAAAAAACAAATGCAAAACAAACAATATGCAATGAAAATTCAAGAAAAATAAACTTGTCATTGTTCATTATATAGCAAGTTTATATGCACCATGAAAGTGAATGCTAATATCATCATATGATCTAAAGGTTCCATGTAAATTACAAAAAGAACATCTCTTAAATGTGAATGCCCCGTCCATATACGGGTCGTTTTCCTGTGGCAAGTGGTTTAGGAACAATTTGTAAAGGGTTTAGGAACAAATGAATATGACAGCTGAAAATAAATGCACCGTTTCAAGTCATTCTTGTTTTTGCTATTTAGTCATATCACACACATAAATCAACTGAAAGAAGTGATAGTTTAGATGTTGTCGACCACCGCTCCGCTACCAGTTATGGGTGAAACTAAACTCTCTACGTACATAGCTTGGTGATGTGAAAGACTGACATGCATCCGAGAAGCACACCTAGATCTCTTCTTATGTGGATCATACAATATAAATGATGATAAGTTCGTATAGGTCTGTGATTTCTGAGTCACCAGAACTTCTCCATTCTGTAAAATAATTATCGGCCCAGTATAATCAAGTGCTGGAGATCGAGGCAAACAGTCTCTGTGAATTTCTACTTTACTCCAAGACTCCATGACCCCATATTCCTTCATCATCCATATCGTGAACACAATTGGATCTGTAATCACTGCATTGGAGCAATACACGAACAGAGAATTTCCAACGGTTCCAATTCCTATTCTGGAATATTTCTTGTCTAAAAGAAAGGATAGACGTCCCATCACCAAAAATCTTTCTTCTGATAGATTATATGAGATAATACTTGATGATGAACTATACCGATTATGATATTCATAGCCTTTCTCTACCCAATGTAGGGCTCCGTTTGATAAGCAACCCTGCCCAGATAATTCACCATAATCTTTCAAGCTTGTGACATTCCTCCATGAACCCTTTTTTAGTGCAAAAACGTCGATTTTCGTTGTCGATTTACTACCCAAGATGACCTTGTAATCTTCAGATGAAGAATCATAACCAAATCCATAAAACATATGATCCCAATATGCAATGAAAGCTTGCTTTGGTAACTTGCTGGCCTCTCCAGTACAAGGGTTCCATAGAAAAACCCCGCCGCATCCGGCTAGGCATATCAAACCATTGCAAGAACCCACGATAATTTCCAGTACTACAGGAACATCAAGCTGTTTACTTGTAGTGTGACCAATAAAATCCTTCAACGAGTCAACCAACATGGATTCCGGATGACATTTATCTAAGAAGTAGTTGTTCCTCAAGAACAGAAGCCTAATTGAGCAGTCAGTAGTGTCATTGATCCTATTGACTGCTTGGTTGAGGTGCTTATTAACGAAATCAGAACGGGAGATTAGAGCACGCCATGACTTGCATACAGAACGACATCGTAGTAAAGATTTCATTGGGAGCCTTGACAGTATCACTACAATAATGTCGTCGTTCCAGCTCTCTGAAGATAAGCAAGGTTGATTTTTGAGCACCCCACGGGAGGAGAAGAGATGCCGGAGCCAATTTCGGAGGCGGTTTCCGTTGTAAATTTGTGATGGTGGCGGTGGAATGCGACTGCACATGGCTATACACCCTGCCATAAGCCCTACAGTTAGGGTTTCCATGACTATGAGGTTTATTTGATATTTTGCAGCAGGTACTGTCGACTATATATAGGTGCATGGCTTTTTTGTATTTCACCCAAATTTAATTACCCCAAGTAGTAGATTATTTCTTGGATTCGATCTTTACCCCTTTATTATTGTTTGTTCCTAGATGAATGTGATCATTGCTTTTCTTCTTAGGCCATCTCCGACCTAAAGTGCTAAAAATAGCATATGTGCTAGTTTAACGTACACTTCTATTTGACACTTTATTCAAAATAGCACTCATCGTCTTCAACCAATTGGTGTTTAATTATAGCACCTTTGTAATATTGATTGAATTTGTTAAAGACTTGAGTCCAAATTTGAAGGGCTTTTTATATTAAAAGGGTCATATGGATTGGCCCGAAACATGTCAAAGACTGGTGAAAGTCTTCAACGATCAATGTGATGTATGCGGATTCTGCCCATGGTCTTCTTGCGAAGTCTACCACGCGAGCCAGTTCGCTAACATCGCCTTGATATATTTCGTTTCGCCTAAGCGAAATGTCCATAAGTAATTCCGCACGAAGTCCCTTAAACGCGCGAGATCATATCGTGCGAAGTCTTTGTAATTTAGTTCGCGTGGTCTTATTGGCGGGCCTTTACTTGTAAACTTAAAGAATTTGGGCTCACCGGTTGTGACGCAGACCAGGGAAGTAACTAATATTCACATGGATATTTTACAGTCCAGTAAAGTATTATTACTTGGACAAAAATGCCCTTTGGCTCAAACATTGCCCCATAAGCCTTGAGCTTTGGATTGTCTAAGCGAAAAGGCCTTATTGAACATGTCATGAGCGGGTATGTATCCTGATATAAGATTGGCGAAGCGAACCGAGTCATCTCACTGGTGAACAAAAGATTGGCAAGGCGAACCATTGAGAGAAACGGACCTCACCAGCCTAGACGCCCCGCGTGTACAGGCTGTAAAGGAAACTTAAGAGACTCTAGTTGAACTTCATTTTTCTTGTCATGTTGCCCCCATGTATGAACCTTTTTCACTAGGCAACAAACCTTCCATTGAGATTGGGTAAAGGTCTCTACGCAACTGTTTGCTTGGAAAGCGGGAAGTCATTGTAGAATCACGCATTCACCTTATCTCTAAAGCCCAAATCACGGAGCAAAGCTCTGCACGCAAGGCACATGTCAAATGGAGTCAGTCCCTCCTTTCTATAAGAGAATCTTCTGGCCGGGGTTTGAACAACAATCAAGCCTTGCTGCCCCCTTGCCATGGATCCTTCTTCCTTTTTGTTCATCCTTTTATCCCTGCTTAAAACTAAACCACCATTTCTCATGCTCATCATTTGCTCTAATGAGTTTCGAAATCTACTCTTGGGCCGAAGGTGAGTTTCAAAATCCACTCTTAGGCCAAACTTTCGCTTGAAAGAGCAAACGGTCTGGGCACCTTTTGCCTTATGCCTGCAACTTTATCCACGCGTGAGGTTTCGAAGGCCCCTTGTCCATCCGTGTTCCGGGAGCTCGTCAATGTCCTTTAAGCACCCCCCCCGAAACCTGTGCGGTAGCATGATAGACCATGTTCCAATGAACCGCCCGATCTGAAAGTTCAAGGCGCTTCTAACCTCCCCAGATCTATGCCTTTAACCGTAGGGTAGCCAGAATTCATTGTAAACATGTTTGCTTCGGCCGCATGAACCGCTTATGTAACTTGTATCAGAGTGTAAGAAGGCGAAAATGATGTAATGTTATTATTTAGGGCTTAGACTTTGCACGTTTATAACGAAATGAAGAGAGAAAATGAAAAAATTAACACAACTAAATTGCATGTAAAATTTAATTTAGAGCCTCTGGAATAGGCCCCAGTCTTGTACTAGTCTGTTGGTTAGACCTCGTACGTTTACAAAGAAATGAACTAATTACGTGTTTCTCTCTCAGGTTGCCCCCTAGTGGGAGGCGGCAGAGTGTTAGCGCGATGGCGCGGAGCACTATTGAACAGTGGTCGCGGGGTCAGGAGGTGAATGGTCCGCGCACTCCCAGACGCCAACGATATAGCGCTTTAAGAAACGACCATTGATAGGATTGGGATGGAGTGTGCCATCAAGGTCGCCAAATGGTATGCCCCCTTGGGAAATATGCGATGAATAATAAAGGGTCTTTCCCACCGCGCAGACCACTTCCCGCGGCCTTCGGTCTTCTCGCCTAATGGTAACACGGCTCGCCACACTGCTTGGCTCTCGGCAAGCTCCGACCGCGGGTAACTTTATCATAGGACCACGCAATGTGCTGCTTGTTGAATGTAGTGATGCGGTGTTCATCGAGGTCTTCAAGTTCTTGCCACATTGCCTGGACGTCGTAATCGTCACCAAGCAATTGGTGTTGCTCTTGGATGTGAAGCGAGACGACGTGAACCTCAAGAGGGAGGACGTCATCATGGCTAAACATGAGAGCATATGGGGTAGTAGCTGTCGGACTGCGCTTGGAAGTCCGGTAGGCCTATAAAGTATGGTAAAGCTCTAGATGCCAGACGAGGGGGTTCAACTCTAGCATCTGGCGTAAGATACTGAGGATAACCTTATTGCTCGCCTCCGCCTGACCATTAGACTATGCATAATAGGGTGTTGAATGCAAGAGCTTGATATCATAGCCGGTAAGGAATGTGACTACAGAATCGGTCATGAAAGTTGCCCCTCGGTCCGTCACGATGCACTCTGGAATACCAAAGTGGGAGATAATGTTGCAGAAGAAAGTTGCGAACCTATGTCGCAGAGGCAACCTTGAGTGGTTCGGCTTCAACGTACTTGGTAAAGAAATCGATGGCCACAATAATGAACTTATGCTGCTCCGAGGAATGGGGGTAAATGATGCCGACGAAGTCTATCGCCCATCCTCGACCTGGCCATGGCTTAATAATCAGCTGCAAAGGAATGTTAGGGATAAGTTGCACTGGTCCGTGATCCTGGCAATCCTGACAACCTTTGGCGAAAGTAATACAGTCCTTGAGAATGGTAGGCCAATAGTAGCCGTGGCGAGGGATTAACCAAAGCATCTTTAGCCTGCCTGATGCGAACCACAAACTCTGGAATGAACTTCGCGCATAAGTTGCTTGACTTCATTGTTATACACGCAGCGGAAGTTATTACCGTCTTCGCCATGCCGGCAAAGCTCGCCGTTGCTCAGCACGAAGTTCAAGGCGAGAAACCGTATTTGCCGCGAATGATTGGCATCATGAGGACTTGTGAGGTAGGAGATGAATGGTAGCCGTCAATCCTCATCGATAAGGTCTAAGGCACTGACGTCATGAGAGTCTACCTGATATTGCCCCTTAGCAATAAAAGACGAAAGAGTGCGTCGTTCGACCTTGAGCAGCCGTTCACGCATTCCGTCTCGCAAGCTGAGGCCAGAGGCAATCTGTGCGAGCTTATTCGTCGTGAAGTTAAACTTGCGCGGAATGTGCTCAATGTGGACGTCATCGAAGCGGTTCAATACGTCAAATGCTTTCGGCAGGTAGGGCTCAATGGACGAACTCAAGCACTTGAACTTCTCCACCAACTGGTTGACACCCAATAAGGAGTCGCCAAAAAATTGAACCTCCCGGACCCCTAAGTCCAGCAAAATCTCTAGTCTGATGATGAGCGCTTCGTACTCTACCTGGTTATTTGTACATTTGAAATCCAGCTAGAAAGAGTAAGAGAAACGATCGCCTGCAGGGTTCTTAATGGCGATTCTGGCACCTGCGGCGAGTTTAGTACGCGATCCATCAAAGTAAAGAGTCCATGGGGCGAGGGAAACAATGGTAAACTCTAACTCGCGGAATGCTGTTAGCTCGGTTGGTGGGTGATGAGCGAGGAAGTCCGCTATGGCCTGTCCTTTGACTACTTTCTGAGGAACATATTGCAAGGAGAACTCACACAAAGCCAATATCCATTTGCCTATGCATCCCCGTAGTATAGGGCGGGAAAGCATGTATTTGATAAGGTCAGACTGAGCGATCACCACCGTGGTAAAGGCTAACATGTAGCGGCGGAGCTTGCAACCTGCAAAGAATAGGGCGAGACACAACTTCTCCATTAGAGAGTAGCGCATCTCGTAATTAGTTAACACCCTGCTAAGATAATAAACGGCATGTTCCACCCCATTCTTATCGTCTTGTGCCAAAAGTCCGCCAATGGACAAGTCAGCAGCGGCGATGTGAAGTTTAAGTTGAACGCTAGGGCGAGAGGGAACCAATACCGGCGGGTTCGTCAGGTAGTCCTTGATACGATCAAAAGCCTCTTGGTGTTGTGGCTCCCATACGAACTCGGTTGCCCCTAGAACTTTAAGAGAGGTGAAAAAGGTTGAACCTTCCCTGCCGTGTTTGAAATGAAATGGCGGAGGAAGTTGATTCGTCCAATCAGTTGTTGGAGCTCCTTCTTGGTTGTAGGAGGCGAGGTGTTTATTACCGCATGCGCCTTGTCCTTGGAGATCTCGATGCCCCTTTGATGTACCAAAAATCCCTGGAAGTCACTTGCTTCCGCAAAGAATACACATTTGGCGGGGTTCATCTTCAGGTTATGTTGTCGCATCTGCATAAAAACCTGTCGGAGGTCCTCAACGTGTGTCGCCCGTGTTTTGGTTTTGACCACCACGTCGTCTATGTAGACTTCAATCAATTTGCCCAGGATATAGTGAAAGATGAGGTTCATGACGCGCTGATATGTTGCCCCCACGTTCTTGAGTCTGAAAGGCATGACAACATATTCAAATACACCTTTAAACCCCGGGCAGCGGAAGGCGGTCTTGTGGCGATCTTCTTCGGCAACAGGAATCTGGTGGTATCCAACGGTTCCGTCCATAAAGGATAGCACTTCATGCCCCGCAGCGCATCAATGAGAAGGTCAGCAACAGGCATGGGGTATATATCCTTAGGTGTTGCGTTGTTAAGGTCCCGGTAGTCAACACAGAGGCGCATTTTGCCATTCTTCTTGCGGACAGGAACTACATTGGATAGCCATTTGTTGTACTTGGCCACGCGAATGATACCCGATCGATGCATGTTCTCAATCTCTTCCTTGACCACGATTTGGGTCTCAGTTCACATGAATCTACCGTCCTGGCGAACTAGACGTCTGTCAGGATAAGTAGGCAGCCAGTGACAAACCAAGTCTGAAGACAAACCAGGCATGTCTTCGTACTTTTTGACGAAGCAATCCTTATATTCACGTAGTAGGGCAAGCAGTTCTTCTCGTTCTTCCTCTGCCAGCTTAGCACTAATGGAAATGAGTAGGGGTTTCTCTACAGTCCCTACATCGACTTGTGAGATGGGGTCGCAGACTTGAGGTGGTGTGTCGTCCAAGGCGGCGGTAGCTAACCGAATAACTTCTTCCTTGGTATCGGTATAATCCACTATTTCATCTACGTATTCCATGGTCGTAACCTTGTCGTAGGCTTCGCGTTCTGCCTAGTATGAAAGAAGTTTTTCATACAGGGACTCGCCAGCCTCGCGCGCTTTTTCTGAGGAGGCACTAAGCATTAGAGGGGATCCGCGATGGTGTGAGGACGTTGTAAGTCATCCTTCGCCTGGGTGAGTCCCCATTGTGTTAAGTTGGATGATGTGACCCCATAAGGGTGGCCTTTAGAATCGACGCCTTGGACATCCAGCGGGCCCAAATCAGTGTTGTAATAACGGGCATCGTTGAAGTTGGCGGAGATGGAGAAAGGACGCGGATCTGCTTTGATGAGGACCGCCTCTCATGTCTCAGTATCCCAAACCATGAGTTCTTGGTGCATAGAGTAATGCACGCAAAAACTTCTATGGATCTAGTCGCGGCCTAGAATCATGTTGTAGGATGAGGAGCATTAGGCCACGAAAAATGTATAGACCCGTGATGCCGGACCCACCTTGAATCGTAGAAATAACAAGCCTAGAGTTCTGGAGACTTGAATCGTGATGCCGGACCCACCTTGAATCGTGAAGTTCTTGACTGTCAAGGATGTGGTTTGGATCATTGAGCTCGGGATACCATGAAGTCCCATGGTGCGGTATCGACCATGACCTTGTTGACCATAATCCTTTCAACTTTAGCTGAAATGTATATTGGCCTTATCTGAGTGGCCATGTTTAGGGTCGGTGTGGAGAAGGTCAGAGTCGGCATGTGTATGACGCTGCTTGTAGCCTCCAATGGTGGAGCATTTGTGGGTTCCGCCAGGACTGGACCCATCTCGCTGCTGCAAGGCGGGGACATGTCGCAGACATTTTCTCTATTGTTTTGAATATCCGCCGCGTTGCATGTTGTGTTTGGTGGGAGAGCATATCTTTTGGATATGAAAAACACCATTCCGACCTGAAATGAAAATTTCTCGCGGATTGGGATCAGCGGAGCCTCAACTATCCTATGTTCGCCTTCGAGCATTGCGAATGCGCTCTCCGCGGAGTTGACCTCTTCGTCCTCAGGCCATGCAGAGACCTCAACCATATTGCAAGTGAATGATTCCTCCTGCCCTTCTTCTTGGTCTTCATCTAAGTGAACGTGAGGCTCAGAAGATAGGAAGCGAGAAAAGGATAGGCGAGGCGAACCGAGAAGATAGGAAGCGAGGCGAGGATAGGCGAGGCGAACCGAGAAGAGAGGAAGGGAGGCGAGGATAGGCGAGGCGAACCGAGAAGAGAGGAAGCGAGGCGAGGATAGGCGAGGTAAACCGAGAAGAGAGGAAGCGAGGCGAGGATAGGCGAGGCGAACCAAGAAAAGAGGAAGCGAGGCGAGGAGAGAATAGGCGAGGCGAGGAAAGGAGAGGATAGGCGAGAATAGAGGAAGCGAGGCGAGCCGAGGAAAGGATAGGCGAGAAGAGGAATGGCGAGGCGAGGAAAGCGTAGGATAGACGAGGCGAGGATAGGCGAGGCGAACCGAGGAATGGCAAGGAAAGGATAGGCGAGATGAGGAAAGTATAGGCGAGGCGAGGAAAGCATAGGATAGACGAGGCAAGGATAGGCGAGGCGAACCGAGGAATGGCGAGGCGAGCCGAGCAGAGAGGAAGCGAGGCGAGGAATGGCGAGAGGAAGCGAGGCGAGCCGAGGAAAGGATAGACGAGGCGAGGAGAGGAATGGCGAGAAGAGGCGAGCAGAGAGGAAGCGAGGCGAGGATAGGCGAGAAGAGAGGAAACGAGACGAGGACAGGCGAGGGGAGATGAGAAGAGAGGAAGCGAGGCGACGACAGGTGAGGGGAGGCGAGAAGAGAAGAGAAGAAGCGAGGTGAGGTGAGGATAGGCGAGAAGAGAGGAAGCGAGACGACGACAAGCGAGGGGAGGTGAGAAGAGAGGAAGCGAGGCGAGGAAAGGCGAGGGGAGGCGAGAAGAGAATAGAAGAAGCGAGGTGAGGTGAGGATAGGCGAGAAGAGAGGAGACGAGGAGAGGAGAGACGAGGCGAGACGGGCGAGGAGAAGAGAGGCGAGACAGTCCGCACCCTTCTCTTGGGTGAAGAGATAGTTCGTCCAAAAAAAATATTAAGAGACAATCATATCCAAAAGCGGAGTCCGCGCCTTTCCCAGGGGCGGTTAAATAGAAAAATCTAGAGAGACTGAGAAAGAGTTCGTCGAAAAAAAAATAACATAAAATAAGAAACAGTGCGCGCATACATTTGCAGAAATAGAGAGAGAGGAGAGAGTTCATCCAAAAAATTAAATAAATAAAGTATTGATCTCGCCAAAGAGATAGAAAAATCTAGAGAAATTGAGAGAAATTTCAACCAAAAAAATAGTGATCTCCCAGCGGACTCCGCGTCCTTCTCTTGAGCTGAGAAATAGAAACATCTAGAGAGACTGAGAGAGTTCGCGCAAAAAAATAGTAATCTCGCCCAAAAGATAGAAAAATCTAGAGAGATTGAGAGAATCCGTCCAAAAAAAAAATAATAATAAGAGAGTGATCTCCACTGTTCACAAGTACTGTTCATAAATTTATGAACAGGTTCGCGGGGGGCACTGTTCATAACTTATAAACAATGGTGTTGTGTGTTGCAAGCGACTGTTCATAAACTTATGAACAGTTGTTTGTGTGTTGTAAGTGACTGTTCACAAGAAAATAAACAGTCTTTTGTGATCTCGCAGTGAACAGTAATTTGTAAATAGTGGAGAGTCGAGGCGTGGAGAGGCGAGAAGAGAGCAAGCGAGGCGAGCATAGAGGATAGGCGAGAAGAGAGGAGGCGAGACAAGGAGAGAGGATATGCGAGAAGAGAGGAAGCGAGGCGAGGTGAGGCGAGAGGATAGGCGTGGCGAACAGAGAGGAAGCGAGGCGAGAAGAGAGGAGAAGATAGGCGAGGCGAGAAAAGAGGAATCGAGACGAGGTGAGGATAGGCGAGAGGAGAGGAAGCGAGGCGAGGAGAGAACAGGTGAGGCGAGAAGAGAGGAAGCGAGGCGAGGCGAGAAGAGGATAGGAAAGAAGAGGCGAGGATAGGTGAGAAGAGACGAGGACAGGATAGGTGAAGCGATGAGAGGCGAGAAGAGAAGAAGCGAACAGTAGTTTTTAGAACAAATCCTCTATGTCTCTTTATATTTCTCCATCAAAAGAGGCGAGAAGATGGACGCGGAGTCCGCTGGAAGTTTTTTTTTTTCCATGCACTGTATACACCGCGACAAGACGCGGGTATCTTCTTAGTATGGTCTAGTGATAAGTTTATGCATTGTTGTCTGAACTTTTTTGCCACAATTGCGGGGACGAAGTTCTTGCAAATTGCTATGTAAGCTCGCTTAAATATGAGCTCATGCCATCTATTGATCTAATAATATTTGTTTATTGGGATTGTGTTTTTGGGTGTTATAAAGTAATCAAAAACCGGGCCACAAACTTGATGCGTGAAAACATGAAGAGACCTCGATATAGGGTTTAGGCCAACAAGCACTATTTACAAGCCTAGCGAGTACCAGGATTGAGCCCAACAAGCACTGTTTACTCTGATTCGGTTCCTGATCAAAGCTGGATACAAGGAATTCGTCTCATAAAAGCCACACACAGGTTTTTGTATTATTCTGTTCTTTGGACTTTGGAACAGGTTTAGGGTCTTTAGCCAGTGCTTGGGCTTGTACAGAACTATGCCGATTGTGCTCCCAGTTTGCAATTGCTTAAGCTTATATTGGTTAGTTATCTGCATTTTGTAGGATGTTTTAGCCGTTGAATTGTGTAACACAGCGTTAGTCCAACGTTGGTAGAATTAATTAGCTAGAGTTCCTCTCTACCTTGTTGCTCATACTCTTGAACACAGAGTACTGCCATCACTGCAATTTGGAACTTGATCAAGCCCACGATGTCGGAACGTACGTAATCACAATAGAGCAAGGTCTTGTCAAGTGTCGAAAGCTGAAGTTAAATCGGGTACAGCAGTAAGCTAGCTAATTACAAAGATAATTTTCTCAAATTTTTGGTTTTCTTTTTTGTCTTTGACAACTTGATTGAGAATTACAATCTAACGGCTAGCTAGGTGCCTTTTATATATAAGCGTTGAAATAAAGTAATTCAAACTATACCTTTGAGGAAGTGATGATGGCGTTTGAAACATCATTTGGCATCAGAATAGCTTGCAGATAAGTTTGAAGAATAACTTGCTAGCTAGGAGCAAGAAGAAAATGAGGCTGATTGAATAGACTGATCGAACGTTATCTGCAAGCTGTTCTATATATATCAGCCCACCATGCAGTCGACATCCATATATCAGAGCTTCAAATTCTTAAGCTATCATATCAGTGTCGTTCATGCCGAAGCCTACTGCGTCTCATCTCATTTTGATTTAACTTATACACTTTATTCATGACATATAGGCTTTCAGACCGACGTGCTTCAGTTCACATGTCTGACCTGAAAATGGTCGAGGTCGATCGTTTCGCCATATCTTATAAAACTCTAAGTACTGCAGATCACTTAGGGTTTTGGCCTAGTAGAGATGTGTTTATTACCCTCCACCCTGATGTCAGTCTGTTCTAAATGTAAAATAAAAGGACACCTAAACAAGTTGTTATCGACTTATGGTTCATTTTTGTTCGTATAATTAAACTCTGGTTTCTCATCTGAACAGGAAATCCTATTACTATGAGTCCAATTGCAATTATTTATGTTGGACTAATTCCTGGACTTGATTTCTTCCTCTCTCACGACCTATGTGACGGCAACTAAGTAGTCTATACTAGTATAGCTAGATTAATGTTCATTATTAGTTAGTTATATTTGCACTTAGAAATACATTGAATTCTCTTTCATTTTCCTTTCTGGTCTGATTCATGACCCTTCTTTCTTGGGGCTCATGATCGCTAGCTGATGAAATTGTCAGACACTTCAGAATGTTCTTCAGAATATACCAATTCCTTCTCCTCGAACTTCTAAGACCAGCAATGTCTGCCGGTCACAACGTTGGAAACAAGCTTAATTGACTGGTGTTATATATAACAGTGACATGGCGTCGGCGTTGTTGTTGTTCTACTTCCTACTTTTAACCATGGACATCGTGTCGGAAGTTTCCAACAGAGCTTGGCTGCTTGGCTACAGCTGCCATGTGTTTTCGATTAATAATAGGGAGATTTTGAAGGCGTCAGATCGGTATCCTGGACTTTTGAACTTGTCTGGAGTCTTGACCTATTTTTGGTGCAGGACTATAGCTAGCTTGCTCTCCTGGGTCGTTTTAAGTACGTCTCTGGTTTCCCATTAGCTAGCCACCATTTTCGAGTATATATTTTCAACACCATATGATGGTTTCGTTTCTGATCTGTTATTATGGATGCATTATCTGTACCCTTGATTAGTCGATGAGCCATCGATAAGTGGGAGACTAAGATTCAACCAGCTGTGTAATCAGTAACTTATCGTGTCCGCCGCTAATTAGGGTTGCAGCTGAAAGAGACCGGAGGAAGAATATTTAGGGGTTGTTCTTGGAGGTCAATTAGTCTTCAGCGGTCTCAGTGGAAGCCTAGCTGGGTGTAACCAAGACTAATTTTACTCATCCATATGCTTAAACCGTGTGGGGTTTTCAGTTGTTTGCACCAAACAGTACTTCTGATATGATCATGGATTCATGGAATATTGAACTTACCAGCAGCCTAACTAAACACCTGGAAAGCTCTAGATTAATTTTATTGACAACTCGCTCTCTTCAGAGAAATATTATCTTAGCCCAAAGATTAATGGAAAATTTAGTTACCATTGATTCTTTGATGAAAACAGTAACTTTATTGTTGATTTCTTAAGCCACATTGTTAGAAAATTAACCAAGTTCATTGCTAATTAGAGCTATATGTCTATATATGTAATCTCTAACTTCACGATTGTCAAGTCTTTTGTTAGTTTTGAACTTATAGTCAGAGAGAGAGAGAGAGAGGGCTCTCTGTTTTGGACATTTATGTGGTAATCTACAACGTTTGGTTTGTGTCGACTCACACTAGCTCACCTGAAAATTAATTGGAAATTCTTGGTCAAGGGTCTGAAGAATGTTTTGGTCTTAGTCTTCATGTTAGCGTGAGTCATGAAATCAGTTTAGGAATGTAAATTAATTTGTTATTACTTTCCTATTTTATATGTGTAGTACATGTAGTACATAATACGTAGGGTTTGTACATCTTGTATCTCTATATATAACCTCTCTGTGAGATGAATAGATATCAGAAAATTCATTCTTCAAACCTCGTTATATTTAACTTGGTATCAGAGCAAAGATCCGAAAGGACTTTGTCTCTTTGTTTCCGCTGCAGTTCTTCGTCTGGCGTTGGTTCTCTGTCAGACTATTCTCTTAATTAAACCCCATTGTTAGGGTTTAACTGTCGACGTTTTTCCGACGTTTGTTCTCCATCTGACATTGGTTACTTGTCAGATTTACAGTTGTTTTTTAGGCAGTTGGTCTGTTCTCAGTTCACCGTTCGTATTCTAAGGAGTAGCAGTCACCATCAGGTTCTAGCCTTTCCTAGACCAGGACTGCCGTCGTCTGCCCTAAGACTGCCGCCGACCCCAAGAAGTCGTCGCCGTGCCTTGGCTGTCGTCTGCCCTAAGACTGCCGCCGACCCCAAGAAGACGTCGTGTCCTGTCCAGACGCAGCCGACGCTGTCCAGTCGCATCTCCGTCGTTGTCTCTGCCCAGAAGTGACGACGCAGCTTCGACCCGGTTCTGTTTCTTGCTCGATCAGACTCTGTGATTCGACCCGGTTCATTTGAAGACCCGACCCGGTTTCAGTAAAAAAAAAAAAAAAACTGAAACCGTGAGTACTACAGGTGTATTAACAGTGCAAGTGCACCCGAGGCAGGTTTTTTATTCGTTCCTTATTACTTTGCTGCATAACTACTGATTTGGTATTCGTGCTGCAATGGGTTCTGGAGAAGAAAGTTCTCAGATCAATGATGTTTAGAAATTTGAAGTATCAGTCAAGAATTCTGAAAATGGTTCCTTTGGGGGGTCCAAACTCAATGGAACCAATTTTTGAAAATGGAAGAAAATCATGACGGCTCATCTTCGAGGGATGCACAACATGGGACATGTAACTGGGGTGATTGAGGTCCCTAGTGCAAGTAATGTTGCTGCTTACACTAAGTGGGAAGATGATGATGGTCTTGTGATGTCAGTCTTGTACAAGGTCATGAATGAGGAAATAGTTGACCTGGTGGAGCAATGTGATACTGCGCAGGCAATTTGGAAGACATTGGCAGATTTATATACTAATGAGTCTGATTTCATACAGATTCATGAGTTGATGTGTACTGCTGCAGCAATGCAACAGAATGGACAGCCAGTGGCGCAGTATTTCATCAAACTGAAGAACATTTGGGCTGAAATTGATGTGAAGCGTCCGTGTAAGATCAAGAATCAGGAGGATCTTGTTTGGTACCTGAAGGAAAAGGAGCTTGAGCGTCTTCATCACTTCCTGAGAGGCCTTGATGCAAAACATAACAGTGCCAAAGGAGAGCTGCTCAGAATGACAGAACCTCCTAGCTTGACTACAGCTTTCACATATATCCGTAAGGATGAGTCTCATCAGGACAGCCTTACTCAAGCACAACTTGAAGTCTCCAGTCTCACTATTCAGGCAAGAGCACCATCACCACTCCTTCAACAATCAAGTTTTGTTCCACTCCACAAGCAAGGACCACCACCAGGCTTTGGGAATCAACCTCGTTCTCCTTGTTCTTATTGCAATGGTGACCATGCTTGTGAATCTTGTTGGAAGTTGTACCCGCATCTTAGGCCTAAGAGGCCTACATATCGTCCCAAGGCGAAAGCAGCTATCCAGTTGGTCCAGGAACCAGACATCTATGGTGTGGTCAGATGTGATCATCATACAGCAGGAGGTGCCACACCCTCAGCTTCTGTGGCTGGTCGTGGCAAGCTAGGTATGGCCTTAAATATTTCTAACTTTGTTGGTGGTGATACATGGATTATTGATTCAGGTGCTTCCGATCATATGACTTATGACAAATCTTATTTTACTGACTTATCACCTCCACCCGTACCTTATGTTACTAATGCTAACGGTGAAGCCTTCCCTGTGTTAGGAAAGGGGTCAGTTCGTATCACTCCCACAATAGTGCTAAAAAATGTGCTATATGTACCTGCTTTATCTCATCATTTGATATCTGTCCCACAGTTGAATGTTGAATCCAAATGCTCTGTGACCTTTTTCCCTATGTATGTGATTTTTCAGGATCTTCTCATTGGGGAGTTACTAGGTCGGGGGTATCTGAGGGGCAGGTTGTTTCATCTGGATCAGACGTACGTAGGGGAGAAATCAGGCGCACAGTCCCGGACGGCTTTAATGTCCAATTCTGACAAGCTAAGTGAAGTTTGGTTATGGCACCGTCGCTTAGGGCATCCATCTTTTAGTGTTATGAAAAAATCCATGCCTTCTTTGTTTATTGGTATGGATGAGTCAGTCTTACATTGTGAAACATGTGTTTTGGGCAAGAGTCATTGCTCAACTTATTCATCCCGTATTTCTAATAAAAGTGTCATTCCTTTTGAATTAATTTATTCTGATGTTTGGGGACCTTTAAAGGAATCCACTGTGTCTGGTCTGCGATACTATGTGTCATTTATTGATGATTGTACACGTCTTACTTGGGTTGTTCTTCTTAAAACTAAGGATGAGGTTTTTCCGGCTTTCCAAGCCTTCCTTTCTGAAGTCCAAACACAATATAATGCTAAAATTAGAATTCTTCGCTCTGATAATGGGGGGGGGGGGGGGGATATGTTAATCGTGTCTTTCAGTTTTTCTTACAAACACATGGGATTATCCACTAGAAAACGTGTCCTTACACACCTGAACAGAATGGGGTATCCGAAAGGAAAAATCGTCATTTACTTGATATGGCTCGTTGTATTCTCTTTAGTGCCCATTGTCCCAAGAATCTATGGGGTGATGCTATCTTCGCATCTACCCATCTCATTAATCGTCTTCCTTCTACTGTCCTCCAGGGGAAAGTACCATTTGAGGTACTAGCTTCTTATGTCTCTTTATCTTCCTTTCATAATCTCCCAGCTCGTGTTTTTGGTTGTGTTGCATTTGTTCATATCCCAAAGAATCAACGGTCAAGTAAATTGGATGCCCGGGCGATTAAATGTGTGTTTGTTGGCTATGGGGGCCATCAGAAAGGATACAAGTGCTATCATCCACCTACTAGGAAGTATTATGTCACTATGAATGTTACTTTCTTTGAGGATATGAGCTACTACACCTCTTCTGATACTGCTCTTCAGGGGGAGAACTCATATTTTGAAGAGTTGTATCATGGAGAGGGGGAGACAAGTCATTCAGTTGAGGTTACAGATATATCAGAGGTTCAGGTACAAGAAGATGACAGACATGCACTACCAGATGATTCTGGTATAATTGCTCCAGAGATTCAAGAGTCAGATACTGAAAGCGTTCCTGCTGAAAGCGTTACTGCCTCTCCTTCCTTGCCTAATGTTACTAATACCCCCGACTCATGTCTCCCTGGTACAGAAGATCTTCCATTTGAGGTTAGTAATTATATTGTGGTTGATATTAGTGATGCTAATAGTAGACAATATGTGTTACCAAATAGGTCTACTCAAGGTAAACAAGCAAAAAAGTATGAACCTACCGTTCAAGCCAAAGCTAAGTATCCTGTGGCAAATTTTATGTCTACCAAGAGATTGTCTAAGTCATATGAATCATTTGTGAATCAAATATCTGCTGTATTAGTACCAAACAAAGTGCATGATGCATTGGGAGATCCAAAATGGAGGAAAGCAATGGATGAGGAGATGGAAGCATTATAGAAGAACAATACTTGAGAGCTTGTATCTCCACCACATGGAAATAAGGCTGTGGGATGTCGCTGGGTGTTTACAGTGAAGCATAATCCAGATGGGTCAGCGAGTCGATATAAAACACGTCTGGTAGCAAAGGGATTCACCCAGACATATGGCATTGACTATGATGAGACATTTGCACCAGTTGTAAAGATGAACACTATTCGGGTATTGCTCTCTCTTGCTGCTAACTTAAACTAGCCTCTTAAACAGTTTGATGTCAAGAATGCTTTTCTTCATGGAGAACTTATAGAGGAAGTGTATATGGATCTTCCACCTGGATATAAAACTGCTCTTTCAGGTAACTTTGTGTGCAGATTGAGAAAATCTTTGTATGGTCTTAAACAATCACCTCGTGCTTGGTTTAGAAGGTTTTCACAGTTCATGAGGAATATTGGTTATAAGCAGAGTAACTCAGACCACACATTGTTTCTCAGACATCAACAAGGGAAGGTAACAGCTCTGATCATATATGTTGATGATATGGTTGTTACTGGTAGTGATAATGTTGAGATGGATAGATTGCAAAAACAGCTAGCCACAGAGTTTGAGATGAAAGACCTAGGTACACTCAAGTACTTCTTGGGCATTGAGGTAGCCAGGGGGAGCGAAGGCATCTATCTGTGTCAGAGGAAGTATATACTTGATCTGTTATTAGAGACATGTATGTTGGATTGTACTCCAATTGATACTCCTATCGAGCAGAATCATCGATTAGCAGAGTATCCTGATCAGGTACCTACCGACAAGCCTCGATATCAGAGGTTAGTTGGACGTCTGATTTATTTAGCACACACCAGACCTGATGTTGCATACGCAGTAAGTGTGGTGAGCCAGTTTATGCATAATCCCAGTGTAGATTACATGGATGCTGTTGTAAGGATTTTGAGGTACTTGAAGTCCGTTCCAGGGAGAGGAGTAATGTTTTCTAGGCACAACAATATTCTTGAGGTATGTGGTTTTACAGATGCAGATTGGGCTGGAAATATTACAGACCGGAGGTCTACATCAGGATACTTTACCTTTGTGGGAGGTAATTTTGTTACTTGGAAGAGTAAGAAGCAAAAGGTTGTGGCTCGGTCTAGTGCTGAAGCAGAATATAGAGGTATGGCTCATGGAGTGTGCGAGTTGTTGTGGCTGAGGAATGTGTTACAAGATTTGGGTGTTAAACGCAAGTGTGCTATGCAGCTGTATTGTGATAACAAAGCAACTATTGATATCTCAGAGAATCCTGTGCAACATGATCGTACTAAGCATGTGGAAGTTGATCGTCACTTCATAAAGGAGAAGCTAGATGCTAAAATCATTCGCTTTTCTTTTGTCCCTACAGAAGAACAACTTGCAGATATACTCACAAAAGGAGTTTCTAAGAAGGCCTTTTATGACTCACTTAGCAAGTTGGACATTGTTGATGTATATGCGCCAACTTGAGGGGGAGTGTTAGCGTGAGTCATGAAGTCAGTTTAGGAATATAAATTAATTTGTTATTACTTTCCTATTCTATATGTGTAGTACATGTAGTACATAGTACGTAGAGTTTGTACATCTTGTATCTTTATATATAGCCTATTCTGTGAGATGAATAGATATCAGAAAATTCATTCTTCAAACCTCGTTATATTTGACTCTTCATGCATATTATTATAGATATATGGGTGCCCTATCTTCACGAGCACGGCATCATAACCCTAATTAACTGTAGGATTTCGTAATCTCCGTCATCCTCCGATGATGTCAATACTCCAACATCGATCGAGTAGCTAGCCATAATGAAATTGCTACCAAATTCTATATGCCCTATTAATAATTTGCTGCTCAAACTCTATCTCCAAGCACCAATGCCGTATAGCACAAGGACTAAAGAGCTAGCTGGTTAGACTACCATGATTATTCAACACGACTTATACATTTCTAGTTGGCATTGGAAATAATACAAATGTCCTCTTCGATCACTCGCTCTTAAGTAGGCTAGCTAGGACATTACGAAAAAATGATGGCTGCTAATTGGTGAGTATATTCGTTGCGATGAAACTTTTGCTCCTTCAATCACAAGAAGTAAATCACCTGTTTCTATTTAACCAGTGTCAACTATGTGCCACAACTAAGAATATGATACATGTCCATAAACTTAACAGAGGTTAACAGCGTTAAGTTTGTAAATTATCTATTTTATTTTTTATATTACATCTTCAATTAAAAAAAAAAAAGCCGTCTGAAGAACAACGAAACCCAGAGCTCTTCTTCTACCCAGCAGCCTTCTCCTACTGGTAATTGAAGCCAAACAACCCGAACAAACCCCCAGCACTTTTCTCCTACTAATAATTGAAGGATCCCAATTTGAAGTTGAATCCATGACCAATTTCAACCAAGTATGTGATCTCACTAATAATCTGAGGTCTGGGTAGTCTATTTTGCTTGAATCCGGCAACGTCCTACCCATCAAGGCCAATCTCCATCAACTTTTTGACTTTCGATATTTATATCTGATTGTAAAATTGGGATTGTGAATGTGATTGAGAAGATGATATTGGATTTGGAACTGAAAGTGGGTTTCCAAAGAAAGAAGAAGAAGAAGAAGAAGAAGAAGAAGAAGGAAGGAGGAGAGGACGGGATTGATGGAGAAGAAGATTGTTTGCAATAAAGAAGAAGAAGAGATTTGATGAAAAAGAGAGGATTCAGTACACGAAGAAGATTTGGTTTTTGGGCTCAATCAACTGGAAAAAGAAATAGTAATTCTTAAGAGTTTAATAATTTATTTATTTTGTAATAATAAACAGAGTTAGTGGGAGTGTTAAGTCATTGATTACATGTCAAATTCACATTTGCGGAACAGATTTGGCACGTGATGTGCTTCCTCAATCACAATCAACACTTTCATAGAACTTCACGGTGTATTTAATCGCACGTTTAGAGCAAAGCAAAATATATATAAACCATTACTCAAATACTCTGTGCAATTGTGAGAGATCAAGGAGAAATACTCTGTGCAATTGTGGATTGGTTCCTCATATATGGTTCTTATCAAGGATAGTTAGGAGCTAATAATGTACGTAGGTAGCAAGTCAATCATCTAATTCAGAGTTGGACTCTCTGGAAGAAGAAAACTAACTAATAGTGATAGGCAATGGCGAATCTATGATAAAAATCTCACATGGGTTACATGTAACGCAAAAAAAAATATTTAACCAACAATACGATAAATTTTGGTTCATTGAAAAAGAACATACATAAGGGGTCGTAGCAAGTTTTACCCTTAAACGCATTTACATTAACAAAAGCTATACACAATACAATACAAGAAACACACTTAAAAACTAACAAACTCGTTCCTCTGAGACCCAAATAAAGGAGACTCTGAAAACGGTTCTTCAGTTATTCCAATAGTAATTGGAGTGCCTATAGAGGCTTATGAGCTTGAACGTGATGACTGTTGAATTTTACTAAACCATGTGCTGATATTTTTTGATTTAGGCCTTTGACACAATTAATTTGTTCATCTGACATTATATAATTCCAAATTAAATTTCTAGCAATTCAGTAATACAAAACTTAACAAGACAACAATTCAATTGAATAAGCATACTAGCAGCCTAGTTCATTCAATTAACACACAAGCAATAGAGTATAAGTTATACAATTATACACACCTGGACCGCTGGACGCAAAGCAGGAGGCCAGGAGCAGCCGAGCAGACATCCGAGCAGGAGAACTGGAGGAGCAGTCGAGAAGGCAGACGTGCGGAGCAGCGCAGCAGGTGTAGGCGTAGAGCAGCGCAGCAGGCGGAGGCAACCGAGCAGGAGGACTGGAGGAGAAGCCGCGCAGGAGGAGGCGCGGAGCAACGCAGCAAGCGACTGGCGATCTGAGAGTGAGACGCTTTGTTTGAGTCGTATGGCTATTGGCTGCAGTCACTAAGGGATCTGCACAGTCGACAATGCTTTAGGGTTTTTTTTTTACTGGGTTTGTCCCAAAATCTCACTTGAGCTCCAGCCCAGACAAGCCTTAAGCTGGATCCGCCACTGGTGATAGGAAGTAATATACCTCAAAGCTATAATAATTTTTGCTGGTTTTGGTACCACATCGCATATAATTAATGAAGTCAAATAAATCTTTGAGAGTGGAAAAGATGTTTTCCAGATGTCCTATATATATATAAATATATATTTGAGCCACCGCAACTAAACAGAGCTTTCATATATATTTTCTTGTTCAAAAAATTTAAGAGACAGAAATGAGGTACTTAATTGGCTTTATGTCTCTATTGTGAACTTAATAATCTTTAAGCTATATATTGTCCTAGCTAACGTAAGAAGTCAATAATCTTCCTAAAACAGCATCAAACGACTCTCTAGAAACCAGCCAATTAATTTTTTTTTTCGATAGAACCAGCCAATTAATATTGACAGGGAAATGTTGTTTGTGAAGTCATATAAATCATTATAAGGATTAGGAGAGTTAATTACTTTCTATTAATTTATGTTATTGCTAATTAATCCCCGGCCCGCAACAAAAACACATGCATGCAGAGCTTTCATATTGCTTCTTGGAACAATGAGAAATCAAGTAGGAGTGTTTGACAGTTTGCGAATTCTCCGTTGGCAGTTATAGCAATTCGTATTTGACAGTTTGAGCACGTTTCGGAAGGATTTCATTCTTTTTGGTCCAAGTAGCTAGGATTTCATTCAACTCCCCGCATTTCACAGAGCTTGCAAGTTGCAATAAAGAGTAATTAACGTGAATATTTTCACGAGTATCATACTATATCGATATTATACATATTTATAATAAAAGATATCGTGACTCATTAATTATTACGTGTATCATATTGTATCAATATTATATTCATAATAACATGCAGTGTGATTCGTTATCATGCGCATGAATCATATTGTATCGATATTGTATGTTTACACCCTAGTAAGACGACGGTGAGTATTTATGAACTTGAAAGACTTCTCTAAATTTACCAGGCACGTACTTAAAACTGCTCTTCATTCCTCCTTGAATGAGGGCGTTTCAGCCAAAATCGTGCCATGAACTCGATCTTATACAAATGAGTTTGCACCAAATCTATATATTATTGGTGTGTACACATCAGTTGCAAACTTTCCAGTTTCCACTAATACATATATACACCAGAAAAAAGAATAATATCGATTTTTCAACATTGTTGGACTTGGCACACAAACAATAAAGATCGATCATCATTTTTTGGGATCGTGAACTATGAATTCAAGCAAAAACAAAACCCCTTTCCAAGAATTGTTTATATGACTGCAAGCTAGCTAGTTCTGTTTACATGCATATGGTGTGCTATATATCAATCTGAACCCAAAGCTTCTCAGATAGACTTTGTGAAAGTGGAGGATATACCCAGAAAGTAGCATTTGGCATGTCATCTCTTCTTTTATTAAGGTCCACGCGTATAAGAACTTTAAGAGAAAAATAGATCATCCATGGAATTAGTGGGTGCGAAGTTGGGGTTGGGGTTTAAAAAAAACACAGGTCCAACTGCTTCCACTGCAAACTAGAATTTGCTCGAAGTGTGGGAGAAGAACTCAGTCCACAGAGAGACCTGATCAAAATAGCTATTAGGATTTAGAAAAACTTACTTACATAGCTACTTATTAATTTCTCTGTTTCTTATAGATTGCAAGGTCGCAATCGTCAATGGTAGCTAAAGACTTTAGATTGGCAGAACTTTCTTGCTTCTTCGTGCGCTCAACGAGCTAAACATGCTCCCCACCAACCACACCCCACCCTGCTTCTCTCTTTGATCCCAAATTTTGTACTATATATAACGCGGTAAAAACTTTTTGTACTATATTTAGGGTGAGAATATATACATCTCACATAAGAAAAATAAGTTTACCGTTAAGTTTATAAGAGTTTGAGCCAATTTATCTACTACTTATTTGTTTTAGAGTAAACTCTTACTTTATCATAGTATCAGAACGAATTATTCACGTGTGCATGTTTAAGAACCACACAAATTTCACGTCATCTAAAAAGTTGTCCACGCGCGTATATATACAACTTTTAAAAAATTCCCCACACATAATCAACACATATATGAGCGTTATCTAGTTATATGTTGGAAAACATGTGGCGTAAATTAGAGCCATTTGGAATCTCACATCTGAAAGGTTTTCATCTTTAGTTTATAAGAAATAGTACCACACACACTGATGCGTGTCGAGACATTTTGTGTTAAAAACTTCATACTCAGTTCTCATCCGGATGGTTAAATTGGGGAAAATATCGGTATTATGGACTCGTGTGTGTGAGACCCGAGAAACTCGTCGGACGCTTTAGCATAGCATAATAATTTTACACTCTGAAGTATATGCAGGAGAAAAATATGTTGCACATCTGTAATCACAAACTATATGACATCCTATATATGTTGAAAGATATTGGCCGGGGATAACACTTGGGAGGTTATCAACATCGAGATACTTGGGTCGTTCTCAAAGAGGTGAGTAGGTGATTAGGCGGTGGTTAATAAGGAGGTAGAAAGCTAGCACTGTCTCGGTAGATCGGGCAGGCCGATCACTCACCAAATGGGACTCCGACTTTCAACTTATACCTCTCACTCTTTGCCACATGGCATCCTTAAGTTTTGACAATAATTAGCTTTCTTCTTTTGTAACATTTGATAATAATTAGTCCGAGTCGATCTGGACCATTTTCATTCCAGAACATGGTTAACTATATACACCTTGAAATCTTAAGAACTAACGAATAGAAGACAAACATCAAAATGATGAGATTCTTCACCAATAAAATTAGCCCTTTCCACTTTCAACAATTCGACCAATCAAATTTATTTCTTATTGTGAAAGTGTGAGAAAAACAATAACAAAACTAGTAACGTAAAAGCCGTATGGTGTCCAGTGGCGGAACTAGGATTTGAGAAATCGGGGGGCCAAACACATTAACAACTAAGTTTGGGGGTGCCACACCTAAAAATTTTCATTGTTTCCAACAAAGTTGATTAAAATTGGTAATAGTTTCAAATGTGTCAACATAGAAGTGGGGGGTGCCATGGCACCCTTTAGTCTCTTCTTAGTTCCGCCAGTGATGGTGTCATAAAGTTGGTCGAGCTGCATAGTATGAAATACTCATGTAAAGAGTTTGAGGCCCAACCCCCCTAGTTTCTGGCCAACATGTTTGAGGAGCTTATGGATTCGTGTGGTAATGAAGAAATATTAGTGTGGGCTGTGTGACTTTGTTAAAATACTCTCGTAGACCTGAGTTTGAATAATGTTTAAGAGAGCGCGTTACTAATAATTTGCTAAAATAACTGAAGTGACTTGTTATCTCACTTTTAATTAAAAAAAGAAAGTTGGTAATATAAATTATCATTTTTTGATTAATTTGTGATACATAACATTCAATATGACATATTAATGTACGATGAACTAACTATTGTACGTACTAAAATTAATTTCTCTCCTTACATTTTTGTTCACATACAGTAGTGTTTACATGGTCACCTAGTGATTAAGGAAATCATGACCAATTACGTTTCGATGTAAGTCTAAGGGTGGAAAATAAAATAACTTAACTTTAAAATAATACTTCACACTCTTAAATCTACATCCAACAGTGATTAATCATGATTTCTTTAGTCACTAGATGACCAAATGAACACCATTGTGTTCCCATAATATGAACTCAACACAAATATCTCTAGCCAAAGATAACCGTTTTATTATCACTTTTGCACATAATGAGCTAAAAATATTGTCTGTATCTAGCAAAGAGAAGAATTCATTTCGAGTTAATGCTAGTAATGGATGGTAGCTAGTATTAATCATGTCAAATCAAAAACCATACATAATCAATACTATTCTCATCAAATTCTCTCTTGACTCCTAAAGTATATATGACTTTTCTGTTGATTTTTTTTTTCCACTGTTTGAAATGATAGTCCGATAGACTCAAGTCCAAAAAATTGGGAGAGTGAAGATAGAGAGAGGCGCGAAGTTTTCCCGTTAGAAAGTTTCCTTAGAAAGTTAGGCAATAAGCATAGAATTTGTATACAACAAAACAAAGATTTCTAGGTGACTATTCTAGGAAAACCAATTTCTTCTTGTTAATTTCTTGAGTAGATGTTCTCGTTTTGTTTTGAATCAAGCCATGCGACGAAAAATATAATCATCACAAGTTAGAATATATCATTACATACACTTCTATATGTTACTAATCATAGACATACAAGAAGATATTGGTAGGAGCCACAGTGCTACGTACATAAAAATAGACATACTCATTGCACAATTTAATACGCAGGCATATCGGAATCCTCCTTTAGTACTACGTTGGAGTCGCTAATAGGGACCAAAAGCCCTTAACCTAAATCTCAGTAACAGTAAACAAGGTCGATAAAAAAAAAAACCTTAATAGTGAGAATGGAACTCATGACCCTTTACAATGCGTCAAACCCTCCCTCTATTTAAAAATGCCACTCCCACATAATCATATACTGTATCTCAAATCTAAGACAGGTCTGTTGTAACAACATTGTAATTAGAGTATCTACCGACATTTTCTTGTGGGGGACAAAAAAAAGAAGAAGAAAAGAAAATTTAAGGTTAAGATTATCTAGAAATTTCTATAATTACTGTTTTCTCTTTCTGGTTATAATTTCTTGCCCTCCCTCTGGTCTTGGATCATCTAGAAACACTAGTTGTGAGCAGAAGTTGCATGTGAAAACGGAGGCCGCCAGCACGAGTGAGAGGTACCAATCTTACCTTTCTATGAGACCATTGCCTTACAAACGGAAAGCGTCTTGTATTTTTCCTATCTTTGTTGACCTGGTTCTCATTTTGATTCTGAACTAGCTAGTTCATCATATTTCTAAACCACAACCATTTGATTAAACCCAACCACCCAATTAAAGAAAATTTGATTCTCTTAATCAAACACTACTCCCACTTCTAAACAAGATTACTGGCACATCCAAATTCCAAAATATAAAAAATGAGAAAAAGAAGAAAATATTTCAAACCCCAAATGACAAATGTGTTTTCAGTTTTCACAGAAGACATTTCAAACTCCTCTGAAATTTTTTTCCTCCAGATAATCTAAAGGTGATAATGTAATGTCACATAATAAACCTAACGGTTTGATCCATGGAAAATGACACTTAATAATATTAATGGAAGCAGCCCAATTAAATATTATTCTAAGAGTGACGTAATTTGACCTCACACTCCAAGCTCAAGCTTCCCTATTTATAACCTTTCTTTCTTCTGCAACAAAAACCCACCTCACCTCATCTCTCTTTTCCCTCAGACATTTTCATACAAAGCTCAAAGCTTCAAAGCTTAGCTGAGATGGAGTGCAGCATTGATACTAGCTTTAACACACCAAACAGTACTACCTATGCACCCTCAACCCCTTTCTCTCATCACTCCCCTTCTTCTTCTTCCCGATCATCTTCTTCTCCAATCACTCCAACTCAGATTCCAACTCAAGCTCAAGCTCAAATCCCACTTCCCCAGAATATTGTGGTTAGTCCTTGTGCTGCTTGCAAGATCTTGAGGAGAAGATGTGCAGAGAAATGTGTGTTGGCTCCTTACTTTCCTCCCTCTGAGCCAGCCAAGTTCACCATCGCTCATCGAGTCTTTGGTGCTAGTAACATCATCAAGCTCTTGCAGGTATACCCATCACTTCAGTTCAATTTCTTCACATACCATTATATACTAGTAGATTGATCAGTTTCAATTGGGTCTAGGAGCTTATGTTTGATCTGAAATTTAGATGTGGGTGAGGCTTCTTTTCATTGGTATTTTGTTGGGTAATTGGTTCAGGTTTGAAAAGCAAGCAATAAGAAATAGGTCTCTAATGGGGGTTGTTCACACAGTAGAGACACATGTAGTCATGTAGGCTGTAGCCAGACACATATAACAGTAGTGGTATATATGGTTTTCCATTTTAAGACTTGGGTCTTATATTACTTAATCAGGGGAAATCAACTACTCTGACTAATGTGCAAGAAGAAGAAACTGCAAAAAAGAGAGATTCTAACAACTAACAATTCATACATGTAGATTTGGATTGATCAATCGGGTCAAGTTAGCCTTTTTCATCCATTTTATCGGTTTGCATTATGTTTTGATCTTCACTTGAGAATTTCTAGCTATAGATGAAGTATGACTCACCTAAAGGAAAAAGATTTCTTAATGGAAAGACCGTCTATATCAAAAGT
The DNA here is from genome assembly GCA_034370585.1 of Fragaria x ananassa. NCBI lineage: Eukaryota > Viridiplantae > Streptophyta > Magnoliopsida > Rosales > Rosaceae > Fragaria > Fragaria x ananassa. Next base: position 23,128,937 of record CP139764.1, read on the forward strand.
CGGTCATGCTTTTTTTTTTTTTGGTACAGATGAAGCCCAAAAAGGCCTAGAGCAAAAACAAACAAAAAAGCCTAACTAGCACCACCGGTCCTGAAACTTCTGTCTCTGGTAACACCCATCATATCATCAACCAAAGCTTCAGCAACACAAGCAGGCGCCTATCGGTCATGCTTTTTCGAACATATTAACTTCACGATTTTTCTTTTTCTGAAAATAACTTGATATTATATCCCAGAATTAGCAACTCCAATATAAACCTAGAAAGGTTGGTTAAACATCCTATTTTATCATGTGTACATCAGCAAAAGTGGTGAAAAGTGAAAATTAGTTAAGAGTTGGGTTCTGAAACATTTTCCTCTGTCAAATCCAATATTTGCCCCACAAATAGTTGATCAAATCATTCTTTCTTTCTTTTTTTTGCAGGACCTGCCTGAGTCTCAAAGAGCTGATGCAGTGAGCAGCATGGTTTATGAGGCCAGTGCAAGAATCAGAGACCCTGTTTATGGCTGTGCAGGGGCAATCTGCCATCTCCAAAAACAAGTGAGTGACCTTCAAGCACAACTGGCCAAGGCACAAGCGGAGGTTGTCAACATGCAATGCCAGCAAGCAAACCTTGTAGCACTGCTCATGGAAATGGCGAAACCCGATCACCATGGACAGGGCTCGCCGGATCAACAACCACTCGATCATCACAACTTCATCACCAGCAGCCCTCTTCCCCACAGCAACATACTCAATCAGAGCAACTTGAGCTTCCTTGATGATCATAACTCTGCTCTAGGCTCATTCTGGGAATTACCACTCTGGACATGATGATGACCATCAGAATCATGGAAATGAAGAGGGTACCAATCAATTCTCCCAAGGAGAAATTGAAGGATATCGTACTAATAAGTTTTAGGTAGTCGATTAATGCCTAGAAGGAAGTAGGAACTAGGAAGTCGGATCATGTCCTACTGTATTTGAACAAAAGGGAGGGAACTAATCTCACTTTGTTTAAGCATGAAGCAAAGTAGGTAGGTGGGTCTTTTGGGTCAAGAGAGATATATGTATGTCTGTTCTTTGTGTCGATTTGTGTTCTGATCTTACTGAATCTAATTATGAGACCAACTTTTTGGTCACCAACTATAATTACTTAGAAATTGATGTCCGACTGATGTGGTATCCATGAATTCATATACTCACTGCCAAACTAGCTTGCTTTTGACCTTCTTTAATATATCGATCCCCTATTCCCTAACTGCAACCTTTAAGCTCACAAACCTTCTCTTGCATTTGTGCCATAAAGAAGGCAGCATCTGATAAATTAAGTAGGGGTCCTTATTTTTCACTTGCTAAAAAGTAAAAGAAAAAATCCTGAAACATTAACAAGATATGGTTCTTAAAGCATGACATGTTCATGTATATCATGAACATGGCGCCACAGCGGATCAAAGTCTTAATCCATGATAACCAAACCATTACCAGTAATTTTGAAGCCTTTTCTTTTCACCACATCTTGAGGGAAGTCAACTTCTTAGTAGATGTTTTAGCAATTATTGGACACACTGTCTCTAACTAGTTCTTCTTCTTGGTTGTACCAGCTGCCCCCTCAAGCACAACCAACTTACCTATTTGGTTTGTTAGGAGCTGGCTGTACTGGAGAGGCTTCGTTATAATTGTTTTTCTTTTTAATCGAAAAAAAGTATGACATGTTTTTTTACAAACTATCATGTTTGGTAGTTGAAGTATTTGCTAATTTCATCGATACTTCATAAAAATTTTCCTTTGGTATGTCGTACATATATTTGTACTTGAAACATAGAAGAGTATGGCATTGAGTAATAAACATTCGTATATTCTATCATTTCATAAAATGAATGTGCATATTTGAGTAAACATTTCAAATCCTACATGAAATTTGTTACGTCATTATTCTAAGGAAACCGTCTACTCCAATTGATCCTCTTTGAAAGATGGAGTCCTGTATCTTTGATGTAGATGTAATTACCTTGACACGAGAAATAGACCATTAGCTGTACGGGACTTTGCGTGGTACATTGTAGCACGATTATCGTGTAGTTTTCACTGAATTTGACTATTGAAATCCAGCAGAAACCATAGCATTTCAGCTCGTTCAATCAGTTGGCAATCTAGACCAATCATGGTGTTCCACAGCGCTCGTTCAATCGAAAACGAAGGTTGATGAAGATTGACAAGAGGGTTAGATAACCTAGAATAGTTGGGGAAATGCTTGCTGGCTGTGTGGAAGTATATGCATAAATCAAAGAGGTAGCTTCGAATTGCTATACATGCTTTGACTGCTTCTGCAATCTTTCAGCATTGTACGCAGGTTGTCCAGTAAAGGAAGCAACAAAGACACTTCGGTTTTTTTTTTTGTTTTTTTTTTTGTTTGACATGATATTTTCTAGAACCGAACGAAGATATATAGTCCTCGTATAATAAAATTCCAAGTTTATCAGGACGAAAATGGCCTTAATTTTGGGAGAGAACTATTTGTTATGCTGAGATATTCTTACGTAGAGCGCAGTGCGTGGCCAATATAAATATATACAGGGATATCATGGGTATTGATATTAAGTTTCTTACACATTTCTATTAGTCTCTATTAGTCTGCTCTATCGCTCAGTGGTAAGGATAGCCACTGGCGGAACTATATTGAGACCATGGCACCCCCTTAATTTTTTTGAACTTGTGTATTAGGCTTTACTAATTAAGGAATTTGACATAATTAGATGTAAAAACATTCTAATTTAGAGTTTTGGCCCCCATTCCTTTCCTATTAAACTATAAACACCATTTTTTGTTACTAAGTTTAATTTATCCAATTTATTTCTCTTACCTTAATCAACTCTTGCCATATCATATTTAATCAACTCACCATAATGAATAATTTCTTTTTTATCATTCTATTATGTACAAATACTTTATAATTGATTAACTTATTTCAGTTATTTCTCTATGTATTTAATGAATTCTAAATTTCATATTTTGTTTTCAATTTAGTAACTTTTTTTTTGAACTGTCCAATACACAAAAGTTAATTACCTTTTGATATTGTATATATTCATATACAGTTATTTAATTTTTGAATACTATATATTTTCACTTTATAACTCGGCCCCCCTTAATATATAATCCTGGCTCCGCCTCTGAGGATAGCCCTACCTAGCTCAAAATATTCGTTTACGTGAATGTTAATTTAGTTTTACTCACTAGTCCAGAAGACCAATAGTAAATACAAATTGGCGTGGAGTCTATTCTTGTTACCCGAAATATAAGAGGCAACAAAACACGGGAAATTCAGTTATGCTGCAGCATAGCATGCAGTAGCAGGGCTATGAACTGTATGAACAACTTGAATTTTAAATTGTTGAACGATTGAATGGTTTAAAGATTGATACATGCTATGCAACCCTACATAACGACCATACTCACAATGTCAAGACCCGCCCCGAATTTCACCCCGAAACCCGAGATGAGTCATGCGGGAACTACCTCCAAGGAAAATTTACCGAAGACTCGGCAAACCTCCCTCGAAAATGGACAACCCTAACTTATAAGAATTTAAGAACCACATTTTTACTCCAAAATAAATCCTCCGCTACAACCCAAAAGTAGCCAGAATAAAATTACACAGAAGAATTCCAACAGTATTCAGAGCTACTAAAAATAAAATAAAATAAAATACAGCGAAAGCTAACAAACCCCTAGTAGATTAAACAAATAACCTACTGGCGAAATGTAGCGGATAGATGTATGACTATGTCTCGACGTCTCCTGCTAGACCTCACGCAAACTCTGCAGACTGGGCATTTTTAAAAACGAAGAGCCCAGGGGAAAATATTCAACACGTCAAAGTGAGTGAACAAAACGATTCCGACAACAAATAAATATTTCCCCAAAAATTCTTTCCAAGAAAACGATTCATCAGCGGCAAAAACAAGAGCTCTACTGGAATGATTCTGAACTGGGGTCCAGCCTGCTAGACTCCCAAACTTTAAGACATTGCCTCTCTGGCCTGAATATTATATATATAGTATGTATGCACATTCGCTTAACCCTTTGTACGATATCTATGAACAACTTGAATAAACTAGATATCATACAAAGCTACTACGCTCGCGTCTAACGCTGGAATTGTACCTCAGACTGGGGGAAAGCGGCCGAGTGGTATATACATACGTGCTTACTCCTTATACGAAATCTATGAATGATTAAATACGAAATTAGAAAGTAGCACAAGGCTACGACGCTCGCGTCTAACGCTCACGTCACCCATACCGGAATTGTACCTCGGTATGAGGGAAATCACGTATAGCTAGCTAGCATTTAATCATATACATACTATTCTCATATAAGAGTATAATCACCGAAATTCTCAATTTCGGGAAATATCCAACAACAGAAAGTCATTCAAAACGATAAAGCATTTCGAACACATTAAAAACAAAGGTCTACTCACAGGTTAGGCCTAAGCCTGATGTCGGTCGGAGGTCTCTTCCGCTCAAGTCTCCTCATGTCCTGTTCCAAATAAATAAAACCTTAAATAAAACACCGACGCTTACAGCAAAACAGGCATAAATAAATATGCTTCGCGCGCTGAACCAAGCCTAACACTCCAAAAATCTTAAATCCACTGCCAACCTCAAAACTCCACAAATTTTACCGACATCCTCAAAATCACCTTCCACCAAATAAAAATCAATGTTCTAACTTAATAATCCGCCAAAAAATACCAAACTTCAACAATTCTCAAACCTATCCAAAACTCCTCCAAAAATTCTAAAACTTATTCCATTAAACTCCTCACATTTTTTCCCACCAAAAACATTTTCTCGACGGCGGCGCCGGCGGCGGCCGGCGACCTCCAATGCTCACCAAAATTTGGCAGCATCTTCCTCTTAACCTCCTCTACAACATTCCTAACTACCACAAACTCCAATTCTAAGCCTAACCATGTCAATCGAACACAAACACACAATAAAGCCCTAAAATTTCCATTACGATTTCTCCTTACCTAGCTCGAGATAGAGCGAGCCCTTTGGAGGGATTGAAGCATGGGAGGAGTGCCGCCACATTCGGGTTTTTTTTCTTGTTTACTTTTTTTTTCAACAACATAATTTGTTTTTCTTTTCAATGGACAAGTCTAACTCCACCACACTTGTTTCTCATCATCCCTCCATACGATACATCACAAAATAAGCTCTACTAGGCCCTAAGGACAAAGGTAGAGATATCACTATACTAAGCTCAAGGTGAGGATTACATGAGTGATGAAAAAAAGGCTTAACATAGGCTCAAAGGGGTTCAACTAAGGGGTGTGTCACACACACAAATATGGACATATGGTAATTTGGCAATGGTGGAGTTCCTAATCCTTTTAATCCTTTCCAAAATCAGAGCATATATCGATAAAAGTCTCGACTAGCACAAAAGTGAGTTCTAGCACTAGAGTCTGTTAAACTTAATCGATGGCAAGCAGTTAATCAAGGAGAAAGATAATGAGATCGCTAAACATTGCTAAGAAAATAGATGATGATTTATTTAATAAACACTCAGAAAGAATAGCATAATATAGCGCAAATTCTCACCAGGGTAATTATGAATCAAAACTCATCATCAACATGTTCAAAATTTTGTACCAATGTCAACGAAAAACCACATCTACTACACAATCATATGCTTAGTATACATCATAATTAACCAAAGAATTAATTTAACATCATCTCAATAGTGTGGTTCTCTTTTAGCCATAATTTCAGAGATATATACTCATCCTACACAGTTGAAAAACATGATGACTCACAGAAAAACAAACACAATTTTTTTTCTTCAAATTTTCGACTCTAACAAAAACAAAACAAAACACAAAATGTATGCATTCCCTTCCCCACACTTAAACTACACATTTTCCACAATGTGAGAACAATATAGATCATACAATGCATTATAGTTGTATAGAGGAAAGTGAACAAAACAAAAGGTAGAAGGTGAGAAAAGCTCCCCCATTATGTGCCATGATGCCAAATTCCAGCTCTTATAATTTCCTGTTGCAGCATCCAATGCCTAAGATTCCAATTGGAGATGAAAAATGGCGTTTCTAGCTGTTTTTGCATATATGGCATGTTTCCTAACTCCAAATGGATCGAAAATGGCATCCCTGCAAAGTTAGAAGAAAAACATAGTTTGCACAGAAAAGCTGAGAAAATGACCTTTACTGTTTCAAACCAGATTTCCGGTGAGTTCCGGTCCCGGAATGTTAAATCGCTTCAAAGAAAAGTTGAAGCTACTTCAACAAGCTTTTCAGCCATATATAGCTTTCCTCTACGGCATGGCTGAAAGTATCCCCTGTTTTGATCTTTTCCCGGCTGTACTGCAGAACTTCTGGTTTCCTGGCAGTGACCTTGCTGCCTTCAACATCAAACTGGGAATGACTCGGACCTCCAAATCCACTTCTGTAAAATCCTGCAGAAACTAAACTCCTAGGCCTTTCAGTTCATATAAAGCAAACATTCCCAGGTTCTAGGAGCTGCAAACCGTAGCCCTCCAATGTCGGAAGAACTGTTTTGCCGAGAGTACTGTTTTGGCTGAACTTGGAGTTTTCACTTTTCTCAACTCTCACCTGCACACACACAAAACACATCAAAACAAACAAAATAAAGAAAGCATAGACATTTGGGTTGCCTCCCAACGCCTTTTCAACAAGAATAATCAGGAGGCTTAGACCGCGGTTTAATCAAATGTTTGACCCTCTTCAAAGATATTTCATGGTCCTTTGGTAGCAATTTGAGTAACTTGGGAGCAATTGATATATAAGATATGAAGCTTCTCTTTTTCTTTCTCTTCTTCCATTGTCTCCAACTTTTCTCAATCATAACAAAAATCTCCTTATCCGATTTGAGACATTTAGGTACCACCATATCCACATGCTCAACAAATTCAAATGATTCTTGGATGCAAAGAACATGTGTAGAGCTTAAGTGATGGGGTAAAGAATCATGTTGTCTTCTAGATCCATGTACCAGTAATATAGCTTCAAATATAGGAGGTTTGATGAATTCTTCTTTTAAGCAATCCTCAGAAGTCTCAACATTGCGTGGCTGTTCATTGGATTTCTCCAAATCCGTTTCTTCATCCTTGAAAAATATTGAATCATGGAGTGTTGCATCATGAGGTTGACATGGAGCTGAAGTTGCGGGAAATTCATGTGGAGTTGTCATCAACAAAGATGGCTGCTCTTGAGATATTAAAGTGTCCAAACTCCTTTTAGTTTCTGCTCAACTATCATTGAAGGCTTCTTGCTCCTCAATCCAAGCTTTATTTGAAGCAGCTGGAGTCTCATTCATCTCATTTAGAGACTTGATCATCTCATCGTAATGATTTAACTTAGCTGAGATTTGATGAGATGGTGCTTGCGTCCAGTAGTCATGGAATGAATATGGAGAATCTTGAAACTCATTGGAAAATCCTTGTTGCATATCCGTATTGGTGTTCCATGAATAATAAGGAGGATCATCCCAAACTGTATTGTGTAAAGGTGAATAATAATTATTCCAATGCCCTTAGTTGTCTTGAAATCCTCCAAGCATATTTTGATCATAGTATTCTTGATATTGGATGCTTGGACAGGTCTCTGTTGAATGACCTACCATAGAGCATCTAGAACACACCTCAGTAAGGTTGATGCCACATTGAAAAACAAAACAAAAACTCTAGTTAGTAATATACACACTAAATCACAAATTCTAAAACTATAAATAATATAATTTGAAAAGTGTTGTAAAACATAAAATACAAGAGATTGAGAGAGGAGAGGAACGACACTTAGAATGAGGGAATATGTTATCTATCATTGAGATGAGAACTCTCTCTTATATAGAGATGAGATCATGATGTAAATTACAATAACAATCCCATATTGCTAGTTACAAGAATGCCCATTAAATAAACTATTTACAACACTACCCCTTGGGTATTCTTAGTTATTAGCTTCGTCTGATATGTGCTCCAGTGTTGCCTCATCAAAACCTTGCCAGGTAATAAAAACTCTGTGGGACAAAAATAATCCTGGTCGAAGGAGAAAAGAGTACAACGCACACGTAGCGGTGATAGTTAGAACCCTTGATTTCAGTGAAGCGGTTTAGTCTGAATCATTAGATGTGAGTCTGTGGGAGATAGATGCATAATAGTTGCTACAAAAAAACCTTTCTCGGTAAACCCAATGGGACAAACCCGTGGTCGAAGGGAAAAGATAAGCAATTGCATATATTTTAAATAAAGGCAACTTCAAGATGAAGTATGAGTAGGTTGACCAATTTAATATCTGCCACCTGCCTTGCCAGGTAACAAAACCCAATGGGACAAAATAACCCTGGATGAAGGACAAAAGAGTACACAATGGTCAATAATATGCTTCAGCATACTCCCTCTAATATTGACTTCCCCTGAAAACTACACACTAGGTAAAACTGCTACATTGATCATGCTTCTTGAATAACTTAATAGTCAACATGACTTAAAGAGGTTTTTGTTTCATATACCTCTAAGACTATTGTATTCCCTATAGTAAAGACATAACTAGTCAAGAATAAACCTTGTGTCGGTTTACATAACTCATGCCATCATATTTAACAAGGCATACATCATTTCAAGGATCATAAGCGGTTGATCAATTCCATGATGCCTAGGGATAGAATGAGCCTTTTTCCGTCATACATTTAAAGTAACGGAAAATTGTCTTTTATGCCATTTCCAGAGGCGGCGTGTAGGCGCAGAGCTATATCTAGCTAACAAATTCACAACTGGTGAGATGTCTGATCTACGACATTTAGCCAAGTACAATAATGCGCCTATTGTACTTAGATATGAGTCTTCTGTTCTCAATATCTCTTCATTATCATATGCACGATGATACGAGTCTCACTAGATTTCAGACGATTATGAGTGAGTTTGAAGACTTTGTTTTATCCTCATTAAAACATCTTAACATCTTCTAGATGTAATTTGATTGATGGACCAAAATTTCATTTGCACTTTGCACGACTCCAGGTTGAGAAAATGATTTGGTCTCCGAAAGTCTTTCATCTCAAACTCCGACTTCAAGTGTTTTGTGGCTTCTTGATCTCTTCAAGAGTATCAATCAAATTCATGCTATTGACGTAGATCAACACAAATTGCAAACCTGAAGTTGTTTTCTTAATAAACACGCATGGGCACAGTCCATTGTTCATATATCTCATCCCAAGCAAATATTCACTGAGACGGTTATACCAACTTCGTTTAGATTGTTTGAACCTCTAAAGTGAACTACTCTAGCAAATGGAGAGCATGTTCTGTGGTCTAGAACTATTTGCATTGGGTAACAGAAGTCCTTCAGGAAACTTAATGTATATCTCTATATTCAGATGCCCACAGAGATAAGTTGTCACCACATTCATAGGCTGCTTATTCAGTTATTCAGAAACTACCAAACTGATAAGGTAATGGAACGTTATGATGTTCATTACGGGAAAGTACATCTCCTCGTAATTAATCACAGGGTGTTGCGAAAATCTTTGCGCCACTAAACGAGACTTATATCACAATCTCGTTTTTTCTCATTACGCTTCCTTACAAACACTCTTCTAAACAATATAGGTTTAACATGGGTAGGTGTGGGAACAACAGGCCCATAACACCTTTCTCTTAGTTAAGGAATCTGATTTGATCTAGATTGTTTCTTTCCTTTTTAGCCAGTCGTCTCTTCGTTGAGATCTATCAACAAAGCAAAGTTCGACATCATCGCTTATTATAATTTCGGTGGCCACCGCAAATACAAATATATCATCGATGAAATCTCATTCCGATTCAATATCTCACTAAATTTACCGAGATTTTCTATTCTCGGGAGTGGGTTTATATGTTGGAGCTTCCCCCAACTTCATCTCTTCTAGGACGAACCCATAATCCGGATTAATCTCATGAGTTGTATCGGTTTGAGATTGCGATGGCAAGAAGATTCATTTGTGCCAAGTTTACCCTCTTCTAGGGATAAGAATCATTCGAACCTTATGGTCTACCTCGCTTCTGGGAAGGGACATATGATTGGTTAGCCGCCATGGCCGTACCTCGTCCAACTAGGACGATACGTCCTACGGGGATGTTTATCCTTGCAGGTTTGCAGCAGGTATATATGATCTCGTCACTTTAACTAGATCTAATGAAGTGTCTGGCATATTATGGGCTATACTACGTAGATCTAAAATTCTTTGCACTTCCATTGGAAGTAGAATTCTTCGCACTGTAATATCACATGTGCGGTTTGGGGATCAAGATGAGACATTCTACATGATGTTCATCAAGAACAGTGACGTTCTTATCTCCCCCTAACGGTAGGAAGACTGTCTCATCAAAGTGACGACCGCAAATCTAGTGGTATAGAGATCTCCTGTCAAGGGCTCTAAGGAGCACATAATGGACAAGATTCATAATCGACATATATGCCCATCTTTTGTTGAGGACTCGATTTTGTACATTTTGGCAGCACAATTGGCACGAGAACTGCACACCCAAATCTGTGTAAGTGTAAAACACCAGGTTTGCACCCAGTCACCTACTGTAACACAAAGAAAGGTGGGTAGCAGTGGGCCTCAACCGGACCAACATGGTTGCATGCAAGATTGCATAGCCCGATGCAAACACTAGAAGCATGGTGCGCATTACCAAGGTTCTACTTGCGAGACCATCTTGGGTGTGAACATAAGAAATTATATGTTCAACAGATCCCAAGGGATATGCAATAATCATCAGAAGTCATCGATATAAACTCTCCGGCATTATCAAATCTTTTAGACTTTATAAAATAATCCGAGTGGTGTACCCTAAATTTCATGGGTGAGAGTTTAGCAAACACATCATTTTCTTGTGGACAGTGATGTGACATCTGATCACTTTTGTCGATGCATCAACCAAAACCATTAATATTTAACTGGTCTTTATGGTGGTTGGATAGGTCCACATAATTTCCTTTATATTATGTGCATAAAGAGATAGTGTACATTCTAGTCTATGCATATGATGGTCTAGTATTCAACATCCTTAACGAGCAACTTGGCATAATTTGTCATTAAAGACAAGACCCTTATTCTGAAGGGGATGCCCATGTGATAATTAAGTTGATGATACGGTGCATCATATATTTTTCTTGGGTGCATCAAACACCAATACTGTAGCTAGTATTTGCTTGAACCATTTAGCTTCTAGCTAATAAATTTGATTAGATTCAATGTACGCTTTTGGCCGCACATTCAAAGGTTATGCAAAGATATTACACCATTTACTAGGTGGTTTCAACATTTTAAGCATTGGTTTCAATGAACTTACCTTTTGATAACATTCTTCTGGAACATATAGGTATTTTGCCTCGTCAGCCAGACAAAAACGCTTAGTTCCTTAATATTGATAACACATATCAATTTTGATTTAGATTCTAGGGCAACAAGCCTTTTCATTTCAATATTCTCTAATTATGTTTTGCTTCAGGTAAGGAAGATGTCTACTTCAAATAGTTTCTTCTGGAGACTACCAATTAACATGATAAAAGCGGTGAATGTTGGAATGAAACTTAAGGGGGTTATTATCGAAACTACAAGTTCGATTTATACATGAACTACTTGTTCATTTCTGAACTACCGGTTCATCAGGTACATGTATTTTCAAATTATAATCATGTAACAATTGATAATATTAATTTCACGCTACTAATTTAACATAGTGAATATGTCACTTATTTATGTGTAAATGCTTCTGGCAATTAACTACACATTAAATATGGTGAATATTTTAACAACAGTTATTATGAGAAAATATTTGGAATGCCTTATAGACATGCATAATGACTAGGTACGAAACACCAGTGTTATTAGATTATTTTTTTTTGTTTGATTTTGCTGGACCAAAGGAATTGACTTTAATTAAAGTGAAAGAAATAAACATCTACATTCTTTGCAAGCCTACGACGTATAATCTGAGAGGTATGCTAGTCGGGCTTCTAGGTCCCGTAGAGAGAGAGAGAGAGAGAGAGAGAGAGAGAGTGTGGGCCTACTAGGCTCAGAATGGTCTACCAAGAAATACAATGTTATTAGTCAACCCTTTCGGTAACTCCAATTGTATACAACCAGGTAAGCAATGATGAGGTGGTGGAGCGAGGCTCACTTAAGTACACATCCTCAAAAGAACTTTTCCAGACATCGCATCCAACTAGGTGACACTACCAGAACAGGCACTTTAGCCGACGAAAAATTTTCGTCGGCCTGTTAAAAAAATTCGTCGGCTAAGACCTTAACCGACGAGCCTTCGTCGGCTATAGTGTCGTCGGGAAAGGGTCGTCTGTGATGACTTTAGCCGACGAGACAAAAAATTTCGTCGGCTATAGTATGACTATAGCCGACGAAATAATATCGTCTGCTATAGTTCAACCTTTAGCCGACGACATTATTTCGTCGGCTATAGTCATACTATAGCCGACGACATTATTTCGTCTGCTAAAGTATGCACTATAGCCGACGATTTTGTTGTCGGCTATAGTCCATACCTTAGCCGACGACATTTTTTGTCGTCGGTTATCTTCCAAACTTTAGCCGACGAATAATTAAACATATTCGTCGGCTAAAGTTTGTAATAAAAAAAATATAAAACATCTATGGCCGACGAAATATAGTGTTTTTCGTCGGCTTTATAGGCATTTAGCCGATGAATTAAAGCATATTTTGTCGGCTAAACTTTTTTTTTTTTTTTAAAAAAAAACTTTAGCCAACGTACTCAAAATTAATCAACTCAATCACAATCAAAATCAATAAACTCAATTAATCACACTAATTAAAATCGATCAACTCAAATAAAACTCAATTAATCAACATATATATACATATACGTACCTATATATGGCTCCACAAACTGATTATGGACAGATTTCGACAACACCCAAACTTTTTCTCCCCTTTTTTCTTCTCCCCTTTTTTTTCCCGTTTTTTTCGAAATGAGCTGCTGCTGCCCAGATCCGCAAATATAAAGCACTTTAGCCGACGACTATGAATTTCGTCGGCTAAACTTTTAAATATTTCGTCGGCCATGGTTTGTGAACTTTAGCCGACGAAATAAATTCTTTAGCCGACGAAATAAATTCTTTAGCCGACGAAAGTTTTTTTCGTCGGCTAAAGTTTGCCATAGCCGACGAAAATTTAAAATAGCCGGCGAAAGAAAATTTCATCGGCGAAAGAAAATTTCGTCGGCTAAAGTGGACATCATTGCCGACGAAAATTTACCTTAGCCGACGAAAGAAAATTTCATCGGCTAAAGCCCACTATAGCCGACGAAAAAATGCTTCGTCGGCCTGGTTTTTTTTTTTTCGTCGGCTATAACCTTTCTTCTGGTAGTGTGAGACTAGTTTGAGAAGAGTTATAATCATTGTCATGGACTCAAAGTGACATGTGGCGAGCTTCTATGCTAGCCTTGCAGCTTAGATTGAGCTTCTGGCTCGGGCTTGTTGTTGTCACTTAGACTTGATTTGAGCTTCTGACTCAGCCTTATTTAATAATCATAATGAATAAGACAGATCAACATATGCTATTAATTCATTACTTACACAACTTAAAGTGAAAGTAATTTTTAAATAAATCAAAATAAACTAAACATAACGGAAACAATTTAATTGACATAAAGTATACATTGACATTGGTTTTATATACTCAATAAACACCAATAATTACGTGCAAAATCAACTCTATTGCATCTTCAATTGACTTACTTGTTTCTGGCATAATTACCGACATAAAAGATAATATGAATGAGAATTAATTGAGATAAAACTGACGTGATTTGATTTTGGTAACCGGCATAAGATAAATATTAAATATGGTATAAATCATGATTATTTATGCAGCGGTTATACGTAAGAAAATGGATTCAAAACTCATTAATGCTTATGGCTTTATGTACTTATAACCAAATCGGGTAAATGCTTATGACATAACATTTATGTAATAATCACCTAATGCTTCAAGCACAATTTATGGGGTTATAAATGTGTAATTGCTTCAGGAATTACACCTTTATAAATATCAAATTGAAATGAATATGATTCTAATTCGTAATTGACATTAAATTAGGATCTGACATAAAATCAATAGTAAATATTATTTATGTATCAGTTGTGAGTTTATATATTATTTATGTAGCATTAATGGAAATTAATGCTTATTACATTATGTATTACTGTATTAGTAATAAATGAGGTAAATGTTACCGGCATAACGTTTATATAATAATTACGTAATTAAACCAAAAATTCATGCTTCGAGCATAATGAATTATAATGGTAATTATTCAAATTGACGTAACTAAATATTAAATTCATAACGTTTCTATCATAATTTGCACAATAATTTAATCCATAATGCTTGTACCATAATGTATGAGTTATAATTTGGTAAATGCTTCTGACATTAATTACATACCCTTAAATGACTTTGAATTTGACACAATTCAAATCATTAACTGACAAAACGTAGATGTTAATTTATACGTAAATAACATCATCAAGCTATGCGTCATTATTCAAATGACGTTACATTTCTAAATGGATTTTATTCAAACTCCATTAAGAGCAATATTAATTTATTTATTAAATGCTTCAGGCATAAATATTTCATATATGTAACGTCTAGCATAAACGACCAAATTAATGGTTATGAGTGTTACTTCTGAAATGCATGCATATACTTGAATTTGACGATGATCTTGAATTTTGATACTTGTACTTGTTGATCCATGTGCCTCCTTGTCTGCACTACGAGGCAGTTGCGAAGGTTGATTTCGATGACTACTGGCCTCCGTAGTAATTTTCCTTTTCCAATTCTCATAACATAAAAAAAAACTTATATGACATTTCATGTTCATATGTATCAACCAAATAGATTAATAAAATATATTTGGTGCTCATGCATCGTAGACGGATTTTTCAATATGCAACCAAAGGCAATGAGTTCATGCTTCAGGTTGGTTTGTTTATCATATATAATCAAGGCTAGAAAATATGAAGTAGAATTAAGATAAGAAAACGTTACTCATTGCAGAACGGATAATCTCCATCTTTTATGTGTAGAATTGTGAAGGTCATTTGTGGAGCTACTCAGCCAATCCAAGAACTTGGTTAAATAATGATCCTCATATGGTTGATCACCGATTTCAAAGCTTTCCATGTCAACGTACGTTGAGCGAATTCAATGAATCAAATTGAAATATCATCCTTTACTTTTAGAGCTTCACATGCAATAGAAAAAAAGATAATGCATGTTAGAACTATTCGTGCTGATAACGTGTTGTAAAACATAAAATACAAGAGATTGAAAGAGGAGAGGAACGACACTTAGAATGAGGGAATATGTTGTCTATCATTAAGATGAGAACTCTCTCTTATATAGAGATGAGATCATGAAGTAAATTACAATAATAACCCCATATGGCTAATTACAAGAATGTTCATTAAATAAACTATTTACAACAAAAAGCTAATAAAACAAAAAATATATATACAAGAATTAACGCAAATTGCTAGGGATTTTTCAATCCCCGACAATGGCGCCAAAATGGATAGCTACCGAAAACGGGCATTTCAATTAAAAACTCTTTGTGTCAATTGTAGTATATAGCAAATAAGAGTATCGTTATAAAGCCGGGGATTGAGGGTACCTTTACAATTTACGTTATTTACAAAAAAAGAGAAAACAAAATATGATAGTACTAGAGATATGGGGTTTTTGTGATTATAAACAAGAGAAAATAAAGAAACAAAATAAATCAGAAAAGATCAGATAGATGAGACGTTAGAGACTTGGAAATCCACCACCAAGTATGTTTCAAGACATGTTAACAACGAAAGCTTCAATCACTAAGTTACAAATCGGTATCAATCAAGAACAAACCGTGAACGCACTGCATAAGTCCTTATTCCTTCCCTTAATTACTTAAGCAAGATGAACGCACCATTATCAAGCCTTTAGAATAACCAATCAAGGTATAGACGCTACCCTATCAACAAATTAATCTAAGTATTAAGATCAATGAAAGTTTGATTGAACAAGTATGCAAAACTAGTGTGGAATGCCTACCTAGCACGCAATCCTTTTTATTTAGTTTCACCTATTGTCCTATGATGGAGAGATCAATGATGGCTTGGCGGCTTCCTTGTGCGAGTCCACAACTATATAGGTTCTGATTATGTGAAATAGCTGTATTTAGGGTTATGAAACCCTCAAAACTCGTCCATGGGCTTGTTAATTTGGTTTGGGCCTCAAAATATAAGTTTTGGTCCAAATCAGAAATTCGGACAGAATGATCTTCGGTCAGTTAAACAGTCATAACTTCTTATCCAAAATAGGTATTGACAATCCGTAAAAGTTTCTGGAAAGTAGACTCTTGTAGCTTTCCATTGATATATGACACATCTCTTGGATCGTTGTGAGCTAATCAAAATATTCTGTCGAAGTTGATTGAAGATTTCTGACAGATTTTCTGATTTCAATCTTGCACAACATGGATTCCTTTTCCTTCAAGATTTATCCTCTTTCGTCTCTTTTAGGCTTTTCAGCTTTATTTATGACCTAAAAACACAAACTTAGTTAATATGAATATTGTTAAAGGAATTACATAGCTAAATAGGGTAGGAAATACATTATAAATGTAGCACTTTGTGCTCTTACCATTCTGCCTCTATCCACTTTGTGTTGTAATCGACAATGACTACTGCAAATTTGAATTGTCCCAGGGTTGTGGGTAACTGTCCTACAAAGTCGAGTCCCCACTGACTGAAAAGGACTACATAGATGATAATAGACAGTGGCACTGGGGGATGATGAGCAAAATTGACAAATTTGTGGCACTGAAGGCATGCTTGGACAATCATCTTTGCATCTTGTTCTAATGTTGGCCAGTAATACCCAGCTCGGAGTGCCTTGAACATGAGGTTCTGATCTCCCGCATGGTTTCCGTAAACTCCACTGTGAAGTGATTTCAACACTTTGTGCCCTTCTTCTGTGAGTAAGCATTTTAGAATGGGACATGACTGACCACGATGATATATTTTACCCCCACTAAGCAGGTAGAGTGAAGCTTTGTGGTGCAACCGTTGTTATTCTCTTTTGTCCCGGGGCAATGTGCCATTAGAAAGGAAGCCACATATGGTCCATCCACGAGGGCTGGCTAGTTGTTTCGAGGGAAAAGACTTCTGAATAAGCCTTCGAGATACTAGGTTTGTCCAAGATTTCTATGTGCACATTAGGTGGTGTGGACTCGGGAGGAGCTGTGGCGAGTCTCGAAAGAGCATCTGCCTTGGAGTTCTTGGCTCTTGGGATTTGTAAGATGTGAAGTGTTGCAGGAGGGCACCTGTTAGACTTTTATAGGATCCTAGGTTATTCTGGTTAGCCTGGAAGTCCCCTACCACTTGATTGACCATAAGCTGAGAATCACTGAATATGTGGATGTGCAGGGCTCCGAGCTCTCTCGAGAGATGAATGTCGGCTATGAGAGCCTCGTATTCAGCTATTATGTTGGATGCTTTGAATTCAAACCGGCGAGCATACTCATACAAATTTCTCCCTGGGTCTGTGATTATTATGCCTGTGCCACTTAGCCTGTTGTTTGAGGATCCATCAACATGGAGTTCCCAGATAGCATCTCGGGGGAGGGGAGGGGGAGTCTGGATTGCCGTTGTTCAGGGGGATGAACTCAGTAATGAAATCTGCAGCTACCTGCCCTTTTATGGCTGTTCTAGGTTTGAAATGTAGGTCAAACTCTCCCAATTCAATTGCCCATTTTGCCATGCGCCCTGAAGTTTCAGGATTTTGGAGTATTTGCCGCAAGGGATGATTGGTTAGGACATGGATGGTGTGAGCTTGGAAATATTGCCTGAGTTTTCTTGCTATAGTGATGAGGGCTAGAGCTAGTTTCTCGATGTCAGGGTAACGGGTCTCGGGATCTACAAATCCTCTGTCACAGTAATATACTGGGAGCTCATTGTCATGTTCATGGCGCGTGAGGGCAGCGCTAATGGTAGTGGTGGAAACAGCCAAATATATATAGAGCACTTCTCTTGGGATAGGCTTGGAGAGAAGAGGGACTGCTGCAAGGTAAGCTTTGATATTGTTGAAGGCATCATCATGTTTCGGACCCCATGGTACATTCTCCTTATATTGGGTTTTTAGCAATTGAAAGAATGGATTGCATTTGTCTGTGAGGCGGGAGATGAAACCAGCCAAGGCTACCAAGCGTCTTGTTGAGGCACTGGACCTCGTTCCGTGTAGTCAGGACAGTCATGTCAAGTATGGCTTGTACTTTTTCTAGGTTGGCTTCAATTCCCCTTTCACTGACCATGAAGCCTAAAAACTTTCCTCCCCCAATGGCTAAGATACATTTTTGTGGGTTGAGGCGCATCCCGTGAGCTAGAAGCTTAGTGAAGACTTTGTCTAGGTTGGCAATGTGGTCGTCATCTATCTTGCTTTTGACCAGCATGTCATCTACATACACTTCTATGACCTCTCTAATTTCTTCTTCAAACATTGCATTGACTAGCCTTTGATAGGTTGCCCCCACGTTCTTGAGTCCAAAGGGCATGACCTCGTAACAATACAGTCCCTTGTCCATAACAAAAGTAGTGTGGGCCTGATCTGTGGGGTGCATTTTGATTTGGTTATATCGTGAGTAGGCATCCAAAAAGCTAAGCATCTTGTAGCCAGCTGTGGAATCAACCAACTAGTCAATACGTGTCAAGGGGAAGTTGTCCATGGGGCATGCTTTGTTGAGGTTAGTGTAGTCAACACACATTCGCCACTTGCCGTTAGGCTTGGGGACCATGACTACATTGGAAACCCATGTTGGGTAGGAAACCTCGCGTATGAATTTAATTTCTTTTAGCTGCTGGACTTCAGCTTTGTTAGCTCGATACTTCTCTGGGTTAAAGGCACGTCTCTTTTTCTTGACAGGGGGATAGTATTTGAGGATGTTAAGTTTATGTGTGATGACATCAGGGGAGATGCCTTGCATGTCAGCATATGACCAAGCAAAGACTGCTTGTTTATCCTGGAGAAAGGTAATAAGCTTTTGGCAGAGTTCCGGGTCCAGGTTTGTGCTGATGCGGACTTGCTTCTCGGGAGTACTAGGTAACAAGGATACCCACTATGTTTACTCTACCGGGTTAGGCCTTGGGACTTTCTTCCGCTTGTCTTTCCCGTCAGGGTCATCTCGGGGGTCATCAATGGGCTCCGAGGGGCTAAGTGGCAACATCTCATAGGCGCCACGCCCTTGTTGGATGGCATTAAGGTGGCAATGTTCAATAGCTGTCCTATCTCCCTGAATTGTAAGTATGCCCCCTGGGGTGGGCACTTTTATGAGTAGCATGACCTGCAATAAAGCATTTCAGTCCCTAGATGATGTCGCAACCAAAGATGAGGTTATAGGATGAGGGACAATAGACCATGACACATCTCAATGGTATGGCCATTGTCATCATGATAAGCACAATAGTTGGTCCATGTTGCACGCCGGGGCCTTTTTGGATACTTGCTCTTAGGTGGCGGGGGAATGAGATCTTTTTGCTTGGCCCATATGTCTTCGTACGTAGTTGTCAGGGTAGTGTGGACCTCGTAACGAGGTGGCAGGGAACAATGACATTGCTGCTGTTGGGGGCTCTACTCTCGGGACCGATAAGGGTGGTCCCGTCCCGGCAGTCCATTGTGGTGACTGTCACGCCCCGACCCATAATTTTTACCTTTATTACTGGCATAGTGGTAATAAGAATTTTACCGTGTTCGTCATTAAGTGTAAAATATAATTGTTCCCCAGAGATGTGCAGAGGACGATTATTTTGTGGGATTATTCTAAAGAAGAAATTTTGACGACGATAAAAAAATGGTAATTTTTGCTAGTAAAAGGTAATTTGATTGGGGTATTATTTTGGGGTGTTGAATTTTTAGATTTTGGGTTTATTAGGGGTTTTGGACCCGGGTTGGGCTAAAGCCTAGTTTCAGTTTTTTTTCTTTCTCTCTCTTCCTCCCGGTTTCTCTCCCCCGAGCCCAGTTTCTGCCTGATTTTTTCGGCCGCCCGACCGCCCCAGCTCGCCGCACCGGTCTCAAACGATCGGTCTCCAACCCAGCTGCCATTCTAGACCGGTGGCAGCCTCCCTAGCGCCGCCGTGAAGGAGGAATCGACGCCGAAAGCTCCTTCCTCCGGCCACCATAGCCGACGAGCCATAGCTCAAAAGGAAGCCCCCCTCTCGTGCTTTAATCCCTCCAAAGGGCTCGCTTCATCTCGAGCTAGGTAAGGAGAAATCGGTTTGTGAAATTTTTAGGGCTTATTGTGTGTTTGTGTCCGATTGGATTAGTTAGGCTTAGAATTGGAGTTTGTGGTAGTTAGGAATGTTGTAGAGGAGGTCGAGAGGAAGATGCTGCCAAAATTTGGTGACCATCGGAGGTCGCCAGAGTTGGTCGCCGGCCGCCGTTGCCGGAGGAGCCGCCACCGGCGCCGCCGCTGAGAAAATGTTTTTGGTGGAGAAAAATGTGAGTAGTTTAATGGAATAAGTTTTAGAATTTTTGGAGTAGTTTTGGATAGGTTTAGGAATTGTTGAAGTTTGGTATTTTTTGCGGATTATTAATTTATAATCCGGCCATTGGATTTTTATTTGGTTGAAGGTGATTTTGACGATGTCGGTAAAATTTGCGGAGTTTTGAGGTTGGCAGTGGATTTAAGATTTTGGAGTGTTAGGCTTGGTTGAGCGCGAAACATATTTATTTATGCCTATTTTTGCTTTAAGCGTTAGTGTTTTATTTATTTGGAACAGGACGTGAGGAGGCTCGAGCGGAAGAGACCTCCGACCGACATCAGGCTTAGGCTAACCAGTGAATGGACCTTTGTTTTAGATATTATGTTTGAAATGCTTTATCGTTTTGAATGTTTATCTGTTGTTGGATATTTCCCAAAATTGAGAATTTCGGTGATTATACTCTTATATGAGAATAGTATGTATATGATTAAATGCTAGCTAGCTATACGTGATTTCCCCCATACGCGCGGTACAATTCCGGTATGGGTGACGTGAGCATTAGACGTGAGCGTCGTAGCCCTGTGCGACTTTCTAATTTCGTATTTATTTATTCAAAGATTTCGTACAAGGAGTAAGCACGTATATATTACCACTCGGCCGCTTTCCCCTATATGCGAGGTACGATTCCGGTGTGGGGTGATGTGAGCGTTAGACGCAAACATAGTAACTTTGTATGATATCTACCTTATTTCAAGTTGGTATCAGAGCTCTAGGTTTCATCTTTTGTTTCCTATTCACTATCGTATTTGCCTAAGTAGCCATAATGTCTATAGAGTGATGATCCGACCGCGGTGGATTCATCGGCAGTTTTCTGCTTTTGATACTATGTGTTATTGGGTATATGTGGTAGTTTCTGTTAGTCTTCTTTATAGACTACAAAAAATTTCCTCCTCAGATACTATGCCTCCTAGACGTCGACCCCGTGTGGCTTCCTTGACCAACGCCAATGAGGGTAAGGAAGTAAGAGGTTTAGCGGATTCGATTGGGGTTATGTTGAGAGGTGTTTTGGATAGGGTGCAGCCCCCTCGATCTGTGAAGAAGAGAGATGTTGCTGATGCAGGGGCAGTAGAGTTCAAGGGTGCCAAGGGACCCCTTGATGCTTACTCTTGGGTGGACAAGATGGAGATGGCTTTCGAGAGCACAGAACTGCCAAAAGAAAAGAAAGTGAAGATGGCAGTTTCTTTTCTGGACGATTTAGATCATCATTGGTGGACTCTCGCTAGGAGAAATAATGATGGTGCTCAGACTATGACTTGGGAGCAGTTTAAGGCGCTCTTCTTGGGTCAGTATTTCAACCACTCTCATCGTAGTAGGATCCAGTCAGACTTTCTGAATATGAAGAAGAGAGACGATGAGGGAGTCATTGAGTTTGAGCAGAGGTTCATCACTTTGAGCTATCATGTGCCCCATTTGATTCCTGATGAGAGGACCAGGATTGGTATGTTTGTTGATGCGCTTGGAGAAGTGTTTGCAGATAAGATGGTTGGTGCTGTCTATCAGACATTCCTTGATGCAGTTGGTGCAGCTATGGCCATCGAGACCAGGGGGACTTATAGAGCTCAGCCAAAAGATTTCAGTGGTCTCAGTCAAGGTCCATCTAAGAAAGCTATTTCATCGTCCGCTTCTGGATCTTCAGCGGGCAGTGGTAGTAGTGGAGGATCGGGTTATGGTCCTCGGGGCAGAAATAGAGAGCATTTCAGGAGACCCTCCAGGAGCCAGTTAGGTAGGCAGCAGGCCAGTCAGTTTAGTGTTAGTGGTAGTTCCCAAGGGGGATCTTCTGGTGGTCAGAATTTTTCTTTTAGTCAGCAGCAGTCTTCTGGATGCTTTGAGTGTGGTGGTCTGGATCATTTCAGGAGAGATTGTCCTTTGTTGGCACAGAGGACCGCCCCTTCTCTGCAAGGCGGTCAGTCTTCAGCTAGAGGCTTTAGTGGTTGTGGAGTTTGATGTGATCTTGGGGATTTAATTTCAAGGCCGATTTGATTCCTCTAAATATAGTGGAGTTTGATGTGATCTTAGGGATGGACTTCTTAGAGTCTTATAGAGCTATGGTAGATTGTTTCCAAAAGGAATTAGTGCTTCGAAGTCTGGATGGTTTTGAGGTTATTTTTCAGGGGGAAAGAGATGTGATTTTGAGTTGCCTGATATCAGCTGTGGCTGCCAGGAGATTGTTAAATAAAGGCTGTCAGGCATTCTTAGCTCATGTTGTGGATGCAAGTATAGGAGTCTTGGAAGTGGAAGATATTCCTGTAGTAAGAGAGTTTCCGGATGTGTTTCCCGAGGATTTGTCTGGTTTGCCTCCTGTTAGGTAGATAGACTTTTCTATCGAGTTGCTTCCTGGAACTATGCCTATCTCTCAGGCACCTTACAGAATGGCTCCAGTGGAATTGAAAGAGTTGAAGACTCAATTGCAATAGTTAGTAGATAAGGGTTTAATTCGGACTAGCATGTCTCCATGAGGTGCACCGGTGTTGTTTGTTAAGAAGAAAGACGGCACCATGAGACTATGCATTGATTATAGGAAGCTGAATCAAGTCACAGTGAAGAATAAGTACTTGTTGCCACGCATTGATGATTTGTTTGATCAGTTGAGAGGTGTCTCGGTGTTCTCAAAGATTGATTTGAGATCTGGTTATCATCAGTTGCGGATTTAGGATAGTGACGTAGCCAAGACTGTCTTTCGATCATGCTATGGTCATTATGAGTTTGTGGTGATGCCTTTTGGACTTACTAATGCACCCGCAACATTCATGGATCTCATGAATAGGGTGTTTAGTCCATATCTTGACCGTTTCGTGATCGTGTTTATTGATGATATTTTGGAGTACTCGAAAAGTGAGAAGGAGCATGCCAAACATCTAAGATTAATATTGCGGACTTTGAGGAATGCTCAGTTGTTTGCCAAGTTCAACAAGTGTGAGTTTTGGTTGGATAAGGTGGGATTTCTGGGTCATGTAGTTTCAGCTAAAGGTGTTAGTGTGGATTCCTAGAAGGTGGAAGCGGTGTCCATTTGGAAAAGACCCACAACTGTGACTGAGATTCGTAGTTTCTTGGGGTTAGCAGGTTATTATCAG
Source organism: Fragaria x ananassa (assembly GCA_034370585.1). Classification (NCBI taxonomy): domain Eukaryota; kingdom Viridiplantae; phylum Streptophyta; class Magnoliopsida; order Rosales; family Rosaceae; genus Fragaria; species Fragaria x ananassa. Next base: position 23,152,640 of record CP139764.1, read on the forward strand.
CGTTTTGTGCAAGAATTTTCAAAGATTGCAGCTCCACTATCGGGATTGACCAAGAAATGAGTGAAGTTTGAGTGGTCAGATTAGTGTGTGCAAAGTTTTCAAGAATTAAAGAACCGCTTGACTAGTGCTCCGGTGTTGGCACTTCCGGATGATAGCAGGGAGTATGTGGTGTTTTGTGATGCTTCTATACGAGGTCTAGGTGGGGTTTTGATGCAGCATGATCGAGTAATTGCCTACGCTTCTAGGCAATTGAAGCCGCAGGAGGTGAATTATCCCACTCATGATTTAGAGCTGGCAGTTGTGGTTTTTACTCTCAAGTTGTGGAGACACTATCTTTATGGAGCCAAGTGTCAGATTTTTTCCGATCACAAGAGTCTTCGGTATGTGTTCACACAAAGGGAGTTGAATATGAGGCAAAGAAGATGGATGCAGTTGATCAGTGATTATGATTGCACTATATAGTATCATCCAGGAAAAGCTAATGTGGTAGCTGATGCTCTTAGTCGCAATCCCTCCGTGTCTTTGTTTCACTTAAGGATGGTTCGAGTTTCACTTCTTTGTGAGCTGCGAGCTACATGGGTGGATTTAGCCGAGGATTTATTTATTTTGGAATAAAATGGTGGTTCTTAAATTCTTATAAGTTAGTGTTGTCCATTTTCAAGGGAGGTTTGCCGAGTCTTGTAAATTTTCCTTGGAGTTGGTCCCCGCAGGACTCATCTCGGGTTTCGGGGTGGGTTCTGACAGTGACGGTCTAAACAGCGTCCCTGGTTGTTATCCCTGGAGGTGCCATGTTGTTTGCCCTTGGCCTGTCTTCAGTCATAATGCTCATATTTCTATTGGGATTGTTGCTTTGGGGGAGGGGCTGGGAGTGCTAATGTGGTGGTGGGATTAGAATGCCCAAATGTGGCAAACTCGGCACATGCCCACCGGATAGCAAGGTCCATCAAGGCATTGCATGACCCTAGAGGGTTCCTATTAATCTCCATTAAGAAGCTGTCAGGAAGCAAGGCTTTTGCGAAAAGCTTGTTCAGCAACTCGGGGCTCCAAGTTGTGACATCATGCAGTGGCCGATTTCCACCGGGACAACAATTCATTGAGTTCTTCCCCTTCCTTTTGTTTGATGTGGAACAAGGCATTCACATTGCGATAAATGCTAGCATGGAGTATAAATCGGTTGAAGAAGCGTTCCGAGAGCTGATCAAAATTATCAATGGAGTTGGGTGGCAAGTTAAGGAACAAACTGAGTGCTTCATCTGAGATGGTTTCCTGGAAGGCATGACAAGCCATGGCGTCTATGTATCGAGTGAAACTACACAACGAAAGGAATGTTTGGAGATGGAGATGAGGGTCCCCAGTGCCCTTATACTTGTCCACTTTGAAGGGTTTGGCCTCGGGTGGCCTCTTTTCCATTTGCACCTGGGGCGTGAAAGGACTTGGGCGATGTCCACATCCTAAGAATAGAGGTCGTTGGCTCTTGCAACTCTCAACGCCTTCAATCCGTGAAGCCAATTGAGTTACAGAATGGCTGAGCTAGAGGATAAGTCGGGTTTGCATGTCGAGAGGTGGGTTTGTGGCATTGATAGAGTTAGGATTGGGTCGGGTGGATCAGATGGCTCGGGATGGGTTATCAGGGGAATGGATTCAATATTGATTGTAGATGATTACAGGGCTGGGAATGGAAAAGATGGGTGGGTGAGTTACATAGATGATTTGGCTGGGACCTCCCGGGATCACGGAACTGCTCTGGCCTTGGTTAGGAAAAAGAGATGTTGAGATGGGATCCGGGGTGCTAGTGACCCTTGCCGCTCGTTCCAAGGTGTCATTATAGACGTTACGATGGTCTAGCGTGGCCCGCAGTAAGAAATAATCTTTTTCCAACTTGGCGATACGTACTTGGTACGCTTAAACCTCTGCTTTATCTTTAGCGGCTTACTCTTGGAACGAATGGAAGTCTCTTTTCAAAATTTCCAAGGCTGTGGCAGCATCGGGGTGGTTAATGGGGGCCGCAGTTATGGTGGCTTGGTTAAGGGATGTGTCTTCGGATTCAAATAGTTCTAACTGAGTTTCAGGGTCATTTGAGTCATCCACAATTTCCACCATCTTTCCAAGTCAAATGGGAGTTCCACGAGAGGGCCCTCCTTCTAGCACCAATTATTACTACCTCTCCTGGGTTCACAAGACGGGAGGTCAAATTCTTGGTTCCTAGATCCTGTAACTGCACAAGCAACAATGCATCAGGAGTCGAGATTGGGGCAGCTCAGTCTTCGACTCTCCAATGCTTAAGTCAGCGTTCAATTGCTACTTGTATAGTACGGGAGTATGGAGGAAAATGGTGAACTTACTTCTTTTAAGAATCCGTGCCTGTTTTATAGGCTAGCATTAAGAGCTATGCAATTAGTCCTCGATGTGGGACTCTTTGTGGTCTTGTTTGATATCTCCTATTTCGGGGGTGTTTAATAGCTATGAAGTGGTTCCAATAAGTGTTTTGTTGTTGGACCTTCATTCTTTGCATGCTCATGGAGGTCTTACCGGTGTTGTCTTGCTCAAAATAGTCTTCGGCGACCGGGTGATTGTGCCACATTATCGGCATTGCCAAGTGTTCTTAGCTATGTATTAACAGTAACCAAAGCTTTAGATACCAGATTGTTGTGCGGAAGCCTCAAACAAACATCAAGTACCAAAATATGAGAAAAAATAAATAGACAGAAAATCTAAGGAGTCCAAAGATTTACATGGTTTGCCCCAAAACAAAGGGCTACATCAACGGGCGAAAATGATGAGGAGATTCCACTAATATTAAAAGGAGATTACAAGGTGTTTAACACTCAAACCAAAAATCTCAATCACACCCAAAATACACTCACAAAATAGAAACACCAAATAGAATAACAATTTCTATAGAACCCTAAACTGCGGCTCTTTTGTCTCTCCCACCTTAATTGGCATGGTGACATAAAACATATATTTATAGTGCATAGACAAAACCCTAACCTAATAGGATCAAGTTGATTATATAGGCTTATTAAAAGATAATTGATGAGCTTATATTAATTTAAGCCACAAACCAACAGTTCATATATAATTAAACTAAGCTCAACTGCTCTGTTTAATTAGCACTTTAGCCTCTGGTAGAAACACAAAGAGATCTGGAAAATAAATAGGGAATTCACTGTAGTACTATATATCATGATCTGCAAGTATATATAGCTAATTACAGGAGCAATATTAGCAATGCACCCGAACAGGGCAAAGGCAAAGACGGAAGTCAAGGAATTGCTTCTAATACTAATTAGTGTAAGTGTCTTTACGAAAATTAACAATAAAGATCGAATACAGTCTTTTGGGCAATTAAGGTATAGTTTATTTTGAAGAGTTGTGATCTTGTATGCTGAAGGGACATTCCCCTTGGTTTTATATTAGTTAGCTTAATTGAGTTATTTCTAATCAGACAGATTTCGATCACAACTGCTTTGAGTGCTTAATCAATTCTCAATGCCGGCACTTCGACTAATTATTTAGTCAGTTCTAGGTAGGCAGCGGTCTAAATCAAATCTTGCTAAATTGTCTCTCTAGATATCTCTTCCTCGAAATTTTTAATAACCGACTATTACCCCTTTAATTGATATTCCTAGGGTTGGGCATATGGGACGGGATGAGATTGAGTTAATTTCGCCGTCTCGATCTAAATATTAAAATCGGAACGACACGAGACATGATTTGTGTTTTAAAGTTTTCCTCTTAACCGGACCCAATTTCTGTCAAGACGAGACAGAACGGGCCCAATTCCAGATAAAAAGTTGAAAACCCTGCTTGTAAACAAAATAAACAGTTTATAGGTTTAATTTTACTGTTTTCTACTCTATCAAGTATTAACAAATACTTGTATTCTTGTAACATAATCTGTACCACACAATGTGTAATAAGATTATAAGAGAATTTAACAACACAGGGTGCAATAAGAGAAAACATCATTCACCACTAAACAACCAAAACCTGATGACGCCGACTTAAGCTTGGCCCCTTTTTTTTTATTGTGCTAGTTGATGCTAATCTCTTTTGCAGCCACAAGTCTAACACATAACTGTATAAAACCAATATGCAGCAGTATGTACAACTATATTTAACACAGATGGTAATATCCAAGTTTTTGGTACGTATTGTGGTAATATCCAAGCTTTTGTTTCAAAAAAGCTTTTGGTATTGTGGTTATATTTGTTAAATTTGAGTGTCAGTTGCTGTGATCGGATATGAGATGAACAAAGACATAAAGTGCATCAAAGAAGGAAGATAACTGCATAGCTAACTGACTGAATTTAATGAATGACTTCTGTGTGTAGTAGTTGTAACAACTAGAGCCGACGATAAGGAAGACATGGGTTAAGATTCACTCAGCTGCAATTCTACCTTGATGAGAATGTCTCGAGCATTTGTAGACACTACCAGAAAATGGGTCTTGGGCGACGAAACAAAAAAAACCGGGCGACGATTTTTTTTTTCGTCGCCTAAGAAAAAAAAATCGTCGCCTAAGTTTCCTCTTAGGCGACGAAAAAAAAATCGTCGCCTAAAAATAAATTTCGTCGGCCAAGATAGAAACTAGGGCGACGAAATAATATTTCGTCGCCTAAGATATTTATATCGTCGCCTAAGTTTTTTATCCTTAGGCGACGACACTCAAATATTTCGTCGCCCAAGAGTTTTTAATTCTTAGGCGACGAAACTCAAATATTTCGTCGCCCAAGATTCTTCTATATATTGAGAGGCCGGGATAGAAGAATGAGAACTTTGAAAATTTGAAACATAAATTTCTCTAGTTCTTCAAATCGTTCGGTGTTGTGGAAATCTGTCCATACATAGTTTGTGGAGCTACTCCCAGGTACGTACATATGCATATATATGCACATATATATATATGCATATATATATATTGATTTTCAGTTTTATTTGAGTTGAATTAATGATATATATATATATATGCATAGAGTTTGTTCCAAGCTGAGTAAGGGGCCGTTCTGTCATAGATATGGTTCACAGGTTTGTTTAACTGGATCTCAAGATCACAAACTGACCACTCTTCTCGGTGAAGGGGTCGATAGGGGTTCGCCTCCGTGATCACAAACGAGTCTTGCCTGGTTCCTGTAGGGGGTTCGCCCTCCGTGACATTGACACTTGCCTTCTAAAACCACGGAATCCGCTCGAACTAGATATATATAATTAATAATTAGTATGTTGTATTACATTAATATATATATATATATATAAAAGATATGTTCATTAAATATTGATATATATATATATGTGTTATTTTCAGGATATGGATAAGAGTTGGATTTCTCTTCCAAGATATCACAGAAAATATGCTGAAGGAGTTTGGGATTTTATGCAATATGCGCAGGCCAATGCTGACGGGAGTGGCATGTTCTATTGCCCGTGCAAGATGTGCAAGTGTCGCAGTGATATGCATCGATTTCCGTTGGGGACAGTATGGGACCACCTGAAGAGTAACGGATTCTGGGAACGTTACACATGTTGGATATATCACGGTGAAACCTCATCACGCCCGCATGATCATGGACAGTTTTATGAGACGGGCAGTACATTCAACGATCCAACAACGGCCTTCATCAACGACATGTTTCCTCATGACAGCGGTGTATGCCCTGAACCACAGCACATTCCGCAGGGGCCGATGCAGGCCGTCCCTAGAGGTGTCAACACTGCCGGTATAGCCAAGTACAACAGACTTATTGCTTTCCAACAGACCCCTCTGTGCCCAGGTCATGAGAAGACCGTTCTTCAGTGTGTGATGGAGGTGATGCATATCAAGGTTGACACAAAATCGACCGTGACGGCTGTTGATAGGTATCTACAGTACGCTGCTTCGCTCCTGCCCGACGGTCATCGTCATCCCACCACGCATCATAAGGTCCGTCGTATCTTGAGAGATCTCGGGCTTTCCTACATCAAGATCCATGCATGCAGATATGACTGCGTTCTATTCTGGGGTAAAGATGCCTTGAAGGCCTTCATCGTTGTCCGGTATGTGGGACCGACAGGTATAAGCGGACTCCCGCAGGCAACAGGAAACCTGTTAAGGTACTTCGCTATTTCCCGTTGAGGGATAGGCTGGAGCGGTTGTACATGTCTTCAAAGACGGCCGAAGCTATGAGATGGCACGCTGTGAGGGAGGTGCATGACGAAGACCTCATGGTACACCCTGCTGACGGGGAGGCGTGGAAGCATATAGATAGGGAGTTTCCTCATTTTGCTTCAGAGGTGAGGAATGTGAGGCTCGGGCTGTCATCCGACGAGTTCAACCCTTTTGGGACCATGAGTCTTTCGTACGGTATATGGCCGGTCATTTTGGTGCCTTACAACCTTCCTCCATGGATGTGCATGAAGAAGGAATACAACATGTTGACCTTGTTGATTCCGGGGCCCGGTTATCCAGGTATCTACTTTCCTTTCATATTGTATATATTGCTGTTGGTTCAACACCTCTCCATTTATTGTTTTTGTTCTATATTGTTGGTCATATATAGTCGTTATCTAAATTTGTTGTGGTTGTTGTTGTTGTTGTTATCCAGGGAAGTGTCTCGATGTGTATATGAGACCGCTGATTGAAGAGTGTAAATTGCTTTGGGAGGTTGGTCATCCCACTTATGACTCCCACAAAAATGAGATGTTCCAGATGCATGCCATGATTGTTGGTACCATCAGTGATTTTCCTGCACGTGGGATGTTGTCTGGCAACGTTGTTAGGGGATACAAGGCTTGTCCTGAATGCCTTAGCTCCCAGGGGTGCAGCAATCATTGCAACAAGATAGTCCGGATGGGTCACCGTGCTTACCTACCACATGATCACCCCTGGCGGATAGATACCGGGGCATTTGATGGGACCGAAGAGAGAGGTGTGGAGCCGCATAGATGGTCGGGGGAAGAGATTTTAGCAGTGCTGGATGAGTATGATTTTGGGCAGCTCAGCAATCATCCCGATATTGTGGCCAGAATATTTGAAAGACCAGACAGGTACAAATTCTGGACACATAAGATATACGGCTTGAAGAGTCATGACTGTCATATTCTGCTACAACGTCTCTTCCCTGTTTTCATTCGACCGTTCCTTCACCGTCAGGTAAATTTGTGGTTAAAATTATGGTTAACCTGTCGTTGTTGGATTTTATATTAAATCTGTGATGTGTGGTTGGCCAGGTTGTGGAGCCGTTAGTAGCGCTGTTAAGATTTTTCATGAAGTTATGCACAAGGGAAGTGAGAAAATCCGATCTCCGGGAAATGCAGGCAGACATCATATACATCATGTGTAGAGAGAGACAGCAGACGAAGAACACAGAATTCTGGGGTGATGGCGAAAGGTCATGGCCTTGACTATTACGGTGTTCTCCATTCAGTGGTCGAACTGGTTTATGCGGAAGGCATGAAAGTGCATCTGTTCAAGTGTAGATGGTTTGATACAGGCGCACAGAGCATGAAGATGGATCAGTACGGCAATTTATCGGTCAACACTGCTACAAGCGCCTACGAAGATGACCCGTTTGTTTTTGCGACATCGGTAAAACAAGTGTTTTATCTTGATGACCTTGCTAGGGGTGACGCGTGGAAAATAGCGAACATTGTGCATCCTCGAAACATTTACCGGGCGGCTACACTTGGAGTGACCATTCCAGGGCCAGAGGCTGATGCGTATCAGGAGCCGAACGCAGTAGGTATTCATGATGTAGCTACTGTTCGTGAAAATAATGTTAAACATGGTCGAGTGCTCAGAATTCGTGACGAAGATTCAACCTTTATTGATGTTGATCTAAATGAAGAAACAGACGACGACTCTGACAACGAATTAAGGCATAGATTACCAGATATTAATTCCGATACCGAAGAAGACTCATCGGATGACTCAGATTACGAGCCTTAGCTTAGTTATAATTGAGCCTTAGCTTTGTAATTGTTGTCCAAATTAATATAAAGATTTCCGGCCGTGTTTGTGAGCCTTCCATACCGAAGAAGACTCATTGGATGACTCAGAATATGATTGTACTAAAAGAAGATATTTGTACTAAAATAAATAAAGCACATTTAAATTTAATTGTACAGGATTTTTTATTTTTACTCTTGGGCGACGAATTTAACAAATATCGTCGCCCAAGTATTATCTTGGCCGACGAATTACCCTATTTTCGTCGGCCAAGAGTAATCCGAATAATTAAAATAAAATAAAACACATTTAAATTTCATTGTACAGGATTTTTTATTTTTACTCTTGGGCGACGAATTTAACAAATATCGTCGCCCAAGGATTATCTTGGCCGACGATTTACCCTAATTTCGTCGGCCAAGATAATCCGAATAATTAAAATAAAATAAAACACATTTAAATTTAATTGTACAGAATTTTTATTTTTACTCTTGGGCGACGAATTTAACAAATATCGTCGCCCAAGGATTATCTTGGCCGACGATTTACCCTAATTTCGTCGGTCAAGATAATCCGAATAATTAAAATAAATAAAACACATTTAAATTGTAAGGAAATGTTTTTTCTTTTTATAGCCCCGTAAAAGTCTCGTCGATTGGAAACTATTCTCAGTTGAAGGTCCGGCCAGATTACGTGATTTGGAGGGTCGAATAGCCGTTTCCGTCCGTTTAGGGGTTTGACCGCGCCGATTGACCGGACGGATCGAGCCCTTATCTTTGTCAGATGGAGCTGAATTTTTTCCCACCTACGTAATTCGTTATGCTGGTCATATCTGACGGTCGGTTTTCAGTTCCTCTTCTCCGATCACCAAACTCACGATATATGTACTAATGTTGTATAACTTTTTTATATAAGTGTTGAGTTTAAGTTTCGTTTTGAAGACAACGTATACGTAGAGGCCTCAAACGCAAAAAAGTCGTGAAATAAGATATGACCGGAACGGTGAAATACGTCAACCAGTGAAAAATGAAGATATTTCGGTAAAATTTCGGTGCCGGTTGTTCCGATCAACGAATTTCTCTTATTTCTACCTAGTGGTAGCCCTATCCCGGGTATTTATTTTTTACCAAATTTTTATAGCCCCGTAAAAGTCTCGTCGATTGGAAACTATTCTCAGTTGAAGGTCCGGCCAGATTACGTGATTTGGAGGGTCGAATAGCCGTTTCCGTCCGTTTAGGGGTTTGACCGCGCCGATTGACCGGACGGATCGAGCCCTTATCTTTGTCAGATGGAGCTGAATTTTTTCCCACCTACGTAATTCGTTATGCTGGTCATATCTGATGGTCGGTTTTCAGTTCCTCTTCTCCGATCACCAAACTCACGATATATGTACTAATGTTGTATAACTTTTTTATACAAGTGTTGAGTTTAAGTTTCGTTTTGAAGACAACGTATACGTAGAGGCCTCAAACGCAAAAAAGTCGTGAAATAAGATATGACCGGAACGGTGAAATACGTCAACCCGTGAAAAATGAAGATATTTCGGTAAAATTTCGGGGCCAGTTGTTCTGGTCAACGAATTTCTCATATTTCTACCTAGTGGTAGCCCTATCCCGGGTATTTATTTTTTACCAAATTTTTATAGCCCCGTAAAAGTCTCGTCGATTGGAAACTATTCTCAGTTGAAGGTCCGGCCAGATTACGTGATTTGGAGGGTCGAATAGCCGTTTCCGTCCGTTTAGGGGTTTGACCGCGCCGATTGACCAGACGGATCGAGCCCTTATCTTTGTCAGATGGAGCTGAATTTTTTCCCACCTACGTAATTCGTTATGATGGTCATATCTGACGGTGGGTTTTCAGTTCCTCTTCTCCGATCACCAAAATCACGATATTCTGAATTTTATGGTCGGGGGAACTCTTGGCCGACGATTTTCTTCATCTTGGGCGACGAGATTTATAGTGAAGAACATCGTCGCCCAAGTATAGTATCTTAGGCGACGATTTTCAAAAAACAGGGCGACGATTTTTGCAGAATCGTCGCCCAAGAACGCCAGTATAAAAGGCAAAAATTCGGAACCCTAACCATTTTCTTCAGCCGCCAAGCCCTCTCTCTCTCTCAAACCCTAAACACCGAAGCCCTCTCTCTCTCTCCCTCTCTCCGACCCCGACCCCGACCCCGACCCCGACCCCGACCGCAATTCGGAACCCCGACCCCGACCCCGACGCCGACCCACAATTTAAGGTATAACCCTAAAACCCTAAATTGGTTTTAATTGTTGTTGTGATAATTGTAAATTATTGTTGTTGTTGTTGTGATAATTGTAAATTGTAAATTGTTGTTGTTGTTGTTGTGATAATTGTAAATTGTTGTTGTGATAATTGTAAATTGTTGTTGTGATAATTGTAAATTGTTGTTGTTGTGATAATTGTAAATTGTGATGTAAATTATGGTAAATTGTGATGTAAATGATAATTGTAAAATATTAGGGTTTACGGTTTAGGGTTTAGGGTTTAGGATTTGTGGAAATAATTTGTAAATATATTGTAAATGATTAAATAATTTTTGATTAAATAATTAAATAATATAAATTATAATTGTAAATATATTGTGGAAATTTTGTAAAAAATAATGGATTATTTTTGAGTAAGGATGTAAATATTCGTAAATTAATTTTTGTGATGTAATAATTGCGAATTAATGTAAATAATTTGTTATGTGAATAAAAAAAATAATAAATCCTATAATAACTATTAATTTTTATTTGTGCTATTATTGTTGATAAATTTTTTGAAATTTATGGTTATTTTTTGTTAAATTAATTATAAGACGGTAAAATATTTTTAATAAATTTATGGTTATTTTAAACAGGATGGCCATGAGGAGAACTTCTGGACAACGTTCGGGTGCGAGGAGCCAAGACGACTCGGACGGTACCTCAAACAACCCGTCGGAATCACCGTCGATCGGGTTTCCGTGGCAGTTGACGTCCCGACGTGCGGCGCTTAGGGGTGGCGCGAGCGGCTCGGGTTCTGCTGGGCAGTCGGGTCCCGCAGCGACGGCTCCTCGTCATCCAGAGATACTTCGCCGGTCGCGATCCCGCAGCGACGCCCCCACACAGTCGTCCCCGACCGACGGTGATGGCGGGTCATCCGGGGTCCCTATGGTGCCGTCCGGCCTCTTCCTTCCTCCGACGATACCGGCGATACCTCGCGTCGATGAGGAGGGTCGACCGATTCGGGAGCAGCTCCCGCATGTGGCTCCGCACGAGGCCTATATCTACAGGGAGTTTCCCACGCCTCTTCATCCCGTGAGGGTCTCCGAGCAGGCGGACGGAGACGAATCCGTCGGCTCAGCCTCATCCTCAGGTAATTTATTATTACTTTTTTGTCTATTTTAATTTTTTTTTTGTAAAAATGTATTATTAATATTAAATTTGATTCACAATGTCACAGCCGCCGGAACGAGAAGGCGGAACAGGAGAGGCACCGTCAGCAACAAGGGACTCGATAGGGCGGTCGAGTCCGCTAGACGGATCGCCATCCCGTTTTCCAACGAGAAACCGGTGGACGCCGCGTTGGGAAACCGGTACACGCGCGCCGCGGGAGGCACCATCCGCTCCAGACTCCCTATGTTGTGGGGAGTCTGGAGCCAGGTTCCTGATGGAGTGAAGGAGATGCTCCATCAGTCGATGTCGGTGAGTTTACTCGATCAATTACTATTTTTTTAACTAATAAATTATTTAATTATCGAAAAAAATACTAACAAGTGGTAATGCAGCAATGGTTTGTGGTTCCCGAGGAGGGACGTGACTGGGCGGACAAGGCCCATAGGGAGAGGTACCTCTATTTAATAATTTATTAAATTTTATTTTTTTAATAATATATTTAATATTTTTTTTGTATATGTAGAATCAAGGAGTGGAAGCACGACCTCCGGGAACACTGGAAGAAGTACGGGAGCGACCGTTCGGGTACCCCGAAGGAGTTCGAGTATCGGGAGTACGAGTGGCGGTGGCTTCTTGTCACGCAGTTCAACGACCCTCACAAACAGGTAATTCGTAAACAAATTTGAATATTTAATTAGTGAATTAATTATAATTGTATGTTTTTAAATATTTACTAACGATAATTTTTTTTTGAAGCACCTCGCCCGGGTGAACGCTGAGAACCGGCAACAGAACACAACCAACCATCGTGCCGGTTCGAGGCCGTTTTCGGCCATCATGGACGACGTGCGGCGAGAGCGGCCAGAGGAGAACCCCTATGTGGGGACCTTTCAGAGAGCATATCCTCATTCTGAGGAGGATCTTGTAAGTTCCTTATATTTTTTAATTTTTAATTTTAATTACATTTTATTAAATGTATATTAATATATTTTTATAATATATCCAATTAGGCGAGGGTGAGGGAGGCGGAGCAAGAGGTCATGAGAGGCATGGTGAACGACACATGGCCGGGCACGGCAGAGGATGACATGTCAGAGGCCATGTCCAGGATCGACACTTCAGATCCTACCGTTGGGGCGCGGATTATGCCCACTGCCTTCGCGCAGCGTTCCAACACCTACTACTGCCGGGGTATGGGAGACGCTGGAAAGGGGATCCTGAAGACGACCCCAGGATTTCAGCGCAAGGGAGCCGCCGGAGCCTCAAGCAGCAACAGTCGGCTACAGGATCAGTTCGCAAGTCTACAGTCTGAGCTGGAAGCCCAAAGAGCGAGGGAGTCTGAGCTGGAAGCCCAAAGAGCGAGGGAGATGGCGGCGATGGCGGAATCATATGCGGCTTCCACGGCTGCGCATATGGAGCGGGTGAATGAAGTCACCAATGCCAACCAGGCGGCTATGGGACAGTGGATGACTGCCTGCATCGCTGCACATGCGGCCGGACAGCCGTTTCCGCCCATGCCTACGCCTATACCATTACCTCAGTGGCCCCACCCTCAGCAGCAGCCTCCTCAACCTGACCAGCCGCCGCCTCAGCCTCAGAACCCTCCGAACGGGAATGATGAGTTAGATTTCGAGTTTCTCGATCCATAGGCAGATGGACTGAATTTTTGTAATAAATTATTTATAAATTTATAAATTTGTGTTATTTTTAATTAAATTTTAGTATTAGAAAAATTTAAAGAAATGCCGAAAAAAAAAATTCCAGCAAAAATTAAAAAAACATTATTTATATATTTAAAAAAATTATTTAATTATTTAAAAAAAAAATTTAAATATATCTTAGGCGACGAAATTTCTAAATCGTCGGTCAAGGACTTACCATCTTAGGCGACGAATATTTTTGGGCGACGAAATATTTATTTTCGTCGCCCAAGGTTATAAGATCTTAAGCGACGAAAAAAATTTTCGTCGGCCAAGGTGTTAAATCTTGGGCGATGAATATTTTTGGGCGACGAGAAGTATATTTTAGGCGACGAAATTCGTATCGTCGCCTAAGAATTACTCTTAGGCGACGACGGAATGAATTTTCGTCGCCCAAGTTCTTGACCGACGCAGTTCTGGCGACGACGTCTTGGCCGACGACATGTCGTCGCCTAAGTACTTAGGCGACGAAATTTTTTAACAGGGCGACGATTTTTTTTCGTCGCCCAAGATCTATTTTCTGGTAGTGAGATGGACTTTGGTATCACCAGAAGTTCTAATACATGAAGGATCTGCATGATGGTATTGAAACAACGAACCTAGGAGGGTAAATGAGAATGTCACTATTATTATGCCCAGTGACGTAGCCAGAACTCACACTTAGGAGGGTTAAGTTTTATTAACTAAAAAGTTAAATTCATATTCAGTTATTCTTTAGTAATAACATAATTTTGTTAAAAAAAAATGCACAAACAAATGATGCAAACTTAATCTTTGTTCTACGTCGATTCTTAAATTGAACATGCACGATAAATATTGAAAAAAAATGTTTTGTTTCTTAAAAATAATGTCAATGCACGGTAAATATTAATGTGTTGCTTCCATTTAGCTTATTTGTAAAGAAAAAAAATTGTACATGAAATATAAATTAATAAGGTAAAAAACCCTTGACATGATTTCTATTAATTAAATTGAGTATTTTACTAGTACAAATTTGTATTTCATCATTAATGTCAAAGAATATTAGAGAGGAGAATAGTTCATTTATGTTACATTCCATTAATATCCAATACTTATTATGACTAATTAAACTTTTCTAAAATGTGAGAGGGTTTGAACCCTTTGCCCCCTAGCTGGCTACGCTTTTTGCCAATGAGGTTGCTCAAGTTGCACGATAAATGTGAGAGGGTTCACAAAAGTGCTCACCTCCATACCCAAGACAAAAGTTAAGGATACAGCGTGAACTAAAGCCAAGTTGCTAGCTCGTACTATTCATGTTGACTAAGCAAGGAGATTTCAATCTTCAATCCAAGCTTACCACATCTAGAAATGGATGTTTCTGTCAGTCTATCCTTATTAAGCTAAAGATTCAAAGGGCTGAGATCAAAAGACTCAAAATGAGAGGCTCAGATGACATCTTAATCAATAAAAAATTAATTAATAGAATAGTCGGAACGAAACAGGCCTAAATGGATGTTGAACTATCAGTCTCGTATCCCATTGTCACACCCTAACTCGAGTAAAGGTATAACCTCATGTTAAGGTGTGAATCACATTTTAATTACAGACAATTTAATATTCATAATTTAAATGAGACAAATATCATTACATGACTTAAGAAACTACAATCTTCATACATTTATTTCGAACACAAGTCTTATAAGAATGCATTTAAAGCACACGTGCTTAAAGCATTTACAAAACATACAAATAAACTAGAATAACGTTTCTTTTCAAAATGTCAATTCTTTATTCAAGCCTTATTTTACAAAACAAAACATGAAAACCTTAATTTACAATATAACCATTTTTTTCTACGCTTCAAGAACCACACCTGCAAGGGGTTTGATGAGGGGTGAGCAACGCTTAGTAGGGCTAGTTAATATATTAATAAAACATGATATGAAACACGACGAAAACAAACATATAGTTGCATAAACACGATATCGACTCAACTCTCATCTCACTCCTCACATCACCCTCGAATATAATTTCCTCATATGTTAGTCGTCTTGTTATATTCATGGTCCCCAGTCCCGAAATCTGAAAGATCGTTTTATCGACTTATACGTCGAATAGGCATACTTTCCCCACATCATTTGTGCATGTGGGCTGATCATAGCTACTAAAAGTCCCCATGAGTAAACCCAACTACACAAAAAGTTTACTAATAGAAAAGTCTCATATTTCCGAACACTCATTCTCCTTTTCACCTCCAATCTCACTCTTTTTCCATAATATCATGTAGAGTATGACTATTGGAACCTCCAAATTTACTCATTATACCTCTCATTCTCTCTATACCTCCAACTTGAATTTGAAAGCTTTGAATAGATTTTTAGAGTAACAAATGGAATTCTAAAGCTCCATAACAGAAAAGAAAAGATCTCTAGCCTCTTATTCGAATTTGGATTCCTATCTACACAAATCTTAGAATTTGAAATCACCAACTATAATCAAACAAAGGAATCATACTGATATATAGAACAAGAATCAATAATTGAAGTAAAACATAAGTAAAATTATCAAATCTTATGAACTAAAATCAAAATTTGCTAGAAGTGTTGTGATTTCTACCTTACAGAAACAAATTGGGTTTTCTGTCTCTCTCTACAACTCTCTCAAATTTTGTCTTGCCCCAAAATTCTCTCTCTGCCTCTCTCTCTAATGGTTTTGTGGAAAACTTTGGTGGACTTCCCAATCCTCATCCTATAGGCTAGACTACCTAGCTACTCTATAGGTTCTAATTATTTAATAGCTCCTGCTTGCCTTCAACCGATAGTTTAACGTTTAAACCAAAACTAAAGAGACTGTTGTGTTTCAAAGACAAAAACAGCTCAGTTTTTTTTTTTTTTTGAAAACAAAATTCTAAATACTAAAAGAACTTAAATAAAAACTAATAAAGTAAGGATGTTACACCCGTCCCGTTTTACTGAAACAGGACTGGCCTGACGTTTTGAAATTCAAATCTTATCTAATTTCGGGACGGGTTCGGTATTACGGTTTTTATGCCTACCCCTAGATATTCCTACAATGTCCGTTGACGAATTGTTTGGCCTTATGTCAACATACTTATTATTATTATTATTATTATTATTATTATTATTATTATTATTATTATTATTATTATTATTATTATTTTAGAGCAGAATGCTCTCCCATCTCAAATTTATTAATAAAAAAGAAAAATTACAATTAAGTTGGATGACACTAAAGTCAGTACCCGAAAACACCAAACAAGAGACATCAAATTACACTATAAAACAAATCAATGAAAACTAAAGTTAGGGAGACCGAACTTATCTTTTTTGTGCATGTCCCAAATGAAGTGGAGAGATTCATCCCACCAAGATAATGCAGACATCGACAAACTCATATTGGCAAGAGCATCTGCCACCTGATTACCTTCTCTGAAGATATGAGAAGATCAAAAATTCATCGGCGTGACAAAAATGGCGGTCTGACGAAGGTGTAGTGGCGGCACATGGAGAGATTATAGAGGGTGGAGTGTCGGCGCAAGAGACTATCGGTCGACGGCGACTGTGGTGAGGCTGACAACGGCTTAGCTTGTAACTGGGCTTCTCTCGAAGTGTTGGGTTCAGATTTGGGCTTGGATTCCTATTTTGGGCCATGATAGGTCTATTTATTCTATTTTTGCTTTAAGTTTATTTTATGTTCTTATTTCTTTGTTGTTTTTAATAAGAAGAGGTGGGCTCTGTCCCTGTTTGCATTTCTTTCATACCATGTTTGTTCTAGGTGGGTGGCGAGTTCCTTGCTTTGTCAAATGGTCGCGGCCCCCTAATGGCAGGATGAAATTTAGTGTCACTGGTACTATCTTCCAGTGGCAACATGGTAGGAAAGTTGGTAGACATATGGCTCTGCATGAGCATTGTTTTTCTGGTATGCCTCCAAATTTGTAAAGCAAATAGAGTAGCCAATGACGCACTCCTTGCTAAATGGTGGTTGTTAGAATGCATATGATTGAAAACTCCTGATATTATTTTGGGATGTTTAGACAATTTGGGGTTTAGGCTTTATGCTCCCCCTTGTATTCTGCAATTTCGTTAATGGTTAATGTATAAGGGCGGCCGCTTAGCCCCCTTTTCAAAAAAAAATTTATATGAACTTGATCTTTATACGAACTTGGAGTAGTGTGTGGTCATGTTACCGTTTCCCAAGGAAAATGCTCGTGCACTCCGTGAGTGATGGCGAGTTGGCTTCTCTCAGCTTATCGATTACAGCAGAATGATTAGATGTAGGTGGTTTTTGAGCTAGGGTTTAGTTTATGTGGCAGCAGCCATTGGCTTCATGCTCGAGCTAGGGTTCGGCTGCCTGCCAATTTGGGCTTGGTTGGACCAAACATCTCTTTGATATAATTTGGGCATGGTTTTGATACTCTTTTTGGGCAGTCAAAGTATTTCTTTTATCATCAATTTTTGTTTTTTGTTTTTTGTTTATCACAAATGCATAATAATGTACTACAATACTGTGAGTCTATCTCACGAACTCTCACTTACACGAGACACTTATGATATTGTTTTAGCCACGATCCTCAGCGAGCGGTCGAGAGGTAACTAGTGAGCAAAAAAAAATGGAGAGATTACGGGCATGCCACCTCGCGGACGAGGAAAGGGTGTGTGCGAGATCTTGACTTCTTGATTAGGCGGAGGGTTTTAGGTGCCACCTCGTAGACGAGGAATTTACGAGCATAAGGGCAATCGATACTCACAGTATATCGCCAGCAGAACAACAAAAGGGATCAGGGTGATCGGGGGTGAGTCCAAGAGGGCTCTGAGCTAAGGTGTAGACGCACTTTAGAACTAGAGTTTTGAGTGGCTCGAAGGGAATCAACCAGGTTGAAAGTTTGTTTGTATTGTTTGTAAAGAGAGTGAGAGAGAGTGAGCTTCAACGGGGAAGCGAAAGCAAAGTTCCAGGGAGCATCGGGAGGTTCAACTGGGTTGAAAGTTGTATTATAAGATTTGATTATGTTTTTTGAGTTGTGTGTAGAGAGAGATTGTCCGCAAGCTCTTCTTATATAGTAGCTCGCTGCCAAGAGAGAAGTAATTGAGTACCACAATGATACTGTTTCACCCACTGCTCAACTGTGACTCCTATGCAGACTTAAACTATGAGTATCCTTATTCTTATCCGCGAGGCGCTTGCGTGCTCCTGAAGCTTACTTCCATCTCGCAGGCCCTTGATGCTCGCGAGCCTTAAAAGGTTTTTTTTCATTAAAATGGCCACAGAGATTGGCCTAAAGTATGTCAAAGACTTGTAAGAGTCTTTAACGATACACATGATGCACGCGGACTCTGCTTGTTGCTTGTTCGCGAAGTCTCCTACAAGAGCCAGTTCGCCTAAGTATACTCCGCCTTGCCTAGATGTATTTCATTCCCATGCGAAGTGTCACCTCGCCTCGCCTACGCGGAGTCATCTTTGTAATTCCAAGTGAAGTCCATTTCGCACGTGTACTCTGTTATCCAGCTCGTGTGGTCTCACTGGCGGGTCATCACTTGTAAACCTAAAAAATTTGGACTCGCCGGTATGACATGGATTAAGAAAGTAATTAATATTCACTTCGACATTTTATTATTCAGTAAAATATTATTACTTTGATAAAAATGAAAAGACACTGCACCAAAGCAAATGATACTTGGCTTTTGTCACTAGCTCTTGACTGCAGCTGCTGCAAAAACTGAAAATGGAATGCTTTATTTCTTCTTCTTTTCCGTTGAGAAAACCAAAATCACCGATCAACGCTTGACTCCCACACTGACACCCTTAATCAACACTTAATTCGCTTTTTTCCCTAATTCAAATTTCAAAGTTGAAACTTCAAACCCAAAAAAAAAAGCCAAAAAGCAAAGCAGACTAGCAAAGGAAGCACTAGTTTTGGTGTGGCTGTCAATCAAGCCGTGGTGCCAAATGGCCCCCCCTATAAACCCTTTCCCCCCTCACGGCTTTCAGGCGGCCACTGCTTCACTTTATCCATTTCTACCCCTCTTTCCCCCCTCTCTCAGAGACCAACAAAGCTTTTAAGCTTTGAAAGCTTTGGCCTTTTCTTGTCATTCTTGATTCTGATTCATACAGACATGGAGAATAAGATAGTTGAAGCTAAACAGCCTCCTGGGTATGTTCAGTACAATCTTCTGGGTAATATTTTTCAGGTTTCTGACAAGTATGTCCCTCCCATCAGCCCAGTTGGCCGCGGCGCCTACGGTATTGTTTGGTAAATTCTTCTTCTCTTTCTCTCTGTAATGTGTTTTTGTGTCTGGACTTTTCTGGGTCAGCAATGGTATGCCAAATGAAAAGCTCATCTTGAATTGAATTGGGTAGGCTTTGCTTTTGCTTCAGTTGGGTTTTGATTTTGTGGGTGATGTCAAATTAGGGAATATGGGAATCAAAACTAAATACCCTTTACTTCATTATTCAGTTCTGTACTTATCAGTTTTGGTTATGGAAATTCGATAAGTCATTTTCTATAATAGTATCAATCATATATGAGAGTTTTTGCTGACACAACAGTGTTCAAATTGTTTGTGGAGATAGCTGATTCAAGCATTGCTTCTCACTGGTTTGATGAAAATTGAGAGATTTCTTGGTGAATTATTTTGTGTTTGTTTATATAGTGATGTTTACTTGTGGCAGCTGCGCAACAAACTCTGAGACAAAAGAAGAGGTTGCAATCAAGAAGATTGGGAATGCATTTGACAATAGGATCGATGCCAAGAGGACGCTCCGAGAGATAAAGCTCCTTTGCCATATGGATCATGACAATGTAAAGTCTAAACCTTTTGCTTTCACTTTCACATATCATCTGGTGTTACTCCTTCGCCTAAGTTGGAAATATCCAGTTATGGCATATTACTATATGATTACTTACAGACCTGCTGAATGCTTTCCTTTTAAGTGTTTGGTGGATGTTATTCATCATATGACTAAAAGAAAAATATTTAAGGATGTGTTGTTAATGATAGCTGCAGTTGCCTCTTACATTTATTTCTATGAATAACAAATTATATAATATTTTTTATGGTTTTGCAGATTGTCAAAATTAAGGACATCATAAGGCCACCAGATAAGGTGAACTTCAATGATGTTTACATTGTGTATGAATTGATGGATACTGACCTAAATCAGATAATAAGCTCCAGCCAGCCTTTGACTGATGATCACTGTCAGGTAAGTACAGCGTTCTTATTTTGTGCAAGTTTTTTAGAAAGGATGTCATGTCTAGTCACTAGTCACATAATGTCAAGGCGAAGCTTTGATTTTAGAGAAAATTAGACAAAAATCCAAAAAAACCAAACCCCTTTTAAAATAAACCCATGCTCATATTCCATTTTAATTTACACCCAACTCTATTATTGAACCTGCCTTATATGTTTTATTTTTATTTTTGGAATTTGTATCCCTCTTTTCCTTGACTCTTTTGCCCTTCCGTTTTTTTTGTTTTTTCTTGATAAGATTTTTCCCTTCTGATTGAATGAGAAGACATTCCCTAAATGTGGCTCTTGACTTTCTTCTATTTTAAATAGGGTTAGGGTTTAGACTAGGGTTTAGGGTTTAGGGATTAGGGTTTAGACTAGGGTTTAGGGTTTGTGGAACCGGGTTTAGGGTTTAGGGTTTAGACTAGGGTTTAGGGTTTGGGCGTAGTTTGTGGAACCGGGTTTTCAGCTGCCGGGTAATTATGTTTAATGAGTCGGCCAAACAGCTTGTTAATTGCAATGGTTCAGTTGGTGGCATTTCAGCAATTTCCTTCAACAACAAGTTCTATTGTTTAGATAAACAATCTAAACAATATTAATATTTTTACTAAATCAACCTAATTAATAAGTTGGGTGTATTTCAAAAGAGTATAACATGTGGGTGTAATTTAAAATGAGTCTATGATTTTGGGTGTAACATCAAATTCCCCTTGATTTTATGAGGTTGATGTATCTTCATTACTCAGAAACAGCTACTTGCCTCTTGAAATAGTGATCGCTCTTGCTTAAATATGGTTGATACTCTTTATATTTACAATCAAAGAGATTATGGGTGTATTGAATGAGAGGAACCAATCTAGCTTTTGGAGGCTAGTCTGGTGGGTTAATATGAAATTAAAATGTGGTATGCTTTATTTAAGACCACCGTATGACCACGATGTGTGATGTTGATGAAATCTTCATTGCAACAACTCCTCATCCTTGTAGGCTCTGTTGCTTAATATGACATTTACATGTGAATGGTCCACCAGAGGGCCATGATGTTTGCCATTTATGAAAACATCTTGTGAATAGTGTTTTGTTTATATAAATGTAAATTTATATGCAAAGATAGCCTCCTATGCAGGTAGAAAAAATATCCGATCTGGTTGATACTCTTTATATATACAATCAAAGAGATTATGGGTGTATTGAATGAGAGGAACCAATCTAACTTTTGGAGGCTAGTCTGGTGGGTTAATATGAAATTAAAATGTGGTATGCTTTATTTAAGACCACCGTATGACCACGATGTGTGATGTTGATGAAATCTTCATTGCAACAACTCCTCATCCTTGTAGGCTCTGTTGCTTAATATGACATTTACATGTGAATGGTCCACCAGAGGGCCTTGATGTTTGCCATTTATGAAAACATCTTGTGAATAGTGTTTTGTTTATATAAATGTAAATTTATATGCAAAGATAGCCTCCTATGCAGGTAGAAAAAATATCCGATCTGTTCTGATTCCTTTGGTTAATTGGTAATCAAAACTATCTTGCTTGATACTATGTAGACTGTGCTCGTCATGTTGTGCCAGCAGCATATGTGGTCAAGATGTAGTATGAACTGTATAACCTCGTAAAACTTTGATGAGATCAAAGCTGAGATCACTTAAAGTTTAACATATAATGTTTTTTGGCAGTACTTTCTGTATCAGTTGCTGCGGGGATTGAAATACATACACTCTGCACATGTTTTGCACCGTGATCTGAAACCAAGCAATCTGCTTCTCAATGCAAATTGTGACCTTAAGATTTGTGACTTTGGGCTTGCAAGAACTACATCAGAGACAGATTTCATGACAGAATATGTTGTCACTCGTTGGTATCGAGCCCCAGAATTACTACTCAACTGTTCTGAATACACTGCAGCAATAGATATTTGGTCAGTGGGATGCATTTTCATGGAGATTCTGACAAGGGAACCGTTATTTCCTGGAAAAGACTACGTACAGCAGTTGAGTCTCATAACTGAGGTATTCTCTTTATGGCATTTGTTCAATTTGGTAGATGTGATGTAGCATATTGACAGCATTTTTATACGTTATTATTTAGGAGAAATGTCAGAACTAGTTAGAAAATTCAAAGATTATGCTTTTAAATTTATCATTTTGATAAGCAAGTTCTTCAATTTTATTTTTTTTAAACAGCTACTAGGTTCACCGGAAGATTCAAACCTTGGCTTCCTGAGAAGTGAAAATGCTAAGAAATATGTTAAGCAGCTCCCACATGTCCCAAAGCAATCCTTTGCGCAGAAGTTCCCAAATGTCTCACCAGTGGCAATTGATATTGCAGAAAAAATGCTAGTTTTTGATCCAAGCAAACGTATAACTGGTAAGTCTCTTAACCATTTAGTGATGTTTGGTCTTCCATTTTCTCATTCAGTTTCAATGTACTAAGTGTGTTTTTCTCATATGCAATGTATGGAAAGTTGAGGAAGCATTGAATCATCCATATCTATCGAGTCTTCATGCGATCAACGAGGAGCCCATTTGCCCATCTCCTTTCGTCTTTGATTTTGAGCAGGCATCCCTGGATGAAGAAGACATAAAGGAGCTCGTATGGAGGGAGTCTCTGAACTTCAACCCAGATAAGCAGGAATAAATTTGTTGATTTGTAGTGGTTTTCTGTTGTTTCTTTGACCATTATCAACAGCATCATGCTTGTGTGATTCCTATAGTAAATGTATAATATAAGAGGAGATTCTGATTTGATCAGGAATGAGTAGGGAGATGGGTTCTCCCTCATGTTGAGAAGATGAAAGAGCAGTTCAACAAGATTGGTATATTATGCAGCTTTGCTTCTTTCATTACAGTCAGAACAATGACAATTTAAACAGTTGAGGGTTGGTGTTGTGCATATATCCCTCCGAGGAGGCTTTGTTCTCATTTGCTTCTTGAAATTTAAAAACGAAAAATAATAATTATAGTTTCTTTTATGAGTATTGTCCTTGTATAATATTGTAAGATTCATGTTATCAAAATCAAATAAAATTAGATAATTTTGTTGTGTTCTTTTCTAAAATAGAATGTAAAAACTGTTGAAGGAATTTATATTTTTATTTTTAATGATGTGTCTTGACCGAATTTTCTCCTTATTAGACTAGAATATCTGTTAAATATCAAAGTCTGATTTATAAGGATTCTCTATGTAATGCATATATAAACGTCAATCTATCAATGAATGAGTAGACATTTGTTGTGTTCACATACTCTTTATCACGTTATCAGACTTGGTGCCCTAATCAAGAGATAATAGACGAACAATCCTAAAAAAAAAAAAAACTTTCGAAAACTCAAACTTTTCCTGAAACCCTAGTCTGCCTGTTTCGTTTTTCCTAATTTCCGGCCAGATTTTCCTCTGTCCATGATCGGAATTTCATATCCACAGAAAACCCTCGACGTCCCGGTTCCAACCCCATCGGTCTCACCCTGAGAACCGGCCGCTAGAAGTTTCCAGACTGCCGCCGCCTCCAACCACAGGTTCACCGCCTTCTCGTGCTCCAATCGACCTGATTTTTGGATAGCATCTTCCTCTTCCAGTGGTGCTCATCCTGTCAAAATTTTAGCTTCAAACTTGAAGCAGAAGTAGGTGAAACGTTGGTTTATTACATACATGATGTACAGTTTCTAGCGTTGCCGGCAGGATGACAAACCATCCACCAACTTCTATTGCATTCGACTCAGCTCAATGGTCTTCCTTGCTTTCATTGCGGCTCTAATGCCCATATGCACGAAGATTGTCATTCCAGCGAGGATGCTAGAGATACCTACAGAAGATACAAGCAGTGCTTGGCTCAAGAAGCTAACTTTACTGGGGGAGATGACATTGGTGCTGAGCCTTCCACCAATCTCACCATAGCATATTTCATAGCTAAGAAGCAAGCTAGCCCTGCGCACATGGATGCTGTGGATTTTGATTAAACTATTTTGATTAGATGTTTTTTCTCTGCTATTTTCTGTTTGACACTTGTTTAGCCACAATTATTTTTGACTTTTCAGTCAGTTTTTATGGAATTAGACATCATTTGATGTATTTTTTCAGTTGGCATTAATAAAATCTCTCCATTATGTTCAAATGTGTTGAATGGATTGAGAATTGTATTCCCTTATGATTGGTTTGAATTGCATAAAGCTAAACGCTTCATTACATGGCAAACATGTTAAATCCACATGTGTTTGTGGTTCTTGAATTGGTTATGGCATAAAGAATGGCAGAACATGAGAACAATTACGAAAAATCGGTGAAAATACACCAAGGCAGCAAGTTGTCGTGTATTGGCAATGTTGCAGCGCCCTTAAGGTGCCCCTAAGTGTCCCTGATGCATGCTGGGCAGCTTCCCGAGCCCCTAGAGGGCCCCTACCACAGCTTGCCGAGCCCTAGTGCTAGTTGTGAGCCCCTAAGGGGCCCCTGCCGCAAGCTATCGAGACATGCCGCACGTCTGTGTCGGCAGCACTCCTCTAGCGAGCCCCTGCTGACCCCATGCCAGCAGCAGGGCCCCTGCCGGCCCCGACCGTGCCCCTACTCGTCGCTGGGTGCCATTGAGCTTCACTGAGCCCCGGCCTCACCCCTGCCGCACCCTTGTGCACTGTTGCGCGTGGACCGAGCCTCGGACAAGCCGCGCCATGCCGCAATACCGTGCCCCTGACCGCACCTTAACGTGCCCTGCACACGGACAGGCCCTCGACCCTGCCCTACCTCGCCTCTGCAATCGGCTTGCCTTTTTGCCGCACGCGCTAAGTGCGCTGCTGAGCCTCCAGGCCGGCCACATGCTATGATTTCATGAAAGTGATTTTCATGCCATGTAATTGCACTCATTCGGGTTCCAACTTGGTTTAAATTCCCAATTAACCCCTCTATGTTTAATTAGAGTGTTTGCCTTTTCTTGATCCAAGACTAATTAATTTCACATATTTGTGTAGATGTCTCATGGAAAAATTGAGTGTCTAGCTGACAGTGGGACTACCCACCCTATTCTAAGGAATATGCTTGTTTACGGACTTTGTGTCTCACATATCCTCAGTGACAACCATGATTGGTTCCTCGCCTTTGATTCATGGCATAGGTAATGCGCAGTTCTTATTGCCAAATGGCACAATGATCCATGTCACTGACGCGCTTTACACGCCTAAGGGTAATCAAACCTTGCTATCATTTAGGGACATTCGTGGCAACGGGTTTCATCTGAAAACGTTAGAAGAGAATTGACAAGAGTTTTTGTTTATTACCTCTAATGATTGCGGCCGTAAATATATCTTAGAGAAGCTCAAGAGTCAATCAAGTGGGTTGTATCTGATGACAACCATCAAGATTATTGAATCCTATGTTTTTTCTCGCAGTTTTTGCTACTATGACTCTTATAAGCTTTGGCATCGGACATCCCGGACGTGACATGATGATCCGAATTCTCAAGAATTCACATGGACATCCATTTTTCTGAGCATTGAAGTGTGTTGGAGCTCCTCCGTCCACCGAAATAGGTGATGCGGCAGTGCATGATGCACCTGCCATAGGCTCGGCCTCCAAGGCCATTGCCGGGACTCTAAATGACTCTTTGGCTATCTCTAATGCTCACGGCTCGTTTTGCAAAGCTTGTTGACTAGCCAAATTGACTGCAAGACCATCTTTTTCTAGTGATTCTAAACAAAACATTTCATTCCTACAAAGAATCCAAGGTGATATTTGTTGACCGACCTATCAAACCAGAGTGCTGACCATTTCAATATTTTATGGTTCTGGTTGATGCATCAACGCGTTGGTCACACGTTGCTTTGCTATCCACAAGAAACGCTTCATTTGCTAAACTCCTACCTCAAATTATTAAGCTTCGAGCTCACCACCCTAATCATCTAATCAAGTCTATTCTGTTGGACAATGCTGGAGAGTTTACATCTAAGTCTTTTGACGATTATTACATGTCTATCGGGATTGAAGTAGAACATCTTGTACCCTATGTCATTCACAAAACAGTCTTGCAGAAGCTACAATTAAGCGCTTACAATTGATTGCACGGGCCTTGGTGACGCGCACCAACTTACCCGTTTCTGCCTGGGGTTATGCAATTTTGCATGCAGCTGCACTTATTCGTTTTAGACCCACTGCACCATTTAGTGTGTACCAGTTGATAACTGGATATAAGCCTGATATTTCACACTTACACATATTTTGTTGCGTAATTTATGTGCCTATTACTTCTCCACTACGTATTAAGATGGGTCCTCAAAGATGATTAGGTATTTATGTTGGCTATCAACATTCTACGATTCTCCGCTATTTAGATCTTTTAACAAGAGATCTATTTACTGCGAGATTTGCAGATTGTCGCTTTGACAAGACATACTTCTCGCCGTTAGAGGGAGACATGACCGTTTCCTTTCCAATTGAATGTCGAGAATTAACGTGGTGTGAGCCCACTATGTCTCGTTATGATTACTGCACTTCTGACAATGATTTAGAAGTTCAGCGTATTCTTGATCATGGTAAAGTTGAAGATTCGATGCCTGACTCATTTACCGATATCGCGAAAGTGACAAAATCAATTATACATGCTGCAAATGTTCCTGCAAGGTTAAAAATCCCTACAAGAGGGACTTTACCGGCCGCACCTAGGCTCAGCAATGGTGTCTTGGATGCACCGGACGCACATGGTGGCGGTGTGACCACGGCCTCGGCTCCCACCAGGAAGAGGGGGAGACCAGTTGGTTCAACATATACTGTGTCACGCAAAAGGCATGACAGTAAGGCACAAAATGATCCACTCATCATCAACATTGTGAATCCTTCATATGAGATTGTCTCTAACTATAGTTATGTCCAAGAATCAATGTTAGTGTATCTGGGGGACGCCTTGAATCCAATGTTGATGTTGGAGAACAAAGAAATCTTACTAAAGTATATCAATGCGCATGGTATGATGGAAAGAACTTCCACGACTATTGATGTTGTTTTTGCTTACTCCGTCGCTCAAGATATTATCGACGACGATGAGATTGAACCGCGCTCCGTTGCATAATGCCAATGTCGAGCAGATTGGCTGAAATGGAAGGATGCAATCTAGGCTGAACTAGATTCTCTAGCAAAAAGGCAAGTTTTCGGTTCGATAGTGTCATGCCCACCGAATGTTAAGCTTGTTGGATATAAATGGGTCTTTGTTCAAAAGCAAAATGAGAAACATGAAGTCATGCGCTATAAAGCGTGACTTGTGGCGTAAGAATTTTCTCAACGCCCTGGAATTGACTACGAGGAGACATATTCTCCCCTTATGGACGTCATTACCTTTTGATACTTAGTTAGTTTAGTAGTGTCTGAAAAACTGAGCATGCAGCTTATGGATGTGGTTACTGCATATCTCTATGGGGATCTCGATTCAGAGATATATATGAAAGTGCCTGATGGACTTTCACTACCCGAGTCAAGTGACTCTAAGCCACAGAGTGCCTTTGCAATTAAATTGTGGCATTCACTATATGGAATAAAACAATCCGGACGAATGTGGTATAATCATTTAAGTGACTACTTGATTGGAAAATGATATAAGAATGACAATCATTACCCATGCGTGTTCATTAAAAGAACAACTACCGGATTTGCTATAGTAGCCGTCTATGTTGATGACATGAATATCATCGGTATTCTCAAGGAAATTGATGAGACCGTGACCTACTTGAAATTTGATTTTGAGATTAAAGGTCTTGGGAAAACTCGATTTTGCCTAGGCTTAGAGCTAGAACATCGAGAGACTAGAATATTGATTCATCAGTCAACTTATGTCCAAAAGATGCTCAGGTGCTTTAATATGGACAAAACTCTCCTACTTGGGACTCCAATGGTCACGCAAAGTCTGGATACCAAAAAGGACCCATTCTATCCTAAAGAGGACGATGAGGAAGTCCTTGGAGCAGAAATTTTGTACCTAAGCACTATCAGAGCTCTCCTATACTTGGCACAATGCACAAGACCAGACATTGCATTCTCAGTAAATTTGTTATCTAGGTTTAGCCGCTTTGGCCAATGCAACGTCATTGGACTGGTGTTAAACACATCTTATGGTACTTGAAGGGTTCAATTGATTTGGGCTTGTTTTTCTTTTACAAAATTGAAGTTGAAAACATGAATGTCGATGTTTCAATTGAAGATTGCATTGCAAGCAATTTGACCAAGCCCCTACGGGCCCATGCCATGTCGGGTAGCAGTTTGGCAGCGCAAGGCAACGCCCAGCGCGCCTCTACCGAGCCCCTGCCACAGTCTGCCTACGCGGGCAGCGTGCAGCGCGCCCCTATCGCCTCCTTGCCACGTTTTGCCGTGCGCCCATGCCCCTGCGCGTGTAGTGCTGCAGTCAACCCCTACAGGTCCCCTACGCGTCCTTGAGGGCTTCCAATGCCGCAACTGAGTAGATTTTGGCTCCCAACCAAAATCAAGCTTCCAAAGCTCCTTCTAGCTCAAAATTGAGGCAATGTGGCATTGTCCCCTATGCTGAGACATCGAATGATGTGTTAGTCGGTTTTACTAATGCATGGTATTTGTCAAACTCACACAAAGAACGTTCCCAAACTGGGCATATGTTTACCATGAGAACTACAATGATTTCTTAGAGATCTACCAAGTAAACCCTTGTTGTTACTTCCTCAAATCATTCAGAGATTCTTGCACTACATGAAGCAATCAAATAATGTGTTTGACTTCACTCTGTAATAACTCATATTCGAGAGTCCAGTGGATTAACATCTACCACTGAAGCACCAACTTGCATCTATGAAGACAATGTGGCATGCATTGAACAAATGAAGTTGGGATTTATCAAGGGTGATAATACTAAGCATATCTCGTCTAAGTTCTTTTACAATCAGCAACAGCAACAACTTTTGAATATCCAAGTGAATCAAGTGAGTTCCGAGGATAATATAACAGATTTGTTCACCAAGTCTCTACCCAAATCTACTCTTGAGAAGCATGAGTGAAGTATTGGTATGCATCGCTTATCTGAACTCCATATTTGATTTAATTATCAAGGGGAGTCTACATCACATGTTTTACATTCAAGTTGTAGTTGGCGCGTTGTGCTTTTTTTTCCCTTCGACCATGTCTTTTGTTTTTACCCAAGAGGTTTTTGTTTTACTTGGCAAAGTTTTTACCAAGGCAACGTTCATGCGCCATGTGATTCTGGTACGCGACACAAGAGAGAGTGTTGAAGGAATTTATGTTCATATCCTTGATGATGTGTCTTGACCGAATTTTCCTTTTATTGGACTAGAATATCTGTTAGATATCAAACCCTAATTTACAGGGATTCTCTATGTAATGCCTATATAAAGGCCAATCTATTAATAAATGAGTAGACATTTATTCTCGTATTCACATACTCTTCATCAAAAACAACTATATATTTGTTAAGGGTCCGGTTCATGGGACACCATATTTAACACAAATTTTTACACTGGTTTTAAACCATTAGATTTAATAACGTTCGATGGTCAGAATTTAATGTTTGAATGATGTGGAAATTGACATGGCATTACAAATATTAAACCAAATTGAATTAACTTTTCATTAAACCAAAAAACAAAAACTATATTACATATAAGAACAACATACTAAACGATCAAAAAAAAGAAAAAAAGAAGGAAAAAAAGAAGAAGCACAGATGAACACCAAACCCTAAAGTCTTTATGTCTTGAAGAAAATCCAAAGGCTGTTAATCTGCTGGTATTGGATCTTTACCGTTCTAATTAATAGGAATTGCTAACAGTCACTACGAGTAAGAACTTACATTTAACAATTAAGATGCATCTCTTTAATCCTCATTTTGATTTCTAGAAACTGGGATTTCCCAAGCAACGGTTAAAAGAATTATGCGCATAACGTTGCAATCCTATATTTTCATCAATAGTTCTTGATTTATGTAGTAGGATTGAATTATTAGAATAATTAAGTAACTTGTAGATCAATAGATCATTACCAGCACAATGTTCTTCTCTCTATCACTCTATGTATCCTATTGGTAATGATCAAAGAGATACCGGAACCATAGAAGAACTCAAGATCCTTACTATATTCCTCTGGCTGGCAACATCCATCCATATTGATTGGCTTCAATCACCAACCCTCGATTTTTATCGAAGCTACTCCGGGCCGTCAAATGTGTATTTTTGGCCGTCTCCATCCTTGTTCTTTTTTGCTCTTCTTTTTTGTGTTTAATCTTTTTTTTGATCCAATGCTACACTGTTCTTGAAACATTTTGTTTTTTCCTTTATAAAGCTTAATATAATTATAATTATCTATTAGAAATATAATGCCATGTCAATTTATATGTCATTTTGTCAATTTCCACATCATTCAAACATTAATTCCTGACCATCAAACGTTTTTAAATTTAATAACTTAAAAACAATATAAAAATTTATGTTAAATGTAATGTTCCTTGAACCGGACTCGTGTTGTTTAAAAATAATAATAATAAAACAAACTCTACCGGGCGAACCGTGCCTAAACCGGGTTACCATAGTTGCGAAAATTTGACCCGTTGGAGCCACAAAACACAGGGAAAGCTCTAGCTCCCTTCCTCCTACTACACAACACAATTGAATCTCTTCCTTTCTCTAAAAAAGTAAAAGCTGCTAATCTCTCCCTCTCTCTAGAGGTAATCCTTATCTCTCTGGTTCTCTCATTAGTTCCTTGCTTTGTTGTTTACTCTTCTTCCCGTAAAAGCTAGGGTTTTCTCAACTTGGTCTTGTACCATTTTGGGGATTTAGGGCATTTTCGTGACTTTCGGATTCTGGATTCGGATTCTTCATAATTTAGGGTTCTTTCTAAAGTTGGAGACTTGTAAGATGATTGATAGATTTCAGAATTGAGGGACTTGGTTCTGTATTGAAAATTGGAACTCATGTTTATAGGTGTATTCAATCGTTATTCTTTTTTAATTTGATTTTCTTTGGTTGAAATTCTTGAAATTTTCCTTGATGATTTCTTTCGGTATCGACATTGCTTTCTGCAGGGTTCAGGCTTATTGAATAAAAAGCAAACATTGTATCATATCAGTGTTGGGAGTTGTTTGAAAGATCCAGAAGAGTTAGCGAGATGGATAAGGTGAAAATAGAAGAGGTTCAGTCCACTACCAAGAAGCAGCGCGTAGCTACTCACACCCACATTAAAGGCCTTGGTCTTGAGGTTTTCTCTCTTTCTATTTACATACGTTTTTCCGCTTGGATATAACGATTATTTATGAAGAAACACCTAGTCAGTTTCATATTTCGAACTATCTCAAGGTTCTTTCTTTAGGTTTTAAGGGTTTAGGGACGCTACATTATCTGCCAATCTGCTTGGATCGTTTTTGATTTTGCATACTTGAGTACCCTAAAATGCATACATATTGGAATTACTCACATCCAGGTGTGACACATGTTTTTGTTTGAAATTTAGGCAGTTGTTTATCTCTTGGTTGTGTTGTATTCATGGTAGTGTAGTAAATAAATATACTTGTGGCTGGAAAAGAAACAACACATCAAAAAGTTCCAGTATACTGCCCCTTTTAGTTGGTGCAATAAGCTGTTTGATGAATCTGTTCTGGAAATTGTAAATGCAAGTCTTTATGTGGGTCGAATGTTACTAGTGCATAACTCATGAATTTTCTATCCTAAGAGTGGGTTCCACCTAAATCATTGACAATGTTTTGTTATTGGATATCATTCTTTTCCAGGCCAATGGAAGAGCAGCACCTTGGGCTGCTGGCTTTGTGGGTCAGGGGGAGGCAAGAGAAGCTGCTGGTCTTGTTGTCGATATGATACGGCAGAAGAAGTTGGCTGGTAAGGCTCTTCTAATGGCTGGACCTCCTGGAACCGGAAAGACAGCGCTGGCTCTTGGAATATCCCAGGAGCTTGGGAGTAAGGTACTTCTTGCAATTTTTTCATTGTTTGTGAGGTATTCTTTATTGATTTTTGAATGATAAACATCTTTGTTTTGATTCTAATTGTTTGATGGTCCTTGTTTGTAGGTTCCATTCTGCCCAATGGTTGGGTCTGAAGTATATTCATCAGAAGTTAAGAAAACAGAGGTTTTAATGGAAAATTTTAGACGGGCTATTGGTCTACGTATCAAGGAAAACAAAGAGGTCTATGAAGGAGAGGCGAGTCTCTAATTATATCCACCTGTCTTTGTATATCATTGTTGTAATTCCTTTTAGAATTGATTTGGACACCACCTTTGTTTATGTACTTTCTCATTTGATTTGCTTGGTTACAGTTCTTGATGGTTTGATAGTGACATTTTAGGTGACAGAACTAACACCAGAAGAAACGGAGAGTGTGACGGGTGGCTATGGTAAAAGTATCAGCCATGTAATCATTGGATTAAAAACTGTCAAAGGAACCAAGCAATTGAAGTTGGACCCTACTATTTATGACGCATTGGTCAAGGAAAAGGTATGTTCTTTTTATATCATTTTCTGTAAAATAGAGAGGTGTGTTCTTTCCTCTTTTACCATGTATTTTACTTTCATGATGCAACATGCAGGTTGCTGTTGGTGATGTTATATACATTGAAGCAAACAGTGGGGCAGTAAAAAGGGTAGGCAGAAGTGATGCATTTGCTACGGAATTCGATCTTGAAGCAGAAGAGTATGTTCCACTTCCAAAAGGAGAGGTTCACAAAAAGAAGGAGATTGTGCAGGTTGGTTAATGTGAACTGTGTTCTCTTTATAAATGTTCTGTATTCTGAATAGCATTCTACTGTATGATAATATCGTTGGATGGGTTTTTAATTTCTAGTAGCCAGATTAGTAAGTAGATTGCTGAGTCGTTCTAGCTTGCGCTGGGGTAATATGCTTTTATATTTTCACTAGTTGAATGAAATAGAAATTGTTCATGAAACGTAGTCAAAACCTTACTGTTTCAATGCTGAAAGTTTTGCTTATTGAGTAATTGGACTTGATGGCTGTAATGATTACTAATGAGTTTTAGCATGGTAAGTTTGTTGAAATGGACACTTAAGGTTCTGTTGGTATACCATCTGAACTCACCATATATATGCATCTCATCTAAATCCATGGAGACTGATGACCCTAACCAATTCTGCTTCACACTCGATTTTTGTTCTCATTAGATTCAATTTCAGTTTACAGAATTCAACTTGTATTGTTTCCTCTGCACTTGTTGAATTCAGGTTTACTTATGTAACTCCTTAACAGGATGTAACTCTGCACGATCTAGATGCTGCGAATGCACGACCTCAAGGTGGGCAAGACATATTATCTCTAATGGGTCAGATGATGAAACCAAGAAAAACGGAAATTACGGACAAGTTGCGACAAGAAATAAACAAGGTACAAGCTTGTGATTGTGTGGGAAGTAGGAAATAAATTCAATGCCTTTTCTATGGTAGTTCAAAATAATTTCCCAGTTTGAAATTGTCATTCCAGCTTCTTTCAATAAACTCCCAAATGATTCTGTGATGTCAATTGTAAATACTTCCATGATTTTGACATCTGTCAGTTCCAGTGATTACACCTTTAATTCATCTCAAGGCTGTGCTCAGTCATAAGGCTATCAGAGTTGACCCCTTTGAAAAAAAATTGCCAGTTCATTTCACTCTCCACTTGACATATGTAATTAAGACGGACGATGTTTTTATGTAATCTGACTTCCACAGTTACTGATGACACAGTTATAAGTATTTCCCGAGTTTCTATTCTTTCTAGTTTGCCATGATTTTGAGTTGGCTTTTGTGAATTGCTTGTTAAACTACTAGGTGGCTAGAATTTATCCTCTCCCTGTGGGGTTTGTCTGTTAATGTATTTCTGAGGTAGAAATGTTGACAGTGTGGCAAGGAAATTTTGGAAGTGGGAATAATTTAGTGTCATGACAGGCTGCTACAATTTGCTGAATGTGGTGTATTTGGGGAGGGGACCAATAGTTGTTTGACAGAGTGCTTTTTTGATGGTGGGGGGAAGCTGAGAGTCATATTTCACTTTGTTCGCTAGTTCCCCATTGCATATGAGTATACTGATTTTAGAAATTTTTACTTTATTTTCTGATTTTTTCCTATTTTCATTTCTTCTTCTAGTCTTAGGTGGGCTATAATCAATATACTGTGTGTGAGCTCAATGTTCTGCACTAACTTGTTCTGAGTAGTAATTAGTAGTAATTTGGAAATAATCCTTTATTTGTCCATGGGAATTACATAAGTTGCATCCCTTTCAGCGGGTTTGTTCCCCTTCAAATAATATTTCGTCTGCTAGAAATAGAAGAAAAAAAATGAGAATTCCATTTAATTGAAGTGTACTATTGATGACAGGTTGTTAACCGGTATATTGATGAAGGTGTAGCAGAGCTTGTTCCTGGAGTTCTGTTCATTGATGAGGTTGATTCTCCTTCTGAGTCTTTTACACAACTATTTCCGTTGTCAAATATATTTAAATTTTTAATCACAGGTACATATGCTGGATATGGAGTGCTTCTCGTACTTGAATCGTGCTTTAGAGAGCTCGTTATCTCCAATAGTAATATTTGCCACAAATAGGGGAATTTGCAACGTGAGGTATGAACCTTAGTTTTCAATAATTTTTCCGTAAGTATGCGTATTCCATGCCTGTCTACCTGTATTGCCTAACCCTAACATTATGAACATGGATATATTACTGTACAGAGGGACTGATATGGCTAGTCCTCATGGAATACCTGTTGACTTGTTGGACCGGTTGGTGATTATCCGAACACAGACATATGATCCTGAAGAGATGATAAAGGTCTATATCAATTCAATTGCTAGCTCTCTGAAATTTTTTTTTATACTCCAGAATCTTTTTAAGTACAAAGCTATTCTTTTATTAAATTAATTGTATTTTCTTTTCTGTATTTATTTATTTATAATTCAAACTACTTGTTATTCACTTTTTGTTGCTTGAGTAGATATTAGCAACCCGCGCACAGGTGGAGGAACTGGTTGTAGATGAGGAGAGTTTGGCTTACCTTGGAGAGATAGGACAGCGAACATCTTTAAGGTCTGGCGCGTGTGTTAGATTTGTTAACTTTGGTTCATTCCCTTCAAAGTCTGCTTACCCTTAATAATTTCTTCAGGCATGCCGTTCAGCTCTTATCACCTGCAAGCATTATGGCAAAAATGAATGGCAGAGATAATATCCGCAAGGTAGCCACAAATTTGAGAAACACTGATTGAAATATAATTCTGCAATCATTTTAATTAACCAATGAAGTCTGTTATTATTTGTCTCATCTACAGGAGGATTTGGAAGAAGTTGCTACCCTATATCTGGATGCAAAGTCTTCAGCAAAGGTTCTTCAAGAGCAGCAGGAAAAATACATTTCGTAATCATTAAATTCTGAGCAATGTGTCTGGATACCTTAGTTTGATTTTGAAATGCTGAACTCTTTTCCATGCCTCTCAGTAAAATGGTTTTACTATTTTTCTGGAAATCAGTTCAAGTGATTAATTTGGAATGAATTTCTCATCTGCATTGATTGGGATTTATCCGCAGCAAAACGAGACTTTTTAGTGCAGCATGTAGCAGAACACGATACTTGAATATCAAAGATATTTCTTGCTCGCCAGTGAGATATGTTTTCAGGTTAAAAGACCAAGATTCCAATTTCTACCCTTGTACTACTCCAAACTGAAGCTGTGGGAACCACACAGATCAAAATAATATTTTTGTATAGTCAAAAATATGAAGCAATCCGCTTAGCAAAGAAAGTTTGATTCCATGTAAGATTGTATATCTTTCTCCATGTAAGACTCCAACCACCGAACTTTAGTGCCTAAATCAGAGCAGTCATCTCTTCCAGAGAACCCTCCTTTCTGTACCTATGTCTGCTTGTCGAAACAGTGGCTACGGCGGCCCAGACGTTTTGCTCGTCAGTTCTCTGCAGACCAGGTTCTTTCTTTTCGTCTTGTTTCTCTCTTTTCCAGACCAGTTTAAAACTTGTATTGACAGCAACATGGTGGAGGTTGACAAGCCTGCGCAATTCGTTGGTCATAGAAATGAAAACATATGTGGCCTAACGATGAGTACGTCTTAAGTGGCAGTTCTTGCGGTCATATTTTCATTTGGAAGAAGAATGGAGGTGAACTTGTTCGTGTTATGACCACCGGCGATTCTCTAG
This sequence comes from Fragaria x ananassa, assembly GCA_034370585.1. Classification (NCBI taxonomy): domain Eukaryota; kingdom Viridiplantae; phylum Streptophyta; class Magnoliopsida; order Rosales; family Rosaceae; genus Fragaria; species Fragaria x ananassa. The sequence continues at coordinate 23,189,014 of CP139764.1, forward strand.
GTGTAAATGACATTCAGCCGCACCCACATAATCCAGTCATTGCCACCTCCGGATCGAAAAACGATATGAAGCTCTGGGCTCCTATGGCGAATGATGATGCATCTCCACTACCTGATGACATCAAAGAGGGGTGCTTTCTCAATCGAAAAAACTAGTTTTGATGTAAAAGTTGGCAAAAAAAAATAAAAATAGAGATGTGAATTTATTAGTTGAGTATGTGTTTAACATGAGAGATTAATGTCGTTAGGCCAATAATATTTGGTTGTTTGTGCATTAAGGTTGAGCTCGATTGAAAAGAATGTGTCAATGCTATTATTAATGTAGGTCTAGAGAATATGCTAAAATTGACATAACCATACATTTGAATAGTAAAAGTTGAACAATCACTTGTATTTTTTCTGCGTCCAGAATCAAGTTGGGGCATGGCTGCTACTGAAGGAGAAAAGTTGAAGGCGCAACTGAAGCTAAAAATGTCACAACTATTGATCTCCTAAAGCTAAAGATAGGGAAGCAGTTGTTTCTTCTTCTTCTTTTCACAATCATTTTCCCACCTATCCATTGAAATATTCAAGTACTTTCTTGGATTTTGTCAATTGAATTTTTGTCATGATTTCATAAATATGTACTTGAAGACTGATTCAAGTCATTCAACAAAGAAGGTAAAGAATCATTTCGAGCTGCCAAGCAGTGGTGAATACACCATTGCTAAAAGTTGAAAGAGAAAGCAGAAAAATGATACCATAGTAAAGCTGTAAAAAAACAAAAACAAAAACAAAAATTATTACCTTTTGGCATGGGATATTTTTGGACGTTTGTTTCTTGTATTCATGATGGATAGTTCGATACCCAACTAGTGCTGGTACCATTGAGCAAGTTTTGACTAGCTAGTTATGGCTTTTTTCCTTTGTGTCAGCGTCAATCATACAAATTCTGTTATCGTGATCGGTATTGAGATATATGTTTAACACTTGTGAGTGTTTAATGTGATTTTCTCAGTTTTAAGAGTATTACTTCATCTGATAAGAAGCTAGAGTGTCAAAGTAAGAAGTGACATTTAAGATAGAGAGACTTCAATTATATATTATCGTATTTGAATAAATTTTGTTATCGTGATTGGTATTAAGATGTTTAACATTTGGGAGTGTTCAATATGATTTTCTCGGTTTTTAGAGTATATCGATTTTTTTTAATAAATATAAATGGAGGGACATGCGGTAAGTTCCCAGATGTGATGACTTATTTTCTTTCAGGATTGTGTCAAATCGACCGTTGCATAAGAACTAATATCACCTAATTCTTTATTTAATTTTAAAAAAAAGTTATTTAAGAAGCTAGTGTCAAAATTAAAGAGTGGCATTTATAATAGAAAATCAAATCAAATGATATAGCGACATTTGAATGATTTTTTTTTTGGGTAAACCACTAAATGACTAGTTATTTGCCTTTAGTCAAAATTGTATTTATAAAACAAGTAAACGATACATAGCAAGCTAGCTAGGGGACTAAGCGACGACCTTGCCAAGTAACCATGCTACAGAACAAGCAAGAATGTCAACCGGTTAAGGATTGGAATCGATCTCACTTCACTCGGTATTAAAATGAAACATATTTTTCCTTTGGTTTTGTTGCCTTGGTTGCGGATCTCATCCCGGTCAGGGTTTTAAGCGATTTCTAGCTAGCTATTTCGGGTCTGTTCATTGCTTGCGGTGCTGGCTTTCTACACCCCCACGTTCTTTTTTCCTTTTCTATGGTTCTGATGACCTCAAGCATCCTTATGCTTGAGGGTTGCCTGGCTAGGGAGGAAGACTGTTTTAATGGCTACAAGGTTGGATCCATGGGGATCGATTGTGTTCTTGGTGATATGGTTTGTTGGATTCTTCAGATGGCTACAAACTTGACGACCTCCCTTTATGGTGGTTCGGCCGGTGTCGCCGTCGACATGGTGCCTTTAGTCTTTACCCTCTTAGAGGGGTTTATTATCTGGTTAGAATGTTTGGCTTGTTTGTTGGCTCTTATGTTTGGTTTTCCTTTCGTTGTAATCGTTACCGAGATATGGATCATATGGGTATGTATTAGATGTTTTTATAAATAAAGGTTTTTACCACCTCAAAAATGTATGAGATCACCCGGCCACCGTTAGCATTTGGCTTAATGTGTTTGTTGCTTAATTCCACGATTTAAACACAATGACTTATGTGTGGTCTACAGCTTCTTAGTTGCATGTCCAATCCGATTTAGAGGTCATACAATCAGAACGGATTATACGTATCAAGACACATTGTCTGCTTGCATTATAATCAACAACATGCAAGTAAATGTAGGAGTTGCGAATATATAATGAAAACGAGAAACGTTTAACTCATTCTTATAATTTTTACTTTTAATTTAATCAAATTAAACATCTATAATAAAGAAAGAATGATAATTGTCTATGTGATAAAAAAATATCTCGGGAAATTAAAGCATGCTCTTGATATATAAACCAGATGAGATCATTCATTCTTTTCTATTTTCAAAAAATTTGTAAACCAAACAATTGAAACAATTGATCGTAGGTACCAAGAGCCTCCAGTCTTTCCTCCTCTGATGATTAAGTCAGTTTCTGATGGGCTAAAGAGTAATTAACATGGGTAGTAATTGTACTTGACAAGCTGGTGGTTGAGCTATATTTATAGCTCAACCGGTGCTCCCTTTCCCAGGAAAGCGATGTGGGATTCCATGTCCAGTTTCAAGGTGGATTTCTCTCTTCCCTGCAATCATCCCGAGCTCAGTATTACGACCATGATTAACTCGGCCCATCCAGCTTATGGGCGGGATCCTTAAATCGGCCATGGTTGTGGTGGAATGCATGCAGGTTTACGGGCTAGAGAGGTTGTTTCACGCACAACCGACTACAAGTCCCTCCAAGTTTCCGTTCAAGACACATCTTGAGTGGGGACTTGCTAAATTAAGCCAATAAACCAATATTTTCCCGCCCATAGTCCTCTCAAGTTCGAACTCATGACGTGGGTTGAACGGGTGTTATACTTTCATGGACAAGGGTAGTAAGCCCTTTCCATATCCGATGTTACTACTCGAGTGACGGGGTGTTAACGTCGTCTGTGGTTTATCAAGCCACTTGCTCCGTTTTTAAAGGGAATATGTCTTTCATGTGTTGCGATCTCGGTGACACTCACCCGAGATAGACCTTATGCCTGATCTTATGTCTGGGTGTTATGATCTCGGTGATACTCATTTGAGATAGATCTTATGCCTGGGTGTTACGATCTTGGTGATACTCATCCGAGATGGATCTTATGCCTGGGTGCTACGATCCCGGTGACATTCACCCGAGATGGATCTTATGCCTGGGTTTTGCGTACAAGGGCGAAACGTATCGGGCGAACTGGGCAAGCGAGCTGAGGAGTTTGCTCCGTGTGTAATGTCTACCACGCAAGTTGAAGAATTAGCTCTACGTGCAAGGACCACCACGTGAGCTTAAGGACTCGCTCCGCGTGCGAGGACTAAACTTATCGTGTGAGCTGAGGAGTTCGCTTCGCGCACAAGGACTAAACAGGTCACGTTAGCTGAGAAGTTCGCTCTACGTGCCATGACTGCCACGCGAGCTAAAGAGTTAGCTCCGTGTGCACATGGGCGAAATGTATATGGCGATTTAAGGAATTCGCTTCGCGCACAAGGACTAAACAGGTCACGCGAGCTGAGAAGTTCGCTCCGCGTGCAATGACTATCATGCGAGCTGAAGAATTAGCTCCGTGCGCAAGGACCACCACGCGAGCTTAAGGACTTGCTCCACGTGCAAGGACTAAACTTATCGCGTGAGCTGAGAAGTTCGCTTCGCGCACAAGGACTAAACAGGTCACGCGAGCTGAGAAGTTCGCTTCGCGTGTCATGACTACCACGCGAGCTAAAGAGTTAGCTCCGTGTGCACATGGGCGAAATGTATCGTGCGATTTAAGGAGATTGCATCGCTCATGCTTTGGTTACTGTGCGCAAGCTGTGACATATGTATTAAATGTCTGTCGCCACATTTATGGTGATCTGACGGGCAATTAATGCCGGTCGTTTCTGTCTTGCCTTCTCCAAGAAGCTACGGTCGTGCGAGCCACGTGGCATCATCCTGTGGTGTGATCCAACGGGGAGGGGTGCCTCGTGAACTGTGGTCGAGGTTCAATTGTTCGTCTCGTAGATCGAGGTGTGCGCTCGTCGTGCGTGTATACAGTTCGTCCCGCTTTCCCGTTTTCACTTCCACATCTGAGAAATCGCACTTGCATTTCTGAGAAACCACTCCTCTTTCTGGTTTTTCTCGGCTTCTCACTTGACTTCGCAGCTACTTTGCGCTGTTGGGTTCTCTTTGTGTTTTACACGTTGCTTCTGTGGTTTCTCTGCTAATTTCTTTTCTGGTGCTCAGTCTTGCGTTCATACTTGCTGTTTGTGTTCTTCCTCCCTTGGCAGCTCTCTGTTTCGCGTGCTTACGCCACGCCGGCGTCACTCTGCAATTGCGAGGTGTTTCCGGACATTTGGGTTTCCAGCGTTGCTTCTGCGTTGAGAACTTAGTAAGCCTGGCTTGCTTCTACCATTGTTTGAATTTCTGTGTTTTTGCACTTGTTTGGTTACACTAGATGAAATATGAGTTAGGGATTTATGGGTTGTGGCTGTGCGCTACGCGCATGTTGACGTACTGATAGGAGCTAGGATTTTATTCTAAGGTAGATGGATTCGCGAAGTATAACAGACTTGAGTGGGGTTAGCACATCTTCTCGGCCGAGGGCTGACGACGACGAAAGAATGGAGGATTACATTAGCCGGCCCTCGCGTCAAGGAAAGCAGTCAGTAAGGCCAAGAGAGGTAACGTACGACATGCTAGCCCAAGAGGTCGATTGGTCTGCTGGGATTTTCCATGGCGTCCCGATGACCAATGTCGTTGGCTCTTCCACATCTAGAAGATACATACTGGAGAATAGAACTGTTTGCGACGAACCCGAGAGCAGCATGACCCTGGCCGAGATGGAACAATTCTGGGAAGACTAGGGGATCCCACCGACAGTTACACTCCGGGGACTGTACGAAGGGGGCCTGCTGCCCGAGGGACAGCTTTGTCGCAGTACACGACAATGTATTTAGGAACGGCTTCTCCCTCTCGTTGCCTCAGTGCGTACAATATCTGCTTAGCATGCTTCAGTTAGCGCCCTGGCAGATATCCTCGAATCAGTGGCGCCAGTTGTTGTCACTCTGTTGCCTGTACTATCTGTTGGAAATGGGGTGGACAACTATCAATGAGTTTCGAGCCTTATACAGCCTCTCATACTCGAAGAAGTAGAATTACAGGGGATGTGTTTCTTTTGTCGCTCGGGACGTACCTCCCGTTACCGATATTCCCACATCCGTGAACAATAACTGGCATTTGAAGGTCGTGCTTGCAGGCGGTCGATGACAGAGGAACTGCCCGACATATATGGTGCCTAATAGGTTTAAGCCTATCCGAGACCAGTCCTTCGCGCTCTCGGAGCTGGAGAAGCGACGTATCACGCGGCTATACACGGCCTGGCCGTCGAACGCCGACCGTAGCTCTCACGACCTGATCCAGTAAAGCGTTTTAGTTCACTGTGAACTCGACCGCATGCCTGGTGCGGTTCCTGGTCAAATGCCTCTTTCTTTTTCTTGCACTTCTAACTGTTGTGCTTGCTGTCAGCAAAAATACCCAAACGCAAACCCCGGACATCACACCCGCATGACATGGATTTAGACATGGACCTCCTTATTGACCTTTTAGAGGTTGGGAAGGTTGCCGCTCGTACAGACGTAGGTGCAAAGGACTCTACCACCCGTGTCTCGGAAAGCCCTGTACTCTTGGAGATTCCAGACCAAGGGTACAGGAAGCCACCAGGCGATACTGGGGGTCCCAGAAGGACCAGCAAAGTAGTCAACGTCAACGTTGGCGAGAAGAAGAAGAAATCCTCGTCCAAGAGGTCAAAATCTTGCGACGAAGGAGTGACGCTTACTGGAATGAGCGTGCCGGGCACCTCGCAACCCCGGAAGAAGCATAAAGTGGCGGGGCCTTCGGCTGACCAGTCAGTGAGTTTAGCTGGTCTAGCTTCTGCAGTGCCCCCGATTCGGATGACACCCATCCGACAGGTGCTGGACGAGTACTGCTGCACTGATGAGAAGTTCGTACGCAGCATGGTGGCCGACCGGAAGGGCATCGAGTTGGACAAGATCAGGATAGGGTCCAACACACCCCAGTTGAATCGGCAACACGTGCGTCAAGCGATGATGAAGGTAGATTTCCTACTGCCTCTGATTTCCATTTACTGTCCGGGAGTTTGTATCTTTAACAACACTTCTTGTAGGCTCTTTTTTTTGTCTATGCTATTGACACCAGCGAAGACACGAACAAGATGAAGAAGTGCCTGGCCAGCCTGAACGACCAAATCAGCTGTCTTCAGGCCAAGAAGAAGAAGATTGAGAAGGAGCTGGAGGCGGGGAAGAAAGAGAATATCGCGCTAGCTGATAAGTTGGCCAAAATCCGCCTTCATGCCAAAGAACTGGAGGGGAAGGCCGAGCGGGTGGTCGCCTTGGAGCGTGACATAGAGGCGCTGCAGCGGGAGAATGCTAAGCTGCCGGCGAAGCTGAAGCATCGAGACGACTAAATTGTCAATCTGCAGGGCCAGATTCCCACAAAGGGTGAACTTGCGGTTACCAAGTTCAAAGAGTCGGACGAGTTGAAAGCCATGCTCAAGGCGCCCCGAGAAGGTGGTATCACCGAGAAGTTTGGCGAATGGAGCCGCCTTGGCTACTTGGACAAGGCGAAAATGACAGCAGACCTAATCACGGCCAAAGAGGCCAAAGAGAGGGAGTCGAAGTCTAAAGCTGCTGCCGACAGGGAATCAGATGCCCTAGAGGGTGAGCCATCCAAGAGGGCTGTAGAGAAAGAAGGCGATGGTGATGACGACCTGGCCGAGTCGTCCGAAGATGAGGACAGGGAAAGCCATGAAGTGTAGGGTGAAGATAGGCTTTTGTTTGTGCAAACCATGTACTTGATCTTGGTGACTTAACGTCCCGGGCATTTTGTAAAGACTCATTGGTGGTATACACCGAGATACCAGGTTTTAATATATTATGCTTACTTTATGCGTCACTTACATCGCCTTGTGTATTGCCTCGATTATACTCGGGATTCTAATGGATTGACTTACATCCCGGTCGATATTACTCGGGATCTTATTTGACTTATGCTTGTGGAATATCATCCCGGTGACTTTACTCGGGACATTAACTTACCTATGCTTGTGGAATGCCATCCCGGTCCATTTTACTCGGGATATTAATTTGACTTATGCCTGTGGAATGCCATCCTGGTCGAGCATTGACTTATGCTTGTGGATTGTCATCCCAATAGATATTACTCGGGATATTAAATGACTTACGGTGCGGATTGCCATCCCGGTCGATATTACTCAGGATATTAATTTGACTTATGCTTGTGGATTGCAATCCTTGTCGATTTTACTCGGCATATTAAATGAATTATGGTGCGGAATGTCATCCCGGTCGATATTACTCGGGATATTAATTCACTTATGCTTGTGGATTGCCATCCCGGGTCGATATGACTCGGGATATTAACCGACTTATGCCTGTGGAATGCTGGAATGCCATCCCGGTCGATTTTACTCGGGATATTGACTTATGCCTAGATTTTGGAATTGATCAACATTCTTGTATTGTATTTTCTTAGACCTTTATGGGGGGGGGGGGAGGGGGGAAGAGCACCTGTCGGGACATGTTGACCTCCCAGGCCGGTTAGACTTACAAAAATTACAATGGGTCTCCTTCCTCCCTTTAAACTGGGTAGAATCTGAGGTGCTCTGTATTCCAGGGGTGCCCGGTGACTATCCCATCCTGATCTTGGAGAAAAAATGTGGCCGGGCCAACCTCCTCAACTATCTCCAATGGCCCTTCCCATGTTGGATCCAGAGCGGCCGTCTTGGTCATGATTTTCTTCATCACCCAGTCCCCCAGTCCCAACGTCTGGGTCCTGACTTTATTATTGTAATGACGCACAACTCGTTGCTTGTAGACCTGATTATGCAAGTCTGCCCTTTCCCGCCTTTCTTCAATGAGGTCGATATTCAACTAGAGGTCTTGCTCGTTGGTCACGGTATCAAAGTTCTCGACCTGTCCGAAGGTATGTAGGTCTCGATCGGCAAGACAGCTTCTGTGCCGAAGGCCATACAAAAGGGTGTCTCTCCCGTTGCTTCTGTAGCTGTGGTTCTGATTGCCCATAATACCTCCGGCAACTTCTGTGCCCACAGGCCCTTGGCATCATCCAGCTTCTTTTTTAAAAGCTTTTTGATGATCTTGTTGACTGCCTCTACCTGACCATTGGTCTACGGGTGTTGTCAGGACCCGCCCCAAATTTTCCCCTGAAACCCGAGGTGAGTCTTGCGGGGACCACCTCCAAGGAAAATTTACCGAAGGACTCGGCAAACCTCCCTTGAAAATGGACAACCCTCACTTGGAAGAACAGAAAAGAACCACTTAATTAACTAAAATAAATTAATAATCTTCGCTACAACGCAAAAGTAGCTAGAATAAATTAAACAGAAATCCCAACAGTATTCAGAGCTACTAAAATTTAAAAATACAACGGAAGCTAACAATCTCCTAGTAGATTAAACAGGTAACCTACTGGCGAAATGTACAGGATAGATGGGTCACTATGCCTCGACGTCGCCTTCTAGACCTTACGCGAACGCTGCAGACTGGACATTTTAAAAACGAAGAGCCCAGGGAAAATATTCAAAAACGTCAGAGTGAGTGGGCAAAAGCAATTCTGACAACAAATAAATATTTCCCGAAAAATACTTTCAAGAAAATGCTTTACTCAAAAATTCTGAACTGGTGTCTAGCCTCGCTAGACTTCCAAACTTTAAGAAAGAATGCCTCTCAGGCTATAATATCATATATATCAGTATGTATTCACACTCGACTATCTCTTGTACGATATCTATGAATAAACTCGAAAAATAGATAAGCGTACAAGACTACGACGCTGACGTCTAACGCTCACGTCACTCCATACTGGAATTGTACCTTAGTATGGGGGAATCGTCTGAGTGGTATATATACGTGCTAATTCCTTGTACGAATTCTATGAATGAATTCAAAGAATAGAAAGACGTACAAGGCTACGACGCTGGCGTCAAACGCTCACGTCGCCCCATACTGAAATTGTACCTCAGTATGAGGGAGGATCACGTATAGCTAGCTAGCATATAATCATATACATACTATTCTCATAATCCTCTATATATGAGTATAATCACCGAAATTCTCAATTTCGGGAAATTTCCAACAACAGAAAAATTATTCAACAAAAAACATTTAAAGCATATTATTTAAAACAAATGTCCACTCACAAAATAGGCCTAAGCCTGATGTCGGTCGGAGGCCTCGTTAGCTCGAGCCTCCTCACGTCTTGTTTTAAAAACATAAATAAATCTTTAATTAACACCGACGCTTAAAAAAAGGCGAAATTAAAAAGGAGTCCCACACGCTCAACCAAGCCTATCGCCTAAATTCTTAATTCCACTACCAACCAAAAACCTCCACAAACTTTAAACCGACATCCCCTAACACCTTCCACATTTCTAACCTTAAATAATCACGTGGCAAAATTTTAACTTAATAATCTGCCAAAAATACCAAACTTCAAAAATTCTCAAACCTATCCAAAACTCTTCCAAAAATTATAAAACTCATTCCATTAAACTCCTCAACAAATTTCCTACAAAAAAACATTTTTTCCCGGCGGCGGCCGGCGGCCAGCTCCGGCGACATCCAATGCTCACCAAAATTTGACAGCACCTTCCTCTCAACCTCCTCTACAACTTTCCTAACTAGCACAAAACACAATTCCAATCCTAACTAGGCCAATCGAACGGAAATACACAAAAAGCCCTAGAAATTTCCCTCACCGATTTCTCCTTACCTAGCTCGAGATGGATGGAGCCCTTTGGAGGGGTTGCTGCAAGGGAGAAGGGCATTCTTTTGAGCCAAGGCTCGCCGGCTATGACGGCCGGAGGAGGGAGTTCCGGCAAGAAAACCCCCACGGCAGTCAGAACTTTCGGGGTTGATTCATCCTTCACGGCGGCGCTAGGGAGGCTGCCACTGGTCTAGAATGAAAGCTAGGAATGAGGCCAATCGATTGGGACCAGTGCGGCGGTCTGGGATGGCCGGACAGCGGCGAACGGACGCCGGAAAGTTTCGGCAGAAAACGGGTCGGGGAGAGGGAATCGGGAGCGGGGAGCACGAAAGAGAGAGAACGAAAAGCGGACTGGGCTTGGCCCAAAACTGGGCCAACCCAAAACTAAATATCCACTCCAAAATTTAACACCTAGAAAATAATACCCCAATAAAAATTACATTTTACTAGCAAAATTTACTATTTTAACTGTGGTCACATTTTCTTCTTTCGAATATATCCTTCCAAATAATCGTCCCCTAACACCACTCTGACGAAGACGGTAAAATTTTTATTTACTCCCTGCTAGTAAATAAGGTAAAAATTAAGGGTCAGGGCGTGACAGGTGTGCCACGGACACGAAGACCATCTTGATGCTCATATCCCTGGTGAACTCGATCAGGTGGCTGATATTGAATTGAGTTCCGTTGTCCGTGACGATTGTCTCCGGGACCCCGAATCTGCAATATATATTTTTCATTAGGAAGTTCTTCACGCAGTCGGTGGTTACTTTCCAAGAGGCTCTGCCTCCACCCATTTTGAGTAGTAGTCAACGACCACTATCACATGAATTGGCTGGGGGCCGTGGGCAGGATCCCGATGAGGTCTAAACCCCATTGTGCAAAAGGTCATGGCGATAGTAAGATCAATAAAGCGATAGGAGGGGAATACGTCTCGTTGGTGTGTAAATGGCACTTACTGCACCGAGCCGACATCTTGTCCGCTATGGCACCCATGTTGGGACAGAAAAATCCTGCGCGTAGCACTTTGTGTGCCAACGACTGAGATCCCGAATGGTTCCTGCATACTCTCTCGTGTATCTCCTCCATGATTACTTGCCCTTCCTCCTCTGTCACACATTTCATGTTGGGAAAACTGTAATCTCTGCGATATAGCTTCCCGTTCATGAGCGTGTATCTAGCGCACCTCGATTGGAGCTTTCGTGCCTGCCGCCTGTCGTCTGGGCACACCCCCTCCTTTATGAACTCGACTATGGGATCTCTCCAAGTAGGCTCTCCGGGTCCCGCGTCAACCGTGAATATTTCCGAGATTATCTTACTTATGCTCAGCTTTCCCAATACCTCGATCCTTGCCTTCCTTCACCCCTTCCCGGGTCCTTCGGTAGCAAGCCGAGCAAGAGCATCCGCATTGCTATTTCCTTTCTGCGGGATGTGCGTCAAAGAAGCTGACTTGAAGCGTTGCATAATAGCTTTCGACATGGCTTGATAGGAGCTCAATTGTGGCTCCTTTGCATCGAAACTCTCGTTGACCTGATTTACGACCAACTGAGAATTGCTATACACTTCGAAACTTTCCACACCGATATCACGGGTAAGCTGTAACCCGCCAATCAGTGCTTCATACTCTGCAACGTTGTTGGAGGTCTTAAATTGGAATTCAAAGGCATACTCATGCTTGAACCCATCGGGAATTTCCAATATGATTCCCGCCCCACTCTTGTGCCTCGTCACCAAGCCATCCACAAATAGTTTCCAATGTGGTGGTGGCAGGCTATCATAACCCTACCTGGCTTTGGAGGGAAGCTCCCTTACGCCTGCCAGTTGCTGGAGCTCTACCGAATCATCCACTACTTTCATTGGTGTGAGTTCGAATATAAAGTTGGTTGCCGCCTGCCCCTTTATGGCTACTCGCGACCGGTAATGAATATTGAACTCTCCAAGCTCTATTGCCAATTTCACCAGTCTCCCGCTGACCTCTGGCTTTTGCATGATCTGCTTGAGGGGGTGATTGGTGTAGAGTGTTATCGAGTGTGCCTGGAAATAATGTCTAAGCCTTCTTGCTATCACGATAAGCACCAAGGCAAGTTTCTCAACATCCGGGTACCTGCCCTCAGTGGGAGTGAATCCCTTCCTAGCGTAAAACACCGCATGCTTGACATCAGAATCCTTTCTTATCAACACTGAGCTGACTGTCGTTTCTGATGCTCTGATATACAGGTAGAGCATCTCGCCCGGGGATGGCTTTGACAAGACTGGCGTGGACGTGAGGTATGCCATTATTGGCGTGAAAGCTTCCTCCTCCTCGAGTCCCCAAACAATCTTCTTACAATGCTGGTCCCGCAGCAGCCGAAAGAAGGGGACACACTTATCTGTGAGTCGGGACACGAATCTCGCTAGGGCGACTATCTTCCCGGCCAACGACTGCACTTTATTCCTCTCCTTGGGTCTTTCCATGTCCAGGATGGCTCTGATCTTCTCCGGGTTGGCTTCTATTCCCCTCCTGCTTACTATGTGGCCAAGGAACTTCCCTTTCACCACCACAAATATGCACTTCAGAGGGTTCAGTCTCATCCCGCACCTCAGTATCACCTCGAAGACCTTTTCTAGATGCCCCACATGCTCCTCGGCCATTAGACTTTTGACTAGCATGTCGTTGACATATACTTTCAATATTTTCCTGAGGTACTCGACAAACATGACATTCATCAACTGCTGGTAGGTGGCCCCGCATTCTTTAATCCATGACCTTGTAGCCGTATAACCCCTTGTTGGTCGTGAAGGTTGTGTGCGCTTCATCCCCCGCGTGCATTTGTAACTGATTATAACATGCGTAAGCGTCCATGAAGCTTAATAATTCAAACCCGAACTTGGAGTCCACTAACTGGTCTATGCGGGGGAGCGGGAAACTGTCCTTAGGGCATGCCTTGTTGAGATTCGAGTAGTCCACGCACATTCTCCATTGTCCTGTTGACTTCTTTGGGACCATAACCATGTTGGCCAGCCACTGGGGGTATCTGACCTCTCGGATGAACTTGATTTCCATTAACTTCCTTACTTCTCCCCTCATTGCTTCGTATTTCTCTGGCTTAAACATCCTTCGCCTTTGCCTTACAGGGGGAATCCCTTCTCGATGCCAAGCTTATGGGTCATGATGCCACTCGATATCCCAGGTATATCTTTGTAGGTCCAGGCGAAAGCCCTGCTGTTCCTCCTCAGGAATGCCACTAGATCCTCTCACACTTCAGGGGCTTGCCCCTTCCCTATAATTACTTGCTGACTTGGGAATTCTTCTAAAATTGACACCATTTTTGTCTCTCCTACTGCATCGGGACGCTCTGTGTCAGATTCTACGTCGTCCCGGGGATCCACATATGAGTCAGAGGTGGAGACCGCGACCTGGCCTATAGTGAGGACCTCCGACCTTCTCCTCCTGTCGTCAACCGCGTAAATTTCTTACCGCCCCACGATCCCCTCGGATAGTAATGACTCTAGTTGGGGTTGGGACCTTCATCATCAACATGTGGCCGGCAACAAACGACTTCAGCTTCCATAAGACTGGCCTTCCCAAGATCTCGTTGTAGGATGACTCACAATCAACCATGATGAATTCAACCATTGCGCAAGCGACACCTTCTCGCCCTTCCATGCTCACTCCAAGGCTATCGGACCCGAAAGGCTGAACGACGTCGCCCAAGAAATTGATTAAGGGCTCATGGTCTTGTATTAACTTGTTACGCCCTCGATGTAGTCCATCCCAAGCACTCCGGAATAACACATTGACCGAAGCCCCCATGTCAACCAGGATCTTCTTCGTTATGTAGTGGTCGAGTTGTAATGTTATTAAGAAAGGGTCCTCGTGCGACCTTATACCCTCATCTTCATCTTCTAGGAACGTTACGGATTTCCAACCGGTAGCCACCTGTTGATTGTTGCTACTTCCATAGGCGAAGACTTCTCGGCCATCCCTCCTTCCTGTACACTGCTTCTTGGCTCTGTTGCTCTTGTGATCTATCCGGGAGCCGCCATGTATAGTGTGTATCGTCCCGTACACTTCTATAGTCCCCACATGCCTCTTCCCGGGCACGTATTGCTGCAATTTCCTTCTTTCAGGCGGTTTTCCACCGCCTTTTCAACTCAATGCAGTTGTTTATGTGATGACTTGCTTCCTTGTGATACCCGCAAAATTTTCCTGTGTCTTCCTTAGTGAGCCGCGATGCGGGGAACTTCCTTGCCAGGGGTTGCGGAATGACATACATATTTTCATTCCATATTGCCTCGTAAGTGGCGTTGAGCGTCGAGAAATGCTCTTCGTTCGTCGGTGCCGCTCTCACGTACCTCGTGTCCCGGTAGGACCCCTTCGCCTTTGCTTGCGAGTCATATTGCCTCCTTACCTTCCAACCGCCCTTTTCCTTGTGTCTTTTTCCAGAGTAGGAACTCTGCTCTTGCTCTCCCTTCCAACCCCGGACTTCCTTGACCACTTGCACTAGCGATCCTTCACTCACCTCGATCTTTCTTTTCCCGACCGAGCTTCCCCCATAGATATCGTGATCCGCCTACGCATGCCTGATCGCTATTTCCATAAGCTCGTCGTAGCTTTGTGGATTTTCGATTCTTACAACATACATGAATTTTCCGGAAGAAGTCTCTGAACGAACGCCTCCTCTGCAACCCTTTTGTCAAAGTTCCTGACCCTAGCGGTGGCTCTTTGGTAACGGTTCACGAAGACTTTCAACCTCTCGCCTCTATTCTGCTTAACCTTGAATAGTTGGGCGGTGCTCTGTCTGTCTGTTCGCAGGATGAATCTGTTGATGAACATGTTAGCACCAGCTTAGCACCTCCCCCGACAAGGTTTCTTGGAACATGTTACAACATATCGCATCCGAGTACCCTTTGGCGTTGGTGTGAGACTTGAAACTATCCAGGAAAAGATGAGGGTCCCGATCCCCGTTGTAGTTTAGTTTCAACGGTTTAGCCGTGCTCGATCGGACGGACTGGGTGATCGCTCTCGTGTACGGCCCCCCTCTTTATTCAAAACTTGCACGAGTTGGATTACGCGCCCACCTTTTCTCAGTGTTCGTGACCCTTTCGGTTAAACTCGCAACATTGTCCCTGAGTGCCCTTAGAGTTTCTTCCATTTCTCCCGATCTTCTTGCATGGTGATCTGGGATCGGCTGGGGCATGGGCGGGGGTCCGTCATTTCTCATTTCATCCGGGAACAGGTTCGTCCTTATATGCACGGTCCTGTGCTCTGCCCCCAGCCGAGCGCTTGCCAATCTTGACGCGTCCACCCGATCTGACGCGGCCACCCTATCCAACTCCGCTGCTCTATCCAACGCTTCCCGTTGACCTATTCCTTGGGACAGGGCGTTCAACGTGGCGTTTTCTTTTTCTATCATGCGCTCCCTCTCGGAAGCTTCTTCCTGATCTCTAACCCTCTGTTGCTCCAGCCGAGTAATTTGAGCAATCATCCCTTCCATTGCCTCCGCTATCTCTTGAGCGTTTAAGTCTCGCAGCTCTCCCTCCGGCGTTTCCTCCTGGATATCTCTTCCTACACCTCGCGAGTTTCCTCTTGCTTCCGGATTTCTTGCAACTATCGGTTCTCTTTGTTTTTCTCTTCCTGCCTCCCGCTCTAGGTGGTCGCTTGATTCGGCCATTGAGTCACGTCGGTTTTTAGTGCGAGTTCCTACAGACGGCGCCAAATGTTTCTGCACAATCCTGGATAAGGTATGCGGAAGCTGATGGTGGGTCTGATAGGCTGTTACCTCTTTTCTTGGTACCCTGCAAGCGAAAGGACGACCGAGAGCCTCCAGTTTTTCCTCCTCCGATGATTAAGTCAGTTTTTGATGGGTTAAAGAGTAATTAACAGGGGTAGTAATTGTACCTGATAAGCTGGTGGTTGGGCTGTATTTATAGCCCACCCGATGCTCCCTTTCCTAAGAAACCGATGTGGGATTTCATCTCCAGTTTCAAGGTAGATTTCTCTCGTGCCTGTAATCGTCCCGAGCCCAGTATTACGACCATGATTAACTCGGCCCATCCAGCTTATGGGTGAGATCCTTAAATCGACCATGGTTGTGGTGGAATGCCTGCAGGTTTACGGGCTAGAGAGGTTGTTTCACGCACAACCGACTACATTGACTAAGTGATTCATGATCAATCACCATTACATCTACATCTAAGGGTTGAGAACAAAACAACTATACTTAGAAATAATTCTCTCTAACATTGGATTTGCATATAAAAATGATTGACTATGAATCTCTTAATCAATAAGACAGTAACTGAACATGTGAACACTACTTGGATGATTGGGGTGATTGATCCATGTAAGAATAGACTATGCATTAATTTTTTTGCAAAATTATTACAAGTGAATTTTACATGTATTCATATCGAGTGAAATTGGCTAGCTCATCATTTTTCATATGTTACTTCTTAGTAAAACAAGTGACTCTACGAGTCAAATTATTTTAGGTGATGAAACGCATAATCATTACACATGGATTATGAACTTCAATGATTGAAATAAATTACAAAAGAAGAAAACGTTCGAGGGAAACTTCAAATTTCTAACCTACCATAATTACTGTCACCCACCACCTTGTCGGTTTAAACTCAAACGGTAAGTAAGCCTCGCTATCCAAGCGTGCGCGCCACGTGTCAGACCGCCATTTGCCTGACCTGTAATAGTTTAACTATTTTTGTGGATTCAAATTTACCGACCACTGATAAATTGGTTATGACCATCCCACTAAACACATGATATCTATATAACAACTTAATCATGGTTAAACTTTTTAAACTATGGTCAGTATAAATAAATGTTTCTTTTTCTTTTCTATTATTACTCTCTCTCTCTCTCTTGCACCACCACCTGCAGGTATGCAACTCATCGGAGAAAATACTCACAGAATCTCATTAGGCCCAGAATTTTGAATTTTCTAAAGCACAAGTGCACAAGTATCAATCTCATTTGTTTGGCAAAAACCCAGAACACAAGAGTATCAATCTCATTTGTTTGGCAAAAACCCAGAACACAAGAGTATCAATCTCATTTGTTTGACGGACTCGGCGGTGATTGAGCTCCCATCCGCGACGCTTTCCTCTCCTACCAACAAGACAACAGATCCCTCCACGCCGGTACCACCGTCTGGCCCTGCTCCTTAGTCCACGTCAAGTTGGCCGAGGCGAGCGCTGCGCCGGCAACGACCTCCTGGATATTTTAACTTGATTTCCGAGCCCCACCCTCCACCACCACCCACACCCGATACCCCTACTCCGACTTCCTCCATCCGAGCCGAACGCGCCGTCGAGCTCGGCAAACGCTGCTGAGTCGCCGCCATGGGCTTCTACCTTCTTGGCCTCACCGACGTCGTCAACAAGTCCAGAAAAAGGGATATGATTTCGGCTGTGAAGTGTTTGTGATCGAGAAGGTGAAGAAGAGAGAGACATGGTTGCTGGTTTTCTTTTTCTTATCTTTGCAGGGTTGCTGTTTGGAGGGAGGAGTAATTACAATATATTTCTCTCTTTATTGAACATAATATAATAATCAAGATTAAGTTGTTATACACATGTCATGTGTTTAGTGGGTATCATGACCAATTTAATTGATGGTCGGTAAATTTGAATCCTATTTTTATTTCCCTCTCAGGAATGTGCATTTAGGCCAGCAACGCGTACGAAACCCTTTTTCACTTTTTTTTTACAGCCACCAAAGAATTTGACCATTCACGGCAAAAAAAATAAGGCTCACATCAGTGGGACCCGCTCCACCAGTTGGCGGTGATCAAAGAGATTTCGAATTGGAGATCCGACGGCTGCGGGGACCTCGGTCCTTTTATGTCTGCGTCACCTGCGGGTAGCTCAGGTACAAAAGGACAAAGATTCGTTGCGAACCAGCTCGCGAATAAATCTGGAGCGCCAATAGTGAGCTGCCACGCGTAGAGGTATTACGTAAAGGACAAAACAAAAAAATAGTGTGCTACCAAAAAAAAGGTTTACATACGTGGTAAATTCACCGCGTGGAGTAAAATTTCCATTTTGGGGGTGGTGAACAAATTGGTTTTTTTTTTTTTAATTGATATATCCTTTGGGTAAAAAGTAAAAAGAATTAACCTTTGTTTAGTCCCTAAGGTTTACACAACTCATCTACTTAGTCCTCAAGGTTTAAAAAACATCTATATAGTCCTTAAGGTTTTGATTTCTCATCTAGAAGGTCCAACAGTTACAAAAAAGTCATAAGAAATACTTGGATCAAAATCTTGAATTTCCTCTGGTTGTACAACTACTTGGAGACTACTTTAGTCGTAAATTTCATTGGGAAGTTCTGATTAACCTGGGAATAATACATGGGGTTTGATCATCAGGCTACATGTACTTCCTGATCATATTATTCGTATCACTGTCAAGCTCCACACCACATCTCTGTGATTGGTTAAATCCTTCAATTAACTTAAAAATCATAAGATCGACATCATGCATATCTTCTAGGACAGGGGATTATGCACCAGTTTACCAGTGATGGAGGAACGCATATAATTTGCCATTCCAAATAGAACTGCCTAACTAAGCTCAAATGAGCAACTATATTAATCTATAATCAATGAAACAATTGGGGTAACTAAGAACATCCATAAACTCTCTCTATTGGAGATTTTAACTTCGCAGCTGAATCTGATAGGAACGAAAAGGCAAAGGTAGCATGTAATGCAGCACCAATTGGAAAGATATCTTCGTCAATGAAATAGTAAGGACTGTGTGGTGGATATGTAGCCCCTATCTTCTCATTGCTTGTGCCTAGGAAGAACATTGATCCAGGTACCTTGTCTAAGAAGAAAGCAAAATCCTCACTCCCCATGAAGGTAGGAGCTAACTCTGTGTTTTCATTTCCAACTAGTTCACTTGATAATCCTCGAGCTTGTTTGTAAATTCTCTCATCGTTTATGGTAGGTGGAATGTTTGGATGTCCTTCCCCTAAAAATTCAACCTCAGCAGTGCACCTATGTACAGCTGCCTGCCCTTTCACAACCTGAGACGGTTCAAAAATATATGGATTAAAATCTCAATATATATTTTTACTTTTCAAGTGTAAAACTTTGAATTCAGTAGATTGTCACCTCTTCTATTCTTTGGCTGAGAGCATTGAAGCTCTTCTTGCTAAAAGCTCTATAAGTACCAGATATTGTAGCCGAGTCTGGGATGATGTTAAATGCAGACCCTCCTTGGATCATAGCTACAGAAACCACCTGCAAAGTTCAATACTTCAGTCAGTTCTAGTTTTTACTTCAGAATTGAACAAAAACAAGATGAATGAAAACTTACCCCGGAATCTAGAGGGTCTATTTCTCTAGAAACAATGCTTTGCAAGCTGACTACTGATGCTGATACTGCCAAAATTGGATCAATGGACTGTTGTGGAAGGGCTGCATGACCCCCTTTCCCAATAATCTTTGCTTTGAAGCTCCCACAGCCAGCTAGAAATTCTCCAGGCCTCGATGCAATAACGCCGCTTGACACGACCCACCCCGAATTTCACCCTGAAACCCGGAGTAAGTCGTGCGGGGACCACCTCCAAGGAAAAATTTACCGAAGACTCAGCAAACCTCCCTCGAAAATGGACAACCCTAACTTAAAAACTTACGAATCACCTTTTAATCCAAAACAAATAAATCTTCAGCTACACTCCAAAAGTAGCCAGAATACAAACAAGAATTCCAATAGTATTCAGAGCTACTAAAAATAAAATAAAATACAACGGAAGCTAACAAACTCCTAGTAGATTAAACAGGTAACCTACTGGCAAAATGTAGCTGATAGCTGGGTCACTATGCCTTGACGTCTCCTGCTGGACCTCACGCGAACTCTGCAGACTGGGCATTTTAAAAACGAAGAGCCCAGGGGAAAATATTTAATAACGTCAGAGTGAGTGGACAAAACTGAACTGACCACAAATAAATATTTCCCCAAATCAATTTTTAAAGAAAAATCGAATGCATGCTGCAAGCGATAAAACTTTCATCTCATAATATCGAGCCTCTCAGGCTCTATAAAATATGTATGTATTTACACACGTCCATACTCCCTATATAGATTCATGGGTCTATATAGGGCTACTACGCTCGCGTCCAACGCTCACGTCACGCCTTAATGCGGTGCTACACTACGCCATCAAGGTGGACAGACGGTGTATAAATATGTGCCCATACTCCCTATATGAATTAAACACTCAAATAGGGCTACTACGCTTACGTCCAACGCTCACGTCACGCCTTAATGCGGCTATATGCTACGCCATTAAGGTGGACAGACACATATGGCTAGCTAGCATTTTCTATACATACTCTCTCATAAATATATATTTATATCTACCGAAAATCTCATTTTCGGTATCTCTCCAAGAGAAATAAAAGCGTCAAAATTAATTGACGTCAAAACTCCAACAAAAGGAAATGTTCAATCATGAACCAAAGCATGCATATTATTTAAAAATAAACGTCCACTCACAGTATTAGGCCTAAGCCTTGCAATGCTCGGCATACTCCTCGAGCGCTGCCTCCACTATTCACAATCTCGAGTCAATCCCACGTCTGATAATAAACAGCAGAATAAATCGTTAATTTATTTTTGTCCACTCACCCTAACGTTTCGTTTTCAAATGTTTTCCCCTGGGCTCTTCGTTTTAAAAATGCCCAGTTTGCAGGATTGCATAGTTGAGGTCGGACGTATATGGAGAAGAGGCATAGTCAATAGTGTAGCTTCCGCTCATTTTTATATTTTTAGTTCTTTTCCTTTTAAATAGAGTTGCTCTGAACTGTGGCTGTTGGCTATGAGATTTTCTTGTTTAAGTTAGTATTTAAATTGGGAGATGTTGTGATTTGGGGAGCACGAAGGCTCCAGGAGTTATGGATGGATTTAAATTTTCAGAAGTGTTTGCAGGTTTTATTAGGAAGGGTTGTCCATTTTCAAGGGAGGTTATGTCGAATTTTTCGGTAAACTTTCCTTGGAGGTGGTCCCCGCACGACTTACTCCGGGTTTCAGGGTGAAATTCGGGGTGGGTCGTGTCACCGCTAGGGTATCTATTCACAATGTGAATCCCAAATATGGCCTCCACATTGTCGAGTACCCCTTCTTTGATCATGTCCTTTGCGCCTTCCCCACGTTCCTCAGCCGGCTGAAAGATGAGAACGATAGTTCCCTGCAAAATATCATAGAAAAACAGAATATTCTCTTTTCTGACGGAATATTCCATCAGAAATAATGGAAAGGACTAACCAGATTAACAATTGTAAGTTCAAGGACTAAACAGATTAAACTGAAAATTTAAGGACTAAACAGATGAACCACCTAAACTATAAGGACTTTACAAAATTTTACTCAAGTAAAAACATGTATACTGACATATAATTTGCCTTGCCTTGCAAATTTAGAAGTTCAAGCAATGTTTTTATCCCTTTTCTCCCAAACAGTTGTCATCCTCTTAAATTATGGGTTTAGTGAGATAATAACATTTTCAAGCTATACTTGTGCAAAATATTTTGCTATGAGGTTATTCAATACTTATCACTCTACCTATTATTTTGTGTTGCTCTCCCAGTGATGAGTTGAAAATATGACTCATTCTAAGAGAAAGAGAAAGAAAAAGAAAAGGAGTTGGAGATATATGACTAATTTAAAATTTAAAATGCTTGTTAGTTAGCTAAATTTTATATTATATTACACGTTTTAAGAATATAACGGATTATTTTTGGGGAGTGACAGACTCTTTTGTCTTTGGGGAGTTTTTGTTTCCTCTCCTCTCTTTCTCTCTCTGTCTTAGTTTTGCTCTGTTCTTCCTCTTCTTCTTTTTCTTCTTCCTCCTGTTTCTTTGTGTCTTTCTTACAGCTCAGAAAGCGAGTGAAACCCAGAGAGGAAAGGAGAACAAAGAACAGGGTAACCATGAGTTGCTTTGGTTGTTTAAGAAACTCAACCAAAGAATCAGAGAGGAAGAACATCAACAACAACCACAACGCCAACATCAACAACGCTACCAAATCTAATCGTCAAGGTTGATTTTCCTCTTCATCTAAACCCTGTTTTGATTTTGAATTATGGGTCATTGAGATAAGACTCTGTTCTGTAGATGATCAATTCTGGGTTTTCATTTCAAATTTCTTTGTTTTTTTTTTGGTTGTTTTTGTGATGATTGTCTTTTGCATTTGCCCCCAATTGTCTTTCATTTCTTCATTTGGGTCATTTAATTAAAATAAATTCTGGGATTTTTTCTGGGTTTATGTATGTCAGAAAGAGAAAGAAAAAAAGTTTCTTTCTTCTTCTCTGAATTAAATGCGATCAATTTTCATTTCTCTTATCTGGGTTTTTGGTTGCCTTCTGTTCATTGTGTTTTGTTGATTTTGAGTCACTGATTTTTGATTGGATATGATTGCTCTAAGTTTGATATCAAGGCTCTATCCCTTCTATTTTGTTTGACATTGTTATTCCTATTTCGGCTCTCTTTTGACTGAATATGTTAATGTCATGGCAAAGAAGGCAAAGTCTTTAAATAGTGAAATGGGCCTTAGTAATATTTATAAAATGTTCATCCGTTCTTTTGATCTGTGTTTCTGTCAAAATTTGATATTTTCTCATGTAATAACAATTTTATGTGGTTTGGTCTATGTGACTGTTCACAGACATGCGTGTAATATTTACAAAGCTTTCTTGTTTATTGATATGGGTTTAGGTCAGTATTTGGTAGCTTCTGATATAACTCCAGATTTATTTGGTTTGGTTTAATAACATGATATTCAATTTTGTTTGTTTCTTTAAAACTGAATTTTGTCATTATGTATTCTTGGGTTGCAATTCGATTTTTATGACTCTGGTCTTTTCAATCCCATTGTGAGTGAATTAATCAGGATTTGGTTTTGGATTTTACTCACCATGTGCTGTAATTTGTCTTTTTGCTTAGCCCTCATTTAGTAACTCACATTTTGTACATGTGTTTTAGATACTTCAAAAGTGAATTCAGAGAGGAATGTAAAGAAAGAATTGGGTGAAAAAAAGGAGGAAGTCTCTAAGGTTGACCAGTTATCGATTGATGTAAAGGAGTTGAACATAAAGGAGGAGGTTTCTAAGGATGGGAAGGCTAATGGCAGGCGGCCACAGGCATTTACGTTGGAGGAAATGGAAGTAGCAACCCGAAACTTCAGTCCAAGTTGCTTTATAGGCGAAGGAGGTTTCGGCAAAGTTTACAAGGGCCACTTAGAGAAAACTAACCAGGTTTGTTGTGTGTATCTGAATGTAAAGTTTTATCATTTATACAACCTGTCATGCCAATCACAGCTTTAAGTTGAGCTCTGAACTCGTTCATTTAAGTGAGTGCTGTTAGAATGTTTGTGTTATATACCATTTTCTCAATTTCCTAGGATTTGTTCCTTGAGCTTAAATTTGAGAAGTATGAAAAACTCATACAGCTGATTTTATTATTATTCTTCTTGTTGTGTGTGTAGGTTGTTGCTATCAAGCAGCTTGATCGCAATGGTTGCCAAGGGATTAGGGAATTTGTTGTTGAAGTATTGACTCTAGGTTTGGCAGATCATCAGAATCTTGTCAAATTGATTGGCTTTTGTGCTGAAGGGGATCAAAGGCTCTTGGTTTATGAATATATGCCATTTGGATCTTTGGAAAACCATTTGCATGGTATGCAACTCAGTTTAGTTGAAATTTAGAGTGTTGTATTTAGCTTTAACTTTTCGTGAGCCATCTATATCATATTATTTCATGAATGTGAAGTGAATCTGACTTTGTTTTAACTCTTACAGATCTTCAAGCTGGGAGGAATGTTCTGGATTGGAATACAAGAATGAAGATCGCAGCTGGAGCAGCAAGAGGTTTAGAATATCTTCATGAGAAAATGCAGCCTGCTATCATATATCGTGACCTGAAATGCTCAAACATTTTGCTCGGTGAGGATTATCACCCAAAGCTATCTGACTTTGGTTTGGCCAAAGTTGGTCCGAGTGGAGATAAGACTCATGTTTCAACTAGGGTTATGGGAACATATGGGTACTGTGCACCAGATTATGCGATGACAGGTCAGCTAACTTTTAAATCAGATGTTTATAGCTTCGGAGTGGTTCTTTTGGAGCTCATAACTGGCAAGAAAGCTATTGATAGCACAAGACCTCTCAAGGAGCAAAACCTTGTAGCATGGGTAAGTTGATACTACTGTCTCACATTTTTCTTTCTCCTATAGCATATATGATATTAATATTTTATATTTTCTGGCTCCTTTTCCAATTAGTATCAGAAATTCTTTTTTTGTCCCGGTCATTGGTTTGTTAGTCACTTGTTCTAGAGCCTTTTGATTTTCTCTTTCAATTCTGTCTTGATGGTTTTTCCAATAGTGAGTAACCTAGGTTGTCTTTCATTGTTGTGTGAAATCAAAAATGAATTTGAATGGGTTAGCATTTCAAAAGTACTTTTATACATGTCAACTTTTTTGAATTAGTGGTTTAATGCCATGTAAACAATGCACAATATTTGCTTGAATTTGTTATGATTATTGTTTTAGTTCTCGATTGTGGTTTTGAATGCTTGACCACAACATTTTTTTTTTCAGGCAAGACCCTTGTTCAGAGACCGGAAGAAATTCTCACAGATGGTGGACCCATTGCTCCATGGTCAGTATCCTGTTAGGGGATTATACCAAGCTCTTGCTATTGCTGCGATGTGTGTTCAGGAGCAGCCTAATATGCGGCCTGTCATAACCGATATAGTGACTGCACTGAACTACCTGGCTTCCCAGAAATATGACCCCCAAAGCCATCCAGTACAAAGCTCCAGAAGGAGTCCATCTTCCCCTAGAGTGTGAAAAGATGATAATAGGAGACCCTTGTTCAGAGACCGGAAGAAATTCTCACAGATGGTGGACCCATTTCTCCATGGTCAGTATCCTGTTAGGGGATTATACCAAGCTCTTGCTATTGCTGCAATGTGTGTTCAGGAGCAGCCTAATATGTGGCCTGTCATAACCGATATAGTGACTGCACTGAACTACCTGGCTTCCCAGAAATATGACCCCCAAAGCCATCCAGTACAAAGCTCCAGAAGGAGTCCATCTTCCCCTAGAGTGTGAAAAGATGATAATAGGAGTAGGAATGCGGGTAATGAGCCAGAGAGTGACGTAGCTGGGGGACAAAATTAAGAATAAAGCAGTTGATACCATTTTGTGGTCTTAGAGATGATGTGCCTGGCTATCAATTTTTGCATCACAGAAGATAACAGGTACTACTGCCATTCTCAATATTCACATACAGAGAATTTCCGCTCTTTTCTCTCTTCTCCCCTGTGGTGTACATGTGAGCTGATGTTCTTGATGTCTTGTATGTAAGATCTGTCCTTGTAGGAACTTTTAAGAAAATATATTAGTCGGTCTTAATTTCTATACAGTTACGTTCTTTCATCGACTGTCTTTCCTTTGTTTCCTTTACTTCCCTTGCTATGTGTGTGTGTGTGTATTTTTTTTCTTTTGTCTAGCAAAGCAACTGCAGAATCACAGTTCTTCCTTTGCGCAAGCTTTATTTTAAAACGGAATTAGAAATATATCAACCTCGTCTCGCCATGCAGGTAATGTGGATTATCATTGCTGGATGGAATGTGAAAAACATGCATCATGGTGAGTTACGAGGCAAAGAGGGAACTTGGGTTCTACTGAATGAGTTGTAAACGTGTACCTTGGGTTGGGGGTGTAGTTATCTTGGTAGATTGGAGAGCTGCTTAAAACCCAAGCATCTCCAAAGGTTAGTGTATATACTAAAGCTCCTCAAGTACATGGTAGGATATTGAATTGTTGATTATGCTTTTATTTATTTTTGGTATATTCTGCTATTGAGTCGTACATCTGAACAGTGTATGGATGATCTTGAACTCTTGTAGTGACTTCAGTTCAATACAGTATACCATGGAAGAGTGTTTACTTGAACAATTGGGATTGATGCGGTACTCATAAGTCTCATCTCCAACTTCATTTGACCCGAAATCTTTGTCATGTTTAGACAATTAGGGAATGTGAGATTCAGACTTGGGTAAAACATAACTCATTAGGGCTAAAACTGTAAAACATGATGATGATGATCCTTCTGCTGTCAAGTTGGGCAGAATTTGGTGATAGGATGTGATGAAGAAAAACACAGAATTGCGTTTCAAACTTGAATGTCATTGATGTTTGTTCCTCCATATAAGTTTGTCTCAAACCAGGGTATTTGTGCATGGCCAATTTTTAGGCGCTGCTCTGCCTCTAGGGAAGTGGTACCAAATTGATGTTTCATAGGAGTAATGGAGTCTTCAATTTGCTCATGAAGTGTGTTGTTGAACCTTGTGTAGTTATGGAGTTTCACGCATGCCTTGTGCTAGACAGCTAACAGTTTTGGTAGGCATACTATATATACTTGCTGGATTTGGATCTAATAAACTTGGATGAACTAAATGATTCCCGTATAGTTCATTTTGTGCATGTAAGATCTTTAAAGAGACTTTTGTATCATGGTTCATGGCATTACACCGGAATTTGGTGCATCGAGACATTGAGTAAAAGTTTGAGGTGTTTCACACGTTAGAATGTGTCGACCTTAAGATGGTAGGTGTATGCTCTTCCATCCACAAAAATAACTACACCCTCAGACCCAGTTACACGTTAACATGTTGCTTTATCATTTGCATCGATAAGTTACACTTGCTTATGTGAAAGAGAGCCATGTAATGTGCTGTAGAAACTAATCCAGTTAGGGTGCTAAACCATTACAGAAGGTATCAAAGCACCAGCTACTGCATCAACCTCCAAAAATTTGATCTTGAATTTATTGAGAAGGACCAAAGTTTCTTCCATATTTATCCTCTCTTGTGGTGTGTAGAATATCCTCTACACTGATGTTTATCTTATCGGTAATTAATTAAGAAAGTTATGGTTAGTTATCTTTAGATGTAAATAAACCGGTGAAAATAATAATTATTTTTTAATTAGATATTACAACTTCGTGAATCAAACTTACAACCTTCTATTTACTAAAATGAGACTATACCGCTAGACAAAATGATAAATAATTATTTCTAAGTTGTGTTTGCATGGTTGAAATTTTTTTTGATCAGTTATTAACCAACTAACCATGTGTACACATAAGAACATTTTTTTTTAGAAAGGTCCTCATACCGTTTATAAAATATCAACAATTACAATGAGAGAAATATTATTCACACACTCCTAGATACTAAATACACATCTTTTTTTTTCATATACTCATAATCACATCTTATGAGTATTTTAAATTACCAAAATAGACATAATTTTATATAAACTAGTTTTCTTTTCAATTACTGAATTAAGAGATGGCTGAAAAATGCTATAGATTATAACATGGCTGAAATGCTAGCTGTTTTCCTAATTTTAGTTATCTAGACAAGTGTGTCTATGTTCTATGGAAAAAGGAGAGATAGAAGTTTATGGTTTAACTACTGGGAATCTAAAAACATTTATTCTTTAAAAATAAAAGAATGATGAACTGGTACTTGAATGGAAAAATGATGTTCAGCTACCATAGTGGCTCGAACTGCAGGACAACTACAGTAATTTCCAATGTCCTAGACTAGTTTCCTTACTCATTCTTTGGTCTTATTTATATTCATAGCCACCCATCCAAGAGTGATTTTTGATTTGTATATATTAGTAATCTTTTTGAGTCGATGGCTTTACTATAAAATGACTAATAGACAATAGTTTAGAGATTGATGATATCTTTTTTCTTTTTCTGAGAAATTGGTAACCTCAAGTAATAATCTTCATCTAGCTAGCATAATATTGTGGTCCAACTTGGATTACAATAAGAAAGTTGCATGTGGGAATGAGTGACATTGATCGAGTTTTTGCAGAAGAAATCCAAACTGGATAATCCATTTATTTATTTTTTAGTTTCTTTTTTGTCAAGTTAAAGTGGTATCTAAATAAGAGAATGTGTATGTAGCGAATATGTATGATGTATTGTGTATGAGGATTGTTTTGGAAATTTAGTGTTGTGTATCTAGTAAATGTTAAAATTAAAAGGTTAATAGATGATGTATTAAGTAGGAGATGTGTATCTAGTATTTTGGGATGTGTAAATAAAATTTCACTTACAATAACATGAGCTAATAAGAAAACAAAAAACAGAACTTGGGCCAAACAATAGCCCATTTTTTTGGGAAAGGAAATACATTAATTTCCATTGTTTTGAAACCAAAGAAAAAAATGGGAAATGAAAGTGGTTCTCAAATGAAAAAAAAAAAAGAAGATGAGTCTATTGTCACCCCACAAACCACTCTGCTCACCCCACATTCTTTTCACATCTCATTTATATATTTTTAATTGTAAGTCTACTTTGTACACCCATTTACAATACCTAAAATACAATTTTTCCAATTCTACTTTGTTCACCCATTTACAATCCCTAAAATACACATTTCTCAATTCTACTTTGTTCACCGTACATTCTATTCTACATTACTCCATAATTCTGAGTGTTTTAAACTGATCTATTCATTGTTTATAAATACGGTACAGTTGTCCATGATAATTTACATGCAAAATCGATATGAAAAATAATGAATAAAGGGATAGACGGAAGTGTCAAAAAAGAAAAAAAGAAAAAAAGAAATACAAACTGTACGTTCACCTAATCTTCAGGTTGATTGCTAGCGTCTTTAGACATAAAACGATCGAATATGATAAATTTAGGTTAAGGTTTATGAAGTACGTATGCATTTATCCAAATTTTTTTTTTTTATCATTTTTAACAACTTATTGTCCCTTGCTGTAATTTTACATTAGGTTATTTTGGTCTTTCAATAAATCAACCACATGTGGGATAAGCAAAATGGGTTGTGGGGTGACAATAAACGCACCCAAGAAAAATTGGGTGAAAATGGTTCTCTTCCCCCACCTCAAGGATTCACTTTCCCTCCCTAATTCTAGAATAAATTTCAGCTATTCGTGGCTTTTCCAAACACTTGAAATGAAAATTGATGGGTGTTACAAATTCTTATGTCCAAGGAAAATTCAAAAAATTAATTTCCATTCCTTAAACTAAACAAGACGTAAGAGCTACATTGTTCCCTAGATATATGTGTAAACACGAAAATATCTGCAACAAATAACAGAAAGACATGTGTACAAAGAATAATATTTAATTTTATCAATGCGAATGCGGGTTACAATCTTTGTGAACTCCTCTAATTCTATTTTCGAATATAGGTTTAACTCAAGGGTGACAATCACTTGTTCTTGAGGGTTGCGCGGGTTGATCACGTAACGAATATCTAGGATTTGGATTTGGATTTGGTGAAGAACTGGCTATTTGGGGAGCTTGATAGTTCTTCAAGAGTCTTGATAGATCGCGGGAGTGATTTTTCTTCTCTCTGGTTCGCTACCTTGTTTTTGTTCCTTTTTGTTCCCCCTTCCTCTTGATATGAGAGTGGGTATTTATAGTGGTAAGATTCCTCCGCTTATGGTATGTAATGAAGATATTGGATCAATAATATTTCCATAATCGAATCAATAAATCTTGACTGATTGATTCCCTTGCCAATTTTACCATAATCAGATCAATCAAATCTTTAAGATTTATATATGTCCAGATCGCTTTGGATTGAATATCCTATTTTGACCAAGATCCTTAGCAAAGGGGCGTGTCATCTCGCGGATATGGAAGGAAGGACGCAGAACCTTGATTTCCAAGCAAGTGGTGATTTCTGATCCCACCTCGCGGACGACTCAACTTGAACGTATATCTCCGCATGCATGTGAACTCTGTTGACTAGCTCCTTCGCGCAGTTCCCTATGCGGGGCCATGTCGCCTTACCTTCATGTACATATATGCGCGCGAAGTCATCTCGTCTCGTCTGTATGGCTCGCCTAGTGCCATATTAAATGATAAACTTGACATAACGAGACACCTTGGACATGAACTTCGCCTGCATTTCTTCTGCATTCGCCTGCTCTACTCTTGGTGATGGCGAACCAACTTTGTGATAAACATGGAATGACAATGGCCATGTACTTCGCTGCCCCCATTGCGTGAACCAAAGAGAAACAAACAAAAAGTCGGCGAACGGCCGCATAAAGATGGCGAACCAACTTTGAAAATTTGGCCATGTACTTCGCTGCCCCCAGTGCGAACCAAAGATAAGCAAACAAAAGGGTCGGCAAACAGCCACATAAAGATGGCGAACTCACTTTGAAAATTTGGAGGCAAAAAGGATTGGCCTAAATAATGACAAAGACACTTGAAGAAGGTCTAAAGTCTAAAATAACTGGAACACATATCCACCCTAATGTGCCCCCCAGTTTTGATGTCTGTTCGCCGATGTTGAGGAGAATGAAGGACATCAAATCTTTAGCATGCCCCCTAGGGAAGGAGTGGTGGTACCGATGCCCCCCATTGAGGAAAGCAGGCTACAAGGTCATGAAAACACTTTGAAAATGCATATTGTAAATTCATGCGTATCCTGACCTGTCTGTATTCAAACTGCCATAAGTCTCTCCAGGAATGTCGGAATGATGAACCGTAAAATCCTCTGGAAAATAGACATCCAAGGCTTTCCGTTGATATAAGGTGCGCCAGCTAATTCTTCCTATATCAGTCCAGTTTAATCGGCAAATTTGACTATCCAGTAGTGGTGGCTACAACGTTTCAGCATTGCAAACTAGTTGTATTGCCTCTCTGACTTGACTTCGCTGACAGCAATTCAAAGCACATTGAATGCTTATTGTGGTCAAGCCTCAGGGATAGGCTTCAAGGTAAAGTCCAAGCTTGATATAGGCAAGAACATTGTCTTGCATTTCAGCAAGACTAAGGATCTCTTTTTGTGTTTTTGTTATTTGATTTTTTTGTATTTTTCTTTTTTCAAAGCGAGAAACAAAGAAAACGGAAGAAAAAAACAGAAGTAAAGGCTAAGTAAAAACGAGGAGCAAATTAAGAGAAGAAGGGATCACAGCTTGACTAGTTACCCTTCGTTAGGCCATGGGGGAGGCCACCAATGCTTCACTCCAAGCCTCTACGTAGTCATGTTTTCAATGTGAGACTGTGGCTGTTGAAAATTTCTAAATGTTGAGCAGAGTTGTTCTGCATCAACAATTGGAAAATTTGGGCAAGGTATTTTGTAGGGTACGTCTCGTTGCCCCACATGTATTTTTGTATGTTGACCAAGCAAGATCTTCAACTGCATTCTCATGGATCGTATGATGTTGAGATCTGCCTTGTTCCCAACTATCATGTCATAATGCGTGGTCTTATCGGGAATAGCCACATATTAATTATGGAAGAGAACCACTTGCTGGTCTCTTTTCACCATATCAAGAGCTTTACTATGATTGAACTCTTGTGGCATATGATTATGAGACAGATGCACCAACATATAGTCTTTATCGTATTCATCATAAGTTGGCTCTGTGTCAAAATCAAATGCAGAATCAACAAAGGTCGGTGGCTCAACCTTCTTTCCAACCATAGGTATGCATTGGACATGTACGTACTTCGCCCATAAACCAAAGTCTCATTTAGGCCTCTGAACTTACATGCAGAGACTCCAAGTATATTGCAATGTGAAACCACAGATTGGCCTAGGGATACCACCACACCATATATAGTTAAGCTTAATATGACCATGGTTTGGCGAAGCAAACTGAGTCATCTCGCCGGTGAACATAAGATTGGCGAGACAAATCATTAAGAGAAGCGGACCTCGCCAGCCTTGATGTCCCACGTGTGCAGGCTGAAGAGAAAACTCAAGAGGCTCTGGTCCATCTTCATTTCGCTTGTCATGACCTGGTAAAGAAAGCAGGTGAGCTCCGCCTTGCCCCCCATGCGGCTGACCTGTGTCCGCATATACATCTTGTATAGGAAATTTGGCGCCTGGGTCACCTTTCATGCGAACTTGTGGTTCACCATCATCATTAGTGTGCGAACCAATTTCTGCTTCAAAGATGGATTGTTCCGTCCTATCTTCATACTCCTTTTTCTGAGGAACACTTTCTTCAGCAGTCTCTCTAGCAGCCGCTTGCTCAGCTAGTTGCTTGCGGATGACAGCCACCATTTTGTTAATTCCCCTTTGGAAGGCCGCTAAATTTTCCTAGACGGCCGCAAATTTTCCATCGACGACCGCTGATTTTTCTTGCCAATCGCACCAATCCATTATCGCATCATTGTTTTTGTTCTCCGACCCCAATGAAGGTGACGTCAGAGACTACCCTGGTCCCACTGGGTGTGCCAATGTTTTGGCCACACCAGTAAATCTGGGTATGCAAAGTCTCTTTTAGTTGTTGCGGACGTGCCACCGCGCGGACGCGGAAAATAGTTATTGTAATAGCGGGGTGCGCTTAGCCTTCTGCTTCTAATCAAGCGACTGAGGATGGAGAGAGCACCAACTTCACCGCAGGGTTCTTCAGATTCACCTTACGTACTGGGCAAAGACTTACAGTAGTCCGCCTGAGCGTCACAATATCGATACTCGATGTAAGATCGAGTAGAGCTTTAACTGGGAAGGGAGAAAAAAAGGACAAAGCTCCGGAGAGTGCATAGAGAGCAAAGCTCCGGGGAGCCTGAAAGGAAGAGTTGCTAAGGCAAGATGCTTAGCGTCTGAGTTCGACTAGGTCGACAGTTTTGTTTTGTTGAGTAGTTGTATAATTGTTGAGAAAGAGTCTTTCTGTAAACTCTAGAGCCCTATATATTGTGGAGCTCGACTTGCGGCAGAAGAAAGATAATCATAGAAACCAATTCGGACTCTGCAACATAATAGCACAAGGGCACTGTTTCACCCGTGCGGACCAACCATCTTGTGACACATGTCCAGTTCGCACATTTCATTTAGTATAGGTTACTTCATGCGCGCCGCTCAACTGTAGAGTCCTATGCAGACTAGAATTAGGAGCAATCTTACCCCGCGAGGTGTCACAGTCCATGTGAAAGTCTACCTCACGGTCCCAAAGAAGGTTTTTTATATTATAAGGGCCACATGGATTGGCCCGAAGCATGTCAAAGACTTGTGAAAGTCTTCAACGATTAATGTGGCGCGCGCGGACTCCACCTGTGGCTTCCTTGCGAGGTCTCTCACGCGAGCCAGTTCGTCAGCTCGCCTAGATGTATTCTGCCTCGCCTACGCGGAGTCAACTAGTAATTCCGCGCGAAGTCCCTTAAGTACGCGAGATCTGTATCCCGCGAAGTTTTTGCACAGCTCGCGTGGTCTTACTGGTGGGTCATTATTTGTAAACTTGAAGAACTTAGGCTCACCGGTGTGACATGGACCAAGAATTTATTTAATATTCACATAGACATTTACTGTCCAGTAAAATATTAATTTGGGCGTAAATAGGTCCCACAACATCCAACCCCCAGACATCAAATGGGTGTGAAGCGATTGTAGGATGCAATAGCTCGAGCGGTTGATGGATGAAGTTTGCGTGGAATTGACAAGCTTGACATTTCTGTGCGTACTCCATATAATCCTTGATCATTGTGGGCCAATAATAACCCATTCGCCTTACTTGGAAATACAAATTAGGACCTGATTGATGAGCTCCACAAATTCCCAAATGAACTCTTCCATGGCTTTGGACGCCTCTTCTTTTCCCAAACATCTAAAGAGTAACCCGTCAAATGATCATCGATAAAGAGTCTCCTTGTAGTAAAAAAAATGTGGGGCTCTTCGTTTAATGTCCGTACGTTGTTTTAGATCATCAGGTAGCTTGATATGATCAATGTAGTTGATCAAAGGATACCTCCAATCTTCAACGTCAATGACATAGACGGAGACTACATTGGAATTTTCGCACAATGGAACAATTTGTGTTGATACGACCCATCGTTGGCAAATTGGAAGGTCCACAATTTCATCATTTGATAATGCCAAAGTTGTTGCTAGGTTGGCCAAGGCGTCCGCCATTCGATTTTCTTTCCTTGGCACATGTTTTAGCGTCACAACATCAAAATCCTTCAAGAGTTGTGTAGCGAGACGAAAGTAAGGAATCAAATCCTCTTTCTTCACTTCATAATTAGTTAGCAATTGATCAATTACTAACTTCAAATCTCCATACACTTGTAGACTTGCAATTCTCATTTCTAAAGTTGTTTGCAACCCCATGATGAGAGCTTGGTATTCCGCAACGTTGTTGGAACACAATTCACCAAGAGTGAAGGCATATGGTAATATTTGCTTTTGTGGGGTAACGAAGACAACGCCAGCTCTTGCTCCATCTACTCTTGAAGATCCATCGAAGAACATCTTCCAAGTGGGGAGCACCTCTGCAAGAAAGACTTCTTCATCCAGCAAGTCATATGAAATTTCCCAATCTGCAGGGATTGGGTGATCTGCTAGAAAGTCAGCCACAGCTTGGCATTTGACCACCTTGGTAGGTACATAGACGATGTCATATTGATTGAAAAGCAGAGCTTATTTTGTCATTCGTCCTGATAAGACTAGTTTAGACATGACAAACTTGACTAGGTCAGTTCGTGCTACTAAATGCACTATGTAAGCTTGCATGTAATGCCTCAACTTTTAGATGGAAAAGATGAGAGCGAGACATGTCTTCTCTATTGGAGAATAATTTAATTATGCTCCTGTGAGAGTTTGACTTAAATAGTACAAGGTCATCTCCCTTTTTTCCTCGTTTTTTTGTGTTAGAAATGCTCCAAGTGATCTTTCTTGAGCTGCAATGTAGATGATAAGAGGTTTCTGAGGAATGGGTGCACCCAACACTATAAGATTAGCCAAGTACTTTTTAATACTTTTGAAAGCATTGTGACATGCTTCATCCCACACGAAAGACACATTCTTCTTCATGAGCCAACTAAAATGTTGACATCGACCTGCGAGGTTTGAGATGAACCGTTTGATAAACGCGAGTTTCCCTTGGAGACTTCTCAATTCTTTTAAATTTGCTGGGTCTGGCATTTCTTGAATGACCTTAATCTTCGATTGATATGCTTCAATGCCCCAATGTTTCACGATGAATCCAAGGAACTTGCATGAACTCACACCAAAAACGCACTTTAATGGGTTCATTTTGAGTTAGTACTCGCGTAACCTGTCGAACACTTTTCGTCAGTCCTGCAAGTGATCACTCTTTTTCCTTGACTTGACAACCAAATCATTAACATAGCACTCGATGTACTTGTGAAGCATGTCTCCAAAGCTTTTTTGCATAGCGCGTTAGTACGTTGCACCAGTATTCTTTAATCCAAATGGCATGACTTTGTAACAATAAATGCCTTTGGGAGTGCGAAATGCAATTAACTCCTCGTCTTCTAATGCCATCCTTATTTGGTTGTATCTAGACGATCCATCCATGAAAGATAAAGCTTCATGACCTGTGGTTGCATCCACCATGAGTTCGATGATAGGCAAAGGGAAGTCATCTTTCGGACACGCATCATTCAAGTTGCAAAAGTCTACGCACATACGCATTTGTCCATTCTTCTTTTCAACTGGGACAATGTTTGAAATCCACTTGGGATATTGGACCTCTCTAATGAAGCCTGCAGCGATCAACTTGTCATGCCTCTTCTTCAATTTGGGTTTGCACCTCTTTTCGAAAACGTCGTGTCAATTGTTTGATGGGTTGAGCCTCTGGTTTAATAACTAATCGATAAACTGCCACCTTAGGGTCAAGACCTGGCACTTCTTTGTAAGTCCAAGCGAAGACATCCTTATATTCGAGCAACAAGTCATAGTACTCCTTCTCCTCTTGAGGACTTAGTGACGCGCTCACAAATATCGGTCTTGGATCTTCCTCTATCCCCATATTGAGTTTCACCCCATCTTCAAGTTCGGGAGGAGCTGCCTCTACTTCATATTCGGAGCCCTTATGGTCATCCTCTTCATAAGTGTCTACCTCTGCTACCGTGATGTGATAAGCACATTGAATAACATTATCCTTATTGCCACTAGTATCATCGCCTTCTTTATCTTGACTAGTGAGTATGATGGTATGTTGTTTCACTTTAAGTTGGTCAATCGAATTCACCTCCAGCATACAACGTCTTTTCACGTGTGATGGGATGAGACTTTGGATTTCTTTATTTTCCGATTGGCCAACTTCTTCCTTTCTTTTTCTAATTTGTTGTTCTTTAGGAGCTTGGATCCTCTCAAGTGTCGACTTTCGTGGAGTTGGCTCCACCTGTTTATTTGACGATGACAATCTTTTGAACACAGAAGTAGGTGTAGCTGTGGTGTCAAGACGATTGAAGACTGAACTTTAACTTGTTGACCCATCAACACGCTCAAACACCGAAATTCTGCTTCTTGATTCAGTAGTAGTATTTTAAGGACTTGGGCAGATGCGATCAAATGCTGAAGTGCGATAGATGGATTGGATTTGTGGAATTTCATCTTCTACTTCTTTGACTCTTATGTACTGCATGCTTGCCTGCTCCGTTTTTCTTTTGCCTGATATTTTGATTGGCTTGTTTGGGACAAAACCAAGACCCATTTTAACTGAATCACTTGTTTTTCCCTGTTCTCTTAACTTCTTTTGAGACTCATTGAGCTCATGTGCTTTCTTGCTGACAACTTGATCATCCTCTTTACTAGACGAACCGAAGTCGAATCCAGCCTTGTTCAACAATTTGTAAGCATTGGGATCAAACCCTTCATTTGTTGTTTTCTCGGGCAAAAAGCCGTGCTCTACCTTTCCTTGGACTGGTTTGACAAATCCTTTCAATGGTTGCTTGGTAGGAGTTTGGTCATTCAACTTCGTCAATGGCAATATCGACGCTTCCTTTAATAATCTTATGTCCTCTTCACTCAACCTTAGAGGACTCACTTGCCACTTTGTTCCTGCAAACGGAGACTCTCCTTCCTTGCGCTTGGACTTTGGCACATATCGAAGAACTGGGACAACTGGATTGGACTTGTCTTTTGTAGCTGATGTCACGGTTTTTGATGGAGACTTATGTGACTCTTCATTTTTCTTGCCTTTTGCTTCAACTTCTTTCCGTGTCACGACAGTAGCTTTCCCAGTTGAGGGTACTTCAATCGAAAGAACTTCTATCATTGACTCATCGTCTGAATAGAACTTGGAATCTGCGAAGTAAGACTCAGCTTCGGTGAGTGGCTTGGTATCACCTATCACTGTTTTCACATCTCCGTGATAGAACTTGAAGCATTGATGCAGAGATGAAGGTATGACACCATTTTCATGAATCCACGGTCGCCCTAACAATATGTTGTATGAAATCTTTGTATCGATCACGTGGAACAAAGTGTTTGACTCCAATTCGCCAATAACCATGTCTAGCCGAATCATGCCTATCGCTCTTTGCCCTCATTGGTTAAAACCCTGGATCATGAGATGACTTTTAGATAACTCGTCGATGTTGATGCCGAGTCGAGACATTGTTGATTTTGGCATAATGTTTACAGCAGACCCTCCATCCACAAGCATGCGGTTTAATTTTTGCTCTCGCATGTAACATGTCACAAAAAGAGGACGATTGTGCGGCTTTGAAGCCAATTGTAAATCTTCATCCGTGAAGTGAATGGCGTCAGAACATGCTACGCATGTCGTACATTCATCGATGTTCGAAGAATGCTGGCCCTCATCAAGCAAAAACTGGATTAACGCACATCTCGCTGGTTTGGAAAGCTGCGACAGGTTAGAGAGGTTAAATTTTAGAGGTAAGTCTTCCAATTGTTTCAACACTTCATTTTCTTCAACCTTCTCAGAATCTTTGAAATCACCTTCACAACTTGTTGTCATTGAATTAGCTCTCAAACTCATTCGCATCTTAGGCAAGCACTTTGCTGTCAGATTTTGGTTGAGGGAATTTTGTATGCAAGGAGCGAACTTCTCCTTTATACACCTTGTCTCACTATTTGCAAGCCATTGACAATTTTCATGTGATTGTTTATGATCTGGCTGCGAGAGTGGTGGACTTGACAACAATTCTTTGCTCGTTTTTCTTCGAGTGACAAGTATTCATCCATCACCGTCGTCGCATGGGGCAACTTTAAGAGGGAGGTTTACTTGCTGGACTGGCTTTGCTTCCTCTAACTTTTCACCATTGCTAGTCTCTTTCGAGAAATGGTATGGCACCTTTATTGGCACAGAAGGTACTTGAACCAGCTCAAAAGACCCAAACAAAATGGTAGTGCAATTGACCGCAGTAACCTCGTCAACATCCAGCTCGAATCTTCCTTGTCTGGCAAGTTTCATGATCAAATCTTTCAAAACAAAGCACTTCTCGACTGGGTGACTGATGAGGCGATGAAACTTGCAATACTTCGGATCGTTTACCCGATGTATTTCTTCTGGACGTTTGCACTTTGGAAGTTCTATCACCTTGTTCTCAAGCAAATCCTCTAGCATGCCTGCCACGTCGGAATCTGGGAATGGGTAATTCTTTTGCTCCCACTCAGTCAACGAGCGCTTCCACCTCTCGTAGGTTTGACTTGGTTTTGCTTTCTTAACCTCCCTCTTGTCTCATGTGGAGATTTTGATTGGAGCAACATTCACAGTCATCGACTCCTTTGTAGGCCTTTTCACAACCTTG
The DNA here is from genome assembly GCA_034370585.1 of Fragaria x ananassa. Classification (NCBI taxonomy): domain Eukaryota; kingdom Viridiplantae; phylum Streptophyta; class Magnoliopsida; order Rosales; family Rosaceae; genus Fragaria; species Fragaria x ananassa. The sequence goes on from CP139764.1 coordinate 23,227,551, forward strand.
TTAACCTTACTGTTGAAAGCTTTATCTTTTCATTGGTCACTGATGGACTCTTTCTTACCCTTGTGGCTAGCTATGCTCAACTCCATATCATGCACTCACGTAGCCAGTTCTTTAAAGGTTCGAGGCTTGATACCTTGTTGAATGTACAACAAGTCAAAATGCATGCCTTGGATGCTCATTTCAACTGCAGACATTTTTGACAAGCGATCTTTACAATCAAGATTGAGCGAGCGCCACCTGTTGATAAAGTCAATTGCTGGTTCGTCTCTCCATTGTTTCGTGTTGGTGAGTTCCATCATTCCCATGGTACGCCTTATACTGTAGAAGCGGTTTAGGAATTCACGTTCCATTTGGTCCCAACTGTCGATGGACTTGAGCTCTAAATCTGTGTACCACTCAAAGGCATTACCTTTCAAAGAGCGAACGAATTGTTTGACAATGTGGTCACCTTCCGTCCCAGCGTTATTGTAGGTTTCAATGAAATAAGCAACATGTTGCTTTGGATTGCCCTTCCTTTCGAATTGTTAGAACTTAGGTGGCTGGTATCCCAATGGCATCCTTAGACTGTTGATTCTTTTAGTGTAGGGCTTGGAGTAGGTGAGAGAATCACGAGAAGGACCTCCATTGAGCTCTGATGGAGTTGGTGATGATGTCCTGCAATTGCTGGAAAGACATGGAGTCAAGCGAGCCATCATCGTCCTTGCCATCGTTCTTAAAGTTCTCGCCTTCTTTTTCCCTCTTTTCTTCATCTTGATTTTTGAGCCTGCTATAGAGCTCGGCAATTTGCATGTTTTTTTCCTCCACTGTTCTGATGAGCTTCTCAACTACTCCCATCAGATTGGCTATTTGCTCTTCAATGGTGGACGCGTCTGTCACCATGACTTGCTTGGGGATAGATTGTGATGAATGATCCGCTGGCATGCCATACGTGTGGTTTTCATCATTATTTGGACTCCCATGGTATGAAGCTATGCTTGATTCATCATTTGTAGCAGGTGAGAACGATTGCTCCCTTGATTTTTTTTGGAGTTTCCTTCTCTTCACTTCGCGAGGCACGCAGGTCTTTGATTCACTTGCCAATTTTACCATAATCATATTTGCAACAAATAACAGAAAGACACGTGTACAAAGAATAATATTTAATTTTATCTATGCAATGCGGGGTACAATCTTTGTGAACTCCTCTGATTCTATCTCCGAATATAGATTTAACTCAAGGGTGACAAGCACTTGTTCTTGAGGGTTACGCAGGTTGATCACGTAACGAATATCTGGGATTTAGATTTGGATTTGGTGAAGAACTGGCTATTTGGGGAGCTTGATAGTTCTTCAAGGGTTTTGGGAGACTTCTGAGCTCGTGGGAGTGATTTTTCTTCTCTCTAGTTTGCTGCCTTGTTTTTGTTCCCCTTCCCTTGATATGAGAGGGGGTATTTATAGTGTTAACATTCCTCCGCTTATGGTATGTAATGAAGATATTGGATCAATAATATTTCCTTAATTGAATCAATGAATCTTGACTGATTGATTCACTTGCCAATTTTACCATAATCAAATCAATCAAATCTTTAAGATTTAGATATGCCCAGATCGTTTTGGATTGAATATCATGTTTTGACCAAGATCCTTAGCAAAGGGACTTGCCATCTCGTGGATATGGAAGGAAGGACGCGGAACCTTGATTTCCAAGCAAGTGGTGATTTCTGGTCCCACCTCGCCGACGACTCAACTTGAACGTATATCTCCGCATGCATGTGAACTCTGTTAACTAGCTCTTTCGCGAAGTTCCCTACGCGGGGCCATCTCACCTCGCCTTCATGTACATTTACACGCGTTGAGTCATCTCGCCTCGCCTTCATGTACATCTACGCGCGCGGAGTAATCTCGCCTCGCCTTCATTTATTTCTATGCGCGCGGAGTCATCTCGCCTCGCCTTCATTTATTTCTATGCGAAGTCCAGTTTGCCTCGCCTTCATTCATTTCTATGAGAAGTCCAGTTCGCCTCGCCTTCATTTATTTCTATGCGAAGTCCAGTTCGCCTCGCCTTCATTCATTTCTATGCGAAGTCCAGTTCGCCTGTGAACTCTACTATCTAGCTCGTCTGACCCCTGACAAATCATCACTAATTATCTTTGGGGATGTCCGACTTCTTTGTTTTGATAATTAATTTAATTTAATTGATATCTGATCATCAATCGACACTTGATAATTAATTTCAATCGAGATTTAAGGTTTTGTTGTCGGCCGACCATTCCCACGTTGCCACGTGTCATTTCCGATGACTTTTCATTTTTGTCGACTCACGAGCCACACATGTAATTTGTCGGGTCTACGTGTTTGTTTAGATTATTCAACGACTATTATTATCGTTAAATTTTATATGTATACAATATGAAAATAGTTCAAATGTAAGTATACCAAGGACTAAAATTTCGATGATCGAGCAATATCAATATAGGCAAAAATTTCAAAAGATATGATAAAAATAATGATAAATATGTATACCAATTATATATTACCCGTGTATCTGCATGTGAGTTTACAAAATAGAAGAAGTTTAACTACTCAACTTAAAATGGAATGAATCTGATTATCCTATTTTTTACATAACTGCTCCACAAACCACGCCTTTTTTTTCTACCTTAAAATTTCAGTGATGTTTTATAGTAATGCCCATAGTAACTTATTTTTATTTCTTTAAAAATTTTCTACTATCTTAATTTTTAGATAATTTAAAAAAAAGATTGACAAAAGACACCAACTGAGCGCTTCTAATATAGCAGAAATATCAATTTACTCATCTCAGTTTCAAAATCACAAACCCTTTAGATTTGGGCTGGTCCATCTCGATTGCTTGAGAGCAGTTCAGAGGCTCGTGCATCGCACGCGATGAGAGGTTTTGGCGCCAAAAAGGTTGTTATAGAAAGGCCCCCACAAACTTGAGACCCCCAAATCATAAACCCTGAAACCACACAAGGTTCTTGTGTTCATACCAAAATCAGAATTTCCAAAAACCTCAAGAAAAAGATACCGCAGAGATATGGGCCTTTCTTGGGCCGAGTGCCGGAAGAACACGTCGTGTACATCGGCGACGTTTACATCGACCCCTACGAGCCACGTGGCGTCGCCAGAAAGAAATGGCGCTCGTCGGAGAACTGGGTCAATGCTAGATATTCGTGGGTACCATCTGTTCAACAGTTTGTCCCTGAAACTTGTGTTTCTTGACGCAAAATGTTTCAACTCTTTTGGATTTAATTGCTTTGTTTCTGTTTATGTTGTTTGATAGTTTCCTTTTTCGGTATCCAGCTGAATTGGTGTTTTGATAGGCTTATGTTCCTGAGGGAGAAGTCTGAGTCATTACAAAACTTGACACACTTGTCTTTCTTGGTTTGGTTGATTGGGGTTTCTATTTCTTGAGGATTGCTTGAATGGATTTCTGGTTCATTTCGTTTCTTGGGAGGAAATCACAGTTGCTGCTTAGAATTGTGGGAAAAAAAATGCAGCACTACTACTATTTGGTCTATGAGGCTATAGTATTACTAACTCTCTTTTTTTCTTGTAAAGTAATTAATCTTTCAAAGGTGATGTTATTCTAGTATTTTCTTTTGATTCTATTCTCTAGTACTTGATCTTCACTTTTCTTTTCAGTTTTCTGGTCATTGTTTGTTTTGATTTCCTGTTCATTTATACGTTTATTAGGAGGGAAAATTGAGTTCTTTCTCTGATTGTTTTGGGAAATGGCACTTTGATATGTGATTGAGTTTATGATTGTATAAATCAGATACTTCTGTCTTTGAAAATATTGATCTTATTTTGAGCTGGGACTTCGATATGCTTTTTTTGTTTTCTTTTTTACTCTACTGTCTGGTAGCTGTGCTTCACTTTTGTACATGAAGTTGGAATAGTTTTGGAACTTTGTTTCTATTTTGAGTCAATTAAGTCTTAATTTATTACTATTCTATGTTGTCTTTGTTTGCAAACAGTAAAAGTTGTGAGCATAGGTGGTAAAATCGCTGCAATACGTGAAACTGATATACCACTCCTTCTCAATAACACTCAACTTGGAATCGCACTCCTGGCAGCTGAGGCAATGTCACCAGTAGCCTTAGTTCCTCAGAACTTCACAGTCACCAATATAACTGAGGTTCAGTTGGTGAATAGTGCTCAGAATACAACAGCCAACAATGCTACTGAAGCTCAACTGGTGAGTTTGGTTCCTCAGAATCTCAGTCAACAATGTTACTGAAGCTCAACTGGTGAGTAACCGAAGTCAGAGTCCCGCAGTCAAAAATGTAACTGAAGCTCAGCTGTTGAGTAAGCTAATTCAGAATATCACAGCCAACAATGTCACTAAAATTCAACTGGCGAGTAAGCAAACAAGGAATCTCAGACCCAACAGGTTCACTGCAGCTCAGCTAGTGAGTAAGCAAACTAAGAATTTCACAGCCATCAAGGTTACTGTAGCTCAACTGGTGAGTATTAAGCAAACTAAGAATCTCACAGCCAATAATGTCACTTGAGTTGGGGCGGAGAGTTCAGCTTCCTTGAATATCGCAGTCAAGAATGTTACTGTAGTTCACTGGTGAAAGTAAAAGTGACTGAAGAAAATTTCTTGTTTTCATTTCAGTAACAAAATAGCTTTTAAGGAATCTATTTCTGTGAATCTTGTATATGGGATTGAGATCAGAGTCAAAAAGCCAATTGAGTAGGTGTAAACAACCTAAGGCTAATGTAATTCATGAAAATCTAGGAGATTAAGATGTTGATAGATAATGTGGCAATGTACTAGCAAACTAAGCTGTAGAATTTACAGAGATAACAACAGTTAATGATGTGCTTTGATATATCAAGTTTACATAGACAGTAACAGAAATAAAATTTCCTATTCTACATGTCTTCTTCGATGATTGATGAAATGTATGATCAAAGTTTCTTCTGTGGACTTTTTTTGTAGAGCAACAGCTAAAACCTTTTCTTTCTGCATTCTGTTCCCATTCTGGACTTTCCACTCAAATCATTTCTATATGCCTCAAGAATCTTCGAAAGTTGGTAACAGGTTTGAAACTAGATCAAATACATGCTGCCTCTTGCTTCTACAACTCACTCATCTCACCTTCTCGACAATTGTCAACCCATAGAAACATCGTTGAATTCTTTTTTGATGGAAGAATTCTACAGCAGTCTCTCCTTGGTGACTGCAAAACAAGTTTTCTTTCAGTCAGTAACATGTTAGTAATAGCATCAACATAGATGTAGGAACATAGGCAACCCAGCCCTGATCGTCGAACTCTCATATCTACTAACTCAATATAATGAACAGTTCTTATATTGGAACTGTGAGAATGTTTCATTTAAGTGCTCGGTTAGGTGTCTTGTTTAAAACCTTACCTTTTCCCAACGAACAGGATCTGGCCTTTTCAAGACAATGATGGTATCAATTGTGTCTGGGGAGGCCATTTTCCAACGGCAATGAGGAGATGGAGATCTCTCAAGCTTATAGAAACCAAATACTTTATTTTTGTCTCGATGAAGGCGATTCGTGGTCAAATAGAAAAGGAAGGGTTTCTGACAAGGGTCTCTGTACACAGGCCTAGTGTTAAATGAATATGATGTGAAATCACCTTTTCTGTACCAATTAAGAAAGGTTCTTGAGGGTGTTTCTAGTTCTCTTGGAGACATTACTCCCCTGATGACTTGAACTACATAACCCCATGAAATGGAGATGGACCATAAATGATCTTTGTCATAGCAGATTGATTGTTGCATGATACTAGCCGAGTCGAACTCTACAGACTGGAATAGATGTTGAAGTGCTTTAACACGGCTCATGCGTGGGAATACCGGCTCAACTACATCAAGGTGGTGAAGAGTCACCAATGGAGCCACAGGATGGGCACTCAGAAGGCCAACTAGGTTTCCATACACATCATACTGCACAAGCACAAGAAACAGATATATAACCTTAATTTTGCATACCATGCCAAGAAGACCAATGCAAGATGCATTGCATTAGCAGATCACACAGTGTGACTGTTGATGCAATTCATGTAGTAAGTGCTCATCAAAAGTTTCAGATGATATGAAAATGTGATCGGAATGTGGCAATGTCTCAGGTAAAATACTTGATGAGAAAGTAAATGGCTATACCATTTACCTGATGAAATCCAGCTTCCTTGGTAAGAGGAACTCCTAGCTCCGCCATACAAGCCTGCATTCTGTCATCACTGCCATATAATGCCGGATATCGTTGGATGCACCGGTCCTGCATCTTCTCTAGTTCCACTGCCAATGGATAACTTATGGCGAATCCACCTCCCCCAAAGGCCATAGTATACGAGAAAAATATGTTCTGAATGTGACTCTCTGATGGGTGTCCTATGTAATAAAACTGGTTATGATCATATTTTGAAAGAATCCTCAACACATTTTCCACCACGAAAACTGTGTCATCATCCCCCATCACAAACCATCTCACATCCTTCATTCCAAGCCTCAATGTTTCTGAAACCACCCTCGAAATCCTCAATGCTGATCTCTGCCCTTGCCGATTTGTGTACTTGAATCCTCTGGTGTCCCCAGAGATTCGAATCTCAGGTAACACCTCATTTCCCCGCATCCTCACCTTTTTGTCCAACCATACCACCCCTCTCATCTCCTTCTTCCACCAAAGTTTTATGTATTCCTTCCTCTTTTCCCACAAATTTGACGAGGCTGCAATCCCAAACACAATGTGTTTCAATTCTGTATCAAATCTAGAAAATTGTTGTGGACGTGAAGGTACAACTTCTTTGGCTTCTTGCCCTAGTCCTTGTTTGCCTTGTACCTCAAGTTTACTAACATCATTACTACCAGTGACATTTGTGACGGTCTGAAGATGATTTTTAATATTTACAAGGGTAGCACAATCTTGAGAGTTGAGGAGGTGGTTGGAAGAATAAAGAACATAAAGCATTGACATTATGAGGAAAACCCAAGTGATGGTGGCTCTGAAACCTATCATATGGGAGCCGGTATGCGACGATTTCTTATCGGAATCTTCAAACTTGTAGCCGCTCCCTCCCATTGAAGAATTATTTGGTGGAAGAAAGGAGGTGGCATAGAAAGAGAAACTGGCATTCAAAATTGTTCGGATCAAAGGGAGAGAGAGATGGATGAGTTTGTGTCCTGTGTCTTAAAGTTTGTTATGGAATGGACGGAGTAGAATGCGAGGAACTTGGAGAGTTTGATTGGCCTATTGCCACCTTCTCATCATGTACGTCCTTAATTGTTGTGAAGCGATCGGCTATTGTATGAGAGAGAGATTATATACCAAGAAAATGAAATAAATAATTCTCCTCACCCATAATTAGGTGCATTTTAATTTGCCAAGTTTTTTTTTTTTTAGATAAAAGGAGTTGGGTAGAGCAGAATGCTCTCCCACCCAAATTTATTAATAAAAGAAAAGTTTACAATCAAGTAGGATGACATTATAGTCAAAACTCGCTAGCACAAAATAAAAGACATCAAACTAATACCGTAAAACAAATAAATGAAAACGAAAGTTAGGGAGACCGAACTTATCTCATTGATATATAGTTCTAGAATGAAGTGAGGAGGCTTGTCCCACCAATATAACGTAGACAACGACAGACCAATATGAGCAAGAGCATCTACCACTTGATTACCTTCTTTAAAGATATGAGAAGATCGAGAGTTCATTTGAGAAATGCAATGCAAACAATTATCCTATGCCATGACACTCGCAATCGCCATGGAACACGATGAGGATCAAACAGGAAATTAAGCAAAATTTTTGAATCCACCTCAAGCCAAATATGCTTCAATTTCCTAACCCAAGTTAGCTCAATAGCTTGAACAACCGCCATAACCTCCGTATCCACAGAGTTAGGAATTTCAAGGTGTTTACGCCTAAATTAGTATTTTTACTGTCGGCGAGCCCAAATTCCTTTAAAGTCTACAAATGACGGCCCGCCAGCACCACGCGAGATGGATAGCAAAGTCCGCGCGCGGAATGACTCCGCGCGGACTAACGGATCTCGCGCACTTCCGGACAAAAACAGAGCTCGCGCGCGAAATGACTTCGCGTGGAGTGAGGATCCATCTCACACAGTTCGCGTAAAACACATAGCTTGGGCGGAATAACTTCGCGCGAAGTAATAGCTCAAGCGCTTCGCGTGGAATGCCTTCGCGCGGAATGACTTTGGTACTTCACTTAGGCGAGACGAAATACATCTAGGCTAGTTGGCGAGCTGGCGAACTGGTTCGCTAGTTCGCGTAAGAGACTTCGCAAGGAAGACACATGCGGAGTCCGCGCGCACGACATTAATCGTTGAAGACTTTTTACAAGTCTTTGACATGCTTCGGGCCAATCATTGTGGCCCTTTTAATATAAAAAGTCTTCTTTTGGCTCGCGAGCTGCAATAGCCCGCGAGGTGGAATTGAGCTACAAAATCTGCGGTTCGCACGAGTTAGTATTCTACATGGACTGTGATACCTCGCGGGATAAGGATTACTTTTAATTCCGCTTCGCATGGGAGTCCAAACCTTATCCTATGCGGACTGTGCGAATTGGATACGTGTCACACAAGGATTGGTCTGCATGGGATGAATAGTGTCCTCATGCTTCACGTTGCAGAGTCCATTAGGGATTCAGATTGTCTTTTGCGGCAAGGTTTCCTCCCCTATATAAAGAAGCTCGAAGGCTGAAACAAGAACACACACACAAACAGACAATCAACTCTCTCAAAAAACAACAAACAGCATTCAACCTTGTTGAAACCTCTCGACCCCATCGAAATCTCCAGCGCTCCCAGGAGCCAATCCCCTTCGAAGCCTCTTCAAAGCCCTCTGGACTCTACCCCGTTTCCTTGGAAACATCCCTATAGTTGCTCTGCTCACGCCGTCGTGAGTATCAACTGCTTGTGCTAGTAAATTCCTCGTCCGCGAGGTGGCACCTGGAACTCATTTCACCTTATTCAAGAAGTCAAGCGCAGCACACTCAACCTTTTCCTCGTTCGCGAGGTGGCACGCTCGCAACTCCTCTTATCTCTTTGTTCGCTATTCACCTCGACTCCGCACGCTGAGGATCGTGGCCAAAACACAAGGTTTGAAGCAAAAGCACCGAGGAAAGAGCCATGAAAATCCCTAAAAGCTCCACCATAACTATCTTTCCTTGTAGCCTTTTGCCATGCACCATATGTATTAATTTTACTAAACCAACCAAAGAGAGGAGGATGCCAATTTACTTATGTAATCCTCGGAGCCCGTCGGGGACGACATAATAAACCAAAATTCTTCAAACCTAAGGCTCTGTTAAAGAATTAGACATCCATCTTAAAGCTATTTTGCTAGCCGCTTTAATGTGCCCCATAATTAGTTGACGTACTGCATCAACAACAAATGTACAATTATCCTGCATCATATTATTCCTTGCTTTCTAGATAAACCACAAGGTAGTTGTGTAGCATATTAACCAAATCTCTTTGAGCTGTTGGTTGCGTCCAAGACCCCCATAATATAAAAAATCAACCAAATTATGAGGTAGAAAGTCAAATAAGAAAGCCCAACTGTTCCATAATGATCTAGCAAAAGAGAAAGTCAAAAAGATATGTAGCAATGGCTCTCCATCCGTACCACAAAGTACACAACGAGAAGCCAAAGCAATCCCATAGCGTTGTAGTAAATCCTCAAATAACACTCTACCCCTCAACACCTTCCAAGAATGAATAAAAAGATAGTAGTGGTCGAAGAAATTGGAATACCTCTTTTGCAAATTGCTCACCAAAAGATGAAGGAACCTAAATCAACATATCAGACATATCACGAACAATATAAATAGGGACATTATGTATAATTTAGTCAATGTGGCTGAAAAGTCAACTCCCAGCCACCAGAGCGAGAGAAGATAACTTAGGTGTGAGCCCCCTCTCGCCGAGCGTCACTGGCAATCCAACATATGTGTTCCTGTCATGCCCCGGTCCTGCAGTCGATGAGTTTTACAATGGGACCGGAGCGTGACAGTTCCGATCCTAGAAGGGATTGAATGTTGGGTCTACAACATGGATACATGGAAGAGGCGTGGTAGTCTAAGGAGAGAGGATCTTTGCTTCACCTGGAATTGGACAGATCTTGTTTGATTTGATCCTATTCTTTCAAAGGCAAGCACGAGTAGGGAGGAGTAGCCGAGGATGACGTGCTGGCCGTGGCGAGAGGTAGTTCCATTAAGTTTTGGAACAGGGAATTGGTTGGGGTCCCGGTCTCATGGGAGAGACGAGGTGAGAGAGCTTCTTTCTTAGTCTAGGCTCGTAGATCTGAGACCAACTGTGTGGAAGTGTCACGCTCCGACTCTTAAATTTTTACCTTATTTACTAGCATGGTGTTAATAAGAGTTTTACCGTCTTCGTAAATAAGTACATAATTTCAAAGGTCCCTAGAGGGGTGTTGAGGGATAATTATTTCGAAGGAATTATTCTTAGTAGAAATAATTATCGACGGTAAAATGGTAAATTTTAGCTAGTAAAAAGGTAAGTTTTATTAGGGTGTTAAATTTTAGAGTTGGGTTATATGTGTGGTATTGGACCGGTTGGGCCAAGCCCAGTTTTTTCTCTCTTCTCTCTTTTCTCTCTCCTCCCTCCCGATTCTCTCTCCCTTTCCCTCTACCCGGAAAACTTCCCGAGCTTGACCGTCGTTGTCCGGCCACCGTAGGCCGCCTTACTGGTCCCTATCGGTCGGCCCTTGTTCCCTCTTCCTTCCTGGACTGGTGGCAGCTTCCTAGTGCCGCCGTGAAGGAGCAGTCGCGCCTGGAAGCTCCAACTATCCGTAGCTCTCCGTCGCCAAATCTCCCTCATCCGGTCACTATAACCGGAGCGGCTTGGCTCATTTGGAAGCTCTCCTCTTTTGCTTCAATCCCTCAGAAGGTTTCAGTTCGATTCGGTCTGTGTAAGGAGAGATCATTGATTGAAATTCTAGAACTATAATTTTTGTTTTAAGTTGATTGCCCTAGTTAAGCTCGGAATTGGACTTTGTGTTAGTTAGGAAAATTGTAGAGGAGTTTGAGAGGAAGATACTGTCAAATTTTAGTAGGCATTAGAGGTCGCCAGAGTTGGCTGCCGGCCACCGCTGTTAAGGGGATTTTTATGATTTTAGATGTGTTTTTCTTAGGGGAGTTTAATGATGTGTAGTTTGGAATTTTTGGAGGAGTTTTAGATAAGTTTTGGATTTTTATAGGATTTGTGATTTCTGGTGGTTAATGAGTTAAATGCAGTCGTGGGTTAAATATTGTTAGGATTGTGGAATGTGATTTTAAGGATGTCGGTAATTGTGGTGAAATATGGTTGGCAGCGAATTTAAGAATAAGGACGTTAGACATGGATGAGCGTGCGAAGCTCACATTTAATTATGCCTATTTTTATATTAAGCGTTCGTATTTAGTTGAGAATTTAATTATATTTTTGGAACATGACGTGAGGAGGCTCGAGCGGAAGAAGCTTCTGACCGACATCAGGCTTAGGCCTAATTAGTGAGTGGACTTTTGTTTTAATTAAAATGCGCCATGTTGGAGGCTTTATTAATGTTCTATAAACTTTATTCATGCTTACTGACCCCCATTAATTAGTTTGACGACCTCTAATAATCGGCTTATTGATCTCTAATAAACCATGGAAAAAACTTGCGTTAGACCAAACTTTGCGAAAATTACCTAAATTATCATAAGGGTTAAATTTTTTTTACCTTCCGGTGTAGACGAAACCTGTTTGACCCAACTGCTCATATAACCCGACCTGGTTGAATTTCTCACCTCCGTCAACTGTTGACGATGACACCGACTCAAATCTCGTGCTCTCCACTTTGCGCTCCAACTTGAGGGCCAGTGTAAAATATATTGTAGATACTTACTTTCCTTGTGTGTGTAGGATATATATATATATATATATATATTATGTACTTACTTTTTTTTTGTGTAGGATATATATTATGTAGAATTGTAGGAGATCTTTTCCTTTTCCTATTAGGATTATGTTAGTATCTCTGAATCTTTTCCTATTAGGATCTATATATATATATATATATATATATATATATATATCACACATAGTATTACCAAACCATTACTTTGAGAAGAGAGAAAAGGATTTGAGAAAGAAAGTTTAAGAGTGAAGCCGAATCCTAACTGCACACAGCCATGGGGAGATCATCCGGGAAGGTCAAGAAAGCTGAAGAACCGCCATTTGCGCCGCCAGTCATCCGCCGTTGGAAAGATCTGCCCAAAGATGATAAACCGGTCATCCTCCGTTGGCAAGATCTGCCCAAAGATGATCCATACAGAGATATGATTATTGTGGCCCCCGAATATTATATGAAGGAGAATAAGAAAACGAAAGTGAAAGGGGAAAAGGCGGAAGGACCAGCATTGGCTAATTACATCAAAATAGGTGAATTTGCTCTGGCTTGTAAGATGTGTCCTAATCTAGATTGGCACCCGACCTTTCAGTGCCCCAATCTCAATCCTGAGCTCAAAGAATGGCTAAAAGAAGTAAGACTCAAGGTGAAACATTTAGGGTGTTAATTCCAATTCAATATCCGTTCAAACAGTATATATATAACAACGAAATTGAAAAAATTACAACGAAATAAAATAAATAACACTAACTTGATTGATCAGATAGAGACATGTCTTGCTTGCCTTGCAGTGACCTAAGACAGAAATTCGTCCCCGCTTATGTTGCAGATTCAGACGTCTATCTAGAGGATACAACTATCTGATTCAAGTTCTTGCACAAAAACTTGACCTTGGAGAATTTATTTTATCCTTCAGAAAAAATAGTTTTGGGGAAGAAGAAGAATAATGATTTGATAATCAAAACAACGACAGAAGTCGTCCTTATATAAAAGTCAATCCGAACAGGTATAACTGTTCGGACAGTTATGTCTTTTGATATTTATCCGAATTAATAATTAAATTAAATGATATTAATTTCCTAAAATTAAATTCGGATTTAATCAACAGTGCCCAAGACCCAATCTTTGACTTTTATTATTATTATTATTATTATTATTATTATATATATATATATATATTTTTATTGAAAAACTCAATAGAAAGCCCACTAAACTCATATTAGGCCTATAATCCATTTAATGAGTCACTTGGGTGTTTTCATATAAAGACTCACACATTTAATGTTTCTTCAATGTTGGATGAATACCACACAAGTTCCAAGGGCTTTCCACCCTGATGACTTGTATTGTCATGTTTGTTTGTCGAAAGACCACTGGTCTTCAGCATGCCCTGTTTGTCGAAAGACCACTGGTCTTCAGCATGCCCATACCAGATTGAACTTCCAGTGGGTGTAACTGTTGGCCCTTTTGCTGAAATACTTTGTCTGTGTTATGGTGAGGATAGACCTCACCCTGGTATGCCTGGTGTTGACTCGAAAGCAAGAGCTGTTCTCAAGGATTCTTGTATGTTAGGTAGCCCAGAAGCTTTAAGGAGGGCAGCTGCCGCCCGTGGCATCTAGGCAAATACATCAGCATGCACATCCAATGGCACAAATACTTGAAACCCGGGAGCTGTTGGCACTTCTGCCGCCTCCACCTCTAGCCTTTATGCGTAGGATATACATGAACTTTTGCATATATATTAACTTTCTAGTATATAGAAATGTAATTTACATTCCTCAAACAAGATAGAATGTTTCTGTAGATGTATGTATAAGCAGCTATGATCGATCTGCAGTGAACTAGTGATAGATCAGTTTTACTTCATACTCGTATCATGACACCATGATATTAGAATTCCAGTTTATATAAAATATTGTATGACATGTTTGAACTCAAACTACTCAAAATCTAACCCATAACCTTATATAGCTTGTGACGAAAGTTGTTGAAGTACAAATCCTAATGGAGCTCTGTATTAAATGCAGGGTGTAGTCATAAATGCTGTGTTTTAGCATAAACCCTAGCTAGAAGATTTCTTCTCTAGATCCTGTGCTTTCTTCTGCCTTAAGCAAGCTCCATGAGTTGGCGTGATCTCCTCTCCTTCTCTATGAGATCGACAATTCAAGGATTGGTGATGGTTCTCAATTCTATGGATAGTTGTAGGGTTTTAGTTGTTAATCTTTACTTAGTTTTACAATCCATGGTTTAATCCAAGAGGGTCAAATCTTTTTCTGTTTTTTCTTTAAATACTCTTGTTGTACTGTGAATAGATAAACATTACAACTGATTCATATCATCCTTATCTCTTGTTATATTTCAATATGGTAACAGAGCAAAATTCCTCATAGGATCTGCCTCTGCATCATAAACACATAAACCCTCTTTCATTTTTCGTTTCTCATCTTCAAGATGACAAGAGGTTCTAAAAAATCCTCCTCAGTTCCTAAGACTGAAACCCTTGATACCAATCCAAACCAGCGACTCAGCTCTGTTCTTCTCAGTGAGTTTAATTATTTTCCATGGTCAAGATCCATCACTCTTGCACTTGGAGGAAAATCAAAATGTAGTTTCATCAATAAGAAGAACAACATGCCAACCACATCTTCACCCGACTTTGAAGCATGGTTATCTCAAGACCAGTTAGTGATGTCTTGGATCCTAAACTCAATGGAATCCAAGTTGCCTGAAATTTTCAGCTATTTTGAGTATTTTCTTCACCTCTAGAAGGCAGTCAAAGATATGTATGGGGATATGAACAATGCTGCTAGATTTTTTCAGTTAAAAAAGAATTTAGCTGAAACCTAACAAGGCAATCTCTCATTTGTTCAACATCTTGATATTGTAAAGGCTAAGTAGAACGAGCTAGACCTCTATAGGCCTCACACAACTGATGTAGTTGTTCTTCTCAAATGAGCTGAAGAAGACAAGGTGTTTCAACTTCTAACCAACCTCCGATTGGAGTATGATGATCTTAAGAGCCATTTGTTAATGTCACCTGAGCTATCAACTTTTCAAAATGGTGTGCAATACCATTCAACGTGAAGAAGTGAGAAAGAAGGTGAAGAATGCAGACATAGTTGTTGGAGAATTAGATGCAAAGATCTCTGAATCTAGAACTTTTGCAAGCAGCAAACCATACAAAGGAAGAAGACCATATCTCAAGTGCACTCATTGTGAACATATTGGACGTTCATGCATTGGTCACCTCAAGGAGACATGTTGGATTCTCCATCCTGACCTCAAACCAAAGTTTGTTGATGATCACAAAAATGCAAGGGGTAAAATGAAGATGTCATACACTCCTAAAGCTGATTACACCAACAACAGCATTTCTAAGGATATGATGGATTTTACAGCCAACCCTCTCACTCTCATCAATGAATTTGCCTCTTTTCTGCAGCAGAAACAAGGAAGCTCAGAAAATGGAAACACAACTGTGCTTGGTAAGTTTATTGGATTTTTTACAGACGTAAACATGACTCAACGTGAGGAGATTCCAGGTATCATATGTGTTATCTCTACTGCCTTAGATCTGAGCAAAAATCATGATTATGGATTGTAGATTCATGTGCCTCTGACTACATGACAAATGATGCATCTGTTTTACATGATTTCCATATTTTTGAAAAACTTTCACATGTTTCTGTTGAAAATGAAAAGAAACCTATCTTAGGAAAAGGAAAGCCAACTCTTTTCTCAAACCACAAAGAGTCTTCTATCATGTTTATGCCTTCTTTTCCATGCCTTCTTTTCCATTCAAACTTCTATATGTTGGAAAATTAACTCGTTGGCTAGGATGTCCTGCCATTTTCTCATATTGTAGTATTACTTTTCATGATTGTGTTTTGAAGAGGAAGATTGGTGAAGGATTCTATCTTAATGGTCTCTCCTATATATCTCAACTTCTTCAAGCCTTTCAAAGAGTCTCCTTGCTGAAACCAACTCCTCCACTCTACAACAACTATGGAACATGCGCCTAACTCATCCATCACTACATGTTATGTCTTTCTTGTTTCCAGATTTTTGTAAAACTCACCATGAATGTGAAACATGTCACAAATCTAAGTCTACCAGATTACCTTTTCCCATCTCAAATTCTATAGCTACTAAACCTTTTGAGATAGTTCACTATGATGTATGGGGACCTGCAAGATTAGAAACATTTGATGGTTATAAATACTTTGTGACTTTTATCAATGATTTCTCAAGAACTACCTTTGTTTATCTTTTGAAATTCAAAAATGAAGTGTCGAAATGTTTTGAAAACTTTCACAATCTTGTCAAGAATCATTTATCATCAAACATTTTCATGTTAAGTAGACAATGGCACAGAATATACATAAAAAATCATGACTAGTTGTGTTGGCACACCCCAACAGAATGGTGTCACTGAACGAAAGAATAGGGATTTGCTCGAAAAAAAAACTCAGAGCTCTAATGCTGCAAGCAAATTCCCTAAGCGCTAGTGGTCTCATGCCATCCAAACTGCTGCATACATCATCAACATGTTACCTAGAAGAATTTTAAAATTCAAATCACCTTTTGAAGTCCTAATTAAAAGGAAGAAAGGTTGGCATTGATCATCTGCGAGTATTTGGATGTGTGTTTGCTTTGTTCATGTTCCAGTTCAGCACAGAGATAAATTTGATCCTAGAGCCATTAAATGTGTCTTTATTGGTTATTCATCAACACAGAAAGGTTACAAATGCTATAACCCCTAAACCAGAAAGCTATTTATGTCTAGAGATGTTAGATTTGATGAATCTAACTCTTTGTTTCAGATGAATGGAAATGATTTTCAGGGGGAGCTGTTTGAGAACTCAACACCTACACCAGTAATTGTAGAAGAACCTAGTACTTCAAGTGTACTCATTGATCAACCATCTATTGATGTTATTGATCAAGGTCAAGAAGAAGTAGAAGAAGAAATGGAAGGTGTTGAACCTGATCACAATGAGTTGGCACAACAGCCGCCACCATAACCTTCACAACTCTTAGTTCAGTCAAGAAGATATCCTACTCGAAGTAGGAAACTATCAGCTAGACTTGATGGTTTTGAAACCTATGCTCCAAAGCACCCTCTTGGCAATGCAGCACATCTTAACAAGGTTACTTCCTCTCATTTTGCCTTCCTAAATAAGATGTGTGAGACCACCGAGCCTAGATCATTTAAAGAAGCAAATCAATCTCCAATTTGGAGAAAAACAATGCAAGATGAACTGCAGGCTCTCAATGACAACAAAACTTGGAGCATTGTGCAACTTCCAAAAGAACAGAAGATGGTGGGAGCTAGATGGATTTACAAGATCAAATTCCATTCAAATGGAACCATTGAAAGACACAAAGCAAGGTTAGTTGCTCGTGGCTTTACACAAACATTTGGGGTTGATTATAAGGAGACATTTACTCTTGTTGTAAAAATGAATACAGTTAGAGTATTGTTATCTATGGCTGTTAATAGTGGCTGGACACTCTATCAAATGGATGTTAAAAATGCTTTCCTACATGGAGATTTAAAGAAGGATGTATACATGAGGTTACCACTTGGTCATGCTCAAGAAAAAGAACCAGGAATGGTATGCAAGCTGCACAAAGCTATCTATGATCTCAAACAGTCTCTAAGAGCTTGATACTTAAAGCTCAGTTTAGTACTGTTTGCACCAAGTTTTAAAAGAAGTTTTTACAGATTCATCTATGTTTGTAAGAACAAGAAAATTTAAGAGACTGATTGTACTTGTCTATGTAGATGATTTGATCATTACAAGAGGCAACACAGATGAGATTCAAGCTCTCAAGTCCTCTCTACATGCTAACTTCTCCATCAAAGACCTTGGAGTGTTAAGATACTTTCTTGGAATAGAAATGGATCAATCAGATTCTAGTCTATTTCTAACCAAATAAAATATGTAATTGATCTCTTAAAGGAAGCCAACATGTTGGATAGCAAACCAGCCAAGTCACATCTTCCAAATCAAGTCAAGATTGAAGCAGAAGAATAATCTCTTTCAGATATTTCAATATATCAAAGACTTGTTGGAGAACTCATTTATCTTACAATCACTCGTCCTGATATCATCTATGTAGTGAGTTTGGTCAGTCAATTCATGCATTATGCTCCTACCAACAACCATTGACAACTTGTGAAAAAAAATCCTTCGTTATCTCAAAGGTCCAGTTTACTAGAGGGATTTTCATGAGGAACAATGGTCACTATATTTTAAATTGGAAGGCTATTTAGACTCTGACTGGGCTGGTAACACAATCAATAGGAAGTCCACCACAAGTTTTTGTACTTTTGTTGGTGGAAACTTAGTTACATGGAAAAGCAAAAAACAAACAGTAGTGGCAAGATCAAGTGCTGAATCTGAGTATCATGCCATGACATCTACAACTTGTGAGTTAATCTGGTTGAAGATTTTGTTGAAGGATTTGGGGATAGAGTGCACAATACATATCACCTTACACTATGATAATCAAGCTGCCATGCATATCGTTGCTAATCCAGTTTTTCATGAATGAACCAAACATATTGAAATTGATTGTCACTTCATCAGAGATCAAGTTCAGTCCAAAGTTCTAATCACTGCATATGTTTGATCTAGTGATCAATTAGCAGACATATTCACCAAAGTGCTTCCAACTGCTCAGTTTGATCGCTTATTATCCAAGCTTGGCTTAAGACGTTCTCTTGATCCAGCTTGAGGGAGAGTGTTGAAGTACAAATCCTAGTGGAGCTCTGTATTAAATGCAGGTACAGTCATAAATGCTGTGTTTTAGCATAAACCCTAACTGGAAGATTTCTTCTCCAGATCTTGTGCTTTCTTCTGCCTCAAGCAAGCTCCATGAGTTGGAGTGATCTCCCCTCCTTGGCTATGAGATCCACAATTCAAGGATTGGTGATGGTTCCCAATTCTATGTATAGTTATAGGGTTTTAGCTGTTAGTCTTTACTTAGTTTTAGGATTCATGGTTTGATCCAAGAGGCTCAAATCTTTTTCTGTTTTTTCTTTAAATACTCTTGTATTGTGAATAGATAAACATCACAATTGATTCGTATCATCTTTATTTCTTGTTATATTTCAATAAAAGTTGTTCGACAAATCAAAACGCGTATGACAAGTTTCCCCAAATTAAAATGACCCACACCTCATCTTCTATGCAATCTCCTTGTTTAGGAGTAACTACATCCAACCAAGACATGCATGTTTTTTCGTTATAAAAAGTAAAAAAAATAAAAAATCTTCATGCTCACGCCCAAGCAGTGCCAAACACTCCCTGAAAAAGCCACATTGCCCATTTTTGGGTTTTGGAAGATCAAGCAAAAACCCAGATGTTGATGTGGGCAGGTAAACAAGAGGGTTAATTTCTCTATTAAAGGTAAAATAATGCCAACAACATATCAGGATGTCATGAAAAACCATATGATCATTCATATCGTTCAAGTTAATTAAGCTAAACCTAAGCCCAGTACGAGTAGGTGTATATATGCACATTTTATTTGCTTATTCCTCGATCCAATTCACAACACTGATTGAAATACTCACTGCGCGCAATGCCCAATGGTATCAACTGCAGCTTGACTCATGTATATATGTACTTGTTTGTCTTTTATCTTTTTTCTATTAGATATATAGAGACGAGGATCTACTAGATTTACTGAAGACGTCATAAAATGTTGGGGCTTGTAGTTTAGGGTTTCTTATTTGCCTAAGATATATCTGGGGAATTGCACATTCCATAGATATTTTTTAATTTGTTAATAGACAATGACTTGACCATGTCGATCACGACACTTGCAAAATGAGGTGATCATGAAGTGAATTATCGAGGATTGGACAGATGAAAAGGTGATCGAGAGAGATTTTTTGTTTGTTTTTGGCTTAAACCGCGATGAAACGGAATAAAGAGATTACATCATAGGAGGTAAAAGAGACCTGACTCTACTCCTATCAAAAATCAAAAACAAACTTATAACTCACAACAAAACAACGAAAGCTAACAGAAACGAAAAATGAAAAAATTTAACTAATCACTATTACAAAAAAAAATAACAAAGAGATAGAGAGAGATTAGTAGAGATCGACTAGAATATCTGAAATCGGACCAAGAAGGACAAAGATCGGGCATCCCGTTGATGAAGAATTGTATGACCAATTTTCTCACTGGTAGCAGACATTAGATATAACTTTTGAAACCTAAATATGAAAAATAGACTATCATATACTAGTAGTATTGGAAAATTATATTGTACACCCAAATTCATATACATTTTTCAACACGGACAATAATGCACATTCTCTCACACCTTAACAACACTTATTATTCGTGTAAATCATAAATACGAATGATATTCCAATAGTTATTGATGTAAAACAGATGGCGATAAAGATTTTATAGAGTATATATATCAATTGCGGCCCCTAATGATTCAAGTAGAACAAAGAGTTTCAAAAGAGTTTCAATTATAAATGCGCTCAACAGAGAACGATGTTGCGTGCCTACAAATTTTACACACTATTTAACTTCATGATTGAAAAAATAATTTCTTTGGTTTGTCGTAAGCTCTCAATAGTCCTATATATCTGTCACTGCATGGAGCTGTCGACAATTTTTCTGATATGGATAATTGACAAATGAATGGTTGAGATTGGGAGAATGTTGTCAGAGAGAAAAATATTAGACCAGCAAGAAAGTCAAGAGAAGACATGTTACTGGATCCTGCATTCATATTTATGAATGTTATATGTCTGCTTCTGGAAAATTGAGAGCTTACGTTTCCATTTCCACAGTAGAGTCCTCTTGAAACTGTCGGTAAATGGTTGATAGCTCAATCTGCTGTCTGCAATGGTTCACATTATTGTACAAGACCTTTTGTAGGGGCCGGGAGACGTTTTTTCATCATCTGAGATTTTTTTTTTCTCTAACTGATTAGATTCTTTCAAAATTAGAAAGTGAGTAGTGAGATGGAATATTCTTGAATGATTCATGTTGAGTGTATGTTCTTGATGATATGTAGGTAAAGATTTGCGGATGACATGATCGGCATTTGAAGCTATCTTTTGGCCAGATCTTGATTAGCTAGCTATACTGTTAAACTTATATTTCGCCGGTAAAACTATTTGATAATTTTTACAGTATTCGTAGTATATAAATCAAGATTAATGTATCCAATGAAGTTCTACTATTACGATGTGGTGAGTAAATATGATAGTGATACACAGCATGAAAACTACGAAGAAATGCTAGTTATATATGTACTCAATTTTTGAAATCTGCATGGCTCAGCTGGGTCACTGGTGAACCGATCAGTATCATATTTCCACATTTTGCCTAAAGTTCTCAATGACTTTCTAATCATGGAAACGATGGACAAAAACTTGAAACTGAAAAGGGAAAATATGGCTTAGGTATGAAACCATCTTGTATCTATGATGCATGACACTTCTCTTATTACGAGGGCAAAAATTTTGTAAGCGCTGTATATTTTCTGTAAGGGGCGCCGGATCCAAACGTTTGATCAGTTGAGCGTACGTGCGTGACGCCTATCTGAATCTGGTTTCTCTAAAGTGAGCAAGATATGAATTTAATTAAAGTTTATAAAATTTAAGCTATTTATTTAATCTAAAGGCTACAACATTTGACATATCACATTTTCACCAATTTTTGGTTTTCTATGGGAACCACAGTTAACTTGCCACTAACTCTAGAAAAAAAAAAATAGGGTTGCGATCTCTTTGCGTCAAGTTCGATTGGTCTCTTTAATTACATTTCTCTTTACTTCAATGGCTGCATAGTGACCATGGATGAACTTCTGTAAACCTTTTGCAGTCTCATTCTTTCCAGCACCACTATTAATCCGCACCACTATCAATCGCATCTTCATCAAAACCCCAATCAATTTTGAAAATAAATTAATTGTAATCCAGACTTTTCTTTTATAGTTTTGCACAGATAGAATCTGCAGTTGTTAGGTTCTTCACAACCATATGATTAAAGAAACTGTTACACATATTTTTTGCAGTCCCATTGTTCCAGCTCCATCGTCAATCGTATCTTTAATCAAGCTTCTAAAAGGCCCCGCCTAGGACCGTCTAGTCCCCGCCTAGGCTCTAGGCTGCAACAAGTCACCTCGCTTTTCTTCCAGGCCTTTGTGCCAGGTTGTGGGCGATTAGGCGGCCGCCTAGCCCGCCTAGATGCCGCCTTGCCCGCCTAGGCTGCTAAGCTCTACGGCTATTTTTGTTTTCTTTTTGTGGTGGGATTGTTATATTGTGGGGAGTATGAGAGTATAATAGTTAATTGTGTGTTTAAAATTAGAAGTGTGTATATGTTTATTGCTGTTGTTGCTCACTTTTACAAGAAGTTATGCTAAATTTTAGTTATAATTTATTTTATAAATGAGTATGACTAGATTATTTTGAATAATTTATTTATATTTAACCGTTTTCAAATATTAAATTGCATAAAAAATATATTTTTAATTAATAAATCTTAAAAAATACAAATCGCCTAGTCCCCGCCTAATCCTCGCCTAGACTGTCCAGGCTCTAGGCTGTGGGTTACCGCCCGCCTAGCGCCTAGTGTCTTTTAGAACATTGATCTTTATTACAATTACCAGTCAATTGGTAAATAATAAACAAATGAAATCTGGAGTTCTCAAGTTTTTCACAACCACACTGTGGTTAAGAACAACTGCGAGAATTCAATGCACACCCATAGCAGAGAGAAATAGAAGGAAGCAAAGAGAAAGAACTTGACGCCGAAAGCAAACATGACGACGGGATATGTTTTTTTTTGAGTTAACGGCAAGTTAAGTAATTAACCAAGGTTTACACGAGTTAACATTAAATTAAAGCAAAAGTGATGTGTCAATTGTTATCACCTTTAAATTAGATAAAGAGCCTAGATTTTATAAATTTTAACTAAATTCATACATTGTTCACTTCAAATGAGCCGGATCCCTCATATTTAACATTTGTCTAATTTAGTGTGTCCGAAGAAGTTAACTTTGTGGCGAATGCTTGTTTTAGTATAAATGATATTATAGTAAGATGATCTAGAACCATAGACACTTTCAGGAATGGAATCTCAGACTTCAATCTTCAATCGTCTAAATAAGATCGAGTGATCCTGGAGGTTTTCTTTTGTAATTTTGTTATACTACTTCACTAACTAGTGTCTGTTGTAACAAGTAATAACAGACTAGAATAATATTACTTACTTTGATTTGTGTCCTTTTTGATTCTGTGCATTGATTAAGTAAAATTATTTGGTGATGATGACATAATCATTCAAGTACCTTACACCCATGCCATACCCGGCCCTCTCATCATTCCAGTACTGAAACCTACACTACTTGAATGCCCCTCTCAAGGAACTGAAGCATCAGCATTGACAAGTCTGCAGCACAACTGCTGCTACTATTTATTTTCTTTTAACCCCACACTGTTTTCTGTTTGCAATACCCCTCTTTTTGTCTCTCCTCCCTCTCTATATCCACTGTTTCTTTCTCTCTGTCTTTCTACATAAACCCTCCCTCTGCATCCAAACCTCCTCCACTACAATTCCAATTGATAAATCCATTCCAAATTAACAACTTGGTCAAGATCAATGCCTCCTGCAGCTAATTTTTCAGCTTCTTCTTCTTCATCATCATCCTCAAGATGGTGCCCAACCCCAGAGCAACTGATGATCCTTGAAGAGATGTATAGGGCTGGAGTCCGAACTCCCAATGCTTCCCAAATTCAACACATCACTACCCAGCTCTCTTACTATGGAAAGATTGAGGGCAAGAATGTGTTCTACTGGTTTCAGAACCACAAGGCAAGGGACAGACAAAAGCTTAGGAGGAAGCTTTGCAAGCAACTTCATCTTCAAGAGCAACAACTCTATCATAATTATTACCATTCTCTTCATCATCACCCACAGCAGCTAATGCTCAACCAGCAGAGCCTTCTAGGGTACCTTGATCAGTCCCCTCCTGCTTCTTCTGTTCTTCATCAGCCGCCGCTTTGTTGCCATCATCATAACTTATTTTCCGGTACCGGTTTTCTCCCTCAGGTACATAATTATATATAGATGTAGGTATATAATGTGATCTCTAACTCTGAAATCTGAATTGATGTTTGTACGAAAAGGTCTTGTCACAATTCGATCATCAATTCTAGTCATCATCACGAATATTGTGAGAGAAAAGTATGTGCCTGTCTATATATATGCAAGAATCTATCATTTCTAGCTTTTATAATTAATTTGATGAGATATATATCTGTGTATTAGTGGAAAGAGAGGACATATTCTTCATTATTATTGGGGATTGAGACAGTTTCAGCTTAACACGTACTGATTACTATAGCTGCAAAATTAACACGTACTGAGCAGTATATAAATCATATAAGACAAAAATACAAGTTGAATGGAAAAAGATACTATTGGAAAGGGTAAACTGTTTTTTAGATCTTTTCTATTTCTGTGTTTCCTTTAATCAATGCATGTTTCTGGCACTTGTTAACTTCTTTAAACACCATGTTTCTGATGAAATTAGGGTTTCCAGTATGGTCTGATGATCGAATTCTGTTTTGGCATGTATATAGGTGGGAGTTGAGGATGCATTGATGAACTTCACGCGCAAGGTCCATGAAATCCCATCAGCAACAGCAGAGAGATCGGAGATGGAGAAGTCGGTGATGAACATGTATGGCCATGATTGGATGACAACGACGACAGCAACGATGGATCTGGCCCCATCCTCATCACCTGCATGTTGTATCAGATCAGCTACTGCTACTACTCCCAGACCCCTCAAAACCCTCCAACTCTTCCCCATCAAGTCCTCTAGTCTCAGAGAAGGAGAAGAATCTACATCTTCACCATGCAACCCTAGAAACTTTATTTAAGTAAAAACCCTAGTTACCTAGACAACTGCCTCATGCATGCGTCTCTCTGATCCCTCATATTCAGTATTGAGCTGCAGCTAGAGATGCTACAGCTAGACTTAAAATTTGCGTCTGTGACTTGTATCGGTTTCTTGGTTTCTGTGTTGTGTTTTCTTGAGGTGTACGATGTGAAAGATCTGAATTGTCTAGTGAGTAAAAAGGGTCCGATCCTTTAGCCTAGTTACTATCATGCATCTGTGTAACCTAAACTCACCCACTAGTGCTGCAACTACTGCATTTGCTATTGCTTAGAAATATTGAGCTTTAATCAAAGGGGTGTTAGTATTATTTTTTCTTGGTTTTAGTTCTTATACAGTTTGTCTGTTATGTAGCTTAATTCAAAGCTAGCTGCCATACATATTGCAGGAAGGCCATGCTCTAGAAGGACATGTAGATATGACAATATGTAGTCACGTAGAAGTCAGCTTTTTGGTATTTACCATGTCTTGGACGTTTCAATAATCAAGCCAATGCATGCATGCACTATTAGTTCAGCACATTCTGTATGTTGAATACAAATTCAAAACACCATGGTGAAATAATGAAAGGGTGAACTCACTAGCGTAAGTAGCGTTATACTTTTCAATGGACAAATTTGTCGAGTGATGGCAAAACTGTGACACATATATGGGGTCGGGAATGCGTCTACGGAACTGATCGGAATTCTGTCGAGAGTGGCAAGCGTTTTTCCAGACAAACGAATGTACACATATGCTTCGAGAGATTTATTTTTCTATAGGCAAAACACGAATTGAAATGTCACGTGGAACACGATCGCAATGAACAAAATTGGAGTTGGTTTGAATAACCTCACTTTGATTTAGGCATGTTTGCATGCTTTAATGTTTCATTCATTGTTTCTTCCTCAAATTTGCCTAGCTAGGTAGATCTCTCTAACTTGAGGAGAAAACATGCGAAGTTTGAACCTCCAAGCAAATGCGAAGCTCTTCTCTTCTTCAAGGTGATCGAGTAGCTAGCTATTAATCTCTGCTTTATTAATATTTACAGTACCTATAGGGCGCATTTGGATGAACCATGCCTGCCTTCTCGAATTAATGATCTCCAATGACATAAGAAGTAGTAAAGCTCCCTGGATCTCTTACTGGACCAATCAGGTGTACCGAAGTTGATAAAACACTGATGAACTTAATTATCTACAATAGTCGATAAACAAGCCGTCTTAGCTCAGCTGGTAGAGCGCGTGGCTTTTAACCACGTGGTCGTGGGTTCGATTCCCACAGACGGCGTCTCCGTGTTTCCTTTTTTCATGACTCAATCTCAAACCAGAAATTACAGTAAATACAGTACTTTTTAAAAGGACCAAGCAGTCACAGTGGAAAGAGGCACTTCCTGTGGTGGAATCGACCCCAAACGGCATCATCAAACGCTCAATCTCTTTGTCAATATCAGTCCTCCCTCATTTGACCTTTCATGATAACCACGATGATGACAATGACACATTGCTACAGGTGAATAGCAAAGGTTAAATCCTTTTTGTGATGAGATGTTCTTGTTTTTGGAAGAAGATTCTTCTTCTTTCTTCTTTCTTCTTTCTTCTTATGCTATCGACATATCTAGACATGACGGTTTTAACTAGGCATTACCATAATTTTAGACTTCTATATTAAAAACGAAACAACAATGTACATCAAACTAATATATCTTGAGTCTTCCAAATTTACCAACTTTAATTAATCTGTTCTCACTTTTCTACTATTGTATCTATGTACTTTCTTGTTCCTTCAATGTACAATGTTTAAGGTCAAGGGGAGGAGTGAGTTTCTACATATACATGTCCTGCATGTGGTGTGTGTAGCTATTCTACAATTCTCCTTGTGGAACTGGAACCGGGTTGATGAATTTAAGCTAAATTCTAGGCAAAGGTTCTTTAGTGTTTTGATAAGTACTGGAGTTCCACAGTAGAAGACGCCTGCAACAAAGAAAAGAAACAGAACCATCTTATGCTTCAAGTGTAGAAAACGTTGTAGCTTTGAAGGGTTCACTACTACTCATCAATTAGTACGCTTACCTATTCGAGATGATTGATGAGCTGCAGCCAAGTCTGAAAACACCTTTCTCCAATTCGGTCTTGAAAAATGTGTTCTTATCTGTCACAATCACAGTAAAAATGAGATATAGCTAGAATTAGTGTTTAATCCATAAACAATTTTTTGTATATGTATGGTAAATTTGGTTAGTGAATACCCGGCTTT
Organism: Fragaria x ananassa; assembly: GCA_034370585.1. Classification (NCBI taxonomy): domain Eukaryota; kingdom Viridiplantae; phylum Streptophyta; class Magnoliopsida; order Rosales; family Rosaceae; genus Fragaria; species Fragaria x ananassa. The sequence goes on from CP139764.1 coordinate 23,254,632, forward strand.
GTGAGACAACATCAACCCCATTCTTAGCATGTTGCAGTCTCTGTACCATGGTAATAAGCGCAGACTGCGCATCTCCTTCGTAGACGCTTGTCAAGTAGGTATGCATTTCTATTACTCGCTGCAACAATCATCGACTCTCATTAGTGGAATATCAGTAGTGATGGTTCCTGTTAAAGCAGGCACTTTGAAACTCACATGCTGGTCACATTCTGCAATATCATCCATGACGCCTTTAAACCATTCAAATGAACCTTGTTCCCTTGTTAACCAGTAAAAGTATGCTCTTTCTGGAGTCTTTGTGTTCACTTCAACATGGTCGCCGCTTAGCAACTTTCCTAAGGAGCTTCTTCGTCGAACATGACCTCCTGACTCCTGCATAAGTTAACTAATCGGAAATGTTACTTACCATTTTCATTACAATTTTGATATATTCAAGTCTTTTGCTTCTTAACTTACAGGCCCTTCACCGTATTTTTTGCTTATATGGTTTATGATATCCTTTGCGACGCTGATGAAAGGAGTTGCTCCAATTCCAAGACCTATAAGCAATAAGATGTCATACTTGGTGTAATTCTGAGCAGGGGCTCCAAAGGGTCCCTTTAATACAATCCTCGGATATCTGTTACAAAAAGTAGCAGTTACGTACCAATATATGATACCATAGTGAAGTCACTTTATAGTTCAGCTAAAAGTCTAGTCACACTGGTTGTTTAGGATCGAATTCTTCTAAAGGATCATAGGTTTCGGTCTCACTCTAGTTTCTATAACAACCAGAGTTCCCTTTCTGTGTAGTTTGAACCTGACTGCTGACCTGCATACGTTAATGAAATGATCTATAAAAGAGAAGAAAACAAATGAATCAAAAATAATAATAATATGTAGCCTAAAAGCGTAACAGTAGCAAAATCTTGATGTGATTTAGATGAAATGATCTAAAATAAAACATTAGAACAAAATTATATACAATTGTACAACCTTAGCAAAGATGTTTCTGAGCTCTGTAGTCCAGTCTCCCAGACCTCGGATGTGGACACTCAAATAATCATCTCCTGGGGCAGAAGTGATGCTGAAGGGATGCCTGTATCCAATGAAATGCTTTAGAGTATTTGAGGATAGTTTAGCTTCTGATAATGTCAAGAACTGTGTGATACATTACCATTCGAAATTTGACAGATCAGGACACTTGAGAAAGAGGTACATTCCACTTTCGTACTTGAATCCGGGAGGTTTGGTCATGTACAGTGCGAGAACATTTCCTGTGTAAGTTATCGCCTGAAATTTTCCAGGAACTTGATGACGTTCATGAACTTTCTATATATTGTAGTGAACTGGTAACGTTTCAGCTAAAAACTGACCTTAATGACACAGACAGGGTGTGAAAATTCTCGAAATATTGTAACCAGTCGTTCACTTGCATGCAATAACACTGGAACTGATACATACATCCATGTCTGCCAAAAAATTAGAGTTCAGCTTGTTTCAGCTTTTGTTTTGCTTTACAGACTGTCATAAAATTTGAAACCAGATGGTTTCTAGGACTGATAACTAAAAGGTGCTTGCAGATGCAGTTGAATCAGAGTTAACAAAACTATAACAAAAATTATATAACACACCTAATAAGGTGCTTAGGATTTTTCAGTTGGAACTTGGAACAAACACCATCAGATTTGTTTGAATCAAAATTAACCTTTTTTTTTTTTGAAGAAAGTAATTAAATATCCTTTCAAATTTGGACGCATAAGATTTATGGAAATGCACTGGTTACTCTCTTGTGTGCACATGAAATAAAGCATTATACATTATATAACTCAAATAAAGCTTCCTAGAGATAATGTGACTATTGTGACAAGCTATGCATCATCACAGTTTATTGATTCTATTTGGTCAAAGGAATTTGAGCTCAAAGAAGTAGTTTACATACCGTCTTCTTGTACCATAGATCCTGAAATATTAGGAAAAAACCGTGTATGATGAAGAGTATATATGCCAATGCCAGCAACTGATGTGAATACCAGAAGGTATTAAACCCTATCCAATTCTTGAGAGGCCCAGGTAAGTTGATACTTCTCCGGAGTGAGTTCAATGCAAGAGTGAAGGAAAATGCCATGATAACAACAATGATAATCCCAGTTATGCCTGGAATACTTTTAACCAAGTCCATGTAACTTGGCTGCTTATATTTGAAATAAGGCCCGGCAATGTCCATGAACCGATCATGTGGACATGAAATCAATCTAGGAAAATCGCAAGCTAGATGCACCATTCCATGTTACCAGTCCCAACTGTTATTCCCAATGCAATCAACTTATGGAAATTGATATTGTCATCAAAAGGGATCAAGTTACTTAAAAATGTTGATCTAAGACCTCTCCTACAAACTGGAATGAAAATGTGAGCCATGTTGAACTTCAGGGTCTCAGCAGCACCCTTTGCAAAGCAGAGGCATCGACCCATGATTTTGTATAACGAATTTTTCTGGTACTGGCGGTATTTCCAAGTAAACAGGCCCACGTTAACTGCTAGCCACAACCCGATAATCCATATTTTCCTCCAGTTTTCGTAGACAAGCTCTATGGTAGTAGATGTGAATTTGCTCATAGGATTCCTGTATCTTCTAGGAATCATGGCTTTTGCGAGAGTTTGGGTTCTCTTGCTAATTTTTGGTTTTGCTTCCGTCTCAACAATTACCATTTCCCTAAGTAGAGTTTCTAACTGCCACATCTGGAGAAATAGAGTTCAAGTATTAGGCAATCATTTTAAAGCTTTAGCTGATAGGTACTCAGCAAAAACAGGAAAACCTAATAGGCAACCCCATCTTGCCCCTTTCTAACTAAGAAGTGGGGATTCATGAATCGAAGTTTCTAACTGTGATAACAAATGTATATTAACTACAACTAGATGGTTAGAGCTTAAAAAGATAGTGACTGGATCGACAATGTATACCAGCTAACGATAAGAAGATGATGAAATGAAAGGGGAGTAGTTAAAGCTGTGAACCTACATAGTTCCTACCTCTATATACCCGAGGTGGTCAGGGTCAAGCTCTTCCATGATCAAAGCTGCATATGTTGCTGCTTGATCTTTAAGATTTGTCAACTTGTTCGTGGAGGCACTCAAAATTATAACCTTTACCATAAGAAGTTTTAGAAATCTCATTTCCTAAACATAGAAAAGAAAAAAGGAAAACATGTAACTGAGTCTCACAATATCATACCTCCATTACCTCATCCTCTGAGAGCTTCCCAACACCATTCTTGTCACACCTAACAAAAATCATCAGCCTCCCTTTTCATTCTAGTTTGTATTTTCAAGCATGTTAAACCAAGAAACAAGAGCTTTGCCTTACATGTCAAAGAATATCTGAAGCCGGGATTCGGTGTCTTCACTAGTCAAGTCTTCCCAAAACAGCCTCAATTCAACAATAGTAATCCCATCGGCTGCACATAGCTTCCTTCTCCTACACAATGCATCAAACAGTTGGCCTGCAAACTCCTTCGACTCTCGTCCACCCATTCCTACGAAACAAAAGCGTCTAAATCCTCATATACATCGTGTTCCTTGTTCCATTTCAAGAACTTAATTAAAAAAACGTGCACTATTGGAATCAAAGACTTGAATGCAATAAGCTTTAACACAATAAAATGGTACTCAACACTCTAAGTTTATTCATTGAATGACTTGGCTATATAAAGCCTTGAAACATAACAGAAAAGCTAGAAATCATGCTCACGTTTTGGTTACAGGCAACCAACGTGCTAACTGAATTGAAGAATTCAAAAACAATCCTAAACCCTAGAGACTAGGACATTATTCTAACAGAATACTAAATCAACTAGGATTTGGTCACCGAAATCCTAAAAGATAGGATTCAACACTAATGACACAAATATCCTCAACATACTCTCCCTTAAACTAAATCAGTGAAACGATTTAGTTTACCTCTTCGATCTCACACATTCCAAGCCTGCTTCGAAGATAAGTGAAGGCTTCAGTCTTCAGTGGCTTGGTCATGATGTCTGCTAGCTGCTCAGTAGTTCCACAGTAAGTTAGAGAGATTTCTCCTTGCTTTGTGACATCTCGAAGAAAGTGGTACCTCACATCTATGTGTTTGCTTCTTCCATGAAGTACAGGGTTCTTCGATAACTTGATTGTTGAGCTGTTATCACACATGATACTCATGCAAGGCTTGTCTTCATGTCCAAGTTCTTTCAGAATCCTCTTCAACCATATAGCTTGACATGCACAAGTTGCAGCAGCTACAAATTCAGCTTCGGTGGTGGACAGTGTTACTATAGGTTGCTTCTTTGAACTCCAAGACACAGCACCGGAGCTCAACATGAATGCATATCCACTGGTGCTTCTCCTATCATCATTGTCGCCGGCATAGTCACTATCTGTGTAACCTAGGAGCTCACCATCTTCTCCATTATTCTTGTAATAGATGCCATAGTTAACAGTCCCCTTTAAATACCTCAAAGCTCTCTTTGCAACTTGTAGATGTAACTCAGTGGGTTTAGACATGTACCGGCTGAGTAAGCTTGTTACAAACATCAGGTCTGGACGAGTTGAGGTCAGGTACATCATGCTACCAATCATTTGTTTGTAGACAGTCTCATCAATTGGTATGCCTTCTTCATCCTTTGAAACTTTCGTTCCTGGTACAATTGGAGTTGCTACTGCCTTGCTCTCAAACATGCCAAACTTCTTTAACACTTCAACTGCATACTTCTTCTGACAAATGAATATACCTTGCGGCCTTTGTGAAACTTCAAGTCCAAGAAAGTACCTCAGACTCCCCATATCGGTCATGTCAAATTCTTTCATCATGGTACACTTAAAATCGAGTAACAAACCATCATCATCACCAGTAAAAATTAAATCATCTACATAGAGACTTACAATGATGATTTGTCCTCCTTTGCTCCTCCTTGTGAACAATGTTTGCTCACTCTCACAACGCTGGAAACCCTTGTCAACAAAGTAACTCTCAATTCGACTAAACCAGGCACGAGGTGCTTGTTTTAGTCCATACAAAGCCTTGTGTAGCTCATACACCAAATGCTCCTTGTTCTTCTTCACATAGCCTTGAGGTTGCTCGACAAAAACTTTCTCTGTCAGATCTCCATGAAGGAAGGCAGACTTTACATCCAGCTGAAATAACTTCCACTTTCGTTGAGCTGCAAGGGAGATTATTGTTCTCACTGTGTCAAGACGTGCAACTGGTGCAAAGACCTCAGAATAGTCGATGCCATGTCTTTGTGTATACCCTTTTGCAACAAGTCGAGCCTTATGCTTGATCAAAACACCCTTCTCATCATGCTTTGTCTTGAAAATCCACTTGACACCAATTTTTCTTGCACCTGAAGGAAGCTCGACTAGAGACCAAGTTTTGTTTCGTTCGATAGCTTCAATCTCAGCATCCATAGCTTTCCTCCACTTCTCCTCTTTCACGGCATCATTAAAGTACACAGGATCTCCATCTTGGCAGTTCACATCCTCCATCATCAAAGCCTCTTCTTCACTCAATTCATCACCACTCACATAATCCTCTCTCCAAGCTGGCATTCTCCTTTCTCTTCCTGTATTTGAAACAAATTTTCTACGGGAAAGAGTGTTTAGGGTTTTACGGGTAGGATTAGGATTTGTAGTGGTGTTTCTTGTGTTTGAAGTTTCACAAGTAGGGTTTGGGTCAGATGGATTAGAGTTTGTGAGATTAGGATTTGAAAGGTTTGAAAGGTTAGGGTTTGTAGCTTCTTCACTTTCATTGTTTCCCTCTCCCTCACCTTCATCACCCTCACTGCCCTCACCCTCATTGTCTTCTCTATTTCCTTCACCTTCATTCTCTCCCTCAAACTCAACTCCATCTGTATTATCCCCCCATGCCAACTCTACATTTATTTGATGCTCATAATCTTTTCCCCAATCCCATTCTCTACTCTCTTCAAACACAACATCCTTGCTATAAACAATTTTCTCTGCTTTAGGATCATAAAGTCTATACTCTTTCGACTCTTCACTCACACCCAAAAGTATACATATAAAGCTTCTATTATCAAGCTTACCTCTCTTCTCCTCTGGAATGTGCACATGTGCTAGGCAGCCCCATACTCGAAAATGATCCACTGAGGGTTTTACACCACTCTAAGCTTCCTGAGGTGTAATGTCTTTCACAGCTAGTGTAGGAGAACGGTTAAGCACATAGAACGTCCACATGACTGCTTCCGGCCAAAAACTCCTTGGCATGTGCTTTGCATACAACATTGATCGAACTAGATTCATCACCGTTCTGTTCTTCCTCTCGGCCACACCATTTTGGTGTGGCGTGTAAGCATTGGTGAGTTGTCTCCTGATGCCTTGCTCCCTACAAAAATCATTAAAGGCATGTGAAGTAAATTCTCCACCTCTGTCAGTTCTTAGGCACTTGATGAACTCTCCTGCTCCTTTCTCTACAATTTTCTTGAAATCTTTGAAGTAACTCAAAGCCTCAGACTTCTCACACAAAAGGTATGCCCATGCTTTACGACTGAAATCATCAATAAAACACAGTACATACCTCTTGTCGCTGCTAGAAGTTGGAGAGATTGGGCCACAGATGTCGGCATGAATCAACTCAAGGACTTTCTTGGCTCTCCATAGGCTCTTCTTCGGTACAACTCCTTTTGCTTGCTTCCCAAGTAAACAGTCTCCACACACTTCCTTCGAAGCTCCAAGTTGTGGCAACCCTTTCACCATTTTCTTGTACTGAAGAGTTCTCAAACCCTTATAGCTCAAATGTCCATATCTTTGGTGCCAAAGATAGGTTAGGTCGGAAGAGGCAGTTTGCAAACATTGTTCAGGCTGTTGGTTGGAGGAAGTCGAATTGTCTGACACGAGAATGAACATTCTATTCAAACTCATTGTAGATTGAGCAATAAGGCCTCTTTGTGGATGATAAATGTTGCATGTTCCTCCTTGAAATAACACAGCAAGCCCCTTCTCTTGCAATTGACCTATGCTCAATAAGTTATTACGCAAATCAGGAGCATAGTACACATCCTCAATTACATACCTCAAGCCATTGAAAGTGAGCTTAATGGTGCCTTTGCCGGTGACACACATCTTCGAGTTATTCCCAAGTTTAACAAAATGTTGAAAATTTGTATTTAAACTGGAGAACAAACCTTTGTCACCGCACATGTGATTCGAACATCCCGAATCCAAAAACCATGCATCACTCCTTTTTGAATTTCCCACATAAGCCATTAAGAGCATCTCTTCTTCTTCATCTAACTCGGCATAGTTGGCTTCTCTATTCCATGCAGGACATTCATATTGAAAATGTCCAAGTTTATGACACTTGAAACACTCAATAGTTGCTCGATTCAAACCTTGTCTGCCTCTTCCTCTCCCCGTTTGACCTCCTCTACCTCTGCCTCTATTCCCTCTTCCTCTACTGCTTCCCTCTCCATTGGTGATCTTTAAAGCTTGCTCTTCCCTTGAAACTCCATTGCTTCGATTCAATCTTTGTTCATGCACCAAAAGACTACTTTGCAGCTCATCCAAAGTCATCGAGTCTAGATCATTTGATTCTTCTATGGAGCAAGCCACATAGTCGAATCTAGGAGTTAATGATCTCAGAATCTTTTCAACAATGTCAACTTGTGACATGTTTTCTCCACCATTCATTTTCAACTTGTTCACCAAGGTAAGTGTACGAGCAATGTACTCGTCCACCTTTTCTCCTTCTCTCATTTGAAGCACTTCAAAGTCTCTCTTCAAGGCTTGTCTGTGTGCACGCTTCACTCGGTTTGTGCCTTGATATTTCTGCTTCATGGAGTCCCAAATGCTCTTGGAACTCGACTTATCAAGGATGGTTTCCATGATAGTCCTATGGATGGCTTAGAAGAGGAAGTTCTTGACTTTGAGATCATCCTCCTTCAGCTGCTCTATTCTTTGACGCAGCTCTTCCTCTCTCTTTCTCTGTGCCTCAGTCTGTTGTCTTCCCTCAGCCACGACTGTAGAGAAGGTTGCAACTTGTTGATTCACCTGTGCTGTGGTAGGGATGCCTTCATCCACAAGCCTCCATAGCTTCCTTTGACGCAGGAAGTTTTCCATCAACATAGTACCCATCGAAGATAGGTATGGACACAGGAGCTGAACTGCCTTCAGCTAGCAATTTCAATTGCGCAGCACTACTGTCAGCCATCGACTCTCTCTCTCTCTTGTTTCACTCTTTTGTTCTGCACTCACACTCAGGCCCTTTAACAGGGCTCTGATACCAATTTATTGGAATCAAAGACTTGAATGCAATAAGCTTTAACACAATAAAATGGTACTCAACACTCTAAGTTTATTCATTGAATGACTTGGCTATATAAAGCCTTGAAACATAACAGAAAAGCTAGAAATCATGCTCACGTTTTGGTTACAGGCAACCAACGTGCTAACTGAATTGAAGAATTCAAAAACAATCCTAAACCCTAGAGACTAGGACATTATTCTAACAGAATACTAAATCAACTAGGATTTGGTCACCGAAATCCTAAAAGATAGGATTCAACACTAATGACACAAATATCCTCAACATGCACAACTTACCAATGCAGGTTCCGAAGTCGTCCCTAGAGAGCCTATCTTCAACTGCATATTGATGGAAGCGCTTTTCCATACGCTTCCGTGCTTCAGATTCCTTCCCTTTGATATTAAGAAAATGCAGGCCCTTAAGCCCTCCTCCTCCTCCTCTTGCTTCAACCTTTCCCGTGCCACTAGCTAGGAACATTTCCATGAAATCCAGCTCTCCTCCTTACAATGTTATTGGTCCCCGTCAATGCATTCTCATTGGAACTACTTAAAGGCACATCAACCATGGGATCAATATCGATGTTTTGAAGGACCCCTTTTGATGGGACATCCTCCTTACCCTCATTTTTTGAGATATTCATTGAAACCAGGTAAAATTTAGCCTAACTGACATGTGAATAAAGATTGAAGATTGAAGATTGAAGAATGAAGATATTGGAGAAGGACATAGAAACTGCAGGTGGAGGGCTGTGGAGAGGAAACAAAGTTGAAATGGTCACAAGGGTTTGCAAAGGAGGGAAGGGCAATTGAAGGTTCATTCCGTCTTGTCTAATAATAGGAACCAGAACAAATTCACTCTCACCTGCTGTCTTTTTCTTTTCTTTTTTCCTCTTTTGATTGGGAGGCTGCCTCTGTTTTGCAGCTTCATATAAGCAGCTTGACACGTTGAATACCTCATCTCAATCCGATCCTAACACGACATCGCCCCTGATAGCCCTAACTCAAATATGCAAGAAAATTAAAACAAAAAAAACAAAAAACTTGTAGACCAAACTCAAGCTAAATTGACCTATGATTTGGGTGATGGTAGACCAGCTGATTACATAGGCTCATAAAGTGTCTGAAGCAAAAGAAAAAAAATATTCCTATCTATATCCCTGGAAAATAATATTAGTTATTTAAGACTTTAATTGATGTACATCTAATAAGCTTCCGAAACAAGTAATAAAACTAATTCTGATGCTCATGCTGAGAACAACCCGAATTTTAAGTCTTCTCCTTACGTTGGCATTAGAGGTATCCTTATCACTAACCTTGGCAGCAACCGGATAGGTAATACGTACAAGGACCTCTTTTTTCTTGGTAGACCGAGATACCTTATTCCTACTACCAATGGTCTGCCCAACTTCTTCTTCAAGAATATAAGTCTCCTCATCACCTCATGTATCGACTAAACCCTAAATTTCAGCATGTAGTGTGAGAATTTTACCTCCCAGGATAGTTTTCAACTTTTTGGGGAAGGGAGAACAACGCCACTACGTCCACGTTTCTTAGAGGGAGTAGACACCACCACCTCCTTCTCAGCAGCAAATTGAGACCCCAACAAAATGGAAGATGTATCCAACTCAGAGACAATCTCATTCTCAAGAGCAGAATGACAAGACCGTGAAGAATAGCCCTGAAGGCGATGACCATTCTCTTTAGTCCATGTTGCTTTGGTACGGTCAATTCGACGAACCACTGGCTTTCGCTTTAGAGCTAGAGGCGAGGATGTGGTCGGCTGAATTAATAGACAAACCAGCATAATAAATTGTTGAAAAAGCAAACCCTACTTTCGGGTGTGCACATAATTGAATACCTCTTAAAGCACCAGGTAAGGCCTGAACTGTGTCGCACTTTTCCCCTCCAGGTGTGATAAAACCACATATCTATGCATGAAATTAAACTTAAGATGAACCAGCCTATGGATCCAGATGAACCTGCCTCTCCAAAAGAATTGGTTTAGATATGTTAGGGGTAAACAAAATCTTCACCAATCACGAATGCCTTTCTATATTCAGAACGATCAAAATCCAAATACCCATATCACTAGACCATATGGTACTCATCTTTCTTTATATATATTTGATCTTAAATTTGATATACCGTCTTGAGTTAAGACTGGTAAATTGCGTGAAATTGGTACATGGACGAAGTGAGATTACATATTTAGAATTCTTTTTTTTTTAATACTATTTTTAGAAATTCTTTTAGCAAGTTTAACTTTGTATGATTATATGGGTACTTAAGAGAGACCATAATTAAGCCTAAAATCTTTCGAAGAAAAAATACCGTAGCTTGCTCTTGCTTTCTCTCTTTCTCTAGGGCGGCTAGGGTTAGGGTTTTGGTGAGAGATAACAAGCTGTGCGGCGTGATCTCGGTATGGCAGCGGCTAGGGTTCTCGGTAGAGGTGCGGCAATGGCGTCCATGACTGCTCGCTTGATCTCAAAGCTCTCTCTTCGTCAAGAGGACGAACCTGTGGATCTCAGAAACCTAAAAAGTCCGGTAAAGGGTTTCATCGCTCAAAGGTTTTATCTGGTGGGTAAATTGAACTCCACCCATGTAGTGCAATTCGATTCCTTTTGAAGCGCCGTTCGAGCGATATAGAGACTATCTATGCCGATAGAGGTGCAACAGCGTGGGGATCTTTTCTCGTTCACGATCAACAATCAACGTGATATTGGTCGGGTGAAGAAAGGAGGTTCCTAGAGTTACCAGAGGGCCATGATCTTGTTGAATGATTACGACGACTTCTCTAATATCATAGCAGTGTCACTTGACTTCTTTTGGATTTGGATGGAGGTATGTGACTTACTGGCGACACTTACCACAGAGGCCACACTCCGGGTGGTAGGGGAGACCATCAGACCTATCTCAATGTCGACCAAGCGAGACTGAGGAGGGTATCTACTTGCGTGCGCATCATGCTTACTTTAAACAGCCCAGTGAGGATGGATAGGAGACTACGTGTCACCGGAGGATGTGATTAAGGTGCAGTACATGTATGAAAGGCTTGTTGGTCTTTGCAGGGATTGCATGATGTTGAACCATGGTGGTTTGGCTTGCTCTAACGCCCAAGAAGCTGAAGAAGGGATTGGAGCTCCGATTGGACCAGTTGCAGCACTAGCGGCTCCTCCCATGGTTTTTAGGGCAAACACTCAAGCTGCCCTAGTGGTGCCAAATCTGCTGGCACTGTTTAGAGAGAAGAGGCCGATTCAGATAAGGGAAGTGGCTCTGTTCCCCTCCCTTCCCCAGCTAATTAAGGTAACAAGCGTCATCCGCGATCGAGAGGAAAAGGCAGCTGAGAGCGGGAAGAGATTGAAGCACTCGTTGGCTATGGTGCCACTGGACCTAAACCTGGAAGATCTTGGTTTCTCCATGGCTATGAGTGGGGAGCTAGGGGTAAAGAAGACCGGGAAATCCCCAAAGAAGAGAGGCAGGCCTCAAGGAAGCAAGAACAAGAAGCAGCTATTTACTGGTGAGTCGTCGAGCTCCATGGCAGACTCTGTAATACAAGAGCCTCTTTCTAATGAAGAAACCAATAACGAGTAGTCCCGAGCTCTTGCTAGGACAGATCCCTACTTCACTTGACTATAGAGCATACCCCTCTTTGTGTCTGGAAAGGTACACCGAAATGGTCTTAGGCCTTGATGCATGAAGCTGGGGTACTATGGTTGAGTGAGGTAGGTTACATGTTTTTTAGGCTTTAGTAAGTTCATTTGAACATTAGTCTTATGAGTAGTTTTTTTTAGTAGTTTTCTTTTAGAATTACGGTAATTCTAATGTGCATCGCACTGTAATATGAAGTTTGTTCTCAAACACTCTCCTAGCTTGACCTAACATAGTCATATGATTTGAAATCAAGGGAACTTGATTCTATTTTCCCTAAAAAAAAAAAAGAGACAGAAAAAAAAAAACTACGGCCCACATGTAACAGCGGAAAAGTCTAAAAATTTAATTCAAACGACGCCGTTTGATATCGAAACGGGTCAAAAAAGAAACGAAACGGGTCCCGTGCCGGGTAATATGGGGCAGCAGCAAACGGTGAGTCGACTGGGTCCGAAGGGCTTTCCTCCTCCCTCTACCCTGTTGCTTTCCCCAGTTCCTCTTCTCTGCTCTACACGCTTTACCTTTTTTCCGCTTTCCCGCTCGTGCCCCTTTTCGTCATTTCTCCCCCACCCTCCTCCCCTCATGGCCAGATCAGACGGGCCACCTCCCTCCACGTCACCATCGTCTTCTTCACCCCCCCCTGCGACCTCCTCTCTCTCTATCTCACACACACAACCACAATAACAATAATAATATCTCTCTCTCTTTCTCGCACATATCTCTATACCCAAAAAAACCACCGCCTCTCTTCTTTTCGCAGCCTTCAATTTCCATGCCTGGGTCTTCTTCAGTTTCGCCATTGAAGCTCGTTTCAGGTAAGCCTTCGTTCCAATCTCAATCTATGGAAATTTGTAATGTCGTTTTTTTTGGGGGGAGGGGGGGGGTTGTTCAATTTGGGTGTTCTTGCTTCGATTTGTGTGTTTCTTTAAGTTTTTGTAGTCTCGGATTTTGAGGTTTTTGATTTTTTGGTGTTGAATTAGGGTTTGATTGATTCTGTGATGGTGTGAGAAATTGGGGGTTTGAAATTGTGTTGGTTTTGGCGGGATTTGAGATTTGAGGGAGGGAGCCATGGCGATTGAGAAGAACAACTTCAAGGTTTCGAGGTTGGATTCGGAGGTGTCTCCTGGTAGTAGGAAGAGTGTTTCCAGTGACGACGATGAGCTTCAGCAGCGGAGCTCAGCTGCCGAGTCTGATGATGATGATGAGTTTGATGATGCTGACTCCGGGGCGGGGTCGGATGACTTTGATTTGTTGGAGTTAGGGGAGACTGGTGTGGAGTATTGCCAGGTTGGGAATCAGACGTGCGGCATTCCTTTCGAGCTGTATGATCTTCCTAGTCTGGAGGATATTTTGTCTGTGGATGTGTGGAATGAGTGCTTGAGTGAGGAGGAGCAGTTTGGGCTTACCAAGTATCTGCCTGACATGGACCAGGAGACGTTTATGATTACCATGAAGGAGCTTTTCGAGGGGAGTAACTTCCATTTCGGGTGCCCCGTGACAAAGCTGTTTGATATGTTGAAGGGAGGTATGTGCGAGCCAAGAGTTGCGCTTTACCGCGAGGGTTTGAATTTCTTTCAGCACCGATGGCACTACAATCTTCTGAGGAAGCATCAGGACACTATGGTTCGTAATCTCTGTCAGATAAGGGATGCTTGGCTTAATTGCAGGGGATACAGTATTGAGGAGAGGCTAAGGGTGTTGAATATTATGAGAATCCAGAAGAGTTTGATGTCTGAGAAGATGGAAGATATGCCCTGTGACTCATCTGAAAGAGATTCTGGTGAAGGTCTGCGGAGTAACAAGATCAAGGACAGGAAAGTAGCACAGCAAATGAGTCGTCATTCTCCGTATGGGGTAGGCTCGAACATGGATTTTGCATCAAAATGGCGGTCGTCGTCTTTGGAAGTGGCAAAATATGGGAAGCAGAACTCCAAAGGTATACTGAAGTTGGGTGGTTCAAAGACTCCTTCAGAAAAAGAGCTAGCAAGTTATCCTGGACCATACAGTTCAGCAGTTGTTCTTCCTCGGTCGAAAAAGCCTGGGGCGCATGATTCTGGGGCAGCTCTCAGAATGAGGGATCAGATGATAAGTAGTGATGATGCTGAAGAAGCAACATATGGAATTAATGTTCAGCAAGATCGATTTGCGTCTCATGGTAGCATGCTTGACAAGTCTGGTCTTCTGAAAGCGGGAAAGAACCTTGTAAGAGGTAATGATATAACAACTGACAGTTTGATGGGTCTGCCTCTCTCTTCAAAGAATGAGGGGAATGCCTATGGTAGGAACCAGGATGCAAACCTTATGTCGGAGGCAAAGGTATTGATAGCCAAGCCTCCTAACATGAGGGCTCCATATGATTTTGGTATGAAGACCAAATATCCAGGAAATATTCAGCAGTATGCAGTAGGCGATCAGATGAAATTCTTGAAAGGCAGACTTCCACAGGCACCTTTCAGAGGTGATCGATATGATTCATCTGATCAAGCTGATCTATTCTGGAATAACAGGAGTGAAGGGGAGGCTTTTGCTTCAGAATCCCCCTTTCGAGCAGATGATTGGAGTCTGAGGAACAAAAAATGGAAGATTGGGGGTGAGTCTCCTGATTTAAATTACAAGTCCTATAGAGCTTCCCCTCCACAGATGAATGATATACTTTCCGAATTTAGAGCAAAACCATTGCAAAGGAAGTTAAGAGGGAATACATTACATAATGGAGGATCAGACATGGTGGCATTGAAAGGTAATAGAATGTTTGTTAAAAATGAAGAAACAGAATCAGACTCATCAGATCAATTTGAAGATGATGAGGATAACAACCCTCTATTGAGAAGCAAGTTGGCTTATCCGAGTGGCGCTATGGAAGGTTCTCCATCTTCCTTGTTGATGCCCAATCTAGACGGAAAAAGAGCCAAATATGCACAGAAAGAGGTGAAGAATATGCAGGCCCTTGAGGGGATCAATTACTCCTCCAAAAAGATGGGTGGTTTTGTTGATCAAGGAAATATGCGTAGTTTAGATAACTATTCTTCCAAAGCAAAACAGAAGGGTAAGATGGGAGACGGTAGTCCCTTGCATTTGGAAGGGCGTTATGTCCCCGGCTTTGATAACATTGACGACGGTGATGATGATGAACTGAAACCGATCTACAAATTGGGCAAGAATGCAAAATTTCAAGGTGGAGCTGGTGAAAGGTTGCATGTACCCTCACTCAAGACCTATACTGCTAGTGGAAAGCAGAAACCTGAAGTTGTTCGTGACCATTCTGTTTCACAGTCCCGCTACTTTGTTGATGAGGAAGATGATTCACTTCAAATGCGTTTACTGGGAGATGGTAGTGCGCAGGGTAGATTGAGAAACAAAGGCCAGAACGTCGAAGCATACATGAGGGATCACCGTGAAAGCATTGAGGTCCCATTACTGGGTTGCAGTTTGGTGACAAAGAAGCGGAAAGGGAAAGAGGATGCAATGGATACGAGTAGAGGAGATGAAGATCTTCTGTTGAATCATTTGCAACGTAGTGCCGAGTCCAATTCCTTGAAAAAAAAGGTAAAGAGGAAGATGGAAACGGAAACTGGTAGTTCAGATATGGAAATTTCTGAGCCACCAGTTACAGAAATGGGAGCAACAGATATGGAGCTGGAAACCAAGCCCCAGAAAAAGCCATTTATTTTAATTACACCCACTGTTCATACTGGTTTCTCATTCTCAATTATGCATCTTCTTTCAGCAGTTCGCTTGGCAATGATTACTCCACGTTCAGAAGATACTTTAGATGTTGGGGAACCTATAGATGAGAAGAATAAAAGTCAGCAAGATGGTGCCAATGGCGTTATTACTGATAAGAATGTGGATGCAAATAACTCTGAGCATGCTGGAGAAGGGAGCACGCCTTTTGTAACAGTTCAGGAGATTGTGAATCATGTTAGATCAAATCCAGGAGATCCTTGTATTCTTGAGACACAAGAGCCACTTCAGGATCTGGTGAGAGGAGTTCTGAAGATATTTTCATCAAAAACAGCTCCTTTGGGGGTGAAGGGTTGGAAGCCATTAGCTGCCTATGAAAAAGCTACAAAAAGTTGGTCATGGACTGGCCCAGTTTCTCATAGTTCATCAGATAATGAGACCATTGAGGAGGTAACATCTCCTGAAGCATGGGGTCTTCCTCACAAGATGCTTGTCAAGTTGGTTGATTCATTTGCTAATTGGCTGAAATGTGGGCAAGAGACCCTCCAACACATAGGAAGTCTTCCTGCACCACCTTTGGAGCTGATGCAGCCCAACGTAGATGAGAAGGACAGGTTTAGGGACCTAAGAGCTCAAAAGAGTCTTAGTACCATCACTACAAGTTCTGAAGAAGTGAAAGCTTATTTCCGTAAGGAGGAACTTCTTAGGTATTCAGTACCTGACAGGGCCTTCTCTTACACCGCAGCTGATGGTAAAAAATCTATTGTTGCCCCATTGAGAAGGTGCGGTGGTAAGCCAACATCAAAAGCCCGAGATCATTTTATGCTGAAACGTGACAGACCACCACATGTTACAATCCTTTGTCTTGTGAGAGACGCAGCTGCTAGATTGCCTGGAAGTATCGGCACCAGAGCAGATGTCTGTACTTTGATAAGAGATTCTCAGTATATTGTTGAAGAAGTGTCTGATACACAAGTAAATCAAGTTGTTAGTGGAGCCCTGGACCGCTTGCATTATGAGCGTGATCCTTGTGTACAATTTGATGGAGAAAGAAAATTATGGGTCTATTTACATAGAGAAAGAGAAGAAGAGGATTTTGAGGATGATGGTACTTCATCTACAAAGAAATGGAAGAGGCAGAAAAAGGATGCTGCTGATCAAGCTGACCTAGGAGGAGTGACAGTGGCTTATCCTGGATCAGAGGAACAATCTGGATATGATTTGTGTTCCGATCTTAATGCAGACCCATCATTTTTGGATGATGACAAGGGAATGGAACTTGAATACGATGATGTGAGACAGGATGCAGACGTCGATGGTGATCCCAATCAGGGGTCTGAACTAGACGAAATGCATCAAGACAATCCAATTTGGGAGGGTCTTGATTTAAATCCTATGCGTGAAAGCAAATTGCTTTGTCAGGAAAACTCCACAAATGAAGATTTTGATGATGAAGCATTTGGCAGAGAAAGGACCGTTGGGCTCTTGAGTGCAAGCTTACTATGAGGTCTTTTTCAGGTAGTTGACAACAGCATTATTCATTAAATTAAGTTCCATGACTCCTTTGTGTTTTGGTGTTGGAAAGTTTCTTATTGAGCGGATGTTGGAAAGTTTGCCATTTTTATTTGCCATTTTTATTTGCGGATGATAGAAAATACAATAGTGAGTATTCGATTTTGAGTTTAGTTATACTGAAGTACGATTAGTATCAGAAATAGTTGCTGCAGTGGGGGTTTAATAACCTAGATAAATACTTGGTGGGAGTCTGTCAAAATCGTATGTTGTAAGGTTTCTTTGTACTTGAGCGATTACTGAAAGCAAAAGTTGTTTATGAGATATTATCTTGCCATTCTTTTTCTCTTGCGGCACATTTTATTGGTGTTACAGTGAAGTCTGTCAAAATCGTATGTTGTAAGGTTTCTTTGTACTTGAGTGAGTACTAAAAGCAAAAGTTGTTTATGAGATACTATCTTGCCATTCTTTTTCTCTTGCGGCACATTTTATGGGTGTTACAGTGGTTTTTAATTATTTAATGGGTGTGGTGATAATTATATTTATCTGTGTATACTTTAATGTACTATGCCACCCATTTTATGAGTTTTTGATGGATGAGAACATTCATATGTTTGCAGGCATAATGATCCTCCACGTCCATCTGATTGCACTATTTGTTCCGGATCAAGGAGTCTAGGAAATGTCGTCACATTGAAGGTGCAGTATTTTTGCATATATATTGATTCTATCAGGAAATGTAGAGTAGAAATTTGATCTTCTTTGAACCATGGGGTTGGTACAGGTGGATATCTATATAGTTCGGCATTCCATAAATAAAATTTTGTCTCTATTTTAGATCATAAAAAATGGAAAGATAAACTACTTCATCGTGCACATTAAGTTGAGCAAAGTGATTTATTTAGTATCTGTGCCGTCTACATGTTAGTGTTCAGTCATTCAAATGAGTTGTTTTGTCAAACTAAGTTTATTTAGACAGAATGAGGAATAGATTGCAGGGCTGTAATTGAATTTGGTTAGTCGTGAGTCCCTCCATAGGTCTTGACGCTAGCTGATGAGTTGTGTTTAGACCCTAATTTGCTGATTTTGCTAATTACTGGAATCCACTCTTCTTTTTCTTGTTTAATTAGATTTTTCGTTATTGTCCAATAGAGTTTAAACCTTTCATCCGAAAAGGTATTGGATTCTGGTAGATAGTCAACAAACATATGGTGATGAAGGATTAGGGAAAACTTTCATTTTACTTTTGAATTTTGATTATAGGAATAATTTGGCATTTACGTAAAAGGTGTATAATGAATGATCTAGGGGTATAATGAAAATCATAATGACATAATTTATTAAATCACCAAGGAAGCAAGAATGATTTGTTTGTTGGGGTAATTCTAGTATGTTTCTAGTCTCTGGATTGGATGAGGCAACAGATGAAACTGGTAGAAAAGCCGCAGATGTGGCATATACGTGATTTATATATATTTCAATCCCTCTAGCTAGAGTGGGAATGTAGTGGATGGTTTCTGTTTCGTAATTTTGGTCTCTGCCAAAAGAAAAATTCTTGTGATCTCTCTTTGTACATCAAGAAGCAAAGAGATGGAACATATGTTCGGAATATTTCAGTTCTGCTGCGTCAAATCTTGAATTTTTATTTTTTTTTTGGAAAAGAAATGAAGAAATGAAGAATGGAACCATTGATGCTTAGGCAAAAGTACAATCAATTGGATATAGTACGAAGATGGTCCAAATTTGTGGCAAGCTAGCTGGGAGTAAGGATGAGCAACCCGGTTTGCTGATCGTCGAACATGGCTAGAAGGTATAACTGAAGCTAGACGGAGGCTAGCTTACTGTAAACAATCCGTCTCAATTTGGAGATGGTGAAATTGCTTAGATCTAGCTAGTTGAACACCATGGAGACAAGCAAGAAGTTCTGCATGTTTTGCCGAAATGACATTGTTCCTTTTGAATAGAGAATAAGAGAAAGCAGATACAAAGTTACCTTCATGATCAGGAAAAACACCAAACACCACCTAAAATCCCGTTCTGCCAGTGTGTGAATCAAAAGCTCCATCTGCTTTCAGTTTCTCCCTATCTCCGCAACCTTAACGCACTTTGTCTTTCACCTCCCGCCTCCCACCAACACAGTTAGAGTAACTATTTGCATTGCGGTTTTGCAATTTCTGTCCCTCACCATAATATTCCTATTCTTCCATAAAGAGAATGAACTGCTGCAACAATCTTATGTGTGAAATCCAAATGAAGTGATCTAATTCTTGACACAGATTGACTAATAAGTTCACCTCTGGATGTGATCAAATTAATTTCAGTATATTTTTCTTTTATGTTTTCTTCACCAAAATCAGTCCTGCAACTTTTACTTGATCCCAGTACATCTCAACGAAAACTGTAATGAGAATGAGATTAGGAGTTGAGAGAAATGCCCCAACCTTAAGCTGTGAGCCTGTGACATGCAATATCTCAAATTTTTACACAAAACAGAAGTTTTTCTCCCCATGAAAAAGCTCTTTACAAATCTATATACGACTGTACTTCTGTCGGCAAGTTCCCCCAAGCAGGGATTCCATGGCCTCAGCTGAGGAGGAGTAAGAGCGATGTGCATGATTCCAACGAAACAGCATCGATCAAACTTGGTGGAAGCCCTGGTGCCAAGGAGCTCTGTTCACTAATTGCTTCTCTTTTGCCACGAAATATTCATTGTTTTTGGTGACAAAATATCAAACAATGCAACACAAGATATGGTGGTGGTAAAGAAGCATCCAAAACACTAAAAAAAAAAATACTCCTCATCAATAAAACCCAATTGCTCAGTGTGTTACAAAGCGGGAAAATTCAATGAACTGTTTTGAAGTTTCCCCAAGACGCCTACTGTAGAATTGTCCATCCGTGTAGTGTTTCATTCTTCTTTTCTTTCAAGAAACAATCAATGAATAACGTAGCATAGTCGAGCGACTAGTACAATTATATACGCCAAATATTGATAAATTATGTACACTGTTTTCTGACTACTAATCTTCGTATTCCACTCTTCAGTTAATAGCAGTGAGAGGAAGCCTGGAATCTTTTAAGGATTGTGCACCCTCATAAGCCGCTGCAATGTGCTTCGCGTCTCCATTTGCCTGCTTCGCCGATCTTCCATCCCAGAATGATCTCAACAAGTCCTCAAAAGCAGGAGTCCGAAGTTCTTCAATGGATGCAATGCTTGGAAGATTAAATGACCTCTTTCGTGGCGTGGAACATGATGGTTCATCCACCTGTTTATATGCACATTTCAAGGAAAGTTTATGTACAAGCCACATTGTTGATAGGACCCCAAAAACAATCATTGTAAACAGTCTTACCACATATTCCTCCAGAAGAAATTTTCCAGCATTCTCGGTGATTTCGACGATATTGTGGTAGTGGCCTCCCTTAAGTTCCCTCATATCCCCGCAACAGGGAACAATAGTTGAGTTTAGGTTTTCACAAGCATCATGGTCAAGTTGTAATGAATCTGCATGCAGGAATTAGTTTAATTAGTTGACAAAACCCCATCATATAACTATTAGGACAAAAGTCAAATTGATATGTGAAACTGGTACTGACGATCAATAGAAGAGAGCAGATCTTTGTCTGCAACATCTACATCTTCAAGCGCGGCTGAAACAGCAGAGGAAAACCTTTCCCGTAGAACTTGATTGGCTTCCGTTCCCCTCCTAGTTATATAGATAAAAAATAATTAACAATAGTAGAAAAATAAATAACTTACGGAACCTGCAGTATTATAAGGGATCAGCATAGCATACCTAACAATGGAGTCCACAGAAGCAACGTTTTTCTTTTCAAGACTTAGCAAGGACTCTTGAGCATTCTTCCATTGTTGTTCACCCATTTTTGCCTTCTTCAGACTGCACAATTTGGTTTTGGTACAAGTCATTCTACAGTTTATACTAGAAAAAAATCAACTGGCAGCACCATGCCAAGACCCTATACGTACCAATTCTGAAGAACCTCCTCCATGTCTTTCTTTCCACATTCAACAGCACATGTATCTTCAAGGTAATGAGATTCTGTCTTTTCCATGTGAATTGTCCATTTTGCTTTGATAGAAGAAGTGGATTCTTGCACTGTTGACATTTCTTGCTGTAGCTTGTTAGTTCTGCTAGTTGCACTCTCCCGAAGGTCATTAACTGCTGTTTGAACCTAAATATAGATGCAGAATGTTACTGATGCAAAGGTATATAAAATGTTGTTGCTGGAGTAAACCCCAGGAACCAAGGCATTCACTGCAAATTTGAGAACAAGACATACCAGTCTTTTCTTCCTAGCATTTGAACTTGCCAGCAGCTCTGCCACTTTTTCTAGCAACTGCCTTTCTTCATTAGCAGCACACTCCTACATAAACAAGGACAAATTTAGAAGGCAATAAAGAAAAAAATAAAAACAATACTAAGAAGGTTACTATCAATGAGAACATGAGTTAGATAAGTTGCTATCAAGAGCTAATCACCTCAAACTTTTCTTCAAGCTCAGACAGTTTCTTATCATTGACAGTCTGTGCTTCTTCCACAATTTGAGATAAACTGGATGCATGCATATCCAGAGTCTTGAACAAATCCACGGTAACTTTAGAAACTGACCGTGCCATTTCCACTGCTCTGGCATGAGCCTGTTATCAATCAGAGAACCAATTTTTACTCCAAAAAAAGTAAGTTAAATTTTCAGAAAACATAGTAATTGACCGGAAGGAACAATGCGCTACGAACCCCACGCTGTTGTTGTGCATGTGCGCTTAGCTTCTCCTCTTGCTTGTGAAGATTACTTTGAAGATCATTAAGTAGTTCATCAGCTTCAGAAGCAACTCCTTTGAAGAGCTGATCATATTAAGTTATTAACAAAGTCAAATACAGAGAATAAAATAAGAACACTGAAGAAGCCAATAGATAGTTACTGAATACTTACATCCTCCACTGCAGAAGAGTGGTTAGACACCTCAGAGTTTAGATGACAAAAAGTTGACTGAGAATTTCCTTCAAGATCCACTGCTATACCATCCAGTGTCTTGATACCAGAACCATACAATTGTTTCAGCTTTCCTAGTCTTTCTCGAAGTTCTTCAGTAGCCTTCAAAAAGTATACCCACCCAAAATATTAAGTTGCAGACTGACACCATCAGATAATAGGAATGCATGCAAAGACAAGTAAGTTCTAGTGTAGATCTTACCCCTGCCTTTGTGGATACAAATGACTGCATATCTTCTTCCATATCCTTCAACTGCTGCTCCTGTTGTGTCACTGCAACTGCTACTGTCTTATGCAAGATTTGAAGTTGTTGAGTTAGCTGTGACTGGAATTTTTGGACCAGTATCCGATTCCCATCTTCGATTTTATCCTTGCGCTCTAGATAACAAGCACTGATCAGCAACAAATACCAGAATTTTCCAGAAAGACCTAAGAGATATATCCCAAAAAATGATGCATACCAATTTTGGAAAATAAACTGGAAACATCTGATGCAGCATTCTCTAGCTCTGCTCGAAGCTCAAATGCATTCTCAACAAGTGATTTCTCTGAAAGTTAACAAGTGGTTGTTTAGTAAGAAAGCTATTATTTAATCATACCAATGCACATTTTCTTACCCTTTCAACTTCTCTTGCTTTGCTTTTCTCAAGTCAGAATAGTATGTATGTCACAACATTCGAAGCTAGAAAATGTAGAAGGTAAGGGAATTTGCTTACCAGATTTGAGAAGATTTGATATCAGGAATTCCTTCTCTTTAATGGTCGCATTTGCTTGCCGATGTTTTTCCTCCAGATCAACCAATGAATGTTCAGTTTCCTCGAGCTTTTTCTGCAAAACAAGGTTATATATGTGAATTTTTCCTAGGATGTGACACAGTGAATGAGTAGATACTCTGTAAGTTGATATCTTACCTCAGTTTTCTCAAGTTTATCAGTCAATTCTGCAGTCAAAAGTTGCTGAGAATTGTAAAGTTCCTGAAGCTCCATTGATACCTGCTCTTAGGTCACACCATATTTATTGTATTAATTCCCGAGTCATAATCTGAAAAATAGTTTAAGGAAAGGAATGCAACCTATAAATGGAAATTTACCTTGTCTTTGGATTCAGATTCAAGTTCCATGCGCTCTATCTTTTCTGCCATTGCCTAGGGTTAAAAAGGAAAAGAACACAGTAAGTTCAGGGAGAAGAAGTATCCACCATTTAGTAATATATAAATAGCAAGCACCGGACCTTCTTCTCAGCTTCTTCATGCAGATAACGATCCCGTGGTATATATATTCCGTTCTTCTCTCTTGCAGCATATACCTCTGAGCATAAGAAACATGTTATACCCACGAAGAAAATCTTAAAGACAGAGAGAACAGTCAATGCTGTAATGAATTAAGTACCTTGCTTGAGTCGATCAATTTCAGTATATAAATCCTTGATCAAAGCTGATTTCATCATCTTTTGATTAACCTGGACCCATAAACAACAACAAAGCATTTAGAAAGACAGCAGCAATAGACAATAAAACTCTACAATTTGTGAGAACAGGAAAGTTGCCTCTGACCTCTGGTTTATTCTTTATATTTTTGGCACGGTGTGCGTAGTCCAAGGTGCTGAGTGTTTCTTCCAAACAATGGATGGAGGGTGATATGGTAGCAATTATGCATGTCTTTGTTTTCCCTCCTAAGGAGTCCCTTAGTAGTCTTGTTAGTTTACTGTCCCTGATATTCAACAATGTCATAGCAATTAATTTACTTTCTGGGCTTGCAAACACAGTCAAAACCTGAAGCAGGTGTTAAATAACATATAAATAGTACCTATACGGAATATGACCAGAGTGCTCAACTAGAGCATTAATGACACGACCAAGAGTAAGTAAGCTTTTATTTATCTCTCCAGCTTCCCTTGCTCTGCCCTGCAAGTGGAAATTTATTTTCAATTAGATAAAACTACTTTCATGATCTGACAATGCATATAAGCTGTATATTCTTTTTCCTTTGCTTTATCCTAATGCGTTACAAGGTTTACATAGACTGGGAATTTAAGTGAATGACACCACTATGTATTCACTATGTGCACTTCTCTACGCCATTGCTTTGCTTATAATACACTGTTTCTAAGCCTTACCTCTCTTGCACCAGAGCGAGAAATGTTCTCTGAACCAGCAAGGTCAACAAGATTCAGCTTCCCACACTTTATCATTTCTTCACCCTCTGGTGTGCATTCCTTAATGTGGATTGTGATTGAAAATATAGAATGTGAACGACTACTTTGCTTGTTGAGAAGAGTCTCAGCTGTACGCCTCTTTGCAGATCCTTTCTCCAAGATTTTATAGATTTCATTTGCTGTGCACACTATCTCTTCTTCCAAGCCTCTCACAAAAACACCACCTTTTCCATCTTCCATGAGTGCTATCGGTTTCTTAGTTTTGTCATCTGTAAACTTTGTGCTCTCCTCTAGGGCCAACAGATCAGTGATTTCCTCATTATACAGCTCTAAGAAAGTGACTTTCATGCTATACTCAGCAGCCTGAGCTTCTAATATGTCAAAAATTTGTTTTACAGCTCTTGGGATAACACCGGCATCACTTGGAAACTCACCATTCTACAAATTCACGAAACTCGATCAGCAGGTGACGTAGAAGAATTCAGAGTAGACATATAGTGTAATTGCCTTAGAAAAGTCAAAAAACACGAACCTTCTTTCTTGCTCCTCCTTCCATTGTGTAAGTCTTTCCCGTCCCTGTCTGACCATAGGCAAAGATAGTACAGTTATATCCCTCAAGTACTTCGTTCACAATAGGAGATACAGCCTGATCGTACAATTCCTTCTGTTCTGATGCTGGACCAAAGACCTAACCAACATTATCCAATTTTCTTGTCATTTCACATGGTAAAAATAAACACGAAATGTAGCATTACCAGTCAACATACTTCAATTTTCTCTCTCACTAAAGTTTGCAGGGAATTTAGAATTGCATCTATTTTATAAAGGGTTTGAATTTTGTATCTTTAGGAACTGCACGAAAACCCATTGTTCTCATAAGCTACGGCATCCTAGAGCAACACTAATGAAGTTTCACTATTCTAAATCTCTAACACACAAACCTTGTCGAAAGCGAAAGTTCTATCAATCTGCTTGTTAGCAATATTCTGAATAGCAGCCACCTCCCTCCTACCCTCATTGCAAGAAATCACAACCGGCGTATGCACTCTAATTTCATCTTCACTCAAAGGCCTACACACAAAATGCAAACTCAACTCATCAGCTCATAACTCAATCAACTCATCAGCTTTCGACTCGAAACAAACAACTCAATCATTAAACTCGGGACTCGTAACTCGTAACTAACCTGCAACGCACAAGAACCTGGACATTGACGCCCTTCTCTTTCTCATGCCTGTTCATCGAATTCGAATCCGCCGATCGCAGATCTCTCGCCGACTTGTCGCTCGACCGCGGCGTCTGAGACGGCGATAGCGACACCAATCCTCCTCCTACTCTTCTCTGCTGCACCTGTACCGAATCCATACCTCCCGGAATCCCTAACCTTCAGTCAATCTGAACCACCACAAAAAATACGAAACAGTCAACGCAAATTCCCAATACAACGAATCACGCACACAAATTTGAAACAATGCAACCACCGATTCACACACTGTAGAAACCAAAACGGAAACAGAGATTCACAGATAGAGCGCCGATCGAAACCGAAATCGAAAAACCGAAGAGTCAAAAACGAAGAAGAAAAGGTAAAACAAACAAAACTTACTGCGATCAAATCCGAGTGCCGGCCGGCCGGGAGCACGATTGCGATGTGTGTGAGAGATTCCCGAAGCAATGCCGCCAATGGCGATTTCTAGAGAGAGAAAGTTCTAGAGAGAGAGAGTGAGAGACTGTGCGTCTGAGTGTGAATGAAATCGGTGTTATTATAATCACAGAGAGAGAATGTGAGCTGCAGTGAGAGAGCTTTTAGAGAGAGAAAGAGAGGTGTGAGAAACAAGGAAGACTGTCTACTAGGGTGGTGGTGTGTGTTTTGGATTTGGATTTAAGAGGGCAAAAATGGGATTATATTAATTGATTTAATTAGTTTGATTAATTACGTTTGATATGTTTTTGTATTGGAACAATTCTTGAGAGACGTTACGTGGCGTTTGAAAATGTAAAAGGGAGGGCAATATATGACGGCGTCAGGCGGAAAGATCCGTTGCTGTTAATTTACGACCGTTATGAACAGGTCCTCGCCGGACTTTGATCCGTTTGTTTTCAAATATTTTTAAACCAAATCTGCCGTTTGAATTAATGCCCCTGGCTCCAACGGATTTTACGATACTGCCCCCCCATCTGCTATTATTAAACCTGTTTAATTCTCTATTTTTCAATTAATGTGCGGATTTAAATGAGGAAAGGAAGGAAGTCGGTTTTGTTTGTTAATGACCTGAGGTGGGGCCCAGTGAATCAATTTAATAAAACGGGTATTCATATAATTTGTCACGAGTTTGCTACCTGTGCATAATTTGGGGTTGTTTTTCTCGCAAACAAGAGAAAATAACAAAAGGTTTGGATTTGATTGTTTAAAGTTTAAAGAAGTGTAAATATTATGGGTCAATAAGATATTTGATCCCTAGTTGATGGAGACAACAGAGATAAGGCTGGTGGTGACTTGATTATCAAGTAATTTGGTAAAAATGTGAAAGTTTAATCATGATCGAGATGAAATTTAAGCATCTTGAATTAAAAAATCCCTCATTGAAAAGAAAAATGAAAAATTTAGAAAAGTTCCTAATCAGTAATCTGCAATCTTATAGAAGTTTCTAATCAAAATAAAAAATATCTTATAGAAGTTAACTATGATGTATAACATTACCACTCATTTCGACATACTAGAAATAGTAGATGAATAATCTAATAACTAATCTAATAAATATCTAGATCAAAAAATATGTATACATCGTATAATGATAACTTGAACGATGGAAAGAGCAAATGAAAAGGACGATTTTCTCTAGGGAAGTTTATATATTTTGCAACATAATCGTTTTGCCAAATCTGTATAGGGGTTAACAAGCCTTTGATGGTATATCAAACATCTATTGGCACGGGGTTACCACACTTTATATGTTATATATAATATATATATATATATTTTGTCTTTCATATGATAACGGTACTGAATAATTTTTAAAACAAAAAAAAAACTCATGGGTTCAAATTTTGAAACATCTACTGAAAACTGACAAACTATTTATGTTTAAAAAAAAAATTCCTAATTGAAGAGAAAATAGGAGGAAAATGATTTATTCCAAACTCTAAAACATTTTTTTTTCTTATTTTCTTGCACTTATTACTCATAAATACATTATTTTATTGTACTAGTTTGTAACTAATATTTCCTAATGTTACCGAATGAAAAATTCTTGAGAAATTTTTTTTTCTCCTATTTTTATTTCAAAGAAAGATATGTGTTTAAGGAAATTACTTTCATGTCCTTCTGTTATGTGTCTTGCCCTAATCGTTTCCTTATTAGAAAAGATTATAGATTTTCTAGATCCTTCGGGAGACTATGTATTGCCTATAAATAGGTCTTTCTATCAATAAATGAGTAGACATTTATTCTCATTATATGTTCTCCTTCAACATGTCATCAGCCCGTTATTCTAACCTGAGTTCATAGCCAAAAGAAAACTCTAACCCTAGAAAACCAAAAGTCAATATCGGCCGACGAAACTTTCAGTACTTGGCCGAACCCAAAACCCATCATATATTCCTTGTTCTCAGGATTCCAAAACCGCCGGCCTCATCCCAAGAACCGGCCGGAAAAGTACTAAACCGGCCACCGGAAAACCCGAACCGTCTGTCTCACTAACGCCGCCAGTTCACGTCGTTCCCGGAGCCCGATCACCCCAAAATTTTGTCACCAGTAGCACGTCATTGTCAGGGTTCTTGTATCAAAATTTCACTGCAAGAACCAGTCCAGAAGTAGGTGAACCGCTCAACATACCGACGGTAACGCGAAGAAGGAAAAAGTTCACAAAACCCTAACATCGCAACACCACAATTGCGCGTCTGTACACATCGTTTTAGGCGGTCTTCTACAACATCTTGTCAACAACAAATCCCCACAGTTCCTAGCACTTTCACGCCAGTCTCCGAAAGCGAATTCTTTGGCAATCCAACAGAGGTAATATTTTCTAAAAGTTGCTGCTTTCGAGTTTTTAATTTTATAGTCGGGCGTTGTAGCTTTCTTCTCCATCTCACCTTTCTTTATAACGTGGGACGATATTGAGGGATTGAGACCTCTCATATCAAGTTTGATTAGTGACAGCTTTGTCACCGTACAACTTAAAAAAAACACAAAGGGAAGAAATCGATTGTGATGGTCTCACAGTCACAGTTTTTCGCATCGATATTGTGACCAATACATCTTGGTTCACGTTCTAATTTCATATACTTGATTTTAGAATTCGAATTCTCGATACTAATTATCTCCCTTGTCTTTTGTAGATGACCGAGCCATCTAGGCCAGAGTTTGAAATCCTTGATGCTCAAAGAAAAGAATATCATAGGTGGGTGTCGGACGTGACTCACACGTTCGTCGGTAAACGATACCACCACGATTTTCCCTTCGAATCTTCCTAATAATCCTCCTCCCAGTTTGGAGACCAAAGCTCAAGCCCTCATGTTTCTTAGGCATCATATCCACCCAATTCTGAAGAAGCAATATTTGAAAAAAGAGGATCCTAAAGATTTATGGGATGTTCTGAAACAACGCTTCAACAATGTACATGATGTACAGCTCTCATAATTGACTGCGCGATGGGAAACCATTCGCTTGCTGGATTTTGCCAAGGTTGAGGACTATTACCAAGCTATGTAGGACCTCCAAGCAGAGTTTAGTTTTTGTGGAGTCTATAAATCCGAGCAAGATATGATCGAGAAGACCTTGAACACCTTTCCCTCCTCCATGAGCTTACTTGCTCATCAATACCGCCTTGAGTATGAAAACGAAAGAGTTAAGACTTTCAGTGATCTCATGAATATACTTCAGAAAAAAGAGAGGCATCATGAGATTATTCTCAACAACAATATGCAAGGCCGGTTAGGACCAAAAAAATCCCTAAAACTTATCAGGCTAGTGGTGGGAAAGCTCCAAGGCAAAAGAAAAATGATCGGGCCGCACCTTATGCACGTGGGCAAACTACCCCACGTGGGGGCAGCAAAGGGAACCAGCAACGCGGTCCAAACCGTAGCCTCAAATGGAAAGGGACGGCGGCTCCACCGCCAACAACCAAGGAGAGGGCCGGCCTGGCCCTGGCTCTAGTAGAGGTGGAAATCCTCCACCTAATTCTGTTAAACACGGTCGATTTTCTTGCTTCAAACGCGGTTCAACTATGCATATGCACAAACAATGTCTTGTGAGCAAGAAAATTCAAGATATCTACAAGAGGCATAAGTAGTATTTGGCTCAAGAGGGTAATTTTACTAGCAGAGATTATGAGATGGATAACGGAAACGCATATCTCACCACCAATCTCACTATAGCAGATTTTGAGACCAAATGAGAGTCTCTTCAGAGAGTGTTGAAACTCCGGATTTTGATTAGTCTATGTATTAGACTGTTCTTCTGCTATGTTATTCAAGTTTTTTTTATTTTTGGCAATGGCCATGTTTTAAGACTTTGGTCTTAGTCGTTTTGGAATTAGAACATCCTTGATGTCTTAAGTTGGCATTAATAAAATTTCTCTTCATTTTTTGGTTTAAAGAATGGTTGAGAATTTTATTTTCCTTAACAATGCATAAATGGTTCGAATTGCACAAGCTACTTTGCGCCAATGGCAATCTGTCTGCCAACTTCATACGAGCTTTGTGAACAGTTCAGAAAGAACTAGATTGTGAGTGACATATGTCTGGAAAGCTCTATGAGTCTAGTTTCTAGATATTCTCACGGTTTGTCCATATCTATTTTTATGACAAAGTTATGATAGTTTTAGTGAGTAAAAGTCATTCTGCGTGGAAATTCTTATGCACTCAATAAGGGATCACAACTTGATCACAATTCCCTGAAATTTCTCTATGTTATTTAGAGTGTTTGCCATGTCTTGAGTTTAAGACTAATTGATTTGCATTCTTTTGTAGATGTCTCGCGGCGAAATTGAGTGTTTGGCTGACAGTGGGACTACCCACACTATTCTGCAGAATATGCAATTGTTTATGGATTTTGTGTCTTACAAATCCTCAGTGACAACCATGATTGGTTCATCGCCGGTTATACAAGGGCGAGGTATTACACAATTCTTGTTGCCAATGGCACAAAGATTCATGTCACTGATGTCTTATACGCTCCAAAGGCCAATCGAACCTTGCTAAGTTTTAAGGACATTCGCGCCAACGGTTTCCATTTGGAAACTCATCGTGAGAATGATAAAGAGTTTTTGTGTATTACATCTAATGAATGTGGCCGCAAGCGCATCTTAGAGAAACTTCTGAGTCAAAGTAGTGGTTTATATCTTACTACAGTTCAGATTATTGAATCTTATACAGATGCTCGCAACTTCTGCGAATCTGACTCATATAAGTTTTGACATGATCGTCTGGGACATCCTAGACGTGATATGATGATCTGTATTCTTAAAAATTCACATGGTCATCCGTTTTTCAGAGTACAGAGGCGTATGGGAACACATATAGCCACCGAAAATGGTGGCAGTGCCGTGAGCATTGCTCATGGTCAGGGCTCAGCCTTAATGCCATCCCAAATGCAGTCACCGCCTTCACCGGCTTCTATACCGCATGGTTCCACTAATGATGCCTCTATGGCCATCTCCAACGCTCACTGCTCATTTTACAAAGCTTGTTCATTAGAAAAGTTTCAGGCACGGCCCTCTTTTGTTGTAGACACAGAACAAAACATTCCATTCTTAAAGAGAATCCAAGGTGATATTTGTGGACCTATCAAACCAGAATACGGACCTTTTCGATACTTTATGGTTTCAGTTGATGCATCGACGCGTTGGTCACACGTCGTTTTGCTATCCACAAGGAATGTTGCATTTGTTAAACTCTTGGCTCAAATTATAAAACTTAGGGCTCACCTGTCAGGACCCGCCCCGAATTTCACCTTGAAACCCGAGGTGAATCCTGCGGGGACCACCTCCAAGGAAAATTTACCGAAGAACTCGGCAAACTTCCCTCGAAAATGGACAACCCTAACCCGGAAAAATTAATAGAACCACCGAATTAACCAATATAACATCCTCTGCTACAACCCATAGATAGCTAGAATAAGTTATACATAATCCCAACAGTATTAAGAGCTACTATAAATTAAAAACAATGGAAGCTGACAATCTCCTAGTAGGTTAAACAAGTAAGCTACTAGCGAAATGTAGCGGATAGATGAGTGACTATGCCTCGACGTCTCCTTCTAGACCCCATCCGAACGCTGCAAACTGGGCATTTTAAAACGAAGAGCCCAAGAGAAAATATTCAAAAACGTTAGAGTGAGTGGACAAAAGCAATTTCGACAACAAATAAATATTTCCCCAAAAATACTTTCAAAGAAAACGCTTTACCAGCGACAGCTAAAAGCTTAACACGAAAATTCTGAACGGGCTAGACTCCCAAACTTTAAGAAATGGCCTCTCAGGCTAATATTATATATATATAGTATGTATTCACACTAGTCTATCTCTAGTACGATATCTATGAATAAGCTCGAAAAATAGATAATCATACAAGACTACGACGCTGGCGTCTAACGCTCACGTAAAACTTTCCTCTCAACCTCCTCTACAACTTTCCTAACTATCAAAAACACCAATTTCAAGCCTAACTATGCCAACTGAACGAAAACACATAAAAAGCCCTAGAATTTTCATTACCGATTTCTCCTTACCTAGCTCGAGATGGAGGGAGCCATTTGGAGGGATTGCTGCACGGGAGGAGGGATTTCTTTTGAGCCAAGGCTTGCCGGCTATCGCGGCCGGAGGAAGCAGTTCGGCGACGGGAACACGCGGATAGCCGGACCTTCCGGCGGGCTTTTCTCCCAATCGGCAGCGCTAGGGAGCCTCTCACCGATCTAGAAAGGAAGTTGGGTCGGAAGCCGACCAATTGGGACAGGTGCGGCGGCGAACAGAGGTCCGACGGGTTTCCGGGCAGTGAGAAGGTCGGGGAGAGAGAGAGAGAAAGAGAGAGGGGGGCACGTGAAGAGAGAGAGAAAGAATAGGTTTGGGCTCGGCCCAAACCAGTCCACCACTAATACCCATTCTAAAATTCAACACCCCAAAAATAATACCCCAATAAAAATTACCTTTTACTAGCAAAAATTACCATTTCTACCGTCGTCACAATTTCTTCCTTCGATTAAATCCTTCGAAATAATCGTCCCCTAACACCACTCTGGGGACTAATTAAATTATACACTTAATGACGATAACGGTAAAAACTCTTATTACCACCATGCTAGTAATTAATGTAAAAATTAAGGGTCGGGGCGTGACAATTCTTCCCTCCTTATAAAAATTCCGTCCTCGAAATTTACATACCAACTAAACAAAGAGGAAAGGATACTGCTGCCTCATTTGCTCCTCCGATTCCCAAGTAGTTTCCTCTACTTAGTGGCTTCTCCAAAACACTTTGACAAGCGGGATTGTCTTGTTCCTGAGCACTTGCTCATTTCGGTCAAGAATCTGAACCGGCTCCTCGTCATAGGACAAATCCTTCTGCAAACTAATCGGCTGCTCTTCCAGCACGTGAGAAGGATCGACAATATACTTGCGAAGCATGGATACATGAAACACATTATGTATCCTGGACAACTCCGGAGGTAAAACTAACCAATAGGCAAGAGAGCCAACTCGCTCTATTATCTCATAAGGCCCAATATACCTCAGACTAAGCTTCCCACGCTTACCGAAACGAACTACCCCTTTCCAAGGAGATAATTTCAGGAACACCCAATCGCCCACTTGAAACTCAAGGTCCTTCCTGCGGACATCTACATAACTCTTTTGCCTACTCTGAGTCTATCTCTGACCACCTTGATCTTCTCATTTGTGTCATGGATAATCTCAGGACCACAAAGCTCTCTTTCTCCGACTTCATTCCAACACAAGGGCATACGACACTGCTTCCCATAAAGTTCCTCAAAGGGAGCCATACTGATACTCGAATGCAAGCTGTTATTATAGGCAAACTCCATCAAAGAAAGGTTCTTATCCCAACTCCCCCTAAACTGCAAGGCGCATGCTCTCAACATATCCTCCAAAGTTTGGATAGTCCTCTCTGATTGCCCATCAGTCTGAGGATGAAAAGCAGTGCTGAAATGCAGTCGGGTACATAAAGCTTCTTGAAGAGCTCCCCAAAATTTATAAGCAAATCTAGGATCCCGATCTGACACTATGGATTCAAGTACGTCATGAAGTCTCACAATCTCACTAACATACAGCTCAGCCAATTTATTCAGTGTATACTTCTTTCCCACCGACAAGAAATGAGCAGACTTGGTGAGTCTATCCACAATCACCCAAATACCGTCATGCCCTTCACGGGTACGAGGTAAACTAAAGACAAAATTCATGGTGATGTAGTCCCACTTCCACACTGGAATCAGCAACGACTCACGCAACCTTGAAGGTTTCTGCCTTTTAGCTTTCACTTGCTGACAAATCAAACACCTACTCACAAAAGCTGCAATTTCCCTCTTCATGTTTGGCGACCAATAATAATCATTCAAAGTCTGGTACATCTTTGTACTCCCCGGGTGAGCAGCATATGCGGAACTATGAGCTTCCTCCATTAACTCATTCTTTACTTTTTCATTCCTCTTTAGAACACAGAGCCTAATTTTGAACAATAAAGTTCCATCCATTCTCACCGAAAAATTTACGACAGCTCCATTCGCTGCTCTTTCTATCAACCGAACTATGGAATGATCACTATACTGCACTTCCCGCACTGAATCAACCAAAACTGGCCTCACATGGAAACTAGCTACCAAGGCACCCACTTCGTCCACCGCTAAATCCACTCTTGTAGCTCGCAACTCACATAGAAGTGGAACTCGAACCATCCTCAAATGAAACAAAGATATGGAGGGATTGCGACTAAGAACATCAGCTACCACATTAGCTTTTCCTGGATGATACTCAATAGTGCAATCATAATCACTGATCAACTCCATCCACCTTCTTTGCCTCATATTCAACTCCCTTTGAGTGAACACATACCGAAGACTCTTGTGATCGGTAAAAATCTGACACTTCGCTCCATAAAGATAGTTTCTCCACAACTTAAGAGTAAAAACTACTGCTGCAAGCTCTAAATCATGAGTGAGATAATCCACCTCATGTGGCTTCAATTTCCTATAAGCGTAGGCAATCACCCGATCATGCTGCACATACTCCTCACTATCTTCCGGAAGTGCCAAAACAGGAGCACTCGTCAGACGATTCTTTAATTCTTGAAAACTTTCCTCACACTGATCTGACCATTCGAACTTAACTCCCTTCTTGGTCAATCTTGTGAGTGGAGCTGCAATTTTTAAAAAGTCTTGCACAAATCACCGATAATAACCTGCTAACCCCAAGAAACTATGAATCTCTGTCACAGAGGTGGGTCTTCTCCAACT
This sequence comes from Fragaria x ananassa, assembly GCA_034370585.1. Classification (NCBI taxonomy): domain Eukaryota; kingdom Viridiplantae; phylum Streptophyta; class Magnoliopsida; order Rosales; family Rosaceae; genus Fragaria; species Fragaria x ananassa. The sequence goes on from CP139764.1 coordinate 23,289,385, forward strand.
TGACACCGCTTCCACCATTTGGGGATCCATACTAACACCTTCGACTAAAACTACATGGCCCAGGAACCCCACTTTATCCAGCTAAAACTCACACTTGCTGAACTTGGCAAACAACTGAGCATTTCTCAAAGCCCGTATTATCAATCTCAGATGTTTGGCAAGCTCCTTCTCGCTTTTTGAGTATATACCAAAATATCATCTATGAACACGATCACGAAGCGGTCAAGATATGGATTGAACACCCTATTCATGAGATCAATGAACGTCGCGGGTGCGTTAGTAAGTCCAAAAGGCATCACTACAAACTCATAATGACCATAGCGTGATCGAAAAGTGGTCTTGGCTGCGTCACCCTCTCGGATCAGCAACTGATGATAATCAGATCTCAAATCAATCTTTGAGAAAAAAGAAGCACCCCACAACTGATCAAACAAATCATCAATGCAAGACAACATATACTTATTCTTCACTGTGACTTGATTCAGCTTCCTATAATCAATGCATAGTCTCATGGTGTCATCCTTCTTCTTAACAAACAACACCGAGGCACCCCATGGAAACATATTAGGCCGAACAAAACCCTTATCCACCAACTCCTGCAATTGAGTCTTCAACTCTTTCAATTCCGCTGGAGCCATTCTGTAAGGTGCCTAAGATATAGGCATAGTTCCAGGAAGCAACTCGATAGAAAAAACTATCTCCCTTACAGGAGGCAAACCAGGCAAGTCCTCGGGAAACACATCCGGAAACTCTCTTACTACAAGAATATCCCCCACTTCCAACACTCCTATACTTGCATCCACCACATGAGCTAAGAATGCCTGACAGCCTTTATTTAACAATTTCCTAGCGGCCATAGCTGATATCAGGCAACTCGAAATCACATATCTTTCCCCCTGAAAAACAACCTCAAAACCATCCAGACTTCGAAACACTACTTCTTTTCGAAAATAATCTACCATAGCTCTATAAGTCTCCAAGAAGTCCATCCCCAAGATCACATCGAACTCCACCATATTTAGAGGAATTAAATCGGCCTTGAAATTAAATCCCTCTACAAGCACTTCACACCCACTAAACACCCAATCTATCCTCATCACCTCATCAGAGCATAGAGAAACATGCCACTCGCCTGGAAGAGACCATGATGGCACATTGGCATGGAGGGCGAATCTACTAGATATGAATGAATGCGTAGCTCCGGGATCAATTAAAGTAAAAGCTGGCTGACCAAAAATTAACAACATACCAATGATGACATCTGGAGAAGTACAATCCTCCTGCTGGGTCATAGCATGAAGTCTAACACGAGTCATGGGACGTCCACGCTGACCACTCCCCTGCTGAGAGCCACCCCTAGCAGCTGAACCACCGTGAGAACCACCACTGGAGCCTCTAGCTGAAGACTGACCAACTGGCTGAGTAGGGACGGTCCTCTGTGCCAACAAAGGACATTCTCTCCTGAAATGATCATGACCACCACACTCAAAGCATCCAGATGACTGCTGTTGACCAAAGGAAAAAGTCTAACCACCAGATGATCCCTCCTGGTAACTACCACCAGTACTAAACTGACCAGCATGCTGCCTACCCAACTGGCTCCTAGAGGGTCTCCTAAAACGTCCTATATTTCTACTCCGAGGACCAGAACCCGATCCCCCACTACTGCCACTACCCGCTAAAGATCCAGAAGCGGATGATGAAGCGGCCTTCTTAGATTGACCCTGGCTGGGACCACTGAAATCTCTATGAGCACTAAAAGTCCCCCTAGTCTCAATGGCCATAGTTGCCCCAACTACATCAAGGAATGTCGAATAGATAACACCGACCATCTTATCTGCACAGACTCCGCCAAGAGCCCTAATAAATGAATCAATCATGGTCATCTCATCAAGAACCAGATATGGCACATGGTAGCTTAGAGTGGTGAACCTCTACTCAAATTCGATGACTCCCTCATCGTCTCTTTTCGCCATGCTCAGAAAATCTGATTGAATTCTACTATGATGAGAGTGGTTGAAATACTGACCTAAGAAGAGCGCCTTAAACAGCTCCCAAGTCATAGTCTGAGCACCATCATTATTCCTCCTGGCGAGAGTCCACCAATGATGAGCTGAATCGTCTAGAAAAGACACTGTCATCTTCACTTTATTTTCTTCTGGCAGTTCTATGCTCTCGAAAGCCCTCTCCATCTTGTCCACCCAAGAATAAGCATCAAGGGGTCCCTTGGCACCCTTGAACTCTATTGCCCCTGCGTCAGAAACATCTCTCTTCCTCATAGATTGAGGATGCTGAACCCTATCCAAAGCACCCCTTAACATGTCCCCAATAGAAACGACTAATCCTCTCACATCATCACCCTCATTGGCGTTGGACGAGGTAGCCACACGGGGTCGGCGCCTAGGAGGCATAATACCTGAGGAGGAAGATATTTAGTAGTCTATAAACAAGACTAATGGAACTATCACACATACCCAATAACACATATTATCCAAAGCATAAACTGCTGATGAATCCGCCGCGGTCAGATCATCACTCTATAGACACTACGGCTACTTCGGCAAATACGATGGTGAATAGGAGACAGAAAACGAAACGTAGAGCTCTGATACCAACTGTCAGGACTCACCCCAAATTTCACCCAGAAACCAGAGGTGAATCTTACGGGGACCACCTCCAATTTACGGAAGAACTCGGCAAACTTCCCTCGAACATAGACAACCCAAACCCGGAAAAATTAATAGAACCACTTAATTAACCAAAATAACATCTTGCGCTACAACCAATAGATAGCGAGAATAAGTTATACAAAATCTCAACATTATTCAGAGCTACTATAAATTAAAAACAACGGAAGCTGACAATCTCCTAGTAGATTAAACAGATAAGCTACTGACGAAATGTAGCGGATAGATGGGTGACTATGCCTCGACGTTTTCTTCTAGACCCCACCAGAACGCTACAGACTGGACATTTTAAAACGAAAAGCCCCAGGGAAAATATTCAAAAACGTCAGAGTGAGTGGATAAAAGCAATTTCGACAACAAATAAATATTTCCCCAAAAATACTTTCAAAGAAAACGCTTTACCAGCGACAACTTAAAAGTTTAACACGAAAATTCTGAACTGGTGTCTAGCCTCGCTAGACTCCCAAACTTTAAGAAATGGCATCTCAGGCTAATATATTATATATATATATCAGTATGTATTCACACTCGTCTATCTCTAGTACGATATATCTATGAATAAGCTCGAAAAATAGATAATCATACAAGACTACGACGCTGGCGTCTAACGCTCACGTCACCCATAATGGCATTTTTTCTCATTGTGGGGAAACGCACGAGTGGGTTTATATATACTTGCTGATTCCTTGTACGAATTCTATGAATGAATACAAAGAGTAGAATGTCGTACAAGGCTATGACGCTGACGTCTAACACTCACGTCACCTCATACTGGAATTGTACCTCAGTATGGGGGAAAATCACGTATAGCTAGCTAGCATTTATTTATATACATATTATTCTCATATTCAACTATATATGAGTATAATCACCGAAATTCTCAATTTCAGGAAATTTCCAACAACAGAAAATTATTCAACAAAAAGCATTTTAAGCACATTATATAAAACAAGGATCCACTCACAAATTAGGCCTAAGCCTAATGTCGGTCGGAAGCCTCGTCAACTCGAGCCTCCTCGTGTCATTTTCCAAAAACATAATTAAATCCTTAATTAACACACCGACGCTTAAAGAAAATAGGCGTAAATAAAAATGAGCTACGCGCGCTCAACCATGCCTATCACCCTAAATCTTAAATTCTCTACTAACCAAGAAATCTCCACAAATACCAACATCCTGAAAAACACCTTCCACCATAAATACTCTAATGGCCAGATTCTAACTTATTAATCCGCCAAAAATACCAAACTTCAAAAAATTTCCAAACCTATCCAAAACTCCTCCAAAAATTCTAATACTTACTCCATTAAACTCCTCATAAAATTCCCTACTAAAAACATTTTTCCCGGCGGCGGCTTCGCTGGCAGTGGCGGCTGGCGGCCAGCTCCGGCGACCTCTAATGCCCACCAAAATTTGACAACACCTTCCTCTCAACCTAGATATGTGTTCACAATTGGGAATACAGCGATATCTTAGAGATCAACCAAGCAAACCCTTGTTGCTATTTCCTCGAATCATGCTGAGATTATTGCATTATATGAAACAGTTAAAGAGTGTGTTTGGCTTCAGTCTATAGTGTCTCATATTCGAGAGTTTAGTGGATTATCATCTACTACGGCTGAACCAACTTGCATCTATGAGGATAATGCGGTTTGCATTGAACAGATGAAGTTAGGTTACATTAAAGGTGATAATACTAAATATATCTCGCTGAAGTTCTTTTACAATCCGCAGCAGCAACAGTTTTTGAATATCCATGTGAACCAGGTGAGTTATGAGGATAATGTAGCAGATTTGTTCACCAAGTCTCTACCCAAATCTACCTTTGAGAAACATGTGAAGAGCATTGGCATGGGTCGTTTATTTGAACTCCAAGATTGAGTTACCAATCAGAGGGAGTCGTTCTGTAGACATCAAGGGGAGTCTACATCACATATTATCTTCAATTGTAGTTGATGCATTGTGTTCTTTTTCCCTTCGTCCAAGTCTTTTGTTTTGCCCATGAGGTTTTTGTTTTACTTGGCAAGGTTTTAATGAGGAAACATCTCATGCATTATATCGTATTAGGTACGCAATACAAGGGGGAGTGTTTAAGGACATTATTTTCATGTCATTTTGTTACGTGTCTTGACCTAATCATTTCCTCATTAGAATAGATTATAGATCTTCTAGATCCTTCAGGAGGGAGACTCTATGTATTGCCTATAAATAGGTCATTCTATCAATAAATGAGTAGACCATTATTCTCGTTATATGTTCTCCTTCAACAAAAAGAACTACTTTCCTTTCTATTTCATAACAAAAAAAAATGAAAGGGGGACGTCAATCCATATATTTATGAAATACAATACAACATAGACACGATCCGTTCTCATGGACTACGTAAAAAGTGAATCATGCGAAACTACCTACCCGAACTAATTAATCAATCTCAATGTTGTCAGTAGTGAGGAACTACATTCTCTGCCCATAGACCAGTCATGAAACTTTAGATATGATGTATATCTTATCCTGCCAAGCATAACCAACGACCTCGTAGACCGTGCTCCGGCCATAGCGGGCCTCGCCTCCGACATACATCCGGTAGACCGACATCCGAGCTACCTCGCCATAGTGAAAGATCATCGGTATCACATCGGAAAGGTGCTCTCCTGAGCTCCACAAGAAGGCATCATGAAAAGATATATGTGTAGATAGTCCCACATCGGAAACGTAATATGTGAGGGAATTTCCTTAGCTATAAAAAGAAGGCTTCCTATATGTAGAAAGGATCTGATCTGGATATGAATCTCTCTCCTGATCCCTCTCTCACCTTAACTAATCCAACTTAACTATTCCACACTTGTAACACCCTAGGCATTGAGGCCTCATGATAGTAGATTCAAGTGGATATAACTATGGTCTCCGATGACATGGTGAACCACTATAAATGTTGTGTCTTTGTGTTTATGTTTATGTTCTATCGTACTTCTACGTAGCCTACGAGTTATTGCAGAAACACTCAATGTCAAAAACCATAACCTTGAAGACTGAAAATAACCTAGTACTAAGTAACCAAAACCCTGTTAGCACAACTAACTTACTAGAGAAACCAGTCAGAACAATCTTGTGCAAAAGGGGCCTCCTTGGATTGGAGAACAAAGTCATCTACATCATCTAATGCCTCACTCAACACCACATCTGAAGTTATCTCAAATTCCACACCACCACCAGAGCTACCAGAGCCCCTAGAAGACTCACCCAGCTGCAAATTCCGACGAGCACCGAACCTACGTTTCTTGGCTTTTTAAAGGCCACCAACAGTGGCACCTAATTTCCAAGGATGAACATCCACAACCCTCTTCTTGTTCTTGGAGCCAAGAAGTCTTCCCACCTTCTTCTTCTTAGCAGGAGATACTTTGATCTTCCCATCCTCAAAAGCCAAAAAAATCTCAAGCACAAAGGAAGGTTCATAGGGAATTACCTTCATGGGTTCATAAGTGTTGCGATCTTTCTTCCCAAGCAGAACCAGAGTCAAGTCAGCATCATGTTTGACTCCCAGAATCGGCTCCAAAATCGAAGATGGGATCTGGATCACTAGGGGAAATGCCAATGGAGGAATGACCGCCTCAACAGTAGAAGGGATGGACTTGATGACAAGACCCGTCCCAAAACACACAGGAAAAACATCCAAGTCTTGCGGGGTCTACTCTAAAAGAGATTATACCAGAATTTTGGCATAACCTCCTCTAAAAATGGACAACCCGACCTGAAATAAAACTAAGACACACTTCAACTATAACAATCAATCACAACACCTGGAACCCTCCTCTCCACATAACACAACCCAAGTCACAACAACATAAAAGCAATCCAAACCAATATTCAACTACATTACCTAACCAGGAAAATGAACATCTAGAGTTAAACTCTCTCTATTTGGGTCATAATCCTTAAAAACCACTTCAACTTAATTTACATAATCTCATGGTCCTCAGAGCACTAAAGAAGGAAAATAAAATAACTACACATAGGTTAACAGGTAACCTACGGTCAACAAGGTGCAGCGGAAGATACTATGCCTCAATTCTTAGTGAAGCCGAACATGAACTCTGTAATCTAGGCATTTGAAAACAAAAGGCCTAGGGAAAAGTATTTGAAACGTTAGTGTGAGTGGACGAAAAATAAACTAATTAATAAATATTCAAGAACAAACTAGTACGAAATCTAATGTTATATGTTTTTCTATTTATACGGAATTAAAAAAATTTCATGCATGCAAATATTATAAGCTCATCAAAAATTCACACTAGCCCCGCTAGCCATAAAACCAACAAGAAAAATAAATATATCCCTCATATAAGAAACTCCCAAAATAATGGATTAGCCCGGCTAGTCAAATAAACAACTCAAATAAAAGAACTTATGTGGCCATATAAGTGAGTCTCCCAGACTCGGTTGTCTCCCAGGCATAGTACTCTCATAGTGCCTATACCTTCTTGTCTGGTTGACAGAGTGGGTACAGAGCTTGTGTGATGCCGCCGGCAACATCTGTCAAGACCAGCCCCGAATTTCACCCCGAAACCCGAGATGAGTCCTGCGGGGACCACCTCCAAGGAAAATTTACCGAAGACTCGGCAAACCTCCCTCGAAAATAGACAACCCTAACTTAAGAATTTAAGAACCACCTTTTTATTCCAAAATCAATAAATCCTCCGCTACATTCCAAAAGTAGCCAGAATACAAATTACACCGAAGAATTCCAAAAGTATTCAGAGCTACTAAAAATAAAATAAAATACAGCGAAAGCTAACAAACCCCTAGTAGATTAAACAGGTAACCTACTGGCGAAATGTAGCTGATAGATGAGTCACTATGCCTCGACGTCTCCTACTAGACCTCACGCGAACTCTGCAGACTGGACATTTTTAAAAACGAAGAGCCCAGGGGAAAATATTCAACACGTCAGAGTGAGTGGACGAAATGCTTCCGACAACAAATAAATATTTCCCCAAAAGAAATGCTTTCATCAGCGGCAAAAACAAAAGCTCCACTGGAAAGATTCTGAACTGGGGTCCAGCCTGGCTAGACTCCCAAACTTTAAGACATTGCCTCGCCTGGATATTATATATATATAGTATGTATGCACACTCGCCTGGATATTATATATATAGTATGTATGCACACTCGCCTGACCCTTGGCACGATATCTATGAACAACTTGAATAAAGTAGATATCATACGAAGCTACTATGCTTGCGTCTAACGCTCACATCACCCCACACCGGAATTGTACCTCGCATATGGGGGAAAGCGGCCGGGTGGTAATATATACGTGCTTACTCCTTGTACGAAATCTTTGAATAAATAAATGCAAAATTAGAAAGTTGCACAGGGCTACGACACTCGCGTCTAACGCTCATGTCACCCATACCGGAATTGTGCCTCGCGTATGGGGGAAATAACGTATAGCTAGCTAGCATTTAATCATATACATATTATTCTCGGAATTGTACCTCGAGTATAATCACCGAAATTCTCAATTTCGGAAAATATCCAACAACAGAAAATCATTCAAATGATAAAGCATTTCGAACACAATATTTAAAAACAAAGGTCCACTCATAGGTTAGGCCTAAGCCTGATGTCGGTCGGAGGTCTCTTCCGCTCGAGGCTCCTCACGTCATGTTCCATATAAATAAAACCTTAAACAAAACACCGACGCTTAAAGCAAAACATGCATAATTAAATATGTTTTGCGCTCAACCAAGCCTAACACTCCAAAATCTTAATTCCACTGCCAACCTCAAAACTCCACAAATTTTACCGACATCCTCAAAATCACATTCCACCAAATAAAATCCAATGGCCGGATTATAAATTAATAATCCGCCAAAAACACCAAACTTCAACAATTCTCAAACCTATCCAAAACTCCTCCAAAAATTCTAAAACTTATTCCATTAAACTCCTCACATTTTTCTCCACCAAAAACATTTTCTCGGCGGCAGCGCCGGCCGGCGACCAACTCCGGCGACCTCTGATGGTCACCAAAATTTGGCAGCATCTTCCTCTCAACCTCCTCTACAACATTCCTAACTGCCACAAACTCCAATTCTAAGCCTAACCAAGCCAATCAAACACAAACACACAATAAAGCCCTAGAAATTCAAATACCGATTTCTCCTTACCTAGCTCGAGATGGAGCGAGCCCTTTGGAGGGATTGAAGCACGGAAGGAGGACTTCCTTTTGAGTCAAGGCTCGCCAGCTATGGCGGCCGGAGGAAGGAGTTCCAGGAAAAAAACGATTTCGGCAGTCGGGACTCTCGACGTCGATTCCTCCTTCACGGCGGCGCTAGGGAGGCTGCCACCGGTCAAGAACTGCTGCTGGCTTGGAGACCGACTGAACGGGACCGGTGCGGCGGGATGGGGCGGCAGGACGGCGGCGAACGGCGGCCGGAAAATCTCGACAGAAACTAGGCTCGGGAGCGGGAGGGGGAGAGAGAGAGAAAGAAAGAAAAAGGCTTTCGGGCTTTGACCAAAAACAAAGCCCGGTCCAACTTAAACATAACCCAATCCAAAAATTTAACACCCCAAAAATAATACCCCAATAAAATTACATTTTACTAGCAAAAATTACCATTTTTTACCGTCGTCAAAATTCTTCCTTAGAATAATCCCACAAAATAATCGTCCCCTACACCTCTCTGGGGATCAATTATATTTTACACTTAATGACGATCACGGTAAAATTCTTATTACCACTATGCCAGTAATAAAGGTAAAAATTATAGGTCGGGGCGTGACAACATCACCTTTCCATTATGGTGAAAAGGGCTTGAGTGGCCCCACTTGAAACGTGGAAGTCACATCACCTCGAAATGTGGAACGACATGCTAGCATTGACATCATATAATCAAACTAATATGGCATAAAAAGAAATATATAAATTCATGTGAATTTCCCCGAAACTCATATTAAAAGCGTAAGTATGATTTCCAACCGTACTCGGAAAATCCCAAGAGAAAAGAAACAAATTAAATTTGATAACGTGTCTCACACGTTATAATGCTTAAGGGAATGAACAACGCTAATAATCAACTTGTTTCAAAGAAAATTAGAGGAATCTCAAATCCTTGAATCATTGGGATTAATATAACTTAAATACCAAAACTTTTACCCAAGCTTAATTCCATAAGTTCATAACCAACTCAAAAGCTGAAAATATAATTTACGCTTGAAAAAATATAATGAACCACTTATAAAATCATGCATGCATTTTAATAATAAACAAAATATCCACTCACTATATAGGCGGCTAAGCCTGACGTCTGTCAGAGCCCTCCTCACGTGGTGTCTCCTCTCGCCCTGTACAAAACGAGATCTAAGGTCTAAGACAAAAATGCAAGAATATCAAATTTAACAAAGTAAAGCAATGTCATCCTCACTCATTCTATATTCTAAAGACTAAGAAGAACTCCAACTCTTTTTATCAATCTCCTCCAATCTTCCCCCACGCTCTAACACATAAATATAAATATAGAATTTCCTATAGATGAGACTCACCTATCCTCTTCCACCAAAATCAACTTAAAAATTTCCTAGATTCCAGTCAACTCTTACCAAAATTTTCAATACCTCTTTCCAACTCACTTCCCCTCCATAGAGTAACCAAAACTAAAACACTCTTCACCAAAAATCACCATACACTATAACAACATTATCCCCTTCTAGAAATCTACCGAAATTCCTCAAAACCACCACCAAAACCGGCAGCAGCCACCGACAGTGGCGGTCAACCACCATCGACATCCTATCTCCAACCAAAATTAACAAATCATATATCAATCTCTTCCTCTCAACAAGCACAACAACAATCATAACTAGTAATAACCCTAGAAACCAAGAAGTTGGCCGGAAAATACCTCCAAAGCTCAAGAACACACTAAATTCTGATTTGCTATGTACACCCCGAATTGATCTATCACCTTTGGAAGGTTGAACGGCCTAAAGAAGAGCTACAAAACCCCCCACAGAGATACCTTGAATCGGTGACCGGAGAAGGGAGTTCCAGCAAGCCAGCAGTGGCGTCATCGCACCTCAACGCCGGCGAGTTAGGGCCGGTTGCACCCTAGGCTAGACGAGCGGCGTCCCAGCTGTAGAACACGACCGATGCGACGGTTAGGCGTGGTCGGACGGCAGCAATCGGTCAGGGAGGAGTTGGACGGGTCGGGGTCGGGGAGAGAGAAGGTGAGGAGTAGTTTTGACTTTTCTGTTTTTCTTCCCCTAACAAATACGGTAAGTCCCACTTAAAACAATAGCCCAAATATGGAAACTGATATTATTTTAGCTACCCTTCAGTTACGAACTCTCATTCGGGTAACTAAAAATCTAAGAACTCAACTAAACCACCTCTAACAAAAATAGCAATACAACTCCCAAATTGATTTACCACAATTAAATAGGAAACCACAACATAAAAAGTAATACTAAGTTCGGGGTGTATCACTTGAACCTAGCAAGTTGCATTGCCAAGTCCGTCGCCAAAACACCTAGCAAAGAGAACGTGACACCAGGATGCCCAACAGTCTGCTTCGAAGATGAGCAAGAGGACAAGTTATCTATTCTTTGGAAAGGGTTGATCAAAGTAGTAGACGAGAACTGATTGATTCTGTTCACTGAGAAATCAAACCCTAAACCCTTACCGAACCTAGATTTAGGGTTTTGGGCAGACACCAAACCTGCAACAATATGACCGGAAACCTCGCGACTTCGATCCGGGACCAAGCTGATCCTCTCCATCTTCGTGAGATCCGGTAGACCGCCACAGCCTTGAGATCCATGCTCCAGAAGACCACACACACGACAAAAACTCACAGTACACACATGAGAGTTGGTTCACCTTGGTGATGGTATCCCCTAGATCGAACTCAAAAACCATCGGAGGGAAAGCCTCCCTTACCGGATCCGAGATGTTATGGATCATCCTAGCTTTGGCATGCACTCCTCGTCGGATTACTTTCTTATCAGTGTGCTCAAAAATCAACATGCCCTAACAGGGCTCCAAATTTCTATGTCGCCTCATCAGTGAAGAATCGTGGAAGAAGATTAAGGATCTCAATCCAAACAGGGAAGGAAGAGATCGGAACAACATCAATCTCTGACAAGCTATCATAGTTTGACGTGATGAAGGGAACGACCGAAGAACCACTGACCACTATGCAGTACATGGCGACATTCATTGGCTTTAGAGACTGCCTTAGGTCGCCTTCAAATGAGATCGTTGGGCGATGAATGCCTTAGGTCAGTGGTTCTTCGGTCGCCCAACGATCGCCCAACGATCTCATTTGAAGGCGGTTCTGTTAATCCCAGACGGCGGTTAGAGTGCCAATGACTGCCTTAGGTTTCGGCATCATTCTCTTCAAGGATAACAAACGCCCGACTGTGAAACAAGGCACAAAAGCAACGCTAGGGCGTGCTACAACACCGGAAGAGGAGCCACCCTCATAGATAACAAGGGTTGCAGCGAACTGAGAGGAGACCTCATCAAACATCAGGGATGAGAGAGTGGAGATCGGGGTGCTAAACGGCAAGGAGAAAGAAAACCTTAGGAGGAGAACGAAACCCTAGCCGCTCTCTTCAGAGAATCAACAATCAAATCCTTGACAAATTTATTTAATAAAATGTTTGTCACCTAGCTTAAAAAAAACTACGTTCTTTTCTAAAAGTATAATACACTCCTAATACGCTCCCTTAAATATAAAATAGAATTGAAATTTGTTTAGTCCTTATGGTTCGAAGTCGATATTTGTTTAGTCCTTGTGGTTTTATTTTAATCTGAATAGTCCTTAGAGTCACGTTTTTTCATCCAAATAGTCCTTATGGTTTTATTTTAATTTGAATAGTCTTTAAAGTCATTATTTTTTCATCCAAATAGTCATTCAAACAATTTTCTCAGTTAAAAACCATAAAGACTATTTAGATGAAAAATCACGACTTTAACAACTATTCAGATTAAAATAAAACCATAAGGACTATTTGGATGAAAAATCTTGACTTTAAAAACTATTTAGATTAAAATAAAACCATAAGGACTAAACAGATGTCAACTTTAAACTATAAGGACTATACAATATTTTACCCTATATAATATGTATATACTTGTATTTGAAATAAAAATAGGGATGTGAAATCCACACACCTCAAATTGAAATCTACACACATTTTTTTTTGGTAACAAAAATTTTATCTTTTAAGATACTCTAACTTAAACTTTGTCTTTTTATAAATGTGTTAACAAAAAAAAATGTGTGTGCATTTTAATTTGGGGTGTGGATTTCACAACCTTAAAAATAATAAATAACTTGAGAAACTTCTAGTATACTGCATAAATTTGGGGTGTGTGGGAAATTTTGCTTTTAGACTATATAAATGTGGACAAAAATCTACAGCAAAGGCCATAAACTTTTTGTCAGTTGATGGACTCGATAATTCATCAAGCAATTCATGGATTTGTTTAAGCAATTTTTTTATATTTTTTTTGATACGATGGATTTGTTTAAGCAAATGTGATATCCCGGATTCCCGGACAGGAAGAAGAAGCAGCAGCAGCAGCAGCTCCACGAGTCACTAACAGTGATTAGCGAATCGGGCCGAGTTGGTTAAAACGTCAAAACAGAAGGGCAGGACGGGAAAAGTAAAAAAGATGAGGAAAAAGGAGAAGACAAAAGTGGGTTGATATGTGGTGGCAAAGGAGTCCCACGTGATAAAGAGTGATGTTGAGATAGGCACATGGTGTTGGTGCCTAAACACATTCGCTTGTGATATGTCAAAGTTAAAACTAAGATTAACCATTCCATTACTTGATTGCATTCATTTCTCCTAATTTCCTGTATATGTTTGAAGCTTGATTTTCCAAATCTTGTATCATTGTTTAGACTTTAGAGTATGATACCTAAGTTGTATGTCACCCAAAGGGTGAACATCGGTTTGGTGCAATAGTGATTATTCATTTCTCTTATTGTACTAGAAATGGAGAATATCACTTTAGAGGTATGAAATATTGTTTACTTTTAATTGTATGTACTAGTTGCCAATACTAAGCCTCTAAGAGAAAATTTTACGTGGGACAACCTCACCAGGTGACATATGCGACCAACCAACCACACAATGACACATGTAAACATTTTGTCCACCTTAGAGTTGTATTATGTTATTCCTTTTCTTTTTCTCTTTCTTTCATTTTTATCCCTCTTAATCTCCTTTTATTATTATCTTTTGCATCATTTTTTATCCCAAATCCCAAATGAAGAACTTTTCACTCCAATAAATCCAGATCAAAAACTCCTCTCTAATAAATCAATCTGCAGTAAAGGGGAATCGACGTGGTCGAAGAACCATAGCTGTCACAGTCGCCATGGCGCTGGACGATCACATGTATAGATGCGAAGCCGAAGTCGGCAATGGCGGCGAGGAAGGAAGTGTGATCTTGATTGAGAGTAAAGTGGGAGAGCGATGGTCTGTGGTGTGATTTGGGGTGATATTCAATCTCTTGATTCCTTCAATCCTTCTATTGCAGATGGTTATTGGAGAGAGAATTCTCTTTAATCTGGAAAGAAAGAGTGAAAGGGGAAAATGATGATACTAAAAAGAGAGAAAGAGAAACAAAGATTAAGGAAGAGTTTAAAAAAAACAAAAAAACAAAAGAATACAAATATGATGTGGACAAAAAATGTACACGTGTCGTTCTATGTTGGTTGGTCACTTAGTCACATATGTCATCTGGTAAGGTTGTCGCACGCAATATTTTCTCAGCCTATGAAGATTCTCTTGTTGTATTTTCAACTTTGATATTACTTTATTTTAAAAAATATATATTAATACAAGTAAGAGAGACGCAACACTCGTTAATATTCTGAAACTAAAAGCGCTAACAAGTAAGCGGAAGCTCCAAACCAAAACAACTCTCAACCTTCCAAAGAAAACTTGTGTACTTCTAGATGTAGTTAGAATGAATTTTGGCCACTCATAGATTGACTTAGAGTTTGGAATTAAAATTGGCAACCCTTTCTTTACAAATCACAGGCCTCTCTGTATGTAATTTACCAATGGACTAGAGATCTATATACACACTTGGCTGTAATCTGAGAAATCGATCGTCAACCAAATCCGGTGTACTTTCACGTTCTCCCTTTAGCCAGCTATGCTTTATATCCAAACCACGTGTTACCTTGTTCACCTAAACCGAATGATTAAGATTGCTCACCAAATCTCAGACTACTAAACCAAAACCAAAACGAAGGAAAAAGCATGCCATATGTCATTCGTCTCGGACCTGCACGCTATCCCATGTGTGCTCAACCCTAGCTATTGGGTCGCCCCCATCTTCTTCTTCATTCCTCTGATCTTCTTGCTTAATTCTTTTCCCAGTTTTCCGATTTGCTTTGCTCTACTTATTCACAGCCTTATTGGTATCATCAGACCATCACAAAGTAAGAAGCTATTACTGTTAATTTACTTGGGACGCACTCCATCTCCATCTCCATCATGTGCTGCGTGGGCTTTACTACTCTCACTCTCTACTGAGTACTGACATGTCTACTACTTTGATTTAGATTCTTTTCCACTATGGAAAGGGAAAACCATGTCCCATTGGATGCTTCTCCTACTCCAACCACAACTAGTCGATGAGGGGGAGTAAAGGTATTGACTGTTGAGGAAAGTGTTGCATTGACTTGCAAGGTTTGCAGATCATGGTACTCCCAGTCTTGAGTAATGATAGCTAGTCCCACGTTCATGTTTGATGTTTACTCGTTTAGGGCGGTGTTGTTGTGATATGAATGATGAAGGTTGCCTCAATAGGGATCCATATCGCAGATCTTACACATCTATATGACGAATAAGGAAGAGAAAAAAAAATGTAGTATACAAGTGGAACTGGCAAAATGGACGGACATGTTCGTTACCACACACTACTGATAATGGATTAGCTCTAATATTATTGCTTGTAAGATAAAAGAGATGACCATGATTTTATCTTAGCCTATGCTTTTGAACATCACGGCAAAAAAATCCCATCATTGTATGTATCCATGTTACCCAGTAATTATGTGGTCACATTCACACAAAGTCTGTGTTCAACTTCATCAATAAGAGAGAAACATATTTGAGTATACAATATAGTCTAGTAGCTTTTCTGGTTGTGTTGATTATGAGACCTAAATTACAACTAATCCCCAGAAACTTCATAATTTGATGTTTTAGCAAAATCACAAATCATTTTCAAGACAATAAATTCACTACCAGAAAATGGGTCTTGGGCGACGAAACAAAAAAAACCGGGCGACGATTTTTTTTTTCGTCGCCTAAGAGGGAACTTAGGCGACGATTTTTTTTTTCGTCGCCCAAGGAAAAAAAATCGTCGCCTAAAGTCCAACTTTAGGCGACGAAAATAAAATCGTCGCCTAAGAATACATTTCGTCGGCCAAGAGAGAAACTAGGGCGACGAAACAATATTTCGTCGCCTAAGATATTTATTTCGTCGCCTAAGTTTTTTATCCTTAGGCGACGAAACTGAGATATTTCGTCGCCCAAGATTTTTAATTCTTAGGCGACGAAACTCAAATATTTCGTCGCCCAAGATTCTTCTATATATTGAGAGGCCGGGATAGAAGAATGAGAACTTTGAAAATTTTAAACATAAATTTCTCTAGTTCTTCAAATCGTTCGGTGTTGTGGAAATTTGTCCATACATAGTTTGTGGAGCTACTCCCAGGTACGTACATATGCATATATATGCACATATATATATGTGCATATATATATATATATATTGATTTTCAGTTTTATTTGAGTTGAATTAATGATATATATATATATATGCATAGAGTTTGTTCCAAGCTGAGTAAGGGGCCGTTCTGTCATAGATATGGTTCACAGGTTTGTTTAACTGGATCTCAAGATCACAAACTGACCACTCTTCTCGGTGAAGGGGTCGATAGGGGTTCGCCTCCGTGATCACAAACGAGTCCTGCCTGGTTCCTGTAGGGGGTTCGCCCTCCGTGACATTGACACTTGCCTTCTGAAACCACGGAATCCGCTCGAACTAGATATATATAATTAATAATTAGTATGTTGTATTACATTAATATATATATATATATATAAAAGATATGTTCATTAAATATTGATATATATATGTGTGATTTTCAGGATATGGATAAGAGTTGGATTTCTCTTCCAAGATATCACAGAAAATATGCTGAAGGAGTTTGGGATTTTATGCAATATGCGCAGGGCAATGCTGACGGGAGTGGTTTGATATGCGCAGGGCAATGCTGACGGGAGTGATTTTATGCAATATGCGCAGGGCAATGCTGACGGGATTTTATGCAATATATAAAAGGCATGAAAGTGCATCTGTTTAAGTGTAGATGGTTTGATACAGGCGCACAGAGCATGAAGATGGATCAGTACGGCAATTTATCGGTCAACACTGCTACAAGCGCCTACGAAGATGACCCGTTTGTTTTTGCGACATCGGTAAAACAAGTGTTTTATCTTGATGACCTTGCCAGGGGTGACGCGTGAAAAATAGCGAACATTGTGCATCCTCGAAACATTTACCGGGCGGCTACACTTGGAGTGACCATTCCAGGGCCAGAGGCTGATGCGTATCAGGAGCCGAACGCAGTAGGTATTCATGATGTAGCTACTGTTCGTCAAAATAATGTTAAACATGGTCGAGTGCTCAGAATTCGTGACGAAGATTCAACCTTTATTGATGTTGATCCAAATGAAGAAACAGACGACGACTCTGACGACGAATTAAGGCATAGATTACCAGATATTAATTCCGATACCGAAGAAGACTCATCGGATGACTCAGATTACGAGCCTTAGCTTAGTTATAATTGAGCCTTAGCTTTGTAATTGTTTGTATACTAAAAGAATATGTTTGTACTAAAATAAATAAAGCACATTTAAATTTCATTGTAAAAAATTTTTATTTTTACTCTTGGGCGACGATTTTAACAAATATCGTCGCCCAAGTATCATCTTGGCCAACGAATTAGCCTAATTTCGTCGGCCAAGAGTAATCCGAATAATTAAAATAAAATAAAACACATTTAAATTTCATTATATTAAATTTTTATTTTTACTCTTGGGCGACGATTTTAACGAATATCGTCGCCCAAGTATTAGCTTGGCCGACGAATTAGCCTAATTTCGTCGGCCAAGAGTAATCCGAATAATTAAAATAAAATAAAACACATTTAAATTTCATTATATTAAATTTTTATTTTTACTCTTGGGCGACGATTTTAACGAATATCGTCGCCCAAGTATTAGCTTGGCCGACGAATTAGCCTAATTTCGTCGGCCAAGAGTAATCCGAATAATTAAAATAAAATAAAACACATTTAAATTTCATTATATTAAATTTTTATTTTTACTCTTGGGCGACGATTTTAACGAATATCGTCGCCCAAGTATTATCTTGGCCGACGAATTAGCCTAATTTCGTCGGCCAAGAGTAATCCGAATAATTAAAATAAAATAAAACACATTTAAATTTCATTATATTAAATTTTTATTTTTACTCTTGGGCGACGATTTTAACGAATATCGTCGCCCAAGTATTATCTTGGCCGACGAATTAGCCTAATTTCGTCGGCCAAGACTAATCCGAATAATTAAAATAAAATAAAACACATTTAAATTTCATTTGAATAATTAAAATAAATATCCCGGGTATTTATTTTTTACCAAATTTTTATAGCCCCGTAAGAGTCTCGTCGATTGTAAACTATTCTCAGTTGAAGGTCCGGCCAGATTACGTAATTTGGAGGGTCGAATAGCCGTTTCCGTCCGTTTAGGGGTTTGACCGCGCCGATTGACCGGACGGATCGAGCCCTTATCTTTGTCAGATGGAGCTGAATTTTTTTCCACCTACGTAATTCGTTATGCTGGTCAAATCTGACGGTCGGTTTTCAGTTCCTCTTCTCCGATCACCAAACTCACGTTATATGTACTAATGTTGTATAACTTTTTTATATAAGTGTTTAGTTTAAGTGTCGTTTTGAAGACAACGTATACGTAGAGGCCTCAAACGCAAAAAAGTCATGAAATAAGATATGACCGGAACGGTGAAATACGTCAACCCGTGAAAAATGAAGATATTCCGGTAAAATTTCGGTGCCGGTTGTTCCGGTCGCACGAAACACATTTATTTCTACCTAGTGGTAGCCCTATCCCGGGTATTTATTTTTTACCAAATTTTCATAGCCCCGTAAGAGTCTCGTCGATCGGAAACCATTCTCAGTTGAAGGTCCGGCCAGATTACGTGATTTGGAGGGTCGAATAGCCGTTTCCGTCCGTTTAGGGGTTTGACCGCGCCGATTGACCGGACGGATCGAGCCCTTATCTTTGTCAGATGGAGCTGAATTTTTTCCCACCTACGTAATTCGTTATGCTGGTCATATCTGACGGTCGGTTTTCAGTTCCTCTTCTCCGATCACCAAACTCACGATATAAGTACTAATATTGTATAACTTTTTTATACAAGTGTTGAGTTTAAGATTCGTTTTGAAGACAACGTATACGTAGATGCCTCAAACGCAAAAAAGTCGTGAAATAAGATATGACCGGAACGGTGAAATACGTCAACCCGTGAAAAATAAAGATATTCCGGTAAAATTTCGGTGCCGGTTGTTTCGGTTAACGAATTTTTCTCTTATTTCTACCTAGTGGTAGCCCTATCCCCGTTATTTATTTTTTACCAAATTTTTATAGCCCCGTAAGAGTCTCGTCGATTGGAAACTATTCTCAGTTGAAGGTCCGGCCAGATTACGTGATTTGGATGGTCAAATAGTCTGAATTTTATGATAGAACTCTTGGCCGACGATTTTCTTCATCTTGGGCGACGATGTTCATAGTGAAGAATGTCGTCGCCCAAGTAGACTATCTTGGCCGACGATTTTCTTCATCTTGGGCGACGATATTTATAGTGAAGAATGTCGTCGCCCAAATATACTATCTTGGCCGACGATTTTAAAAAAACAGGGCGACGACTTCAAAAATCGTCGGCCAAGCTTCTCTTGGCCGACGATTTTTACAAAACAGGCCGACGATTTTTACAGAATCGTCGCCCAAGAACGCCAGTATAAAAGGCAAAAATTCGGAAACCCTAACCATTTCTTCAGCCGCCAAGCATATTCTCTCTCTCTCTCTCCGAAAATCCTCTCTCTGCCCTCTCTCTCTCCCTCTCTCCGACCCCGACCCCGACCCCAATTCGGAACCCCGACCCCGACGTCGACCCACAATTTAAGGTATAACCCTAAAACCCTAAATTGGTTTTAATTGTTTTTGTTGTTGTGATAATTGTAAATTGTTGTTGTTGTTGTTGTTGTGATAATTGTAAATTGTAAATTGTTGTTGTTGTTGTTGTGATAATTGTAAATTGTTGTTGTTGTGATAATTGTAAATGTTTGTTGTTGTGATAATTGTAAATTGTGATGTACGGTTTAGGGTTTACGGTTTACGGTTTAGGGTTTAGGGTTTAGGATTGTAAATGATTAAATAATTTAGGGTTTATTTAGGGTTTAGGGTTTACGGTTTAGGGTTGTTGTTTAAGGTTTAC
Organism: Fragaria x ananassa; assembly: GCA_034370585.1. Classification (NCBI taxonomy): domain Eukaryota; kingdom Viridiplantae; phylum Streptophyta; class Magnoliopsida; order Rosales; family Rosaceae; genus Fragaria; species Fragaria x ananassa. Next base: position 23,309,692 of record CP139764.1, read on the forward strand.
GGTTTAGGGTTTAGGATTGTAAATGATTAAATAATTTGTAAATATATTGTAAATGATTAAATAATTTTTGATTAAATAATTAAATAATATAAATTATAATTGTAAATATATTGTGGAAATTTTGTAAGAAATAATGGATTATTTTTGAGTAAGGATGTAAATATTCGTAAATTAATTTTTGTGATGTAATAATTGCGAATTAATGTAAATAATTTGTTATGTGAATAAAAAAAATAATAAATCCTATAATAATTATTAAATTTTATTTGTGCTATTATTGTTGATAAATTTTTCGAAGTTTATCGAGCCCTTATTTTTGTGAACTTAATTATAAGACGGTAAAATATGTTTAATAAATTTATGGTTATTTTAAACAGGATGGCCAAGAGGAGAACTTCTGGACAAGACGGCTCGGACGGTACCTCAAACAACCCGTCGGAATCACAGTCGATCGGGTTTCCGTGGCAGTTGACGGCCCGACATGAGGCGCTTAGGGGTGGCGCGAGCGGCTCGGGTTCTGCTGGGCAGTCGGGTCCCGCAGCGACGGCTCCTCGTCATCCACCCATACTTCGCCGGTCGCGATCCCGCAGCGACGCCCCCACACAGTGTCCCCGACCGACGGTGATGGCGGGTCATCCGGGGTCCCTATGGTGCCGTCCGGCCTCTTCCTTCCTCCGACGATACCGGCGATGCCTCGAGTCGATGAGGAGGGTCGACCGATTCGGGAGCAGCTCCCGCATGTGGCACCGCACGAGGCCTATATCTACCGGGAGTTTCCCACGCCTCTTCATCCCGTGAGGGTCTCCGAGCAGGCGGACATAGACGAATCCGTCGGCTTAGCCTCATCCTCAGGTAATTTATTATTACTTTTTTTTCGATTTACATTTTTTTTTTGTAAAAATGTATTATTAATATTAAATTTGATTCACAATGTCACAGCCGCCGGAACGAGAAGGCGGAACAGGAGAGGCACCGTCAGCAACAAGGGACTCGATAGGGCGGTCGAGTCCGCTGGACGGATCGCCATCCCGTTTTCCAACGGGAAACTGGTGGACGCCGCGTTGGGAAACCGGTACACGCGCGCCGCGGGAGGCACCATCCGCTCCAGACTCCCTATGTTGTGGGGAGTCTGGAGCCAGGTTCCTGATGGAGTGAAGGAGATGCTCCATCAGTCGATGTCGGTGAGTTTACTCAATCAATTACTATTTTTTAACTATTTTTTTAACTAATAAATTATTTAATTATCGAAAAAAATACTAACAAGTGGTAATGCAGCAATGGTTTGTGGTTCCCGAGGAGGGACGTGACTGGGCGGACAAGGCCCATAGGGAGAGGTACCTCTAGCTATTTAATAATTTATTAAATTTTATTTTTTTAATAAAATTATTAATATTTTTTTTGTATATGTAGGTTCAAGGAGTGGAAGCACGACCTCCGGGAACACTGGAAGAAGTACGGGAGCGACCATTCGGGTACCCCGAAGGAGTTCGAGTATCGGGAGTACGAGTGGCGGTGGCTTCTTGTCACGCAGTTCAACGACCCTCACAAACAGGTAATTCGTAAACAAATTTGAATATTTAATTAGTGAATTAATTATAATTGTATGTTTTTAAATATTTACTAACGATAATTTTTTTTTGAAGCACCTCGCCCGGGTGAACGCTGAGAACCGGCAACAGAACACAACCAACCATCGTGCCGGTTCGAGGCCGTTTTCGGCCATCATGGACGACGTGCGGCGAGAGCGGCCAGAGGAGAACCCCTATGTGGGGACCTTTCAGAGGGCATATCCTCATTCTGAGGAGGATCTTGTAAGTTCCTTATATTTACTAATTTTTAATTTTAATTACATTTTATTAAATGTATATTAATATATTTTTATAATATATCCATTTAGGCGAGGGTGAGGGAGGCGGAGCAAGAGGTCATTAGAGGCATGGTGAACGACACATGGCCGGGCACGGCAGAGGATGACATGTCAGAGGCCATGTCCAGGATCGACACTTCAGATCCTACCGTTGGGGCGCGGATTATGGCCACTGCCTTCGCGCAGCGTTCCAACACCTACTACTGCCGGGGTATGAGAGACGCTGGAAAGGGGATCCTGAAGACGACGCCAGGATTTCAGCGCAAGGGAGCCGCCGGAGCCTCAAGCAGCAACAGCCAGACCACTCGGCTACAGGATCAGTTCACAAGCCTACAGTCTGAGCTGGAAGCCCAAAGAGCGAGAGAGTCTGAGCTGGAAGCCCAAAGAGCGAGGGAGATGGCGGCGATGGCGGAATCATATGCGGCTTCCAATGCTGCGCATATGGAGCGGGTGAATGAAGTCACCAATGCCAACCAGGCGGCTATGGGACAGTGGATGACTGCCTGCATGTCTGCACTTGCGGCCGGACAGCCGTTTCCGCCCATGCCTACGCCTATACCATTACCTCAGTGGCCCCATCCTCAGTGGCCCCAGCCTCAGCAGCAGCCTCCTCAGCCTGACCAGCCGCCGCCTCAGGACCCTCCGAACGGGAATGATGAGTTAGATTTTGGGTTTCTCGATCCATAGGCAGAATTTTTGTAATAAATTATTTATAAATTTATAAATTTGTGTTATTTTTAATTAAATTTTAGTATTAGAAAACTTTAAAGAAATGCCGAAAAAAAAAATAATGACAAAAATTAAAAAAACATTATTTATATATTTAAAAAAATTATTTAATTATTTTTTAAAAAAAAATTTAAATATATCTTAGGCGACGAAATTTATAAATCGTCGCCCAAGATTTAACACCTTGGCCGACGAAAAAATAATATCGTCGCCTAAGATGTAGTGATCTTAGGCGACGAAATATTTATTTTCGTCGCCCAAGGTTAGAAGATCTTAAGCGACGAAAAAAAATTTCGTCGGCCAAGGTGTTAAATCTTGGGCGACGAATATTTTTGGGCGACGAGAGGTATATTTTAGGCGACGAAATTAGTATCGTCGCCTAAGAATTACTCTTAGGCGACGACGGAATTAAATTTCGTCGCCCAAGTTCTTCACCGACGGACTTCTGGCGACGACTTCTTGGCCGATGACATGTCGTCGCCTAAGTACTTAGGCGACGAAATTTTTAAACAGGGCGACGATTTTTTTTCGTCGCCTAAGACCTATTTTCTGGTAGTGATTACAGTATATATAACATACAAAATAGTTTTTTTTTATTATTATTTAGAAAAGGTCACTGTGTTGCTTCCCACTTTATTCTCTTCTCCCATAAACTTTGCAGAAGGAGCATGTGTTCAACTTTAATTGATCAAAAAAATTATGCCAAAAAATTACGAGTGGAAAGAGAAGTTACTCTCTATCAGAGCCAGGTTTCGATCCTGGGACCTGTGGGTTATGGGCCCACCACGCTTCCGCTGCGCCACTCTGATTGTTGATATATGTTGTCTGTTATGTTATATTTCAATTACAACTGTTTAGGCCCTGTTTCAATTATGATCTGCAATACAAGTGTGACCAAAGAAAAATAGAAAAACAAGTACTGCTTTGCGAACAACCAGATCAATCAGCTTATTCTACAGATTTGCACATTCAAATCGCCTACTCTTCACTCTATAAAAGTAGGGCAGCTTACAATGTTCACATCACTCGTATCTACTAAGCCATAAATACGGTAAACTCAGCAGCAATGGCTATTCCAAAGGTTAAGCTTATCATCTGAAGTTCTGAACTATTCAAGGCCTCATCATACCCCCACACATCGTATCAAAGCAGCCCCAAGTTGGAGCAGACCAAGATATATTCCGAGAATATATACATAGGAGCAGAGTTCAACAATGTCAAGTTTTCCAATATCCTCACTCACCCAAATATTGAGCTCCCCTTCCTTCTCTCCTGAACCCAAGTGAGTGAAGTGACTAGCTTTTTCATATCCATAACAGATGAAATAAATGTATTTACATAACTCGATGCCTTTATTTCAATAGAAGAGCAATATGCATGGCTGATGAGATAAACAATCTGGCAAGAATCTGACTGATATGAAGATCAGGTAAAGAGCCACAAATTAGTAAGAGATCAACTCAAACTGTTGCTGTTCTAATCTATGCAATATATCAAAGAACCTGACTCTTAGAATGAAACTACGTCAAACAACTTGCATTATCTGCAGAACATCCATCTTACATTATCTGCATACCATCCATGTAAATGAAGTCAGAAAGTTGCCAGAAGCGACGAAGCATCCCAGAAACCTGATATATTTAATAGTCTTGCATTGCAGATCACTCGTGGTAACATGCGATCGAGTTATCAGAGTACCTATGTCAGTCTTACTATTTCTAAAACTAACAGAACAGAAAAAACAGAACATAATAAAAAATAAAAAAAATAGTGCTTCTATTCATAAGCATTATTTAGACCTCTAAATTATATTTTGAAATAGTTACCTTCTTAACTACACCGCTCCGTATCTTCTCCAACATACCCTTTTCTTAGGCTCCTAGTTAGTGCTTATGTGAGACATGAAAAGGATAACTGATACATAAGGATCACCGATTCCAATAATAGATTTAGGACCAATGATTCAAGTTATGAGTGTCTACACTGAGCTACACAAGGCCAAACCATTTGGCATGTGTTCATTTCAGTAGACCTCATTTCAAAAATTTAATCTAGAAGAAAGAGAACATTATAAGCCATATGCAACGACACCACTTACGAAGTTGTGATCGATCATGAAAGCCTAATAAGCTTATCAAGAATAGAAAAGTATTGCGCAAGTATTAGTATCCACACAAGAAGATGAAATGCCAAACTGGTATGAACGAGAGAAGTTGAGCTTCAACCCAGGTATGATGCATAACACTCGAAGCATACTCTTTGATGCAGAAGCTGAAAACAAATGACAGAAAAACTGAAGGTATTATATTTAAGTAGAATTCAGGTATTATATTTAAGTAGAATTCAGGTATTATATTTATCTCAAACATCTGCAAACACAAAAAATTGGCAAATTGGTTATGTGGAAATAAGCTAGTTGGTTGCCGTACGTTGTGCAGAGAGAGATCCTTGTCTTGGAAAGATGGCAAAGAACAAAATTGAGGTAGCAGTTTATCTACGTTTTTTTGGTCAATACTTCATCTACATCTAGAATGCGATCTGGCTTGATTTATGCGACTACGCAATGCTAGTTATATAGAGATATTGACTAATGCAATGAAAACTTGAAAGGCTCCATATGTTTTTCATTAAATAGATCTAAATTGAAATTGGAGGATCGGATTACCTGGGAATGGTGTCCGCGTGACTTGCCAGTTCCGGGGTGGGTCTAAACGTTTAGTTGGAGTGTAAACACGAAAATATCTTCAATAAATAACAGAAAGACACTTGTACAAAGAATAATATTTAATTTTATCAAAGCGAATGCGGGTTACAATCTTTGTGAACTCCTCTAATTCTATCTCCAAATATAAGTTTAACTCAAGGGTGACAAGCACTTGTTCTTGAGGGTTACGCGGGTTGATCACGTAACGAATATCTAAGATTTGGATTTGGATTTGGTGAAGAACTGACTATTTGGGGAGCTCGATAGGTTTTCAAGGAGGGATTTGGATTTGGTGAAGAACTGGTTATTTGGGGAGCTTGATAGTTCTTCAAGGGTTTTGGGAGACTTCTGAGCTCACGAGAGTGATTTTTCTTCTCTCTAGTTTGCTGCCTTGTTTTTGCTCCTTTTTGTTCGCCTCCTCCTCTTGATATGAGAAGGGGTATTTATAGTGTTAACATTTCTCTGCTTATGGTATGTAATGAAGATAGTGAATCAATAATATTTCCTTAATCGAATCAATGAATCTTGACTGATTGATTTACTTGTCAATTTTACCATAATCAAATCAATCAAACTTAAGATTTAGATATGCCCAAATCGCTTTAGTTTGAATAACCTATTTTAACCAAGATCCTTAGTAAAGGGGCGTGCCATCTCACTGATATGGAAGGAAAGCGCAGAACCTTGATTTCCAAGCAAGCGGTGATTTCTGATCCCACCTCGCGGACGACTCAACTTGAACGTATATCTCCGCATGCATGCGAACTCTGCTAACTAGCTCCTTCGCGAAGTTCCCTACGCGGGGCCATCTCGCCTCACCTTCATGTACATTTACGCGCATGGAGTCATCTCGCCTTGCCTTCATTTACATCTACACGCGTGGAGTCATCTCGCCTCGCCTTCATTTTTTTCTATTCGAAGTCCAGTTCGCCTCGCCTTCATTTATTTATATGCACGCGGAGTCATCTCGCCTCGTCTTCATTTATTTCTATGCGAAGTCCAGTTGGCCTCGCCTTTATTCATTTATATGCGAAGTCCAGTTCACCTCGCCTTCATTTATTTCTATGCGAAGTCTAGTTCGCCTCGCCCCTGGCGAACCATTGCCAATTATCTTTGGGGATGTCCGACTTCTTTGTTTTGATAATTAATTTAATTTCATTGATATCTGATCATCAATCGACACTTGATAATTGATTTCAATTTAGGATTTAAGGTTTTATTGTCAGCCGACCATTCCCACGTTGCCATGTGTCATTTCTGATGGCTTTCCAATTTTGTCGACTCATGAGCCACGTATGTAATTTGTCGGGTCTACGTGTTTGCTTGGATTATTCAACGACTATTATTATCGTTAAATTTTATATGTCTACAATTGCCCCCACTTCATGATGCGTCGTAGCCATGCTGTCGTTGTCACGTCCCGACCCTTAATTTTTACCTTAATTACTAACAAGGTGGTAATAAGAATTTTACCGTCTTCGTCAGTAAGTATTTAATTTAATTGGTCCCCAGAGTGGTGTTAGGGGACGATTATTTAGAATGATATATTCGAAAGAATAAAAAGTGACGACGGTAAAAATGATAAATTTTGCTAGTAAAAGGTAATTTTTATTGGGGTATTATTTTTTCAAGGTGTTGAATTTTGGAGTGGGTATTTAGTTTTGGGTTGGCCCGGTTTTGGGCCAAGCCCAATCTGTTTTTTTTTCTTTCTTTCTTCTCTCTCTTCCACGCGTCGCCCCGCTCTCTCTCCCTCTCCCCGACCCGTTTTTCTGCCGAAACTTTCAGGCATCCATTCGCCGCCGTCCGTCCGCCTCAAACCGCGTCGCCGGTCCCAATCGATTGGCCTCCTTCCAAGCTTCCATTCTAAACTGGTGGCAGCCTCCCTAGCGCCGCCGTGAAGGAGGAATCAACCCCGAAAGTTCCGACTGCCGTGGGGGTTTTCTCGCCGTAACTCCCTCCTCCGACCGCCATAGCCGGCCAGCCTAGGCTCAAAAGAAAGCCCTCCTCTCGTGCAGCAATCCCTTCAAATGGCTCCCTCCATCTCGAGCTAGGTAAGGAGAAATCGGTGAGGGAAATTTCTAGGGCTTTTTGTGTGTTTTCGTTCTATTGGCATAGTTATGTTGGAATTGTGTTTTGTGCTAGTTAGGAAAGTTGTAGAAGAGGTTGAGAGGAATGTGCTGTTAAATTTTGGTGCGCATTGGAGGTCGTCGGAGCTAGCTACCGGCCACCGCCGGGAAAATGATTTTTGTAGGGAATTTTATGAGGAATGTATTGGAATGAGTTTTATAATTTTTGGAGGAGTTTTGGATAGGTTTGGGAATTTTTAAAGTTTGGTATTTTTTGCGGATTATTAAGTTAAAATTCGGCGACGTGATTAATTAAGGTTAGAAAAGTGAAAGGTGTTAGAGGATGTCGGTTAAGATTTTTGTGGAGGTTTATTTGGGCGATAGGCTTAGTTGAGCGCGCGGAGCTCCTTTTTGATTTCGCTTGTTTTTCCTTAAGCGTCGGTGTGCTAATTAAGGATTTAATAATGTTTTTAGAACAGGACGTGAGAAGGCTTGAGCTGACGAGGCCTCCGACCGACATCAGCCTTAAGCCTATTCTGTGAGTGGACCTTTGTTTTAAATAATGTGTTTAAAATATTTTTTGTTGAATAATTTTACTGTTGTTGGAAATTTCCCGAAATTGAGAATTTCGGTGATTATACTGATATATAAAGGATTATGAGAATAGTATTTATATGATTAAATGCTAGCTAGCTATACGTGATCCTCCCTCATATTGATGTACAATTCTAGTATGGGGCGACGTGAGCATTAGACGCCAGCGTCGTAGCCTTGTACGACTTTCTATTCTTTGAATTCATTCATAGAATTCGTACGATGAATTAGCACGTATATATACCACTCGGACGATTCCCCCATACTGAGGCACAATTCCAGTATGGGGTGACGTGAGCGTTAGACGCCAGTGTCGTAGTCTTGTACGCTTATCTATTTTTCGAGCTTATTCATAGATATCGTACAAGAGATAGTCGAGTGTGAATACATACTAATATATATGATATTATAGCCTGAGAGGCATTCTTTCTTAAAGCTTGGGAGTCTAGCGAGGCTAGACACCAATTTAGAATTTCTGAGTAAAGCATTTTCTTGAATGTATTTTTGGGGAAATATTTATTTGTTGTCAGACTTGCTTTTGTCCACTCACTCTGACGTTTTTGAATATTTTCCCCTGAGCTCTTCGTTTTTTTTATTGTCCAGTCTGCAGAGTTCGCGTGAGGTCTAGAAGGCAACGTCGAGGCATAGTGACCTATCTATCCGCTACATTTCGCCAGTAGATTACCTGTTTAATCTACTAGGAGATTGTTAGCTTCCGTTGTATTTTTAAATTTTAGTAGCTCTGACTGTTGGGATTTCTGTTTAATGTATTCTAGCTACTTTTGGGTTGTAGCGAAGATTATTAATTTATTTTGGTTCATTAAGTGGTTCGATTCTGTTCTTCTGAGTTAAGGTTGTCCATTTTCAAGAGAGGTTTGCCGAGTCCTTCGGTAAATTTTCCTTGGAGGTGGTCCTCGCAGGACTCACCTTAGGTTTCAGGGTGAAATTAGGGGCGGGTCCTGACAGTAGTCATGTGCTAGAGGCGCGACTTGAAGTCCATGTTAATGGGTTAATTTTGTGGGAGTTCCCGAATTTATAGGGATTCCTAATTTTGTAAGGATTCCCTATTTTCTTGTAGAGATTCCTTGAATTTATAGGATACCCAAATTAGTGGGAGTTCCCGAATTTATAAGGATTCCTAATTTTGTAAGGATTCCTTATTTTCTTGTAGATTCCTTGAATTTATAGGATACCCAAATTTTACAGTATAAATTAGAGCTTCCAGTTTAACATTCTTCATCCCAAAGTCACAACCATCTCGCTGCGAGATCTCAACAGTACACTCTCTCTCTTTTTTTGCTCCTTTTCATTGGATTGCTATGGCGCAGAGTTATATAATTCGCTGTGTTTCTGCATAAACCGGGAGGGCCATGCGGAATCACTGTGGAGCACTAATATGAACAATTACAATCAAAGCAAGAACATATAGTGGTTCACCATGCCTCGGAGGACATGGCTACGTCCACTTACGAATCAACTATCATGGTCAATAGGCCTTTAGAGTTACAAGTGCATCCATCCATCCCGCCCATGAGGAGTAGGGGAGGGAGAGGGAGCATAATATACATTCATTCTATATGTGGGGAGGGTGGATCCGGGAGCTCAATCAATCTCTATCTACACAAGGGGAGCCTTCCCTTTATAGATAAGGAAGACTTCCTTTTATTACATACTTCCGATGTGGGACTAACTAGGAATTTATCTTATCATGGTGCCTTCTTGTGGAGCTTAGAGAAGCACCTTCCCGATGTGGTACCGATGATCTTTCACCATGGCGAGGTAGCCTGGACGTCGGTCTACAAGTTTCATGACTGGTCTATGGGCAGGGGAGGTAGTTTACTGACTACCGACTACACGCTGACTTTTTATTAATCATGTACGTGCAGGTGGCGAAGTATTTCTGAGTTGCCCATCTTCAGCAGATGTATGGATGTTGAAGTCTGCCAATCATGATCATAATGTTCCTCAAACCCCGTTCGTGCTTCTTAGTGACCGTACGTGCAATGGTTCAGTGCAATGGAGCGGATTTCGTGCTAACGGAACCTTTTCCTACACATAACGTTACTGAGAGTGGTTAGAAGACATCTTAAGCCGAAGCGGAGATCTCATCCACAAAACTGACCTCTACCGAGCAGTGTTTTCATCGCTCTTCAGCTATGATCGTGTCGCGCCTGTGATGCGTGCCTTCTATGAGTATTGGTGCCCTAGCACAAATACTCTTCACACATCGTGTGGCGAAATGTTTATTTCTTTGAGGGACTTGACATATATTTGTGGCATGTCCATAACTGGAAGGTTTTATGATGAAGTTGTTCCATCTATCGAAGAATTTTCAGCCAAGGGTAAAGGAAATGAACCAATCATTCCCAAGAGTTGAAGGTTTTTATTTCTCGCGTACCACAAGCTTTGCAAGGACGATAAAGGGCAAAAGGTGAAAATCGCGTCATGGATCTAGTACTAGTACAAAGGAAGCATGAGATACAAGAGACCACCCGCCAAGAGTGTACGGAATAAGAAAGATGCACCTCGGAACATGTACAACCCATCTGGTGAAATCCACGAGATTCAAGCCCGAACTGAAGGAGACTCAAACGGGTGTGAAGTGATTGTAGGATAAGTCATTTTGCGCATGTAATAAGTCATTTTGACAATAGAACTTATCATGCAGTACGCATGTAATAAGTCATTTTGACAACAAAACTTATCATGCAGTATTCTTGTAATAAGTCCATTTTGTCATTTGTCCTGATAAGACTGGTTTAGACATAACAAACTTGACTAGGTCAGCTCGTGCAACTAAATGCACTGTGTAAGCTTGCATGTAATGCCTCAACTTTTGGATGGAAAAGATGAGAGCGAGACATGTCTTCTCTATTGGAGAACAATTAAATTTTCCTCCTGTGAGAGTTCGACTTAAATAGAACAAGGTCATCTCCCTTTTTTCATCGTTTTTTTTGGGCTATAAGTGCTCCAAGTGAAATTTCTTGAGCTGCAATGTAGAGGATAAGAGGTTTCCTAGGAATGGGTGCACCCAACATTGGATTGGACTTGTCTTTTGTAGCTGATGTCACGGTTTATGATGGAGACTTATGTGACTCTTAATTTTTCTTGCCTTTTGCTTCAACTTCTTTTTGTGTCACGACTATAGCCTTCCATGTTGAGGGTACTTCAATGGGAAGAACTTTTATCACTAACTCTTCTTCTGAATAGAACTTGGAATCTGCAAAGTAAGACTCAACTTCGGTGAATGGCATGGTATCACCTACCACTGTTTTCACATCTCCGTGATAAAACTTGAAGCATTGATGCAGAGTTAAAGGTATGACACCATTTTCATGAATCCACGGTCGCCTTAACAATATGTTGTATGTAGTCTTTGCATCGATCATGTGGAACAAAGTGTTTGACTCCAATTCGCAAATAACCTTGTCTAGCCGAATCATGCCTATCGCTCTTTGCCTTCCTTGGTTAAAACCCTGGATCATGAGACAACTTTTAGATAACTCGTCGATGTTGATGCCGAGTCGAGACATTGTTGATTTTGGCATAATGTTTACAGCAGACCCTCCAACCACAAGCATGTGGTTTAATTTTTGCTCTCGCATATAACCTGTCACAAAAAGAGGTCGATTGTGTGGCTTTGAACCCAATTGTAAATCTTCATCCGTGAAGTGAATGGCGTCACAACATGCTACGCATGTCATGCATTCATCGATGTTCGAAGAATGCTGGACCTCATCAAGCAACAACTGGATTAACACACATCTCATCGGTTTGGAAAGCTGCGACAGGTTAGAGAGGTTAAATTTTAGAGATAAGTCTTCCAATTGTTTCAACACTACATTTTCTTCAACCTTCTCAAAATCTTTGGAATCACCTTCACAACTTGTTGTCATTGAATTAGCTCTCAAACTCATTCGCATCTTAGGCATGCACTTTGCTGGCGGATTTTGGTTGAGGGACTTTTGTACGCAAGGAGCGAACTTCTCCTTTATACACCTTGTCTCACTCTTTACGAGCCATTGACAATTCCCATGTGATTGTTTATGATCTGGCTACGAGAATGATGGACTTGACAACACACCTTTGCGCGTTTTTCTTCAAGTGACAAGTATCTATCCCTCACCGTCGTCGCATGGGGCAACTTTAAGAGGGAGGTTTACTTGCTGGACTGGCTTTGTTTCCTCTAACTTTTCACCATTGCTAGTCTCTTTCGAGAAATGGTTTGGCGTCTTTATTGGCACGGAAGGTACTTGAACCGGCTCAAAAGACCCAAATGAAATGGTTGTGCAATTTACCGCAGCAACCTCGTCAACATCCAGCTCGATTATTCCTTATCTGGCAAGTTTCATGATCAAAACTTTCAAAACAAAGCACTTCTCAACTGGGTGACTGATGAGGCAATGAAACTTGCAATACTTCATATCGTTGACCCGATGCATTTCTTCTGGACGTTTGCACTCTGGAAGTTCTATCACCTTGTTCTCAAGCAAATCCTCCAGCATGCCTGCCACGTCGGAATCTGGGAATGGGTAAGTCTTTTGCTCCCACTCAGTCAACGAGCGCTTCCTCCTCTCGTAGGTTTGACTTGGTTCTGCTTTCTTAACCTCCCTCTTGTCTCGTATGGAGATTTTGATTGGAGCAACATTCACAGTCATCGACTCTTTTGTAGGCCTTTTCACAACCTTGTCAACCTTGCTGCTGAAAGCTTTATCTTTTCGTTGGTCACTGACGGACTCTTTCTTACCCTTGTGGCTAGCTATGCTCAACTCCATATCATGTGTTCATGTACGTAGCCATTTCTTCAAAGGTTCGAGGCTTGATACCTTGTAGAATGTACAATAAGTCAAAATGTGTGCCTTGGATGCACATTTCAACTGCAGACGTTTCTGACAAGCGATCTTTACAAACAAGACTGAGCGAGCGCCACCTATTGATAAAGTCAATTGCTGGTTCCTCTCTCCATTGTTTCGTGTTGGTGAGTTCCATCATTCCCACGGTACGCTTTGTACTGTAGAAGCGGTTTAGGAATTCATGTTCCATTTGGTTCCAACTGTCAATGGACTCGGGCTCTAAATCTGTGTACCACTTAAAGGCATTGCCTTTCAAAGAGCGAACGAATTGTTTCACAAGGTGGTCACCTTCCGTCCCAGCGTTATTGCAGGTTTCAATGAAATGAGCAACATGTTGCTTTGGATTGCCCTTCCCTTCGAATTGCTAGAACTTAGGCGGCTGGTATCCCAATGGCATCCTTAGATTGTTGATTCTTTTGGTGTAGGGCTTGGAGTAGGTGAGAGAATCATGAGAAGGACTTCCATATTGAGCTCTGATGGAGTTAGAGATGATGTCCTGCAAGTGCTGGAATGACATAGAGCCAAGCGAGCCATCATCGTCCTTGCCATCGTTCATGGAGTTCTTGTCTTCTTTTTCCCTCTTTTCTTCATCTTGATTTTGGAGCCTGCTATAGAGCTCGGCAATTTGCATGTCTTTTTTCTCTACTGTTCTGGTGAGCTTCTCAACTGCTCCCATCAGATTGGCTATTTGCACTTCAATGGTGGACGTGCCTGTCACCATGACTTGCATGTGGATAGGTTATGATGAATGATCCGCTGGCATGCCATACGTGTGGTTTTCATCATTATTTGGACTCTCATGGTATGAAGTCGTGCTTGATTCATCATCTGTAGCAGGTGAGAACGATCGCTCCCTTGATTTTTTTGGAGTTTCCTTCTCTTCACTTCGCGAGGCACACTGGTCTTCACTTCGCGAGGCACACTTGTCTTTCGCGAGATTCGCTAAGGTGATGATTGGTTCGCAGGGCTTGGAAGGCAAAGCCACGAATGTTGTGGGTTGATTCCTCATCATGGTACAGGTAACATGACCAGAGGATTCACTGCTTGACCTCGAGGTCGTTGGTTTAGATTTCTTTGTCGAGATGGCATGGGTGTTCTTGGAGGCTATTGCTTCGAACGGATTTGGACTTGCTTGCGGAGAAGGAGATGAGAGGCAAAACTGTCCCATTGGGAGTGCCACTTTTGTAAACACGAAAATATCTGCAACAAATAACAGAAAGACACGTGTACAAAGAATAATATTTAATTTTATCAATGCGAATGCGGGTTACAATCTTTGTGAAATCTTCTGATTCTATATTCGAATATAGGTTTAACTCAAGGGTGACAAGCACTTGTTCTTAAAGGTTTGGTGAAGAACAAATATCTGAGATTTGGATTTGGATTTGGTGAAGAACTAGCTATTTGGGGAGCTCGATAGTTCTTCAAGGAGGGATTTGGATTTGGTGAAGAACTGGCTATTTGGGGAGCTTGATAGTTTTTCAAGGGTTTTGGGAGACTTCTGAGCTCGTGGGAGTGATTTTTCTTCTCTTTGGTTCGCTGCCTTGTTTTTCCTCCTTTTGTTCGCCCCCTCCTCTTGATATGAGAGGGGGTATTTATAGTGTTAACATTTCCTTATGGTATGTAATAAAGATAGTGAATCAATAATATTTCCTTAATCGAATCAATGAATCTTAACTGATTGATTTACTTTCCAATTTTACCATAATCAAATCAATCAAATCTTAAAATTTAGATATGCCCATATCACTTTGGATTGAATATCCTGTTTTAACCAAGATCCTTATTAAAGGGGCGTGTCATCTTGCGGATATGGAAGGAAGGGCGCGGAACCTTGATTTCCAAGAAAGTGGTGATTTCTGGTCCCACCTCGCGGACGACTCAACTTGAATGTATATCTCCACATGCATGCGAACTCTGCTGACTAGCTCCTTCGCAGAGTCAGCAGAGTTCCCTACGTAGGACCATCTCGCATCGTCTTCATGTACATTTACGCGCGCGGAGTCATCTCGCCTCGCCTTCATGTACATCTACGCACGCGGAGTCATCTCGTCTCGCCTTCATGTACATCTATGCGTGCGGAGTCATCTCGCCTCGCCTTTATTCATTTCTATGTGAAGTCCAGTTCGCCTCGCCTTCATTTATTTCTATGCACGCGGAGTCATCTCGCCTCGCCTTCATTGATTTCTATGCGAAGTCCAGTTCGCCTCGCCTTCATTCATTTCTATGCGAAGTCCAGTTCGCCTCGCCTTCATTCATTTCTACGCGAATTCCAGTTTGCCTGCGAACTCTACTATCTAGCTCGCCTGACCCTTGGCGAACCATCACCAATTATCTTTGGGGATGTCCGACTTATTTGTTTTGATAATTAATTTAATTTAATTGATATATGATCATCAATCGACACTTGATAATTGATTTCAATCGAGATTTAAGGTTTTGTGTTCGGCCGACCATTCCCACGTTGCCACGTGTCATTTCCGATGGCTTTCTAAATTTGTCGACTCACGAGCCACGTATGCAATTTGTCGGGTCTACGTGCTTGCTTGGATTATTTAACGACTATTATTATCGTTAAATTTTATATGTCTACAGGGTGATTGGGTGTTTGTTGAAACTATCTCCTTGAAAATGGGTAGTACGTTTTGGTAAGCGTGGGAAGCTTAGTCCGAGGTATATTGGCCCATATGAGGTAATAGAGCGAGTTGGCTCACTTGCTTATCGGTTAGTTTTGCCTCCAGAATTATCCATGATACATAATGTGTTTCATGTATTCATGTTTCGCAAGCATATTACCGATCTTATCGGTTAGTTTTGCCTCCAGAATTATCCAGGATACATAATGTGTTTCATGTATCCATGTTTCGCAAATATATTGCTGATCCTTCTCATGTGCTATAAGAGCAGCCGATTAGTTTGTAGAAGGATTTGTCCTATGAAGATGAACCGATTTAGATTCTTGACCGAAATGAGTAAGTGCTTACGAACAAGACAATCCCGCTTGTCAAAGTGCTTTGGAGAAGTCATCAAGTAGAGGAAGCTAATTGGGAATCAGAGGAGCAAATGAGGCAGCAGTATCCCTACTTCTTTGATTAGCAGGTATGTGAATTTCGAGGCACATAAGGAGGGGAGAATTCTCACGCCCCGACTCTTAAATTTTACTTTATTTACTAGTATGGTATTAATAAGAGTTTTACCATCTTCGTCATTGAGTTTATAGTTTAATTGGTCCCCAGAGAGGTTTTGGGGGACGATTATTTCGAAGAAATTATTCGTAGAAGAAAAATGTGACAATGGTAAAAATGGTAAATTTTAGCTAGTAAAAGGTAATTTTTATTAGGATATTATTTTTGGAGTGTTAAATTTTAGAGTGGGTTATATGTGGGATTGGACCGGTTGGGCCAAGCCCAATTACTTCCCCTCTCTCTCTCTCTCTTCTCTCTCTCCCTGAGCCCTCTCCCTGCCGGATTTTCTTCCCGGCCGTTCGCCGTCGTCCAGCCACCTCAGACCACCGCGCCGGTCCCAATCGTTCGGCCGTCGACCCAGCCATCTTCTTGGAGTGGTGGCAGCTTCCCTAGCGCCGCCATGAAGGAGTAGTCTCACCTGGAAGCTCTGGTTGCTCATAGCTCTCCATCGTCGGAACTCCCTCCTTCGGCCGCCATAGCTAGCAATCATTGGCTCGTTAGAAAGCTCTCCTCCCGTGCTTCAATTCCTCGGAAGATTTTAGTTCGATTCGGCTTGGGTAAGGAGAAATCGGTGATTGCAATTCTAAGGCTTATTTTCCTGTTTTGGTTCGATTATCCTATCTAGGCTTGGAATTTATGTTTGTGCTAGTTAGGAAAGTTGTAAAGGAGGTTGAGAGGAAGATACTATCAAATTTTTGTAGGCATTGGAGGTCGACTGAGTTGGCCGCCGGCAACCGCTGCCAACGGCGCCGCCGCTGTGAAGGGGATTTTTATAGTTTTAGACGTGTTTTCCGGAGAGAAGTTTAATGAAGTGTAATTTGAAATTTTCGGATGAGTTTCAGATAGATTTTGGATATTTCTAGGATTTGTGAATTATGGCGACTACTGAGAAAAAATACAGTCGTGGATTAATAACGGTTAGGACGGTGGAATGTGATTTTAAGGATGTCGGTAATTGTGGAGAATTATTGTTGACAGTGAATTCAAGATTTTGGGCGATAGGCATGGTTGAGCGCGCGAAGCTCATATTTAAGTCTTCTTATTTTTATATAAGCGTTGGTATTTTAATTGAGGATTTAATTATTTTTTGGAATAGGACGTGAGGAGACTTGAGCGGAAAAGACCTCCGACCGACATCAGGCTTAAGCCTAATTTGTGAGTGGACTTTTATTTTAAATAATGTGTATGCAAATGATTTATTGATGAATAATTTCTTTTGTTGGAAAATAACGGAAATTGAGAATTTCAGTAGATATATATTCATATATAGATGATTATGAGGATAATATGTATATAAATAAATGCTAGCTAGCTATACATCTTTTTCCGTCATAATGAGATAAAATTACATTATGGTTTGACGTGAGCGTTAAACGCAATCGTCATAGCTCTATATAAATATAATAATTTATATAGGGAATATGCACATATATATATTCACTCGTGCATTTCTGCCATAATGAGGTAAAATTCCATTATGGTGTGACGTGAGCGTTAGACGCCAGCGTCGTAGCCTTGTATGAATTTCTATTTTTCGTATTTATTCATAGAATTCGTACAAGAAATATGACAAGTGTAAATACATACTTATATATATAATTTTAGCCTGAGAGACCTTTTTATAAAGTTTGGGAGACTAGCAGGCTAGGCTTGTGTTAAGAAATTTTGAGTTAAAGATTTTGAGCTGTTGCATGCAACGTGTTTTTTATGGAAATAAATTTTTGGGAAGCATAAATATTTTATTGGAATTATTTTCGTCCATTCACTTTAACATTTTCTGAATGTTTTCCCCTAGGCTCTTCGTTTTAAAAATGTTAGTCTGCAGAGTTAGGATTTGATCTAGTATGAGGCGACGAGGCATAGTTACCCATCTCTCAGCCATTTTCCAACAGTAAGTTTCCTGCTTAACCTACTAGGGTATCTTTCTGCTTCCGTTGTTTGTTTTTAGTAGCTCTGAATGCTTTTGGGATTAGTGTATGATATTTTTCAGTGGTATGCTAAGACCGATGGTCTATAATCTGTATAATTATGGGTTGTTTTGGAGAAAGATAATTGTTAAGAGGGTAGTTCTGTAAATTTTTTGGGTTAGGGTTGTCCATTTTCAAGGGAGATTTACTGAGTCATTCAATAAATTTTCCTTGAGAGTGGTCCCCGTAAGATTTACTTCGGATTTCAGGGTAAAATTCGTGATGGATCTTGACAGTTGATGTATTCAACAACGTTCGAGCCATTCGAAAGCTTAGCTTGGTCCCAATATAGCCACTCAATTATCACATCACCATATTGCATATACATATGAAAAGTACACCAGATATCATTCCTTAGCCCAAAGATTCAAAATTTAAGATTTAAATGCTACAAAAGTGGCTGCGTGTATTGTAAAATGTACAAAAATATCATCAAAATAGTACAATGTAAGGCTACTCAATTTATTAGGCAGGCAGTTGTTATGGTTGATGGGAAGTAGACGGCCTTCGGGGGCTCGCAAAATGTTGCCCAAGTTTCTATCTATGTTGGACAACCTAATGTCGACCTGACTGGTCTTGTGCAGGTCATGAACCTAAAAGCCAGACATCCCCATATCTTCACTGTGTCCCACATTTGGGTGATACATTTGAAGGGAACCAACCTTCATCTTCTTTGTTTCTGTTGGGTTGGTCCCTCCTTAATGGAGTTGAGAAACCATGTGAGGATTTACAGTTTTACACATGAAGAAAGCAAGAGTGACTATTGCTTTGGTGACCCATCAATTGTCAAAGGCTATAACATTGTAGAGCTATAGGACGGAGCATAAATTGTTGACATGAAGAAGCAATGTCATGATATAAGGTGGTGGGAGTTGCCTTCTTTGAAGAAGGAAGAGACACGCAATTAAAGTTGCATGAAACCATTGAATGTGAAATATGGACGGCTTGAAGGCTATCAATGTATTCACACCACAACATTCCATGAAGCAATGCCTATATAAAGGCATCATTGTACAACAACAAAGGAATCTGAACTTGCTCTAGTTCGAGATCAAGGGTAGAGTCATTCAAACTAGAGAGTCTGTGAGTAGTGAGATCCTCACTTGAGAGATTAGTGAGAATAAAATTTCTCTTGAGAGATAGAGTTGTGTTACCACCACTTTAGTTAGTCTAGAATAAGGTGGTTTCTTGTAATCTTATTATTTAGTATAGTGAAAAAAGTACTACTGCTGCCCCGAGGAGGTAGGCATATTATCAAACCTCATTAAATATTGTATCTTCTTTTTGTTGTTATTTCCATAAATCACATGATGAGAGGTTCGAAAGTTAGATCCTGGGATAACCAATTATTTGTCGATCTTATATTAGGTAGTCACTTCTTTCCCAACAAGTTCCTCACCTCCCCCATGATTGAAATCGTTGTGGAGGCGGGACCTAACCATTACGGTTGGTGTCATCCTTGCGAAACCGATATCGTGGGGGTTGTGAGGTGGTCCTCTAAGAGGGTGGTCGAGCAAGTACACCGCCACTTCTCTTATAGCACCTCCTCCGATTGTTGTTCCGATCTTCACACCCACACCTTCTTCTCCGAGTGGCACGGAGTACCCTTTCGGGTTGTTCACCACATATGGCTCTTTGTCGACAGGTTTGAATACAACCACATATCTGTCACCATCAGAAGCATCCGTCATGGAATAAGTTCCCCCAATTCCATCTTTTGCAAGGCGCAGCTTATGCCTTTGAAGACCATGAGAGGTCCTGTGAACAAGCTTCATAATCATTGAAGAATAAAACTTTGTATCTGTAATAAGAGACACAACGATGAGTTGTTCTTCTTCTTCGGTGGCTGAAGCCCTAAAAACGTATCAAGTATCCCTATATCACTAACAAAGAAACCAATTAGCGAGAATTCAGGGGTTTATCTCAAAAAAAATCCAAACTTTCTGGATCCCATTTAATTTTCTTCCAAAATTAAAGGCCTATCAAATTACCAACCAAGAAACAAATTGGCGAGAATTTCGGTAACCCAGAAAATTCAGAGGTTTATCTAAAGAAACCCAAAATTTCGGGATCCCAAAAAGAAATTCCAAAAATTCAAGAGTTTTCTCAATTAAAACACAATTCAAAAGATAAAAATCCTTATTTTGAGGAGGAGGATTCTAGTTCCAGAAAACATGCCGCTTCCGGAGACGGCGGCTAAAAAGGGAGTTCAAGAATACCCTTGAGGTTGAAATTGTGATGATGATGAGATGATTGGACTTCATTGCGAAGCCAACAAATCCGGTATAGCTCATACACATCTTTGGATAATGAGATTTCATGTTCAAATCTTAGCACCGGAAAACCTTTTTGTGACTTTTGTTTTTGTTATTTGTGTCACTGTTTTTTTTTTTCTATTTATACAAACTAAAGTCCTAATATGCTAACAAATTCAGTGTAGCTCATACACATATTTTGAAAAATTATTTTGACTTTTTGAGACTCTTCTTTCTATTTCCATTGTCTTTTGTTTTTTACTTATTTCTTCTTCTTTTTTTCTTTTTTTTGTGGGGTTGTTCTATTTCCTTGCTAGCTCTATCAACGTCACAGAATTAAGCAAAGCCAAAAGTGACAGATGCCAAGCGATAGGTTCTTTTTGGACGGTGCATCTCCAAACTCCATATCTCCTCCCCTTTGATGGCACCCCATGATTAGAGACCTAACCAACTGACCACGTCTTCGAGTTGACCCTTGTTTTCAAGCAAAGCAAGCAACCTAGCTAGGCCAACAAAGTCCAAGACAGTACTCCAATATGTAGAACTACCTGATTACTTGGCCTACCCGTCGTCGACCTCCCTCAGTGTTCTTCTATCTTTTACTGTGAAAACGATCGACCATAATGCTTTGACATGCTGCCCTATATTGACGTTCGATTCACTTTGTTCTCTCTTATCGTAAGGGTCAACTTGCCACTAAAACTTAGGGCAGGGAGAGATAAGTAGCTAGTGAGGTGATGAGGGTTAATAATTGGAAATGACATTGATGTGGAAACTCGACGTAGTTTGCGGTTAAAAGTGGTTCTTGTGTGTAGCACGAGGCCACAAACTATAATGTCAGCTTAGGCCAAACATACCTATATAACCTCCCATGGAATATTATCGATTATCGGCTTGACTTTTAAAATGGAGAAACTAGGTTATTAAGGGCATGTGTTTACTGATGAGAACTCTAGCTGTAGAGTTTATGTCATTGCCTTAAAATCTCCTATAAAACAAATGAAGATAATGAATTTATGATTCGATAGAGCAATAGATGGAAGAAAGAAGTGTGAAATAAGATTTCGAGTTCAGGATAACATGCGATAGTTTAGTGGTTGATCACGCGTCAATGAGAATTGCGTAGTTGTGTTTTTTAGGCTGATAGGAAAACTACAATCCGTAGCATGGAACTGTACGTGCCTATGCACCTTCATAGACATTGGTTTTGGAGTGGGAAGACTTTGGTTATGTGAATGACCGTGACATTGAGTGCTATCTAAAATGTAAGGTTCCCGTTTATACTTCTATCATCAAATATTTCGTGGGTTATGAGTACTTCACATTTTGATCAACTAAGGCTCTAAGACACACACACGCAGATTAATTCAACAATTGATATGCAAAGGTGAAAGGAGGTGAAAGACCTTATACTCTTCAACAACAACAAAAAAGTGAGCCTTTACAAACAACTGAGCACACAAATTCAGGGATCCAGCTCATATATAAATCAGATCAAAGTTTACAACAACAAAAAAGTGAGCCTTTACAAACAACTGAGCACACAAATTTAGGAATCCAGCTCATATATAAATCAGATCAGAGTTTTTTTGCTTTTTCAGTTTTTAATTTTTACTGTTTTTAACAAGAAGATGTGGGCGTATGTTGTCTTGGTAAGAGCACCTTGTGTGTCTTGTTTGATTCAAGTAGTTTCTTACTTTATCAAATGGTCACAACATTTTAGTGACAAGATGAAATTGAGGATGGTCAGATTTGATTCTACGCGACAACATAGTAGGAAGCTGTACTACTTGTTATCATATTTGCCCTTAGTACAGTTATTTTTTACTTTGTTAAAGTAAATAAAGTAGTTAATGATATACTATTTGATAACTAGTGCATGTTAGAATACGTTGTTTTTTGTAATTTGGAGTCTAGGTTTTATGTCCTATTTTTGTATTCTATTGTTTTGATTAATTAAGATTTAGGAATAGCCACATCGCCTTTTGTTTTTTTCAAAAAAAAAAAGGATCACCCATTGGACCTTAATTGACTAACCAACAAAGTGAAAGGAAGTAAATATAGATGAATGACATTTGGGGCTTGAGGCTAATAACATAACATTAACCACATGGTTTACAGAATTACTATCATGGATTTAGTGGGGAAACTGTTCTAAATTGTTGTTGACCCCATTTGACAAACCAACAAGCTACACCCAATTTCGTTATCAAGAAGAAAATACCCCACCCACGCATATTTTCCAAAGGCTCCACCATAGGAAGGAATAAGAGCATAATTGCCTACTAGGAGTCTAGGATTGTAGGCATGCATGATTTCGATTTCATAGCATAGCAATGGTGAAGATGCTTTTCTTTTCTTTCCAAGTATTATTGGAAAAGCTAGGAAACAAAAAGAAAACGGAGTAGGAGAGATTAATCTTGAGAAACAATTGACTTAAATTAATTAACATACGTATAACGTACATATCAAATCTTATATACGGGTATATTTAAAATTGAAAATAGAATAATTTTATGTAGAATTAAGACGAATAAGCTTTTGAGGAATATTTTATCATTTGACTGTCCTTGTTATAATTTGTTAAGATAAGATTATGTAAAACAAACAAACAATTAATTATGCAAACCATTAAAAATGATTGATTATGAGAAATTGTGACAAAGTAGATGAAGTCATCAATAAGTAGTATTTTTTTGCTAGTTGGTGCTCGTTAGCTAGAATACATGTATTTCGAATAGATTATTTATGTAATTTCAGGATTTCTTCTGATTCACATGTTTATTGTAATCAAGGGTTCACGCTTCATTTTATCCTTTGTATTCGACAATTTCATTATTAAAAAACAAACTCGGCAACCCTTTATTAAAAAAAATGCCTCGTCATTAATTAATAAACAAACTCGGCAAATTTAACAGTGTGCATATTATAACTGATAGAGACGCATGAAGCCCCTCCTCAAGTTTGAGGGCACCATGCTCATCAACATTTTTGTATAAAACGAATGAAATTCAGACCAAACAAAAGAAACATCGCGTCATTATCTGATAAAGAAACTCAGGCAAATTTAACACTGCGCATATTAGAACCGATAGAGACACATGAAGCTCCCCCTCATGTTTGAGGCCACCATGTGCATCAACATTTGCAAAGTGCAAAATCATTATGCAGTTTGAGTATGGCACGTACTAAATATGCAAGTAATAATAGTAGAGTATATAGGAAAACAATGCATGAAAGCCCCCCATGGGGACAACGTACATCACCAAGTCGGTAGAATAGCACAGTGCGTAACACAATTCTGTTGTTACGTTACGCAACGGCATTGCACAAAGTCCTGCAAATCACCAGGGGCGGAGCTAAAGCGAGCCAGAGGGTCATTTGACCTCTCTCAATGTCTGAAAATCAAGTTTTGATAGGTTCATATGTCATAAACCCTTCTCATTTGACCACATGTCCTTTTCTTTTTTTTGCCTGAAGTTGACCCCTTACATAAAAAATAAAGGATCAAAGATAAAGACTAGTTTAAACATTGGCCCAATTACTCATAATGTATAATGAAACAGTATATTTTATAAACTATTTTTTTTATTTTCTCCTCGTATTCTCTATGTGTTGTTCTACTTTTGTTTTTTTAAGAGGATACTATCGTTTTTTTTTCTATATAATTTATAAACAACGAGTTAAAAGATGCTACTGTTTCTTTTGTATTTTGGTAGATTTAATTATGAAACAAAGCAGTGTTCATTCATTAATCAACTACTATAATTATATACAATTTATCTAAAAAAAATTAACAAAAATGTATGTAATGACCATTTTGGCTTATGATAAATGAAAACTGCACCTGATTTATATTTGGTTACAAAAATATAAAAAAATCAATACATGCAATATATGTTACCTATTGAGATTTTGATAAAAAGAATCGTTGTTATATGCAATAGATTTTGACCCTTCTAATTATAGTTTATGGTTACACCACTGCAAATCACTATAGTTTCCTTGAAGAATAGCAACAGAGGATGCAACCAGATTGGCTGCAATCGGCCTCCAACTTAGTTTTCGACCGACCGAGATCCAAAACGTTTCGTTGCACCAGTTAGTTACTCAGCGCACTAGTTTTGTGCAGATCGATCGAAAGGTCTTGGATGCAATTGATTTGGGGGGACTGAGTTTGTTCTATGACAGATCACAAGATACTACTCATCATACTCGTATTCCTCCTTTTTGAAGTGATCGATATAGATGATTCTCAAGGACCTACAGCTGCTAATTGTGTGTGGAAGATGCTGAGGAGGTCCCTTACTCGGGGTCAATGTACATCTTCATTGATCGTGTGAGAGTATTCAAAGTCTGCATCATCGCTAAGGGTTCAGAGTCAAGCATATGATATTTGGCCCTAGATTGGTTTCAAGAGCATGGATGGGAAACCAAAATTAGGCAAACTCATGCATCCACCTTCGCATTCAGTTGGGATCGGTACTGGTTAATGAAACTGGAATGATAACATATTGTTGTTTTTCTTGAGTTCTAAGCTTTTGAGTTTAATGTTAACATTGTAAATTACAAAGAGAATCAAGTCCACAGCTTTTCAGATATATTTGAACTTAATTTACCCCCGGCCTCCTTCATTTTCATTTTTTTTTTACCAACAAAAAAGAAGAGGGAGGGGCAAACTTTCTGATTTCATGGAGAGTATTGCTTGTGAAAACTTTCTTACTCCACAAAGATCCTACTATCTGATGTGACGGTCGGCTATACGTGGTAAAATTGCAGAGAGAAGTCCAAAAATTTTCCAAAAGCACTTCCCACTTTGAGAAATGGGTTCAATCTATATATTATATAGAAACAGGTTCCTACTTAAGTTTGCAGACACAAATTAGGCATCAAAATAATTGAAATAAAAATCAGAAGTAATAATAATGTTGTTGCAGTGATGATATGATTAGAAGCAAGACAATGGGACTTTAATTTAATCATGCTTAAGATCCTAACCCTATATTTAAAGTCCTTCCTAACAAGATGGTTGGTATGTCTCTACATCCTTCAATTATATAAAGAAAAATAATTTTAGGTCCTAATAAGATTTAAGATTTTTTATCTTAATTCTAGGTGACATGACATGTCACTTAAATATATCATCAATTTAAAAAATCATTTCATGTTATTCTTAAATAAATTTACAATCTTATCATTCTCAAATCCAATACTCTAGATTATTTTGTCTTTAATCTAAAATAAATTGAAGCCATTTTTTTCCATTATGTTCATGCTTAAATTTAAACACCTAATATATATGAAATATATATATTTTTGATACTATACTTGTTCAAAAATATGAATTCAATTGAATATATATTATTTTTTGAAGAAAAAAACGTTATATATATATATATTCGTCCAAAAAACTATTATACTGGTTTTTCTATTTTGTATTTCATATTTAAAATTCAAAAAAGAATATATATATATATATATATATATGTATGTATTTTGATCCCCTATCGTACTTTTGGCCGTACAATTTAAACAAGAACGATGAATTAAAAAGTTTAAAATTAAATTTTGATTCACAGAGATTGAAAAAAATTATTAATACCGTAACCGTGACCCATAAAATTTGATAAATTATTATAATGTTAGACTCCATTAAGAAATAAATTTAATAAAATTCTTGTAAGGTAACTAAATCAACTCGATAAAAAAAAGTAACCAAATTCTAGATGATCAGAGAAGAATTTGGTATAGTTATTGTCTAATTTGGATTTGAGAATGATAAGATTGTATTTTGACTTAAGGATGATATGTCATGATTTTTTAAATTGATGACGTGTCTAGGTGACATGACATGCCATATAAGATTAATGTCATAAATCTTAGACTTTATTAAAACCCTCTAACACTACCATTTATATAGATGACTAGCCATAATTATCAAATCTAGTTATTCTCAACATCATTCATATGATTGGGGATTTCTAAATGCTGCTCACATGGAGATGTGTAAAAAATAACAATCTTTCTCACCTCTTTTTAGCTCTCATGTAGATCTAACTGGAGGTAGGGTCAAATTTTTCATTGTTGTGAAATGCAAGTAGGGTAAGATAATGTCTGCTTGGAATAAAAACTGGTTTCTATAGCTCCAGGACCACCTCAGAGGCTCAAAGTGCCCAACTCTTGCTTGTTGATTTGCTACAGATCGAGAGCTACTACGTACAATATGAATCGATTCATTGTTTACAGAATCATTAGAAAATATTGCAGAATATTTCAACACAGCATACCTTGTCGCTTTAAAGCGCAGGTCTAACAAAAATATATAAATCAACAGGCACCGACCTCGATCTAAAGTGAAAGATAATTAAGTTCGGCCAAAAGAACTCTTTGTCAACTATACAGAGAAGAAAGATCGCGATCGAGACAAACATATATAAACCAAGAGTATAACAATGGAAGACTAAACGACTAAACCAACTTAAACAGAAGAATATATACACGTACATTTCCCAGGAAGAATAGAGCATATATCGTCTCAACATTCTTTTTTTTTTCTTTGAAAAGGTTTGGCATTCAACGTAGCTGGGAGGCTTAGACTCACGCCCGGTTCTCCGTCTCAACATTCTACAATGCGCCGGTGTGTGACATATACAGACATATTTATGTTCTGATCCATACAAGTTCAAGTTAATTAACTGATAGTCTGATAGAAATGAAAGGAAAACCTTGCGAACCCTATTTAGTGCTCTAGCGTGATGCAAGAGATCGAGTTGATAGATATATTTAAATCAGATATCCTGCCATCCTGGTACAGTTTTCATATCCTTCTTGACTCACTGTGAACTACCAATGAATTATTTGCCCACTGGGACTGGTACTGAATACTGATACATTCATATGGGTTTGTAGGTACTAAACTAGAAGCTTGTTCATATTTGCCTAGGCAGATTTAACCTGGCAAAAGCCACGTACAGGCTTCCATATATATATTTCACTTGCTTACAACATGTACCATACAAGCTTAATTTCATCAGCTACCTGCAAAGCTTCCAAACACCTGACCCTAGCTACTCTTTTCCCATGTTCTCGATCAATTATCCATGCATGCATCAATTATTTTACCATTCCAAATCTATACGGCACAACTAATTTATTTCGATCAGTAAAAATGTTGTGTCATTTATTATGTTATCCGACTATCAATTTAATAACAACAAAAAATTAAATAAAACTTATTTTAAACACTACATTTTATTATCTCTTGATATATAAGACATTTCATCAAACATGTTAAAATCACAGTAACTTAGGTGCGGTGGACGCGTTATGAGAAACAGGCTAGGGTAGGCTCGTGTCTCGTCTCCGGCAGAAGAAGAAGATCGAAATCCAACACAACTCGATCTCCTTGGGTCAACGCTTTTTCCCCTCCAAAAACATGACGTCATCATCCACATCACCATGCAGACCCATCCCGTCGTCCCTGTTCTCTATGGCCCCCTGCCCTTTTGCTTTAAGTACCCCCACCAATCCCCTCCTCCAGTATATTCACTCCTCTCAAAACATTCCCACTACCATAATTCTCGACCGACTTCCCCAACTCCCTAAACCAACTCCACGCGCCGCTATGTACAGTCACAACGGTACCGCATTCCCACACGACTTCGACGGCCTGCCAATGCCGGCGTTGCCCTTCGGGACTTACAACAATGACTACCACCACCACCATCATCACCAGGCTTCGGCGGCAAATGAGTTCAGCAACAACAGCTGTAGCAGCGGTTGCAGCAGCTACGGCGGCTCGCCAACCTACGCGAGTACCATTACTACTACAACTACAACTACTCATGATCATGAGGTTGAACCTAACATGATGATTCAGAGGAGTGTGAGCAGCCACTCGCTCCAGCAGAAGAACAACGTTGGGACCCACCGGCTCGTCTCGGACTTGCTGGAGCTCGAGACCGGCCCCGTCCGGAGGGTTTATAGCACCGGCGACTTGGATTTGCAGGTTTGGCACTGCATGCTTTTAGGCAGGATCATACAAATTGATCGGTGTGCCAAGTATTAGATTTATATGGGAGACCATGTCGTTACCAGGCAGTCTATGAGCTAGGGTTTAGTGTGTCACATTAAATGAAAATGGTGTTCTTTCAAATCAAATAGCCTAGTATGTTATTACTTAATTAGACTGATAATTGGAGCTTTTAATCTAGACCATAATTATTAGGTGAAATGTCTTGTCATTATATGAATCGTAGAATCTTCTGTTGTATGACATAGTGAACATTAAGACCATTATTTGGTGTGAAACTATAAATCTTATCATTTTATTAAGAGATAAAACATATGAATTTGTCTGACATGTTATATTATTATATTGTAATATTATTACTTAATCGGTGTTGATTATCGATTATAACATGAGAGTATCCGGCGAATTGATATTAATTTGTTATTTACATTTGCTAAACATGTTTTTGATACTGATGGCATGCAGAGAATTAACATTACTAATGGGGTGCAAGTGCAGCAAGTGCAAAGCAGTAGCTACAGATCATCATCAGAAAGTAGTCCGTTGTCAAGTGAGAGCAGTATGATCATTGAAGGAATGAGCAAAGCCTGTCGTTACAGTCCTGAAGAGAAGAAAGAGAGAATCGAGAGGTACAAAAGCAAGAGAAACCTCAGGAACTTCAACAAAACCATTAAGGTTTAGTTAATTCTGCTACACCTTTCTCAACTTCTAGTTTCTTCCTCCCTTTACTTTTATATCAGGACCTGATATATTATTTGGCATTCTTCGGCTAGTTGCTCATTGACGACCCACCAGTACTTTAAGCTTTATGGCCTCCATAGAGGATGGTGGTCTCGTTTATTGCTTTTTGGCCCACGATTTCTTCTTACATGTAGATTCTTCTGTGTAAACATTTTACTTTCACTATACCTCTACTTGTTTTGTGCTGTCATTTCTATGGCCCTTTGTGTGACTGTCACGTCCCACATCGTTTTCATTCTAAATCAACACATTCGAGTGGTGGATGAATCATAGAGATGGTGCAATGTGGTTTGGCACTTCGACATGAAAGCTATGGTTTGGCACTTCGACATGAAAGCTATGGTAGTTTTAGTCTTCTGTACATTATTAAAAACATTAAACATAAAGATAAGCAAGCATAAGATAGGTCGAAAACTATGGCAAAGTCAATTTCTGCATGGCATATGTATTCCTTTTCTGCACTTTATCTTGTATCTGCAGAAAATATCATATATGTT
The DNA here is from genome assembly GCA_034370585.1 of Fragaria x ananassa. NCBI lineage: Eukaryota > Viridiplantae > Streptophyta > Magnoliopsida > Rosales > Rosaceae > Fragaria > Fragaria x ananassa. Next base: position 23,339,182 of record CP139764.1, read on the forward strand.
GGATATTGAAAATCAAATAGGGATCAAGTTATCTCTGCTATTCTTGGTTTTACATATATAAATTAGAAACGAGAACCTAAATCTGTTTTCTCCTTTTCCGAATTCAGTATGCATGTAGGAAGACATTGGCAGACAGCAGGCCGCGCATCAGAGGACGATTTGCAAGGAACGATGAAATTGATCAGAAAAATTCCCCTAATGTTCAGTGGAGCCAAATGAGTGGGGAGGAAGATGAAGAGGATGGCGATAGTTGGATCAACCTGCTCGATGCATTCTCTTCGATTGAATCGAACTCCTTAATCTAGGACAATGAAACTACTCTATGTCAAATGTTTTAGCAAGTAGCTAGCTACTAGCCGTATTAATCGTAGGTTGCTCGGTTTGAACTTTGAACTTTTATTATGAAGAATGCAGTAGTACTGTAGTACTTCATGCGCTATTAAGCTTGAAGTACGTGATGTAAATATAGGTAATTGTATCATTCCTAGAATGACAATGTTGAATTTCAAGGCTTCTCATCAATACTGAAGTTTTTCACTATCAACTCATTAGTCAATATGGTCATGTTCACCCTTTAATTTAGTGTTTTGAAGGATAACATACTGTGACAGGTGATAAGAATAGATGAAAACAAAGTCATTATCATTGAAAAAGAGAGATAAATAGCTTAATAGATATAGGTGGTGACAGACACCTTCTTCACGAGTGTGAATTTGGGAAATATACATGTTCAAAGTAGCCCGCAGCATAAAATCTGTGCTTGATTTTTATTCCTTGAGCCTACAAGATATACGATAGTTGGTAAAGCCTACAATGCTGGGGTAAAGCCTACAATCCTTTATCACTCTGGTGATCTCACCGTCCACTCATCCGTGCCCGGCCCTACCCGGCGATCTCACCGTTCAATTTCCGGGTGCGCCGAATACGCTCCCCATATCTTAAACATAACTACTACAAAATACAACCCTAAAAAGATGACAAGCTTACGAAACTGAAACCTAAGATCAGGTGATAAGAAACATCAAATCCTTACTGAAGTTGCAAATTTGTGGTCAAAAAAGTTAGCCTAGTAATCACAACTTCTACGCCCATAAACGAAAATCAATCTCCACCAAGAAGCAACCGCAATCAAATTATCATCTGGGATCACAAAATCTTCATGAGTAGTTGATTTTGGTTTATTGGTTTGGTTTTTGATGTGGGAATTTGTTATGGATGCAGTTTCAATCAAAGTTTCCACTACCCATGTCTTTCTACACAACTGCTGGCTTTATTGTAGTAGAGATGAGGGCACCGCGAGCGTATATGGTCAAGGTTTAAGCAGCTCTTTAATCCCACTTTGATCATCTTTACAAACCATACACCACTTTGGACTTTGGTCATAAACTTCATTTTGTAATCAAAGCTTTCTGCTAATCATTTGGTTCCATGTTACTGAATGATTAGTGATGCATACTAGGGTTTAAGTTTCTAATCCCACTTTTCTCTTTAACCAAAAGGCTATAGCTCTGGTGAGACAACTTGTAACCAAAAGGTAGGGAGGACGGCGGTGTTGATTTTTGTCGGCCGGCGGTGGATAAACCACTAACCAAGCTAAGCTAGGGGACAAACATAAATATTGATTGTACTCTAATTACTCTCATGAGATCCAATATAGAAGCTGCTAAACTAGAAATACAGCTCCTTGCTGTAGCCCAGAAAGTTCACTAAGCACGATTTCACAGCTTCACTCATCAATCAATGATTAACAACATGGCCAGCCAACTTAATATTTGAGTGATTCTGTGATTGTAGTATATATAGCTACATATATAGGGTAATAAGAGTTGCAAATAAACACCAATTGTCATAAAAGAATCTGATTAACAAACAAAAAAACAATTTGGGTCACCAAAACAGAAATCGGTTTCTTTCAACAACAAAAAGAAAGCACAAGGGCTATGTCCAATTGCATTTAGCTTCGGAGGTAAGCTAAACATTTCATTATTCATGAAAATGGTGAATCGAGTATAGTTAATTGATGTCGGGAATCGAGATAGGCAGCTAATCGAAGAACTTGAAGTATTTTTCCCATCTATGAGGTTTCAACATTTTCAAGATTAACCTCTCATATCTAGGATAACCCGATAAGACCCCTGCCTATTAAGGTTTAGAGAGCGAAAATAAACCTCCCATATCTAGGAGAACATAAAGGGAATCGATTTTGGCTCTTGCATCATTTTCTTCATACTTAAGACGCATACGATCTTACTGAGGCCAGTTTTTGCTCCTCAAATCTTTGATCAAAGTAAAGTTCCAACCTTTCACTGATATTGGTTTCTTACAAAAAGCCAGAAGAAGGGTAGGAAAAAAAAATTGTCTGTGCCCCCGACTAGTTGGGAAAAAGGGAAGTCGAGCTATAATTCAGTAAAAAGACAAGAAGTGTCTTGTCACCAACACACAAAATGCAATTATTTAACTCGCAAGTCAGAGTATAGAAACACCAAAATCAAGTGCGGTAGCACATGAACAGCAGTAACCTCCACCTAAATCATGACAAAGTCTAAGAGTTTGATCCTTTAACATAATATCAATAGGACCCAGATGCCTCTAAAAGTACCCTTTCACATAATCGTGTGTGAACTAAAGTGCCTAGTGCTCACTTAGACATACTGACTGAGTGCATAGGAGCTACATGGGAGGTGAATTTAGGTTTAGACTTCTGTGAAGTGCTTCGGATAGGACTCATTTGGTACATAAAAGTGAATCCAACCAAGATCAGACTTGATTTGGACTCACTTAGTAATCACTTTGCACCATTTTCGACCCTTACAGAGAGGCTACTTGTGAGCGTTGCAAAGTTCTTGCGTAAAGAACAGATGAAAAAGAGAGGAAGGACCTCGCATTCTCGCATCCATATATCTGAGGGGGTAAATAAACACAAGAAAACACTCTGACAGATGCACATGTTTTCAGACATCTCCTAGAAATGGAAACTAAAATAGTTGTATGTGTGACATATTGAAAACCAATAATCAACAAATACTATACCTACATTAGAAGTACATATTATTGTGTTCGGAAGAAAACCCCAGGAATAAAGGTAACTGTGCACACCCTGAAATAATAACAGATTGCCAGATGTGAATGAAAATGTCATGAGGAATTGAGGATGAGTAGGAATAGAGGTACAGTCATATGCAAGGAATGAGTGAATTGTTTAAAAGAATGAAAATAATAAGCAACAATATAAACCAAGTACAGTAATTTTAGGATACGACTCTAAAGGGTGGATTACTACACCATCTTCAATGTTTAATCTTACACTAACATATTAAGGTATAGGAGCACATCTGAAGTTTCATAGTCGAGTGCTAAACAGAATTGTATAGAAGATTAAATACAATCATGGACAAAATTGCTTTTAGGATCAAAATTTGAGACTAGACCATCAGTAAGGGACCTTGAGGCTGATGGCAAATTTACATTCAGTAACATAACTGGATACCAAATGATTAAGAAAGATAAATATGCAACAAAGCATGCTCACCTACTTCGACAAGACAACAACCAATAATATTAATATTGGAAATCATTGCGTAGTTACGCCATCTTATGTCTCCTTTTACTTTTCCGAGCCCTTTTAAAAGGTGTAGCATGCAGTAATTGCTTGAGAGGAAGCAATATCACCTGATGAGGTTTTTTTCGTTTTGCCTTGGATTTCCCTGCAGCCAAAGAATGTGTCAGCGGTGGATGATGGATAAGAAATATTTAAACTGGTACAAAGCTGTAAATTGGGTGAAGATATATGGTAGACTTCTTCAGATATTTTTCTTTTTGTTTGGAACCAATTACTGAGAATTAATAGGGAAAAAATGTTGACATTTGATATTCAGTAAAATGGGCCAAATCAACTTGAAGAATCATCAAACAGGATAACAATAATAATCAAACATCCAACCATCATCCCTTCATTCCCTTGTTACCAAAACTTTTGCAAAGAGTTGAATTTTGTGATATGAAACTGTGTGTTTTAAGACATAAAGACAACAAAACAATCTATACTCAGGAACACATTCTCTGAACAATAAAACAATAAACAACAAAGCAGTCGTATTTGCCCAGAGGCCAGTCTATCAACCATGAAGGACCCATAATAGGTAACAGTTACATGGCTTCCAAGTCCATGGGTTAAATATGTGTGTAGAAATTACTACACTCTAAGAGGATAGTCATTCTCACAAGTCAGATACCTAACAACAAAACAGTATCTGGAAAAATATCACAATACAACAAAAAGAAGAAGGAAGATGAGCAGAAAACACGCGTGAGAAAAGAAGTCATACCTGATTCAGATTGAACCAAGGCTGGATAGCTCAATTCACCATCAGTTTTCCCGTGTTCTTGCTCATCCATTATCACCTCCGCTGTCCCTTGATTTGCAATTGAATAATCACAAGCTACTATCATATCAACATTAGAATCCAGAACAGGAACTTGATTTGCAAGTACAACTGCATCATCTCCAGATTCCCTCAATTCATCCATTTCCGGAGTACTTTTATCCAAGGCAGAATCCAGAGGCAAAGAGTTTTTTGATTTACCTGTTAGAACGCCATCCATTAGATCACTTTGTATATCACCACTTCTACAACTATCAGCCTCCTCATTATGAGGACCGGGAATATCACTGTCCTGATAATTAGTAGGAACTTGAACTTCAGGATCAGTATTTGAAGCAGAACTCAACCCAATGTCTAGTGCATGAAATGTTAAATTGAACTGAGGTGGCACAACATTCACTTCACTATTAGTCATACTCTTCTGTGATTGCCCATCATTAATTTCTGTAGCAACCCCATCTATTCCATCTGGATTCTTTGTTTCCACTCCAGTGGTCGTAGGAGCTTCAACTTCCATAGCATCTTCAAAAATTTCAGCAGTCACAGACTTCAGTGATTGCACATCATGAGTTTCTACTGTAATCCCCATTGATTCAGCTGAATTCATGGGTTCTTGTCCAGTGGTTGTAGGAACTTCAATTTCCATAGAAGCATTTGCAATCCCAGACTTCTGTGATTCCACATCATGTGTTTCTGTAGTAATCCCACCAGTTTCATCTGGAATATTTGGTTCTACTCTAGTGGTTATCGAACGATCTTCAATTGCAATAACACTGGTAACAGCTTTGGTAGTATCACAAGATGAATACAATTTTTGAGGATTTTCACTTTTGAACCTTCGCCGCTCCAACATAGTATCATTTATAACAGATTGCTCTTGTACTCCATTATTTGCAACTGATTGCACATTTAGCTGGGGAGCAGAAAGGATGTTTTTCTGACTAGCCAATGGTTGTGACACAACCACATTAGTTCCAGATATAAGATCGTTGACTTGAAATCCAAGAGATGGCGTGTTGTCAATAACCGAAGCATAATCAATGGCTTTGACCATTTTGGTTGCTTTAGTACTGGAATTACTGAAAGCTTTTGCCAACTCATCTAAAAGCAAATCACCTTCGCCACTGGATATGGGATCCCAATCACTAGACCAGGATTTGTTCCCATCAATTTCTTGACTTGATGGTAGTACTTCAACTCTAATGGCTTCCTTATGGTAGTGTTTTTTTCTCACTGCATTAGATAAGAGAGTCCTGCAAGACATTCATCTACAAAACTTAGAGAGGAACAATTTCCAGATCAACAGCTCTATGACATTTATGAAAGCCGTCATACCTACAATTTCTTGAAATAGCTGCTTTAGCTTGTTCCATAGAGAGACCAAGCAATGACATTAAGTTTGCAACATCATAGGGCCCTCTAAATTCATTTGCAGTTGGGGCAGCACTAGAGATAATTATATTCCTTCCTCGACTCCAATCTACAAGTAACTGAAGAGCAAAACATTATCGTACATAAAACCGACAACTACAAACTAATACCCAACAACTATGATATACTAAATAGTGTTTCCGGCCATATAGGCATCCAAGTAGTAAATGTTGTATAGGCATGCAGCAGATGACCCTAAAACACTGTATAGTTGAAAGTAAAATCACTGTCTTACATTCTCAGTTTTCAAGCAAAGCGAATAGTAAAATTAGTAATGCAGAATTGCATATTCTGGGTGTACTTGTTCCCTATTTCTTTAACAATGTGATATCGTCTTACCTTAGCATTGGTTATAATTTGCCTCCTTGTTTGAACATCAGCAATAAGCCCGGCGTATGTGATCTCAAAATACACTTTCCGCTGCATATCCAACACACATACAAACTCTTTATCGCCAAACCAAACAATTCAACCATTAAAACGAATACAGACAATGAAAATCGAACCTCAATGGCAGCTTTAACCAGAGGCTGCTTCAATCGAAACTGCAACTTCTCCGAAAAATCAATGGCAATTATATCTACCTACACAAAAACAATAGCAATTCATCCTCAAAATACCAAAGCAAACCAAACCGAAAGGAATCAAAGGCAATGTATGTAGAGAATGAACCTCCAATTTCTCACAGGCCTGATCGAAAGCGGACTGGTTCATGGGCTTGACAGCCACCAGGTCGTAGGTCTTCAAAATGGGGTTGCCGGAGTTGAGGGCCTGGGCCTGGGCAGGGGAGTCAGCGCAGACAGTGAGGCGCGTGTACTGGCGGAAAGGGGTGGCGCGTGGGACGGCGAGGAGGTCGCGGTGGAAAGCGACGGAGGAGGTGAGGTGGGGAGAGAGTTTGAGGAGAGAAGGGAGAGAGAGGAGGGGGATGGAGCAACGATCGCGATCGGACATGACGCCCTTGATCGTACGGTTGTAGGCGACGCCGGAGTAGCCGAGCTCGAGGGCCTTGGTCACGAGCTTTGCGCGGGTTGAGCGGTCCGGCGGCGGGTGGTCGGTGTAGGGTATGCAAAGATCGAAGAAGCCCATGGCTGGAAAGAATTGAAGGAATTTGGAGATTCGATTTCCAGGGGTTTTATGGAGGTTTAGGGTTTAAGGATCAATTGACTCAGTCCCGTTCACCTGGAAGTGAAATTTGTTCGGTAACCGTTAGATCTGGGATAACTAGATCCTAGTGTAGAAATAAAGAAGTTTAATTAAATTAAAATTTTTGTTTTGTATTTTTTTTAATCACTCAATTATTAGTTTTTACCAAATCCAAGACGTCTCATTCTCGTCTTCTCCACTTCTACTTGTCGTCCTTCTCACAGACATAGGGAAAAAAAATCAAACCAGCACCTAAACTTGTATCGTCAGAGAGGAAGACTGTCGTGCCCGATTCTTCTCCTCTTCTCCATCTTTTCTAAAAGACCCTCTGGAGATTAAACCAAACTCGTTTCGCTGGAGACCCAGACTCGTATCATTGGAGATGGAAGACTATCATTGCCTGAATCTCCTCCTCTTCTCCTCCTCCTCTTCTCTATCGTTGCCCAAAAACCCTCAGCAGATTAAACCAGATTGTAGAGGGATCCAATGTTACAGGTGTGGTAAGCAATCGTCAACCGTTCTTGTTCATATGCTTTTTTAGGTTATACTTATTATGAACTGTGAAGTTGGAATCTTATGGATTGTGAATATGGTGTTAATTGTGAAGGGTTCAAGAGTTTCACTCTCATTGGTTTTAGTTGATATCTAATTTTTCAGTTAATTGACAAATTTGGTATGTTGCATATTGTTTGTTGGTTTCTCATGTGGACATGAAAGCTATGTTAGAGATTTTAATATACGCAGACTTCATTTGTCTTCAGTTGCAGATGTATACATAATTTGTTGTTTTGTCTTTAGGACAAATTATTTAGTTTGCAGAGTAGAACAAATTGTTGTTGTTGCTTTCGAATGTCATAGTCATGCTCTCTTGGTGCTTTTAGTTCTTGTTTATAAATAACAGAACAAAATTACATTTATCATGTTATATGTGTAGTCCCCATGTTAGGAAGTGCATTTCAATTAGACAAAAACTAAATCCAAATTATAACTACTAGATGATGATCAGGTGGGGTTTCCATTACAACTAAGGAGAAAAATGGGATCAAGCTAGCTTCCTTTTCATCATGAATTTGAAGCGTAGAATCAATAGTATCTGATGCTTATTTCAAAAGGTTTATAGTTTTTATTTGTATGTGATTGAAGTTTACCTAGTAATAGAATTCCAATTTAGCATGCATGGTTGTTTGCTCAGCTATTGATTTTTCTCTGAAACATTTTGTTGCAAGCACATAGTGTAAACTTTAGTGAGAAATCATTGGCACTTGTTTTACCATTGAGCTTGAAAACAAAGAGCGGGAGGCTAAGAATTAAGAGTGTTGTATGCATGTCAGTGTAACAAGCAAGTGTTTTATGCTCAAACTTTTTGTGTAAGGACATATCTTCTTGTAATTGTGTAACTTATGTAAGGACATATGTGTTCTAGTACTCATATCTGTTATGATCTTATTCAGGTTTCTGTTATGAAGTATGCATAAAAATACAGGAGTAGGATAGAGCACAGACAAAGGCTCAACTGAAAGAGAAGATAAAACAGCGATGCAGAAGTAGGTGCTTAAAAATGCAGGAGTAGAATAGAGCACAATAGCACAGACAAATGCTCAACTAAAAGAGAAGATAAAACAGCAATGTAGGAGTAGGATAGAGCAAAGGAAAATATGAATTTCTATGGTGTTTAGTGTTGTCTTGATACAATAAGGGAACTTCATGGTTGTAATTGATAAAAAAAAAAAAATTTGTTGTCTCCAGAGATGGAATATTTTGAGTTCCAAATACAGATTTTATGATTGTGAGTAAATGATTACTGAAGCATATCAGAAAATAAACCATGATGTACTTGTAAATCACATTTTGTGCAATAACAATTGTCTCTGAAATTCATATTGAATCATTAAGAAGAAAAACAATAGCAAATCTGATATATGTGCTGAAGTAAAAAGAATTCTAAGATTCAATCACCAATCCACCTACTGATCAAAACTCACAAAGACCAAAACTTGTTTGTCAAAAATTTAGAAACAAGAATGATAAAACTTCACATATATATATGCTTCAAAACGCTCTTCACTGAGCTAAGGTCCAAAATGCATTAAGAAATATCCCAAAACACAACCACATTGCTGAAGTGGGTGTTAAGCTATAAACATCAAATTTCTAGAAACATGTATCCTTCTGTTACCTACAGCTGCAAAAAAATCAATCTATGAATTCAGTTCTCAACAAGAAACAACATCATGATTAGGCATCAATTTGATCAACTTTTAGAGAAATTTCATAGAGTGCAAACCATTCAGGCATCAAGTGGAACAACTTACAAGTTATAAGTCATGAACCAAATGATCTTGTTCACCCAATGCTTTGTCGACATCATCTTCTACAACCTTTGACCTAGCAAACATAAGATATATTTTAACTAAACAAGCTAACCAAAGGTAGTAATAAGGTATGAATTTCGAATATATATGTACTAATACGCACCTAACAGATGTGCATGTTTTTTTAGTATGTTTAGTACTTCGACATATAGAGCAATGCTTGACTTTTCCTTTCCAATCTCTCCATAATGTTAGACGTTTTCCACTGCCTTTAGTTTTCACTTGAAAATGATCCAGGAAACGATTTTCTTGTGAACTTCCAGCTGTGAAATTTTTTATAGAAGATTGCCCAGCAGAAATATTTAATTTCTTAATTTGCTCCAATAGCCCTTCAAATGACTTCTTCACAAGTTCAATCCCCTCAATTGAAATAGCAGCCTCATCAATTAAGCTGGAAGCAATTTTGAACATACCGTTGTGTCTCATTATCAATAAATTATCTGCACCATCTTGGCCTTGACATGTTTCTTTATGAACTCTTGAAAACCTTGTTCATCTTCTCAATATATAGTCTTTTGGCAACTCCATAATCTGTTTTAGTTGTAACAAAGCCAAAATATATCTGCAAGGGATACCTTCAAACTCAAACATTCTACAACTGTATGTCACTATGTTTGATACCTTATCATGTACAAGAGTCCGCATTCTAAGGTTTTTAGCAAACACCCTTTTAGTCTTGTAAACACAACGAATGCCATCCTCCATTACGACATCTACAAAATAGCCATTACCATCATGAAGCTGAACTTGATAGTACTGAAAATACTTTTTAGTATACAAATGAGCCATTTGGACCTCCATTGGCATCCCTAGCTTTAAAATAGGTGTCTCATTCAAATCTTTATGGTCTTCAACCAATTCTTCATGTCTCTAATGAGCAACTGCCCTATTGAAATGTGTGGCAAAATCCATCAAGTTGTTTTCTTTACTACAATAATGCTTAAAAAATGCATGTTCAGATTCCACTCTCTAGCTACTTGACATCCATGCTGAAAAGTACTTATTGACATATGCTGGAATCCACTTTTCACACAATTCATACATCTTTCCCAACCATTCATTATTTGTTTGTTCACTATTTTCTAATTCTTCAAACCATCTCTTCTCAAATTCTTCTAGACACTTTGAATCCCATATGCATTTCTTGAAAAGCTCATAGTAATTTTTCATTAAAGCCGCATTAGTTTTCTCTGGAAATTTCTTTAAAATATGCCATACAAAATACCTATGAAATGCGTTTGGCAAAACATGAGCAATTGCCTTGGACATTGTTTGATCTTGATCGGTGATAATAACATTCGGGGCACCTCTAGGCATTGATGCAAGCCAATTGTTCAACAACCAGACAAATGAATCAAAAGTCTCATCACTAAAAAATGCACATCCAAAAACAGTGGTCTGCCCATGGTGGTTCACGCCTACAATTGGAGCAAAAATCATCTTGTAACGATTGGTGTTGTATGTCGTATCAAATACAACCACATCACCAAAATGTGAATATGCTCTTTTTGCAGTTGAATCAACCCAGAAACATCTGACAAGCCTCTGTTTTTCATCAGTGTGAAATTCAAAAAAGAAACCAGGATCCTTCTCTTGCTCAGCTTTAAAGTGTTCATACAAAATGTCTACATCATGCCCCTTAACTTTTTCTCTCTCATCTCGCACCGCATTTCTTAAATTTCTTTCAATGCAGCCAACGTTTTATGTCCACCAGCTTGTGTCTCGAATAGTGCGAATTGCTGGTATAAAGGAATGTCCACATTTTTGAAGTCTTGTATCAGATTCTTTTTTGCTACCGACATATTATGGTGTGATGGTAATATGTGAACTCTGCTTGGTGTTATAGGTGGATGATTGTGTTCCTCTATAAAAGTCTTGACAACATAATGACTTCCATCATGACTTACGGTTAATTTTGCATTGCACCCTGTTCTAATATTCCTGCGGTCTCTTTCCTCAACTTCATTGTTATTTCTACATGTCTCATCCGTCTCCCCTTCTTTAAAACATACATATCTTTTCCAATTTACCATTCCATTCTTCTTTGTCTCCTTGCTTTTTCTGACAGTAAATCCAGCCTTACGTGCATAATCATTGTAGAACTTGTACACCGCATCTAATGAATCGAATCGTTGCTCGGCTTTTGGTTTCATATCATCTTCAACATCAGAGATATATGCTATTTGAGTATCTCATCAGAATAACATCAGTTCCTCTGATATAACTTTCATGTTTTCCATGGTGCTTGACTACGTCTTTGAAACTAGTAAAAGATTTTAAAAGAACAATTATAAACAATAATCATTGAACTAAACAATAATAATATAGTATAAGAATAAACAAGGTAACTTTGTTACCTTTCAAAGAGAGCACATCGATATACCTGAAAAAATAAACAACTTTGAATATATCTTCAATCCTTCTGAGTGCTAACAAACCATTCTTATGCAACTTTGACTTCAATATGGTTGATTTGTCTTACTCTTAAATTAGTAGTAAGAAAAGACAGAGAAAAGAGAGAAACCATGCATGAGACATCTCTTTAATATGTGTCTCCTCTTCTCCAGCAAAACTTGTCAGAGTTTTTTTGTTTCCGTCATCTCCGGCGAAACGAGTTTGGTTTAATCTCTAGAGGGTCTTTTGAAAACGACGGAGAAAAGGAGAAGAATAGGGCACGACAGTCTTCCTCTCCAACGATGCAAGTTTGGGTGCTGGGTTGATTTTTTTTTCTATGTCTGTGAGAAGGATGATGAGCAGAGGAGAAGACGAGAAGGAGAATGATACTTCTTGGTCTAATGATTGAGTGATTAAAAAATACAAAACACAAATTTTAGTTTAATTAAGCTTGTTAATTTCTCTATCCTAGGATCTTAGTAAGCCCAGATCTGATGGTTACTGACCAAATTTCATTTGGTCAGTCATGGTCCAGGTGAACGGGACTGTCAATTGACTAGCCCGGAGCCTGGAAGTGAGGAAGCTGTATTCTTTTCCGGTAAAAGGGTTAAAATTACTACGAGCATCTTCAGTATATAGCGTATACCTTCATACATATACATGGATAGTCAGGATTAGAGAAAATAAGGTAGAAACATGGTGGTCAAACATATAAAATTGTTATGAACGGTTAACATTGCGTTATGTAAATACATATCGTGCATACAAGAAAATCTATAAAGTTACAATAAGGACAAAGTAGTTAATTACGTTATTGACTGTGGGACCTGTATTGAGGGCATCGTTGTGCTAATAAAACGTTTACTAAATCGTAATGGGGTTTGACCGTTTGAGAATGGTAGAGACGAGGTGTCAAGCCCCGACCCATAATTTTTACCTTTATTACTAGCATAGTGGTAATAAGAATTTTATCGTGTTCGTCAATAAGTCAAAAATATAATTGACCCTCAGAGAGGTGTAGGGGACGATTATTTTGTGGGATTATTCTAAGGAAGAAATTTTGACGACGGTAAAAAATGGTAATTTTTGCTAGTAAAAGGTAGTTTTATTGGGGTATTATTTTTTGGGTGTTAAATTTTGGATCGGGTTATGTTTAAGTTGGACCGGGCTTTGTTTTTGGTCAAAGCCCGAAAGCCTTTTTCTTTCTCTCTCTCTCTCTCTCTCTCTCTCTCTCTCACGCTCCCACTCCCGACTCTCCCTCCGCTGCCGGATTTTCCCGTCGCCAGCTCGCCGTCGTCCGGCCTCCGTTCGCCGCCAGACTGGTCCCGTTCGGACCCTCGCCTCTCCCTCTCTCTTCCTGGACCGGTGCCCGCTCGCGGAATGCCGCCGTGAAGGAGGAATCGACGCCGAAAGCTCCAGCTGCCCGAAGCTTCTTTTCGCTGGAACTCCTTCCTCCGGCCGCCATAGTCAGCGAGCCGTAGCTCAAAAGGAAGCTCTCCTCCCGTGCTTCAATCCCTCCAAAGAGCTCGCTCCATCTCGAGCTAGGTAAGGAGAAATCGGTTTGTGAAATTTCTAGGGCTTACTGTGTGTTTGTGTTCGATTGGCTTGGTTAGGCTTAGAATTGGAGTTTGTGGTAGTTAGGAATGTTGTAGAGGAGGTTGAGAGGAAGATGCTGCCAAATTTTGGTGACCATCAGAGGTCGCCGGAGTTGGTCGCCAGCTGCCGCTGCCGGCGGAGCCGCCGAGAAAATGTTTTTGGTGGGGAAAAATGTGAGGAGTTTAATGGAATAAGTTTTAGAATTTTTGGAGGAGTTTTGGATGGGTTTAGGAATTGTTGAAGTTTGGTATTTTTTGCGGATTATTAATTTATAATCCGGCCATTGGATTTTATTTGGTGGAAGGCGATTTTGAGGATGTCGGTAAAATTTGTGGAGTTTTGAGGTTGGTAGTGGATTTAAGATTTTGGAGTGTTAGGCTTGATTGAGCGCGAAGCATATTTAATTATGCATATTTTGCTTTAAGCGTCGGTGTTTTATTTAAGGTTTTATTTATTTGGAACAGAACGTGAGGAGGCTCGAGCGGAAGAGACCTCTGACCGACATCAGGCTTAGACCTAACCTGTGAGTGGACCTTTGTTTTTAAAAATTGTGTTCGAAATGCTTTATTGTTTTGAATGATTTTTCTGTTGTTGGATATTTCCCGAAATTGAGAATTTCGGTGATTATACTCTTATATGAGAATAGTATGTATATGATTAAATGCTAGCTAGCTATACGTGATTTTCCCCATACGCGAGGTACAATTCCGGTATGGGTGACGTGAGCGTTAGATGCGAGCGTCGTAGCCCTGTGCGACTTTCTAATTTCACATTTAATTATTCAAAGATTTCGTACAAGGAGTAAGCACGTATATATTACCACTCGACCGCTTTCCCCCATATGCGAGGTACAATTCCGGTGTGGGGTGATGTGAGCGTTAGACACAAGCATAGTAGCTTTGTACGTATGATATCTACCTTATTTCAAGTTGTTCATAGATATCGTATAAAGGGTCAGGCGAGTGTGCATACATACTATATATATAATATCCAGGCCTGAGAGGCAATTTCGTAAAGTTTGGGAGTCTAGCCAGGCTAGACCCCAGGTCATAATCTTTCCAGTGGAGCTCGTGTTTTTGCCACTGATGAAAGAATTTTTGGGGAAATATTTATTTGTTGTCGGAATCGCTTTGTCCACTCACTCTGACGTGTTTAATATTTTCCCTTGGGCTCTTCGTTTTTTAAAAATGCCCAGTGTGCAAAGTTCGCGTGAGGTCTAGCAGGAGACGTCGAGGCGTAGTGACCCATCTTTCAGCTACATTTCGCCAGTAGGTTACCTGTTTAATCTACTAGGGGTTTGTTAGCTTTCACTGTATTTTATTTTATTTTTAGTAGCTCTGAATACTTTTGGAATTCTTCGGTGTAATTTTGTATTCTGGCTACTTTTGGAATGTAGCAGAGGATTTATTTATTTTGGAATAAAATGGTGGTTCTTAAATTCCTATAAGTTAGGGTTGTCCATTTTCGAGGGAGGTTTGCCGAGTCTTCGGTAAATTTTCCTTGGAGGTGGTCCTCGCAGGACTCATCTCGGGTTTCGGGGTGAAATTCGGGGCGGGTCTTGACAGTTGGTATCAGAGCTCTAGGTTTCATCTTCTATTTTCTATTCACTATCGTATTTGCCTAAGTAGTCATAGTGTTTATAGAGTGATGATCCGACCGCGGCGGATTCATCGGCAGTTTTATCCTTTTGATACCATGTGTTATTGGGTATATGTGGTAGTTTCTGTTAGTCTTGTTTATAGACTACTAAATGTCTTCCTCCTCAAGTACTATGCCTCCTAGACGTCGACCCCGTGTGGCTTCCTCGACCAACGCCAATGAGGGTGAGGAAGTAAGAGGTTTAGCGGATTCGATTGGGGCTATGTTGAGAGGTGTTCTGGATAGGGTTCAGCCCCCTCGATCTGTGAAGAAGAGAGATGTTGCTGATGCAGGGGCAGTAGAGTTCAAGGGTGCCAAGGGACCCCTTGATGCTTACTCTTGGGTGGACAAGATGGAGATGGCTTTCGAGAGCACAGAGCTACCAGAAGAAAAGAAAGTGAAAATGACAGTTTCTTTTTTGGACGATTCAGCTCATCATTGGTGGACTCTTGCCAGGAAAAATAATGATGGTGCTCAGACTATGACTTGGGAGCAGTTTAAGGCGCTCTTCTTGGGTCAGTATTTCAACCACTCTCATCGTAGTAGGATCCAGTCAGACATTCTGAATATGAAGAAGAGAGACGATGAGGGAGTCATTGAGTTTGAGCAGAGGTTCACCACTTTGAGCTATCATGTGCCCCATTTGATTCCTGATGAGAGGACCAGGATTGGTATGTTTGTTGATACGCTTGGAGGAGTGTTTGCAAACAAGATGGTTGGGGCTGTCTATCAGACATTCCTTGATGCAGTTGGTGCAGCTATGGCCACCGAGACTAGAGGGACTTATAGAACTCGACCTCAAGATTTCAGTGGTCCACTACCACAGAAAAGGCATCAGACCACGGCCAAAAAATGTCGTCTGATTGTTCAGGTTACCGTTGTCTTTTTACGTGCCGTCTGATGCTTCGTGGAAACGTCGTCTGATTGCTGTCGACATATGTCGACAAACATGGGATGCCGACATATGTCGACAAACATGGGATGCCGACATATGTCGACAGCATATCGACATATTATTTGTCATGTGACATACACTCACACCACGTTTATTTTGAGTAACAATTGTGTGATTATTAGTCATACAACGTTTATTATTAGAATTGTTATCTGATATAGACTTAGAAGTCGGTTTTAATGGAATTTTTCGGTTTGATTTCTTTCCAATTATATATATATATAATTATTTATTTTGCTATTATCCAGTTTTATATTTAGAAAAAGTATAATTTAAATAAAAATAAATATTCAATACACATTAATTTCAATCTCCTTATATGAACACATAAGGTGATGGCCTATAAAATATATCCTCTTGTTTTTTTGGTCGAACAAGTAACATTTCCCAAATATTCATACAAAAATTTAGTGCATTTGTTCATTCCAAGCATCAAAACTAGATCTCTTTCATCTAAAACTGCCTTAGAAACTATATGCAGTCCTTTTGATGTCATCTCTTCAGCCCTTGACATCTTTTTGTTCTTTGACATGTTTGAGTAGGCTAGGAATATCAATTCATTGTTGTTCTTTATAGCTCTATTGTCTGTTTCAGTAACCAAGAAAGAGAACTTATATTAGACAAAGTGGTAGGAGAGCATTTTGTTCAACAATGCCCAGCATACTTGCATTAAATCAAAACTCACTGCATAAAGTAAACATTAAGGCTACAAATGACATCAAACATAGCAAATGACATGTACTAATATCTAAGAGTGTAAGAGAAACAGATTACCACATAGTACTTCAAGCATGGAGAAATGGTTCTGCATAGAAGCTGCATATAACACACAAGGACACCAGAAAATAAACATTATTGGCAAAGAAAACAAAAGACCACAAACTTAAGAGAAAGGTAGATAGCAAATGATAGGGCAGTAGGAAATTCACATTAATTAGTTAACTGAGAAACCTAATGCTCTACAACACTACCAAGGTTCCACTTTATTTAGCAATTAACTTGGACAAATAGATAAATGGCAGAGAGGTTAGGGCTGCCTCAACATTGCAGAAAATGTACAGAGGATCCATTACTTGAAGCTACTAATGACCATACTTCTGAAACTCCCATTCACTTAAATCTGGAATGGGAAGACAAACCACAAAAAAAAAGTTAGGGAATAGCTGATAGACCAAGGCAATATCACATACCAACAAACAAATTAGATATAGAAAACTCCTCTTCAAATCAGAAAATTCCCCTTCATGGTGGAAAACTTTGACATACCAAAACAACATTTACATGTGACATATAGATTATTCATAGTCAGATAAACATACAACAAATGGATATACAAAGCAAAGTGCAAGACCGGTAATGTTAAGTCTATTAATATAGACCTTACTAAGAAAGCTTATCGGCACTTTACTTTACCAGAAATGAGAACAAGTACAGTGGAGTTTAGTTCATTTAATTTGGTTAAAAACCTGAAAGCATTATGTCATTGTAAATAACAAGGCTATCTAAAGAAACTATAACACAATCATGGACTAACTAAAACAAATGAACACTTGCGACCTAAAGACAACACAAATTGCTCTAGGGTATCTGAACAACAATATCTGGAAGTGATAGAGATTAGCCACTGCTGAAGATTCTATCATATATGGCTGCACATGCAACCATTTTCTGAGATGCAAAAATGATAAAGGAGAAGAACTACATAGTTTGTCAATGTTAGAAGTAAAGCTAAATAAGAGATATGCACTATTACTTGAAAAATATATGTCCGGATACTAATAAAGTTAGTTGATAATACATACTAGTGAACTACCTTCAGGAAGTATATATTGTTAAAGGATGTACATCATAACAACCTATATGAAGAAACATGCAGAGTTAATCATTTTATAAATGTCAACATAATTTTCAATAGGATTTACTAGCTTTGTGAAATGGAAAAATCATTTAGTCATTTTGCTATGGAACTTCAAATTGTTTCCAGATTTATGAAGAGCTAACCAATGTCTCTCTGTCTTGTTCTGAAGAGCTTTGCTTCCAAGTCTATTGTCCAAGTCTATACTTCTGCATAATGACAAGTTTAGCTATCCATGCACTATTGCATCCGAAACTAGAGTGAATGAATAAACCAAATATCAACTAGAGAGAGGAAATTAGAAACAAGAAAAGGAAGCTATAAGGCAATGATATACCTGCAAATGACATTTCAAATGGTACAATGTCAATCCCTTCAAACCCATTAGCCTTAAGTCAGATAGGTAGCCTTTGAAAACATAAATGCTATCAAATATTAAGAGTAGATGTGGGTTGAGAGAGAGAAAAAGACGAGGCTGTGGGTGAGTGTTTGTTTTTTGTTTTGGTCTTGTGAATATGTCGAGAGAGGTGAGGCCGTGGGTTACCTACTGCTAGGTGATCTTCTCAGCAGGACTACTAATTGGCTCATCTGGAACAAGTACTTCCACAACAATTACTTTTCCATTATCTGGAATAGCAGTATAACAAATTTTCAGTAGCTTTATGCACTGCTCATCCATCCAGTCATGAAGTATGTTCTGTAAAATATTCAAAATATGAGTAAGCTAGCTACACCTTCCAACCATGGGTAATTGGGTATGCATATTCACATCAGACCAAATTAAAGTAGATAAAATAACCAAAAAAATTATAAATGTGCAATTGAGAATCAAAAATGGTAGCATATACCTTCATAAAAATGGCATCCCCACTTGGAATATTTGAAAACATGTCTCCTCCTACATGTTCCACACCTGTATATAAATTGCATATTCGATATTAGACACATTATACAACGAATCATGTTTCTTAAATAAAATTAGAAATTTTTGTATATAATTCTAGTGCATACCAGGATATTGGGGAGCTTGTTTTATAACATGAGGTAAGTCGTAGTTTATCCCCTTAATGTGAGGATATCTGGAAGTGATGAGACTAAGAGCCACTCCTAGACCTCCCCCAACATCAACAAGCTGGGTAAGGTGCTCAAAACCCTTGTAGCTATCCAGAATCCTCCTCATAATCAAAGTGGTGAAGCTGACCATTGCCGAGTTGAAAACTCCATTAAAACTGGGGTTCGAATCTGCATACTCAAAGAGTTGTTTGCCATGGACCCTGTTAAACGGAATTTCTCCTTCAACAACTGCATCTTTCACTTGTGACCTATATATATGTGCATGTATGAACATATACAACAGTACATTTTAGATAGTCATTTATACATAGGTACATCTTCTAGCTTCTACTAATGAAAAACTAAAATTATGATTGTAGTACTGGGGAATTGAAACAAACCAACTGCTCATGACGACACTGCCTTGAACAAATGCCATGAAGGGGCTTAAGGAAGCACCATCTTCACTAGTCACAAAGTGTTTTGACACCACAGTGAGGCTGTAAAGCCTTTGGCCGGTGACCACAGAGCAACTGAGCACGGAGTGTGAGGTGAGGAGCCTGAGGATACATATAGGTTGTTCCCACGTTGGTGTGAATCCATTAAACAACCCAACACAAAAGAAGAAACAGTTAGAAATCCCTAAACTAAAAACCCTAGAAATTTCAATTGAGATTAAATTGGGGACATTTACCTTCGGGAGAATATCAGCTTTGAAGCTAGCTAGACTACGGTGAAGGGGATTTTCGTATGAGAATATGAGTTTTGAGAAGACGGATTAGATGCCTTGGGATCTCCTCGGCCGCCCTTGAAACTCGCCGAACTCATTATCGGAGATTGAATTCGAAACCGTAGGAATGAAATCCAAGGGGGGTTGGTCGATGGCCTAAGGGCTAAGGCTCGCCGACAGCTTCGTCATCGTCGTCGTCTCCGACGAGGTAGAGAGAGAGAAAAAGACAAGGATGTGGGTGAGTGTTTGTTTTTCGTTTTGGTCCTGTAAATATGTCGAGAGAGGTGAGGCCGTGGGTTACCTACTACTAGTTTTTTTTTTTTTTTTCTAAGTGTTGGGGGGAAGTTTAAGTTTGGGCTGAAATGTTGGGGAGGGTTTCGGCATGTTGACGTCGGCAATTAGGTTTCATTCATTTTGACAACCAATCACACAATGTTTAAACTATAAATGTGGTATGACGTCTGAAATTTGAGGTTTTGGCATTCCCTCCATCAGGTATCGTGTTTCCCCCTACAAGTTTGGGGTTGAATTGCGAGGAGATGTCAGAGGAAAATGATGAGGATAGGGTTTTGCTGAAAATACATACACTCACACCACAGTTTTTTAACGAATCGTGGTATCACTCTTACATGTTGAACACCATTCAATGTGGGATACCTGGCACTCAAATTTTTACACATTCACACGACGATTTATTCAAAAACTGACATCTAAAAAGTTAAAAATCAGTCACACGACGGTTTATTGTTATACGTCGTCTGATAGGTGTTGTTTAAAGCTATTTTTGTGGCAGTGGTCCCAGTCAAGGTCCTTCTAAGAAGGCTGCTTCATCGTCCGCTTCTGGATCTTCAGCGGGTAGTGGCAGAAAGACACGCGAGATGGAAGCGAGCTTCAGGAGCTCGCAAGATGGTTTGAGTCTGCGGCCCGCGCTAGATAGATTTTCCACAAGGACTGTGACATCTCATGAGATAAGATTGTTTCTAATTCCAGTTCGCTTAGGAGTCTACAATTGAGCAGCACATGTCAGTGCCTTATGCAGAATGGAGTGCACGAACTGGCCATGTGTCATAAGATGGTTGGTCCGCGCGGGTGAAACTGTCAAGACCCGCCCCGAATTTCACCCTGAAACCCGAGATGAGTCCTGCGGGGACCACCTCCAAGGAAAATTTACCGAAGACTCGGCAAACCTCCCTCGAAAATGGACAACCCTAACTTATAGGAATTTAAGAACCACCATTTTATTCCAAAATAAATAAATCCTCCGCTACATTCCAAAAGTAGCCAGAATACAAAATTACACAGAAGAATTCCAAAAGTATTCAGAGCTACTAAAAATAAAATAAAATACAGCGAAAGCTAACAAACCCCTAGTAGATTAAACGGGTAACCTACTGGCGAAATGTAGCTGATAGATGGGTCACTATGCCTCGAAGTCTCCTGCTAGACCTCACGCGAACTCTGCAGACTGGGCATTTTTAAAAACGAAGAGCCCAGGGGAAAATATTTTACACGTCAGAGTGAGTGGACAAAGCGATTCCGACAACAAATAAATATTTCCCCAAAAATTCTTTCATCAGCGGCAAAAACACGAGCTCCACTGGAAAGATTATGAACTGGGGTCTACCCTGGCTAGACTCCCAAACTTTAGGAAATTGCCTCTCAGGCCTGGATATTATATATATAGTATGTATGCACACTCGCCTGACCCTTTGTACGATATCTATGAACAACTTGAAATAAGGTAGATATCATACAAAGCTACTATGCTTGCGTCTAACGCTCACATCACCCCACACCGGAATTGTACCTCGCATATGGGGGAAAGCGGTCGAGTGGTAATATATACGTGCTTACTCCTTGTACGAAATCTTTAAATAATTAAATGTGAAATTAGAAAGTCGCACAGGGCTACGACGCTCGCATCTAACGCTCGCGTCACCCATATCGGAATTGTACCTCGTGTATGGGGGAAATCACGTATAGCTAGCTAGCATTTAATCATATACATACTATTCTCATATAAGAGTATAATCACCGAAATTCTCAATTTCGGGAAAATATCCAACAACAGAAAATCAGTCAAAACAATAAAGCATTTCGAACACAATATTTAAAACAAAGGTCCACTCACTGGTTAGGCCTAAGCCTGATGTCGGTCGGAGGTCTCTTTCGCTCGAGCCTCCTCACGTCCTGTTCCAAATAAATAAAACCTTAAATAAAACACCGACGCTTAAAGCAAAATAGACATAATTAAATATGCTTCGCACTCAACCAAGCCTAACACTCCAAAATCTTAAATCCACTGCCAACCTCAAAACTCCACAAATTTTACTGACAACCTCAAAATTACCTTCCACTAAATAAAATGCAATGACCGGATTATAAATTAATAATCAGCCAAAAATACCTAACTTCAACAATTCTCAAACCTATCCAAAACTCCTCCAAAAATTCTAAAACTTATTCCATTAAACTCCTCACATTTTTCCCCACCAAAAACATTTTCTCGGCGCCGGCAGCGGCGGCCGGCGACCTCCGATGGTCACCAAAATTTGGCAGCATCTTCCTCTCAACCTCCTCTACAACATTCCTAACTACCACAAACTCCAATTCTAAGCCTAACCAAGCCAATCGAACACAAACACACAATAAAACCCTAAAATTTCCATTACCGATTTCTCCTTACCTAGCTCGAGATTGAGCGAGCCATTTGGAGGGATTGAAGCACGAGAGGAGGGCTTCCTTTTGAGCTACGGCTCGCCGGCTATGGCGGCCGGAGGAAGGAGTTCCGGCGAAAAGAAATTTCGGGCAGCAGGAGC
The DNA here is from genome assembly GCA_034370585.1 of Fragaria x ananassa. NCBI lineage: Eukaryota > Viridiplantae > Streptophyta > Magnoliopsida > Rosales > Rosaceae > Fragaria > Fragaria x ananassa. Next base: position 23,361,550 of record CP139764.1, read on the forward strand.
TTTCGGCGTCGATTCCTCCTTCACGGCGGCGCTAGGGAGGCTGCCACCGGTCTAGAACAGCAGCTGGGTCGGAGACCGACCGTTTGGGACCGGTGCGGCAGGCTGGGGTGGCCGGACGGCGGCGAACGGTGTCGGGAAAGATCTGGCAGTGAGGGGCTCGGGGAGAGAGAAACCGGGAGGAAGAGAGAGAAAAAGAACGGGCTTTGACCAAAAAGGCCCGGTCCACAACTCCAACTTATACCCAAAATCAAAATTCAACACCCCAAAATAATACCCCAATAAAATTACCTTTTATTAGCAAAAATTACCATTTTTTATCGTCGTCAAAATTTCTTCCTTAGAATAATCCCTCAAAATAATCGTCCTCTACACCTCTCTGGGGATCAATTATATTTTTCACTTAATGACGAACACGGTAAAATTCTTATTACCACTATGCTTGTAATAAAGGTAAAAATTATGGGTCGGGGCGTGACAGAAACAGTGTCCTTGTGGTATTAGGGTTTTAGAGTCCGATTTGGATTCTAATTATCTTTCTTCTCCCGCAAGGCGAGCGGCTATATAAGGGGCTTGAAGGGTTACATAACTCTCTCTCTACAATTTCTCAAACAAACACAATACAAAACCTTTCAACCTAGTTGAACCCCCAGCGCTCTCAGGAGCTTTGCATTCCCTTCCCCGTTGAAGCTAGCAGAGACTCAGCTCTCTCAACAGCTCTCTACACACAATCTTTACGAATCAAATCTTACAACAAACCTTTCAACCCAGTTGCTTCCTTCGAGCTACTCGAAACCCTAACCCTAAGTGCGTCCTCGCCTTAGTTCAGAGCCATCTTGAACTCGCCCCCGATCACCCTGATTCCCTTTTGTTGCTCTTCTCGCGTCTTACCGTGAGTATCGAATTGCCTTGTGCTCATAAATTCCTTGTCCGCGAGGTGGCCTATAGAATCTTTCCGCTTGATCAAGAAGTCAAGATCTCGCACACAACTTTTTCCTCATCCGCAAGGTGGCACACCCGCAATCTCTCCTTTTTTTTCTTTGCTCACTAGTTACCTCTTGACCCCTTGCTGAGGATCGTGGCCAAAACATGATGTTCATTAAATGTTGGAGAAGGGGATTTAGATTGTTGGTTTTGTTGCATTGGGAATTGTATATCTGGTATTGTTTTTTGTTTATGATGAGTTTGAGTTTCTTGTGATTGGTAATTGTCTATAATTGTATCGAAAGTGAAATTGAGTTTGATTGTCTATAATTGTTTGAGAAAATTTTCATTTAATATAAGTTTAACCCCTCATTACACATTTTAATGAAGAAAGAGAGAGAGAGAGAGAGGGGTTTAGGGGATACACATGTATCGGTCACCAGTCGCTGAATTCGGTAGTCGTCTCGCTGGACATTGCATATGTCATCGTAATTTCACCAGACCCTCATTGAAGGTTTTATTGGAGGTTAGTAAACTACATTCATGCTTACTGGGGGTTTTATACATCCACTAGCACTGTTTTTCAAAGACCTTGGTAACACAACATATCTCTTCGAGGTTCAAGCCTTGAACCAAACGCCTTCTTTGAAAGGTCATTTACCATACTAGCTTTGAAGGTAAATAATGTATGACAATTTCTAGGTTCTCTCGACCTTAATCTTTGTTCGTGTCGGAATTTGGACGGGTAAAAATCGTTGACCTTTCAATTTGTGACCTGTCAGACGAGTTGAATGGTCAAAGCATCCACGAAGAACTTTGCCTACCGAACATGATGTCCGAGTCAGAAGACTACAGAGTGTCCGGCCCTCGAGGTCATATTTCAAGGCCTCGTCACTCGACCTTTAGGACACAGTAATGGTTCATGGAAACTCCTTTTGATGCAGATAAGGAAAACAATTTTTGAGAAACTAATTTTGACTTGTTGGCAGATAAGGAAAACAAGGAATGAAGTTATCTTCAGGGGCAAAACCCTAATACCAATGCCACAACTGCAGCTATAAATTGCCACTTGTCGAATGTATCCTCCCCTTTGACAGATGATATTTCAATGACACCAAGAAATATAAATTGGGAAGAGGGCTTTTATAAAGTCTTACATAAATGGTTCATGGAAACTCCTTTTGATGCTACTATTTTTGAGAAACTAATTTTGACTTGTTGGCAAATATGGAAAACAAGAAATGAAGTTATCTTCAGGGGCAAAACCCTAATACCAATGCCACAACTGTAGCTATAAATTGCCACTTGTCGAATGTATCCTCCCCTTTGACATATGATATTTCAATGACACCAATAAATGTAATGAACATTAGATGGCAGTCCCCATCTCATGATAGAGTCCAAATTTGGAGCAACTTTGTAACTGGAGGTTTCATTATTAGAATTAAAACTGGCAAATCTGTTGTTGCAGCCTCTTTTAACTCCGACACCACCACTGTTTCGGTTACTGAAGCTCTAGCTCTGTACAATAGCCTTGTGTATGTTAAGGAGTGAGGCTTCTCTAAGATTGAAGTCGAGGGAATTCTAAGTTGGTGATTGATGTCGTGAATGGAGTCTTGACCCCTCTGTTCGGTCACTGAAGCTCTAGCTCTGTACAATAGCCTCGTGTATGTAAGGAGCGAGGCTTCTCTAAGATTGAAGTCGAGGGCGACTCTAAATTGGTGATTGACGTCGTGTATGGAGTCTTGACCCCTCTGTGGAAGTTACTCAAACTAATTCATGATATCAAAGTCTTGTGTAATTCTTTTAAGTTTGCATGCTCATGTGTTTAGGGAATCAAGTTTTGTGGCTAATGCTTTAGCCAATCTTGGACATAGGCTGAGTAACATACGCTGCTGGGAGGAGTGTGTTTCCTCGGAAGTGTCTTATGCTCTTATCTTTGACATTGTAAACTTTAGGTGCGTTAGAGGTATCTCCATCTAATATATTCTTTTCTTTTATCAAAAAAAAAATGTATGACAATTTCTTTTAAATATAGTATAGACTTAGTTATTAATGATAAACTATTTTGTATTAATGAAATAAAAATATCACCAAATAAATACTTTAAAAATGAAACAGTCATGTACTGTGAGTTAAACTTATAATCTCTTATTTACAATGAGTAATTTATACCGTTTGATTAAATTGTATCATTTAATTTGTAGTATCTGAATTATTAAAATCGTAAAAAAGTTATAAAAAAGAAGAAGAATAACTCGTGAAAGGGTTATTCCGTAACTCGTGCTACGCACCCATATCAGACTTATCAGTTCTTCCCGAAAACAAATTCATTTCAAAATTTCAAATAGCGAGCCTTCGTGCTTTTAAGAAAACCACGATCCGTGCCAAACCGAAAACACTTCTTCGCTACCGTAGATTAGCACTAATATCAACGGCTCATATTGCGTTATAACCCATGACGCGGATCGAGCCCCTAGGGCCGTCGATAAGCACCCGCATCCAACGACCACAATGAACTCCGCCTTGCTTCACATCTAAAATCCCTAATCCCCCCTCTCCTATATTAACCCCACCCCCCCCCCCCCCCCCCCCAAATCAAATCACTTCAATCTCTCAAATCAAACTTTTCTTTTCTTCAATTTTCCCGTGAAAAAATGTCAGGTCGCGGCAAGGGAGGCAAGGGATTGGGAAAGGGAGGAGCCAAGCGTCACAGGAAGGTTCTCAGGGATAACATCCAGGGCATTACCAAGCCCGCCATCCGCCGTTTGGCTCGCAGAGGTGGCGTCAAGCGTATCTCCGGTCTCATCTATGAAGAGACCAGAGGCGTCCTCAAGATCTTCCTCGAGAACGTCATCCGTGACGCCGTCACCTACACCGAGCACGCCCGGAGGAAGACTGTCACCGCCATGGATGTCGTGTATGCTCTCAAGAGGCAGGGAAGGACTCTCTATGGTTTTGGGGGTTAGACTTTCTGGAGGAGAAAGTCTTGCTGTCAAGAATGGTGTTGGGATCTGGTGTTGGTTTGGTTTATGGAAGAAGTAGTGGCATTAAGTGTTTCTATGGTTTTTAATTTGTAATTAGTAGTCTGGTTTAGGCTTCTGGGATTTAGAATGGGTTTGTGCTAGTTTGTGATTTGCAATTCCTTCTCTGGATTGCAGTTTCTGAATGAAATTGAAAAGCCTGTTGCTTTTGTTATGTCTACAATCTCTGCCTCTCCTTTTTCTGAACTTTCAACTTCAATTGGTATTGACATTTCAAGAACAAATTGGGTAAGCCATAATCTATGTGGTAAAAACCTCAACAAATTGGATAGCTCAGAGCTTTGAATTCTTAAATCGAATATGCTATTTTGAATGCTGAGGCAGAGTAAGAATGAACACAGTAACAAACTAACAATGTATTCTGAAATGGTTTGTGTTTTTGAATTAGCATAGTGGGACTAAAAATGCACTATTGTTGATTTACTCTATTAGTCTAAGTAGTTGTCATACTAGAGATCCTTGCTGCTCAGTCTGTCTTGCGCTTGGATTTTTCTACAGCGGAGTCTGTTGACCTAGTCGTACATCTTCCCACAAACTTGAGCACCTCATCGATTAAGATGACTGGAAAAGCAACAGCCAACACCAAGAACCATTCATTCAAGCTGAGGGGGACGACACCGAACACTTGAGCAAGGAAGGGCACGTAGAGGATCAGAAAGTGCAAGCCGAAGGAGACAGACATGGCGAGGAGCCATGGATTAACCCAGGGAGGCATTGTCAGGAGGCTACTGTCCTCGGACAGAGCATTGAGGGAGTTGAACATCTCAATGGCAACCAAGACTGAGAGGGAGAGCGTCGAGGCCTTGATCTTGCCGTTAAGTGGAACAAAGCACAAAGTTATCTGAAATGTTTTTGATGGGAAATATAACCAGTTCATGTACCAGATAACGGAATAAGATCCAAGCAGTGATCAATGAGTCTTTGCTTCTTCTAGGGGGCTTTTCCATAATATCTTTGTCAGGAGGATTGAATCCCAAAGCTGTAGCTGGGGGTCCATCAGTAACCAGGTTGACCCAGAGAAGCTGAACTGGAAGTCAGGAATCATGCCTTCTGGAATTCCCAGGGCAGCTGTTAGGAAAATGGAGGCAACTTCGCCAATGTTTGATGAAATCATGTACCTGCATTTTGGGGAGGGGATTAAGAGAGGCCAATTATAGCAGCAGTTCTTTTAGAATCAAGGGATACTAACTTAATGCAAGCTCAAATAAGATTGGACAGGAGCAGTTACATTTATCTTTGAAAAACAAGCGTGTCTTATTGGGGGAAATCGTGATCGAGATGAATCAAACCTGATAAAAGCTTTCATGTTGTTGTAAATAGATCTGCCTTGTCCAACAGCAGAAACTATAGTGCTAAAATTGTCATCTGCTAATACCATATCAGAGGCTTCCTTTGCAACCTGTAATAAGTAGACCAAGCATCAGGGAAATTGCGTGGCATTATAACATCTGAACATTGAGGATTTCTTTGAGAAGATAATTATAAAGACTGCGCGTACTATGCACATAAGAACAAGATGTGGAACGGTCCACTAAAATGGCTTTCATTAACAATCATGACCACTTCACAAGTAAGGTGTTATAGGGTGTTAAAAACGATTGGAAGCAGGGGCAGGAGAATCTTTTGTGATGAACAAAATACTATTGGTGTGCAGATACAAACTAGAAGGACTTCCTCATGATCACGTATTTATTCAACGAACCTGACCAAGGGAAATGAAAAAGGAAAAAGAAAGACGAAACATCAATCATATACCTCTGTCCCGGCAATGCCCATGGCAATCCCAATGTCAGCCAGCTTCAAGGCAGGTGCATCATTCACTCCATCACCAGTCATAGCAACAACTTCACCATCTTCCTTTAGCAGCCTCACTATCTCTTGCTTATGCCTTGGTTCAGCTCTAGAAAACAAAAGGCCTCCACTTTGTCTCAGATGATTTTTCTGATCATGGGTGATGTATAAAATCTTTCCCCGTAAAGCTTCTTGAACTGATATTTTCAGAAGGTCCAAATACACCTATTTCACGGCAAATAGCTTCAGCTGTACCCTTGTTATCTCCTGTAATAACCATAACACGGATTCCAGCAGTTTTGCAGTCCTCAATTGCTTGACGGACCTCTTTCCGTGGAGGATCCTTTAAGAATTCACAATTGCATGTTGTCAGGAGTCGGGACATTCACATGTTTTAACAGTGAGAAAGATATGGAAAGGAAATGCCAAAATGTAACAGATTACAATAGACAGGAAGAACTCACCCTTAGCCCAACAAAGCCAGAAAATACAAGTTTACTCTCAATTGAAGAGTAATTGGAAGGATTAAGTAACTGCTGATGAGCTGGATGGTCTTCATCACCATTATAGCCTGTGAACTCTGGCAGGTCCTGGCATGCAAACCCCAAACAGCGCAATGCACTAGTAGACATTTCATGAAGGCTGCCTAAGATCAGATCCTTGAAATTTTGGTCCAATTCTGCAATGGAGCCATCAACCAACTGAACGGATGAGCTGCGCTCCAATAAATTTTCAACTGCACCCTACAAAATTTTAATAGCGAGTGGGATTTGGTCAAAATTCATAATAAAATGAATTTGCTAGAGGTACTCAATATCAATCCAAATATCTTTGCTAAATCTCAAACATGCAACATCATAGAACTAGAAAGGAAGGCAAAGCACAAAAGATACATGTCGTGAAACAGTACATAGAGGTGGATAAAGATAAGTTAACGTACTCATTGTGATTATTAATTATCTAGAAAAGTGGCAGGGACTTGGGAACACGTTACATTGTTTTTGCATGTGAAATAGACAATAGTAGAGCTGAGAGTGTATGTAAACTCATACAGCAAAAACAGTTGAAACCGAAGAGTTTGCTTCATCAGGGGAACCAGAAAATTACAAGAACTTGGACTGAATCTGTAAAACATGAATATTTAAAAAGAAAAGAGACACAAAAAAGAAAAGAAGAAAAAATGATATCACTGGGGCTTATAAATAGAAATCAGCAACAAACCAACAAGTGAGTCTATCCTTCTAAGTAAGGAATAAGAATAACATAAAATTTCTTGGATCAATTGGTACACCTACAACTGTCAATAACTCAATATAAGACAAAAATGTTTATCCAATATTTTCTTATTAAGTGCAGAGTCACTGAAAAATCCTGTAACTGTGATCAATGGATTTGCTTTATGCAGAAATGTACCTTGACATAAAGAGAGTTCTTTCCTGCGCCAGTATTCACAATTACACCCATGGATTTGCGGTCACGGTCAAACTCAAGCGTTGCAATCCGCCGATCAACGTCCTTCCAATGTGTACAACAACCTTCAATGTGATAATGACATGAGAAAAGAAAAATTTAGTCCCAAGGAAATATTTTGTAGCAAGAGATGATTTTAGGGTTGGTTACTTACGCAGTGTATCCTTAGAACCACTAGTGTTGACTGATTCAGGGACTCCCATCTTCTCAACCAGAACCTGAAACAAAAACCACAAAATTTTGCATCAGCAAAAAGAACACGTACACTTCTTTTGCAACTTCAGGACAGTAGTGGTCAGCTAATTGATTGCAATTTGACAATAACAAGCTGCAGTACGTAGGCCATTTTCATATAGGGGTATCGCCAGCAGCAGTAATGGAACATAGATATTGATGAGTGACAGCATACGGTACCTGTGTCATTTTGTATGATCTATGCAATCTTCCAAAGCATAAAAACAGAAATATACTTGAAAGAATGTCACTTCACCTTCAAGGCTGCTTCTGTGGGCATTCCACTGGCAACATAATGACTGCCTGACAATTCAACACCAGCATCATTACACAAGCAGAGATCTTTGCAATCATTTGAACATTAGCATCCATATGACCAGCCGGAGGCCAGTCTGGTATTTTCCCATCAGAAGGGTCGTATGTTGTTCCCTCAACATCAAAGGATCGAAGAGTCCCAGGCCTATTACCAATAGCCACAACCTTCGCCACAGCCATCTGATTAGTAGTCAGAGTCCCCGTTTTATCAGAACAAATCACAGTAGTACAACCAAGAGTCTCCACACTCGGCAGCTTCCTCACAAGTGCATTCTTCTGAGCCATCTTCCTCGTCCCAAGCGCCAAGCAAGTGGTGATCACTGCAGGCAACCCTTCTGGAATTGCCGCCACGGCCAATGCCACAGCAATCAGTGGCGGAACCATTCATGTGGCTATCAGGGCTATAGCCATACCCAGATTAGGCCACAACCCAAATTAGCCCACCAAACCTCACAGAGTATCATTCATCTTCACGCTCTCCTCCTCATGCTTTCTCTCCTTCTCCTCCTCTTCTCCAGACTCCAGTCCTCCGCCGTCGCCTCCACCGTAATCGACGCCGGCAACAGACCTCACAGAGTATCATACTATCATTCATCTTCACGCTCTCCTCCTCCTGCTTTCTTTTGTCCATACAAAATTAGCCATACCCACTGTGAAATCCTGGTTCCGCCACTGACAGCAATCTTGAAGTAATAAGTACACCTCTCGAATGAAAATGCGAAATTCGTTGGCCAGCCATCAACCATTTCCCAGCTAAGAAAGTACTTGAGATTGATCAACCAAACCATAGCGCAGATCACACCGATTATTGCTGTCAAAATCTCTCCAAACTCATTCAGCTTCTTCTTCAACGGAGTCTCTTCCTCAATCTGCGAAGCCTCATGAATCTGAGAATGCACCTGCCCTATCTCCGTCTTCATCCCAGTCCGAGTCACCAAACACATGCAGTTCCCGTTCACCACCGTCGTTCCCGCGAAAACCATACACTTCTTCCCCTGAATATCCGAATTCTCCGCCACCGCCTTCGCCGTCTTGCTCACCGCCTCACTCTCTCCGGTCAGCGACCCTTGCTCAACCCTCACCGTCGAGCTCACCAAACTCAAAACCCTCATATCCGCCGGAACCTTATCTCCGACTCTCAGCTCCACAATATCTCCGGGAACGAGCTCCTTCGCCGCCAAATTCGGCATCTTCTTCCCGTCCCTCACCACCGCCGCCTGCCCCGACTGAATCTCCTTCAAGGCCTCCAGCGCCTTCTCCGCATTACTCTCCTGCCAGATTCCAACGATAGCGTTCACGATCAGGATCAGAAAAATCACCAGCGGCTCGACGAACGCCGTGACGTCGATCTCTCCGGTCTCGTCGCATTCATACCAGGCGAGAATGAAGGAGATGACCGCCGCGAAGAGAAGAATCCGGACGAGAGTCTCGTTGAGCTGACCCAGCAGGAGCTTCAGGATAGACAGATCCTCGTGCTTCTCCAGTTCGTTCCAACCGTAGACCTCCCGCCGCTTCTCGACTTCCTCCGACGACAGCCCCGTCTCGCGGCTCACCTTGAATTCCTCCTCGCATTCCTTCACGTCTTTTGACCACGCCGGAAACGACTCCGTTTTGGTCGCCGGTTTCTCTGATTTTTTTGCCATATTGAATCGTCTGACTAGTTCAGTACTCCGAGAGTTTCATCACCTGAAAAATTAGCGTTACGGTTACGGTTATGTATGACGAAGAGAAATGATCCATGAAAATTAACCGGAGAGAAACGGAGCAGGGAGAAGAAGCGGAATCAGATTGATCAGTGATCTGAGTTGAATGTGGATTTTTCTGTTTTGTGTGATTTCTCAACTTTTTCCTGTGATGAAGAGCGAGCGATTCAAGGGGTGATGGGGGTAGAGAAGGAGTGTGTGTTCAGAACCGTGGAAGTTAACGAGAACTCTCATGAAACAGCCGATGAGGAGGCGCCACGTAGGCAGATGAAGATGTGGGCCACGATGAAAGTGATTGTTTAATGGTGATTCTGTACTTTTTTTTGGGGTTTTTGGTTTCCTTGATACGGACCGTTATAGATTTCATTTCCTGCGGCCAATAGCCCATCGGGTCAGCCCGTTGTTTTTAAGCAATCAGCGTTCGTCTCAGTTTTTTTTATTTATTTATTTTTTTATAATTTTTTATAAATAAATTACAAGGAAGGGGTCTAACACAAGAAAACATGGGTCATATGAGCTTGAGGAGGAATTCCGTCTAACCAATATTTTGGTGAAGAAAGACAATGACCAACTGAAACAAAAACATCCGTGAGAAAATTCACTTCTCTAAGGGCGTGGGAGAAGGAGATCCTAACAAAATAATAAGCAAGAGCTTTAACATCTTTTTTTTTGTTGTTGGTCAAAAAGCTTTAACATCTTGGATCATGGACTTAAGTTTCTAAGGAATAGCACAAGAACCATTGCCACAATTGATGATAATGATGGAGTCTTTTTCTACCTCAATTTGATGACATTTGCGACTTTTAGCATCAGGGAGCGTTCTTGATCGATACAGCTGGGAGAGAGGGTGCAATGCCTTATTGGTTGTTCGACCTTTAGCTAATTAGTCCTTAGGCCTAGATACAACGACCGATTTGAAACGAAGGTTTTTAAAAAGAAAATTAAATAAATTGAAACCTATCACGGTTCAAAATAAGATTAGTCTAGTAGAGACATGCTACCAAATGTGACATATGCTTCTAATAGAAAAAGTGAAAAACCCTTGGCTATTCAAATAAAGAATTAGGATATAATTCGGATAGAAAACCACCTTGACGGAAAATATATAATTTAGATTCCATGAGTGATTCTACTGATCAAATTGTTGAATAGCACAAGCGTAAAACTTGAATAGGAACAGGTTCAAGCCAGAAAATACAAACTGTCTAATTAATACAAATCTTGCACTCTTATACAGTGCGTATCTACTGAAGTAAAAATGTTGAAGCTATTAATGAAAAAAACCAGCAAAAGAAAGAGTAACCTTGTACCCTTTGTACCCGGTTCTGGTATGGAAGACTTCATCGGATTGGAAATATCTTCCTCTAGCAATCATGCCGTAAACAAGCTGCAGACTTCAGAGAAGAAACTATGAAACCATCCCACTCTATAATGTTTTCTTCACATTGTGTGCAAAGTTAATAAGAAATACAAAATCTGTATGAATTTGCCATAACACACTCAAACCACCACCCCTTCTGTACAAAACAGAACTCAGAATGCTTCATTAGGTTTAATCCGCGGAAGTTTATCAGAAGAGAAGCTAAAACTCATGGAATACAGTCTACCTCAGAAGAACAGTTACCGACCCTCGGACTTTACCAGCTGTGAGAATACTCTACTCATGGAAACACCTGAAAGATCATCCACACTTGACACCTCAAACTGTCCAGGAGATGCAGTTGTGTCGATGTGATTGAAATTGTTGACTTGTGGAGATAGCTCGCCAATCATATTGGTACTGTTATCTTCAGGGTCCCCTTGAACTACTGCCTCTTGAAGTTGAAGAGCATACTCCAGATTCCACAAGACATCACCCATTGAAGGCCTGTCAACACCATAGTCAGCCAAGCATTTCTCTGCGGTTTCTGCAAATTTTCTGAGAGAATCTGGTCTTATTTTTCCTGCAAGTGTAGGATCTATGATTTGCTCCAACTGCCCTTTCTTCTGCCATTTCATCGCCCACTCAGCTAAGTTCACCATTTCCCTTGGGAGTGAAGGATCTATGACAGGTCTTGCACAAAGAACCTCAAACAAAACCACCCCAAATGAATACACATCTGATTTCTCTGTCAGTTGTTGCCTTCTAAAATATTCAGGATCAAGGTATCCGAAACTCCCTTTCACTGCAGTACTCACATGGGTCTGATCGAGTTCTGGACCAGTCTTGGAAAGCCCAAAATCAGCAACCTTGGCCATGAGGTTCTCATCAAGCAAGATATTTGCAGACTTCACATCACGATGAATAACTGCTTTTGCATCACCAGTGTGAAGGTAGTGAAGTCCTCTAGCTGATCCAATGCATATTTCAAGTCTTGCCTTCCAGGTTAAGCTGGGTAGACCAGAGCCATAGAGATGACTCTTCAGGGTCCCATTCTCCATATATTCATAAATCAGAATCATCTCACTCTTGTCATCGCAATACCCAATCAATGACACAAGATGTCGATGACGAAATTGAGAAAGCATCTCAATTTCTGTCCTGAACTCTGCAAGGCCCTGTTGAGACCGTGGATTTCCCCTCTTGACAGCTACTTTAGTTCCATCATTAAATTCTCCTTTGTAAACCTTCCCAAAACCACCAATTCCAATAACCCAACTCTCGTCAAAGTTGTTTGTAGCCACTTGAACTACACCAAAAGGAAAGCGATACTGGTAGTTGGAAGCAGCACTAGCAGTTGTTCCATAGGAGTACTTGCTTCCCATGGTGTGTGAATTGGTTCCATTCATGGAGAAAGGAGCCCATGTCTTGGAATGGCCCTGGTTTGTTTTATCCTTCCTTCTTCTGCACACAATAAAGAGAATAGCAGCCAACACCACTGCAATAAGTGATCCAACGCTGGCACCCACTATAACTCCGACATTACTTTTTGAACTTGAATTTGAAGTAACCACACTGCCTGCTCCACCGAGGTTGCCATATGTGTTGTTCATTTTCATGACCTCAAGCCCATTTAGAATGGCATTGGGATACGCATTATTCACAGAGGAAGGACCAATACTGATCCGAAGTTTGTCATTGGCAACTGATGTTGTAACATAATCCAAGTAATATGCTGCAGCCAACACGTTAACTGTTATAGTACTCAGATCGAGATCCTGAGCAACATTCAAAGAGTCAACATACACATTGAAGTAAAGCTGATTTAGAGCTTTACTTACTATGTCGCAAAAGTGAAAGCGAACCAGATATTGAAATCCAGAATCCAAATTGAATTCCCAGGTCACGTTGAAATTGCTGTTAGGATCATCAGCTGAGTTCATCTCTGTGAGAGTACCATAAACAGTTCTAGGAGCAGTATCTGCAGTTGCAAAACCTTCTGCATACTGAACAGCTGCAACATTTGAGACATCTTTGGCCAAGTTCTTGTTCACTAGAAAATCTTGATCAGGAACCCATGTTCTCCACAAGGTATCATTCTCAAAGGTCACCATAGGTCCACCCATATTCACCCTCCAAGTTGTCTCCAATGCCTGACTCATTAGACCCTGGAATTTACCAGGAGTGGGGCTGGCATCATCTGTAATGAGATCATCGGGGACAGAAACAACTTCTATGGCATTCAGGAATGCAAATGAACCGCTCGAAGGGGTGAAAGTGACAACAAGGCTACTCGAAGTCACATTCACTGAAAACTCCTTCATAACAGGAGAGTTCTGAACACTGAAATCACTAAGCAGGCCATAGGTTTGGGTGGAAACAGAGAATTTGGCCTTGCTCAGATCATAACTACCCGAAATGAATGGATAGAAATAGAGGCGGATCCAGTGCCTACCAGTCTGGCCTATAGAAAAAGTGAATTTTGAAGACCCAGTAAAGACTCTTGCAGTTTGATACAGCGGTGAATCATCCAAGGAAGTGATTTTTGTTAATGGACCAGTGACAAGAACATCTTTTGGGGTTGAAAGGAATTTCGAAGCTAACTTATCAGCTAGATAAACACGATTACCAACTGAAGTATTAGCTGGTGAACCACAATCTATGAAGTAATTGTCTACAGGAGTAAACCCACTACAGAAGCAACCCACACACAAGATTGACAAAACCCAGATGCATAGATCAAATTTTCTATAACCCATCACCAAAAAGATGAGAACTGTATTGACAAAGGGTTTGTTTGAGCTTAATAGAGGACTGAAATCTGGGTTCTTTATGCAGAAAAAGAACAGAAAGTTTCTACTTATCAATCAGAAACAAAACTTAAGCAAAAACCCAGGAATAGAAGTGATTGAATAAGTGAAAAGATGTCACCTTTTGAGATCAAATGAGCTCCAGTGGTGAGATTTGTGTGAATCCCAGAACACAGAGCCAGAAAGCAAAGCAAAGCAAATCTGAGAGACCCTTTTAGAGTGGTTTTGTTTGTTTATTGTGGGAACAAGAGGAAAACAGTTAATTTGGGCTCAAATCTTGCAGAGCACAAGCTGGGATGAACTAGATGACAACCCCAGATGGATACTGACAGGTTCAATAGCTTTTATTTCTTTTTTATTGCATTAAACAACGAAAACAAAAACAAAAACAAAAACAAATGCAATGGGAGTCAAAGTTGCTTAGGGAAACGAGTGAAGGAAGAAAGAAAAAACCGGCCAGGTTTGAGAAGGTTTGAGAGAGCATAGATATTCTGAAAGTGAAAGCAGAATTGAAGAATTCTCTTCTTGGTGAGTAATTTAATTAAAAAAAGTAACCCGCTCTAATAACTAAACTGCAGAAGTTAAAATGCAACTCCAAGAAGGAAGGAAGTAAACGTGGAACGTCTGGAATGTACAAGGCTCTGCATGTACTCTGTTGGTCTGTGGACGGAAGTAACTTGGTCTTTTACTTTGGGTTGGAAGCACGCGCTTGGCGAGCGCATCGAGCGTGGGTTTTTTTACAATTTATCCTCTCTATATCCCCCTCTCTCTCTTTCTCTTCATCTCTCTCTCTTCTCTCTCAAACACAATCTCATCCTCTCACAGATTCGTCCTCTTCTCGATCTGCAACTATAAGTCTCCTCTGCTCTCTTCTTCTTCTCCAAACCCTAATTCCTACGCTCCGATCGTTTTGGTTCGTCCTCCAGATCCCTACTTATTCGTTTTTTATGATTTTTATTATTTTTTAAATTCCGGAGTTTGATTTTTTATTAGTCTGTGATTTAGTTCGATTGCGATAGTCTCTAATTGACTTCCATTTAGGTTTTGTGTGTTGGATGTCAACGGTTCCAATTAGGTTTTTTGACTGCCGATTTTGCTTTTTTTTTTTTTGATGATTTTTCTGATGTTTTTATATTTGTTTTTGATTGTTTTGTGGTTAATTGATGCTTGAATTTGATCTGCTTTGTGTTCAATTTCGATCTAGATGAAAATAATGAGGCAACATCTCGACTAAATAGTAGAAGCTTGAGCACCACAGCCTCCATTCTTCCTTTCTTTCTTTTTTGAGTTTTCTATGAGGCACCCAAACATTCTGTGATGTCAATGTGATAGTCTGAGGCACCCAAACATTCTGCGGAGCGCATCCTCTTGAGTCTCGAGTATGCAAGCTTTATGGGCCTTTGTTCTGAGAAACAAGTTGCCACTATAAGTTCCTTCTAAACCCCTAAGCTCTGTTTCTGATTGTATTTATGTTTTTTTGTGTTTGGGAAATTGATAATAATCTTGTGTTTGTGTTTGTCTATGTGCTGGTACATATTGAGCTTGGCATAAGCAAGCTTTGGTGTAATGTCATGTGAAAGATGTGATTCATAGGGACATTAAGCCAGAAAACTAGTTGCTTCATCATGAGGTATGTATAAGCTTTGCCCTATTTCCACTGTGCTGCTCTTCTTTTCTTTAGCTGTATATGCTGGTATATGGATTATATTAGGAGTAGGAAGAGTTTGCTCTATATTGAAATTTGTCTGTTACTGTTAACATTTATTCATTCTAGGTATTGTTAACAAGATGAATTTGGTTTTGTTCTTAGTGGTGCAATACATTGATCTTGTATTGTTGTTAAATAAATTCAGAAGCGTAGTTATTTGTTTGAGTTGGGTACTGAATCAACTGTACTTGTATTTTTTTCTAAGATGAATCTTATTTCACCAGCTTAGTTAACCATGTCGGGGATAAACTTGGATTTGCTAATAAGAGGGAATATCAATGTCAATTGTGGTCTGAATTTGAGTTGGGGATACTATTGATCCTGGACTGTTTTAGCTTTGTTGTTGATAATCTTCGATACTAAAATTTTTCCATCAATTGCCTTTTCTTGTTCGGAAAGACTTGATATTTCTATCTTTGAGTCTTTACTCACTACATGTCTGTATTGCTTGTGCAATTGTGCATTAGAGTTTAATTATCTTGGCCAACTCTATTATCCAAATCTACATTATAAAATAAACCTTATCCCATCTGAGGATATTGATTGTCAGAATGTTATCTAGTGCAACGTGCATTAGATAACAAAACATTACTTGGCTGCTCATATATTTTGGACTGAGGGTGCAGAAGTTCATAATTTAACCATGCAAAAGCTACTTTTAATGAGTTCCAATAAGCCTTCTTTCTCTTGTAAAGTAGTGATACCCTTCATTACATTCGGTTTTGAGGATTGAGTTTTTTCTCTCTTCTTTTTAGTCTAACAAGAGCTACAACAATTGGAAGGAAGTTGAGAATCCATAATGCCTTCTTTTACTCTCTGCATTACCATTCAATTTTTGCATTGAACTTTTGATACAAGGTCTTAAGTCTGGTACGCTCTCACATGATATAAGCTTTTGGATATACTCGTACAACTATAGAAGATGTCTGAGCATGTATATCTAACATACGTCTTTTCTTTTTGCCTCTCTGTTTCTTCTTCTTCTTGATTCTCATCTCATTGCATTGCTATATCTACTGAGTTTTTCCCGTATCATATTAGTTTCACTAGAACAAGATCTAACGTGCTTGAGTTTTTCAACATAGAGAGGCATGGGAATGTACCAAATCTTAGCAGTAGTTAGAGTTAAGTATATGGTTATTGCTCTTTTACCTAGGTCTATAGTTATGTGTCTGTATTCTTGATTATGAAAATTTTGGATATAATTAACTTGCATATACTAGTGAGTAGCTATATTTATTTTTATTTTGACTGTGTTGGCTTGATTACTTATTTACCAAGTTGTGGATGTTGCATTAGGTTGTTATGGTAAATATTTGGATGAAAGTTTGTACTGTCCATTTGATTTTAGCAATATTGCATCTAAAATGAGCATAATGCTGAGATCTGATTTGAATGATTTGTCTGTAGGTTAAGGATGAGATGCATTGAAGATTATCCCCTGTAAAAATGAATTGCATCATGCCTTGTTGCTAGTGGACAATATTTATAATGGAAACGTCATTTGTACCTGTAAAACAGGACTAGATAGAGTTGGTTGTTAAGTAATTTATGCACTTATGGAAATTGGACAAAAATGTGAAGTTTCAAATCTCTTATTATTGGATAATAGTTTGCTAAAATAGAAAAAAATATAGTATTATTCAATAACCAAACATGGGATGAGATTATTGTGATTATTCTGCTTTTTAGTCTTAGGTAGTACCAAACGTGTATGTATTAGTGTAGCATAAGCCATGCGTGAAGAGTCCAGGACTGTTAATAGAAATAAGTATGTCTAGTGTAGCAAACATGCCCCATAAACATTTCATAGTGCTAGTTTATTGTAATTGCATGTTGTCATTTCTTTGTAATATCCGCGAGTGCAATCTCGCTATGATGAAGCAAATAAGTTCCATACAAGGGCTCATTTATACAGTACCTTTATGCAGGGAAGTAATCTGTACATGGTTTCTATACAAGGAAATGATACATATTTTCTAAATAAATATATGTTTTTATAAATCAACTATAACGAGAATATGAAAGTTGGGAAAATTGTTCGTGTGATGTGATCAATATAGTGACTTTCGGCCCATTATCGTTTGGTCTAGTGACATAAGTCTCTCTTTATATATGAGAGGTCATAAGTTCGACTTACAATATTGTAACATATTAATCGTGCATTTAAAAAAAAATAGTGAATTTCGGCTAATGTTACTTCAATACGGCTAATAAACCTCACAAAATTAAAAATCAACCATAGCTATGTTTTATTATAATGATCATATCAGACGGTGAAATTTTTATTTTGTGAATTTTAGTTAACGGAATCACAACGTGCCTACTAATTATGTGATATAACTAGTTTAAGAGGTTATATTTAAGTGTATAACTTTGTGAGCCAACTATAGAGAAAAAACAAAATTTTCAAAAATCTCGTGGAATAAGATGTGATCGGAATAGTGAAATATAGCTATGGTTGAAAAATCACTTATTTCGGGTAACGTTTAAGCCCCGATAAAATCAGTCAACCCTTTTTACGTTTAATCTTCTCTATGGGGAGCCCTATTTTCTGGAGGTAAACGTCTCCAAATTTTTACATGTGTGGTCACGTCTCATCTATGTGAGAGTTTAACGTGTGGAAGAATTGACCAAATTAGGTCACGAAGAGGTAGGTAAGAGCGTTTCCGTGTGATAATTGACGATAGATTAGGGTTGACCGCTTCGATCGAGTCCCGAACGTTGCCTAATCGAGATGAATTTTATACCATAGCTATGTTTTACTATAATGATCATATCAGACGGTGAAATTTTCATTTTATGAATTTTAGTTATCGGAATCACAATGTGCCTACTAATGTGGTATAACTTGTTTAATAAATTATATAGAAATGTACAATTTTGTGAATCAATTATAGAGAGAAGCAAAATTTTCAAAAATCACATGAAATAAGATGTGATTTTCCTATGAAAAAGAATGATAACTTCAGTACACAACTGTTATTAGAACCTCATACAGCAATTTCAAGTCATTTATCAATTCTAGAAGGGCTACTAGGCTCATCATATCAAAGAGCGCTGATAAAAACAAACCGGCAACATAACGGCTAGGTTAATTGTTGATAGAAAAGGAAGACTTCAATCGTTCAGCAAGAAGTGGAAGCATCTTTATCCCATCTTCTGTTGTTTGTTGAACACATGACTCCAAATCATTGAGTGCGCTAGTTTTGGCCTGTTGAAGCTTCGCTGCATCAAACTTGTCTTGACAGACCATCAATGCCCTACTCAACCTTTCTTGAAACTTGGCCATCTCATTCTCAACTCTTTGTTGCGCACTAACAACAGGAACACTACAATTTTCAACGCAATTGCCGATCTCTTGTTGGCTTCTTCTCCTATCGAAGCACTCATATGCACATTTAAAGTACGCTTGCTGTAGAGTGAAATTGACATGGTCTTGGACCGGAGAGAGATAATTTTGGGCAGCAATATTCACATCTTGTAGCTTTTGTCTAACCCTTTCTGATACCATTTGTTCATCCATGGCTGCAAAATGTTCAAAATGCTGTTAATTTTGATATTGGCATTCTGTTTAAATAGATCATCTTCCTATCAAAACCAAACTGAATGTTCAATACTAATACTCTAATGAAGTTCAGTATCAAACAAATCATAACATTCATCTGCACCGACTTGTTTCATCTGCTATTGCTTCTTCGGATAACGGACAGTTGACAGCTATCAGGTCTTAACAATGAAATTTCCAAAAACCCAAAACCAATTTGAAGGAACAAAGAAGCGAAAAGATATTTACATGTAGAACAATCCATAGCGAATTCGATGCAGATGGAAATTGAGAAATTCACGTACCTCAGAATGAAATTTCAGAGCAAATCTTGGTGATTGACTGACGAATCCAAGTTTCTCAATCGCGCTCCTCTCCTGATTTGGATTTTGATCTCGCCCCTTTTCGCCCTTTCGGTCGGCGTGTGTATATAAGATATTTTAGGTTTTTGAAAATGGGCCGCTTTTACTTGTCCACTTGGGTCTAGCCAGTTTGTTTAGGGTATAGAGATTATAAGGGTTTTTGTTTTATATTTATTATCAAGCAAACAACTGAAATGTTATAACAAATTTATCGTGAGTTGAAGTCACTACCTCACACTTATATAGGAGAGACTAATGTCACTAGATCAAATGATATTGGGCGGGATTAGGATTTTTTTCAAAAAAAAAATTGATAGAAGCTTGCATCGTAAAGAAACAATGTTTCTCTATAAAAAAACATGAGAGATCTATTGAACAAATTTGAAGATCTAATAGCAACCGTCATTTAAAAATTGCAACCAAGAATTGCAAAAATTCCAATAAGTAACCTTGCAAAATTTTAACTATGTAGAGAGCATTAGATAGAACAAAGATTGTTTAGTTTTACAATTAATATGGTTAAAACGTTATCTGTTTAATTGAATTTTGCAAGACTAAAACCTGTAAGACTCGAGTGATCCAATCTCGATCCTCAAGATACTTTAAGTGAATGTGTCCGCATCAATCGTAGTTTGAGACTACAATAAGCAACACAAAACTAAACAATACACAAATTACATATCAAATTGAGTCAATATCAACATACAAAGCGAAATTTCACCAATATTTTTACCTCTTAAAATTTAGTCTACTACTATACTAGTGGCAAGACATGTCGATTTCTAGTATTCCTATCACGATTCTCTCTTCTGTGAATGCATTCTTAAACTTTCGTCTCCATGTTGAAGCACGTACATCATTTTTGTCAACTCTTCACCTAAGCCTGGATTATAACTAATAACAATATCAAAGCCATTGATCTCCATGAAGCTTGATCTTCACTCTTTTTCCAGGCTCACAAAGTCATCCTCTCTCTTCTCCCTGGAAGCTAGAAATTCCAAATTCCATTTACAGCCATTTATATTGGACTACTTGTTTGATTCTGATATAGTAGACACTCCCCCATGAGATTCTTGGATTCATATCACTAAGAGCTGTATCTAAATAAGCCAGGTCAACAGAGCCACAGTCTGCTGAGTTCAGGGTCCATGAGCTTAACCACTGGTGCCAAATAGAATCAGTTATCACAACCATGAGCAGACAACGTTGCATTTGTATTGGTTTAGTACCAGCTGGTCTTCTTCATTCTTAAAATGAACTCGAGCTTACTTGATCACAACTTCAAAGGAGAAGATCTTTCAGCTCCTAAAATCAAGCCACACATGCACTAGTAATATTGGCCACCAGCGAAACTTCACATAAGTCATGCCCCGTTTGTATGGGTGACAGAACTTTGCTCTATATACAGCAAGTAGTCTTACCTCAATTGCATAGACATCCTCAAGTGCATAGGTCACCATGGCTAGCAGCTCCATGCTAGTCTTACTCTTCCCACTTCTAGCCCTAGCTCTGTTATCCGCATCGACAGCCAATAAATGTGAGTCGGTTTCTCACATTTATGGATTAAATGTGTTACTGTCATACATATACTGAAATCTATATTTTAAATTTTCACTTGTGAGAAATATGTAATTAATAACACAATATGTTAGTAATTATTTGTATATCATACTTACCACATTGCTTATATCGATCACAGTTCTTGTATCTCAGATTTAGTAATTAGCTCTTTGTCCTATATCTTATTATTAAGTTTTTCAACTCTTGTATCGAACTAATTTGAATTTTTTTTTGGTACGAATCTGTAGGTCACAAGTGATGCACCAGGTATTGATGGCCTTGTGGAAGATCAGCCTCCAAAACTAGCTATGCAAACAGCAATAACCACCTCAAAAACATCACAACAACCGAGTCTTGGCACTGCTCTTCCAAGAGCTGAGGTTCCCATTTACATCACCATGTTCTTCTCCGAAGTGAATCTACTTGATCCGTTGACTGATACCAGATCCTTTCAGATCCCATCATTCCCATCTATGGAGGCGTGACAGAAATGTATATTACAAACAGGACTGGCTCTTCGAATACTTCGATTACTCTGGTGGCCACCACTGGTTCAACGCTGCCTCCCCTGATCAACGCCATGGAAGTTTACTATCTTCAAGGGCCACTTACAGAGGGAACAAATGGTAAAGATGGTAAGTAACCGATTAGGTCCTAATTTTGATGCACACATATATGCTACATTGAACAAAGAGCAAAGATGGGTAAGCAAGTCCTATATATTATATGGAAATTTCTAGTTAAAGGGCTCGCTGCATTGAAAGCAGAGTTCAGCATACTACAGGAATGGACTGGAGACCCTTGCCTTCCATCTCCATATACATGGGACTGGGTCAATTGTACTACTGATGACACACCAAGAGTAACAGCACTGTAATTTTCGTTGACTCAGTAAATTTTCTTCTTACACAATTTGCATTTCTGTATATTAATTGTATAGTTTGTAATATTTCATTGTTGAAACTACCAGGTATTTGAATGGCTATGGCCTATCTGGGCAACTTCCAGACTTCAGCTCCATGAATGCTCTTGTCACAATGTAAGTTGCAAGAAAAAAGGAATCGAATACATAGTTTTAATCTAACAATTTCACATTCATAATTAATTTCCTGTGAAATATTGCAGAGACATGCACAACAACAGCTTGAGTGGAGCAATTCCTAGTTTTCTTGGCACCTTCCCCAATCTAAGAGAATTGTAAGACTCTCCTAGCTAACATATGGTAATAGTTTTATACTGGAGTTTCTATATATATAACTGACCCCAAATTCTATTTATGATTCTAGGAACTTAGGAGACAATAAACTGAGTGGACCAGTGCCCTCCACAATCTCTAAGAATACCAAGCTGAAGTTAGAGTAAGTATAAATTACTGGGTTCATATATATATATATATATATATATGCTTACATTTATCCTACTTTGATCTTTGGCTCAACTTCTTTTTTTTCTCATTTTTGTGATAAAGGGATTCTGGCAATCCTAATCTATGTGCCTCTGGTGAGTCCTGCAAGACAATTGCTAGTAATGACAGCCCCTCTTCATCAGGTAGTAGTGGCACTCCGAAGAAAAGCAGCAAGCTACCAATAATTCTTGGAATAGCAATTCCAGCTTTTCTTCTGTTCTGGGGTATTGTGATCAGTGTTTTAAAAAACGCGCCTCGGGCGCGCCTTGAGGCTTAAAAGGCGCGAGGCGCAAGAAAAATTCCTTGTGTTTTGCTGGTTAGGCGCAGAGGCGCAAAAGGCGCTAGGCAAGGCGCAAAAGGCGCACAAAACGCACCCCAAGGCGCATAAGGCGTGCGCCTCCCTCAGTCCCTCAGTCCCTGATAAGGAAAACAAGGTCGTTTTGGTTTGACTGAAATTATAAGGCAAACATATTCGTGTGCCTCCCTCAGTCCCTTCAGTCCTTCCCTCCTCCCTCTCCCTCTCCCGACCTCCCTCTCCCTCTCCTTCTCCACCAGTTCGCGACCAATCGACCACCACCAATTCCCGACCTCCGTCTCCCTCTCCTTCTCCACCAGTTCGCAACCAGTCGACCACCACCAGTTCCTGACCTCCCTCTCCCGTTCCCGACCACCACAGGTTCCCGACCTCCCTCTCCCGACCACCACCAGTTCGTTGTCTTCTGCAACGGCCGGGCAATCGCCTCAAACCACCACCTCGCCTCACCCTCCAAGCCGAAAAGCTTTTTCAGAAAAGCCAGAGGTTCTGGTTACTAGAAATTCACTCATCTCATGTGTTTCTAGACCATCATATCATGTTGGCCGCATCCTCAAACCACCACCTCCCTCGGTCACCAACTCACCATTGATTTGAGGTACGTACATCATTCCGAATTTCCTATTCAATTGTGTTTTCTTAATGAGAAAGATGAATGTTTGAGCTATGTGTGTGGTTCATTGTGAATTTGTGATAGAGTGATCAACCATCTGGTGTGTGGTTCATTATGAATTTGTGAATTTGTTTCTGTGATAGTGTGTGGTTCGATGTGAATTTGTGATAGAGCTATGTGTGTGGTTCAGTGAGTTGTGAATTGTGTACTTTGATCTTTCCACTTGACCCTTTGGACGTGTTTTATGTTTGGTGATTTGTTGGAATTGCATTGTTTGAGTACTTAATACTACTAGGAATGAATGACAATATATAATGTTGTGTTGATTGCAATATATGTTCTATATATAGGAGGAAATTTTTTTTTTCAAAAGGCTTACGCCTTGGTGAGGCTCTCGCTCTATAGCCTCGGCTACGCCTTAGCCTTTTAAAACATTGATTGTGATAGTGTGTGTCTGTGTAAGTACAAATAAGAGAAGAAGAGCGGCCATCAGAACCATCGGTACAGGTTAGCTTGCAGCTTCTCCCTGAGCTTTAGTATGCTGTATGCATGATCGTTTTTACCACTGTGACTTTGATAGTACTTGAAACACCCTCACCAATGCATTGACAAGTACTAGCTTAAACCTCGATACAAAGCTGAGTTTGAATATATGCACACACAAAATTAGGATTTCAATTTTTTTTTTATGAAATATATGCATAACGTACAGTATTATTTCATTAGTTTCCATTGTGCGTCGAAATCTCAATACATGTATTATAACGGCATGAGGGCTGCTTTTCTAGCCTTCATATTAAAAAAAAATTATATGATCCACGCACATTCTAATTAATAGTGAACCGCTCTATGTGGAAGAGTGACAATTTTTAACATGTTTGCCGTGTTTCTAACTAAATACTTAGCTCTGAAAGCTGTGACACAATGTTTATGTGCGTTTTAGGACAACCTGATATGGCCAACATGCCTAACGGCGCTCAACAAGGAGTGCAAATGATGAACGGTCAAATGGCGGATAAGTTTGGAGAAGTTGTGATGAACCAGTTCGAGGTCAATGTTGAGGAGCAAGCAACCCCAGATTATCAGCAACAAGTAACGCCAGAACACATACAAGATCAAGACGATAGGCGACTGCATTATTGAGACACTCATCTACAACCCTTTGTTTTTAAGGTTTCTTGAGCTGAAGTCGTATTCTTATTAGTGCTTGAAATTTCTTAACCTGTGATTTCTTTACCCGTTTGGAAAATTCAAACAGCCAAAAATAATCAACCCAAGACAGACCTTTGCGATATGGCATGGTGTGTTCTCGATCTGTTCATATAACATTTGTATAATTACATCAACTTGGAGAGTTGGAGAAAATGGAATGATGCAATTATCGAATTGGCCAATTGGGCTGCTGACAATGACTCAGTGTCTTCTAATTTTTCAAACAAAGCAAGCCTCCTCCCGGTTGCTCTCCGTGAGGAGTAGGTGAAGATTAAAGTAATAAAAGAACAAAATACTGGACACTACTAATTTGACGCGTTCGACAAGTTATTCCTCATGTTTCAATTTCAACTGATCATTCCTTATATTCTCAATTTTAGACCAAATGGTTCATTCTGTCTCCCACAGTTCAAAATAGATGTTAACTCGCTGACGTGGAAAAGATAAGACTCCACGTAACATAGTTTGTATAATTATTTTTGACATCTTTATTTATTTTTCCCTTTTTTTGTTGTATTCTATTGTTTTTATTATCAAATAAACAACTTAAATGTTATAATTAGGTTTTGTAAATTAAACTTACATACTCTCACTTACGAATAACAAACTACCACACTATTAGTAAACCAAATGATACTGAGCTTATTGCATTATTTTGGTAAAATAAAAAACATCATGACTATATTTATCAGTGCCTAACCAAATGAACGTTACTGGGCCCGAACAAAATCCACAGAAATAAGCCCGAGCCAATCATAGTGTTATAAAGCGGACCACTCCAAAAACACCTAGATGACCACGCATGCGATCCAACCCCAAAAATCCTATTTAGGACTCCTCCGTCTCTGTCTCTGTCTCTCTCTCTCTCTCTCTCTCTCTCTCTCTCTGTGATTTAGGGCAATCAAACTCGCGCTTTGACTCCCAGAACCCAAACCCTAGCTTTC
Source organism: Fragaria x ananassa (assembly GCA_034370585.1). Taxonomy (NCBI): domain Eukaryota; kingdom Viridiplantae; phylum Streptophyta; class Magnoliopsida; order Rosales; family Rosaceae; genus Fragaria; species Fragaria x ananassa. The sequence continues at coordinate 23,386,862 of CP139764.1, forward strand.
GCTGATCTGCTCCTCAGGTACTCTCTCTTTCTCTCTCCGAGTTCGACTTGATCCCGATTCATACGGAGTTCGATCTCTCTTTTCTCTCTCGCTCTCTCGTCGTTGTTACTGTGATACCAATTCTAGGTCTCTGCTCTATTTCGATCGCAATATCTCTCTCGATTCTTCGTTTCTCGAGATTTGAATGTCGAAACGACTGAGACTGCGGGTTGTGCATTTGGCTTGGTTTTGTTTGAAAATATGGAGAGCGGAGAGTAGTAGAACTCATAGGCTGTGCGTCTAAATTGTTTCTCTAAGATTTTTAGCTTTTTCTGAGTTTTGAATTTGACTAATTAAGTGTTAGGAAAAAAGAAAATTGGACTACTTCATAGGTGCTGAATCTAATCTCTGCTTTTAATTGTGTAAGTGAGAATATGCTGGATTTATGAGCAACTTTGAATTTTTCGATTTGGTGAAGAAAATACCAGTGCTTTGATTTACTGTGTTTTGTGATCAAAATGGTTTTAATTTTTCCTTTTTCGTCTTGAGCACTTCAAGTAGGATGGAGTGTACGTATGTCATTTTGTCAAGTATTTGCAGCGTCTGGATGTTGCTTTTCGTAATATCCTGCTGTAGCTTGTCTTAGCAACTTGATCATATTGAACGACCCCATTACATATAATGTCTCCAGTTATTTGATAGGCTATTATAATTGTATTCGTAATCCTGTGGTTTTGATTTCGTAAGATAACTGCAAAGTTCAATCAATATTTGGTTCCCTTTTGCTGCTGGTGAAGTTGCATTATGAAGTTTTTTACCTATAGGGTTTTGTCAAAAAGGGGAAAGAGAAGATTTTCGGTTTTTGCATCACTGATTTAGTTAGTCAAAATTAGGCTGATGGGTTCTAAGGTGACATAAGAACCTGAAAACTATACTAAGATATTTAGAAACAATTCTAGTGTTAGTTTAAAATCATTTATTGATGTGTGTGGGTTTCTGGGATCTTTAATTTTTGTTGTAATAAGCTGATGCTACTTTGTTGAAGTTTAAGAGCCCAGATTTTTGTAGGTGTTCTGTTTTCTTCATAGGTATTAAGTACCTGACTTTGTAGTGGTTATGGAAAGTGGGATTTATTTCATCCACTTGTTGCTCCATAAGAGTTTATAGTAGTTCACTTATCTTCCTGGTCTTTAGCCTTATGTTTATATTAGTTCACTTCTCTTCCTGCTCTTTAGTCTTATCTCTCACAGTTATGTCGTATTTTTCAGGTTATACATAATTTCTTCGCAGAGAACCGCTTTATCAAGTTGTTCACACAAGGGGTATTTCTAAGCAAGGAATGATCTTTTGCATGACATTTTGATGCTCATGCAATGTCTGGATTACTTAATGTATCTTCTTTTCTCTACAAAACTTCCTCGTGTTGACAATGTTTCCTGTAGTTGATATGTTGTCTCTTAGCTATATGCTATCATATCCTTTATTTGTTTATATTCGACCAGTAGAAAGGGCAGCTTTTGAAACTAATAGAATAGATAGAGGGGCATAGTTAGCGTTAGAAGAATATACCACATATCTTTAGTTTTGATGTTTTGGACTGGATAGTGATTGCAATTGGGATTTTGTTAGAGATATATGTGGCTTATGTTTCTTCTAGCTTTCCAAGAGTTTTTATTAGTCCTTTTTTTTTTCTTTGAAGTTTTAAACCTCTATTTTGGATATATGATTTAGGATATATGCATTTTCATTGCATTGGGTGAGTGATTGGGTTCTTATCTGATTACTGTTAATTCTTTTGTTAGTCAATAATATGGTTCATTTTATACGTCTCTTTTTTAGAGGTAATATTCCATCAGTACAGTTATATATGCAGTTAGGGTTAAAGCAGAATTTAGGAGTCTCTGCTGGTCTAAAAATGTCTTTCTACGTGCTTCATGCTATGTATGTTGAATATTTGGTGCATTTTACTTAAATCATGATATGCTTTTTGGTTGTAGTCTTCTCTAAACGGGTCAGCCTCAAATCTTCCGGACAGTAGTGGACGTTTTGCTACATCTTTCTCTAGTCAATCGGGTGCTGCCTCTCCTGTATTTCATCACGCAGGTGGGATATTATTGCTTGAATTTCCTATGTAAATTTCATAAGTATTGAAATTGCAACTTTCATTCTGCAGGATCTATTCAAGGGTTGCATAACCTTCATGGGAGCTTCAATGTTCCCAACATGCCTGGTACATTAACTTCAAGAAACTCAGCATTAACTAACGTTCCTTCTGGTGGAGTCCAACAACCAACTGGAAGCCTTTCTGGTGGACGATTTTCATCGAATAATCTTCCTGTTGCTCTGTCTCAGGTATGACATAATTCTTAAAACCCCCTCCCGCGCTCATATCCTGACTGGTTGCATATTTTCGTATAACAAAAGAACTTGTATTGCAGTTATCTCATGGAAGCTCTCATGGACATTCAGGAGTCACTAATAGAGGAGGTATAAGTGTAGTTGGAAACCCTGGATTTAGTAGTAGCACAAATGGAATTGGCGGTTCTATTCCTGGGATTCTCCCTACCTCTGCTGCAATTGGTAACCGTAATGCTGTTCCCGGATTGGGTGTAGGCCAAATTTTGGGAAATGCAGGTCCTCGGATTACAAGTTCCATGGGAAACATGGTTGGTGGGGGCAACATTGGGAGGAGTATTAGCTCTGGTGGAGGCTTGTCGGTTCCTGGTCTTACTTCGCGTCTGAATCTAAGTGGAAATAGTGGATCTGGTAGCTTAAATGTCCAAGGGCAGAATCGCTTAATGGGCGGTGTCCTTCCACAAGGTATATTACCATATGTACTGTCTATTGAAAAGTTGCTAGCGAGAAATATTTATACCAGATATCTCTGTTTGAACATTCACAATGTTCTGTTTTTGCTCATCAGTTTGGTTATTGTTTGAATGTTACCCAAGGTTTTAGAACTTGTGTGTCAAATTGTTGTAGCAAGTATGTAGTCATTGACAGGGTTCGAATACCAGTCTGAAAAAGAAGTTATCTTAGGTGCATCAGTAAATGGCACATGTATTTGCAGTGGTGCTTGATTTGTTTGCTTGATTTGCCATCACCTTTCACTTTGAAAAAATAAAATAAAATCTTCCCCTTAATGATGACATTCTGGTTTCAGGGTCCCCACAGGTTATGTCAATGCTGGGAAATTCTTATCCAACTGCTGGAGGTCCACTTTCCCAAAGCCATGTTCAAGTGAATAATTTGAGCTCTATGGGAATGTTGAATGACGTAAATTCTAACGACAGTTCTCCTTTCGACTTAAATGATTTCCCTCAATTAACAAGCCGTCCTAGTTCTGCGGGAGGCCCTCAAGGGCAATTGGGTGAGAAGGATATAATTTATTGCTTGCAGGTTTTACATGGTACTCTCTTTCTCCTGTAATTGGAATATAATATAATGCAAAATTACAGGCTCATTGCGAAAACAAGGTCTTGGTGTTAGTCCTATTGTTCAACAAAACCAAGAGTTCAGCATCCAAAATGAAGATTTTCCAGCTTTGCCTGGATTTAAAGGTGCGATATGTTCATTTTGGCTTATAGTACATTATTCACAATGGTAATTGTTAGTCTGACTTACAATGGTTGCTTTAAAACCATTTAATTGTTGTGAAATCACCAATTATGAGAAAAGCCAAAAAGATGGTGCGAGTGATTTGTAGTTGCATGACTTTGACTTTTGAGATGACTTGATAATGTTAACTTAAAGATATAAAAATAGTTTGTCGTTAAGTTCGCTTTTAAGTTGCAAATACTTGGCTGTATGTCATATTGGGGATACAAAGCATCGTTTATATTTAGGTTCAGTTTCTCTATCAAAATTTGATATTTCCCTACCTTGATTATTGTGGATGTTCACTTGTATTTGGCAAACAAACTCTAGACTGTATATTTATAGTATGGTTGATTCCACATTTATTGACCTTGCTATTAGATGTTTTGCAGGTGGTAATTCTGATTATCCAATGGATATGCACCAGAAAGAACAACTTCACGACAATACTGTGTCAATGATGCAGTCCCAGCACTTCTCAGTGGGTTCAAAGCTTCACTTATTTGAATATCTCAGTTTTTTTTACTTATAACTTGTGTTACGTGTTATTGGTTTGCCCTTACATTTTCATATATCGATTTTCAGATGGGAAGGTCTGCTGGATTTAACTTGGGAGGGACTTATTCATCTCATCGTCCACAACAGCAACAACAACAACAACAACAACATGCTCCATCAGTCAGCAGTAGTGGTGTCTCATTTTCTCAAGTAAACAATCAGGACCTTCTCCATTTGCATGGCTCAGATATATTCCCATCATCACATTCAACCTATCACTCACAGGTATGCTGGTTTCTTGCCATAAGCAGTTACGCTGTGATTTCTGTTTGGGCAATACTGGAGTCTGGTATGTTTTTTGTTTTATGTTTTGTTTTTTTGATGTACAAATATGACTGTGTGCCGAGGGACATAGGCCGTCCCTGTTAAAAGTTCCAATTATAACAAGTGGTTCAATTTCTTCCCTGGAATGAACTTATTTGATATTGAATGCTAGTTTGAAATAGTCAGCTCGACTAATGTGAGAAAGATTCATCCTTTTATTTTCACATCAATAAGTAGTGGGCATTTTCTTATATTTGTTTCATTATTGGTTCTAATATGTAAACATTTTTGTTCAGACAAGTGGACCTCCTGGCATTGGATTGAGACCTTTAAATTCTGCCAATGCAGTTTCTGGGATGGGTTCTTATGACCAGCTGATCCAGCAGTATCAGCAACACCAAAATCAGTCACAGTTTCGTCTGCAACAGATGTCACCAGTCAATCAATCGTTTAGGGATCAGGGAATTAAGTCGATGCAGACCACACAATCTGCTCCAGACCCATTTGGTTTGCTTGGCTTGTTAAGTGTCATAAGGATGAGTGACCCTGATTTAACATCTCTTGCTCTTGGAATTGATTTGACAACGCTTGGCTTAAACTTGAATTCAACAGAGAATCTGCACAAGACTTTTGGTTCCCCATGGTCTGATGAGCCAGCTAAGGGTGATCCAGAGTTTAGTGTACCCCAATGTTATTATGCTAAACAACCACCTGCACTACATGTGAGCTACTTTTTTCCTGGAAAATTTTTCTTCTTAGATATGGATTTTCATCCAGTATACTCTCCCTTCTAATCTCATCATTGTTGCTGCAGCAAGGATATTTTTCAAAGTTCTCAGTGGAAACATTATTTTACATATTTTACAGGTGATTCTTGTTGGCCCACTTGTCATGTTTTTTTCATATATTCTTTTAATATGAATTTTCAGCTTTCACTCATTACTGGTATATCCTGTATTTTGCAGCATGCCTAAAGATGAAGCTCAATTACATGCTGCAAATGAACTGTAAGCTTTCTGTTTTTTCATTGCTTATGATATGTTAAATATATCTCACTATTCTGGTATGGATTATGACTTTTTCCTTTTCCTTTCCCTTTCTTTCCTGTATTACCTCCCTTCTATGACAAAACCCAACTGATCTTTTAAAAGATATTTTCTTCCCTTTTGGTGAAAATTGTAGTGTAAAGCACTATAGGTTCTGTAATGTAAGTTTACAAGGCAATGGTCTATGCTAAGAGCAGTATGACATCTGTTGTTGACAGTTATAACAAGGGCTGGTTTTATCACAAGGACCTCCATCTATGGATTACAAGAGTCCCCAACATGGAGCCGCTTGTTAAGACAAACACATATGAGAGAGGGTCTTATCACTGTTTTGATCCCAACACATTTGAAATAGTTCGAAAGGTTAGAACTCATTGATGCACATAAAATGTCTTGTGGTGCTGTTTGTCTTCAATGAATTTGAAATACAAACATTCAGTCCCCTAACCCATTGTATATGTTGGATGCAGGATAATTTTGTTGTGCATTATGAGATGTTGGATAAGAGACCGACCTTACCTCAGCACTGACTGATACTTTCAATTTAGAATGTAAAGTTTTAGCTTACGATTTTCATTAACTAGAACATAATCAGGAATGTTTCTTTGATTTGGCAATTGTAAGCAATTACCAATCTTTTAGCAGCCAATTAAAAAAAAATCCCTTTTCTTTTTCTTGAATGTGGCACAATAACCAATTGAACTGTCAGGGTGGCAACTCTTGTCAAATGTGGCGATGACTGTGTTGAAAGGACTACATAGGAGGTGGTCTGTTCCTTTTTTGTGAGATAACGGCTGAGATTTGACGTTAACTGTTGGTGTTTAACTGTGGGATGTATGGGACTACAGCTAACAGCCCCAAGTTATCTCATGATAGTCAAACTTGCCGTAAAGTCATCTCCTGGTGGGCAGATATGTCACAGGTTTAAAATAAATAAATTGAAAAAAAAATTACATGGCAGTACAGTACATGACTAAATTTAAAAACACATAAATTTTTTTTTCAATGAAGAAAAACAGTAGGTATACCTTTCCTTTTTAACTTCTTTTACAAGATCTACAGTGCATTGGGATGTCTCAACGGTATTCTCTAAAGTTCAACAAATTAATGGAGAAGGGGCACTACCTTCATCTAAGATGAAAACTACCACCATAAAACATTTTTCTCATACTATGATTCGTGATTTAGTGTCCAAGTAATTACACCACAACTTCACATTTTGAAGGAAAATGAGCATTTTGTCGTCTCAAGTCCCATCACTGATGATCAATGGGTCCATGTGAAATCCAGGAGCTTCATCTCATGCCAAGTGTAGATTGTGAGGTGCCCGTGTGCAAAACCAGGCCTTTCAGTGCAGGAATTTGATTTTCCAGGAGCTCCCTTTTGCTCAATATCCTATCAGATGTACAGTCTTCTCCCTGGTGCAAAGGAGATTGCTTACTTTGAGTATCCCGTCTACTTAATAAGAATTTTAACAAAAAATATTGCACATTGTGCCGTTGGTAGAACCAATCAGCAGAACATATACCAATTGACATTCTAAAAATTCTAACATTACGTTAAACTTCAAAAAATATCATCTGTTTAGAGCTGAGACTTTGACCGATCAATCGTACTTATGATACATATACTAGAAATCTGACAAGCAAAGATAAAAATGTATACTCACATCTCCACTTGCAGTGGACATTAGTGCTAAGAGGGTTACAGTTGCAGTTTGATATTCTGTCAGGATCTTGAACGCCGATTCATCTAGTTTATCCTGACAATTTCATAGAGATTGATTTGGGATCAGAGATATCACTCAACTGTACCATCGATAGCATGCACTATGAATCAATTATGAGAGTTCCAACTGTGTCTTTACCATTTTACAAGCGTATGAGTTTAATAAGGAAAAACAAATAAACACAAAAGAAGACACTGATATTCCATTCAAGACACAAGAGAGAGGAACATGTTCTTTTATTGCCTTTTTGGATGTTAAAGTGACCAAAAAAGGAAGTAGAGCAAAAGTTGATGTTATATTATAATGAACTTTTGGAACTAAACATAATATTGTGTTCAGACGACTGATGGATCATGTTCCCAATAGTCCAAAAATAATCTCCACAGTCGCCTTTTTTCATGTGCCTCTTTATTATCTTAGTGAACCAGCTGTTAGTCATCATTAACCCAACAGCCCACTTAGGAACTCTCCTAAATGATTAGAAAACTTTCACTCAGGTACAATTCCTATGTTCACCTTAAAAAATTATAAATTCTTCAATGAAATAAAGTATAGGACTTAACTATATAAATTATGTGTCAAAGACTAACATTCTTAAATGAAATAAAGTATTGGACTTTAAATACATAAATTATGTTTGAAAGACTAATACATCAGAAGGAAAAACGAATCACATTCACAAAAACTGCAAAAATAAATCACCATAATTTTGGTCTGGTTTTTTTACCTTACTGTATCAACTGTTAAATCACCGTAAACCCTAATAAAAGTTAGAACTCTAATAGCTTATGTTCTCTTCTCTTTAAACATTGGAATGAAATTAACATAGGAATTAACTGTAAGCCTTTATACAGTCTAATGGACTGTTTTTCACAAAATGTTCAAAAATAATCACCATCTTTTACAGTAGTTGGAAAAGCTTACTTTTATACCAAAAATTAAAGTCTAAATGGTATTGTAAGATGAGGTCATGATTATAGATCTTGATCTTTGGAAATTAATTTGTTCGATAAAACCCAAGGAGCCTAACATAGCCTATATTAGTCAAATGAATCATATAACATTTTCCGTTCTTATATCCATCCGGATTTTGGAATCGCAGGGAGAAAGTAAAGTTAGAAAAAGCAAAATATAAGTGAGTGAATTACAGGTAAACATTAATCCTCTTTGAACACTCCTAACAAAGGAAGAATCACTATCCCTCTTTTCCTCTCCAAATGATGAAATTATTTTTTCTTGAAGTAGTTATATCTTGTTAGACTGCTAAGTTATCCAAATAAACTCAACATAGTATGACAGTGATTCTCAAGATCTAGAGCAATTGACAGACTGATTTTTGTGGAAATACACACCTTCAGCCGAGATACAGCAACAGAGATGGCCCTTCCAGGTGCTTGGAGAGCTTTATGGTGAATCTACTCACAATTAAATTCATGTTATTATATTGGGATCAGAAACAGGACTCTGAAATGCATGTGATAAACCAAGGCACATAGCAAATATTTACTTACCTGTACATAAAGCAGGGAAACAACTATGGCTAAAATAGAGATTGGATCCATTTCAGCAGAAACTTGAGACACCAAATCCTGAAAATGGCATTGGTACAGCAGACATAACTACATAAGCCAGAAACTCCAAAATATAACCCCAAAAAATGTAATGTGTCCCCATAAAATCAAACTGCAATTCTTGGTATGTGAATAGTAATTTGAGGTTTTTTTTTGTTTAAAAAAAAACAAAACAAAAGGAGGATACCTTTTGATAAGAACGCAGAAGTGTTCTTTCCAACTTCTTGTCAAGCTTTTTCAGAAGTAAACCACTGGAAAATGAACCCCAAGCAAGTTTTCATTAACTTCTGAGCAAAAAAAAAAATGCATACTGGAACACAGAAAAATAAGTGCATAGCTACCTTTCTTCAGCTATGTCTCTTAAAGCAGTCATGAATGTTTCCACCCGCTGCCACATAGAAGATTATACATTTGAAATCATTACAGTAAGTTTCATGTCTATTAAATAATAGGACACCAAATACAAACTTTTTTCATTTTGTCTTAAGTAAAAATATTGTTGCAAGCAGAATAGAAGTACAAGGTTGAATCAAGGAAAAATATGAATATTCTGAAAAAGAGACACTAAACTTTAAACTACATTATTTTTTTTTAAAGGTCAGAAAGAACTATCTTATTTATTAATGGGTCGCTTCTAGAGATAAAATACTAATCTAGAAACTGAACTGGTGTACCACACTACTACTTGACTTGCATCATACATCAAACTAAAATATTAACAATCCGAACTCTAAAATGGAACAAAGTACTTATTAAAGCTGCATCTTCCAAGTTCCAAATGTCAACTTGAAAAGAGTTCACAGATAATAAATTGTAATATATCCCTAAAACAGAAAACAAAAAACACAAACAAGAGCTGACCCTTCCTTCCAAAGCTTCAACAACAACAAGAGCCTTCTTTGAGAGAGATCCAGGAAAATTTTTAGCCTGAAAACCCCAAAAGCAGAGAATAAAAGTTATACCACCTTAGGATCTCTTCTGAGTTAATGTGCTTCAGCAGTCTCATTGGTATCCCAAATTGAAATAAAAATAGGTGGCAGGATTATTCATACTATTGAAGTTCTTTCTCCTGGATCAAGTGAAGATTCTGAAATCTGAGTGTCCTCAACTTCAACTCCATTCTTCAATTTATTGTGCATGTCCTACATCAGATGGCATAACTCAGCTACGTGCAGATTTTGATGTACATACTAATTAGGTACATAATTATACTTATTATATATATATATGCTCTCTGCATGCATGTCACATTTTGCACGGAACTTACCAAATTATGAAGAAGCATATCCACAATAGTAGTAGCTGTTGTTCTTAACAAATGCCGGTGCAAAATGACCTATGATCACACACGTGCCTTGTTTAGTCCTTGTTATCACTAACTACAACAACTTAACACATATCACTAGAGGTAGAACTTACTGAAGTTGATTGGTCATCTTCAAACAATTCTAAAGCTTTTTCATAGAGCTGCATGTTTAAGAAAGACTGCGAAGAAAAATAGGCAGTTTAGCATATGGAACATCAATTGGTATACAAAAGCACACTACAGACAGATACTTATTAAATTTTAAGAAAATTACCCGGTGCAAGAACCAAGGAATTGGACAACTGAAATAATTAATGCAGTTGAAACAGCCATAGTGAGAGCACTAACCTCATCAAGTTTCTTTTGCAAATTATCAAGCAAGTGCTTCATTCTCTCTGTATTTTCAGTAAACAATGCCTTTCTTCTCTCCTTCCAAGAGTTTATTAGCATAGGTCTCATATAGTTTGCAAGAGGTCTAATTATTGTTTGTGGATCATCAAGACCTATCAAATTTGACCATTGCTCTGTCAAAACTTAGTACCATATGCATGGGTAACAGTTATCAAAACTAAAATGAACAAAATTGCTAGAGTCAGAACCCAGAAACCTTGTTCTTCAAAATCAGGAACCAGTGTTGCAATCTTGTTCACCATCCAATCTTCTGAAGGAATGTTCAGATTTTCCTCTTTAGATTTTACCAACTTAGCAGATGCTTTCGAGTCAGCAACTTGTGCGGAGGAGGAATTCTTGCCTTTCCTTTGGTTTTTCTTAGATTTTGTTGGAACAGAGTCCTGGTTATCCAGATCACTCTCGGCCACACCTGCGCCTATATTCCCAGTCACTCGTCCCTTTTTCTTCTTTGATCCTTTCTCCATCGTCTGTTTATTACTGCTGCTGTCAATAGTCGTTTCATTTGATTCAGTGAACCTGCCTGTGTCATGAACAACTTTTGTCTCCTGCAAGTCTTCTGACATCACAGTACCAGAAGAATTCGAAACTATAAGAGTTTCCATTTCCTTCTCCAGGCGATCATACACGTCCTAGTCATAAACACATTACTGAAAGCATTAGATTTTATGAGATTGCCAAAAGATAAAAAGTAGAATGGTTTCAAATATTACTGAATCTTTTGCTCATTGGTTTCAGGTAAGAAAAGAGAGCTATCCTTTTAAAAAAAAACTAAAAAAAGAAAAAAGAGCTGTCCACAAAAGAAAGTTATTAAGTTTATAATTTTTTTTACAGAATGTTAACAGATGTTCATAATTATTGTGTGTTCTTAGGTACATTAGCCACTGAAACTTTCTTACTCCAACAGTATTCAAAGTTCAGAATCCAATAGATTTTAAATGATAAAATCAATTCACCAATGCATACCTTGATAAAGGCTCTACAAAATACGAACGACTCCCCAAAGATTATTGCGTTTTCAGCCTGTAAAACAGGATGTAGAAAATAGTCATCAGATAAGGTGTTTAAGTACATAGGGAGATTTGGTATCAGAAAGGTACCTTGAGGCCCTGCTGAATGGAAGGACAAAGAGACAAAAGTTTGGATGCATCTTGAGATCCAAAGGACATTGGCAGTATAGAAAGAGAATCCATCCTACATTACCGTCCAGTCATACCAAGAATGAAAAACAGCAATGGAAGTGATAAGTCCTCGGGGTGAAAAATGAAAAACATTTTTCAAGCATAATATAATCATTGAAACAACATATGACCTCCATTGGCCTCTAGAAAAGGATCTCCAATTGCATAAGTCCTCGCAATTAAAGAACAGACAATGACAATAATGATACTATGGTGATATTTTCTATCCATCATGACAATCTTATAAGAGGCACAAGGAATGGGAAAAACAAGTGATCATACATCGAATAATCCAGGTGTTTTCTTACCAGCTCCCATGCTCAAGAGCATCTTCTATAGCAGCATCAAGCATCTCAATCATTGATGGGTGAATAAATGTAGTAACCAAAGGTATGCATTCAGGATATCTGGACTAAAATGGAGTGCAGGACCAATTAATACAAGGAAAGCAGGAGAAGACAAGGTTCACACGCACATATATATACTCTATGAGCTCCGAATCAGAAGATCAACATGAAAGAAATTAAGTACCTGTAAGAACTGAACAGGCTGAGGAATTCTAAGTTTCTGCAGAACGTCATAGCCAATGAAAGAGTTCTGCAGCAAAAAAAAGAAGAAAAAAAAAGAAGAGAACAAGTCAGAAAAAAACAGAACAAGTCAGGAAAACAAGATATCAACATATTCTTCGGTATTCCTGAAAAAATAATTATTCAATGGTAGAACATACATAAAATGCTTTAGACTTCTGGTTTCTATAAAAGTATAAAACAAGTAATCCAAGAACTTGAACTTCTTTGATGCAATCAAATTGTTTATATATTCCACAAAATCATATATTGTTGCTAAACAGTGGCTTAATGCTCCAGGCGGATATGCCATGTTGACATATCAGTTCAATATCAATTAAAAACTACAGTTGTCAAGTTGCTTCAGTTCAGATGATGACCGAAGAGATCCAAGTAAACGAAGGTTAAAAGGCCAAAATGTAGTGGTTGATACTAAACTCTATAACTCCATATGCAAACAGATTCTACAAAAATATTAACAAAATTTGAAGTTAAGATTACATCTGGGTAGCTTACTGTACTCGACTTCATTACATGTAGATACGAGAAAAGGGTACCTGTGAGAAGAAAGAATCAATTGTTTCCTTCTGGGCAATGGCAAAGACCTGCATTAAGATAAAAAAAAAATATTGATAAGGTATAGTCCTCTTTGGTTAAAAATATTTTCAGATACAAATGAAAAAATAAAGTAATTCAGTAAGAACCAAGCTAAAGTGTTTCTGCATGGGTGCACAGGAAACAGTTTCTGAGACCATTTTAATGAAATTTTGAAACTCACGAACTATTCATTCTAGGCAATTAAAAAGCACCCCAACCAATGGAGCCAGATTATGACACATACATTTGGTGTCCAATGAATTCCTGCGCGAAGTGATCCAAGGATCTCGCCTTCCTTTACAAGCCCATTAAAAAGGGATTGGAAAAATGAACCTTCTACAGCTACACCACTGGCTCCCTCCATTTCTTGCAGCAACTGCTGTAAAGTACTCCACAAGACTGATAAATTTGTGGGAACTGTGATGGCCCTAGCAGCACCACGTACCATGGAAGTAACACGCGTAACATAAGCAGGGGTATACAACTGCCCGCCTTCAAGCCTACCTTTCACCTGAATCCATATAATAGTCACAAATCTCCTCTCCCCACTCGACAATCACTCAAAACAGGGAAATCAACTTACAATAGTCCCAATGCGCGGCTCCAACACAGATGTCACCATCTCCGAGCTGACATGCAACTGCGCGGCAAGTTCCGCCAAGGCAACTTGGCTACATTCTTGAAGCCTCTCATTGATTTCTTCAGCGACAGAATCCCAATACGATTGTGATATTATTTCCCCTTGAATCAGCATAAGCCCCGGATCATCCAACACCACATGTTGAGATTGCTTCTCGACATGGCACAAATCAACCCCGATAGTGTCTGCAAGGTCAATCAGCGATATCCGGCCCAACCTCTTGACCTCCACCAGTATTTCATGCCTCAATTGATCCTACATTAATCCACACCATCATCAAAAATACAATTCACACTCTCCTTCCCAAAATGCCAACAATTTCATCAAAATTTAAAGCAAAAACAACAATCATACTAAAATTCACTGTTTGCTTTTTTATATATTTTATTCTTGAACAAAACACATCAACAAATTCTTCGCATGAAATTGAAACCAAAATAACAGTCGCCGGAAAAAAAAATTACTGAAGTGAACTAGAACAATTTTAACCTTGAATTCTTCACTATCAGAGCCCATTTATGTGTTGTAATTTCTTACTAGTATACATTTTCATAAATTCAATTCCAATTTCTAGCGAAATCGAAGAGAGGATAGAGAATGGTGTACCGGAGTGATGTACTCTTTGCCGGAGACGGTGTGAAGAAGCTCGAAGTCGATGATGTGGAGCTCGTGAAGCTTCTGGACCAACTCGACGACGTTTCGATCGGACAATCTGATGCTCGATTTCGCTTGCTGCGCCGACTCGAATTGCTTCTGCAGTTCCAGCAATTCGTCGTCCATTTCTGGTTTTTCCGATCACTGTGTCAAGACTGTGGCAGAGTGACGGAGCGGTGGCTTCTCTCAGTTTGGCTGGCTTGGCCCTTCTTCCACCTCCCCTTGTTTTGACGTTTCGACCCGAGTGCTTCTCTCGTTTGGTTCAGGAAAGAAAAGTAATTTCTTACTTTTTCTCGTGAGAATGAAAAATGAATGGGAATGAAATTATATAAGAACTTTACATTTCGATGTGTGGTAAAACAAAGAAAGTTATAGGTAATTGTTAAAAAGTTGAAAATTAAAATAATAAATATTAGGTTATTAGTAATAAATGCAGAGAAACGAGAAAGGAAAGCGGTTCATTTAGATTTTGGAATGCACCACTTTTCCCCATATTTTTCCTTCAAGCAAGAAAATGTTTCTTTTCCTTATATTTCCCCAAACACATGAAAGGTTTCTTGCTGCCTATTTTCCACGAAACAAAAGAGGGCTAAACAATTTCAATTATAAATGAATGATACATCAAGATGACAGTGTTGACCTGATCAATAATTGATTAAAGAAACAATATTGTTCATCGAGAAGACAAATAGCCTAAATTACTAGACCGATGAGGTGAAGCAACACCAACACCAACACCAAAGGTTAAAAACATGGAGCGCCTAGCTACGTGATAGATAAGCTGCATTTTATCATGGTATTAAAACGAATTGACCCATATATGAAGATCCCATTTGTGTGTTATCTAGCTACAACACCAAATCTTTTATAACTTTTATTAGTGATTATTCATAACCCTGTTAGTTATGTAATCCTTTGTCCATTTTGGACCTAGTCTGTGCTTTACTAACAAGATTATTGCTGCAACAAACCTGAGTTCGTCCTCACACATGGTAAGTCATGAGAAAAAAGATCACACTCCGGCATTTATACATGCTCGTGTACAATTGTTTATAGATACGTTGTCCCTGAAATACAAAACAAAACAGAATTATGGGAACATATTTGCAACCAATGGACAGTGACTATTTGCATTGTCAGATGTGTACCAATCAAATTTCCTTTCCCAAATATTGATCGTCTGATTATTTTTTCTGATGCCTGAGTTGTCAGGCTTCCAAATCTCATGGAATCCCCAAATCTCATTACTATTTTGGAATTTCCATGCTTCTTTCACCTTCACCAATAATTACATCTCATTCATTTTCATGTCTAAAAAATCAAAGATGTGGTGCTAAATATATTATTTCATTATATTCCTACCTAGTCGAGGCTCATGTCAAATTGTCAATCTCAAATCTGATATGATTTTCGTCAACTGCAGCTGCAGTGCTCTTCTGAGTCCTCAGCCATGGTGGTACTGCTTTTAGTTAAAGAAGTACATTATTCATAATACTCATCTGTTATAAGCCTATAACAAGAGCCAAAAATTTCTACACGAGCAAAAAGCTATGATCAACTCCTTTGGAGAATATACATTTCAGAAGTTAATTTATGGGATGATATAGATTAGTTGTGACGCCCCCAATGATTCAAAAATAATCTGGAAGGCGCAGTATATGTGTAGAAGTTTCAAATTGCATACATCTTCTTGTACTCGTTGTTCAGGAGCTCAGATTCAGACATAACTGCAGACAAAGACCATGATCGTGACTGCTGGCTTCCCATCGAATTTCTTCGGATGCTTCTCATGTTTTTGGCCTCGATCCGATTCCTAACTATCCAGAAAGACATTGTCCCCAAAGTTGCAGCCATTATTACTGTTCCGATAATGGTTACCCCAATTGCAAGCCACTTATGATGTTCTCCTACCACAACAAAAGAGAGTGCTAAGAATGCCACGGATAGAAGCAGACAAGCCAACCACATTAGCTTGTTGATGATTGCCATCATTTGCTTCTTTGCTTTGCTCTCAACTACCACAACTGAAGTTTGCACCACCACAACAGCCAGAGAGATGAAAAGGGCAATTGAATCAAAGATGAAGAAGACTTTAAAGGCGGGGTTGGGAGCAATGTTGGCTTCACCAAGTGACTGCCCCTCAGGAATGTGGTCGGGGTCATCGACCCACTGACCAGGGATTTGGAAAATGGCTGCAAAGGTGACAGTGGCAATGAGGACAGCAACTACAGTGTTGGAGTTTATGGCATTGTTGAGGCCTTCTGTGTGCATTTTATGAAGGCGTTTGGCAATGCCTTGGACACGTCTTCTTGTTTGACGAGTGTGTTCTAGCTGGTGGTGCACTTCGTGTTTTATGTCACTAACTGTTTGTTTCAGCTCTCGAGCTGGATTTTTCGGTTGTGGCTTGAGATCTTTAGCACTCGGAATACCATGTGCCTCCAGAAGGACTTTGATCTCAGAGTTTCCGGTTTTCTCTGCAGTGTCGAGGGCAGTTTCTGTGGATTTGTTAATTGTTTTGACCTCTGTTTCACTGTGTTTGAGTAGCATCTTGACAATCTGCACAAATACAACTCGAAAATGTTATTATGCCAGCTTCAAATTCATGTAAAGAAACACCTAAAGGTCTGCAACCTGATGAATTCACTAAACCAAGAATTTATAACAGTTTGGGGAAGAAAAACAAAACTAGTGGAGTATACTGAAAACATCAGAGGCAATGAAGATGCCTAAGTGAAAACATCATAAAAACAATTTTTTATACAAGACTGCTATCAGAATTTCAACAGATATTTGAAAAATAGTTTAACTGATTGTATAGAATTTAGAAAACTCAGCCTTGTCCTTGTTTCTTGATGATGAGGAACAGCCTCAATCATGTGTGATTGGAAAAATGTCATTATGTTAAGTTGCTTATAACTTACTATGATGCATTCAACTCCAAAATATGATTAACAATATGTCATTGTAATGTGATTTGAAAAATGTCATTAACAAAATATGAAACTGAAACTGCCTGTCTGCGAAACAATTTTTTTGATAGCAAATCTATAAATACCGGAAGGTAAGTTACCTCAGTTCTACCCTTTCGAGTAGCTATGTGCAATGCTGTGTTTTCTTTATTGTCACACATGTTTATCAATGCAGGATCTGCATTAATCAACAACTCCACCACCTCAAGATTCTGCCCCTTTACTGCCATATGAAGTGCAGTCTGCCCCTTCTTATCGGTACGAGTTGCAATACCAGGCTCCTTTTGGAGAAGCGCTTTCATAACCTCCAAATGACCATTTCTTGCTGCAGAATGCAGCGCGGTTTTGCCATTGCTTCGAGCAATGGTTGCCAGGCTGCTCCCCGCCTCCAATAGAAACTTCACTACATTAACATGCCCTTGGTTTGCAGCCGTGTGCAAAGCCGTGGTGTTTGAGAGATCCACAGTCATATTCAATTCTGGATGAGCATCCATAAGGATTGTCAACACATCTGCAACAAGGAAAACACATTCATGACCCCGAAAAAACAAAGCAACACCAAAATACAGAAAGGTTTGCTATAAAAACACACACCCAAATCGCCTTGTTTGGCAGCAATGTGGAATGCATCAAACCCATTACGCGCTTTAATTCCAGCATCAGCTAGATCATAGTATTGGATCATCTCCCTAACCAAATCGACATAACCATATTCTGAAGCAACATACAAGGGTGTCTCAGCAGAAGAATTTTGCTTGGCCAATAATTCCTTCAACTCTTCCTCTCCTGTATTCTCAAGGATATCTTTCACCACAGCCATATTTCCAGCCCTTGCAGCAGAATGCAAAGGCGTATCATCGCGCTTTCCGGTTAACTGCTTTGTCATTTTCTTCCTCGGCAAGCTTGGTTGCCCTGCCGGTAGCATCTCCGGCTGCGACTGCTCAGATTTTGGTGTCTCTGCCTCCATCGGAATCAGCTATAGATAATCTCTCCCTCTATATTTATGTATATGATGACTGTGCAAGCTAATTGTACTTGATGATTCAAGAAAACTTTCTCTTGTTCCCAGAAAAAGCCCAGATCAAAAGTTGCACTTTTGATGAACAATAGTCATCATTTGTTCAAAGCAGGTCAAAGAAAAAAAAATCATAGATCTTTTACAGCAACCTTGAACTTCAACAAAGACAAGACCCTGGGAATTCAATTCCTATCACCCACTTCTGGTTCTGGCCTCTACTGCATCCCAAATCAATGCCCTGTTCCAAAAAAAAAAAGAAAATTCTGGGTTCAAAACCATCATCCCTTCTTAGCAAACAAAGCAATACAGCTCTTTGTAACCGACCAATCACATAGACCAAAAAACCAAAGCAACCCCACAATGATAACAACCAAGGTTCTTGCTTGGAGCTCCATATTTTCTGAATACCTCCATTAAACATGAAAAACATGTACCTGGGTTTGAAGAAAGGAGCTAGTTTGTTCTCCTCCATGAAAAACCATACAATTGAGGAGCAGTTTTTGAGAGAACCAACCATGGAGGGGGGGGGGGGGGGGGGATGGTGGACGTAAACCCACGCTGGAATGGCTCTAATGGATGATTCGGAGGAGGGTACACAATTTGGAAGCCAAACAGCAAAAAATTAGAGGCCCTTCTATTTCGGGGGGTGGAGAGGAGGAGCAAGAAAGGAACAGCTTTATTATTCTAGAAACATCAAAAATGGCACATGTAAGCAACAAGAAGAAGAAGCAGAAGTTCTCTCCACTTTATGTGAATCTAAATCACACAGAGAGACCAATAAAGAATGGCCCTTTGGAAAAGTGGTGATGCTGATGGTGATGACCAAGTTAGCTCATCCGTGTTTTTTCCGATGGTATCCGTTATATTTTCGGAAAGGATGGTGTTATTAACATAATATTTTATTATATTATTAACACATCTTTTATACAGGACCAATTATTAATAAAATTTAAATGATAAGTTTATAAATAAAAAAATGTATAGAGAAGAAAACAGATGTGGTGTGTTAATAACAAAAAATGATGTGTTAATAGCAATACCATTTCAGAAATGTTTTTTCAGAAATAATGAGAAATGAAGGAGGGAAAGAAACAAAATAGTGGCAAAACCACACACACTTTTAAGTGAAAGGGCACACGTGCTGCCTATACGTGGAGGGTGACCAGCACCAATAAGAAGACGCAACATGACAATTTTTAGATTTTTTGTAAAAAAATAATAAATAAAAAACTTGAAATCGCTAACAAAGAGATTATACTTGGAGGGTGACCAGCACCAATAAGAAGAAGGAACATGATATTTTTTAGATTTATCGTGAAAAAATAAAAAATAAAAAATTGAAATCGCTAACAGAGAGATTAAGCGAAAGCTCTTTGTCCCTAAATTTCTTATTGCCAAATACTCGCTTTTGTGGAAACGAAATTTCCTTTCCCAAATTTCTCATCAAACTCGAGCTTTGATGAGGAGACCCAAATCCTTGCATTAGCCGATCTACTCCTCATCCTTCTCCTCATGTCTCTCCCAAATTCTTATTGTTAATACATAGCCAAAATACTTGACCAAGCCGAGAATATGGCACAATTACTAGGTCGCCGGATATCATTCTGGGTGAGACAGCACCGGCAAGCCCTTCACGGGCATCCAAAAAGTGAAGGTCCGACGACGATCAACCCGCCAGACCCACTCTCCGACGGAAAAACACCCTAAAAGGGGAGGTGCTGCAGAGGACCGTAGTTAGTCCCACATCGAGGACTGAGGCCACAGAGCCTAACATTAGCCTATAAAATAGGCACGAACTCCCAAAAGAGGTAAGTCCACTATACTCCTTCCCAACTCTCCTGTACTTCGCAAGTAACGTCTGAGCATTAACTTAAGCATCAGAGAGTCGAAGACTGGGCCATCCCAGTCCCGACTCCTGACGCACTGCTACTTGTGTAGGTATCAGTTCCGGACTCAAGGATTCAACATCCCGACCCGTGACCTCGGGACAGGTAGAAACAATTGGCACTAGAAAGAGGGCCCTCTTGTGGAACTCTCATTTAGCTCGAAACAATGGTAGAAATCGTAGAGGACCCTAGTGACTCTAGCACTCAGATAGAAAAAGAACTTTTCCAATTTGGAGATACATCCCTTCCCCAAGCCAGTAATCTCGTTAACCATCCCGACTTCCATACGTTTCACGAACAGGCAGCCAAAGAGAAGGCTGAGGCTGAGGCGTACCGGGTACGCATTGCCGAATTGGAAAATGAACAGTTCTTACTCCGAGCCATGTTAGACAATCGTAACGTGTATAACGACAGCTTGGACCGCGCGGCACGGGTCGCTGGAACCCTAGATCCCGCTGTTTTGGCCACGCTCCTTAACGTGCTGAGCAAAGGGATGATAGCAGTCAATGCTTCTAGTGATGCTGGCGTGCCACCTCGCGGACGAGAAAATAGTGATGGATGTGAGTGCGAGATCTAAGGTGATCGGGGGGTTTCAGGTGCCACCTCAGATGAGGAATTTACGAGCACAAGGCGGTTTATACTCACAGCGGCGCGAGCAGAGCAACCATAGGGAAATCAAAGGTGATCGGGGGGATCGTGTGTGTTTTGCTTCAACAAGGAAGCGAAGGCAGAGCTCCGGGGAACGTTGGGGGTTTCAACGAGGTTGAAAGTTTGTATTGTGTTTGAGTAATTGTGTTTGTAAAGAGAGAGCTCTGTAAGCCTTTGAGCCCTTTATATAGTGGCTCGCCTTCTTCTTGAAGAAAGATAATCAGAATCCAATTTGGACTCTGCAACGTAAAGCATAAGGACATTATTCCACCCATGCGGACCAACCATCATGTGACACATATCCAGTTCACACACTCGCAGTTAGAATATGTTTTTTTATGTGAACTTAACCATCACATAACCATCATGCGGGCCATTATTTGTAAACTTAAAGAACTTGGGCTTGCCGGTATGACATGGACCAAGAATTTAATTAATATTCACATAGACATTTACTGTCCAGTAAAATATTAATTTGGGCGTAAACACCCGCCACCACATCTCTGCCTGCACATGGCCAAAGTAATTCCGTGTCCCCGGGAGGCCCTAACCAGATCATCTATGTCACCCACCCACTTACAAACCCATCCTTTCCACTCCCAGCCCCTCAACCATCTGCAATCCCCAATGAACCCTCTCTCTCACTAAATCAACTAGACCCATATGCCCGACCTGTCCCCACCCCTACCTCTACCAACACACCCAACCCACCTCTTGACATGCAAACCCGCCTACTACTTCAGCTTAGCCAATCTGTCACTCAACTAGCTTCGCTGGTTGAAGGGGGTCCCGACCTCATGGAACGAGGTCCAATACCTCACGGGACGCTTGGTAGCTTTGGCACGTTTCATCTCCCACCTCACGGACAAGTGCAATCCCTTCTTCCAACTACTCAAGGCATAATATAAGAAGGATGTCACATAGGGCCCAGAACATGATGACGCCTTCAGCAATATAAAGGCCTACCTTGCAGCGGTCCCTCTACTCTCCAAGACAGTTCTGGGAGAAATCCTTTATCTGTATCTGGTTGTTTCAACCACCTCCATCAGTGCCGCCCTTACACGCCATGAGGGTGATAACGAATCTCAGTCTATTATTGTGGCTGAGGATTTGCAGATCCCGAAACTCGCTACCCAGAGATAGAGAAACTCGCCCTTGCCCTCGCCCTCATCACTACTGCCAGGAAACTCAGACAGTACTTCCAAGCTCACACAATCTATGTGTTAACCAACCACCCCTTAGTGTAGATACTGCAGAAACCTGAAACCTCAGGGCGCATGGTAAAATAGGCAATCAAGTTGGGAGAATTTGACTTTCAAGCCGAGAGTGGCTATCAAAGGACAGACAGCTGCCGACTTCATTGCTGAACTCATCCCCCTGGCCAATGACGGTCCACTCCCAGACACTCCCTCCCAGGACGTCATCTGGGAACTCCATGTTGACGGATCCTCTAATCACAGACTCAGCGGAGCATGAATTATAATCACAGACCTAGAGGGAAACTCGTATGAGTATGCTCTCTGGTTTGAATTCAAAGCCTCCAACAACATAGCTGAATACGAAGCCCTCATAGTAGGCATTCAGCTCTGCCGAGAACTCGGAGCCTCGCACCTCCACGTCTTCAATGATTCTCAGCTGGTAGTCAGTCAGGTGGCAGGAGACTTTAAGGCCAACCAGCACAGCTTAGGATCCTACAAAAGTCTTGCTGGTGCCCTCATGCAGCACTTCAATTCATACAAGCTCACCCAAATCCTACGAGTGAAAAACTCAAAACCTGATGCCCTTGCGAGACTAGCTACAGCCCCTTCCGAGTCCATGCCACCTAATGTGCACATCGAAACACTGGACAAGCCTAGCATCTTAAATGCCTATTCAGAGATTTTTGCCCTCGTGTCCATTGACTAACCCTCTTGGATGGACCCATTCATCACTTTACCTTCTGATGTCACACTGCCCCAAGACAAGAATGAGGCACAGCGACTACGCTGCAAATCCTCACTTTACTTGCTTAAGAGCGGAAAGTTGTATCGCCGAGGCCAGTCATGTCCCCTATTGAGATGCCTGCCGTAGAAGGGCACAAGGTGCTAAAGTCACTTCACAGTGACATATGTGGGAACCATGCAGGGGCCCGGAACCTCATGTTCAAAGTGCTTCGTGCGGGGTATTATTGGCCAACCTTAGAGCAGGATGCCAAGGCAATTGTCCAAGCATGCCTTCAATGCCATAAATTTGCGGACTTTGCACATCATCCCCCAATGCCCCTCTGTATCATCATCTCACCAGTCCATTTCAGCTAGTGGGGACTCGATTTTGTAGGGCAACTCCCCACAGCCCCAAGACAATTCAAGTATGCCATTGTCATTGTGGATTACAACAAAAAATGGATAGAGGCAGAGCCTCTCACCACAATCACCACTGAAAAGATCAGGGAACGACAATCTTCTATGCCTCTCCAGGACATCCTCAAACCAATGGTCAGGTGGAAGCCATAAACAAGCTCATCAAGCAAAACTTGAAGAAACGCCTAAAAGAGGCCAAAGGGTTGTGGGCAGCCAAACTCCCAGACATTCTCTGGACACTTCGGACCACCCCAACAACAGCCACAGGGGAATCCCCATACCTCTTGACTTATGGCACCGAAGCAGTGATACCAATGGAAGTGGAAGTCCCGAGCGAACGCATCACAGCTTACGACCCCACAACAAATGCAATAGGGTTACGACTTAACATAGACCTCTTGGAGGAGCGCCGGAACAAAGCGCACCTCAGGACCATCAACAACAAGCAAAAAATAGCTAAGTACTATAACAAAAAAGTCATCCCTCGACCCTTGAAAATAGGCGATTGGGTCATGAAAGAGGTCATTCCCCACCCCACTAGACTCAAGGCAAAATGGGAAGGACCACTAGAGATAATAAACGATCCGGGACCTACCATATTCTATCTCAGAGATTGTGATGGTCGCGAGCTACCCCGTCCATGGAACGCTCGCCACCTCCATCTCTACCCTAGTTGATCAATTTTAAATCCGGTATTATAGCCGGTACTTAATTTTTCATGTACCTTAGCCTAGTAGCGGCTCTAACAATATGTACACCTTGCCCACTAGCGGCTAAACCTAAATGAATTATTCACCCCAACATGACAATTAGTCCCCACAACAAGGGACAACAAACAAACATTAATCAAAAGCAAAACACAATGGCTAACCACGCCATAAGCAAAAAAATCAAAACCTGAACTCTTAGGTAATTCATATATTTCACATATTCAAAAAAGGGGGCTAACCACGCCACTTACAATTGTTCCAAACAAGCAAAATTCCCTTCCCTTGTGCCTAACAAAATTCATCATATATCATTTCCCCCCAGACGATGAACCGCCAGACTTGTTCATGCTTCCCCTACTTATCGAACTGCTGCCACGGCCGTGAAACTGGCTAATATTCATTGAAACTCTCTACCCAAACAAGTGTTGCGAGCGGTCTTGTGACACAAGTGGAGGTCTCATAGCAGCAAGGAGATGCACAAGCAAACTCCCTTGCACCACCTCTAGGCTAGGAGACTTCCTAGCTGGAGATTTCTGCACTTCAGGGCAAGCAGGCACCAGAGGCCTCACAGCTTGAGGATCATGAGGGGGAATAGAAGACACCGCCTGAGACGACACCACTTAGGCAGGTACGGACCCGGGGACATCGGCCCTCAAAAGTGAAGCAGCCACAGTCACTAGAGGCCGCAACACGCCTGCAGATGGAGCTTTCGGCCTAACAAAAGACGTGGCACGCCAAGCCTTATACTGCTTCACCAAAGACTGCGAGATCTCGGCTTGCTTCCTTTGTTCAGGAGTCAACTGTTCCTGCACCTTCTTTGCAGTATCTCTCTCAGTATACCACTTGCGCATAGCTGACTCATTAATCCAGCCCGCCTGACAGCCAGTCCGGCTCAGATCATCCTGCCCTTTGTTGTAGTCACCCCGCAAATGCTACTTATATACTTTGCTCTGCGAAACAATCTCTCCCCTGCCCCGGCAGCTCACCCACACTTAGCCTTCCAAAACACTTCTAACTCTGCCAGAGACTGCATTAGCCTCACCACCTCAATCTCTAAAGATGCAACCTTGGCAACTGCCAACTCCCCAGCCTCCACCTGCTCATCCTTGCCCCGCATGGCCTCCTTCAGCTCAGCCACCTCTTTCCCCGCGGCGTCAGCCTGGTCCCGGAAGACGGCATCGTCTTGCTCCACCTGCTCTAGCTGTTGCGAGAGGGCACGGTTGTTTTCCTCCGCCTCTCTCACCTACTGACACTTTGCCTCAGCATCCCCCTGCAGGTGCGTAACCACCCGCTCGCTCGCGGTGTACATTAACGATGTCGCCTGCAGTGACAAAGCAACACGTAAGCCCAAACTCACAACAGTGGAAAACAAAAAGGTGTAGATACTTACCCGAGTCAATTTCTCCTTGGCGAGCACAAGGCCAGCCAGTGGATCGACATCCTCCAAAACATGCATGTCGCGGGCGCGATGACGCATGTCGTATGCCATTTGGGCTGGGAACGGCTACGCTTCCCCCGTCCCTTCCAAAGCTTGGGTGATCCCAGCTAAACTACTTGATCCCCTAGAACGCCCTTCCAGCCTCGATCGCTTAGATTGACCCTCGCGAGCCGGTTCGATTCTCTCCTTTCTCTTCCGAGTCCTAGCCGCGCCAATCTCTTCAGTAAGATCCGCTTCCTCCTCCAAAGCCAAGTCCTTCACACTCTCTGGCTCCACAACAGGCTCCCCCACTGGGGACTGCCTTTGTTTGCCCTCACGATCACCACTCTCTGGGTCAAACTCCTCTGCCCCCACGTCCTGGACGCCTAACCCCATCTTTTCTGCCACCAAAGGGGTCACGTAGGCGTAATCCTCATTCGCCAAGTTCAACCTCATAAAGTCTTCACAATCGCCCAAATTCACTTCTTTTCCCTCCCCAGTCTCCAAGTCAATGTCATATTGCTTGGCGTGGTTCGCCTCAGCCAATAACCCTTCCAACACGTCCTCATCCGACACCTTGTCGTATGGACCTTCCTTCTTCCGTGATCCACCATCCCATGACATCATCACTGCAGCAAACATAAAAGGAAAATCAGAAAGGCCAACAAGCATAAAAGCGAGAACGCACCAAAATACAGACCCGGGACCCGGGAATAGCCGAAATGACTGTATATGCCAAGGCGGCATATTCGGTACGAGCTCCTACACTCGAAAGCCCACGTCACCCGGCGAATCCGACATCCCATCAGCTCCGTAAGATTATACTCTTGCGGCACTACACAAAGCCAGTTGTCAACAGAGGCAGAGCAGAAAAAAAAAACACAAGGCACAAGTACACGATACCTATTTTCTGGAACGTCCCGGGAACCCGGAAGGGATGTTCGTGCCACTCCTGCCATTGCCCCCCGACAAGAAAACACTTTCGCCTCTAGTTCTCATTCATCGACGTAGGCAAGTCTTCCAACAAGACTTTAAACTTCCCCCGGGACTTCATCATCACACAGCCCCGGCTGCCATTCTTTGCACACCACCTCATGTGCCAGCAAGCATTGAACTCCTCAAAATTGGGGAACTCTTGCCTCAACAGGTAAAAAGCACCCCCGTCCCCAATATCTGCCTTAGCATATTGGGGGTAACTTGCCCAAGGGCGACATGCAGACACACCAACGTATACTGCACAAAAAGGGGCAGCAAGAACGTCAACCCGCATCTCAGTTGATACTCGTATACCAATGTAAAATTGCCCTGGGGGTCCTAAAACTTCTCACCCCTGCCAAGCGGGCGCATCAAGACCTCGTCAGGAAGACTCCAATTTTATCGAAGTGCTTTAAGCTTCGATGAAGTCATACTCTCGCCAGGAGGATCCTAAAACGAATCATCTTCCTTCCAAGATCTCGCCATGCAAAAATCCTCTACCTCCTGTAAGAGAGGATCAAACAAGGACATGTGAGGCCCGACATCCATAACATGGATGCCTTCCCCTAAATCAAGGCCAATTTCTGCCATAAGCTTATCAAACGACTCCTCCCACTGGTGCAGGGTGTCTGAATCAGAACCAGGCAAACTAGAGACAGCCACAATCTCTTCGCTAAACACCCACACTAAATCTGCCGTACCTTACATCCTCACGAGTTAGACACCCCGTTACCTTAACCCTAACCAGCTCGACAACAAACCAATAAATCTCTTACCCTAGAATTCCTACCAACATCGCATACATGCGAGCAATCCCAATCAACTCCAGATAACCAACAACAAAACCCACAAACAAAGTAAAAGTTCACAAGTTCATACCTTGAAATAGTGGATTTGCGTAGTGGCAGTGAAGCTGGTTGCAAACAGTCGAGTGCTCGCACCTAATCGATCGAGGATGAAATTGGATGTTTCCCATATTGAACTTCACAGCTTAGCCAAAACCCTTTGAAGAAAATCGTGGTCAGCTCCCTCAGCCCTAAACTCTTCGGTTTCGAAGCGCAAACTCCCTCCTTCAGTTTCACCCAAGCCTATTTATAGACATCCCACCCTAGACCCTACCAATCAGTACGGCTAGGATGCAACCACGTGGACCGCGATCGCAGTGCACTTATGACGTCCCCACGTCCCAGCACACACGCATTAACTACGCGCATAAAAAAAGGCGCAAAAGCGCAAACACACGAACCGTCACGCCACTAGCACGGACCGTTATGCCACTAGCGCGAACCATTCTATTCGCTAGCGCGAACAATCACGCCACTAGCATGAACTGTCACGCCACTAGCACGAACTGTTATGCCACCAGCAAGAACCATTCCGTTCGCTAGCGCGAACAATCATGCCACTAGCGCGAACCGTCACGCCACTAGGGCGAATAGTTACGCCACTAGCGCGAACCATTTCGTTCGCTAGCGTGAACAATTACGCCACTAACATGAATCGTCACGCCATTAGTGCAGACCGATACGCCACCAGCGCGAACCATTCCGTTCGGTAGTGGAACAATCACGCCACTAAAGCGAACCGTCACGCCACTAGCGCGGACCGTTACGCCACCAATGCAAACCATTCTGTTCGCAATCATGCCACTAGCGCGAACCGTCACGCCACTAGAGCGAACAGTTACGCCACTAACGCGAACCATTCCGTTCGCTTGTGCGAACAATCACGCCACTAACGTGAACCGTCACATCACTAGCACGGACCATTCCGTTCAGTAGCGGGAACAATCACGCCACTAAAGCGAACCGTCACGCCACTAGCGCGAACCGTTACACCATCAGTGCAAACCATTCCGTTCGCTAGCGCGAATAATCACGCCACTAGCGCGGATGGTTACGCCACCAGGGTAGACTGTTACGCCACCAACGCGAACCATTCCTTTAGAACCTTCCCCCGTCACCTCGCGGTCCTTGCGTGGGGACTTGGGGACTCAGTACCATGCCTCCAACACCCAGGTAAAACACATTCTCGGCATCTAGAGAATAACTCCCCACCCAAGAGCTCTCTCGGACTGGGGACTTGGGGACTTGTTAGTACATAGCCAAAATATTTGGCCAAGCAGAGAATATGACATAATTACCCGGTCGTCGGAGATTATTTCGGGCGAGACAGCACCGGTGAGCCCTTCACAGGCATCCAAAGAGTGAAGGTCCGGTGACGATCAACCCGTTAGACCCACTCTCTGGCGGCAAAACACCCCCAAAAGAGGAGGTGCTGCAGAGGACCGTAGTTAGTCCCACATCGGGTACTGAGGCCACAGAGCCTAACATTGGCCTATAAAATAGGCACAAACTCCCAAAAGAGGTAAGTCCACTAAACTCCTTCCCAACTCTCCTGTATTTCGTAAGTAACGTCTGAGCATTAACTTAAGCATCGGAGAGTCGAAGACTGGGCCACCTTAGTCTCGACTCCTGACGCACTGCTACTTGTGTAGGTATCAGTTCTGGACTCAAGGATTCGACCTCCCGACCCGTGACCTCAAGACAGGTAGAAACACTCATATATGCAAGTTTACCCAAATTCTATCTGAAGTTCTATCCATTGGGTCGGTCATTGGCCGATCTGCTCCTCATCCTTCTCCTCATGTCTCTCCCAAATTCTCATATATGCAAGTTTACCCAAATTCTATATGAAGTTCTATCCATTGGGCTGGTCACAAAAGTTCCCTGAATTATCTTTGACAAAAAACATTTGTTAACAATTGCAAGCTTCATTTTTCTAAACAAGTCTTAAAAAATGTCAAGTGACGTCTTTTTATTGGTGTTAGTCACCTAAAGGTAACAAGTGGGTAACAAAGGCTTGTTACCCAAGTTCTATCCTACTTGGAGGGGCGGGCCAGTTGCCCTATCTGCTCTCCTTTTGTTCAACCAAACCTCGCAAGTGTGAGAGGAAAATTTATCGAGCTGTACAAGCAAGATAAGAGGGACATAGCCTGCAATTTTAAAAAAATAAAGTTTCAATAGTGAGCAAGATGAGATAACACATCCTGACATCTAAAACAAAACAAATTACCTAAAATGATAACAGGGAAGACTCAGTTTATCTCTAACCCAAAATTAATTAATGAAACTTAGAGATAGATCAAACCAAGTAAAACGTGTACGTGAAGCACCAAAAGTGTCATGCTCTATTGTTTTTAATTCTTTAAAGGGATGAACTCATATATTAGCATGACTTTACTTCTTTTATATTTTATCATATGAGCTAAAAAACACAAGGGTTGATGTCGGATTCTAAGGTGTTGAACATGCATCGAACTTTGACTTAAGCAGTAAAGCCAATTAGTGACTTAAAGTTTATAATGTTGTTATTCACACGGTTTAAATTGTTGTTTTTCTTTTTATAAATAATACAAAGATAAAGACTGATTTAGACAACATCCCAAATATAATAATTTAAGGAGAGTGAATGTTTCCTTCTTTGGTGACTCAAATATTGTTATTAGTAACTTAAATTTTTGTTTTTTTTATGACAACAATGACTAAAAAAAAGTGGGAGTGTAAATTTAATTTCCTTAATTCAACTATAGAGAAGAATAGCATGCAAATTATACTAGAAAAACCACCCCTCTTCCCACTCTTTGTTTGCAAACCAAATGTCCAAATATCATATAGAATAAGGCTCATTGTTTCAGACAAAAAAAAAAAAGGCTCATTGTGCCCCTAGATTACATATTGGTTTTCACGAAGTGTATATGACGCGTTCCGAAGAGTTTGTAAATCAGCAGTTACACAGTTACATGACATGTGGCTTTTTTAATTTTCACTTCATAAAAACTATAATTTTGGGATTTGATAATTTAGGAGTTGGGAAATATTATTGGGATGGTGGCAAAAGCACCAAAAGCGTAAGTGGATAAAAGATTGATTTTATGGCTGCAATTAGCAACAAAGCTTCTAATTGGATTCATGATCCCACTGGTTCACTGCTGCAGTTCTCTTTCCAGTAGTTGGGTTGGTAGACCTTGTATTAATATTCGGACTCATATATTCATTATACCTTTATCAATCGGAAAAGGATGAAAAGGATGTATATGGCAGATAATGGACCATCTGAGGTTTGTTCTTATACATGGAGGAGGAGGAGGAGCCCATGCTCCAGATGGTCTCCTAAACAGTGGAGGAGATATGTCGTGACCCGTCCTAAGCACAGGCCGAGCAGGTGACTGCCGTGGTCGTCAGTTAATGCGACGAGCATAAATATAATCATCACTAATTCATAGCATTTTCGCACTCCACTATATATAATCATTCACTATGCTAGGAAATATGCATTAACATGTGCAAACGTGCATAAATATTAAGTGTCTGAAATTATTGATCTTATGTTGTATTCTTAAAAACTCGAAATCGATTTCGATTACTTCTTATATTGATCATAGTAAGGAAGATTTTGAAAATATATGAAGAAGATTTGTAAACCACGAGACAACAAGAGTGAACAATCAAGTATAATAGATCGCAACTATAATTGACTATTGATAAAGTATCTAACCTGAATCTGCAACAACTCGATGTATGGTTACTGTACTAGAGTTGATACCGCGTCTTGGCGCTGTATAGTATCCACATTATACATATTTGACATATGTATAAGAGCTGTTATAAAAACAACCTTCATATAACAAAATATCTAGTCTTGTGTTATACACTTCTACCAAAAATATAAATGCTTCAATTGTTTTGATTTGTACGTATACAAAGCAAAAGAGAAAATGACAGAAATAGTTCCGTTAAACAGCGGGGTAATAGATTAAAGGGTATTGCTATTAATACACTCATTTTTGCTATTAACACACCCTATCTATTTTCCTATCCACACATTTTTATTTTATTTACAAACTTGTCACTTTAATTTAATTGATGATTGGTTGTCATTGTATATAGGGTGTGTTAATAGCAAAAATGAGTGTGTTAATAACATCACAAATAAATTATCACGGTAATATATTAATATCTCTAGACTCTTCTGTTTTATGAGAAATGTTGGAGTTATTTCGAGAAAAGTCTAGAGAGTGAGAAAGATGGAGAAATGTTGGGTGAGAGAGAGCGAGAAGTGGCGAAAAAAAAAATTATACTTAGAGTTGAAACGAAAGGTAAATACAGAATTACACAGCCCATCAACATGGTAAAAAGGTCTGCACACTGTCCACGGTGCCTACATCGTTTTCAATACTTCACGATGAAAATCGTACTGATTATATATATATATATATATATATATATATATATATATATATAAGATTAATGGGGCAAAATGGTCAGCACACAAAAATGCACTATTCATTTACTTGTGAATAGTCGACCAACAACACACAAAAATCATTGTTCACTTGCTAGTGAACAGTCGACCATCCTTTAGCATAATATCCACATTATGCATATTCCACATATGTATAAGAGCTATTACAAAAAAATCTTTATACAACAAAATATCTAGCTAGTCTTGTGTTTTACCCAAAATATAAATGTTTCAATTGTTTTGATTTGTACATATACAAAGCAGAAAAGAAAATTACAAAAATAGTTTCTTGAAACAACAGGGTAATAAATTATCACGGTAATATATTAATATCAGGAGGCAGAAGAAAAGTCAAAAATGGAGGGTAAAAAATTATTTGCCGAGAGAAAACCTATCTAGAAAAATCTGAATTACCTATTTAAAAAAAAAGTTCATTGTTCACATGCTTGTGAACAGTAGACCAACCAATAATATATAGTTAAATGGGTACATAATAAGATTATCTCCTGGAGGTGAAAGACGTCATTTCAAGTGGTACAACGATTGTAGACTTTTGGAGGAAGACGATGATGATGGATTGCTCTCAGGTAGGTCCAACCCGTCGGCTAAACTCTGCTTAGACGGAAGCCAGAACACCCATGTTGCCACTGTGATTCCAAGCCCGGAAAAAACCCGTATTTTTTATATTGTTGTTATTATTATTATTATTATTATTATTATTTTCCAATGGGTTGACGGACCCCACACGCAATTGTCAAAACACACAAGGTCCACACTTGTATTTTGGACAACAACACATCGCAACATCACAGCCACCTGCTGGAGCGTGGGCTTGGAGATTGAGTGAATCCCGAGCAGATAGTTTGACCTGACATCCAAAATTAACAGAAAACGAGAGAGATCTTAACTATAATGGTGAACTTACCAAACGACCAAAACAAACAACATTGCCTAATTTTCAGCTTAGATATAGAATATTGCCTTGATTTTTTGCTTAGA
The DNA here is from genome assembly GCA_034370585.1 of Fragaria x ananassa. Lineage (NCBI taxonomy): Eukaryota > Viridiplantae > Streptophyta > Magnoliopsida > Rosales > Rosaceae > Fragaria > Fragaria x ananassa. Next base: position 23,419,223 of record CP139764.1, read on the forward strand.
TTATCTTTTTCATTAGAGTGTAATTAAATTACATTTTGTTTGAGGCTTATCCTTCTCTATCGACCAATAGAAAAGATCGTATAGTTGTTGAGAATCATATTTGTACAGGATTTTAATATGAAATTTATTAATTTACGATGTGATAAAGCATTGAAATAACTTAGATAAACTTTGAGCATGTATGTGTTCAAACGCTTATATCTCTCGGTGATTCAATTTGAAATAATTTTTCACTTCGGTTACGTTAATAAGTTTGTAACACATTCACCCGAACAGTATATGAACTAAGATCCATTAAAGTATCCCACCAACCCATATGCCTTTCAAACATGTTGGCCAAAAGCCTGTTTACCTTTCTAAAAAAATCCGAAATACATAAGACCATTGTTATTCTCATTATCGGTCCATAAGCATTGTGTTTATCCAGAGCGGATTCTATGCATTAAGGTGCACTTGTATCATTAATGTGTAAGTCATCAAATCGTCGTATGAGAAAATTAAATGAAGACTAGAGACCTTAAATTTCTTTATTTCATTTTTATATTTGATCTGATCAAACTAAATGCACATATTAAGAGTACATATTTTTCTAGTTCAGATTCTCACCTTTTGAGTTGGAAACACTTGAGACTATATATATTTTTTTTCAATCTTGTTAATGGTATTATGATATATACATGAAATGCGACGTGGATAGCCTGATCAAAAATATTGCATATTAGTTGTTCGGTTCGCTGGTATTTTGCTGCGTAGAAGAATTTTCGATGTTTATCTTGGAAGTTAAAATAATGCAATTATCTAGAATGGTGATAGATGATGTAGATGGTTGACTTTATTCTTCTAATATCAAAATACGTGACGATTATCTTCAATTCTTCACCAAGTACGGAGAAAAATAGTGGATTAATCCTTACCTACTCCACTAATCCAAGTTATGTCTTTGACAATGCATGATTCACGACCTCGTTGAAATAAATTGTAATACATTAGTAGCTGGTTGAGTGATTTGTTGACAGGGAACCTGTTAATTTCAAGGGGTCTAAGGTAAAATGATGAACGCGACCTTTTTAAGTCCAAAAAAGAGGTGAAAATCAAAGAATTTGAAAGTAGTACTACTTCTCTAGTTCTAGATTTGAAGCTTATGGCCTTTCATCATACCAGTATACCACTTGATTTGAATTTGATCATGTTAAACCAACCAATGGTTGATAGTAAAAGTCTACTCTTTTACTATAGAGAGGAGACTTCATAACCGGAAAATCTACTATCTGACGATCGGAAGTAGACTTTGTAACCGGAAAATAAACTCAGTAACTTTCGACTTATAAATTCTGCTTGCGTTCACCACAACCAGAGATATTAAAATATGAAAAGCCAAGGCAGCAGAATCTCTTTAAAACAGACAAGTCAATGACAATTAGCAATAAACCATAAACTTATGAACCTTTATAAAAAGAGAAAGAAGAAAGAAATTCAAAACCCAAATACTTCGAATTGAAGGAAGCAACAAAAGCTGCATGATTGCTAGTACATCACCAGAATCATACAATTCTTTTATCACTAGGTCCAAAAGAAACTGCAGCACTTTCAATCATGCAAATTTTCTATGCTGGATTATGTTATATAGAAGCCATATAAACCTCTCTGTTTGTTCCCCTATCTAGTTCTAATCTCGGATCCCATACTTAAACGAAAACATATACTAATCCATAGCTCACATGGAAGCTACTAGTAGTAAACAAACTAAGCACCAAAGTTTTACAACACTGGAAATGGGGAATCATCCACCGCACGTGTAGTTCCAGAAACAAATCGGTGCCCCTTATATTTCTTTCTTCTGGTATGATGGGAATCACTGAATCAGTGCACATCTTAGTGCTAACATGTTGCTGTCATTCTTGTTTTAGGTAGATATTATATATAGCATGCAAGATGATTTGATACTTGTCTATTAATAACAAAATGATAGAGGACATTTCAATTTTAGGGAATTGACTTGGCTTTGGTTTCACCATTAATTGACTCACCTAATGCAGATTTGCTTTCGTTATCACTACCAAGTATGGTTCATACACTGTTGGGGTGTTGACTGCTATAAATGACCAATTTTGTAGTCAAAACAATGTAGCTTGGAAAACTTCTTGGAGTAATGACATTTTATTACTACTCAGAAATCCCAGAACCTGCTTCATAAACCCTGGTACCAGATCCTAATGTTTTCACAAGACATAAAACTCTAGCAACACGGTAAGGCAGTCCACGAGGAAAAAAAGAAAAAAGAAAAAAAAAAAGTAATGACATTTTTCTACCACTCAGAAATCACAGAACCCTCTTCACAGACCCTGGTACCAGAACCCGATAGTTTTTACGAGGCATGAAACTCGAGTAAATAGGTAGGGAAGTCGAATGCCAGACGACGAGCAAACTATGTCATGACAATTCCATTATATCACAGACCCTGTTATCGATATCTATTTGCAACAATTTCCGTTATGAAGATTTTTGGAGCTGAAAATGATGTAGCAGATGCATGAAAAAGAATGAAAATGTACATGAAAGTAGGATACTTGTTCCATGGAAAGCCATAAAGCGATAAAGGGGAAACAAGAACAGAATAAGGATTCATAACAATGTATCTGGTAAAGTGGGAACAACTAACAAGTGGTAGGCAATTGTAAGACAATATCTTTTCTTAGCTTTCAATTTCATGGGCAATTTTGACCTTGATCACCAGATAGCTAGGAATCTTGCTTAGCTTTCAGCGTGGAGTAGAAATATCTTAGAGGTATCCTTGTTTTATCAACATGAACATAAAAGTCTCAAAGGCAACTAATAACAGAGACAAATTTCTGATGACTGCTCGAAAGAGTCGATTGCAGGGTCAAAATTTGAGCCTATCTTTCTTACACAAATGCTTCATCTTACATGGTCCCACTAGGATTCTATGCCTGTCCAAATGTATCAAAATACAAAAATAACGAGTATTAACTTCTTATTATCAAAATAAACCTTATTTTTGCCACAAGCATTTGTGTGAAATTGATCACAAAGAGAGAGAGAGAGAGAGAGAGAGAGAGAGAGAGAGAGAGAGAGAGAGAGAGAGAGAGAGAGAGAGAGCAAATAACGGTAATCACCCTTCTACTACTCATTGAGCTTCAAATCCGCAGATGGCTATTTTTGGGGAAGATTAGATTTGAAAGAAAAATGCTGATTTGCCAACTAGTTAACTGATCAATAAGGATTGAATTGACCACATTAGATGAATGTTCAAACAAAACTTGGACTGCATAATAATAGAAAATAATGGAACACAGTAATTGATGTGCTGACCACATATCTTTATTGAGAGCAAAGATAAGAAGAACAATGAGATGACTTAGAAGGCAATTGCAATATGTGAAAATAGATAAAATCTGACCATAAAAGTCTTCCCTAAGGACAGTTACAACTAGGTTATAGCTTCTGGTCGAGGTCCATCTGACTAAATTTAGCCAGAGGGAATTGAGGCGCTTATGTGCTATTCAAGCATGGCTGCACACAGGTGCCAATCATACCATAAACAAATACAGTCACTTGCAGAACAAAATCAACAAAGCAAACTGTCAGGAGGATACTTCTAGAAGCAAATCAACAGAAAACATCAGGAAGTTGGGTTCCCTGGCATTTAGAGCACAGCAGGACAACCAATCAGCAAAAAAATCACAACAATATCATAAGTGACAGTTCATAATATGATTCTGTTGCCAGCTTAAGACCAGTTGTCATTCAACGTTTGATTACAGTTAGTAAAACGATATACGACTAGTATTTTGCAACAATGACGCATTAATAGCTTTCTGTGATAATGTGTTGGTGCATAAAAACTGATTCTTACAGAATAATAACGTAACAAGGAAAGGGAATTCAAGCTTGGAAATGGTCTTTGAAACTGCTGAGACTGGCTGAGAACTTTGAGCAGTACTTATACTCTTGCATGAGACTTTCTTCCAGCTTCTTCCATTATCTTATATAAAGCAAATCCACCTTCATGGCAACCAGGCATTTTGGATGCCATGTTTTCCAACTCAATCTGATGTAAACAAAAACTCATGAGAACTTGCAGCATAGCCTAGAAGAAAATATGAGATTCATAAGGTGTCTATTTACAAAAAGAAAGGGATTACAAGTTCGTCTGGGTTACAAGTTTAAGGTGTTTATTTACCTTAACAAGACCAGCACTAAATCCAGTCCTCTGTCGCAATATATTTTTAGAATTTGTTGATTGGGTTTATTGCATAATTGAATTTTTATTATTAATACAGTTTAATCGTTGCAAACTTGGTAAACCCAGAAAATGATAAACAATTAATGTGACCTGACACCCCCCTACTGTCATCCGATATATCTTCATAAGTCACCACTATTGCATATCTATTGAACCAAGCTTTGATCAATATCAATATTGCCCGCAACACCATCATAACTAATGCAAACAGTCACATACTCAGTCTACCAGCAGTGTTTGAACATGCAATTCATTAGTAAAAAAACACCTCGAATGCAGATGGTTGTCAAGCAAAAACGAAGCACCCAAATGCTGATGCATCTCGATCAGATAAAATATCAAACTAACCATTGAAACTGTGTAAAGCTGAGTTGACTCAAAACTGTCTTGTGCAGTAGAATACATTTGCTGAATTTCCTTAGAGCTGAGACTGCATTTCATGAAGAAAAATGCAGCTGGTCTCACATTCAACACCCTGCGGGATATACCAATAAATACTTGCTCGTACTGCATTGAAACGCAAAAAAAATACCATTAGATGCTTTTTTTTTTTTTTTTTCCAACAGGGGTTTTTCCAACAGGGGAAAAGTGTGTAGTTTTAACTGATGGACACAATTACCATAGGATAATGGAATTACCATAACCTAGAAAGTCCCATAAAATAATTAGTAAATAATTGAAAAAGAGACCTTATGCATATTGAGTGTGTTAACAAAGACAATACAGATTGTACTCACAAGGGAATCTGAGGGTCCAATTTCTTCAACTACTTCACAAACAATGCTGTCGAACATCTCCTGAGAAACCTTCTTGTTCAGAAGTTCAGAGTCCGTCAAGCCCTTGTGATGATGGGATACTATTCCAACTTCTTGGGGCTGTTAATTATCTTATATTATGGCACTAGATCCAGATAACTTGGAACCACTTGTTTGCAAAGGGAAATGCAATAGAAACAGCTTCTTACAGTCACAACAAGCAAAAACAAAAAATGTTTGAAATTATTTAGATAATGAATGCAGGCATTGGAAGTTTGAACTGAGGACAAAACCATGATATCCATAACTATGCATGAGAACCCAGTTCCACACTTGCATGTACGTGTTTATCTATACATATAAACATGTATTGCATTTAAACATGCAGAAAGACATCAAAGAAATCACACTGTGCAGCTACAAACTAAAGTGGAACTTCTCATCTTCCAGATTAAATACCTCTGGATGGCCTCCTGGGAAAACAAAGTGTCCAGGAAATTCCCCAACATTGTGACTTCTTTGCAACACAAGTATTTTCTTGTCAGATGTCTCCACAATAGCACCATTACCCAACGGACTTGAGGTGTGCTGACATTGTATAGCATCATCTACAGAAAAGCACATAATCTGGATAGGATCAGGAGATACAAGTAATGTCAAAGAAACCAAGCCAATCTTAATATGTCATCCAAGTTGATTCCTAAGCCAGAATTTTGCACTATCTTTACTCTTACTGGAAGTTGAAACTGGCGAATAGTATAGCTTGTTTTTTTTTTTGAAAGTAAATAGTATAGCTTGTAAATGTAGTATCAGTGGTAATATTATTAATTATATCCAAAATTGGTTCGACTTTCAACCGGAAGATAAAAAAAAGGATTAGGGACTTTCCATTCATGAATTTATTATACCTTCTGATGGCACTAGGAACTTTTCCCATAAAGGATTTAAGTTTGTTCCCACAAAAGTCCTGCGGAGCAAGTCGATGAAAGACATCAAAGCTCATTACATAAGTACCATCCAATTTTATTATTATTCTGTTTTTCAAATGGATGACCGGAAAGGAATAAATCACAAACTACAAACTAACTTTCACAGAAAATGTATCAAGGAATTGGAATCCAACAAGATAATAAACAGCACAAAAATCGCCTCTTTGATTGAAGAAGACTGATCTACATGATGGATGATAATGCTAAGCTAAACTACTTCAAATGCTATTTAAATAAGCATTTAAATCAAAGAATGTTATAGGAATTCTACATCACATAATCAAATTTTACAGACCAATGCTATATATTCCAATCAATTTGTTAATAGAGTTTCAGAGAAAGACAGACCTATAATCTGTCAGACCAAGGTGGAGGCAAACATGAGACTCTTGGTTAGCTCCTCCATCATGCCATGTATGATGTCCATGCTGCATAATTTCAGAAAATAAACACTGCATTATCAAAAACCCAACTACACTATTGGATACAGAATCAGAAACTAAACGATCCACATACCCGGAACTTCGTCCCATTGTACAATGACGGATTCCTCTGAGCCCTCTGGTCCCATATCTATACAAATCAAAACAAAGAAGTTTAGCCATACACAACAAGAATGTGTTTTTTTGTTTCACACACAATTTAAAAAACCAAGCTTACTCAACACATAAACTAAACTCAGAATCCAAAACTCAAAATACTACATTTCCAACATGATGTTATATTAAAGATCACAAGCTACTCTAGTTGTTCTTAGAATCCAATTGAGCTTAAATCTACACCTAAAAGAAAGTAAACAAGTTCACCTCAGAAATAGAATTCTCCAAGTTGATATTCGGATGGGGGATTCGGTCATATAGTTCATCAAAAACCACAGAAACCTTTTAAATCCATAAACCAATGTATCGGACACTGAAACCAATATGAAGATATTTGTTTACAATATAGCCAAGTGAATTAGGGAAAGGAAAATTCAGAGGACCTGTGATGGTGAGAGACCAGAAGGGCATGAGAGCAGAAGCTTGTACGGCGTCGTTTCCGTTCCAGTCTCTGTATTCAACTCCATTCTGTGATTTCAGGAAAGAAATGACGAGTCGGCCTAATATTCTGGGAACTGCGTGCATGGTTTGATTTTTGTTTAATGGAGGCCCAATCCCACAAACAAAAAGCAACCCGTCTTCTTCAATCGCTTGTTCATGGTTGGGCCTGTTGAATTTTATTTTATTTTGAAAGTAAAACAACTTTATTGCTTGATATATTCAAATCGTATATGTAGCATTTAGAGTTTACTAGAATCTGTGCCTGCGCCTGGTGTAGGCGCGGTTGATTCGGTTAGCGACGATGGAGTGAGATATTGATGATGATGATGTAGTGTAGATATAAAGATAGTTGATTCGAAAACATAAAATAAATATCTAGAGAATAACATAAAATTATTATGTCAACAAGATCAAAGCATTATAAGTAACTGAGAAAATGACCAAAACGTTGAAAATGTCTGAGAATGTGACGTAACACGTTCTAAAATATTTAAATATTGTAGCTATATATATGACTGTAGTTGTATATATAATTGTAAAGTTTGTAACAGAAAGTCCAACGGAATGCATCTCTACAGTTTTATCTCAATGCCATTAAATTTCAACATATTATGTAAATTAGATTCCAGAGAGGAAAGAGAAAAGCACAAACAAATCATCATCACCTAACAACTATACATTTAATGTAATTTCCTGTATTCATATAAACAACATATAAACACAACAGAATAGTAAGAATGCTTATTTTGTTTTGGCAAAGAAACAGAATTAGACCATGTAGTTAGACATAAAGGCATCACTCCCATCCATCTCAAAAACAATAGAAATACTGAAATATGGAAATCTTGCAACTACATGTTTACAGATCTTACTTTTTCTTTATTGCTCTAGCCACATTTAAGAAGTTAAAATTTAAAGTAAAGCGATGTTGTTTAATAATAGCAATATATTCATATTGTTAAAAAGTAGAGTCAGCAACAATGCAAAGGTATTAAAACTCAACCCATTTCGTCCCGGCCGACAATCTTAAGAAAAAACAAATGTTCAAAGCAATTTACCATTCCTATAAAAAGATTTCGGTAGCTGGTACTTCTAAATCCTAAACCCCTCCATTTTTTATTGAATGTATGAAAAAGAGCACTTTGTACTAAACGGTAAAATAGAATCTAATGTAACATATTCTAATAATCAAAACATAGAATAAATATCTAGAGAATGTAAAGTGATGAGGTAGACTAAATGAAGCAGTACAAAACCTGATGCAACATATTTTAATGATTAAAAATAGATTCCATATCAGCCAACTTTAGAATGACGCAACCAACAAAATTCTCACAGTACTAAATAACTGACTAAAAAAAAAATTTAGATCACAAAAGTTGTTCAATTTTTTTGAAGTTGGTTATTGTAAATCATGGTTAGAATAAAAAAACGACGTAAATAATGGAAAACAATGAGAAGTTAAATACAACATTTGCTGCATACCTAAAGGTAGAGTCGATATTAGTAAGAGTTGACTGTTCCCCAAATCAACTATGCTAGAAGCAGCCACAAAACCTAGCGATTATGTGCCATTCAAAACCACAACACACATAAAGTATAATCATTATAATTGTGACTATAAATTCATTCTCCCAATTTTTATTATGTTGAATCATTAAGAATAATTTGTAGTTAAAAGACGACAACCTGTGCAAGAGTTAATGCAAAACAGCAAAGTGAGGAACACCATAAATTTGAAGCAAAGAATAGTTTGCATAAAACCTGCATATTAGAACGAATAATATGACCTCAATCAGATAGATAGTTACTGTTATAATTTTCTACGAACGCAAGGCATTTGGATTTACTTGGCGAATCATAATATTAATATTAGTGTTTAGTAACTTGAAGATGAAGGTGTGGATTATCTCAGTGGGAATTGCTGGAAATATCTGGGGATGGAAATAAGTAAACTTAGGTTCAATCGAAATTGACCTGAAGATGGCTTATCTTGTGGGATACGTAAAGTTTTTCTTATATTATGAACAATATATCTATCTAAACACTGTTGTCTAACAAAACATAATGTAACTCATCACGAATATTCAACTGTTGAGAAACATGAACCAAACTGATTACCTCATACCTCTATTTAGCTTGTTTTGTTGTCACAAAAGTAGTTGTAACTATACACTTCGCTGATTATCAATCAATTTTAAATAAACAAAAGAATTGCAAAGTTGAAGACGGAGGCAGAATAAACTATACAATTTTACAATGACAACCATGAATAGACTGTACAATTTTACAATGACAACCATGAAAACATTGTCATGTAATACACAGACGATCAAAATTTCCAGTCTTGCAACAACGTTTTCTTCTGATTGCCGACAAAACCAAAGCATCTAGGTTTACTTGATCAATCACAACATAATAAATAGATAAGAATTAGAAAACAACAATCAAACTAACAGATTAAGAAATTGACATAATTGGAAAAACCCCAATCGAAATTCATCGATTTTGATTTCGATAGAACCTACGAAAAGCAACTCAATCAATTTTCCAAAAAACATATGTTAATATGGCGAGTAAAGAAGATCAACCCCATCTGGAAACCCGAAAAGGAAGATCTAACATGTCAACACGTAGATATAAGAGAGAGCAAAGATGTGTTGATTATTGGGAGTTGAACAGAAAAGAAAGCAGGAAGAGAAAGAGAGAGAAGAGAACGGCGAGATGAGAAGAATCGATTTATGTACGGAGGATGAAACTGTAATTGCTGAGTTTTGGTGGGTGAGAGGAACACGTGGCATGCGTGGGTGAGAGGAACATGTGGCATGCGTGGGTGAGAAGAGCGAATGTCATGCAGCATTTGGAGGGCTACACCGAATGCACATCAGTCAACATAAGCGACAGAATAAGAGCGGCTCTTTCCTGATGAACATTCAAATCATGGTTGAATCCATCTTCCGGAACAATTGTAATCAACAAAAGAAAAATTTGTTTTAAGTGAAAAAGGTATTATATGTAGGTATCCAGAATCAAAAATGAGGAAATAATTCTCATAGAACTATAACATGTAGTTGAATAAGTTATTCCAATACATAAAAGTAGAGATTGATAGACGCACCACAGTATGTCGACGAACGGATGCAGTGGGTGTAAGAGAAAATATTTGGTCTTCTCTTATACCTTTATAAAAATTTGTTTCTATTGTCAAGTTGTGGCTGAATCTTGAGGACTCACCGGAACACAGTCGAGGTTTCTTTCTCTCGGTTTGCCTCTAGATCGGACTGAAACCAAGTTTTATGAACTGAGTCCGGGAGAAGAGAAGGAGATCGAGGAAGAGATTAGGGGTGGTCTCATTGCCAAGGGTGCCCGGAGACTGCGGCGAAATTTGAAGAATGCCGGAGGCAGGCTGAGAGAGGAGAGAGGGAGAGGAGCTCGGGTCAACGCCCATGAAAGCCTTTGACTGGAGGTGGCGAAGAAAGTTGGGTCTTTTTTTTTAGTGAGCCCGTCACTGTTCACATGAACAGGAACTCCCCCGCCTCGCCTCACCCGCCTCCTTATCGCCTTGCATCACCCGCCTCTTCACTCGCCTCGCCTCACCCGCCTCACTCGTCTCGCCTCACCCCGCCTCACTCATCTCACCTCGCCTCGCCTTGCCTCCTTCGCCTCACTTGCCTCACCTCACACGTCTCACTCGCCTCGCCTCACTCGCCGCCTCCTTGCCTAGCATCACCTCGCCTCACCAGTCTCGCCTCACCTCACCTCGCCTCACCCGCCTTGCCTCGCCTCGCCTCACCCGCCTCTTCTTTGCCTCACCTCACTCGTCTCGCCTCGCCTCACCCCAATCATGATGTCCATTTTTTTAAAAAAAATATTTAGTCAACGGAACATGAAGAGTTCGTCGCCTAAGTGAATAATTTTTTTTATACCCAATCAATTTTCCAAAAAACGTCCATTAATACGGCGATTAAAGAAGATCAACCCCATCTGGAAAACTGAAAAGGAAAATCTAACCTGTTAACACGGCGAGATAAGAGAGAGTAAAGATGTGTTGATCGTTGGGAGCTGAACATAAGAGAAAGCAAGAAGAGAAAGAGAGAGAAGAGAACAACGAGATGGGAAGAATTGATATATGTAGGGAGGACGAAACTTTAATTGCTGAGTTTCGATGGGTGAGAGGAACACGTGGCATGCCTGGGTGAGAAGAACGAATGTCATGCAGCAATTGGAAGTAAGATGTTGTGTATTGGCAGTGTTGCAGCACCCCTAAGGCGCCCTTGAGCGTCCCTGCTGCGCCATGTACGCGCTGGGCAGCTGCTTGAGCCCCTAGAAGGCCCCTACCGCACCCTGCCACAGCATGCCGAGTCCTAGTGCCGGCTGTGAGCCCCTAAGGGGCCCATACCACAAGCTGCTGAGACCTACCGCATGTCTGTGTCGGCAGCGTGCCCCTAGCGAGCCCCTGCCTCGCCTCTATGCGTCGCTGGGTGCCACTGATCTTCACTGAGCCCCGGATGAGCCCTGGTCACGCCCCTGCCTCACCCCTATGCGTTGTTGCATGCTGACCGAGCCCCGGACAAGCCCATGCGCGCCCCTGCCGTGCCGCGCCGCAATACCGCGCCCCAGTATGTCTTGTGCATTGACAAGCCCTCGGCCTCGCACTGCCAAGTTGCCGCGCGCGCTGCCGAGCCCCTAGAGAGCCCTTGCCGTTTGCCAGCACTGCTAGCGCACTTTTGGTGTTGTTGCTGAGCCTCTAGGCTGACCATATGCTATAACTTCATGAAAGTGATTTTCATGCCGTGTAATTGCACTCATTTGGATCCAACTTGGTTTAAATTCCCGATTAACCATTCTATGTTTAATTAAAGTGCTTGCCTTGTCTTGATCCAAGACTAATTAATTTCACATATTTGTGTAAATGTCTCATGGCGAAATTGAGTATCTAGCTGACAGTGGGACTACCCAAACTATTATGAGGAATAGGCTGTTATTTACAGATTTTTTGCCTCACGTATCCTCAGTGACAACCATGATTGGTTCCTCGCCTTTGATTCAAGGCAGAGGCAGTGCACAATTCTTGTTGTCAAATGGCACAATAATACATGTCACTGACACGCTTTACGCGCTTAAGGCTAATCGAACCTTGCTATCATTTAAGGACATTCATGCCAACGGATTTCACCTGGAAAAGTTCAAAGAGAATGGACAAGAGTTTTTGTTGATTACCTCTAATGATTGTGGCATCTTAGAGAAGCTCAAGAGTCAATCAAGTGGGTTGTATCTGACAACCATCAGGATTATTAAATCCTATGTTGTTTCTCGCAATTTTTGCATCTCTGACACTTACAAGCTTCGGCATGACCATTTGGGACATTCCAGATGCGACATGATGATCCGAATTCTTAAGAATTCAAATGGACATCCATTTTTCTGAGCACTGACGCGTGTTGGAGCTCCTCCTTCCATCAAAATAGGTGATGCGGCTGTGCATGATGCACCTGGCATAGGCTCGGCCTCTAAGGCAATTGCCAAGACTCCAAATGCCTCTATTGCTATCTCTAATGCTCACCGCTCATTTTGCAAAACATGTTCACTAGCCAAATTGAATGCAATACCATCTTTTGCTAGTGATTCTAAACAAAACATTACATTCCTACAAAGAATCCAAGGTGATATTTGTGGACCTATCAAACCAGAGTGCGGACCATTTCGATATTTTATGGTTCTGGTTGATGCATCTGCACGTTGGTCATACGTTGCTTTGCTATCCACAAGAAACGCTGCATTTGCTAAACTCTTACCTCAAATTATTAAGCTCCAGGCTCACCACTCTTATCATCCAATCAAGTCTATTCGACTAGACAATGCTGGAGAGTTTACGTCTAAGTCTTTTGACAACTATTGCATGTCTATTGGGATTGAAGTAAAACATCTTGTACCCCATGTGCATTCACAAAATGGTATTGCAGAAGCTACATTTAAGCGCTTACAATTGACTGCACAGACATTGGTGATGCGCACCAACTTGCCTGTTTCTGCCTAGGGTTATGTAATTTTGCATGCAGCTGCACTTATTCGTTTTAGACCCATTGCAACCCAACCATTTAGTGCGTACTAGTTGATAACTGGATATGAGCCTAACATTTCAAACTTAAGCATATTTGGTTGCGCGGTTTATGTGCCTATTATGCCTTCACTACGTACTAAGATGAGTCCTCACAGACGATTATGTATTTATGTTAGCTATCAACATCCTACGATTGTCTGCTATTTAGAACCTTTGACAGGAGATCTATTTACTATGAGATTCGCAGATTGTCGCTTTGACGCAACATTCTTCCCGCCGTTAGGGGGAGATATAACTGTTTCCGTTCCAATTCAACTTCGAGAATTAACATGGACTGACCCCACTATGTCTCGTTATGATCACCGCACTTCTGACAGTGATCTAGAAGTTCAGCGTATTCTCGATCTTGGTAGAGTTGCAGATTGGATGCCTGACTCCTTTACCGATATCGCGAAAGTGACAAGATTAATTATACCTGTTGCAAATGTTTCTGCAAGGTTTGAAGTCCCCACAAGATCAATTATACCAGCCGCACCTGGGCTCGGCAATGACATCTTAAACGCGCCGGACGCTCATGGTGGTGGTGTGGCTGCGGCCTCAGCTCCCACCAGGAAGAGGGGGAGACCTGTTGGTTCAGTAGATATTGTGCCACGCAAAAGGCGTGACAGTAAGGCACAAAATGATCCACTCATCATCAACACTGTGAATCATTTACATAAGATTGTCTCTGACTATAGTTATGTCCAAGAATATTTATTAGCGTATCTGGGGGACGCCTCAGATCCGATGTTGATGTTGGAGAACAAAGAAATCTCACTAATGTTTACCGATGCGCACGGTATGATGAAAAGAAGTTCCATGACTATTGATGATGTTTTTGCTTATTCCATCACTCAAGTGATTATCGACGATTAGATTGAACCACTCTCTGTTGCAGAATGTCAATGTCGAGTAGATTGGCCGAAATGGAAGGAAGCAATCCAGGCTGAACTAGACTCTCTAGCGAAAAGGCAAGTTTTCGGTCCGGTGGTGGTATGCCTACCGAATGTGAAGCGTGTTGAACATAAATAGGTATTTGTTCGAAAGCGGAATGAGAAACATGAAGTCATGCGCTATAAAGCGCGACTCTTGGCGCAAGGATTTTCTTAACGCCCTGTAGTTGACTACAAGGAGACATATTCTCCCGTAGTGGACGTTATTACCTATCGCTACTTAGTTAGTTTGGTAGTGACCGAAAATCTGAGCATGCAACTTATGGATGTGGTTACTGCATATCTCTATGGGGATCTTGATTATGAAAGTGTCTGATGGACTTTCACTACCCAAATCAAATGACTATATGGATTGAAACAATCCGGACGAATGTGGTATAATCGTCTAAGTGACTACTTGATTGAGAAGGGATATAAGAATGACAATCTTTGCCCATGCGTGTTCATTAAAAGAACAAGTATCGAATTTGCTATAGTAGCTGTCTATGTTGATGACATGAATATCATCGGTAATCTTAAGGAAATTGATGAGACCATGACCTACTTGAAATCCGAGTTTGAGATAAAAGATCTTGGGAAAACTCGATTTTACCTAGGGCACAATGCACAAGACCAGACATTGCATTCTCAATAAACTTGTTAACTAGGTTTATCTCTGTGCCAACGCAACGTCATTGGACTGGTGTTAAGCGCATCTTCAGGTACTTGAAGAGTTCAATTGATTTAGGCATGTTTTTCCCTTACAAAATCGAAGTTAAGAACATGAACGTTGGTGTTTCAATTTAAGATTGCATAGCAGGCAGTTTGGCCGAGCCCCTAAGGGCCCCTACCATGTCGGGCAGCAGCTTGGTAGCGCAAGGCAACGCTTAGCACACCCTTGCCAAGCCCTTACCGCAGTCTACCTACCAGGGCAGCGTGCAGCGCGCCCCTGCCATGTCTTGCCGCGCCTGCCACATGCTAGCGCACCCCTGCCATACCCCTGAGTGCATCTGTCGCACCCCTGCGCGCATCTGCCGATGCTGCTATGCAGTAGCCGTGCCCTGCTGCGCCCCTGCGAGTGCAGCGCTGCAGCCGAGTCCCTGCCGCGTACTGCTGAGGCCCTATAGGGCTCCTACGAGTCCTCGAGGGCTTCCAATGCCGCAATTGAGCAGATTTTGGCTCCTAACCAAAATCAAGCTTCCAAAACTCATTCTAGCTCAAAATTAACTCAATGTGGCATTGTTCCCTATCCTAGGACACCGAATGATGTGTTAGTCAGTTTTGCTGATGCAGGGTATCTGCCAGACCCACACAAATGACGTTCTCAAACTGGTTATGTGTTCACCATGGGAACTACAACGATTTCTTAGAGATCTACCAAGAAAACCCTTGTTGCTACTTCCTCGAATCATTCAGAGATTATTGTACTACATGAAGCAGTCAAAGAATGTGTTTAGCTTCGCTATGTAATAACTCATATTCGAGAGTCTAGTGGATTGATATCTACCACTGAAGCACCAACTTGTATCTATGAAGACAATCCGACATGCATTGAACAAATGAAGTTGGGATTCATCAAAGGTGATAATACTAAACATATCTAGCCTAAGTTATTCTATAATCAGCAACAATAGCTTTTGAATATCCAGCTGAACCAAGTGAGTTCCGAGGATAATGTAGCAGATTTGTTTCTCAAGTTTCTACCCAAATCTACTCTTGAGAAACATGTGCGAAGTATTGGTATGCGTCGCTTATCTGAACTTCATGATTGATTGATTATAAGAGGGAGTTGATTATGTAGACATCCGGGGGAGTCTACGACACATGTTTTACATTTCAATTTGTAGTTGGCGCGTTGTGCTATTTTTCCCTTTTGACCAAGTATTTTGTTTTTACCTAAGAGGTTTTTGTTTTACTTGGCAAGGTTTTTACCGAGGTAACGTTCATACGTCATGTGATTCTAGTACGCGACACAAGAGAGAGTGTTGAATGAATTTACATTCCTATCATTGATGATGTGTCTTGACCGAATCTTCTCCTTATTAGACTAGAATATTTGTTAGATATCAAACCCTGATTTACAGGGATTCTCTATGTGTAATGCCTATATAAAGATCAATCTATCAATGAATGAGTAGACCTTTATTCTCGTATTCTCATACTATACAACAACATAAAGTTATTGATTTTTTTTTTTTATAAATCAAAGATACAAGTATTTGTTTGTATTATGTTTCCTATTTCTTATTTTGTCCAATGGTCACCAGAAAACGCGATCTTAAACAATAATTCAAAGTTGCTGTAAACATTGCAGATGGCTAGAGCAGGCTCATCGTCCGACTTCATAAATAATCAGTAACTTCAAATTTATTTATAATTGGTGGCCGGGATCTGAGTAGATGAGTCAAATTAAATGCAGTCGATCGGTTTAGCTAGCTCGATCGATCTACAGAGATTCAGTTATTGAGAGGGTGTTTTTTCCAGTTGCATCTGAACTGTATGTGGACCCGTGGATGATGATCTGCTTGCTATTCTGGTTAGTCCATTCCGATCCTTGTAATATTATTATAGCTTTTTACAGGCGCCGACTTAAATGTTTCTTAAAGAGTCTGCTGGCATTTGAGCCCCGCCTAGTCCCATTCAGTGATTCAGAAATGAATTTATAAAGCTTTTCATTTATGAAACCCAGAAGCTTATTCTGAAATTTGATTCAGTTCCTACGTCCTGCAGAAACTAATAACTTGTTCATATAACATTATAGTTTTGACTTTGTTTTCTTGTTTCACTGTTTGCAGATTCTGGAAATATATGCATGTTACTGTTCTACTGCCTCAGTCTGAGATAGAATATATTTTGACTGCTACCTTCCTTATTCAAAGGAAGATTGAAGAGAGTGTCCGAGTCCCTCGTGTGGTGTTTTCCTTTTCTTGGGGTTGGAATCAGTCTTTGCTTCGATAATCTTAGCATCTAGCTAGCTTTTGCGGTTAAGGCATGTGGAGATAAATGCTGCTAGGTCCTTGGATATAACTGTAATTTTCACTTTGAAAGTGAAGACAAAGAAAGCGATGTCATTCTCACTATCATTGTTGTGCGCTTGTAAAGCTAATTAGACGGAAATTATAAGTTGGAAATCGCAAGACTATAATATAATCTTGGATATATATTGTCGATAAAAGCGTAATTTCACTACTTTATATTGTCATTCTAACTATCGTGCGCTTATAAAACTAATTACATAGAAGTCATAAGTTGGATATCATACGACTCAAATATAATTTGGATCTATATATCACCTCGTCAACAAATTATTAATTTTAAGATAAATTCAATATTCATTTCGTCTTTTTCTTGACATGACTGTCAAAGTAACTTATTATATAGTTAAGTGGATGGGGATACAACTAATAATGGGTCAACAACAAGAATTATTTTCTTCATACAAAAACAACAGCATTGTTAAGCTAGGGTTTCCCACCCCCACTATTACGATAGTCCTTGACTCCTTGTCATTGCCACCAGTTTCCTTTTCCCAACTAAAAGACCAGAAATTTTTTGGTTAAAAGCGAAATTGTAGTAGTACTCGTACTGTATCGCCATATAGCCATTTTACAGAAACTAAAATTTGGGTGAAGCTTGGGTTCTTCTTAATGGCTTAGTTTAGCAATCCACAAATAAAAAGCAAGCTGCATAAAGCCATAAACAGGAAGGAAAACTGGATCGACCAAATGGGTTCTACTTTTTTCAATCAAACAAATCAAAAGCAGTACAATTATGATGTCGAGAATATTTTTGTAAAAAATATAATATTACAAGAAAAATGGAGAAAATCATATGTGTCCAATATGAATGCCACATGTAGATGGATCAACAGTTCAAAGCAGGTAGCATAGCTTATTGGGTTATGAAATCCCAAGAAGGATTCAACAATAAGAACTTTTGTAGTATACAGAAAAAATCAAAATACATTTAGAAAGAAAAAGGAAAAAAAAACACGTTTCAGTAAAACCAATAATAATTACCATGAAATTTTCTTTTTTGAAGGCACCATGAAATTTTCTTTTCTTACAGTAAATTCTCAAGCTTGAATGTGCTTGGGTCCTCTTGTTGGAGCCAACCAAATTTCTCCATGAAAGGGTTCGTCAAGGACTTTGGAGGGTACATAGCAATTTCATCTTTCCACGCATTGCCATCCTCCAAATCCCTCACCACCTCCAGAAAACAACTGTTGCATTTAAAGCCAGCACCAAAGCTTATCATCAACACTGTATCACCCTTCTTGAGCCTCTTCTTGGCCTCCATGTAAGCCAAGACATACCAGAGACTACTTGCAGAAGTATTCCCAAATCTGTGGAGTGTCATCCTTGCAGGCTCTAGGTCATGTTCAGTGAGTCCAAGACTCTTGCCAATTCCATCTATCACCGCCTTTCCGCCGGTGTGAATGCAGAAGTGATCAACCCCAGTCTTGAAGTTGATTACAGGTTTTGGGAGAGTAGTCCCTAGCTTGTTGGATGAGCTTTGTCTCAGTTTCCTCAAAAAGGTTGCAAGCATAAACCTAACCAATTCCCTGATGGGCAATATCTTGGGAGAAATTTCCCTAAGGTTGTCCACAAAAGCTCTTGTAGCAGCCTTGGGCAAATGCTTGGCAAGGTGAAATCCAAGCCTCCCTTGCTCATCTTCTTGTTGTATGCAACAACCATAGGACTCATCTTTGGCCCCATGATGGGTTCTAACCAAACAGTTGAGTTTGAACATGGCTTTGTTCTTCAAGGCCCTTTTGTTAGTCAAAAGGATAGCACATCCACCAGACCTAAACAAACAATTTGCAAGAATCATGGATCTGGCATTACCTGTGTACCAGTTGGGGCTCAGGGACTCTGAAGTAACCACAAGTGCATAAATGTTCCTGTTTGTTTTGAAAATGCTCCTGACTATGCCAACTGAGATCAGACTAGCTGAGCAACCCATCCCGCTGAGGTTATAGACCTTTATGTCCTCTCTCATCTTGTAGTGGTTTATGATCCTCGAGGCTAAAGAAGGCACAGAAGCAAACATTGACACATTGACCACAAGCACATCAATCTGTGAAGGGGAAAGGCCTTGTTTGTCCAACACCTTCTGAACGCTGTCGTGGAAGAACTCTTCCATCTCTGCGATTGAATCTTCCAATGTAGGACATGATTCCCTACTGTCGAACATGATCCTTGGCGCATAGGTTTGCTCGCCAATGCCGGAGCTCACTATGGCTTTGAGGAGAAACTGGTACTCTAGAAGACCCAAATTCTTGGTCCTCTTGATGATCTCCCCTGAATACTCTGTGTCAAGCTTCCTGTCATCTGTGGGCTTGTGGCATTCGTAGTCCAAGATGTAACATTTTTGGTCTCTTTTTTCATCATAACGCTTCCACAAAGTGAAAATGAAATACAATGCTGAGAGAGCATAGAGTATACTCAGAAACTCCATGAAACTATGTTAGGGAGAAGGAGAAGGGGGATAGAAAAAAAAAAGAGAGAGATAAAGAGAGAGAGGTGGGGTGGAGTTTCTGTGAGCTTAGGTAGATGGGAATTGAAAATGAGGTACTTATAAGAAGAGAAAGGAGGGAGTCCACTGCATGTGACATTGCTAATGACCTCAATATAAATCCCTCAACTTCCACCAAACTTGATATGTATGCATGTGTGTATGACTTTGGCTTGACTAGGCTATCAATTAATCTTAATTTCCATATCAATCAATTTAAGTCACATCTTAAGCATGGACAAGTAAGAATGACTTGCATGTTGGCATCTAAGGTGCTCATCTTGGACACTTTTTTTTTCCTATTGCAAATGCAGCATGTATAACTCTTCCAAAGTGCAATACCAGTTGTAATTTACTATTTATATAATTAATCATCTAGGGTTTCAATAATTTGGCAACAGCAAGTGCAGAATTCAATATCAAACTTCGGAGTGAAGCTATAATAGTGCACTTAGTAGCTTACCCAATGTTGTTACCAACATTTAAGAAAGATGAGGTGGTAGCTGGAAAATCAGTGTTTCCTTTTTATTCTGAGAGAAGAAAATACAGTGTATTTAGCAATGCATTTAGGAACTTAGCAAGTGATCCATGTGGTTTATTACAATACATCCAGCTGAGGAGCACAAACCTAAATTACCGAAAAAATGGTTGGATGTGAACACAAAAATTAAGGAACTTAAACTTTAAAGTATATAATCGTGAAATTTTTTACTTTTTGTTCTTTCACAGTTGTTAGGTTAAACATGAACATCTTATCAACAGAACCCTTTTCTCTTTTCATCAACTTTTTTCATGCAAAACAGAAAAAGGAAGGAAAAGGTTTTAAGTTTGATCTTCTTCTGTATCGATCAGAAATAAAGTTTACAGTGTAGTACAGTAGTCGATCTCTTACAAAAGTAATGGTAATTTGTACAAGTGTAGTGCATGGGGTGATTTGTACGAGTGCAGTGTTTATAATCTCTGATTAATTTGAGATCTTTATTCTAAAATGCCAATCAAGTATGGCTTCCTTTCTCTACTAGCTTGACAGTCTCTCGGTTTTTAAAGAAAATTAGTCGGCCGGTTATCCTACGTTCATGTTTTACTAATCAAACACGTACTGGAGTGCTGGCATGGGTGTTATACATATACATGTAAAACCAGTTGGCGGTGAAAGCAACACATCAGTTTATTAACGGATTAAGTACTCCATTTATATACTGAAATTAAGGCCATGATCGATCAAACACCAACTCTATGTAAGATTTGTGGAACGAATCGCACCAAGTCCATTTGGATAATTCTCCACGCCTCCAGGGCCGATTAATTTGCTAGAATCTGATTCTTAAGTAAACTTCCATCCGACCGGAGTAGCTCCGGCGATCGATGTTGTATGAAGATCAATATCGATTTAGCTAGCAAGTTTTTGTATATGGCTTGACCATTACTCCATTAGGGCATCTCTAGTAGAGTTGCTGTACTTGAATTTCAGCCAAATTTATGTATTTTTCTAGCAAAAATTAATTCCAGCAGAATACCTAAACATAAGTTTATTTTAACTATTGTTAAGCTAGATTGATAAATTTAGCAATTATGTTTGAATTATTTAGAGCATCTCCAGCAGTGTAGGTAAAATTATAGTTAAATTTAGCTATAGTTATGAGATTTAGCTATTTGATAAAAGAATTTGACTCTAACAGTTATTGTTATGTGTAAATTATGTAATATTTTAATAAATCATAAAATAACACGTGAATAAAAAGAGGAGGAAAAATCTAGGTTTCCCTTAACAATTCATGACTCGGTAACAAATTTATCAATTTAGTTTAACAATATCTTTAAATTTAGCAACCCTTTAGATATGATGTTGGAGCTCTTATTCATCCTGAAAATTGACAAATTTTATAATTTTTTTTAAGACTAAATTTAGTTTAACCCCTTGAACTTTAAGGCTAAAATCAGTTTGGTCCCTGACTTTTTGTTTTAATCATGTTGGTTCTTATACTCTCATACATCATCAACTAAGTCCAAAATTTTAACATGGCTCCAAAAATAATATCATTTACTGACTTGAAACTGACATAGAGATCCACATTTGACCTTTTTAACCTACAAAGAGGGCAAATAAACATTCTAACGATAAAAAAGTCATTGTTCAAGGACCAAACTCACCCATTTTTGCACTAAAATTCAAATTTGGACTTAGATGATGTCATTTAAGAGTACAATGATCAAGGTGATTTTAAAAAAAAAGATCAAGGACCAAACTGATTTTAGTTCTAAAATTTGAGGGGATAAACTGAATTTAATCTTTTTTTTTAACTAACAATAGTACCGGAGATGTTCTTACAAATTACACCAAGACATATTGGATAGGTCGTCGTCACATCTGCTGCTAAAAGTCAATAGTTTGAGAACAATATCCTCATCACACCCCTCATCGATCGATCACCATTAATGTCTACCTTGAGTGATCTTTCAGGAAGTTCATATCATAATAGGGTAAACCAAAATGAATGTTGATGTGGGGGACGTCTGATCATGATCCGATAGTATTGAACAAACCTTGCAAACTACTCAACACAGAATAGCTGCTGGGGTTCGATCGTTGACTTAGATAGAGTGCTAACTAACGTGGGCCAATATTCGATGGTGATCGACAGCCTAATGTAGGAACAGATCGAAGCAAAGGCAACTCGTCGTGAACGACCAGAGGTGGATGATCTGGGTTTCAAGTCGATCGACAAGCTAGAAAGAACAGTTAGATGGTGTGGAAACTTCTTCTCATTTATGGATTGAGCAAGTCAATCCATCCCAGCTTGCTCCGAGTTAGGTATAATACGTACACTATGGCATAAGTCGTACGGTGAGTCCAAAATCGAGTGTTTAGGAGGAGCTAGATCAAACATGAGTCAAGCTTGTCCAGCTTGAAAGACATTGCGAGGATGAGGAAATCTTATGCAAGGTCGTCGTTCTGATCCATTTATGCAAGTCAATAACGAAAAGATTAATACAAATTGTAACAATGCATGCATGAAGTATTCGTACGTAGAAAGTGTCTTGTACAACTTGGACACTGATCAACTTGGAATATGCATTATTGATTATAGAATATACAAAACTTGAGACCTACTCACCTTGATCATTCAACCCAAGCTTTATTGGTCTCAATTATAGGTAGACAACTATATATTTTAGATGAAGAAATAGGTCCAAGTTTTTAGTTCTCTTTTTCTTGAATAAATCATTGCTTTGAAGGGGGACTAACTATTATGTGAAGGGGAAATGTTGACAAATCCTCCTCATAAGTCATAATATGGGAATGCGATAAGTTAACAAGCTTAACTACTAAACTAACTGAGTTCCACACTAAGTTTAAAACAAAACATACATACAATATCTGTATTTATATACAGATCATCAAGAACGAATTAGCTTCGTTTTAAAATTAAAATACAAATGTTCTTATTTTTACACGTTTTTTAGTCATATATCTATATATTCGTCATTCAGTTATATATATATAGACACATATATACATACATATTTGTGATCATGAATAGAGTTTCGGCATCCATCACAAGTTCACAACATTATCGATCGGCCAATAATGAAGTTCATTACGTCCCAATCTATACGAAAATATATATATATATATACCTAAGCAAACAAAAGATAAGTGCTTTACATTAAATTATCTCACCTAATTCGCGTACGCGTGGTATCAATTAGTTTTCAATCACTAACTTGCATTTCCTTTCCATGCATGGAGACCAGTCTAGTGTTAGTGTCACAACTCGCTGTTGCAATCGATCACCATACTTCATTTCTTTTTGCCCGGCCGGCAACTCTGACGAGAACTTCATAAAAGCCAGCTTATCGGTTACACCTAATTGAAATTATTGAAGATAATTTGTTTTGCATTTAATGCATCATTATTAATTATATATGTTTAGTACTATTATTGGTTTAGTTACAGAGGGGAGCTATCCATAGTTCCATACTGATGCTCTCGCTAGGCTGAATTAGTGTGCTCATGACCTTAGCTTAGAACGCTAGCATTTTGGTGAATTAGTATTCTCTTTGTGGAGCATATAGAAAGAACACAAAGACATGGGCTGAGATCTGTAGTTGATGTAAGTATTGCTTTGGTAGCTGGTTTACAAGAAAATAGAAAATGCTTAATGTTTGTGGTGTTTTCGGAAAATTAACACTGATGGGGCTTTCAAACTGTTTATGTACAATCCCGGATAGAGTTGCAGAAGCTGAAGGCGGGTCTGGTATGTTGAATGGGCTATCCTCCCGTTGACCTGTAAACAAAAGGATGACTGGAGGCTTCCGGTCTTTCCTCCTCCGATGGTTAAGTTAGTATCTGATGATTTGAATGTAATTAATAGGGTAATTATTGATACCTGATAAGCTGGGAGTTGGGCCGTATTTATGGCCCAGAGTGGGTTCACTTTACTTGGAAACTGATATGGGACACTTACCCTTGTTGCTGTTCCAAATGTAGATTTCTTCTATGCCTTCTGTAGTCGTTCTAAGCCTAGTATTACGATCGTGGTTAAGCCCGGCACATCCTGCTTATGGGTGGGAACCCTAAGGCGGCCACGATTATGGTGGAATATCTGCTTGTTCACGGGCTTGGGAGGTTGTTTCATGCACAACCGACTACAAGTCCCCCAAGTTCCTGTTCAAGACACATCTTGAGTGGGGACTTGCTAAAATAAGCTTGTAGACCAATATACTTCAAATGGGCTCCCGCCCATAGTCCCCCCAAGTTCGGACTCATGATGTGGGTTGAACGGGTCTTACATTTTCCATGGACAAAGGTAGTGAGCCCTATCCATATCCGGTGTTATTACTTGAGTGACGAGGTGTTAACGCCATCCGTAGCTTATCAAGCCACTTACTCCTTTTTTAAAGGGAGGATATTTTTCAGTGGGTGTTATGATCTCAGTGATACGCACCTGAGATGAGTTTTTCACTTGGTATTACAATCTCGGTGATTCTCAACCGAGAGGGGTCTTTCACACGGGGGAATGATCTCGATGATACTCACTCGAGTGGGGTCTTTCACATGGTGGAATGATCTCAGTAATACTCACCCGAGAGGCATCTTTCACATAGTGGAGGTGATCTCGGTGATACTCACTACAAGAAATCTCGTCCTAGGTGACTGAAACAACTCGTCACCTAAGACTTACTATTCGTCGTCTAAATTATATCACTTAAGTGACGTGAGGTAGACACTTAGGCGATGGAAATGAAGTAAGTCATCGACTAAGAGTGTTCCTACCCGACTGATATTTTCCTACCTTATCGAAAAACTGGTTTGTCGATAACAATCTCTGTCAACGGAACGTTTTTGTCGGAAGGTTTCTTAGCCGATGAACACGGAATTTTTCTTAGCCGATGAAAACGTTGTCAGTATGTATGTTTACTGACAATTCTTGCTCCGTTATTAGGCGACAGAATATTCGTCGGTAGAGTTTTAAACCGACAAATTCGTAGCAGTTCTTAGTCGATAGATATCTTTGTATTCGTCGGTTAGGTGGTTTATCTTAGGCGATGGAATATTCTGTTTTCGTCGCCTAAGTGATTTTATTTATTGTAAAAAAAATGTAATTTTTGTGTAAATTACCTTATTCACTGTTTCAAAAAATTACATATCAGTAACAATAATCAAACACATACAGATACATATATACCGGAAGTATTGGATTTGAAAAACATATTCATATATTGATCATGATAACTAGATGAACACTCCATCTCAACTAAGAGATGGAGTGTACCAGACCGCATAGCGCAGTGGATTAGCTCGTTTGACTTCGGATCAAAAGGTCGTGGGTTCCGGCTCCCACTGTGGTTGAATATATTTTTTTCTTGCCCGGGATCGAATAGGAGGCCTTTTGCGTGTAAAGCAAACGTGATAAAACCACTACACCACAGAAACAAGCTTGAAAATAGTTTACAGAAAGTTATTTATAGTCAAAAAGTATAAAACCAAGTTAGCAAAACTAAAAATAAAAATGTTCCTGCCCGGGATCGAACCGGAGACCTTTTGCGTGTAAAGCAAACGTGATAACCACTACACCACAGAAACTATATGAACGTTGTTCATAAATGAACATATATTACAGGTTTGGCAAATATTTGGATCGTCCCAACTAGGCTCCCAACAAGCCAGCAACCGTAATGTCTACCTTGTTATCGAAGAAAAAAAAAAAAAAAAAAACTCGTATTTAATCCGAGCAATTTGACCATAACATGATACAGTAAAGATGGCTGATGGCTCCATTGTTTAAGCTCGTTCAATATAGCTGAATTTTAGAATTCTTTTATAATTTTTTATTCAATAAAATTATGTTTGAACCTACTAAGCATGAGAAAAGAACAATGCTAATAAAATTCGAACATAGCCGAAATTGTGAAAGAAAAAATATTGCACTAGCAGCAGAGCAATGTGTACTGCCAGTTAGTACGGACCTCATTGGGCACGATTCGCACGAGCAGGAGGTTCAGCTGCATTTTGATGGTGCTTGTGATGTTGCATCTGACTGTGGAATTGGGTGCAACGGTGTGGGACGGGAACAAGGGTTTTATTGGGAGCAGTACTCAGGACTGCTCTACTGAAACTTCATGTGGTTGAAGCTCTAGCATTATGGCATGGTTTGAAATGGGGCAAGTGAAATGGAGTGTCCAAGTTGGTGATTAAAGGTCGCGCTGCAAATGTGATTGCTGCTATTGCAAGGAATGGCATTGATTTAAGCGACAATGGAGGAGTAATGGATGCACTTCAACTATTACAATCGGAGTTAGAAAGAGTAACTCAGAAATTTGCACTGAAAGAAACATAACCAAGATGCTCACATTCTTGCTAGAAGGGCAAAAAAGATTGTGTAATCTATGTATTGCCAACAAGTTTGGCCTCCTTGACTTTGACTTCATGAGAGTATTGATAGTTGCAGTGGAAACTAGAATTGGGATTCTCTGTCGAGAATATTCCCAGTTGATGCAAGTCTTCTCAATTCAATAAAATCATCTTCAATGAAAAAAAATTGCAACAAGCGGTAGAGCTCGTCAAGAACACAACCCAAAACCAAATCAATCTCGAGTGACTGAAAAGATTGCAAGTGACCGAAAACAAGCCATGTCTGTTTTCTAATACCGAGTTTGGCTTTATAGCTCTTACTGTTGTGTTGAGCAGTAATATCAGACACAATTCTCACAAAGACAGGAGAACGGTGATGATACGACAACTGAATAAACAAAATCGGATCAATAAACACAAAATAGAATCAAAATCAGCATTACAATATTCTCGAATAGTATAGTCATATTGGGGATACTGTTTAAGGTGTTAAAATTATGAAAATGGCTAAAAACTGCAAACTCAGATCCTGGGAATATCATATAGTAGGTGAAAGTCCTGATGCTTTTCATACGTGGATCCGACTTCATGCCTTGATTGCGTACTTCCTCAGTGGAAAGTACATCTCTCTTTTCTTCTCCCTCTCGGTCTTTAAAGATGCCTATCAATAACAATTTAACAATCGAGTTAGATAAACAGAAATGGCCCAACATACAAAGCGGACTAGTGACTTGTATAATATCTATAACACTGCAAATCCTCTTAAAAGCTTAAAAAGCGAGAATCCTGCATCTTGATTTGCAAACCAAGGGATGGAGTGAGTTCAATAAGCATGGAACAAATTATCAGAGAATGACAGCAGTTCCCCTCTTATCAACTGTAGAGAATTGTAGGAAAAGAAAATGAAAAGAGGTGACAGCATTTTGATTAACAATTATCACATAAGTCACATAAATGGATACAGTAACAGGACCATCCTGAGTTCCTGACAACACAAAACCTCAACCTAATTTAACATCACATTAGATTCAATGAGGATCAAACAGAACAAACACACTTCCTCCATATGGGTCATACAGAAAAACCATAAAGTCGCATAACATACTCTGTCAAACAAATATCTTCAAGCAGAGTGCCACAAGTTACAACTTTAGCTGCCAATGGTGAAGAAAACAAAACTGCATCTAAATAGTAAATACTAATATTTGATTGAAAAGACAAGTCATCTCTATTCTCTAGTATACTAATTACCCTACATTATAGTTTACATTCATTCTTAACCAAGTCCAGCTATAAAGTCATAGTTTCACATAATATTCACGGATAGTAAATTGCAAAAACATCAGTGTAACATGAACTCAAGTATCATCCAAGAAACCTGAAATTCCTTGACAACTAGTGTTTCAATTTTCCATTCCTCAAGTATTAACACCTACCAAAATGTCTAAGTAGTTTATATATAAACCAAAAATGTAAGGCCAACATGTAACTGGGCCGGCCGATACCAAAGAATAGTGCATACCTGGTGCTTAGTCAGACGCCTCCTGATGGCCCTGGTCTTCTTTGGACGCAAATCAAGAGGAAGAAGCTTCTTGTTCTTGTAAACTTCCCTAAGAGCCGCCTTCTGCTTCTGGGAAATCACTGTCAACACCTGAGCAATTGAAAGCCTCACAACCTTGCTGCAACCACAAACCCAGAAAAATGTGAGCAAACGGTTCAAAATTGAATAACAAGCAAAATGGGAGAGTGATGAATTACATTTTGGAGAGCTTGTTGGGGGCTCCACCAGTGACCTTGGCGACTCGGAGCAGAGCGAGCTCCGCCTTGAGATCCTTGAGCTGGCCCAAAAGATCTGCCTTGGACTTGTTCCTGAGCTCGTGCACCTTGATCCTCGCTTTTTATAAATTAATAACGAAATCAGAAACGAACCCAATTCAATTTCAGAAGAAAACAACATCGGAAAACCTACCCATCGCTGCGGTTATCAGTGTCTCTCTGAAGAAGAAGGATGAACCCCAGGCGCTCTCGGCCGCGGTTCTTCTAAAACCCTAATCTAGGATTTGGGTTATAATACACGTGGCGGGTGAGACTTCAAGTCCTAGGCTGATTTGGGCTTTGGGGATATGGCCCATTTTGGTTTTTTTTTTTTTAACTTGCCATTGGACCGAATGACCAATATAATATAAAATGGTCATGCCAGATTTTTTCCGCTCGCTCTTGAGGCTTCTAGATTAAAATCTCCATCAGAATTTTGGTAAGTTTACTTGTTTCTATCTCTGGGTTTTGGCTCTTTTGTGGGTTTGCTTTTGATTTTCTTTTCTGTTTCTGTTGGCTTTGTATTGATTGGGTATTTGATTTTGGAGAGGTTTTGTTTATGCTAGAGAGATGGACTACACTGGTTTGAAATGATTGATGCTGTTAGCAGAAGCTAAGTTCTTTTGAGTTCTTTTGAAAAGCTAAATATAATTAATTGCGAATCCTTTGGTTAATCGGGTTTCAAATGAATTCGGGGCTTTCAGCTTTCAGTTTCCCCAAGTTTTATTATATTTCTGGGTTTCCATTCCATTATTTGTGGAAAGTTATCAAGTAACCGTAGTTTACACGAATTGCAAATAAGTGAGATGCCCAAGTGTGATGTGGAATCAAGTATTCAAGCTGTACGGGAAAGTCTTTCTCTGTATGATTGAGCTTCTCATCCATAAGATATTATTTCTTTTGGTTTCTTTTGTTACTGATTGAACACGATTAAAACCAGAAGCCTAAATTTTGCAGAAACTTTTTCTTTTAATATCTTCATGATCATAATGTGGGAAAGTTGAGGCCTTTATTCAGGGTTTCGGTCTAATATTGTCTTCCTAAATGCATCTGAATGCATAAAGTCCTTTCAGTTCAAATTTTTGATACCCCTTAGCATGTTACACGTAAAAATATTCAGCTTCTTATTATGATGAGCCCCAGCTGCAAACACATAGAAGAAAAGTACAAACACATTAGCCCGTCTTGGCACCTATTGTCACACACAATTGAGTCTTATTGCATTGGTGATCTGATTATGATTGATAATGAACTATGTCTCTGCTGATCCTACACTTTTGAGGTGCCCTTTTTCGTTTTGGGCTGTGATATAAGGTGCCTATGGTAGGTTCGTCTGTGATTTTGAAATGCCTTTGTTTGAATTTATAAGAGCTACTGTCAGTGTTTGCTTTTTTTATTTTTATTTTTACTCTGGTATGGGTCTGGTTTAGGTGGGTACTGTAAACTTAGGTTCTTTTGTTTTGCATGTTGATACGGTTGATGTTGTAACACAATCAGTTGTTAATATACAATTTCACTCATGTTCCAATCCCAGAAGCTGAGTGATTTACGTATATATGGCTTAGGTTTGTTAAATGTGAAGCAGTCTGTATCTGTGTTGCTAAATAAGCAGTTCCTTTTGAGTTCGTAACATCAGTGCCTTCTGAGTATAAAAGAACATGATTCTTGAAATCGTACTAAAAAGGAGGAGAATATAATCTGATTTATTTTCTTTTTGTTTTTCATCAAATGGTTGTCTTTTTACATTTTCCAACTGATTTTTCCTTTTCAATCATTTAATACTGTTGTTTTCTGCTTATGTAGGAGACGCTAGAAATTGTTAGAATAAGATACGGAAAGTTTGTAGAGAAGAGCAATCGGCAGCCAAAGTCCGTCGACTGTTTCGTCCAGTTTCTATTCACGGAATTCAAACCCTAAAGATGCTTATAGAAGAAGTAAAAGAAGCAACAGCCACAGAAGAAGAGCACAATGTGAAGTCCCAAAAACCCTCGTCGTCGTTGTCTGCCCACAAAGATGAGTCCGATGGCTTCGAAACTGCCAGCGACAGCGAGTTGGGACCCACCGACAGCGACGACGAATCCCAACACCGCTTCCATCTCCAAGAGGAGCTGCAAAATCTCTCTGAGGCCGATCAACAGGTTTTCAATTATCTCCTTCGCTTTGCTGATTTTGTTTGTGACACTAGTTGCTGTTATTGATTATCGATTTTTTAATTTTTTTTATACGAGTCGATTGCTCTTCTTAGTTGAATAATTTGTTCTGAAATTAGAAATGTTTCTTTGTGAATTACTTACTTGTGTTGAAGCCCATCTTGACATAGGTCCTTGTTAGTTGTATGTGATGTTTCATATCTGAACTAAACTCTTGTTTTAGTGGTTAAGACTCATATATTTTGATTTCGATGTGGATACATGTGATTGATGCCTTGTATTTGCATCTGGAACAGAAATCACTCAAGCAAGCAAATGAGGTTAAATTGCAAGGCAATGGACTGTTTGGGAATGGGCAATATGAAGAGGCATTTTCGCAGTATGAACTTGCTTTACAACTTGCGCCTGACATGCCTTCATCTGTGGAATTACGTTCCATATGTCATTCAAACCGTGCCATATGCTTCTCGAAACTGGTATGTGACTCGATATCAGTGCAAATAATCGTCTGCCATTTTACTTTTCTGAAAATGTATTTCTATACTGTCTCATTTTATGTGGATATGAAAGTTGAGGTTCATAGTTGAATATATTGACAGAAATTTCTCGTAAGAGTACGAGAAATTTCTGTAGCGTTGCACTTGATGTTAGACAGTGTCACCAGTAATTGATCCATGCTTCAGATCCTATGTTTCACTGCCTAATATTCTTCTGGAATCAAATCCCCTTTTACTTATGATTGATTACTATGGGATTTAAATGGTAGAGCTTTTGGAAACTAAAGAACAGGAGTTTGTACGGCCTCAAAGAAAAAAAGGAGATATAGGGAACAATAGGAATGGGAATAGAGAATGTAAGTACATGAGAAGATATCCAGGCACAGAACCTTGAACAGTTGAACAGCACCTAATTTTCACTTGGAATTCGATTTGCTGTGGCAAATAGTCTTATCTTTGCCTTCTGAACCTCTCTTATTGAAACAAACCTGAATTTTTTTTAAAAGGTATTATTTGTAGACTTCAGATACAGTTAAAAGGCGAAAACAGCTAAATATAATTGGCTTTACCATGGATGAGGAATTTTTGGAAGGCATCAAATGCTGATATGAAGGTTGTAAACGACTATAATTATTGTCGGTAGTTCTGTTCAGACCATGTACAGCTGCTGCTATTTCATTCAAGAATAAGCTTCTTTTACATATTGTTTCATGGTATCAAATTTTTGAGAAGGCTTCATCTTCTTTCCCACTATAACTTCTGCATACCGTTCACTTCTTACAAGTCCACTATCCCAAGTCTTTAAATTTTAATGCTGCAGGGAAAGTATGAAGATGCAGTTAAGGAATGCACAAAAGCAGTGGAACTAAATCCTTCATATTTGAAAGCACTGATTAGAAGAGCTGAAGCTCACGAAAAGCTAGAACACTTCGAAGAGGCTATTACTGGTATTTATGGCACTTTGAACATTTATTGTTATATCTTGGGCAAATGTAGCTCATTTATCGACTCTTTTTCTTTAGTAGAAACTTCTTTGTCTTCTCATGTGTATGGGTTTGTTGTATTATACTAAAATGTATTGCTTCATTTTCTTTTCATTTTGCAGATATGAAAAAGATATTAGAACTTGATCCTTCAAATGACCAAGCCAGGAAGGCCATTCGGCGCTTGGAGCCACTTGCTGAAGCAAAGAGAGAAAAGATGAAAGAGGAGATGATTGGTAAGTTGAGTTATGATTTCTTGGGCAATTATATTCTCTTTCAGGATTTGTTGTGATATGTTTGTTTGCTGTGGCCACTGGATCAAATAATTCCCAAATTCTCTCTGTACTCTAAACAGAACTGCATAAGTACGTATATAAACGAAAGAAGAATAGAAAGAAAAAGAATAAAACTCGATTTGTCTTATAATAGACCACTCCACTACCTTACCATATCTTAGGAACATGGGAACTAGATTTTATGTAGGGTAATTGAGCAGTTTTGCAAAATTCAAATACTTTATAATGACTAAGTAAATATTTTGTTTGATTGGTGAACATAGCCAAGGCTAATAGAGGACAAGGAAATCTTAAAAATATCAGGCTGGTATATAGCTTTCTATTGAAGTATTTCATTTGGATGAAAATTGTGTTCATGATTTCCCAAGTGAGCATCCGGACTATTTTATTCTAGTGAATGATGCCAAATGAACAATAGTGAATTATAAGCTTTTATTTAGAAGAGTCAGAAAGAGATTGAAAAGATATGTCTTATTCTTTCTTGGATATGTAATTGTTATATTCATATATTTCTTTCTTCCCAAAGATGCTCTGTATGAATCTGCTATGCCTGTGGGTCG
This sequence comes from Fragaria x ananassa, assembly GCA_034370585.1. Classification (NCBI taxonomy): domain Eukaryota; kingdom Viridiplantae; phylum Streptophyta; class Magnoliopsida; order Rosales; family Rosaceae; genus Fragaria; species Fragaria x ananassa. The sequence goes on from CP139764.1 coordinate 23,451,977, forward strand.
TATAATTTGCATGCTGTGGCATATTTCGTTATACAGTGTAGGCTGCAATTTAACTAGTAATATTTCTATGTGAACAGGGAAGTTGAAAGATATGGGCAACTCTTTGTTGGGCCGATTTGGAATGAGTGTGGACAACTTCAAAGCCGTTAAAGATCCTAACACTGGATCATATTCTATTTCATTCCAACGTTAAACATGGTGAAATTGTTGATAGTATTTTCCCCTTTTCATGTATTAGGACAATTCTATATGTGAATCTCGTTGGTAGTTGATGAGAGTTTATTATATTTGATCATGTTATTCTTGGTGGTTTATTATCAACTCCCATCATTTACATACTGTTGTCCTTATCATTGTTGCTTTCCGAAATGCAGTGTGTTTATTGTTTCTCTGCATTAAGAGTCAATCTAGATAGTTATCATATTGAAACTTCAGTGTTTGGTCAACTATCTGTGTATGAAGCAGACAAGAAAAGATTGCAAACGCATTTGGTAATGCTTCCTGATAATCTGCTAACTGAGGCCATTATACAATTTTTGAGGGGGAGGATTAATTGTCTACTCGGCAAAAGGATCCTAGAAGATTGTTGGCTAGTGTTAAGCCCTCGGCTTCTATCTAAGCCGTTAAAGATCCTAACATATGACAGTTGATGAATCATATCGGAATGCTTCCTCTTCCTGGTCATCAAGAATAAATTGGGATTTAGTTTTAATTAGCGTCGGCGAGATTCGAACATGGATATAGGGGTTTTACACGAAGACTCTTATCAACTCGATCACCTGTGATGGGTTACGTTATCATACTTCAATTAGTGTAATGAAAAATGAATCAAAATTCAGCTCATATCTCTTCTCTCTCTGTTACTACAAAGCCCATTCAAAAATTTCATCTTGCCTAAACTATCTTATCTTTTTATTTTGTTCCAAATGAGAGGTAAATAACATCACGTTTGCAAACGCCAAGGGGGCTGCAAAACTTGCGGTGACGTCTTTGATAAAGGAAGACATGGTGGTGAATAGCAAAGAACGGCACCGGCGAGGCAGTGTGAAGTTAGGGTTGAGAAGAAAATAATCAATCACAATATGCATGGTTTAACGATTATAAGAGTGAGAACGTGCTTAATTACCTTTCTATACAAAACAATCAAAAGGTTGTGGACTTGTGGAGACCCTCTAATTAGTTAAATCATGATGCAATTCGATTCCCTCCTAATCAATCACAATGTGGTTATCAACTTTGATTATCCACGAAAGGAGGTTACAAATTAATCAGTCATTCTTTGACCCACTGCCCGCCTCATCATTTACAAGTCGGTATACCTACCAATGCCAGCCATATATAAGCATAGCAACTTGTCTCCTCCGGGCAATGTGAGACGGATGCATCTATTAGCTTGCATGCCTAGTTAGGTCACCACAATGACTAATACCATATGTAACAGCCCGGCCAAATCCATTGAGATATTGTCCGTTTTGGGCCCACAGGCCCTCACAGTTTTGTTCTTAAGGTTTCATCCCAAAACGTGTCTCAATGTAAGATACTAACTCTGCACATATAAACATAACAACTTTTCTCCTCCGGGCGATGTGGGACGGATGCATCTATTAGCTTGCTTGCTTGCTTAGTTAGGTCACCACAATAATAATGATTATTATAATTTTTTAGTGGGTGAGCTTTGGGTGGCATCGAAATGACAATTTTAACAAATGAAACCAGAACATATATCTAATGAAGTTGGACTCATCAATATCTTAATTGACTGGGTCGGACCGGGCAGTTACAAGCATAATCTCCTATTTATAAATGAGAGGTCGTGAATTTGACTCACAAAAGACTGTTGTAGTATTTGAGTTGTACGTTTTTAAAAAAACAAAATTAAAAAAATCTAAGCTATATCACGTTGGACTAACCTGCATGCTTGAGGACAAGAGGATGTTGTTCAGATGTTATATAATTCATAGATCAAATGGAGTTTTATAATGTAAGTCCAAAAAATGGAGAACAAATTCACCAAAAAAGATTAAAGTTGAGAATAAGATTCGAAATGAGATGAGACCCGGCCACTTACTGCCTTTGTTTGTAAAGAAATCTAAGAAAGACCTGATATTGGATAAGGGCAAATCGCTACTTTCTTTTTTCTTCTTCAATATTATCCAAATATCTAATCGATCTTAGTTGAATAAGATCAGTGCAGCTTGGAAGTTCAAGTTTGTGTAAGATTCTGATGAGCACCGAATTTATCCAAATCAATATGATTCTTGCTTAACTAGTATTTGTTTATCCAAATGTGTATTCTTATTGAATAGTAAATCGGATTTGCAATTAGGATGAGATTAATTTGTCATTTCTTTCTTGCTTAAAGGGTAAAGAAATTTAAGACCCCTCTCCACACCACCTTCGTTTTCGGCTGTTGTTCTTTCGTAGTAGGTCTTTTTCGTTTTAAAAAAAAATTTATTAGATACTTGATTAATAATAAGGGAAAATTATTAAAGGAGCATCTTGAATTCGTGATCCTTGTTTTGATTAAATTACTAAACCTAAAGGGATTTTCTCATATTACGTATTGACTTCCAAATTAGATTAGAGTTGCAATATCAATCACATTCTATGCATAAAGTTTTGAATTATTTGTGCATTAGTTGTGGGGATTTGACCGTTATTTCTACATAAACCGGGAGGGCTATGCGGAATCACGGTGGGACATGAACAGTGACAACACAAAGACATATAGTGGTTCACCATGTCTCGGGGGACATGGCTACGTCTACTTAGAATCAATTACATGGTGTTACAAGTACATCAATCCCGCGCGGGGTACAAGAGCACCCATCCCGCGCGGGGTAGAATAGGGGAAGGATGGTTGAGCCTATCCCGCGGGGTGGATTATACAAATATGGGGGAGTGTATCCCGCGGGGTGGAGTACTACCTTTCAGATCTGCGGGGTGGAATACTATCTTTCTCATCCATATATCTATAGGGGAAGTCTTCCTTTTATAGCTAAGGAAGGTTCCCTCACCTATTACATTTCTGATGTGGGACAGACTGCACATTTATACTCTCATGGTGCCTTCTTGTGGAGCTTGGAGAAGCACCTTCCCGATGTGGTACCGATGATCTTTCACCATGGCGAGGTAGCCTGGACGTCGGTCTACAAGTTTCATGACTGGTCTATGGGCAGGTGAGGTAGTTTACCGACTACCGACTACAAGTCCCCCCAAGTTCCCGTTCAAGACACATCTTGAGTGGGGACTTAATATACAAAATGCCCATAGACTAGTCATATGCCCCCAACACGGACCCAGTCCCAGTCCCAGTCCCCTCAAGTCCGTACTCAAGAGGTGTATTGAACGGGTCCGCCTCACACAGAAAGGCTGACACTACCAGGCGAGCTGAGGAGTCTGCTTCGCGCAGAAGGGGTGACAGTCGGGCGAGCTGAAGAGTTCACTCCTCGCCGAAAGGCTTACGCCCGGGCGAGCTGGAGAGTTCGCCTCGCGGCTGGCACTCGGGCAAGTTGAATCCGCACGCGCGAACTGAGGAGTCCGCAGCAAGACTACTGCGCGAGATGATGCGTCCGCTCCGCGCACAAGGAATACGCTCGAGCTGTTGCGTTCGCTCCGTGCACAAAGACTAACACTCAGGCGAGCTGTGGTGTCCGCTCCGCGACCAAAGTCTGACACTCGGGCGAGCTGTGGAGTCCGTTCCGCGACCAAAGTCTGACACTTATGCCTCTTGGTGGATTACTCATCCCGCCCCGTGTTATTGGGGGAAAACTTGTGCCTCCCGGTCGAATGCGAATTCCGCCCGGTCTTACTGGGGGGAAATTTTTTTTTTTGCCTCTCGGTCAAATGCCAATATCTGGGTGTAATGCCTTTCTCTCGGTCGAGTGCCAAAACCAACTGACGTGAGGTGAGGAGTTCACCTCACGCAAAAAGACTAAGGAGGACACGCGAACTGACACATGCGCTCCGCGTGCCAAGACCACCACGCGAGCTGTTGAGTTCGCTCCGCGTTCCACGACAACCACGCGGGCTAAGAACTTCGCTCCGCGTGCCATGACTACCGCGCGAGATGAAGGGCGCGAACTGACACGTGCGCTCCGCGTGCCAAGACAACCAAGCGAGATGAAGTGTCCGCTCGCGCGAACAAGGAATGCGCGCGAGTTGAGGAGATCAACCCCCAGCCACAAAACTTACTCGGCGGGGCTAGGGTTGTTGTACTTGTCGTTACGGACGAATCCTTGTCGTCGGGACGGTCGGGCTGACTTCACCAGTTTCTTCTTCACCCCATACCTCTCACACAGGGTGTCCATAGCAATTTTCAGCTGTGCACCAGACAAATAAAAAGAACCCGAGCGGGTCATCTCGCTTCGCTCCCTTGGCGAGGTCAACTCGTTTCGCTTGCCTGCGAAGTCAACTCGCCTCGCTCCCTTGCGAGGTCAACTCGCTTCGCTTGCCTGCGAAGTCAACTCGCTTCGCTTCCTTGCGAGGTCATCTCGCTTTGCTTCCACGCGGGCTGCCTCGCTTCGCTTCTTCGCGAGCTATCTCGCCTTGCTTCCGCGCGAGCTACCTCGCCTCGCTTCCTTGCGAGGCCTCTTCCTATTGCTCATGGATTTGATTGAAATGCCTCTCGGGTGGAATACTTCTCGGGCGGTAGAGTAACATGACTTTTAGTAATCTTCCCACAGACGGCGCCAAATGTTTCTACATAAACCGGTAGGGCTATGCGGAATCACGGTGGGGCATGAACAGTGACAACACAATGACATATAGTGGTTCACCATGCCTCGGGGGACATGACTACGTCCACTTAGAATCAATTACATGGTGTTACTAGTACATCAATCCCGCGCGGAGTACAAGAGCACCCATCCCGCGCGGGGTAGAATAGGGGAAGGATAGTTGAGCCTATCCCGCGGGGTGGATTATACAAATATGGGGGAGTGTATCCCGCGGGGTGGAGTACTACCTTTCAGATCTGCGGGGTGGAATACTATCTTTCTCATCCATATATCTATAGGGGAAGTCTTCCTTTTATAGCTAAGGAAGGTTCCCTCACCTATTACATTTCTGATGTGGGACAGACTGCACATTTATAATCTCATGGTGCCTTCTTGTGGAGCTTGGAGAAGCACCTTCCCTATATGGTACCGATGATCTTTCATCATGGCGAGGTAGCCTGGACGTCGGTCTATAAGTTTCATGACTGGTCTATGGGCATGAGAGGTAGTTTACCGACTAACGACTACAATCGTAATATTTGAAGTGATTCTACTTATTCTATCATTATTTGATGGATGCTTGAAATTTCAAATTTTTAGTAATATATTATTAGAATATCCATGAAAGATAAAGATAAAAAATTTGGTTAGTTATATGAAGAAAAGAAAAATCAAATAATTAGTATCCCATTCATTACATGTTAATAACTCATTATTTAATCCGGTTTTGGATAATCCAGATATATTAATCCATATTGTAATCAAATACCACCACCACCACCCCCCCCCCCCCCCCATATAAATATACCCCCCATACATCTGCACTTTTCATCGCTCACACACATTGTGCTAGATTTTAGTATCATCATCACTGTGCTCTCGTTTTCTGTTTTTTGCTTTCAGAGTTAGAGAAAAGATGGAGATTGATCTTACACCAAGGTTGGCTAACAAGGTTTACGGAGGAGATGGTGGTTCTTACTCTGCCTGGTCCCCGTCAGAGCTTCCCATGCTCCGGGAAGGTGACATCGGAGCTGCCAAGCTCTCTCTGGAGAAGGACGGCTTTTCTCTCCCCAGTTACTCTGATTCTTCCAGAGTTGCTTATGTCCTTCAAGGTATCGTTTTCTTCAGCTAGCTTTGTTGATTGATATTGTGATTAGAGCGCAGAATTGTTGTGAGTTGATCTCTGCTTGATCTTATTTGTTGGCTATTGATTTCTGTGATTCATGGATGAAAGTGCTTAGGATCTTATTAGTTAGCTATTGATTTTTGTGGATCATGAGTGATTTGTCTTTGTGATATTAGAATAAGATCATGAGTGATTTGTCTTTATGATATTAAAATAAGATCATGGGTTTGAATTTTTCATGATCGGCTTTATTTTATTTATTTGTTTATTTATTTAGTTATTTGAGCTCTTGTTTATTTGCTTGTGAATCGTATATGAGATAGTTTAAAAAGGGTACTTGTCGAAAAAGAAAATATAGTTTTTGTCTTTGTAAAATTTCCCTCTTTTTATAGTGATCATCTGCTTTGTTTTTCTTGGATCCAAACTGTCAGTATTTTATGGATTAGAATTTAAAAAAAAAATTGATGTGTTTACTTCTATGCTGGTCATTTTGCATATTAGAACTGCAGAAGTTGTTGAAACACTTTGTCTCAAGTATATATCCTTTTGTTTTCTCAATGATAATTGGTCTGAACATGTAATCAGTTGTTTTGTGTACTCAATGTCTATGCTATGCTGCTTGTTTTCTGCCTTAGTCCTTGTTGATATCAATTGGACAACACCTGAACACCATCTGTTGCTTGTGATTAATTTTGTTTACCTTTCTTGGGCCTCAGGTACTGGAGTTGTGGGAATTGTTCTACCAGAGAAGGAAGAAAAAGTTCTTCCAGTGAAGAAGGGTGATGCTATTGCTCTGCCTTTTGGAGTTATTACCTGGTGGCACAACAAGGAGGAGGCTGAGTTTGTGGTTCTGTTCTTGGGTGACACCAAAACAGCTCACAAACGGGGGGAGTTCACCGACTTTTATCTCAATGGTTCCAATGGCATCTTCACTGGCTTCTCAACTGAGTTTGTCGGCCGAGCATGGGATTTGGAGGAGAATGTGGTGAAGACTCTCGTTGGCAAGCAATCCGGCAAGGGAATTGTCAAGTTAGGGGGAGCTAATATGCCTGAGCCAAAGAAGGAACATAGAGATGGGATGACCCTGAACTGCGAGGAGGCTCCTCTAGATGTTGATATCAAGGGTGGTGGAAGAGTTGTCGTCTTGAACACTAAGAACCTTCCCTTGGTTGGTGAGGTTGGGCTTGGAGCTGATCTCGTTAGGCTTGATGGAAGTGCTATGTGCTCCCCTGGATTTTCTTGTGACTCTGCATTGCAGGTGACTTACATTGTTAGGGGCAGTGGCCGTGTGCAAGTTGTCGGCGTTGATGGGAAGAGGGTCTTGGAAACAACTGTTAGAGTAGGCAACTTGTTCATCGTTCCTCGCTTCTTTGTTGTTTCAAAGATTGCTGATCCAGAAGGCTTGGAATGGTTCTCCATCATCACCACTCCCAACCCAATATTCACTCATTTGGCTGGAAGTATTGGAGCTTGGAAGGCATTGTCTCCTCAGGTGCTTGAGGCTTCCTTCAACGTGGATTCAGATACTGAGAAGCTCTTTCGGTCAAAGAGAACCTCTGATGCAATCTTCTTCCCTCCTCCAAAGTGAACCAATCTGCTAATATACAAGCGTTATTTTCTTTAGGTTTCATTGGCTCTTTTAGTTTGAATTTCTTTGGGCTTTTTAGGCCTTCATATCAGTTTGGACATGGTTTAATCTGAATTTTATAGTACCGGTTTTAATTCTAATATTTGGCCTTTGTTGATTTTCCATGAGATTGTTAATTTCACTCTATATGCAAGCTCAACCTTATACTAGTACATTGTAAGGAGGAAGAAGAAAACCTTTGGTAACCATGATTGTAAAGATCGTCTAACATAAACTGCTAAACTATAATCCCACTCTCGTTTAAACTACAGACATGTATCCCAACTACAGAAATGTATCCCAGTCTTAATGAAATGCATATGATTCCCAAAAAAAAAAAAGAAGTTAAAAGGTTAATAAGTGTGGCTGCTGGGATTCGAGCCCAGGTCTCCACGGCCACAACGTGGAATTCTCACCACTAAACTACAGCCACTTAGTTGTTAGTGTTTCCTCCTACTATAATATATCACGACTTAGAAAACCCAATACTTTTCCTTGGGTTTTCTATAATTTCATCTCAGGCATTGGAACTTTATAAATTTGGTTTTATACCCTGAGAATAACATACACTTATCACATGTTTTATTTTAATTTTAATAGCTTATCACATGTTCATAATGCAAAATGAAAAACACTATAGAGTTTAATCATTGTAACGAGTAGTTGTATACTTCAAAATTGTTTCTTCCCTGAACAAACTTGAGACAAATTATTCTCAATGGGCTTTCGTCAGAGAGGCAGTTTTCATTCACATTTAGAATAGGATATTGTCCTAAAAGGAAGAAAGGAAAATGAAATAAGGGTTGAAATGAGAAATCTCGAGTACTAAAATCTATTTCTTCCATTTCTCAAATAAAATGTTGCAGTACCATTTTACAATCTTTAGTCGGGTATTCCAAGTTCATAGTAAGATAAAACACTAAATGCCCTTTTGTTCCTTTAGTTAGTCTATAATCAATCATCCCAATGGAAATGAGGGTCTTCAAGAACTTTGGTGTCTAGCTTCTTTCAAAGGATTCATTTGCATGCAGTGTGGTTGAGACTCCATTTAGATCAGATACCCCACATCCAAGGGTTGTTCATAGGTGCAGCTCTGTACTTGTAAAACCAAAGCTGTCCACTGATCAAAGTTGGAGGCAGTACCAATACAACATATCAAAGTTAACGGACTGTCAAACCCGTACATCATCAAGGGATCCCCTTCACTGGGCTAGACGCTCCATTCTGCTCTTTGTCTGATGGGGACAGCTTCGGAGTTGCATTTCTCATAAATGTTTTTGCATATAGGGAACCAAAGACAATCACCTGATCAATGTAAGAAAAGTAGTGTTGGGCGTCAAGTTTAGGACTTCATAAAAAGAACAAAACTATTAGAGGGGTGAGGATGGCTTACAGCTCCAATGCACTGTTCCAAGCTAAGCGGGTGATGAAACCACACGCATGATAGCATAATGCTGACCAACTTCAGCACCAAACAGAAGACACAAGTTATTAGTACCAACAATAGTTGACAAAAGAAAAAAAAAAAATTTTTTTTTTTTGAGATTAGCTGGGAGTTATGATCTACCTGTCTTGTGGTCATTATAGTTGCAAATGTTAGCGCACCAAATGTGCGAATTGTGTAAGAAATGAAAAATTGGCTTGCTGTTGCTACCTGCAACACAAGCAATAAGTAAATTAGGAAGCTCAGACATAGTGGAAACAACAAGGGTGCAGAGAGGAGGGAGGAAACTTACACACAGGATAAGATCACGGATTACTAAAAAATATATTAAAAACTGCTTAAATAGGAAGGACAAGCAGAAACTATAATAGGAAGTAAAGGTGTCTCACAGTGGAAAGCAGTGCGATGTCAAAGAAACAATCATTGTGGCTAGCAACAAATTGTATTGCTGGAACCAGTTGTGCTTGTAATATAAGACCTGAAAGGTAGCATAACAAATAAGCAACTGCTAGAAGCAACAGAAAGAAATCAAATGGAGAAAAGGTAAAGGAGGCGTGCAGACGAAACACCATTCAAAAAATAAATAATAAATATCAAAACCATATGGCAAGATGCTTTCAGTCCCCTACTAACTAAAAGGGTCAGTTTTCATAGTTTTAGATCAACAAACCCTCGCAAGGTGTTAAACTACACTACTACAAGATTATCTACCCAAAAAGATAGGAAATCTAAAGCAGAATCAAATATTGCATACTGGTATACAATATACATTGCAAATATTGCATACTGGTATACAATATACATTGGCAATAAATGCAAGCACCCCCTTTATCCACCCCAAACAGACTCAAAAACATTATGACTGGCTAGCCTGGTGAGTTGGTTCATGGTTTAAGCCCTCTGGATGACTTTATCCTCCTCAGTCAGTCAACAAAGAAACCAAACCAACTACATAAATTTGATTTAAGCAATAAGATGCTTATGCTACAACATTGCAACATATCTCCTCCCACCTGATTAACCAACCTAATGATCAGACCAAAAGATTTAGACAAGACAGATCCAAACAAAACCAAAAGGCTTAAACTTTCAACAATTAAAATGGCAACAAAACAACCAAATTTTCCAACAGAAGAAATAAGATTGGAACAGTAACAACCAGAAAAATGAAAAAAATTGTAATGATAAGGATCTTACCAGTCAAGCTAAGAACACAAGAACAGAACGTTGTGTAGAATATTTGATTATGTATCTCCATATCATAACCTTTGAAAAGTTTGTCTTGGAATGTGCTTGTAAAGCCATCAAACCTATTAGACAGAATTTCCACGGCTAAGCAATACATACATTTTAATTCCAAATATGTGGCATCTATTTGCAAATGGCTAATGTCATTGCTAAAAAGTGAACAAATTGAAGAATAATATAGACAAATGCAAAATATCAAAGCTTCCATGGTGGTAGTATGAGTGAAATTTTCAAATAACTTTTTTTGGTTTATTTTTAACCTCTGTAAGGGAGCGTTAAAACATTGCAACAATTTAGCACAATAAGTGACATATAATCCTATGTCATTATTATCCTAGCAATCTGATTTAGCATTCTAGGGGTCTTACTTCCCACCGAGGAGAGGTGTAAAGAAAAAACTAATGTCAATAGCTGCCTAAATACAGATGAGACAACTTATAACAATCCCTGGATATGTATATAAAATAAATTCATATGTTTTAATTGTACTGAAAGCCATTTAATGCCAACAGCTAATGACAAAACAAAAATACAACAAAGCATAACAAACAGAAGCTAACAGTTCCAGAATAATACCCAAGATAACCGATCATAAGAGAGACGCCCCATATAGTATTTTCTCTTGCTCTACCGAATGCATCATTTGGACCCAAGTCAGACCCTGCCTACAATTAGAAGCACAAAACAATCAGTTGTATTCATGTCAAAGAATAAAAACGACCAAAAGATTGTGCATCATAGACAAAAAGATATCACACAAACAACAGGCTCATGCATCAATGGAGGTAGTATCTTCGTTGTGAAGCGAGGGAGCATGTTGCTATGTGATAACAAATTATAGGTTATCCGCTATCACATATGCCGTCAAATAGTCTCCCAGAGTGCATAAGTACATTATGGTAGAAGAGTGAAAAGTAATTGGCAATGTGATATCATACTATGAGACAATAAATCAGCACACGAAGCTCAGTTGGTCTAAACTAACTCTGCAGCTCTGTAGCAAACTATGAATGTAAAGAAAACATTAGCATGTGCAGATTAACAGGTACAGGGTACATATTAAGATAAAAAATAGAATAAAGGGTCACAGTTAAGTCATTGAGACTGCGATATACTGGAAAAACTATATTGGGACCCAGAGACTGCATGGTGACAATTATAACCACTTCCTTCACAATCGAACCAATTGCATATGCAAGCATGAGTGGAAAATGTAATGAACTAAACTGAGATCAGAGACTAGGGACATACTGGATATAGTATAAATATTGAACAGCCAACTGTAACTAGAAAAGCAAGCAAATAGTCACGTCCCTTGTATTTCTTTTGCATAATGATAGTACCCCAAATCTGCAAAAAAAATCACACCGTGAATGAAAACCCAAAGAGCGTAAGACTATATGTTCCTTGTGGAAACATAGGAATGCGACTAGCAATGTATCTTTCAATGATTTTGACATTGAATTAGCATATGTTCTCTCCAGTTAGTGACATAAACTTATAAAATTAGATTTTCATTTGCTACTTATATATAACTTTATTTGACAGTTGATTAGCCTTCTCTCATCTCAGGTCTCATCTTGACACCAACTTCCATCAGATCCTTAACCACATTGTGAGCCGCTAACCATGCTATGCTTGTACACCAACTTCTGGCCTCACATTTACAGTGGCAGGTTAGGGACCGAGTGCCACCTACTTATATGCCGTACAACTAAATTCCTGGCATTTCAATCCATCTCTGGGCTATAACAACTAAGCCCCTCCCCATCTTCAGGCAAATGTTAATCTATGATATTATAATCCCAATATTTCCCATATCATTGGCTACAACAATGAACTCAATAGCGTATCAGCTTCAGATATTCTAAAAGTGAGAGAAAGTTCAAAGAAAGAGAACTAAGCTTTCATCAAAACAATTGTGCAAGAAACATTAACCAGAACACAGTGCATAATTACACCTTCCCCCTGCCCTTACCCTCCCCCACTTCCACCTTCCCTAAACACTCTCATCTTGACTGTGCCAAGTCAACTTCTACATAAAAGTTGAACTAAAGCAACAAGTTCGATGCGATATTCCTATTTACTTCATACATGTCATTTCATCATCAAAGCATTAGGGTCAAACCAATTCTTTCCTTTCCCACTCTTGGAAAAACAACAGTTTTACATCGAGGTAAATCCTTTTAAATCAAAACCTGATCCCTAAGTTACATGTAACCTATATACCCCAAGAATTAAACATACACAACTCTTTAAACTAACAAACTCAATAAAGTAAACGGAGACACAGCACATACAGTAAGTAGAAACCACCCTAGTTAACCAGCGTTGCTTCACTTACCATAACAGGAATCATCTTGGCACACTTTGCAAGTGTTTGAACAGGAAAGCTCACATACTTGAGTGCCTGCCACAACCAATTACAGTCAGTACAACACCAAAACCTAGTAGCGAAACTCTCCGATTTCGCGAAAAGCTTAACAAAAAAAAACCCAAAGAAGCTCAAATGTACCTCATACTGACAAGTAGTGGTTAGTATATTGGTAACAGACACAAGGCCGTATTTGTAAATCGGAGCTACCGGATTCAAGTCCTTTTTACTCGAAATCAAAGCTCCGGCGGAGACCGCCGACGTCGTGATTCGGTTGCAGAAAACCAGAAACAACGAGTACTTGAAAAAGGCGTGGTCTTCCCCATAAGGCACTCTCATGATCTTCTCCTGCGTTTTCAAGAAATGGAACCAAAGATTTCAGTTTTTTGGGGTCAACGAGACGGTCAAAGGTGAGAGAAATGAGAACAAACCTGTAGAACGCCGTAGGTGACGAGCGTGGTCATGATTCCGGTGACGGCGAAAACCCCTTTCCACAGCTTGTTGCTGGGCTCTCGCGGCGGGCCGTGGAGCGACGTCGTTTCGGCCATGGGTAGGGACGGTGGTTTTGAGATGAGGCGAAAATAGTGACGTTTTGGGAGGGGAGAGATGGTCGCCGGAGAAATTAATGTGGGGGCGGCCGAGGAATTGGGATCAAAATGGAAATGGAGACGAGGAAAGAGAGAGTAAGAGTGAGAGGGACACGTGGCGGGAGAGAAGGGGGTGTTTAGGTCTTTCAGGACAAAGGTTTATTGGGTCAAACCGGAGACCCATGTTTGGTGTGTCTAGGTGTTTTCGAGACCATTCCAGATGCAGTTAGATTTTGGTTTCTACGTTTTTAATTCTGAAAATTTTTGTATGCACGACGTATATTTACACGACACAATCTTAACCGTTTATAACAATTCATATGTTTGACGACCATGTTTCTATATTATTTTTTCTAATCCTGACCATCTATGTATGTGAAGATACACGCCGTGTACACTCTCTTCCAATTTCACGTTCCTCCTTCTCCTTAATCCTTATCTCATACGAACACGAACAGATGCCACTTCGACCTTGGCCTTCATATCATTTACCATTCCAGACTGCTCCGATTCGACATGCATAACAACACAACGCACATTGGTGATCAAAACTAATATCAAATCTTCAAACTTTGTCATTTTCTTTTCATAATTTCGAAGTAGTCCCAACTCACCTTAATATAGATAGAAACCCAGGAAACTAACTCCATTGACGATGAACACCATCGTTAGCTTCTGCTCACTTTCACCAATTCTATTCGATCAACTCAACAAGACCAGCTTCACCATGAATCAATAAGTGGTCCAAGACGTTAATTCAAACTTAGAAGTAGAGGGATTGCTGCTAAGAACAATGAACTCCGCTGCTACCAGAAAGCAACCAAAAATCCAAATTATTCAATCTGAAGTGAAAAGGGAAACCCACTACATCAACATAAAGAGCATGAAGACCAGATGAATTCCCTCACCTTGTGCGTCAAAGAAATCGGCCGGTTTGAGCTTCCAAGAAACGTGTCGAAGTCGTCGAAAGAGATTAAGACTTCCAAGACTCGAGCGGTGCCCTTCGATGGAGCCACCATGAGGAGACGCGTCAAACAATACTAGTACACCCCGTCGTGCCGTCGCCGGAAGAAGGAATTCCAGCCATGTCGGTCGGGGTCGGTGTCCAGATTCTAGAGCTTTATTGAAGCTTCTAGTGTGGTTTGGAGCGTGTATTATCATATCACCTTTTATATTTACCCATCCTTAAAAGGATTGGTTATTTCTATTTTCTTTAAATGATTTTCCATAAAAAATTCCAATGTACTTCGGAAAATGATAGCGTCCAACTTAGTAGTCCAGAACATTATCCGGAAATACTTTCGGACTCATGTCGCCTATTTGAATATCTAACTCTTAATTTATAGAATTCACTTTCAATAAACTTCTGAAAATAACCTTCAGCACATTTAATAATAATCGAGACTGATAAGTAACTTAACGAGCGATTTCAATTTAAGCTGGTTAAAATTTTCGAGTGTCACACTAAGAGTATTTTAAGAAGTATAGTGATGTGTATCTAGTAATATGTTAAAATAATAAATCTAACTTATGGTGTATTAAGTATGAGATGTACATCTAATATTTAGAGATGTGTAAATAAAATTTCTCCTTAAATTTTGTCTTTTAGTGACTTAAACTTTGTGTTTTTATGAATGTGTTAACTAAAAAAAAATAATGTGTAGATTTCAATTTGAGGTGTGTGGATTTCAACCTTTTTACCAAAAAACACATGTAAACTTATTTTTTCCTAAGAGAAATAATCATAGAACTATGTAAAAAAAAATAATAATAAAAAAAAAAAAAAGAGGATCACTTTGATGCAAGATTCAGACAGGTTTGGGTATTTCATATCATGCCCGGGTTTATATTTGAATGGCGACAGAGGACAACGTTTCTTATCCGCATATAATAACTAGAAAGAATTCAAATTTTGGTCCTTTAGGATAACGGATCGAGTACAAAAGTTACAAACACATCCAAAACTAGAGGTCGGCTTTTTTTCCTTCATGCGTTACGTAATATGCAAGTTCTGATTATGAGAGAACAACCAGAGAAGAAGAAGAAGACGAAGAAGTTCAAGTCTCTGAACATTCTGTAATGAGCTGTGCTTTATTTCCTCACCCCCTGATCAGTCCTCACGTCCTCACTAACTCAAGGTAAATCCATCTCTTCCTCTCAGTACGTAGCTTCCTTGTTGCTTTCCAAACATGTTTAACACCGTTGGTTCTTCTTCTTCTTCTTCAAAGTTTGCATCGATATTTTGCGGCTCCTAGGAAGCAAAGGTGGCTGAATTGGGCAATTGGGGTTTCTAGAACTGGAGAGGGAAACTTTTGTAATGATCTTCCTCTGAAGAAAAGTGAAAATGGGTCTTTGTTGGGTGGCTTGGACGAGTCAGCTTCATCAGCACCAATTATTGGGACATTAGATGCCGAGATTACACCAGAGACCATTGATTTCTTTGTTAGTGATGCCGAGGGTGATCCCGATTGTCCATCGGAGGGCTACTCGTCCATAGAGCAAGCGCTTAATGCATTACGCCAAGGAAAGGTGAATCAGTAATTATTCAGCTACTCATTTCTAGCTATTCGACTTGATTGATCTGTGATCATATTGAATTTCGCTGTTATTGATCTTGTGTTCGAGTATAAATTATTAGAACAAGTGAAAATAAAATTGAGATTTGTCCCGCATGGTGCACAATATTGTACCACCATTTGTGACAGAGTAATGCTAGGTAAACAACTTTTTGAACATCATTCCGCTGAATGACATGTTGCCTTCAAGTTGAAAGATATTGTGTTGGTCTCATGAAACCCAAGTTGATTAAGAATTCAATGTCACCTCACTGATTTTTTTGTTTTTTCTCCTCTTTTGCATTGGGTCTAGTTTGTGATTGTTGTGGATGATGAGAATGCGGAAGTTGAAGGAAACCTTGTCATGGCAGCATCATTTGCAAATCCTAGAAACATAGCTTTCCTAATCAAACACGGATCTGGGATCGTTTCTGTAGGCATGAAGGAGGAAGATCTTGAAAGATTGAGGCTTCCTCTGATGTCACCAGAGACCGAAGACGAAGACTCTTCTGCTCCCACATTCACTATCACAGTGGTATATGATGCTTAGTTTGCATTACAATGCTGTAATTCAAGTAAACTCAATTTGATAATGTTCGAGTTCATAACATTATTAGTTTGTTACTTTGTTTGGTTCTGTAGGATGCAAAAATTGGAACTTCTACTGGAGTATCAGCTACAGACAGGTCAAAGACTGTTCTTGCTCTTTCATCTAAGGAGTCAAAGCCGGAAGATTTTAGAAGGCCTGGCCATGTGTTTCCTCTCAAGTATCGAAATGGTGGGGTTCTTCGGAGAGCTGGTCACACCGAGGCTTCTGTTGACCTTGTTGTTCTGGCAGGCTTAAGGCCAGTGTCTGTTCTTTCAGCTGTAGTTGATGCAGATGATGGCTCTATGACCTCTTTGTTCAGTTTAAGAAAACTTTCATCGGACCACAGCATTCCAATCGTCTCAATAACCGATTTGATTAGGTAATCAGTCTACTCGAACAAGCATTTTTCAATGAGTACTGTAAATAATTGTGGGACTAATGAGAAAAATGAAGTTAACTTTGCTGAGATGAATTTGTAAAGTACAGTTATTGACAAATAATGCAACATGTGCCACAGTTACTGACCACATTGCTTACTGTATCTCTTACAAATATGAATTCACCCTTTACAAGAGAGTGGTTAGTAATGTGATGAGGATTTGTGGTATGAAATTTAACTGAAAAATACCAGAGTCTTCGGATGTATATGAATTTAGTTGATAAGGTATGATATGATCACAGGTACAGGAGAAAAAGGGAAAAGATAGTCGAAAGAACAGCTCTATCGCGTTTGCCTACGAAATGGGGTCTGTTTCAGGCTTATTGCTACCGCTCAAAGCTAGACGGCACAGAACATGTTGCTGTTGTGAAGGTATGTAGCATTTGGCTTGGTAATTAGTGTAGTACTTTGCAAGTATTGAATTTCTGCTAAGCTAACATTGTCTGCTTTACTATGATCATCAATAGGGAAGCATAGGAAATGGAGAAGATGTGCTAGTACGAGTTCATTCAGAGTGTTTGACAGGTGACATTTTTGGGTCGGGGCGGTGTGATTGTGGCAACCAGTTGGAATTGGCAATGCAGCTAATCGAACAAGCTGGCCGAGGGGCTGTAGTTTACCTTCGAGGTCACGAAGGAAGAGGCATTGGTCTTGGTCACAAGCTTCAAGCCTATAATCTTCAAGACCAAGGGCATGACACAGTCCAGGCTAATATTGAACTTGGACTAGCTGTAGATGCTCGTGAATATGGAATTGGTGCCCAGGTCAGTTTCTTAAACCATGATCCCACTTAACCTCACATTTTGGCATGTTGGTCACGATATATAACATTTTCTAATATTGACAACAGATTCTAAGAGACATAGGAGTTCGAACGATGAGGCTGATGACAAACAATCCAGCCAAGTTCAGTGGTCTAAAGGGATATGGCTTGGCTGTGATCGGGAGGGTTCCGGTGTTGACACCAATTACAGAGGAAAACAAGAAGTACTTGGAAACAAAACGAACTAAAATGGGGCATATTTATGGTTCTGATATCCGGGGACCTTCAGCCGGATTAATCAAATCAAATATAAATAAACAAGGCATCGTAGACAGCCTTGAAAGTTAAACATTAGACATAGCTACACAGGTATAGAAAACTTTTTTTTTTGAGAAAAGTTCACCATCGGTCCCTCAACTCTTGTGGCAAGGCCAATGTGATGCCCAACTTATAAAAACTACCAATGTGATGCCTACACTTTATTTTCCGTATCAACGTGGGGTCTGAGGCCATATTCCGTCACGGCGCCATCTGTTTGGTCACGTGTCGCGCACGTGGCTCACTAAAATCGGTCTCTCAACTCTTGTGGCAAGGCCAATGTGATGCTCAACTTATAAAAAACTACCAATGTGATGCCTACACTTTATTTTTCGTATCAACGTGGGGTCTGAGGCCATGTTCCTTCACGGCGCCGTTTGTTTTGTCATGTGTCGCGCACGTGGCTCACCAAAAAAGGGCATAAAGGACATTTCGTGTGTTTTGTGCCGTCTCTTCTGATCGGCTTCGTCTTCAACTTCATCTTCATCTTCTTCTACCACAGCTCTCAACCAAGCCATGGCCGCCTTAGTCAGCGCGTCCCTCATGTCCGTCTCCGCCTTCTACATCCACAAGCGCAGCGTCGACCAAGTCAGCGACCGCCTCATCGAGATCCGCCGTAAGCCGCTGTCTCGCCTCCGCTCTCAACACTCAGACGACAAAGTCGACGATAAGGAAGAAGATGATTACATCAACGAAGAAGACGAGTGGGACCAGCGGCGAGACCTCGGCTCTGACGGCGACGCCGTCATTGATCTCAAATCAGCGCCGTCTCAATTTTATAGAATTTTCACTTGTTTGGTCGATCTGGTCGCTAGCGGTGTAAGGGTTGATCTGGTCGCTAGCGGACGACGAAGGTGATGACTGTGGGGATGATGAGGACAATGATGGCGTTGTAGCAGAGGTGACGAAGCTGTGGGCGAAGTTGAGAGAGCGGTAGTCGAACATGGGCTTCCAGGGGTGGCGGGCGCCGAGATCAACCTTGATGCCGTCTTTGGCGAGGGAGATGTACTCGCCAGAGGCGGAGGTGGACCCTGATGGTGGCGTTGTTCTGTGGTTGGGACAATATGTTGAGTTTCTGAATAGAGGAAGACGACAACAGTCTGAATAGAAGACGAAGCAGAGGTCAGCAGCAGAAAGGGATTTGAAGCAGAAGGCGCCGAATAGATGGAAGCACGATGCTAATCCAAAACTGAGAAAGATGTCGGCCTGAGATTTGAAAAGAGACTAGAGCTGTTCTGACGAATTCCGGAGCGGGTCTGACGAAATTTGAATCTTGGGTCTGTGTTGGCTGTAGACGAAGCCGATCGGAAGAGACAGCACAAAACACACCAAATGTCCTTTATGCCCTTTTTTTGGTGAGCCACGTGCGAGACACATGACCAAACAGACAAAGTCGTGAAGGAATTTGGCCTCAGACCCCACGTTGATACGAAAATTAAAGTGTAGGCATCACATTGATAGTTTTTATAAGTTGGGCATCACATTGGCCTTGCCACAAGAGTTGAGGGACCGATTTTAGTGAGCCACGTGCGCGACACGTGACCAAGCAGACGGCGCCGTGACGGAATATGGTCTCAGCCCCCACGTTGATACGAAAAATAAAGTGTAGGCATCATATTGGTAGTTTTTATAAGTTGGGCATCACATTGGCCTTGCCACAAGAGTTGAGGGACCGATGGTGAACTTTTCTCTTTTTTTTTTTTGTTTCTTCCTCACTTGTACATTCAATTGGTTTGTCATTGGATCCTTGATTACTCTTACAAATTCCATTTCCACCAACATTTTGTCTTCTGTTTTTCCTTTTCTTTTCAGAAACATGTCCAATAACATTGGTGTAGTAACCAAATCTTGATAAAGTCCATCAGTGAACTATGAATAACAAACTATAAATTCCATTTCCTCGGATTTTACCCTCAAGTTTACGCAGACCATGTAAACCATGATACAGGCGATCTGAACATCTGCAAAGTAAAGCCTCAAAGGACTAAAAAGAAAACGATATTTAAGCCTGAAAAGAAGATGAGAACTAAGGCCAAAGATAAGGAGAAAATGCTAAAAAGTAAAAACCTAAAAAGACCTATTGAACAGCTCCAAGATGTGTTAGAATTAGAATATATTTGGTCATGGACTCATGGACTCATGTACATATCTGACTTCTATAGTGTTTTGTATTCTTTCTTTTGTATCATCAACATCAGCTTAGTAGGCTCGTATGCTTGCACTAGAAATATGAACATGGATGTCTAATTATTCATGAATGCCACTACTAATCTATGACACAGGAAAGAGACAAACAATCAGGAGTACAGAAAAATATGCCCCATTTTTCTTTCAGTAAGGGTTTCCTTTTGATCATATCCCCTTAATTTTGGTGTGAAAATTTGTATGGTCATACAATACTACAATACATGAAAATCATGAATACAACTTCTCATTAATAGGAACAAAGAATTAAAAAAAAAAATGAAACAAAAGGGATACAGAACTTTAGGCAGATACCCATCTTGTTTCTATTAACAGTTTCCAAATCCTTTGCTCCCACCATATTCTCCTGTTTCGGCGCAAGAACATATACACAATTCCAGACTATGAAAGTTTAGAATTTCAACAACAGTTATGAACTTTGCGACACACAGCATCAAGTTCAGATTCTAACCCGCTCTGGTAAAGGATCAAGAGCACTCTCAGGCTTCTGGTGCATGTGCTCCAACATCAACATCCGCAGGTGGTTCATCACCATTGCCTGAGGAGGGTTAGGCAGTTGAGGTTGAGGTGCAATTACATTGTTATCAATTAATGCTTGATTCGTCGGCTAAAGTTTTTTTTTTAAATAAGTTTTAGCTGACGAAATATGCTTTAATTCGTCGGCTAAATCCCTATAAAGCCGACGAAATATACTATATTTCGTCGGTCATAGATGTTTTTTATTTTTTTATTACAACCTTTAGCCGACGAATATTTTAAATTATTCGTCGGCTAAAGTTTGGAAGATAACCGACGACAAAAAATGTCGTCGGCTAAAGTATGGACTATAGCAGACGACATTATTTCGTCGGCTAAACTCTGGACTATAGCCGACGACTTCTACGTGTGTCGTCGGCTAAAGTCATCACAGACAACCCTTTCCCGACGACACTATAACCGACGAAGGTTCGTCGGCTAAGATCTTAGCCGACGAATTTTTTTAACAGGCCGACGAAAATTTTTCGTCGGCTAAAGTACTTGTCCTGGTAGTGTCACTAACGACTTAAATGACAATTAAGATGTATTGATGCAGGTTTATAATGTCATTTTCTTTCTTATCTTGGACTTGGAGCAGGAGTCTGGAGTTGAGGACAAGAAGCAAGTCTGATTTGAAAAGTTTCCGATCATCACCAATGTTCTAAAAAACGCCGCTCAGGGCCGCCTAGGCACTAGGCGTCATTTCACCGTTATGATTTCTCACTAATCTTTCAACTTGGGCGCCAACGCGAAAAACGGCCACCTAGGCGGGCTAGGCGGCACCTGGGTGGGCTAGGCGGCACTTGGGCGGGCTGGGCGGCTCAATTAGTCTTTAAAAAAAAAAATCAAAACATATCAAAGCCTACCTAAACTCAAAACGCAAAGACGACCTCGACAATAGTCTTCTTAACGCAGAAAGACCTACAGAGCAGGTCATAAGAATCTAATTTGTTTATCTCAAATTGTTTTTTCTTTTATTTCTAAGAACATAGTAGTTGACCATTTTATTTATGTTTGAAGATATTTGCTATTTTGGAACATTATAATGCATTCAATAATTTTTTTTATATATTTTATTTGCTATTAAAAATATATATAAAAAATATGAAAAATAGGCATCTGATTAATCCTCTGGGCGCTGGGCGCTAGGTGCCAGTTGTCTATCCGACTAACACCTAGCATTTTTTAGAACATTGTGTTTACGCCCAAATTAATATTAGTAAATATCTATGTGAATATTAATTAAATTCTTGGTCCATGTCATACCGGCGAGCCCAAGTTCTTTAAGTTTACAAGTAATGACCCGCCAGTAAGACCACGCGAGCTGAATTACAAAGTCCGTGCGCGGAATGACTTCGCGCGGACTATAAAGTTCGCGCGCTTAATGACTTCGCGTGTAGGCAAGGCAAAGTGATACTTCGCATAAGATTGGAGCCTTAGGCGAGGTGAGCTGACAAATTGGGTCACGTAGGAGACTTCGCATAGAAGCCACAGGCGAAGTCTGCTTGCACACATTAATCGTTGAAGACTCTTACAAGTCTTTGACATGCTTCGGGTCAATCCCTGTGGCCCTTTTAATGCCCGCGAGATGGAAACAATAGCCTATGAGGAGTGTGCAAACTGGACATGTGTCATAAGTTGGTTGATCTGCGTGAACGGAACAGTGCCCTTGTGCTATTAGGGTTTTAGAAGTTCGACTTGGATTCTAAGCTATATTTCTTCTGCCGCAAGTCGAACTACTATATAAAGGGTCGAATACAACTCAATACATCTCAACAACTCAAACAATACAATCCTTTCAACCTAGTTGAACCTCCATACTCTCCCCGGAGCCTGTTGAAGCTCTCTTCAAACCAAGCCCTAAGTGCGTTTGCGCCTTAGTTGAGAGCCCTTCTGGACTCACCCCCGATCTCCTTGATTTCCCTATACTTGCTCTGCTCGTGACATACCGTGAGTATCGAATTGCCTTGTGCTCGTAATTCCTCGTCCGTGAGGTGGCACGCCCGCAACATCTCATTTTCTCTTTGTTCGCTAGTTACCTCTCGCCTGCGCGCTGAGGATCGTGGCCAAAACACATTGGTCATCACCGAAAGAAAGGTTGCATATATCCATCGATTAACCTACAAAGCAATGAAGGCATACACAATATTTTAGTGAAAAGAATCTCAACTTTATTTCATAGGTTTTCTTCAGTTTAACTCCAAAATAATACATGGACTCTGACAATTCATGAATTGTTGAGATGGAAAGAACAAAGCTGCGATTTGATGGCTATCATAGTAGTGATGCAATAAGACTCGTAGCAAAGAGTGCAAGCAGCCCCAAGTACGAGGCTAGGATATTAGAGCAACTTTAACAGACTCTATTTTAGCTTTTAGCTCCGACAGACTAGCCAAAATTTAGCTATTATAACTTTTAGCTATCTCGCTAGCCAAATATAGAACGAGATGACTCATATGAGACTAGCTATAATTTATTACATTCCTTATAAGATATTTTATTTGATATATAAATATATTTAAACTATTTAATCTTTATTTGAAAAATAATGTTGATGTAATGCTAGCTAAAATAGAGAGTATTGATGCAGCCATATTTCTAAAGTGGCTAGCCAAAATGACATTTTAGCTAATTTGACAAAAATTTAACTTAAAAATGGCTAGCATTGCTAAAGATGCTCTTAGTGAGCAACCCATCCCACATTGTAAACGGGTTGAAAATGCAGTGGTTTAAATAAAGCAGCACGTGTAGGTAGTTCACGACCTTACTTGAACATGATCTGTTCTATAGGATCATACCTCTATATCCTTGACTCCTAAGGAGATAGGTGATCTTCGCGTTACCATGGCTGTAGATGATCGTTCTCAGCTTGGTTTACCCAAGTCTGGGGTGGTTGCTTGGCTGTCTGACAGGTTCCCTTTTTTATTTTTTTGAATCTTTCAAACAAGGTCATGAAATCACTGAATCACTGAACTTATGGAGCTGAAGTACAACTTTTATCCATACATTGTTTCAAACATGTCACGGGCATGGTTCTAAAAAATAAACCGATAGTAGGACACAGACCTACTTTACTAACTCGATTTGGATGAAGAAAATTACAGTGAGGTGCAGCAATTGGGAATGAGAGAAAGAGTTCAGCCAATTTAGATGAGGGGGTTATGGAGAAAGGGCCAGAATGGCTTATGAAATCGATTAATAATGATTCCAATGTTTGTACCCTTTCTTAGCCTCTGTAATGAATGGTTTTATCTTAGATCAAGAAGAGGGGTACAAACATAGAACTCTGACCAAAGATGAGAAGAAAGTGCTAAAAAGACTTGTTGAACAGCTGAAAGGTGCGGTAGAACTATATATTTGGTCATGTATGTATCTTTTATGGTGTTTTGTGTTCTTTGTTTTGCAACATCATCTTCAGATTAGTAGGCTTCTAACCATTCATGAATGCCACTATTGATTTATAGCACAGGAAATAGGCAAAGCATGCCATAGTGTAGAGAAATGCCCCCTTTCTTCATTTAGCATGGGTTTCCTTGTGATCATATCCTCTCAGTTTTGGCATGAAAAATTTATCCAGGGTATACAACACTAACGAATACATGAATACGTCTTCTCATTTGCAGGAAAAAAAATTGAAAAAAGGTATACAAAATTTTGGTGAGCTGCCTATTTTATTTCTATAAACATTCTCCAAGTCATTTGCTTCTGTCACCATATCCTCCGGTTTTGGTGCAAAAACTTACAACTCCAGACTATGCAACTTTAACATTTCATTGAAATTTGCAAGTGCCTCTACTGACAATAAAACTGGGAGTTTTGCGTCATACAGCATCAGGTTCAGATTCTAAGCCGCTCCTAAAAGATCATGACCATACTCTCCGGCTTGTGGTCCTTGCTTTGCAAGATCATCATCCCCTTCACCATTCCCCTAAGGAGGGTCAGGTGGTTGAGGTTGAGGTACAATTAAATGATTACCAAATATTGCTTGAAGTTCATCAATATCCCCAGCAGGTAGATTTGGTTTAGGTAAAAATTGAAATACAGGTTCAGGTCCAGGTATTGGTTCTGGTAGCACTGCTGCATGTCCACTAACTACTTGATGAGGATGAGATACAGTTAAATGATTACCAATTATTGCTTGAAGCTGATCAATATCCGGAGCAGGTAGATTTGGTTCAGGTACAAGTTGAAATACAGGTTCAGGTCCAGGTATATAGGTTCTGGTAGCATTGCTGCATATCCACTCACTACTTGGTGTCCGTTCCAATATGAGAGCCTCTCCCTGCCCAGAGTAGATTATATCAGTACTGATTAAGACTTGCTAGTTGTGCAGTATTCACTATACTCATTTTGGACTTACAAGTTAAGCTTAGATCTTGTTTCATTTTGCAGTAAAACGCAGAGTTGTACTGCAGGCACTCGAATCTGAACAAGAATTTACTCAGATAAGAGAACTAAAATAATTCAATTCCATAGTATAGATAAATCATTTAAGAAAAAGAGATGTATCAAACTTACATATTTGAATCCCAATGCCAAATCGCAGTGCTTACAATGTACCCTTTGCACTCTATCCTCATTTAGAAGGTCTAAGTAATTCACATTCGTACTGCATTTCAGACATGTAATCCATCAATTCTAAAAAGAAAAAACATGTGATCCATCAGTTTCTGAATTTACGTAGGTGCTATAAGTTTTGCACCATTTGTGTTGTTACTTTTACCGACTGTGCTTGCTTCCTGCCTTAGTCCTAGCAATCAATATTCATTACAAAATAACATATTCAAGTTTCTACCCTTACAGATGTTGGAAGATGCAATCACCGGTGAACAGTCCATTCTGCAAAATAAACCAAAACCAATGTTAAGATGCAATCAACCTTCATTCTGATTCAGTTTTTATAAATAGAGTCACAGACACTGATTTACATTGCTGATAAACCTAGTGTGCTATAATGGACTTATGAAAAGGACAACTAGGAACCAATAATTTATACCTTACTATTACAATTTACAAATTACAAGTAACAGAACTGATTATTAAGGTTGAAAAAGAAACTAAATATGCAATTAAGTGCTACTAAAACTCACAAAAGTTTGACTACAAAGTTGTAGAAATCAGAAGGCAACAAAAAACAATAAATATAGAGTAAGATATATCAAACCAAATGCATCAGAAATCCAATACAAAAGTACTTATCCAGATCCTGCTGAAATTCTCAAACTTTGAATTGCAATGCTATTGAAATCAAATTTCATCAAGAACCCAATTTCAGAATAGTATGGAGTATCAAACCAAAGACATCAAGAACCCAATTCAGACAAGTATCGAGTATCAAACTGTTTCTGCATAATCCCGTAAGCTATGCTGAATCACGGTAGAACAGAATAAATGATCATGGGCAAGAGGCAAAAAGACATATAATGGTTCACCATGTCATCGGAGGCATGTCTACGTCCACTTAAGGTTCCACTATCATGGCCAATAGGCCTTTGGTGTTACAAGACTCCTCCGGGAAGGAGTGAGTTATCATTCCCAAAGAATGAGAGAGCTTTCTACATATGGGAAGGCTTCCCTTTATAGCTAAGGAATGTTCCTTCTTTTTACATATTTCTGATGTGGAACTAACTACACATATATCTTCTCATAGTGTCTTCTTGTGGAGCTTGGAGGAGGACCTTCCGAATGTGGGACCGATGATCTTTCACCATGATGAGGTAGCTCGGATGTCGGTCTACATGAGGCATGTCGGGGGCAGGGCCCTTTGTGGTCGGAAAACAATATACTCAGTCGTTACTTATAGTTGCGGCATATACAACCTACAACATGTCCCCCCAACTCCCGAGTAAGAGGACAATCTTACTTAGAGAGTTAAAAATAAATTGTATGCCGCCAAGCATAAGTAACAACCGAGTAACGGCATACAACCTCTGTCCCCCTAGCTCTCCGAGGAAGAAGGTTCTCTTACTCGGAATTATTTCTCCCTCCCCCTTCCCACGATTAATTTTCTTCTCTTTTAGAGTGGAGTGACAAGATTCACTATGTCCTCCCAAGTCTTGCTCGAAGATTGCTCGGGCGGGTAGTGCTCAATATGGCTTTTGGGTCTTGCTTATTGATATTCTCTATTTTGATGCCCTGGTCTTGCTCCTTTATACCCCTAGGGGCTACTCGGTTCTTATCTTCACTTGGTGATTACGGGTCTTACTTTTCTTGACATCTTCAAGTCCGCCGAGTCCCTCCCGACCCCCAGCCTCAAAACTGATTCGGCTTGGCGAGGAGCTCGCGTGCGAGCTGTAGAGTCCGCTTGGCATAGGACTGACACTAGCGGGAGAGCTGAGGACCTCGCGTGCTTGCTGTGGAGTCCGCTTCGCACAGAAGGGCTGGCAATATCGGGCGAGTTGAGGAGCTCGCATGCGGGCTGTGGAGTCTGGTTCGCACAGAAGAACAGACACTGTCGGGCAAGCTGGGAGGCCGAGTGTGAGCTGTAGAGTCCGCTTCGCACATGACTTACAATATCGGGCGAGCTTTGGGGCTTGAGTGCGAGTTGAGGATCTCACGTGCAAGCTGTGAAGTCCGCTTCGCACACAAAGACTGAAATTGGCAGGCGAGCTGAGGAGCATATGGAATATCACGCGAGCTGAGAAACTCGCTCCGCGCTCATGGACTACCCCGCGAGTTGAGGAGCTCGCTCTGCGCACGTGGAATACCGCGCGAGCTGAGGATCTCGCTCCGCGCACAAGGACTGACACTATTAGGCGAGCTCAAGAGTAGAAGAAAACCAGTTTTTTAGCGGCAGATTAGCTTCATGCCACACCAACCATTTACAATGACACTCAACCTAGCATAGAAATCAGGGCCCAATCATAGTTAAAAAAAGAGTTTGATCCTGGCTCAGAAGGAACGCTAGCTATATGCTTGGTCTTGCTCGGGATCTCAATAAATTATAACTTCATGCTTTTTGATCTCGACTTCCCCATGAACTCCCTCCTGATGAATTCGACCAACCGAGAACATGAGTTTAGCCTGAACTTGGATTCCGCTGTCTAGATGTGAAGAAACTGCTGGTGATTTTCCAACGAGACCCCGGTATCGCCAAGTAGACCTCTCTCTATTTCTAACGAATTCTCATCCCGGCCGAGGAAACGACGATGCCACTATGGTAAAAAGATGATCGGGCAGCGGGAGGAGCGCGTCATCACCTGTGGAGCTCCCAGTCGACATGACTAAACTACCTAGGTCCTGACGGTCGCGAGTCGTTGCAGTTTGGCTTTGTGATGACGGAGAACTCGAGCGGGCCGAGTGATGCCCCTCTTTTACCCGAGAGAATGATAACCCGGAAAGATGAAGCTGCTGCCGAGTTGGGTGTCCATAGCAATTTTTCAGTGGGCACCCAACTGAACACAATTTCTTATGCAGTTGAATGACGCCAGCAGATTGAGTGGCCCAAGTTCCAAGTCGATCGAGGCTGATTAGGTCTTATCCCAACTCCCACATTAACTCCCTCTCGTGATGAATTCGACCAACCAGGTACATAAGCTTGCTTTGCCCGAACATAGATTGCTATCCCAGAGGCAAAGAAACTACCGGTTGCTTATTTTGATATCAAATCTGGCACCAAACTCGGCCGAGATAAAGCGGGTTCCTGGCGAATCCGTTTGCACCTGATTGATGAACTTGATCCGGGAGAGCTCATGAGGCCGGTTTTGAGTGGTGGAGATGATCCTGGGAGAGATACAGCTGACTACCACTGACTGGTAAGACCCGGACGCTGCCAATCGGGTACCCGGAGTCATTCCTTTGGACTGAGGGGACAAAGACCGGGATGAGCGTGGACTCTAGGTCCCGGATGCTGCCAATCGGGAACCCGGAGTCATTCCTTTGGACTGAGGGGACAAGGGCCGGGATGACTGTGGACTCTAGGTCCCGGTGAGCTTTCCCCGGGCATTCCCTGCCTGGTGGCGTCGCTCAGAGCTAGTTGGCCTCTTGGTGATGACCCGGGGATAAAAGAACACCCGGGCGGGTCATCCAATCACCTTGCTGGCTTGGCCTTGCATATTGGATACCCGGGCTGACCTCCCCGCAAGAGCTTGCTGGTGGAGCAACAAGACTTTTAGTATTGATTCCCACAGACGGCGCCAAATGTTTCTGCATAATCTCGTAAGCTATGCTGAATCACGGAATAACGGAATAAATAATAATGAGCAAGAGGCAAAAAGACATATAGTGGTTCACCATGCCATCGGAGGACATGGTTACGTCCACTTAAGGTTCCACTATTATGGTCAATAGGCCTTTGGTGTTACAAGACTCTTCCGGGAAGGAGTGAGTTATCATTCCCAGAGAATGAGAGAGCTTTCTACATATGAGAAGCCTTCCTTTTATAGCTAAGGAAAGTTCCCTCTTTTTACATGTTTCCAATGTGGGACTAACTACATATATATATATATATATATATATATATATATATCTTCTCATAGTGCCTTCTTGTGGATCTTGGAGGAGGACCTTCCGGATATGGGACCGATGATCTTTCACCATGGCGAGGTAGCTCGGATGTTGGTCTACAAGAGACATGTCGGGGGCAGTGCCCTTCGTGGCCGGAAAATAGTCTACTCGGTCGTTACTTATGGTTGCGGCATATACAACCTACAACACAAACCAAAGACATCAAGAACCCAATGTAGAGCTAATACAGGCATCAAATCCTACATAGATTAGCATTTTTGGAAACTAAAGGTCTCCAAGAACCCAACTAAAATATTATCTTTCTTGAATGCATCATCCAAAATCAAAAGCAGCATTGCCTTAAGTCATTAGATTGACAATTTCTTGGGATATAACCACAGAGAGAGAGAGAGAGAGAAAGATTACTCTGTAAACACTTTGAATGAAGTTATGCTCTGTGACGATGTGGGTATGGCATTTGCTGCACACGTAGAATTTTGTACTTGGAAGGAAGACCTACATCTCGAAACGAATGCTGAAACAGAGAGGAAGACGTTGCTTCTGTGAAACATAGAATCAGAATTCAGAATGTGACAGACTAAAACATAGAGTTTAAAGACTCAATCTTTGAAGATGAAAGAAACAAACCCAGAAATCCTTTTCTTTCTCAGGAATGAAATGAGAGAGAGAGAGAGAGAGAGAGATAGTTAGAGCTCTTTGGGTTTATTGATACATATAAGAGCTGCAGTAGAATCAGTTGGGGAAGTTTGTTTGTGAAGCAAGGCAAAGAAGTTCGTTACAGAATTCAGTTACGAAATGGTGCCAGCGTGGAGAAATGGAACGACTCACTCACTCGCTCACAAGTTCACTTGATTTCTTCAGTGGGGCATTGTATCGAACAGGTTATTGGCATAACGAAACCAGGCCTCCCAATCACGGCGGCCGCCTGGTTCCGGTGGCATGGTTCCGAGGTGGGTACCTTTACCGACCCACCCGGCCTGTTTCACTGTAGTCATTGAGAGATGGGTTGAAGGGTCTGATGGAATTGAGAGGAGAAGCACAGCCAAGACAATGTGTTTGAATCCAGCAGAGTTTCGGTGATTTAATTCAGAGACCTTGGCATATACAGTTAGGGGTGGGAGAGGCCAACCTTAAAGCCCACTGAAAATTTACTCACATACAACAAGTTACCACAAGAATTTGTCATCTATCAACAATTTGTTATAAACTCAAAATGAACAATTTGTTATCTATGCCTAACTCGTTTAAAATTATTCATTACTTAGAAGACTCAAGTCTCAATCTTTAAGTTTTTGTTGAAGGCGTATCAAGTCCTTTGTTCGTGAAGTTTAAAGTCTGATCAAAAGTCTTAAAGTTGTGTTTATATCTCATGTCATGCGAGATGTGTACTTTCTTACAGATGATATAGCTATACCTAACACCATGATCTAATCTCAATCCATTCCTCCTGGAGCCGTTCAGGCTCTACGTTTTGATTTACTCCAATTAGGCTGTATCGTGAATTCTCATTGTAGTTTGATCCTAAAATAAATATATAAAAAATAACTTCTTTTATGAAATTGAATGTGGTTGAAAATAATCCTACAAATCTAGATATGGGCTTGGGCCTAGGCTATTCAACACAGTCCATTTCAAATTGTCCGCGAAGAAGTGGACATTTGTGTAATTTCACGAACCCTATATAATTCCCACTTCGTCCTACTGCGTCCCAAACCCTGCTGGTTCTTCACCGCCGGCCGGTACTGTTTTCTCTCTTCTCTCTTGCTGAGCTCAATTTCACTGCCATAATATTGAACTGACGTATTCTATTGATATGTCCTTTTAGGGTTTCCGATTGATTATAAGCACTGCTTCCAATGGCTCCACCTAAAGGTACTTATATCCCTGCCTTGTGTGTATGCTATTAATCAATTTCAATTTCAGATCTTTCATTGATTGCATTGCTTAGTAAAAATGGAGGAACACTAGACATTTTGGTGTTAGGGTGTGATAGACAAACTCAAATTGGGCTAATTATATTTCAAGAAGCTTATCATATGCTAAATTCTTTGAGTTTAGAGAGTTGTCAAATAAATCAGTTGTATTATTATTGTGTAGAAGCTATGCTTTCGTGTTATTATCAGCTGTTGTCTTTGATCTTTAATTTTAATTACAGTGTGCCTACTACAGCACGCATAGGTTCTATGGTCATGTTATGCCGCGGGGCTGTCTTTCCTTTATCTATAGGCTAAGGATTGAAATATGTTTGGACAAGCAAGAACTCAGTTTGTTCTAATTTTGTTTTTTGGGCATGGGTCACCTGTTTGGAGAGAAGTGTACTTGTCATAGTTTGTTACCTGGAGATCTCCCTTGGGAGATGTATGAAGTTTTCTTTACCATCAATGTAGGTAAAGCTAAGTAATCGGGACTAGATACACCAGGTTCATTGATTCAGTCGTCATTTGCAGGATTGCCTTAGCCTTTAGGAATATCAAAGAGAATCCTAGTTTAGGTGTCCAATTACCTATGGCCTCCCTTTTAATTATAGGTAAAGGATAATACAATAAAATGTTGGAATTGGAAGAAACCTGGCATTCTACTGTTTAATCATGCCCCATCTTTATTGTCATAATTTGAGGGTACTTGAATTTTAAATATGGGAAGGAATAACCTCCCCGAGTTTGCTGAATCTTTTCTTCTTTTGATTTCTCTTTAAGTCGAATTCTTTTTACAATGGCTTGCCTTCATATTCTTGTGCATGTGCCACTTGTTTGGAAGGCTCTTGTCAGTAGATATTATTTATAGGCACTGGTCGCGTTTCATGCCTTTTAGCTACATCCTCTCTTGATCTTCCTACTCAGTGTGGTTTCCATCCCCAGTCCATATCAATCGCTTTGTTCCTAATCAAGCACATGTCATTACAGGTGATGTTTCCAAAAAGGGTGACCCAAAGTCGGAAGCCTTGAAGGCTGCCAAAGCTTTGAAATCTGGACCTGCTGTTAAGAAAACAGGTAAGAAGATCCGAACATCAGTGACGTTTCATCGGCCTAAGACATTGAAAAAGGAGAGGAACCCTAAGTACCCTCGTATTAGTGCTCCACCAAGGAACAAGCTTGATCATTAACAAATTTTGAAGTATCCTCTTACTACTGAATCAGCAATGAAAAAGATTGAAGATAACAACACCTTGGTATTTATTGTTGACATTTGGGCTGACAAGAAGAAAATAAAGGATGCAGTCAAGAAAATGTACGACATTCAGACAAAGAAAGTGAATACCTTGATCAGGTGAGTGGTAGAATTAAGTTTTGTAATCCTGTATGTGGTTTATCTTTGACTTGCAAGTTGTGCTGCATTCTCTTTCCAGTTTTGTTTGCCTTGAATCTGATGATCTGACTCTAACTATTTGATCCAGGCCTGATGGTACTAAAAAGGCTTATGTTAGGTTGACCCCAGATTTTGATGCACTTGATGTGGCAAACAAAATTGGTATCATCTAAGGTAGTGTGTCTGGCATCCTCAGAGAGTGGCAGGTCTTGTTAGTCCTTGAGCTGTTGAAGATTTAGTTTTTTTTTTTAAATTGTAATCGGGTTCGTTACTGTTAGTAGACTTGGTGATTCGTGGTTATAACTGCAGTTTGAACCTTGTAGGCTTAATTTGGAAACTAGTTTATTTGGAAACCTGTTTTACATGGAATATTATGGAACGTGTTCATTATCTTTGTATGCAATTAATTGCACTTGGCATAGTATGTGATTGTTCTTTTTCATATTTAGATGAGATTAAGTAACCACTCTGCGGCCATTTATGTGACAAGTCATTTATGGTATATTCATGAACTGGATTATGGATCGGACAAAACTTTTTTATTTGGTGTGGTTTGGTCCAGTTTCATCAAACCTTTTTTGGTGATCTTGAAGCCACGAGTTGATTTGATCTTTTTCAGTCATATCATGTCAAATCTTTACTGTTGTATGATATTGAGCTTCTGAATTTTGTGCTTTGCTGCCAAATGAGGTGATGGCCTCATCTCCCCTGCCATCACTTCTTCATGACTTTTTGCTAAGACAACAAAATCTTTTTGATTTTTGAACTCTGGAAGTGATTCCTTAGCGAAGCTCAAGAATTGAGACACTAAAACTTGGTTTGACATTGTCAAATCCGCTATTCACAAGTCTTCACTCATGCAATCATTTGATTTATAATGAAGTTGAATGTACTCATTAGGTCATGGATTCCATGAACCAGTGAAATCCTAGCAGCAAGAGCTAGGGCTTCGTTGATCACGCAATACTTTGTATGCATGACAACAATACAACTATACAAGTATTAGTGGTCAAGAGGATTTACAATGTCAAATTCAGTATTGGCTTAACTTACTCTAGTTGCCCCTTATTCAATAGGTGCAAAGGCGATGTCTAGCTAGCAAATGGTTATTCGCAAAGCGGCAAAGGCATACACAAGGATAGGTTTCTATGTATCTGCTCTCTTTGATCGTAAAATGAACCATCAACTGTTTTCTTTTTTATTAGTTAGACGTGTTATGTTGTTAGATAGAGTTTTTGTTTCAATGACCGATTTGACAACATACCGTACCAAATATCTACACATTGTGAATGTCGTATCTGGCTTCATTGCTTTGGTTCTCCAAGATGGCAGAACGCAGCATTTGGTAGTGTAATGCTCTTTCTTGAATAACGCTTTCTCTCACACTCTAATAGTGTACATAGGAATAGGACAATCCTGGTGGAAATCATAGACCTCTGATCTGCATAAGGGGCAATTTGAGTGAGCCACAAACCATGTATCAATGCAAGATATGTGGAATCCATGAATCCATTTGGGCAGATGTCTTATCCATTCCTCTTCTTCAAATTCACCCAAGCATAATGGACAGTCTGTGTTGCTTTGGTTGTCTTCTGCATCTTCTACTTCACTTTTCTTCTTGAACTGAGTTACAGGAAGAGACCTAATAACAGCGAAATCTAGTCCCTGGCTTTGATACAGTAGAGATGGATCATCTGCGTTGGTTTCGTTCAGAAGGGTACGTCTGTGATTTGGATTTGATCTTCCATAGCGAAATGCATACCAAAACCGCTTCAGTATCTTGTAATAACTGAAGATGACAGCAACAGTGCAGAGGATAAGAACAGAAGCAATGAGCCACGGATCCAAATGCGAAGGACGAGAACCTGGGGATGTCATTGGAGGGGTTGAAAGGATGCTACAATTCTTTCAAATAGATATGAACTATTGAGAAGTTTCAAAGAAGACTTTGTATAAGATTGCATAGCTATATATTGCAGGGGAATCTGTAGGAATTAATGAAATAAGTATAAAGATGATAATTAGGAGAAGAGACTGCATCAGCCATGTTGATGTTTAAAAACTCAGGAGAAGAGACTGCATCAAACAATGAATCAACTGGAGAACGAATGAACGATTATATCAAAGAAAACATGAATTTTAACATGCAAGTCTCTTGTGCCTTGGATGATATCAATGATCCACACTGACATACAATCCTACATATTTCTGAGGCAGATGATACCAAAGTTGGAGTCAGGTTTTCCATAAGGGTATATAACTTTGAAAGAGAAAGAGAAATGACATTAAAATGATAGGATTGGTCTTTGCTTTTATTTCCTCTCTGCAGAAGCCCTAGCAAACAGAAACTGAAGCATCTTGATGTACAAGAAATAAAGTGTAAACTGAAGCTAAAGAGCTATGTCATAAATCTTTCAAACCCAAAACAAAAGTATCCCCCATTTACACCATCAACCCCTCAAACTTGATTTTTACACAAAAAGAAGCAAACTTCTGACTAAACCTCATTGAAGCCTATGCCGCTTGGCAATTGGGATTTGGTGATCAAAATTGGAATTTGAAGTGGACATTCTTGAATTGTTTAGGTATGAAACAGCAGAAGGGTCGACATTGTTGAAATTCAACATGGCAGCTGAACATGTTTGAGAAAAACCGCGAGTCATCTCAGGATATGATGTTAAGTTCTGTGTCTTATGAAACACATAGGTAGGATTTATCACCGGTGTCTGGCTGTTAAAACTGACTGCAGCTTCACACCCTTTGATTGAAACTGGTGGAGTTTTGAAGGCCTGCAAAGGAGGGGGATTCCTCCAACGGGGCATAAGACCTGCAACAAGAACTGTTTGGAGCAATGGACCAGCATCCATCACAGCTTGCAGTAGCTTCCCTTTTAGAGGCAAAGGCCTACCCCTAACAAAATTGTCAATTATTTCATCAGCTGGATCAGCTTTGATACTTAATCCAGAAGAGACTACTACACCAGAAGGTATAATAGTACTTCCATTAAATTCTTCCATTAGGTTTTTGCTAGAATCAGCCATGTTGATGTTTGAAAACTCAGGAGAAGAGACTGCATCAAACAATGAATCAACTGGAGAAGAGATATGCGAATGGAGATTGTAAGTTCCAGACAGGCTGTTGGATTCAGTAATGCTTGAGTTTGCTTTTGTGGGCATCATAGTCGGGCTTTCAGGCTGGACTACTTGAGTAAACCGCACATTGGGCAAGTCAATTGGAGTAGAAGCAGTGATCTTGTTGAAGATCTTGTGCAGCTGGTCTCTGGCTTCATCTCTTTCTTTGTATGCAACCTTTAGTAGATTGAATAGATTCTTCACATTTTCTTGACTCTCTGCTGCCAAATTCTTCATTGTTTCAAGTTCAAGGGTAGTGTAAAGAAGCTTCTTCTTCAAATCATCAGCGCTCTGTGGATTCAAAACATGTAATTGGTCAGTTTCAGACAAAGGGCTTCTATTGGAAGAAACATAACATTCCTGTAGAATCATCATAGGATTCTAACTCAAAAAACACAAGAGCAGTTCAAAATGAAAAATGAATAAAATCCAGGTAGAAAACAAGGATTCTCTGTTGGAAAGAACAGTGAAAATCCAAAAAGGGCCCATGCAGAGACAAGAAAGGGGTCACCATTAAAATCTGCATCTGTAACAAAAATTGACGCTCGACCTGAAAACTTATGAATGCAAATGAGATATCTAAAGCTTATATCAATACTAAAATACCAACACGTTGTTACAGAAAGATACTGGTCTACTCAGATAGATTCTGTTCACTAAAACAAGGAATTGCACAAGTTTGCAGAATTGTATAAAATAATGAGCCCAAAGTACTTCTGGATATCAAAATTTACATTCACAAAACACTAAGGTGTTCATGACTTGAAAATGATGTATGACTGGGAAATTCTCAAAAACTAATCATAATTAACAAAATCCTAGGGAGAAATAAGGTAGGGGAAACTGATAATTTCAAAACCAGCCCTCATTTTCCCACTTTATTGAAGATTGTCAAGAGCAAGACACAAACTTAATGGGGAGGGATTTGGCAGATATGGAAGATCCATCAGTAACAAATACTTCAATTCATATTTAAGAACTGAAAAATGAACTGAAACAGCAATTAAGGAAACAAAAGAATGAAGGTCGAATTGAATGTGGCATATTACAGTACATACACCATCATAAAAAGATTAAAAACACAATTGAAGTAGACTAAAACAAGCTTTGATTGAACTGCAAAACAGGCAACAACCCAGAAGCAAAACTAAAGAGGAATGTCACTTTAGAAAAAGAATTAGTGACCCACCTCATGATAGGTAGTCCACAAAGAACCCATGTCCTCCATAGTATGTGGGTATCACCCTACTTGGTGAGGAAGATGGAAAAGGCAAAATTGAAGAGATGGAGAAGAAAATGAGAGAATTAGGAGCTAAAGTCAGGTGGAATGTGACTCATTTATAGAAGAACTAAGAGGCATATAAGACAAGAGAAAGAGATGGCTTTGTCACAAGCATCCAAGAAAGCCCAGTCCACCTCCAAGAAAATTAATAAGGAATGCTCAAAACCCTTCATTATGAATTGATTCTAAATTTGAAAATTTTTTCTAGGAGAATCCATTTTCTGGTCTCTGTCGCTCACTGTAATATTGAACCTCATTCAATATTTCCCCCCTCTGTACCCAAATGAAAAGAATTCACATTTTGCTGTTAGAAAAATCAAATACAGATTTAAATTTAGGTAGGTATAAAAAAAATTTAATAGGTTTGCCTTAATCTCTTTCTCTATGAAATTATGAATTATGTACGTGATACTTACCAAAGATACCCCAGTTTTCAAAATGTAAATTTTCCTTTCGCGGTTTATAGACATTCAGAATTTATTAGCACAGCTTTGGTCGCCTCATTTTTCTTATATTTTTGAAGTATCTAAGCTTTATCCTAAAAATTTAACGTAAAATTTTAAAAACCACAAAAGTTGCTTCATTACGTATATGAACACTTTTTAATTGTAGTTCTTGCCACCAAAATTAATGTTCCCTTTTATGATACGACTAAAATTTATTAACATTATAGTAATATTTATCATTTAAACTACTCATAAAAAATGTTGTTTAAAAAAATGTTCTCTCTTCTCTTTCAAGAGAGGGCAAACCCTTAGCGGCGGCTCATCACTGAGCGGGAGGCTAGAGCTCCTTTCTCTTGGCAAACCTGTGGGAGTGAGGACGAGCCTATTCGTCAAACCTCCCTAAATTTGGGTATCTGCTTTCGTCTCTTCACCTTTGGTATTGATGGTGATGGTGGTGCTGAAAGCGTTGAGGCTAACCGGACCTTAGATCTGGTTGGGCTTCACCGTGTTTGCGAGTGCAGCAGAGACCGGCAAAGGCGTCTTGTGGTGCTCGAAATTTTTCAGCAGGGCTCGACGCCCGAATGGCATGGTGACAAAGTTCTAGTCAGCATTTCCGCCACTAGTGGTGGGTGGCTGAGGAGATGTGCCCGAGTGGTGGCGTTGCTCGTCTCTGGTGATGGTGACGTCGACGGAAGAGTGATGGCGGCTAGAGCAACAGTTCCTCTAGGAATTGGGCTTGAATGAGCTTGGTTGGATCAACTAGGGTTCCTCTTGTTTGGGATCTGGTTTCGGGCCTGGAGTAGGGTCTGGGTCTGGGATCCAGGTGGGCCTTGTGGGTTTTGGGACTGGATCCCATTTTCTTTTTGCTCTTGGAAATACTGCCAGTGTCTTTGGTTTTGGCCTCTACACTGGTATTGTTATTGATTGACGGACTCACAACTATGGTATTTGTTCGTTAAGGATCGGCTTCCATCACGGTCATGTTTGGAATCACCCTTGGCCGGCTTCAATTCTTCAGGTGAAAGATTACCCTCAGCCCGGTGCCGAAGTGATTTTTATTATTTTGGGCATTGGATTTGTATGGGTAGTCAAATCACCGACTACTTATTTCGCTCAACGTCTGCAATTCATGAGTGTAACACCGAGTCTAGACGTTATTGTTTTAGCGCTGACACTCGTTATTGCAATTTTACTTTCGCAATTTTACTTTCAAATGTTTTCGTTTTTCTCGATGTATTTTTACATCAACTCTATGTAATCTTTTGTTATAATAAAGTGTTGACCTTTTTTCATTCAAAAAAGAAATTATTTAAACTACTAATGTGGTAACTAAGAAAAAATTCTCGTTCCTTTTAAAAGAAAAATAAATTCTCGTTAAGTTAGATAAGAATTTGTTAAAGTAACATAAGTTCTCATTTGAGTGAGTCTCACACACAATATTTCAACATATTGTACATAAGTAGAGTGGTAAGAAGACAACGAATTCGCATTTGAGAGATTGTGTATCGTGTTTGTTTGGGTGATCAACGGTGGGGTATAACAAAGGAGTTATGACATCAACTTCACTCAATAATTTTCTAGATTTTTTATTTATTTTATTTTCCCAACAAATACAAAGAAAATAAAGTAATTAAAAACTTTTTTATACGTAATATCATTTGGTCTAGTGGCATAAGTCTCCCTTATAAGTGGGAGATCGTGAGTTTGACTCACAACAGACTCGTTATAATATTTGAGTTATTTAGCTGATCAAAAAAGAAAAGAAAAATATATATATATACACATACACAGTCCGGATCAGAGGCGGACGTCCACACGCCCTTAAAGTGTGGACGTCCTTCCATTCTGCACCGTCTGGCGCCAACGACAGCGCACCTCCATCCGAGCAGACACTAGAGGCGTCCCGATAACTTTCTCTCATCGGCGAGTCCGCCGAATTCCAGTTTTCCGGCGAGATCGATCTTGTCTGAAGTTTTGGGTGGAGGTTGCTGCCGAGACCTTCAAATCGATCTTGTCGGGAAGAGAAAGTGATCGAGGATGCCGCTGGAGTCCGCTTGAGTGGAGGCGCGCCGTCGTCGGAGCCGTCCGGTGAAGAACGGAGGGACGTCCTCTTTATATATATATATATATATATATATATATATATATACCCGAGGAAACTGAAATTAACAACGTAATGGTTGACTATGTTCCATGATCCATAATTTCCATATACTTCATGGTAACTTCTCCTATACTTGATACAATTTCAGGTCCTAAAAGCCCCATGATCTTCAAATTCTAAGCGGCCAACATAATCACTGCCCTAGCATCATGTTTACGTACATATCATTCTCTAGGTATTCTTAATAAGTTTATCAATCACACAAATTGATTTGTTTTCATCATAATACTAATATTCATGACATAGTACAACTGAAAATTATTAGTCATATACGACTATCTTTTACCATCTTTTTGTAATGAATTTCACCATGAATCATTAGTGATCATTATCATTCATGATCACAAATTTGGAAAGTTTTACTATAGAGCGGTACATGCTATGTATTCTGCTTTCTAACGGCAACTTTTCAATATCACCCCCTCTGCCGGTGCAAAGCACATGTAATTATTCTCTATTCTTGCATGTATGATATGCAATCCCCACAACTTTATGTTGTAAAACGTTTCTAGAACACTAAGACTGAATAGTTACATTTCTATTTCAACACTATATGTAATCGGTGAATATCCAAACCCTAACAAACAAAACATAAACAAATGCATTGGATTGTTTATGCAATTCATCTTGAACATAAGAACAAAGACCAACCTGATAAACATCTAGCTGACATAGACAAAGGCAGATTGCACATGGATGATCTCCCCAGGAATTCCAATCCTAAAGACCAGAATAGTTTCTTTCTTTAATTCCCGACAAACGGTTTCGGCACTCTTTCACAATATAATACCAAGCCCCATAATAACCTCACCCCTGTAATACACAACCCCCGTGCAACTTCCACTTAGTTATCCACTTAACAAATATTAATCCTGTCATTATTCCTTAATACCTTCTCTTAAGATATAGTAGCATACAATGTACCATACAACCAGGCAGTGGCAAATGTCTCTGTGTTCCCACTTAAGTATTAGTTTTGTGCTTAATCTTTAGGTTTTCTGGTTAAACTAGGAAAATGACAAAGCTGCTAGATTTTATAATACTCGGTTTACGACAAAAGCTGCTAGATTTAAAAGGTTTTGGTTCTTATTGATGCAATGTATCTAGTTTGCTTAATCCGGTGTAAGTGAGTGACTAAATATATTTATGTGAGTGTACTTATTCTTTAATCTTGGGTTTTTGGTTTGGGGCACCTTCACTAGTTGACCCTAGATTGTATATTTGCGTACTAAAATTTACGTGCTTAAGACTTATTAGGGGTCTAAGCATTGAACCTTATTTCCTTGTTATCTAGCCAATTGAGCCAATTGATGAGGTCGAACTTCTGTTGCATGACAAACTATAAAAATGTAAATACTCGGTGAAGATACCAATTCAAGTATTGATGCAGAGAAGTGTGGCACTTCTCTCTAGAGTTTCTGTTGTTGAGCAAAGGGTGAGCTTTGGTTCTTCTCTTGGGAGCAGACAGAGCACGATGTTTATGAATGAAGTCAATGAATAAAAGGAAAATATTAAGAGATGATAACTCCGACTAAAAACCTACATGTAACTTAAGTGAAATAAAGTCTTGTATCTATCTAAAAGTATGAAATGTGGATCGATTAAATTAATAGAGAAGCTGATAAACATGTTGACAGGAGGTTTGTCAAATTTTCTTTTTAGTTTCTGTAAATTTCAAAAAACATCCAAGTGTTTAGGTAATATACATACTTGAAAATCGATCAAAATTGAGAAAGAACTCTTCTATTTGATCTATCCATACAAACATAATCATTGTATCTAACCAACAATAAATCTAAATGAAATGACTTTCATTAAAGACGATGGATGAGTTTTTATATAATTACTTTTTACACATCTCTGAGATTAAAGTTAAATAAAATATTTTTTTCTGTTTCGTTTTCCCGTACCAATACGTGTTTATCTCATCGCACATCAACTATAAACATGCTTACAAAAAATAATTTAAAGAATTCAACCCAAATCTTTGAAAACATATACAAGCTAGTAATTCAAAACAAAATCCACAAACTATGTGAAGCATCCTCATTTGAAGCGATATGCAATGTTGAAATGTTGATGGAGAAGAATATGTACTTGACCCCGTAGCCGCATTTGAGGGCATTGTATTAATTCCGGGTTGAGTAACTTTGAAGAATGGTCCTGGAAAGTTGAGACCACCTCCCGCTTTTACCTCCCAACTGTAAACGACTTTACCTGTCGACCCAATAATGCGATAGAGAGAATTCCACAAGTGCCTTTTGTTACCGCGTAAAAGCGCTTTTAAATAAAGTTGATCAGATTCTTTAAGAGGGGTGTCCTTATCATAAGCACTGTTGCGGCATAACCCGATCCTTTTGTCGCGTAGCGAAGCTTCACATGGGGATTAGGTACGGGTCATGTGAGGCGGGGCAATCTACCCGCGACACGTGGACAAGGCTCCAAGAAGGCTTCGGGTGCTAGAAGTCGAAGTCGCGCACGTGCTGGGGACACTTGGCGGTTTCACCGTGCGGCGTGGCACATGCGAAGGTGCGTCTCTCTAAGGGGGTAGCTCGCACGTGCCTGACGAGGGTGTGAGTGTGTGAGAGAATGAAATTGACTCCGGAGACTGCAGTTGGTAAACGGTAACTGTGGTCCTAGTCGGGTTAAGGTCTACAAACGGCAGTGGCCCGTCGACGGGAGCAAATGTAGTTCTAGGGACTTTGGTCTTCAAGAATCTCTAACAACATTACGTACAAGTTGTCGAACTGTCTCTAGTTTGGAATTTCAGTTATCATTTTGAGTTATTGTCTTACAATTTGATTCACATATTTCTTGAAAAACAAGAAGATTATTAATTAGTTAACGTTGGAGTACTGTTTTCACCCGATCAACTACTATGTGTTTATGCTAACGGGCTAACGGCCTTGGACACAACTAAAATTCCGGTCGAATGTATAATTTTTGTAAATATGAGATATGAGATTGTTGATGAGCTACGTTCTTGTATAAATATATGAAAAATGGTGTTGCCTGATCACGGGCAGTTTGCTTCTATCTACACTACTAGGATGTCAGACTTACGAGACGAAGTCATTTCGTGGCATAAGAGGGTACATATGCGACGAAAGATCGGTCGCATAAGAGTCGTCACATAAGTAATGTCGCATAAGAATCTATGCGACGAAATATCTAAATTCGACGCTACAAAGATCCTAATGCGACGAATAATATGTCGTTGCATATGAAAGAGACGACGAAATACATGTCCACTTATACGACGAAATATCATTGCATAATTGTTCCAACGAAGAGTATTTCATTGTCAGTGATTCCATAATAACGAAACATGGGTGCAATTGCCAACGTAAACTTGGTTACCTTATGCGACGAATTATACATTATTCGTCGTATAGATGTTCCGACGAATAGTATTTCGTCTTCAGTAATTGCGTAACGACGAAACATGAGTTCAATTGCCGATGAAAGCTTGCTTCACTTATATGAAGAAAAGTCCATTATTCGTCGCATAAGTTCTTTCACTGAGGCTAAACTTGTTTCTTTTATCTTTTTCCTTTTCCTCCATGTTTCACTATTAAATAGTTTTTTATAGACACAGAAAATATAAAACTGCAAACTTAACAAACAATAATATTTTAATATTAATAATTTGTTCATACAAAGTCTTTAGTAACACCTTGATAACTAAACAAAACCATTCATTCATTCATCCTAGCTAGTTAGCCTATCAGTTTCCACCAACTAAACAAAACTAACTACACAATAGCCTAACCTTAAAGACTTCTCCATCTAGCTAGCATATCATTTTCCAACTAAACAAAACCAACTACACAACAACGTAACCTTAAGGGCTTCTCCATCTAAACAAAACCAAAATAGTGAAGCATGTACCTAGTTCCTCTCAACTTCCATGTTGTTCCCTGCATCATGATTTTCATCTAGAGGTTATTGGGAAGAGACTTGTGGAGGACACAGTCTGTTGCGTCATAAAAGACATCACTGCTGCTAGTTGCTGCTTCACCAATGTCATCTCTTCACTAACTTTTTGCACAACCGCCTCAACTTTTTCGGCCCTCTTTTCAGCAATATGTAATCTCTCCTCCATCTCATGAACTCGAGAACGTCGAGTGGAAAATGATGACTGTCAGACACCTGCTCTTCCAAGACCACAGATCTCTTTCCCGGCTCTTTTGCCGACTCTTCCTTTAAGCACCGTAATATTCATTGACCACTCCAAAAGTGGGAGCTCAACCTCCGGGATGTCAGGGTTTGCATTCTTCTGTGCATTTTTCAATTGAGAGGCATCTTTCTGCATTTCCTCCTGCATTTAAAAAAAAGGCTGTAAATATTATTTACATAAGAGATAAGCTTGTAATTAGATTTGAAATATAAATTCATATTGCAGTTGAAGAGCAGTTAAGGGTTTGATAAGCAGTGAAAGAAAATAAGTTGGAGAATAATGAAACTGTTATGAACTTGCTACATATTGCAGCCATGTAAATCTACTAAATGAAGAATTGAACTTAGAGACAAGCAATGTTTAAAAAACATAACAATTAATGATCAGGTCTTAAGCAGGATATACAAGGACTTAAGCAGAATATACAACTTCATCTAAAAGGG
Organism: Fragaria x ananassa; assembly: GCA_034370585.1. Taxonomy (NCBI): domain Eukaryota; kingdom Viridiplantae; phylum Streptophyta; class Magnoliopsida; order Rosales; family Rosaceae; genus Fragaria; species Fragaria x ananassa. The sequence continues at coordinate 23,495,904 of CP139764.1, forward strand.
AAGGGACCAACTTATTTAAAAACAGTTCTCCAGTTTTTACTTATATTTGCAGCTCAATAGGCAAAGACTTTCATACCAATTCTGTATATAAAATAGAAGTGTTTTACTGGGGATAGTTAACAAGGACATTTCTTTATCTACTGGTTTGGGTTTTGGTCATAACTTGGTTGAGTAGTTGATGTTGATGAGTGATGAATGATATGCAGGGCTTGGAGTTCGATATAAAGAAACTGATATCATGATTTGTTCTAATATACACAATAGTAACAAATTCACATTAAGATGGACAAAACACAAATACATTCACATTCACATTCCTACAAAGATATGAAACTTACAATAACAAATTCACATTCACTAAGACAAAATAAACATGCATTTGCACAAACTGAAAATTATTTAATTGCACCAACTGAAAATTATTTGCACAAGATATGTAAGCTATTTGCACCAAATTTAATGAACTTACAAGATTTTTGACAGCTTTAGGGTCGTTGACTGTATCATACGTCTCTGTGTATGCTGGGATAACAGAAAATTCCTCACCCTTCTCTTTGTGGTGGACCACCCTGTAGATGATAGGTAGCCGCCCTGTGTGGTGCTCCGACTCATTCTTACCATGGATGGTCGTTTTAGCCGTTGATCGTGTCTGCCAATCATATAGTAGTTCATATAAATATAATGGATTATCAAACTTATACCACATCATCTAGTACAAACAAAATTATTATTGTTAACATACACTACCAGAAGAAAGATTATAGCCGACGAAAAAAAAAAAAACCAGGCCGACGAAGCATTTTTTCGTCGGCTATAGTGGGCTTTAGCCGACGAAAATTTCTTTCGTCGGCTAAGGTAAATTTTCGTCGGCTATGATGTCCACTTTAGCCGACGAAATTTTATTTCGCCGGCTATTTTAAATTTTCGTCGGCTATGACAAACTTTAGCCGACGAAAAAAAATTTCGTCGGCTAAAGAATTAATGTCGTCGGCTAAAGTTCACAAACCATGGCCGACGAAATATTTAAAGGTTTAGCCGACGAAATTCATAGTCGTCGGCTAAAGTGCTTTATATTTGCAGATCTGGGCAGCAGCAGCTCATTTCGAAAAAAACGGAAAAAAAAAACGGGAGAAGAAAAAAGGGGAGAAAAAGTTTGGGTGTTGTCGAAATCTGTCCATAATCAGTTTGTGGAGCCATATATAGGTACGTATATGTATATATATGTTGATTAATTGAGTTTTATTTGAGTTGATCGATTTTAATTAATTAGTGTGATTAATTGAGTTTATTGATTTTGATTGTGATTGAGTTGATTAATTTTGAGTACGTTGGATGTATATATATATGTGTTGATCGATTTGGTTGATGATTTGAATTGATAATATATATGAATTAATTTGTTGTTAATAAATAGTAAATATATATATATATGTTAATATTAATTTATAATATTATTGTGTTGATATGGTATGAAGTTGTTGATGATATATATGAGTTCATAATGATAATTTTGTAATTAATTAGTTGTAGTACGTACGTAGAATATATATATACTAAATGAATAATTGAGATTTTATATATGGCATGAAATTTTATTAATAATTAGCTAGCATCGTTATAAATATATATATATTTTGTTATATTTTCAGGATATGGATAAGAGTTGGATTTCGCTTCCAAAATGGGACAAAAGATACGGTGCAGGAGTTATGAGTTTTCTAGAATATGCGATGGATAATGCTAACGGGAATACAATTTTCTATTGCCCGTGCACGAAATGTCAGTGTCGCAGCGATATGTATCGATTTCCCATTGACAAAGTATGGCAGCACCTGAGGAGTAACGGGTTTTGGGAGAAGTACACATGTTGGTTATATCACGGTGAAACATCATCAGGGGGTCCGCATGATCATGGCCAATTTTCCGAGACGGGCAGTGCTAGTACATCCAACGATCCAACAACGACATTCATCAACGACATGTTTCCTTATGAGAGCGGTGTATGCGCTCAAGGACAGTATATGCCTGACCCGGTGCAGCCCTTCCCTAGAGCTGTGAACACTGCTGGTATTGAAAAGTACAACAAACTGCTTGCTTTCCAACAGACCCCTGTGTACCCCGGTTGTCAGAAGACCGTTCTTGAAAGTGTGATGGACGTAATGAGGATTAAAGTTGAGACAAAATCGACCGTGAAGGCTGTTGATGAGTATCTACAGTACACTGCTTCGATGCTGCCCAACGGTCATCGTCTTCCTACCACTCATCGGAAGGTCCGATGTATCCTGAAAGATCTTGGGCTTTCCTACATCAAGATCCATGCATGCAGATATGACTGTGTTCTCTTTTGGGGTAAAGATCCAGAAGGGAATGACCTTGGTGGCCTTGACGCATGTCCGGTATGTCACACTGACAGATATAAGCTGACTCCTGCAGGCAACAGGAAACCTGTAAAGGTACTTCGGTATTTCCCTTTGACGGATAGGTTGGAGCGGTTGTACATGTCTTCACACACGGCCGAAGCGATGAGATGGCACGCTGATAGGGAATTGCATGACGAAGATACCCTTATACACCCTGCTGACGGGGAGGCTTGGAAGCATATAGACAGGGAGTTTCCTCAATTTGCGTCAGAGGTCCGAAATGTGAGGCTCGGGCTCTCATCCGACGGGTTCAACCCTTTTGGGAACATGAGTCTGCAATACAGTATATGGCCGGTGATTTTGGTACCGTACAACCTTCCCCCATGGATGTGCATGAAGAAGGAGTACAATATGTTGAGTTTGTTGATTCCGGGGCCCGGTTATCCGGGGAAGTGTCTCGATGTGTACTTGAGACCTTTGATTGAAGAGCTTAAATTTTTGTGGGACGTTGGTCATCCCACTTATGACAAGTACACGCACGAGATGTTCCAGATGCATGTCATGGTTGTTGGCACCATCAGTGATTTTCCTGCCCGTGGGATGTTGTCGGGCAACGTTGTTAGGGGATACAAGGCTTGTCCAGAGTGCCTTAGCGATGAGGGGAGCAGCAGTCATTGCAACAAGATATGCAGATTGGGTCACCGTGCTTTCCTTCCATATGATCACGAATGGCGGTTCGATGAAAAGGCATTTGATGGGACCGTAGAACACGGCGTGCCTCCCAGAAGATGGACGGGGGAAGACATTTTAGCGGTGCTTAATGAGTACGATTTTGGGCAGCTCAGCAATCACCCCAACATTGTGGCGGCTATACCTGAAAGACCCGACAGGTACAAATTCTGGACACATAAGAGCATATTCTGGGAACTCCCATACTGGAGTAAGTTGTTGATCAGGCACTACCTGGATGTGATGCACATAGAAAAGAATGTGTGCGACAGTGTGGTTGGCACAGTGCTGAATTTGGAGGGGAAGACGAAAGACGGTCCTAAGGCACGCATTGATCTAAAAAAATGCGGAATAAGAAGACATTTGTGGTTGAAAGAAGGGAAGAAAAAAATGCCTCAAGCTCCTTACACCGTGAAGCCTGACCAGAAGAACCTAATTTTCAGGTGGATGAGTTGTGTGAAGTATCCTTCAGGCTATGCAGGAAATATTGCCCGGTGTGTGAACTTCCGGGACAATAAGATGTACGGGTTGAAGAGTCATGACTGTCATATCCTGCTGCAACGTCTCTTCCCTGTTTTCATTCGACCGTTCCTTCCCCGTCAGGTGGTGGAGCCGTTAGTAGCGTTGGGAAGGTTTTTCCAGAAGTTATGCACACGGGAAGTGTCTCGATGTGACCTCCGGGAAATGCAAATGGACATCATTTATATCATGTGTAAATTTGAGAGGATATTTCCTCCAAATTTTTTTGACATCATGCCTCACCTGATGATCCATCTTCCCGAGCAATTGTTGCTTACCGGTCCAGTACACTACACTTGGATGTATCCCATGGAAAGGTACGTTTTTTACTTTCATGAATTCCTCAATACATATACATGTTCAATAATCATAACATTTTGCAACTTGATTTACAGGCAACTTGGAGACTACAAAGATTATGTGGCTAATAAATCCGCTCCTGAAGGATGTATAGCTGAAGCATATATTGCGCACGAGTGCGTCACCTACATGAAGTTGTATTTAGGAGCGTTGAAGGAAACTCCGCAAACCATGCCGGTAGATGTACCGAAGTTCAATCTTTCCATAGTCTCTAGTGATGTTGAAGTGTATGGAATTTTGCCAAACTCCTACAAGTTGCAACCACATGAGCTAGTCATTGCCCACTGGTGGGTATTGATTAACTGTCCAGAAGTTGAATACTGGAAAGACATCCATCTCAATCATCCCAACATTGCCGGTGATCTCGAGTACCACAACAAGGAGTTCGCAGATTATTTTGGCGGTTGGGTACGTAATTTAATTTTTCTCTACGGGTTTATGTTTATTGAATAATTATCCATATTTACAGTTGAGATGGTTGGTTGCAGATGAACCATATTCAATCTGATGGTCACCCAAATTGGTCGCACGAACTCAGACTTCTAGCCATGAAGCCGATAGTCTCAAGAGTTTATCCGATGTGCAAGGTGAATGGCGTGCAATTTATATGCGAACAAAGAGACAGCAGAAAGAGAACACAGAATTCTGGGGTCATGGCACATGGTGGGCGGAATGGAGTTGACTATTACGGTGTTCTTGATTCAGTGGTGGAACTCGTTTACGGTGAAGGCATGACAGTGCACCTCTTCAAGTGTAGATGGTTTGATACTAGGCCGCAGAGCATGAAGACCGATCAGTACGGAATATTATCGGTGAACACTAGTACAAGTTCTTACGAGGATGACCCCTTCGTTTTTGCCACATCGGTAAAACAAGTGTTTTATCTTGATGACCTTGCTAAGGGTGACGCGTGGAAAGTAGTCAACCTTGTGCACACTCGAAACATTTATCGGGCGGCTACACTTGGAGAGGCCGAAGACGAGGAAGAAGATGTTGCGTATCAAGAGCCCAACGCAATAGGTATTCCTAACTCCTCTACCATTCGCCTTAATAATTTTAAAGCGGGTCGTTCGGTGCGAATTCGTGATGAAGAGCCAAGGCTTGTTGATGTTGATCCAAATCAAGAGTCAGACGAAGACTCTGGCGATGAGGAAATACATATATTACCAGAAATTAATTCTGACACCGAAGAAGACTCATCGGATGATTCCGATTACGAGCCTTAGTTTTAATGTATGATTCCGATTAATTTGTATAATTTTTCAAAGACTTTTTCCTTTATAGTTTACACATGTTGAATTCATATTTCAGTTATGAATATATGAGATTTTGGTGATACATGATGAACAGGGTTTTTTAAATGTATGGTTTATGAATATCGTCTGTTTTTTTTTTCCCTGTTTTTTACTTTAGCCGACGAAATATACTATAATTCGTCGGCTAAGATGTTTTTTGCCGACGAAAAAAGCCTTAATTCGTCGGCCATAGATGTTTTTTATTTATTTTTATTACACACTTTAGCCGACGAAATAAACTGTGATTCGTCGGCTAAACTACCTTAGCCGACGAAAAAAGACTTAATTTCGTCGGCTAAACTTGTTTTTTATTTTTTTTAATTACTCACTTTAGCCGACGAAATACACTGTAATTCGTCGGCTAATATGGTTTTTGCCGACGAATAACCTAATAATTCGTCGGCTATAGTTATTTTTTTATTTTTTAATTACATACTATAGCCGACGAATATGTTAGGGTATTCGTCGGCTAAACCCTAAAATATTTCTATTACCTACTATAGCCCTATGTTCGGTGGTTATTTTGCGTAAAATTTTTATACGACTTGTTGCGTGTCATCGGTTTAAAACTATTTTCAGTTGGAGGTCCGGCCAAAATACGTAATTTAGACGGTCGAACGACCTTTTCCGTGCGTTTAGGGGTTTGACTTACGAGATTGACCGTCCGGATCGAGCCCTTATTCTTTTCGGATGAAGTTTAATTTTTTCCCATACATGTATTTTATCATGATGGTCATATCTGACGGCTGGATTTGTGTTTCTCAAGTTTGATCATCACGATCACAACATGTGTACTAATGTTGTATAACTTGTTTACCAAGTGTTATGTAAATGTTCCGTTTCAAAAACAAACTATACGTAGATCCTTCAAACGTAAAAAAGTCGTGAAATAAGACATGACTAGAATGGTGAAATAAGTCTACGGTTGAAAAATCACGGTATTCCGGTCATGTCTCGGTGCCGATAGTTGCGGTCAATTCAATTTTCCATTCTTTCTCCCTATGGGTAGCCCCGGGTTCGGTGGTTATTTTGCGTAAAATTTTTATACGACTTGTTGCGTGTCATCGGTTTGAAACTATTTTCAGTTGGAGGTCCGGCCAAAATACGTAATTTAGACGGTCGAACGACGAATAACCTAATAATTCGTCACCTTGTGCAGACGTGCGAGCCTTCTGGAGACGGCGCCGGAGGTGCCCGTTTCATCGAGGCAGGCGGCCGTCCCTCGTTCCCCGAGGCCCTTGACGGAGGTGTCTGCACCTCGTATGCCCGAGATACACCGGGCGCCCACTCCGGGTCCTACTTCTTCGGATAGTGGGTCATCTGGGGTACAGATGCCGCCGCCTCATCTGTTCCTTCCGCGGATGATACCGGCGATACCTGTAGTCGATGACTCAGGGACGCCGATTTATCCACTGCCCCCGCCAGTGGCTCCATCAGCGGCGTACCGGTTCCTGCCTTTTGATACGCCTCTTATTTCTGCGAGGGTATCATCATCGGCGATAGAGCCGGAATCCGTCGCGAGCTCCTCAGGTAATGAGTCAGGCAACTTGATTACTTTTAAAGGGTCATATATATATATTTTAATAATCAATTTGGCCGAATCATGTCATAGGCACAAAGAAGAAGAGAGGCCCCGTCACAGGGAAAGCTCTCGAGAAGATGGTGAGTACCATGGGGAGGATCCCCATCGATACTGACGGGGATGGCCACGCAGTATCGGGCGGGAAGTCGAGGATGTACTCCGGCCGCGTGGGTGCTCTCATCCGGGATAGAGTCCCTATGCTGTGGTCTGACTGGGGCGAGGTCCCGCAGGAGGTTAAGGACATGGTCCACAACGCGATGTCGGTGAGTTTACAAAATAATATTATGTATTAAATTGTTGATTTTTCGAAAAGCTAAACTAATAATAATCGGTTAAATACAGGTGTGGTTTGAGGTTCCCGAGCACCTGAGGGACAGCTGGGCCGACGTTACGCATGGGGGAAGGTACGTTGGGAAGTTAATGAAAAACAATTTTGTATGTGATATTAATAATATTTCTAATATTTTTGTTGTATCTGTAGGTACAAGGAGTGGAAGAACGAGCTGCGGACCCATTGGACTAAGCACGGGAACGCACGTTCTGGTACCCCTACTGAGTTCCAGTACAGGGAGTACGAGTGGCGTTGGCTTCTGACATCAGAATTCAACAACCCTCGTAAACAGGTATTTAAATAAATTAGTTAGTTAATTTAAAAATAAGTACGTGCGTTTTAAAATATTCTACTAATAGTTTACTTTTTTCTTTGAAGGCGGTTTCCCGGGTGAACGCTCAGAACCGGCAACGCAACACAAGGAACCATCATGCCGGTTCTAGACCGTTCGGTGTCTTCATGGACGAGGCGGCCAAGGAACATCCAGAAGTCAACCCCTACGTCTATACGTACGAGAAGGCATATCCTGACTCCCAGGAGGATATTGTAAGTCACTTTACGTTTTTAAATTTTTAAATTTATGTAAAAATTTTAATTAATAATTTTTTTCCTATCCATATAGGCGAGGGTGAGGGAGGCTAGTGACGAGGTCCTCAGTACCTTAGTGAGGGAGGGATGGCCGGACACGCAGGATTCCGAGATGTCCGAAGCCATGTCCCGGATCGACAATTCGGATCCGACGATTGGGGCGAGGATCATGGGCACAGCCTTCCCACCGAGAGGAAACAACTTCTACTGCCGAGGTCTAGGAAAGAGAGGCGAGGGGGTCCTGAAGAACACTCCAGGATTTCAACGAAAGGCAACCTCGACCGGGACCAGCACCACATCCACGATGCACAGGACGACTCAGCTAGAGTCGGAAGTTCAGAGACTACGAGAACAGCAAGCTGCTCAAGCTGCTCAGGCTGCCTCGCATGCTGCCTCGCAGCAAGCCTATATTGCCTCGATGGCGGCCTTTAATACCGCGCAGGCAGCCTATGTTGCCGAGCTATATGCCATCCAGCAGGCCCAGCAGCAGCAGATGTTGCAGTACATGCAGGACTTTGCATCTGCCCAGAGTCAGGGACTTCCGCCTCCGCCCATGCCTCCGCCCATGACGCTACCCCAGCCGCCGCAACCTCCGCAGCAGCCCCCAGAAGATGACTTCAATTTAGACGATATAGACTTTACGTAGTTGATAATATACTTTTATGTAAATTGATACTTTTATGTAGTTCATATATTCTTTTATGTGTTTGTTGTTGGTTATATGAAATGGTTAAATATGTCTTTTGCAGCTTGCATGGAATGGTAATTCAGAAATTTCGGGGTTTTTTTTTTTTACTGAAATACACTTATAGCCGACGAAAAAAGCCATAATTCGTCGGCTAAAGTTTTTTTTTAAAAAAAAAAAAAGGTTTAGCCGACGAAATAAGCTTTAATTCGTCGGCTAAATGTCTATAGGGCCGACGAAAAATACAATATTTCGTCGGCCATAGATGTTTTATATTTTTTTTTATTACAAATTTTAGCCGACGAATAATTTAAACTATTCGTCGGCTAAAGTTTGGAAGATACCCGACGACATTATTCGTCGGCTATAGTTCATACTTTAGCAGACGAAATAATGTCGTCGGCTATAGTATGACTATAGCCGACGACAGTATGTCGTCGGCTAAAGGTTGGACTATAGCCGACGAAACATTATTCGTCGGCTATAGTATGACTATAGCCGACGACATTTTTTGTCTCGTCGGCTAAAGTCATTACAGACGACCCTTTCCCGACGACACTATAGCCGACGAACCTTCGTCGGCTAAGGTTGCAACCGACGAATTTTTTTAACAGGCCGACGAAAATTTTTCGTCGGCTAAACTGCCTGTTCTGGTAGTGATACTTATAAGACAAAAAAAAAAAGATAATGAGATTACATTTTAGAAAAAAAATCAGTAAGCAACAAACAAAATTAGAGAAACATGATGCTTTTGCTAATTTATATGAATTATTTATAAAAAAAATCAAAAAAAAATTGAAGGTATTATAATGATCAATTGCTGGGAATTGACATATGCGTTATATAACTCAAGGTATTATAAGAGGCCTTGCAAGCACAAGACATAACTAAAGTTTGATATTAAGAAGACAAAGTTCTAAGTATTTGTGGATTCCATAAAAGGTCTAGAAGAGAAACAAAGAAGTCTTTGCCTCTGTTACGTGTCCTTATGTTTTGCCATAACCAAAACCATCTTTCATAACTAGAGAACAATAATGATGACTGTGGATTCCATAAAAGGTATAGAAGAGAAATAAAGAAGTTTTTGCCTCTGTTCTGTGTCCTTATGTCTTGTCATAACCAAAACCATCTTTTATATATGAAGCCTTTCATGTCTAATAATAATATGACAATTAAATTTTCCAATTACATCAACTCATAACACTCAGCAAAAAAACTACTAGTCTAACCAAAATCCAATATTGTTTCCAACTCTAACCATTCAGTAACAAAACTACAACTCTAACTAAAATAAATATCAAAGTGGCAGCAAAATAAATTTACCTTGAAATCAGGAGACTCAAATTGCCAGCAAAGTCAGTCCCACTCATCTTGCCTGTGTATCAAATCTGGCTGAATTGTTTCTCTCTCATACTTCTTATAGTGCCTTAAAAAGTCCCCCTTCCAATCTCGATATATGGTACCCGCCTTATCTTCAAGCCACTCCCACATCCGTTTATCCCCAAAATCAATTTTAAAATACGGCTATAACACAAACAACAACTCAGTCAGACTAATTTGAGATAATGAAGAATAAAAATAATAGATTCACCATAGAACACAAACAATATGTCATCACCCTGTAAATTGACATAATGAAGAATAAAAACAACTCATTCATCTGCATAATACAAACAAGACAAAATCCTACTGTAAATTGACATAATGAACTAGTAAACACAAACATTCACCCTATAACACAAACAACTCCTAACCACTTTGTCTAAGAAGAAACAGTATAACATCCCCTCACCATTTTAGGCACTTTTAAGCTTCATTCAAGGCAAGACAACAAGAAGCAAAGAGATGCACAACAATATCACCAATAAACCAGTCCAACAAATATCATGAAACCATCTCCCAAAAATACACAACTAGCACATGAAGCCACCCAATCAAACCGAAATCCAACTCATCTAGCTAGAATCACCAGTCCAAAACAAATATAAACTTCTTCTTCAAATTTTAAACTTCAACTTCGAATTCAATTAAGAAAAATAGGTCAATTGATGATGTTAGGCAAAACAAACAAGACAACATCAACTTCAATTACATGCATGTCATATATATGATACCATACATCATACATGGAGGTAGTTAACAACACTAGCCTCTCAGTTCCTAGATAAATGTCCTTCCCCTCACTTTTACAATCTTTTATATTAATGTGTATCTGGTTATGTTATTATCACAATTTCTTAAAGGAAATTAAGCTTCCGGTCCTATATATAACTCTCAATATAGATCGATGTGAAAATATATTTCTTGAAAATATATACCTTTCCCTTACCTTCTCCCTCTCGCTCTCTCTCTTTCTCTCTCTCTCTCTCTCTCTCTCTCTATTTTCTCCCTTACTGCTCTCCTTCCATATCTCTTCTCCCCCTCTCTTTTCCTATTCTTTCCTTACTGCTCACTCTCCCCACCGCCTCATTTCCCCAAAGCTTTATCCTTTCCCCAACCAAACATCAAAAACACCATACTACTAAACAAAAAAAAATATGAAGGAATAAAGTAAAACACCTCAGTAAATAAGATAAGAGAAAAACAAAAAGGAGGACAGTGTTGAAAAACAGTCCACAAAATTCTCACAAAAGCCAGTTCAAGTAACAATCACAATAGCCAAATTTCAGAAATACAAATACCATACTAAACAAATAAGTTCTAGTTGTCTAAAATGATAAGGCACTTCCAGGTAACGAGTCGAAATGCTTGTGAACAAAGCTGTAAGCTTAAATCAAGCCTTTCATATATCAAGTCTAGTTTAACACCTATAACACAAACAAGTAATATACACCATATAAATTGACATAATATATATAACCATCTGACACCGTCGCCTGAGCTTTTAGGGTGACATCGTCGATCTAGTCCTCATCCAGTAGGGGAGCTGTAAAGGCAATCGAGGCTGGTGGTGGAGGTTGAGTTGTTTGACCATCTCTCATCGGTGACTGGTCAGCCACATCTCCCGTCGGCCCCACCGTATTCTCTGTCATGCCAGAACCAAATTGGGCTGCACAAGCCGATCGTAATCTCTCAGACGCAATCTCCTTGGCCTTTTTCTTCATCAATGGTGGCATGCTTTGGATTGAAACTCGGTTTAGATGGTAGAGGGGAGAGAGAAGTCGAATTGGAATTGAACCCGAAATTGGGATTGAAATTGGGAGGACAAATTTAGGAGAGAAGCCGGGGAGGCGAAGGAGGCGAATTGGGATTTCGGTTTAGAGTTTCGAAACTAGGGAGGGATTAGGGTTTAGGGTTTCGAGTGATTCTAGGGAGGCGAATTAGGAACAAGGGGTCGAAGCAGTGAACCGAAATAGAGTTGGAACTGGGTTTGGGTATATTTGATATAGATCAAGCGACGAATTTAGTTATTTCGTGGCCCAATCTAGGTATTTGAATTTTGGCCCAAATATTTAGCGCAAAACTCGTACGCGCTATATTTTAGGCCCTTTGCGACGAATAACTCTTTTTCGTCGCTTAGGACATGTCTGTAGCGACAAATTTAGGCTTTTTCGTCGTAACAAAATAAATTAATGTATATTTTCATTAAATACATTTATTTAATAATTAATCTTTTAATAGTACGAATACATATGTGTTACAATGTTATATGTTCACATGCACATCGAAAATAGGTCTAATAATAAAGTACTCAATCGTTATCCTCGTAATCCGGATCTTCTAGATAATCCTCAAGAATTTCATCTGAATCTTCAACTTCATCGTTAATGAAGTCGTGACTAGGTGGGTTGTATGTCAGTGAACTGAAACTGAACCCTAAACTTGAAATTGGAATGTACTCGCCTTGTGGGAAGTGGATGTCGTTGTTGATGCGAATAGTTTTTGTGTCGAGGATGTCAGAGGTTAAAGGCTCTTGATATGGTTCAAGAGCCATATTCTCAATATTTTGTTCTACCCGGTCCCCTTGAAGTGTGGTTGCGTTAAAGATATTTCTATGCTCAATCACGCCAACTACTTTTCAACCCCCATCAACTTTCGGATCATCAAGATAAAATACTTGTTTTGCTTGAATGACAAGCACAAACGGGGCATGCTTATACCAGCTTGTGGATGTATTTGTTTTGGCCACGATCCTCAGTGAGCGGTCGAGAGGTCACTAGTGAGCAAAGAAAAAGGGAGAGATTATAGGCGTGCCACCTTGCGGACGAGGAAAGGGTATGGGCGGGATCTTGACTTCTGATCAGGCTGAGGGTTCCAGGTGCCACCTCGCGAATGAGGAATTTACGAGAACAAGGCTATTCGATACTCACGGTATGACGCGAGCAGAGCAACAAAAGGGAATCAGGGTGATCGGGGGCGAGTCCAAGAGGGCTCTGAACTAAGGTGCGGACGCACTTTAGAACTAGGGTTTCGAATAGCTCGAAGGGAATCAACTGGGTTGAAAGTCTATTTGTATTGTTTTGTAAAGATTGTGAGAGAGTTGTAGAGAGATAACTTCAACAGGGAAGCGAAAGAAAAGCTCCGGGGAGCGTCTGGAGGTTTCAACTAGGTTGAAAGGTTTGTTGTAAGATTTGATTGTGTTGTGAGAGATTGAGAGAGTGAGAGCTTCAACAGGGAAGCGAATGCAAAGCTCCAGGGAGCATTTGGAGGTTTCAACTAGGTTGAAAGTTGTATTATAGTATTGTTTGTTGAATTATGTGTGATTGTGTCAGAACTGTAAGCCTTCGAGCCCCTTATATAGTAGCTAGCCTTGCGGCAGAAGAAATATAATTAGAATCCAAGTCGGACTCTGAAACTCTAATACCACAAGGACACTATTTCACACGCGCGGACCAACCATTGAAAAACTTTTTATTAAAAGGGCCACAGAGATTGACCCAAAGCATGTCAAAAATCTGTAAGAGTTTTCAACGAAAAATATGATGCACGCGGACTCCGTCCGTTGCTCCTTCGTGAAGTATCTTACGCGATCCAGTACGCCTACAGGTACTCCGCCTCGCCTAGCCTACGCAAAGTGTCACCTCGCCTTGCCTACGCGAGTCATCTCACAATTTCACGCGAAGTCAATTCCACGCGCGAGCTCTGTAATTCGCACGAAGTCATTTCTCACACGAACTCTGTAATTCAGCTCGCGTGCTCTCACTGGCTGGCTATCACTTGTAAACCCAAAAAATTTGGGCTCGCCGGTGTGACGTGGACCAAGAATTTAATTAATATTTACATAGACATTTACTGTCTAATAAAATATTAATTTGGGCGTAAACAATATTCACTAATAATAGCCCGTGATCCATTTTTGTACTCCTCAAAAAATTTGGGTCAGTATTGAACCATCTACACTTGAACAACACAACTGGCATACCTGCTGGATATAGTAGTTCGATGACGGTAACAACAATTCCGTAGTATGCAACATTATTCTTACCCACTACCATGATGCCACTGTTCTGTGTCTTCCGTTGTTGATCTCGTCGTTCTGTCAGGAACTTAACACCGTTGACTACACAATTGTGGCATACACGCCAAATGATGCAATTGCGGAGAGTAATCCTTGCTATTTTGTTCTTACATTCTCGTCACTACAAACAAATGAAAATATATAAGTTAAAAATTATGATTGAAAAGGGCACGAGCTTCCCCAAATTATGAAATAGGGAGATTAAACGTACCCATTTTAGGAAATATGCAGGAATTGTTTTCTTATACATCTCTTCATGTCTATTATGATACTTAAGTTGAATAAGTCCCAAATGAGCATCTCTTTATTCTTTGACTTCGTCACAGTGTTGCAGTACCTACCAATGAGCCTCACATTACTCATCTTCTCTTAAAATTTTTGAATTAGGTAAGTTACCAAACTTTCTTATATCTTCAGAGACAATTGAGAGGTTGAATGTATGTGTTCTTGCCGGGTCGAGGCCCTCTGTGTCGTCTGTATTATGAAGATATGACTTGCAATACGTTACACACTCATGTGCAATGTATACATTAGCTATTGATCATTCCGGCTTTGCTATGTTTTTAACAAAACCTTTATACCTACCAAGTTGTCTAAAAATAAAATAGTTAGTACAAATGAAAATATAGGGAAAATATGTAAATAATAATAATGTGTGACAGGATTTAGAGTTATAATCATACTTTTCTATGGGAAACATCCAAGTAAAGTGTATTAGACCAGTGAGAAGTACTTGTTTGAGAAGATGGATCATGAGGTGAACCATGATCTAAAAGAAAGTCAGGGGGAAGATTCAAGACAATGTCTGATTTCATTTCAACAACATCTGACTTCTTCAACTCTCTACTGCATAATCTCTGTCAAAACCTGGACAAGGCTACTAACGACTCTACCAAATCATGATGCAGATATGGTCTGATTACCACAGGAAGAACACGTTGCAATAAGACATGACAGTCATGACTCTACAATCCATGTATCTTCTGTTCCGCCACCTTAACACATCGAGCTATATTTCCTGCAAATCCTTGAGGATACTTAACATCATTGAACCAACTGAAAACTTTTGGCTTGAAAGCGAGCTATACTTCCTGCATGTCTCTCTTTGCCATGCTCAGAAAATATGTCTGAATTCTGCTACGATGAGAGTGGTTGAAATACTGACCCAAGAAGAGCGTCTTGAACTGCTCCCAAGTCATGGTCTGAGCGCTATCATTATTCCTCCTGGCAAGAGTCCACCAATGATGAGCTGAATCGTCCAGAAAAGACATTGTCATCTTCACTTTCTTTTCTTCTAGTAGTTATGTGCTCTCAAAAGCTCTTTCCATCTTGTCCACCCAAGAATAAGCATCAAGGGGTCCCTTGGCACCATTGAACTCTACTGCCCTGCATCAGAAACATCTCTCTTCCTCACAGATCGAGGATGCTGAACCCTATCCAAAGCACCTCTCAACATGTCCCCGATGGAATTGACTAAACCTCTCACATCATCACCCACATTGGGGTTGGACGAGGTAGCCACACGAGGTCGGCGCCTAGGAGGCATAGTACCTGAGAAGGAAGATTTTAGTAGTCTATAAACAAGACTAATGGAACTATCACACATACCCGATAACACATAGTATCCAAAGCATAAAATGCTGATGAATCCGTCGGGGTCGGATCATCTCTCTATAGACACTACGGCTACTTAGGAAAACACGATAGTGAATAGGAGGCAGAAAACGAAACCTAGGCAGAAAAAGCATTTTAAACACATTATTTAAAACAAATGTCCACTCACAAAATAGGCCTAAGCCTGATGTCGGTCGGAGGTCTCGTCAACTCGAGCCTCCTCGCGTCCTGTTCCAAAAACATAAATAAATCCTTAATTAATACATCAACGCTTAAAGAAAATATGCGAAATCAAAAAGGAGCTCCGCGCGCTCAACTAAGCCTATCGCCCAAATAAACCTCCACAAAAATCTTAATCGACATCCTCTAACACCTTTCACCTTTCTAACCTTAAATAATCACGTGGTCGGATTTTAACTTAATAATCCGCCAAAAATACCAAACTTCAAAAATTCTCAAACCTATCCAAAACTCCTCCAAAAATTATAAAATTCATTCCATTAAACTCCTCAACAAACTCCTCAACAAGTAAAAGCTGGCTAACCAAAAATTAACAACGTACCAATGATGACATCTGGAGAAGTACGACCCTCCTACTGGGTCATAGCATAAAGTCTAGAGCGAGTCATGGGACATCCACGCTGACCACTCCTCTGCTGAGAACCACCCCTGGCGGCTGAACCACTATGAGAACCACCACTGGAGCCTCTAGCTGAAGACTAACCAACTGGATGAGAAGGGACGATACTCTGTGCCAACAAAGGACATTCTCTCCTGAAATGATCAAGGCCACCACACTCGAAGCATCTTGATGACTGCTGCTGACCAAAGAAAAAAAGTCTGACCACCAGACGATCCTCCCTGGGAACTACCACCAGCACTATACTGACCGGCCTGCTACCTACCCAACCGGCTCCTGGACGGTCTCCTGAAACGTCCTTTAAACCTACTCCGAGAACCAGAACCCGATTCTCCACTACTGCCACTACCCGCTGAAGATCCAGAAGCGGATGAAGAAGCAGCCTTCTTAGATGCTGACTGGGACCACTGAAATCTAGAGGCCGAGCACTATAAGTCCCCTAGTCTCAATGGCCATAGTTGCCCCAACTGCATCCAGGAATGTCGAATAGATAACTCCGACCATCTTATCCGCAAAGAATCCGCCAAGTGCCCTAATAAACATATCAATACTGGTCCTCTCATCATGAACTAGATATGGCACAGGGGAAAATATTCAAAAACGTCAGAGTGAGTGAACAAAAGCAATTCTGACAACAAATAAATATTTCCCCAAAAATACTTTCAAGAAAATGCTTTACTCAGAAATTCTGAATTGGTGTCTAGCCTCGCTAGACTCCCAAACTTTACGAAAGAATGTCTCTCAGGCTATAATATCATATATATCAGTATGTATTCACACTCGACTATCTCTTGTACGATATTTATGAATAAACTCAAAAAATAGATAAGCGTACAAGACTACGACGTTGGAGTCTAACGCTCACGTCACCCCATACTGGAATTGTGCCTCAGTATGGGGGAATCGTCTGAGTGGTATATATACATGCTAATTCCTCGTACGAATTCTATGAATGAATTCAAAGAATAGAAAGTCGCACAAGGCTACGACACTGACGTCTAACGCTCACGTCGCCCTATACTGGAATTGTACCTCAGTATGAGAGATGATCACGTATAGCTAGCTAGCATTTAATCATATACACACTATTCTCATAATCCACTATATATGAGTATAATCACCGAAATTCTCAATTTCGGGAAATTTCCAAAAAAATAAAAATTATTCAACGAAAAGCATTTTAAACACATTATTTAACACAAATGTCCACTCACAAAATAGGCCTAAGCCTGATGTCGGTCGGAGGTCTTGTCAGCTCGAGCATTCTCGCGTCCTGTTCCAAAAACATAAATAAATCCTTAATTTATACATCGACGCTTAAAGAAAATAGGCGAAATCAAAAAAGAGCTCCGCGCGCTCAACTAAGCCTATCGCCCAAATAAACCTCCACAAAAATCTTAACCAACATCCTCCAACACCTTTCACCTTTCTAACCTTAAATAATCACATGGCCGGATTTTAACTTAATAATCCGTCAAAAATACCAAACTTCAAAAATTCTCAAACATATCCAAAACTCCTCCAAAAATTATAAAACTCATTCCATTAAACTCCTCAACAAATTCCCTACAAAAAAATTTTTTCCCGGCGGCGGCCAGCTCCGGCGACCTTCAATGCCCACCAAAATTTAACAGCATCTTCCTCTCAACCTCCTCTACAACTTTCCTAACTACCATAAATCACAATTTCAATCCTAACTAGGCCAATCGAATGAAAACACACAAAAACCCCTAGAATTTCCATTACCGATTTCTCCTTACCTAGCTCGAGATGGAGGGAGCCATTTGGAGGGATTGCTGCACAGGAGGAGGGCATTCTTTTGAGCCAAGGCTCGCCGGCTATGGCGGCCGGAGGAGGGAGTTCCGGCGACGGAAGCCTTTGGGTAGTCGAAACTTTCGGGGTTGATTCCTCCTTCACGACGGCGCTAGGGAGGCTGCCACCAGTTTAGAATGAAAGCTGGAATGGAGGCCGACCGTTTGGGACCGGTGCGGCAGTGAACGATGGCCGGACAGCGGCTGGAAAGTTTCGGCAGTGGGGAGCTCGGGGGAAGGAATCGGGAGGGAGGAGAGAGAAAGGAGAGTGGAGAAGAAGGGCTCGGCCCAACCCGGACCAACACCACTAAATATACCCAAATCCAAAATTCAACACCCCGAAAATAATACCCAATAAAAATGACCTTTTACTAGAAAAATTTACCATTTTTACTGTGCTCATTTTTTTTCTTCTTTCGAATATATCCTTCCAAATAATCATCCCCTAACACTACTCTGGGGACCAATTAAATTAAATACTTACTAACGAAGACGGTAAAATTCTTATTACCACCGTGCTAGTAATTAAGGTAAAAATTATGGGTTGGGGCATGACATGATTTTGGGTCAAGACATCTTTATCACTACTCAAATATCCAAAATCGGAAGAGTTCAACTTGTATAAAATTTCATCCCCAGACTAAATAGGGGGTGGTTCACGACGCTCTTCCTTGCCATCGAATGCATCTGCATCTAGCTGCCATTCATGATTCATTGGAAGTCATCTACGGTGACCTAGGTAAAAAATCTTGTCCGCGTGACGACTAGCATCGATGTTTTCTAAGTAGAGAGGACAAACCTTGTACCCTTGAGTGGAATGAGAAGATAAGATATCGTAGCCAAAAAAGTTGCTAATTGTCCACATCATGACTGCTCTCATCCTAAATGAAGTTTTACTATGTCTGTCAAAAGTGGGGATTCCATTTTCCCATAATTATTTTAGCTCATCTATCAACGGTCTCAAATACATATCTAGACACTTTCTCGGAGAATTGGGACCTGGAATTAACAATGCCAGAAAATTATATTCCTTCTTCATACACATCCACGATGGTAAGTTGTACGACATTAAAATAACAGACCAAATGTTATGAGACATAGTCATATTACTGCTAGGATTGAACCTGTTTGTTGCTAGTTTGAGCCTTACATTTCGAACGTCTTCCGAAAAATCAGGAAATGATGTGTCAAAATATTTCCAAGCCTCCCCATCTGAATGGTGTCTCAAAACACAGTCGTCTTCCCTAGGAAGACCGTGCCATCTCATCTCCTCTGCAGTCTCTGATGACATGTACAGACGCTGCAATCTCAGAGTTAGCGTGAAATAACGAAGCACCTTCACAGGAACATGTTTACCTTTATCTGAAGAAGCCTCCTCATCATACCTCGGCCCATTGCAAATGGAACAGTAAAAAAACATGTTTGTAATCTCCGTAAAACAGCACGCAATTATTCTTGCTGGCGTGGATCTTCACATAATCAAGGCTGAGGTCGCCCAGGATCTTTTTTGTCTTATAATGACTCACATGAAGTCTATTTACAGGAGGAATCAAAGTTTTGATAAACTTTGAATAGTCTCCATAATGTCCATTATTCGTTCTGTGTTTTACTTTCAAATGCATCTGTGACATGATGACACTCAAAATTGAAATTGGACAGTCGTCATACACCGGTGTCTAGGCTTGCTCGAGAAGCTTGTTATACTTTTCATAATCAGACATGTCAACTGTCTCATTGACATTAGGGACATCATCATCAACTGCCTCTTTTTCATATCTTGAAGCATACGGGAAAACATCATGTAGTATATTCATAGCGGGGTATATAGAAGGGTCGGCAATACCACTAGATGACCCAACTTCATGAATATAACTTGCTCGAAATTCTGCTAGTGTAAGATTATTTTCCTCCACCTCACCGTGTTCCATCCATATAGTATAATTCTTCCACATACCAAAATGTGACAAGTGTTGTTCCATACCCGATTGTGTCTACCAATTGTCGCACATACATCTTCTACAAAGACACTTGTGCCACTCAGTTCCTGGGGCAGCATGATAATCAACAAATCTCAAAAAATCAAAGATTCTCTATATATACAAGTGGTGACACTTGTCGTATAACATCCAGCTTTTGTTCATGTTTTGCATCTGCTGTCATAAGAGAAACAACAAATAAGCACCAAGTATATAGTAACAAGCCAACATTACTCATACAAATATTCGTTTCTTCTTCACCTTATGTCTCCGATTAGGGTCCTAATCTCATTCAGAAGAATAAGATTTTGTTAAGAAATTTGTTGTTCTTTTGTTTCGGTTTCGATGTGGTAAAATTTTGACAGCCTCTCCATCCAGTTCCCGAAGTGCATGAATATCTAAGCCTAGTATGCACTCAAGAAACAGTACAGGAGAATCTGTCGAAATATATAAACCCATAATCGAAACCAAAAACAAAAGAACGGCAAATCACATAACAAAATCTTA
Source organism: Fragaria x ananassa (assembly GCA_034370585.1). Lineage (NCBI taxonomy): Eukaryota > Viridiplantae > Streptophyta > Magnoliopsida > Rosales > Rosaceae > Fragaria > Fragaria x ananassa. The sequence continues at coordinate 23,516,359 of CP139764.1, forward strand.
TTCTCGTAAACTACTCAAAAATAAGACAATTCAAGAACCATTTTAGTCTGTTGCCAAACCAAATCATTCACGAACGAGATTTCTAAGGTTAAACATGAATGAAAGAATTTAACCATTCTTACATTCATCGCGCTAAAAAAACACAACATCATTCTTTGTGTGTGTGTGTATATATATATATATATATATTTAACCAACCAAAAAATATATATATATATATATATATATATATGTATATATATTGTTTTATACTGCCAACAAGTGATGGTACCACCGGAATTCTTCATTGGAATCCTTCACCGGAAAACATGGTTTTCATTTTATTTATTTTTGAATAGGAGGAAATTACATATATGGTCTAAACAAGGAGGAGAAATAACTTCAGCAAATGTAATGGGTAACCTAAAATTCAATACATCATTATCAAAGCTATAATCATTATTTGAAACATGAATGGTGAAAAGAAGAGAGAATGAGATTATACCAAACTATAAACTAGTGATGTTTCATGAGTAGAGGTAGACAAAGGTAGACAAAGCTTTAGAAGTCCAAATTCGATGATTTTCAATACTAACATCGAAAATCTGTTCCAGCTGTGGGAATACCCAAAGTTTCTTTTGTTTTAGATCTAGGTAGTGATGAATGAGTTATAAAGTCGAAAACACTTATGCGACGAACATTTCGTCGTATTAGTAATAAAATTTCGTCTCATAAGCAACGTCTTATGAGGCAACATAATTTTTCATCGCTTTAAGTAAAATAATTTGCGACGAAATTCATTTATTTGTCACCTAAGACACAACTTAAGAAACAAAATATTTTTCGTCTCTTAAGTGTTGTCTTTGTCTCTTACGTAAAATTTTCGTCGTTTAGGAAATAACCTATGCGACGGTATATTTTTTCGTCGCTTAAGTGTTTGCCTAAATGACGAAGTTGTTTTCGTAACATAGGTTGATACCTAAGCAACTAACACAATTCTCTTCGTCGTATTTGCCTTTTTTCCTACTAGTGCTAGAAGCACCAAGTAGAAGAACATCGTGAAGAAATGGTTATGTCGTTTGAGAGGCACTATATACGAGTCAGTCTGCAAGTAGAGATGACACTGCGTATACTTCCTGCCAGTGCTTACTTGAAATCTGAAGACTTCAGAGTCCAGAACTCATATCTTTGTCTTCTACTACTTCACTTGTACCAAAATCATTCGTTTACAAACTACTACGTACTGTTCGGTTCTTTCTTCATTCGTTCCCTTCCGGAAAAGGTTTTGAGTAATTAGGCCGTCTAACTTGTAAAGTGTAAACTTAATGCTAGCTAGGGTTCCGATAGCGATGGATATTACCTAATTGGTAATTTGATATTAGTAAACATACGACAATTATAACGGTCACCAGCCAAGCTGATTCTCAATGAATTAGTCTCTAGCCGAGATGCTTGTCATCATAGCCATGAAATGATGATGATGATGATCGATGACGAAGACGAGAATGGACCTATCATGACAACGTAGGTTGTTATAATCTAACTCATTACTAATTATTAGGGTTATCAGGAAAATTTAAGAAAAGGTAACTAGAAAAAAAGAGGCATATGCCTAGCAATTGCACTATTCCATCAAAGAACCTAGCTAGCCTGCAGCTAGTCCATGCAGAATATGTATGAGTTGAGCTTGAGCATATATATTGATTAAATTTGGGGTACCAAATAGGGTTATGATGGCTTGACCAACTTCTACAGTATGTTTATGGTGGGTGCAATGATCAATTAATTTCTATCCTGCACCTAAAAGGTTCAGGTCAATAATCGGAGATGTTCATGGAGTCGCGGTTTTCGGCCAATTCCTCATCGGATAAAATTTAAAAACATACGGTTGCTAATTTTTTGTTAGCCAAGACATATCGAATACATTAATTCTAACAACTTAACACGTAAGTTTTCAATTTTTCCATTCTTTAAATTTTTAGCAATGTGGTTTTGAGTTGAATTGCATATCATTATCATCATTTTAAAGTTACTTTTGAGCTCTGACCATGGGTACTAGTTTGTGGCAGAATTATTGGTTAGATGAGCTAATGTTGATATTATTGTGAGTGTCAATCGGTAATCTAATCAGACATTAGTGTCTTCTGAGTTCTGATTGTATTTTTCATACCATTTCTAACTTTTTCTGTATGAATAACAACTTTTTGATTAAAAAAAGGGTACTGTAAATCAACTGATGGATGATTTAACTTGTTACTAGATTACGGCCTCAATCAATTCCTAGGATACTCTGGATAAAAAGTTTACCAACACGGATTTGACCAATTGTCCTAAAGGATTGGTTGGTAGTTTTTTTTGACCGCATGGAGTGCATGCAAGAAAGGATGTGCCATTTAGGTGGTAAAAGCTTGTCCAAAGCTAGAAAGAAAAAACTCACATCATGCTTTTTGTAGCTTCCATTTGTAGGAAAGACACATGATTGTAAAGACTAAAAAGAGAAAGAGGACAGGCACATGTATATTAATATTGTGGTTGGCTAGGGGGAACTGGTTTGGTGCTCGAGTAGGTTTGTGACGGCAAAGAGCTAGAAAACGAACTGCTAAAAAGCTTTGTCCCTGTCTCTCACTTTTCAAGTATGACTCGAAGTGTGAAGATGGCATAGCTATCCAGATGAAGTCGTTTCCTCTTATTAGTTGGGGAGTCAGCATTGTGATGAAAAAATGAATGTAATTCATGAGGTGGAGTTTGCATAACGCACAAGGAGTCAAATCATGCATGCATGATGCATCGTGTGCCTTGCAACGAGGGTAATATGCATGTTGTGGACGCCAAGCTTCTAAATAATTGCTCCTTTCCTTCTCGATTAGCATACGAGAGTTTGATTCTTGTTATTTCTTTTCTCCGGAAGAACTATTACCAATCATGCTACATACGTATAATGTGCTTGAAAAGCATGTGTGAAAAACAATGTGTACAAAAAGTTTAGAGCAAATTTTTTATTTTTTTTTACACTTGTTGTATTATATACGTATGTCATTTGAGGAGCGAATATCGTATAAATTATTTTCTTTTCTTTTTTGAATCCAAAGGCTAAAACGGCAACCCTCACGCCATAATTATTAACAAAACCTCATAATACAAGAGAGGAACATTGTTTCTAAATCTCATACTGCATGTAGGAACATCATAAAAATATATTAGGCATGTCTACAAAATCTATGCATTCTAACAAGCACCATTTAACAAAGAATGCATTATTTGCTACTCATTTTGCTTTACAAATTTGGCGATAGACCGAAAAAATATAACTCATGCAGAGACATAAATTACAATATCTATCAGCTTTCCGGTTATGATGTCACTAGAAATTACTAGTGACCTTGTATTTCATCCTGTCACTAAGAGGCTACAACCATTTGATAAAGTAAGGAACTCGACATCTCGTTAAAGCAAATATGAAACGCTGTGTGCACTAATCATATAATCCTTTTTTCAATTTATTTAGTGTTGAGACTTCAGAAGGTCCTAATCGAGTCCACCAGTGATCTGGAGGATGGCGCTGCTGCATCCTTATCTTGTTAAGGCGGGTGGAAGTGACAGGATGCCATATATCTGCGATTAATTAGTCGATTATGATGTAATTATGAGGGTAAGTGTCTATATTCCGAGCTTCTTAATTCGATTCCCCTGAACGATATGGTGAGGGCCGGGTTAGATCAAGCTCCAACGTACTAGCTATGTTCAACCTTGGAACATTCTACTATAATAACTATGTTTTGGCCACGATCCTCAGCGTGCTGAGCCGAGGTAAATAGCGATCCAAAGAGGATGGAGATTTGCGGGCGTGCCACCTCGCGGACGAGGAAAATGTTGATTGAGTGCGCAGGCTTGACTTCTTGATCAGGCGAGCGGAGTTCCAGGTGCCACCTCAGATGAGGAATTTACAGCACAAGCGATCGATACTCACGGCGGGGTGAGCAGAGCAACAATAGGGAAGTTTCCGAGGATCGGGGCGAGTTCCGGAGAGCTCTGAAGGGTTCTAGGCGGCGAGGCGCTTAGAAATAGGGCTTCGAAGAGTCTTCGAAGGGATATCGGCTCCTGGGAGCGCTGAAGGTTTCGACGAGGTCGAGAGAGTTTTCAACTAGGTTGAAAGTTGTTTTGTGTTGTATTTGAGTAATTGTCGTTGTGTCTGTCTTCTGTAAGCCGTGGAGCTTCTTTATATAGAATTACTTAGGGCCACAGGTATTGGCCCAAAGCATGTCAAAGACTTGTAGGAGTCTTCAACGATAAGATTGCATCGTAGGCAGTCCTTATCAACTCTTTGTCGTTGCTCTTCTTGAAGGTGATAGAGTTGGTTTAGAATACATTCTTCTCACGAACGTATACATGGATCACACATAGCTTAGGATGGTTGCATCCTCACTTGATTACTTCCCTCCATGCACTAATAGCAAAGTGATATATGCAGATATATACTCATCTATATGTATATAGACAGAATAATCTTTCATGTCCAGGACTCCTAGGCGAAGTCTCTGCTCCGCATATATATGGACTTCTAGGGAAGCCTCCTCCACCAAGCAATTAAACAGTTGACCGGTCAACTTGGATAACCCCCTTTGCAATTAAACATGTCTAAACGTAAAGTCCTTCCAGCTCGCATGTATCTCGAGCTCGCCTCATTGTTTTGCATTCCAGGCGGGGTCCGCCATCTTTTCCTTCTCGCCCCGCCTTATACTTCGCATGCAAATAGACTCCTTGTTGAATGCAATTAAGGATGCAACTAGCTAGCCTTCTTATCCTTCTGTTCCGCAAACTTGATAATGAGTAATTATCAAATGAGCAAAGCTGGCTACTTGATAAGTATCACGTCCAATATATATACATCCCATGCAAACTTTGTCTGTAGCATGCGAACTCCGCACTTCACATGCGAGCCGTATCTTATGCAATTAGAGAACCATGCGGAGCCAATGTTAGTTCTACATTTGTATGCGAACTTTCTTCCTTTGTTTCTTGGCGAAGGCATCTCGCTTCGCGGAACCGAACACAACTCAAGGAGAAGACTCCTTAATTATACGTGCCTCCTTGTATCACACATCTTCTCATACGTCCAACTCGCGTGATATTGCAAGCGAGGCAACCCACCTTTAAACCCAACATTATTCGGGCTCGCCAGTATGACGTGGACCATGAATTTAATTAATATTCACTAAGACAATTACTGTCCAGTAAAATATTAATTTGGGTGTAAACATTGCCCCCCAGCCTCGAAGTCATGAATGTCAAGAATGACTGAAGAGGTTTATGTTTCATGCTGCCCCAAAGCCACTGGTATTGGCTCGGTTCATACATCAAATGACTGTGAGTAAGTAAACAAGCCTGTGAATAGGCTCTAAAACTCAAGTACCCGGTAACAAAGCATTGTAGCGAAGTTGCTGTACGATTCGCCCAGTACCATATTAATCAATTGATGACCATAAACTTAACATAGGTACCTTGGACTTGAATGACTATATATGAATGATGCCGTACGCTTCGCCTGCTCCACTCAGAGAACATAGTACCATGCATGCACCTCGACTAGATAATGTCCTCGAGAGGATGTTCTTCGCATGGATGCACCTTGCGGCCAAAACTTGTTGACTCGCCATGGACTTGTTGACTCGCCATGGACGTACCTTGAAGGGATGCACCTTGAGTAAACATGCACTTTGACTGGATTCAAAAAATGACCTCCGCTTGAGCTCTTGGCGATGGCGAACCAACTTTTTGATATTCAGATCATGGAGTGACTTCGCTGCCCCCCAGTACGAACCAATGAGAGTCAAACAAAAAGACCATGTCAGCGAACGGCCCAGATTTACCTTGAAATGAAATTTTTTTTTTTTTTTTTTTTTAGAGAGGCCACAGGTGTTGGCCTAAATAATGACCAAGACGCCTCAAGAAGGGTCTAAAGTCTGAAATATGTATTTGGAACACAATCTCTATCCCATATGTGCCCCCAAGTTTTGATGTCTGTTCGACGAATAAAGGACATCAAAACTTTAGTATGCCCCCCTGTGAAGGGGTTGTAGTACTTTGAGTAGATCCCAGTGTATGAATAAAGGTATACAAAACTTATATGGATGCCCCCCAGTAAAGGAAAACATGTTGCAAGGTCATGAAAACACATTGAAAATACACTTTGCAAATTCGCGCGTATCCTGACCTGTCTGCATTCAAACCGCCATAACTCTCTCCAGGAATGGCGAAATGACGAACCGTAAAATCCTCTGGAAAATAGACATCCAGAGATTTCTAGTGATATAAGGCTCGCCTGCTAGTTCTTCCTAGATCATTCCAGCTGAACCGGCGAAGTTCTTCCTGGATCATTCCAGCTTGATCGGCGAGGTGGACTGTCCGGTATCCTGACCCGCCTGCATTCAATCTGCCATAACTCTCTCCAGGAATGGCGAAATGACGAACCGTAAAATCCTCTGGAAAGTAGACATCCAGAGCTTTCCATTGATATATGGCTCGCTTTCTAGGTCGTCCTGGATCATCCTAGCTGAACCGGCGAACTTCCTCCTGAATCGGCGAGGTGGACTGTCTGGCATCCTGACCCGCCTGCATTCAAATTGCCATAACTCTCTCCAGGAATGGCGAAATGACGAACCGTAAACTCCTCTGGAAAGTAGACATCCAGATCTTTCCATTGATATATGGCTCGCCTTCTAGGTCGTCCTGGATCGTTCCAGCTGAATCGGCGAAGTTCACTGTTCGGTAGTGGATGTTGCAACTTTCAGCAACTATTGGAATTTCTTCTCTGACTCGACTCCGCTGGCAGCAATTCAAGACATATGGAATGCCTTCTGTATTGTCTCCAAGCCTCAGGGATAGGCCTCAAATAAAGTTTAAGCCTTTTGTAGGCAAAAACATTGTCTTGCATCTCAGCAAAACTAAGGATTTCTTTTTGGTGTTTTTGCTATTTGATTTTTTTTGTATTTTCTTTTTTTTCAATGTGAGAAATAAAGAAAATGAAAGAAACAGAAGTAAAAGTTGAATTTAAAGCTAGGAGCAAAGAAAAGAAGGGATCATAGTATGATTAGTTACCCTTTGTAAGGCCATCGGGTGGCCACCGATGCTTCACTACAAGCCTCGTCGCCGTTATGTTTTCAACGTGAGACTGTTGCTGATGATCATGTCCGAGCGTTGAGCAGAGTTGTCCCGCGTCAACCACTTGAAAAGTTGGGCAAAGAATTCCGCAGGGTACGTCTCGTTGCCCCCCACGCATCTTCGTTTGGTGGCCCAGCAAGATCTTCAACTGTGGCGAAGCAGATTGAATGCTGTTGAGATCTGCCTTATTGCCCACTACCATGTCGAAATGCATGGTCTTATCAGGAACAGCCATGCATTGGTCAGGAAAGAAAACCACCGGCTGGTCTCTGTTCACCTTAGCAAGAGCTTTACTGGGATTAAGCTCTTGTGGCATGTGATTTGGGGACAAACACACCAACATATAGTTTTCATCGTACTCATCATAAGTTGGCTCCGTGTCAAAATCAAATGCAGAATCCACAGAGGTCGGTAGCTCGACCCTTTTTGTAACCACGGGCATGCATAGACCCCAAGCATATTGGAGAGTGACACCGCGGATTGGCCGAGGGATGTCACCAAACCATATGTAGTTAAACTCAATATGATCATGGTTTGGCGAAGCGGAGTGAGTCCTCTCGCTGATGATCATAAGATTGGCGAGATGGACCTTTAGAAAAGGCGGACTCTGCCAAACTTGTCGCCCCGCGTGTGCATGTTGAAACAGAGACTCAAGAGGTGCGGGTCCATCTTCAGTTTGCTTGTCGTGAACTGGTAGAGAAAGCAGGCGAGCTTCGCCTTGCCCTCCATGTCGTTGACCTGTGTCCACGTATACATCCCGCATGGGGCAGTCGGTGTCTTGGCGGCTGCAGTTCGCCATTACAGGAAGTTGTGGTTCACCTCCCATGTGAACTTGCGGTTCGCCACCATCATTAGTGTTTGAACCAACCTCTTCTTCTAAGATGGACTGTTCTGTCCTATCTTCATTCTCCTTTTTCTGAGGAACACTTGCTTCAACAACCTCCCTGGCAACCACCTGTTCGGCTTGGTGTTTGCTGATGGCTGCTGCTATCATTTCATCAAGTCGCCTTTGGAAGGCAGCCATTCTTTCATCGAAGGCCGCAACATGTTTATCAATAATCGCAACCATCGAATTGTCGTGCCAATCCATTATCGTATCTTGTTTTCTTTCTCTGACTCCAACGAAGGTGACGTCAGAGACCACCCTGGTTTCCCTATGGTGTCTCGCTTATGCTCCTAGTCCCACTGGGCGTGCCAATGTTTTGGCCACGATCCTCAGCGTGCTGAGCCGAGGTAAATAGCGATCCAAAGAGGATGGAGATTTGCGGGCGTGCCACCTCGCGGACGAGGAAAATGTTGATTGAGTGCGCAGGCTTGACTTCTTGATCAGGCGAGCGGAGTTCCAGGTGCCACCTCAGATGAGGAATTTACAGCACAAGCGATCGATACTCACGGCGGGGTGAGCAGAGCAACAATAGGGAAGTTTCCGAGGATCGGGGCGAGTTCCGGAGAGCTCTGAAGGGTTCTAGGCGGCGAGGCGCTTAGAAATAGGGCTTCGAAGAGTCTTCGAAGGGATATCGGCTCCTGGGAGCGCTGAAGGTTTCGACGAGGTCGAGAGAGTTTTCAACTAGGTTGAAAGTTGTTTTGTGTTGTATTTGAGTAATTGTCGTTGTGTCTGTCTTCTGTAAGCCGTGGAGCTTCTTTATATAGAATTACTTAGGGCCACAGGTATTGGCCCAAAGCATGTCAAAGACTTGTAGGAGTCTTCAACGATAAGATTGCATCGTAGGCAGTCCTTATCAACTCTTTGTCGTTGCTCTTCTTGAAGGTGATAGAGTTGGTTTAGAATACATTCTTCTCACGAACGTATACATGGATCACACATAGCTTAGGATGGTTGCATCCTCACTTGATTACTTCCCTCCATGCACTAATAGCAAAGTGATATATGCAGATATATACTCATCTATATGTATATAGACAGAATAATCTTTCATGTCCAGGACTCCTAGGCGAAGTCTCTGCTCCGCATATATATGGACTTCTAGGGAAGCCTCCTCCACCAAGCAATTAAACAGTTGACCGGTCAACTTGGATAACCCCCTTTGCAATTAAACATGTCTAAACGTAAAGTCCTTCCAGCTCGCATGTATCTCGAGCTCGCCTCATTGTTTTGCATTCCAGGCGGGGTCCGCCATCTTTTCCTTCTCGCCCCGCCTTATACTTCGCATGCAAATAGACTCCTTGTTGAATGCAATTAAGGATGCAACTAGCTAGCCTTCTTATCCTTCTGTTCCGCAAACTTGATAATGAGTAATTATCAAATGAGCAAAGCTGGCTACTTGATAAGTATCACGTCCAATATATATACATCCCATGCAAACTTTGTCTGTAGCATGCGAACTCCGCACTTCACATGCGAGCCGTATCTTATGCAATTAGAGAACCATGCGGAGCCAATGTTAGTTCTACATTTGTATGCGAACTTTCTTCCTTTGTTTCTTGGCGAAGGCATCTCGCTTCGCGGAACCGAACACAACTCAAGGAGAAGACTCCTTAATTATACGTGCCTCCTTGTATCACACATCTTCTCATACGTCCAACTCGCGTGATATTGCAAGCGAGGCAACCCACCTTTAAACCCAACATTATTCGGGCTCGCCAGTATGACGTGGACCATGAATTTAATTAATATTCACTAAGACAATTACTGTCCAGTAAAATATTAATTTGGGTGTAAACAAACTAGGCTAACTATATATAGTCTGTTTGATTCACTTATCCTATATGGATTTGACATATCGATCATTTGGTCAATGCCTTTGTATTTTTTCAATTCTTTCGTATCAATTGTTTCGTCTCGATTGCTTCGACCTATGCCAGAATATATCCAAGTACTGGTTTCTAATTGTGCTTCATAGTGTGTGTTACTCATTCATGCCTAGATGACTAGCTCTATCATCATTATTGTGTGAGACTTGTGTGTGACCGCAAAGCTAGAAAAGGAACTGCTGATGAAATAGCTTACTCGAATGAAATAGCTTTACAGATGCGGTCGTTTCCAGCAATTAGTTGCGGAGTCGGCATTGTGATGAGGACTGGATATACTTCATGACTCATGAGGTGGGATTTGCAAAACACAGAAGTCAAAATCACTTGCCTTGCGTCAAGGGTAATATGCTTAAGATATCTCTAGCTTAAATTTTCTACGAAGCTATACGCAAATGTATGAGTATTTACCTTACAAGCTATGTAAATAATAGCACAACATTTTCTTTCACGTACGTGGTCTTTCAAAGAGTTTGGTGTTAGGTCCCCTCCTCGCTCTTGTATTTTTATTTTATTTTTTAGTATAATATCAATAGATTTTGAGCTGGTTAGGCTGATCCTCTGTTAAAAATAAAAATAATAATAAATAGCACAACAACTGGTTTTAGGGTTTTGCTACGTCCACCAAAAAGTTTTACCAAAATCTAATACCAAATTACGTGGCATCCTACGTGACATCTACCGCGTCATTACATTTAATTAAAAAAAATCAGTTTATATAGTTTTCTTAATTAATAAATAATCTTAAAATATAATAATAATAATAATAATAATAATAAAAACGATAAATAATTTCTTTATCTGAATGAAATACATGATGAGATTAACCTGCTAGAGTATCAGAAGACGATTTTCCAAGAAGATTGATTGTCATACACTCATACATAGAGACCTCTCATACTTGAATGAAATTTACATTCACACATTGCTTACATTAATTCTCTTCCGAAGGCAAAAGTAAGCACATAGTCTGTAACATATAGCCATTGCCAGCAGAATCCAGACTTCTTTCATGCCACCATCCAACTCCACCATTTCAAATGTTCGTGAACTCTGCAGAGGTCTACACACTCCTATGCTCTCGCACTTGTATAATTCGTCTCTTGAATACTGCACTTTCAGTAGAATTCTGAAGCCGTACCACATAAACGATAAGTACTTCAACCACTGCATGAATTTCGGTATGTGTTGCAACCAAAACGACATTCTGTATCAGTAAAGAAAGTAAGCAATCAAGTACAAATTCGAACGACAATTTGGATTGTCCAATCTTTCTTAACCTGAACAACTCGTCAAAGACTTTCTGGTGCCTTTCTCCCTCGATGGTTCACTTCCTTTTCTTTCGTTTACAGTTCCTCGAAGTCAGTTTTCCATATAAAAATAAATTTTGTGATTTTTGTTTTTGAATTCTTTTCAAAATCAAATAGTTTAATAAATATACATGTTGGAAAATAATAGGTTTAAGATGATGATGTGGCATGTGGTATTGAGTTTTGGTATAAAGTTTTAGTGTAGCATTTTCCTTGGTTTTTTCGTCTGGTTGACAACTAGTGATTTGAATTTTTGTTAGTAGTTCTATTTTATAGATATGTAATATATTGGGCCTGTGGTTTTTGAAGAAAAAGAGAGGATATTGGGCCGGTCCATTTTGTAAAGGGGATTAGGGGTCCAGTCGGAGACTCGATCTCATTTTGAAGCTATAAAGCTGGCCGATCGACGTCAATTTTCCCAAGAAGAAACATAGAACTATTCGCAGCCACCCACCAGACATAATGAACAGCACCAAACACTCGAAACAAAACGAAGCACCAGATGGGAAACGCTACAATATTAAGCAACTGCCAATCGAGTTAATAGCAGAGATCTTCTACAAACTACCAATCACAACACTCTTTCATTGCAAATACGTGTGCAAGTCTTGGCGTGCTTTGTTCTCAAACCCTAATTTCACCAGAGAATTATTCTCACGAACACCCAATGGGCTTTTGATCCATGTCTGCAACCACTTATTCGGGGACAAGTTCTTCTTGGTCGATATCGACATTCGCTCGCCCTCTGAACCAAAGCTCGCCTTGGAGCTTCCAAGAGACCCAAACTTCGTACATCTTGGTGCACAGATTAAAGGTTCATGCAACGGCCTCCTTTTACGTAAGGATATATCTTACCCCTATCTTGGTCGATATTGTGTATCAAATCCTATGACAGGTGAGTGTTTACCCCTTCCTGAATGTTATATAAAACCATCTGTTGTTGGGTTTGGGTTTAGTTCTATCAGTCATGTTTATAATGTAGTGTTTATGCAACCACAGAAAGGAGAAGGATGGGTTATGACTGTTGGCTCTAAAACTTGGAGAAGGCTTGAGATTCATAACTTCAAAGGCGCTCCTCCGCAACATATGATTTATCTAAATGGATTCTTTCATGGAATTGTTTGTTCGAGTCGAAATGGAACTATGGCAGAGTCGTCAACAATACCTGAACGGATTGTCTCGTTCACTATGTGGCTTCGATGTTAAAAACGAGCAGTTTCAACAATTACATGCACCTTCAACTTTGCAAGGAGATCAATCTTCTACACATTGGAATCTCAAAGTCATGAGAGTATGTCTTTCCCTATTTGTTAGGGATATCAATAGCCAAAATATGTATTGTTGGGTGATGAATGACTATGGCGTTAAGGAGTCTTGGACCAAAGACTTTCAAATTAGAGGAATGTCAGTACCTCGTGTGTTAATGTTTTCTACGGAAGAGGAGCAAGTATTGGCGTTAGAAAATGGGCAGTTGGGTTTCTTTTGTGTAAGACAAGGAAGGCGGAGGCGGCTTGTTGTGAGCAATGAGGTTGATGACATTCCAAGGGAGATCAACAGTACATTTTTCTATACTCCAAATTTTACTTTGATTAATGATATGATCAAGAGTTGATGTGAAAAAGGTACTGATGTGGTGCACTTTGCTTAACTGGTTATTTATGTTTGGGTTGTTTTGCATTTTATACTATAGTGTTGCTTGCTCCCTCTCATTATATTTTAGTTACTTCGTTTTTCCCTACTACAATAAAGTAGATATCGATGTTTTTGTTTTCTTTGATCGACAAACACCGGGTAGATGTGTTCTTTGTGTTACTGATCATATATATGGTTTCTCCAACTTAAGCTGTGTTAAGTAAAAGTAACTATTTCTCCTTGATCTAGCTTTGAATTATTGTTGCTGGGGGAGAGGCCTAGCGGTTTATCCTCTAGTAGCAGGCTAGTGAGTAGTTCAACTTCAGCTAATGGAACTTGCAACTGCAAAGAATTTTTGTGTCTTGACTACAAACAAGTTGGAGTACTTCAAAAGTTCAAAGAAATTGAACCAAATGTAGTAGATAGACTGGATACACGTACGATACACACAGAAACTTACCCACCAAGCCTAAGAAGCAAACTTAATACACTGAGCTTTTCTCCAGCAGCATGCAGAACCACCCAAAGCGTTGCCACCACCACCACTACCAACTGACCCCCAGCACCGTGAACCGTCACCACAAAGATTCATTATGAGAACACTGAGAATCATCTTTGGATTGTTATTACTTTATATAAAACCAGCAGCGTGATGAATTTAGTATGTAGCTAGGGTTTCAAGCCATAACTAGGGTGTACATTGCAAATTTGCAATGCTTATTGTTGAAGAAAATATTAATCGTCAAGGACTCAAGGTTTAGAGAGAGATAACCTAACCCGAAGAAGCCTACAAGAGATTACTGGACATCAGTTTACAAAACAATTAAGCTCGAGGAGATATTCAAGTTTGCTGGCAATGAGCTTCACTGTGATCTTATACGTCTCAAGAGTCAAGAGTCGAGACTCGAGACAGTTCAAGGTCTCATATCTACACCTTCCATCTGGTGATAACTTCAATTGTCGTTAGCTTCCTACTTACTTTTTGGCGTTTTTGGACAAGTACTATACAATTACGATGAAATTGAAGGGTTGTGATTTCTTCACTTAACACGTATTCAAAGTGTTTGTTTGGGATATAATTGGTGACTTAAGAGTGAGACCTGGTGATGAAAGCTTCAGGGAAAGAAGACCGGCCTTCTATATATGCAACACTCACGTTACCAAAACTCTAATGGAAGAAGCACAAGTTTAGGATAACTCAAACTCTAATCCATCAAAGAGTTTGAGTTCCATTCATATTCCACAATATCTGGTTTATCCCCAGTATCTTATTATACAAGATAATTCGAATGTATTTTATATATTTATTTAATTATTTCTCTTAGATAAATGTTTCATGATAATATAAGTATAGGTTATATGACTAATAATCTCACAATGTTTATTTTGTAATTATATGAAAGTTGTCATGTTTTAAGACTCATAATAGTTCCCAATCAAAAAAAAAAAAAAAGACTCATAATAGTTAGTCCATTCCAACAAATTATGCTTTGTACGCAAAAAAATTATAGAAAGGTACATGCCATGAAGGATGTATAATTAAGTAGCTTCTAGTTCTAGCACGAAGTTCCTATATGTTATTTTTTTTTTTTTTTGATACAAGAAGTTCCTACATGCTCTGCGCCATCTCTCATGTGCTCTTTGCTAGTTCGCTATTGTCTATATCCATAAAATAATCCAAAGACCAAAATTGATAATCATGCATTTACTAGCTGCTGGAAAACACATGAAATTTGGTAGTATACAAGCATACAGCTATACCAGATCGTTGGCTCTCTCTTGATTCAACTTAGATCTGATCCGATCAATTATAAACAATTTAGGGACGTCGATCATTTTAATTAGTGCTGATCGTCGAACCATACCCTTTTGATTAAATAAGCTAACAGATAACATATATTGTGATATGCAAAACATGGTTATTGATCCAATATATCCAAAGACAAGATCAATACGAATGAAAATGAAGGCTTTTAAATGAAAGGATTTGTGTCATACTCATATGATCATACGTGCCTTTAGCATTGAAAATGCACATATATATCATATCTGGTCGGCTTTATAATCTCATATGATTATATAAAGTGCACCAGCCATTATAAAAGTCTATGTGCATCTAATGATTATATAATGTCATATTAGCTAGAGTTCATAGTAGTTGCTAAATGATTGCATATGCCAGCTTAACAGTGAGTGATATTTGAATTTTTGAAGAGCACGATGGAATTATATTTTTAGTTTCATCAAGAGTACCACACACTAGCTCTATACCCACATTCTAAAACTTTGAAGTGGGAAATGTACGTTATACCATACAATTGCCAAATGAAAAATTGTTATACCACACGTACTTTTTATATTATTTGTGAACTCTAACTAAGGGAGGATATTTTTGCAGTGGTAAATAAGCAACGTACTATTTTCTTTTCTTTTTTAAGAATGACGCAAAGTCATATTATTAATCATCGAAATGTTGAGAGTACACAGGGTCACGAAGAACTAAAGCACTCTTGATCTGAAATTCTCACAGGGGTACACAGAATGACTTTTACCAATAAGCAACGTATACTCTAATGAAATTCTCACAAATATATATTTGTTTTGAATAAAAACAACAGTGAGAATGTCATTTTATCATTTTTAAATGTCCAAATTAAAAATGCCAAATTCGTATTAGGACCTCTACCAATGGACCAATACTGTGCGTTGATAAATAGACATGTAACTGACGTAAGTTTCAATGGTAGTCCATGGTACTCGATTTCAACACATACCTTAGCAAAGAGAAGAAACCAAAAATGCCTAACAATTTAGCTTGATATTGATTTTCAATGAGAATACGAGGTACATAATTTTTTTATTTACTATAATTACTACTCATAATTAGATGAGTGTGACACTTCATTCCTTTGATTTTAAATTGGAGAACTAAAGAGAGCTTAAACAATAGATCATTTTGTATGTAGCAAATTATTGTATACATCCATATAGATGTTACATACCTAACCCAATACGAATATGCCATTGCTAACCCTTCCTTTAAACAACACTTGTAACTTAAAAAATCTAATAAGATGCTACATTTTAAAGCATTGTTGTTAACATTTGTTTGTTTAGGATTTATGTCACCTTCAGCAAATTAGGCAACAAACTATAAGAAGCCAACGTATGAAAACTTTGGGTTATACTTCTGTTATTATTTATGTAGAAAATTGTGGAAATCTGTCTCACCCCTAAGAATGTTTACATCTGATTGGTATTAACTACTTAATTAGGTCGAATATGTGGTACTTTTGGGTTTCTAGCGTATCCTCTAAACTCCAATGAAAATGCATTTACTCAACCCTAACTAGGTTGATTAGTTCTTGTGATGAAGTTTAATTAATTAGCTTTTTTTTTTTTTTCTTGAGATGAAGTTTGTTTAATTAGCATTAATGCACGATCAATCATCCATAAACAAAAGAGAGATGATGAAGAAGCCAGCACGACCAATCCCCATTAGCCATAAAATATAACGATGGTCGGTCGAGCAAACCAAAAAATACGACAATCATTGGAGGCCCCCCGCCACCGCCTAGGCGGGAAAACAATCCGTTGGCCGGTGAACGTGATCAAATTTCTCCCGTCACCGTCCAGTCAAAGCCCCCCAGTCCACATCAGCCGTCCACGTAGCGCACCTAGATAAGGACAATAGGACATGCCAATAGTACACGGTCGTTGAAATTCAGATGATTACCGGCTAGTGACCACCTATTCCGGTTGTGCAAGCCGCCAACTTTCTCTTAAGGGAAACCCCCTATATATAACAGTCACTATGACACTAACCAAAGCACTCAAGGCAAAGCAGAGATTTGGATTCTGAAACTTAAGCAAAATCCAAATTAAATTTCGATCTCAGAATGCCGATCTCTAGCATTGCAGTGGGAAGCCCATCTGAGTTCGGGAGCGTCGACGCTCTAAGAGCAGCTCTTGCTGAGTTCATCTCCACCCTCATCTTTGTTTTCGCCGGCTCCGGTTCAGGCGTTGCTTTCGGTATGACCCTTACTATATATAGTGTCACATTTACCATAAGAATCTGTTTACAACCTAGAATGTGTTTGTAATCTTGTATATATGTTTTCTGTTTTGGCAGCTGAGCTCACTGACAATGGAGCTACGACACCCGCCGGCCTCGTAGCCGCAGCCATAGCGCATGCCTTTGCCCTTTTCGTGGCGGTTGCCATCGCAGCAAACATCTCCGGCGGCCATGTCAATCCAGCTGTCACATTCGGTGCCTTCCTTGGCGGCAACATCACTCTCGTCAGGAGTATCTTGTACTGGATTGCCCAGCTTCTCGGATCCGTTGTTGCTTGCTTGCTCCTCAAGTTTGCTACCGGTGGAATGGTGAGCCACTACAGTCACTGCCACTATCAGTTCCAATTACTTAGCCACAAAATTAACACCGACTTTTCTTAACATTGTTCTCTTGCAGACCATCTCTGCCTTCTCCCTATCGACTGGTGTTGGAGTATGGAACGCAGTGGTGTTCGAAATCGTGATGACCTTCGGTTTGGTATACACCGTGTACGCAACCGCCCTCGACAAGAGGTCCGCCGGAAACATCAGCATCATTGCACCAATTGCCATTGGTTTCATTGTTGGAGCTAACATCTTGGCCGGTGGTGCTTTTGACGGTGCTTCAATGAACCCAGCAGTCTCATTCGGACCCGCCGTCGTCAGCTGGTCATGGGAAAGCCACTGGGTCTACTGGCTCGGGCCATTCATCGGTGCCGGCATTGCTGCCCTCGTCTACGACTGGATCTTCATCGGCCCGGCCACCCACGAGCCACTACCCACCACAGACTACGCCTAAGCTACAGTCACGATTCCACTCTCAGTCCAAGTGATCATGAAATCGGTTTTTCAATTTTAGTTCTTTTCTGTTTCTCCGTTGATGTTTGCCAATCTCATAACGAGGCAATTTAGGAGTGCCAATCTCAGCTGTGTAAAAAATTCGGTGTTCAAGATTTTCCATTATTATCTATATACATTTTGTCAATGTTGAGCACATGGATCACTCTTTAGCCACCCTTCCATGCAAACCAAAGGACACAATATGCAACATAGACACAGAGCAAGTTGGTCCTATACCTTCAACAATGTCAATAATTGAAAGCTTGGACAGTGTAGACAATAAGAGGACAACACTGCTTGAAACTTGAAAGAGACAAAGGATTTGGTACAGAGAAGAAGGGGCCGGGGGGAACAATAGAGGCAATGATAATTGAAATAATTTGTAGTGACAATGAGATTCTTCTACTATGCAAGTGTGTGTGTGCGTGTGTAATAATGTTTACTACCCGACAAGTGGTATGAATCAATGAGTTTCCAAACACCACAAATGGCAAGGTACGTAAAACAATCAATAAGTGACGAAGTTGAACAGAAGGAATTTATAGACAAGAAACTAATCCCCAACACAGAAAGAGCTGTGATAAGAACAGTCAAAGAGAAGGAAAAAATGCAAGTTGAAGAGCTTAAACTATAGCATGATCGTGTAGAGAATCACTAGTTAGTTTTGCTTTGAACAATAGATTTAAGGCTATAGTTAGTGCAAGACCAGATATAAAGCATCTAAAAAGCAAATGGCATAATTAACTTCTCAAACTTTGATGCTCCATCCAAAGGAGGTGTAAAGTACCAAAGGGCTGTTGTCTCGTAACAAATCTGTTTCAGTTACTAGCTTATTCAGCTTGAAGGATCTGATTTCAAGCTTCAACACTGGTACACAGAAATCCAACATATCAATTAGTGCTGCCAACTAACATTGGTTTCCAACTCTAATATCACCGATAAAATAGACCAAGTATGAACCAATATATTAACTCATAACATTCAGAGATCGTTGAATAACAGTGGTCAGACATCTAAAATAGATTGGAAAGACAATTTTAGACTCCAAAGTAGACAGGGGCAAGCGGTGAATCATTTAATCGAGCAATAAATATATGCAAGAACTTCAATATAAAGCATATTGCAAGCCTCCCTCTATAGGCAGTACGTGTTCCTGACTACACCAGCAACTGGTGCATCTAGTGGTCCTTCACCTCTTCTTCTTCTTGTCTTGTTTACCTAGCTTTGATCGCCGTTGCTTGACCATATGCAAGTAAACTTTCAAACAGAGGAACGGGTAGCAGAAAAGCACAACCTGGATCATAAAATTTTCCAAATAACACTTAACAGGGATATGAAAAACTGAAATCAAGAACTAGCAGAAGGAGTCAGTTTTCCCTTTGTGTATGTGCAATGAGAAATATCATTCATTGAATTCCCTTTCTGTATGTGCAATGAGAAATATAACTCGTTGAACCACACCTGGAACTCTAAAAGATTACCATCAAAATGAAGGAATGATATCATGGAAGATAGTATTATATGTTAAACAGACTTACAGAAGTCTTAAGAACAATCTTACGGGAGGACCAAGAAAACCTTAATCGTCTTACTCTGGAAAAGTCTAATATTATCTAAAGCTCTTCAGAATATGAGATTCTAGTTGGGGAAGGGAAACGAGAGACCTAATATGACTTTGAGGTTTCTGCTTCATGGGAAGTTTTGATCTGTTCAAGGATTATAGTAACTGAAGCTTTTACTGAGTTGGGGATGGAAATAGATTAAGCTTGGAAAACTTCACTTCCCACCTGAAAACCCTATGCTTCAAATTGGGGATCTCACCCTAAGCCTGCCAAGCAAATGATTGATATGTTCTGAATTCAATCCATTTACAGATGGTCATGATATACGGCAACATAATGCAAATACATATATAAAAGGAGAAGTTCAAATATATTGGTCAGATTCAGCAAGAAGCTGAACTCACTCAATGTACAATTGCCGATGCAATAACAAATTACAATCCCATCCCTTCAGAACAGAGAAATTCCCAAATTATTTATTTTTACTCTACTTCAAGGTTAGAATCATGTTTAACAAAAGTTGATATCCAGTTAAATTGTTTAGTCTTGTCAAATTATGAAAACTTTTCGGCCCATTCTCTCCCATCAGTGCCTCATTGAAAACTTACAAGAATAACCACATATTCAATGTCCCAGTCAAAACTATCAGAAGTGAGAACATACCATCAGAAACCTATAATAACCGAAGGAGTATTTCTTCATAAATGGAAGTGCATAGTACATGATCCAGGCTGCATAACAGTCACTGATCTTTAATTAAATCAAGTAAATGGAGAAGGCGGGTATCTCCAGAGGTCAAATAGAAATATCATATTCTTGCAACAACAACAAAATGAAACAAAAAACTAGTTAGAGGATATGAACTTACTTTCACCACCCATCCCAGGAGGATACAAGACAAGGAATGCAGAGTACCTAGTGAATTAAAATTCCAAATAAAATCATATTCTGTGTGCAAAATTTGAATGTATCATCATAATGAGGAATATGACCTGAGATAGGTAAGCCAAGGTGGACAACTTCTGATGCAATTCAAAGCATAGGTTGGATATCTAATAATCTGCACACATAAAAATCATAATCACGTTTTATCAGACTTGAAGTGTTTACTCAATCCAGTTTTTATTGCATTTTAAAGTTAAACTAAATCACCTCACTTATGCTCCATGCAAGAAAAATTATCAACACTGCTGGCAACTCTTGGACCTGAAAAAGAGATCAAAAGAATCGATATCAATGAACTTGGGCGCAATAAGCTGATGACATAGAAGAATGTAACATGAATTAAGCATGTCTGAATTAACTTCAGAGTTTAGCATTTATTTATGTAATTTAGCCCACACAAGATTCTTTTCCTGCTCATTTGAACTTGAAGTTGGCTAAGTGTACCTTAGGTTGGGAAAAATTTGCCAGGTTCAACCTGTGTTTTTTTATAACCGAAATGAGATGCAGGAGTTAATTAAATACAGTTTCAATGTCAGCTTTTTTCTATGTTTGATTCTTGTTTCCTTTTGCAACCCTAATTCTATCAGATAGATTTCAGGGTTTGTGCAGGCTTGTAGCAACTTTTTGTACTATAGAGGACTTTGGTGAGGTTAGGGACATATTAGGAGTTGTCTATCCAATACAATGGGAGAAAAGAGATAGAAGAAACCTGTATCTTTCTTTACTGCAGTACTTTTCTGCTTTTTTATTTTATAGATTTCAATATCAATGCATCTGAATGAAATCAAAATTAGGGTCAAGTGTGGATGATGTGAAGTACTAGTATTGAGTGTGGAGGAATGTTGGAGAGCAGGATCTTTATCTATTATCAGTTACTCCTACTTTTGGAGACACTAAGAGCCTAAGACGGTACCAAACACAGCAAGAAAACCAAAAACAGAATAACAGATTAAGCAGCTCAACTACATGAGAACTAACTGGTACTCCACAAATGCAAATAACATCTCCAATTTTGCTTGTTTGCTGAGAACTAAGAGTGTATAGCCATATATACTGTATTGGGCCATTAAACCGTAGGCCATATATGTATTTCAGTCCATCCCTTTTTAACACTCTAATCTATACCTCCTGCAGTCAAAGCTCATATTCCACAATCAAAACAGTAAATGGGAAAGAAGATTACCGCATGGGTTTGAAGTACATGTTATTGTACTTCAAATCAAACTGAAACAACAAACAATGGGAAAGAAGATTACCGCATGGGTTTGACGCATTACAAACATACAATTTATCCTCCCTGCCCATTGCATCAGAGGAATCACCACTCCACTCGGCACCAGACCTTAAAATTCATTACAAATAAGCACGAAAGTCATAATCTTTATATCGATGACACTCAAAAATCATAATCTTCGATGAAAAAATTACAAGTACATATTCAATTTAGCCTCAGAAACCTTACCAATGGCTCCGTGTACAACTTCCAAGAACGCAACCATCTGGCACAAATCTGCAGTAAAAAATGCAGACCCAACATTTGAAATCAAAATTTCTTTGTTTAAAGTTTACAACACTTGAAAAGATCATAAACAAACACTGACAGATGAGGTCTCCAGCAGAAGCATAGGCACCATTGAGAGTCTTGGTGGATAGAACACTGCCCAAGCTTAGAGCGAGACAAACTGCCCTGCAATAAAAAGTTTGATTTCAGCGACACAAAACCTTGAAATTGAGAGGGTTTAGTGTAATACCATGCAATGGCTTGAGCAGAGTTGTAGGCCAAGAGATAGAGATTGGATAGAGAAGGCATTCTGGGCTGTCAGCGTTCAGCCGTTGGACCAGTCATGGCGGGTAACGAGTGACTATTATAACATAGATATTTTGGCGAGTTTGGATTGGAAAGGACACGCCCAATAAATTATTGGGACAATTTGGGGAATGGTACGTACATGAAGTTAGGCCGACTAGAAAATTTATTAATCGGTCCCTTGCGTGCTTTGATTGTCCTAAGTTGCGAGTTTCTTCCTATGTCAGATAGTTGCAATCTCCGGTTGCTAGATGAATGAGAGGGTCAGGATCATCAGATATGTATGATTATGTGCAGTAGTATAGTAGCAAACAGGGCCGGTCGTTGTGTTTAGAGGCTTTGTGCGAGATATAAAATGTGGTCCTTTAGGTGCTCCTGATAAAAGAGAAATAATACACCAAAACTAAAAGCATGGTGTCACAAATAGGCATGTATATAAGCAGATCAAACAGCAAACAAAAAAGATAGAAGACCAAAAACAAATTTTCTGTAAAAGCATATTAAATTGACTTCGAAAGCAAATGCTTTGTAAAAGCATGTTACATTGACTTCAAAAGGAATTACCAAAAATCTCAGCTACTTTATCACAAAGACGCATCAAGTATTACAATACTATCAGACTTTTACCAAGATGAAATAGCCAATGCAATACTATTTTCTGAATACTGATCTTCTAGCACTCTTAGTACTGTATCAATTTACTTGAGCATTTTAGTTGAGAATTTCACCAGCTATTTAAACAATCAAACTAAAACATGTAACTAAACAAACCTATATCACAGGCTCACAGAGTCATAGAGATTTATCAAATCATGTTTAGAAATCAAGAATGATAAACAATACTACAATAGAATCATTGATTCATTGAATTGGGAAACATCAATAACATCTTATATCTAGTAGATTACCTTTCAAAATCGTTGATCTTGAATATATTGTTGGTTGAATGATTGAAATTTGGGGCGGAATTGGACGCCTGAACCCTAATTCTTGTGTAGTGCCGCCAGCCGTGGAGATTGGAATCGCCGAGTCGAGAGGACGAGTTAAGGCTTACGAAAGTGAGGGACTGAGGGTTACGAAAGTGATCATGAGGAAATTCACCCAGATGAAGAAGGGGGGGGGGGAGAGAGATAATAAGGAAATTTACCCAAAAAAAAAATATAGGTGCCCTGCCTGGATGTCCACTCCCCTGATCTGATATCTTAACTTGATGCATCTATCAAGGGCTTGTTTATGCTTACATGTCTGTTAATGAGTAGAGTTGTATATGGATTTAGTTTTTACCTTTCTGGTAAAAAGAAGAGGAGCATAGCTATTTGTAGATATTCAAACCAGTGAGAAATGGAAAAGACCTCTCCGTAGGAGTTAAGAGACCCTGTGGCTTAATATGCATCTAAGCCTGGTTGAAATGTATAGGAAATTTACACACAGAGATTCGAACTTG
The DNA here is from genome assembly GCA_034370585.1 of Fragaria x ananassa. Classification (NCBI taxonomy): domain Eukaryota; kingdom Viridiplantae; phylum Streptophyta; class Magnoliopsida; order Rosales; family Rosaceae; genus Fragaria; species Fragaria x ananassa. The sequence goes on from CP139764.1 coordinate 23,539,858, forward strand.
GGTCTCCAATACACAAATCCAAAGTAAAACCAACCGAACTACAACTCTAATTGGCAATTTGCTACATCTTTCTACATAATATAGGTGTACAATTTTTTTTTAAACCCTCCAAAATTGGAGGCCCTGTGTAACTGCACACTTGGCACAGCCCATGGGCCGGCCCTAGTAGCAAAACTATACTATTAGTTGTGATACTTGTTCTTAATATAATTATTTTTCTTTATGTTACTCATTTGTCAAAGTAAATAGAGTAGCCAGTTAAATAAAACTAACAAAACCAAGTAGTTCTAGATCAGCACCGACTCCACCACGAAAAACAACCGAAGCGCCTCCCATCAGCCCAACTTCGATTTTGCGGTCCTGACGTTTGGCCATAGGCGCCTAATCTGCCACCAAAGAGAGTAAGCCAGAAGAGAAAACCTAGCAGTTAGAGCCTCGAGCACAATCCAACTCTTAGACTCACAACCGCCTGATTTGAGATCTCGTTCGACAAAAACCAGAGGCTTACACACGATCCAGACACCGTTGAATGAGTTTGATTGGCAAGCGAAGCTTCTGCCCTCGAGAGGTGGCTCTCGGTTTAGGGTCCCTTTTGTTTAGATTAGTTGTTGAGAACGTTTAAGAATTTTGTGTTAGTCATTATGTCTATAAGAGCCCTTTTTAATGAGGACTTCTTATTTAAAGACTTGTTAAGGACTTTTGATTGCCATCAGATTACATGGATGATTTATATTTTAGAAAACAAAATAAAACTAACATTACCCAATACTACCTCTTTCTCTCTGTCTCTCTCTCTTCCTCTCTCTCCTACATCGGAGATAGATCAGATCTCTCTCTCTCTTCTACGTCCGAGATATATCAGCTCCCCCTCTTGCTTTGGTTTTTGGCATAATTTCAACAATAGACTTGTAGATATTGGTAAGGATTGAATCCCACTGAAGAAAAAAATCCCACCGAAAATTGTGAAAGTTCTTATATGTACCAAGATACAAGTGAATCAATAAGTATAATTTAATCTCAATCGTTCATTTAATGTAATTTTATTAAAGGCATTAACATCGACACTAACACTGTTAAATGATACTAACAGGAATATTAATACTGTTAAAACAAGAAACCACAAAAAAAAAAATAATCATGGAGGTGAATATTTTGCTAATCAACTTCTATTCAAAAATCAAGTATGTTGAGTCTGCCTCTCTCTCTCTCTCTCTCTTATCAGTGTCGACCCGGGGCGGTGGTGCAGCATATGCTGTGGCGGCGGTGGAGCATGGTAACCTACTGAGCTTGCAGGTGGGACCCCATAGGGCGGCGCGTGGTATGGCTCCGGCGTTCAGAAGGCTGAAGAGGCAGAAGCTGAGGATGGCATTGAGAGGTTGTATATGGAATATGACGCCGAGCCCGCCGAGAAATGAAGATGACGAGTGTTAGGGTTTTATCCCTAACTGAGAGAAAAGGAAAACAAATTGAAATAAAGAACAAAGGAAATAAACTCAGATTTTCATTGATTGCCTCTCAAAGGCAATGGTTACAGTACTTAAAGGAAAATAGAGAGCAAATACAACTGGCAGTGGTCCATAACAGATGAAGGTGTCCTTAGTAAAGTTAAGGTGTGTGCTAACTAAATGACTCGTAACATTTCTTCCCCCTTCAACATAAACTTGTCCTCAAGTTTTACTTACAGAATCATAGTCCAACAGAAACTTCTCCTCAAGTTCAAATTCAAGAGACATTGCAAGCACAACAACAATAGTTCCATACTGAACATGAGCATAAGGAGGAGACACACCTTCCACTCTGCCATAATAAGAACAACATGATAACCCTTCCAGCCCATCAATCCAGCATATGTGAAGTACCACTCTTGAAATTTGAAGCTCAAACAAATACCTGCTACCTTAACATCAAACGTTATCAAGAATGCTTGTTCACCCAAAGTAGGAAGTTGGTTAGTAGCGAGATAACTGTAATAATCACCAGCAGCCAACATACAACTCCTTCCCTGTTTCATAAAGTAATGAACCAATATTGGCAACCTTGTCTTGCTGTTGAGTTCTGAATACCAAGCATCATTTTTTGACCCATAATTAGTTGAACCAATGACATGAGCAGATAGTTGATTCATAAGTAAAGCCTTCACAAGAGCATAATCATCATCACTGCCAATAAACTGATGTAACCCAGAAGTTTCGAATGTCATTGCCAACAACACTACAAGTCCATGCAGACATACGACTAACAAGCTAAACCATTTGCAGCAGTGTAGGTTTGACCTCAGAAGTACATTCCAATTATCAAATCTACCAATTATAACATCACGAAAGTCCACTTTCCAACACAGAGTAACCGAAAAGCCAAGAAAAGTGTATACGTACCAAGGTGTGGTCGGATAATCAGGGTCTTTAAATGGCCAGTATCCAATGGTCTTGTGGCAGTAGTACAACACCATGATCAAAACCTGATCACCTAAGCATGAAACTGTCTGAGGCTTCACATATAGGAGCAATTGATTGCTTGACAATTTCTTGAGGAGTTGTATCATAATCCCATCACAATAAGGTAATGTTTTATCTTTGAAAGCTCTATGTGTATCCCCTGTAGAAACACATTTGCTTGTCTCCAAGTTGCTCAGTGTATGTACAACAAGCTTGTGCATGAAGGTCCATGTAAGGTACTCACCAACATCTTGCTTGTGCCCTGTCATCATATTCAAGTCTTTGTATGTATCAGCAGCTTCATGTGACAAATGCAATTGAGTAAATGCAATTGCAATGACAGCCGCGAGATCTACTAGATCAATATGATACTCATGTTGCAACAACTCCAAACTTGTCGATACTTCTCCCATAACAAACACAATAAGGTAAGGTAAGAGTAATGGAGGATGCCTATCTCCCTTCACAAGAGCATAGAGGAATGCATCAACCATGTTGTCAACAAATATAAGCCCCTTCTCTCCATCAACTAAACTGTTCCTCTTCACCTTATGCCACTGTAATAAAACATGAAGGGATTTGTCCTCAGAAACATACTCTCTAATTAATGCCAAATCCATGTCCATCTTAAGCTCTGAGTTACTAATCTGCATAAGCATTTGAGTTGGTTCAGCTATTTTATGCTCATTGCTACAAGCCTTCAATATTGGCACATGCACATAAGACCCCAAAATAATTCCCTGAGCATTCTTTTCATCAAAAGTAACATGTGCTTCATCTGATAATGTCGTACCAATGCAAGCATTAATAATGCCGTAACAACCTAATATATCAACCATAATTGTAGGAGACTCTAGCTTCCGAGCTTCAATAATCAAAGTTTCCAACACAGTCGCATTTCTGTTGTCAAGAAATCCTCTAACAACTCGAGAATACGTTTTTCCATCCAAATTCCAACATTCACCATCTTCAGGTGGCATGGTGCATCCCAACATAAAAATATGGCCCATAAAAATATCATCAAGCTCACTAACAGGTTTGGTTGCTACATTTGAATGAAGGTCTTTAGACTCCAAAGAAGACTTGAACTCCAACTTGCTAGTAACTAAGCCACTGATTCCCTTGTCTGGCAATTCAAAGAAGGCCTTTTTACTGACATGAGAAGCATCAAAAATTCCAGGATGAGTAGCAGGTCTCTGAGTAGTTTGCAATTTCCCTTCGTTAGCAGACTCCATATTAAACCTCAATACCATACCAGTAAAAGCTTCACTAGTATACCCTAAAATCACATCACCATCAACAATAGTTGAAAATCTTTTTTCAACATGTACGTTCTGACACCCACAAGCCTTATTAGATGACCCACTCTCTATTGTACATTCAAAGAAAGCAATCAGGAACTCAAAGAAAATCCTGTAGAAAGCACATTTGTGATCATCGACTTCGATATCATCCGGAGGCCTGATAATTTGCTCATTAAAAATTGTGATTGATTCCTTCAAATCAAGGTCCTTAACAACCAGAAAAGACTTGCTGCTAAAAATATTCGATTGAAGGCTAGCTTCCAAATCATGCATATCAGAAAAGACTACAGTGCCTCCACTGAAATGACTTGACTGTGAACTTTCCAAATCCTTTTTAACATCATTTTCATTACCATCGTACCCATCACTGTGCTCCTTCTTTGATGAATAAAGTTTAGGGTGGTTCATGATGATGATCTGTGAGGTGAAGTTAGTAGTATTCTTGGTGGTGTCATCTTGGGAGTTGGATGCAACAAAACCATGCTTGAGATCCTTGACAGCAAGATTATTCATATTCAACCCAACATCGCAAGGATGAGTCTCAAGGAGAGTAGTAGCCTTATACCAGTCAAAGTTGGTGTACCTCTCAATCAAGGTCTCATCCTCAGATCCAGAGATGGGAACAAAGTCAATCTTGTGTGGATTGTACCCAGCCTTCTTCGGATAAGAATAGGCGTCCTTCACAACTTCATCATTTCGCACATCTTCTGACTTTGGCATTTCATCAAATAGATGGAGTGTCTGACTCTCTCTCCCCTTTACACACGACTTTGGTCCTTGATTCTCTTGCTGAACGCCAATACCCTTAAGCTCACCGAGCTCATAATCATCTCCATTATTCACCATAATCCTCTTATCAAAAATTCCTTCCTCAACATTTTCTAGATTCTCATTTTCATTCAATTTCGCAAAAAGCATAGAATCCACACTATCACAATCAATACTCACAAAATTGAAATCAGAATTGCTAGTGCCAGTATCACTTACTGAACAAGAGGATGCAGGGGTATTGTTCGACTGAGCCCAAACGGTGCTGCTAATCCCGTGAGCTAACACAGTGTTTTCGAGTGTACTAGGCACAACTGAGCTCTTGAATGGGGGCTTGTTGCGCCTCTGGTACTTGCCGGTCTCTCGAGGCACAATAGTTCCTGGCCTGAATAGGCGACGCTTCTTCACTCCTCCAGTGGCTGCAGTCGACTTGAGAGTGACCCGCTTGTTGCGAGACGTTGAGAGACTAGGCATCAAGAGATTGACAGATTGAGCGCCGTCCAGCAGAGGTGACAGCTTTGAGGTGGGTTGTGGTAGCTGTGGAGAGCTGATTTTGGGCGCTGAGCTCTGGAATTTGGGCTTGTGAGTAGGCGAAAAACCTTCGAACAATTGTAGTCTCTCTATGCATTTAGATATGCAGGTATCAAACGATTTACTCATAGATTCTATGAACTCAGAAAGCTTTGCATCTGGGTAATTGAGAGAGGGTCGTCCAGAATCAACGATTGAGACCTCTGATTCACTGACCCCGCCAAGTTGCAGTGGAAGTGAACAAAGTTGAGAACCAGGTGCAATTGGAGGTGGTGGCTCATAAGTAGTATGTGGAGGAATAGTATGAGTTGGTTGCAAGTGAGGACACGGGTAGTCTTGTGTGTGAGCTTGAGAAACACAAGGGAATCGGAGAGGAAGCCAGTGGCCATTGATTAGGGTTGCAGAATGGTTGTTCTGCGGTGGTGGGTATGAGTTTGGCTGTGTGAGCTGCGGAGGTGGGTAGTTTGGTTGTGAGAAATGGTACGCATACGCGGAGTAATGATTAGGCAGTGGTGGTGGGTGATAGCCCGGCGGTGGTGGTTGATAGTCCGGCGGTGGCGGGTGATAAATCGGCGAGAAAAATGGCAAACCCCACTGTTGCGGAGACAGCGAGAACTGCACTGAGTGGTATGGGTACTGATTTGAGTACCATAGAGGCGGTTCAAAGCCGTAAGGCAAAGACGCCGGTTGCCTAGCTCCCAGATTCATGGCTCTGGATACCAATTGTTAGGGTATTAGCCCTAACTGAAGAGAAATGCAGAAGGAAATGAAAATAAAAGAAAGTAAAATATTCAGATTTTCATTGACAAAGAGAAAATAAGGTTCGGTGGCTACATATAGACCAATTTAGCTAAGCACGTGCCAAGTGCATGACTAAATGACCAAATATCATAACAATGAGTTCGAATTGGAGGACAAGGTTGAGGAGATTTCGGAGGGGTTTGGTGGAGAGGATGAGGATTCAGGCGAGAAATTGAAGGAGAAAGCCAAGAGTGAATCCGAGTCTGAGTCCGAATCGGAATCGGAAACAGAGGATTTTTAACGAGGGAGTTTGGGTTTTTGATTGATTTCAAGTTTCCAAGGAGGCAAGGGGTTGTGCCATCGGTGATGGGTAGGATTTCCCGGAAAGGTCTGTCACCGGAAGTTCTGACAGCGGCGGACGTGGTGCAGATATGGTGGATGTACGCCTTCCCTCTTTGGTTTGGGGTTGGGCTTGGATCTTTGGGCCTGGCCTCAGCTTTGGGCTAATGAGGAGGGTATAGGAATGATGTGTTTTGGGCCTTGGTCTTTTGGGCTCAGGTTCTTCCATGGTGTTTTTTTCAATATATATTACTTAAAAATAAATTAAAAGAGTATATTCAATATTACTAAAAGTATAACCAAATTTAAGGACAAAAAAACTAAATTTCACTTCAAAAACAGGGTTTGATCATTTGAAGCAACAAAGTATAAGCGTCCTTAAAAAGAATAGAATAGTACACATCTATTATATAATAATGTATATTTTTTTTAAGAAGAGAAATAAGGTTGACTTCACTTTGATCGGGCCAAAACGTTATTAAAAATATATGATGTTTTTACCATAATTGTATTTCATTATGCCTCTTACATCCTACTGCCAATTTTTCAAAATTCGATGTGAAAAATATAATTGTTTCACAAAGATATACAATTGTATTAAACATACTAAACAAGTTATACCATAGTAGTAGGCATGTTGGGGTTCATAAAACCAAAATTCACAAAATTAAATTTTGACCGTCTGATGTGATTGGTATGGCTATTGAAAAAAATTCACATATTTTTTATAATTATTAGGCCTTGATCCGCACGCTAAACCCTAAATTAACGTCCATTATCACAAGAAAATGTTCTCACCTACCCCTTTTTTACATATTTTGGTTGATAATTCTACACACACACTCTCATGTAGATGAGATGTAGAAGCCCATGTAAGAATTTGAAGAAGTTTACCTTCCGACGATAGAGCTCCCCATAGGAGTGAATAAACGTAAATAAGGTTGACCGTCTTAATCGGGGCCCAAACATTATTGAAAATATACGATTTTTTTACCATAGCCGTATTTCACTAAACCTCTCACATCCTACGGCCAATTTTTCAAAAATCTATTTGAAACATATAGTTGTTTCACAAAGATGTACACTTGCATTAAATCTACTAAACAAATTATACCACGCTAGTAGGTACGTTGGGGTTCCTATGACTAAAATTCACAAAACTAAACTTTGACCGTCTGATGTGATCAATTTAACTAAATATGGCTATTGAAAAAAAATTCACCTATTTTTGATAACTATTAGGTCTTGATCCGCACGGTCAACTCTAAATTAACGTCAATTATCACACGAAAACGTTTTCACCTACCTTCTTTTGACATATTTTGTTTGATTATTCTACACACAAACTCTCACGTAGATGAGATATAGCAGCCCATGTAAAAAGTTGGGGAAGTTTACCTTCAGACAATAGAGCTCTTCATATGAGTGAATAAATGTAAATAGGGTTGACCGTCTTGATCGGAGTCCAAACGTTATCGAAAATATGTGATTTTTCTACCATAAGCGTTTTTCACTATACCTCTCATATCCTACGGCCGATTTTTCAAAACTCTATTTACAAGATATAATTGGTCCATAAAGATGTACACTTACATAAAACTTACTAAACAAATTACATCACAATAATAGTCATGTTGGAGTTCTAATGGCTAAAATTCAGAAAATAAAATTACCTTTAAAAAGATTTCGATCACAGCAATAAAAATTATAAAGATTATTGAGCTCCTATCTATAAAGATTTTTTTTTTTGTTTGAAAGAAAAAAAGAGAGAATAATATAGGGAATAAATAGGTATAAAAAATTAAAAATTAAAAAAAAACTTCTTCTCAATTTTGGCTGAAAATTCAAGTTTGCCGCTAAAGTTTCCTTCCCACGCGGCCTCAAATGTCCTCCTGCCCCTAAAAATTCTAGAGCCTCAACTCAAGCGCGCGCTGAATGATAGAAAACGCCGACCCTGGTTGCTCTGAATCTCCCATCCATGGCTGCCCAACGCTCTGCCTCAACCAAACACCCAAGGTAACTCGAACCCCCATCACTATCACGATCTCTATACAATTAACAATCCATCGGCTCCAATCCTTTCGTTTTGTCTTTGCAAATTTGTTGTCATTCCAGATCAGCTCGAACCCAATCAACATACCATAGGTCTTCATCTCATCGCTACCCATTGAATAAGTAGTACGTGTTTTGATTGTGTTATGTGATATAGAAGTTTAATTGTGTTATGTGAGATGTATATTGGACATGCATGTCTGGGGAATCAATAGGACTTGGTGGGTTTAGTTAGCTTTGAGAAATATATTGTGTATGCGATTCATGCCAAAAAGGGTTACGATTATACCTAGAATATTTAGCTTGCAAGGAGGATTATGAACTGATAAAGTAGTTTGAGGTTCATATTTAAAATCAATTGGTAATAGATGGAGTGACTCAAACCCTTATAAACCACAGACAATGTCCTATTTTTTTTCGATGTGGGATATATATCTCAACACGCCCCCGCACGTATGACGAATCTTTAAGATTAACACGTGAGCAACATTCAGAGTGACGTGGAGTTCGTGTGGTCTTTGGGCTTCACACGTGGACGTGAGTAACCCACTCTGATATTATGATAAAGTAACCTGAGATTCACATCCAAAACCAATTGACAATGGATGAAGTGGTCCAAACCCTTCTAAACCACATACAAGTTCCTATTTTTCCCGATTAGGGATATATATCTCAACTCTAAAACAACAAGAGCTTAGAATGAGCAAGGACCTGTATGCATATTTAACATCCATAGAACTGATTATTAGGAACCTTAGACTTTGCTTGTGCTGCTGTAATATTTGATCGGGAAACTTCTGTAACTTGATCATTTAGTTAGCTTTGAGCAACCATATCTTATTATTTAGACATTTGTTTCCGAATCTATCTGCATGTATTGAAAGCTTATACTTTAGGCTTGATATCTGTGTAGTTTCATACAATTTCATTCAAAATTCGTTGGTGAACTTTCAGGCTGAAAGCAAAGTTAGAATTCTGCATATCACCTTTTTGAGTTTTGGAGCCAGTCAACTTTTTACTAAACTCTGTACATTTAGGTTGGTTATTTGAAGTTGGTTTCTTCACAAAACTTGTAGCAGACATCCTAGATATTATTCCAGAATTTGAATCACTTGAAAAAGATTTTTGTAGATTAAGTTATGATTTTTCAAAGTTGAGAGCCTGCAGTAGGAAATTTTGCAGATCAGTATTTCTGAGTTTTCGACCCAGCGGCCTTTTTACTAAAATCTGTGCATTTCAGTTGAGTATTTGAAGTTGCTGTCTTCATGAAAGTTAGAGTACACATCTTAATATCATTTATGAGTTGAAATCTGTTGAAAAGGATTTCTGTAGATTAAGTTAAGAATTTTTGAAGTTGAAGTTCTGCATCAGGAAAATTTCTGCAAATCAGTTTTCCAAGTTTTGGACCAAGTAATCTTTTTATTAAAACCTGTAAATTTTTTTTCTGTATTTGCAATTAGTGTTGTCACAAAAGTTTTAGTAGACATCTGCACGATCATTTCAGTACTGAAATCTCATGAAAATGATTTTCGTACTTTAAGTTATGAATTTCTGAAGTTGAGAGTCTGCATTAAGAAATACTGCATTGTTACTATTTTACTGTTCCTTTTAATTTCAATGGTTTCTTTTCTTTCAAACTTGTTTACTATTTTACTGCATCAAGAGTCTGTTACTATTGTTACTATTTTACTATTTTACTGCATTAAGAGTCTGTTACTACTGAGTTTTTTTTCTGAGTCAGTGTGTACCCCTTGTGTGGTTTATTTACCTCTTTATCAGCCAAATTTTGGCTAGTTATTGTTGGTTTCTGTTATCCTTTGTGGTTATACGGCCTTGTCTGATTTAACCTTTACTATGGCCACCAACCCTGAGATATGTGAGGAAATTCCTGATTGAGGCTATGTCTGTGAACTTCGAGATGAGTACAGATCTCTTAGACATTACTGAAGGCATCGACCTGGTAGGTACACTCATTGCTGATATTGAGCCAAGGGGTGGGAGGTATCAAAGCTGCACTCATGGGTATTTGGCGTACTCTTGGCCAGATCCGGATTCTGAGAGTCAAGCCAAATACATATAGTCTGACTGTTGGTACAGAAAAGCTTGCTAGAAAGCTCCTATCTGAGAGTCCATGGAATGTGAAGGGTTATTGCTTTACAATTAAGCACTGGCCCCGTTATCATTCAATTAACGATCTGGATGACAAGAGAGCCACCTACTGGATCCAAGGGCATGGCATCCCCCGGGACCAAATCACGGTCAACAACGGCCGGATACTAGGTAATATGTTGGGATCGGTGATGGAGGTAGAGGATCCAAAAATTACAGGCAACAGGGGCTTCATTCAGATGCGTGTAGATTTCAACACAAGGAAGCCACTGGCAACCTTTGTCAACCTTCCAAGACCAAACATGCCGTCGGCCCGAATTTATCTGAAGTATGAAATTTGAAGAGCTTCTGCCAAAAGTGTGGCAGGTTGGGGCACATTAGTACGCCTTGCATTCACCCGATGCACCCGTTGCTGGTGAAGCTAGGGGTAAAATATGACCAGTCCCTTGTTGCTGAAAGCCTCCAGAAGCCAGTATTCACACAGGCCAAGTTCCCAGTTGAACTCCCCTATATATACTCCGACGACCAGAATTTTTGTCAGGGGAAATTTCATAGGTAAAGATGCCTTTAATTCAAATTCTAGGGAAGGGGGTGGATGTGACAGGGACCTGTCTTCTATGGCTCAGAGCTCTGCTAAGGAGAAAGAGACCTTTCGGCGATGCATGTCAGTACTACAGCGGAGAACGCCTCCAAAGGATAGATACAACGAGGGTCCCAGCTTGTATGATCCAGAGGCACATGGTGCCTTGTTTGCCTCACTAAAGGCATTGGTGGGCTGACTTTAAGTAATGTTGGTTGGGCTGATCTAGAGAGGCCACCTTGGGCCTTCAGCAGCCAAGAGGCCTATTTGAAAGCAAATGAGTGGTTTTCCTGGTACTTCATTTAATAGGCCCAAGGGGGTCCATATTGAAGAATTAACTAATGCTATTGGCACAGAGACTCCTCATCTGCTTCCATTCCAACCAAGCGCAAACGTCAGACCAAGTAAAAGGGTGATGGAGAGTCTTCAGGAGCTATGAAACAAAAGACTTTGGGTCCGAGTCTTCAATTCTCAACTCTTGGGGGCAGGGGAAGAGGGAGAGGTAAGAACAAAGGCTCCGAGACTGTATTAGAGAAAGATGAAGTTTCTCATGCTCCGGGATCATTGATGGCTGACCACAACTCTGACTTGGATGTCCCTGTTGGTAGTCTACTTGTCAAACAAAAGAAGGGTAAGGGGGATAATACCCACCCCCAAGGCGGTGGCGGCTGGCCTAAAACAGCTGCAAGGAAAATATGAATCTATACTCATGGAACTGTCAAGGAATGGGGAGATCTTTGACTGTTCAAACGCTGCGGGAGATGGTTATCTCTCACAAACCCGATGTGGTTTTTCTCTCCAAAACGCATCAAACAGAATCCTACATGGAAGGTATTAGGAAGAGTATGGGTTATTCTGAGTTCTATTATGTTCAACCTGTTAACACGACAGGAGGTCTATGTATTTGGTGGAATTCAGAGGTTATTATCGATGTTGTCACTTTCTCCAAGTTTCACATTGACACAGTTGTTCATGGCCCGAGTTGTGAACATGTGTACTTGTTTCTTGGCTCTATGGACCTCCCTACAGAGAAGATAAAGCGGCATTTTGGGATCATTAGGTCTCAATTGCCAGCTCGAGGAATAATGCGTGGCTTCTCATTGGTGATTTAAATGAGGTGTTGTGTCAGTATGAGCGTGAAGGTGGTAGTACTTGGAGGTAGTAGTCGGTGCAATTTTATCAAGGATTTGATTGATGCTGGAAGTCTGTTGGATTTGGGCTATAAGGGTCAGTGTTACACTTGGGCCCGTAAAGAGAATGGAATCATTATTTTACAGGAAAGATTAGACAGGAGTCTTGTGAATGAGGAGTGGCTTCTTCGTTGGCCTGATTCTTCTCTTACTCACCTGGCTCGAATGGGATCTGACCATAATCCTCTGTTGTTTAATACTTCTCTGGCTACCAAGAAAGACAAACCAATTTTCCGGTTTGATGTCAATTGGGCAGATGATGATGAAGCAAAACATATTGTTGAGGAGTGTTGGACTTCGACTCCAGGGCTTACCAACTAATCCAACTGGACTTCTAGCCGTAGAAGATGTTCCAAATTCAAAAGCTGGAGTAAACGAAAGTTCCCTAAGTGCAATAGGGAACTAATTAAAGATTGCCTCATGGAGCTGGACAGTCTACAAGCTAGTCAGGCTCTGACAAGCGAGAGCGTATTCAGCGCACCCGTCCATCTCCGCCGTCCATTTGACGCGGACTTTTGACTTTTTCAAAATGGACGGCGGAGATGGACGGGTGCGCGGCGCACCCGGGTGCGCTGTATAATTTTTGCTGACAAGCACAACTTGACAACTTGAATTGGAGTCGACCATCAGTACTTTGTGGATTCGTGAGGAGAAGTTCTGGCATCAAAGGTCGAGGGTTAATTGGCTTAGATCTAGGGATTCTAATACCAGATTTTTCCATTTATCCACTATACAAAGGAGACAGAAGAACCGTATTCTTAAGATACAAAATGATGATGGGGTGTGGATTAGTGGAGAAGCTCAAATTCGGTTGGATTTGAAAGTCAATTTGGTAAAGTTTTTACTAGCATGGGCCACTGTGAATGAGGTCAGACTTTATCTGGAATTTCACATAAAGTTTCTCCTGCTATGAATCATGATCTACTAGAGACCATTTCTATTGAGGAGGTGAGTGATGCAGTTCACCTGCTAGGGGCTCTCAAAGCTCTTGGCCCAGATGACTTTCCAGGTCTATTCTATCATAAATACTGGGAAATTGTTCACAGGTGATATGGAATACTTTATTGGATTTCCTATATGGAGCTACTAGTTTGCATGACCTCAACAGAACTCATATATATTGTTCTTATTCCAAAAGTACCGAACCTTGAGTTGACAGGTCAATTCCGGCCAATCAGCTTGTATAACAATTCTTACAAGGTACTATCAAAGATTTTGGCTAATAGATTGAAACAGGTTCTGCCTCTTATCATATCTCCCAACCAAAATGCATTCGTTCCGGGTCGGCAGATACAAGATAATCTTCTTGTTGCACATGAGGCTTACCATTATCTTAAATTGAAGCGGGCAGACAGTAATCATGAGTTTGGGCTTAAGTTGGACATGAACAAGGCGTATGACTGAGTAAAATGGGATTTCCTTGGAAGCTGCTATGTACTGTTTCGGTTTTGATAGAAAATGGATTGCATTGATCATGGCCTGTGTGAAAACGGTCTCATTCTCAGTGGTGTTAAATGGCAAGCCGGGGAAGTTCTTCACCCCATCTCGTGGTTTGAGATAGGGGGATCCGTTATCCCCGTACCTATTTCTTATTGTGAGTGAAGCTCTCTCACTTTGAATCTATAAAGCTGTGTCACAAAAGGAACTGTTGGGTGTGTGTTTAAGCAGGGGTAGTCCTATTCTCTCTCATCTCTTCTTCGCTGATGACGCATTGTTTTTCCTAAAGGGCACATTATTGAACTGCCAGCAGTTGTCTTTGATTTTTAAAGAGTATTGCATAGCCTCTGGACAATTGATCAACATCGACAAATCTAGTATCTATTTTTCCCCGAATACTCCTAGACAAATGTCGCTGCTTATGTGTGAACTCCTTTGTTTCATTGAAGTTTTGAATCCGAGAATTTATCTGGGGTTACCTAGTATTTGGGGCAAATCCAAAAAAGCAGCTTTGTCGTATATCAAAGAAAGAGTGACTAGAAAGGTAGAAGGCTAGAAGCAGAGTACACTTTCTATGGCTGGAAAGGAGGTTAATTATACTCAAATCAGTGGTTTTGGCAATCCCCGCCTATCCTATGAGTTGTTTTAAGTTCCCTCAAAAGCTCCTGTAAGGATATCAATTCCCTGCTTAGTAACTTTTGGTGGGGTTCTAGTCAAAGTGGCAACAAGATTCACTAGAAAAGTTGGGAGTTTATGAGAATTCCTAAGGCTGATAGGGGCATGGGTTTTAGGGATATCCACCATTTCAACCTCGCTTTACTTGCAAAGCAATGTTGGAGGCTTATACAGGTGCCTGATTATTTATGGGCAAGGATTTTGAAAGGTTGTTATTTTCCGGATTGTAGTTTTATGGATGCTGTGAAAGGTTACCGTGCTTCATGGAGTTGGTCTAGCCTCTTGGAAGCAAGGGACTGTTTTATGGGAGAAGGATTTTGGCAAGTGGTCAATGGCAATGATATTAATATATGGAATGACAGGTGGTTGCCCCATCCGAATGTTGCAAAAGTGAGGGTAATTGCTGCTATACCGGCTGATGGTCCTGTTTCTGTATCATCTCTTATTGACTGAGATTTAAAACAGTGGAATACGAGTTAAAAATGTCATTCATCCTCATGATTTACACAAGATTACTAATTTCCCTATTGGTGATGGGTTTGGAAAAGATCGGTTTCTATGGCCGTGGAGGAAGAATGGCATGTTCACTGTAGGATCGGGATATCACTGGTTTCACTCTAAGGCTACAATTGCAAGGTGTCCTAGCTCTGGTTCTTCTCATCAATTTGATCCAAAGATATGGAAAGTTCTTTGGAACAACAAGACCTTTCCTAAAGTTAGAGTTTTCTTGTGGAGACTACATGGGGGCGGCTCCTACTATGAGTAGCCTTCACAAGAGAAGAATTTTATCAAATCCTCTGTGCCCATTATGTGGAATGGCAGAGGAGACTTTCAAACATCTCCTCCTTTTGTGCCAATGGATTGATCCAATTTGGTTTGGCTCCCCTCTCGGAATGACAATAGATAAAAGCAAGGTCACTACTTTTGATTCTTGGCTTCTCAATTGCTACAATCACAGTCCAACAAATGATAAAGATTACATACTTACTTGGATTAGTTTTCTTTGTTGGACTATCTAGAAATCCAGGTGCCTTTATGTGTATCAGCACTAGGAGGTTTCGCCGATAGTACCACTCAAGGCTGCCCGAAATCTTGCATATGAGTTTCTCCATGCTGCTGGGTCTTTGAGAGGCAAGAGATTCAACAATAGGAACATGCAATGACTTCCTCCTTCATTTGGTCTCTTCAAAATCAACACAGATGCGTCTTGGTATCCTCCAAACCAGGCTGGGATTGGCTGTGTCATTAGGGACTCAAACCGGGTCTTGATTGCTGGCACAAGTTATAGGGAGAGCTGCGGATCGGTCACTGAAGCGGAAGCATCTGCAATATTGGCCGGAGCTGAGCTTGCTGCTTCACTGCAATTACAAGATGTAATCATAGAATCAGACTCTGAAGAAGTAATTTTGGAACTCAAGAAGAAGCATGGTAAAGTCAATTGGAGAACTTATCTCATCATCCAACAGATAAGAAGGAAGTGCTTCAGTTTTGACAGCTGCATTTGGGTATGGATACCCAGATAAGCGAATCGGGTGGTGCATGGCGCTGCTTCGCTTGCCTTTGGAACGGTGGATCCTATGTTATGGGCTTCCCAGCCACCACCTTCCCTCACCAATGTACTCCGGAATGATAGGCTCCCTTGCCCTCCTATGGTCACAGATTGAGCACGGCAATCTGGTCGTGGCTCTTCTCTTTTTGTTGGTAAGGAAACTGTCTATTCCTACTTCTGGGTTTGAAGTAGTCGATTAGTTTTCTTGTATTATTTAGGTTGTTTGGTTGGACTTTTTGGCTATTGGGCTGTGTCCTTCAATGAAGTTGATTCATTTCCAAAAAAGAAAAAAAAAGAAAAAAACTTGTTTAGATTCATCACAAACTGAACGTAGACATTCTTAAACTTTTCAGTATAACTTACAAACACCATTTCCAGACTATAGCTGAGATACATTTGTTATATGTTCCAGACTATAGATGAGACACATTTGTTATATGTTGCACTAGTTGAACATGCTGGATTGCATTTATGGGGACAGTAAGTTCAGACAAGCAAATAAGTTGTTTGCCTTTGGAACCCTTCCCTTCAAGGCTAATGGAACTGGACCTCGACAGAAGAACGATTTTGACTGCGGTGTTTATGTCATTAGGAATATGCAAAAATATGGTACCGATTGGGCTGCTAAGGTAAACCAATTCTACCAAATTGAATTCATCAGTTTGTATATAGATAACAATGCAGTACAATTCGGAGATTGAACGTGCAAGTTTGGTGGTGGAGTGTCTGAGGCATCCTAAGAACGAGGTGGTGGAGTTGCATGTGAGAGTGGACAGATGCTTAGCTCGCAACACCGGGAAGTAGAGAAGTAAAAGAAGCCTTTACCTTAGCTGATTCCCTAGTTGTTTTGATAGTTACCTTAAAATGGTATATTTTGTACTGGACTACGACTATATATTTCCTAGTTTGAATTGTTGAAATGTCGTAACTCGTAACTCGTAACTTACATTTGTTATGGATTGAATATCCATATGAACATGTTTTGTGAAAGGAGAGAGTTGGTGAATTTTGTGAACTGGGGTGTGAATGGCTTCGATATTTCTTGTGAATGGCCAATATTAATTACTTCAAGTCTCAATTTAAACAAAGGAATAAAAATTTATTAAAGAGAATCAAGTCTCTACTGTACATGTTTTGTTAGAAGTAAATGGTTCTTGTGCATACTTTGAAGAAGTTCCAGCAATCTCTAATTCCATAGCAATGTTCAAAGACCATACAAAAGAAACAAACAAGGAGCAACAACAACAAAAATCAAATGTATTTGATGATCGACCATTCCAAAATTTCTGTTTGTAAACTGCACCAAGGTGCAAGTGATCTCCACCGCTGACCAAAATAGCATGGGAACTCCTGCAACCATCACCACTAGAGTAGATATGTCATAAACCAGTATTTAAGAAAGCAGCAGAAGAAACAAGAAGAAAATAGGAGCACGTAAAGCAAGATATATTAATCATGAAAACCAGTTAAATTAAAACTCTTGGGATGATGATGATATATGGACTGCAACAATCCCCCTCCAAATCTTCATCACCATCAGACCAGTCAGATTCATCAAGTCCACATCCATTACCTGAACACACTTACCTTCACCCAAAAGACTATTGCGTGGTTTTCTGACTTCCAAATATGTTTAGTTAACCCTTATGACTACAAGTTGCATATGCTGTTGCATATATCTGAGAAGGGTAACTGCCTTGATATATATATATATACACACCTGTAACCCAGAGCTCATTGCATTGAATTGCTCCCAGGACTTCGGAATCCGACCTTCACAGGAAATTAGCAAAAGAAACAATATATCCTTTTCACTTTGTTCATTTTTTTTTTCTCAATACCTGCAAAATACAAACTATTTCTGCAACATCTAGAACAAAAGAATCAGTGATCTGCACTATCACATAATCCAAGCATATGATATATATATTTTTTTGGAAAGGCTTTCAACTTCCAGATTTGTAACAAATTTAATTGTATCACCAACTTTAGTTGTATAACAATTAGTTAAAGAAATTGCAGACACAATCTATAATTTAATCCATGTAAAACAATGGCAGCTCTCTAGCCGCTAGTTGCCAGTAAATCATATTTATATGCATCCTGGTGTCCAGGAACTAAACTCCATGAAAAGTTCAGTTGAAAACACTTTTCCTACTTCAACCACACAGAAACTGAAAGCAGTACTATATCTGTACTCAATGAAAAGTTCAGAGGAAAACACTTGTCCTACTTCAGCCACACAGAAATTGAGAGCAGTGAAGCAATCAGAAATATATCAATACTCTTTTGATACACCACTAAATGCATCAGACTTCAATAACTTCAATCCTCGGTATTTCCTGCAGCATATCAGTACTAAAATGTAGTTCCACAAAAAGAACTATACAATTAGTAAACAAGTAACAAAGAGTGTCCAACACTAATACAGTTAAGGTGAAAAATAGGATCATAATCAAACACTTTCCACTGTAATCATGGGTGAGTTCTTCATTTACAAACACGTTAGAAGATTAGCAAACAGTTGGAGACATTACCAAAACTCTTCTTGACAGATAAAAATGATACATAGGACTTGAAATTGATCCCTTAAAAAAAAAATTAAACTCTACCACTGTCAACATACCTCTGAACACCAGCCTCCTAGCGGTGCACCTTCCCATCCAATTCAACTATATGGAAGAAACTACATAGCTTTCCGTTATATATATATATATATATATATATATATATATATATATATATATATATATATATTAAGGGATCCATTTTTTTGACATATATCAGGGATGAGGGATTACACCAACTTTTCAATTATATTTTTAAATCTCCACCGTTCAGTTTGTTAGTCCTTATATATAGATCAATTCTGCAAATTTTCAGCCAATTTGATGATCGTTAAAGTGTCGAACAAGATTAAATCAATGAACGAACCAAATCTGCCAAACATGAACCTTGTAATTATAAATCGTAGTTTTGAATGTCTCAACGATCACCAAAATTTCTGAAAATTTACAAATGTGATATGCTCATATAATATTGAACAGTGGAGATGTGATTTTGTGATCGAAAAGTTGGTGTAATCCCTCATCCCTCATATCTCATGTATATATATGTATGTATGTATATATATATATATATAAGTGTGTATATATATATATATATATTTGTTCAGATTAAACTAAATCAATTCTTCATCCATGATTTTAACAAGAACCGAATTACAGAACTTATAGAGAAGTTATTTCCAAAACCAGAATCTGAAGCACAAATACATAGCCAAACCTGCTTGACTACAATTCTCGATCGGAAAAGATTCGTAGAGCAATTTGTAGTCGGTGCAGATTTTACAGTGAGAGAAATCGAAGCCCTAGCCTGATTTAGATACTGCGTGGGTTTTTAAGGTTTGAATCAGAGACTTCGAATCTCTTTGTCGGAGCTGCCGTCGTGGGATTAGGCTAGAGAGCAAGAAAGGATTTTCTTTTTAAGGTTTGGGTCAACTGTCCGCGCCTCCACATTAGAGGTGGCAAACGGGCCGGGCCCGCCTAATTGGGTTTCGGGTCGTGCTTGGGCCGGCCCATCACAAACCATTTCTTAATGGGCTCGGGCTTGGACCGACACATTTAATTAAATGTAAGGCCCAGCCCGACCCATGGCCCAAGCCCATAATGTGGTGGGCCGTGCTTGGGCCAGGCCGGCCCGGGCCCGTTTCGTGCCGAAAATTAAAAATAGTCGAGGTGAATGTCTTATACCATTACTTATACTTTCATAATCTCAACTTTTAATTATATATGATACAATTACAAACCAAAACTAATTCATACTCAAATAAATAATTAGTGATAAATTAAATAAATTAGGGATCATTTTTTTCTTTGCCAACAAATTAAATAAATAAGTGATAAATGCTTATTGTTTACAATTAATAAATTTTTAGGCAAAAACTTATTATGAGTCTAGGGGAATTCAAATTCATACTCAAATAAATAATTATTAGTATATAAGTTTATTGTTCACACTCAAAACTAAGTTTATTATTTATAAATATGTTATTTTCATATTAGAAATAGAAAAAAATTATATTTTATAGCGGGCTAGGCCGTGGGTCTCAAATTATCGTGCTCAGGCCGGACTGGGCCTATGACGGGCTCGGGTCAGGCCGGGCCCATGGTCTTATTTTTCTAGGCCCAGCCCGACCCCTTAGAATAACGTGCTTGGGTCGGGCCGGGCCGTTAGAGGGCTTAGGCAGTGTCGTGCCGCTTTTAATTAAATGTGTCGTGCTAGTGCTTAACAGCCCGTTTGCCACCTCTACTCCACATTCATACTTTCGTTTTTACTATAGTCTTTTTTTTCTTTTTTTTTTTTGCATCTGACTAACCAACAGAATCGCTCCGTCTTACCAACGCTGCTAATAGACGTTAAATCCACATGAACGGTTCAAGTGCACCATGGTGCACTAAATTCGCCCCTAAGAATTTGTTAATCTCCCCAGAATTCCAGAAAACAAAGAAAGAGGAGTGAGAAGGATTTGTTGTGTGATGTAGGCACATGATAAAGACATGTATTTCTCAAAATATAAACCGTTCATACAATCCAATGGCCTAGTTTGACAGTCCGTATTGAGTTTGCAACAGAAGCGCTCCCTATGTGTATATTCGTTTAATAACAATATAACACTTTTTGCAAAATGAGAAGTAAAAAATTAAAAATCCTAACTTCATTGTGGGATAAATTATTACAGAAAAAACTTCGGTGACCTGATGTTGGTCACCTCTGGTCATTATATTAGCAGGTGACCAACACCAATGAAGACTTGAGATGTGAAAAAAAAAATTAAATATAAATATCAATTACCAATAATCTCATACAGTGTCCTTAAAGTCAAACCTAAACTTTTTAACGGGATATGTGTCTTTTTTTTATTGGTGTTGGTCACTTGTCACCAAAGTTGAGTCCAATTATTACGTAGTTTGAGAGAAAATCTGCAAAATCATTCTCCCGGCACGTTCAAGTGCTCTCCGACGAGTTTTCGGAAATGAAATTTTGAAATGGTTTTGTGCATTTAAAGGTGATACTATTGGGGGATATGATATTGGACCACAACTACGAATAAGAAAACAAATCTTGATGAAAATGGATCTGGACGTCTAACCAGTAACCACTAAGACTACTAATTTAATAACAAAGGATTAACATTCCCAACAAGTTTAATTACTTGGACCACACTCCTAAAAAAAAGAGTCTTCTTCCATGAGAGTCCATGCTACGTTGCATGTGTGCTCGATCTCTTCTTTTAACTTGCTTTGAACCGACATTTTACTGCACCAATTAATCTTCCATTCCCAGGCCACACTTTGTTCGCGTGCTCATTCCTATATATTTTTCAACCATCTCAGGATCTCAGCGAGTCATTAATCTTCTGCTATATATTGTCTCTCATTATTCTAGCAGACAAGCTTTCTAGATTGTTTTTAATGGCATGCAAATGGAGAAAGTAGAAAGCAGAAGGGTGTCTGAATTAGAATATTCTTGTTCCCACAACTCGATTTCTGGAGGAATTGGATGCTTTCGCCTTTAGATTATAGAGTAAGAAAGGACCGCTGAGTTAACAGGTTTTGTAGTACGAAAGGAATGTGTTCTGTGATCGTCAGTTTCCGTCGCGGATTGCATTGGGTTTAGGGTGATACGAAAATGTGAGAACAAATTCAACAAAAAGTAGCAGAAGAATTAATCAAGTTGAATAAATATATAAAGCTAAGAACATAAGACAAATATTGATGATAAACTGCAAGACCAGCAGCTTGATTTCAAAATCAACTGAAAGACGTACATATATACAATACTTCCATGTTGTACTAATGTAGATACCAATGGAGTACATGGTAAAAGTTGAAAAGTTCTCTCTTCCTCGCTGAAAATTCAAAACACAGAAAGTTACAAGAGGACACAAGAACTACAGTAATGCATAAACTAGCTAGATAGTGATCTCCAGCTCGTGATGCAGACCACCACTGACTCAGAGAAGCTTAGAGACTTCCATATCCATGTTGTTATTTTACAGGTTAGAGCTTCCTTGGGAGTAGTAGACTATTTCACATATGAACAAATCTAAATAAATAGAATCCTAATCAGCCAGTTAGGGATGATGCCTTCCCATATTCAAAACAGGACAGGAATTGATTGTCACTTGGGGTAGTAGGCAGAAACATATTCTTACTCTCATGATCTTCATCCATTTTAAACAGTGAGTCCCATGACAGTGGAGCAGGAGGAGTAGCCATTAGAGGGCATGGAAATTTGCAGGCTTCTTCACCATAGCTGCCACTATATACTGGTTCAATGCTGTTCACTTCTGGCAGATTGATGTCTTTCCATATATCATCAAGTGAATACTCCCTCTGGTCCCTTTTAGCAGCAGTTTCATTACCATCTTCTTTCTCTTGATCTCCGCCGTTAGTATTTTTCTTCGCTGCTGATGAAGCCACCATTTCAACTCCACCGGTGTCATAAAAGCTTGCCCCTCCTTCATTGGTGGTGATGTTTGATGATGATGAACCGTTGGAAGATGAAGATGATGGAGACACAGCCCTTTTCTTCTCTTGAGCCTTCTTCCTCATATGAGTCCTCCAATAATTCTTGATCTCGTTATCAGTCCTCCCTGGTAGCTTTCTAGCAATTCTTGACCATCTGCACGAAAATCACCATCTTATATTCCAAATCACTATCAAAGAATTGAGATGTTATATTGTTAAACTGCGAATTGAAAAACTCAATTAAAAAGAACTTAATTTCGTGTATTTGACATATTATTATGTTCCGATCAAATCAACTGTCTCTGATTGGATTCAGACTATGATCACACGTAACATTCATCAGCTCCGACCTCAGACAATTAGCTAGTTATTTTAAAAACTCAAAATTAAGAAATGTTATAATAAATGAAATTGGTAAATATATAAGATGTGGGTTTTGTTTTTCAAACCTGTTTCCCCATTTGGAGTGAAGCTCAAGCACCAGGCGCTCCTCTTGAGGGGTCATCTTGCCTCTTTTGAGGCCAGGGTGCAAGTAATTGACCCACCTCAACCTGCAACTCTTGCCGGTTCTGTTCAAACCTACAAACACAAAAATGGTACAAGCACAACACAAAAGTGCATATATTTGGTTAAATGGCTAGCTCCACGGAAAAGCTTTCCATCTCCAAACAACCATACCTATTATTTGTCTCCCGCCACCTTCAAACCTGAAACTTTGGCTATGAAATCCCAACGTCGGTCTCCAAACAAGCCCACAAAGCACACCAGTTGGAAATCCTCTTGTTCTGTCCATGGTCCCTTTCTGATTTCCTGTTGATCTTGCCCCATTTTCATGAAAACAAACCTTCAATCTCTCTCTCTTTTGTGACTTTCAGACTTTGTTTCTGCTTTCTGGTTTCTGCTGCTGGCTGCTACTTTCTTCTTTCTTCTTTCTTCTTTCTTGTACATGGAAAAACCTTGGTGTCAAGTACAAGTATATATATACAACTCAGATTTCCATTTACATGTGGGAGATTATAATATTCCTGGTGTTTAATCTTCACCGTACAAGTGTTGCGCGCATGCTCATTTCTTGATAAGGCACTTTGGATGTGATGTCATCAGGCATTATAGAATCCAATAGTCGAACTAAGAGATTGATCTGTGACTCTAACTTTCACAAACTCATGATCATATCAGAGACACTGCAAAATGATCGTATATCAGTTTAGCTAGCTGAGTCGTTACCACATAATTCTGCGTTTAGGGGTTAATAGAATCAAAGCTTTATGTCGGAGGTCGTGAAAATTCGATCACGACTCAAGGTTCTACGTTTAGGGCTTAATAGAATAAAAGCTTTATGTCGGAGGTCGTGAAAATCCGACTTAAGGTTCTGCGGTTAATACTTCTGTACTTAAATAGTTGATTTAGCTTTATCATTCTTTCTTCAGAAACATAGTACTTTTAGGTTAATATGGTTTAATATGGTTTTAGGGTTTTGTTGAAGGTGTATGTAGGGAGTTATTAACCAACTTTGGTTTCTTCCATAGGCCTCTGCAAGTGAAGGTTTTAGTTGCCAAATAGAATCAATGTTTCTTTACCATCCTCATCAATGAAATCTATCACTAATTTTTTTACTTAAACAATCATGAATCATCTAATTGCTAATTCAGAAACTAGAAATCTGTTACGTCCATAAAAAGCATAGTAGCTTTGGCTTTGTTGGATAACAAGGAATAAGGTGATGGAAATCACTAGAACTCCTGCTTCATACCCAATGCGACTGGGAAACGATATTAGTGCCCCTTGACTTCAGAATAGGCCACAAGAGGCAGAAGCCAAATTGGCAATGGAAAACGAAGAAAGCATATGAGGACAAAGCTGAAAAAGGCACAAGGGAATAGGAAGACGCTGTACTTTAAAGTATGCCCTATAATTGATCCCATTTCCCTTTCATCAAGATGGGAACACAGAATGAGATCTTATTCTGGGAAACTTAATGCTAAATGCTCAACCTGTAGATTCATTTTCCTTGCTGCTTAAGAGGACACCCCAATACTGCAGGCTAGGGCTGATTTGTGATCTTTACATTACAAGTGGAGTTTCTTCTTTTGGTGTATATACCAAGTGGAGTTGATAGATATATCATAAAGCCATTGGATCTTAGCAACAGCAGCCTCGATGACCCTTCCACATAACGGCACATCGATCTTTGAACTTTAAGAATAAGATGATCTTAAAAAAAAGAGTAAGATTTTTTTTGGTTCTTTTATAAAATTATTACAAAAAAAAAATGGGGTTGATGGAGTCCGTCAATTCCAAATACAAAGTAATAAGCAATATGCAACTTGAAATTAATTGATCATAGTTGAAAGCACGAATATATTTTCTTTTTAAAGCTTTTATTGGATTCTTGTTGTGAAATTTTGTTCTTCCTATATTATTATTTATAAGAAATTCTACAATGAATTAATGCATAAAATGCATGCATACAATTATCTTAAAATTGAAGGGGTAAACTTAGGATGTGTTAATGCATGTGATGCATTAACTTTGTCCTCAAGTTATAAAAAGAGTTCTCAAAGTAGTAATATTAGTCATTAAAATTGTAAAAAAAATTAGTTACAACATTAGTTTATTTGATTGAGTTTTCAAAGTTATAATATGAGTCATCAAAGTTGTAACAACTTTTTTTAATCACTTTAAGGACTCAATTACCACTTTAAACATACATTTTACTACTTTAAGCACACATGATTGCTAATGTTGTAACTAGAAAATTTTACAACTTTAAGAACTCATATATATTACAACTTCAAGGACTAATGTTACTAGTTTGAGGATTCAATTTACAAAATTGATACATCACATCATTCACATGCATTAACACATCATAAAATTTTTCAAGTGGAAAGAATGAGTTCTCATAGTATATTAATATTATTTCTCAGTTTGGAAAAATTATTTTGTCGGGTGTGTCTATTTGTAAAAATACATGTATCATTTCGAAAATCAACCCATAACTAAGTACAATAGCACCAAATTTTTCTTGCGTAGATACATTTAGTTACTAACATGAATATGAACTTATGATCTCTCTCTTCTCACCTTTTCTTGATGTAGTACACTTTCTAATACACTTTTCTCTTTGTATGACACTGAACACGAACTTTATGATTTTACCATTGATTTTATACGTTAATTTTCTTCTGTTGTTTCTTATTTATTCTCTCGTGTCTTGTCCATTTGCCCGATGAGGAAACTTCATAGCTAGGGCCTATGAAGAACCAAGTTAATTGAAAACTAAGCTATAGTTATGTACAAGACCTCAGATCCTTCTCTTTTAACACACAGGACAAGATATGAACACCAAATCTTAGCCTATTTGGGATTCAATATTACCGACATGATAGAAAGATAAAGAGATCAAGTTATACAGAACAGAGAATAGAAATCACGAGAATTAGTGTATACTTAAGGTAGTGGAGTACAGCATCATCTACCCTCGATTAATATTAACAAGCATAAATATTCGTGGTGGTGAAGTGGTGATGTTAGCAAACAAAACAAAAGAGATCAGAGAAATCCATTATTTCTTTCTGCATGTAGTGGAAGTGGGAGTGTGGAATAAGTAGTAGCCAGAAAGATGAACTAAAACCAGGTCTTCAATTCGACGTGTACACCACACGTTTCTGGGTTGTGGACATCCCACTATCTAATAAGCTACTTCCATTTTACTGATCGAGCTGCTTTCTCTTACCATATAGCTAGAGTCAACAAAATTCTATGGGTAAGTTAAACCAGTACATCAGCTGCTAACATGCAAGATTAATTATCTCTCTAATTTTCAATTTTGATAAATAATTCCATGGGTTAAGTTAAACCAGTACGTGATCAAGTTTACAATATTATCTCTCTAACTTTGCTGTTTGATAGCGTGATTAGCATGACTCCGTGTTTTTGATAATCATATTAGATTTCTTCTTTGTTTTTTGGTTTCCTTGATATTTTACTTCCCCGTTTAATGAGAGAGAGGGGGAGAGAGAGAGAGAGAGAGATGGTTGCATGCCAAATAAACCGGAGCTCAACAATTTCTATGTAAATATATCAAAAGTACACCAGATGCATAGTCGAAGATGAATTAACCTGGTTATAATGAGTTATGATCAGGAAAGCAAGACACGCACCAGATGCATAGTCGAAGATAATTAAACTTCAAGCAAAAACAATATTTGATGTCCAAATCACACACATACCTTTGCAAGTGCATTAGGGTTTTAGATACCGGCCGGTATGTAGCTAGTCCTCGCAAGTTGACATGTGGCAAAGATATACATTCATGACGGTATCTCTCTACCACCCTATTCTAGCTATGAATTGATTCAATTCATTTTATGTCGACCATAAAATGATAATGTAAAGAATGTAACACGATAATATTGATTAAGTTTTGCTTTCTCTAAACTAATGGTACGGTTTTACTTAACCATGGCTGCCAGAACTTTCTTAATCAATTTCAAATGACATGACAGTACATAATTACCGAATAGTTGTTCCTAGAGATACTAATATGTAAAATATATGCATTTTGCAGTGGTGGCGGGGGGAAGAGATCAAATGAATTGTAGGAACTTTTAATGGAATGACGGCCCCATAGCTTTGGGACGGTGTGTGGGCAGTGTGGAAAACTTTTTCTATCACTGATTAGCTTACCCTAATTAGGCTTTGATTACTCCTTTAAGCAAGCAAATTATCATATATTAATGACAACTAGCCTCTTTATTTCCCAAATATCTAAAACATGCAAATAGATTATTAGAAATAGGCAAATAGCTAGTATATATGTGACTTTTGATCATCATCAGCCATACATCAGTGGGATTTTGTTTTCCTTCATTTTAATACTGGAGATAGCAGGTCAGAGAAGGAGTACTGAGACTCTGAGAGTGATTGCAATCAAAGATTAGAATGATTAGAAAAATACTGGAATTTATATGAACCCTGTACGTTGATGATCACTTCCACTTTGCTTGCAATTGGTCCTCAATCTTATGGTTGCTCCTGTTTATTGTCTTTTAGTTTTATATAACTAGGAAGATACCCGCGCCTTGTCGCGGTGTATACAGTGCATGGAAAACATTTGTTTAGTTATAGCTAATATCTCCACACACAAAAAAAAAAAAAAAACTTCCAGCGGTTCGCCTCGCTATTCCTCGCCTCGCCTATCCTTTCCTCGGCTCGCCTCGCCTATCCTTTCCTCGGCTCGTCTCGCCATTCCACGGCTCGCCTCGCCATTCCTCGGTTCGCCTCGCCATTGCTCGTCTCACCTCGCCATTGCTCGCCTCGCCATTCCTCGCCTCGCCTCACCATTCCTCGCGGTTCGCCTCGCCTATCCTCGCCTCGTCTATCCTATGCTTTCCTTGCCTCGCCATTCCTCTTCTCGCCTATCCTTTCCTCAGCTCGCCTCGCTTCTTCTCTTCTCGCCTATCCTTTTCTCGGCTCGCCTCGCTTCCTCTCTTCTCGCCTATCCTCGCCTCGCTTCCTCTCTGCCCGCCTCTTCTCGCCATTCCTCGCCTCGCCTATCCTTTCCTCGGCTCACCTCGCCATTCCTCGGCTCGCCTCGCTATTCCTCGGTTCGCCTCGCCATTCCTCGGTTCGCCTCGCCTATCCTCGCCTCGTCTATCAGATGCTTTCCTCGCCTCGCCAGTCCTCGGTTCGCCTCACCTATCCTCGCCTCATCTATCAGATGCTTTCCTCGCCTCGCCATTCCTCTTCTCGCCTATCCTTTCCTCGGCTCGCCTCGCTTCTTCTCTTCTCGCCTATCCTCTCCTTTCCTCGCCTCGCCTATTTTCTCCTCGTCTCGCTTCTTCTCTTCTCGGTTCGCCTCGCCTATCCTTTTCTTGCCTCGCCCCCTCTCTTCTCGATTCGCCTCGCTTCGTCTCTTCTCGCCTATCCTTTCCTCGCCTCGCCTCCTCTCGCCTATCCTTTCCTCACCCCTCTTAATCTCTTTCTGACTCGCCTATCCTCGGTTCGCCTCGCCTCCTCTCTTCTCGGTTTGCGATATAAAAATCTAGAGAGATTACTTTTTTTTTGCGCGAACTCTCTCAGTCTCTCTAGATGTTTTTATTTCTTCGCCCAAGCGAAGGGCGCGGAGTTCGCTAGGAGACCATTATTTTTTTTTTGGGCGAAATTTCGCTCAATCTCTCTAGATTTTTCTATCTCTTTGGCGAGATCAATACTTTATTTATTTATTTATTTTGGATGAACTCTCTCCTCTCTCTATTTCTGCAAATGTATGCGCGCACTGTTTCTTATTTTATGTTATTTTTTTTGGACGAACTCTTTCTCAGTCTCTCTAGATTTTTTTATTTATCCGCCCCAGAAAATGGCGCGAACTCCGCTTGGATATCATTGTCTTTTAATTTTTTTTTGGACGAACTCTCTCTCAATCTCTCTAGATTTTTATATCTATTGAGCGAGATATTTTTTTTTTGGACAAACTCTTTAGCACTCTCTCTAGATTTTTCTATTTCTCCGCCCCAGAGAAGGGCGCGGAGTCCGCTGGAAGATTATTTTTTTGGGCGAACACTCTCTCAATCTCTCTAGATTTTTCTATTTTCCGTCCAATAGAAGGGCGCGGATTCTGTTCACAAATCACTGTTTACAAATCACTGTTCTCTAGCGAGATCACAAAGCAATGTTTACTTGCTTGTGAACAGTCACTTACAACACACAAAACCACTGTTCATAAGCTTATGAACAGTAGCTTGCAACACACAAAAACACTGTTCATCATAAGCTTAGGAACAGTACCACGCGACCCACTATTCATAAGCCTGTAAACAGTACCCGCGAACAGCTCGCACTACACACAAAACCACTGTTCATAAGATTATGAACAGTGACCCGCGAACCACTATTCATAAGCCTGTGAACAGTACCCACGAACAGCCCGCACCACTCACAAAAACACTGTTCATAAGCTTATGAACAGTGTTTATGAACAGTAGACCAAGCTTTAGTATATAGTAAATTTGCATTATGGGAAGTACTAGATTCATATGAGGAATGAGGAATCATCATATATACCTCAGCTTAATTATTTGCTTAAATTCTCACTTTAGGTGGATTTGAATCAAGCATTAGATTCTATTAGATTATAGTGGCCGGGAATGTGGAATAGGTCAGCATTTGTCTCAATAGCACTTATAATTGGCCATATTTCCTTTTATTACATAGTATGATGTAATGACTTGAAGATACATTGCTAAACGTAGTCCAACAGATGTTTTCTTTTTATGATTTGGTCTCTCAAGAACCAAAGCCCTCCATATTTCATGATATGTTATGTCTTCCACCTCTTGCAAAATGCCAACAAGTTAGGCTAGAAATGCAAAGTGTACCCCATAAAATGGAGTCACCTTTGTGGATGAGATAAGCTGATAAGCATGATACATATTAGCTTGTAGTACTGGTGTTTATATAGTGGGAAGTGCAATGCTGTCCAGGCAAGCACATCAGCTTTGTTTATATAAAGTTTATGGGAGAGATTTAGAAAAGGTATGTTGTTATGACGCTCATGGGTTATCCCCACAGTGACTATGTGTGTGATGATGCTGCAAAGAAGTCAACATCTTGATATGTTCAATCATCGCCACAAGACAATAAGATTGTCATTTCAGATCGTTTTGAAATGATCTGATATCTATGTAACTTCAATATATTCCATCGAGTTTTCAGTTTTGTTTTGGTTGATCTTCAGCTTGTGTCTACTGCTGCGACCTACGTACTTCGTTTTGGGATTAAGTTTTCAGTCATTTAGTTTATCTTACAAAATCTAGATCTTTTTAATGAAGTTTGATAATAATTTTTGTTCATACAGAAATCAAGTATAATCCTACATAAGAAGCTCTAAAATTATAGAATAAGAGACCAACAAGCTAATAGTTTGTTTCACGACATATAACTATGATGAAATGAGAATCCAGACAAATCCTAAAACAGCGATGCCCTAGGCCAGTCATAGAAACAGATGTAAGGATCCCTGACTTGGGTTAGACAATCCGAATCAAATGGCTCAATCCCTGCTTATAGTTTTTTTTTAAGAAGAACTTTTTCCATAAATTAAGGTACAGATAAGTGTACATCAGCATCAAGTACATCGGATAACCATTGTGGTCTATCCTTAACGCAAATTTGAAATGCATGAAATAAAAACGTCTTCCTAACTAAAATATGTGTTGTCTGATTACATTTTCTAGGACTATATGTTCAAAGTACCGACTACCGAAGGAATTACAAGTGAAATAAAGATTTCACCTCTTCCAATAATGCACCTTCAATCCCTGCTTAATAGCTGATTGATAGGGTATTTTTTTTCCTTCTTTTTCTTTTCTGATTCTCGGATAATCAACAAGTTGAATCGTAAACAAACAACCCATCAAAAAGAACCCCTAGTAATCTTTAGCAACAAAGCAATACCACCCATTTTGCGTGGGTTTATCAAGGGCAATCCAAGTTAGTTGATGCTAAAACAATAAGTTAATGATAGCATAAATTTAGAGATAGCATGTATCTGATGGTAGTTCAAATCAAAATCCAAGCAGCGTTTTGGAAGTGCACGTCTCTCAATACAAGGTGCGCGAAATCTCCAGATTCTAAGGAGGAGGCCAATGAATATGATGGATTTCGCTCTCGATCATCATTCTTAATCCTCAACTAGTTGCTAAAAACAGCGCGCTTTTCTTTTTTCCTACAAATAGAAGACATCTTTGAGATGCATGAATCACGCGATAGTGCTGTTTACACGAGCATATATATCTATTGTGAGCCTGTGCTTAATTATGCACTTATCTTATCTAGCTAGTGTGCAACTTTTCCTTACCCTTCATTTCAAAGTTTTTGCCCCCATAGAACTAGATGCTCCTGAGTCCCCTGACGGTGGCTTTCAAAAGAATTGACAGCGACGGTGGTGGTGGTGGTTCACGGTTGGAATGAGGCGATGATCGATCGACTTGACATTTTGTGCTACTCGATTGTTTTCGTTATATATGGTGTCATTTTCTGTTGGTATCAAAAACCAATGGAAGCTTAACAATCAAGCCCTATACGTATTTGATCATTTAGATCATGTCGAGTGACTCAACGTAACCTGCTTGTTCTGTGCTGTGTTCAAGTTAGTACACTTGCATGTGTTCTTGATCAAATTCGAACCACTTGAGATGATGACGACACTAACAAAATAGTAAGAAGTACACTACCACAAAAATAGCCTCAGATGACGGCTAAAAACGTCGTCTAATTGTCCAGATTACCATTGTCTTTTTACATGCTGTTTGATGCATTGAAGAAACTGGTCTGATTGCTGTCAACAGCCATGGGATGCCGACATATGTCGACAACATATCGACATATTTTATGTCGTGTGACATACATTCACAT
Source organism: Fragaria x ananassa (assembly GCA_034370585.1). NCBI lineage: Eukaryota > Viridiplantae > Streptophyta > Magnoliopsida > Rosales > Rosaceae > Fragaria > Fragaria x ananassa. The sequence goes on from CP139764.1 coordinate 23,571,521, forward strand.
CACGGTTACTTTGAGAAAAAGTTGTGTGATTGCTAGTCACACCACGATTTTTGTTAGAATTGTTATCTGATATAGACTTAGAAGTCGTTTTTAAGCTCACAACCATTATGTTTTGCTGCCATTATTTCAGACATACGACTATTTTTTGAGAGTATTCATGATACATACGATGATATTGCTGGAACTAGAATTAAAACTATAAAAATTACTAAATTGGAAATAACATCATTTGATCAGTTATATAGAAAAAGTTGTTATAATCTACAAAAGTACATCTGATAGTAGTCCTCTAACACTATACATCCAGAAATTTACTTAAAGAGTCTAGCTTTGCAACCTTTCTTGCTCTCATGGCTTAATTGGAGTCTAGTTTGGAGGTTTTCAAGCATTACTTTCAGTAACTTGATGATTAACCAATAGGAAATTGACGATTGAATGAAAGTTGCAATTGGAGTTGTCCTTGAACCCTCAAGCTGTCAGGACTCACCTCGAATGTCACAATAAAATCTAAAGTAAACCCTGCGGGGTCCATTTTAAGAGAGAATTTACCAAAAATGTCAGGCATAACCTCTCTTAAAAATAGACAACCATACCTGTCAAATCCAAACATACATATCTATAATCATACTCCAACCTTGTACTCCTGGAGCCTTTCTGCTCCCCAATTTCATCACATCTCCCAAAATATCAAATACTAAACTAAAAGAATTCTACAACCAAAAACAAGGACATCATTAATTTACTAACTAGGTTATCAGAGCATATCTTATAATGAAAGAAAATTAATTTATAAAGAATAAGCGGAAACAACCTCTGACTATGCCTTGACTCCATGTACACTCGATCTCAAATAAACTTAGCTTGCAAACTGGGCATTTTAAACCAAAAGGTCCAGGAGAAAGTAATTTAAGACGTTAGAGTAATTGGACAAAAATAAATTAAATAATTTAACAAAAACGTAATTTACTGTCCTACATTTAAACTTTAGAAAGAAACCTTAATGCATGCAACTTTGATATAACATTTAACTTTATAACCAGAATCACGTACGAATAGACAAAGCAACCCCGTTGGTTAATCAAATACATAACTGAAAACAAGATGAAGAGATATCATCATATAAGAGGAGCCTTTCAGGCTCTAGTAGCGTCCAACGCTAAGTGCTTGACTCACCTATGGTGAGGACCGTTAATAAAAGCTAATTAGCAATGAATAAGATCGACCATATAGTAGTATAGTGATTAAAATCATACGAAAACACTTAAATCCTTAATGCTTCCCCATGATTGTGTGAATGGTACGATTCCCAACCGTTCTTGGAAATTATCATAAAAAAATAAATAAAACTCAATGACGTGTCCCACACATCAAAATGTTCTCAAAACTATGATTATCAGTGAGATTTAATTACTAAATATAGATCATAAATAAATTCAATCCGAAATACTCACTAAAACATTCTTAATGTTAAAAATCAATAACCCACAAATAACCGAGAAATTATTAATAGAGAACTATTGAAAATCTCATTTTCGTAATTTTTATAAATCTCAAACTCAACAAATAAAAACCATAATCATTAAATCTGGAAATCATAAAGAATATCAAAACTCAAATACCAAATTAATAACCAGACCTCAAATCCATAAATCATGACAAAAATTAATCCTTGCATCAAAATCAAATAAATTTCAAGATCATTTCATAAACTGAAATTATAATATAAGCTCGGAAAATACAACGATAATTTCTAAAAGAAAATATGCATGCTTATTCATTTAAAAACAAAATGTCCACTCACAAATTTAAGCATACGCCCGACGATATCCGCAATGTCACTCGTGTGAGGTCTCCATGTATCCTAACACCACAAGCATAATTAGAACCACACTCCAATGACTACTAAATTTTGACACAATCTTCCTCTCAACATTCCAAACAACTTTCAAAACTAGCCCGAAGATCAAATTTCAAGTCTAAACATATCAATCAAAGCAGAAACAGAAAAACTAAATTTGAAAACCCTAGAACTTCAAACCTTCGATTCTCCTTACCAAGATCGAATTAGGTTGAATCCTTTTGAGGATTTGCTATGCAAGGAAAGACCTTCAAGATGCAGGTGGTGGCGCCGCCTGAGTTGGCCGGAGGAGAGAGAACTGATCGGGTTGTCAACTCGGTCTAAACTCACTGTTTTTAGCTTCAAGCAATGTCCAAAACTCGAGTTGCACCACAAAACCACCACAGCAACGTCGGGGAGAAAGAGCTTGTTCGAATGAGACCGGTGACGAGCCGATCGGTCACCGAACGAAGGAGAAAACGCCCGAAAACAGTACCTCACACCACTTAGGCGACGAAACTTAGACGACGGACTTTATACCCAGTTCTTTTTTTTTTCCTTTAATATATATATATATATATATATATATATATATATATATATATATACGAAAACGATATGAAGCGGACGTCCCTCCGTTCTCCACCGTTTGGCGCCGATGACGGCGTGCCTCCACCCGAGCGGACACCAGAGGCGTCCCTGACCACTTTTCCTTCCCGGCGAGTCAGCCAAATTCCAATTTTCCCGTGAGATCAACCTTGTCTGAAGTTTTGGGTGGAGGTTGCTGCCTAGACCTTCAAATCGATCTAGCAGGGAAGAGAGGTGGTTGGGGACGCCTCTGGTGTCCGCTAGGGTGGAGGAGTGACGTTGCCGGTGCCGGACAGTGAAGAACAGAGGGACGTCCACACTTTAAGCCCAATGCGGATATATATATATATATATATATATATATATATATATGTTTGGACTTTTGTTTTTTAGGGCCCTTAAATTTGGGAGACCTAAAGCACAAACTTGTTTGGCTTTAGCCCACGACCGGCTCTGTATCATGTCGTACCAGTTAAACATGTTAATCATATCACTTTTGTCAACCATTAAAGAGTAGTTCAGTCAGTTGTTTATAATTCTTATATTACGATAATACAATTAAATACACGATATAGTTTGAATAATCCATGATTCTACAAAATTTGCTAGTATGATTTATGGTATTGACTTGGAAAGTCAGAAAATCCATGATTCTACCTTTTTCCTTTTAAATGTTACTGTACATGTAGTATTGTATGCGTAACCCCATTGGGCTCGACATAAACAACTTTAGGCCCTTTTCCTCTGACCCTAACTAATGCACTGATCAGAGATTTCATCTTTATGTAGTCCGCCCATCCCAAGAGTATTGGTCATATTCTTCGATGATCAATTCGATGAGAAAATGGAAAATGACACAGAAGCGATGGATGAAGTCGAACTATTTGGTTTGTTCGAGTAGAAATTGGTCATACTGGACTCCCATTTGTTGCGATTGTAGTGATTGTAGAGTGAGATATCTTTTGTGGTTTTGTGGTTAGCATTAAGAACCCAGTTCCAATATAACAGAGTTTGGATTTTTTATTATGACGTTGATATCTGCAATTTGAGGTTTGGGTTTAATTGTTGACCCAAAACTATACAAGTGTGATTGTAAATTAGAGCTAGCATATTGATATCCCAGCTAGCATTTTAGCCCAGAGAGACAACTGAAGTATCTGCTGATGATGTTCTTCCAGTGTCATTTGACATCATTCGGATGGCATGGAAAACAATGGAAAAGGTGGTGTTCCGACGATCATTCCACACAATTTCTTAAATGAGAAATTCTTTGATCAGCGCATCAGTTGTCATTTCTCACAAATGATGAACTCCCAAACCTTTCCAACTTTCTCAAGTTTCAATTTCTTGAATGAGTCTGGATAGGTTGATCTCGAACTTAGACTAGTTCGGATGCCTTTATCCTTGCATGTATGTAATAGCTTTTTGTAGGCATTGCAAGATCTTGATACAATTCAACATATGCACATACGCACCATTTATAAAAGCTAAGTCAAGATCTCTCCTTTTTTCATACGCAATATTGGTATGCTTCCTCCCGGACATTCGACATTTGCCTCACCAACTAAATTTACGTAGCCTTCCTTGACATTAATTCTGTCACCAAAAAAATAGTAGCAATGTATTCCTCATATAACATTGAACACATGACTTTGTGATAAGTAATCCACCCGATGTGATTTACATGAGAATCTGCGAAAACTTATGTCGTCAAGCTTATTCTTGTCACTAAATTGATGATTTGGACAAATTCATACTCAAAATGTGTAGCTACTCTTTCACTAAATTGTCGTCAATCTAGTAAAGCTTGCTCCGCTTACACATTTACCATCACTACTTGTTGTTATGTGGTTGGAAAATGGTACTCATGTCCTTTGTGCCTTCACATGCTTCGATGATATTTCTAGAAATTTTTAAGAAATTCTTCTATATAGGGCGATCATGTGCACAATATTATCTCAGACATTTACAAGTTGAGATCAATATCATAGATTTTAACCATTTATGTGATTTTGTATATATACACACCGTGAAGTCGACCTTTATTTAGTCTAAAATTCTACTAATGCGTTGCGTGCTGAATAACTTATACCAAGTTTAATTTTAACCTACTTTTTTTTTTCTCGTAACAGTATTTTTGAAGCACTTCGTCAAACACTTAACACATCTGGTACTACTTCACACCTATATTACTAGAGCAATCATATGTTACGGTCTTAGACTCTTGGGAGTCTTGGATTTGTACAATTGTACCATTTTTTATTAATCCATTGGTCCCACGATGACGGTGAGTCCAAAAGAATCGTTGCATGAAAGCATGTGAATTCACACGTTCAAAACCCCATGTCAAATATTGTAGTCTGAACTTTGGACTATTTTGCCGATAACTTGGACCCAAATTACTAAATTTCAACCCACCGGATTAACTCATAGTAATAGTTGACTGAAGTTTGACATTGACAACGACGTCGTCCGTTGTACCTGAGAAGATCGAGCCCTACCGGAACATGATTTTCCGGATCGTCCTTACTCTGTGATTTTGTTGTGTGGTCATAACCGTCCACGTGTCTGATTTGCGGGTAACGCAATAGAATCCAGAAGAAAATGGTTTGATTTTGGTAAAAAGTAGTCAACGATTTGAATTTTAGGAGGAAGCGCCACGTAGGCGTGGGTCCACTGATTTGGCTAACTTGCGGAAAAGACGTTGAGAAAATGCAATTAAATCTGAAGAAGAGTCAAAGTTAAGTGGTCCAAGTAATCAATTAAACATGTGATATTTGTCAACTCTACTCGAAACATGGATGTAGTTTTTGAACTTGGTCGATTTTAGTCCACGAGAAACTTCCAAACAAAACCAAACATTCACTAGAAAATTTTCCACAAGGAAAAACACAAGGATGGATGATTACAAAGGATGGATGATTTTGAAAAACACAAAGTTGCGTAAAGTAAGGGCCAGTGCGGTTGTCTTCAAGTTTTGATTAATGAAACTGCATAATATATGGGAGACATAGAACCTATACCCCAAATTACAAAGCGCATTTAGATAATTTCCTGAGATCATAACAAGAGACTCAACCACAAACATATATTCTAAAATCCACCAATTAGCGAAGAGTGATTTTCTGGCAACTCTATTCGCTTTACAATTGTGGTGATATACCGGAAAAATAACTGTATTACAAATAAGCATAATTGCACATAACATAGCTTTCCCACTATGTTGCCACGAGAATTTGAGTCCAACTTAGTTTCACTCTACCACTAGGAGGCAGCGGCCATTTGACCAAGGAAGAAACTCGCCGCCTATCTAAAGTAGACCCATAACTGTCACTAAGAGATTGCGACCATTTGCTAATGTAAGGAACTTGCTACCTACCTAGAACAGACAAGACACGCAAGATGCCCACACTAGAACCTACCTCAATACGTTGTACCAAAAAATGGTAGTGACTTATTAACACAACTATGAAATTTAAAATCCAACAACAACTAAAAGCTGTAACATGAAAATCTGACCCTCTTGGACCTAGAAAGGTAATCCAGGCCCAGCATGGGCCCGCCAACACAAAGATGACAGAGAGGTCCAAATTCGGATTCCAGCCAACAATAGCCTCTGCATAGACATCCTAACCACCACCGTCCCAACGACACGACCATCGAACCGCGGCCGCAGTTGGATCTCGTACAACACCAAACATTTAGAAAACAGTATATACGTAGTCAACTTAAACTTATGGTAAAAAGTTTAAATTGTAAAGAATAAAAGAAGTGTGGTTTGTAAAAAAAAAAAAAAACAGAGGTGTCAAACTATCAATTGCATTATTGCAATATTCAAAATGTGAATGTGGCGTCAAATCCGGTAAAGATATGAATACACGGTTGCGTCAATAATGTTGCATTGAGAATATTATATAACAATGGTGGCTTATTTTTTCGTAGTAATTGAAGTAAGTTATTTTAATTTTAATTTTCCTAAAAACTTTGTTTGACCAAAAGAAAAGAAGAAAGAAACATGTCAAACGGTGAAAGCAATATACTGCACGTTGTTCATCATGTGAGATTGTGAGGCCAATGTATTGTTTTGTGCATCTAGCTCGCTCGCATATTCTAAACCAGCAGTTGCTCATGCCTTAGTAGGGTCGAAGAATATATAGATCGCAGACGGAGAAGCTCATGTCGTATCAGACTCGTATTGAGTCGTGCTGGATGCTAGTTGGTCCGATCTCAAATTTTAGTCTAGGGTTTAAGCTCTAAGAAAATCTTAAGTGCGATAGTCGTGTCACGTGGATGGTGCAACCCACCATTCACAGGCTGACACATGTTTTTTTTCCCACAACTCTTCTTCTTCCGCTCTCTTCCTCTTCTCCGATCGGAAACCAATCCCCTCTGATCTTCCTTCCTCTCCTCCGGTGAAGCTTTTTCTTCCTTCCTCCGGTGAAGCTTCTTCTTCCTTTACACAGGTTGGTGGAGGCGTCCTCTTCTCCGGCGAAGCTTCTTCTTTATTTACACGGGTTATATCGAGGCTAGAGCGGTGAGGCTTATGGTGGAGGAGGCGGGGGTTCCAGGTTTGAGGCGATCGCTGGGCAGAGGGAAAGAACTTGCTATGTTTTTTACGCCAGAGGGGATCGGTTTCGTCGGAGAAGAGGAAGGGAGGAAGAAGAAGAGTTGTAAAAAAAAAAAAAACACATGTCGGCCTGTGAATGGTGGGTCGCACCATCCACGTGGCACGACCGTCGCACCTAAGATTTTCTCAACTCTTAACTCTTTAGCCAATAGAGGACAAGTGGGGGCTGAGCCCCAGTGAAATTTCAACATTTGGTTTTATGACGTAGATGTGCCCCCACAAAAAATATAATTTACCTCATGTATAACTTGAATAAATACTAGCTGTGCAAGTGTAAGTATATGATTCCAACTTCGTAACTTGGGTTAGCATCTTTGGTACAACAAAAACCACACATCTGAGTTAAAGTATTCATTTTCACTAACAACATCTCTCTCTCTTCTCATCGAAAGAAAGAGAACATGATAGGAGACCTGCTCCTCAAACCCTAAACCCAGATTTATTAAAGTATATATCTCCTCCTCACTCTAAATCCCTAATTCCAGCAGCTTCATCCCTAGATTCATTTCTACCGTCGGCGACGACGACTTGCTATTTTGTGTGTGCCCCCACACGGAAAATTTTCTCCCTCCGCCACTGTCTTTAGCAACATTTTATTTTATTTTATTTTTCTACAAAGCTTTTATAAACTTTATATTTCCCCTATTATATGTTTATCTTACATATGTCTTAGAGCATCTTCAACAGTTTTCCCAAAATTTCTTCAAAATGGAGAAGCAAAAGTCAAAATCTCTAAAAAAAAATTGCTCTAACTTTAACAGCTTCGACATATACCTCTATGGCCTCTCCAATTTCATCTTCAAACATGGCATTGACTAGCCGTTGATAGGTTGCCCCTGCATTCTTGAGGCCGAAGGGCATGACCTCGTAACAATATAGTCCCTTGTTTGTGACAAAGGTAGTGTGAGTCTGATTGGTGGGTGCATTTTGATTTGGTTATAGCCCGAGTAAGCATCCAGGAAGCTAAGCATCTTGTAGCCAGCTGTGGAATCAACCAATCAATCCATGGTAAGGGGAAGCTGTCCATGGGGCATGCCTTATTGAGGTTTGTGTAGTCAACACACATTCGCTACTTGCCGTTAGGCTTGGGGACTATGACTACATTGGAGACCCATGTTGGGTAAGAAACCTCACTTCTGAACTTGATTTCTTTGAGCCGTTGGACCTCGGCTTGGATAGCTCCATACTTGTCTGGGTGAAAAGCACATCTTTTTTGCTTGACAAGGGGGTAGTCTTGAAGGATGTTAAGCTTGTGGGTGATGATATCAGGGGAGATGCCTGGCATGTCGGCATAGGACCAAACGAAGACTGCTTATTTTTCTTGGAGGAAGGCCTCATGGGGTGGGTATCTTCATGAGAAGCATGTGGCCGGCGATAAAACACTACAACCCCCAAATAATGTCCCGGCTTAAGATGAGGTTATAAGATGGGGGCCAATCGACTATGAGGAAGCGGGCTGTGATGGAAGAGTGACAAGAGTTGGTTCCCACTGACACGGTAAGCAGTCTGAGCCTAACGGCTGCACGATTTGTCTAGAGAAGCTGACAAGGGGATCATGGTTGTTGTACAATTTAGCTCGGTCTCATCGGAGCCCTCTGTAACAGTCGGCAAACATGACACTGACGGCGGCCTCTGTGTCCACCGGGGCTCTATGACACCTGTAATGATCCACCTGGACATTTATTATGAATGGCTTACTGTGGTGGCAATTTATTGTATCTTCTCCTTTGCGAAATGTCACTTGATTCCACGTTGACCGGGTGATTGTGACGCCTCGCTGGATGTCAAAGATTTCCAAGGGGTTTGCACATTGCCTTTTTGTAGTAGGCTAGCGAGGGGGGAATCGTGGGGCTCTGCCATGCAGGGTTAGTATCTGGCCATGCACCTCAATAGCATTAGCTCCCGTTGCGGGAGTGCAATATCGGTGGAGTTGTCCATTCCGGACCAAGTGTTCTATAGCATTGCGGAGGCCATGACACTGCTCTGTTGTGTGGCCATTATCGTCATGATAAGCACAGTATTTATTGCCGGTTGCCCGCAGGGGCTTTTTTGGATACTTGCTCTTAGGAGGTGGGAAAATGAGGTCTTTATGTTTGGCCCATATGTCCTCGTATGTGGTGGTCAGAGTAGTGTGGACCTCGTAACGAGGTCGCGGGGAGGAACGACGCTGTTGTTGCGGGGGACTCTGGTCCCTTGACTGAAAAGGGTGGTCGCGGTTCCTCTGCCCCCCATAACGATGGTCGGAACCACGTCCCTAGTCCCTAGAGGAGGCATGCTATTTACCCTTATCCTGCCCTCGTTCAAAATGCTCATACTTCTGCTGGGATTGTTGCTTTGGGGGAGGAGCGGGAAGTGCTAATGTGGCGGGAGTAGAATGCCTAAAGGCGGCAAATTCAGCACGTGCCCACCGGACAGCCAGGTACATCAAGGCATCGTAGGACCCCGGAGGGTTCATGTTGATCTCCATTAAGAAATTGCCAGGGAGCAGGGCCTGGCAGAAAGCTTGCTCAGTAACTCGAGGCTGCAAGTTATGGCATCTCGCGGTGGCTGATTGCCACCGGGACAATAATTCATGGAGGCCTTCTCTGTCCTTCTGCTTGATGTGGAACAGGGCGTCCACATTGCGATAAATGCTGGTATGAAGAATGAAGCGGTTTATGAAGCGTTCCAAGAGCTGGTCAAAATTGTCAATGGAGTTGGGTGGCAGATTAAGGAACCAACTGAGTGCTTCATTGGAGAGGGTCTCTTGGAAGGCATGGCAGACAATGGCGTCTGTGTAGCGAGTGGAGCTACATAGCGATGAGATGGAGATAATGCCCTTATACTTGTCCACTTTGAAGGGCTTGGCTTCGGGTGGCCGCTTCTCCATCTGTACCCATGCCGTGAAGGGACTTGGGCGATGTTCATAGCTAGTGAATAGAGGTCGCTGGCTCCCGCGGCTCTTGACACCTTCAATCCGCGAAGCCAACTGAGTGACAGACTAGCTGAGTTGGAGGAGCAGGCGGATTTGCATGTCGAGAGGTGGGTTAGGGGTGTTGACAGAGGTAGGATTGGGGACGGGTGGAGCAAATGGATCATGTTGATTTAGAAGGAAAGAGGGATCATTGGTGAGTGCAGATGGTTGAGGGGCTGGGAGTGGAAAAGATGGGTTTGTAAGTGGATGGGTGACATAGATGATCTGGTTAGCGCCTCCCGGGATCACGAAATTGCCTTGGCCTTAGTTAGGAAAAAGAGATGTGGTGGTGGGGTCTGGGGTATCAGTGACCCGTGTCGCGCAGTCCAAGTTGTCGTTATACACGTTACGATGGTCGAACGTGGCTCGGAGCAAGAATTGTTCTTTTTCTAACTCGGCAATACGTACCCGGTACGCTTCAGCCTCCTCCTTCTCTTTGGCGGCTTGTTCGCAGAACGAATGGAAGTCACGCTTTAAAATTTTGAAGGCGGTGGCTGGGTCAGGATGACTAATGGAGGCCGCAATGGTGGCCTGGGGGAGGGATGTATCGCCAGATTGGAAAATTTCTTTTTCTATCTAAGTGTCAGGGTCATTGGGTTCATCTACGATTTCCACCATCGTTTCGAGTTAAATGGGAGTTCCACAAGAGGGCCTTCCTTTTAGCGCCAATTATTTCTACCTGTCCCGAGATCACGAGACGGGAGGTCGAATCCTTAGGTCCGGGTCCTACACCTACACAAGTAACAATGCGTCAGGAGTCGGGACTGGGGTGGCCCAGTCTTCGAGTCTTTGATGCTTAAGTCACCTTTCGATCGCTACTTGTATAGTACAAGAGTGTGGAAAGAGATCGTGGACTTACCTCTTTTGGGAGTTTGTGCCTGTTTTATAAGCTAGCGTTGGGCGTTGTGGCATCAGTCCCTGATGTGGGACTATTTGTGGTACTCTGCGGCATTCCCCCTTTCGGGATGTTTGATCACCGGAGGGAAGATCTGGCAGGCGTATTGCTGCTAGACCTTCACTCTTTGGATACTCGTGAAAGGCTCGCCTGTGCTACCTTACCCGGAATGATCTCCGGTGACCGGGTGGTTGTGTCATATTTTCGGCATGGCCAAGTATTTTAGCTATGTACTAACAATATCTAACTTGATATATACAACACATCTCTTCCTTGATTTTCTTCCAGTTTGATACTTGGATGTTTGTTTTACTCTTTTCCAGGTCTTTTCTTTACTCTAGAATGCTTTCAGTTTTTGTTATGCTCATATATGTTTAAGTGTGGAAAATTATTGGGGGTCAACAATTTTTCTTACCAGAACAACCAAAGTTTCTAGATGATTGTTATTACTTAGATACATTTCAAGCATCCTCTAATGGCATAATGAGTAGTAAACTCTGAAGTATAGAAAATTATTAGGGGTCAGTAATTTTCCTACAAAGTTTACTGACCCCCAATAACCACCATGTAACAAAAATAACTGAAACTGATAGAAAGATCAGAAGAATAGACCAACAAGTATCCTCTAATGACATAATGAGGTAGTAAACTCTCAAGTATGAAAATTATTGGGGGTCAGTAATTTTCCTGAACTGAGCAACCAAAGTTTACTGACCCTCAATAACCATTTTGTAACAAAAAAAAAGTGAAACTGACAACAAAGTTAACTGAAACTGACAGAAAGATTAAATGAATAAACCAGAATAAGAGAACAAATTCTGGCACTGAAACTGAAGATAATTCATATGTTCTTGCAACACTATCAAAATACTACATATTTTCACATTTTTCAAGATCCTACATCTAAAGTGGCACTAATATTTGTTCTATATTGATGTCCATGAACTTTTGCAACATCTTCTTTCTCATTTCATTACCACCATCTTCTGTCGGTTTTTTCCCATGACATAGGCTCTCTATAAAGTAGAGCAAAAAGGTCCATAGTCTGACCTACAATGTATTAAGAAACAGTGTTACTGAATTTTTTACCCTAATAAAACATTTTAAATGAAGTTTAAAGGTACTTACGATGAACACTTTTGCTAGGGGCAGAATAAGACATCAATCAGCTGGTATCTTTCTTGATAAACGTTTTGGTCCAATATCCATCTTCTTGTTCTTTTCTCTTCGACACTCATCATCGAGTAACCATCAACCTCTATTCCTTGGTTTTTTCTCCATTCCTCAGGGTCCAACTCTCCTTGGTTGAGAGGGTATATGGTGGAATCATATACACGTTTGATGAACACCATAATGTGCTTCACCTGCTGGTTCCAACACACAAGTAAATTACAACTCAAACAAACGAACATAACAAGCAAGAAACAAAACCCAGGAGAATTTTACTGCCCCCAAATAAACTTCTTACCCTAAGAAATCAATTACAACTCCTATTGAATTCTGAAAGTAGATGTTGGTGTCGGCAAAGTATTCTTTCCTTGCCGGTAGCATTGAGTTGAGGTGATAGAAACATTGATCTTTATTGTGAATCACGACCAAGGTATAGTAGTGGCTTACCTCGTGATGTACCGGAATGAAAACCAGGTCCTTACTGAAGATGGACCACATATGATTAATAATGGAAAGCTCTATATCCAATTCATTACATTTGAATTCCCCATGTTTTCCTCCTCCAGCTAGGAACTCCTTCAATTTTTGTTCATGTACCACCGCTGCGCGTTGTATTTATAAAAACAAGTAGTAAGATTATGTTATCTAAAAAAAGTAACGGAGGAGACCGCGGTCCAGCGGCACGCTGCTATTTCAGGTTAGACTACTTACCGTTGCCTCTATGTCTAGGAAATTTGACAGAGACCTTCTTCATTACCACTTCCTTTTTAAACATTTGGAGGTACACCCTGATTGTCTGCATGTACAACATAAGTCAAAATTACAACAAAGAATACATCTTAAGTTACTCAAACATCAACTTTATTAGGGTTAGTAAGACCAGTAATTTTTTCTCACATTAGATGTAATCTCTCCTTCTTGAATTATTTGCTTCAAGTTATCTTTGGTAATGTCAATGATACCATCACAACACTTCCAATACCGGAAACTGTGTAGACACAAATAAGTCATAATTAAGCAAGTCGAACTAGGGAAATAATTGTAATGTTATATATAAACTAGGGAAGAATAAACTTACTCATCATTCTTGTCCTTGTTCAAATCAAACCAGTTCTTATAGTGACGTGCCACATTTTCATCCAAGAACTTCCATGTATTGGTGTTGCAGTTCACTCCATGAATAACAATATCATTCTTCTTTGTTCTTTTTGCTAGGGTGTCATACTCCCATTCTTCTTCTTTCCTCTTTTCCACAGTTTGTTTCCTTTTCTTGACATTTTTTCACCCCTTCTGCTTGTTGTCCTTTGTTCTTCAAGCTAGTTTCTTCATTAATTTTTTGAAAGGCCATTTGCACAACTTGAGTAACAAGTTTATCTAGTTTAGATAGGTCGACATCGGTCTTCACAAGTTCATCATCTTCTGGAGATATCGAATGCAACAGAATTGGTTCTGCTGGTTCAAAAAACTACACAAAAGAAAACACACAAGTTATTCTAAAAAAAATTTATAAAACACAATATTTATTAGGGTCAGTAAACTGATTTCTACTCTTACCTTTTGAGTTCCTAGTTGCTCCTCTCTACAGCTACGATCTGTCTCTTCAACCGGCTTTGACCAATCCTCCTCCTTCTCCTTCTTCTCAGTTACACATATTATCTACTTTGTCTGAGCATTCGTCGCCTTGTGTAATTGTTTCTTGAGAGCCTTTATTTGATTTTTGTCTGCCCTCCTTTCTTTCTCTTGCTCAATAATTTGGTTGCCCGCTTTCTTTAACTTGCCTAGCAATTCAGTGTTTTTCTTCAACAATTCTTCATTTGCTTTGGCAAGTTCTGTTAGCTTCTTCTTCATATCATCCAACGACATCTCTTGTACATGTTATAACAACGACATCGTTACTGTTAAACAATTATATCCAAATAAACAACTATACTGCTTCCTAGTAAACTTTTACTGGGGTCAGTAAACTTGCAATTCAGTAGAAGTTTACTGCCCCCATTAAACTTCTACTAGGGGCCAGTAAACTTGCAATTCAGTGTCTCTTTTTCAATTTCATGGCCACAACATACAACAGATACCCTAATAAACAATTTTTAGCCCCCTAGTTAAACCAGTAGAAGTTTACTGCCCCTAGTAAACTTCTACTGGGGGTTAGTAAACTTGCAATTCAAAATCTCTTTTTCAATTTCAGGGCCACAACGCACAACAGATACTCTAATAAACAACTTTTAACCCCCTCGTTAACCTTGTTGAAGTTTACTGCCCAGAAGTTTACTGGGGTCAGTAAACTTGCAATTCAAGTTCCATTTTCATTGCCAATAGTTTTACTAGATGTTAGTAACCATTCAAACTTACCGAATCATTTAAGCTTGGTGTTCCATTCTCATTTTGTTGCCGCTCATCATTGCCGATGAGACTCGTTTCCTCCTCATCCATCCATGAACCTTCTATTATGAGTTCATATTTTTACATTTATAAGACACAAATCAATTTAATTTAGTTTTTTGAAAAACAAAAAATACAATGCAATAGTTTTATAAAAAAATAATATTATTATTACCTCTAGTAATTCAGGTCTTCTCAAATACGCATTTTCTTTGATGATCTCTTGTATTCACCATCTTATAAATTAGGACTCTCCTTCTCTTTCTCGATAATCCGCTTCTTTATTTTTGTTTTCTCAAGGAACCAATATAGAACCAGAAGGAGACATCCGTTTAAAACTTTTGGCTCCCCCTTTACGTGCTTGTGAAGTCTTTGGTTCAAGAATTCTAATATCTTATGTGACCAGTTGTATTTGTCGATGCCTTCAAGGTCTTCACACTTGAGTATCAGTTTCCATTCAATGTGGTTCCCACTCCTGTTGAAAAATAAAGCTGACATAAGGTACATTATAACCAAAGAGGCTATCTTCTTTGGATCACTTTTCTTCTTTTGAATCTTCCTCATCTCTTCCATTAATATGACATCAATAACCTTTCTGGTGATTGTTCTTTTTGTTTGCTTTCCAAAGATAGAATCTCCGCTTTTCTTGTTGCTCTTGCAGTATTTCTATTCTATTGTGATATCCACATCTGAGCCTTCTTTGGTTATTCCAAAAATTGAATTCACATCATGCTCCGTAATTTCAATCTCCTTGTTCCTAAATATCCAGTTTTTCTTGTCACTGTTGTAGTGCCTCATTAGGATCTCAAAATCAGATTCAAGCTTCTTCACTTGATCCTTATCAATCTTGCCTAATCTGAATGCTTCAATTATTCCCTGAAAACAAGTGTTGTTTATCAACTCCCATGATTCTTCTGGGATGCTCTCCTTGTATCTATACATTAACATATAAAATGCTGTTAGTGAGCATTTTTGCTGCACGTGTTTGATCTTCTTTCTTCCCTTTTCTTCCTCCTCATCCTCTGAACATATCAGTGCTTGTTTTTTTTTTCCGCATGTTGATCTTTTCTTTTCCCCATCTTCATCTTCAGTGTCTACCTCATCTTCTTCTTCTTTTTCTTCTACCAGTACTACTTCTTCTTCTTCTTTAGCAGCAGCAGTACCTTTATGGACCACTTTTCTCTTTGTCTTCGACTTTATCATCTGTGAAATTTCTGCTATATTTTGTTATGTCTCCATAGAAGCTTCAGATTCTTGAACCGAATCCTCTTCGGATTCAGAAGTCACAATTAAATGTCTTGAACCTTTTCCTATCCTGCATATAAGCAGTAAAAACTTGCATTTATAAACAACATATGCAAAAAATAAAGTTTACTACCCCTCAGTAAACGTCTACTAGGGGTTAGTAAACCTTCAATACAATAACTCTCTTTCAATTTCAGGGCCACAACACACTACAGATACTCATTCTAAACATAATAAACAACTTTATTGGCTACTAGTAAACCTAGTAGAAATTTATTGTCCCCCAGTAAACTTCTACTGGGGGTCAGTAAACATGCAATACATTAACTCATTTTCAATTTCACGGCCACAACACACAACAAATACCGTTTTTTAACCTAATAACTAACTTTATTGCCCCCTAGTAAACACAGTAGAAGTTTACTGCCCCCAGTAAACATCTACTGGGGGTCAGTAAACTTGCATTACAATATCTTCTTTTCATTTTCATGCCAATTATACACAGTAAATCTTACAAAAATCAACAAAGACAACATTTATCTTAATCTATAGCAGTTATGAACAGAGAAACCCTAGAATTTTCATGTTTTCATATTCATGGCCTTTATTCGCTATAAATTAGAAAATCAAGCTTCAATATCATCAGAGAAGTCCAAAATAAGCCTAAATTCAATAAAATCCAACATGTAACGTTTTATGGATTTTTCGAGTGAGGTCGAGTGAGAGCAATTGAAGCAGAGATAGATGCCAATATTCAACCAGAGAGTGACGCCGAGTGTGAGCGATGGAAGCAGAAATCGATGCCGAGACTTATCCACAGATCGACTGAGATTGAGCCAGAGAGCGATTTCAGGATGAGAGTGGGATATAACGAGAGAGCAGTTATGGGCTGAGATTTAACGAGAGAGAGATGTTGATCGATGGAATGACGAAGATCGTTTTAAACCATAAACTAGAGATGGTGATTGAGAGAGAGACGTACAGTTTTTTGATTTTCGTGGAGAGTGGGAGAGAAAGTTTTTTTATTTTCGTGGAGAGTGGAAGATTGGGAGATTAACGTGAATGATATAATTTTTATTTCGCGTTAAAACAGGAGAATGGGCTACTCTATTCTTTTTTCATTGAAATGGGCTTTAAAATCTTTGTTTTTTACGTAATAGTCATTTTTCCTAATAAGTTTATATATATATATATATTACCCGTTTATTATTCACGATTTTTTTATTATTTATTTTTGTTTCCTGTTATTATAGTGTAAAACATAAAAAAAAAAAAAGCTGGATGCAATTAGGGAAGGGGTCCCCTCTTTATATGAGAGGTATTTTTGATTTTCTTGAGTTCGTGCGTCTACATAGTCCTCGAGACAAAGTTATTCACATATGTCCGGGTAATCAATGTCACAATCGTATACCAGTAACATATGAAGACATGTATTCTCACTTGACACTAAACGATATTTGTCCTAGTTATACCACATGGACATGGCACGGCAAAAATCAAGTTCAAATGCCTACACTTGTAAAAATTTAAGCACAACATAATCAGCAGACAAGATCTTCCAATGCTAGTTACAGGGACCATACTGTGAAGAACCTCTTAAATAATATCTTCTCGTTCACTGCCTCAGGATATAAGAAAAATGTTGTTTATGACATCGCCCCTGACACCTTCCCTAATGTCTCCCACGTTGATTACAGCAGTGATTATGATAAGTACAACAAGCTTCTACAGGAAGTACAAACCACATTGTATCCTGGCAGTGAGCATACTGTGTTGGGTCCCGTCATGGAGCAAATGAAGATAAAAAATAAGCGAGGAAAAAGTAACGTATGTTTTGATGACGATATGACACTTATGAAGAAAGTGCTTCCCAAATGTAACAGTTGTCCGGAAAATTTTGACCAGGTAAAAAACATGTTGGCTGACCTTGGTCTTGATTATCAGAAGATAGACGCTTGCGTCAATAATGGCATGTTGTATTACAATGAAAAGATTGATGAAGTTGAGTGCCCACACTGCTACGAATCAAGATATAAAGCAGCTTCCACCTTCATCTAAACAGAAAAACCGGCCCATTCCTAAGAAGGTTCTTTGTTACTTCCCGTTGGGTCCTCATTTGCAGCATCCATACATGTTTTCACATACGGCCAAACATATGAGATGACACCAGGCAAGACACGAAGGAGTGGAAAAGATAGATCCGGATAATCTCACACATCCCACAGACGGGAAGGCTTGGAAGCACTTTGACAGTTTTCCTAAATTTGCTGGAGACTGTCAAAATGTCAGACTCGGACTTGTAACAAACGGGTTCAATCCTACTGGAAACATGAATTTGTCTTACAACATTTGGCATGTGATAGTATTTCCGTACAATCTACCTCCCAACATGTGTATGAGGAATGAGTATAATTTTCTTACGCTTATGGTTCAAGGGCCGTATTATCCAGGAAAGTGTTTGGATGTGTACATGAGACCATTAATTGACGAGCTACAGGAGTTATGGGAAAATGGACTCCCTACTTTTGACAGGCATAGTCAAACTTCATTCAGGATAAAAGCAGTTGTTATTTGAACCATCAGTGATTACGCTTATGGTTCAAGGGCCGTATTATCCAGGAAAGTGTTTGGATGTGTACATGAGACCATTAATTGACGAGCTGTAGGAGTTATGGGAAAATGGACTCCCTACTTTTGACAGGCATGGTCAAACTTCATTCAGGATAAAAGCAGCTGTTATTTGAACCATCAGTGATTTTCCAGCTTACGGGATGTTGTCTGGCCAACACACTAAGAGGTAAGAGGCTTAACCGGTATGCATAGATGACAACAATTCTAGTTGCCACGCCAACAAAATTTGTTTCTTGGGATCTCATAGACATCTTGACGAGGATCACAAGTGGCGGTGGGATGCTGAGGCATTTGATGGGACTAAGGAGCATAATCTGAAACCCCTAGGGAGCTCATGTGAGTGGATTTTGGAGAGGCTTAACGAGTACTGGTTTGAATATTTGAGCACTAGTAAAGAAGTAACGGACTTGAATCCCCCCACACCTTATGAGTTTAAGTATTGGACGCACCAAAGTGTATTCTTTGAATTGCCTTACTAGTCGATGTTGAAAATCAGACACAACTTGGACGTCATGCACATAGAGAAAGATGTTTGTGACAGTGTTTTTGGAATAATTTTGAATGTCAAAGATAAGAACAAGGACACCCTAAAGCTTGTGTTGATCTTAAGAAAATGGGTATACGCCCTAAGCTATAGCTAGTAGAGAACAAAAAAACAAAAAAAAAACCATAATACCTCAAGCAGGCAACACAATCCATCCTCAGAAGAAGGCGGAAGTGTTTTAATGACTTCATAACATTAAGTATCCTCATGGGTATGCAGGGAATATCGCTCGATGTGTTAAGACAGGGGAAAATAAAATAACTGGGTTGAAGACTCATGACTGTCATGTTTTGCTACAACGTCTTATTCCCATGGTCATTAGACCGTATTTGCAGAGTGATGTGGTTGACATGTTAGTGGCTTTGTTAAAGTTCTTTAAGAGGATATGCGCTAAAGAGCTTAAAAAGTCTGATGTTCGGTCATTGCAAGAAGACATTGTGTACATCATGTGCAAGCTGGAGAGGATCTTTCCCCCGACTTTCTTTGACATCATGATTCATCTCATGATCCACCTTCCCGAACAAGTGTTTCTTACTCGTCTGGTACAATATACTTGGGACAATCCAAATGAGAGGTATGCACTCATTTTCTAATTAATCACCCTTTCAAATTATGCACCAATTTTTTAAAATATTTATTGTATGCACTAAGAGAATAAATATCTGTTTTGCAGGCAACTGGGGGATTTTAAAAAGTCGAACATAAACAAATGTTTCCCTGAAGGGTCGATCACGACGGCATACAGTCAGGCTGAGTGCATAACTTACTGCAACACATATCTCAATGATGAAGACACAGTGGGAGAATCATCTGGAGTGAGTAGTAGCCAAGAATTCAATATATTAGTTGTTTTTTATGATGTTCAACCGTACGACAGGTTAAGTAATTCCAACATATTAAGTAATGCTGAGATCAAGGAGGCTCATTAGTCTGTCCTTTAACATTGCGGAGAAGCTGAGAGGTACTTGAAGTCCCATTTGAAAAGGTAGGATGGTAACGAAGCCATACACAAGAGAGATTTTTCTAATTACTTCCCTATTTGGGTACCTTTTTATCGATCTCTATATATGATGTTACATAAATTAAATCTATGTTGCTTTTTGATGTTACATAATGTAACAACATTACTCTTAAAATTGTTACAGATGATGCACATTCAATAGAAGTTTCCTGCTTCTTATGAGCTGGAGTTGCACTTGTTGGCTGGAGGACCCCAAAGCCACAGAGTTCGTGCTGGATTTGTGAACAATATTAAGTTTGTGACGTCAGAACGAGATGAAGGCCATGTCACCCAAAACAATAGTCATGGTTGAGGGTATGAGTTTCAACTACTATAGGGATCTTGTCAGTGTCATTGAGCTAATCTACGGCAAGGGTATGCTAGTCGTGTTGTTCAAATGCAAATGGTTCAATACTGACCCAACCAGGCGAATGAGTACAATTCTGGATCATGGCATGTTATCAGTGGACTCAAACAGTGTATGGTATGAGAATGAGCCATTTATTCTTGCCACCATGGCGAAACAAGTGTTTTATCATGCTAATCCGGCTATGGGTGAGGGTTGGAAAGTGGTGCAGGTGATGTCACATAGGAATATTTAGAGTGCAGCTACCTTGGGAGGGGATAATGAGAGTGGGCATAGTGAACCAACAACTGATCAACCGAATGAACCATATCAAGAGAAATCTCCACATGTGGTCCATGATACTGAGGATATTCGTGTCAACAACCAACACGTTCCGGCTATCATAGGTTACATTCTAGTTACACCATCTGAACTGAACTCGCTACAACACAACCCCAATCATGGTGACGACGGCTTCATAGATAATGGATATATAGAGGATGATGATTATTCTGACCAAACTGAGGAGGATGATGATTCAAACGATTCAGATTATCATGAGTACGATTAATGCATGTAACCATTATTGTGAATTTCGATCGGTCTAATCTACTTGTATTAATTTGGCATAACTTCGGATATGTATTTTTAAATTAATTTGTAACCATTAATTATTCATGAAAATTTCTAATTTTAATGTCTACGTACGTACATGTGTAATTTTTAAAATGCATATGTATGCTTTTTTATGTACGAATACTTACATGGAGTAAGTACAGTCAGGTTTAGTTTGAAAAGTTAAACAAAAATACTCGGATGTAAATATAATAAAATGTACATAATTTTTTAAAATATACTTAGTTGACGGAACATGAAGAATTCGTCACGTTAGAAACTCTAAGGCGACGAAAAGCTCCTTCTCTGTAGCTTAGGTTCACGAAATATTAGGTGGGTAAATAAAATTTTGGGCATTACTTACGCGACAGAAATTGGACAAGTCGTCGGCTTGGGAGAAGCAAGGCGACGGAATTGAATAATTTGTCGGGTTAGTTAGACTAAGGCGACATAAAGTGTTCGTTTTTGTCGCCTAGGATACCGAAATATTGGGCGGGTATATTTTGCGCCTTTTTTTTAGCCGAAATTTAATTTTTTTAGCCGACAGAATATTCTGTCGGCTAAGATAAAATTGATACAGCAACACTTAAGTATTTTCTTTGTCTGAAACCCACACTCCAATCCCTAAATTCCCAAATCTCCTATAGAGCTGCGATACCGCCGGTCCAATTCGGCCTCCACCCATCGGAGACCCTGCCATCTACCCGAGCAGTAAACCCTAAACCGCCACCAGAGTTGCGCCACCCAGCACCAGTGTTGCGCTACCACCTCGCACCACCAGAGCTGCGCGACCGCATCCACCCGTCGCTCCGATCTCGCTGCTCTGACCTTCTCTCTGCCGCTCCTTTTTCAGGTCTATTTTCTCTCTCTGTTAATCCTCGTATTTGAATTCGTTTACGTTTCTGTGGACTATTTTTCGTAATCTGTATCTATTACTCACTCATTTAATAACAATTGTGTGTTATTCATATGCAAGATATGGTGATCATGGGGAAGAGGAAGGACCGAACCACTATGGCCAATGCTTTGATGGAGTCAGTACGACAGAGTGTCGGCTCAGTTAGTAGTAGCAGCCACCCTTACCCCATGCCGGCTGGGACAGTACCACCAGGGGATCCCCCGTTGATCATGCGGCCCCTACAATTTACAATAGTTCAACGGGATCGGCGTCTGCAACCGCACCCGAATCTGTAAGACACATTGTCGGCATCGCTCGAGTCAAAATTAGAAGAAGCCTAACAGGTAAGTGTATTAGTTTACTGCCCCCGAATAATCTTATACTGGGGGTAAGTAAACTTTCTGAAACAATATGTCTCTTTCATTTTCATGCCAAGTACACACAACATATACCTTAATAAACCATTTTCATGCTCTTTAGTAAACTAGTAGAAGTTTACTGCCCCCCAATAAACTTCTACTGGCAGTAAACTTCTACTATGGGTCAGTAAACTTGCAGTACAATATGGCTCTTTCATTTTTATGCCACTTACATACAACAGATACCCTAATAAACTATTTTCATGCTCCCTAGTAAACTAGTAGAAGTTTACTGCCTCCTAGTAAACTTTTACTGGGGATCAGTAAACTAGGTAATAAACTTCAGTACAATATGTCTCTTTCATTTTTATGTCACTTACACACAACAAATGCCCTAATAAACTATGTTCATGCTCCCTAGTAAACCAGTAGAACTTTATTGCCCCCAGTAAACTTCTACTAGGGGTTAGTAAACTTACAGTACAATATGTCTCTTTCATTTTCATGCTACTTACACACAACAGATACAATAACAAACTATTTTCATGCTCCCTAGTAAACCAGTAGAAGTTTACTGCCCCCTAGTAAACTTCTACTAGGGGTCAGTAAACTTGCAGTACAATATGTCATTTTCATTTTCATGCCAATTACACACAACAGATACCCTAATAAACCATTTTCATGCTCCCTAGTAAACCAGTAGAAATTTACTGCCCCCAGTAAACTTCTACTGGGGGTCAGTACACTTGCAGTACAATATGTCTCTTTCATTTTCATGTCACTTACACACAACAGATACCCTCTTGTACATATATATATATATATATTATATCCTAATGTATTTTCACATGTTAATTGTAGCTCCGTCCTCGAAAAAGAAATGGGGTTTATGTAAAGGAAAGAAGGCGGATGATATCGTTGCACAAACGGGACAGAAGATCAAGCTGGAGTATTGCTCCCGTGTAAAAGGCCTTAGCGTGAGGGGGATAAATTGCTTGGTGGCACATGATATCGGTTGTGTCATACGGAGTCTGGTGGGAATGAGGGCAAGGACGTTCTACGACCTTGATCAGACCGAGAAGTGGAAGGTGTGGAATGCAATGTCGGTAAGTAACTGAAAAGTATATGAAAAGTAAATTTACTTAATTACATTTGTTCGATAACATATGCTTATGTTATTGGAAGACATGAATTGACTGAATTGACATCTCTCTGTTGATAAAATTTCATATCTAAAGATATGTTTGCATAAGACTGAGTTTCTTATAAAGTGAAAATGTTATGGATATGTGTAAAGTATGATTGAATGTGTGTAAAGTATTATTTTATTTTTTATTGTTTAACATGAGAATTTTTTTTATTTCTTACTTAGTCGAAATACGAGTGGGATGAAAATGATGAGCCACTGTTCAATTGGATACTGAAGAGGGCACATGAGAGGTACAAGGACTGGAAGTACCAGTGTCACAAAGCTTATATGAAGGAAAGACCCTCTGGCATGCTTTCAGATTTCATTGGGAGAGAGGACCAGTGAGAGTTTCTATACGAGCACTTCGAGTCAGATGCTTTCAAGGTGATTTTTTTATTATTACCTTCATTGTTTCCCTGTTTTTTATTATTTGCTCATTCATGTGTAGTTATGTATTTATAACTTGAAATGTAAAATGTGCAAGATAACTAATCTATTTTTAATATTTTTTCGTGTATTAGAGACTCTCCTTGGCAAACAAGCGGAACTGTGGGGAGAAGACTATACACCACCACACGAGGTCTTTTCTTATCATCTACACAATGGAGGAACTTAGAATACAAGGCGAGCAACTTCCAATAATCAAAGGTTTTGAGAAGACCTATGTCAGAGCCGGTGATGAAAATACGACCAAGAAATATAAAAGTGTCTTTCATTTTACTATTATGTGAGTTTATCAGTGATTAGTCAAGCATGTGTAAATCTGGATGCAATTGGTATATATATGATCATAAGTTGAATGAATGTCATGTTTTCTTGCTTCTTCCAAAACAAAAAAAAAAGTGTTATTATCATGACCAGGTCTATCAATAAGCTTACATGTATTGTTTGATCAGGTGTACCTAATAAGTGAAGTTTTCTCTGTTTATTATGCAAAATGTCAACTTTATTATGGAAATGTTGAGCTGCATGTTTTCTTTATTAATTGATGTATTTTAAATGCAGAATGACATGGTTGATGAGGTCAATAAATGAAATGATACATTTAAGCAACAACACTCTAACGCGACGAAGGAGGAGATTGTGGAGAGTGTTCAGTCCTAACAAATTGAGGTGTTGAGTACGGTACTCAAAACTCAGAAAGGAAAAGAGATTAGAGGGATGGGACGAGGAGGCGAGCGAGGCTTGAGCCAATCTTCAAATTGTTCCACTTTACGTACTTGTCCTCCTAGAGTTGATGAGTAGCAACTCCAAGAGGTGCAGGAGCACTATGAGCAGAGACTAAAGGAATCAGAGGAGCGTGCCCAGCAGCAACTCCAAGAGGTCAAGCAGCGTGCCCTGCGTGCGGAGTCTATGTATAACGTTGTGTAGTCCCAAGTTGCAGCCTTATATGAGCACCTAGGTATGCCACCTCCTCCTCCTCCTCCACAAGTTTCCCCACAAAACAATGACGATAGAGGCGACTTTCCATGATTGGATGAGAATGCTTCTTGGCATTGGTGATTTTGTAGGACTTCATTCATAGTTTAGGTATATAGTATGAACAATTTTCTACCTAGTTCATTATTTTGTGTGTGTATATACATATATATATATAAACAATATTTGTCCATCTAGTGTGTGTGTGTATATATATATCATGATCAATATATATATATATATATATATGAATATGTTTTCTAAATCCAGTGCTTCCTGTATGATGTATCTATATGTGTTTGATTATTGTCACTGATTTGTAATTTTTAGAAACAGTGAATAAGGTTAAAAAAAAATTTAAATTCACAGTAAAAAAAACCCCTTAGGCAACGAAAAGAGTAACATTCGTCGCATCGAGAAAACGACATACGCGACAGAAAAAAAACATTCTTCGCTCAAGACAAACCACTTAGGTGACGGACATAGTTACATTCGTTGCCCAAGATAAACAACCTATGAGACGGAAATGAAACATTCGTCACCCATGAAAAACCACTTAGCGACAGAAAAAGAAACATTCGTCGCCTAAGATAAACCACTTATCCGACGGATTACAAAGATCAATTGTCGACTAAGAACTGTTATGCATTTGTCGGTTTAGAACTTTGTCGACGAATATTCCGTCACTAAAGGACGATTCAATATTCGTCGGTAAACATATATTTCGACGATAGTTTTGTCGGCTAAGAACAATTACATATTCGTCGGCCAAGAACTCTTCCGACAAAAAAATTTCGTCGAGAGGAATATTTGTCGACGAAACTGTTTGTCGACAAGGCAGTTAATGATTCGTTGGGTAGAATCCCTCTTAGTTGACGACTAACTTCTTTTCCATCACCTAAGTATCTACCTCATGACACCTAGGCGACAGAACTTAGTCGACGGATAATTTGTCTATCAATATCCTAGGCGATGAATAGTTTGTTTTAGGCAACGAGTTGTTTCCGTTGCCTAAGAGTGGATTTCCTGTGGTGTCTATTCATAAACCCACACAAACTTCTACAACTTTCTTTCTCTCTGATCGAGTCATCGACTAGGACGACTGCCGCACTCCAACACACGTCTTTCTCGGTTTCTCATATCAACTATAAAGGTCTCCTTGCCACAGGCCATCAACCCTCAACTTCTCTAAGTCCTCTCCAACGAAAGTCAGGTAAGTTTGTCCTCCTCCTCCAAATCTCCAATGAGTCAAATCCCTTAGTTTTTGCAATTTCATAGTTGAAAACTTGAAATTGAGAATGAGAAGGGTTTTGATTTCAATTCAGAAGACTGATTGTGAGATTAGATAGGTTCTGATTTGAGTATTTAAATCATTGAATGCTTGATTTATGTCTTTGTTTATGCCTAAAATTCTATTTATGTCTTTGTTTTGTTTATGTCTTTTTATTCATGCCTTTGTTTATGTCTAAAAGTATGAAGAATAATGTTTTACAGGGTGTTATATGGCTCCAATTGATATTTGTAATTTTCAGATTGTGTTTCTTTTGCTGCCAAGGATGTAAGAAGTGTAGTTTTCAGTAACAAGAGTATTGATATTTGTAATTTTCAGATTTTTGTTTTAATCTTTATAGCATTTTATTATTATTAAGAGTTTTACTGTTATATTATGTGCACACCTACATTTAAAATGAAAAAAAAATACAAATATACCTTTTGGCAGAAAGCCCTAATTATTTTTTCGCTTCGAACCCTAAAATCTCAGGCCGGCCCTGCCCTGAGTCTCTACTTGAATTCTTCTGGCGTAGGGATTTTGTTCATAGTGTTTCAAAAAAATTTGGGTCAGAGTGACCCAGTTATCCCCAATCTCCTCAAAACGATTCACCAAAAATCCCGATAGCCATTATTCATTCGGTGAAGTTCAATCAACGCTAATACTCATCTCCAGCTTAATCCTTGAAGTCAGTGGTTCTCAGTTTCTGATTTTTACTGCGAAAACGACACACCACAGGCGGTTCATAGCCTCGTTAGCCTGCATCTAAAAGTTAAAATATTAAGAATTTACAGTGGTGGTCCGGTAGGTGTTGCCAAAGCTCTGAAACCCAAAACGGCCCTCACTTGTTTGGTAGCACTTGTCTGCCGCATCCCCATTTTGAATTTCACCTCTCCTCTCTCCTTTTCACACCTTCGCAAACTCTCACTGACTCACCCACCCCTATATATTACTCCCCCACCACCAAACCCCTCTCCTTAATTCTTCTCTTTCCCGCACTTTCTCTCTCTCTCTCTCTCTCTCTCTCTCTGCCACAAATGGCTGTTACTTCCAGAGGTCGACCGGCTTTTACACACCTTCAAATCCCCAATAAATGGCGCGACTCTGATACCAGCCCTGACCCGACCCCCGAACCCAAACCCAAACCCAAACTCGCCCTCACTCCCAATGACAGAAAAGTCCCTGTGGTTTACTACCTCTCCCGAAACGGCCAGCTCGAGCACCCCCATTTCATGGAGGTCCCTCTCTCTTCCCCTCGCGGCCTCTTCCTCCGAGGTAATTTCTTAATTTCCACTACTTGCATGTAATCCCAATTTCGATATTTGATTTTAACTTTTTATTTTCCGTCTCAGATGTGATCAACAGGCTCAACCTGCTCCGGGGGAAAGGCATGGCCACCATGTACTCGTGGTCTGCAAAACGGTACCGTTTCTTTGCCGTTTTGATGTAGTCTATCTATGATCTGAAATTTGTGCATCTTTTTCTCACCTTTATTTTGACCGCTGAAAATCAGGGGATACAAAACCGGGTTCGTCTGGCACGACTTGTCGGAGAACGACTTCATACACCCGTCGCACGGCAATGAGTACGTTCTGAAAGGCTCGGAGCTTCTCGACCCGCCGGTGAACCCGATGGCGCTGCAATCCGCGTCGTCGAGGTCACTCCGGCCGCCGCCGGAGATTCATGATTCCGGCGTCGGTTACGACTCCCCAGTGATCGTGCGCCGGCGCAACCAATCGTGGAGCTCTATTGATCTAAATGAGTATAAAGTCTACAAGACTGAGTCGGTGGGCGAGGCGGTGGCTGCGGACGCGTCGACGCAGACGGAGGACAAGCGGAACAGACGACGTGTCGTTCGGGAGGAGGAGGTCCAAGAAGAGAGAGGTCAGACTCAACAGGAGATGAGTAACGGAAGTCAAAGCACGGAGCTGAGCAGGGACGACATTTCGCCTCCGCTGTCGGATTCGAGCCCTGAAACGCTCGAGACACTGATGAAGGCGGGCGGGCTGCTGGTGCTTCAGGGGAACGGAGCGGCGCTCGACGAGAATCAGAATCCGACGCCGGAGGTTTATCCAGGTGGCAAAATGAAAGCGTCGTCGGTTCTGATGCAGTTGCTATCGTGCGGTTCGATTTCGTTCAGGGATTGCGGTTCCACGGCGGTGAAGGATCAACGGTTCTCGTTGATTGGGCAGTACAAGAATAGGCTGCCCCCCGGAGCAGGGAATCAGTCTGTGGCCCAGAGGGCAATTTCAAATTTTTCGGGGGTGAAATTGGAAGAGAAGGAGTATTTTAGCGGGAGCTTGATTGAGACAAAAAAAGAAGTCATTCCAGCTCTCAAGAGGTCTTGTTCTTACAATGCAGATAGGTAATTAACTTCACCTTGAATTTTTATTAGTTAATGTACTTGATTAACTCAGAATGATCTATATTTTCATAGCTATAATCCAATTGTTAGGAAACCATTATGGGTTAGTAACTAAACCAGCATTACTGGAATTTTGGTGAACAATGAGGTAGTGTTAATTTGTTCTGAGGTAAGTTATCTTACCTAAAGAAAGCTTTTGGCATTTTGCTAGTGTGAGTCTCCTTGACAAGTAAGAAAATTTAACTGAACTTTTGAATGAGAGCTTTTGGTAAAGGTTGATTTGAAATTTCACTGTGAAAGTGCCTCTCTTTCATCAAGAGCAACAGTGTTGTACTGTACAATTGCGTGTTGCTTTCTTCCCCTTGCTTTCTGGGGACTCTGATCCTGGGTCAGAAAAATTATATGATTCTCTGATAGCCCCTTTGGTCTTCTTTCACATTGATTGAAAGATTCGTCCTTTGCTTGACAACATAGCCCAGCTGTATGTTAGCTCTGTGTTATGAGTCTGTGACTCAAGGCCATCTCATAGTGTATAAACTCTAGCGGTTCTGTACCGTACTTTTAATAAGTCTCAAGGCTGACCGTCCAAAATAAATGCCATACTCGAGCTTTGTCCTCTGGTAGGGTTATGGGTCCCCTTAGTTCATCACACAGTTTACAGTGTCAGGCTGGGGATTTAATTCCGTGAACCCCTCTTCAGAAACAGAAAGGATCAAGCTAGGGTTTTGTTTAATGTGGGAAGTTGACTTGTTTTTTTGTAATAATAGAGTCCGTTCTTGAATTTTATTCTTTTATGTTTCTCGGTTTGGTTTATTGTATTGTGCATAAAAATTGTGCATGGTTTTTAACTTTTACAGGAGCAGCCAGATGCAACTGGAGGAGACAGACAAGGATGGAGTGAGAGCAAAATGCATACCCGGAAAGCCAAAGTCAATGTTGGCCAACAAGAAAGAAACCAGCTTCATCAATAATGGTAATGGGCAAGGAGGGAGCAAAAGACTTGAAGCATAGGCAACACCAGTAAGTTGACAGCCATTGTAAGTTGTAATGTTTAGGCAAAAAGAGAAGCATAGGCGAAATACGCGGCAGCGAGAACGTTAGCGGATTTCAAGTCACGGCATAATGGGCTCAGACATTGAGGAATAAGGCATGGGGTGCAGGAATATGATGAAGGAATGTGAGTTGAAGCTGTGCAGATTGTCGATTTTCAGTTCGGAATTTTGGGGCAAAGGGTTTTGGTGCCTTGGTGTTTGTGGGGAGTTGAATATGGTTTCCTTAATTTCGGTGTTTTGGTTGCTAAATCATATGCCTTTGTGACTTTGGGAAGGTGGGAAATGGAATTAAAAGGGTCTTAATTTCCTAGGTATTGTCATCTGCTTTGGATTTGGCTAAAGCGTCGTATATCAAAATGCATCGTTTTGAAGCATCCGCGTGAAGCTTGGCGTTGAGATTGGAGAGGCAATGGTTCCTCCAAGAAAGTCAGGAATTGTGAAATTGCTGTGTTTCATTTTATAATGCCCAGGAATGAGCTTTTAGTGGTGAGAGGGTTAAGTGTAGGAATGATGTAGAAAAATAGACTTTGTCTCTGTTACAGAACCTGTTGGACAGAAATGTAGGTTGCACTCTGCATATGGTATTTAACTATTTGTTAGTCTAGTAGAAATTACCCCAGACCATGCTTGTTTTCACCTTGTATGTATTTACCGGTATGATTTGACCTTACATCGTAGTGTGATGCATTCAATTTCGCAATTGGACCCATGATTTCAATGAAACAGATAGCAACCATTTCATCCTCGTGATTTTTGACTTTGGGGATAACAAGGTTCCCTTAGCTGGGTTTTGCTTATTGATTCTAGTGGGTTTGAGAATTGATAACAAAGTATTCAAGAGATGAAGACTGGAGTGAATACAAAGGGATACCTAGTGGTATAAATAAGAACTAAAAGAAGCGGCTATGCTCATGATCTTTTAAATTCTCTGGGTTTGAGGTTAATGCAGAGACATGAAGGTTTAACACTTTCACTAATGAAGAGAAATAGAAACCCGCCACACACACTTTCTATTCGACCGAAGGAAAATATCAGGCCCAGCTCACAATGTGATGGATCTGACTTTGATACCAGTGAGACCTAAATAGCCCACTCTTAAACATCCCCCACTCAGTTCCAAATGAACCATTTTCTTCTTTTAATTTACTTATCTCAACTCCAATAACGGGAAACCCAAATTTTGGTGTCAAAACTTCACGAAAAAATTAAACTTCTCAATTTGCCCATTGATATTACAAAATGTTAAACGAACTTGAAAATATTAGACAAGATTAAAAACTTAATATGATTTATGTATTAAATTTTGCATTTTTGCCCAACTAATTATCTATTTGTCAAGTTGCCCCACTACTACTACATCTCATTTTGATTTTTTTTTTGAGTGTGTGTATAAAGTAAATTCTGAGAAATATATATAAATTTAATTTCAAAAAAAAAGAGAAAAAAAAAAAGAGAGAAAAAACAAACAATCAAATGTGGTTTCTGTTTTAAAAATCAACTATAAAACCCCCTCCCCCCATTTCGATCTCACTGTCTTTCCAGTATCGAGATATCTCCGACTACAAACAAATGTCGTCTTCATTTTTAATTTGTGCTTTCTGCTTTCTGATCATGACAATGGCTGTGAAAGCCAAAGTCGATGATTTGGTCAATGTTAGCCACGCTCGTGGTCGGAGATTCGGACGTGGTGAAGCATTAAGTGCCCCTGTGGCAGGCACATCCGGCAGCCATCTATATTACGCAGCTGTGAAGATAGGAGGGTTCAAGGTCAACCTGGCCTTGGATACCGCTACGAGCGCAACCTGGGTTCAATCTGCCGGATGCATCTCCTGTTTCAACGTCTCTGTGCCAAATTTCAAGTCTAGTACCTTCATTCCGATGGCTGCCGATCACCCCATCTGCACTGCCTCAGCCGGCCTCACTCCACATCCTGCCAACAATGCCTGCTCCTACCAGTTTCTGAACTCGGTGGGGATCTACGGCTTCGACACTTTCACTCTCTTCACCACGTCTGATCTGAAGCAGTGACACGTATCAGTCCCAGGTCTGGCATTTGGTGTCGGTGTCATCAATGGGATCGACATTTTCTATTATGAACAGAGTGGGGGTGGTGATCCAATTGGAGGGTTTATTGGATTGGGAAGGGATCAGCCCTCAAGTATCCTAAACCAGCTCGCGGTCCGAAAATTCTCATACTGCCTCCCTAAACGATTCGGAGACAAGGCAAATTACACCGGCCCGTACGTGCAAACCACGCCCATCTTGGGGTTGTTTTAGCCACGATTCTCAACAAGAAGTTGAGAGGTGATTAGTGAGCAAAGAAAAAGAGAGGGGATGCGGGCGTGTCACCTCGCGGACAAGGAATGAGGATTCGCGAGATCTTGACTTCTTGATTAGGCGGAGGGTTTCATTTGCTACCTCACGGACGAGGAATTTACGAGCACTGAACAATTCGATAGTCACGGTATGTCGCGAGTAGAGCAACCAATAGAGATCAGGGGTGATCAGAGATGAGTCTGATAGGGCTCTGAAAACTAAGGCAATATGCACTTAGAACTAGGTTTTCGAGAGGCTTGAATGTATCAACTGGGTTGAAAGTTTGATTGTTTGTATTGTTTGAGTAGTTGTGTGTAGATTGTAGAGAGACAGAGCTTCAACAGGGAAGTGGAGCGTCTAGAGGTTCAACTGGGTTGAAAGTTGTATTGTAAGATTTGATTGCGTAGAGAGAGAGTTTTCTGTAAGCCTTCGAGCTCCTTTATATAGTGGCTCACTTTCTGTCAGCAGAAATATAATCAAAATCCAAGTCGGACTCTGAAGCAGAATACCACAAGGACATTGTTTCACCCGCGCGAACCAACCAACTGTGTGACGCGTGTCCAGTCGCCAACACACCTCGCATAGGTCACTACCTCTGCGCTGCTAAACTGTAGACTCTTATGCGGACTCAAATTAAGTACATTCTTATCCCGCGAGGCGTCATAGTCCTAGTAGAAACCTATCTCGCGAGCCCCTGAAGTTTGTCCATCTAGCGCGCCCCTAAAGCTCGCGAGACTTAAAAGGATTTATATTTAAAAGGGCCACAGGTATTGGCCCAAAACATGTCAAAGACTTGTAGGAGTCTTCAACGTCAATATTGTATCATAGACAGTTAGACTTAGTTACCTCTTGATATAACTTTGCTAGCTAGGTAACAAGATAGTGTTTGAACTCCTCATGGAAACTTGATATAACTCTGCTAGCTACTAAATTGCTTTCTTGTCCAATTGAAACATTGTAGGCGGAGTCCACATCCTTTCCTTCTCAATGAGAAGTCCTAGTTCGCATGGCAACCTTATCCCGCGTGCAAGCTTGCTAATTCATAGGCAATTAAACAATCAACCATGTCAACTCACGTCTCCTAGCCATTTTATACAAAGTCTCTCCTCGCACGCGAACTGTAAACCTAGCTTGCATGATCTCGCTAGCGGGTCATCACTTGTAAACCAAATTATTTTGGGCTCACCGGTGTGACGTGAATTAAAAATTTAATTAATACTCACTTAGACATTTACCGTCCAGTAAAATATTAATTTGGGTGTAAACATTGCCTCCCAACCTCGAAGTCATGAATGTCAAGAAATGACTGAAGAGGTTTATGTTCATGTTGCTCCAAAACCACTGGTATGGCTCGGGTCATACATAAAATGAGTGTGAGTAAACAAACTTGTGAATAGGCATTGAAACCCAAGCACCCAACAAAACATTGTAGCGAAACTGCTGTGCGATTCACCTAATACCATATGCAACTGATAATCATGGACTTAACATAACTAGGCACCTTGGACTTGAACTTAACGTGCACTTCGCCTGCTCTACTCAGAAGACATGATACATTACAAATATTAATTTAGGTGTAAACATTGTCACTGTGTATGTTCACTATTATGACCTAGCTATATGTCGACCCATGTACATCGATCATGGTGTGACAATTTATAATTTAATATTGCTTACAAGTTTCCGAGTTTTATTGCCAAGATCTAAGTTTCCAATTTATTTTTTTAAGTTTTATTGATGGCGCTTCTGATCGGCCGGGTAACTCACACAGGAGCTAGGGTTGGGGGTGGTGATTAGAGATGATGCAGGCACTGTGGTCGCTGGTGCCTGCGCAAAATGCGATGATGTTTTGTGACTATTCTCTCCATTGGTGGTTGAGGCTCTAGCATGTGCTGTGGTGTTTGATGAATGTTTAGCTCCGGTAATTTTCGAATCTGATTGTCTTCAAACTAGTGCAATTGCAACCTGCCAATGCTCATGGTGATATATGATACTTCTGATCTGGGAAGGATTGTTGATGATATTTCAGCATCTCTTTCTTATTTAGAAGGTTCTTTCTATTCTATAGGGACGTCTCAAATGATTTATTAGCTCATAAGTTGGCTTAGCTTCAGGGCTGCAAGTTGTCCCTCCAGTACTTGATCAGCACCTTTCTACTTCATGTACAAATTAGTTCCTCGATAAAATTTGTCGTCTTTCTCTTCCAAAAAAAACAAAGTTTCCAAGTTACGGTTAGAGCTAGCTAGAGCTAGAACTAGAGGCGCGAAATGGCCAAAGAGAAGGAAAAGGATTTCGTCTTCCTTTTCTCTCCTTCACTGGTATTATCACTACTGCCTACTTCTACTATTTGAGCTATGACCACTGTCAGAAATCAGAACCTTGCGGATGCAGTTCTTGGCGGCAAACGGGGCATGATCGAGTTGTGCTGGACTAGCCATGGTACAATACAATCCGAGTGATATACACGTTTACATGGCATTTGCCTTGCTTTAGATCCCAGCACAAATTTGTCTCGGCAAACAGGACAATTTGAATCGGAACGAAGATGCTTATTTGCGAAGTTGGATTGCATCAATTGAAAGCCTCGACGCATGGGGAGGACCCGCCTCCTATCATTTGCTGAAAGCTGCTCAAATACGAAATACAGAAAGTAAAATACAAGCTCAAAACAACAACAGAAGAAAATCAAAACGGCCCAACTCAGAAACAAACCCTACAGAAACCTAGGCATAGCAGAAACTTTCGATGGCCGCCACCCATCGTCTTCGCTGCAAACTACCGCACGCCTGCACAGAAAATTGCTCTGATGACTAAAACCGCTCCCAATCTGAAATAGCCATTCCACAAAACCCAAAAACCAACCAACCCAAGTAGAATCGAGATAGCAGTCGCAAACACAAGCCTCAAATCTACCATTGAACTCACTGCTAAAGCCAGCAGAAGAGACGCTGCCGGAGCAGTCGCAAAGAACCAATGAAAGTAAAAAGGACAGAAGTGTCAGTGCATGCACAGGAGACACCGCTCAATCTCTGTACACCTCCATTTCACAACTTGCATCACAATGCATTGAACAACAGTAGAGAGATTCAACCTCGAGGAGCCCAAGGCCGTAGATCTGAAGAGGAAGGTGAGGAATTTCGATGATACCT
The DNA here is from genome assembly GCA_034370585.1 of Fragaria x ananassa. NCBI lineage: Eukaryota > Viridiplantae > Streptophyta > Magnoliopsida > Rosales > Rosaceae > Fragaria > Fragaria x ananassa. Next base: position 23,606,371 of record CP139764.1, read on the forward strand.
GCAGAGATTGATTTTGAAGCTTGCAGAGGGATTGTTGGAATTATTGATTTGTTATTGTGTTAGAACTACTTACTGTATTTGAATTTCCTATCTTTAAGGACTTGGTAGTTATCTCTTACAGTTATTCTATCAGTTGTGAAACAGTTATGTTACAGTTTGTGTGTAAAGGCTATATATAAGCCATTTGTCTGCATAATAAAATATAGGGGAAGTTCTCCCAAATTGTTGGTGTTCTTAAGATTATACTTGACAATTTGGTATCAGAGCCTATCAAGGGGCCTGATTGAGAAGGAGTAAGAGTGAAATAGTTGAGAAAAGAGTGAGTGAGATAAGAAAGAAGAGTGATTGAGATATGTCAGACGAAGGAAGCAACATCATACCAAAGTTCGATGGTCATTACGATCACTGGGCTTTGCTGATGGAGAATTTCATTCGGTCGAAGGAATACTGGGATCTAATTGAGAATGGAATCTCAGTGGAGTCGCAAGGAGAATCATCATCTGCAACTTACTCTTCAATGGTCTCAGCAGGAGGACAGCCTACTGAAGCACAGCGCAAAGCAGAGGAGGATCAGCGGCGCAAAGTGCTAGAAGAGAGAAAGTTGAAGGATTTGAAGGTCAAAAATTACTTGTTTTTGGCAATAGATAGAACAATCATGGAGACAATCTTGAACAAGGATACTGCAAAGGCAATTTGGGACTCTATGAGACAGAAGTATCAGGGTTCCACAAGGGTGAAAAGAGCACAACTACAAACTCTAAGGAAAGAGTTTGAGATCTTGCAGATGAAGGAAGGAGAAGGAGTTGATCAGTACTTTGCACGCACTCTCACAATTGCCAATAAGATGAAGATGCATGGTGAGAATTTGACTGAAGTTACTATAATTGAGAAAATATTGCGGTCTATGACAGCAAAATTCGATTATGTTGTATGTTCTGTGGAAGAATCAAATGATTTGGATCAACTCACAATTGATGAGTTACAAAGCAGTTTGTTGGTGCATGAGCAAAGAATGAAGGGGCATGAACGTAGTGGTGAAGAACAAGTATTGAAGGTGGCAATTGATGGTAGAGTTGCAGATCGAGATGATAATAAATATGGTGCAAGAGGTCGAGGTCGAGGAAATTATAGAGGTAGAGGAAGAGGTCGAGGAAGAGGATCGTTCAATAAAGCTCTAGTTGAATGCTATAAGTGTCATAAATTAGGGCACTTTCAATATGAGTGTCCTGATTGGGAGAAGAATGCAAATTATGTAGAGTTGGATGAGACTGAAGAAATGTTGTTGATGGCATATGTTGAGATGAATAATGCTGAACGAGAGCAAATTTGGTTCTTGGATTCTGGATGCAGTAATCACATGAGCGGTGACAAGCAGTGGTTCAGTGATCTTGATGAGGAGTACAGACAATATGTGAAACTTGGCAACAATTCTAGAATGGCAGTGATGGGGAAAGGTAACATCAAGTTACAGATTGATGGAGTTACACATGTGATCTGTGATGTGTACTTTATTCCAGAGTTAAAGAATAATCTGCTTAGTGTTGGACAACTACAACAAAGAGGAGCAGCAGTACTGTTTCAGAATGACATTTCAGAATGACATTTGTCGGGTCTACCACCCTCAAAAAGGTTTGATCATACAGACATCTATGACAGTCAATAGAATGTTTGTATTGATTGCAAATGTATTGTCCAGAGCTTCATCATGTTTTAAGGTTACCACAGAAGATTCTGCTCAGTTATGGCACTGCAGATATGGACATCTTAGTTTTAAAGGGTTGAGGACATTACAGCTTTGCAAAATGGTGCATGGACTGCCAGAGATTCAAACACCAAGCAAATTGTGTCAAGATTGTGTGACAGGGAAACATCGCAGAAAATCAATACCTAAGAAAAGCTTGTGGAGAGCATCTCATCAACTTCAACTCATTCATTCAGACATATGTGGTCCTATCTCACCCGAGTCAAGCAGCATGAAAAGGTACATCATCACTTTTATTGATGATTTCAGTCGAAAATGTTGGGTTTATTTCTTAGCTGAGAAGTCACAAGCTTTTGCTACATTCAAGAGTTTCAAAATTCTTGTTGAAAAGGAGACTGGTTTATTCATTCAATGCTTAAGAACTGATAGGGGTGGTGAGTATAATTCTCAAGAGTTTAAAGATTTTTGTAGTACTAATGGTATTCGTAGGCAATTTACTACTGCCTACACCCCACAACTAAATGGGGTTGCAGAACGAAAGAACCAGACCATCATGAACATGGTTCGAAGTATGTTAATTGGAAGAGGAGTTCCTGAGATTTATTGGCCGAAAGCTGTCAATTGGGCTGTGCACATTCTTAATCGAAGTCCTACAGTAGCCATAAAAAATGTCACCCCTGAAGAGGCTTGGAGTGGAGTGAAACCAGCAGTGCATCATCTTAGAGTGTTTGGTTGTATTGCACATTCACATATACCAGTACAAAAGAGAAAGAAGCTTGACGATAGAAGTTTGAAGTGTGTAATGTTTGGAATGAGTGAAGAATCCAAAGCATATCGGCTTTATGATCCAGTGGGAGAGCGTATTATTGTAAGCAGAGATGTGATATTTGAAGAGAATGAAAAATGGAACTGGGAAAAGGATACTGAGGGTGTGAAAAATAGTATACTGAAGTGGAATGAGGATGAATCAGTAAATGAAGAAAATTCAGATTATGAGAAAGAAAATGATGACTCTTCCTCAAGTGGAACTATAGAAGTAGAAGAAGAATGTCAAGTTGCAGGAAGAATCAGAAGACCACCACCTTACTTGGATGATTATGTAAGTGGAGAAGGTTTATCAGAGGAAGAAGAAGAAGCAGAAGGGCAGCGAAATATGGTGATGTTTACTTCTTCTGCTGATCCAGCAAGTTATGAAGAAGCTTGCACTGATGCAAAATGGAGAGCAGCAATGGATCAAGAAATTCAGTCAATTGAAAAGAATGGTACTTGGGAATTATGTGACCTGCCAGTTGGAGCTAAAACAATTGGAGTCAAATGGATTTTTAAGACAAAGCTAAATGAGAATGGTGAAGTAGACAAATGCAAGGCTCGCTTAGTGGCAAAGGGGTATGCTCAAAAGTATGGAATTGATTATACAGAAGTATTTGCTCCAGTGGCAAGATGGGACACAATTCGTATGGTGCTTGCTCTTGCTGCACAGAAGGATTGGAAAGTGCACCAACTTGATGTGAAAAGTGCTTTTCTTTATGGTGAACTTAATGAGTCAGTTTATGTGGATCAACCTCAAGGGTATGTGAAGAAAGATGGGGAGAAGAAAGTGTATAAGTTGAAAAAGGCTTTGTATGGCCTCAAGCAGGCACCTCGGGCGTGGTATAGTCGTATTGAAACTTATTTTAACAAGGCTGGTTTTGAAAGATGTCCATATGAGCACACATTGTTTGTGAAGACTGATGAAAGAGGTAATATACTCATTGCAAGCTTGTATGTTGATGATTTAATCTTTACTGGAAATGATATGAATATGTTTGAAGACTTTAAGAGATCAATGAAGCTTGAATTTGATATGACTGATTTGGGAGAGATGCGTTATTTTCTTGGAGTTGAAGTAATTCAGAGCAAAGATGGGATATTTATGTGTCAAAGAAAATATGCAAGGGAGATTTTGGAGAGATTCAAGTTGGAGAAATGCAATTCTGTTAGAAATCCTATTGTTCCTGGAGTCAAATTAGTTAAAGAAGATCACAGTGAAAAGGTGGATGCATGTCTTTATAAACAAATGGTGGGGTGCTTGATGTATATGGCTGCCACTCGGCCTGATCTTATGTATGTCATTAGTTTGGTAAGCAGGTTCATGGAGAGGCCTTCTGAACAGCATATGCAGGCTGTGAAGAGGGTGTTTCGATATATCAAAGGAACTGTGAATTATGGTGTTTTGTACAAGAGGAATGGGAATGAAAAACTTGAAGCTTATTCTGATAGTGATTATGCAGGAGACTTAGATGATCGAAGAAGTACTTCAGGATATGCTTTCATGCTTAGTTGTGGTGCAGTCTCATGGTCTTCCAAAAAACAACCTGTTGTCACCTTGTCAACTACAGAGGCTGAATATATTTCTGCAGCAGCTTGTGCTTGTCAGGGTATATGGATGCGAAGAGTTCTAGATAAGCTTGGTCATACTCAGAAAGACAGTACAAATATATTTTGTGACAATAGCTCTGCTATAAAGTTATCAAGGAATCCAGTATTGCATGGAAGAAGCAAACATATAGATATACGTTTTCATTTCCTTCGAGATCTCTCAAGAGAAGGAGCTGTGAAACTAGTGTATTGTGGTTCACAAGTTCAAATTGCTGATATCATGACAAAACCACTGAAGATAGAGTCATTTGAGAGACTCCGTCAGATGCTTGGAGTGTATGAAATTCCCAAGTTAAACTGAATGCAAGGAGCATACAGTTTAGGAGAGGCTTATGTTGGAATTATTGATTTGTTATTGTGTTAGAACTACTTACTGTATTTGAATTTCCTATCTTTAAGGACTTGGTAGTTATCTCTTACAGTTATTCTATCAGTTGTGAAACAGTTATGTTACAGTTTGTGTGTAAAGGCTATATAAGCCATTTGTCTGCATAATAAAATATAGGGGAAGTTCTCCCAAATTGTTGGTGTTCTTAAGATTATACTTGACAGGGATAGCATGAGGCCAAATCTGGAGAAGGGGAAAAGAAAACAGGAAATTGAAAAGAAAAAGGACAGACTCCGCCGCCGGAGAACCGATGGGGTTGTCGGAAGGACGGACAAAACCGTCAGAGGGATAGACAGAGCCATCCAGCAGGCGGACGGAGCAGCCAGAGATCGGAGCACACCGACGACTCTCAACAGAGGCTCCTAGCAAGAGAAAGTCTAGAGAGAAGGCTCTCTCTACTTTCCCTGAAATTGTTCTATCTATGTTCCATTTGAGGTTGAGACCCATTGAACAATGCTTCAAATGCACCATTGCCAGACAAGCGGAGAGGAACAAGTAGATCTGGCATCCAAGTTCCAAGTTGGGTTTTAGATCGTTTTATGTTTTTCCAAAACAAACATTTGGGCCCTGTAATGTAGCCCCTTTTTTTTTTTGGAGTTTCATATTAGATTATATTGTCCAAGTATCCAACAACCCTTTTAATACTTATATCCGAATTGATATACATGTCTGCGTGTGCGTCCGGACTCTCTCTTATCTACGTACTTTTGATAACATAAATGATAAACGCACAAAGTGTTATGATATTAACGTATTTCCTACTCTATTTGACTATGTTATTTCCTTAATAATATTATTTCTGACATTTTTTGTGATTGTAGAGACAATGAGAGCATAAATTGAGAAAAGAATGGTAAATCGCAGAAATAAGAGAAAAATGCAGAAAAAAGGTAAAGATCATGCACGTCGATCCCTTAAGGGTCTTGACGTCAAAAGGGAGAAATTATCATGAGTTGTCATCCAAGATTTGAGGAATTGTGATCCAATCAGTCTTCAATTAAATAGGGGAGTATTTTACTTTAATCTTATATCATATTTATCTTAATTCTCATTGGTTTGATGACTTAATAATAAAATATAATATCCCTTGCAAATAGGAGTTCTTGTGCGCCAAGGAAGGAATAAGAAGTAAATTCGGATTCTAAGTTTAAGAAGGAAGGATATGCATATTAAAGATGAAACCTTAAGAAATTTGGAATTCTGCCCAGATTTTCAGTCAACTTCGACGGAAAATTGCGAGCAGCTCAGACCGATCCAAGAAATGTGCCTTATATCAATGGAAAGGTAGAAGAGTCTAGATTTCAGAACTTGTCATTAACTCTATTCAGTTCATATCTAAAACTCTTGTGCTTTGCAAAAACTTGTATTGTGGTCTTCAATCTGCAGATTTGTTAAGTATGTTAGAATTTTAGATTCAGTGCTTGCAACTGAAAAGTGATTGAGTTGTTGCTGTTGGATTTTCTTGCATTTATATAACTCACGCATGCTCTTCAGTGTAGTGTTTGATTTTGTTTTGGTTCAATCGCTGCACATAAGTATTGTACACTCTAGTGGGAGATTCAAAGATTATTATGGACTTTAGCAATACTATGTGACTTTTAGTTCAAGCAATTGATTAGGCGTAATCTAAGTATTACAAGTTGTATAAGGAATGTAATATTGATGATATGTAAATAATATATAGTTTACATATTGAATAAGAAGTCCATAATATCTTCTGATATGATTCTCGTAATCTTTGGTAAATCTTATAAATCAACTAAGATTCTTTAATAGGCAAGGCACTAGTTGATCAATATAAATGTCACGCCCCGACCCTTAATTTTTACCTTATTTACTAGCACGGTGGTAATAAGAATTTCACCGTCTTCGTCAGTAAGTGTTTAATTTAATTGGTCCTCAATGTGGTGTTAGGGGACGATTTTTTTGGAAGGATCTATTCGAAAGAAAAAAAAGTGACGACGGTAAAAATGGTAAATTTTGCTAGTAAAAGGTAATTTTTATTGGGGTATTATTTTTCGGGGTGTTGAATTTTTAGATTGGGTATATTAGTATTTGGGTTGGCCCGGTTTTGGGCCAAGCCCAGTCCGCTTCCCTCTCTCTTCCGCGTGTCTCTCCTTTCTCTCTCTCCCTCTCCCCGACCCGTTCGCCGCCGTCCGGCTGCCCCAGACCGCCGTGCAGGTCCCAATCGATTGGCCTCCTTCCCAGCTTCCATTCTAGACCGGTGGCAGCCTCCCTAGCGCCGCTGATTGGAAGAAATCCCGCCCGGAAGTTCCGACTGCCCAAAGGCTTCTGTCGCCGGAACTCCCTCCTCCGGCCGCCATAGCAGGCGAGCCTAGGCTCAAAAGAAAGCCCTCCTCCCGTGCAGCAATCTCTCCAAATGGCTCCCTTCATCTCGAGCTAGGTAAGGAGAAATCGGTGAGGGAAATTTCTAGGGCTTTTTGTGTGTTTTTGTTCGATTGGCCTAGTTCGGATTGGAATTGTGATTTGTGGTAGTTAGGAAAGTTATAGAGGAGGTTGAGAGGAATGTGCTGTTAAATTTTGGTGGGCATTAGAGGTCGCCAAAGCTGGCCGCCGGCTGCCGTTGCCGGCGGAGCCGCCGACGGGAAAAATGTTTTTTGTAGGGAATTTGTTGAGGAGTTTAATGGAATGAGTTTTATAATTTTTGAATGAGTTTTGGATAGGTTTGGGAATTTTTGAAGTTTAGTATTTTTTGGCGGATTATTAAGTTAAAATCCGGCCACGTGATTATTTAAGGTTAGAAATGTGGAATGTGTTAGAGGTTGTCGGTTAAGATTTTGTGGAGGTTTATTTGGTTGGTAGTGGAATTAAGAATTTAGGCGATAGGCTTGGTTGAGCGCGCGGGGCTCCTTTTTAATTTCGCCTATTTTCATTAAGCGTCAGTGTGCTAATTAAGGATTTAATCATGTTTTTGGAACAGGACGCGAAGAGGCTCGAGCTGACGAGGCCTCTGACCGACATCAGGCTTAGGCCTATTCTGTGAGTGGACCTTTGTTTTAAATAATGTGTTTAAAATGCTTTTCGTTGAATAATTTTCCTGTTGTTGGAAATTTCCCGAAATTGAGAATTTCGGTGATTATACTCATACATAGAGGATTATGAGAATAGTATGTATATGATTAAATGCTAGCTAGCTATATGTGATCCTCCCTCATACTGAGGTACAATTCCAGTATAGGGCGACGTGAGAGTTAGACGCCAGCGTCGTAGCTTTGTACGACTTCTATTCTTTGAATTCATTCATAGAATTCGTACGAGGAATTAGCACGTATATATACCACTCAGTCGATTCCCCCATACTGAGGCACAATTCTAGTATGGGGTGACGTGAGCGTTAGACGCCAGCGTCGTAGTCTTGTACGCTTATCTATTTTTTGAGTTTATTCATAGATATCGTACAAGCGATAGTCGAGTGTGAATACATATTGATATATAAGATATTATAGTCTGATTTGTCAGCAAGTGAAAGCTGAAAGGCAGAAACCTTCAGGGTTGCTTGAGCCATTGCCGATTCAAGTGTGGAAGTGGGACCACATCACAATGGATTTTGTCTTCAGTTTACCTCGTACCCGTGAAGGGCATGACGATATTTGGGTGATTGTGGATTAGACTCACCAAAACTGCTCATTTCTTCCCGGTGGGAAAGAAATTTACACTAAATAAATTGGCTGAGATGTATGTTGGTGAGATTGTGAGACTTCATGGCGTACCTGAATCCATAGTGTCAGATCGAGATCTTAGATTTACTTCTAAATTCTGGGGAGCTCTTCTGGCAGCTTTAGGTACCCGACTGCATTTTAGCACTGCTTTTCATCCTTAGACTGATGGGTAATCAGATAGGACTATCAAGACTTTGGAGGATATGTTGAGAGCGTGTGCCTTACAGTTCAGGGGGAGTTAGGATAAGAACCTTTCTCTGATGGAATTTGCCTATAATAACAGCTTCTATTTGAGTATCGGTATGGCTCCCTTTGAGGCACTTTATGGGAAATAGTGTCGTACGCCCTTGTGTTGGAATGAAGTCGGAGAAAGAGAGTTTTGTGATCCTGAGATTATCCATGACACAAATGAGAAGATCAAGGTGGTCAGGGATAGACTCAAGGCCGGTCAAAGTAGGCAAAAAAGTTATGCAGATGTCCGCATGAAGGACCTTGAGTTTCAAGTGGGCGATTGGGTGTTCCTGAAATTATCTCCTTGGAAAGGGGTAGTTCGTTTCGGTAAGCGTGGGAAGCTTAGTTCGAGGTATATTGGGCCTTATGAGATAATAAAGCGAGTTGGCCCTCTTGCTTATCGGTTAGTTTTGCCTCCGGAGTTGTCCATGATACATAATGTGTTTTATGTATCAATGCTTCGCAAGTATATTGCCGATCCTTCTCATGTGCTTGAAGAGCAACCGATTAGTTTGCAAAAGGATTTGTCCTATGAAGAGGAGTCGGTTCGAGATTCTTGACCGAAAGGAGCAAGTGCTTAGGAGCAAGTCAGTCCCGCTTGTCAAAGTGCTTTGGAGAAGCCAGTAAGTAGAAGAAGCTACTTGGGAATCAGAGGAGCGAATGAGGCAGCAGTATCCTTTCCTCTTTGTTTAGTTGGTATGTAAATTTCAGGGACGAAATTTTTATAAGGAGGGGAGAATTGTCACGCCTCGACCCTTAATTTTTACCTTATTTACTAGTACGGTGGTAATAAGAATTTTACTGTCTTCGTCAGTAAGTGTTTAATTTAATTGGTCCCCAGTGTGGTGTTAGGGGACGATTTAATTGGTCCCCGGTTTTGGGCCAAGCCCAGTCCGCTTCCCTCTCTCTTCCGCACATCTCTCCTTTCTCTCTCTCTCCTTCTCCCTGATCCGTCGCTGCCGAAACTTTCCGGCGTCCGTTCGCTGCCGTCCGGCTGCCCCAAACCACCGCGCCGGTCCCAATCGATTGACCTCCTTCCCAGCTTCCATTCTAGACCGGTGGCAGCCTCCCTAGCGCCGCCGATCGGAAGAAATCACGCCCGGAAGTTCCGACTACCCAAAGGCTTCCGTCGCCAGAACTCCCTCCTCCAGCCGCCATAGCTGGCGAGCCTAGGCTCAAAAAAAGCCCCCTCCTCAAAAGCAATCCCTCCAAAGGGCTCCCTCCATCTCGAGCTAGGTAAGGAGAAATCGATGAGGGAAATTTCTAGGGCTTTTTGTGTGTTTTCGTTCGATTGGCCTTGTTAGGATTGAAATTGTGATTTGTGGTAGTTAGGAAAGTTGTAGAGGAGGTTGAGAGGAAGATGTTGTTAAATTTTGGTAGGCGTTGGAGGTTGGCGGAGCCGCCACCGGCGCCGCCGACGGGAAAAATGTTTTTTGTAGGGAATTTGTTGAGGAGTTTAATAGAATGAGTTTTATAATTTTTGGATGTGTTTTGGATAGGTTTGAGAATTTTTGAAGTTTGGTATTTTTTAGCGGATTATTAAGTTAAAATCCGGCCACGTGATTATTTAAGGTTAGAAAGATGAAAGATGTTAGAGGTTGTCGGTTAAGATTTTGTGGAGGTTTATTTGGTTGGTAGTGAAATTAAGAATTTGGGCGATAGGCTTGGTTGAGCGCGTGGGGCTCCTTTTTAATTTCGCCTATTTTCCTTAAGCGTTGGTGTGCTAATTAAGGATTTAATCATGTTTTTGGAACAGGACGCGAAGAGGCTCGAGCTGACGAGGCCTCCGATCGACATCAGGCTTAGGCCTATTCTGTGAGATGACCTTTGTTTTAAATAATGTGTTTAAAATGCTTTTCGTTGAATAATTTTCCTGTTGTTGGAAATTTCCCGAAATTGAGAATTTCGGTGATTATACTCATACATAGAGGATCATGAGAATAATATGTATATGATTAAATGCTAGCTAGCTATATGTGATCCTCCCTCATACTGAGGTACAATTCCAGTATGGGGCGAGTGAGCGTTAGACGCCAACGTCGTAGCCTTGTACGACTTTCTATTATTTGAATTCATTCATAGAATTCGTACGAGGAATTAGCACGTATATATACCACTCGGACGATTCCCCTATACTGAGGCACAATTCTAGTATGGGGTGATGTGAGCGTTAGACGCCAGCATCGTAGTCTTCTACGCTTATCTATTTTTCGAGTTTATTCATAGATATCGTACAAGAGATTGTCGAGTGTGAATACATACTGATATATATGATAGTATAGCTTGAGAGGCATTCTTTCTTAAAGTTTGGCCAGTTCAGAATTTCTGAGTAAAGCATTTTCTTTAAAGTATTTTTAGGGAAATATTTATTTGTTTTCAAACTTACTTTTGTCCACTCATTCTGACGTTTTTGAATATTTTCCCATGAGCTCTTCTTTTTTAAAATGCCCAGTCTGCAGCATTTGCGTGAGGTCTAGAAGGCTACGTCGAGGCATAGTGACCCATTTATCCACTACATTTCACCAGTAGGTTACATGTTTAATCTACTAGGAGATTGTTAGTTTCCGCTGTATTTTAAATTTTAGTAGCTCTGAATACTGTTGGGATTTCTGTTTAATTTATTCTGGCTACTTTTGGATTGTAGCGGAGAATGTTTTATTTATTTTGGTTAATTAAGTGGTTCGATTCTGTTCTTCTGAGTTAGGGTTGTCTATTTTCAAGGGAGTTTTGCTCAGTCATTTGGTAAATTTTCCTTGGAGGTGGTCCCCGCAGGACTCATCTCGGATTTCAGGGTGAAATTCGGGGCGGGTCCTGACAATAAATACACGAGCATAAGTCTATGTTACCATCATAAGACGCATTCAGTCTCTATCCCATTTAAAGAACATATTGTGAGAGAGATCAGAAGACCTAAGCTTTCAGACATGGCGATCTCCATTAACAACGCTGGTAAGTCTTAAGTTTTACATATGTTGATCTTGTGTTTATATGCTTGCGGTATAATTAGCTTAAGTTTTCTTTTAGTCATGTCCATAAAACACACTTCTTTTACCATTTTGGGAATGACTTTCATGAGTGACCGAGTAAGTGGCATATCTGTCATTTAACCTTGGAACTTGACCCTCAAATTGTTCATCCGACACATAAATCGCAATTCATCAGAAAATTGCAAAAAACTTCTGTTTAAAACCATACAAACATGCGTCTCTCTCTGAACTTGTGTGTATAGTGAGGCGAGAGAGAGTACAATGTCCATGTCTCTCACTTCTTTAGCCACATTGTCTTAAACAAATTAAACATCAATCCACATGTGAAGCTTGGATATTCTATCACTTAATTTCTGTTTCCCTGTTCCTATTTCGTCAAGCTCTCTTTATCTTCTTGCATGTCTTAAACACAGCTGCAAACACTTGTTATTCACAGGTCTTGTGCATGTCATAAACTCTTTGGCTTCTATTTACTAGTCTCTGATGATCTCTATGTGTTTTGTAGTAATGGGTATTTGATTGTTTTTCTAATCAAGCAGGGTTTGTGTACAGTCGTTGTTGGTTTGAAGTTCGTGGGGTTTCTGGGTTTTGATTCGATTTAGTGTCTGAGGCGCTGATGGGTCCTGTGAGGGGGCTTAAGAAGAGAAAGAAGGCAGAGAATAATAAGTCTCATGAAGATCAAAATGCTTCTGGTTCTGGATCCTCAGAGAAGGAATGTCCTTTGGATTGGTGGGACGAGTTCTCCAAGAGAATCAATGGTATGTTTGCATTCATATAATGATTCCAAATTGCTTTACTTTTATCTGGTTCTTATTTGTTTTGCTTTATGATATGCTGCTTTATACAGCTTTTTGAACAGTGTTCTTATGTTGCGTGCGTATGTTCTGGTGTTTTATGGGTTCGTAGTTGGAACTTAACTTGTGTGATTGAAACTGGGTTTGCGTTTTGTTAAGTATTCATCTAGTGCGAATGTGTGTATCCATATTTAACAAAGGTCCCTAATCTGACTTTAAAGCCGTCCCTTTTACCTAACATTCTGGTTTCATTGCCTTCTTTGATATTGGAAAGGATAAGATTATACCGTGTTAAGACATCTAAGAGAATAACAGTATCAAGGTCCTTGGACAATGCCTGCTGAATGTAATTATCTACTTGAATTTACAGTCAATAAACTAGTAATATATCAACTTATTACCTAACTAAACGATGAATATGAGTATATGAGAATAGAATACTGTGTAGAAGTTCTTCCATTTCTGGTTCATTTTCTTTTTGCTTTTGTTTTTCCACTGATCATCTTACTTTAGATTTGAACAAATTGGCTAATATTGCTGGAAGAACACATCCGTGATCCAATATTTGAAGTAATGCTGAGCTGTTACTAATTTTACTACAGCATTGCAAATTCCAGGAGTTTCAGTTAATTGGATTTCGACATGAAGTTTTAAACCCCATACTGCTTATGAAAGAAAAAAATAAATATTTTTCCAACTGAAGATTTAAAAATAAAAAACTTTGGAAGAGTTATTATACCTCTGCTACGTATTAATTGGTGCTGGTGCTATCAGATTAGATTTCAACCCAGAGGGTGTCTAAAATTTACAAGTCTCCTTTTACATTTTTTATCAACTTCTAATGTTCACATGTGATACAAATTAGTCAGAGTTATTATGTTCTTTTAACCTTGGGATTTACTTTGGAAATCATGGTGAATGGTACCATGATAATATCACACCAAATTTCTGACCGTCAGAACTTAGACATTCAGAAAGCTAGGAGTTTGAACTTCATATGAAACCAGAACTGATGAGCATTTTGCCACTAAAATGAGTAGGTGGTTATAAAGAGGCTTACGCATTAACTTTCTAGTCTTCTGGCAAAACTGGGAACTGATAAAGAGGCTTATGCCGAGAAAAAATCATTATCCTAGTTAGTCCTTTTTGCCTGAAGTGATGCCATGGACCCAGGATTTGCAAGTTTATAGTCTCCCTTTCATGGTCTGCTTGGTTTTTCTATTCTTCCTTCTATTGAAGCTATGTCTACACAATTAAAGCCCTAGTGGTTTTGTTTCTTTTCCTTATAAGAAACAAAAGGAAATCTAAGCATGAAGAAATTAAATCTTGATATTTAGTAGAGTTTTGGTGAGAGAACTATCAGGGGAATCTTGAATTACAGGCATGTAAATTTTAGTTCTTCCTTATGAGTACAAGCCATAAAAATGTAGGCGCAGTTACTTGTTATAGGATGCATTAGTTTAGGTCCAAGTATTGTTTTCTGTAATAAGGAACCAACAAGGAAGTATTAGGGTGTGAATATTAAGTCAACAGTATCAAGTTTAAAAGTATCAGTCAAGTTTTAATTTTTGTCTTCAATTGCTTAGAAATTTCTCTGTTGTTCAAAATGTATTGCCTTAACGATGTTAAGCTTACGGTCAAACTTCATATGCAATCTTCTGGCAGGAATATTTATGGTATTTACAAGTAAAAAGAGTATTTCTTGAATATCTATTATAATGCACTCATGTGCTCCTCTGATCTTATCTCAACTATTATTGGTAATTTTCACTGCTGCTGCTGGTTCATTGGGCATAGAGGTAGAAATACTCAACTTGAAGTAATTCTATATATAGGTCTTACCGGCTTAGTCTTCAGTGACCTACCTCTCAATCTCATATCTTGTATGAAGACTGTAAGTGTCTGAGATCATGCTGTGCTGTATTTTAAGACTGGAGTGACATGCGGTTTTTTTTTTTTTTTGGCTTTTGTTTTGTTTTGTTAGAATGAGTGATATGTGATTAAGTGATATCACAAGAGTAAGGATTATAGTTTTGATGTATCTAGTTACCATTGTCTTTTCTCAATTAACCCCAAAATCATGAAGATATTGGATTAAAATGAATGAAAAGAGACAATCTTGTTTAATTAAAATGGAGTTATAAGCCCTTGGAGTATGCATTCTTTATTAGTATAATAGTTATGAGTGAAGAAATAATAGAAAGGAAGGTTCATGATCTGTGCTTGAATACTGTAATCCTAATAGTTGAGATAATGTTGCTTCTATTAGTGTATAACACTCCCATAAAAGCAATGAATGTCAAATTTGAATGCACATATTGGGCATATGCAGGTCTTCAGTCTCCAGCAAAGGGTATGAGTAGGTTTCAATCTATCTTTAAGATGTCCAGAAAAACCTTTGAGTACATATGCTCACTTGTGAGAGAAGACATGATGGCTAAGTCGGTACATTTTGTGTTTAACAATGGTACACCATTGTCTTTATATGATCAAGTAGCTGTGGCTTTAAGAAGACTGAGCTCTGGTGAGTCACTAGTAATGATTGGCGATTCATTTGGGCTGAACCACTCTGCTGTGTCTCAAGTGACCTGGCGATTTGTGGAAGCCATGGAACAAAAGGGACTTCACCACCTCCAATGGCCTTCAACTGAAGCACAAATGGCAGCAATTAAAGTGAAATTTCAAAAAATGCAAGGCTTTCCTAATTGTTGTGGTGCTGTTGATACTACTCACATCATGATGTGTTTACCAGCTTCAGACCCCGCAAGCAATACTTGGCTCGATCAGGAGAAGAATTACAGCATGGTCTTGCAGGCCATTGTGGACCCAGACATGAGGTTCCGGGATATAATCACTGGATGGCCAGGGAAAATGAAGGACTGGTTGGTGTTCCAGAGTTCTAAGTTTAATGAACTCTGTGACAAAGGGGAGAGGTTAAATGGGAAAGTATTAGAGCTCTCCAGAGGATTTGATATAAGGGAATACATAATTGGGGATTCAGGTTTTCCTTTACTGCCTTATCTTGTAATTCCCTATGAAGGGAATGAACTCCCAGAACAGAAAGATGAGTTCAATAAGCGGCAGCGTGCTACCCAAATGGTTGCACAGACAGCATTAGCAAGGTTGAAGGACTCATGGAGGATCATAGACGGAGTGATGTGGAGACCTGACAAACACAGATTGCCAAGAATAATTCTCGTTTGCTGCCTGCTTCACAACATTGTTATCGACATGGAAGATGAAGTGCTGGAGAACCTGCCTTTGTCTCACAACCATGATGACTCGGCTTACCATCAACAGATTTGTGGAACTCTTGACATAAACGGGGTTCATCTCAGAGATAAGCTGTCTCTCTACTTGTCTGGAAGAATGACATCTTAGTTATTTCCATTTCAACTAATTGTTTTAGGTACTAAAGAGTGTTGTATTATTTGATTTTAAAGTTCTTTTAAGAATATTTCGTACTGAAACTTATAAAATTGTGCGATAACGAGGTAAGACCCTGAGGGAATGTAATAACGTATTACAACAGAAATTGATCAGGGAGTAATGGAACTTGTTCCATAATTATCATAGGAATCGATTGGAGTAACACTGTTGACTGATGAGTTTTACCTCTAGTAGAGATTTGGGACCTCTTCTCGTTCCAAATTAAGCATCTACCATTACGTCTCTTGTTGAATAATGGATGCTTGTGAAGTTGTGATCAGTGATCCACTGCGTCTCTTCTCAAAGTCCCTTGCTAACTCCCAAGACTCGTATTCAAACAACAAAGAGCTACAATATGGTTCAAATAGTTTTATTGTTTGAACTGCAACAGCTCGATGTTACAGTTGCATTTAATCAAATGGTTAGTCTATGATACATTAATGTATGTACCGATATCAAGTACACTAGATTTGATAGAGAGGTAAACTTACTATGTGCAAGTGTATGAAGGCTTCAGAACAGCATGACAGCATGGATTGGGGACCTATACAATTGTTTTACAAATCATACATTGTGTATCCCCATTGTACATGAGCTGTTAGTCATTCACTCATTCTATGCAAACTGACCACTTGGGACCTTAAAAATTGTTGCAGAAATGATACAACAAGTGTATCATTCTCACTAGTTCCTCTACAAATAGCTCCTTGATGCTCCAACAAGTCTGCATATGCATATCACCCAGCTCCTTGTTACAGTTTCTCTACAACATTCTTACTAGTCTCTAGATAGTTGATGACAGAAGTTAGGCCAAATGTGAAAACATAAACAGTATATGTTACAGAAGTTCCACTTTGGAAGAATAGATCAAACTCAAGACCTTGGTGCCTTTGCAGTTTCGTCACAGATTGATGATTTGAAAATCTCAGACCACTTTAGCTTTACAGAATCAGCGACCCTAGAGTCATCCATGAAGGGGTTCCACATATTCCCCAGAGGACCGGCGAGGACCCATTTAACTTTTCTTGGTGGGCTGCCAATCCTGCCATTAGTGAGCTCTGAGGGTCTACTTGAATCTCCACAAATAATTTTCTTCGGAGAACTAGGATGCTTAGCAGGCTGAAAAGGAACACAACTAGAATTCAATAATGGCAATTATAAGGCAAACTAATCATTAGAAGACTAGTTAGTTTATTAAACTCACTGTTAAGCAAGTGTTGAGTTCCACTGCATCGAGTGTGCTATTATAACGTTCATTCAAAAATGGTGAGTGCTTACAAATTAATTCCAGGGACCTGACTTTCTTCTTCTGACTGCCAGAACCACTTGAAAGCTGAACGTCATAAGGAAAACTAGACAATGTCAACGATCAAGGAGGAGCAATATAACCTTTTTTATATTAGTAATTGTAACAACACCTACAATGGACTTATTGGCACATATCAATGGCTGAAGTGGAGTGTCTTCATTTTCTTCTGTTAGATATCTCTCAACAGATATCAAAGAACAAAAGTGCCTTCCAGTCCCTGGCTCAATATAATACTGCAAAAACAATAAATAAACAAATACACCTGAAGTTTCGAGCATGCATTGTGCTACTTAACGGACTAGTGAATGCAATGACTATGAAAAACAAAGGGCTACCATAACCAAGATCATGATTATCTTTCAGAATAAATGGACCACGTAAGACATTTTCCCCTACATGAAAGGCATAAGAACTGATCACCATAACGTTGCATGAGATGGCTATCAATGATAGTTTATTGATTGCCAATTTAGATGGTCATACTCGATCTTTTAAAAGAAGACAAGAACCATCTGAACACAGCCAATCTCGCTATAGGGTTCCTTATATCTCATGTTGCATGAGATGGCTATCAATGCAAGTTTATTGATTCCTAATTTATTGGCCATACTCAATCTGTCAAAAGGAGACAATAATATGAATACACCTAATCTCGCTATAGGCTCCCTTATCACTTGATTACAAATACAAGCCATTAATGTGAGCTAACCAACTTTGTAATTTAGAAAATCACATCTGTGCTGTTTATGCGAAGTTTAGGTACACCTGCACCAAGATGCATGCATCTGTGCAACTTTTACCCTAGGTTGCAGAATGCAAGTATTATCACAAGAAGCTGTTTATACCCTTTTTACAACCAAGAAGAGAAAACCAACAAACTTTAGAAAATAAATAGTTACCTTGTCAGAGTGACTTGAATTAGTATTCTTTCGTGGCTTTTCCTCAATTTCCCAACCATCTGGTAGAGTGAAAGAAGAACTTCTCCTGAAGGGTTGCCTCTGCAAATTTACACTGAATGAGGAATTTACCCATTATATATTCAGAAATGTCTGCAAGCTTTTTCCGCTGGTGACACTAGTACAAATACTTCTAAAGATCCGTTTGTGGAACCTTCCCCTGCCTATTGATTCAAAACGGACCCCCCATTCGATTATAATTATACTACAAGTTTTAAATATATCAAAGCCTGGACCTTTTTTCTGTGCACGCTAACTCCAGCAACAACTAAAATTTAAACATATATGCAGAATTGATTTCTGTATTGGAAAAGATACAAGATAATTAAGTATAAAACCTTTATCTAGTCTACCAGTAACATAACAACCAAACTCTTATTCCTGCCTCAATTCTAAATATTGCCAATCAACTGAAATATAATTAGATCCTATAACTCACTGTGCATTGACTGCCTGATTTTTCTATTGTGCTATGTATATCAATTTTCCCATCTGTTAGGTATCTGTGGACAGCTGCCAGTGAACGGAACTTCAGTCCTGTGTGAAGCTCAATGTAATACTGCACAATTAAATGAGTAGTCTCAGCCCTGAACCACATTAGATTTGATAGGATAGCTTCAAAGTTCAAACATAAATAATACAAAACAAACTTAAAGAAGGTGGTAGAAAATAGTTGTATAACTCACTCATTGGGGAGTGAAATTCTAAAATCGCAAATAGTTTTGACTGTCAAACAATCAGCAGATTCTATTTTCATTGAAAAAAAAACCTCATTAACAGTAATTTGTAAATGTGTGTGTGTATATATATATATAATTATATATTATTGCTAATAAGGTATCAATCTGTTGCTGGGTGGCCTAGAGAAATATGAATGTGTTATTTTCAGCGGTCATTGCCGCTGTCGGCTGACTCGTCTCGACAGCTGAAGTCCATGGATAAAGAATTTCAGAACTCAAAGTATGTTTCATGATACATATGTTGTGATCATCAATTTTACCAACTGAAATTTTCAGTGCCATTGGAACAGACAAAAAGAGGGAAAAAAAACACAACGAAAAAATAGCTTGATTGTAGACCCTCAAAGCTGATGTTAATTGGGTTTAAACAAAGGACCCAGATTTAGATTATAGAAAGGATAATGCTCTTTGCTGGGATGAAAGTGATGAAACAAGTCGAACTGGAATTAAAAATTATTATCAATGACAGATCCCCAGCGTAGGCCTGTATTGGGTTTTAAGATACACCCAAACTTTCTTATGAAAATGACAGGATCAAATCAATGACAGGATCAAATCAAATGACAGGATCCACTCGAAACCTGAAACATTAGCAAAACTAGACAAGGTCAAGGCTAATAGAGGAGAAAGACCTTTGTTAAATCAGAAACTGCGACGGAGAACCTACAGTCAACTTATTGGCAGGTATCAATGCCTGAAGTGGAGTATGTTCATTTTCTTCTGCTAGGTATCTCTCAACAGCTACTAAAGACCGGAACAGCCTTCCAGTTCCTGGCTCAATATAATACTGCAAAAACAATACATCAACAAATAAATCTCATTCGGAATCCAAGGTTCTAACTAATGGATAAGTGCATGCAGCATATTCTCAGGTTTTATCAAAAACAAAGGTAGGCTCACATGCAGCTAGGAAAAACAGAGGTATACTAGAACCAAGTATCATAATCAGAACAAATAGATCATGTGCTGACGTTTCTTCACTGCATTAAATCATTGAAATGTATAAGAGCTCAAATTGCATTTGACTACCCTTTCAAGAAAGCATATAAGAATGAATACAGCCAGGCAAATTAAATGAAAAATCATATAGTTGGACTCATTCTGTCAAAAGAGATACTGAATACAGCATTTGTATGTAGCCTTATAATCACCAACATGTGTATGCGAAGTGATTTGAAGTTTTGACTAATTCCATAATAATGAGGGTAGCATATACTGTATAAGAAAAGTTCAAACAAAAGTGTGCCCAGCGCAAGCCTCGTGCAACCTTAACCTTAAAATGCAGAATGCAAGTAGTTTTAGCAAGTACAAAGTACATACACCCATTCTACCAAACAGGCAACGAAATTGGGCAAGCGCTTGGGGGACACACGAGGAGACACATAGATGTTATGAGTTCAGCTGCCGAATGGATTGGGGTGGCAGCTGTGCCGGTGTTGAAGAAATCAAATAGTAGTAAAAGGGTGTCGAGCTTGAATCTGGATTTGAATTTGGCACCACCTGGATATCAACAACATTATGATTTGACAATGTTGTAGCTAACTTCTTGATTTAATTAGGTCTTGCTTTGTGTTTTCATCTCCTATTACGCTAGATGCATGGGAATTTCTGAATACTGAATTTTCTTACTGATTTTTTATTTAAAATAGTGTCGACTTTTTATTATTACGTTGTCCCTAATTTAAGCTAGGGGTAAATCATATAAAATGACTTGGAACTAATTAGCTAGATTCACCTGTCTTCTCTTGTGAGTTGTGAACACACTTTTGTGTTTAGAGTCAAATAGGACTGACACGACGGGCAAGCTCTAACACAATTTAAATTTAACTTTATGTTATCAGTTATCACACATATTCACACCATTTATATATATCACACAATTTAAACATATATGTTTGCCGTTAACCTATATCACATAATTTTACTGCTGCCAAATTGACTTGACAGTATTAACTCTGGAGCTAGCATAGAGGGATCGATGTGCACAAACAAGTAGTAATCAGACTATTGTGGTATTGAAGGAAACTAAAGACAGATTATCCTGCTGCTATGAGGGTGATCTTCTCCAATTCTGATGTTCTCAACACAGGGACTTGCTCTCCTCTGTTCAAGAAACTCTCTGAGAATGAGGATTCTGAATGACCTAGCGGGTTGCCACTAGGAGCACTTCATCAACATTGTTGGGCATTAATTCAAAAGGCATGTATGACCAGAAGATGACTCACAACCTCAACTATTAGAGTATCAGTTCTCCCAAGCTCACATCCGCGCAAGCCTCACAGCAAATTGCACAAGGCCCACAACAGATTCCCCACAGCAGTTTCTTGGGATTTTCAAAGGAGATGCGGACTATTTTACTCAAGAAAGCGTAAGTTGGGGTACTTTTACTCCAAATAAAGCTAGAGAGTCGAGGCATTGCAGGCCACATCCGGGGTCACCTTGGCAGTCGGATGACCCTCTGAACATAGTCTGGACGTCGGCGCCCTTACTTTGGATGATTAAGTTGGCACAAGAAACATGTATATTAAAAAAGAATAAATATAGAGAGAAAACTAAATTTTCTATATTTATAAGAAACTCTACAATTTTAAAGATGAGTTGAGGATATATGGGATTTTTAAAATAAGAGACACTGTAGAGTTGTAGATGAAAAATTGCTCAAAGCTTTGAGTAGAGAAATTAAAAAGAAGTTATTGGAGATGCTCTCAGGATTGCTAACGCTCTGCCTTTTTCCGGCTGTGTGGGCCAATGACTCAGAGCAACGCATGTATTGATATGTACAACTATGTATGATTGATAGTAGTCAGATTGTCGGAACAACGTATAATATTTGACAGATGATTTTGGGAACTTAATTTATAAAATTTTGGATCCTATTAAATTATGAAAGGATCTACAAATATGGTAGATTAACAGAGCAACTTTAAAAAAATTAAAAAATTAAAAATATATATATATATATAAATTAAAAAAAAAAACTCAACTTAGAAGTAACTAGTTTTTGATTGTGAACGTGATTGTGATGGACCGCGTAGATTGGTAAGACACTACTTCATAACTTACGTCATGGTCATGCGTGTGTACTTGCGATGCACGTTTCCTATATTTGTCTCCTACTTTTGCGTCTTCCCACTGGCAAGTGGGAACCTACTCCTTTTTTTTTTCTTTTTCTTTTTTCTTCCACCCCCCCCCCCCCCCCCCCCCCCCCCCCCCCCCCCGAGAACTCCGCAACGACACAAAAACAGTCTATGCCCACGCGCTGACTACGGATTATTATTCGCTGTACTAAACTGAGAATTATAGGATCGGGTTGTGATACAAGAAAGAACATATTCAACTATAATGGATAGAGATACCAGATGATGCATAGACTTTCAAAGACGCCATTAGTGAGGATTGAGGAAGTCCAGGGTCATGTCTACAACTGTTAATGATATCATCTTTTTTTTATTTTTGGTCCACACCTAGCTACCTCCAAGTTCTAAACTCGATCTAATTAGTCATTTTGTCATTAGTTGAAGTGTCTCACGAATGAAAATACTGGTATAACTGGAAACGTTAGTATGCTAGCATTTCAAACATATGATTGATCCTTCACTTGCAATATAGATGTATATGATAGAAAAGTTAAACTTCATTGAAACTTAGAATTTTGAAACTTAAGAACCTTAAAAGCGACATATCTAAAGATGATTCACGTGAGTTGTTTAAAGTGATATTATTGTCATTTAATTATAGAGTTGCGCAGTGAGCAAGCCCATGTCCAACGGGCATATATGATTCATAATTTATTACTGGTTCTCGACTATCAATATGCAAACGGTTAAATGTTTACACTAATATCAATTTTTTGAAACTTAGGAATGTTAAAAGCGATATGTATAAAGACGATTCATATGAGTTGTCTGAAGTAACATTATTGTCGTTATTTAGTTACAGAGTTGTACAATGAGCTGACTCAGGTCCAACAGTCATGATTTATAATTTATTACTGATTTTTGACTATCGTTATTCCAACAACTAAATATTTACGTTTTATCAATTTCTTTTATTTATTTTATTTGAATCACTCCGATTTATGTTATAATATTATCATCATTTTACATTTCAATTGAAATTAGTAAAAGATGGTTTTCCACAACAGTGTCCAAAATTAAATTGGCTTTGACATCTCCCATTGAAGACATAACAAATGAGAGATGTGGTCGCAGCCAAATTTTCAGTAGTTTGCATAGAAGCCAATGTTTAGTTCTACACGCGCCTTGGCTGCGGCTTCAATTCGTAGCATCTAGAAGAGTAGGACGTTGAAAACTCCCAATTTCCCACTGGGTTGCCGAGGACGACCCCTTCGCGAAGTTTACTACTCCACCAAGGCCGTGACGGGCCTGGCCCACTAAAACGGCTACATTCAGAATCTCACTAGAAAACCCAAAACGTACTCCGTTACTTAATCCCCAAGTCTTCACAAGACCGTACTTAGCTGTCACTACTAGTCCTAGTCATTCTTGGCTGCCCCCACCGACTCAAACCCCTATATAAACACACCCTCCCTTCCTCTCGCTTCCATGCAACTCACCCATAACGTCTCAATTTCACACCCAAAAATAATGAAGAGAGCCAGAGAAGATGAGCAGCAGACTGACGACTTGGTCAGTAGCTTGATGCTACTATCCAAACTAGACCGGAACCATTCCTCCTCGATCCGAAAACAACCCTCCTCCGGCTGCGTCTTTGCTTGCAAGACGTGTAACCGTGAGTTCTCGTCGTTCCAGGCCCTCGGAGGTCACCGAGCGAGCCACAAAAAGCCGAAGCTAGACGGAGGCGTCGCGGATCTGTTACAGCTAGGTCAGCCTTCGTCACCGAAAAAGCACGAGTGCACGATTTGTGGGATGGAATTTGCAGTCGGGCAGGCGCTTGGGGGACACATGAGGAGGCATAAGGATGTTATGAGTTCTGCGGCGGAACGGATTAGGGCGGCGGCCGTGCCGGTGTTGAAGAAATCGAATAGTAGCAAAAGGGTGTCGTACTTGAATCTGGACTTGAATTTGGCGCCGCCTGGTTATCATTTGATATCTAATTAAGATCGATGTAATTGGATCTGTAGTAGTCTAGTGTTGCAAATAGTGATTATTTCTGTAGTCATTTAATTGATTTGTTATTTTATATAAATACAGACATACAGTAGATGAATTTTAATTTTTATTAATTTATTTCCCATTTGGTACTGAATTTTCATGGTATCACTTACTCCGGTTTATTTCTTTGCAAATGGAAAGATTGGAAAGATTAATAACATAATGGAAATGTATATATTGAATATGATCCTTAACACCAAACAATGAGATTCATTCTCTCCATATTTCAAATAATTAGCAAATGTCAGATATCGTTCACAGTATTTGTGTTGCTAACTTATCCTACGTACTCATCAAGCCAAGTAGACACCGAGTAATTTGGTCATGCCATTGTGGCCTCTACATAACACAACACCGATAAAGCAGCAAGATTAATTTTGTGTGTGTATATCACATAAATTGTCTTCCTTATAGGCTTTTAGCAATGAAGCCAACAAATCTTCAAGTTCCTCATAAAGCCAAATGTCTTCTCTGTTGAAGGAACGAAATGGATGATATGGTTATGATGGGAGGGGTTCTAATGAGGACCACTAAGTTAAGGACTAGTTAAGGACTTCTTCGTTTCACCCATTTTTCGATCGCATATTCACATCTCGACCGTCTAGTTTGTAGATATATATGAGTGATCATCTCTACAAAATTTTCATCCAAATTGAAAATCGTTAAGGCATTCATAAATATGATTTACCAATTATAAACTTGAACGGCTCTTGTTTGACAGATTTGGATTGTCCATTGATTTGATTTAGTTTGATCCCTTAATGATCACCAATTTTGCTGAAAATTTGTGGAAGTGATCTACTTATATAGACCTAAAATTTGAACGATGGAGATGGAAAAATGTAATTGAAAAGTGGGTGTAATAAACGATTAATGAGAAAGTCCTCAACTAGTCCTTAACTTAGTGGTCCTCATTAGAACCCCTCCCTGGTTATGATATTGGAGGAAATTAATGGAGATAATAATTAGAATGAGATCTGGTTTTTATTAGTTTTATTTTAGTGAAAAATTCATAAACAATATCTATGCTACATGAGAACCATGTGACAATATGACGTGGTCTTACATTCCAATCAAATATTGACACATGTATTTATTACAACTAAAATATAAACTAAGGTTTTTCTATTTTTTATGAAATGACTTTCATGAGTCTTTATTATTGAGTTTGGACTAGAATTTAAGGTTTAGGGTTTAGGGTTTAGGGTCTAGGGCTAGGGTTTAGGGTTTAAAAAGCAACAATAAACCCAAATTGTCTTTGACAAAATAATTGATGTAATTTTTCCTTAATAAAATTTATGTGTCAATATTTGATTTGAATGTAGGACCACATTGTACTGCAACATGGTCCTCCTGTAGCGTTGAAAAATTTCTCCAACTTTAGGCTACTAGTCACTTTGGTATCTTAACTTCAGAAAATATCATATTTTCCTCTTTAATCAAACAAACAACTAAAATGATAGAACGAATTTGTTGTGAGTCGAACTCACGACTTCTTACTTACAGAAAGGGGACTAATGTTATTAGACTAAATGGTACTAGGCTACTCGTCAACGAGAGAGTATGTTGTGAGTCGAACTCACGACATCTCATTTACAGAGGAAAGACTAATGTTATGAGACCAAATGGTACTAGGCTACTCGTCTTATAGTTTGGTCACCAGTTTTGGCGTCTTTGAAAAGTTAACACCTTTAACGTCAAAGTTAACCCCATATATACATCTTAGGTCTTGGTTAAAAGTTGAGACATTGATATTTTCTAAAGTTGAGATACCAAAGTGACTAGTAGCCTAAAGATGAGACAGTACTGTTTGTGAAATTTTCTCTTTATTGTAAGATTTTGGAGGATATGAAACACAACTATAGGAAAATTCAAATTCAGACACAAATGATTGGTATATTATTGAATGCAAATCAAATTCATCGCCTATAAACTAAATAAGCAAAATGCTCAACAAATTTTTTTTTTTTTCTGAAGACAAGATTCTGTAATCTGCCTTCTTTTCATGCTCAAAGTTGCGATCGTGATAAAATACTCCAAATTAACATGTCCCTAGCTAAGATAGAGTTTAGTTGCACAGTGTATGTTTATACTTTATCAGGAGTATTCAAAATCGTATGAATATATTATATGTGTAGTCATTATTCGCTTGGCGTTTTCAGCCCACGATTTCCAACTTGAGGCCTGTTAACCTTGCATATGTGGCCCTTCCGATCCACCATGTTTCAGCTCAAAGCCTCAAGTAATCCCGCTCTTTTCTCGTTCTCGAAAGAATTACTGGCTCAGTCAAAAATGGAAGTAGACACAACCGAGGGGAAATTCTATGGTACCCTAAACCATTAGGCAAATCGGCAAACCCTCCATTCCGGCGAGTCGGCCACACCTACCTCAGAACCAGTAGAGGCGAAAATTCGTTGTCAAATTTCATGGATGTTAACCCTAAACCCATAACTTCATCGAGGTCTTTCTCTTTAAGAATGTACACTTTTGAGGTGTCCATTGGGTAACTTCAAGAAATAGGGCAAGCATCGATGGTTTTAGTATATATAACAGTTATGTGGCGGTTTTCATTTCATTTTTCTGCATAATCTTTGTTTGGTGTCAGCTCTAGAATGAGAAACATGTATTTCTTCATTTTCTTGTATTCGTAAATCTGAATCATTTGGAATTAAAATTTGAGAAAGATGATGATTGTTGCCTTCTTCAGTTGATTATTTCACTAAGGGCTTAAGGCATCTCCTCAGTTACTTGTGCAAACTTGTG
The DNA here is from genome assembly GCA_034370585.1 of Fragaria x ananassa. Classification (NCBI taxonomy): domain Eukaryota; kingdom Viridiplantae; phylum Streptophyta; class Magnoliopsida; order Rosales; family Rosaceae; genus Fragaria; species Fragaria x ananassa. The sequence goes on from CP139764.1 coordinate 23,632,903, forward strand.
TAGAAGGTTGTTGATCGGCAAAAAAAAAAATATAACAATAAAAATAAAAATAAAAGGATTTAAAAAATATATAATATAAATATTTTTCTTGCGCTACACGCACAATGTTTTTGAGTTCAATTGAGACTCTTACAAACAGCTGGACAACAAAGTCCAATGCGAACTCAATCTTCAAAACCGTGCACTCTATATAACGAGACACAAAGAAGAAGAAAAGACACAATGGAGAGAGCGCGGGGAACAGAATGCTAAATCAGAGCGAAACAGAGAGAGAGAAAAGGCGAAACGGAGAAGAAGAAAGCTGGGCAGAAGAAGAGCGGCGAACCAACAAAGGTGGAACCCACATTCTAACTATTTTTTGTTTTTGCAGCGCCTTTATCTTTCTGTGTCACTCCGCCAGAAGCTCGGAAGCAAAGTCATCTCCCCTAACGCGTGATGACCTCGCAAGGTAGTCACCAAAAGAAGGCGAGATGACCTCGCCCCCCTCCCCCTCTTATTACAACAAACATATGGCATTGCATCTCGCATAACAAGCCATGCAAGGGGAAGAAAACAAACAAGTAACGCGAATTTGGAGATCAGGAACATACCCTTGACGACTCGGAGAATTCTTGGGCAGATCAAAGAAAAGGAGGCGACATATCTCAATTTATAGAAGAGCAATTTCCTCAAGTCCAACTCCCAAACAGACAGAGATAGACGTCTGGAGTTATATGGTTCATACGATCTCATCAACTTCATCAAGGAGAAGACGACGAAGTCCTGCCAAGTAGAGTTCGTGTGTAAAGAAAACCTCGCGAGATGGCTAAAGCCCTGAAGCAAAGGCGAGCTAACATTCGCATCAAAGCAAAAACCCTAAGGGGTGGCGAGATGATATTCACGTCAAAACATGAACCCTAAGAGGTGGCGAGATGACATTCGCGTCAAAGCATCCACCTTAAAGGGTGGCGAGATGACATTCGCGTCAAAGCATGAACCCTAAGGGGTGGCAAGATGACATTCGCGTCAAGCATATATGAACCCTAAGGGGTGAAGTTAAGGGTTGGAATCCAAGAATTGAAAGAATTTTCAGACATATCAAGGACTGAAAGGGATGTGAAGTTAAGGGTTGGTAATCAGAGTGGAAGCTGGTTTGAATCCATGCCACATGCAGATAAATGCAACTCTAACAGTGAGGGAAGCATGTTGACATAATGTAACCAACTCACTCCTGCACCACCAAGGTTAACTCGTCTCAGATTGAGGTACTTCAGGGAGGAGAGACGAGAAAGCCAATTCAAGTTTTTGGAAGAAAGGGAATATTCGTCAATGGATTCGCTGGGATGGCTATTGTCAAGGTCAAGATAGTTCAAGTTTGAGATGTTACCAAGAAAATGAGGAATCTCTCCCGAAAATGAAGCATAAGAGAGATTGAGATACCTCAAGCTCGTAAGCTTCCCCAAGAAGTTGGGAATGTGAATCCCTTGAAAATCATTCCAGCTTAGGTCTAAGTAATATAAATGCTTTAAGCTAAGCAAAGAAGGATTTATCTTACCACTCAAGCAAGACTGTTGGTAGTCCATGAAATCCCACTCGTCATCATAATGGCCGTATGGATATGGATTTCGGAGATCCATCTTTACAATGTGGCCAGTCTGGTTGTCACATGAAAGACCATTCCATTGACAGCAATTGCCACCGTTTGACCAAGATGAAAGCCTGCCGGAAGGATCAGTAAGATGGTGTTTGAAGGTGAGAAGCACTCGTCTCTCTTCGTCAATGCATTTCGCACCGCCTGGAAGTTCCTTATCACCCAAACAAAATTCACTAGTAATCAGCAAATACTGACACAACAACAGAAAGAGAATATAGTTGCCCATTTGTAGTACAGATTAGAGAGGATCTGTTTGTTGCAACTGGTTGACATTAACTGAGCATTGAACTGAATTTATAGGGAAGAAGCCGTGAAGGTGAGTACTGAATTCGATATCATAAGTTCATATCATGATTTAACCAGGCATGTTAGAAGTGTAGGAAAGTCCACTCTGTCTCAGGTATGGAGGAGGCATGGATATTTTAATACAAGGTAGCTCTCTGGATCCTTGAAGACTATTGATGTTAAATACTCTGGGTGGTTTTTCTATTCATCGTATTCTTCGTTTTGGTCTTCACATTGAGATACCTAATGCAAGGAATCAGGATAGTGGCTACTGGCTAGTCATGAGTTGTGTGTGTATATTTATATATATATATATATATATATATATATATATATATATATATATATATTTCAAACATGTGGAAGATAGAACAAAACTGATGTAACAGGCAAAAACAGAGTGTTTTGATCACACCAGTAAGTCTGGGTATGTAAAGTCTCTTTTAGTCGTTACAGGCGTGTCACCGCACCGACGCGGAATGTAGTGGTTGTAGTAGCGGAGTGCGCTTAGCTTTCTGTTTCTAATCAAGCGAATGAGGATGTAGAGAACACCAACTCTACCGCAGGGTTCTTCAGATTCGCCTTGCGTACTGGGCAAAGACTTATAGTAGTCTGCTTGAGCGTCACAATATCGATACTCCACGTAAGATCGAGCAGAGCTTCAACTGAGAAGGAAGAGAAAAAGGACGAAGCTCCGGAGAGCGTACAGGGAAAAGAGAACAAAGCTCCGGGGAGCGTCTGGAGGTACAACTGGGTTGAAAGTTGTATTGTATTTTTGTTTGAGTAAGTTGTGTGTGTTGAGAGTGAGAGTTGCAAGCCTTCGAGCTCTTCTTACATAGTGGCTCGCCCCTCCAGGAGAGATGTAATCACAATCCAAGTCGGATTCTCAAGTAGAGTACCACATGGACACTGCTTCAGCGTTGCTCAACTGTAGACTCCTATGCAGACTCAAACTAAGAGCATCTTTATCCCGCGAGGTGTTATAGTCTTTACGGAAACTCATCTCGCACGCCCCTAAAGCTTGTTTCTGTCTCGCGGACCCTTGAATCTCTTTTTCATCTCATGCGCCCCTAAAGCTCGCAAGGCTTAAAAGACTTTTCATTAAAATGGTCACAGGTATTAGCCCAAAGCATGTCAAAGACTTGTAGGAGTCTTCAACGATAAATGTGGCGTAGGTGATTCATGCAAATTCAATTAAGGAATAGAATTCTTAACCAACAAATACACATCCGCGTGCATGTGGACTTCGCCTCTTGTTTCCTCGCGAAATCTCCTATGCGGAGCCATTTCGTCTCGCCTTCATGTACTTCTACGTGAAGTTCATTTCGCATGCAACCTTATACTTTGCATGCATATCCACCTCGCATGCAACATTACACTTCGCATGCATATAGACCTCGCATGCAAACTGTATCATCTAGTTCGCTCCACCTTGTAAGCAGCTAAACATCAGACCAAGTCAACCTAAGTCTTCTAGTCTTCTATGCGAACTATACACTTAGCTCGCATGACTTTGTCAGCGGACCATCACTTGTAAACCCAATTAATTTGGGCTCGCCGGTGTGATGTGGATCAAGAATTTAATTAATATTTATTTAGACATTTACTGTCCAGTAAAATATTAATTTGGGTGTAAACACAGAGAAAGAGAGAAGATTTATAAGTCGTTCAGTCGTTTAATCAAATTTGCATATATGTAGCTGTTGTACAATTTTGGAGGCAAAACACTGCATTTTAATCAGAGGGTAACACGGTCATGCACATACTGTAATGGAGTTGATTAAACCTGCACTTACTTTAACTCGAACTTAGTTTCTTGAATTCTGTTTGTAATGGAGTTCGAGTAAACCTGACTTTAACTCGTACTTCTAGAGTTATAGACAGGTTATCCTTGTATATCTGGGAAAGGGATAGCGAAATCCAGGGAATTACTTACCCGATTAGGAAAAGATTATTGATCTGTCTTGCAGAAGGAATATGAACCCTCTTTCTCAAATATGTGTTGGGGAAAAATACAAGGAATGATTAATTTCAAATTACCCTTTAGGTGTGGAGTTAACATCATTTCAGTCATCATACTTTTATTTTTAAAAATTTACCCTCTAAAGTATTAAAATTTCATAAATCAAGTCTAATTGCTAAAATTTTGTCCAATTTGGACGTTAAATGCTAGCATGAAATCTTAGAAAAATGGTCATAAAAAGCGATTTATGTTGTTATATGACTATTTTAGCCCTTAAAATAGTCAAAATTAACGTCTAAATTAGACAAAATTTCAGTAATTTAGCATAATTTTTGAAACTTTAGGGATATAAATTTTCAAAATTAAGAGTATGAGGACTGAAATGATATTAAACTTAAACCTGAAAAGGGTAAATTGAATTTAATCCTACAAGGAATAATTAGTGATCTGAATTCGTTCTTCTCATGAAATTTATTTTCCAGTAAATTTTACTGCTCGCCTACATGTAGATATATATAGGAACATCTTGTCCAATAAAGCATAATTAATTGCAGTAAAATTATTAGAACTACGTGTTGGCTTGTTATATACAATATATATGATAGCACATTCTGATATATTCATTTGAACCCAATTATGTATAATTGCAAAAATTTCTGTAGCATTGAAATTTGGCTAATGATCGACGAAAATGATGAGCATGCTAACTGTATTTTCGCATTTGAAGTTAAATCTAACAATAATCAGGTAGACTCAAAAAAGTAACATAATTATGAATTTAAGTCTGAATCCAAATAGACCTTTCACCAAGAATTGGTAATAACAATATTCATACGTGTTGGGTCCATAGCTCAGTGGTAGAGCATTTGACTGCAGATCAAGAGGTCACCGGTTCGAACCCGGTTGGGCCCTCTATTTAAATTTTTTAAATATAAATTATTTACTATTTTCAATTTTTTTTTTTTTTAAAAAAAGAAAAAAGGGGTCACGTCATTAGCTGGTTTTGGCCACCCGTAAAAAATTCATCACAACTAACGGCTAAGGTTGACAATTAAAACGACACGTGTACGGACGCTGATGAAAGCACCAACACGAGCTTTCACTTTGCGGTGTCACCCAATCTTTATTCTCCGAGAAAAAATCGAGTGCTCCTCACACATCCTCTACCCAAACTCTTTCCTCTTCTCACAAAAGATTTGATTTTTTTTGAAATTTCGTAGCCGGAGTTTCTCGCCGGAAATTGAAAGACAGGGATCGTCGATCAACCTTCTGGTTACATCCGGTAATTTTCACTTTCATGACCTTCTTCAATTCTAGGTTACCGCATTCACCGTCTCATGCATTATTCAAGGAATTGGGATAATAATTCCAGGCCATTTCTAGTAAAGACTAAATCTTTGGTCTTTTCTTTGGTTTGTGTTCAATTTTAGGGTTTGATTTGGGTGAGAAATTTGATTATTAGTTTTTTTAATTTTCAAAATTTGTTGTTGTTATTTCAGATGGAATTCAGCAGTGTCTGTACTAATTGACACTTAAATTTGAGGACTCAGAGTGGAGGTGGAATCAAATTTTTGGTCTTCCCTCTTTACTGTGAAGTATAAGAAGCAAAAATGGTGAGTTACTGTGTCTGTGGAGCTACTGAAGTATTTGTTTGAGTTATTGGGAGGAGTTGATGATTGATTGTGGTTTTGGGGTGTTTATAGTTTGGTTAATTAGTTTGGAATTAGATGCATTGTGGGGTGATTGTAAATACTTTTTAGCTTGGCTTCTACTAATAGCTACTGAGAATTGGGTTTAGATATCTAGTTGGTATGCTTTTGATGTTTTTAATTTTTTTTTTTTTTTTTTTTTTTTTGCATTTGGATTTTCAACTGTTGAGTATTATTCTTTAGGATTGCTGAAATTCTGAAATAGTTAGATACATTAAAAGCTGGAATAATTGTACCCAAGTTACATAGTTTGAGTTGGATAAACCCTTCCAAAATTTTCTTTTGATCTTCAAATTGTCTTGTACTTGTGCATGAGTGTGTAGTAGACAAATTCTGGAGCCTTTGTTGAGTGATAGTGTTTACTGGCAGTCTTTTCAGAACAAGGGGTTTTGGATGGCAAAGGGTGCGGGACATGAAAATGATGGAGATGCAACTTTTGGTAACCCTTCGAGAACTGAACCAAAGCGGTCTCACCAATGGTTTGTAGATTCTGCTGAACCCCAGCTGTTCCCCAACAAAAAGCAAGCAGTACATATTCCAAACAGCAAATTGAGCGTGGAAATGCCAAATGAAAATGTCTCTTGGGAGAATCCTTCCAGTTTTCAGTCGGTTCCACATCAATTTATTGACCGTTTATTTGGATCTGATACAGCAAGCTCTACCAACTTTTCAGACAGGAACGTGTCTCCTGTTGGATCAGATGATTGGAGCATAAGAACAAAGGGTATCGATGACCAATACGGAGAAGATGCACCTGTAAATTTGTCCATATCTCATGCTATTGAAAATCCTGAAGTATGTCTTGGCTATGCTGGAATTAGAAAAATTAAAGTCAACCAGGTTAAGGACAGCGACAATGACATGCATGCGTCAAGGGAACATGGTTCTAGTAGGGAATATAACATTAATCTGCCCACAAGTCAGGCATTTGATAGGACACATGAAACTAGTTTCATATCAGCTGGGCAGGCATATGATAAGGAGCATGATAATGTCACATTAATGGGTCATGCCTACAACCAGGGAGCTGCCCATGTCAGACCTTTAGGTGCCAGTTATGGGAAGAGGGAAGAAAATGTGATATCAATGAGTGATGGTTATAGTAAAGGGAATGCAAATATGATATCTTTTGGCGGGTTTCCCGATGAACAAGATATGAACACCATGGGAAGGGCTGTTGCAAACTATGATCAATTATATCATCAGTCTTCAGTTCAGACATCAGAAACTGCGCATGAGAAAGAATTGGACACAACAAATGTCAATGCAGTTGATAATACTGCGTCTGTAGCTAAATCAAAACCAGAATCAGCTTCCAAGAGTAAACCAGAAAGCAAACCGACAAAGAAACAAGCTCCAAACAGCTTCCCCTCTAATGTTAGAAGCTTGATTTCAACAGGCATCTTAGATGGCGTTCCCGTAAAGTATGTCTCGATGGCACGTGAGGTATACTCCAGCTTTCTTGTCCTTCCTTTCTTATTTCTCTTTTTTTGTCAACTAAAATTCTTACTAGAGACTTATGGTTATATCTCTCCTGTACCTAGGAACTTCGCGGAATTATAAAGGGTGCCAGCTATCTTTGTGGGTGTCAATCATGTAACTTCACTAAGGTAAGGAATAATAAATAGCATTCACCCCATTCTTATCGTTTTTACCTTGTACGTTATCTAATAACATTCTGTTGTGTGGAAGGGGCTTAATGCTCATGAATTTGAGCGGCATGCTGGTTGCAAAACAAAACATCCAAACAATCACATATACTTTGAGAATGGGAAGACCATCTTTCAGATAGTACAGGAATTAAGGAGCACCCCTGAGAGCTTGTTATTTGATACAATGCAAACAGTCTTTGGGGCTCCAATCAATCAGAAAGCTTTTCTCAGTTGGAAAGGTAAAAAATCTGTTTTCTCATCTTCTTTCCCTGGCTATATTGAACCGATATTGTGTTCCGCAGAATCCTTTCAAGCTGCAACTCGTGAACTTCAGCGCATTTACGGAAAGGAAGAACTGAACTTGTAGGATATGCATAGGCTTCCCTCAACTGTAAGATTGGTAGTCTTGTATGTGTAGGAATATTCACTACCAGTATGTATTTATGTAACCAATGGATGGGAAGAATGAACACCTTTCTGTTCTATGTGATACAATAGTCTTGAGTTGTCCTTTGATAATTATCTCCTCCCTTTGGCTTGTGCTCGTTAGATTAAAGGCCTTCACAGTTCACATCTGATGAAATAAGAAAAAGAACCGTTTGAGTTGTTACTCTTTCTGAATGATAGTTGTGTTGTACCACATCCACATCTAAGACATGAGGTAAATTGGGGTCTTTTATGCAGAATGGATTGCCGAGCTCAATCATGGGGGCTTGTGACCCGATGTTGGGGGAAATAACACCCGACTTCCGAGTTGATTAGATATGGGTGAACATATGCATAGTTAGCTAAGCAGTCCGCGACGAAATTGGCCTCACAGAAAATATGAACAAAGCACTTGAACCCGCCAAGGTACTCCAATTCTTCGTTGCAGGCAATCAATGAGTAATTTGGAGTCCCCTCAAAACCTACTTCCATCTCCATATTCTCCCATTTACATTCTCATAAAGACATAAACTACTAGAACAGAAAACCAACTGAAACCAATCAAACAAATTGAAACCACAATAGAGATCCAACCTCGATAGTGGTTTTTTTTTTATAGGAAAATAAATATAATTAGATAGATGTCCCTCTAACGCACATAATGTTCACAACATTAAAAGTAAGAGCTAAAAACACCTTTGGGGGAACACACTCCTCCCACAAGTTCATACTATCAACCATGTGACAAAGATTGGCCAAAGCATTAGCCACGAAATTGGTTTCTCTAAAAACATGCTCGAATTTAACAAACTCAAAGGAACTACTCAAAGTCTTAATATCTTGAACAAGCTTAAGTAGCTTCCAAGGAGAACTTGAAACTCCATTCACAGCATCATTCACAAGCTTAGAATCACCTTCAACTTCAATTTTGATGAAGCCTTGATTCTTCGCGTAGATGAGGCTATTGCGTAAGGCAATCGCTTCCACAACTGGAACAGTGGTGGTGCCAAGGTTGAAGCATGCTGCAACGAGAGATTTTCCGGTTTAACCTCAATAGTGGTAGGGGCGGCTGACTTGTTTGGTGGTGTGGTTGTGGTGGCTGACCTTGATTATTACATATGGTGGTTTATCGTCATTGTAGCTTTATGCCATCGAAGCGTACTGGTTCTAATGACTTAATGCCTTGAGACATTATCATGAGAAACCGAAATGGCAGGTATGACAGATCGTGATGAGTGTAAAGTTTTGGAATCAAATCCACTTCCACTAGCGGAGCATAGTGAGGTAAAATCTCTGCCTAAGTATAAAACTAAGGTGCTAACATTTCCAGCAGAGTGCACCCTTCATAGCCGCACTAAACATTCTGCACCGGAAAAGCTTTTACAACAGCATAAGCTCTCTTTCCTTTTTTTCGCAGTTACGAACATCAAAATATACTAACTCACACTCATGAGTCATGATCATGCACATTTTGCGGCAACGTCTTAAATTTTTAACATTTATAAATATCAGATAAGCATTTGTCCGTCTCACACACTACGATAAGTCACAAGCATAAGGGAGGAAAGGGCAGTAATCGAAAATGTGTCTGCCACAAGTTACACGTCAATTATTTACCACAAAAGAAAAATTATAAGCAACTACCTTTCACACACTAAGTTTGAAAAGAATGAGATGATAAAAAAAAGGAAGATGAGAAGAAGATTACAAGCACCATCATACTGTATTGTCATACAATTAGTTTGTTTTCTTTCCCAGCATAAGTGTAAGCCTCCCATGCATGTCCTTGATTCTAATGAAATCATCTTACGCGCAGCAACCTGACTTTTGTGAAGCTTGACCAGCTCCACCTGCCTCAGGTTGATTGATCTTAATTGTGGTTGGCTGCTATAACAGAACGAAAAAATATATATATTATCATTTCCATAAAGTGAATTCAAAGTACCAAACCAAACTGCAACTTATTCGTTTAGTGGTGTATAAAAAGGAGCAACTATAATACCTCAGCCCTGGTGTCAGTGTCTGCAAGCCGTTGCTTAATGTCTCTTGCTATTGAGAAGAAAACTTGCTCCACGTTGAGATTTGTCTTTGCACTCTGCAATACAGAATTTAATTCAATACAGCACAAAACAACATTGTCCAATTAATTTCAACTATCTGAAGCATTACTTACAGTTTCAAAGAACTTGATCCCATACTCGTCAGCAAGTGCTTGGCCCTTAGAGGTAGGCACGGCCTAAAAAGATAAGAGGATTTTTAATCAGGAACAGTACACACATATTTCAATTTTGAACCCCTGTATCCTTTTTGCTATTAAATTCTATCACAAGAAAATGTGCTCAGCAACTGTATGTTCGGCAAAAGCACTGGAGCTAATTACATCTAGACACTAAACTGTAGACTAACGGTAAGCATTTAGGTTGCTCTCTTTCCCTATGAGCATCTAGTGTGGATTGATTTTGTTTTGGCAGATGGCATGAAAGAGGATGCAGGGCCAGCTAGGCCGCAGGCTGTTTTTACATTTGAACAGACCTATGAGCATCCAGCATGGATTGGTTATGTTACGGGATATGACACAACTGGGGATGCAGGGCCTGCTAGGACCCAGGCTGATTTTACATTTGTACAGACACTACAGTATCTTAGTTTGTTAGGAGGAGGTGAAGTTTAAGTACAGAATTTGATTACCCTTTGTAAAAATAAAAATAAAACAAAAAAAATAGTTAATTTATTCAGACCAGCTCTAGAAATCTATATCCCAAGACCCTTCCTGTGTGTACCAACAAAGCATTCAAAAAGTGAGCAAGACAAAAATAAGTTTCTCTAGTGAAAATTCTATGCAATCTGATGAATTAAATTGTAGAAAAATTGTAGAAGCTAACCCTTTTACTTTCGTCCATGTCAGCCTTGTTCCCTACAAGTATTTTGTTGACATTATCTGATGCATGTTGTTCAATGTTGCGAATCCAGTTTCTAATGTCTGAAGAGGATAACAAGCCAGGTCAATGACAACAGGGAAATCAAGAAGCTCTACAAGAAAGAAATTCTGGAGAATAATCCTAACTTTACAACCATCCAATAAATAAGGGGAACAGATAAAGGAAATAGAACGATTCATTAATAAAATGTCATTACAATAAGGAAGAATATTTACTGTTGAAAGATGATTCATCTGTAACATCATAAACCAGCAAAATCCCCATGGCTCCACGATAGTAAGCTGCAGACAGAAGGAAATAGTAAATAGATTGATTAAAGAGATCTTTCTCAGTAACTTCAAAAACAGACAGAATAACAAGACCATACAAGAATATACAAAAGATATTCCTATATGATCATTGATTTGTCACAGTAATCAAAGTCTGATGGATAATCTGATAACAACTACCACCCGCACAGCTAAGAGAAATCACCACAAAAGACACAATTGAATATGGATACTGTGGCAGCGAGGCACAATACAGGCCTGATACCTCAAAACTAGGGAGAGGCCAATATTTCATTGCATTCTCGTGATACCTTTTTAAGGGTTTGCATAATCGACTCTATATCAGGCTTCCAACCTTAACAGGATGAGGCACTACCAAGGCATTTCAATGTTCCTTTTTAAAGTATGAACCTTGACACAAATAACAAACTAAGCCAGAACATAGTTGCTGTTGCTTCAGGAAACTAAATACTTGTAGAACAGTCTAACGGACATGCACACACCATGATTTAGGAATTCATTTTATCAAGGACATGGCATCTGTCCTCCAGACGCAGCATCATCTTAAAGTTATGACTGTCATCCGCTAGACATATAAGCAAATAGAATCCCCAACTTTGTACCATAATGATATGTCGGCTGCTCCATACCAACATGGGATCAAATCTCTGCACTTGAATAGGTGTAGCTGTTTCATACTTTAATTTGGGACCCTATTCTCCAATGTGCAAGTTTGGTGTTGCAAGTTAAATGACTTATCAACCTTTGCTATGGCCACTCTAAGATGGTTGCACTCCCTCCTTCATTACAGTACTCCCAAGCACCTTCTGCTAACAGACTGCTCATGGGGACCACCCTTTAAGCACACACGGAACTATTTCCCTAAACTTTCATCCCTGTTTCTACCACATTGTTCTGGAAAACACCAGTTTTTTTAGCATATCAACAACAAAGAACCTTTTAGTCAATTTTATGCACTCATATATGTCATGTTTGATACCCTTATCCTTGCTACCAGAGCTAAATTTAACCTTACCTTCAAAACGCGGGCAATGAAAGGTGTCAAAGAACTCCTACTCAAATTTTTATGACACAATGCAAGCAACACATACAGTACAACCAGCTCTTTCTCACTTAAATGCAATTAGTCATGAAGATATTGTACCAGTTGTGATTGTGCGGAACCGTTCCTGACCAGCTGTATCCCAAATTTGGAGCTTAATCCGTTTTCCATCTAGTTCAATGGTCCTTATCTTAAAATCAATTCTGCACATTGATGAATGACCGCATTATAAGATTCACAACTAAAGAACTTACAGGATACAATCAACTCAAAAGTTCAGAAATACACACACCCAATGGTTGTTATGAAACTAGTGGTGAAGGAACCATCTGAGAAACGCAAAAGAAGGCAACTCTTACCAACACCTGCAAAAGAATATCAATTATCAAGAAAGTGTATCAACAAAGTGTACTAAGCTCTGATACAACTAACAAAGCAATCATTCTCAACTGCGTCAAAGAGAACTCAGTTCTCAATTTATTGGCACATAACACTCAGTTTGAGTACTTGATAATCTACAAATGCATTATGATATAAAGAGTTTCTTCAAGGCAGCATTATAGTTAGCCACCTTAGACAAACAACCCAATCATCCATATTACACATTTTTCGGAAACGGCTTATCGACCCAATAAACAGGACAAGAAAAATCAGCCTATGCACAACTAAAGCAAGCAAATTGCTCAGTTTCCTTCAACCAACAACCTCTGATTCAAAATCTCAAACACCCATTTCATCAAATCAGGCCCAAAAACCAACCAATCAAGCCAGATCCAAACCAAACAACCAAAATCTCATATCTATGAACCCTAAATCAACATTTCAATCCCAAAATGTCCCAACTTTCCAAGCATTCCACTGATCTACAACCAAAACCCACAAAAGAAAAAAGGGAAGGCAAAAATCACACACCGCTGTCGCCAATCAGAAGAAGCTTTATGAGGTAGTCATAATCGGCTCTAGCCCTTGCTGGTGGAGCAGCCATTTCTGGGTTTCACCTAATCAATCGAATCTAAACGTCTCTAATCTCAAAATCGAACCTTTCTCTCTGCACATAACCAAATCAAACGCCATATCAACAAAAACAACCCAAAACCAGAAACGTTTCTCAGAGAGAGATTTGCACAAAACTCAAAATACCAGATCAAACGAGAGAGAGAGAGAGAGAGAGAGAAACTGGGTGGCTGGAGTTTGGTTGTGTTTTCTTTTTTACCTTGAGCGGTTCTCACTAGCAAAAGCTTGTTCTTTTGCTTGTCCGATGACTATGGTGGGTCTGGCTAATAATGCGCACTGTCTCTCTTAATGTGACTATGTTGTGTGCACGTTAGCATCTCTCTCTCTCTCTCTCTTTTTGTATTTCTATTACAGTAAGTGGTGGCCTATGAGGTTTTGACAGCTTGAGACAGATTTTTGGGATGCTATGTGGCGTCGGTTTAGTGGGTGGAGATGATGTACCCTAGAAATTATGAAATTTTACTAAGTAGGTTAATTTTTAACCATAATATCATGTAAAGACACGAAAACGACATGATTTAGAGTGTGAGAACGAATAGTATTCGAACTAAAGAATTATTACACATAATTTAGGGTGTCAAGGGTTCAGGTAAGGAACGGCCGAACCAAAATACAAAGCACGCAACTTTTAAAAGTGGTCAGACATTGTGTTATAGCCCTACGGTGCATGATTGGAGCAAATCACATGTGCTAAGTGATTAATTCTTGAGCATAAGAACCCTACACTCACCGAGAAAGTATACGAACTCGAGCTTCCCTGGTCTGATCAAAGTAGGGTTAGGGTTAACACTTGATTAATTCTGGCATCTGCTGCCACTATGAGAAAAATAACAGTTTTACCAGTCAGTACATTAGATCAAACCAAATGTCTGTGGCATAAGGCATTCATCTTACAACTTCCATTTGGAAGAAGAGAAAAATGGAGCTGGTTCCATCATACAGAACCGCGTAAAACACAGCACATTTCTGCAGTGTAGTATATCCCCATGACCAATCATGTATTTTGAGTTAATCAAATCATAGGGTATGTGAGTCGTTCCACAATGTGACTTTGTCCCTCATTAAGTTATTGATTTTGAGGACAAAACCAGCATGGTTCTTCTAGATTCCTAGTCACGAGCTTTCAGACAATGCCCCAATGGGGACTTTGTCTTGGGAAATAATTCCAACCACTTCTAAGACCAATACCAGTTCATTGAATCATTCTTGCTTGCTATTTTAAAAAGGTGGTGCTTTCTTTGCTTAACTGGTAAGCCCCTGCAGACGCAGATGGGTTCTTGGGGCAAATAAAAACAAATGTCAATTTGACAAAAACTATATAAAACACAATTATTGGATGCTAATTACAACAACACTAACAACAAAGTAAAGGAATGAAGATTAGTCAGATGATCTAGTACCCAGGTACATTCTGAATACAATTAAGCTTATAAAGCGTCTACATTATTTTGAGTAGATGTTTAAACTTACGAGTCATGTTTTATGACTTCATCATACTTTTCTTTCATTAAAAAAATGATGGTTAAGTGGGCTACCATTTTAGAACCGGAAGCAATTTAGAAATTATTATTATTTAAATAATATTTTTTATAAACTGGGGTTCGAACCAGAGACCTCGTATCATGTAATTCACAAACTGTGTATATAGAATTATACAGTTACATAGATGAGTATATGAGAAATTGAGAATCAAAAACCTTAACTGTGCAATTATTGTCGGGAAACAGTGAGAATCTACCTACATAAAAATAGAATATGACAAATGAGAATCCCAGCTAGTCTCAGCCTCCAGCCTCCTGTTAATCTACAAGGTATTCAAAACTGTGGGCCTTGACTCTTGAGAATCCTCAAGATTCATTTCTTTATCTCCAATTGTCGACCAGCTGCCCCAGTTTAATATTTCCTAAACAGATCGAAGCAGTTGCTTCTGTCATGTTATCATTTTCAAAAATTTGCACTCCTAGCAGCTCTTGATAGCAGGAATTGTTGCATTCTTTGTAAAAAAAAAATTATTTTCTTCTTTGATGTATCATCTGAAGGGCAAGGTGAAGAACTACATTGCAAATTTGCAAGCTATGATTTGCTTATTGTCTTTGTCTTGATTTTGTTCAAGCTATTTCATCAAAGACGTCGTTATAGCCTCTCTTTGAGTTAGTTCATTCCTTAAGTCTCATGATCTTCTGTGCCTTAACTAAATTCACAGTGATCTCGTTAGTATCCTATACTTTTCTTCCCCACATAATGCATGTGAAGCAGGAAAAGTCCATCAAATGATACAGATCCTCAGCTACCTAAAAACTCTTTCAAGCTAGCAAATGAACTTTAAATTTAACTGGAAAGCTGCCAGTACTGTATAACACTGCTTTATTCAGCAGAACTCTTTCAATCTGCAAAAGGTTCTCTAATTGAACATATAATGTGGGCAAAAGATGAGGGGACTATAGGGGAGTGAAAGAGTGGTCATTTATATGGAAATCTACTATTCTGTTTTTATATAATGAAGATGCCTCTTAATTGAAACATGACTGGGAGAGACAGAGAGGAAATGGTGCCACTTTGATTGTACAAGCCAATTAATGATAGGTGCATTTTGTAGTGAACTAGTGATAAAAGAGGTACACCTCCTAATTGACTTCATCATTGGTCATGATCTCTTTCTACCAATTAATGGAAGACATACATTTGCTTCACACGGTTGTTAAGCATCACAATGATAAGTTATACCTACTATCTGCCTGCTGCCCATATTATAAGTAAGAGTGTAAGACAATCCTAATTATCAAACTTGATTAAATCCATAATTGGTTTAGGTTAATGTGGTGTAACTATTTGAGTACATTATTAATTGGATTACTCCAATGAATTTTGGTAGTGGGAAGAGTGGAAGACCGAAGACCAAACCACCCGCAACAAGGTTACTAGAAATTAATGAGTAATTTTAGAATTATTGATTGTTAGATTATTTTTATTTAAGTAATCGCCATATAAGATATGAGATGATTGTCGACGTCTTTCGCATTCTGAGGATGAACTGTTACTTATTTCAGAACTTGTATAAAGATGTGAAAGAGAACGAGAAATAAGTTCATAAAAAGCAATCGGAAAAAGTCAGATAATAGATTGGTAACACAATTTCATCATGTTTCAAACTAAAAAGGTAATGCTTATATATACATATATATATATATATATATATATATATGGAAGCGCACGACTTCGATTCAGAAGCGCGGACGGACACTGTGGGTCAACGGCGTGTTCATCTTCTTTCAATCTCTTATGCAATCAATGAGCAATCCCGTCCTCTCCTTGACGACCCCTTTGATCGAGAAAGGAGAGACAAAACAAATCTGAATCTAGAAGGAGATAGAGAGAGAGAGAGAGAGAGACGTAGAAGGTGAGGGAGAACTGGAGAATCGGAGAACAAAGAGAAAAGAGATCCTCGCTCAAGAGAGAAACAGCCAGAATGAAGAAGATGGATGGCTTTCACTCTCTTGATTTGCACACCCACGTGCTATTCTTGCGTTTTTTTTTTCAAGAAGAATGGTGTTTGAAATTTTTGGATGGAAAAAACATAGTTATTATGGGATTAATAGTTATCTTAATAGTATAGATAAAGGGGATGAACAATTAAATAATTAGGAGGTTGCAAATTGTTTCTTTAATTTGTATTTATTATTAACAATAAATAAGAAGATTTGGAAAGCTAGTAGTATTATTCTTTTTATATTATTTTATTCCACGCTTTCGTTTTTATATATTTTTGAAAAAAAAAACGTTTCCGCTTCCGATTCCATGCAACGTAGATTCACATAATGAAAGACCAATTAAGTAGGCTCATTCAAACTTGTTGATACTAAACAGTCTTTCTGACTAGCTAGGAGATCTTGGGAATGTACGACAGTACGAGTGTGATGATCGAATTCAAGTCTTTCCAAAGACCATAGGGGTAGCTCAAATTGCTATTTGATGTTCAATAGCTTGCTTAATGCCATAGAATTACGTACACCCATTCCAATTTCCAAACATTGCAATAGTATTACTACATGCAGTAAGTCCTTTTCAGCATTCTTGATCGATCATAATATAAGCAGAATCCATTCGCACACCGACTAAGATTGCAAGTTTAGATCGAATCTAAATTTATCCACACTCACTCCACCTCCACTACCTTTACACTCACACAATCTTCCTTCTTTTCTCTTTTCTTTGTTAATAAATTGCCTTTGATTCTGATAGAAGATTGGATTGCTCGGTTTGCTCCGGAGCTTACACTGTATATGCAGTTGCAGTTGCCCACGTTTCGTAGGAAGGAACACAATACACTCCAAAGCAAAATGAAATAGAGAATTACAGCAACCCCAACTTTAGTTACATCCATGACTCCATGTTCCCATAAAATACCTAAAGTCGGAGAAAGCATGGGCCAGCATGTTAATGCTTCAAGTATATGCTTGGAAGATACTCTTCCCACCAAAGCCAAACCCTACTCCTCTAAGAGCATCTCCGGTGGTATTGCTAAATCAATTTTTTTTTTAAATTTATCAATTTTTTGAACAAATAGGAGCTCCAACATTATACCTAAATGGTTGCTAAATTTAAAAATTGCTAAACAAAATTGATAAATTTGTCAACTGAGCCATGAATTGCTAAAGGAATACTAATATTTTCCCTCCTTTTTCTCCACGTGTCAGTTTATAATTCGTTAAAAATATTACTTAACTTACACTACTTAGCTATAACTGCTAGAGCCAAATTCTTATAACAATTGCTAAATCTCATAATTATTGCTAAATTTAACTATAGTTTTAGTTCCACTGTTGGAGATGTTCTAACCCCTTTAAAGTTCCACAAGCCTCCTATGTCACTACTTCTCTCTCACTAATTGTGGAACTCATCCAGCTTGGCCTCCATGAGAGCTACCATGGCAACTACAAGGGCATGCAGCGGTGCGACCAGCGAGGGTGAGGAAGAGGAGGGCAACGAAGATGAGGAGGATCGAGGGGGATATAAACCGCAGTCATTAAAAGTTTGATGTCATTACTTTTATGGGCAACTAAGGACTCTTTGGCAGAGATCTAGGATGATGATATGCTGGACGCTTCAGTTTGATCGCTCAGGTAATCTATAGGGTAACTAGATACGGTTTTGATTTCTTTCCATGTTTGTTGTGGCTTGGATGAAAGAAAGAAACATTGGTAAACATATATAGCTGCTGCTACTAGAGCTTATCCTTTCATTTATTGTTGTTGCTTTTCTGCAATTGATAAGCTGTTCAAAGTACTAATGAGCTTGATGAACAGCCTAAAGTAGTAATGTGCTTGATCACTTGGGGTCTGAATATAATTGATATAATGCTTCGATCTAGCTGTAATATGAATTGATTCCTTGCATGTAGTATATATATGTATTTGTGGATATAAAGGCAAAGAAAAATTAATGGTTTGAGTTCATACAGAAGCCTTTGAAATGGTGGTTACAAATCAATAGTGATGTGATGATGCAAACCGGCTAGCTTCACAGTAAGAATGGGGACTCTAAAGTATGAAAACGAAATGGCTAGATTCGACACATCCAAGGTGGAGGTTGTTTTGTGTTTAGGAATTGGAATAAGTTGCCAATAATCAATATTCTGAAAACTTGAAGCCACTAGAGGTGCGAGTTATAAGTCCTTGGGTCTAATCATTTTGGCTCAGCCATCCAAATTTGATTTCTTATTGTATTTCTTATTCATCCTGCATCATTAGTCATCGATCCAACACATGCATTTACATTTGTTTGATACAATCGAATAAGTAAACGATGTTATATTTTCAAACATTCGAACATTTTGACAGATGTTCATGTAGGAGCGCTAATAAGCCGTTAATGAGCATACATTTTGAAAATAATATGTAGCATCACCTTGATTAACAAAGTTTTGGTCATCCAAAATGCTTATTCATGATTCATCAACTTGGAGGTAATAAGTGGGAATGCCACTGACTTGCTTTGGGGCCTTATGACAGATTCAAAGAATCAAAATTGAGCAAATGAACCTTCCCTCTCAACCAAACATACATTTGCCAAACCGTTATTAATGTTCTCATGAAGATCGTGACTGCCTGCTCAGGCCCTTGATGATCATCATGATATGACTTCAAAATGCTAGTTGTCGAGTTTACTGCAAATGGACCAAGTCTACATTATCTGCAATCGATCTCCACATGGGAGAGGAGGCTTATACATCTAGGTAGAGTCTGATGTTGACAACTTGTCACTGATGTTGCTATGGCATTAGATTATCAGTCCATCACAATCTCGCAATTCACGAACAATACCGTCAATATTAGTTTTATGTCTCCAGCTCCACTTGTTGATTTCAATCCGCAGGCATCGGCATTCTGATTCATATTAGCTAAAAGTAGGGTTAGAGGGCTCAGGGTTAACCCAACTTCTAAAACAAAAACACCTTCATAGTTCATTTGCACCTAAATTTGGTCAGTCATTTTTCATCGCATACACTAGAAATAATTCAAAACGGACGCAAGCATAACAGAAGGGTTAGAGGGCTCTGGGTAACCTAACTACTAAAACAAAAACACCTTCATAGTTCATTTGCACCTAAATTTGGTCAGTCATTTGCATCGCATAAGCTAGAAATAATTCAAAACGCATGCAAGCATAACCTTACTCAAGCAACAGAAACCAAATGTTGTTTCTGACTCGAAATACACGAGGCGCATGAAAGGGCTGATTCTAACTTCTGAAATTTTCCATCAGGTGATTCTTGATTACCAGGGAGACATTTTCAGAATAACAAGTTCACCACAATGCTAGTCTCTACTCCATCAAAAATCAAATGAAAGAGATCCTCAAGGAACACATTGTCTTCCAATGCACCAACAGTAAAAGGGTTCTACAGAATCTTGAAAACCAACGTAAAACATGAAAGCCATCAAAGGACACAAAATTGGCATATATATGCTCAGATGGTGTAAGAAATAAAATGATACTACTCACCAACAGGTACAACTGCAGCTGGCTAGTTCATTTTATCCCAACACCATCTGAGCATATCTCATTTCGCTGTCAGAAAATGACGTTCACGATACAGGTAAAAACAATAACCACAACAAGAATCAAGATTCAATACAACACCATTTGCAATAGTGTATTGTAAACAGAATCCTCAAAGGAGCTTTTTCATTTAATTTATATGGGATCCAAAACAGAGACTACTGATGATGAATATCAAATAACATTAACATCAAAGTTGTGATAACATGAAGGTCAATCCAAGCAAAACAAAGAAGTCATATCCAAGAACAATAAACTCTCAATACCAGCCTTGGGAATTAAGTCTATGAAACCATCCCAGCATTACTAAACCAAAATTTTAAAAAGACAGCTCTGTTTGATACTTTCCTCAATAAAAGAAACCGAGAACTTTGCCACCAACATTCTTTCTCCTAGCTTCCTCGTGATCCATGATTCCAGCAGATGTTGTCAACACAATGTACCCAAACTGCAAACGTAAACATTACATTCATGAGCTAAAACTCAAAACAGTATGCTTAAATTTTAGTAGTCTTACAACCAATGCAAATGAACACGTATCAACTCGGCAAGCCATATTTAACAAACACAGTTACTACAGTAACTTAATATCTAATACAACAATTAATTAACCAGGGGCAAACCTGTCTCGAGGGAAGAAGCCTAGCAGTCCAGCCTTCAATCTCCTTGACACCAACATCAAAGCGAGGACTGATAACCCCACACTTGTTCAGTCTCCCATTGAGTTCAACCACAATCTTTCCAGATCTGTGGTCATCAACATACTCAAACTCACCAATGTAACCTGCACAATTCAAGACCCAATAATCATACAACCAAACAATTCATGACCCAATAGTCATACAAACAAACAACTCAATACCCCATAGTCTAGTAACCAAACATTACCGGACCCAATAATCACATTTTAACCACCTGAAGACCCAATAATCATATTAATAGCAAACCCAGACCCCAAAATCACCTCAGACCCACTAATCAGAAAACTAAGAAATACCAAACCCAACAATCATATAGTTCGATCAGCAACACAAAACTCCAACAGGCGACATAAAGATACAAGCTTTCTCTTACAAATAACAAAAAAAGAGTGGAGGACAAAACGAACCATGCTTCTGCATGACGATAAGGAACTTGATGATGACCTTAGAGGAAGGCCTGATCATGACCTGTCTCTTGCCCCTCTTCTCGGCGTTGTACATGCTCTTCAAAGCATCGTTCAGAACGCTGACTCTCACCATTTTGTTTCCGCTTCTTTTAGATCTGAAAGCGAACACAGACAAATTCAGAGTCAGAGATCGTGATGGGTAATCTTTCATTAATCGATTCGTGCATTTTGTGAAGTTGGGTGGAGAGTAGATTTACCTGAAACCGAGAGCAGGAGATGGGGGCGGCGGGTTTGGGAGAGCAGAGAGGCACACTAGGGTTTTTGCTTTTCAAGTGATGAAGGTGTTGTCGAGCTTAGGCTTTAATGTATTAACACGTTTGAGTTTACCAAGATGCCCTCATCGGCTGCTGACTTCATTCTATACAGGCCTATTACAACCTTTTTCCTTCACTTAAGTTTCATCAACACAATTTGAAGCCCACAATGTTTTTTTTTCTTTTTCTTTTTCTTTTGGCTTTTCTCACCAATGAAATTTGAAGTTTGATTCACTTTATCTCCTTCACAAGAAGGTAGGATTAGTTCAGATTTTAGGTTTAAGCTAATCTCATAAACTCGAAAAGAATGTTTGTTGGAGGGTTTTCCTAAAGTTTTAGTGAGAAACACATTCTCCAATAATATCAGAAATATTACATCGAGTCTTGTGTCATATCTTACAAAATTAGTTTTTAGTTTAATATAGGGTGAAAACATGCTTTGTTGTTTTCTCTCATTGTACGATTAAGCTTAAAGTTCTTACGCTAATCCTCTATTTGTTAAAAAAAAAATTGTGATAATTCATCTCAACGTGCTTAGTTCGAGCATATGACTATATTTGAATCAATGGCAATCGCAGCAAGATTGTCACACCATATACAAGGACACTGCAAGAAGAGACTCAAGTCACAAAAACGTGAACCCGAGTCATAATATCTCTGCAGCAGTACGTGAAAGCAAGATGTATGTACTCGGCTTCGGCCTTGGAACATGAAACAGTTATGGAACTCCAGGACATACGATTTGAACCTAACTAAACGCAATAACCTTCTATTTTGCCGGCATAGTCTACATCAAAGTAAGCATTGAGGAATAAAGAGCCGAGTTAATACTTCAGGGCTCAGGCATGGTTTATGGAGAACTTGAGATAGAGCAGCATCCTTTTCACAACTGACCAATGCACTGATATAGGAGAATGCATAAACTCACACTTGATTGACAAAATATGAGATATCTAGTCGGGTTGGTGTGAGGAATTGAAGGGCTCCGACGATACTAACTTGGGTTTGCACACTAATACTAACTTTCCAGATTGTATCAACAAGCCAAAAAAAAAAAACACGACATATATTTTTATTTTTTCATGTTATTGTATTGCTTGTTAGCAAGTGACAGATCAAAGAAAAACATATATGACCAGAAAAGAAACATCTATTGAAAAATAAAAATGGCAATTAGAGAGCATTAAACCAATGAGAATCTGTCACCAACTTATTTACCGTAACATCTAGAATTGTTGTAGCTTGATAACTCTGATGTCTTCACTTTTGAATCAACCACCCAACCTAGTCCCTTTACCCATGATTTTTCGTTAACTATAGGCAAAGATGTAATCAAATGCTTCAATCAAAAAAAAGTTCCATATGGGATATGGCATGTGCCTTGAATAAAGAAGACAAATTTGTTGTCAAACCTTAAATCTTTCTTACATAAAACAAATGAGTAATATCACTTGCCATGAGAAGACCAGTAAGTGGAGTGATAACAGAAGTAGTGAGAATACACATCAAAATATGGTACAAATTCCATATGATTACAAAAGAACAAAAGAAGGACAATATGACTTACATAGCATAGCACATAAAAAGGAACACGCTTTGTGGCACCGGGAGACCTCTTCAGGAGGAACAATCTCAAGCAGCACATATCTTAAGTTCCGGATACGATTTATGGACTTTCATCAATAGCTCATTGCAGGTAATGCTTAATTCTTTCGATGTATCTTTTGAAAAAGTTGGGAGAACCTCCATCACATCAACGTCATCAGAGATTTGACAGAGGCACGCTAAGATGGTAGAAGTTATATATTTGTCCAGAACAACACCCTTGTCTGCCATCTGATGAAGCAAATCAACAATTTCTTCTGTTCCACCATTAGAACTATAGCCCTTTAACAAAGAATCGTACACAAAGACATCAGGTTCAATACCGCGAGCAGTCATCTTCTCAACGCACGTTCTAGCCTCATCCATGAGCCCAAGTTTTGAAAACCGGTTTACCAACATAGAGAAGGTAATTCTACTGGGAACTAAACCCAATTTGAGCATATCATCTAGAAACTCTTTAGCAGATTTAATATCTCCAGCTTTCAGAACTCCGTCAATTATGGTATTAAATGAGAAAACACAAGGCAAATGATTTGCAGTTCTCATTTCTTGAAACAACATCCAAGCTTGCTCCAAACTACCCTCCTTGCACATCGATGACATTAGAACGTTGTAGTCAATTACAGTGGGACTAATTCCAGAAGCTCTCATTTTACTAAAAAGTCCTTTTGCAACCCTGACCATTTGATTTTTGGAAAATCCATTGATCAAGACACCATAAGTGATTGAGCTAGGTATAACTCCCAAGTCAACTGCATGTCTCCAGAATTCTATGGCCTTGTCAACTAAGCCTTCCTGTAAGCATCTGTCGATCAAAGTGTTATAAGTACCAAAGCTACCAGAAATGCCTCTTTCAATCATTGCATGATACATCTCCATAGCCTGATCAAGATTACCTTCCTTGCACAGTCCCAAAATAAGCATGTTATATGTCATAACATCTGGCTCAACAATATTCTCATCATTTGTCATCTTACTGAAAAGTTTCATTGCCTCATCAGCCTTCCCATCAGAGGACAGTCCCATTAGTAATGTGTTGTAAGTGATTACATCAGGTTTTACACCTTTCCCTTTAGTCATTTCTAAGATCTTTAAAGCATCATCCACCAACCCCTCCTTGCATAATCCATCAATCATAACGTTGTATGTTACATTATTAGGCTCTGTACCCTTCGATAGCATTAAATTGAACATCTCCATGGCTTTTGTAGCCATTCCATTTTTGAAAAGCCCATCAAGAATACTTGTGTAAGTAACAGCATCAGGGGGCACTCCACGTTGTGTCATATCAGTTACCATCATAGTGACTTCTTTCCAGTTCCCAGTCTTAGACGAAGTATTTATCAAACAACTATATGTAACCACATTAGGAGAAATACCCTTGTTTAACATCTCATCAAACAGTTGTTTTCCTCTGTCAAAACTCCCTTTAGCACAAAAACCACTTATAAGGGCACCATAAACAAAAACGTCCATTTCCAAACCCTTTTGCCTCATCTCCTCCAAGAAACCCATCGCCTCGTCCACTCTACCCTGTTTACAAAATCCATTGATCAATGAACTGTATGTTACCACATTCGGTTCACAATCCGACACCCCCATATCAACCAACAATGCCACTGCTTCTTTCAACTTTTTCACTTTGCAAAGTCCATCTATGAGAATGTTATAACTACGAATACCAGGCGTTACAAAATGACTACCCATTACACTAAACAACTCGATTGCCTTGTCAACCTCATCATTAGAACAAAAACCCTTTAACGCAAGATTCATAACATACTCGTTTAACTGAAATCCACGCTTTAACACCAAGCCGAAAATCCCGGTTGCAAATTCTGGCTTGCGCATATTGACAAAACATAAAACCAAACAACTCAATGATATAAAGCTTGGAATAATACCAACCTTGGTCATCTTATGATAAACTGAGAATGATAGTTCATAATTCTTTGACCTTGTCAGAGTGTCCACAAGGAAGTTGCAGGCTGAGGCTGACCCCGAAGGCAGGCGGTTGGAATGTATGGCATGATGAAAAAGCGAAAGCGCCTCTGAAATTTTAGGATCCGGGTCCTTCCAAAAAGCCCTCAATCGTGTTTCCACATCAGATAGACAAGAAACAGATGACAGCGAGGAGAAGAGCTGCAAGTAAACATAGAAGCGGAATGTCAATGTCATACTAACTTCAATCGCATGTTCCAGCTATAGCAAAATTAACACAGAACAAAAGAGAGAGAGAGAGAGAGAGCTGTTACCCGTGTCTTAGATATCTGTAATGACCGCATACCACTGCATTTTGAAATACGAAACATCAGTATCATTTTCAAAGATTATACACACATCATGTCAGTGACTGGAACAGGTTGAAAGATTGGATGACAAGCAAAAGGGATCAAAACCTAGCCTTCTTGTCGAAAATCAAAATAGATCAAAAACATAACAAATCATGGGATCTCAGTCCGATAATTCATTAACTAACATTCTCTGTCATCTAGAACTGAAACCAACTGGTAACTAAATGCAGAAAAAATAATTTTGTTCATAAAATTAAATTTATAGAAGACAATAGCATGGCAACACCAAACAAACAAACAGTTTAACTTTAATATAATCATGTGATTCAGAAACTAGCTTTCTTGCAAAAATATTAACCTAAACGAAGAAATTACATATTATGAGTGAAGCAGAAACATAAAAAAATTACGGAAAAAAAAATCGAGAATTATGGAATAGAAAAAGGTAAAGCAACGACCTCTGGGTTTAGGGTTTATGGGTGGCTGGTGTCGGTGACAGTTGGTCGGAGATTACCAAAGAATTGGATGCAATAAGAGTTTTCTTCGTTCTTTAAGGGAAAAAAAATGGGAGTTTGCTCCGTTGGGTTGATTAAGGCTTCAATTTTGGAAGCGGGAATCGTGATGGTTTGAGTGAATTTGATATTTGGAGATTGGTCGGCGACGATTGACAGAGAGAACTCGGAGAGGGAGATGTCAGAGAAGGAGTGACTGAGTGAGGCGCTGATGATGGAAAAGAAGTGTAGTTTCTTATACGACGTCGTTTGGATGAATCCAGTTCTTTTTTGGATAAAGGTAGGCCTCGCAACTTTACCCGTAACCCGTTAACCCGCCCGATACTTGCACGCTAGTCGCTATGAACACTCACGAACCCGTCTATTTACTGTTCCGTACTGGGAAAACCCGCACGCCTCAATTTCAGGCAAAGTCATAGAGCACCAACAAAGAACATATTACAAGTACCTGACATTTGGCCTCGGAATTTCAATATGCTTGTTTTGCTTCGTCTTCGAAAGCAAAACCCAGTCTCTCCTTAAATTACAGCCACCATTGTGATCTTCTACCAAGCAGAAGTTGAAGCAAACCGTGATTAGAGCCAAACGCTTGAGACCAGTCAAACCACTGATATTTACCAAAAAAGACAGTGATAATTTTGTAAATTACCAAACAAGATATGACAAAATGATATTTATCAATAGGGATGACATAGACATAAATCAATAGAAAAGAGGGGGTAAAATAGTAATCCCGCAGTCTGGGTGGCCTCAATTACTGTTTTGTCCTTCGATTTTAGTTATTTACAAAATTCTCTCTCGCATCAGTGCGGGGTCAGCTATCTAGTTCATCTCTATAACCCAGCCTGACCCATTATCTCTTCAAACACCCATACCCAATAAACTGTTATGGGCACCCACTCCGCTCCGGTAACAAACACTGCCCATGAAATCAAATCATCTCTGAGCGCTTACATGCAAATCAACCTGCAATTCACAAATCACAACACAAGCCCAGGTCTTTACGTCAAGCTTAGAGCTTCAATTGATAAACCCCAAAAGCATAACTGTCATGCAGGTCGTCTTCAAACGTGAATGGAACACGTTTTGCAGAAAAATGGAAAAAAATAATATAAGAATATAGTTGTGTATTGGGTGTCCGTGTTTCAGCAGTGATAAGACACTACCAGAACAGGCACTTTAGCCGACGAAAAATTTTCGTCGGCCTGTTAAAAAAATTCGTCGGCTAAGACCTTAGCCGATGAGGCTTCGTCGGCTATAGTGTCGTCGGGAAAAGGCCGTCTGTGATGACTTTAGCCGACGAAATTTTTTTTTTCGTCGGCTATAGTCCCACTTTAGCCGACGAAAAATATGTCGTCGGCTATAGTCTCAGACTTTAGCCGACGAAATATTCGTCGGCTAAAGTGCGTAATAAATAATAAAAAAATAACTATAGCCGATGAAATTTTTTATATTTCATCGGCTAAACGTTGTAAAAAAATTTTAAAAATAACTATAGCCGACGAAATATTTTATATTTCATCGGCTAAACCTTATTTAAAAAAATTAAAAAATAACTATAGCCGATGAAATATTAGGTTATTCGTCGGCTAAACCTTATAAAAAATTTAAAAATAACTATAGCAGACGAAATATTAGGTTATTCGTCGGCTAAACCTTATAAAAAAAATTTAAAAAAATTTAAAAATAACTATAGCCGACGAAATATTAGGTTATTCGTCGGCTAAACCTTATAAAAAAATTTAAAAATACTATAGCCGACGAATATAGTGTTTGAAACTCGTCGGCTAAAGTTGCTGGGTTTTGAAAAAAAAAACTGCAGAAACTTTCGTCCACCCAAATGCAAATGGCGGAGGTTGGTCATGTGAGCCACCGAAACCGGCAACACGCCGGTGAGGTTGTTGTTGTAGAGTTCGAGAACACGGAGGTTAGTGAGGTTGGAGAGCTCCGGCGGGAACGTGCGGTTGAAGACCATTGGAGAGGTTGAGGAGGCGGAGAGCGGAGAGAGCGGAGATCTCAGGCGGGATGGGACCGGAGAGGTTGTTCTCGGCGAGGGTGAGATTGGAGAGGTAGACAAGGAAGGCGATATCGGGGGAGAGATACCCGGAGAGATTCAAGCCGGAAAGGTCGAGGGAGGTCACGTGGTTGTGGGAGTCGCACGTGACTCCGACCCAAGTGCAGTGGCTGGTGTTGGGTGTCCAGGAGGAGAGGCGGGAGTCGGGGTCGTCGAGGGAGGACTTGAGGGAGAGGAGGGCACGTGGGGGGGGAGAGTAGACGGTGGGGTGAGGAGAGTAGACGGTGGGATGAGGAGAGAGAGTGACGGAGGTGGAGGAGGAGAAGGAGGAAGAAGAATCATAATCCAGAAAAAGACCCCCTTTCATTTTTGCTCAATTTGCATTACCCTG
Organism: Fragaria x ananassa; assembly: GCA_034370585.1. Taxonomy (NCBI): domain Eukaryota; kingdom Viridiplantae; phylum Streptophyta; class Magnoliopsida; order Rosales; family Rosaceae; genus Fragaria; species Fragaria x ananassa. The sequence goes on from CP139764.1 coordinate 23,661,153, forward strand.
CTCTGCGGCTATATACAGAACTTTAGCCGACAAAATTCTTTATTTTCGTCGGCTAAACTCTTTGGTTGACCGCCAAAAAATTTTGGTTGAAAATTTTGAAAATTTTTCGACTTTAGCCGACGACTTTTCATATATTTTCGTCGGCTAAAGTCCTTTGAAAATTTTGGTTGACCGCCAAAAAATTTTGGTTGAAAATTTCGAAAATTTTTCGACTTTAGCCGACGACTTTTCATATATTTTCGTCGGCTAAAGTCCTTTGAAAATTTCGGTTGACCGCCAAAAAATTTTGGTTGAAAATTTCGAAAATTTTTCGACTTTAGCCGACGACTTTTCATATATTTTCGTCGGCTAAAGTCCTTTGAAAATTTCGTCGGCTAAAACTTGGAAATTCGTCGGCTAAACCTTTGAAATTCGTCGGCTAAAAGTATTTTTATACATTTGGCATGTTGTGATTGTGATGATCAAACTTGAGAAACAGAAATCCAACCGTCAGATCTGACCATTATGATAAAATACATGTATGGGAAAAAATTCAACTTGATCCGAAAAGAATAAGGGCTCGATCCTGATGGTCAATCTCGTAAGTCAAACCCCTAAAAGCACGGAAAAGGTCGTTCGACCGTCTAAATTACGTATTTTGGCCGGACCTCCAACTGAAAATAGTTTTAAACCGATGACACACAACAAGTCGTATAAAAATTTTACGCAAAATAACCACCGAATATAGGGCTACTCATAGGGGGAAAAATGAAAAATTGCATTGACCGCAACTATTGGCACCGAATATTTACCGGAATAGTGTGATTTTTCAACCGTGGATGTATTTCAACATTCTCTTCATATCTTATTTCATGACTTTTTAGCGTTTGAAGGTTTTACGTATAGTTTGTTTTTGAAACGGAACATTTACATAACACTTGGTAAACAAGTTATACAACATTAGTATGCATGTTGTGATTGTGATGATCAAACTTGAGAAACAGAATTCCGACCGTCAGATCTGACCATCATGATAAAATACATGTATGGGAAAAAATTCAACTTGATCCGAAAAGAATAAGGGCTCGATCCAGACGGTCAATCTCGTAAGTCAAACCCCTAAACGCACGGAAAAAGTTGTTCGACCGTCTAAATTACGTATTTTGGCCGGACCTCCAACTGAAAATAGTTTTAAACCGATGACACGCAACAAGTCGTATAAAAATTTTACGCAAAATAACCACCGAATATAGGGCTATAGTAGGTAATAGAAAAATTTTAGAGTTTAGCCGACGAATACCCTAACGTATTCGTCGGCTATAGTATGTAATTAAAAAATTAAAAAATAACTATAGCCGACGAAATATTAGGTTATTCGTCGGTAAAAACCATCTTAGCCGACGAATTATAGTGTATTTCGTCGGCTAAAGTCCTTTGAAAATTTTACTCCAACTTTGGTTTACCGCCTAAAAAATTTTGAAATTTTTTGACCTTAGCCGACGACTTTTCATATATTTTCGTCGGCTAAAGTCTATAAATTCACGAAAACACTCATATCTCCCCCTATATTACGTAGTTTGGTCAAATCTTCCACACGAAAAACTCTCACGTAGATGAGACGCAACCACCTATATAAAAATTTTGAAACATTTACCTTTCGACGATAGGGCTCCCCTTAAGAAATAATAACGGTAAATAGGGTTGACCGCTACTATCGGCTCCGAGACTTTACCCGATTTACTTGATTTTTGAACCATAGCCGTATTTCACCATTCTGAACACATCTTATTTCACGAGATTTTTAATAATTTTGCTTCTTATGTAGAGTTGGTTCACAAAGTTGTATAACCTACTAAACAAGTTATACAACATTAGTAGACACGTTGTGATTCCGATGACTAAAATTCACAAACCAAAATTCGACCGTCAGATATGATCATTATGATGAAAGATGTCTATGATAAAAAATTCAACTAGATTCGACAAAGTTAAGGGCTCGATCGAAACGGTCAACTCTAATCGAAAATAAGAAAACTACATTTTGAAGCCCTAAACGGACTCGGATGGCCAAAAAAGCCTATATGTCATGGCCTAGCAATGAGTTTGACTCGTAGGGCCGTTACGCTTCCGGAAAGGTATCACAATAATCAATCGGACACCAAAAACCAAATCTGCAGCATAATGAATAATAAGGGTAAGTCAACTATCGGCACCGAGACTTTACCGGAATACCGTCATTTTTCAACCGTAGACGTATTTCACCATTCTGGTCATATCTTATTTCACAACTTTTTTGCGTTTGAAGGTTCTACGTATAGTTTTTTTTTTTCCAGATGAGTTGTTGTCCAAATCTGTAAATATAAGACACTTTAGCCGACAAAATTATATTTTTCGTCGGCTAAACTTTTAAAAATTTCGTCGGCTAAAGTTTTGAAAATTTCGTCGGCTAAAGTTCACAGACTATAGCCGAAGAAATTATTTTTTTCGTCGGCTAAACTTTTAAAAATTTCGTCGGCTAAACTCTTAAAAATTTCGTCGGCTAAACTTTTGAAAATTTCGTCGGCTAAACTTTTGAGATTTTCGTCGGCTAAAGTTCACAGACTATAGCCGACGAAAAAAATTATTCAGCCGACGAAATATTAATTTCGTCGGCTAAAGTCCACTTTAGCCTACGAAAATTTTTAATTAGCCGACGAAGGACAATTTCGTCGGCTTGGTTTTTTTTTTTCGTCGGCTAAAGCCTTTCTTCTGATAGTGAGATCATGTTTGCGGGCTTTAACGAGTTTCAATAGAAACAGGTAAACCCGACAGGTTACGCCTGCTTCAACCCATTAACTTAACGGGTTTTTACCGTGATGAACCGTTAACGACCCGACATTTTAAAAATCTGCATGTGACCGCACGAACCCGGCCTGTTGCCAGGCCTAGATAAAGGGTGGTGTGGCTGTCTTGGGACCAAAGACTAAAATATCCATAATATCCTCGATATTTTCTCGAAATTTCCGTTTTTTATAAACATCGATATTTTATATTTAGTCTATTTTTGGTCTAATATACAATTTTTATATAAAATTTCCATCGATATTTCTCAGTATATCCATCGAGATTTATTTTTTTCGAACCACCAATATTTTCATAATCGTCAATATTTTAGTTCTTACTTAAAACTTTAATTAATGAAATTATCAAATGCAAATGGATGGACACGAAATCTCTTATTACAATAAGCATTTTAAAAAAATGTCTCGAAATAATTTCGAGAAATGTGTATCTATTGTCATCTCACGTACTACTTTACTCACCCCACACGTTTTTCATTTATGGAAATATCAAAATACCATAAAGTAAAATTATTATAATGGACAATAAGTTGTTACAAATTAAAAAAAAATATTATCTTTTTATTTTGAATAAACTCAGACTTCATGAACTCTAGCTTAAAATTTATCATATTTTGTCGTTCTAACGACGTTTTCACTAAATTAGTCATTAAATGAGTTTTAGTGGATTGTTGCTGGATATCGACTGAATGGACAGGATTTGAAGTCAAAAACAAGGATGAGAGGCGGCCAAGGAGATGATCCTTATCCTGTTATCAGTATTACAAACAAACCGTTGAGACAACCGGCACAACTAGCTAGTCCTTGTGCACAAGATTTAACTATTGCTTGGTAAGAGACAAGTCTGATGTAAGTTGGTAAGAGATGCCTATGAGATTCCAATAAAAATAAAGCTATTAGCTTGAAAATTTGTCAGCTGGTTGTTTCATGCCAGCGACATGTTACCGGCAATTACTCTTTTTATTAATGTAAGTTTGATGTAATTAAGTTGTAGAATGAAGTGGTAGATTTGGTGAAGTGAATACAATAGAAAAGCTTGGAGCTTTCCTTTCGGTTTGCATTTGTTGATTTTGTTCTCTGTTTTACTCTCTAAAGCCGAACTACATCATTCGAGGTGAGGGAAGGACGGAAGGCAGGCAGGCATGGAAAGTAAGTCTAAGACTTATTCAACAAATGAGGGTAACAAACGCCTGACAACCAGATTGAGATTAATTAAAGACAACGTCGGTAGATCAAGTTGACTTTGTTTAGAAATAAAAGGGAATGCAAGTGTCAATATCTATCTCTTATATACGAACTAGAAAGTTGTACACTACAATAATCTGATTGACCTAGTCATGCACGGTTGTGGAGTCGCATGGTATTTACAAAGAAAGCATCCAATGCTTTCCTCGATCTCAACCGGTGTATTATACTTCCCTTTCTGGCCTTCAACTTCTATATCTCTCTTCATGATGATCTGTTCCTTGTGGGGTTTACGGCCGTGCTTCTTACCAAGATCTGGTATTCTGGTTTCTTGTTTATTGAGAGTATTATATTTCTTTTTGTGGTTATCAATGGGCGCGTGGTTATTAATGGGCGCATGGCGCGCATCAAGCTCCTCGAGTTCTTCTCCAACTGTTCCAGCAGCTGAGCTATCAGTTTCCCCGTGGAAGTACGATGTGTTTTTGAGTTTCAGGGGTGAAGACAGTCGAAAGGGTGTTGTATCCCATCTTTACGATGAACTGCAAAACAGGAGTGGAATCGGAACATTCATGGATGACATACGGCTTGAAGTAGGGGCTCCCATTTCTCCAAGTCTCTTGAAAGCAATTGAAGAATCAAGATTCGCGATCGTTGCTTCTTCTGAGTGGTGCTTGGATGAACTTACACATATCTTTCGGTGCATGAGAGGCAAAGACAGAGTTCTACCACTTTTTTATTATGTGGATCCCTCTGATGTACGAAATCAAAGAGGGAGTTTTCAAGCAGCATTCAGTATACACGAGAAAAAGCATAAAAATACCAAGAGAAGGTGAAAGAGTGGAGACTAGCTTTAAGTAGACACTACTGGAAAAAATATATTAGGTGACAAAACTATTTCGTCGCCTAAGTAACAAAATTCGTCTCCTTAGTACTTAGGCGACGGAATTTCCGTCTCGTTGCCCAAGTGAAGTGAGGTAGGTGTCTGGACAACGAAAAATTGATTTTTATTGAGTCAAAATTACTTAGGCGACGGAAAAGTACTTAGTCGACTGATTTGTTTAATAACAAAAAAAATTATTTTTCCCCTAGACGATGGAATTACTGGATTCCGTCGCTAAAGTGAAAAAAATTAACATTGGCGCGGAGTCTACTGGCGTGTAAGCGCGCGGACTCCGCTTGCAAAGAAGGACATGGAGTCTGCTGACACAAAAGGCGTGCGGACTCCGCTGGAAAAGAATGACGCGGAGTCCGCTGGCAAAAAAGGCGCACGGACTTCGCTGGCAGGGAATGGCGTGCGGAGTTCGCTTGCACAAAGGGCGCGCGGACTCTGGAGTCCGCTGGCAGAGGGAAGAAGAAAGAGAGGCAAAAGGCGAAGAAGAAGGAGAGGCAGAGGGAAGAAGAAGGAGAGGCAGAGGGAAGAAGAAGGAAAGACAGAGGTATGCGTGGAAACTGGATATAAAGGAGAGGAGGGAAAGAGAATATATAAGGAAAGTTTGAAAATTTTGGTTCAAATTTTTCTGAAATTTTTGGCGGAAAAGGAGCCGCTAAAAATTTCGGTACTTATGCGATGAAAAATTATACTTTCGTCGCTTAAGATTTTCGTCGCCTAAGATATTAATAATTTTTTTTAAAAATAATATTTCTGTCGTCTAAGTAAATTTTTCTATCGTCTAAATCAATCTTAGACGACGGAATACATTTCTGTCACCTAAGTGAATAAATTTTATTTTTTATAAAAAATAATAATTTCGTCATTTAAGTAAATTTTTCCGTCGTCTAAGATTGATTTAAGACGACGGAATACGTTTCCATCGACTAAGTGAATAATTTTTTTCTTTTTTTTTATAAAAATGATTTTGTCGCCTTAGTAAATTTTCTGTCTCCTAAGCTACCACCTAGGCGACGGAACACTAGTCCGTCGCCTAGGTGGTAGCTTAGGAAATAGAATTGTATTCTGTTAAAACAATTCTTTCGCATAAGATGTTTTTTCCACTAGTAAGAGTGTTCTCATAAAGGAATTTCCAGCAATGAAAATATGTCGGGTGCTACTAGATGTACCCAGCAAATAACTAAATAGACCCAACATAATATTTTATGACATTTTTACCCCAATTTTGATATATAAAAAATAAATTAAAGTTATCATAATAAACTCCCGTGCGTGCCTCATTCAATATCCCCCAATTGTAGTGTTTATGAATCAAGATTAATTTTATCCCCGATGAACATCAACACAATTAATATTTGATGATGAAATGATATGATATGATTGTGAGGTTAGCTAATAGCTAATGTAATTAAAGAAGAATAAAGGATAATAGCGTGGGAGAACTGGGAAGCACCCAGATTTGATAGAGCTTTAGAATAAGAATCGTCGCATGATGGGTTGTGTTGGAACACTCTTAGATCTCTCTCCCTCACACTTTCTTCCTTGATCTTCTTCTATTTCTTCGAACACCCAAATCTGTCGTTTCCAGCAAGCAAAACCAACATCCGGGTCCGCTAACACGCCAAGTCACCTATCCGCGCCAAACTCTTCCGTAAACCGTTCATCCACTCTTTTACTAAAGCAATTCCACGGCGGATCGAGACGCCACGTCATCAATCCGCGCGAAGCCTAAATTAGCCAATAAGAAGAGACTTTTCTCCCCTATATATTAAAACCACCGCATCTGTAAATCTCACTTAAACACCTCTCGATCCCAATTTCTCTCTCAATTCCCCCAAATTCCCAAACCCTAACTTTTCTCTCTCCTTCCCAAATGGCACCCAAGGCTGAGAAGAAGCCCGCCGAGAAGAAGCCTGCCGAGAAGACCGTGGCGGAGAAGAAGCCCAAGGCCGGCAAGAAGCTCCCCAAGGAGGCCGGAGCGGCCGCCGGAGACAAGAAGAAGAAGAGGAACAAGAAGAGCGTGGAGACCTACAAGATCTACATCTTCAAGGTCCTCAAGCAGGTACACCCTGACATCGGGATCTCCAGCAAGGCCATGGGCATCATGAACAGCTTCATCAACGACATCTTCGAGAAGCTTGCTCAGGAGTCGTCTAGGCTTGCGAGGTACAACAAGAAGCCGACGATTACTTCTCGGGAGATCCAGACTGCTGTGAGGCTTGTGCTTCCTGGTGAATTGGCCAAGCACGCCGTCTCTGAGGGGACTAAGGCTGTGACCAAGTTCACTAGCTCTTGAAGTGTGGAGGGTTCAGGACTAATTAGCTGGTTTGCTATTAGTTCTATGTTCAGATTTAGGTTTTTAAATTAGTGACTATGTAATCTCTCTATGTTAAATGAAATTGACGGTTGATATGATATGGATGTGGTGGTTGAGACCATCTCATCTGTCCAGATGAATTACTGATTTAACTGGATCCAATTATTCTGGGTGTTCATTTTAAGTTGGGCTGGGAGTGCTATTTGATATGTGGTTTCTTATGTGACCAGTTTATAGCTTGTGAGTAATTATAATGATTAAATTGATAGAAGTTTGCATATAATGAATTCTGGGTTTGCTATCCTATTTTACTCATATGGTGTTTGCTACTCTTTGAAACTAAGAATCGAAAAACATATAGTTTTGGGCTCTTCTGGTGTTTAATACTTTGTCACTTTGAAATTAACAGAATCTGGATTTTGAATTTGTTTCTATGGGATATATTTTTCCTCAATAGGATCAAGAGTTGTTGATTCAATTTGGTTGAATCATTGGCGGGTCTTGAAATTTGGTTATTTAGTGTTTTCAGATTTGCCTATTTTACGTGGTCTGGTTTTTAGTTTGCAACTTCTTTTCGTGATTGTATTACTTGTGTAGACTGAAACTATCTTATTATCAATACGAAATGATATGATTTGGGAGAACTTGCCATTGGCAGTTGTGGACCATATGTTCTGGTTGCTTGCCAATTCAACCAGAACATATCATTGTTTTCCATCAGATGCCTGGGCCAAGACTTGTAACAGTCTGGGGTAATTGATTTCCTATTACTTGACTTGCTTCATTCTCGTAGTTTCTGTGAAACTATATCAATTTTTTGTGCTATAAAATGCTAGTTACAGTTTTTCTTTCAACTTGATTTCATAGTCTTTTATTTTCTGATGTTTTTACATTCAAAGGTTGATTAGGTTTTTCGGAAGTGGTTGAGTCACTTGAGTGGTCATACAGTGATAATAATGTATAAAGATTTGGGTGGGATTGGTATAGTCTGCGAGGGACTATAGGCGGAAATTACTGGGTTTAAGAATTTTGGAAAATTTTAAATTGTCGTCATAACTAGTTTTAGGAGGGAACAGTTTGGTTTTAAGTTGTGGAAAATTTCATTTGGCGCCCTACTTTGGTGTTTAGTGGCAAGTGGCAACCTTTTATTATGTGTTAAACTTATAATAAGCTTGCACACATATTCCAGCCCCGACCATGTCCTGGAGGTCCATTTTCCGGTCACCACCTCCAGTGAAAGCCCACAAGATATTTTCCAGATCCATTTCTCACAGTTGCTGTGGATAGAGAGAAGTAACGTTCGTCATGGGTTGGTGTAATTGGATATCCATGACTACCGACTATTACAACATAATTTGTAGGTGTAGAACACCATGTGATGTGGAAGATATACATATTGTAATACAAATAATATTGTAATTCATGCACATACAAACAAAACACAGGGAAAGTGAAAACAGTTAGGGCTCCGTGAAAACAAGATAGACAAGGGTTTTGGAAAGAAGGTTGTTCGATTGGCTTGTCCCGCGGCTCCCCACGTTGGTGCTGGCTTCTAGCCTCTTCGACGTCAGGCAGGTGTGGCCGGACAGGCTGCCTTGGTCAGGTGGTGGCAAGTTTCATGGGCTTGTATTTTGGTGGAGGAATCAGATCGTGTTTTCACTCAGCGTAAAGGGGTTATGGCATCTCAAGCAATATGGCCGTTGAGGTCTGGCATCGGTATGGAGTTGGATCCTCAGAGCGTAGAGGCAGTGTTTTGCAGCGAGGCTACGAACAACGGTGGTGCCGGGCTTGTACAGACCGACGCCGTGTCCTCACAGAACATCGGCAGCTTTGTCACTATAATGGGCTTTTGGCTTTGTGGCGGGACACAATGGCTGGCAGGGCAGAAGGGATATCAGAGATCCAACGAAGACGGTGGTCAAGGTTTTGCGGCGGCGGCTTTGGTGGATCAAAGCAGATGATGGTGTTGTGGCTCTGTTGGGTTGGGTGGAGCAGATTTGGGCCTCTCTTGGTGCTTGCTTTTTGGTCCTGGGCCTATATGGTGTTGGGCCATTTTTGGTCCCTTTTGGTTTTTCTGTTTTTTGTTAAGGTATGTTTAGGGTTTTGGTGTGGTATTGGTCTAGGTTTAATAAGTCTCTCATCTTTCGAGCGAGGGTTTATGTGTTGTGTTCTGGTCGGTATGCTACTTCGGTGACAATTTTTCTGGGGATTATCAACGTTAATATCGGTGCACATGGTCTTGTGGTATTTGGACACGGTGTTGAAGAAGAGGAATTGACTCGTTTTAGTGTTGGTGGTAAGGTTGTATCGTTACTCTCAAGACTGTGTAGCTCTTTTTAAGCGTGTAATTGGGTTAGGGGTTATGCCTATTTGGCTCATGGATGTTGTTGTTGGCGACGGACCCGTAACTACGGATCTTTCTAGGAATGTGTATTGTAGTGTAGCTACCACAACCGGTCATTCTCTTATGCTGTAATTTCTTTCTGTTATTAATAAAGTTATTTCTTCTAAAACAAAAACAAAACAAAACAAAACACAAGGAATAAGCCATGTCAAACTTAATTGGGAGAGATCGAGTTTATTAATTCATCCACGCGAAACACCTAGATACATATTAATCCTTCAAAAATCATAAGAAGATTCAACTTCCTTTTCCATCTAGGATTTGCTTTCTTTAACCAAATTGATCTTGATCCTCAATCTGGTTTTCCACGAAATTAAGGCTCCAATAATCTTCAGGCAATGGCCTTCAAACCCATGTAAAAACCTTCTAAAAAGTCCACCAATTCATCACCAAAAATGAGCCAAAAACCAACTTCATGTGAAATTTGTCAAAACTTTCAACTTTTTTGCTATATTTCTTGTCATATTTGAGCTGACCGAACTACATCATTCCTCCACCTTTAATGACAAGTATTGATACTAAAGTGAACTACTCAATCTGATCTACAACTTTGGTGAAGAAAATGTCCCGAATAAATTTTTTCTTGATACCGAAAAAAAACTACAAAGATTACTTCTTAATAAGGTCTACCGGAATTTCAATTTTTAGATCCAACTTTTAGATTCATAACTTGAGCTTCTTACTGTCTTTTTGAATGATTCTTGACATGGGAATGAAGTAAAACACTTGTACAGCAACTTTGAATTGATCCATGGTCATAAGAGATAAAAAAAAGTCTTCGTATTCTTCGTTGAAAACGCAACCTAGCAAGCAGTCGAAAACTGCTTTTCTTAAGGTGTATTTTTTAGATTCAATTTCCCGCTTCGTCATTGAAGCTCTTGGACAACTCTTTGGGTGGGAATGAAGTATGAAACTTTGTTTTTATATATTAGGCCTTAATTGCCCGGTTTTAACTCTCTTTTCTCTTTAATCGCTTCACAAAGTATTTAAGAAAAAGATATCGATTTTATTAATTTAACCGATAACAAGATCTCAAAATCACCGACATATTATTTATGTGTGTGTGTGTGTATATATATATATCTTTGTTTAGAAAAACATATTACTTTTAATGAATGAGTCTTAATTAGGGTACACTATTTATATTATTTTTCTCTCCAAATAATAATAACTAGTTTTTGGGCCCGCGCATTGCTGCGGGTTTCATTTTCTCCATAGCCACTCTTGTCTGTAAATTGGCTAGAGTGGAAGTACTCTAGATCTAAATAACCAAATGTTCCATGTATTTTGTTGTTAATATCCTATTGTTAATAAGAGATTAAATTAACAGTAAACATGAGGCAATTCAGTAATAGATCTATACATTTGTCGTATCACATCAAAAACCAAACCTAAAAACTCGTATATAAAATATGAAAGCATGTAAGTATGCATCATAATCTAAATTGGTAGCATGCAGCTGTCTACCTTTTTCTTGTAATTTCTTCTCCAAATAATGAATGACCTGCTTCTTTTCATGGAGACGTTCATACAAAGACATGTCAACTGATGTTAGTCAATCCATATTCTGGAGTGATATAGCAAAATCCTACAAAAACACAAAACAATAAATCATGAAACCAATGGGTTGCTAAAAAAAAACATTAACATCAAGAACCCACAAAGAAAGTTACCAAATTAAGTATAAAATATCCAAGAGTTCAGCAATTTTTACACTCCATGTACATTTTCTAAGTAACCATATCATTGCATTTACTTTCATTCACACATATTACAGGAAAATAAAACATGAAAATAACACTTTCATTCACACAACACACAGAATTACAGGAATTCATTAACCATAAGAAGGGGATAGAATCAGGAACTATGTTTGAGTGTAGAAATTTCAATTTCATACCTAGCACACAGTTTTGAATCCACCAAACTTTAGACCTTTCACCCGTAAGGATTCAAATTTTAACGCAAACCAATCAAAGGTTTCCCTTAAAAAATTGAAATTACTGAATATAAATTCAGAGAAGAAGTGAAGATCATACATGTTTCCATTATAAAATTTTTTTTTTAAAAAAAAAAACCACCATACAATTAAAAGACATTGGTATGCCTATTTTCTAACACTAATTTGTTTCCATATTCCCCTTAAGAGTTTCCCTTAAATTTCTAGAAGATAACAGTGTTGTGCCTAAACTATCTCATTGTCTCTAAAGACTTCTCTTGCATCAGATATCTAAACAGTTGACTATTCAAGCTATTCCATAATGAAAAATATCAACATATCCTTAAGAGTTTCCCTTAAATTTCTAGAAGATAACAGTGTTGTGCCTAAACTATCTCATTGTCTCTAAAGACTTCTCTTGCATCAGATATCTAAACAGTTGACTATTCAAGCTAGTTATGAACTTCATGAACTTATGCAGTTATAATACAGTACCTGCATTGCTAACGCTAAGTAGAAGGAGACTATGAATAGACTATGTCGATCAGAGCAGCTTCTCCACCATTTGCCAAATTGGAATTGGAGATGTATTTGATATCTGATATCTGATTTTTGAACAAAAGAGTTCATAAGTATCAAAAGCAAAACAAATCTACTACATCTTGAGAACTGAAGAGGCCAAACTGAACATCAATTAATCACAGATGAATAACAAAGTTAGTTTTGTTACAATAATAATAGGCTAAAAAATGTAAAGACATTAGGTTTATATCAAAATTAGTTTGAGCATGTTTTAAAAGTATATACATGAAACAACCTAATCATGTAACAACCTAATTCAGCTATCAGCGTTACTCAGACAAAGAAGTTCAAATTGGCCATACGCATAAAATACATGGTAGAAGAATACCTGCTAAACAATTTGGCTCCAAATAACAAAGGTTTCCCAGTTACCACGAATCTGCAATTATACGTAGAAAGTAGCTCTTCACAAAATAGCATGAATATAAACTCAACTGCCATTCACTTTCTTTCACACAACACACAGAATTGCAGGAATTTATTAACCATATGAAGGAGAAGAATTAGTAACTAAGTAGAACTTTCAATATCATTCCTAGCACGCAGTTTTGAATCCACCATATTTAAGACTTTTAACTCCCTATACCCACTTCCTCTCCTAATACCTGCATACAGTGAGAGAGACTTGTTAGAGCTCAAAATTAAAATTCTCAAAATGACTGGGGAGCCTTTAAGAAAGTAAACAACCAGCCAAATAAGCAATCAAAGATTTCAAATATGTAGACAACGTAATACCAAAAATTACAAATACTGCATATACATTTAGAGAAGAAGTCAAAACAAAGAAGACCATACAGGTAAGAGGCATTGGTCTGCCTATTTCCCAACACTCCAATTTGTTTCCATATTTCCCTCAACTTCTAGAAAATAGCAATTATGTGCCTAAAACTATCTCATTGTCTCTAAAGACTTCTCTTGCATCTGATATCTATACACATGACTACACTTCAAGCTATTGCATAATGAAAGATATCAACATATAATTATCTCACTTCCTAGTTCCCACACACAGAGACGACTCAACATCATATCAAACAAATATCTGTTAATACTGCACTTGCTATCAAGTTCAGATCCTGAGATCAGGTACTAAAGACTAAAAAGCATAAACCTTCTTTGCAATCCCATCTCAACTTTTTGATTGGTGATTCAATAGTGTCAAGCTGTTCAACATGTGTTCTTCTCATCTCAATTCTCCTTTATACTTGATATTTTTAATCTATCAACTCCTTCAATCAATACATAATTTTTATGCCAAGCAACTCTTTTAGCACACACAACAGAATCTGTGGCAGTAAAAGACTTGCGTTTAACACATAGATCATAAATCAACCCAGAACAAAATTCAGATAACAGATTCACAGATATTTCAAACATGAATAATAGAAAGAAGATCAAAGAGAAAGACCAACCTTTCCAGAGACTATAATCCATCAATCTCTCTTGTACTTGTGCTGTGCCACCTCATCAAAGAGATAGACTTTAGAATCTGAAGCCATTTTTGTCTGTTGATCACAAAGTCAAACCCCACCAACACCAAACAAACAGAACACGAAAACCCACCAAAAACTAAACCCAGTTATGAAAAGACAGAAACTTTGAAGCTAGATTTGATCCATGGACAGCCAAAAATGATAATATACCTATTATTTACAAATGCATCACATGTCATTCTAAATATACCAAAGAAGTGATTCAGATGATAACCATAAGTCCATAGCTAATATTAAAATCTAATTCTATTAATTTCAATTTGTCATCTGATCAAGAATGTGACAGTTATATCAAATCCTTGGCACAGAGTAGGAGCCAAGAAGCCACTTTCAAGCAAGACTATAATATACAGATAAAGTTTACATCTTTTCAACTTTCTAAAAAAATAACAAACTGATCAAAATCATTATCTTAGTCTCCCACCAAAGTAAATCCCAGAATTATCTTTGGAATAATCTAAACAAAATAAAGACCACTTAAGAGAGGTAATACCCAAACCTCTTTCAAGCCAACTTACCCAATAACAAAAGGCTGCAACAGAGTTCCACTAACTACTGAGAAATCACAAAAATCAACAACAACCATTGTCTCGGGGTTGTACCTATGCTCTAACATCCAAATCATGATTCCTACCACAGCTTATTCCCCAGAAATCATATCCCCACCAAACAAAGAATGACTACAGCTTTTAGAAAGATTAAGAAGAGAGAGGAAAGAACCCCCTTAAATTGAAGTCAACAAAACTCAACCATTACCTTAAAAAGAACCCCCTCTCTGCAACTGTAGCTTTCAAAAGAAATAAACCCAGATTAATCTCAAACATCCAACATTCAAAACCAATTTCAGACACAATTCAACTCAAAATTGTAACTTGCGCAATTGAAAGAGGATGGAGGAACAATACCCATTCTTTTTTCTTCGGATCAATGTCGGAACCCGTACCCATTCTTGTGGTTGACGTCGAGAACTCGAGATTCTTTGGCCTTCAGTGAAAAGAAGAATGAGGGCTCTGGAAATTTCAGGATTAATCTCCCTCCCTCATCCGCTTTCTCTCTCTGTGGAAAACGCTAGAAGCTCGAACAGGTGGCAAGATCCCAGCGAGGCCCAACACCAGGCCCATCAAAGCCCAAGCCCAACACTGTTCACGGGAACAGTAAGGCGGCGCGAGGCCGCATAATATATAGTTAAATATGAGTAAAGGTGTCAATGTAGTGATGTACAAAGGTTTTTTTTTTTTTTTTTCATATGGTTTTTGTAACTGGGCCATTTGGGATTTTCGGGTTTTCTATACAAATCACTTCATCTAATCTCAGCCGTTGTTTCTGAAACTTTCCCCAGAAAACTTGACGGCCGTAATCAATCCACTTAAGCGATCCGCGCGGAGCTCCATTAACGAATGGAACGAGACCACCCAACATATATATAAATATTCACAGCCTCACTTTCCTCTTCAGAAAAATATTCAATTCCCAAATCGATTACGCTACCCTCCCAAATTCCCCGAAACCCTAAATTCTCTCTCTCTCTCATTTCCAATGGCTCCCAAAGCAGAGAAGAAGCCCGCGGAGAAGAAGCCGGCAGAGAAGACCGTGGCGGAGAAAGCCCCGGCGGAGAAGAAGCCCAAGGCCGGAAAGAAGCTCCCCAAGGAGACCGGAGCCACCGCCGGAGACAAGAAGAAGAAGAGGAACAAGAAGAGCGTGGAGACCTACAAGATCTACATCTTCAAGGTCCTCAAGCAGGTCCACCCTGACATTGGGATCTCCAGCAAGGCCATGGGCATCATGAACAGCTTCATCAACGACATCTTCGAGAAGCTTGCTCAGGAGTCGTCCAGGCTCGCCAGGTACAACAAGAAGCCGACGATTACTTCTCGGGAGATCCAGACCGCTGTGAGGCTTGTGCTGCCTGGTGAATTGGCCAAGCACGCCGTCTCTGAGGGGACAAAGGCTGTGACCAAGTTTACCAGCTCTTGAAAGACTCTGGGTTTGTGGATTGGTTTCAATTCGGCTCTGTGTGGTTAGGGTTAGGGTTTTAAATGAGTAGTATAATTGTAATTTCGTTTTATCTATGGATGGAAATGAAATATGTTGGCAGAATGTTGCTTGTCTCTGACTATGGGTTTTTGTGCCTGTATGGCTCATTCATGGTTGAAGCAAATAACTCTTTTAATCCATTTTACTGCTGATTCAACTCGGATTTGTCTTATTTTTGTGATGACTTTGGTAGACTTGGTTCTGCTTTGTGCTTTGATTTTGCATCTCATACTCTCATTACCTGAAAATGTGCCAATAATAACTTTGATTTTACAGATTGTTTCATGCCCTTTGATTCCAATGACATTTTGGGCATATTGTTTCATATACGTTTAGTGTTATGTTCATGTTACTTTCTTATTGAAGTCTCGGTGCCTTTTAAGTAGCCCAATTTTCGATCAACTTTAGAGTTTTCAGTAGAACTGGAAACGTTCATAGTTTTGTTTTGGGAACTTCCTTGTTACGAGCATCTTACTTTAAATATGCTACTTGTGTATGGTAGTAGTTGATTAGTAATTTGGTTGCAAATTATTGGTTTCCAGTTCTCTTGCCGTGTCTTTCGACTCTCTCTCTATAGAACTCCTGGGTTTAAGCAATTCTGTATCCTGACTCTACTGTCGGTTTGTTTCCTGAAGTAAACTTGTTATTACAAGGTTTGAGCAACTCTAAACATTACAAGGTTTTTTACAAGAGAAGGGAGAAGAAGAACCAAAAAGGAAAAAAAGAGGGGGGAACCAAGCTAAGAACAATCATCTACAGCCATGGTGACCCAAAGATCACGGGCCGCCAATCACGCTCTGATCGCATGGCTATGCTTCATCCACCAGGTTTAGATTCCTGTCTCCTTAGAATTCAAGGATACAGAGTTACGATCCTATAGAACAGATCGTGTTCAAGTAAGGTCGTGAATTACCTACATGTGCAGTCTTAGTTGACACTCCAGTTTTTCACTTGTTTTCGATGTGGGAACTTTCCTTCAACAATGTCGCAGCTCATGACCTTGGACTTGCTTTCTTTTCTATGAGTCTTCTTGCATCACTAATATGGTACGGCATCAAATCTTACTCTCCACTTAAATTGGGCTGATAGATTGCCAGAGTTGATATATTCTTTGCGGTGAAACTGAAGGGTATGATCAGATCGAGCATGACCCGAAATTGTAGTGAAGCTGTGATGTTGGCAGAATCCCACAAATCTCACTAAGGAAGTTATAATGATCTCTCAAAGAATTCATCTCCATACATACTCTCTCAAAGTCTCAGCAACTCTAGCAATCTTTCTCTTTCTATTTCTTATAGAACAAACCTATTACTGCCCGCCTGTTTCGAAGCCTGCATGCCTTTGGTACTTGGGTAGATCGAAACATTTGGTCTAAGCACATGCCATATGTTATTACATTACTGCCTGTGCAGGAGGAATGGACCTGAACTCCTGAATACACATAAGAACAAATCAAAACCAACTGAATATAGCATCTAATTATCTAAATATATAGCCTTACGATTTAAGTCATGTAACACAGGAAACACAGAACCAAAGAAATTGACAGTATTCTTCACCAAATGGAACAAATGTGAGTACTGAAATTGAAAACACAATATTTACCTAATTTATAATTGCAAAGCCTAAACAGGCTTTCGAGTCTCCTTCAAAGATCAAGTCTAAAGATTCAATCAGATCATGTCCTTCAGACAAATTGAATTGATCTTGGTTTATTGAGATAGCTTACTTGTGTGTCACACGTCTCTTCCCTTACTTCTCTCTTCCATGTCTTCTGGTCAAAACTGTGAAACAGTTTTGGTTCAATCTCTACAGTTTAGAGTTGTTCAGATCCACAATTCATGGAAGGTTATTAGGGACTGATGGTTCTTACTCTGTATAGTTGGTTCTTAGCTTGTTTTCTCTCTTTATATAAATAGAGGTAGGCTTGTAATCGTTTCCTTAAGATTATATACAGAAAACCTTCTTCTTCATATCAGTCTCATTTTCTACATGGTATCAGAGCAGTGATCCTCATAGGACCTGCTTCTGTTTCATTTCATAGACTCTTCGTTCATAAAAGGCCTGCATCATGTCTGAAGGCGGTGAGAAAGTTTCGTCTTCATCCTCTTCCAGGCCTGAGATGGTTGATACTAACCCAAATCAACGTCTCAGCTCAACCCTTCTGAATGAGTTCAACTACATCTCCTGGGCAAGAGCCATTACTCTGGCACTTGGAGGAAGATCCAAACTTAGCTTTATTAGTGAAAAGAGTAAAGTTCCTGCATCTTCATCACCTGACTTTGAAGCATGGCAATCTCAAGATCAGCTGGTGATGTCTTGGCTGCTTAATTCCATGGAGCCAAAGATTGCAGAAATTTTCAACTTCTCCGAATCTTCTCTACACTTGTGGAAAGCTGTTAAAGATATGTATGGAGATCTGAACAATGCTGCTAGAATCTTTCAGCTAAAAAAGGAGTTGGGAGAACTTCAGCAAGGTAACTCGAACTTTGTTCAATATTTGGGAACTTTGAAAACAAAGTGGAACGAGTTAAATCTGTACAGGCCTCATACAACTGATTCTGTAACTCTTCTCAAACGTGCTGAGGAGGATAAAGTCTTTCAGCTCCTAGCTGGTCTTGGATCTGAATATGAAGATCTCAAAGGTTACCTGTTGATGACACCAGAGCTTCCCAGCCTTGAAATGGTGTGTAGCACTATTCATAGAGAAGAAGTAAGAAGAAAGGTCATGAATGCTAATGTTGCAGTTGGAGAGACTGATGCAACTAACTTTGAGCCTAGAGCATTCTCCAGCAACAGACCTTATCGAGGGAAGAGGCCAGACTTAAAATGCACTCATTGTGAGAGCATTGGAAGAACTGGCGTAGGACACAAGAAAGAAACTTGCTGGATACTTCACCCTGATCTGAAGCCAAAGTGGAATGATGACCCAAGAACTAGCAGAAACTCTTACCCATCCAATCCTAGAGCAAAGTTGAGCACCACATCAGAAGAAATGAGCAATTTCACCTCCAATCCTATCACACTCATAAATGAGTTTGCAAACTTTCTTCAAAGCAAAAAGGGAAGTCTGGAAAGGAATGGAGGAAACTCAACTGCTCTACTTGGGAAGTTTGCAGGCTTCCTTGAAGAAACAAGCTTTGCTTCTACTGATGACATCCCAGGTATCATTTGCGCTCTCTCAACAGCTATTGATTTGAGTAAAAATGGAGAGTTTTGGATTGTAGACTCTGGTGCTTCCGAGCATATCACAAATGATTTCAAAGATCTTTCTTTTTTTGAAAAATCAAAAACACCTTCTCATGTCTCTATTGCTAATGGCAGTAATGTTCCCATCTCTGGAAAAGGCAAAATTAAAATTTTCTCAGACGTCATTGAGTCTTCTGCATTGTTTGTGCCTTCTTTCCCTTTTAAATTGTTGTCTGTTGGAAAATTGACTCGAATCCTGCATTGTCTTGCTATTTTCTCTGCTGACAATATCATTTTTCAGGATCGAGTCACAAAGATGAAGATTGGTGAAGGCTTCTTCCTAAATGGACTTTACTTCATTTCCACCAACTCAAGTCTTTCAAAGTGTTTTCTGCTCAACTCCAATGCTTCTCAACAAAAGCTGTGGCACAGACGACTTGCACACCCTTCTTTTCCTGTTTTGTCTAGGCTATTTCCAAATTTTTGTAAAGTTGCTCATGAGTGTGAGATCTGCCATTTATCTAAGCAGACTAGGCTTCCTTTTAAACTCTCACACTCAAGATCAACTAAGCCTTTTGAACTAGTGCATTCTGATGTATGGGGTCCAGCCTCTATTGACTCTTTTGATGGTTATCGATTTTATGTTACTTTCATTGATGATTTCTCTCGATCTACTTTTGTTTATCTGCTCAAACTCAAAAGTGAAGTGTTTAAATGTTTTCAAGACTTCCATAATTTGATCATGAATCAATTTTCTTCAAAATTGGGAACTCTAAGGTCTGACAATGGGACCGAGTACACTTCTAAAATCATGAAACAGTATCTTAGTGATCATGGCATCATACACCAAACAAGCTGTGTGGGAACTCCACAACAAAATGGGATAGCTGAGCGCAAAAATAGAGATTTACTGGAAAAAGCAAGAGCTCTTATGCTGCAATCCCATGTTCCAAAGAGATTTTGGTCCCAAAGTGTTCAATCAGCAGCATACCTGATCAACAGGCTGCCAAGTAGTGTTCTGGATTTTAAGTCACCATTTGAGCTGCTCAAGGGTAGGAAAATTGACATTTCTCATCTTCGAACATTTGGATGCACATGTTTTGTGCATGTTCAATCTGATAAACGAGACAAGCTGGATCCCAGATCAATTAAGTGCATGTTCCTTGGTTATTCCTCTACACAAAAGGGATATAAATGTTACAATCCCTTGACACGAAAATTTTTTGTGTCTAGAGATGTTGTGTTTCATGAGAATGAGTCCTTTTATCAGTGCACAGCTGGTGATCTTCAGGGGGAGTGTTTAACTGAAGTGTTTCCTATGACTGAGGTTCTTCCAACCCCCACTTCAACCACATCAACTCCAACTCATGATGAAGTCATTCACAGTAGTGACACTGAGCAGCCATGTGCAGAAACAAGTGACCAGGAAGTAGATCCTGAGACAGTTCAACAAGTTCCATCTTTACCTCGAAGGAATCCTCCACGAGATCGGAATCCTCCTCCAAAGCTGCAAGATTATGTTACTTACTCTTCACGGTATCCCATTGAGCTCGGATTGAGTGACACTCAGCATGCTTACAGTGCCTTTGTAAGCAAGATTCTCACAGAATATGAGCCTCGTACCTATGCAGAAGCCAACAGATCAGTAGCATGGCAACAAGCAATGAAAGATGAATTGAATGCTCTTGATGAGAACAAGACGTGGAGTATTGTCCCTCTTCCTAAAGGACAGAAACTGGTTGGAGCTAGATGGATTTATAAACTCAAATATCATTCAGATGGCACTCTCGAACGACACAAAGCAAGGTTAGTTGCTCGTGGCTTTACTCAAACGTTTGGTGTTGATTATAAAGAAACGTTTGCCCCTGTAGCTAAAATGAATACAGTTAGAGTCCTACTCTCAGTTGCAATGAATCATGGTTGGACTTTGTGTCAAATGGATGTAAAGAATGCGTTTTTGCATGGTGATTTAGAGGAGGATGTGTACATGAAACTGCCTCCAGGACATCCTCGTGAACATGAAGCTGGCATGGTTTGTAAGCTTCACAAGGCCTTATATGGATTGAAGCAATCTCCTCGTGCTTGGTACTCTAAATTGAGTTCAGTTCTTGTAGCATCAGGTTTTACAAGAAGCCATTCAGACTCTTCATTGTTTGTTAGAAACAGTCAAGTTGGAAAATTGGTGGTATTAGTATATGTAGATGATCTTATCATTGCTGGCAGCAACACAGAAGAAATTCAGAATCTAAAAGCTTCTCTACATAAAGCTTTTGCCATCAAGGATCTTGGTTCTCTAAAGTATTTCTTGGGGATAGAGATGGACCTCTCAACTCAAGGTCTGTTTCTAAATCAACGCAAATACATCCTTGATCTTCTTGATGAATCAAACATGACTGCATGTAAACCTGCTCGAACTCCATTGCACAGCAAGTTGAAGCTGGACTCACCAAGTACAACTCTCACTGATCCTAGCACTTATCAGAAACTGGTTGGTAAGTTGATTTATCTTACCATCACCAGACCAGACCTTACATACTCAGTCAGCTTGATTAGTCAGTTTATGCACTCTCCAACTGTTTATCATCTGAGCATTGTCAAGAGAATATTGCGCTACTTGAAAGGAACCATAAGTCGTGGAATTTTGATGTGCAAAAATGATCACTTCAAGATTGAAGGCTACTCTGATTCCGATTGGGCAGGCAATGCCCTTGATAGGAAATCCATAACAGGCTACTGCACATTTGTAGGAGGCAATCTCGTCACTTGGAAGAGCAAGAAGCAGTCAGTGGTGGCTAGAAGCAGTGCTGAGGCAGAATATCGAGCAATGGCATCCATTGCTTGTGAACTTATTTGGCTTAAAGCTCTTCTCCAAGATTTAGGCATCAAGCATTCATCTCCAATTCCTCTGCATTGTGACAACCAAGCTGCCATGCACATTGCAGCAAATCCAGTGTTCCATGAGCGCACAAAACATATCGAAGTTGACTGCCACTTCATTCGAAATCAAGTGCAGTCAAAGCTCATTGAGACTATGTACACAAGATCTTGTGATCAACTTGCAGACGTGTTCACTAAGATTCTTGCTTCCGCTCAGTTTGAGCGTCTGCTGTCCAAGCTTGGCTCAAGGAATTCCCTCGATCCAGCTTGAGGGGGAGTATTGAGATAGCTTACTTGTGTGTCACACGTCTCTTCCCTTACTTCTCTCTTCCATGTCTTCTGGTCAAAACTGTGAAACAGTTTTGGTTCAATCTCTACAGTTTAGAGTTGTTCAGATCCACAATTCATGGAAGGTTATTAGGGACTGATGGTTCTTACTCTGTATAGTTGGTTCTTAGCTTGTTTTCTCTCTTTATATAAATAGAGGTAGGCTTGTAATCGTTTCCTTAAGATTATATACAGAAAACCTTCTTCTTCATATCAGTCTCATTTTCTACATGGTTACTCAATATACATAAAGCTGAGGCAAAGTGAAGTCAGATTTGTGGTATCCTTACATCAATTGGTGTTGTGGATTTAGTAAAGTGGAGTGTACAATGGATGTTGCATGTTTCAAAATGGCAAGATGGTTCATGTACAGATGATATGGAAATGATGCAATTGGTTTACTGTACTGTTTAATAAAATGCTGTAGGAATGTGCTCACTGACGATATTGTGTTTGATAGACAATGGAGAGTGGAATATATCTACTGACTCGATCAGATCGATGTAATTCACGATTGGGTGGGAAATATGCAAGATGGATTGATCTCTAATAGTTATTCATATAAAAAGCTGAATACATTATTGCATCAAGTATCAATTTTATTTTCAATTCTTTTTATACAAAAATATAAGACGAAAAACAATAATTTGTGCTTCTAAACATGGGGAATATTGGTGATGACAAGACACTCCTGCCACAGATGACATCAATCTCAACCGCTGCTTCCTAGCCTCAACCATAGAGCAGCACCAAAAGTCAATCGAAGATGAAGAGTGTCTCCAAGTCTTCGAGCAAGTCGGTTGTTGTGGTGTCATCATCCATTGTACCAACGATGATCTCATACAGGCCTAGGCGTAATGAAAATCGTTGGGGCTCTCCATTGTAATACTGAGTTAGAGCCTGCTTGGGAAGCTTGACAAATGACACATAATTTTTCGCAGGAGAACTTGCATCTGCTTCTAATTATATGCCTTTCAACATTGAACTTAGAGGTTAGGATGCAACTCAAGTTGTTGCCCGTGTAGTGTACTCCTTTCCTTGTCTAAATTTTTAATTTTCTCCAATATTTCAGAACTATCTTATGTACTTTCTTTGTTACATCTATGGATTATCAATATTTGTCTAGAATTAGAGCTTGAGCGTCTAATAGCAAGATCCATCATTGTTTATGTCATATACGCACACACACTAAACTTACTTAACATGGATTGATTAGTGTGCAAGATCAAAGAAAGTATGAAGCTTGTAGTTGTTAGAGTGCATGTTAGAGAGATTCTGTACCAGAGCTCCTACATAGACCAGTGAACTTATGACCTCATATTTTTGATGTGAGAGCATTTCCTCACTATACACGAATATCTGTGAAATGGTGATAACATTTCACATTAATGTATGATCCAAAGTTGCATTCTATGATCAATGCTATTTGGAAATTGGAACTAAGATTCTAAGAACTATGCCATTCAGAACTTGCACTAACAAAACAAAGACGTGCCTATCAAAAAACAAAACAAAACAAAGACGTGGACTCACAAACTGTGAATGGAATAACAGAGACTTGAAAGAGGCGTAATTGGGCCAAGCGGCCCAAAATTAAGTGCTAATAACTGGGTCTGGCAACTCCATGTGACTGTGACTGTGACCGTGAGTGACTGCAGCTCAGCACCTAAGCAAGCCCTCTGTTACCAGACGCCGCCCAACTTAGGTAAACAGAATTCTGAGGAATCGGAGCAGACCATCAGAGAGATGGCTAAAAGATTAGGGTTGACGCTCTTCGTTAGCAGTACTAACTTCCACTCTCAAAGTCATGTATTTCGGGTTCCTTATGAAACCTTAATTTGACCCTTTGATTTGTGGGTTAGGATTATCATCATTCACCAGCAAGGAAAAACTCAGGCAGATGTTTTCACCTTTTGGAGATGTTACAGAAGGTATATCTAATACCCAGAACTATTTATTGCCAAATTATTGTTTCTTCATCTTAATTCTGGAAATTTGTGAGCAATGGTTTTACCTTTGTGTTTTGTTATCTTCCAATTCAGCTAGGTTAGTGATAGACCCTAACACCCAAAGGCCTAAAGGTTTTGGTTTTGTGACATACAAGTCTGAGGTTGAGGCACAGAAGGCTATCAAGGTCATGGATGGCAGGGTAATTTTCTCATTTTCTGTCCCTATGAGAAAAAGAAAAAAAAAACGCCCATTTGATAAGTGTATAATATGAAAGTATGATGAACCAAGAAATTGCAGTTGTGTTTTGAAAATTTGAAAAACTCTGGATTGCTGTAAATGACTGGGTATTGTTTGTGATAAGCCATATTTACTGTTAGTGCAGATGGTTGATGGGAGGCTGCTTTTTGTTGAAGTTGCACATCCTGAGGATACAAGCTCTCGATAGTCATTATGTTGTTCATTATGTGTTCATCTTTGCCACTTGTTCCGAATTTCGTAGATTAGTATGATGTACTCAAACTGTAAAACTTATTTGATCTTCTATAATATAACTAAATTCACAGCAGCAACATTTCCTCAGTTTTTTGTCTTTCTTTTAAGGCACGATTGAACTTCTGTTGGAGGACATATTTTTTCCTACTGAAGTTAATAGAGCGTTTGCTCATGTACAGTACATTGTTCTCTACCTATCTCATTGGAACTAGACCGCCTTCTGCCTCACAGAGTTGGAGTAACACCTCTAGTTCTATAACTTTAGATTATTGTTTCTCAACTGTATTGGATTCCTGATGCCTTTGATGTTTGGACTTTGGATTTATTCCTCTCGAGTTGCTCACTTTGCAATCAACGTTGATAGTTTCAGTAGGACTGGAAACACTCGAAATTTTATTTCTCTCTTCTTACTTTAAACTTGCTACGTGTGGTAATAATTCAAAGGTAATTTGGTTGCTAATTATTGTTCTCCAGATGTCTTGTAACTCTTGCTCATAGTCCATGACACAGTTACTGTGTGAGTAGTTCTGTATCCTAACATTACAGTCGGTTTATTTTTCAGAACCACCATGAACATTAGGGGTGACATGACTGCCCTCCGTATGTAATGTGATAATGGATAACCAGTAAAACTCAACTGTGTTATGTGGGATGAATACGGGTTACTGAGAACAAGGGTGTAAGTCTGAATGAAACAGGTCTAAATGATATCATATTTGGAGCAAGTCTACCTTAAGCTCGTAAGTTCAGTAAAATCATGATATCAACATCTTATCTTAAGATTTAAGCATAACCGAAGCCTAGGCTGCGCTGCCCGTATGACTGCTATCTTCGCACAAGTCTACCTCGAACTCTTGAAGCTACAAAAGAGCAATCATAATTGAACATTCGAACTCTTTCTTCGCTGGAATCATGTTTAGATTATAAAAATTACGACGTTTTAAATCATTTACATGGCAAACTTTTGCTTCATTATTTACTAATTACTATATTATTATTCTTTTCTTTTCTTTTTATTATTAGGATTAATTACATAAGACCCTCCGAACTATAGGGGTGTTTTCAATTTGGTACCCAAGTATCAAATTTTGTCGTTTCAATACCTAAACTTTGCCGCCGTTATCAACTTAGTACCTCACCATTGGAACCTCCGTTATCTGTTGAGCTGGCTGTTATGTTTGAGAGCAATTTCGTCATTGCATCAGGTCAGAATCTCAGCAGACAAAAATTTTCTCTCCCAATGACGTCTGGGGGATTCGAACCAGTGATGTTCCAGGGAATAGCAACCCAACCACTACGCTAACGAGTGATACTGATAGACTATAAACAAAGATCTTATATATACCATTTCTAACTTATCCACTGTATTTCTTTGATGCATTGTAACATTTTATTTAGGGCCAGTAGGAGGCGGCACATAGTACCCGGGCTCCTCTCTTCTTCTCTTCTTCTTGGAGCAGAAAATGCAGTAAAGACTGAGCACCACAAGAATTGCGATCGCGCCGATAGCGATTCCGACTATGACCCTGGTGTCCAATGACGAAGACGACGGCGACGTCGAAGGAGTGGTGGACGGCGATTTCGGCGGCGGAGGGCTCTTGGTAGTGGTTGGAGTAGACGGCGTTTTAGGTGGTGGCGGCGATGACACGGTCGGGGTTGTTGGCGGCGGCGGAGAGGATCCTGGTGAGGTCGGAGCTGTACACCTCGACGGCGAATACGGCGAGTTAGGCCCGGAATGCTCCGTCTTGAACCTCAATATATTCTTGCTGGGACTAATCGGCGACGCCACCTGTCCACCACCACCTGCAGAAGACCCAAAAGAATCAAAATCAGACCCAAAAAGCTCCGATCTCAACAACCTCTGATACGTCTCGTTCCTGCCGTCCTTCACCGGCGACGGCTTGTCGTTAGGCCAAACTGGTGCAGCCTCGATGACGAGCTGTAGGGGATGAACCTGTGTTAGGGTTTTACCCCTGACTAGATAGAAAAGCAAAGAAATGCAGAAATGAAAGAAATTAAAATACTAACGTTCATATATATCGGGAGCGTAGCTAATATGCTCTAACGGTCATTTCTATTCATCCTAAATAAAATGTTAAAGAAATGGTATATATAAGATCTTTGTTTATATTTTATCAGTATCACTCGTTAGCGTAGTGGTTGGGTTGCTATTCCCTGGAACATCACTGGTTCGAATCCCCCAGACGTCATTGGGAGAGAAAATTTTTGTCTGCTGAGATTCTGACCTGATGCAATGACGAAATTGCCCTCAAACATAACAGCCAGCTCAACAGATAACGGAGGTTCCAATGGTGAGGTACTAAGTTGATAACGGCGGCAAAGTTTAGGTATTGAAACGACAAAATTTGATACTTGGGTACCAAATTGAAAACACCCCTATAGTTCGGGGGGTCTTATGTAATTAATCCTTATTATTATGGACTTGTGGTAACTTTTCGGTGGGCTTTTGAGGCTGGCCTCTCCCTCTCCCGCCCCCAAATGCTTATATGACAAGGTCTCTTAATTAAATCACAGAATCTCTGCTGGATTAAAGAGAGCCTATTCGGCGCACCTGGGTGCGCGGTGCACCCGTCATCTCCACCGTTAATTTTTTTTTTTGTGGTAGGTTAAAATGGACGGTGGATACACCCGGGTGCGCTGTATAATTTTCCTGGATTAAAACACTCTGTCTTTGCCGTGCTGCTGCTCAATTCCATCAGACCCTTCAACCCATCTCTCAATGAGGTGGGTTAGTAACGGAACCCACCTCAGAACCATGCCACCGGAACCAGGCCGCCGCCGTGATTGGAAGGCCTGGTTTCGTTATGCCTATAAGCTGTTCGATACAATGTCCCACTGAAGAAATCAACTAAACTCGTGAGTGAGCGAGTCGTTCCTTTTCTCCACGCTGGCACTATTTCGTAACTGAATTCTGTAACGAACTTCTCTGCCTTGCTTCACAAACAAACTTCCCCAACTGATTCTACTGCAGCTCTTACATGTATAAATACACCCAAAGAGCTCTAACTATCTCTCTCTCTCTCTCTCTGGTTCTCGCTCACTCATTCATTTCATTCCTGAGAAAGAAAAGGATTTCTGGGTTTGTTTCTTTCATCTTCAAAGATTGAGTCTTTAAACTCTATGTTTTAGTCTGTCACTTTCTGAATTCTGATTCTATGTTTCACAGAAGCAACGTCTTTCTCTCTGTTTCAGCATTCGTTTCAAAATGCAGTTCTTCCTTCCAAGTACAAACTACTACGTGTGCAGCTGATGCCACACCTACACGTCTTGGAGCGAACTTCATTCAAAGAGTTTACAGAGTACATCTCTCTCTCTCTCTCAATCAGTGTTTATATCCCAAGAAAATGTCAATCTAAAGCTTAAGGCAATGCTGCTTTTGATTTTGGATGATGCATTCAAGAAAGATCATATTTTTAATTGGGTTCTTGGAGCCCTTTAGTTTCCAAAAATGCTAATCTATGTAGGATTTGATTCCTGTGTTAGTTCCATATTGGGTTCTTGATGTCTTTTGTTTGATACTCCATAATTGTCTGAATTGGGTCCTTGATGTCTTTGGTTTGATACTCCATACTTTT
This sequence comes from Fragaria x ananassa, assembly GCA_034370585.1. Classification (NCBI taxonomy): domain Eukaryota; kingdom Viridiplantae; phylum Streptophyta; class Magnoliopsida; order Rosales; family Rosaceae; genus Fragaria; species Fragaria x ananassa. The sequence goes on from CP139764.1 coordinate 23,689,246, forward strand.
CTGAAATTGGGTTCTCGATGAAATTTGATTTCAACAGCATTGCAATTCAAAGTTTGAGAATTTCAGCAGGATCTGGATAAGTACTTTTGTATTGGATTTCTGATGCATTTGGTTTGATATGTCTTACTCTATATTTATTGATTTTTTGTTGCCTTCTGATTTCTACCACATGGTAGTCAAACTTTTGTGAATTTTAGTAGCATTTCATTGCATAATTAGTTTCTTTGTCAAACCTTGATCAGTTCTGTTACTTGTGAATGGTAATAATAAGGTATAAATTATTGGTTCTTAGTTGTCCATTTCATACGTCCATTATAGCACACTAAGTTTATCAGCAATGTAAATCAGTGTCTATGACTCTATTTATAAAAACTGAATCAGAATGAAGGTTGATTGCATCTTAACATTGGTTTTGGTTCCTTTTGCAGAATGGACTGTTCACCGATGATTGCATCTTTCAACATCTGTAAGAGTAGAACCTTGAATATGTTATTTTATAATGAATATTGATTGCTAAGGAGTAAAGACTAAAGCAGGAACCAAGCACAGTTGGTAAAAGAAACAAAAACACAAATGATGCAAAACTAGTAGGAAGCTTGTACTTATACCACCTACGTAATTTCAGAAACTGATGAATTACACGTTTTTTTTATATATATAGAATTGATGTATTACATGTTTGAAATGCAGTACAAACGTGAATTACATAGACCTTCAAGATGAGGATAGAGTGCAAAGGGTACATTGTAAGTCCTGCAATCTGGCATTGGGATTCAAATATGTAAGTTTGATACATCTCTTTTCTTAAGTGATTTATCTATACAATGGAGTTGAATTGTCTTAGTCTTTTTATCTGAGTAACTTCTTGTTCAGGTTCGAGTGCCTGCAGCACAACTCTGCTTTTTAGTGCTAAATGAAAGAAGATCTAAGCTTAACTTGTAAGTCTGAAATGAGTATAGTGAAAACTGCACAACTAACAAGTCTTAACCAGTACTGATATAATCTACTCTGAGCAGGGAGAGGCTCTCATATTGGAATGGAAACCAAATAGTGAGCGGATATGAAGCAGTGCTACCAGAACCTATACCTGGACCTGAACCTGTATTTCAACTTGTACCTGAACCACCTCTACCTGCTGGGGATCTTGATCAACTTCAAGCAGTAATTGGTAACAATGTAATTGTACATCAACCTCAACCACCTGACCCTCCTCGGGGGAATGATGATGAACCACCTGTTACTGGAAGGGGATGATGATCTTGCACCACAATCACCACCTGTACCGGAAGAGGATGATGATCTTGCACCCCAAGCACCAGAAGCTTGAGAGTGTGGTCATGATATTTTACCAGAGCGGCTTAGAATCTGAACCTGATGCTGTAGGAAACAAAACTCCCAGTTCTTTTTGTCAGTAGAGGTACCTGCAAATTGCAATGAAATGTTAAAGTTGCATAGTCTGGAGTTGTTTCTAAGTTTTTGCACCAAAACTGGAGGATATGGTGACAGGAGTAAAGGATTTGGAGAATGTTAATAGAAATATAATAGGCATCTCACTAAAATAGAAGATGTATTCATGTATCGTTAGTAGTGTTGTATAACCTGGATAAATTTTCATGCCAAATCTGACAGGATATGATCACAAGGAAACCCATGCTGAATGAAAAAAAGGGGCATTTCTCTATACTGTTGTATGTTTTGTCTATTTCCTGTGGTATAAATCAGTAGTGGCATTCATGATTTTGCAAAACAAAGAACACAGAACACCCTAAAAGTAAGATATGTACAGGACCAAATATATAGTTCTACCGCATCTTTGAGCTGGTCAACAAGTCTTTATAGCATATTCTCCTCATCTTTGGTCATTTGTGGCCTTTTACAGGATTGTTCTATTCATACAATTACCTCCCTTCCAAAATCCATTTTAGTTTAGTTATGACTTCTGAGATGAGTGATTTTGTACGAGTTAATGAGTTGTTCATGTTGAGTTTCAGAACCTTATCTGCTCATGGCCCAAAACACTCAAATTGGCTGGCTTCATCTTGCTCGCATTCCCATTGCAACACCCTGTAACTTTTTCAGCCAAATTGAGTTAGTAAAGTAGGTCTGTATCCTGCTATCCAGAGCCTATATATTCTTCACCTGTCTCTACTATAATTGCTGGGTTTGTATATAAATTCTGTTGTAAATAGTTTATTTAATGAACATTCTTGTAATTAGCTAAATGTGGATATTCATGTAATTTACATACTGATTACATCTCTATATACAAGATGATTCTCTACTCAATAATATATAGATATTCCCTCATTCTCATTCTAAGTGTCGTTCCTCTTCTCTCTCAATTTCTTATATTTTATGTTTTACAACACGTTATCAGCACGAATAATTCTAATGTGCATTATCTTGTTTTCTATTGCATGTGAAGCTCTAAAAACAAAGGATGATCTTTCAATTTTATTCATTGAATTCGCTCTACGTACTTTGACATGGAAAACTCTGAAATCGGTGATCAACCATATGAGGATCATTATTTAACCAAGTTCTTGGATTGGCTGAGTAGCTCCACAAATGGCCTTCACAGTTCTACACATAAAAGATGGAGATTATCCGTTCTACAATGAGTAACGTTTTCTTATCTTAATTCTAATTCATATTTTCTAGCCTTGATTATATGATGAACAAACCACCCTGAAGCATGAACTCATTGCCTTTGGTTGCATATTGAAAAATCCGTCTACGATGCATGAGCATCAAATATATTTTATTAATCTATTTGGTTAATACATATGAACATGAAATGTCATATAAGTTTTTTTTATATTATGAGAATTGGAAAAGGAAAATCACTACGGAAGCCAGTAGCCACCGAAATCAACCTTCGCAACTGCCTAGTAGTGCAGACAAGGAGGCACATGGATCAACAAGTACATGTATCAAAATTCAAGATCACCGTCAAATTCAAGTATATGCATGCGTTCCAGAAGTAACGCCCATAACCATTAATTTGGTCGTTTATATGTTAGACGTTACATATATAGAATATTCATGCCTGAAGCATTTAATAAATGAATTAATATTGCTCTTAATGGAGTTTGAATAAAATCCGTTTAGAAATGTAACGTTATTTGAATAATGACGCATAACACTGATGATGTTATTTACGTATAAATTAACATCTACGTTTTGTCAGTTGCTGATTTGAATTGTGTCAAATTCAAAGTCATTTAAGGGTATGTAACTAATGTCAAAAGCATTTACCAATTTATAACTCATACATTATGGTACAAGCATTATAGGTTAAATTATTGTGCAAATTATGATAGAAACGTTATGAATTTAATATTTAGTTACGTCAATTTGAATAATTGTCATTATAATTCATTATGCTCGAAACATGAATTTTTGGTTTAATTACGTAATTATTATATAAACGTTATGCCAGTAGTATTTATCTCATTTATTACTCATACAGTAATACATAATGTAATAAGCATTAATGAGATATAATAAACTCATAACCGCTACATAAATGATATTTACTATTAATTTTATGTCGGATCCTAATTTAATATCAATTGCGAATTAGAATCATATTAATTTCAATTTGATATTTATAAGGGTGTAATGCCTGAAGCAATTACACATTTATAACCTCATAAATTGTGCTTGAAGCATTAGGGGATTATTACATAAATGTTATGCCATAAGCATTTACCCGATTTGGTTATAAGTACATAATGCTAGAAGAATTAATGGGTTTTGAATCCATTTTCTTACGTATAACCGCTGCATAAATAATGGTGATTTATACCATATTTAAAATTTATCTTATGCCGGTTACCAAAATCAAATCACGTCGGTTTTATCTCAATTAATTCTCATTCATATTATCTTTTATGTTAGTAATTATGCCAAAAGCAAGTAAGTCAATTGAAGATGCAATGGAGTTGATTTTGCACGTAACTATTGGTGTTTATTAAGTATATAAAACCAATGTTAATGCATATACTTTATGTTAATTAAATTGTTTCCGTTATGTTTAGTTTATTTCGATTTATTTGAAAATTACTTTCACTTTAAGTTTCACTTTAAGTTGTGTAAGTAATGAATTAATAGCATATGTTGATTTGTCTTATTAATGATGAATATTAAATAAGACTGAGTCAGAAACTCAAATCAAGCCTAAGTGACAACAACAAGCCTGAGCCAGAAGCTCAATTTAAGCAAGGCTAGCACAGAAGCTCGTCACATATCGCTTTGAGTCCATGACAATGATTATAACTCTTCTCAAACTAGGCTCACCTAGTTGGATGCAATGTTTAGGAAAGTTCTTTTGAGGATGTGTACTTAAGTGAGTCTCGCTCCACCACCTCATCATTGATTTCTTGATCGTATACAATTGAAGTTACAAAAAGGGTTGACTAATAACATTGTATTTCTTGGTAGACCATTCTAAGCCCAGTAGGCCGGATCTCTCTCTACGGGACCTAGAAGCCCGACCAACATAGCTCTCAGATTGTGCCCCTTAGGCTTGAAAAATATGTAGAGGTTTATTTCTTTCACTTTAATTAAAGTCAATTCTTTTGGTCTAGCAGAATCAAACAAAAGAAAAATAATCTAAGGACACTGGTGTTTCGTACCTAATCATTATGCATGTCTATAAGGCATTCCAAATTCATAATAACTGTTGTTAATATATTCACCATATTTAATGTGTAGTTAATTGCCAGAAGCATTTACACATAAATACATGACATATTCACTATATATGCTAAATTAGTAGTGTGTAATTAATATCATCAATTGTTACATGATTATAATTTAAAAATACATGTACCTAATGAATCGGTAGTTCAAAAATGAACCGATAGTTCAGAAATGAGCCAGTAATTCATTCATAAATTGAATTTGTAGTTTCGATAATAACTCCCATAAGGAACTTGAAGTTTCATTACAAAATTTACCAGACATGATAAAATCAGTAACTTTTATCAGGTTAATTGGTAGTCTTTAGAGGAAACAATTTAAAGTAGATATCTTCCTTGCCTAAAGCAAAACATAATTAGAGAATATTGAAATGAAAAGGCTTGTTGCCCTAGAATCTAAATCAAAATTGATATGTGCTATCAATATTAAGGAACTAAGTGTTTTTGTCTGGCTGACGAGGCAAAATACATCTACGTTCCAGAAGAATGTTATCGAAAGGTAAGTTCATTGAAACCAATGCTTAAAACGTTGAAACCACCAAGTAAATTGTGTAATATCTTTGCATAACCTTCGAATGTGCTGCCAAAAGCGTACATTGAATATAATCAAATTTATTAGTTAGAAGCTAAATGATTCGAGCAAATACTAGCTATAGTATTAGTGTTTGATGCACCCAGAAAAAACATATGATGCACCGTATCCTCAACTCAATTATCACATGGGCATCCCCCTCAGAATAAGAGTCTTGTCTTTAATAACACATTATATTAAACTACTCGTTAAGAATATTGAATAGTAGACCATCATATGCAAAGACTAGAATGTACACTATCTCTTTATGCACATGATGCAAGGGAAAATTTGTGGACCTATCCAACCACCATACAGACAAGTTAAATATGAATGGTTTTGGTTGATGCATCGACAAAAGTGATCAGATCTCACATCACTGTCCACAAGAAAATGCTGTGTTTGCTAAACTCTCACCCATGAAATTTAGGATACACCACTCGGATTATCTTATAAAGTCTATAAGGCTTGATAATACCAGAGAGTTTACATCGATGGCTTCCGATGATTATTGCATATCCCTTGGGATCTATTGAACATATAGTTTCCTATATTCACACCCAAGATGGTCTTGCAGGTAGAACCTTGGTAATGCGCACCAAGCTTCTAGTGTCTGCGTTTGGCTATGCAATCTTGCATGCAGCCATGTCGGTTCGGTTGAGGCCCACTGCTACCCTTTTTACTTTGTGTTACAGTTGGTGATTGGCTGCGAACTTGGTGTTTTGCACTTACACAGATTTTGGTGTGGAGTATCCGTGCCAATTGTGCCGCCACAACGTACAAAATCGGGTTCTTAACAACAGATGGACATATATGTCCATTATGAACAACATCTATTATGTGCACCTTAGAGTCATTGACAGGAGATCTCTATACCGCTAGATTTGCGGTTGTCACTTTGATGAGACAGTCTTCCCGCCGTTAGGGGGAGATAAGAACATCATTGTTCTTGTTGAAAGACGTGTAGAATGTCTCATCTTGATTCCCAAACAGTACATGTGATATTGCAGTGCAAAGAATTCTACTTCCAGTGGAAGTGCAAAAAATTCTAGATCTACATAGTGTAGCCCATAATATGCCAGACACTTCATTAGATTTAGTTAAAGTGACGATATCATATATACATGTTGCAAACTTGCAAGGATAAATATCCCCGTAGGACGTATCATCCTAGTTGGACGAGGTACGACCATGGCGGCTAACCAGTCATATGTCCCTGCCCAGAAGCGAGGTAGACCACTAGGTTCGAACGATTCTTATCCCTAGAAGAGGGTAAACTTGGCACAAATGAATCTTCTTGCTATCGCAATCTCAAACCAATTCAACTCACAAGATTAATATGGATTATAGGTTCGTCCTAGAAGAGATAAAGTTGGGGACGCTCCAACTTGTAAACCCACTCCCGAGAATAGAAAATCTCGATAAATTTAGTGAGATATTGAATCAGAATAAGATTTCATCGATGATATATTTATATTTGCGGTGGCAACCGAAATTATAATAAGCGATGATGTCGAACCTTGCTTCGTTGATAGATCTCAACGAAAAGACGACTGGCTAAAAAGGAAAGAAACAATCCAGGTCAAATCAGATTCCTTAACTAAGAGAAAGGTGTTATGGGCATGTTGTTCCCACACCTACCCATGTTAAACCTATATTGTTTAGATGTGTATTTGTAAGGAAGCGTAATGAGAAAAACGAGATTGTGATATAAGTCTTATTTAGTGGCGCAATGATTTTCTCAACGCCTTGTGATTGATTACGAAGAGAAGTATTTTCCCGTAATGGACATCATAACATTCCACTACCTTATCAGTTTGGTAGTTTCCAAATAACTGAATAAGCAGCCTATGAATGTGGTAACAATTTATCTTTATGGGGATCTGAATATAGAGATATACATGAAGTTTCCTGAAGGACTTCTGTTACCCAATGCAAATAGTTGTAGACCACATAACATGCTCTCCATTTGCTAGAGTAGTTCACTTTAGAGGTTCAAACAATCCAGACGGAGTTGGTATAATCGTCTAAGTGAATATTTGCTTGGGATGAGATATATGAACAATGGACTATGCCCATGCGTGTTTATTAAGAAAACAAACTTCGGGTTTGCAATTTGTGGTGATATACGTCAATAACATGAATTTGATTGATACTCTTGAAGAGATCAAGAAAACCACAAAACACCTTAAGTCGGAATTTGAGATGGAAGACTTTCGGAGACCAAATCATTTTCTCGACCTGGAGTCGTGCAAAATACAAATAGAATTTTGGTCTATCAATCAAATTATACCTACAAGATGTTAAGATGTTTTAATGAGGATAAATCAAAGTCTTCAAACTCACTCATAATCGTCTGAAATCTAGTGAGACTCGTATCATCATGCAGATGATAACGTAGAGATATTGGGAACAGAAGACTCATATCTAAGTACAATAGGCACATTATTGTACTTGGCTAAATGCCGTAGATCGGACATCTCACCCGATGTGAATTTGTTAGCTAGATATAGCTCTGCGCCTACACGCCGCCTCCGGAAATGGCATAAAAGATGATTTCGTTACTTTAAATGTATGACGGAAAATGACTCATTTTATCCCTAGGCATCATGGAATGGATCAACCGCCTATGATCCTTGGAATAATGTTTGCCTTATTAAAAATGGTGACATGAGTTATGTAAACCGACACAAGGCTTATTCTTGACTAATTATGTTTTTACTATAGGGAATACAATAATCTTAGAGGTATATGAAACAAAAACTTCTTTAAGTCATGTTGACTATTAAGTTATTCAAGAAGCATGATCAATGTAGCAGTTTTATCTAGTGTGTAGTTTTCATGGGGAGTCAATATTAGGGGGAGTATCCTGAAGCATACTCTTGACCATTATATGCTCTTTTATCCTTCGTCCAGGGTCATTTTGTCCCACTGGGTTTTGTTACCTGGTAAGATTTTAACGAGACACACATTAAATTGGTCACTCTACTCATACTTCATCTTGAAGATGTCTTTATTTGAAATATATGCAATTGCTCATCTTTTTCCTTCGACCACGGGTTTGTCCCACTGAGTTTACCGGGCAAGATTTTGGTGTAGCAACTATTATGCATCTATCTCCTGTGGACTCACATCTTATAATCCAGACTAAAATCGCTTCACCGAAATCAAGGGTTATGACTACCACCGCTACGTGTGCGTTGTACTCTTTTCTCCTTCGACCAGGATTGTTTTTGTCCCATAGGGTTTTTATTACCTGGCAAGGTTTTGACGAGGCAACACTAAAGCACATATCAGATGAATCTAATAACAGAGAATATTCAAGAGGAAGTGCTGTAAATAGTTTATTTAATGGGCATTCTTGTAATTAGCTCAATAGGGATATTCATGTAATTTACATACTGATTACATCTCTATATAAGAGATGGTTCTCTACTCAATAATATATAGATATTCCCTCATTCTCATTCTAAGTGTCGTTCATCTTCTTTCTCAATCTCTTATATTTTATGTTTTATAACAAATTCCTCATTTTCAACCATTTTGGAGTATAACTCTAGGTCTCAATTCTATCTGCAAAAAAAAAAAAAAAAAAGATTATCCCAAGCAATATATTAGAGAACTCCCTGTACTAAACCATCATCTTAATCTAATACTTTATGGAGCCAAGGGTGTCCAACTTCCTTGCAAAATATTGACCTGCACTATATGTATTTTCTTCTGAGTTTTGCATTGCAATTTCTAGATCAATTTAGTATTTTACATTTATACTATAAGGTCAGAATCATCTTTCCTTTTCTGCTCCCTAATAATCTGCATCTTAATAATGATATTGCTCCAACAAAAATTGACTAGATCAGAACATAGAAGTTAAGGAAAAGTTCACTTTTGCTAAATACTCGACATTACCAAAATTTTACACAAATCTTTCTATGTCTTTGTCTTCTTTCAGTTAGTGTTAATTTCTTGTTGTGGAAAGTATGATGAAATTCCCTCCATGTATTGCCTCTTGTTCTGATGTGGGAATGAAAGAGTTGAAAAAGAAATCTGAGAATCATATATTCAGTAGTCATTGGTAAATATCATTTCACAGACTTAAATCTCCTTAAATACATGAGTGTAAGGTTGTGACAAGCTAATACCTAGTTTAACTCAGCTCAACTACTTCAGCTACCAATTAACAACTCTAGTAAGCTTAAATCATGGGCCATCCGCCATTGTTGAAGGCTGATTATTTAAAGTGTTTGTCTGCTTCAAGACTGATATAATTGATATATAGCAGTTGCAGGAAATATGAACTCTATTGACAGAATTTAGAACTACAAGAAATCAGTTCCTAATTTCCAACACTTCCAACAGTTGGACAAAATACATAATTAGTTAGTAAAACTGTAGCTGCTTTTGCTGTCTAAATTGATTTGGTAGCTCTGTGCATCCTTATTAGATGCATGTGTCCAAAACTCCAAATACTTCCTACCAGATAAATTTACTTCAATCAGTTCAAATATCCAACTAATAAACACAGTTCAAATATCCAACTAATCCAAGTAATCAAAACCTCCTGGTGTTAACTTGAACTCCTCATTACGGGGTACATAGTGAAAAAAAAAAAGTGCAGATCGATGGTCACTCAACATGTTAACTTTATTTTTCAGAAAGGAAATTATGAGCATGAAAACAATGAAAGATCACAATTAACTTGAAACACAAGATGGGACTTTTTCCAGATACGCTAAATGACACTTGGATTCAGAGATGCATAAGCAAGCAGCTCCTGATTGCTTTCAAATATGGCCATTTTCTCTTCTATGAAAGTCAAGGACGCTTCGATGCCATCGCCATCTTTCGCATCCATCAATACCACTGTATTTTTGACTTGAAAACCACGGGTACTTACCCATGATGGCTTTCCCCATCCAAAGTTGGTTTCGTAGAAAGGAAACCAGCACCAACTGCTGCAACCATAGTTGTCTATGCCCTCCTTTGCCAAGTTCTTCCAAGATTCTTTGATTATTTGATAGGCAAGCTCAGCAGTAACCCCATTAGGAAAGTTTACTTCATAGTCCTGTTGGTGAGGAGAGATCCCACATTGGAAAAGTGACAAATAAAATATAACTTATAAGTGGGTGGATCATTCCTAATTGTACCGAGGCCTTTTGTGATTAAAACCCAACACCTTAAAAGGTGGTTAAGTTGGGACAATATCGGTACAAGGATGAACCATGAGCCACGCTTGTCGCTGTTTGACATGGTATCAGAGCGGGTCCCTCTCCAGTTGCGTCTCCATAAGCCCGGGTTGGTTCTTTCAGGGGTCATGCCCCTGGTTTGGTTCTTTCGAGTTTGGAGTTAATTCAGCCTGGTTTGGTTCTTTCAGTTGTCACTGGAAGTCTGGGAGTTTGGGGTTCTTTCGGTTATCATGGGGCCCGGGTTTAGTTTATTAATCAGTTTCACGTGCAGACCTAAAATGTTAGGTTGCACGTGAGGGGGAGTGTTGGTGAGGAGAGATCCCACATTGGAAAAGTGACAAATAAAATATAACTTATAAGTGGGTGGATCATTCCTAATTGTACCGAGGCCTTTTGTGATTAAAACCCAACACCTTAAAAGGTGGTTAAGTTGGGACAATATCGGTACAAGGATGATCCACGTTGGGACAATATCGGTACAAGGATGATCCACGAGCCACGCTGGTCGCTGTTTGACAAGTCCTCCTTGCATTTCCGGAATGTAGCAACCAAGCTTTGAAGATCTACTTCAGTATTTACTGTCATTGCTGCAGTGTACGACCACACAAAATTCCCCATCAAGTTTTCTGTGAATGCGTGACCTGATCTTCTTTTTCGCATGTTCACCGCTTGAGACCACGACGAAGGCCTTATAACACCCAAGTTTGATCTCGATGCTTCCATGGCACATTTCCAGATGAGTGCTGACACTACTTCAACACGCGTAGGATCTGGCAAGGCAGGACTAGCACATTTGGACTTGAGAGCCTCAATCCTTGAGGCGTCAAATACGAATCTTCTTCTTGTGCCCTTTTCTTGAACAGATCCCACAAAGTTAGGTTTTCGTGAGTTCAAGAAATCTTGTGATGGGTAAAGAGAAGCTGCAGAACCAAACTTTGGAGGAAGCACTGGATGATCATGAGTGGTACAGCTGCTACTAGAGCCAAGGGGAGCTACTGCCCAGCTTTTTAAGAATGTGCTCAAGGTAAAAGCATCCGCGACCTTATGTAAAATGTTGACTGCGATTGCCATTCCACCACATTCAAAGAAGTTGACCTGGACCAGAAGAAGGTGTGTGAATTCTACAGCAGCTGGAAACAGATACTTTAGTTTCTCCATATCTGGATTCTCCGATATCTCCGATATCGGACAATTTACCCTGGAAATGGAACACCATGATCATCACAAATGATTGCATTATTGTATTGGAATTTCCCTGCTAAAGGATAGAAGTGAGTGAGTGTTTCAGATAGTGATGCTTTTAGAATGCTGGATTTTTCTGCAACCAGTGACTGGTGATCGGTATCGGTTTCAGGATTGGCAAGACTGGGATAGAATAGCAGCAGTGGGATATAAGTTTCAGGAACCATCTGATCAAAAACTGAGAGGTTGACACGTTTCAGGTGGGGAGGAGTTGGAGAGGATGGTGTAATGGTTTCTGTGTAAATGACTTCAACCTTGATATCTGTGTTCATCTGTCTCCGGCCTCCACACTTGATCTTCATATCACGTCCTCGTTGAATTGCCATGTATATAAATCCTGGCTTTCAAGCAAATAACAACTAAAAACAAATCATACCACACTTATAGAAAAGAAGCCAGAATTAAAATTAATAAAGCAAAGGATGAGGGAAATTGGAAGACAAGATGCTGCTTCTTATTGATGAACTCTTCGATAATGAGTTGGTTGGGATGGATACAGAACGTACTAGCTCTTCTCTTATATAGGAATTTCTATCTACAAGTCGTAGCGGACAAATTTTAATGCATTTTCTATGGTAGACATGCATGGACGTACATACTACGCCATGCATATAAAAACCAATAAGTTTGAATCTAAACTTGCCCAGCTATGTACAACCTTCAATATATAGCTCATCAGGGCATCTCCAACAGTAATAGCAATTTAGCATTGCTCATATTTTAGCCGGAAGGTAGAGGCTAAGAAGAAGAAAAAACGTGATTACCATCTTGATAGCCTCCAATATTTGCCTCATGTATTCTATCTGCAATTTGATTCTTGACAAGGAACGTCGACTTTTTTTTTTCCTGATATTTAATAATTGTTACTGTTAACACAGCCCCAGAAACCCAAGACCAGCAGTACTGTAGTAATAGAAAAGAGTGTAATCGAAAAGGGAAAGAGTAATCTAATAAGATATAAGGAGGGAAAGAGTTGATTGGGAAATAGCACCTAAACTACTTATACAATGTAGAAACTGAATTTCATTGATCTCTTATGGTTACAAACTTTACATTATATAGATACTACTGCATGCGTTATAATCTTGTTGATATAAGTTAAAGCTATAATACTACATGATTTTCCTTTTATAGACAAAGAACATGATTACAACAGCCCGAGACAAGAAAAATTTTGTGATATGCATAGGGTATGAAACGAATGTGTTCATTTCGATTCATTCAAAACTTACTTGAGATCGATTATTCTGCAAAGTGCATAATCATTATTAGTGGCACGAAGCTCGCACTTTATTTTGTAGATAAGAATAAAATGAAAACGAACAATACCTTCTTTGTGATCAAAAGGCCCTAAAGAAACACTAAACTAACTGGGCCTGGAAACTCCATATGATTTATCAAGAAACCCGCCTAACTTGGATCAGGTTTGGGAGAAATTTTTTAATTCAATAATCACTCTATAACCCCTCAAGTGACTCAATCACTTCCAGAGAACCTAATCAACCTTTGAATTTGAACCCATCAAGAAGTAAATGACTTCGAATTCAAACAAACACAGACATCCTGAGCAATAGAATGAAAATGAATATCAATTCAAGATGGTACTGCGAGGAACAATGAAAGATCCAAATTCAACGAGTTTTGATGGCATCGAATTTTAGATTAAAACCCTAAATCTAAACAGATAACTAAGATGATTTCAAAGCCAAACTAGAACCCACAACCATTCAAGAGCTTGTAAACTTAGTCACAGCCTTAGTCCCCTCAGATACGGCGTGCTTGGCCAATTCACCAGGAAGCACAAGCCTCACAGCGGTCTGGATCTCCCGAGAAGTAATTGTGGGCTTCTTGTTGTACCTAGCAAGCCTAGACGACTCCTGAGCGAGCTTCTCGAAGATGTCTTTGATGAAGCTGTTCATGATGCCCATGGCCTTGCTGGAGATCCCAATGTCAGGGTGGACCTGCTTGAGAACCTTGAAGATATAGATCTTGTAGGTCTCCACGCTTTTCTTGTTCCTCTTCTTCTTCTTGTCTCCGGCAGCCGCTCCGGCCTCCTTGGGGAGTTTCTTGCCGGCCTTGGGCTTCTTCTCCGCCGGGGCTTTCTCTGCCACGGTCTTCTCGGCCGGCTTCTTCTCGGCAGGCTTCTTCTCGGCAAGCTTCTTCTCTACTTTGGGCGCCATTGGATTTGAGAAGGAGGGTGAAATTTGGGGTTGCGAATTCGATTTGGGAATTTGGGATTCTGATGGTGAAGGATCGGTGGAGAGGAGGGTGAGTTTTATACATGTGAGGAGGTCGCGTGCTATTAGCCAATGGGATGTCACGCGGATCGCTGAAACTGGCCGTCAGATTTCGCTTGGTAATTTCCTTGTTGACGGTTAGGATTAGCTGAGTTTGAATTTAGGAACGCCAACCTAAAAACTTGTTTCCCACCCATTTTACATTGAAAAATTTATACTGATTTTGTAGTCACGAACGAAAATTTTAAGGAGAAATCAAAATGGTTCGGCCTTTTGCCGGCGCTACTCCCTTATCTTTGTGTTTTCACTTGTTTGTTTGGCTGAAAGATGAGTGAGAGAGGAATGACTCCCTAACATTTTTATGTATTAAAAAAAACATCAAGAGAGAGATTAAACCAAAACCTCTCATTGCAAAATAACAACGAAACAAAACTATGAAAACCAAAATTGGGAAAGACCCATAAGGTCACTACTACAATATGACAAATAAAAGGAGGATGTGAATCCCACCAAACCAGCTAAGTTAATGACGTATCGTGATTAACCAGAGCATCTACAACCTTATTCCCTTCACGAAAAATATGAGAAGATTGAAATGTCATCTCTGATATGCAACGTAAACAATTAAGTCAACGGACACGTAGATGCCAAGGTACAAGCAAAAGAGACCGTAGATAGTCTAACACAAGCGACGAGTCCACCTCTAACCAAATGTGCTTCCAGTCTCGTACCTAAGCAAGCTCAATAACAACTATAACTTTCATCACCTCTACTGCTACTGAACTATGAATGTCAATATTGGAAGAAAAAGCACCAAGAACATGACCTTTCAAGTCACGAAAAACAGCACCAAAACCTCCAACACCCTCTGCATGCTTCGAAGCTCAATCTGAATTAATCTTCACCCACCCAATGACTGGAGGATGCCAAACAACCTCAATAATTCTTGGAGCTCTGCCCAATCGACACTCTGCACCCAAACTCTTTATTATCTGTAAATCTTGAACTGAATTATGCATAGGACCATTTGTAAGCCGACTAGTCGCTCTAATGTGCCCCAAAATGAGATGACAAATTGAAGCCACGAAGAACGACTTACCATCAAATGTGGTCTTATTCCTCGCATGCCACACAAACCATAAAATCAATGTAAAACAGATCAACCAAAGCTCCTTAAGCTGTGAGTTACATCCCATACTCAAACCTTTGTGAAATAAATCCACAATTGTATGAGGAATAACCCCCAGATCGAAAAGAGATAAGAAATAAGACCATAGCAGCTGTAAAGGGATAATGCAAAAAAATATGTTGCAGGAACTCAGTACATGCACCACAAAACTCACATCTTGAAACCCAAGCCACTCATCGACGTTGTAGAAGCTTATCACAAATTATTCTCCCTTTCAAAACCTTCCAAGCATGAAGAGACATTCTAGGCAAAATAAACCTAGACCATAAGGACTTACCCCAAGGCATGGACTGAGATGGATGTCGTAGAAATTGGTAAGAATGCTTTGAGTCAAATCTCCTGTAGACGAAGGCATCCAAATAAGAGTGTCCTCCATCGAAGCATTAGTAGCAAGGGGGACCTGCTCAATATTATTACACAAAGCAGGAAAGTGAAGTTGAAGTAGATAAGGAAGCACCCAAGAACCATCAACAATAAAAGTAGAAACCAAATCCTTGTTCCCTTGCAGACCATCATGGGCACCAAAATAATCAACAATAGGTCTCCCCATAAAATTATCATGCCAAAAATAGATATGGTCTCCTGAGCCTATCAACCATTGAGAATTTTCTTTGACAACACCCAAAAAGGACGAACTATAGGCCATATAGAGGAGGAGGCATAAGAGTGACGTTGAGAAAATATGTTCCTGATAAAAGAACATCTTTCTGATGGATATGAAATTATCTTCCAACAACGCTTAAGTAAAAGAGATCGATTAAGAACCACAAGTTGCTTCAAACCTAAGCCACCCTCATCCATCGGAACACAACAAGATTTCCACTCTACTAAAGGAATCCCACGTTTATCAATTGAACCAGACCATAGAAAATTATGGCACCATACCTCAATACGGCATAGAAAAGAAACCGGCCACTCATACACTTGGAATGTATAAACGAACATACTGTAAACCACTGCTTTAGTAAGTTGAAGTCTTCTAGCCATAGACAAAAATGAGCCCATCAACTTGACAATTTAAGTCTGATTTTATCCACAATTGGTTGAAAATGTAATACTCGTGACTTACCTTTAAAAATAGGAGCCCCTAAGTAAGTGAAAGGGGTTGAACCCAATGAAATTCCCAAGAGGCTTGAAATAGAATGTTGTCGCCGATAAATATGTTTTCCAATGAACACTTGTGACTTGCTCTTATTAACTACCTGGCCAAATACACTTCCATAGTCCTCCAAAAAACGCATAATTCATTGCATATTGCATTTATCACCCCGACAAAAAACAATGACATCATCTGCGAATAATACATGTGAGGGAGCAATAGTGCCTCTAGGACTAGAAATACGATGTAGCTGCCTATTAGAAACCATCATAGAAATACCACGACTGAGAACTTCTTCAGCCACGCAAAATAACAAGGGAGAGAGAGGGTCACCTTGACGAACACCTCTACCACAAGAGAAATAACCCACCCGCCTTCCATTAAAGAGAATAGAAAGTTTTGCTGACTGAAGTAAGACACACACCCAACGAACAAAAGTATGATTGAAACCAAAAGCTTGCAGTACATGTAACAAAAAATCCCAAGATAGGGTATCAAAGGCCTTCATAATGTCGATCTTGACCTCTACATTACCACCAAAACCTTTGGAGTCCAACAAGTTAAAACACTCTGAAGTTGTGAGGACGCAATCTGAAATGTTTATACCTGGAAAGCATGTTGTTGAGAGGAGATAAGATGAGCTGCTACTGAAGACAACCGAAGAGCAGGAATCTTTAGAATAATTTTGAACACAAAATTGGTTAGAGCAATAGGACGAAATTGCTTGATTGAATCGGCATGCTCCACTTTTGGAATCAAAATGATTAGCCTAGAATTTAATGATGCCGATAGCTTACCATTGATAAAAAAGTATTGCACTGCATTCACCACATCAACACCAACAATATCCCAACAAGAAGCAAAAAAATGACCATTGAACCCGTCCGGACCTGGAGCGCTATCAAGATCCATTGCGTTTATTGCCTTTAATATCTCTTCAGGAGAAGGGATCGTAGTCAAATAATTGTTTTCCTCCTCTGTGACCATAGAAGGAATAATACTGTTCACTAAACCACTTTCATCATAATCCACATGTTTTACAAAAAGATCTATGTAATAATCAACAATATGAGTTTGAATAACTTGGGGGTCATCCATTACCTGATCACCATCTCGTAAAATTGTAATTGAGGAGCGACAACGACGAACCCTACACATAGCATGAAAAAAAGAAGAGTTACGATCTCCTTCAGATAACCAACGCACCCTCGATTTTCCACTCCAGAAAGTTTCTTGCAACCGAAGAGAGTCATTCAAATTTGCTTGCAGTTCAGTCTCCTTTGAAAAATCAGCTTATGAACCTCCTGAACTTGCAATTTCATTCTGAATCTTTGTGTTTTCACTTGTTTGTTTTCTAAAAAAGTAAATATACAATAACCAACCGTATCAACCTAATTTGTATACCGAAAACTTGGTAACTAACATATAACAGTATGGTATTTAGTATTCATTTTCATCAAAATCGACAAAATATACGTATATTAGCCCATATACACACAAAACGCACATATGCAAGGGTTGAGACAGATAAAATAAATCAAAAGGTCCTATTTGCCCTCAATTCGTTTTATAACGTATATCAAAACCACAACTTCTTCCTCCCCATAACACATTAATCGATTAACCCAGTATAGTTTTTCTTTAACTAAAAATGAAATTGAGCACCACTGTTTCTACCTGTTACGTCCCGAGCCGGGAAGTGGTCGCGGGGCGGAACGAAGTAGAATTCTTGAGGGGCTTTCACTCGGTACCTGCACAAATGACAGCGTCACGGGGTCGGGACTGGGGTGGCCCAGTCTTCGACTCTCCGATGCTTAAGTTAGCTTTGAGCACTTGTACGAGTAGAGGAATGAAAGTGGGAGAGAATGTATGTGAGTATCTAGATGTGTGTACCTTGAGCTTGTTTTATAGGCTAAGCTTGTGTACCTTAAGCTTGTTTCCAATGTGGGACTCTTTGCCCTCCTTTGGAGTGTCTCCCCTTTTGGGGGTGTTTTGCCGCTAGAGTGACTTTGGCAGGTGGTTTGTTATCGGCCCTTCCTTCTTTGGATGTCTGTGAAGGGCCCACCAGGGCTATCTCAACCGGGTAATTGTACCGTATTCTCGGCTTAGCCAAGTGTTTTGGCTATGTACTAACAAATCCCCAAGTCCACAGTCCGAGAGAGTTCTTGGGTGGGGAGTTATTCTAGAGATGCCGAGGATAGGTTTTACCCTGGTGCAGGAGGCATGGTGCCGAGTCCCCAAGTCCCCACGCGAGAGTCGTGAGGTGACCGGGGTGATGTTCCGGAAACCTGTTGGCAAGAAGAAAAGTTTAATGTTGCTCTGGCGAGTCAGTCCGCGCTTGATTGGGGACTGTCGCGAGGTGGCCAGTCAGTCCGCGCTTGATTGGGGACTGTGGCTATGTGGCGAGTCAGTCCGCGCTTGGTTGGGGACTGTCGCGAAGTGGCCAGTCAGTCCGCGCTTGATTGGGGACTGTGGCTATGTGGCGAGGCAGTCCGCGCTTGATTGGGGACTGTGGCTATGTGGCGAGTCAGTCCGCGCTTAATTGAGGACTGTCGCAAAGTGGCCAGCCAGTCCGCGCTTGGTTGGGGACTGTGGCTATGTGGCGAGACAGTCCGCGCTTGATTGGGGACTGTCGCGAAGTGGCCAGTCAGTCCGCGCTTGGTTGGGGACTGTGGCTATGTGGCGAGGCAGTCCGCGCTTGATTGGGGATTGTCGCGAAGTGGCCAGTCAGTCCGCGCTTGGTTGGAGACTGTGGCTATGTGGCGAGGCAGTCCGTGCTTGATTGGGGACTGACGCGAAGTGGCCAGTCAGTCCGCGCTTGGTTGGGGACTGTGGCTATGTGGCGAGGCAGTCCGCGCTTGATTAGGGACTGTCGCGAAGTGGTCAGTCAGTCCGCGCTTGGTTGGAGACTGTGGCTATGTGGCGAGTCAGTCCGCGCTTAATTGAGGACTGTCGCAAAGTGGCCAGCCAGTCCGCGCTTGGTTGGGGACTGTGGCTATGTGGCGAGACAGTCCGCGCTTGATTGGGGACTGTCGCGAAGTGGCCAGTCAGTCCGCGCTTGGTTGGGGACTGTGGCTATGTGGCGAGGCAGTCCGCGCTTGATTGGGGATTGTCGCGAAGTGGCCAGTCAGTCCGCGCTTGGTTGGAGACTGTGGCTATGTGGCGAGGCAGTCCGTGCTTGATTGGGGACTGACGCGAAGTGGCCAGTCAGTCCGCGCTTGGTTGGGGACTGTGGCTATGTGGCGAGGCAGTCCGCGCTTGATTAGGGACTGTCGCGAAGTGGTCAGTCAGTCCGCGCTTGGTTGGAGACTGTGGCTATGTGGTGTTGCGGCCGTTGCGTGGCGAGTCAGTCCGCGCTTAATTGGGGAGACTCGCCATTGAGCGTTGCGGGCCGTTGCCTTGGTGAGTCAATGTATGCATGGGGTTGGGGATAGCTGGAGGGGGAGTTCGTGTTTTGCAAACAGAAAATTGGGCGAGCTGCAATTTGTGTTTTAGAGTTTCGGTGGTTTGACAAACCTCAGATTGGGGAGCGTCCCACTTCACCCTCGATCGAGTGGGCGCGAGTGCTTGGCTGTTTGCAACCAGCTTCATTGCCACTACGCGGATCCACTGTTGCATGGTATGAATTGGTGGCGTTCTTTGTCTTTGGATTTGTATGTGGTGGTGGGATTGTTCACATGTTTGTGGTGTTGGTAGGAATTTTAGGGGTCTTCCTGTCTCGTCCCGAGGTTCCGAGCCGGGAAGGGGTGGCGGGACAGGTCGCGCTAAGGACGTGTGTAGCTAGGGGATGCATGTTTGAATGCTGGCTGTTTACACATGTTGTGTGTAGCTTGTGATTGATAGAGCTAGATGTACAACAATGTTTAGCTTGTAATCATGTGAAGCAAATGTATATGTAACATGTGATAGAGAGTGCATGTTTGCTAACTCCATGTCATGAGAACATATTATGATGTATGTGACATGCTATTTGTATGATAACAACTTAATTGAATAATGTGAAGTAAGACTTATCTGGAGCCGTGTAGAGCCGCTACGCGGTGCGCGGGGACTGGCAAGACCAGTGGAGTCCGCGAGGAATGGCGAGACAAGAGGAGTCCGCGGAGTCTGGCGTGGCGAGCGGTGTCCGCGGTGAGAAATGGATGGTCCCGGGAGGGAGGAAGAGAGGAAGACGGATGTGTGATGCGGGTCACTTGTGCTGGCACGTTCCGAGAGCATGGTAAGCAAGGGAGGGGGCCTCGGAAACTCGGGGGGCCATGTGGGAAAGGCTCCCGGAGCTCTGGGCGGAGCCACTTGCTTCTTGTCACGGAATCCTTGGTCGGGACTATATCTCGGGTCGGGACCAGACGCCGTGTCGGGAAAGGGTTTTTTTTTTTTTGCATTCTTCTGTCGGGATAGAAGAGTCCTGGGAGGTCGGGATGGAGAACTGTGTGGGGGTGTCCGCCAGGGGAACTACTAGGGATGTCCCCACGCGAGGTTTAAGAACTATGGCGAGACCAGGGAATGCTGCGAGGAGCTGGCGAGGCGAGACCCGGGGAGTCCGCGAGGGTTGGCGAGGTCAGCGAAGTCCGCGGGGACTGGCAAAGTCAGCGAATGGACGGCGGGACCTGCGGAGTCCGCGAATGGATGGCGGGACCAGTGGAGTCCGCGGGTGGATGGCGGGACCTGCGGAGTCCGCGAATGGCTGGCGGGAGTCCACGAATGGATATCAAGTGGGCGCCAAAAGCGAAGGCAATTGCTTCTACCTGCTTCGTCCCAAGGTCCCGAGCTGGGAAGAGGTGCCAAGAGCGAAGGCATGTCCCGGGAGGGAGGGTGCCGAGATTGGGGTCGCGAGACCAAGAGTGCTTTCCCGCTTCGGCTGAGGGAAGCTGGGTGTCCAGATCAGTTTCTGGGCGCTGCTCTCCAGCGCGTGGGCCTTGGCCGGAGGTTGGGGTGGCCATGTTGGATTCATTGGAAGACTGTGTGCTTGATGGCTGTGAAGGTGAGCTACCTTGCTGCGGCACGCCCAAGCGAAGGAGAGAGAGAAAGTCAGATCTACTTTCTCTCTCCTCGGGATTTCTGGGCAAATGCCATGGCGAGCGACGTGAGGGTCTCCACTTGAGGAGCCCTTCTTCTAGCGCCAATTGTTTCTACCTGTTACGTCCCGAGCCGGGAAGTGGTCGCGGGGCGGAACGAAGTAGAATTCTTGAGGGGCTTTCACTCGGTACCTGCACAAATGACAGCGTCACGGGGTCGGGACTGGGGTGGCCCAGTCTTCGACTCTCCGATGCTTAAGTTAGCTTTGAGCACTTGTACGGGTAGAGGAATGAAAGTGGGAGAGAATGTATGTGAGTATCTAGATGTGTGTACCTTGAGCTTGTTTTATAGGCTAAGCTTGTGTACCTTGAGCTTGTTTCCAATGTGGGACTCTTTGTCCTCCTTTGGAGTGTCTCCCCTTTTGGGGGTGTTTTGCCGCTAGAGTGACTTTGGCAGGTGGTTTGTTACCGGCCCTTCCTTCTTTGGATATCTGTGAAGGGCCCACCAGGGCTATCTCGACCGGGTAATTGTACCGTATTCTCGGCTTAGCCAAGTGTTTTAGCTATGTACTAACAACCACTAATCAAGTAAGTTAAGAATCACTTCTTGCAAGTGTGTGATATACTACTATTGCTTATGAAGACTCTGGTTTCTTATTTCTATCATTGTTGAAACCATGGCTTTAAGATCAATGAATCAATGGCAACGAGTGGTGAGTAGCTTATATCCAACCTTACTGAAGATGAAAGCTTTATAACCCAACTGCTAATTTTGCTGACCAAGAAAAAAAAAAAACACACACACACATATCATTAATCCACCCATGTTTGACCTGGGGGCATAAATCGAAACCATAAACCCAGAAATTAGAAAAACCAAATGCTATCGAAACCCTTGAATCCCACAATGCAATTTGGAACCCTTAAAAAAATATTTCTGAAATTTAAACAACACAAAATCTAATCCCAAACAACTAAATGACAATTTTGTCTTTTCAATACACGAATCTGAAAATTAAAAATGTCAGCCCCAAATCCCCAAATTTCAAATCCTAAAGTATCATTTCGTTGTAATCGTTGTAATCAAAACTCAAAAGCATAATCTGGGTTAGCCTAATGGTTAACCCAAATTACATCAAGTTAAGAAATTTAGTGATATCAAATCAAATAAGAAACAAACTGCTGTCATCGTCAAGCTTTGTCAAAAACCAACTCGATCAAATGAATATGGGTTCAGAAACTTACTTTCACTTAATTGATCTGTTTGGGAGCCAAAGTTTGGGAATCGTATTGGGTGTGTTCAATTGTATTGTTTTGGGGTGTTTAATCAAGTTTCATGATAGATATATGTTAAAGTCTGTTTTGTCATCCATTAAATCTAGGTATCATTTTGATCATTTTGTAAGTATGAGTATTATATTATCAATTACCTGAGTGTTTAAACATTATTGGTGCAAAAAATCCAAATAAATTTATACAAATAAATAATACCTTTTTTTTTTTTTACACGAATCATAAAAGTTACCAAGGTTGAAAACAATAACAAATAGCAGGGTGTTTTCGTGATTCGAACCTGCGGCGCGCGTTCCCAAACGAAACTCAAATTTCAAAACACAAAATGACAAAAACCAAGACCGCCAAAAATTGAAAACAGCCAACAATCCGCGGTAAGCCCAAAAAAAACGCTCGCAACCAATAAGAACACATGACGCGGATCGCCTCTCTAAACCGTCGATTAGTTCCCTTATCCAACGATCCCTGTTAAACCCCCAAACACCTCCTTATTTCAGATCCCTAATTCCCTTCCTATATAAAACCCAACCCTCCTCCCTCTCCCTCACATCAATTCTCTTATCTTCATCAGAATCAAACACTCTCTCTCCTTCAAATTCTCCTTGAAAAATGTCAGGGCGCGGCAAGGGAGGCAAGGGATTGGGCAAAGGAGGAGCCAAGCGTCACAGGAAGGTCCTCCGGGATAACATTCAGGGCATTACCAAACCCGCCATTCGCCGTTTGGCTCGCCGTGGCGGTGTTAAGCGTATCTCCGGTCTTATCTATGAAGAGACTCGTGGAGTCCTCAAGATCTTCCTCGAGAACGTCATCCGTGACGCCGTCACTTACACTGAGCACGCTCGCAGGAAGACCGTCACCGCCATGGATGTTGTCTATGCTTTGAAGAGGCAGGGAAGGACTCTCTATGGATTTGGGGGTTAAATCGCTGGGTGTTAGTTTAGAATTTGGGTGTAATGAATATTTTGTGGTTAAATATTATGTTCATGTAATCTGCACCTCATTCGTGAAGTAATGGAAGTTTGATATTTCGGTGGATCTTTGCTCTTTGTTACTTTTTGCTTCTTGTTCTGTTTATGTGGATTTGTGGATTGTGTTTCTGATGGTTATTGCTAGCTAGAAATTTTGATGTGATCTGAACAAGACTTATTACGGTATAGTTTTCAAGTGGCTAGCTATCAGCAATGCAGTATATATTGAAGACTATAGGGTATGGGTGATTGTTAGAAGTACATTAGGGAATTAACAGGCTTTAGTAGTTTCATTTCAATTATCAGTAAATCTTACCGTTCAAAATCTAAAGCTTGTCTACGATTTTAAGAATTCCATTCAGGTAAAAAGGCTGGGCAGAAACGCAAGTCAAACTGGTGAAATGAAGTTTTGATATAAGAGTGATTGATACAATTTGTGATAAGAGAAAATGTTTGCTGCATTGTTGGACGATACGAGCATGAATGGTCCTTTTTCCTCTATGCAAATTACATATATTAGTAATGTCAAGCTGACTTGGATTTGCATAGCTGCAGTAGTTCATGTTAAGTGTGTTACTAGTCACTGGTGTGACCATAATAGGTGCTGGCCAAACTATTTCTTCTCACCAGACTTGGAAGAAACTTATTTTTCTCATCCGGCACAATCAGTCGAGCAATTTAGTCATGTTCTGTGATTGCTGTGGATACTTCTCTGCACTTGGTGAAGTAGGTTCTCAGCATAGAATTGCAGTCCTGTTTTTGCATCAAGGTATGACAAGAGTTCCCTCAAATTGGTGCAGAATTCCATCCGATGGTCATCAGGGCATGGATCATGATATGGTGCAGCGATTGTGGATGCACAGCTTCTTATTGCTACAAACTGTCCGCACCTGGTTAACATGTGTACGTTGAGGAAATATTTGATCAATGGAGGGGTTTTCAGATTGCCAAAAGAAAATGGAAGATTTGTGAGAATTGTAGTGTGGCCTGCGGCTAATGCTCCATATGACACTACTAATCCTAAGAGCAAGTCCACCGGTGGGAAAAATATCCAACCCAGGTTGGTTCCACATAGGCAAAGTAACCCAGCCAAATTTTTTTTGCTTCCACCCGTAAATGAGTTATCTCCCCAATCCAACTCAGGCTAGATTTTTGGGGAGATATCTAACCCAGGCGAGAGGAGAACACCAGCCCAGGCGACTTGCGCCACATCAGCTGAACCCACTACGTGGAGGACGCCAGGGGGCTGCCGGGACGGTTGCGCGGCTGATCCAAGGCCGGAGGAGGCCCGGTGCACTCGCTGCCGGGGTCGCGCAAGGCAGGGGGTCTGCTTGCTGCTGTGCGTGTGGAGCGGCTGTGCGTGCGGAGGAGGCTGGAGTTGCGCTGCTTGCTGCTGTGCGTGAGGAGCGACTGGGCCTGCGGAGGAGACTGGGGTGCTCGCCGTCGGAGGAGGCTGGGGTGCGTGCGGAGCTGCTGTTCTTCGTCAGCCCAGAGAAAAAATCTGGGTGCCCAGAGAAGAAACGACAGCCCAGTTATGAAGAGAAAGAGGGACCAGGCTGGGCAACTAGAGGGACGAAAGCGTCTCTGGGCTTCTGGGTTTGGGAGAGATGGAGATGGGGAGGAAGGAGAGGAAGTTGCAGAGAGGATGAGGCAGTCGTGGATTGAAACAAAAACATTCACTATTCACAAAAATGTCAAAAATAATTGTATTTTTTTTAGCTTGGCATGTCAATTAATATCATGGAATTAAAATTTAATTTCAGTATGTCATATGCTTTATTTCATAATTATTTTATTAATATTAAAAACCATTATTTATATTTAAAAACGTATTTTAAAATTTAATAAACAGTCACTGCCACGTGGCAGCAATCTCACATTTTAAACTGGTGGAAACTGCTGCCCAGTCACAGTGACCCAGAGTGACCCATGTCACTGTATTCATTCTAACCCAACGGGTGAACTTGCTCTAAGTCCTAAGACTCTTAAGAGCCAATGTTCTCTGCCCACATCTACCGTATCAAGGTCATCTACCACCTATAATTGACATTGTCAAGAAATTAATCTACTAATGACACGTTTACTTATTTGGAATGAAATGAAAGATGGAAGGAATGAGAGACAAAATGTAACAATATGTGGAGATTTCAATTTCATTGAGTTGTTTACTTATCACATGGAATTAGAACAAGAATGTAATTAATTACTATTTTAATTACTAAAATACCTATGAAAAAAATAAGTTACACATTTCGATCACTCTTAACACAATTTTTTTCTTATATGTTGATATAGTTTTGTTTGTCGTTTTGATTGTCTTAGTTGATAAGTTATGTATAATCAACAAATCAATTCAATGTATTGATTGTAATCATGTGATTACATGTTAATAATATAATACAAAGACTATGTATACACTTGCGTATATTACATTCTCGTCATTGCATAAACTCTCTTCTACCATGATTTATCAAAATCATTTGGACCTAGTACAAGCATTTTAGGTGTATTTCAAACCGCAAGTTGAAAGGGTTGAACAACAAAATTAAGGCATCAAACATTTTAGTAATATTATATTTAAATCAAGTAAGCAATTTTATATATACAAAAAAGTGAGAGCTCTTCCTTGGCGGCAGCAAACCCTAACCCTAGGGTTCTCGTCGAGATACTTGGCCTCCAAGGAGGTTTTGCCCTCTTATGACGCCTATCCGGTGCTCTCTTCGAGAGCGTGCACCCCATCTGTTCAAGAAGGGCTCTATGGAAGTATTTCCTGGTCAGGTTGTCGTTCAGTTTTGTTTGGTGGTGTTCGGATGGAACCGGATGTTGACGGACTCAAGAACTCTTGCTGGAAGAGATTGGGTTCCGATTCAATCCGCGTATGGGATCCGGGAACGCAAGCTGTCAGTGGGAAACATAGTTCGATCCGGTTTGCCGATTCGATCGGGGCTGTGAGATGGTACCCTAAACCTTCGGCGTTGGTTTTCTTGGAATCTACTGTGCTTGAGCCAAACCAGCGGTGACGGCGACCTACTAGATCGGTGACCGGATGGTCGAGCTTTGAACTTGAAGAGAGAGATTTGTCATGGTGGTGATGATTTTGTGGCTGGGTATGGCATGGCTTCTCTCCTTCTGAAGCATCAACGAAGGCCGTTGTCGAGGCAGCGGTGGAGGTCGACGACTGGAGCGCTCAGGGTGCCAAAGGTGGATTCACAAACATGGGCTTGGTCCATTGTGGGCTTGGCTGGAGAGAATGGGGGTTTGGACCTCAGGCCCACTCAATGTTGGGTCCTAATATGGGACCTAGGAGGCTGGGTTGGTCTGGTTTGGGCTCTATCTTATTTTTGGATTAGAGGCCCAAAATTATGATTCTTGTTCTTGAGAGGCTGATTGCTATCCAAGTTTCTCACACCTTTGGTGACTTCTGTTCTCTCGGGAGTTACATCCCACTCTATCTCCCTAGTTACGATTACGATCATGATTACAGTTACTATTATATTTACACTACATTTATGACATATACAGTGCAAGATGTCTTGCAACATCAAGTCATGTGGTTACCTCTTACTTTAGATGCGTTTGTGCATCTTGTTATGTTATTTATTTTAGAGATGCATGCGCATCTTGTTTTGTTTTATTGCTTTCATGTTAATGTAAGTGACTCAGTCACTGGTTATGTATAGTTTTATCATAAATAAAAGCTTATCGTGCTTGGTCAAAAAAAAAAGTAAGCAATTTTATAAATACAAATAAAAATTAAACAACTTTCATAAAGAGTAATTTTATTTGCACATCTCATAATACTACATACATATTCTTAAATTTTGACATTTAAAATCATACTTCGTGTATAAAATGAAAAGACCAGAGAGGACATTAACTATTAATTCATGTGCAAGTTTTCAATTCTATTCAAGGAGTGAAAAATCGAAAATATCCCTGAAATTTTGGCAATGTTTTCGTTTTTTCCAGTCAGTGATGTATGCTTAAGTTAGCGTTTAGTTGCTACTTGCAAAGTATGAGAGTTGGGAAGGAGTTTGTGGACTTACCTCTTTTTGGAGTTTGTGCCTGTTTTATAGGCCAATGTTAGACGCTGTGACCTCAGTCCCCGATGTGAGACTATCTATGGTCCTCTGTGGCACCTCCCTTTTAGGGGTGTTTTGCCGCCGGAAAGTGGGCCTGGCAGGTGGATTGTTGCCGGACCTTTACTCTTTGGATATCCATGACAGGGTAGTTATGTCATATTCTCGGTTTGACCAAGCATTTTGGTTATGTATTAACAGAGGCTCAATTTGGAAATGGACGGTGAGTAGTTGGCTGGGCGCATGACAATTACACAGAGCAAATGGTCTGGGTCTTGTGTTGATGTTTGCAAAAGGTACACATTCACTATTTTGGGTTTTTGAACAAGGATTGTTATCCTTACCCAACACACCCGTAGCCTTTCAAATTGCTAGATAATTTGTTTCAAACAAAATACTAAAGAATTTCAATACAAAAGCTCTTCTTTGTTTTTCCCTAGATTTCTTTTCCTTCCTCTGTCTTCAGCTCATCCAAAAATCTCAGCCGAGATGAGAAGATCCAAGACCTTGGTCACCATAATGACAAGAATTTGGCGTCGGCAGCCGTCGCCGGACCAGGCAGGCGAAGAAGGCGAGAAAGCGTCGTAGGGAGGGAGACGGACGGAGTGGGGGAGTGTAGAGCTCTTTTCTAATCTGAGTCATCCAAGTTTGTTAAAGGCTAATCCAAACGACTATGAGCCTATTCTCAAAGTTGAAAAAAATAAATAAATTAATTAAAAAATTAAAAAAATCTTTTAGTGATATATATATATATATATATATATATATATACTGAGCTCGATTTTATGTCAAAAAGAGGAAAACATAAAGAGTGAACCCTAGAGACTAGCCCCACCTCTACAGACAATAGGAAAAATTCGTTCTTGTTCAGAAGCACACCATCGTGGTGCATTGTAGGACGGGTTAGAGTGAACCTCGTGTACGGCAAGGGTTGTTTCTGGAATAACAAATCACAATCATTCTTAAGGCTATGAAGTGGTGAGTCCGCTTGATGGGGAACAACACGGTGGATGGCAGTGCGGTGGGGGTTCATATTGTTTAGATCGGTCTGGTCTGGGTGTTTAGGGTCGCTAGCCCGCTGAAGGATGAAAGATGGTCACTAGGGGTGGCGGGGTTGTTGCCAGTGGTAGAACCACAAGGGACCAGCCTGCGAGATGGTAAAGGTGCAGCATTAGTTGTCCGCATTTCTCGATCTAGATGGTTCATAAGAGCATGTCCACCCTTACCCCAAAAGCAAGACCCAGGCCTTCGCCATGTCAAACGAAGACCCGGCCAAAAAAACCCTCCCTCCACCCTTGAAAATTCTTTAACCCAGGCATTCGCTGGGTCTTCGCCTGGGTCAGACCTATGACCCAGGCCTCCATTTTGAAGACCCAGGCCTTCCTCTGCCAGCTCAGCCCAAGTCGTCGGGCCATGGCGTCGTCAACCACGTGAAGCACGCAAGGGGGCCGAGCGACGCCGGAACCAGTCGGTGGAGGCAATGCCGGAACCATGGCTTGCCGGAAAACTCAACATCAAAACAATCCAATAGGGTTATTGAAATTACCTTACAAATCGGATTAGGATCCTCTCCTTGGCTCTTATTGAAAACACAGAAGATTTGTTGAGGGCCGGATTACCATTGGAAGCGAAATTGGTCGCCGGAAATGCCAAGAACTCGCCGGACAGTGACATCTTCTTCTCCGTCGATCTCCTTTGTTGAGGGTTGCATGTGGTTATTGATTGAGGGGTTTTGAAGAGGGAGAGGAAAGGAACGTTTTGGTGGAGTTTGGTGGAGTGTAGTGGCCGGAAACGGCCAGAATCGACCGGAGAAGAAGGGGGCAGACGTGAGAGAGAGAGAGAGAGGGGAGAGGAAAGCTCGGGTCAACACCAGTTTTGGTGTTTTGACCGGGTCAACACAACTCTATTCTTTTAAAACAAAATTGGGTGGCCCAGATTTGATCAAGCAATTTGATCCAAGGGTCCATATTAAATTTTTTTCATTACCCACAATTAATTACCTAATATAAAATTTATTAAACAGTCACCGCCACGTGGCGACCCAGAAACATAAATCGTGGGTGGAAACTGCAACCTAAAATCATTGCCACGTGGCGACCCAGGTCTCACCCATGACCCGGGCCTTCCCAACGAAGGCCTAAAGGGTGGACTTGCTCTAAGGCTACGTTCTGGCCCTGCCGCCCTGGGCACAAGTTACTTTTTTTTAGTTATTGTGTTTTTACTTCTAGGTATTTACGGCTGTATGCCGACAACAACCTTCCTTCTTTTTGTACAACAATATGGGTTTGGTCCAAGACTGCATCTTGTGTTCCTTATCTGCTCTAGGTAAGCCTTGACTTATTTACTTGGTCAAATGATCATTGCGTCCTAGGCAAACTTTGTGTCATCGGTGACAACATAGTAGGATAGTAGGAAAGCCGTGCTAAACGGTGATAATGCTTCTTGGTAATAGTGTTATTTTTCTAGTATGTTTAGAGTATTTGAAATGTTTGAATCAGTCCTCACCTAATACATTTGCTATGAACAAACAAACAGTATTTGAAATGTTTGAATCTGTGTTTAAGCAGGGTAAGCAGGAGCGGCATGCACACACTGCATGTGAGATTGTGAGAGCAAGAGAGTTGTATTGGTTTCCGTTAAATATTGCCACAAGATTCAAAACTCATTGTGTGACTCGTTACAAATTCAAACCATGCTGTCCTTGTAGTGAAGACAATACTGATATTGACCTGAAACCTCGATACTTATGATACAATTTAAAACTCCAATGACTAATCAAAATCAAACATTGTCTTCAAGTTGGAAAAATTCAATTCAAAAGCCATATGGCATATCAATCCCACCCTCACGTTGGTTCCATCAATCACTCAAAATTTCACTTTGAAACTTTCTCCCTTGTAACACTCCCCTTTATCTTAAACAAATGAAGTTTGTGTCTCAATTTTCGCCCCCTGATTACATATGCAGCTCTCTCTTTGTTTGATTGGTGGATGTTAGTTGTGCCAAACTCGATCTACAAAGCTTGGTCGATCTGTTTCCTCTCGTTTTTCTCATCTCGAAACATGTCTGTTTTGAGCAACCATAGTGATACGACTACTACAACATTGTTTCATGAATTGAAGAAGCAAGCTTCTTTCTTTTTCAAGGAGAAGATCAAGAACGCAAGGTTGGTCCTCACAGATGTAACACCGGCTCAATTGTAAGTACTGCTTATTTGCATTTCACTCATTTTAGTTGTTATATGGGTTTTGTTCGATGATCTGGTTTTGATTCATGATTTTTTTTTTTTATGGCTTTGGATTAATTCTGATCTGAAAAACTTTCTGTGTTTGATGTTTAACCTGTGAAGATTGACTGAGGAAGCTACAAATGGAAATCCTTGGGCACCAGACACAAGGACCTTGGCTTCAATTTCAAAGGCTGCTTTTGAACTTGACGACTTTACAAGAATAGTAGAGATTTTGCACAAAAGGTTTCTGGGCTTTTTGCATTGTTCCTTTTTCCCTTGATGCTTCTCATCTATATATGATGGTTTGGTTTAGTGGTCATCAAACTAAGTATGTTATTATTGCATCAGGTTCCTCAAGTTTGAGAGGAAGGAGTGGAGGGTATCTTACAATTCTCTGATTGTCCTTGAAAACTTGTTGACTCATGGACCAGAGAGTGTTGTAGCTGAGTTCGAAGTTGACAAAGGTGTTATTGAACAGATGGGAGGCTTTCAGCATATAGATGAGAAAGGGTCAGTTATTCTGATACGACATTTTTCTTGTACCATATGTTGTGCTTTTACTAGATAAACTGCTGGCTGATTGATTCAACTAAATTCTTATTTGAAGATACTGCTGATACTCGAGAATCTGACAATGAAACTCTCAAGACTGTATGGTAATAGAACAGCTACCTAGTATAGTTGTAACAAATGTATAATTTCTTGCATGCAGATTCAATTGGGGTCTTGCTGTTAGCAAAAAGTCTGGGAGAATATTGAAGCTCCTAAACCAAGGAAACCTTCTCAAAGAAGAGAGAGACCGAGCTCGGAAAGTAACAAGAGGCATTCAAGGATTTGGAAGCTTTTGCCAAAGAACATCTTCGTCACAAGGCATTTTAAGAGAATCATCTTATGAAATTTATGGAAGGTCTAATTCTGACTTCATCAACCATGAAGATCAAGAAAATCAGCTACCATCCCCCACCCTTGAAGATCTACAAAAGAAAGTTGAAGAATCCAGGCAGAAGAATGAAAGCGTATGCATCAACTCTAGCAAGGAAACAAAGAACTCAAGCACTTGGGATGATCTGGTGGCTAAGAAACTTGAAACTCGAACAAGTTTAAAAGAAAACATGGTTCCAAACAAGGAGGTATCAGATAAATGGAACTGCGAGGAGTTTAACCCACTTCTTTTGGATGAAAACAAAGATGAGTCCAGATTTGAACTGTCTACGGAAGATTATCACCCTTTCAGTGACGTTAACAATCAAAGTACATCTTCGTTGCTTGTATAAGAAGAAAAGAAGATCAGGAGTCTGAAAGTTCTCTTCCACTCCATGTGGAATGAGACCGAGTTGAGGTTAATGTTCAAGTTCTAATTGGGTAGAATATAGATTCTACTACAAAAGACCAGACCATGCGAGATTTGATAATTCTTCAGGTTAAAGCGAGGACAAATCTCTTTCCTTTTGACATTCATTACAATCCTCAGAAGACAATTTAGACAAGGGGTGTGAAATTTGATAATTTACATTTCTATATCAGAAATCAACCATTGCTGCTTATTGTGTAATGCAATTTCCTGTGATAATTTGAATCCAACTAACTTCCCTACTATTTCATGATATACAATGGTTGCAAATTACAACCTAAACCTGCAAAATATGAAGGTACTGAGAATTCAAGACTTGCAAAGCCAATCTTGAATAGCAAGCCGTAAGGCATGGTTTGGAGTAAGATGCAAGTGACTTAATTTCAAATTGGTCATCGGAGAAGTTTCCCCGCCATTTTGCAACCATTTAAGCAGGGCTTCCCCTTCATAAGTAAAGCCGTCAGCTGCCACCTGAGGGTCATGCATTATTTCCTGAAAACAACCAATAATGTGCATAAGCCACAGAGGTTATCTACAGACTAGCATGCAAAATCCAGTCTTGGAGCCCTTCTGCTGCAGAATTTGTGACGTCTGAGCTTCTTTCACAAGTGCCAAACCCTACTCCTAGATCCTGCTAAGGATGGACTATGATGTTTCCTTCTGCTAAAATCTGAGTTCCTAGCTATGTCATACTAAATACAGATCTACGGCTTCACAATTATTAAATTGAAGAAAGAAAACTTAATTTAGCCTTAGGTGAGCAGATGTAGGAACATTTAGCAACCGAGCAGCTATAAGTTGACCTAGAGGTTGATTTGTCCATTTTAACTTGGTACCTTCGTTAATGGACCATACAATTGCTACTCAACAGATTATGTTCATCAGTATCACTAACCTGACGGATTGGACACACAAAAAAGGATGGCACAGGTCGCTCTTCAGAGACATGCAACTGCTCGAATTCCCTCACTAAAGAAGGTGTAAGCTCTGGTCTTGCTCTACTATTTAATTCACAGCATTGCAACCCAAGCTGTACCAATCGCTTTGCCACGGAATCAGGCCACTCTCCAGCTGACGAATCCAGAATTGCTGTCAAATTTCCACTCAGAAGTGCTTTGCGCACCTCATTTGCTAAACCAACTGGAGGCCTTCTGGTGACTAACTGAAGAATAATTAGCCCAAAGGAGTAAATATCGGATTTGGGTGTCAAAACTCCAATTCTCTGAAGCTCTGGATCTGTGTAAGAAAATGCACCCTTTGGTTCAGTGAACTGGCTGAAATTTGCAGAGTAAAGGTTTTCCTCAGTTACCAGCCTACAAATCCCAAAATCACAAATCTTGCATCTGAATTCCGAATCAAGTAGTATGTTTTGGGGCTTCAAATCACCATGGACAATCTTTTCAGGTTTAGAAGAGTGCAAGAAGCAAAGGGCACTAGAGATTTCAGAAATTATACGTACTCGGGTCTTCCATGTCATGAAAGACACGTTACTTTTCCTGAATAGATGATCTTGGAGGCTCCCATTTGGTAAATACTCATACACAAGGGACCAGGCTTCTGGACACACACCAAGCAAGGTCACAAGATGAGGGTGCTGTATTTTACAAAGAACTTGTACCTGCATGCACAAAAACAAATGTTGCCAAAGCAAGATAAGGATTAAGGGGTACTATCTGGTCGAGGGCAGGAAAAACATGACCCTTTCAGAAGTAAAAGTGCACAACTAATATTTTAATCATGTGACATAGATAAGAAAAAAGAGAAGAGCACCTCTTGTTGAAACTCTGATTGTCCTTGCATGTTATGAGGGTGTAGCTTCCTTATAGCGACAGTTCTTCCTAACATTTCCCCCTTATAAACACAACCATACCCTCCCTGCCCAATCTTAAAGCTCTCTGAAAAATTGCATGTTGCAGTTTGCAGATCTGACAATGAGAATTCTGCCAGCTTGAGCAATTCTTCAACAGACCCAATGAGACCATTGTAGTTTGCAGCTCCAGTTTGTCGATGACTTCTCCACCGTTCAAGCCAGCGTATGGCTTCCATCTTCTGTCGTTGGATACCCTGTTTTTCTTGGCAGAGAGCTGCAATTGAAGTCTGAATTTGTTTTACTTCTCCAGAAGCTTCCTCTGACCTATGATTTGCTTCATGCACTCGACTATCTAGAAGAGCAATATTTCTCATGGTATTCCTTATATTCCTAGAAAGTTCTTCCTTCTCCTCCAACATTCTTTCTTGTTCCTCCAATATAGTTCTCAGGGCATCCTCAGCTTCTGTTCTAAGTTTAACTTCACGCGCATGGGCAAACTCAAATGCTTTGACCTGAACCGGAGGAAAACAATTTTGAGGTTACTAGTAATTCCAGTGGTTCAGCAAAGCATCTCATTCATAATATTCAGATTCTATTTTCCAATATTACAGAAATCTAAAGATATCATATCCTAACTTGTAGGCGTCATAATATGGAAAATGTTCTTAAACTGAACTACAAACACCAACTCATAGTTACCTTGTCAATGGCTTCCATAGCTTCTGATTCTAATCTGTTGCACTTCAATAGCTCTGAAGATGCCTTCTCCATCGATGCCTCAACTTCAAGAGTAGCTTCTGTAAGCCTACTACACAAATCCGAATCTAAAGACGCCCTTCCCTCAGCAGAACTATATCCTGAACCAGAGCTAGAACTTGTTCTAGTTGAAGCATGAATATTGTGGGGTAAGCATATATGGGTAGAACAAGATAAAGTTGATGGTGATTGAGCGGTTTCTGACCGACCCGGATCACTCTGATACCAGTTACTGATTCTGGAAAAATCATTTTTGGCAGAACAGGACTGGAGACACTCTGGGTGAAATTCCTCATTCTTTCTACGTTGAATTGGTTCAAAATTTCCTTCAGAAGCAATTTGCAGTTGACTGCATGTAGGCAGAGCACTTTGGCCCTCCGAAGCAGCTCTTGTCCATAGATGTTTCCCTTTGTTGATAAACCATATTTCACAGAACAAGGGAGCATTTTTGGCTGCATAACTTGCTTTGCTGGAGCTCCTTTTCACCTTCATGCAACTATACTTGACATTAGTTACTATATTATATATAATAAAAGGTAAATAATTTCTCTTTAAAAAAGCCCTGAACTGTAAAACAATAAAACATTTCAAGTTCACAACAAATTACGAATATTTATGTTCGTACTAAAAATAAATAAATAAGGCACTCTTGAAATTCCGCTAATTATACCTTAGCGGAATAAATTAACTTAGATTTAACTTAGATTAAATCAAAGGCTGGAAAAGAGGTCAATTAAAAGGATAACTTAGATAGAACACTCCCATTTTCTGGAAAAGAATTGAACACTGGTTCACTGACTTCACTCCATTAAAAGGACAGCATGAAAAATTGAGCATGGCCATATATTAGTTCAAGCACAAAGATTATCAATGTTCAGGAACCAAGTTCACCATCCAGGTTAATTAGCAATTTTGCACAGCCTAATTGTATTCTTTACAGAATGAACACAAATGGTTTTTGCACCACTTACTTTTCTGGTACTGTCCCCATAACAAGCTTCCTAACTCCAT
Organism: Fragaria x ananassa; assembly: GCA_034370585.1. Taxonomy (NCBI): domain Eukaryota; kingdom Viridiplantae; phylum Streptophyta; class Magnoliopsida; order Rosales; family Rosaceae; genus Fragaria; species Fragaria x ananassa. The sequence goes on from CP139764.1 coordinate 23,724,988, forward strand.
GTCTGTGCACCAATTCTACAATTCCCTTCTGGATTTCATCAGCTTCAACCATTGCAATGCTTGCTTTAACCTGAAAAGTAAATGCTTACACTATCATACTTGTTCAAGTTCTTTTGGATACTTTAGTATTTTCTATTCATTTAAGATGCAGTGTCATTTGATGAGATTTGGAAACTTGCATCGTACACATAGGTCTTGGCAAAGTTTTTTTGCCGGCACTCAACTACCGAAAAAATTAGCCCCACAAATAAACGAAAATAACCTGTGAGCCAACAAATAACTAACAGTACCTCCTGAAGACTGGTTGGAGTGAATTAGAAAGGTGATAGAAGGAAATAAAGCAGGAAAGAACCAATATTTCCACCAAATAATAAGGATTAATAATGAACATACCTACGAGGAGACTATGGTTTCTAAGATTCTGCGCTACAACAAATAAATATATTACTGTTATGACAGTCAAAACTAAACATAAAGAAAAAGAAGCACACCTTTGCTCTACCACAAATGATCAAATAACTTTGCAAAAGCTTCATTTTCTGTTCCTTTTCCTCCTTCCTGAAAGCAGACACCACTTCAGCATTTGCTTTACTTGCAGGTAGCTTCCCTACTGCATAACGTAATCAACAACAAATTAGTGAAATTACTTGTTCAAATCAAAGGAGAAAAAGGAACACAAAAGAAGCTCCACTTAGAAAATGCCTGAAAAATTAAAGAACCTCAAAACATTGAATCTTTGCTTTTCCATTGGGAAATATTGCACAATTAAAGCCAATTTTGTTAGATCCGTTCAAGAACCCTTTCCTTTCTCAAATGCCAAACAAAACCAATTGACATTCTATCCACAAAGAATCAACTTTTTTTTTCCTGCATTTCTCAAAACTCAACACAGCATTTTCATCATTCAAAGGAAACTGGAAACTTGAAACCCCTTCATCCAAATTGCTCAGAAAACATTAAAAAGGTACAAACTTTCACTAAAAAGTTGCATTTTAAAGGAGAACAATTCAGACCCTTCTTTACTTACAGAGAGTTGGAATGAGCTGAGCAGGTTGATGAACATGAAGTATACAAATCTCTCTACCACTAAATTGCTTCACACTCCAACGCAGCAAGCTCACAGCTTTCTCCACAGACTTTCCAACCGCCACGTGTACCTTGTCACAACCACTACCACCACCAGTTTCTTCAAAAATCTCCGGCAACTGGGAACTAGCGGCCGGCGAGCCAAACCCACGTCGGAAACTAACCGGAGGTGAGAACCCAGAAGTGGGTTCGCCGGCAGGGCGGTGATGAGGAGGATGTGAATGCTGCATGAGCTCAATGGAAGGCTAAAGGGTCAAGTAGCTCCGGTGAAGGCGGAACTGGGCTATGGGAATTGTCGGGTCGGGTTGTGGAGCAGGTGGGAGGTTCATGTGGTAGTCGTATGAGTGAGATTTTAGGGGAAAAGGTTTTGGAATTGTTGAAGGTGTGGCTCGAGTGCTTGACCTTTTGTGTGCTGACTTGAAAATGACCGAGGGAAAATGTGGACGGTGGGATGTAAGAAGAGATTTCTGTTTTCTGTGTCAATGTTTTTTCTTCTGTGAAAAATAATTCAACATATATGTGTAAGGAGGAGGAAATATCATCAATCATCTTGGGCAAGTTTTGATTCTCTCCCAGGTATTTTCAATGGAGATTGGAGAAGAACAAATGTGTGTTCGGTGGTAGGTATGTAGACTATGAATAAACCAGGACTAGAGAAATATAAACAAAAAATTTCAATGTTTTAATAGTTCTTTGACGTTTTTGTACAGCTTATTGACTTCATTCACAGCGTCTGAATTTGCAAGGGTAATGTCTTAAAACTGTAAACTGACCTATATTCTAAATTGTCGTTTAAATTCTAATATGAAGAAGTGTGGAATCCTCCAAGCCAAGAGAAGCTAAAGATGAACTTTGATGGTGCTTGTGATCCAAAGAATAGTGTGTGCGGTTTGGGAGGCTTTTTAGAGATCACAATGGGATGCAACGAGGCGCCATAACAGTTTCTCAAGTTAGCAATCTCCCTCCAAGGTCAGTTGAAGCTTTAGCCCTTCTCCATGGTCTTCGATTTGCAGCTCATGCGGAATTCTTTTAACTCGAAGCGGAAGGTAATACTCTCTCAATCATTAACACCCACGTGATGATTCAGATAATTGAAGTTTTGAGGGTCATATTATTTGACGAAGTTAAGTTTTATTGTCTTTTTTTTAGACAGGAAGACAACAAAGTTGTTCACCGTTTGATAAAAGAGTCTTTTTTTTATGAGTTGATAAAAGAGGCTTTAAGAATAGAGAAATTGTCTAAATAATATCTCATCTTTTAGAAAAGCTAACTGTTGATTTCTCATCTTTCAAAAACTTTATAATGGTATCTCATATTCTTACCCTGACAGAATAATGGTATCTGAACATATTTGTATGCTAAAATGACCGTTTTACCCTTTATTCTTATTTTTATCCTTATTTCTTCCTTTTCAAAAAATAAAAAGAAAACAAAAAGATTTTTTTTTTCTTTTCTGTTTATTCCTTGTATTCTTCAAATTGGGAGGTATTTCTGGGTTTCAACTTTCAACATTCCTTCAGATCTTCTCATGTGCAATTTAGAATTAGAAAAGTGGTTGGTAAGTAGCACCAAGCAAATTAGATTCAGCAGTTCAGGTCAACAATATAACCCCAGCCAAACTAGCTCTATATTGGTCTCTCACTCTCTTAAACTCCAAGGACTATAAGACCCGATCAGTATCATCTACTCCTCTTCATCTTCATCCTCTTCAATTCAACCATGAACTCTTTCATAACTCCTCCAAACTCCTCGCGCGTGCCGACCACGTACCCGCCGCCTTCACTCACCAAACAACAATAAGCTCCCGCTCCAGCTCAGGAAACCTCTCCATTGTCCAATTTCCTTAGCTTCAACGCCGACTCCGTCGCCGCCCTCAAGTCGCTCCTCCAACAGAAGCTCGAGAGCGGCGAGGACCATGAGGCAATGAAGATCGTCCAACGCCTGGTGGCGGCGCAGCCGGCCGTGACAGAGTGGAAGTTCGAATCCGTTGATCGAGATGTATCAAGATCTTGGTGTGTTATGATAATTTTCATCACATCCATTATCCTTAGACTTGATTAAATTCTTGAAATAGGCCGGGCTACTGGAGTGTGTTGTTATTATTGATGATTGTTGATGAAGACTCTGGGTCAGTTGCCGGTGCTCGACGAGGTTGCTATTCCTAACCGTAACCCTCGCATTCGTTGCTATTAGAAGCCACGATACAATCCAGTTTGATTTGGAAAAAATGAGGAAGATGAACATAGACGGACAAAGAGAAATTAGTGTTAATAAAATAAAAACAAAGCGGGAACGGACGGAAATAGCCTTCGAAATATGTCTTCTCTAACAGTTTCAGATATCATTTTTCATTCGGGTTAAGAACATGAGATACTATTTTGAAGTTTTTAAAAATTGAGATACCAAAAGTTAGATTTTACAAAAATGTGACATGGTTTGGTCCATTTTTCCTTAAGAATGAGGTATACATTACTATCTTTATATATTAAGCGAAGCGGGTGAGTTCATATTCACGTGAACAGTGACGCGACCGTTCTGTCCTTACTTTTATTTCATTTTTACATTTGTGTCATTATAGCCTGGATTGATTGATTTATCCTTAATAGGCAGAATGACGGTTCTACCCCTACTTCTAATTTATTTATCATGTTATCATTGGTCTGACTGTAAAGACGTACCCTTATTTTAATTTTATTTATCATGTTGCGCGAGGCTAGTGAGGCGAGGAGGAAGGCTAGGCGCGTGAGGCGAGCTGAGTTAGGCGGGGCGAGGCGAGCTGAGTGATGTGAGGTGAGGAGGCGAGACGAGTAAGGCGAGTGATGCAGAGCGAGGAGGCGGGGCCAGGCAAGGCGAGTGAGGCGGGGCGAGGTGAGACGGGTGAGGCGAGGTGAGTGATGCGAGTGAGGCGGGGCGAGACGAGACGCGTTAGGCGAGTGATGCGAGGTGAGACGAGTGAGGCGAGGCGGGGGAGTTTTTGTTCACGTGAACAGTGACGGGCTCTATGAAAAAAATGACTCATACACCCGGTCCCTTGGCCCACTAGCAGTCAGTTTTGTAGCAGTCTATAAGAGTGAATGTCAACTTCAATGCCTTGATAGGCTTTAGTCAATTGATATCCTTTTAACACCTAATCTCACCACCGCTTCAGTCAAATTTGCTCAACGAGACTGAGACCAAGATCGGAAGAGAGAAGAGAACTACACAGAGGAAAAGGGAAACGAGAAGAAAAGGGGAGTAAAGCAGGTGCGTATTATGAATATTTCAATTCAGTTCCAATTTCAAATCAGCCATCGTTTCTGTCTTCTATTCTTCTTAGTCCGATAACAAATTGGGGAAAATCTTAGAGTACCGCTAATAATTCTTGGGCTCATCATCTTTATGTGTCTGCAAACTGACCTTCATAACAAGTTTTATTCTTTTTCAAAGGTTTGTTGTGTATAATATGTAATTCAATTCAACTTGATTAGATGTATTGGGTGGTTGTTGTTTTTAATGGGTGTGTTAAAGTTTTGTTCTTTAATCCATTTGATCGGCTTAAAACACTGTTTGAAATAGACGGTAAGGGACCAAATTGCTTTAGGAATAAGATTGTGTTTTTAAGGCCTCGTAACTTTTGTAATGATATTATGTGGTGACACTAGATTTTTGAGTATGTCAGATTTTATTAACCATGTTTGTTGAGAATGACTATGTGTGCTATACTTTGTGGTATAAGTACATTGAATTTGAGTATTCTCAGCAGGAGTGCAGTTCGCTGGCTCAGATTTACATCCAAGCTCTTAGGTTCCCTACCAAGAAGTTGAATGCTTACTATTCAAGGTATATATTTGTGTTTATTTATTCATTGATTTTTCAGGTTTTTGAAAGCTGTTATTAGATTATGTATGTGCTAATTCTATTACATCTAGAATAGAACCTCATGAACTTCGATTCGCTCATTAGAAGTCTTATTGTCATAGCAATAATAGGGTGGGTGAGGATTAAATCAAACGTGCATGTAGATATTGAGATCGGCCTGAATAGCATTCCCTTACCGATAAACAAACATAGCCGTCGGCTTGCCCATAGTTCCTTCCGAATAGTAAATTTTTGGTTTACCGCTGCAGTTTTCTGAATTTAATTGGCTTCTGCAAGCTTTCATGGTTCATACATATTATGTTGGTCGAATTTAAAACGTAGATGCACATTACCAAGTCAACCATAAGAGCATACCATGGTTCTTACTTCAAACTTCTAAGCATAGTATCATCTTTGTTAGAGGCTGATCAATCAGTAGTAGAGATAAGCATGCCAAAAGAAATGTTTTGTTGCGCCGCTCTTAAGAAAATATCTTGTGTTTATAACTATGATCTGCACCCGAAATTAGAGTTTAATCAGGAAAAAACATTGTGTCCTTCCTCAACAGTCACACCATAATCCCATTAGTTTTTATTTTCTGCAGCTAATGAAGTATGAGTATGCTCAAGGATCAACTAGAACAGATTATGTAATCACACAATGTTTGACGGCCATTTTGTCTTTCATTTAGTATCTTTAGAAAACATATTACTTGAAGTGTTCCCTAGGCAGTTGATGTGTTCTTCCTCAATAGTCACACCCTAATCCCATTAGTTTTTATTTTCTGCAGCTAACGAAGTATGAGTATGCTCAAGGATCGACTGCAACAGATTATGTAATCACACAATGTTTGACGGCCATTTTGTCTTTCATTTAGTGTCTTTAGAAAACATATTATTTGAAGTGTTTCCCTAGGCAGTTGATAAAGCAACAAAGTTGACTTTCCTTTATTTACTTGCTTAAGAATTGATTCCTTTTAGCTGTTGGTATTTACTTAAATGGAATGGTCCAATTTTCTTAGTGCTCGGCTTAAATTATGTTACGGCACTGTGAGAATTGAGTATGTTTAGTTAGTGTGAAGGTTCTATTGATATTTAGCATTGCCTTAATATAGCCAGCACAAATTGCTTGGTAAAGATATGGTATGCAATGGCTGATACTTTATTCCAATAATTCAATGCCCACCCGAGATGTTACAACTATTAAAGTAACGAAATTGTCTTTTATGCCATTTCCGAAGGCGGCGTGTAGGCGCAGAGCTATATTTAGCTAACAAATTCACATTGGATGAGATGTATAATCTACGACATTTAGCCAAGTACAATAATGCACCTATTATACTTAGATATGAGTCTTCTGGTCCCAATATATCTTCGTTATCATCTGCACGATGATACGAGTCTCACTAGATTTCAGATGATTATAAGTGAGTTTGAAGACTTTGCTTTATCCTCATTAAAACATTTTACTATCTTCTAGATAGTAAAATCTAGATTTAGCTAACAAATTCACATTGGATGAGATGTATGATCTACGACATTTAGCCAAGTACAATAATGCACCTATTATACTTAGATATGAGTCTTCTGGTCCCAATATATCTTCGTTATCATCTGCACGATGATACGAGTCTCACTAGATTTCAGATGATTATAAGTGAGTTTGAAGACTTTGCTTTATCCTCATTAAAACATTTTACTATCTTCTAGATGTAATTTGATTGATGGATCACAATTCCATTTGTACTTTGCACGACTCCAGGTCGAGAAAATGATTTGGTCTCCAAAAGTCTTTCATCTCAAACTTCAACTTCAGGTGTTTTGTGGTTTTCTTGATCTCTTCAAGAGTATCAATCAAATTCATGCTATTGATGTATATCACCACAAATTGCAAACCCGAAGTTTGTTTTCTTAATAAACACACATGGGCATAGTTTACTGGACTATATGAAACAAAAACCTCTTTAAGTCATGTTTGTTTGAGCCAAAGGGTATTTTTGTCTAAGTAATAATATTTTACTGGACTGTAAAATGTCTATGAGAATATTAGTTATGTCCCTGATCCGCGTCACATCTGACGACCCAATATCTTTAAGTTTTCAAGTAAACGGCCAGCCAATAATCCCACGCGAACTGATTTACAAGAACTTCGCGCGAAACGCACAGCTCGCGCGCGGAATTACGTTTAGGCGAAGAGGAATATTTCATACATTGGCTGATGAACTGGTTCGTTAGTTCGCGGGGGAGACTTCGTGAAGAAGCCACAGGCGGAATCCGCGTGCATCACATTAATCGTTGAAAATTTTTACCAGTCTTTGGCATACTTCGGGTCAATCCCTGTGGCCCTTTTAATATAAAAAAACCCTACTAAGGCCCGCGAGCTAGAAAGGCCCACAAGATGGTCTGAGTCCGCGGCCCGCGTGAGATTAGTTTTCTACATGGACTGTGACACCCCGCGGGATCAGATTGCTCTTGATTCCAGTTTGCATAGGAGTCTATAATTGAGCAACACGATGGCAGTGTCCTATGCGGAGTGTGCGAACTGGACATGTGCATAAGTTGATTGGTCCGCGCGGGTTAAACTTTTTTCGTGTGGGATTAGGGTTTCAGCGACGACTTGGATTCCAAGCTAGCTTTCTTTTGCCGCAAGTCTGATCACTATATAAAGGGGTCGAAGTCTCTCTCTGACACACACAATCTCTCTCAACAAACAATATGAACAAACTGCAACCCAGTTCTTTTCGAGCTACCTCGAAACCCTAACCCTAAGCGCGCCGCCGCCTTAGGTTCATAGCCCTCTTGGACTCGTCACCCCTGATCCATCTGATCTTCCTATTGTTGCTCTGCTCGCGATATACCGTGAGTATCGACCGCCTTGTGCTTGTAAATTCCTCATCTGAGGTGGCACCTGGAAACGCCCCCCGCTTGATCAAGAACGCTTGATCAAGAAGTCGAGATCTCGCACGCATTCATACAGCTCTTTCCTCGTCCGTGAGGTGGCACGCCCACAACAAACCCCTTCTCTTTGTTCGCTAATCTACCTCTCTACTCCTTACAGAGAGGATCGTGGCCAAAACAGAAATATATGCAATTGCTCATCTTTTCCCTTCGACCACGGGTTTGTCCCACTAGGTTTACCGGGCAAGGTTTTGGTGTAGCAACTATTATGCATCTATCTCCTATAGACTCACATCTTATGATCCAGACTAAAATCGCTTCACTGAAATCAAGGGTTATGACTACAATCGCTACGTGTGCGTTGTACTATTTTCTCCTTCGATCAGGATTGTTTTTATTACCTGACAAGGTTTTGACGAGACAACACTAGAGCACATATCAGAGGAAGCTAATAACAGAGAATACTCAAGGAGGAGTGTTGTAAATAGTTTATTTAATGAGCATTCTTGTAATTAGCTCAACAAGGATATTCATGTAATTTACTTACTGATTATATCTCTATATAAGAGATAGTTCTCTACTCAATAATATACACATATTCTCTTATTCTCATTCTAAGTGTCGTTCCTCTTCTCTCTCAATCTCTTGTATTTTATGTTTTACAACAGTTCCTTTGTTTTTCTGATGTAAGGGGTCAACTTCATACCAAAAAAGAAAAGGACATATGGGTTAAATGAGAAAAGTTTCTAACACATGAACCTATCAGAGCTTGATTTTTAGACACTAAAAGAGGTCAAATGACCCTTCTGCCCCCCCCCGGTTAGCTACGCCCCTGACTGACTCGTCGAGGAGGTAAAAGCACAGGGAACGTTGACAAGGTAAATGCATTTCTCTTCTTTGAATTTTAGTTGAATTCTTTAATTTTATCCCAAATAGTTTTTTATGAATGTAAATCTCGATAGAAAATGTTTTTCCTTTGTTTAATTTATCTCAATTAAGTTTCGAAATTGATTAAGGTGCATATATTTTGTGCAGTATTACGATAGCCCAGGAGGACAAAGATGTAGACCTAAGAGGGAAGTCGATGTAAGTTTAACATTAGAGTTTTACATAACAGTGATTGAAACAATTCAGGCACTAAAATTATATTAATACGATTGTACTTTTATGTGGTTATGAACTTACGATTACGCAGGAGGTACTAGGACTTTCAACCTCCTACGACTGAAACAACAAAGACAACTACATGTAGAGCTGCCCGGAATTCTGTCACTCAGATCGGTTCTAGCTCAAGGGGTGATTGAAGCAAAATCTCAAAGTTTTCTCAAGGTGGTGTGATTGGCTTGATTGGCACAATGTTGGTTATTAAGTCCTTTCGCAATAATGTTTTAGCGGCTGCAAATAATTTGTTTTTCTTATTTGCTTTGTTGTAAACATCTGATTCAATATTTAGTTTCAGCCCCCTTTGACACTGATGCGGTTGTGATTCTTCTCGCCGATATTGATCACAGGTGGTGGTGTGGTGGTCTAAGCTTACTAAAAAAGCTTTATGTTGTGCTTATCCCGACTCCCTAAAATAAACAAAAATAAAAATAAAGCGTCTCTTTCAAAACTTTAATGACAACTTTTGAGACTTTTGTTTCGGTTTTTCTGCTATACGTTTTGATTTGACTCAATTCAGGTATTTGCGGTTTTCTTTGTAATTTTGTTTCTACTCATCTAAAAAAAAAACAATTTTAAAACCCTTGACAGCGTGCAATACGATGTCTTGTCGCATATAACAAAAGTGAAGCCTCCATTGTTATTGCCTCAAGAAGGGTTTATGATCATGAATTCATGATAGGTAGCAGGGGTGTAAAAAGTTTTTTAGTATTATTGCATTTCTATTTTTATATGTACGGTCTTCGGTGATTAAGGAGTTGTATGTCTCTTCTCACTCTTTCTAGTTTGATAACATTGGCCTAATCAAGTCAAAACCTGAGTTCAACAACGAATCCCCTATCTTGGCTGAAATTTCCTATTTCTCGTTAGCTCGTGAAAAAAAGTCCTCAATTCCTCGCGCCCTACCATTATGTAAAACGAAGCTTCATAATCTTTGGCATCCCACTGATAATGCACAGGCCTCCTGTCGTCGGCAGCTACCACCATCTGCTGCACAACCTTTTATCATTGCTTTCCAACTACTCTCTTCTCCTGAACAAGAGATGGGCACATTTGGATTGGACTCATGGCATGTCACATGAGAAAGAAGCTCCTTATACTTACGTTCCAAAATTCCCACACCTCTGAGCCAGCATTAACATCCGAAGTTGACAATACAAACCAGCCAGGGGAGGTCTAGGAGGCTTGCACCCCTAGACCAAGGAGAGACTCCTGCCTCCAAAACCCTTCCTTTATCATGCCTAAGTTTGTCATTCCTTCATCTCCAAACAGACAAACCAAAAGCATCAATCCACCAATCTAAGATTGGAAGTTACACTATGTAAACTTCAAGGCTTCAAACCATGCGAGATATAAAAGCTGATCCCACTGGTGATGGGACAAGAAAAGAATATGGCAGCAAGCTCCTCGGAAGTAAAGGAGCAATCACGGAGGAAGTTCTCAGTAATTTTGTCCCACACAACACAGAATGACTACGAGAAAAAGAAAAAACAAACAAACAACCAAGTGCAATACTTGGAGAAATAATGAAGAAACGTTGAAATGTAATCACGTACGTGCCAATAGATTCAAAAGATTGAAGTAAACCGGAAGAGAGGAGGCCTACCAACCAGGGAGCCTTACCCTAAGATTAGATAAACTTAATAGGCATATGGCGCATATACCATATACAAAGAATTGAAAGACAAAAAGACAACATTATAAACAAAATCAGAACCCACTAAAAAAATTACAAAAACAAAAGTTTATTAAATCATCAGAGAGCCTCTAGATTTAAATGGCATTTTTGTTTTCAATCAGCAAAGGTAGGAGAACCAAAATTTTATAAATTGCAGAGAGCTTTATCTTAGCATTTTGCTAATAATACTGTTCAACGGTTAATGCAGAAGAAGAACAACGAAAAAGACTCTGTTGTAACCTCCACGTCTCGTAGTTCATTGTTGTGACAACACTGGACACAGAAGTTCCTAGAGAAGCAAAGGTAGAGAGAAAAACTTGCAAGCTGCAATTGCTATACTTCAAACTAGACCTCGAACTCTCACCGCTCCCATCCAGCAGCACTAGAAACACTTCCTGTGTACAATTGATGGACCAGATTCATCATACTCTGCCTTTGCAATCCACATCTGTGTTCCAAATATAAATAATCCACCATTAGTATTGCTAAAAGTTTAGTCATACGAGAAAATGCTATTTGTAACATGCAAATTCAGTTCAGACTCATGTATACTGAAATGACATACCTGCTGGAATGTGCTTAAAGATGCAAGGATGGATCCACCAATCCAGACACTGTACTTCCTCTCAGGTGGAGCAACAACCTTGATTTTCATGCTGCTTGGTGCTAAAGCCGTGATTTCCTTGCTCATTCTGTCGGCAATGCCAGGGAACATGGTAGACCCACCACTGAGCACAATGTTTCCATACAAATCCTTCCTGATATCGACATCACACTTCATGATAGAGTTGTATGTAGTCTCGTGTATGCCTGCAGCTTCCATTCCAATCATGGATGGTTGGAAAAGTACTTCTGGGCAACGGAATCGCTCAGCACCGATGGTGATCACCTGTCCATCAGGCAATTCATAGCTTTTCTCAACAGAAGAACTTGTCTTAGCAGTTTCAAGCTCCTGCTCATAGTCGAGAGCAAGATATGCAAGCTTCTCCTTCATGTCCCTGACTATTTCTCGCTCAGCAGTGGTGGTGAAGGAATAGCCACGCTCAGTCAAGATTTTCATAAGAGCATCAGTGAGGTCACGACCTGCTAAGTCAAGACGGAGAATGGCATGTGGAAGAGCATACCCCTCATAAATGGGAACAGTGTGACTGACACCATCTCCAGAGTCCAGGACAATACCTACATGGAATTTCCAGAAGTAACATTGACAATAACCAATTAATAGATAGAAGCCAAAGCAAAAGTATTATAATGGAAGATAGGGAGCCACAGTACTACTCTTCATGAAATCAAAAGAACCGGTAAACACATTAAGTACACCCAGGAAATAAGAAAACAGACAAAGAAACCAGCAAGTAGATGTCATTTCCTTGCTCCACTAAGAAACTTCTGTACCCTAAATAAGTTTTTACACTGATTAGAATACACAAGCCACCATCAGTATACATCTACCCTAAGCTATCATCATCTCAATCCCATTGTATCTCTACTAATAATCTAATATGTACATTGATCTACTCTGAAGGCAAACTAAGAGCATCTCCAAAATACTGCACAACAATATTAGTATGTAAAATTCACTCAACATGGACAAACCCAATTAAATTTACAACACACTACATAACTTAGATTGCTTACCAGTTGTGCGACCACTGGCATAGAGGGAAAGAACAGCCTGGATGGCGACATACATGGCAGGAGTGTTGAATGTCTCAAACATGATTTGGGTCATTTTCTCACGATTGGCCTTTGGGTTAAGAGGTGCTTCTGTGAGTAGAACTGGATGTTCTTCTGGGGCAACACGAAGTTCATTGTAGAAAGTGTGATGCCAAATCTTCTCCATATCATCCCAGTTGCTCACAATACCATGTTCAATGGGGTACTTCAGTGTCAAGATACCACGCTTAGACTGAGCCTCATCTCCAACGTATGCATCCTTTTGACCCATGCCAACCATCACACCAGTGTGACGTGGGCGGCCAACAATGCTAGGAAAGACAGCCCTTGGAGCATCATCTCCAGCGAATCCAGCCTAAAAGATGACAATGCATCAGAATCATAAATTTGTAAGACATGCATCAGAAAAAGGCTCTGTGTGTAGTAGCCTGATGCCTTACCTTAACCATTCCTGTCCCATTGTCGCAGACAAGTGGTTGAATGTCCTCAGCCTCAGCCATTTTCTATTACTAGTTGTAGAGATGTATCAACTGCACCACAGTACGAAAAATGATGAGTAACGGAGATATATGAATACTATAAAACCAAAATGAATACCATAACTCCATAAGCATTCACAAATACATGGTGCACACCAATACATTCTGTATGTGCATAATAATACCACCCGTGTAACTGTCACAACTATTTTTCACCTCTGTTAAAACACCTTGAACAGATTGGTGGATTGAATATAGCAAACCAATAGTCATATTTACATTACATTTCCAAAGATATAATTCATCAAAATGTCATTGGGATAATCCTATACAACAGAAAAACCGATCGCATACACTCTAAATGCAGCAACAAAATTCAAATGCTAGATCTTTTGGATAAAAAAATTCCCAATCTTTTGCTTTTGCCATAACCATTACTTCCATTAAATGTTGAATAAAGACCCAAATCATTACATTTAATCAAATAATTGAACAACAAAATAAAATTCTTCAACGAATCAAGTTCATCTCATAAATCCAAAGAAACTACAGATTCACATTCTGGAAAACGATCGCAAATTTTACAATGCAACCGATCTGAAACAAAGAAACCACAAAATCAAGAACGAAAATGAAGCGAATATTTACATCCGAAACTGAAAATTCCACACCGAGAATTTCAGATCGACGATGAAGACTAATAGATTTGCATTCTTTTGGATGAATTGAAATGAAGCGTTTGGGGGAAGAGAGAATCAGACCTTGAAATTTGAGGGGTGGAGGAGAAGGAAGAAGAAGAAGCACACCGATCTCGCGCCCTTGTGTTCAAATTAGACCTCAAATTCTGCTTTTAAATCCCACAACTCTCTCAGCGAGAAATCCTGGCCGTGCATTTGTTGGACGAGATCTGATTTGGTGGCGACGCGTGCCTTCCTGATCTGTGTTACCGAAACATCAGGCTGGTTTGAAATGCTTTTGGCAATCCAGGTGTCATAGCAGAGCATACTTTTTCCACGTCCCTTTTTTTTCTCTTTGGGCCCCAAATTGGGCCAAGGCTTGGTCTTAAAATAGAGGCTCCGGAAAGTAGAAACTAAGACGATTGTGTGTCTCTTTTGTTCTTAGCCCGTTAAGGTCAAGTTTTTGTATACATAACGTATAAATACACGATGAAAACTTAATAATTTAATGTAGTTTATGTGAAAATCATCATTTGTTTGTATCATGTTATCTAATCTTTGTCATTCATATTGATATGTGTGGATATACACCGTGTACTGATTATGTTCTAGATCAAGGTAGATTGTGTGTCTTTCGTGTTTTTTTAAGGGCATCCAAAACTACATCAACGTACGTCAAGTAACAAATCTTCATTGAAGAGGGATATCGCTCTTGCATATATAGATCTTTGGCATCCCACAACAGTCTCTTTTTTTTAACAAGCACCTCAAGTCTTTTATCTTTAGAATCTCTCCATAGCTCACCCATCCCATTACATAAATTCAGCAATTTATTGTATAGATTTCGACAACTCTTGGCTAAACTCTGTGCAAACCATGGAGAAGCAATATTCATGGATTACGCCAAGCATTGAAGAGAAAACAACAACAAGAAGAAAATGGAAAGGGATTTAGTGTCTTATTTATAAGGAAATGTAGTGGGAGGCCAATCCAAACTCGAACTTAATTTTAGTGCTCGGTTCAATATAACTCGATCTATGCTAAAATGCTAATCTTACTACGTACTTAAGGCATCCAAAACTTGACATGCATACTTCAGCTAATAATCCCATGCATCCAACTGAGCCCCTTACACTACCAGAACATGCAGTTTAGCCGACGAAAAATTTTCGTCGCCCTGTTAAAAAAATTCATCGGCTACAACCTTAGCCGACGAAGGTTCGTCGGCTATAGTGTCGTCGGGAAAGGGTCGTCTGTAATGACTTTAGCCGACGAGACAAAAAATGTCGTCGGCTATAGTATGCCTATAGCCGACGAAATAATATCGTCTGCTATAGTCCAACCTTTAGCCGACGACATTATTTCGTCGGCTATAGTCATACTATAGCCGACGACATTATTTCGTCTGCTAAAGTATGAACTATAGCCGACGAATAATGTCGTCGGTTATCTTCGAAACTTTAGCCGACGAATAATTTAAAATATTCGTCGGCTAAAGTTTGTAATAAAAAAATATAAAACATCTATGGCCGACGAAATATTGTATTTTTCGTCGGCCTTATATACATTTAGCCGACGAATTAAAGCTTATTTCGTCGGCTAAACTTTTTTTTTTTTTTTTAAAAAAAACTTTAGCCGACGAATTAAGGCTTTTTTCGTCGGCTATAAGTGCATTCCAGTAAAAAAAAAAACCCCGAAATTTCTGAATTACCATTCCATGCAAGCTGCAAAAGACATATTTAACAATTTCATATAACCAACAACAAACACATAAAAGAATATATGAACTACATAAAAGTATCAATTTACATAAACGTATATTATCAACTACGTAAAGTCTATATCGTCTAAATTGAAGTCATCTTCTAGGGGCTGCTGCGGAGGTTGCGGCGGCTGGGGTAGCGTCATGGGCGGAGGCGGAAGTCCCTGACTCTGGGCAGCTGCAAAGTCCTGCATGTACTGCAACATCTGCTGCTGCTGGGCCTGCTGGATGGCATATATCTCGGCAACATAGGCTGCCTGCGCGGTATTAAAGGCTGCCAACGAGGCAATATAGGCTTGCTGCGAGGCAGCCTGCGAGGCAGCCTGAGCAGCTTGAGCAGCTTGAGCAGCTTGCTGTTCTCGTAGTCTCTGAACTTCCGACTCTAGCTGAGTCGTCCTGTTGATCGTGGACGTGGTGCTGGTCCCGGTCGAGGTTGCCTTTCGTTGAAATCCTGGAGTGTTCTTCAGGACCCCCTCGCCTCTCTTTCCTAGACCTCGGCAGTAGAAGTTGTTTCCTCTCGGTGGGAAGGCTGTGCCCATGATCCTCGCCCCAATCGTCGGATCCGAATTGTCGATCCGGGACATGGCTTCGGACATCTCGGAATCCTGCGTGTCCGGCCATCCCTCCCTCACTAAGGTAC
This sequence comes from Fragaria x ananassa, assembly GCA_034370585.1. NCBI lineage: Eukaryota > Viridiplantae > Streptophyta > Magnoliopsida > Rosales > Rosaceae > Fragaria > Fragaria x ananassa. The sequence goes on from CP139764.1 coordinate 23,740,882, forward strand.
TCAGGACCTCGTCACTAGCCTCCCTCACCCTCGCCTATATGGATAGGAAAAAAATTATTAATTAAAATTTTTACATAAATTTAAAAATTTAAAAACGTAAAGTGACTTACAATATCCTCCTGGGAGTCAGGATATGCCTTCTCGTACGTATAGACGTAGGGGTTGACTTCTGGATGTTCCTTGGCCGCCTCGTCCATGAAGACACCGAACGGTCTAGAACCGGCATGATGGTTCCTTGTGTTGCGTTGCCGGTTCTGAGCGTTCACCCGGGAAACCGCCTTCAAAGAAAAAAGTAAACTATTAGTAGAATATTTTAAAACGCATGTACTTATTTTTAAATTAACTAACTAATTTATTTAAATACCTGTTTACGAGGGTTGTTGAATTCTGATGTCAGAAGCCAACGCCACTCGTACTCCCTGTACTGGAACTCAGTAGGGGTACCAGAACGTGCGTTCCCGTGCTTAGTCCAATGGGTCCGCAGCTCGTTCTTCCACTCCTTGTACCTACAGATACAACAAAAATATTAGAAATATTATTAATATCACATACAAAATTGTTTTTCATTAACTTCCCAACGTACCTTCCCCCATGCGTAACGTCGGCCCAGCTGTCCCTCAGGTGCTCGGGAACCTCAAACCACACCTGTATTTAACCGATTATTATTAGTTTAGCTTTTCGAGAAATCAACAATTTAATACATAATATGCTTCCATAAACTCACCGACATCGCGTTGTGGACCATGTCCTTAACCTCCTGCGGGACCTCGCCCCAGTCGGACCACAGCATAGGGACTCTATCCCTAATGAGAGCACCCACGCGGCCGGAGTACATCCTCGACTTCCCGCCCGATACTGCGTGGCCATCCCCGTCAGTATCGATGGGGATCCTCCCCATGGTACTCACCATCTTCTCGAGAGCTTTCCCTGTGACGGGGCCTCTCTTCTTCTTTGTGCCTATGACATGATTCGGCCAAATTGATTATTAAAATATATATATATGACCCTTTAAAAGTAATCAAGTTGCCTGACTGATTACCTGAGGAGCTCGCGACGGATTCCGGCTCTGTCGCCGATGATGATACCCTCGCAGAAATAAGAGGCGTATCAAAAGGCAGGAACCGGTACGCCGCTGATGGAGCCACTGGCGAGGGCAGTGGATAAATCGGCGTCCCTGAGTCATCGACTACAAGTATCGCCGGTATCATCCGCGGAAGGAACAGATGAGGCGGCGGCATCTGTACCCCAGATGACCCACTATCCGAAGAAGTAGGACCCGGAGTGGGCGCCCGGTGTATCTCGGGCATACGAGGTGCAGACACCTCCGTGAAGGGCCTCGGGGAACGAGGGACGGCCGCCTGCCTCGATGAAACGGGCACCTCCGGCGCTGTCTCCAGAAAGCTCGCACGTCTGGCTGTCATGTGGCCCTGAAACGTCGTTTGAGGGTTGCTAGAGGTTCCCTCAGACGATTCGGACCTTTGGCCCTTCGAACTCTTCTTCGATCGAAAAAAGCCGCTCATCCTATTTATAATATTAATTAAAGGCTTTAGATTATTTTGTCTTTGTTTTATAAAAAATTATACATTTTTAAAATTATACTTATTCAATAAAAATTTACACGCAAATACCAATATATATATATATATATATATATATATTTTACTTACATAACAATATTATATATTAACTAACATATCGTAAAACTAAATTCGAAATCAAAAATAAATTAACACATATATTCAAAAATAAACACATAAATTCAAAAATAAACACATAAACTAACATAATTAAATTAACACAAATTAAATTACAAAACAAATTTAATTAACACAAATTAAATTAACAAAAAAAATAGATTACAAGTTTTATTCCTTTCTTCAACTTCGCGTTTTCATCCCGATTCTCTAGTTAATCTAGTGTTAAAATTTTTAATAATATTAAAAATTACAAAACAACAATTCAATAATATTAAAACAATTTATTCATAATATTAAAAATTACAGAAATGTTAAAATTTAAAATGTTACAATAATTTTAAAATTTTGTAATGTTAAAAATTACAAAAATGTTACAATAATTTAAAATTTTGTAATGTTAAAAATTACAAAAATTTAAAATGTTACAATAATTTAAAATGTTACAACTTCGCTGGGTCATTTTGTTTTTTTAACCATCATTTTTATAATTTAACAACCTCGTAAATTATTATTTGTTAAATATTTATCCGATTTTTACACAACTCACTTGTCCAATATAATTTACAAATTTAACAAGATGATTACATTAAAATAAATTTTATTAGCACATATCCAACTACTGTATACACACCTTCAAATTATTTTTGTTACGGTCATTCTCAGTAAGTTACGAAACTACAAATTACGTTAGCACATATCCAACTACTGTATCCAACTACTGGTACTACAAATCGAAACCCAACACATACAAGTTACGGTCATTCTCAGTTTTATACAACCAAAATGGCAAAACGCAGAAGCAATCATCAATCCATATATTTTATTTGCAGAAAAGAAATCGATGAATTTGGAGTTTATGGGAGCGTACCTTGAGCAGACAAACAGCACCACTAGGGAGGAGGGAGGAGGAGGAGACCGGGAGACCGGGAGGGAGGAGGAGGAGACCGGGAGACCGGGAGGGAGGAGGGAGGAGGAGGAGACCGGGAGACCGGGAGGGAGGAGGGAGGAGGAGGAGACCGGGAGGGAGGAGGGAGGAGGAGGAGACCGGGAGACCGGGAGGGAGGAGGGAGGAGGAGGAGACCGGGAGGAGGAGGAGACCGGGAGGGAGGAGGCTAGGGCTAGGGTTGAAAAACTGCAGAAATGAGGGAGGAGGCTAGGGTTCGCAATTAAAACCCGAGGACTTTAGCCGACGAAATAATTTGTTCGTCGGCTAAAGAACGAAATTTCGTCGGCTATACATATATTCGTCGGCTAAACCTTTGAAATTCGTCGGCTAAACCTTTGAAATTCGTCGGCTAAACCTTTGAAATTCGTCGGCTAAACATTTAAAATTCGTCGGCTAAACCTTTGAAATTCGTCGGCTAACCTTTGAAATTCGTCGGCTAAACCTTTGAAATTCGTCGGCTAAACCTTTATACATTTGGCATGTTGTTCTGGTGATGACCAAACTTGAGAAACACAAATCCAACCGTCAGATCTTACCATCATGATAAAATACATGTATGGGAAAAAATTTAACTTGATCCGAAAAGAATAAGGGCTCGATCCGGACGGTCAATCTCGTAAGTCAAACCCCTAAACGCACGGAAAAGGTCGTTCGACCGTCTAAATTACGTATTTTGGCCGGACCTCCAACTGAAAATAGTTTCAAACCGATGACACGCAACAAGTCGTATAAAAATTTTACGCAAAATAACCACCGAAACCGGGGCTACCCATAGGGAGAAAGAATGGAAAATTGAATTAACCGCAACTATCGGCACCGAGACATGACCGGAATACCGTGATTTTTCAACCGTAGACTTATTTCACCATTCTAGTCATGTCTTATTTCACGACTTTTTTACGTTTGAAGGATCTACGTATAGTTTGTTTTTGAAACGGAACATTTACATAACACTTGGTAAACAAGTTATACAACATTAGTACACATGTTGTGATCGTGATGATCAAACTTGAGAAACACAAATCCAGCCGTCAGATCTGACCACCATGATAAAATACATGTATGGGAAAAAATTCAACTTGATCCGAAAAGAATAAGGGCTCGATCCGGACGGTCAATCTTGTAAGTCAAACCCCTAAACGCACGGAAAAGGTCGTTCGACCGTCTAAATTACGTATTTTGGCCGGACCTCCAACTGAAAATAGTTTCAAACCGATGACACGCAACAAGTCGTATAAAAATTTTACGCAAAATAACCACCGAACATAGGGCTATAGTAGGTAATAGAAATATTTTAGGGTTTAGCCGACGAATACCCTAACATATTCGTCGGCTATAGTATATATTAAAAATAAAAAAAATAACTATAGCCGACGAATTATTAGGTTATTCGTCGGCAAAAACCATATTAGCCGACGAATTACATTGTATTTCGTCGGCTAAAGTGAGTAATTAAAAAAAATAAAAAAACAAGTTTAGCCGACGAAATTAAGTCTTTTTTCGTCGGCTAAGGTAGTTTAGCCGACGAATCACAGTTTATTTCGTCGGCTAAAGTGTGTAATAAAAATAAATATTACACACCTATGGCTGACGAAATAAGGCTTTTTTCGTCGGCAAAAAACATCTTAGCCGACGAATTATAGTATATTTCGTCGGCTAAAGTAAAAAACAGGGAAAAAAAAATTATACAAATTAATCGGAATCATACATTAAAACTAAGGCTCGTAATCGGAATCATCCGATGAGTCTTCTTCGGTGTCAGAATTAATTTCTGGTAATATATGTATTTCCTCATCGCCAGAGTCTTCGTCTGACTCTTGATTTGGATCAACATCAACAAGCCTTGGCTCTTCATCACGAATTCGCACCGAACGACCCGCTTTAAAATTATTAAGGCGAATGGTAGAGGAGTTAGGAATACCTATTGCGTTGGGCTCTTGATACGCAACATCTTCTTCCTCGTCTTCGGCCTCTCCAAGTGTAGCCGCCCGATAAATGTTTCGAGTGTGCACAAGGTTGACTACTTTCCACGCGTCACCCTTAGCAAGGTCATCAAGATAAAACACTTGTTTTACCGATGTGGCAAAAACGAAGGGATCATCCTCGTAAGAACTTGTAGCAGTGTTCACCGATAATATTCCGTACTGATCGGTCTTCATGCTCTGCGGCCTAGTATCAAACCATCTACACTTGAAGAGGTGCACTGTCATGCCTTCACCGTAAACGAGTTCCACCACTGAATCAAGAACACCGTAATAGTCAACTTCATTCCGCCCACCATGTGCCATGACCCCAGAATTCTGTGTTCTCTTTCTGCTGTCTCTTTGTTCGCATATAAATTGCACGCCATTCACCTTGCACATCGGATAAACTCTTGAGACTATCGGCTTCATGGCTAGAAGTCTTAGTTCGTGCGACCAATTTGGGTGACCATCAGATTGAATATGGTTCATCTGTAACCAACCATCTCAACTGTAAATATGGATAATTATGCAATAAACATAAACCCGTAGAGAAAAATTAAATTACGTACCCAACCGCCAAAATAATCTGCGAACTCCCTGTTGTGGTACTCGAGATCACCGGCAATGTTGGGATGATTGAGATGGATGTCTTTCTAGTATTCAACTTCTGGACAGTTAATCAATACCCACCAGTGGGCAATGACTAGCTCATGTGGTTGCAACTTGTAGGAGTTTGGCAAAATTCCATACACTTCAACATCACTAGAGACTATGGAAAGATTGAACTTCGGTACATCTACCGGCATGGTTTGCGGAGTTTCCTTCAACGCTCCTAAATACAACTTCATGTAGGTGACGCACTCGTGCGCAATATATGCTTCAGCTATACATCCTTCAGGAGCGGATTTATTAGCCACATAATCTTTGTAGTCTCCAAGTTGCCTGTAAATCAAGTTGCAAAATGTTATGATTATTGAACATGTATATGTATTGAGGAATTCATGAAAGTAAAAAACGTACCTTTCCATGGGATACATCCAAGTGTAGTGTACTGGACCGGTAAGCAACAATTGCTCGGGAAGATGGATCATCAGGTGAGGCATGATGTCAAAAAAATTTGGAGGAAATATCCTCTCAAATTTACACATGATATAAATGATGTCCATTTGCATTTCCCGGAGGTCACATCGAGAAATTTCCCGTGTGCATAACTTCTGGAAAAACCTTCCCAACGCTACTAACGGCTCCACCACCTGACGGGGAAGGAACGGTCGAATGAAAACAGGGAAGAGACGTTGCAGCAGGATATGACAGTCATGACTCTTCAACCCGTACATCTTATTGTCCCGGAAGTTCACACACCGGGCAATATTTCCTGCATAGCCTGAAGGATACTTCACACAACTCATCCACCTGAAAATTAGGTTCTTCTGGTCAGGCTTCACGGTGTAAGGAGCTTGAGGCATTTTTTTCTTCCCTTCTTTCAACCACAAATGTCTTCTTATTCCGTATTTTTTTAGATCAATGCGTGCCTTAGGACCGTCTTTCGTCTTCCCCTCCAAATTCAGCACTGTGCCCACCACACTGTCGCACACATTCTTTTCTATGTGCATCACATCCAGGTAGTGCCTGATCAACAACTTACTCCAGTATGGGAGTTCCCAGAATATGCTCTCAGCGTGCCATCTCATCGCTTCGGCCGTGTGTGAAGACATGTACAACCGCTCCAACCTATCCGTCAAAGGGAAATACCGAAGTACCTTTACAGGTTTCCTGTTGCCTGCAGGAGTCAGCTTATATCTGTCAGTGTGACATACCGGACATGCGTCAAGGCCACCAAGGTCATTCCCTTCTGGATCTTTACCCCAAAAGAGAACGCAGTCATATCTGCATGCATGGATCTTGATGTAGGAAAGCCCAAGATCTTTCAGGATACATCGGACCTTCCGATGAGTGGTAGGAAGACGATGACCGTTGGGCAGCATCGAAGCAGTGTACTGTAGATACTCATCAACAGCCTTCACGGTCGATTTTGTCTCAACTTTAATCCTCATTACGTCCATCACACTTTCAAGAACGGTCTTCTGACAACCGGGGTACACAGGGGTCTGTTGGAAAGCAAGCAGTTTGTTGTACTTTTCAATACCAGCAGTGTTCACAGCTCTAGGGAAGGGCTGCACCGGGTCAGGCATATACTGTCCTTGAGCGCATACACCGCTCTCATAAGGAAACATGTCGTTGATGAATGTCGTTGTTGGATCGTTGGATGTACTAGCACTGCCCGTCTCGGAAAATTGGCCATGATCATGCGGACCCCCTGATGATGTTTCACCGTGATATAACCAACATGTGTACTTCTCCCAAAACCCGTTACTCCTCAGGTGCTGCCATACTTTGTCAATGGGAAATCGATACATATCGCTGCGACACTGACATTTCGTGCACGGGCAATAGAAAATTGTATTCCCGTTAGCATTATCCATCGCATATTCTAGAAAACTCATAACTCCTGCACCGTATCTTTTGTCCCATTTTGGAAGCGAAATCCAACTCTTATCCATATCCTGAAAATATAACAAAATATATATATATTTATAACGATGCTAGCTAATTATTAATAAAATTTCATGCCATATATAAAATCTCAATTCATTTAGTATATATATATTCTACGTACGTACTACAACTAATTAATTACGAAATTATCATTATGAACTCATATATATCATCAACAACTTCATACCATATCAACACAATAATATTATAAATTAATATTAACATATATATATATATATATTTACTATTTATTAACAACAAATTAATTCATATATATTATCAATTCAAATCATCAACCAAATCGATCAACACATATATATATACATCCAACGTACTCAAAATTAATCAACTCAATCACAATCAAAATCAATAAACTCAATTAATCACACTAATTAAAATCGATCAACTCAAATAAAACTCAATTAATCAACATATATATACATATACGTACCTATATATGGCTCCACAAACTGATTATGGACAGATTTCGACAACACCCAAACTTTTTCTCCCCTTTTTTCTTCTCCCGTTTTTTTTTCCGTTTTTTTCGAAATGAGCTGCTGCTGCCCAGATCTGCAAATATAAAGCACTTTAGCCGACGACTATGAATTTCGTCGGCTAAACCTTTAAATATTTCGTCGGCCATGGTTTGTGCACTTTAGCCGACGACATAAATTCTAAAGTTTGTCAAAGCCGACGAAAATTTAAAATAGCCGGCGAAATAAAATTTCGTCGGCTAAAGTGGACATCATAGCCGACGAAAATTTACCTTAGCCGACGAAATAAATTTTCGTCGGCTAAAGCCCACTATAGCCGACGAAAAAATGCTTCGTCGGCCTGGTTTTTTTTTTTTTCGTCGGCTATAACCTTTCTTCTGGTAGTGTTATCACCATTCCAAGAGTACGTAGAGGAATACTAGTTATGGTATGCTGACAGTACACAAACTACGTACGCGTACGTACAACCTTAAATCCTTAATGTACATTATCTTTTCATATATGTATGCGGTGAGGGAACAAAAGATTTACATGTAACATATTGCTTTTCACCTACTAGCTAGCTTGCCATTTCGCCCGACTCGATTATTGCATATACATAAATATGGTGGCTAAATTAACCAACTCTACTTTGGCTCTTTGCCTCACTAATTAACCAACATATATAATACCTCGATCATCACCCGCTTGTAGAGTTGCAGTGATCGATCTAGCTCATTAGTCTTTACTAGCTAGCTACTGGCTTATGTGAAACTAATTAAGTAGTCTTGCTTCGTTAAGAATCATCAACGTAATTACATGATTAAGGAGGTCGATTATCACAGCAAATTTTTCAGTGCAATGAACAAAAGATAGAACAAAAAAAGTGGCGGGAATAAATGAAGTAAGATATAGGAAAAGGTAAAAGAGAGCAAAAAAGGGTAGAAATTTTTGCGGGCGAGATGATTGTTAGGAGATACCAAAATCACAAGATGATCGGAGATGGGAAGCAAAATGATTAGGCATGAGCATCATAAGTAATTATGTGCCATGAGAGTGTGTGTGTGTGTAGTCCCTTCCTTTTTGTTTAAGTAAAAGTTTGGTAACATTACCCCCACGTTATCATTAACATGCCAAATCCTTAATTTCAGTCGCCTAATAATGCATCAATATTAAACTAATTAGTAAACAAATTCAGCCCCAAAAGAAAAAGAGGTCACTTTACTTGTGGGCATATAAATTTATCGACCGATCAATGCTTCGGGGACCATTTATTTTCACGTTACCACAACGTACTATTTGCAAACTTAATCTTTGATTTCCATAATATGATTTCTATCATTTTTCGAACTAGATATCTTTTGATAAAGATGTTTGTATATGTTGTATCTAAGTAGTTTTTTCTTTGTGTCGATTCTTCTAACCTAAAAATGGAAAGATAGTGTAACACAGAGAACTAGATGAGATTTGCATGGTATAGTGAAGTGTGTACGTGCATTCCTTCTACAATGTTGATTATGTGTCAACTTCTAGCCAAGTATGCAGTTTAGCTCCGACTTTGCTTATTTTACTGGCCGCTCTAACTAAAAAATATAGAGTGCTTCTATTGCCACCCTACAATCTTATTTGTTCATCATACAAACATTTTAGTTATTAAAAGACTATTTGTTACCCAACATATTGAATGATTTATAGCCTTATTTTAGTTATTAATAGACTATATGTTACCCAACATATTGAATGATTTATAGTCTTATTGTTCAAACAATGTAATTTTCTTTGCTACTATCTATTAATCATTAATTGGATAGATTGTTCAAATAATAATAATAATAATAATAACTTGTACGTGGTCTTGTATCATTGTTTGTCTAAGAATGCAAAATCAGATTACTCGTAAAACTGGAAATTAATCCCCAAAAAAATATGAAGCTAGCACGGGCGTGGTCCTGAAATTGGATACCCTAATTTATGCCATTCGAGATGCGGTGAATTCCAAGCAATCCAATTGGGTCCCCAACTTGGTAGACAAAGCCATTCATCATATCGTCAACTTATCGTCTCGATCTCTCTCTATGTCCCTTTAGGAGAATCACAGCCTAATTTCACGGTAAGTGCATCACTTTTTACTGTTAAAAGGCGTATAATTAGAGTTTAATCACAGTATATAAATAGATCTTACCAAATCGATCTGAAATGGAGGATTCTGGGCGGGGGAGGGCCGGCAGGTATCCAAATTCCCACATAGAAAAGACCAAGGAGGAATCCAAAGCCTGAAAATAAGAAGAAGAAGAAGCAACATTCCCATGCATCATGTTTCATTCATGACCTGCAGCGCACTCTCTCCACATCATCGAGCTAGGAAAATGGCCGCGCCTGCAGTCGAGGACCCCATGTGGCAACAAGATCTATATATATAATGCAGCCAAGGCAGCCTTCTCTAAATATGAAATAATGCGATGTTTCTCATGTCTCTGCTGTTGCTGCAATAGGATGATAGATGTGGATGGTCAATGGATTGGATATAAACAAAGTGTAACATGACGCTGAGGCTCACCGGCCTTGTTAACGTTTTCGTTTTGGATTTAACAGGTACCCACGAATAGCATCGTCTACTAAGTGTATTAAGGCGACCAAGTTTAGCTGCTCATGTTTCGTCGCCTAATTAAGCGATGTCGTCTATATAGTACTAATTAGACGATGAAATGTAACATGTCGTCGCTTAAGTGATCACTGGTAAGATGACAACAAAGTTTTCTTTACCTCTGAAGAACCTAGGCAGTGAATATGATACTTCTACTTAGGTGAGAAAACAGTTCGTCATATATGAACGTACTTACGCCACTAAATTATCTTCGTTCCTGATCAAAGAACCTAGCTAGGCCACATTTATGGCCAGAATTGAAGAGATTCTAATTATTATTTTTCTTGTAGGGTGTTCATTCGTCATGTGATAATCATATTTCCAAACATGAAAATCAAATTCCTTTACCTAATCTCAAGTTCCTATCCAGATATCAAGTGGCAAAGTAGTTTGGGAATATGATGAACAACTAAAGAAGGAACTAGTATAAGTGATTGCATCAGAAACTGGCCGGATGTAACGTCATTGATCAAACTCGAACCAAATGCGAAACCGAAGTGATTCAGTAAAACACCACATAAAGATAATCTTGTTGAATCATATCCTAGAACCTAGTTAATATTAGTCCTAGATAGATAATAAACAACTTAATTAAGACCTGAATTACATCTGCCCAAACAGAAATTTTACATTGGTTGTTAGACCTTTAAACGTGCGTGCATGGTGGACCAGTTTCAGCCATGCATGGTAGAGCTACATACAAACCCTAAATTATTTACCCCCTAAATAAAACAATCAATAAACATTTTTGTCTTCGACCTTCACCAAATATACACTTCTGTAAACATCCCATTGTCCTTTTTGCGGCCGGACATTTCAATATCAACCCTCCCTTAGCTCACATCCCTCCACCCAGAAAATCATCAATATATTCCCAAGAAAGTTAGGTTAAATTTTTTTTTAAAAAAAATCCAAAAATAAAAATAAAAATCTGGGGAAGAAAAAGAAAGAAACACAGACTACCCGACACACATTCCTCCTCCATCTTCTTCATCAAAATCTCGCGAGAAATTGGAAGCATGCAGCACGTTATAGAAAGGTGGACTTTTCAGATGGATGATCAGACGGTGGTGTGGTGGCTAAACCGGAAACCACGTGTTTTTGATCAAAGTAATCGTAGAATAATATCAATCAGATCAGGGAAAGGGATTTTGCCCAAAACGAGATTTTAATTTAGGTTAAAAATGGCTGACTCTCATGGAGAAAGCGAAAGGCTTTTGGGGACCCTCTCTCCCTATCTTCCAGTTAGAGCAACACTACCCCTTTCTATTTCTACTGCATTGGATCCTTCGCCAAACTCTGAGTCTTTAAAGTCTCACTCTCTCTCTCTCTCTCTCTCTCTCTCTCTCTCTCTCTCTCTGCTGTGTCTGTGTTCCTTTCCTGCTTTTGAAGGCTAAACTCCAAAGAAGTTGATAGCTGAGAAAGGAAACCCCAGTAAAGAAACCGAAAAGGTCTGGCGATTTGATACCAGATTATATTTCCAGCTAGGCAGGATCTGAGGAGCACCATTTGTTTTGGTTTTATCTTTATTCCAAATCCATTTTCGTATATTCTCTTCTTGAGAGTCTCTATGTACACGGCGGAGTGCTACAAAGACTTCATGGTTGGCTACTCCGACTCGAAAGCTGCTCAAATGTTGGTTTCCGAAAAAGATGGTGGAGGTGCTCTAAATCTCAATCCTTTGGAATTCAAACTCTTTGTTCGGGAGTTTGATGATAGGCAAGGTTGTCAAATTAAGCGCAACAATTCAAATAGAGATGATAAAGAAGAAGGTCGTGATGGTTCTGAGGTTCATCAAAGAGAGGAGCAAGATCATCAAGTAAGAAGTCAGGAAGAAAAGCATGAAGACAACTTCGACATGTTTGATTCGTCCTTGAAGGTCAAGATTCCATCTGCAGAAGAATCAAAAGGCCTTGAAGACGACGGTGAAAGGATGAAGACTCCTACATCTTTGGATCAGAAGATCACTGTGAGCCTCAAGTCTCCTCCAGGTGCACCAAGAAAACCAAAAGCACTGCCACTAAAGAAGCGAAAAGCCAATCGCCACCCGAGACTTCTGCTTGATCTTTCGAGTGAGATTGAGTTGTTGTTTCCTCCGGTTGTCTGTGGTGATCTTGGTGGTGATAAGATTAAGAAGAAATCCAGACAAGAAAGCTCGTAGTACTAATGATTTGTATGACCAGCTAGCTGATGTTTTTAAATATCGATTTTTCTGCATGTGAAGCCATCTATACCAATTAGTGGAATCTAGTTATTTCCTCTATATCGATGAATCTACGATACATTTTGTGATAATTCTGGTACTTCTTCTTCATTTTCATATTACTTGACATCATTCCCTTCATGCATGTTCATTGGATTCATTTGGCACCTGTCCCAGATCTGAAAATGTGCAACTTCTGTAATTTGTATCAAGGAGAACTTAATCTCAAATGCATAGGATTCCGATGTTATTAATCAATGTGCCATTGAAAGATTTGTTGGTACCTAATGAAGATCATTGTAACTTTATATATGAAAGAAAAAGTCTAAATCGTCCGTCATTAAGATATATGAAAACAAATCACAACTTGCTACGTGCACACGATATTGTAGTTTACGATAAATAAGAGAATGCGGAGAGGTTTTTTTCAGCATAAGAACCCTATACACTGTTCTTAAGAAGAGAGTAGCTCTGATTAGGGTGTTGAAAAGGTTGCAGGATTAATCGAGCCTTAGCTCTTTCTGTTTGTTGGATTGAATGGCATTGACTTTAATTTGTTATTTTGCTTTGGAAAATTTCTTTGGAGTGTGGCCTGCATTGACTTGAATGTCCTTGAACAGAAGCACCAAGCAAGAATCCCAGCTCCATCTGCATTGTTTTTACCAATAATTGGATGGCCAAACTGATGTGGTGTATATATCATCAGGCACACCCAGTTATCTCCAACTTCATTGAGGTTCTTTTGCCCCACATTTTCCTTTATGAAAATGAATACGTTGGGGTCACTCTGCTAGCTTCTAGCAGCTCCCACCTTAAGTCTCTTTCAAGCTCTGATCACCTTGCCTGTCGATATTACTGTTTTCATATTCAATGCACTACGTTTCTCAACTATCAATTATTCGATCTACCTCTTGCATTTCAAAAAATACATTATTCGATCTAACGAACTATTCAGCTCGCATCTTTTTTTTTTTTTTCCCAAATGAATAATGGGTTGAAAGGTAGGTAAATAGGTAGATTAGATATAGGCAATATGCAAATATGTACGTGTTCATTGGCTGGAGATTTTGTTTTGTTTTTGTTTGTGTTGACAGGGGATTTTTGTTTTACTATGGATTTTCTACGTACTCTTGTATATTCTGTTGGGTTTGGGGATTTGGATAGAACTTCAAAAGATAGTATATATAGGAGGGGATGATCATTGTAAAATTGATAAATTTGAGCCATGCATGTCATGCTTCATTGAGTTGATTCTTCTGAAAAGAGCTAGTGGAATATTTGTTTTTAGTTGAACCTCAGATTAGGTAGCTGATTTCCATTTTTAATAAAAACGATCAGAAACAAATCTTCAGGGAATCTTATTCACTCAAACACCTCTTCTGCAACTTTGAAATTACTACTTTCATTCTTAATCAGTATTGATCGATATATATAGTTGGTGATAGATTGAACTAATGATTGTAGTTTGTAGAGTGTAGAACTAGTTTTTTTTTCAAGCTAGGTAGAGTGTATACCATTAATTTGAGGTATATATCGTGAGAAATTTTACCAATGTACGTACAACTAAAATACAGGATCGGAGCACAACATTAATAAACATGTAGTTCTTGATTATGCAATTAGGTTTTGCGAGCACTTTATCAACCCTTTAGGCCTCATTTGGTTTGCATAAAAGAAAGTATTCCTTTTGTTTTATGCGTGGCAATAATGAATTTTTCAACGAAATTTCAATCGCGATGTTTATTGGTAACTTCATCCGGAAAGTTGTATGCTAAAATTTTGTAACTAAAACAATACAACACAGTCTTTGGAGTAATATATGTAATTAGAGAAAGAATGGAGGAAGACTCGTTTGTTTGGAGTACGTTTCCGTGAACCAAACAAGACAGTACTCAACTTCGACCTATATATGAGTGTTCCTTCTTTGTGACCGGCTTGTATATATATTCTATCCTTGTACGTGATCTTGATGGCTCTACTATATAGCAAGTTGTGTAGTCGGATCGGTTGGTACGGTGTTGGTGGAGTTGGCGATCGATATCGATCAGTTGTTGCATCCAGATATATAGTCAATTCTTTGATTCACATTTTCGTGTTAATAGCTTCTTGCCTTTGGTGGTTTATGAGCCTTAATTTGGGCGGTTCTGGTGGCTTTGATTGTGCAGGATCTTTGTGGTGACGGTAAGCTTGCTGTAATTGAACACAAGCATGTTCAATGGAGAATTAGTGCAAGATGTCTAAGGTTGGAGCACGTCAGGTTTAACAGGGCAATTCAAGCAGGGGAGTGGTAGATACTCGAGAAACAACCCAGACATGCACGATCTTCCATTAACGGCTTCGATCGATGATTGCGGTTAATTTCCAGGCTTCCTATTCAAGTACCGAAGGAGCTTGATTTACAAATAGAAGCATCCATTATTGGATTTAGAGGATCGATCTGTGTGTCGAAGGTGTCAAGACATGTTTATATCCATGATTATAAGCTGTCGGAACTGCAGGAAGTTTTCCCTCGAGGTAACTCATATTCACGTACAAATAAACTATACATAGTTGTCTTCTTCTACATATGTGACGCGCGATGCAGCTCTAACAGATTTACAGGGTCTGAAAGATACGTCCTACAGTACGTACTGGTTTAAACGAAAAGCATAGAGAGGTAGTCACCAACTTCATCTGCTACCATATTAAATTTGTCAAGCGCCGACTGCTTTTCTGATTTAACTTTCAGTATGCATCTACGGCCCCTTCTTGAATTAATACAGCCATATGAATGGGGATGATATATTCAGACCTTAAATGCGAAGGCAACGATCAAAACGAGTTATAGAACTTCACTGTCAACTTGAGAAATTCGAAGAATTGTTTTTAATAGATTCGAGTAATTTAGTGGTTGAACATTGAATGTGCATATATACATCAACTTGGGATACAAATTTATTTTAGAGGGCTCCTATTGAAGACGACAAAAGACTCGCGCGGTACGTAAGTTAACCAAATGACATGTTCATCGTGTCAGCTGTATGGTGACACGATGATCATATATGGTCATATATGGTGTTAGTCTTTAAATGCTTAATGTACTCCTACATTTATGTTCTATTGAAATTTTTTGTACACAACTCTAATGGTTTACTTTACTTTGTTAAACTCTAATATTTTACTTGCTCAATGATATGTGGATATATACTGCACTTGTGAATGCCATGTTTACTACAAATCGTTAGGCGCGTACCTTTAGTTAGTAATACACAAAGTTCTAAAACAATTAGGCGCTAGTCGGGCAGAAGGCTAGGGATTAGCGCCTAGATGATTAGTCGGGGGATTAATCGCGAACTAGGTGATTTTATATTTCTTTTCGAATTTTTTATTTATTAAAAATAAATATAAATAAAATTATAAAAAATATTATAATGTCTGAAAATAGTCAAAGTACTTTAAGATATATATATGGATAAAATGTTCAACAACAATGTTTCAAGAAATAAAAAGAAAAATGTACAAATAATCAGATTAGATTCTTGCAAACATTTGTTTCGTTGTCTAGCTAGTACTTGTTTGTTGAGCTAAAAAAAAAAGGCGTGTAATCCGAACCTCTTAGGGACCTCCTAGCCCGCCTAATCGAAACCACGTAGGAACCGCCTAGACAACCGATTTATTCCCTACCACCTAGGAGCTCAGATTTGGCCAAAATCGAGTTGGCCAATAACCACCTTCCACCGCCTAGACGTCGATTTTTAGAACCTTATTAATACGTAGCTTGGCATATATTCTACCAGTGTAATCGACAATTTGTAAGTATGATACACTCCACTCATGAAACAGTACTTGCTTGTAAAGTAGAATTTCCCATATAGCTACAGTTATGTATTTAGTGGTCAGATACATGCAAATATATTTTATATTTTTTGTTAATGTGAGAATTTTTCTTATAAACATTGGTTCAATAGATCATTTGCTTTACCATAGTAGTGTAGTGCTTAATTTGGGAGCTGATGTGTTAAGACCCGGGTTGGACTCCCGGCAGACGCAGTTATTTTGCTTCTAAGTAAAGCAGAAGTAACTGCTCATCATTTTTGAGTTTTGACCTTTCCGGGCCATCAAAGCCCAAAGAGCTGAGGAGCTGAGGTCCACTAAGCAGTCTAAGCCCAACTAACTTGACACAACAACACAGCTTCTGAGCTTCAGGTCTCTTCATCATAGTGTATCATTTTAAGCCTAATTGGAAACTGGGTGGTGCATTTTAATTTTTAGGAATGATAACAGGCCATCTTCTTCTGCTGACAGCAGTCCTCTTAGATGTGTGGCAAGTTCGTGTAGGATGTCACTTGCCCTGCTTTTCGTTTCCTCAAACGAAAAGGAATGACAATTCAGATCGGTGGAGCTCCCTTTTTTGTTTTGTGCCTACACAACGCAAGAATGTGGCATGGTTCAAGTTATATTTGCTCTCAGTAGCATATGAGAGTTTCTGGACAGCAGATTTTGTGACATGGTTGATTCCTCATATCAGTCTCAAGTGCCATTGTCTTCATCAATGAATTATGTGCTTTTTGAGTTTTGACAGCATAGTACTGTGACTACTTCCCATCCTCTGGGCTCGGACACTTCAGCGTAAAACAACTGTACTAAAAGAAACAAAAGTCGGGCTTTATTTGGCCCGGTGGATATGTGCACGAGACAGAAGTTCAATACCTCTTGTATATTTTAGGCTACCTGGAAAAGGCTCAAATTACGTGAACCCACTTATGTTGTGCGCCGTGACTTGGTTAATTATGTAGTCTAACTGAAAACGTTGAGGTCATGGATTTAAACATCACTAACATATGTAAGGGTGCGGTGAGTTATTCAATAAAAAAATTTTTCTAAAAAAAAAAAAACAAATGCAACTATGAAACGATTTTCAGTTTGATTGTTTTTTTTTTCTTTTTAATTTATTGGATATGAAGATAAATGGAAGTATATATCTGATTAATATTGCTACGGTTTCGTTTTGTTCTTTTAATTGAAACTATACTGTTTTCTTAAAGACTTTTTCAGCTCAGAGACTAATCTGTGTTGGGAGATCTTTCTCCACTAAAAATAGTTTGAGATTTAACTCAAATTAGTGTCGGCAGGATTTGAACATGACTACAGGGATTCCACACTTAAACTCTTACCAACCTGATTACTGTTGGATTGAAAAAGGTTGATACAAGTTACTAATACACATTTGAGCTCAATATATAGTCATACCAATACAAATTGAGAACATTTTAGTTGAAATGTCCAAATTCCTCAGATGATCTTAGGACCCAGAAGAAGATGGTAGGATGGTGTTGAAATACTTTACTCAAATTTGGTCCAAAAAGTCAACAAAAATAATACCTGTGCTCTCAACAGCTGGATCATGGAATTGAATACTTGAAAGGTATGGTGAATTTCTAACCCCACACAAAATGTAGATATGGTGAAAGCAACTGGTCCTCTGCTTCGTCTAGACCAGCAAAGACAAGGCACACTCAATGGCAATGCTGCAATAGACCACATTGATCATTGCCTCCATTGATCCATGAAAAAAGAAACCAACATGTTTCTCTTTTCCCAAATTTGTAGGCTTTTTTGGCCACACATCTTCACAATTTTAAAAACGGAATATCTATAACATATTACACGATCACATTGTTAGACGCATGTCTTATATCGCTGAAATTTATAAGAATTCGGAAGAAACATACTTAACTGTTTAGACTTTTGTTCACTAAAGAAAAGATCTTGAAATACCATACTCACACACAATACACAGGACAGTAATCTTTTAAGTAGAGCTGTTTAGGCACGAATCATCTACTGTTTAAATGGGGCATCCTAACCATTTTGTAGAACAGCTTCTGAGGCTTTTCTTGGATTCATGCTCTTGTTTGCACATGTTTATTTCTCTATGTACACAAAATGATTCTGTTTTCTCTTTCCAGTCAACAATCAATCAACAAAGCCCAAGAAAAAACAGAGGAAAACAGTGCCAACAAATGATTACTCTTTTTCCAGTCATTTTCTTTACCCCTTTTGACTCAAACCCAGGTGCCACTCCCTTACTCTTCTGCATTCATAGAATCATAGACCACCTGTATAAATTTACCTGGTTACCACACCTGGGTTCTGTGGCTCACCTCAGCCATCTCTGCTTCTCTGATCCCCCTCTGCTTTGCTACAATCCCAATTAAGGAAATGACAGTTCTCTCTTTTACCAGAGGGTGACCAGATTCCACCTTCACCAAAGCCAATCAGTCACAGGCAATGGCTCATGAGCAGGTACTACTGCTTTGTCTTCTCCCTCATTTTTCTTTGGATTTTCCTTCCTGGGTTCAACCTCAAACTTGTTTTTCCCGCTTAGTTTCAATTATGTGTCTGTTTTTTTCCTATGATTACTCTGCTTTGTGGGTCAAAGACTCTGGCTTTTCTCATCACATTGTTCAGTCCTGTGATTTCTCAAAGTGCACATGTTAGTGTCTTGTGCATAGTAAACCCAACTTGATTCTGATCTTGCATGACTGATATGATCGATTGTAGGAGGAAGGCTGGCCTCTGGGTTTGCAGCCAATGCATGTAAGAGTTGGGCTGGCTTCTCGAGACCGTGAAGTTTCTGGATCGGTGTCGTTCAATACTTTACTGACTGGCTCTCCCACCTCCTCCACAGACTCTTCTTCCGATCTAGATACAGAGGTCAGTGCTGTAAGCTACAGAGGTTAAGGTTTAATCTTTTTCAGATGCTAGTCTTGTCTTTGATTATATATACAATATTATATACATGATGTGGTATAACTTGGTATACAGTTTTTTACTGCTACTGTACTAGTACCTTCTTTTTTGTTTCTTTCAGCTTGTTCTTGTTCATGGAAAATATGCTTTGGAATGAAAATTTTGAAGGTCAAGAAGATGAACAGATTTGGGTGATTTAAAAAATTTAAGGACTTTATGGATCAACCCAATTATAGTCCTATTCATTAGGAATCAACTAAACGCACAAAGCCATATGTTCCTACTCATATTAGACAAGACTACTCCCTTATTCATGTTGTACATAGAAAGCATATGCACTTCTGCAGGACAATACTCCACTTCTGGTGAAGAATATGTACAATGTACCTTTGATGACATATGTTGGAACCACGTAAGGCATTTGGATTTAGTCTTTGGACTTGATAATTAAAGGTTCCTACAGTTTCTTTAAGTGGAACTGCAAGTTTTTGACCCCTGCACAGTACTAGTAACATTTTCCCAAGGTGTGAGAGGGTCAATTAACAGACAGACACTAGTACATGTATGATATATGCAATCCTTTACTTTATAAGAACACTGTGGACCTGTAAAATGAAAGCTCTTGAATGGTCTGCTCAGATTAGAAAAGGTAGTGGGATGCATCCTCTGGTTTCAAATTTCAAATACATTAGCCGAATTTATGTGTGACAAGTAGCTAGGCTCACCAATTAACCCCTAGGTAAACTATAACTATCCTAACTGATCTGTGATTGGAGAATTTATAGGCTTGCATCAATAGAATTATATGCTGCTAGTGTAATCTTAAAACGAATGATTATTGCATGTCTAATCGTGGAGGATCTTGAGTGCTTTGGGACGTGTTATATGACTCATAAGTCGCTAACCAAAAATGTCTTTGGTTAATTGGGTGCAGTCCACAGGGTCTTTCTTCCATGATAGAAGCATCACCCTCGGGAACCTTATAGGAATCAATAGCATTCTAGAGCTATCAAGAAGATCAATAAGAGGAAGAAAGACTGATCAGATTTGTAAGGACAAAAGTGGCAACAACAACAACAACAAAAACAGCACCAAGTTCAGATTGTGTTTCTTCTCTCTATGCTCAAGGGATAGTACAGATGGTGAGAATGTCAATACTCCTCCATCCCTTGGCCATTTCCTTGCAGAAGAAAGAAGAGCAGCCATTGATGAATACAGAAGAAACCCTCAAATTTATGGACCAGATGATGAGCTTGCCATGGCTCAGCAGGCTGCTACAGAACCCAACTCCCTCTTTGTCAATGGCCAAGTGGCTCCTCCTCAGTCTAGTCCATGGTTTGATTCAGATGTTGACAGAAGAAAACCATTGCTATTTTCATGCATGTGTTGATTGGCTTCTCTATGCTTGTCTTAATTTTTGTGTACCAACCAGAATTTCATTTTATTGTGCGAAATAAAATGGTGAAAATTGTTCTGTTTTACTTCAATGTTCTACATTTAGCTTAGGGGAGCATTAGACAACTCAGACAACTTCTCTATCCTGAGCACCTTTCATACTTTTAGTTTAGGGGAGCGGAAAATGGTTTGAAAAAATCTGAAGGGGAAAAGGATACTTGGTGAGAACTATTTAAATTTCAAACATTCTCTAATTTTACTACCGTATAGTTATTAATTTAACCTATATAAATTTTTTGAGCTGACGTCATCAATTATTCACTAAGTACTGTGCACTAACTCACAAATCACTGTTTACGTAAACAGTGTTTGGCCTGGGTGTTGGGTCGTCTGCAGTTTGTCGCTGTCTTTGTTTTAGCTATTGATCATGAAACTTCTTGAGCTTCTGTTTCTCATGAACCTTTCAGAGCAAACCCATTTTTCACTTCTCTTTTTCTTCCTCCCTAGTGTTCTTTCACTCATCTTCTCGAGTCTTCCTTTTTTTTCCTTGTGTCCATCCATTGCGAGTACACTGAGCTTCTGTTCTGTTCTCCATTTTGGGTAATCAGGGAATCCCGTTCTCATTAGGAATAATTAGTAACTCATTCGTAATACATACTTACATAGATCAATAACGCTCCGCCGACAAAATATACCATTTAAATCCAGCAAAAATTCTCCCATGAACATAGCAGAAACTGAGATCTTTATACTGTGCCTCATGCATGATTAGGATTTGGGAACATCATGATCTGGCATAAATGGAGAAAAAGACCACCCAAAATGGGCCATACCCGTTTGGTAATGGGTACTTGTCAAAGACACTGAAAAGGCCGGGCCAACTGAAACCGGGTCCCCGAGTGGGTCGTCCCAAATTACTTGGCTTTTCAGGTAGTGTTTCAGTCTGACCCACCCGACTGTCCTTGTGGATGATCCACCTGACTTGTCCTGACCCGGCATTTGGATTTTGGGGTCATATGATCAATCAAAGACAAGTCACATGAACTCCATTGGTGACAAACTGACGATGGACTTTTCATTTGTTTGTTTTCTTATCCCATTCAAAGCAAAAGCTATAGAACAAATCAATGAAAAATTGCCAGCCAAAAAATAGTAAACTTTATATTACATCTTCATACAGAAAGAGAGGGACCTTGGTAGGTATCAACAGCTCAATCCTTCCAAGTCTTTATAAGGGTCTTGTGACTCGCTCTCTGTCTAGATACAGCGATAGAGCAGCAGCCATTCATGAATGTTGAATTTATACTTTGAACAAGAAAAATAATTTCTTTTTTTTCTTTTCTTTTTTCTTTTCCTTCCCAATTCAGATATCTAACAGACTCAAATCACCAAAGAATAGATCTTTGACCTCAAGTAAACAAATATAACCGCATAACCAGCAAATCTAACCTTAAACCTAAACCCAACCCCTGCAACTGACTCTTGCTTATTTCCAAAACCTACATTTGCAAAACTACACAACAGATGGATTTTTTTTCTTCTTTTCTCTGTACATACCAAATGGGTGAAGCACAAACAGCAGCCTTAAATTTGCTACTCATATGGGAATCTTTCGATTGCCAAATGCCACCAAGTATCAAGGTTTGTCAGCCCACTCATTCTCTGCAACAATCCTTCCTGAGCCACGACCACCCATTTTACCGAAAGAATTCATTGCCGATAAGCTCTTAAAGCTGCTGCTACCCTCGCTGAAGTTTCGGGACTTTCTTGCCTTTCTTAACTTGGAACTGTTGTCACCAGTGTCAAGATCAGCATCATCGTCACTTTTGATCTTTGCCACTACCAGACGGTTTATGGTGCTTCGACAGAAAGGGCAAACCGGCGGGGTTAGGCATAGCGTATTAGGGTTAGGCTTGTTGTGGAAGCAGAGGGCTAGAGTGCATTGTGCACACATTTGGTGGCCACAATTCTGGACCTCAATTGTGCACACCTGCTCAAAGCATATGCAGCATAAATCCAAGTCGCTTGCCTGCAATTAACAAATGTCACCATTAATACTTAAGTCCCATGCATTAAACAATAGGCTCAATGTGTTTATACGATTCACATTTCTTATGAAAACCTAACTTTATTGTGAATTCTCCAGTCCAGAACATTATAAGCAAAGCTATCAAGTAACAGCCTGCTATTAAGGGTAGTACTACCGTACTAGAAATTGAAATATGTACAATATTCAAGAACAGAACTGAGAAATAGAAAATTACCTCGGAAATATTGTCATACATCCCTATATCAGAAGGCACATCAGAATGTGATGGAGATGCAAGAGAGTAACCACTTCCTTTCAAGATGTTTGTCTCCCTCTCCTTGTTTGCCTCCATTAAGGCCTGTTCTAACAAAGCTTTTGCCTCCTCATTAAGTTCACTAATAAACTTCAACGGTGATGGCCACACCAGAGGCTCAGCTGATGACGGATTTAGCATAGCCGCACAAGCTCCATGTTTGTGTTTTAAAGCAACCATATATGGCATTCTCCTGCATATTTACAAAAAGAATATATATATTAAGATCAAACTTTAAATTAAAGTATTTAAAATCAAGTTAAGAGATATGATCATTCGTTCGGATTTCCTTGGATTAAAGAAACAAAATATCTAAAAACAGAGTTGGAACCCCATATGAGGCCTTAATGTTAAACACTTGTCCTTAGTGTTTGTCACTAACTCGAATAGATTCAATTCGTGCTATGTCCATTAAGAAAGCAATTTTTTTTTTCACAAAACTATGGTGGTTGGATAGATGAAACAAAAAGAATAGTACATACATCAACATAAAAATAAACAACAGTAGGGGTGAAGGAGTTCGCGTGTGTTACAGAAATTGATATTTGAATATAGAAAGGAAATGGAATCATACCCCGATGCATCTCTTTGAGCACGATCTGCACCCCATGCCAACAATCCTCGTATACAATCCAGAGATCCCCCTCTAGCAGCCAAATGAAGCGGAGTGCTTCCTGGGCAGCTGCAAACACCAATTTTTCAGTTTAAAGAGCAAAATCAACACCATAGATCATTGATGATTAAGAACTTGAGTTTAAATCTTACCCATATCCGCCGGTTGAAGCACAAACAAGGGCTCCGTTGTCTAACAATATATGTACACATTCAGGCCTACTTCGCCGGGCTGCTAAATGCAAAGGGGTGGCTCCCCTACCATGAGTACCATCTCTAATATTCACAAATCGCGCAAATCCCCTGGTATTCAGTTCAACATATTATGTCATCATTTTACCAAACTAGTAACATCAACCAAAGAAGGATCAAATCACTTCAGAGAGTATAATGACCATGAAACAGCTACATGACTTAATTTTGCAGCAGAAACAATGGCCTGGAGACAATCGGCATGACCATAGTAAGCAGCATAATGCAAGCAGGTTCTTCCGTGAAGGGAATCAAACATCAATACCTGACACAATAGCCCACATTAGCCTCACACTCCATACATGGAAAACAAAATTCAGGGGAAATCCAAAACCAAAACAAAGCTGTGATTTTTCACATACATTTGCTCCTGCTTCAAGAAGCTTTCGCACGCATGAGATCTTGCCATGCATTGCAGCTAACATAAGCGGAGTCTGCAAACCATTCAAAACCAACAAAGCCATGAGAAATTCACATCCAGCAAAAAGTAATCCACAGAGATCAAACATTTCCAACGCAAAAAACTTTCATATTCACATCCAAAAACAAACCAAATCACCTGCTTGTGACGATTCAACGCATCAGGATTCACAGATCGTTCCAACAGCAAAGAAAGAATCTGCAAATCAAACCCAAAAACAGAGCCAAAATGTTCAGACCCAAAAAACCAAAAAGAACACTGCTTTCCCAGCAAGAAACAAAAACCCAGAGAAACCCATTTCTCCAAAAGCCCAACAATCTCAAAGTAATCACCGAAAACATTACATTCCAGAGAAGCAAAGAACCCACCTCGATCTGGCCATTGGCAGCAGCAATATGAAGAGCAGAGTGACGATCATACACAGTGGTGTGACGCAAGATAGACGAGTCTCTCTCTACCAAAGCCTCCACCGTCTCCAGGTCCCCAAATTGCACAGCACTGAAGAGCCCATGTTCGTCACTCGCTCTGCAACTCAGTCCCTGACCCATCACTCAGACTCTGTGACTCACTGAGTCACCGTGACACAGGCAAATGGGTTCGGCCACCTTAACGAAACGAAGGAGAAGAAGAAGAAGAAGGTGGGTGGCTCCTCCATGGCGCTCTGAGAGCGAAAAGGTTCGACATTTATGAGAGAAGAGAGAGTTCCAAAGTCTCAAGAAGAAGAGAGGCCATTGGAGTTTGGAGCTGCCCAAATGGGAGCTGACCGTGTCAGTGTTACGGGCAGATGTCAGATATTTATGGACCAACCTCAGCCGTCGGATTCAGTAATAGTGCCAAGCCGTTAAAATGGGGAATTTACGAGGTAATTAATTTTAACCTTGTCTTGACTGATGGTGACAGTTATGCAACACAGATGCAAAGACTGCGTCGTTTTGGTTGTGCTGTAAAATTTAAACAAAGGAAGGAAGGTCTCTGGTCTCCTCAAGGCTCAACTGCATGGTCCATGTGGACCATTGACCGTAATTAATCCAGTTAGAATTGACCCTTATATTCAGACCCAAAAAAAAAAGAAAAAAAGAATTGACTCTTATATATACGTTATCTGCTGTATAGTCAATATGGTACCAATTACCCATTCTATGAAAGATATTTCCATTTTGTGTTACATCAATATGACTAGATGAGTCTCATAAGGACAATGCAACAGCTGGTGATATAATTGTCCAAGCATGATTACTTCCAAGTTACATAAGAAGAGATGATTGATCTATAAACTCCTCTCAAATTATATCGGATGTGTGTGTATATATATATATATGACCATAATAGGTCAGAAAAGACATCTCATAATAATAACATCAGACTTAACATGCTTCGGTTAATAAAAAACGAATAATTGATTGCTCTATTTGTTTTAAAATAATAATGACATAATAAAAAAAAACTGAAATCACGAAATGTATGGATCAATGTACTTTTATTAATGTATACGTATTTTATTTCTGTAGTCACAATTTTGTTTTGGACGAAATTTTGCTTGCTTTGCTGAAAAACATGTTTCATCTTCCCTTCTGCTCCAAGCTTGCTTGCAATCACTGTGATGGCATAGAACCATACATTAGATGATTAGATTAATCTGGGAAGAAAAGTAAAAAGAAAAAATAAGGATCTCATTACCTTTCTTGGGATCAACTCAATCACCTAATTTTCCATGCAAAATTACATGGACAAAAGGAATGACTTTAATGATATTCCTACAATCCTACCGATAAAGTTAAACCGCCAAACAACCTTTTGTTTTCTATATTGTGGGTAAAATTTAGAGATGTTTATGGAATTGTTTATCAAGCAATCGGTTATGCTCAGCTTACTTATCCTTTAAAAATTCTCAGCATATCAATTCTTTCTTGCTGCAAATATTGGGATTCTAGAGTGGATCAGAAAATTAATTTCCTCAACTGACAAGCATTTGGTACCTGCTTTTGCTAAAGAATCATACGACTTATGGTGTCCAAGCCAAAGCAAAGAATAGACTGAAATCCTGTGTTCATGATGAGTTCTGCTACTAACACTTTTCTTCTCTGAAATGTTCCTCTTTACCATATAGTGCAACAAAATACATATTTGTATCCAAATCTGATATTGACATTGGTGTTCATCGTGTTATTTTAGGACAAGTTCTTCAAACTATTGCTCGAAAAAGCTCATTTAAAATCTAAACTTCAAAAAAAAAAATATATATATATACATACTAAATTTCTCTATTTCACTCGTGAGAAATGAAAAACAATGAGTTATGCTGATACTTGCTCATACTTCGACAACAAATATTGTCTCGATCAAAGTGAGGCTAAAGTTAAGATAAGGTTAGGGTGTGTTAATGCATGTGATGCATCAAATTTGTCCTCAAATTGTAAAATGAGTTCTTAAAGTAGTAATATTAGTCCTCAAAATTATAATGTGAGTTGTTAAAAAAATTAGTTACAATATTAGTCATTATTTGTTCTTAAAGTAGTAATTGAGTCCTTAAAATTGTAATATTAGTCCTCAAGGTTGTAACAACTTTTTTTAATCACTTTAATGACTCAATTGCCACTTTAAACACATATTTTACCCCTCTAAGCACACATGATTACTAATGTTGTAATTAAATTTTTTTTACAACTTTAAATACTTATATTACAACTTTGAAGACTAATATTACTAATTTGAAGATTCAATTTACAAAGTTAATGCATTACATTATTCACATACATTAACACATCGTAGAATTTTTCCTAAAATTAACCATGCCTGAATTTATCCTTTGAGTTTGATCGAGTACTTACCAGTTCCTAAGTTCGCACTCCTCATCGATCAAGCAAAGGCAAATCTGGTTTTGCATTGTAATAATACAAATGATTCCTACATTGATGTTCTTTCGCAAATCATGTCGGCACCAGTTTTCTATTCTATTATTCGGTTCAGGACTTCAGGTAATTAAACGATTTATTTCTCAAATGTAATCACATGGTGACCATACCATTGATTTCGATATTTTATATGGTTAGCTGTAATGAAGCAAGGCATTTTTGTCAAAATCAAGCTACTAATTATATGATTCTATATAGTTTTTGGTGTGCCCGGCCTCTCTTTCTGTTGCTCTTTCGTTTTCTTATTTGATGTTGATTTATCTGGGTGGGATCAAATTGATCAGAATTTTAGATTAAGGTGGACCGTACAAGTGTAGTCTTACTCATAGGAGGCAAGATATCTGCTTCTTCTGTTTTATAAAGCTTAATTATAACCCATAATGGATCATTTTCATGTGATGAACAAGATTATCGGGCACCAATGTGCAGAGGAACCTTAAGGAGCACAGTTATCCAACAATGTCACATGGTTAGGGACTTAAGGTTATGGTTTAATTAGTAGTATATGGGATTTATAGGGGACAATTCTCATGGCAAGGTTTTTCAAAATTCAAGACTAAATCCAATTTGAAGCCACTATTATATATATAGTTATAAGGATGACATTCGATCACTGAAATTTTAGTGGGTTTTATCTTGGAACCCTATAACAATGCCCTGGTAGAATCAAAATTAACAATGCCCCGGGTAGAATATAATCAAAATTAACAATGTCATGGTAGTTAGTGTCTCGATCAATTGCTCATGTCTATACGGCAGAATCAAAATTAAAGGAGAAGATAGAAGAAGAAGAAAAAACAGATAGACATGAGCAATTGAGATATTGAGTACATAAGTTGCACGGACACAGACACGAAACGACGACACGACACGGTACGACACTGCAAAACTCAAAAATTGAGTTTCCGACATGGCATATCAGAACTTCACCTCACTTGACAGATAAGTGGGTTCTCTATTTATGATTCAACAAAAAAAATTATGGATAGTGATGACATCAATTGTCTAATTACACATCCTTTAGCCCCCACCCGCATCAACTAGAAGTGATGCATATGAATCGGATAAAAAAAACAAAACAAAAAAAAACTAGAAGTGATGCATGTTTTTAATATTGATGGATTTAGGTCAAATTCGTTCTACTACTGTTTTGCTGTGATCGTAATCTCTTATAAAAATGACTAAACGTTACACGTTGAACAAAACGTCAACAACAAAAAACAGTAAAACACACTACATAGAAGCTTTAGGAAATAAAGAAAAGTTATTTGATAAATACTTAACATGCAAAATTGAAACAAACTTCTTATACTATTAAAGTAACATCAATACGAAAGTCGCAAATAAGTAACTCGATCTCTTATATGAGTATGTTGCTAATTATTTTTCTTTGTATCTAGTCCACAATTACAAAATGATGCCTCTTTAATTCGATACCCTATTCTCATTCTCCAACAACAAATGTACGTACCCACAAGCAAAGAAAATTCTTTCAATAGTTTCAATATTTAGTGGTTGGAAGCGTGTTAATCCCCTCCCTTCCCCCATTTTTGAGCTCCTAGTTGATTGCTAAAGCCGCCGTCACTAGAGTTGAGCATCCAAATCTCCAAATTATGCTTCGCAATACCTAGTGGAGCTCTTTCTCTATCGATCTCATAATATTGGAGGCTAAAGCATCTTTCCCCTCAACCAAGAATCCATGTCATGCTTTGTCCATCATCCACGTACATAGACAACGCATACTTTAAAATCAAGAGTATCTCTATCTCTGCTATTACTGGTTGTTAGTTTCTAATTTCCAAGGCTCTCAAATTTGAAAACGACTCGCAAATAGATTAATTAATCACAGAGATTAGTGGTTAGAAATAGAAATGTCAATGACTCCATATATGTAATGGTGTGGTACGTGTACATATTTGTTATTTGGTAACCAACTTGGAGTAAAGATCTTTATTTCAATTCTATAAAAAAAAAAAAAAGATCTTTATTTCAATTAGCCGCAAGATCAGATATTTCTGAGGACATTTTGTTAGTGATCGAGTTTGAGGACATAGACTAACATACAATTGCTTAAGTGCGTTTCATATCAAACAACAAATAAAACCTCTGGCTCTTCTTCTTCCTCACTAGCCGGCCCATGCAAATACGTGCCATATTTAGCAAAGTTTTAAGCATGGTTTAAACCCGTTTTAAGCATAATTGTCATCCCCTCCAAACTTTAATATATATTTTTATGCGCTAGTAGCCCTAACTAATTGCATATTACAGGATAGGAATTCTTCCGGCAAAAGGAAAATAAAGACGACTAAATTTAAGAACTACAAAGATATATAGTTGAATTGTTGGTGTCTCATAATTTTTTATACGATGGACGTTACTAATTCACATGAGTCAATTGACTCATGTGAATTAGTAACGTCCATCGTATAAAAAATTATTTATTAAACACTGAAGAAGATAAACGTTAACAAAGTTTCTTACACGTACGTTTAGGCTAGCTATGTTATTAAAACATAAAACGTCCATGTCTACATACTTTGTTATTTGATCAACGTACGTAGGAGACATATAGACTCGGACACGAGAAAGAGATACTTGTTAGGATCCAAGGGATTCACTTGCAAGAATTACTGCATTTGGAATGTTAAAAGCTTAAAACACGTTTCCTAATTCCTGTCTTGCCTATTAGGTCCGTCAAAGCATGAAGTTAGATATACTATGTCAAGATCATATCATAAATATATGAATTTTACTGATTTGTTTGCTAGAGATTGTAACTTTTTTTTGAACAAATTGTAACTTGTACAAATGACCTTTTGGAATTAATTTTAATCCATGTTGAAGATTCATCATCGATCTAGAGTATACCAACCATTAAAATTTTGACAGTACGTGTTATATGGTTGAAGTTAATGAAAGAGATATATATAGCCTTCAGTCCATTTCAGAATATATGGACCTGGTCGAGAGAATTCATATTTGCATGGTTTCTGGGTCAAGAATTGAACAGGGACTGCTAAATTAGGTTATCATCCAATATTCCGGTCATCAAGAGTTGGCTGGCCAATGCATAATCATTCTTGTTCTAGAAGGCCAGAAGCAATAATATATTGACACTAAATAAGCTCTAACCAAAACTCCTAAAACAATACTATACTTTCGGTTAGCTGATATTATGAAGCTGTCCAGAAACATTAATCGGAGAAAATATATGAAGATCTAGATCGAGAGTAATGTTTCATGTTGACATCAGTACGTGAAAACTCCTTGAGTCTTTAACAATGTTTGAATGAAATCAAAAGTATTACAAAATGAGCGTCTTAATTTGATCGAATCTTTGATTATGATGGAACTGTGGATGGTGGTGGTGCATGGCAGCTTTAGTTCTTGATATTGTCTTAAGCACACCTGGCTTAATACTTACAATCGAGCAGGCTAGCTATCTATCTGCGTGCTCGTAAGTTTGGACATTTTAGAGTAAGCTAGGTTGGAGCTCCCTGGTGAAATTAATTAAAGAGTTTACATTTCTCTTCATAAATGGATATTTAGGGCACATATATATACTCGCATACGAAGTTGATTGTTTCCCGCCTGCACCACAACCAGGCGGAAACACTGAAGGCCTGAAGCCTAGCTCCTCCTCCATTTCGACGGAAACTGATGCATCACCAGCATATGGATGTAATTCAATCATAAATTTCTTGTTTCTCACTTTGGAAATTTCGTAGGTGCTAATTTGTAGTATAAATTTCTTGATTTTGTTTTACAAGTAAACATGAGACAAACATTGATATAACAAAGTTGCTTACACGTATAACTCTAAATAGTTCATACTTCATACTTCATACTTCATACTTCATACACGTAAAAGTTACTATTATCAACAAGACACTCGTTGCTTGGAAAATCTGTACAAAGTTGTCCAATTATAGATTTATGACAAAGTTGTCCAAGTCTTCCCGTGAGTTTGCTTCATAAAGATAGTTTATTTGGTTATTAGTTTAGGAAACAACGTATACAAAAGAAAGATATATATATATATATATATATATATATATATATATATTTATATATAAAATTTGTTTAGCTCACTTTCATATCGATTGATTAAATATACAATTTTGTGATCCAAATTTACAAAATATAAAACACGTAGAGGATCAATTACTCGCTCACTATAGATCCCACAATCACAGAATGGAGATATTAACAACAATTTTCATTTTTTTTTTAAACAATCAATTTTTTCTTGATTTGTGGTCGATGGTTGATGTGCTTGTAATAACTTGTACGAAAACATCAGGATGCAAATAGATAATGACTTCCGGTATTAGATTCCATCCATGTTGAAGATTCATCCGCTCAAGAAATCTAGTATATACTTGATTGCCCTGTGAAAACCAAGTTTTGTGCAATTGGAATGGAAAAGATAATATAGAACTGGGAAACTACCAATCAATCAGGATCAGAATGGACCCTGTTACATATATGGTCAAGAACTAAACAGAGACTGCTTAGGTTATCATGGAACAAGTGGAATTTTGTTGCCAATTTATATTAACATTTTGTTCCAGAAATAATTGACGGCGAGATTTGAACAAATACCCTAAACATGCATTTTCAATCTGTTTTACGTTGGAGATCATACCATCTTTTATGTTCACATCAGTTAAAGATTTTGTCAACCCAGCTTACTAGGTCTTATTTTGTTTTTGGGTAGACGACGTTTATGGCTTTTTGATGCATGTTGGTTCCATTTCCAGTTACTTGTAAACAGTCGAAGATCATCCACTCGAGGTGTAGGTTACATCGATAGCTACAGCCCTGTACACCAAAGATGAAGGGTTTTGAAAGAATGAATTGAATCTGAAATCAGCGCTAGATACACCACATTTTAAGTTTTGAATTTCTATTTTTCATTCGTCCCCAACGAGATTTGCTCTTGAATGTGCATGTAATCACTTTTGAAACCACTCCAAATGAGTAATTTGAGTTCGGCTACTATACATATGTGTATAACATATATTAAGCTGTGAACCGTCTGATTGTTTAACAACTAATTTAAGACAATCGAACGGTTCACAGACTTAATGTATGCTATACACATATCACAAGTGGAAAAAAACTCTTATGCGACGAAATTGTTTTAATTCCGCCTCCTAAATAGAACTTAGGCTATAGAATACGATTTCGTCTCTTAAGTTACCACTTAGGCGACGAAATAGTGTTCTGTGGTAACTTAGGAGACGGAAAATGTACTAAGGCGACAAAATTATTTTTATATAAAAAAAGGGAAAATGCTCTAATGCCCAAATATTTACAAACTAAAGCCCATTCCAATTAAAATCTTATCATTGTGCCCATTTCAATGATTCTTGAGAAAAAGACGGTATTACCCTGTGTTTAATTAAACCTACATCATTCTTTTCTTATCTCTTTCTTCTTCTTCTCTCTTCCCGATCTATTCCTCTCTCTCTCTCTAACCGAGTTGCTCCACCAGAAACCCAAAACCGCCGACCGACACCGACGACCGACGACCGACGCCGGTGACTGACGATCCGCCTCGATCTCATCCTCCTCATCCGGATCCAGCCTCCTCAAACCTCTCTCTCTCTCTCCAACTCCAGATCGGAGCTCGACTCTCTCTCTCCCTCCCTCGTCTCCACCGACGATCCCCCCGCCGTCTTGTCCTTCCTCCATAAGCTCGTAGTCTGCTGCCCCGGCCTCCTCCACTCCGACGTCCTCTTCGACCACCAGTCCTCCTCCTCCTCCACCCAAATCATCCACCACCACCCGCCGCCGCCTCCGCCTTCGCCGTCGCCAGATTGCTCGTGGTCTCTCTATGTATTTCGACACAGTTTACTGAAGATCTCGGACAGGGTGACGAAGTACGTGGCGGTCCGGCCGGGTTTGAATTTGTATAGTTAAGCTAGGTCTGGTGACTTCACGGACGATTAGATCGGGATTGCAACCCCCGGCCAGGCTAGGGATTTGAAGGTAGGATCTGATCCTTCTTTGATATTGTTGGTAAATTATGGTTGTTGTTGGTTTGGAGGTTAAATTGGTGTTGTGGTTGGAGAAGGAGAAAAGGTGAGAAGAGTAGTCTTGCTGTTGTGATTTCACTTTGGATGGAGAGAGGAATCCTTGTGATTAAGCCATAGATACTGGGGGTCAGTAACCAGTTACTGGGGGTCAGTAACTGGTTACTGGGTGTCAAGTAACTGGTCAGTAACTGAAAACAAAATGATTATTGGGTGTCAGTAACTGAAAACTAAAAGTTATTGGGGTCAGTAACTCGATTATTAAGGTCAGTAACTAGTTACTGAGGGTCAGTAACTGGTTACTGGGTGTCAGTAACTGAAAACAACATGATTATTGGGTGATTACTGGGTGTCAGTAACTGAAAACAAAGTGATTATTGGGTGTCAGTAACTGAAAACTAAGTGATTACTGGGTGTCAGTAACTGAAAACTAAAAGTTATTGGGGGTCAGTAACTGGTTACTGGGGGTTAATAACTGGTTATTATGGGTCATTAACTGGTCAGTAACTGATTATTGGGGATCAGTAACTGGTTACAGAGGAAAATCCGGTGACCGGAATCCGGCGGTCGGGGAAAATCCGGTGACCGGAATCCGACGGTCGGGGAAATTCCGGTGACCGGAATCCGGCGGCCGGTGACCGGAGTCCGAGGTTCCGGCCAAGTCTTTTCATGTTAAAGAGGTGGGGGCAAAATAGTCTTGAAATAATATGGTTTGTTAAGACTTTAGTAAAGATTTGTGCATTTGGGCATAAAAATGGTTACCTTATATTGGAATGGGCTAATGCAAAAGATTATCATTAGAATGGGAAATAAGAGGTTTGAATTAGTACTAAATGGGCATTTTCCCTAAAAAAAAAATATTCATTTAGAATCATATATGATTCCTGAACTTAATATCTGTCAAGCTTTGTCCTGGAGGAGAACATATATAATTATAAACTATATCGAGTTTACAGATTGTGAGAATTAAGTAGATCCAGAATTGGTGCTGCAACAGATACTTACCTGGTTGGGGTGGAGTGACATGTTGGAACTCTGGATACTTCTTCCAGTTTAAGCACTAGAAAGTCTTAAGATACTTGAATCTGGATCCTGGGAAATATTTTGCTTTTGAACTTCTACTAGGCTATTGAATTATAGATTGATCACAAAATAAGCTGCAGAATAAGGAGACATATAGCCGACAAATACTCTCTCACATACAACCACAGCCACAGCGACATCAACCCAACCTTATTTTCTTATTATCTGTTTATGATTGATTCAGTGAGCACTTACCCACTCATGAGTTCTAATGCTGCTGCATACACAATACATGTGCAAAAAGAAAAACCACCTAATAAACCGCCAATGGATATTATTAGAATTCATATGAAGCTACACACTTATCAATAGGTCTTTCACAAAGAAGCAGAACTTATAAAGCACTGGTAAAAAAAACTTGCCATAACAGTTGGAGAATGGGGAACGAAATTAAGCTAACAGCTAAGCTTTCAGGAAGAGTAAGCTAACACATGGTCTGAAAAAGAAAAGTATGTGTAAGTTGCCAAGGCATAAATAACTTTATTATTTACGTAAATCAATAGTGAAGAATTACATTAAAGACATAGGATTGACTGTAATTAGTTTGCCAAGTTGCAGGGTGCAATAACCTGATCCGCAATAACCAACCTTTGAGCTTTTCAATTTTTATTGCTGATGCAGATCCCGGATTTGGCTACAAGCAAGAATATAGTACAGAAATTCAAAAATGTAAACAGCAATAGTATTCAAAAGATATCGAACTGGAAATCAAATAAAATTCTGTGACTTGGGATCAAAACCAGTCACAAAGAGTGTTTTGCTTACAGAATGATGAGAACACTAGATAAGAAGCTTCAGTACTGAGAAATCCAAATAGAAGAATTAGAAAAAGGGGGTGATTATTTTGGCTTGGACAGCAATGGTCTCAACATCATTTTATGATGTTACTACCAAATGGCATGAACTTTCATTTTTTGATATTCCATATAATAGCATGCAGAAAAATGGCAAACACAAAAATTTTCATGACCTATACAATTTCCCAAAGTAGGACATGATGGTGAAGACCATTATGTATGCCTTGTAGGTTTTGCTATATCTTACCTCAAAAACAAACCAAGACCCTGACAAAGAAAAACTAAAATGACCAGTATCCAAACTAAAATAGGTATGATTGCAGAGTAGATGTATTCCCTAAACGAAAATGTAGCTGGCACATTATTGTCAACTTTCAGTCTGCATCAAACATCCATTAATCAACTTATGAAAGGTTTTTCTTTTTCTTTTTTACCAGTCTCAACTCATAGAAGGTTCAAATTTGATAGTGCGACACAACATAGCAATTATAAAGTCCGGTAATATTGGAAAAATGAAGAGAGTGAAAGGATTACTTGAGTTTATTCATTGCCTGAGCCACTTGTTAAGAGCTCCAACTCCGGCACAAGGAAGAAGGTCATCAACCAACTGCATTTCCACTATGAATACAATTGATTATCTAAGGCTCCTCTTTTCTTCAGATGGAATAGTTCTGCAAAAAGAGTTTTCCCCAACAATTATATCTTAAGTCAGAAGAAGTGATAACAAAGTTGAAGATATTCAACCTCATTGTTATCAACTTGGTAGCTGAGCTCCCCATGGAGTGGTCTAAAGAGGCAGACGTAGTTGTAACAATGCAAGGATCACTTGTCATGATACTGCCATTAACAAAACACTAACTATAAGCTGTCAATTTATATATTCTTGGATCAAATTAGCACAATGGAGCTAAAAATTACCAACCTAGAAAGCAATACAGAGGAACACAACTACACAGTTGTGAATGAAATAGAATGTGAAATGTTCACCTATAGGAATGAAGAAGACTTGGGAAGAAAGGTACAGACAGTTCAACAACAAATGAAGATTTTCTCAATAAAATTTGTGTATAAACTGAGCCTCAGCTACAACTTAACAGTTTATTTGTCATCACCATCAAACCAAAAGGACTTTAAGTGCTTCACAGTCGCAAATGACAATAACATGATTTCCTGCATGAGCACATGTGACCTGTCTCCAGCAGTAAATTCATAAATCTCACCATTGACTTCAATTAAGCTACACCCCGGGACCTTTCTCACCCTTTTTTCCTCCATTCCCTTCCTTAAGAGTGTGACATCGTCCCACTGGTTTTCAGAGGCATAGATATTTGAAAGAAGAACATGCACACCGCTGTGGTCTAGTCTTTTCCCAGTGAAACGCTCCACCATTTTTTTCCCCAAATCAAGATCTCCATGAACTCTACATGCATTGAGCAATGCACCCAAGACGTACGAGTCTGGTTCCATTGGCATCTCCATGACAACCTTCTTTGCCTCCTCTAGCATCCCAGCTCTCCCCAGTAAATCTACCAAACAACCATAATGCTGCACCCCTGGCTGTACCCCAAACCTACTCTTCATACTTCTGAAGACTTTCAATCCCTCGTCCACCATCCCCACTCGACTGCAAGCACTCAATACACACACAAACGTAACCTCATTCAGTGCAACTCCCTCATCCTCCATTCTCTTAAATAACGAAACAGCATTGACACACTCACCATTATTAGCAAACCCCAAAATCAAAGAAGTGAATGCAAACACATCCCTCTCCTTCATCTCATCAAACACAACACGACCAGTCTCAACACAACCACACTTTGCATACATATCCACAACCGCAGTCCCCAACACCGCATCCAATCTCATCCCCTTCCGCTTAACATACGCATGTATCCACCTCCCCTGGTCCAACACGCCAACATAACCGCAAGCAGTGAGCACGCCGACAATCCCAGCACGGTTAGGAGAAACCCCAGCAGCCTGCATATCAGCAAAAACCTCCAAAGCCTCTCGAAACAACCCCAAATGCACATAACCATTAACCATCGTGCTCCACGAAACCGCATTCTTCTCAGGCATTTCGTCGAACAGTTGGCGTGCGGTCACAATCTGCCCACATTTCACGCACCCGTTAACCAAAGCCGTCCATGTAACGACATCTTTACAAAAGCATATATCAAAGAGCTTGCGAGCTGAATCCATAGACTCACACGTCACATACAAATGTACAAGCCCATTCTGCACAAAATCGTAAGACTCCCAACCCAGCCGAATCGCATGGGTATGAAACATTACACCGAAATAAAGGGAAGAGAGAGCAGCGGAGGCGCGGAGGGCGAAAGAGAAGGTGTAGTTGTCGGGAGAGAAGCCGGAGCGGAGCATATTGGTGTAGAGAGACAAGGCTTGTGTGGAGTGATTTGAGTCGGTGAAGGCTCTGATCATGAGGTTCCAAATGTAGGTGGTTCGAGTGGGCATGAAGCGGAAGAGGTGATAAGCGTGGCGGAGGTGGTGAGGATTGGGGGAGCAGAAGGAGATGACCTTGGCGGCTGCGTAAGGGTCGAAGAGGGTGCCAGAGACTGCGAGGTGGGATTGGACTTGCTTGATGTGCGCCATTGTGAGGCATTGGTCGAGGAGTGATAGTGCTCTCTTACTTGCTCGACTAATGCCGCTTGAAACCAAAGTTTCAAATGCAAGGTAATCGAAAGTTCGTTCTAACGGAGATATAATGCGACTCTAGACCATAAGTACGCCATTGGACTAGCTCAGTTAAGATGGTCACACTTCATATGCCCTTTTGTGACTAATTTAGACTCTTATGTGGTCTTGTACTACGAAGGGATAGATATCTTCTTCGATGCCTACTTTGGAGTATCGAGAATCTTATCAATGGCAGGCAGTCAGGGTCACATACTTGACTAACAAGTTACAACTTGCACACAAGTTTCCACAATTCACTTGGCCATTTCTCGGTTAGATTGGCGTGGCAGATAATTTGAAAGAGAAATAAGCATACTATGCAGGTTAACCCATTTGAAGAATATTCTTCTGGATCATTATTCATTAAGACCATCTCTTTCTGCTAATCTGCTCAACTCTTACATTGTGCTAAAGAGTGCATATCAGGTTTCTTATTAGTACGGGCTTCCCACAATCAAATAGTCAACTGTGAAATAAAGCAATTTGATAAGAGTCTACAAATCTACAATCATGAATATACAAGCAACTAATACATTGTTGGGAACTTCCAACATTCTAACATGCTTCAGCAAACAGAAGCATTGGTCGGGAACTTCCAAATCTCTCAATTTATCTTCCTAAACAGCTTCTCCAGTAAACCATGAGACTGCGTGTGGGAAGATCTTATAACAAATGGTTGACCCGACATCATAGTTGTGTTTCTTCTGGATTTTAAGTTCCTCGGCAGCAGATTTATCAATAGCCTCATCATCCTTGGACACTTGAGGTGGACTAAAGAAATTGAAGAAACTTTTACAGTTTTCAGTTCTGGTCAGTGGCTTAAAACTCTTTGATCCCTTCTTACGCTTCTTCTTAAGAATCTTCTGTGTCAAGCATTTTGCCGGATACCATTCAATCTCCATCCCTGCTGCGCTGTATGGTTCATCTTCATCAATCATGTGATATGTCTTTGTCAGAACAGAGTTTTTGAAAAATGGATTGGTGTCAAAGTAGAACTCAAGTTTGAACCCCTTGGAATCATGTATCTTAAACCACTTGATGTCTCTAAGAGATTTAAGAGCTTCTTCATCACACTTGGTAATCTCCTTGGCTAGCACTTCATTGTTCTTCAATGCATTGAGCCAGAAATCAGGCACTCCTCTCACTTTTGCAGTTTTGACGTCTTGATTTGCTGCTGCTTCAGTGGCAACTCCTTCAGCTTCAACAACACCGTTCACAATCAAGTATCGCTTGCTGTATAGAGGCTGATACAATTTATGATACTTAGCTTCAAGTATAGCTCTCTCCTTGAGCAACTCGGCCTCTAATTCATGATGTTGGTTCTCAATTTCTCTTATGACCTCAACCCGCTTTCTGACATTCTGAGGTAGGCTCTCAAGGATGTACTTGGTATGCTGGCCAGCTAAATTGATGCTATCCATGTCTTTGCTCATTCTGATCCGTACGTGGCAAAAGCCAATGTCAGAAATTTAAAACAAATGCAACATCAAAAACATTAATGTAAAGAGCATGGAAGCAAAAGCTTGTCAGGAAAACAAGAACTGCCTACAAAATCCAGCACACTTAAACTCAAAGACAATAATGCTCAGTGTTTGAAGATTGTCAGAGAAAAATCAAAAACATTAAACAAATCTAGGTATTCACAAAAAATTTGAATGCAAACAGAATTATATCTGCAAACCGATTATGTCCTTGGTTTATGGCATGGTCCGAATTTTATGAAACCTGCTGAATTGAGAAAACGAAGGCAAAGCAGTGATGTAGGAGTAATGAAGTTTATTTTATACCTCATGTGTCGTAGATCATTGACTTGGAATTGCGCCTTCGAGCAGTGGAAGTCAGAAGTAGAAGTTGTAAAATGTGGGCAGTCCTGCAAATGCAAATGTTCCAATGAAGGGCACTCAATAGTAGCAGTTCCACTACCGCAGAACCTTGTGAGCTGTGGAAGATACGACAAAGCTAAGTTCTTCAATTCTGGAAAAATGATCTTCTTGTTCACT
Organism: Fragaria x ananassa; assembly: GCA_034370585.1. Taxonomy (NCBI): domain Eukaryota; kingdom Viridiplantae; phylum Streptophyta; class Magnoliopsida; order Rosales; family Rosaceae; genus Fragaria; species Fragaria x ananassa. Next base: position 23,780,655 of record CP139764.1, read on the forward strand.
ACTTCCTTGCTTGGATCAATAACCATGTCCAAGCTAGGACATTGAGTTACCGAAAGGTCTTCCAATTGCAAAAGACACTTAGCTACCTCATATGTAAAGAGACTTTTAAGTTTTTTGCACCCAGAGACTGCCAAACTTTTAAGATTATGGAAAACTGCATTTGGAGCAGGACCATTCCATATGCTTATCAGTTTTTCTAGATCCCACAATATCATCTCCCTCAATTTTGGCAAGATAATATGTTCTGGCTCCAGCCCTTCAAATCCAAACACATACTCTATGACATTCATATCTTCGCAATGAAGTTTTTCCAGATTTTGTAGTCTTTGCAACAAATTTGATTGCAAAAGTGTGTTCATCAAGTCATGGCAATATTCCACCTTTAATGACTTCAGATTGAAAAGAGATCCATGTGGTAATTCCCCAACACATAACTCCTTCAGACAATTCACGCCAAGAAGATGCAACTCTTCCAGGTTCTTGAACACAGGAACATTTGGCCTCCGTGTTATTGTTTCCATCAACACTTCCAGGTACTCATGGGGACCAATTACAGCTAGATACTTCAGTCCACATAACCTCCCTTTGTCATGTTCCATAAGAACGTTCTTTAGGCCTTGGCACTTCAGGTACTGTAGTTTTTCTGCTTTCTCTGCTACCACTTCGATAAACCAATCTGGTAAGGTGTTAATTGTGGTGCTCAGAGTCAAGGTTCTTGAAAGATCATGTGAACAGTATGGTTTTGAAGAGTAGTCTCTAGATGGTGATTCTCTGCTGATACATATATCGAAAATTACCCAGTTGAAATTGAAGACAACAGTTTTAGGCAGGCACTGTGCATCAGATATGCGAAGCTTCACAATGTTTAAATACTGCAAGCTAGTCAACTCATCAAAACCAGCATTAGTGTTGTACCGTCCTCCTCCCCAGTCCCCAAAATTTCCTTGCATGTATAGTTCTTCTAATTTATACAAACTTGACATTATATTAGATGGAATCCTACCAATGTTGTAACTCCCACTTAAGTCGAGCATCCTTAGACTGGTCAAATCTCCTATTTCTCTTGGCAACTCCTCAAGAGGAGATGCTTTCATGCTAAGAATCTCAAGTTTCTTCAGATTTACAAATATGGATATGTCAAAGATCTTGTCGCAATAATCCAAATACAAACCTTTGAGATTGGTTAGGAGACCGAACGACGAGGGTAGATATGAGATACTGGTGAAGCTAAGATCTAGGACCATAAGTCCCTTTATACTCTGAAAAAATTTATTTGGGATCACACATATACCAGTGTTATTTTGTAGTAATAAAATCTGGAGATTTGAGCATACCAACTCTCCGGGAAGCTTGTAAATGTTGTTCCTCATTAGTGAAATTGCAGAGTAGCCTCCATGCGCATTAATCTTTGGCCAATGCTGCAATTCACAACCAGCTTTTACCAAGAATTTATGACCATCTTCAGAAAACGAAATCAACAAGGCAACATCCCGCACTACAGCATGCATCCTTACACATCCCTCCTTTGTACCTTCCAAAAGTAGGCTGAAAGCTTTGAGGGACTTGATCATCAAATTTGCTGTAGCTCTGGCTTCTTGGATTGTGTTGACAACTTGAAATAACCCTTTGCCAATTGCGTACTTGAGCAAGTATTCGATTGGGATATCACAGTCTTCTGGGAATAGGCAGCAAAGCAAGAAGATTGATTTTGCATCAGATCTCAAGTAATCATAGCTGAACTTTATGCATTTGTATACATCTCCCTCAGTTTGGGACCTGTCTAGTCGGAGAGCTGCTTTTTTCCAGTCTTCTATGTCTTTATCTCCAAGTGTCTGAGCAACTGTTATCAGTCCAAGTGGGAGACCACCACATTCTCTAGCTACCATCCTTGCTACATGATACATCTCGGTAGACTTTTCAAAAACTTTTCCTAATATCTCCACAAAAAAGTTCCAAGAATCTTCTTCTGATAAGATATGGAGAGGAATGCTTGCTTGACACTGCATGGAATAGCATACACTTATGCTCCTTGAGGTTAGTATGAGTTTGGAATTGCGTGTTTGAAGCTCATTGTAATTGGGAATTCCTATGGTTGACAAATCTATTTTCCGCCAAACGTCGACCAAGACTATGAGGATCTTGTTTCCTCCCATTATCCTCTCCTTTAATCTAACGGCTCTTCTAATTTCCGTCTCCTCCTCCTCAAATTTTAAGCCCAGCTGATCGGCCAATGTGTCTTGAATATTTCTTAACTCAGGCCTCTGAGCTACAACAGCCCTAATCACATAATGAAAAAGCCTAAGTTCTCGAGCTTGTGTGCTGACACGTTTCACCATGGTTCTCTTCCCAACACCTCCCTCGCCAAAAACCCCGATGACAGTGATTTTTTTATTTTTCAGCACCTGAGTAAGCTCATCCCTGGCCCGTGTTGTTGATTCAAAATCTTCGGTAGGCTGCCCTTTGAACTCAATTGGAATAGGCCGTGATGGAACTTGAAGTACCTTATTGCAGACGAATTTCACAATGCGTTTAACAAGTTCTCTTTCAGACCTACCATGAAATCGAAGGGTCAAACAGAGATCAGGAAAACAATAATTCAAAAAGTACACGGATATGATCCTTACCGCAAATTCTTTGTATCCCATCCAGAGAGATCGGCCACATTTTTTAAAGCAAGTCTCCACTGGTCCAACTTCTCTTTGCTTTGCCTAGAATTTTCTTCATGCTTAGCAAAGGCTTCTGCAAAACTCCCCAGTTGATGTCGTACATGAGAAGGATCTACATGGTAGAAAATTGGCAGAATTCTGTCCCTCCCTTCCATGGACTGAAGAATTTTTGTGAGTTCATCCAAACACCAAGGGGAAGAAGCATAGTTTGGCGACAGAACCACTATAGCAAACCTTGATTCTTCAATTGCCATTAGCAGATTTGGAGAAATAGCCTTCCCTACTTCCAGCTCTTCCTCATCCATGAATGTGTTAATCCCTGTGCTTTCCAATTCATCATATAAATGGGATACAAAACCATGGCGAGTTTCACCCCTGAAACTCAAAAATATATCATGCTTCCACTGACGAGCAGAAACACTTGGGATGCTCAGAGCCATTGTAAAGCACCAAAACGAAAACGCACGTAGTCCAAATAACTAGCCAGAAGGCCAATAACAACAAGGAGATTGAGCTAAGAACAAACTAGCTAAGGGAGTTGATAAGAAATGATTCACTAAATGGACATACACGGTTGTGGAAAGAAGAGTTGGAGAACAAGATGAAAGTAAACGCGATGCATGTTTGGTCGCGTGGACTAATTCTAAGGTTCTAAACATTGACCATTTATGGAAAAATACTAAAATAGTAATGCTCTGGTCATCTCAGCATTACCTGTATTATACATTATCTGGTGTCAATCTCCATCATTATCGAGTCTTTTGTAACTAGGAGCTTTGGTTAGTTTGCTAGCTATTGAGACTTTATGACTTTTTTTTATAACGATTCTTATTATTCCAGGCTACAGTTACTCATTAATTGTTCGCGTCTTCAATTCCAGAACTACTCTCTACAAAAAACAAAAACAAAAAAAGAACCAAAAAATAAAGCATGCATCACACAATATCCAAAGTTTATGGTAAAGCTTGGATGTTAAGCAATCATTGCTGTAATTCTGGCAAACCTTTGTTTTGGAGGACCCGGCCGGTGTGAAACTGTACTGGCCAGTAGAATGCTTGTAATTTGTATTTATTCTCACTTCTGAATCAAATGCTTTTGTACTAATAACTGATCATTCTGCAGTAACAGGCATTGACAACTTCTATGTTCTTAATGCTAGAAACTCCTTCACATTCTGTACAATGCCTTTGTCATATGGATTCCAGAACCTAATATTTGTGAAGCTTTGTCCTGGATAATTAATGAAAAGAATAAAAAATCAGATACAGTACTGGGCATGCAGATTGTGAGAAAAATGTAGATCCAGAGTTGGTGCTCCAAAATACGTTTACTAGTGTTAGATATTAAGAACACTACACACTGAAACGAGAGAGTAGTCCTCAAAATAATTCATATTTTGCTTTTATATTTCTAGGCCATTCAATCGTAAATTGATCACAAACCAAAACCATATCAAACTCAATATATTTTCTCTCATTATCTGTTGTTGGGCACTTGGGCCAATCCAGCTACTACTCTTGTGCTGCAAAGTAAACATTTGAACAAACTTGAACCTCTAGGCTCTAGCTTATACTTACAGCTCCATGATGATCCAAGCTTCACTGAGAGCAACGTTCCAACATGATCCTAACATTTCGACACCAAAAGTTGCACCCAAAAAACAAGTTGAACAAAGACAACGAAAAGCACTAGCATCATTTTTCCCAGCAGAAACCGATCAAAATAGTTTTCACGTGTACCACTATTTGTATCTTTCCCTCTGGTTTTTCCTTTTCCCTTTTAATCTTCATTGTTGGTGACCTCGTGCATCATAGCTCTGTACCCTCCAAACATTACAAAAGGCGCAGCGATCGATCAGTACCTATCCTCACCCACGTGTGACGCAATACACAATTCTCACGGTTTCACCGTTGCGCGCGCTAAACACCAAGGCCGTCTGAGCTGTCAGTTCCGGCGAGTCACATGCACCCTGCGTCACCACGCGGGGGACCCATGGTTAAGAGGGACGGTGGATATTTTATGTTGTTCTCGTAGATACACCCGAATCGTGAGATTCCCCCAAAGTTGACGGCTGGCTGAGCCGCTCCGAGGACGGATCACCACGGTGGACACACGCCATCATTGCCTACACGTCGACCATGTGCCGTGGTTTTCGCCGCTCGGTGGGCTCGGCTCGGCCGACTCGACAGAACCGCCTGCCCGCCGGGGGTTCGTGGCGGCGGCTCTTAAGCCGAAAGAGAAATATTCCTCATTGGCGCCAGCAATATCAGTTACGTGTCGAATTGGGATCGGACGGGTTGGAAATCCCGTGAGTGTGGTACGTGTACGGGTTACATTTGTCGTGTGCCAGTAATCTCAGTTAGGTTGGTTTGCTCTGGATTTATGTCTGGGTGTCTTGTGCTCAACCCCAGCGCTCCATGTGGACTTTCTTTATTTGCATCGACCATGATTTAACTCACTCTGCTATTGTTTTTCATCGTTTGAGATAATTGAGGCTCTCAAAATAAAAATGAGGGTAGAGTTTTATAAATTCATGAAATTTTGAGTGAAAGTATTACCGTACGTAATCGAATAATATAGTAAGCGATAAATTTTGTAGGGGTGGGCACGGTGCGGTTTAAGGCCGAAACCGCAGTGCAGATTACATTTTCGGTGTTCTAATTTTGCAGACTGTAACTGTTTTAAAATAATGCAAACTGCATTTTCGGTGCACCTCGGTGCGGTTTACTTCAAACTGCATTACATAGTTAAACCTCATTCAAACTGAAATAAAAACATTCATTCAACTGATAGTTAAACACTTAGACCACATTCAACATGCAACATTTAACATTCAACATTTAACCTGAAATAAAAATTAAAATTCAACTAATTCAACATTCTAATAGATCAAATAAGTACTTAGATAATTAGATTACAGACCAAATCATTGAAATGAAGAAAGAAAAATGAAGAAAGAAATAGAAAATGGCCGTTCTATGTTCCAATGACCAAATCAATCTTTATTTTAAAGTTCAAGCCTTCAATCTTCAAAAGTCACAATCTCCAAAAGTCATAGCAGCCTTCAATTTTCTTTATCACTCGCATCCTTTTCACCTATCATCATTGTCTCAAGTAGTGCAAAAAAAACAAAGGAAACATGTAAGACTTCATGCCCAAACATTTCATTTATACCACAAATGAAAAACAACAATAATAAAATCATACTGAATGTTCAAGCATACATGAAACCAAATGAATTACAAACAACAATGACCAAATCATTCAAAGAGAGAACTCAGAGAAGAACAGAAAAATAGAAAGAAAAAAGAAGAAGATAGCAACGCAACTGAGAGAGCGTGGTGAACTGGTGATGGCTAAATGAGAGAGCAAAAGACCCAGAGCTTCGAATCCTTCTATGATTTGATTGATTGAGTCTCTAAGTTTAGGGTCAGGAATTGAGAGAGTGAAGGGGAAAGAAACATATGCAGATGTGGCTATGTTATTTAGGTTAAGAAAGTCAGAAAGAGACCAAGTTGATCCACTACCAGAACAGGCAGTTTAGCCGACGAAAAATTTTCGTCGGCCTGTTAAAAAAATTCGTCGGCTACAACCTTAGCCGACGAAGGTTCGTCGGCTATAGTGTCGTCGGGAAAGGGTCGTCTGTAATGACTTTAGCAGACGAGACAAAAAATTTCGTCGGCTATAGTCATACTATAGCCGACGAAATAATATCGTCTGCTATAGTCCAACCTTTAGCCGACGACATTATTTCGTCGGCTATAGTATGACTATAGCCGACGACATTATTTCGTCTGCTAAAGTATGAACTATAGCCGACGAATAATGTCGTCGGCTATAGTCCATACCTTAGCCGACGACATTTTGTGTCGTCGGTTATCTTCCAAACTTTAGCCGACGAATAATTTAAAATATTCGTCGGCTAAAGTTTGTAATAAAAAAATATAAAACATATATGGCCGACGAAATATTGTATTTTTCGTCGGCCTTATAGGCATTTAGCCGACGAATTAAAGCTTATTTCGTCGGCTAAACTTTTTTTTTTAAAAAAAAAAAACTTTAGCCGACGAATTATGGCTTTTTTCGTCGGCTATAAGTGCATTCCAGTAAAAAAAAAAAACCCCGAAATTTCTGAATTACCATTCCATGCAAGCTGCAAAAGACATATTTAACAATTTCATATAACCAACAACAAACACATAAAAGAATATATGAACTACATAAAAGTATCAATTTACATAAAAGTATATTATCAACTACGTAAAGTCTATATCGTCTAAATTGAAGTCATCTTCTGGGGGCTTCTGCGGAGGTTGCGGCGGCTGGGGTAGCGTCATGGGCAGAGGCATGGGCGGAGGCGGAAGTCCCTGACTCTGGGCAGCTGCAAAGTCCTGCATGTACTGCAACATCTGCTGCTGCTGGGCCTGCTGGATGGCATATATCTCGGCAACATAGGCTGCCTGCGCGGTATTAAAGGCTGCCAACGAGGCAATATAGGCTGTCTGCGAGGCAGCCTGCGAGGCAGCTTGAGCAGCTTGCTGTTCTCGTAGTCTCTGAACTTCCGACTCTAGCTGAGTCGTCCTGTTGATCGTGGACGTGGTGCTGCTACTGGTCGAGGTTGCCTTTCGTTGAAATCCTGGAGTGGTCTTCAGGACCCCCTCGCCTCTCTTTCCTAGACCTCGGCAGTAGAAGTTGTTTCCTCTCGGTGGGAAGGCTGTGCCCATGATCCTCGCCCCAATCGTCGGATCCGAATTGTCGATCCGGGACATGGCTTCGGACATCTCGGAATCCTGCGTGTCCGGCCATGCCTCCCTCACTAAGGTACTCAGGACCTCGTCACTAGCCTCCCTCACCCTCGCCTATATGGATAGGAAAAAAATTATTAATTAAATTTTTACATAAATTTAAAAATTTAAAAACGTAAAGTGACTTACAATATCCTCCTGGGAGTCAGGATATGCCTTCTCGTACGTATAGACGTAGGGGTTGACTTCTGGATGTTCCTTGGCCGCCTCGTCCATGAAGACACCGAACGGTCTAGAACCGGCATGATGGTTCTTTGTGTTGCGTTGCCGGTTCTGAGCGTTCACCCGGGAAACCGCCTTCAAAGAAAAAAGTAAACTATTAGTAGAATATTTTAAAACGTACTTATTTTTAAATTAACTAACTAATTTATTTAAATACCTGTTTACGAGGGTTGTTGAATTCTGATGTCAGAAGCCAACGCCACTCGTACTCCCTGTACTGGAACTCAGTAGGCGTACCAGAACGTGCGTTCCCGTGCTTAGTCCAATGGGTCCGCAGCTCGTTCTTCCACTCCTTGTACCTACAAATACAACAAAAATATTAGAAATATTATTAATATCACATACAAAATTGTTTTTCATTAACTTCCCAACGTACCTTCCCCCATGCACAACGTCGGCCCAGCTGTCCCTCAGGTGCTCGGGAACCTCAAACCACACCTGCATTTAACCGATTATTATTAGTTTAGCTTTTCGAGAAATCAACAATTTAATACATAATATTATTTTGTAAACTCACCGACATCGCGTTGTGGACCATGTCCTTAACCTCCTGCGGGACCTCGCCCCAGTCGGACCACAACATAGGGACTCTATCCCTAATGAGAGCACCCACGCGGCCGGAGTACATCCTCGACTTCCCGCCCGATACTGCGTGGCCATCCCCGTCAGTGTCGATGGGGATCCTCCCCATGGTACTCACCATCTTCTCGAGAGCTTTCCCTGTTCTTTGTGCCTATGACATGATTCGGCCAAATTGATTATTAAAATATATATGACCTTTTAAAAGTAATCATGCATCACTGATTACCTGAGGAGCTCGCGACGGATTCCGGCTCTGTCGCCGATGATGATACCCTCGCAGAAATAAGAGGCGTATCAAAAGGCAGGAACCGGTACGCCGCTGATGGAGCCACTGGCGGGGGCAGTGGATAAATCGGCGTCCCTGAGCCATCGACTACAGGTATCGCCGGTATCATCCGCGGAAGGAACAGATGAGGCGGCGGCATCTGTACCCCAGATGACCCACTATCCGAAGAAGTAGGACCCGGAGTCGGCGCCCGGTGTATCTCGGGCATACGAGGTGCAGACACCTCCGTCAAGGGCCTCGGGGAACGAGGGACAGGCGCCTGCCTCGATGAAAGGGGCACCTCCGGCGCCGTCTCCAGAAGGCTCGCACGTCTGGCTGTCATGTGGCCCTGAAACGTCGTTTGAGGGTTGCTAGAGGTTCCCTCAGACGATTCGGACCTTTGGCCCTTCGAACTCTTCTTCGATCGAAAAAAGCCGCTCATCCTATTTAAAATATTAATCAAAGGCTTTAGATTATTTTGTCTTTGTTTTATAAAAAATTATACATTTTTAAAATTATACTTATTCAATAAATAGCTACACATACCAATATATATATAGATATATATATATATATATATATATATATTTTACTTACATAACAATATTATATATATCAACATCATCATAAATTACATATACATATCGTAAAACTAAATTCGAAATCAAAAATAAATTAACACATATATTCAAAAATAAACACATAAACTAACATAATTAAATTAACATAAATTAAATTAACACAAATTAAATTAACACAAATTTAATTAACACAAATTAAATTAATAAAAATTAAATTACAAGTTTTATTCCTTTCTTCAACTTCGCGTTTTCATCCCGATTCTCTAGTTAATCTAGTGTTAAATTATTAATAAATTTAATAATTTATTAATAATGTTCTTTTATTAATGTTCTTTTATTAATAATTTATTAACATGTGTTAATAATGTTCTTTTATTAATACGTATTATAAATTTATTAATACGTTTTGGTTTCTGTTTTTTTAGCGCATATTCTTTTATTATGTTGGGAAATGTTCTCATACTATAGCAAATTTGCACATGATTCATCCTAGTCACCGTCAAATTATAACATCAAAATTATAAACTATAACATCAAATTATAACATCAAAAATCCAATTATAACATCAAAATTATAACATCAAAAATCCAATTATAACATCAAAATTATAAACTATAACATCAAATTATAAACTCCAAGCAGGGATCCCAAATTTCCTAATACTGCTCGACAGCAACTTACAACAGTTGTTACCTGCAATCGGGTGAGAGTTGAGAAACGGCAGAAATGAGGGAGGAGGAGGGAGGAGGAGGGAGGAGACCGGGTCAGGCAGGAGGGAGGAGACCGGGTCAGGCAGGAGGGAGGAGACCGGGAGGGAGGAGGCTAGGGTTGAAAAAGTGCAGAAATGAGGGAGGAGGCTAGGGTTCGCAATTAAAACCCGAGGACTTTAGCCGACGAAATAATTTGTTCGTCGGCTAAAGATTAAAATTTCGTCGGCTATACATATATTCGTTGGCTAAACCCTTGAAATTCGTCGGCTAAACCTTTGAAATTCGTCGGCTAAACCTTTGAAATTCGTCGGCTAAACCTTTATACATTTGGCAACTTGTGATCGTGATGATCAAACTTGAGAAACACAAATCCAGCCGTCAGATCTGACCATCATGATAAAATACATGTATGGGAAAAAATTCAACTTGATCCGAAAAGAATAAGGGCTCGATCCGGACGGTCAATCTCGTAAGTCAAACCCCTAAACGCACGGAAAAGGTCGTTCGACCGTCTAAATTACGTATTTTTGCCGGACCTCCAACTGAAAATAGTTTTAAACCGATGACACGCAACAAGTCGTATAAAAATTTTACGCAAAATAACCACCGAACCCGGGGCTACCCATAGGGAGAAAGAATGGAAAATTGCATTGACCGCAACTATCGGCACCGAGACATGACCGGAATACCGTGATTTTTCAACCGTAGACGTATTTCACCATTCTAGTCATGTCTTATTTCACGACTTTTTTACGTTTGAAGGATCTACGTATAGTTTGTTTTTGAAACGGAACATTTACATAACACTTGGTAAACAAGTTATACAACATTAGTACACATGTTGTGATCGTGATGATCAAACTTGAGAAACACAAATCCAGCCGTCAGATCTGACCATCATGATAAAATACATGTATGGGAAAAAATTCAACTTGATCCGAAAAGAATAAGGGCTCGATCCGGATGGTCAATCTCGTAAGTCAAACCCCTAAACGCACGGAAAAGGTCGTTCGACTGTCTAAATTACGTATTTTTGCCGGACTTCCAACTGAAAATAGTTTTAAACCGATGACACGCAACTAGTCGTATAAAAATTTTACGCAAAATAACCACCGAACATAGGGCTATAGTAGGTAATAGAAATATTTTAGGGTTTAGCCGACGAATACCCTAACATATTCGTCGGCTATAGTATGTAATTAAAAAATTAAAAAAATAACTATAGCCGACGAATTATTAGGTTATTCGTCGGCAAAAACCATATTAGCCGACGAATTACAGTGTATTTCGTCGGCTAAAGTGAGTAATTAAAAAAAATAAAAAAACAAGTTTAGCCGACGAAATTAAGGCTTTTTTCGTCGGCTAAGGTAGTTTAGCCGACGAATCACAGTTTATTTCGTCGGCAAAAAACATCTTAGCCGACGAATTATAGTATATTTCGTCGGCTAAAGTAAAAAAACAGGGAAAAAAAAACAGACGATATTCATAAACCATACATTAAAAAAACCCTGTTCATCATGTATCACCAAAATCTCATATATTCATAACTGAAATATGAATTCAACATGTGTAAACTATAAAGGAAAAAGTCTTTGAAAAATTATACAAATTAATCGGAATCATACATTAAAACTAAGGCTCGTAATCGGAATCATCCGATGAGTCTTCTTCGGTGTCAGAATTAATTTCTGGTAATATATGTATTTCCTCATCGCCAGAGTCTTCGTCTGACTCTTGATTTGGATCAACATCAACAAGTCTTGGCTCTTCATCACGAATTCGCACCGAACGACCCGCTTTAAAATTATTAAGGCGAATGGTAGAGGAGTTAGGAATACCTATTGCGTTGGGCTCTTGATACGCAACATCTTCTTCCTCGTCTTCGGCCTCTCCAAGTGTAGCCGCCCGATAAATGTTTCGAGGGTGCACAAGGTTGACTACTTTCCACGCGTCACCCTTAGCAAGGTCATCAAGATAAAACACTTGTTTTACCGATGTCGCAAAAACGAAGGGGTCATCCTCATAAGAACTTGTAGCAGTGTTCACCGATAATATTCCGTACTGATCGGTCTTCATGCTCTGCGGCCTAGTATCAAACCATCTACACTTGAAGAGGTGCACTGTAATGCCTTCACCGTAAACGAGTTCCACAACTGAATCAAGAACACCGTAATAGTCAACTCCATTCCGCCCACCATGTGCCATGACCCCAGAATTCTGTGTTCTCTTTCTGCTGTCTCTTTGTTCGCATATAAATTGCACGCCATTCACCTTGCACATCGGATAAACTCTTGAGACTATCGGCTTCATGGCTAGAAGTCTTAGTTCGTGCGACCAATTTGGGTGACCATCAGATTGAATATGGTTCATCTGCAACCAACCATCTCAACTGTAAATATGGATAATTATGCAATAAACATAAACCCGTAGAGAAAAATTAAATTACGTACCCAACCGCCAAAATAATCTGCGAACTCCCTGTTGTGGTACTCGAGATCACCTTGAATGTTGGGATGATTGAGATGGATGTCTTTCCAGTATTCAACTTCTGGACAGTTAATCAATACCCACCAGTGGGCAATGACTAGCTCATGTGGTTGCAACTTGTAGGAGTTTGGTAAAATTCCATACACTTCAACATCACTAGAGACTATGGAAAGATTGAACTTCGGTACATCTACCGGCATGGTTTGCGGAGTTTCCTTCAACGCTCCTAAATACAACTTCATGTATGTGACGCACTCGTGCGCAATATATGCTTCAGCTATACATCCTTCAGGAGCGGATTTATTAGCCACATAATCTTTGTAGTCTCCAAGTTGCCTGTAAATCAAGTTGCAAAATGTTATGATTATTGAACATGTATATGTATTGAGGAATTCATGAAAGTAAAAAACGTACCTTTCCATGGGATACATCCAAGTGTAGTGTACTAGACCGGTAAGCAACAATTGCTCGGGAAGATGGATCATCAGGTGAGGCATGATGTCAAAAAAATTTGGAGGAAATATCCTCTCAAATTTACACATGATATAAATGATGTCCATTTGCATTTCCCGGAGGTCACATCGAGACACTTCCCGTGTGCATAACTTCTGGAAAAACCTTCCCAACGCTACTAACGGCTCCACCACCTGACGGGGAAGGAACGGTCGAATGAAAACAGGGAAGAGACGTTGTAGCAGGATATGACAGTCATGACTCTTCAACCCGTACATCTTATTGTCCCGGAAGTTCACACACCGGGCAATATTTCCTGCATAGCCTGAAGGATACTTCACACAACTCATCCACCTGAAAATGAGGTTCTTCTGGTCAGGCTTCACGGTGTAAGGAGCTTGAGGCATTTTTTTTTCCCTTCTTTCAACCATAAATGTCTTCTTATTCCGCATTTTTTTAGATCAATGCGTGCCTTAGGACCGTCTTTCGTCTTCCCCTCCAAGTTCAGCACTGTGCCCACCACACTGTCGCACACATTCTTTTCTATGTGCATCACATCCAGGTAGTGCCTGATCAACAACTTACTCCAGTATGGGAGTTCCCAGAATATGCTCTTATGTGTCCAGAATTTGTACCTGTCGGGTCTTTCAGGTATTGCCGCCACAATGTTGGGATGATTGCTGAGCTGCCCAAAATCGTACTCATTAAGCACCGCTAAAATGTCTTCCCCCGTCCATCTTCTGGGAGGCACGCCGTGTTCTACGGTCCCATCAAATGCCTTTTCATCGAACCGCCATTCGTGATCATATGGAAGGAAAGCACGGTGACCCAATCTGCATATCTTGTTGCAATGACTGCTGCTCCCCTCATCGCTAAGGCACTCTGGACAAGCCTTGTATCCCCTAACAACGTTGCCCGACAACATCCCACGGGCAGGAAAATCACTGATGGTGCCAACAACCATGACATGCATCTGGAACATCTCGTGCGTGTACTTGTCATAAGTGGGATGACCAACGTCCCACAAAAATTTAAGCTCTTCAATCAAAGGTTTCAAGTACACATCGAGACACTTCCCCGGATAACCGGGCCCCGGAATCAACAAACTCAACATATTGTACTCCTTCTTCATGCACATCCATGGAGGAAGGTTGTACGGTACCAAAATCACCGGCCATATACTGTATTGCAGACTCATGTTCCCAAAAGGGTTGAACCCGTCGGATGAGAGCCCGAGCCTCACATTTCGGACCTCTGACGCAAATTGAGGAAGCTCCCTGTCTATATGCTTCCAAGCCTCCCCGTCAGCAGGGTGTATAAGGGTATCTTCGTCATGCAATTCCCTATCAGCGTGCCATCTCATCGCTTCGGCCGTGTGTGAAGACATGTACAACCGCTCCAACCTATCTGTCAAAGGGAAATACCGAAGTACCTTTACAGGTTTCCTGTTGCCTGCATGAGTCAGCTTATATCTGTCAGTGTGACATACCGGACATGCGTCAAAGCCACCAAGGTCATTCCCTTCTGGATCTTTACCCCAAAAGAGAACGCAGTCATATTTGCATGCATGGATCTTGATGTAGGAAAGCCCAAGATCTTTCAGGATACATCGGACCTTCCGATGAGTGGTAGGAAGACGATGACCGTTGGGCAGCATCGAAGCAGTGTACTGTAGATACTCATCAACAGCCTTCACGGTCGATTTTGTCTCAACTTTAATCCTCATTACGTCCATCACACTTTCAAGAACGGTCTTCTGACAACCGGGGTACACAGGGGTCTGTTGGAAAGCAAGCAGTTTGTTGTACTTTTCAATACCAGCAGTGTTCACAGCTCTAGGGAAGGGCTGCACCGGGTCAGGCATATACTGTCCTTGAGCGCATACACCGCTCTCATAAGGAAACATGTCGTTGATGAATGTCGTTGTTGGATCGTTGGATGTACTAGCACTGCCCGTCTCGGAAAATTGGCCATGATCATGCGGACCCCCTGATGATGTTTCACCGTGATATAACCAACATGTGTACTTCTCCCAAAACCCGTTACTCCTCAGGGAATGGGAAATCGATACATATCGCTGCGACATTGACATTTCGTGCAAGGGCAATAGAAAATTGTATTCCCGTTAGCATTATCCATCGCATATTCTAGAAAACTCATAACTCCTGCACCGTATCTTTTGTCCCATTTTGGAAGCGAAATCCAACTCTTATCCATATCCTGAAAATATAACAAAATATATATATATTTATAACGCTGCTAGCTAATTATTAATAAAATTTCATGCCATATATAAAATCTCAATTCATTTAGTATATATATATTCTACGTACGTACTACAACTAATTAATTACAAAATTATCATTATGAACTCATATATATCATCAACAACTTCATACCATATCAACACAATAATATTATAAATTAATATTAACATATATATATATATATTTACTATTTATTAACAATAAATTAATTCATATATATTATCAATTCAAATCATCAACCAAATCGATCAACACATATATATATACATCCAACGTACTCAAAATTAATCAACTCAATCACAATCAAAATCAATAAACTCAATTAATCACACTAATTAAAATCGATCAACTCAAATAAAACTCAATTAATCAACATATATATACATATACGTACCTATATATGGCTCCACAAACTGATTATGGACAGATTTTGACAACACCCAAACTTTTTCTCCCCTTTTTTCTTCTCCCGTTTTTTTTTCCGTTTTTTTCGAAATGAGCTGCTGCTGCCCAGATCTGCAAATATAAAGAACTTTAGCCGACGACTATGAATTTCGTCGGCTAAACCTTTAAATATTTCGTCGGCCATGGTTTGTGAACTTTAGCCGACGACATAAATTCTTTAACCGACGAAATTTTTTTTCGTCGGCTAAAGTTTGTCATAGCCGACGAAAATTTAAAATAGCCGGCGAAATAAAATTTCGTCGGCTAAAGTGGACATCATAGCCGACGAAAATTTACCTTAGCCGACGAAAGAAAATTTCGTCGGCTAAAGCCCACTATAGCCGACGAAAAAATGCTTCGTCGGCCTGGTTTTTTTTTTTTTCGTCGGCTATAACCTTTCTTCTGGTAGTGATCTTTATATACACCAACATATATAATAAATATAAAAACTAAAAAATACATATATAAAAACGGGTCGGCCGGTTTGAATGCGGGTGGTGTTATACCCGAAACCGCAACTGCACCTAATATTTCGGTGTCAGTGCGGTGTGTGTGAAAAACGAAGTCGTTTTGCCTACATTCGGTTAACCGCACCTAATATTGTGGTGTGGTGTGGACGGTGACTGCATTTCAGGCTCAATATGCCCAGCCCTAAAATTTTGTATACCTAAGTACATTAAAAGTATGGAATATGAGGCCTAAATGAATATTACAGTATACGAAGACAATTATGTTAGATTTGTTAAATTTGATTTTAAATATTATTGCCTTCATGTATTACTAGCCTTGCACGCGCGATCGCGTGAGTTTATTTGTTTGTAGGAAAAGACACTAAACCGAGCAAAGAAGAAACATAATCAATTAGATAAAAAAAAAAAAAATTTCTTTCACCATCAAAATAATGGACATGAAGCATTTTAGATAAATTCAGCCAAAAAATCTCAAACCACCAACATCGAGAAATCTGATAAAACTTCATGAAATATATTGCAGAATAATCTGCTAAGTGGCTAGCTAGGATACATCTTGTTGCACTTTAACTGGGTTTACCTCAATAATCAATATCTATTAATTTTGAGGAAAGGTTCCTCACGTCCGTATATATCCGTAATGGAAGCAAATTTGCCGATAACCTTTTTTTGCACACTCACATGTTGTAACGTCAAGTGTTCTTTCTCTTAATTAGTTCTAACTATGGTTACAATATAAAATTATGATAAATAAATTATGTTTTCTTTAATTAGCTCGTTAAAATGAATGCATAAAGTCAACTCCAAACGGCAGCAACCCCACACCCCATAATTATGGGCACCAGCAACCTCAATGCATAAGGTCAACTCCGATCATATATGCTTCAAGCTGGATTCGCTATATGTGACCTTCTCACTGCAATGAACGGAGCATCCTCCAAAACATAAAGTCAAGTTAAGGCACTCGATCAATCAAACTTCAGATAAGGCAATCACTGACCTCGATTGATCAATCTCATCATCAAAGAATTTCATAAACAACTTTGGATATCTCCAAACGGCATCAAACAACCAACTTGCAAATAAAAACTTAATCGAGTTTTGGCACCCAATTCATCTCCAAACGATCAAACCAAACTTTCCGGCTTGATTGTTGTTGACTTCCTCCCTTCATCTCCATACGCAAACAATAGACAATGAAGGCCAGCGCTCATTGTCTCATCCGATCAAATCAAACTCAACACTCATCTTATAATCAAAACCCAGGCATCAAACATTTTCAAAGTTGAAGGACACAAACAGAGGCCAAGCGGAGCCATTATTGTTAAAGTTAAAATCAAAAGAAAACATAATTCATTTATTATAATTTTAAAATTATATATTGTAATCATGGTTAGAGATGGTTAAGAGGAAATACATTTGACATTAGATTAAGTGTGTGGGTAAAGGGTGGTCGGCAAATTTGCTTCCTATGCGTATTGATATAGGAATAACTACTTCTTTTCATTTTGCAGACCATTCAATTCGTAATTATCAGTTTGCAACCAATAAGAAAGGATTGCAGGCATTGATTGAGCATCTCACCTTTAGCGTTTCCCCCACGAAGATGCAATATTTATACTATATACTTGTTTACGCCTAAATTAATATTTTACTGGACAGTAAATGTCTATGTGAATATTAACTAAATTCTTGGTCCATGTCATACCGGCAAGCCAAGTTCTTTAAGTTTACAAATAATGGCCCGCCAGTAAGACCACGCGAGCTGAATTACAAAGTCTGCGAGCGGAATGACTCCGCGCTGAGTATAGATCTCACGCGCTTAGTAGACTTCAGGTAAAACACATAACTCGCGCGGAATGACTTCGCGCGGAGTTGGGAGCTCGCGCGTTTTGTGCGGAACACACAGCTCGCGCGTGGAATGACTTATAGACACTTCACTTAGGCGAGGCGGAATACATCTAGGCGAGCTGGCGAACTGACTCGCGTGAGAGACTTCGCGAGGAAGCAACCAGCGGAGTCCGCACGCACTACATTAATCGTTGAAGACTTTTACCAGTCTTTGATATGTTTTAGGTCAATCCTTGTGACCCTTTTAATATAAAAAGCCCTACTAAAGCCCGCGAGCTAGAAAGGCCCGCGAGATGGTTGGAGTCCGCGGCCCGCACGAGATTAGTTTTCTACATGGACTGTGACACCCTGCGGGATAAGATTGCTCCTAGTTCCAGTTCGCATAAGAGTCTATAATTAAATGCAGTGTCCTATGCGGAGTGTGCGAATTGGACATGTGTCACAAGAAGTTTGGTCCTCGCAGGTGGAACAGTGCCCTTGTGCTATTATGTTGCAGAGTCCGACTTGGGTTCTATGATTATCTTTCTTCTGCCGCAAGTCAAGCTCCACTATATAAAGGGCTCTAGGGTTTACAATACTCCATCTCTCTCTCGACAATTACTCAAACAAACATAATACAAAACCTTTCAACCTAGTTGAAACCTCCAATGCTCCTAGGAGCTTTGCATCCGCTTCCCAGTTGAAGCTGCAAACCCCACACACACAATCTCTCTCAACAAACAATACAACAAACTGCAACCCAGTTCCTTTCGAACTATCTCAAAAACCTAACCCTATGCCCGCCGTCTCCTTAGGTTCAGAGCCCTCTTGGACTCGTCACCCCTGATCCCTTTGATTTCCATATTGTTGCTCTGCTCGCGATATACTGTGAGTATCGACCGCCTTGTGCTCGTAAATTCCTCATTTGAGATGGCACCTGGAAACCCCCCCCCCCGCTTGATCAAGAAGTCGAGATCTCGCACACATTCATACAACTCTTTCCTCGTCCGCGAGGTGGCACGCCCCGCAACACTAGAAGCATTGACTGCTACTATCTTTCTGCTCCGCGCGCTGAGGATCGTGGCCAAAACATTGGCACGCCCAGTGAGAACGAGAGTACAAGCGAGACATCATAGGGAAACCAGGAAAACCTACGATTTTGTGCCATCCGCGCCATGGTAGACTCTCAGTCGACCCAAGACACAGATTCTGCTCCGTCCATGGAGCGAATCTTCTAGATGTTCGAGCAGTTGACGAGTCAGAATTTGGCTACTCAAAAGAGCGTCATTGACCTAACTGAACAGGTCAAACCAGACAGAACCCTTTGGGAGGCCAGTCATAATAAACTCACTGACTCTGCTAAACAGATTGAACTGCCTAGCAGCCAATCTAGTGGTGAAGATTTTCCTTTGGATGAACCTACGTCCAAAGAAGAAGTTACTTTGTCAATCAATGACAAAGAGTCTGAGGTTAAGGCCGGTGAGATTATGGATGATATTCCCATCTCGAAATTTCACGGTGTTCCTCAGGAAAAAAAGCCTGAAGATAGGACAGAACAGTCCATTTTCTAAGCAGAAATTGGTTCGCGCACTAATGATGATGGCGAACCACAAGTTCGCATGAAAGGGGACCCAAACGCCAACTTTCCCATGTGAGTTGTATATGTGGACACATGTCAGCCGCATGGGGGGCAAGGCAGAGCTCGCCTGCTTTCTTTACCAAGTCATGACAAGCAAACTGAAGATGGACCAGCACCTCTTGAGTCTCCTCTTCAGCCTGCACACGCGGGACGTCAAGGCTGGCGAGGTCCGCTTCTCCTAGTGGTTCGTCTTGCCAATCTTTTGTTTACTAATGAGATGACTCAATCCGCTTCGCCAAACCATGGTCATATTGAGCTTAACTATATATGGTTTGGTGATATCCTTTGGTCAATCCGCGGTTTCATATTGAAATATGATTGGAGTCTCTCCATGCAAGTTCAGAGGCCTAAAGGGGACTTTGGTTTATGGGCGAAGTACATACATATCCCATGCATGCCATTGTTAATTTTGCATGTGATTTTGACACAGAACCAGTTTATGATGAATACGATGAAAACTATATGTTGGTGCGTCTGTCTCATACTCATATGCCACAAGAGTTCAATCCTAGTGACACTCTTGATATGGTGAAGAGAGACAAGCAAGTGAGTCTATTCCATGGTCAGTGCGTGGTTATTCCCAATAAGACCATGCATTATGACATGATAGTTGACAACAAGGCAGATCTCAACATCATTCGATTCACGAGAATGCAGTTGATAATCATGCTTGGTCAACAGACAAAGATACGTGGGGGGCAACGAGACGTACCTTGCAAAATACCTTGCCCAAAAATTCAAGTTGTTGACGCCGAACAACTCTGCTCAACACTTGGAAATTTCTAACAGCGACAGTCTCACGTTGGAAGCATGACGACGTTGAGACTTGGAGTGAAGCATTGGTGGCCTCCCCCGTGGCTTAACGACGGGTACCTAATCAAGCTCTAACCCCTTGCTTTTCTATTCTCCTAGCTTTTAATTCAGTTTGTACTTCCGTTTTTTTTCAATACCTTTCTTTCTCGCATTGAAAAAAAAAATACAAAAAAAATCAAATAGCCCAAAACACAAAAAGAGATCCTTGGTCTTGCTGAAATGCAAGACAACGTTCATGCCTATATGGCTTGAGCTCTATCTTGAAGCCTATCCCTGAGGCTTGACCACAATAAACATTCCATATGCCTTGAATTGCTACTAGCGAAGTCAAGATAGATTGCAATGCAGAAAGTTGCAATAGCCACTACTGAACAATCGATTTCGCCGATTAAACTGGACTAATCTATGAAGAACTAGCTGGCACGCCATATATCAACAGAAAGCTCTGGATGTCTATTTTCTTGAGGATTTTACGGTTCGTCATTCCGACATTCCTGGAGAGACTTATGACAGTTTGAATGCAGACATGTCAGAATACACGCAGATTTACAATGTGCATTTTCAAAGTGTTTTCATGATCTCGTAGTATGCTTTCCTCACTAGGGGGCATCGGTACCACCACTCATTCCCTGGAAGGCATGCAAAAGTTTTGATGTTCTTCATTCTCCTCAACATCGGCGAACATACATCCAAACTGGGGGGCACATTAAGGTGGATATGTGTTCTAGTTATTTTAGACTTTAGACATTCTTTAAGTGTCTTAGTCATTATTTAGGTCAATCCTTGTGGCCTCCAAGTTTTCAAAGTGTTCGCCATCTTTATACGGCAATTCACCGACCCCTTTTGTTTGCTTCTCTTTGGTTCGCACTGGGGGGCAGCGAAGTACATGGCCAAAAATTTTAATTATACGGTTGTTCGCCAGCCCTTTTGTTTGCTCCTCATTGGTTCGCGTTGGGAAGGCCGCGAAGTGCATGACCATTTGTCATTCCACAGCTCGCAAAGGGCCATTTTTTGGAATCTAGTCAAAGCAAGTGAATGTAGGCAAAGAGCTGGCGAGTGCAGGAGAAGAGCAGACGAATGCATTTGAAGTCCAAGTCCAAGTCCAAGTCCAAGTCCAAGGTGCCTAGTTATGTTAAGTTTATCATTTAATATAGCACTAGGTGAGTTGTACAGAAACTTCGCTACAATGCCTTGTTGGGTGCTTGGGTTTCAAGGCTTATTCATAGGCTTGTCTACTCACACTCAACTTATGACCCGAGCCAATACAAGTGGCTTTGGAGCAGCATGAACATAAACATCTTCAGTCGTTCTTGACATTCATGACCTCGAGGCTGGGGGGCAATGTTTACGCCCAAATTAATATTTTACTAGACAGTAAATGTCTATGTGAATATTAATTAAATTCTTGATCCATGTCATACCGGTGAGACCAAGTTCTATAAGTTTACAAATAATGGCCCGCCAATAAGACCACGCGAGCTGAATTACAAAGTCTGCGCCCGGAATGACTCCGCGCAAAGTATAGATCTCGCGCGCTTAGTAGACTTCAGGCAAAACACATAACTCGCGCGGAATGACTTCGCGCAGAAGTTGTAAAACTCCCTAAAATAATTAGCATTTCCACAATCTTTGATCTGCTCAAAAAAAAAAATCTACATTTCTCGGCTCTTATTGGTTTTTGTTGTGTTGGTTGCTTGTACAAATCACAAATAAATTTATAGTTGTCATCCATTTTGCAACTTAATGCATTGTTGATTCATATATAGCATATATCTCTTATATTTATCATGATTCATTGGAGTTATATTATTTTTTCTTTTATTGCAGAAAAGATTGTTATTTTTTCTATACGTTTCCAATAAAGAATGTTATAAAATGGAGCTATGAATGCCTAGTATCATCCCATTTATAAATAGAAGATCGTAAATTTGACTCATATAAGACTTATAGTAACATTTAAGTTGTTTAACTGAAAAAAAAAAAATAGAGCTATCAACTTAATAAAGAAAATGAAGCCACTGTTTGAGCGAAAACAGCTACGAACATCAAGACAATCAAATGTGAGTAACGATGAATTTTGATCTTGTCTGGTATATAAAAGAGAGAGAGTGAAATTCAAAGCAAGTGTGCCCATCACAATCGGAATATTGTATTGGGTAGGACAGTTCATAGTGATGCCCACGTAATGGAACAATTGGGATTTGAGTAGTGCTTGTGTTTTCTTTTCGTTACAGTAGTGTTTGTGTTTGTTTACGCGTATGGTATGATATTATCCTGAAAAAGAAACTAAACAAATGATTTGGGTATTTTGGTTTATTGTCCCACCTTTTGTAGGAGCAGTGTGTTAATTTATGTGACAATTGGAATGTAGTAGAGCTTCTCATGCACGGCCTAAGCATTATATTCCCCTTCCTCATCATTTCGTGTTGCACCCTCTTTCTCTTTAGCTTGACTTGCCGGCATCATGTTGCCTACAAATATGGTGCAAAGCTTGCTTATTTGCTTCCAGAAGATCATCATGTTAAAGTTGGGTAATTGTCACTTGGCTGACCATCTCAAGTACGACCGGTCAGGTAAGAAAAAAGTTATGCCCAAAAGAAAAGAACTAGTTCGAAGATGGAAAATCGGTAGGTAGAGATGACCACTCTAATGCTATGATTGATCCTCATTTCCAAGCTCTAAAGAAAGAAGAGGTAGAGAAGAGAAAGTACGTAGATGCGTGGTGAATAACTTTAGTGACATACATATGACTTGCTACTATTAATAAAATCATATCGTGTTTGTGTTAGATATGAAAAACTCAATTTTAATCTACATAATAGATATACATATAGATATGCTTAACTAGTACTTTTAATGGTAAAACCTCGTAGCTAAATTTCATTCATATGTTGAGTTTAGGTGAATATAGACATTCAGGTATAGGTGGACACACTTTATTCATGTAATACTACTAGTTAAGACAAACTCAATTCTAATAAGTGTCAAGTAAAATGAAAGATAATAGTGAAAGTACTGACAGATGACTTTTAACTATTATAGTGCTATAAAACTAAATAATTAAAACTTACTAAAGCCCAGTTTAGTATTGAGTTTTGGAGATTAAAATCACTTATAATCACCATTTAGATTTTTTGTTTGATAAAATTTAAAACGTGTTTATCTAGAACTTTTTAATTTAAATAACCACGATTTTGCAAAACAGGTTGGGGTTGCTTATTTAAAATTGAGTTTTTAAAAAATTAAGTTTTTAAACTACAATACCAAACTAAACCTAAAAAAAAAATATATACCACACGCTTAACTATACACATTTTCTTACTAAGTTTGACAATTATATGGTGTGAATTTAAACGTGATACCTAATATCTTCCTGATTTGTAATATCACTTTCACAATATCCCTTTTCGGCTGTAAAAATCTCCTTCCTTTTACCTCTTCCAAAACGCTCACTTTTCACTCTGCCAAAACAGCGAAACTTCAGGTGAAATTTCACCTGCCCAGAATTGGCGCAATTTACCGGCGGTAGTTGAACCGAAAAAACCGATCGCCTACCAAAACCAAACACGCCGAGCCGAGTCGATCCCATCAAAAGTCGAAGCCACTCAAGTCAACCACAAGTCCACCCAGGGTTAAAAATCCCTAACCATGGTTAAAACCCCGAGCACACAGACCCAGCCACTCAGAGCCGCGCCACAAAAAAACAAGACCACCCCTCTCCGCACGTCCCCCACACACTCTCTCTAAAATAAATCTCTCCTCTCTTCGTCTAAGACGACTCTCATTTCAGCCCGCTTTCCAAACAAGTCCTCCCCAATCACTCAAATCCGACCTCCAATACGGTGCCGTTTATCGAGATCAAATCGGAAACACATCTATGGAAGAAGATAAAGGTGCTCTGGTTCAGAGCCTGATTGAGACGGTCAACGAAATAGCTTCGATCTCCGACTACAGATGCACGGTGAAGAAGCAGTACTGCAATTTGGCGAGGAGGCTGAAGCTGTTGACTCCAATGTTTGAGGAGATTAGGGATATGAAAGAGGCGGTGGTGTCGGAGGAGACTGTTAAAGCTTTGGTTTCGTTCAGGGAGGCGCTGGAATCGGCTAAGGAGTTGCTCAGATTCGGCAGCGAAAGCAGCAAAATTTACCTGGTGTGTGCGTATCTTTCGATTCTCCGTTTCTCCTCCTCGCATTTATGGGAGTGTTTTTGCTGATTGTAGTTTTTGAATTGTTTTTCTTGGTTTTGATTTCGAAAAATCTGATTGCTGGATTGAATGAGCAATCCAAATTAGCTGAGATAAGAATTATAATTCTAATATATCGTAGAGATAACTAATCTCAGCAATCAATCTTTTTGTTTGTTCTTTTGTTCTTATCCGGCTGTTTCACACTTGTTTCCGATGCTTACTGTTATCTATAGTCTCCGAACATTAATAGGAAAATTATTTTTGAAATTCCAGAGAAATCTTGGATAAATAAAGTAAAAACTAAGTTTTATGCATGCTTAACCTTTTCGAATTTGACAGAAAGTTCTTAGTCCATTATTTTTGGAGTCCAGAGAAATATTTGTTCAAAAAGAAGAAGAATTTCATGATTTAATAACATAAAGCATTGTATTTGGTTTTTCAGAGTGTCCCTTTCATCTATGAAATTCACGGTGTCAAATTCATATCGGATGATGATGTGATACTAGTAGTTGGCTCTGTCTCCGGTTATGGTCTATGCTTTTTGTTTGTCTTCACACCTTCACCTATGTAATGGGTAAAATTTTCTTGGTACTAAGAGGTTGTCAATCTAACTGTTAGCTCAAAATGGAATCTCATGAAATGAGATTAAAGAGTGAGAATAGACACAATAGTGGAATATCCTTGGTTGCATGGTATCGGTTAAGTTACCTCGTGGAAGGCTGATGTTACAACTCCCAACACGTTATTGTGGTTGTTCTTTGCTTTTAGTTTTGATGGCACTTTCATGTTTTGATCTTACAACTAAAATCACTTTTTATTTTGATATCCTTTGCTTTAAGTATTGGTGGCACTGAAAGTTTGATGTTACAACTTACAACACTTATGGAGAACATAAGTTAGGTCCCAGAGAAAGGAGAGATGAACGAATTACATTTTGGTGTTCCTCATAGTTAACCATATATTTCATCTAGATGCATAATCTGACCATTTGTTCAGCAAATGTTGATCTATTTTGCTTTTGCATGCTTTAGTTCTTGATTTGACTGTTGCGGTATTAAGGTTTTGGTACAAATTGTGATTTTGTCACAAAAGTATTATGGAAGTGCTGCACAGGACATAAAAGGAAAACATATTGCTACTTCTTTTTATGCTCTTCGAATATGATGAATTCAACATAGTTCCCAAGGGAAATGCTGTCTATTTAATTCATTTGTTAAAAGGGTTCCTAATAAAATGCAAGTTTTTGGGAGGGAAGATAATAAATGTGATATATGATTCTTGTTAAAAATGGCTGCATAGTGTTTCTTGAGCTCTGAGTATGTAATTGATTCATTTACACGACCACTGCCATATACCGTAGCGATTATAATTGACTGTAGGGATAGTTTATGATAACATTCAAGATACCATCTCTTCCATAGAGTTCTGAATGTTGTGTTCAATCTCTTTCTCACACATTTGCAATGTCGTTTGTGGTTGAGATTTGAACTTAAATTTCGTAACAACGTTTTAGGTGCTCATAGTGAATGTTATCTCATTATGTAATATTCATAATAAATTTCTTTATGTTACTTGCTGATAGATACATTAATGCATGTGTAAGTAGTATCTCTCAATATACTCTATTTCTATAAGGATGTATGTCCTACGGTCTTATTCCTCGTATTTTTTTTTCTTTGCTGGGGCCTTGTAAGATGTTCCCTGCAGTTGATTAGTGATTGTTTTTCTTTTGTGGCCAAGTTTTCTTTTCAAGTTTTTAGAGGAATCCGGATGGTTCAAACTTTTAATAAGATCATGCCTTGATTGTTCAATCTCGCTCATCATCTTATTTCTCCCCACTTGCAGGTTTTAGAAAGAGAGCAGACTATGAATAAGTTCCTTGAGGTGACAGCTCGATTGGAACAAACTTTAAGTGGGATTTCCTATGAAGAGCTTGATATATCAGATGAAGTTAAGGAACAGGTATATATTCATCATTTGAACAATCCTGTCATTAGGAGGCGATAAGTGATAACCTCAACATGATTTCTTTCTAGTCCCTGTCAGTCAGCTACCATTACAGTTACCTGACAGAAATTTGAAAAGGCTGAAATATTTATTTTTAGAATAGATTTAATTATTGTAAGAATACACACTTGCACACAGTGCAGTGACTTGGAAAATTGAAAGACATATGTGGCTCGATAAAATTTGACTAGACCCCAGAGCAGAACTTAACTCTATTTGCTATAATACACACTTGTTACATTCTCGAACTCTTTCTCTATTGCAGGTTGAGCTTGTTCTAGCGCAGTTTAGAAAGGCCAAAGGAAGAGTTGATTTACCTGATGTTGAGCTATATGAGGATCTCTCATATCTTTACAATAAAAAAGATGCAGCAACAGATCCCGCAGTCTTTAGACGACTGGTTGAAAAGTTACAATTGGCAGGGATAGGTGAACTTACACAAGAGTCACTAGCATTGCATGAGATGGTCACTTCCAGCGGTGGGGATCCTGGAGCAAGCATTGAGAAAATGTCAATGTTATTGAAAAAGATCAAGGATTTTGTACAAACAGAAAATCCCAACATGGTTGCTCCTGCTACAGAAAAGAATCTAGTTGCAACTTCCAGCGGACAAGCATCTACTGACAAGAATTGCAAGGCCCCAGTTATACCTGATGATTTTCGATGTCCAATATCATTGGAATTGATGAAGGATCCTGTCATTGTTTCAACCGGGCAGGTATTTATTGCTCTCTTATACCAAGAACTCAATTACAGTTATTACACCGTAATTAACCCTATTCTTTTTTCCTCATGATCAGTTGAATAAGATTAGATTTTTTTGGGGGCACATTCATTCATTTTTCTTGAAAAAATTGTTGGCATATTGAAATTCGATTGTATGGCTGCTGCATTTTCATTTCTGGAATCAATCAATAATCCCAACGGTTTCCAACATTCATCTGGGATTAGCCTGGTGATTGTATGTACTTGAGCTATGTTTGGAGATAAATACCCAATAATTTTTTTTTTGCACCCTCTATTTGGATTGTTGCGGTATCCCAAGGGCTTCTTGGCCCAGAGAATAAGCTGCTGGGGGCCCTGACTGCCAAAAGGGCATCCGGGTTATTTTTGTTGAACTTAA
This sequence comes from Fragaria x ananassa, assembly GCA_034370585.1. Classification (NCBI taxonomy): domain Eukaryota; kingdom Viridiplantae; phylum Streptophyta; class Magnoliopsida; order Rosales; family Rosaceae; genus Fragaria; species Fragaria x ananassa. The sequence goes on from CP139764.1 coordinate 23,808,206, forward strand.
TTTAGACTTCATGCCGAAGAACATTACTGTGAATTCTAAATGATCTTGTTTTCCACTGATGCAGACATATGAACGTTCCTGTATTGAAAAGTGGCTGGAACAAGGGCATGGTACATGTCCGAAGACACAACAGACCCTCTCTAGCACCAGTCTCACACCGAACTATGTTTTACGTAGCCTCATAGCCCAGTGGTGTGAGGCAAATGGTATTGAAGTGCCAAAAAGGCCCAATCGACCCAATAAAACTGAATCGGCTTGCTCGCCCGCAGAGCGTACTAAGATTGAAAATCTTCTTCACAAACTAACATCAGCAAACCCCGAAGACCAAAGGTTTGCTGCTGGTGAAATCCGCCTTCTGGCCAAGCGTAATGCAGATAACCGTGTTGCTATTGCTGAAGCTGGTGCAATCCCCCTTCTTGTAGGGCTTCTTTCAACCCCTGATTCTCGCACCCAAGAGCATGCTGTGACAGCACTTCTCAACCTTTCAATATGTGAGGATAACAAAGGAAGCATCATTTCCTGTGGAGCAGTTCCTGGTATTGTTCATGTGCTCAAGCACGGTGGAATGGAAGCACGGGAAAATGCAGCGGCAACCCTTTTCAGCCTTTCTGTTGTGGATGAAAACAAGGTTAGAATTGGTGCTTCGGGAGCCATTCCACCGCTTGTTACACTGCTGAGTGAAGGTACTCAAAGGGGGAAAAAGGATGCTGCAACAGCACTATTTAACTTGTGCATATATCAGGGGAACAAGGGGAAAGCTGTAAGGGCTGGTGTTGTTTCAACACTAATGGAGCTGCTGACAGAAACTGGAGGGGGAATGGTGGATGAAGCACTGGCCATTCTAGCGATATTGGCTAGCCATCCTGAAGGGAAAGCAGCCATTGGAGCTGCCGATGCAGTGCCAGTTTTGGTTGAAGTCATTGGGACTGGATCTCCTCGAAACAGGGAAAATGCAGCTGCAGTTTTGGTGCACCTGTGTTCTGGGGACCCACAACATATGGTGGATGCTCAGGAACTAGGAGTGATGGATTCATTGTTGGATTTGTCACAAAATGGCACAGATAGAGGCAAGAGAAAGGCTGCACAGTTGCTTGACAGAATGAATCGGTTTATCGAGCAGCAAGCTGAAGCTGAAGCTGAGGTCGAGACTGAGACAGAGGTTGAGGTCGAGGCTGTGATTGAACCTCGGCCACTGACACAATCCGAGACCCAGCAGCCACAGCCATTGTCTGCAGTCAATGCCGACAGATGAGGTTCATTTTGGTTTCCTTCTTGTTTGGGTTGGTTTCTTTTGTTCCTTTTTAGTATCAAAAGAGGCGGCTATGCTATCACAAGGGAGGTGGAAAATCACCTTCCTAATCTATAAGTCAATTCTTTTTATGTGTGGGATGAGAACTGTACTTTGGGATAGTAAAATTATAAGAGCATCATGGATTAGGGGGGATAAGAGTAAAACAAAAGGAAGAAGGGCTCTGATATATATAGCTGACATGTATTTTGTGAAATGTACCGTTGACTGTAATCATCCTCAGTTTTTAGTGAAGAGATGTGCAGAACTTGTTTGCATTTGCAAATCAGTAGCATCTGCTCTAAGGCTATAATCAGTGCTTCAAGTATAGAGAGCATGAGCTCAGAAACATATTGTCTATCGAATTCGAATCAATTTAAAGGTGTTGAGAAGTTCAAAGTCTTAGAATACAGCTAGATTTCATGAATAGATACATGTTTATGCGATGAGCAGTACAAGAAAAAGATGGTGATGATCGATATATTGAGCAACTGTCAATTAAGATCATGATGATGTAAAGCATAAAATATAAGAAATTGAGATAGAGATGTAATCAGTATGTAAATTTCATGAATATCTTTATTGAGCTAATTACAAGAATGTCCATTAAATAAACTATTTACAATACTCCCCTTTGGGTATTCTCTGTTATTAGCTTCCTCTGATATGTGCTCTAGTGTTGCCTCGTCAAAACTTTGCCAGGTAATAAAAACTCTATGGGACAAAAACAATCATGGTCGAAGGAGAAAAGAGTACAACGCACACGTGGTGGTGGTAGTCATAACCCTTGATTTCGGTGAAGCGGTTTTAGTCTGGATCATAAGATGTGAGTCTATAGGAGATAGATGCATAATAGTTGTTACACCAAAACCTTGCCCGGTAAACCCAGTGGGACAAACCCATAGTCGAAGAGAAAAGATGAGCAATTGCATATATTTCAAATAAAGACATCTTCAAGATGAAGTATGAGTAGAGTGACCAATTTAATGTGTGTCTCGTTAAAACCTTGTCAGGTAACAAAACCCAGTGGGACAAAATAACCCTGGACGAAGGAGAAAAGAGTACACAATGGTCAAGAGTATGCTTCAGGATACTCCCCCTGAAAACTACACACTAGATAAAACTGCTACATTGATCATGCTTCTTGAATAACTTAATAGTCAACATGACTTAAAGAGGTTTTTGTTTCATATACCTCTAAGATTATTGTATTCCCTATAGTAAAAACATAACTAGTCGGGAATAAGCCTTGTATCGGTTTACATAACTCATGTCACCATTTTTAACAAGGCAAACATCATTCCAAGGATCATAGGCGGTTTATCCATTCCATGATGCCTAGGGATAGAATGAGCCATTTTCCGTCATACATTTAAAGTAACGAAATTGTCTTTTATGCCATTTCCGGAGGCGGTGTGTAGGCGCAGAACTATATCTTGCTAACAAATTCACATCGGGTGAGATGTCTGATCTACGACATTTAGCCAAGTACAATAATGCGCCTATTGTACTTAGATATGAGTCTTCTGGTCTCAATATCTCTTCGTTATCATCTGCATGATGATACGAGTCTCACTAGATTTCAGACGATTATGAGTGAGTTTGAAGACTTTGTTTTATCCTCATTAAAACATCTTAACATCTTCTAGATGTAATTTGATTGATCGACAAAAATTCTATTTGTATACTTTGCACGACTCTAGGTTGAGAAAATGATTTGGTCTCCAAAAGTCTTTCATCTCAAACTCTGACTTCAAGTGTTTTGTGGTTTTCTTGATCTCTTCAAGAGTATCAATCAAATTCATGCTATTGACGTATATCACCACAAATTGCAAACCTGAAGTTTGTTTTCTTAATAAACATGCATGGGAATAGACCATTGTTCATATATCTCATCCCAAGCAAATATTCATTTAGACGGTTATACCAACTCCGTCTGGATTGTTTAAACCCCTAAAGTGAACTACTCTAGCAAATGGAGAGCATGTTCTGTGGTCTAGAACTATTTGCATTGGGTAACAGAAGTCCTTTAGGAAACTTCATGTATATCTCTATATTCAGATCCCTATAAAGATAAGTTGTTACCACATTCATAGGCTGCTTATTCAGTTATTCGGAAACTACCAAACTGATAAGCTAGTGGAACATTATGATGTCCATTACGGGAAAGTAGTTCTCTTTGTAATCAATCACACGGCGTTGAGAAAATCCTTGCGCCACTAAACAAGACTTATATCACAATCTCGTTTTTCTCATTACGCTTCCTTACAAATACTCATCTAAACAGTATAGGTTTAACATGGGTAGGTGTGGGAACAACAGGCCCATAACACCTTTCTCTTAGTTAAGGAATCTGATTTGATCTGGATTGTTTCTTTCTTTTTTAGCCAATCGTCTCTTCGTTGAGATCTATCAACGAAGCAAGGTTCGACATCATCGCTTATTATAATTTCGGTGGTCACCGCAAATATAAATATATCATCGATGAAATTTCATTTCGATTCAATTTCTCACTAAATTTACCGAGATTTTCTATTCTCGGGAGTGGGTTTACATGTTGGAGCGTCCTCCAACTTCATCTCTTCTAGGACGAACCCATAATCCGGATTAATCTCGTGAGTTGAATTGGTTTGAAATTGCGATGACAAGAAGATTCATTTGTGCCAAGTTTACCCTTTTTTAGGGATAAGAATCGTTCGAACCTAATGGTCTACCTCGCTTCTGGGCAGGGACATATGACTGGTTAACCGCCATGGCCGTACCTCGTCTAACTAGGACGATACGTCCTACGGGGATGTTTATCCTTGCAGGTTTGCAACATGTATATATGATCTCGTCACTTTAACTAGATCTAATGAAGTGTCTTCTTTGCACTGCAATATCACATGTGCAGTTTGGGGATCAAGATGAGACATTCTACATGTCATTCATCAAGAACAGAGACGTTCTTATCTCCCCCTAATGGCGGGAAGATTGTCTCATCAAAGTGACGACGTCAAATCTAGCGGTATAGAGATCTCCTGTCAAGGGCTCTAAGGAGCACATAATGGATATGGTTCATAATCGTCATATATGTCCATATGTTGTAGAGGACCCGATTTTGTACGTTGTGGCGGCACAATTGGCACAAGAACTGCACACCTAAATCTGTGTAAGTGCAAAACACTAGGTTCGTAGCCAGTCACCAACTATAACATAAAGTAAGGTGGGTAGCAGTGGGCCTCAACCGAACCAACATGGTTGCATGCAAGATTGCATAGCCCAATGCAAACACTAGAAGCTTGGTGCGCATTACCAAGGTTCTACCTGCGAGACCATCTTGGGTGTGAACATAGAAAACTATATGTTCAACAGATCCCAAGGGATATGCAATAATCATCGGAAACCATCGATGTAAACTCTCCGGCATTATCAAGCCTTATAGACTTTATAAGATAATCCGAGTGGTGTATCCTAAATTTCATGGGTGAGAGTTTAGCAAACACAACTTTTTCTTATGGACAGTGATGTGACATCTGATCACTTTTGTCGATGCATCAATCAAAACCATTCATATTTAACTGATCCGTATGGTAGTTGGATAGGTTTACAAATTTTCCCTTGCATTATGTGCATAAAGAGATAGTGTACATTCTAGTCTTTGCATAATGTGTCATTAAAGACAAGACCCTTATTCTGAGGGGGATGCCCGTGTGATAATTGAGTTGAGGATACGATGCATCATATGTTTTTCCTGGATGCATCAAACACCAATACTATAGCTAGTATTTGCTCGAATCATTTAGCTTCTAGCTAATAAATTTGATTATATTCAATGTATGTTTTTGGCCGCACATTCGAAGGTTATGCAAAGATATTACACCATTTACTTGGTGGTTTCAACGTTTTAAGTATTGGTTTTAATGAACTTACCTTTCGATTACATTCTCTGGAACGTAGAGGTAGACAAAAACGCTTAGTTCCTTAATATTAATAGCACATATCAATTTTGATTTAAATTCTAGGGCAACAAGCCTTTTCATTTCAATATTCTCTAATTATGTTTTCCTTTAGGCAAGGAATATGTCTACGTCAAATTGTTTCCTCTGAAGACTACCAATTAACCTGATAAAAGCTACTGATTTTATCATGTATGGTAAATTTTGGAATGAAACTTCAAGTTCTTTAAAGGGGTTATTATCGAAACTACAAATTCGATTTATGAATGAACTACCGGCTCATTTCTGAACTACCAGTTCATTTTTGACTACCGATTCATTAGGTACATGTATTTTCAAATTATAATCATGTAACAATTGATGATATTAATTACACGCTACTAATTTAGCATAGTGAATATGTCACATATTTATGTGTAAATGTTTCTGACAATTAACTACACATTAAATATGGTGAATATATTAACAATAGTTATTATGAATTTGGAATGCCTTATAGACATGCATAATGACTAGGTACGAAACACCAGTGTCATTAGATTATTTTCCTTTTGTTTGATTCTGCTGGACCAAAAGAATTGACTTTAATTAAAGTGAAAGAAATAAACCTTTACATACTTTTCAAGCCTAAGGGGCACAATCTGAGAGGTATGCTGGTCGGGCTTCTAGGTCCCGTAGAGAGAGAGAGCGGGCCTACTGGGGTCAGAATGGTTTACCAAGAAATACAATGTTATTAGTCAACCCTTTCGGTAACTCTAATTGTATACGACCAGGTAAGCAATGATGAGGTGGTGGAGCGAGGCTCACTTAAGTACACATCCTCAAAAGAACTTTCCTAGACATCGTATCCAACTAGGTGATGAGCCTAGTTTTAGAAGAGTTATAATCATTGTCATGGACTTAAAGCGACATGTGGTGAGCTTGTGTGCTAGCCTTGCAGCTTAGATTGAGCTTCTGGCTCGGGCTTGTTGTTGTCACTTAGGCTTGATTTGAGCTTCTGACTCAGCCTTATTTAATATTCATCATTAATAAATCAACATATACTATTAATTCATTACTTACACAACTTAAAGTGAAAATAATTTTCAAATAAATCGAAATAAACTAAACATAATTGAAACAATTTAATTGACATAAAGTATATGCATTAACATTGGTTTTATATACTCAATAAACACCAATAGTTACATGTAAAATCAACTCCATTGCATCTTTAATTGACTTACTTGCTTCTGGCATAATTACCGACATAAAAGATAATATGAATGAGAATTAATTGAGATAAAACCGACGTGATTTGATTTTGGTAACCGGCATAAGATAAATATTAAATATGGTATAAATCACCATTATTTATGCAGCTGTTATACGTAAGAAAATGGATTCAAAACCCATTAATACTTCTAGCGTTACGTACTTATAACCTAATCAAGTAAATGCTTATGACATAACATTTATGTAATAATCCCCTAATGCTTCAAGCACAATTTATGAGGTTATAAATGTGTAATTGCTTCAGGCATTACACCCTTATAAATATCAAATTGAAATGAATATGATTCTAATTCGTAATTGATATTAAATTAGGATCCGACATAAAATCAATAGTAAATATCATTTATGTAGCGGTTATGAGTTTATATCTCATTAATGCTTATTATATTATGTATTACTGTATTAGTAATAAATGAGGTAAATGCTACTGGCATAACATTTAAATAATAATTACGTAATTAAACCAAAAATTCATACTTCGAGCATAATGAATTATAATGGCAATTATTCAAATTGACGTAACTGAATATTAAATTCATAACGTTTCTATCATAATTTGCACAATAATTTAACCTATAATGCTTGTATAATAATGTATGAGTTATAACTTGGTAAATGCTTCTGGCATTAGTTGCATACCCTTAAATGATGACTTTGAATTTGATACAATTCAAATCAGTAACTGACAAAACGTAGATGTTAATTTATACGTAAATAACATCATCAGTGCTATGCGTCATTATTTAAATGACGTTACATTTCTAAACGGATTTTATTCAAACTCCATTAAGAGCAATATTAATTCATTTATTAAATGTTTCGGGAAAAAATATTCCATATATGTAACGTCTAGCATAAACGACTAAATTAATGGTTATGGGCGTTACTTCTGGAACGCATGCATATACTTGAATTTGACAGTGATCTTGAATTTTGATACATGTACTTGTTGATCCATGTGCCTCCTTGTCTGCACTACTAGGCAGTTGCGAAGGTTGATTTCGGTGGCTACTGGCCTCCGTAGTATTTTCCTTTTCCAATTCTCATAACATAAAAAAAAAACTTATATGACATTTCATGTTCATATGTATTAACCAAATAGATTAATAAAATATATTCGGTGCTCAGGCATCGTAGACGGATTTTTCAATATGCAACCAAAGGCAATGAGATCATTCTTCAGGGCAGTTGTTCATCATATAATCAAGGCTAGAAAATATGAATTGGAATTAAGATAAGAAAACGTTACTCATTGCAGAACGGATAATCTCCATCTTTTATGTGTAGAACTGTGAAAGTCATTTGTGAAGCTACTCAGCCAATCCAAGAACTTGGTTAAATAATGATCCTCATATGGTTGATCACCGATTTCAGAGTTTTCCATGTCAACGTACGTAGAGCGAATTCAATGAATCAAATTGAAAGATCATCCTTTGCTTTTAGAGCTTCACATGCAATACAAAACAAGATAATGCACGTTAGAATTATTCGTGTTGATAACGTGTTGTAAAACATAAAATATAAAAGATTGAGAGAGAAGATGAACGACACCTAGAATGAGAATGAATGAATATCTATATATTATTGAGTAGAGAACCATCTCTTATATAGAGATGTAATCAGTATGTAAATTACATGAATATCTATATTGAGTTAATTACAATAATGCCCATTAAATAAACTATTTACAACACATGAGACCTTTTGATTTAACAAGATTCTAATTGAATTCTAAAAATCAAACTTTTACTTGGCTCGGATTGGGATGTATCGCCGAGCCCTTTAAAGCGTACTCCGTAATTTAGAGTGTTCAAAGAACCAGATTATCTCCACATGATTCAATGTTCTGAAGGATTGTTAAGAAATCACGTACCATTTTTGTTTCTTCTGAATGTGATGCATGAAGTAGATCATGCACCTTCCGCAGAATATCTATGCCAAATCATAAAGAAGACGAATAGACAGAGATATTGAGATGCATGAAACATACAAGATAAAGAGATGCACCTCAATTTGCCAACAAATATCTTTATTGACAGTATTTTTAGGCAGTTCTCTCCTACAAAAGTAAACTAAAATTTAACTAATATTCGTCCGCAAAAGCTTATCTTAAAATAATTTTCAATAACTACAAAATTAGAATATTATTGACGAATTATTTATTTCTATTACCAATTCTCAAAGCTTTGCTCAGTATCATTTGGTCTAGTGATATCAATCTTCCATTTGTAAGTGGGAGGTCGTGAGTCGACTCACGATAGACTCGTTGTAGCATTTCAGTTATTTGTTTGATGAAAAAAAAAATCTGAAAGATCTTGTGATTTACTGAATAATGTTCTTGTATTGAGAAATGGCTGGAACAATAGCATGGTACAAGCCAGAAAATAGAACAGACCCTCTGCATTTAGCACCAATTTCTTACTGATATATGTACTGTATGTTCTGTATTCGAAGCCTCAGGCTCATAGTGCAGTATCGCTGAGGCAAATGGTAGTACTGAACCACCAAAAAGAGACCCATTGCATCCAATAAACTGCTTCCCTTTGCAAAACGTATCGAAACACCTCATTTGCAAACTGATATAATCAGCAAACCCCAAAGACCAATGTCTGCTGGTCTTCGATCTTACCAAGTGTACTGCAATCCTCCCAGGCCTCGTGTGCCTGTACATGGTATTTTCTTCCATACTTCTCATCATCAATCTCGTGTTGTGCTAGAAATGTGAGTGACAAGATCATGCCTAAAATGATACGATACTACTACTACTGATCATGATCATTTTCAGTTCTCTCCTGTTACTTCGATGGAATATATCACCCTGGAGTTGGCATATGTAAAATGCATTATCACCCAGAGATAAGACCCTACTGATCTTACCCTAACACCAGCTAGCCCGGCTGGGTTTGTAAACCAGTAGAATTACCCTTTTGCCACTAATCTCAAGAAACCCTAGCCTCGACATAGCCTCCTCCTCAAAACAGAAAACGCATGAATAATAAATTAAGAATGACTCATCATCGTTCAAGAATGCATGGTTATGAATAGATATGAGCCATATCTAATTAACCTGAGGCTTCAATTAAGTACTTAATTAATTGGCATTGTTTTGAAGCAAGTATATACTTTCCACAAGCTTGTGCTAAGATAGAAAGTGGCGAATTGGAAAGAGTCATATCACATAAATGGTACGTGTATCAGTGACAAACAATTGATCAAGACCATTCTTCCTCTTTATATCCATATAGTTCCGTAGAAAAGATTGGAATTATTAGGGAGTAAACGTGTTCATGCATGCATGCGATGTTTTGATGAGATGTAAAAGCTAGGAAACAATTCAAACAAAGACAGCAGTAGTCATCAATTACAAGATAAGAAAGGTCGATCATATATGAGGGTATTTGATCTTAACAAGATTCGAATTAAAATCCTAAAGAAAGAACACTACTCTCACTTATTTTTCTCGGAATGGGATGTACTCCACACTCTCCACCTTATAAAGTTCTTAGAAACTTCAACTTAGATTATAGTAGTATCGATCAATGCATGTACGTTGTACCATTACTTTTCCTATTTTTGATGAAACGGTCATTTTCCCTTAATTATATTAATTATGGCATGTAAACTGAGATACATACCATTATAAACTATATATACGTGATGCTCGATCATACTTCACAATTTTCAACCCACAGTTCTGGGGTACACTCTTAACACAATTATTTCTGAAAAGCTAAGATAGATGAAGATTCATTGGTCTCAACTCTGGTCATAATCAGTCAATTAAGTTGCAAAGTTCATATTTAAACCAAAACTATGGCCGAAGCAGTGGCATAGCCAGAAATGAAGAGTCAAAAGTTTAAACAATAATGTCATATAAAAAATATATAATTTTTATGAATAATATAATTTTTTTTTATAAATCATTAGAATACTTTAAAAAAAATAATAAATCTTAATCACAATAATTGCAAGTAGAATATTCTAAAGCATTCATAGTTGCAAATTTTTAATTATAAAGGTTGTCAACCACATAAAAAAAATTACTGAAGGACAACAAAAAGGAATACGCAAAAAAGCGATTAAAAATTTAAAACTGTTTATAGAGGTACACAAGAAATCAATCATAATAATTTATTGATTAGGAAAACATATTAATTTAAAAGACAAAAAAAGTTAAACTTGGAATCTGTTTTAATTGCTATATTCAAAAGAGAAACAATCAATTATTTATTAGGATTAGAAATCTTTAGTAAAAAAATAAAGAGACTCACATGTGATAATAGTTTTTTTCTCGACAAACACACGTGATAGGAGCTGAACACTACTAATTGCTGTAATTAATATTTTTTGTCAAACTCTTTCTCATATTGGTTAGATTTTAGAATGGTCAAATTTAGTGTCATCATATACATACACAAAATGATATGGAGCGCACGTGCGCATTGTCCTTAAAGTGCGCACGTCCCTCCGTTCGCCACCATCCGATGCCGACGACGGCGCGCCTCCACCCTAGCGAACTCTAACAGCGACCCGGATCACTTTCCCTCCTCGGCGAGTCCGCCGAATTCTATTTTTCCGGCGAGATCACCCAAAACTTCAAACAAGATCGATCTCACCGGAAAACTGGAATTCGGCGGACTCGCCGGGGAGGGAAAGTGATCGGGAACACTAATGAAGTCCGCTCGGGTGGAGGCGCGCAGTCGTCGGCCCCGAACAGTGGAAAACGAAGGGACGTGCGCATTTTAAGCCAATGCGGACGTGTGCTCCACATCTAGCATGTGTGTGTGTGTATATATATATATATTTATATATATATGGCCCTTCCAATGAGGGATCCATTTTTTTTGTTCATTTCTAGGGATATATCATTTGACGAACTTTTCGATCACAAAATCTATCGTTAAGTTTGTTGGGCTATATGAGTAAATTATTTATTCAAATTTTCAGAAAATTTTGTAATCGTTATGTCATCCAAATGATGGATTTGTTTTTAATAATCTTGAAAAGGTGTAGGTGTGACATAAATGTTAAATTTTTTGTTTTAATCTCAGTCATCTAAGCTCATTAAAAAACAGATCTAATAGTGTGGACTTATCCCTATAAATGAATAAAAAAATAGATCCCTCATTAGAAATGCCTTATATATATTCATAAAAAAAAAACTGACCAATCATATAACACTATGACCTAATCTAATATCTGAGGAGTGTCAGCTTGACTTCTCTCGTCCCTGGCTACGCCATTAGGCGAAGTACTTAGGTTAACGTCGATTTGTGAATAAGATTGCTTACAGACGAAGGGAACTTTGGCTTTCCAGTGTCACGTATATATATTTCCATCCCCTAGCTAGCACTATACTACAACCCCACAGAAAAAATAAAAGGAAGTTCTATAATATTTAGCGACAAACACAGTACCAATTTGGGGTCTCCATCTGAGAAAAGGTGATTAAACAGAAAAAACCGAGTAGCAAAGGAAAGCAAGAAAGATCAAAACTATAATGCATCTTATATATTCCTTATCAAAGCTCAAATAATATAAAGAATGACAATTCGTGAATAGAAGTTGATGCATGCTCTTTATCGTTTCTTAAATTATATGAGTTAGGCATTAAAGTTGTGAGACAAGTTGAAGATTTTGTGAAGCTAAAAAGGCAATAAAGATGATAAAATTTGGGGTAATTGACTATACTTAAGAAGAAAACGATTCCTGTCATCACAGTAATTTGACATGTCGTTATAGATAAGAAATGATGATTACTATTTAGGAATTACACACACCAAAATTAATCCTCTTCGGATAATTTTTCAACCTTTTGTGTTACCACTTTGTTAACGATCCCATCTTCAACTTGATCTTTCTTCTTCATTAAGAATATAAAACAGTAACTTGTTCTTCCTTTTCATGTGGTATTTTCATATCAATTAATTGTGCATTCCATTATGATTCTGTAACACGTTTTGGCCTTTTGGGTCTTAATTTCTATTGCATCAAATTATTGGAAGCTCATATTATTTTAGTTTGCCTTTTCTGTTTATTTCATTTCCCTCAGTCAATTTTACTACGTTCTATTATTGTACATGAAACCAATACAATATATATATATATATATGTAATTATCTTTGTTACTATATATCCTTTTTTTCATGACTAAAAAACGTCAAAATGTCAGTTCTCTTATGGATGGTATGGTTTTGATATAAACAGGAAAAATGCCATAATAAAGGCATGCAAGAGTTGGGATGCATACATGAGTTTTTCTCTTTTGGTGGGTGCAAGAGGTAATGAGGTATACGTCAATTATGGTTTCTGAGCTTAATGTATGTGCAAATAAACTATACAATTTTAACTATTTATATATTGAGACTCCATGTATGTCTAATGAAGTTATAGATCTTTACCATCCATATATGATGTCGTGTATTTAGACGCCTTGCATAAAAGATTCTCTTAATTTTCTAATTTAATGATAAATAAAATAAATTGCACAAGCACAGTTTCTTCATCACTTGATTAGTATTTGATTGAATCGGATCAGAATATAAACTTACTTGCCTCATTTTAAAAAAAAAAAATTCCAGAAAAAGACTGGAATGAGGCATATGCGTATACCGTAGTGTAAATTCATGGATGTTAAATAAATAATGGATTAATGGTCATTTGAGCAAAAAATTTACATGCTAGAGTGTAATATATATGTAATACACACACATGCAAACGTAATAAAAACCCCAAAATGAGTCCGTACAACTCTTAAATCGATCAAGGGTTAAATTTGATTCCATCTCTAGCTTTGAGGCGGCGATCCCACTAGAATGGCCAAAACCAATCAGATAGAATTATGCAGTTTGCTTTTAGAGAGACTGTGTCAAGTTCCTCTCTCTATGTCTCAGCTCTGTCTCTCTGTCTTTCTCTTTCTCTCTTCCATGCATGGTGAGCGGAGCAACTAGCTTTTCCCAGAGAGCACTACTAATTAAGTGATTAAATCACAGTAGTCCACAGCATCTAATCAAAAGGAAACCTTATATGCGAAGAAATTTCGTCCACTGAAAAACCCTAAAGATTATAATAAAAACAAAAAGGAACGAGAGCAGGAGGGAATGAATTGCGAGTGAGAATAAAAGCAAAATATATATACAAAAGCCAGCCTCTCTCTTCCTTGCTTTCCTCCCTCTCGAGCTTTCTCTTTTCTCTTTCTCTCTTTGCTCTCTCTGGTATTCCCTCCCTGTGATTCTCCACCATATTTCCTAAAGACCCATCAAATTTACTTTATAAAAGAAGGAGAAAAAAAGATCAAACTCCATGGTTTTCTCATCTATTCCAGTCTATTTAGATCCTCCCAATTGGCACCAGGTGAGGTTTATTTCTCTCTGATTTCCATCAATAGCTTCTTCACCAAAATAGGAAAGGAAGATTTTTTAAAGTAAATTTAAAGATAATTATTCCTATTCGTTTGTGATATCTGTGCGTATGAATATACCAGAAATATTTCTTTCTTTTCTTCCCTTCCATATGGTTGATTTATAGCTCTCTTTGGATCTGATTTTATCTTCCTGCAGCAACCAAATCATCCCCTTGGAAGTGGAAGTACCGAAAATCATGCACAGCTTCCACCACTGCCTCCAGCGCAGTTCGGCACTCATGTCGGCGGCGGCGGTGGTACTGATGGTAGTGGTGGAAGTGGTACGGGCTCCATCAGACCCAATTCCATGGCTGATCGAGCCCGGCTGGCCAAGATACCACAGCCAGAGACCGCACTAAAGTGTCCACGGTGCGAGTCCACCAACACCAAGTTCTGTTACTTCAACAACCACAGCCTCTCTCAGCCTCGTCACTTCTGCAAGACGTGCCGCCGTTACTGGACAAGAGGGGGTGCCCTTAGAAATGTTCCGGTGGGAGGAGGGTGCCGAAGAAACAAGAAGAGCAAAACCAGCAGCAGCCGCCGATCCAAGTCTCCAGCCAGTTCCACTGAGAATCAGCAGATGAGGGAAACAGGTTCGAACAACCCGACTGGTTTGATTAATCAGTTGTCGCACCCACAGGCTCAGTCACTTCCTTTCCTGGAGTCGATACAGAATCTTAGTCGTTACGGTGGTGCTGGGAACATGGGATTAAACAGCTTCAAAGAGATCCAGCAAGCTCAAGCTCAGAGTACTACTGATCACATGGGATTTCAGATAGGAGCTGGGAACAATATGAATAACTTATCTAGTGGACTGGGAATGGATCAGTGGCGTAATTTGCAGCAAATTCCTTTCTTGGGTAGTACTGGTTTCGAGTCATCATCAACAACAGGGTTATACCCATTTCAAAATACTACTGAGGGAGTTGATCAAGACAGTCAGCTCAGGACTACAAATTCTAGGGTTACTACCACTCATCAGGTGCCTCCTGTGAAAGTTGAAGATCACAACCATGAGGTGAGTTTGACTAGACCCTTTTTGGGTATTTCAGGCCATAACATTAACAGTAGTAACAGCAACATCAACAACAACAACAACAACAACAACAACAACAACAACAACAGCAACAACAACAACAACCAGTTCTGGGGTGGAAATGCGTGGGCAGATTTATCAGGTACTCTCAACTCTTCTTCCACAAGCCATCTCTTATAAGCATCATCAAGAGTACTAATAGCACGTTCGAATCCAAGAAACACTGTACAAGAGACGGTAACGAATTGCAAGAAACCCTTCAGCTCATCTTTTGATAATTAGAGGAGCGATTAGCGAGGGATCGACGATCCAAGAAAGGGATAGGCTTAGTTTGCTCTACTTTGTATTTTCTTTTGTTTTTCTTAAAAATCTGCTTGAGTCTAATTAAGTTTCATGCATGCATCCTACTATGTTTCCATTGTAGGTGTTTAATCTAATACGTTTGCAATTGGTCCTTATGTGTGTATCATACTATGTTTGGTGGTTGTATCTGATTCAAGCTATGAGCTCAGTTTCATTTCATTTCTTGTGGTATCCCTCTTTAAATTCTTTATGTTTAGGCACGTACATGAATAATTATATACACATATTTCTTGATATACTTTTTTTTTTTTTTTTGAGGAGGATATTTCTTGATATACTATGAATTACGTTAGTGAAGAACCTCCACTTCTCTGTAGGCTTCTTTGGCTTTTAATAATTAGCTAGTTATTCCTATTGTTCATATGAACTTCGATCATGCATACTGAAGTATATCATTAACGAGCTTCCAAATTTCATTATGTACCTGATTTTGCATTTATTTCACCCTTTAGGATCTCTCTTTGGTGTATTGTAGTTAATTTCCGAAAAAATGTCAGCTAACATTGGTCTGAAAAAGGGTTACCTCTAAGTCATATTTCACCAGCTAGCTAGCTTCCCTCTTCAATTGTGTCTCTGATCTCTGCAAAATAAATGAAGGTAAAAGTGATGTCATGGAGAGACTTGAGAGGGACACTGACTCCATTCTTCACATTTTCCCCAAGTCCTCCATATGTGGCAAATTTTGGAATTCCAAGAAAGCTTCTTGCCCATATTTATCGTGTGATTCATTCACTGAGATGTGATTTTGTTTTCAGATTTCAAAGATAACTGTACCACATTTAGGTTTATCTATCGGGAGAGAGAGAGAGAGAGAGAGAGCGAGAGAGAGAGAGAGAGAGAGAGATCATCAGTTCATCATCATGCATATAAAACGGTACTAGATGATCGATGATAATGATTCTGTAATAATAAGAATGATGATAAGAGTGCATGTACGTGCTCATTAGTTTGTACGTTTTACATGAGAGGTGTGAAAGTGAAAGCCGAACTGTTGAAGTGAAAGAAGCCATCAACAATGTGGGAAAACGCCAAATATCCCACTGAAAACCATGCATGCAACTTCCATTCTCAACCAAACCCAAACAGAACTAAGTGTTCTAGGAGTTGTTAAGGAATTGTGCCTGACCATAGTGACAAAACCCTAGGGTCAAAAGAAGTGACAGTCCTTTCCACACTTCAAAGTTTTCATGGCACCCTAATTAACTTCTCAATAGGGTTTAAAAGGAGCAGAAAACTAGCCTCTTCTAACTCATTTGTTAGGTCCTCTTTGTTATCTGATCAAGTCTCTAAACGATTACAAAAGAGTTATGGTTGTTCTCTAAACGGAATCGCATACATCCGGTGAGTTTTTTCAAGGTATGGACCGGAGTAACATATTCACAAATTACTGTCTAAAAGAGGTTGCAGAATGAGCGGGCATATAGAAACCCTGTTAGTTTTTCAAAGTCATGACATAAAACTAGTGCTCACAAAGCTGTAAAATGGATGATGTAGAAATGTAGAATGTGTGCAGTTGTGCATTGTTATTCACTTATCTATCTGCATGCCATCGGATTTATTTCTACAATTTAGATTCAAATCGAATTGAAGCACACCATACCACCATTTTTATAGTATCGATCAGATCCATGCCCAGGTAGCAGTACCCTAGTAAAAGAACATATAATGTATAAAGTTATATACTCTGTTGAGATCTTTCTTCAGACTTAATAATAATTACTACATGTAATCGAAAAGGGTTGGTCATCTTATAAAAAGAGGAGGATAAGGTTTTTGCTTTTGCAAAAACCAATTAGTTAAAGGCTGCCTAGCTATGGACGAATAAAGCAATCAGACCAGAAATGCAAAGAAGCAGAAAAGCTAGCACATATATAAACACCATGCATACTCTCTCTCTCTCCGGCTTTCTCTGTGCGTGGTTGATGATATCATGGTCATCGGAACCGGACTGAGGAAACAGTTATTGTGAGTCGAAAATGGGCAATGCAATATGGGTGGCAAAGGGAAAAGCAAACGAAGTAAAAGAGGAATGGTTGCTGTTCATGACCGGCCCTTCTTCTCAGTACTACTGATTCAGGTACGAAAATGGAAGAGCTAGAGCAATATAATCAATCAAAACTCAAAAGCTAATTCAAACAAACAAAGTAATACGGCTCGGAAATCCAAGAGCTGATCATCGATGATCAATTCTGTTCATTTTGTTGACCCACTCATGGACGAGCGTGAAATGCTCTCTCTTTTTCTCTCATCTGCCTCTGTGTTGGTTTTTCTATTCGATGCTTTTATGTTTGTTGAAGTAAGCAAATGGGCCTGCGTTTTAATTTTTTCCTTTGCACTTTATTCCTCTTTATCACCTTTTGATCTTCTGCTTCTCTTCTAAATGGACCATACTTATTAGTTTGCATTTCTTTTTAAATTTGTTCTTCTTGACCTTCTTTTCAGTGCAGTCTCCCATAACTGGTGACTGGTGAGTGAGTTACTTTGGAGTTGCATATGCAATTTCAGCTGTCAGTGGTGCTATAGATTCCTTTGCCGGTTATTAACTGCACAATGTTTTTCAAACAGACCAAAATAATATTGCTCTTGCATGCGATTTTTCTATGACAAAACTCAGCAATATTGAAAAGCGACTGCGTCATCCAAAATGTATAGATGAATACAGCATAACAAGACGAGGGAGTTTGCATCTACTTGTTTGCGAACCACATCCCCACCTTTAGCATTTAGAGGTGTGCGAATAATTTGCTTCCCGATAGATATGTCGAACTTTTGATGAATGAAAAGAAGAAATATATGTTTTACAATCATCTATAACCCAACTTACCTCTGAATCCTAAAAGATGGTTACAATAAACTCACTAGAACCTCAACCGAAAAGATTGTGTTACAAAACAACAAACAATTGAAGCATTAGAGACCTTTATATGTGCATAATTTGACCAAATCACAAAATATATGATCGATCTCTAATTTGGAGGAGAGATTTCCATTGGCTTCTAATATATTATGGGAGTGGGGTTCTTGTCGATTCCTGAATTTGAAGAGAAAGCATGGGATGGTTGGCGCCTCGGTAGTCCAATAAGGTAGCAACATATACGACGATATCAATCAATCTTTTTCCATCAGAAGCCAATGGTCGGAGGTCCTACTGCCATTTCCACGCCCAACTTTCTAACAATAATATTCTTTGGAATATAGTGGTATATAGTCCGCTGCTCAATTAGGGTTTATGATTTAACTGTTCGTTTTAGGTTACATTATTTCATCCCTTCAGTTTCCCTACACAAGCGCCGAACTTTTTTGATTGGGAGTGAAATAAAAGTCACTTCGATTATGTTAGCAAGTTAGTAACACGTACACCTACTTATTCAGTATTTAGACTAAGGTCCAAACCAGACTAATCATCTGTCGTATGCGCACGAACTCAAAGACCCCTCAAACATACTGACTAAAAAATGATGAGAGTTGAGACTAGTTTTTAATATAAGGATTTTATACTAAACGACCAACTTTACCACAACGCATGTACGTGGTTAATTAGAGACGAGCTAACTTTAAAGTTTACATGCACACATATATCTTTTCTTATGTTCAATTTTTGTGTTAATTTTAATTAGTGCATGAAATTCTTGGTGATGATCATAACAGTGCTTCTTAAGCACAAACAAAGACAACACCAGCTAGTACTCTAGTGCTAGACAGACCTCTACCTCATAGATTTCACTTAATTAGTGAAAGGTGGATTCAGCTTAGAATACTTGATTTATCGATCAGTAACTTTTCATCATTTATAGTGGTTAATTTATACATATGGGGGGTGGAGCTAGATAGTTGAAAGGATGCATGGATGATAATCCCTATCTTTTTGTTTGGGCATTATTATAACATGGAAATAATCGATCATCGTGCTCCCTGCTGCTGATTTTATCATAAAACGTGAGGAAGATTCTACTTGTTCAGTTCTTATGAATTCGATCCGGATTCGATCGAAAAGACTAGTACTGATTGTTGGTTGGTTGGTTTGTTAGTGCTTAGTGGTGTCATGGAATCTAATTTTATTCCATCCATTTCTATTTACCTCAGAGACTCTCACTCACTGACTCGTATATGACTAGCTACGTACGGTCTTTCGCTTATTTTCATGCCAAAAAGCTGAGCTTGAATCTTCATCATATGCATGTGTGGAGATATTTGGTTGGAAAAGGAAGCAAATTGCAGCCTTAAACTAGTTGATCATATTCTCCCCTCTCATGCAAAAAGATATATAATTTGCGCGTAGCTAGACAGATATGATATATATACAAGGATATATTGCCCCCCCCCCCCCCCCCCAGTAATAATCAGTGGTGCACTTTTGAGCTTGATATATGTTTATGGTGTAACATTTGGACCATTGTTGGACCTGAATTCCCCACTTTATGTTGCAAACTTGCATGAATCAAGCATAATGAGATGGAACACTCAACTTACAGTAGTTGGAAAAGAGCATAGTGTTCTACCCCCAATCTATTCTCAAGATCGGAAGATGTATTTAAACTTAATTTGGCCAGAGTTGATCGATAAACCGAGTGATTTAATCGAGTCAAGTTCAATCCGCCAATATAGTAATCCTAAGCTCTAGGTGCTAGGCGATAGAAAACCTAAATCTTTCGCCGAAGGCCAAAATAATCGATTAAGATTACCATATCGATCTTAAAATTTTATTGTACGTCTGGTAAGAAATTGTTCAAACACTCGACTCGTTTCCAAGTCTCTAAGACGTGAACTTGAATTATTTGCATAACTACACACATGTATATCTGACAGTAACAGAAGAGGCTGCATCAGCTAGCGCGCAGCGTCCCATATTTGAACAGTAGGTGCTTTCTCTAGCTGGATGGCTGGAGTCATTTGTACTATATATGAACACATTCATGCATGCTTTAACCTGATCAAAGAATGCCCAGAAATCAACTGGTATGGCTATTTTCTTTTTTTCGTTTTGGAAAAAAAAAATATTTCAATTGGCTATATATGTATGTTTGGATGCTGATCATCTAGATCATTAATGGGAACATATATAGTCTAGTCTAGACGAGGCAGCCATTCTGTCGACCAGGCCAACCAAAAGGTAAAAAAAAAAAAAAAAATTTACTTGTTTAAGGTCTAGCTATATATGATGAAGAGCTGATAGCTACAATTTACTTGTTTATGATCAATTTTTCCAGATAAAGCTGAGGAAAAAAAAATTAGATTAAAGCTATGAGCTCTTTATGATTTACATATATAAACTATTTAATGGTCCCATTTAGTTAGCTAGCTGCGCTGGTTCACTCCATTATTTCTACCGTAGTACCTAAAATTTGTGAAGTAAAATGGAGGAACGCACTAACAATTGCGATAGTCTGAGTTGGCAATCTGTCCTTGATGCTTCATGAAACTAACAAGTGCTTATTTCATTTATATACTGTTGGCCAAAACACGTACGATCTTCGTTGTAGATCATGCAGATCTAGATCGATGTGTATAACATATAGGCCGCCATCAGTTTGCTTAATAGCATCAAAGTGCAAGACCAAACATGCATAAGTCAATAGGAATATATATAGTTACCCTTACTGGACTCCTAGGACAAATTGTTGCCCTGGAATATCAGTTATCCATAAGACATGTAGATCTCAACCAACCTATCTGAACGGCTAATGTCATCTCCAATCCTCCGGACCACCAATATTCCGTTAACTCATATTTGTCACAGCAAACTTCGGTGCTGGACCTCCAACCGATGGCTAACCTATCAGCAAATCGGAAAAGAGACCGAAAAGGCGAAAACCAATCTCATATGTCACCTTGTATAACAAGTCTTCTTGAAAGAAGCTTCTGTGTTACTTTCATGAGATTCTAGGAGACAGAGGCGTGAGGACCTCTTTGAGTTGCAAAACCCTAAGTCCTGTGCAGTAGACTCCTTGGGACACAACCTCAATTCACTTCGTGTATATAATGAAGGGAAGCATCCTAGACTCCAGTTAGCAGTAATCCTAGCCTTTGCATGTACCCTAATTTGGCAATTGACATACACCAAATTTGCACTACCACATTTTACTTTGCTTGAGCCAGTTGGTATTTGGACCTTCAGGCTATTTTCTTTTGTACTACCATATATATGAAAATGGCCCGAACTCTATTTTCTTTTGCTGGCCTTTTCACCTCAAACGTAAAGGGTTACCAATTTAAGTGCCCTTCTTGATCAGCTGACGCATCCAGCCAGCAGTGTTCGATGCAATGTTTCTTACTGACACTGTACCATGTCCACTATCGAAGTGAGTACTTTATCAATTTTTCTTCAACCTTTTCCCTCTTCATATTCGATTTCAATTTCATTCGAAAAGTTTGTAAATTTACACTAATACTGATGTGTTTCTGAAGGTATAAGGATAATTTGTAATCTTTTACCATATAAAACACTTGGAGTTACTGTCCTCTGAATAAGAACGTACAAGTTGCAGAAATCACTAACATCTCTCATGGGTTTAGGTGCATATTATATGTTCTCACAGAGGTGAGCAGCTTCGCCTGCTATCCTAATGTTGTGTTAGTTGTTGTCTGTATTTTCAAAGAACTTTAATAGGTCTTTGCTGTTTTTTTTTAATTCAAATTGGCAACTGATTTTCTGGGAAGTGTCTTAACACTCAAACCAGTCTAAGGGTTGAGATTTTTGTTATGTCAACCTGTGACCAAATAGTTTGATGCTCAAGGCTCCATCTTGGATTTTATGCTACATTATCCAACATATAGCTGGTCTCTGTGTGATTCAAAGACCGGTCGCTATCGGCTGTGTCAAGGTCCACTAATGGACTGAGTAAGAGGGTTTGCAACCTCTTTGCTCCCTATTTTGAATCGTTCTTGTTTTAGAAAATGTATCTTTGTCTTATTGAGGTTGCTTATGTCAACTCTCCTTTTGGTTACATCACTTTTAGTATTGTAGTCAAACACTTATGTCCAAAACCTTTTCTGAAACATGTTAGGTCAGCTTGCATCATCTTTGATACCTTGTCTGCCTATATATATATATATATATATATATATATATATAGCTTCAGCTTTGCTCAATGGTTGTTGAAAACTGTCAAATTGTGTTTTCTTTGTTGAGTTTAGTTTTAATTTGCATTGTTCATGCTGCTCTAAGTCTTCTTCGTGACTGTAAACCTTAGAGTTTGAACTCAAAACTCTTTTCATCAACTCATATCATGTTGCATATCATATGGGATGTGTAGTGCAGCCAACCCAAGAAGTGTTCAAGGTTGAATCTGCTATTGGTTAGCTGAATTCACGAACAAGGCTTCTGAAAGTGTTCCATGTTGTAAGTACTTAGAAACAAGAGAGGAAATAAGTCTAGACTAGTTTAGGACTAGGTAGGATAGCACTGCGGTGGTGTATCCCTAGAACTGTTATTCTTGTAAAATGTCACTTCAACTTAGTGGAAAGTTTTGTCTCTCAAGAGTTAGAGGCACGTAGTTTTTCTCCCTACATTCAGGGTTTTTGCGAGTAAAAAAAAACAACTATGTGTTAATTGTTTATTTACTGCGATTCACTTTATGCAAACTCGTATCTTGTGAATCTGGGATAGCACAAGATATTGCTATCTTCGAATACAGAAGTTAACGAAAATTCAAAAAGAGCCTATTCACCCTCCTTATAAGATCTTTAAGTGGTATCAGAGCAGTTCCTAGCCTTTGCTAGTGAGATCCTCGGGTTTTAAAATGGGTGAAAGAGACACTTATGTGAATTGTCCTCTACTGTTTGAGGGAAATAACTTTTCACAATGAAAAAATCATGATGACCGCATTCTTTATTCCCCAAGATGATGGGAAACAATAGATGATGGTTGAGGATGGCAGGTCAGCCCCAGAACGAACCTCTATCCTGGTAGGTGCAAGTGTGCCGAAGTCTAGATCCGAGTGGACCGATTCAGAAAAAATTGCTGCTCGGATGAATATCAAAATTCTCAACAGTTTGTACTCCTCTCTTTCTGAGGGTGAGCGCAAACAGATCATTACATGTGTCTCAGCCAAACAGGCTTGGGAAGTGTTGTTAATAACCTACGAAGGTAATGAGCAAGTGAGAGAAAAGATGCTCCAAGATCTTTGGTTAGATTTTGATGAGCTGAAGATGTTCGAAAGTGAGTCAATAGATAAGTTTTATAGTCGTATTTTGAATATAACAAATCAGTGTGCTGCCTTGATTCTCCTCTAGATCAATATAGGATTGTTAGAAAGTTTCTTAGAGGTCTCCCTCCTAGTTTTGAGACTAAGAGAGTAGCCATATAAGAATCCAAGGATTTGATAACCTATTCCTTAGAATTGCTAGTAGGAAATATGAAAACCTATGAGGCCCATAAGAAATGTTTGATTAAAGAAAAATCCATTGCCCTCTCCTCTGTCAGGGAAACTGATTCAAGCCTACAAATTAAAATCCCTAAGGATGTTGAATACAGTCTAGAAGAGTGTGCCCTCCTTACAAAACAGTTTGAAAACTTTCTCAAGAAAAAGAGGAAACCTTTTTTCTCGAACCATGGTTTTGGTAAACCTAGATTTGGAGAGTTGTCACAGGATAGAGGTCATGACAGGTATCCTAGAAATTCTCATGGTGAGACCTCTCAGGATAGAGGTCAGGATAGAAATCCCAAGGTTAAGAACCCCCAAAGAAACAATGTGTGTTTTGAGTGTAAGGGTGTGAGACATAGAGCTGTTGACTGTGCAAATAGGAGGATTCGCTCTCAAAAGGCTCTTGCAGTCACCTACAGTGACAATGAAGAGGATCCCTCGTCTGACCAAGAGGAGGATACTTTAGCTTTTATAGCTTGAGTTATCTCTGATTCCTCTTTGGATCATGATGAAGAACCAATTGCCTTCATTGCCACAGTTTCTCAAAACGAGACTTCGAAGAATGATGAGGATGATGATGGAATGTAAAAGTTCACTGAACTTGTCAACGCATCAAAATCCATGCTATCCAAGCTAGACATTTTGACCAAGATCTTGCGAAGTGTGAGAAAGAGAAATCAGGGATACAAGTTGAGTTGCTGTCCCAACAGGAAGTATGGAAAGTTGAAAAGATTAGTCTAGAAAACTCTCTTGGGGCATGTGAAGATGCAATAGAGAACATTAATGTTGAGGTTAGTGGTCTTAAGGCTGACAAGCTAGCGCTCGAGGTTTCTTTCAAGGAATCTGAACAACAGTTCTCTAGATTCTCATTAGGGTCGAAAAAAATGACCAAGATGTGTGGTATGGGTAGAAAAGATAAGAAAAAACAAGGTCTAGGGTTTGAAATTGGTGAGAATTCTAAAATTGGTGGAACTGTGTTTGTCAAAAGCAAAGTTCCTGATGATAAGGTCTTGTCCAACAAGGTTGAGCCTCCAAGAAGATTTAAACATGTCTGTCATTATTGTGGTGTTCCTGCCCACATTCGTCCTTTATGTAGGAAACTCCAAAATAGTCAACTAAACCCTAAGAGAAACCAAGGGTTTACCAGCTCTCAGAGCAACAAGTCGGTTGCTGATCTCTTCACTTCTTTCCAAGTCACCCTAGAGAAAACGTTGCAAGAGTTCGCTAGAATAGCAAAGGGTATGTCTATTCCTGTAGTTAAAGAACCAAATAAGAGTGTAGCTTGGGTTAAGAAGAAGGATACTAAATCTCCTATTTTGAAAGGTCCAACACGGAGTTAAAGTCTTTTGATGAGTATGACATTGATCCTGAGTAGGAAAACATTGTCTGCTTCTTGTCTCGTGTCCTGATCAGTCTAGACTCTACTCATGAGTCTAGAACGGTAGCTGTGTGTCGCGTTGCTCTTACAACCCTCATAGCGCGTTGCGCTGAATCCTGGTATATAGACAGTGGTGCTTCAAGGCACATGACTGGAGATCCCAAGTGGTTTTCGCCCATGGATGACGTTCATCTAGAAGGAAATGTTGGTTTTGATGATGAAGCTAAGGCTCCGATAGTGGGTAATGGGACAGTGAATGCCCCTGGTCTTCCTTGTCTGAGAAATGTCTTGCTGGTTAAGGGTTTATAAGTGAGCTTTGTTTGAGAAACGTCTTGCTATTTAAATGCCTGCCTATATATATCTATAGCTTCAACTTTGCTCAATGGTTGTTGAAAACTGCCTTATTGTGTTTTCTTTATTGAGTTTAGTTTTAACTTGCATTGTTCATGCTGCTCTATGTCTTATTCGTAGCTGTAAACCTAAGAGCTTGAATTCAAAACTCTTTTCATCAACTCATATCATGTTGCATACCATATGAGATGTGTAGTGCAGCCAACCCAAGAAATGTTCAAGGTTGAATCTGCTATTGGTTAGCTGAATTCACGAACAAGGCTTCTGAAAGTGTTTCATGTTTTAAGTACTTAGAAACAAGAGAGGAAATAAGTCTAAACTAGTTTGAGACCAGGTAGGATAGCACTACGGTGGTGTATCCCTAAAACTGTTATTCTTGTAAAAGGTCACTTTAACTTAGTGGAAAATTTTGTCTCTCAAGAATTAAAGGCACGCAGTTTTTATCCCTACATTCAAGGTTTCTGCGAGTAAAATAAAACATCTATGTGTTGATTGTTTATTTACTGTTGTTTACTTTCTGCAAACTTGTATCCTGTGAATCTGAGATATATATAGCACAAAATATTGCTACATTCGGATACAGAAGTTAACGAAAATTCAAAAAGAGCCTATTCACCCCTCCCTCTAGGACCTTTAGTTTCTCACTTTCTCTCTCTTATTGAGGTACTGAACTGGTCTTAGCTAGGGTTAGTGTTTGAAGATTTTGGTGTTTTAGTTTCTCATTTTCTCCCTTATGCAAGAATGAAACTTTGAGTTTAATTTTCAGTGTTTACTACTTTTTTCACTAGATTCTCACTAATGTGTATTCCATCAAGTATGAACTCTTCAGTTGATTGTGTTCTTTTTCACTTTTGATTGTTTGCTCTCCTGTTATGTTTTGGCTCTAGGATTTTTCGTGTTTGTCTTTAGAGCAATCACACCTTAATTTATAGCTTATGACATGAGACTTCATAGGTTATATGGCAATTTCAATTTAGAAATAGCCTTATTCTAGGTCTTCAGAATGTTTTTGTAGTCGTTAGCCTCCTGTACCAACGCCGGAGATCAGAAGCTAGTTATGCTTTGCTTGTTGATCGTCTCGAATTACGAAAATTCTTTTACGCGCCAAAGTGCAAGTGAACCGAGCAACTAATATGTAATATTTTGATCTGGTCATACACGTCGCATCATCATGCATGTATTCTAATACCATTAACACAATTGAAACCCAAAAAAATAGTGCTAAGTGTTTCCAACATGGGAGGTGAGAACCTGATTTCGAATAAGAGTTACTTTTATTATGGACGTTTAATTTGATCGGATCAAAAATAAAAATAAAAATAATGAATTTAGAGTCTCTAGTTTTCATTAGACTTTCGCATACGGCGATTTTTGAACTTACACATTAATGGTGTAAGTGCACTTTAGTGAGTAGAATCCGCTCCGCTCAAATTGAAACTCTTTTGAATAAGTTGATGCAGTTCAGAATTTATATATGCTAGAAAATCAATAAGATTCTCAGTTCTGTTTTTGAGAAGATTTTAGGTCTAATCAAGAATGGATACCTCGGCGTTTTGGTTTTTCGATCACCTTTCTTTTACCACTTTTCCTTTGTGTACAAAGATATTTTGTCTCGTTGACAATATGTACTCGTTTTATTTCCAGTGTCTTAATTCCCCTAAAAATAAGTGTCAGTCAAGATTCCTATTTCTTGTTACACAAGGATTTCACTTACCTTGTAGACCAGCAGAACCATGCTGCATCGGACACTCGTATATAATTCGAATTCCAATCCTCTAACACTGTCTCTCTTTTAATTAAGCTTTCAACAATGGCGTTGGCAATGGCTGCAGAAGGCAAACCTCTAGCCATTGGTATAGATCTCGGAACAACATATTCATGCGTTGGCGTATGGCGAAACGATCACGTTGAGATCATACCCAATGAGCAGAGGAACAGGACAACGCCATCCTACGTTGCTTTTACAGAGACTAGGCGTTTGATTGGTGATGCAGCCAAAAACCAGGCCTCCATGAACCCTATGAACACTGTTTTCGGTGAGTTTTCAATGTGGTTTCAATATTAATGGTTTTGATGTTGTTTGATACGATACCCCTTGTAAAATGAGCGCTAAGTTCTGTCCTCTGGCTTATCTTACATACACTGTTCTTCTGACTGTATGTTTACTTGCCTGAAGCTAGAATGTTTAAATTTCTCTTATAGCTTTTGGTGGAACTGTTTTAGATGCAAAGCGGTTGATTGGTAGGAAATTCAGCGATGAATGTGTCCAGAATGACATGAAGTTATGGCCTTTCAAGGTATGTAAAGATATGTGGAACAGGCCAAAGATTGTGATAAAGTACAAGGGTAAGGAGAGGGAGTTTGCTGCTGAGGATATATCTGCCATGGTTCTCTATAAGATGCGTCAAATAGCTGAGGCGTACCTTGGATTGATGGCACAAAATGTTGTTATAACTGTCCCTGCATACTTCAATAATCATCAACGTCAGGCCACAAAGGATGCTGGTATAATCGCTGGTTTGAATGTTATGCGTATCATCAATGAACCAACAGCTGCTGCGATTGCCTATGGTCTTGACAAAATACACACCAATGTTGGTCCAAAAAATGTTCTTGTTTTCGATCTTGGTGGTGGTACTTTTGATATTTCTCTTCTCACAATAGAAGAGGGAGTTTTTGAGGTAAAAGCTATGGAGGGAGATACTCACCTTGGGGGTGAAGATTTTGACAATAACATGGTCAATTATTTTGTCCAAGAATTTAAGAGGAAGAATAATATTAGCAATAATCCTAGAGCATTGAGGAGATTGAGGACATCTTGTGAGAGAGCAAAGAGGACGCCTTCTTCGATTGCTAAAACCACAATCGATATTGATTTAGTTGAGGATATTGACTTTTGCACTGAAATAACCAGAGCAGAGTTTGAGAAGTTAAACAAGGATCTCTTCGAAATCTGTTTGGAGCCTGTGAAGAAGTGTTTGGCAGATGCTAAAATGGACAAGAGGCTTGTTCATGATGTTGTTCTTATTGGTGGTTCTACTAGAATTCCAAAGGTGCAAGAACTATTGCAGAATTTTTTTAACGGTAAGGAACTCTGCAAAAGCATCAATGCTGATGAAGCAGTTGCATATGGAGCCGCCGCGCAAGCTGCAATCATGGACGGTGAGGTTAAGAAGGCCAATGACTTGGTCTTGTTGGATGCCACACCACTGTCTCTGGGTGTTGAGGTTATTGGAGAAATTCTATCTGTTGTCATCCCAAAAAACACTACCATTCGATGGACAAGATGGTATGACTTTTAGTGTGTATGAGGGCGAAAGAACAAAAGCTCCAGAAAACATGTTGTTGGGTAGGTTTGAGCTTCTAGGCTTCCATCCTGCCCCTCAGGGTGTGCCTAAGATTAATGTTACCTTCAAGATTGATGTCAATGGAATTCTAAATGTCGCTGCCGAGGAAATGATATCAGGTAAGAAGAACATCACAGTAAAATATAACAGGGGTGGGTTATCTAAGCACGAAATCCAGAAGAAGATAAAGGAGGCAGAGATATTCAAGTTGGAGGACGAGATGTATAATAAGACAGCACTAGCTAAGGCTGCATTGGAAAACTATGCATATCATATGAGGGAAAAAGTTTCTGAGCCCTCAGAGGAGCTGAAGCTCAGTGGAATGGCCAAGAAAAAAAAATCCTAACAGCAGTTGATAATGCCATTTGGTGGCTTGAGGGGAACGAAGATGCTGAATGTCATGAATATGAGAACCAGTTGGCTAAACTTGAAGACATCTGCAACCCCATTATTAAGAAGACTACTGAGATGGGGTAGGACTCATAAGAGTGGTGGTGCTATGCCTGAAGTTGAAGTTCGTAGTGCTGCTTAAGAATTCAGATATTTTATTTCTTCTTTGTTTTTCGGAAATTGAGTTTTAATTTGTTCTGAGATGTAATTGCAAGTGACATGAATTACTTCTATGTGGTTGCTCATTACATTCTATAATCTTGGATATCCTATTAATCATTTTGCTTGGATTTGATCGAGGTAATGAGGTATGAGAAGAAACCTTTATTGAGAAAAAAAAAAAAAAAACCCCCAAAGCACGGCAAGAACCCTAACCAGCATATGTTAAATTGGCTAGCATTCTCAGCAGAAACACAGTCAACATACTGGATTGTGCTTGGTGTTCGTCAGAATTTGCTGCCTGTATGTTGGTATTATTATTAGTATCATAAATTACAATTCAGTATCTCTAAGCTTTTCTTACAGATATTATTTGCTGCCTGTATGTTGGTATTATTATTATCATAAATTACAATTCAGTATCTCTAAGCTTTTCTTACAGATATTATGTTTCTTGAAATAGAGGACTAACCAGTTCAAGTGACCATAAAAATCAAGAACTTAACTTTCCCGAGTTAACCGGTTTACATATAAAACAAACTTGTTGACATATCCTTGAACTACATGAGAATTTGTTCAAAAGTATATATCCATAATTTCTCAAAGCTTAAACACTAAGATCAAAATGGAGAATTATGTGTGAAAATTCTAAGGTGCAACAATAGAACAGCTTTCCCTACCTTACCATCTGCCACCCAGAAGAATCAGGCCCTAATTTTAAGTCGTTCTCTAGAAGACACAAACTACTTCCTTCCCCTGCTCAGCCTCTGCAAGTGGTAATTAATGCTTCCCATTGATTTGTTTTTGTTGCTCTGTAATAAAGGGGCCAGACATTTTAGCAAAAGTCTAGGAAAAGTATTTGATAATTGAAGAAAGGGGCAGATTTAAGCCTGATGCAGAACACACAACACAGGACATCTAAAATGTACCTGAGAATCCATGCAGGTACTCAAAAGCTCCTTCTGCCTTACACACTTCTCGTCACAGTTGCTGTTAAGAGCCAAGCAACTGAGAAATGTTACCATTTCCTTCATGCAAGGTTTGTGAAAAGCACCGAATTTCTTTGGATTAATGTATATCGAACCTGCTTTGCGACCCATTCTGTGATTGACACAAATAAGCGAGAAAGCAAGAAAGTGTCAGGCTCACACAAATATTGAAACAAGGATCAGAACACAATCTAAAGGCATATAAAAGTAAAATGCTTAAAAAACACCTGGACATATGTCCTTTTATAATTAATATGTCCTTTTATAATTATGAACTATTCTCATACTTCACTTATGCATGGATAATGAAGCATACGGACAAACTAGTCAAACAATGGTCAGTGCATTTCTCCATTCAAGACCACAATTGCCTTTTTCTTTACGCTAACATGACTAGTTTCTCATGGAAGGCATTTACGCACAGATGTAATGTCTGACAGAAACTGTGAGTTTACACACATGCATGGACATAAATATTTCAGCAAAAAGTGTCAAATGTTGTGATTTGCCGCAGTTCAACACTTATAAACCCGAATCTGTCCATATACTAGGATTCAGTCTCCTCATATCATCTATAGACAGACTAATCATAAATAAGGCAAGTAAACCGATCCTGCTCACTGACTCTGCTATGATTTAACCCAATACGAAAGAGCATAGTATGTTGGTTCAGAAATTAATTTTAGCATCAGTTATTGATTCATAATTCTGCTAAAAGCATCACTCACGTCAAAGAATGTATAAAAAATGGAATAAATCTCCACTACCCAAAACCACAGTAAAATGGGGATGCCCATCAAATTTGCCAATTTACCTCACTGATAAAGTAATAAAAGAGAGTTTGCATCCAAAAAAAAAGAGAGTAATAAAACAGAGTTTTTTGAAAACTAGAAACTATACGAGAGCCCAAGGCATGGGCTAGAAGAATTTGGATTCTCAGCTGTATTGCGCAAAAATGTCAGGAAAGGACTCCATTTATTAAGCCTAAGAATTCCTCAGGATCACATTCACATCTACAAAAAAGTTACCACAACTCTATAAAAAAACAAATATATATATATATATATAATATTTTATCACCAACATAAGCATATACTCAAGCTATCAAACACAACCTCTATAAATTTGACCAAGTAAAAACACCGATGGAACAGCTAGTCGTAAAGCATAGTTTTTCAGATGCAGTATATGTTTTCTTGTCCAACTTCAACATAAACATGCACTTCACAAAAGATTGAAATTAAAAAAAAAAATTATGATTTTCCTAAATGAAAACCATGAATGAAGAACCAAATGTATGCAATGTCTGAAACCCAATAGAACCTGTATATTATCGAGTGAAATGCAATACCACTTGAAGGAGGATCATGGTAAACAAAACTCATCCTCCGGCGTGTCTCATCCATCGTATACAATACTTAACTACTTGTCAACTTTAACTGAAACTAGCAAAGCTTCCATACTATGACAATTCAGTACCCTTAAAATTTGAAAACCAAGAATATGCAATCTCTTGAACCATCCCAACAAGTTCAATCCTGTGTTTAAAGCTCGAAAAACCAACACGGATATCAACATACACAAATATTGGTATAGAATCGATGCAGAACAAAAGCCCAGTTTCATAGGAACGAGTTACAACTAATTCGCCCAGTTACAGTGTAAATCAGATGTACATTCATCCAAGGTTTTTAACTAAAGGAAATCAAAAACCCAAATATAGCGTGAGAGAAATGAGAGCTTGATCAACAGAAAGAACAAGGATGAGTGAATTACCGAATCGTCTCGACAGTAGGGCTTTGGCTTGGCTGATTTGCAGACGTTCGAGATTCTTCTCTCTTTGTTAGATGGAGATACAGCTGCAATGGGATGGGCCTAATCATAACCCAGGAGTCAGGCTTTTCAACTTCGGCTACCATTTGTTTTCAGATTGGGCCGTACGCGAGCGAAAATTCTTCTACGCACCAAGATGCAAGTAAATCGAACAACTAATATATTATATTTTGATCTGGTCATTTATGTCATACTACATGTATATATACTAATACCATTAAAAAAATTAAAACTCAAAAAAATAAGTGTTTCCAACTAAGGAGGTGAGAATACTAGGTCAAGAAAAACATACTTTTATTATAAGCATTTAATTTGATAGGATCAAAAATGAAAATGAAATGAAGAAATTTAGGGTCTCTAGTCTTTATTTAATCTTTTTCATACGACGATTTGAGCACTTACATATTAATGGTGCAAGTGCACCTTAATGCGTAGAATTCGCTCCAATTCAAGAACCGAACTGAAAAAATTTTGGAAATAATTTAGTGAAGTTGAATTTACTGATTACATAAATACTAGTTAGATGTTTTGGTTTTTCAATACAAATACATACTTAATTTGAAATATAAGTACAAATTTGTTATAACAGTATTAAGTTCATTACTAGTTCCTTTTATCACATCAACCATATGCCAAGCTCACATTAAACCATATCAAACTAATATGATATGGATTATAAACTTAAAAATCTAATTGTGATAGTGAGAATGCCTATTAAACTCATTAGCTATTATATCGGACTCAGTTTATGTGACAAAAATTCATCTCATGTGTTGTATTGTTGAACTTCATTGATGGCTTAATAATTTA
Organism: Fragaria x ananassa; assembly: GCA_034370585.1. Taxonomy (NCBI): domain Eukaryota; kingdom Viridiplantae; phylum Streptophyta; class Magnoliopsida; order Rosales; family Rosaceae; genus Fragaria; species Fragaria x ananassa. Next base: position 23,841,128 of record CP139764.1, read on the forward strand.
AGCATTTATTCACAAGATAAAAATGTTTGTCATGAGGTTTACATTCACATAAACAACAACACTGTAATTGAACCACTCGGTCATAAGGGTGGGCATGGAACAAGATGAGACGGGATTAGGGTCATCCCACGGCCCGTCCCAGACATTGCACATGGGACGGGATCGGGACGAGCCTTACGTTTTTAAGACTTGATCCTACGTAAGTCCTGTCCCAGACCAGGACAGGACGAGCCCAATCCCACCCAACTCCCAAAATTGAAAGAAAAAAAAACCTGATAGCATGGTTCAGTGGTTCTATTGACCTGCTTCTAGAGCTCTATCATCTAGCACAAAACTTGCAACACTATATATATATATATATATATATATATATACAGTTTTTCTCGACTGCGGACGTCCGCACTAATGGTTTTGGTACGAATTTCTATTTACACCACTTTTCGATCGAATTTTCACATCTCAACCGTCTAGTATCTAGATAATATTGTGTAGATCATCTCTGCAAAATTTCAGCCAATTTGATAATCGTTAATGTTTAGGCCCAAATTAATATTTTACTAGACAGTAAATGTCTATGTGAATATTAATTAAATTATTGGTTCATGTCATACCGGCGAGCTCAAGTTTCTTTAAGTTTACAAATAATGGCCCGTCAGACCACGCGAGCTAAATTACATGGTATGCGAGCATAATGACTCCGCGCGGACTACAGATCTCGCGCGCTTAGTAGACTTCGTGCAAAACACGAAGCTCGCACGCGGATTGACTTCGCGCGGAGTAGGGACCTCGCGCGCTTCGCGCGGAATGCCTTCGCGAGAAATTACTTATGGACATTTCGCTTAGGCGAGGCGGAATATTATCAAGGCGAGCTGGCGAATTGGCTCGCTAGCTCGCGTGAGAGACTTCGCGAGAAAGACACATGCGGAGTCCGCGCGCACTACATTAATCGTTGCAGATTTTTACCAGTCTTTGACATGCTTCGGGTCAATCCATGTGGCCCTTTTAATATAAAAAGCCCTACTAAGGTCTGCGAGATGGTTTGAGTCCGCGACCCGCGCGAGATTAGTTTTCTACATGGACTGTGACACCCCGCGGGATAAGGATGCTCTTAATTTCAGTTCGTATAGGACTCTACAGTTGAGTGGCGCGCCTGAATCAGTAACCTATACTAAATGGAATGTGCGAACTGGACATGTATCACAAGGAGGTTGGTCCGCGCAGGTGGAATAGTGCCCTTATGATGTTATGTTGCAGAGTCCGACTTGGTTTCTATGATTATCTTTCTTCTGCCGCAAGTCGAGCTCCACTATATAAAAGGCTCTAGGGTTTACAGAAAGGGGACTATCTCTACACAATTACTCAAACACAATACAAACTTTCAACCTTGTTGAAACCTCCAACACTCCTCGGAGCTCTGCCTTCGCTTCCCTGTTGAAGCAAAACACACACAATCTCTTTGATCCCTCTAATCTCCCTTTGTTGCTCTGCTCGCGTCCCACCGTGAGTATCGACCGCCTTGTGCTCGTAATTCCTCATCTGAGGTGGCACTTGGAAACCCCCCGCCTGATTAAGAAGTTAAGATCTCGCACTCACATCCGTCACTCGTTCCTCGTCCGCGAGGTGGCACACCCGCATCACTAGAAGCATTGACTGCTACTGTCCCTCTGCTCCGCACGCTGAGGATCATGGCCAAAACAGTTAAGGCCCTCAAACTTGAAAAACAAATGGACGGACTGAATTCTGTTAAACATGAACCGTTCATGTTTATAACAGAAAGACGCAATTTTGAGGGCCTTAACGATTACTAAGTTAACTAGACCTCTTATATTCAGCAGGTCTCATATACGATCAAATGAGATATTAGCTTTAGATATTTAGGGTTCAAAAATGAATCGTTGTGATGAAAAGGTTAAAAAAAAAAAAAAAGGGTTAAGATTAGACTACAATTTGTACACGGGACGAGACGGGCCTTACGGGTCTCAAACTTTAAGTCTCATGTCTCGTCCCGTGTTTACTCTAACGGGATGGGACGGGATGAGACGGGACTGGTGTTTTTAAACTTAGATCATGTCCCATTCAATCAAATTTTGGGACGGGATCGGGACGAGACCAGAATTTTGGTTTTTTATGCCCAACCTTACCCGGTCACATGAATATTATGTAACCCGCCAAATCTGGAAGGCTCATTCCATATGCTCAAGACAACATTTGCTATTTCTTAGAGCGACATACACAACAAACTATCCAATAGCTGCAGGTGTATTCTCAATACAATTTTGAATGAGAAAACAAATTGTTAAAGCACATATACATGGCAGATGTACAAGTTATTATCGATAAAAATTAGAAGCATATCATAATATACTTGAAAATTAATGGTTAAAGAAACACATTTACTTCTTTGCAGTCTACTTTTTAGATAGAAGCACAAAACTCCAGGATCAGCGTGCGAATTCAAAACTTGAAAACATAGATCCATCTGGTCACATAGAAGCGAACATACGTCCTTCTCCATAAGTTTCTATGCCTTACAATGAAACACGTACCAGGCTACTAAATACCGATAAAGATCAAGTATCACAAGCAATTAATCGAACGAAATTAGAAAAAGGTGTAAGCAGGGGCAAGCTTTTGATGCATTGTTATTTATATTTATACAGCATCCTTGTATCTAACAACAGATTCCTATTTTTAGATTTAAGAGTGGATCTCATCCAGTGTATGTCCCTACCTTCATAGCGCTCTATGGGATATAGAAAGGGGAAATTGTAATTTATCTTGAGATATAAAACTTGTCATCTCTGAACATATATGAGCGTGGTTTAACACCGAGTGGGTACCATGATCGGATTTTGCTGCAGTTTCAATTGGTTAGGATGTCATCTTCATCCCATGCATTAGTTCTCACTTTAACCCTTTCACCCTCGAAGTGAATGTACTTCCATTTACACCCCATATGTTCTCAAAACAAGTTTGCTCTTGTCTTCTTGATCAAGCTCCTGAAATGCACGTGCCACTCTCCTGACAGTATCTTCATCTGGTCTTACACTCAACTCCTCCATATCTGCGAATACCTGATTTATCAGAAAGAGATTAAATCCTAGCATCAAGACGATATCTCATATACATCAACATATGTCACCATATGTTTCAACAGTGTTAAAATAATCATTAAAGAAGAAGGGAGTGCAATAGTTCTTATTATTACCTCTATTATCTTAGTTTTCATTTCATGATGATCATACAAAGAGATCATCCTAGAAAATAGCCGCTTTGAGATAGAGCGTGTATGTGTATGCAGAATCATGTTCCAAAGTGATTCAGCCTCATCTAGCCTATTATCCATATCAAATGCCAGTAGAAGGGTGTCATATGTTGCCATTGTTGCTCCTTGACCTTTGCTTAGCATCCACTTCGCCACCTGACCAGCACAAAGGATTAGCCACGAATAAGTTTATTTGGGTCTTAATACAAGATAAATATTTATTCCATGTCCATAAATCATTGAGTTACACTTCTTCTGGTCCAAAAAGTTACCATTTCAATATTTCTTGTACATGAAACTCTATTAGAAAATAAAGAAGAGATCCCAGCAACCTTTGATGCACGGACACGGATACGGGATACGGGTACGGGTATGATACGATACGGGGATACGTTTTTTTTAAAAAAAATAGGATACGGGTACATTTCAAGAAATAATAAAAATATATATTTATTATATTAATAAATCTATTTGATAAAAAATTGTGAAAATAATTATAGAATAACAACAAACAAGCAAAATATATATTATTATACAAAGACAAAAGAGTATATAGCATATTCAATATTCAATAAAATCTAAAGAAAGCCAAGAGTCCAAAACAATTATACATACAAAAACTCAAACACATTCACGTACAAACAAAATAGAATTCAAAAACATCTCTCTTTGCTCAAAGAGACATATTGACCACATCTCTTTATAGTATTACTAAAAAGAGTTGAGAGTTGGCTTGTTGTTTTATAAAGAAGAAAGAAACAGAGTCGATGGCTTCACTGGCTTGCTGGCCTGCATTTCAATCTTTCCAGAATCCCAGCCGACAAAACTCTTCTCAAATCTCAATCGCTCCAAGTCTCCAACTCTTGAACCCCCAATCTGCAAAGCTTGCGAAGGCAGCAAAGCTACTGGTACCCAGTCACTCAAGGCCACGATTCACGAACCCCGAGTCGATTTGACGATTTCAAGCTTGAGGAATGAGGAGAGAAGAGCAGAAGAGAGGATTCGATACAACTGCTACAGTGCTACTGGGTATTAGGTTAGGTATTTATTTTTTTCTTCAATTTTTTCAACAGACAAAAATACCCAAAACGTATCCATACGGTCAAACTATACTAAATAGTCTTCGATACGTATTTCAACCTCAGGATACGTATCTGAGGCGTATCCGGGTCGTATCCGTATCCGATACGGATACGATACAACATTCTCAATTTTTAGCCGTATCCATGCATCGTAGCCAGCAACTAATCAGTAGGCTAATAAACTATATAGATCCCTAACAAGTTGTCCTTCAAGAGCTATCTATATGTCAAGTCTCCTTTGTTGTTTCATGTCTAGTTGGATTTTGCTTTTGAAGATTCATGCCTTTAAGGGTTAGGTCTCAATATGAACCAGGCTATTTGTCAACCATATCGGAATCAAGTGCATTAGGTCTCCAATGGAACAGGTAAATGTTTCATTGGTGAAATTTCCACTATCTTAAGGAATGCATTATAAACTAATTTAAACAATCTGCAAGTGTCCTACTTGAATTACACGCCTCCACTGACTCCTCCTTAGAATTCTCAAAGCCTTAGCTGCTGCAATCAGTGGGAACTCTGTCTCCCAAGCTGTCCATTTATCCAATGCTCCAAAAATAGCCTCTTTCTCATTGGGAAGATCAGATACCTGTCGTATCAACTATAATGAAGCAAAGGACTGGAAACAGAATCATAACTTTTTCTGATTATTTTGGAACTTATAAAAAAAAAAAAAAAAAAAAAAAAAAAAAAAAAAAATCTACATGAAGCAATATGTTTCAGAAGATTAAAAAGTTTGAACATAACACAAGTCTCAAGATGTGGAAAGAGACTAACAATTCTAATAAGATTGAGTGCCATTTGTCCAGACCCAGCTGAGTCTTTTTTCTTCCATAAGTGGTGCTCATTCCTTCCCGCCTTCTTGATTATTTTCCTACACTAAATGCAAAAAACTTCTTTTAAAATCTTTATAACAACCTAAAGAGCAATACCTACATAAATAATACTCAGTAATAGCTAGAAAACAGTTTAGACCAAAACAAAACGTAGCTAAGCATTTGCTGCATTTCAGTGAAGAAACAGTGTGTTACATAATGAACTGAACATTAACAATCAGAGATTATAGTTTCCAAGACTGAGAGAGGAAACCTACTTCTCCATTGCTTTTGAAGCCGTTACAGTTTGTCTACTTTGCTTCTGGCAGCACTTCAGATCAAACGTGTTTAGACCCACAACATAACGTAATGAATTCCTTACGGAGAGAAATGAGGAAGACTGCAAATGAAAATTTCTCAAATTCAAGAAAGGTGGTAAATTTATGACAACAACAATGAGGATAGATGACAAGAAAGCATGTTACCTTCAGCAAGAGAGCAGTTCTGGAATTTGACAAGCTGACCCCGTATGACAAAGCAGCTTCAGTTGGCTTGATCTTATAGGATATCAAAAAAGTCAGGTTAAACACACAGAACCATAAGGTGGCCTCTGATGGAAGTTTGACAAAGTGTGAATAACTCAGTTCCACACCTGATTAATTCCTGACTGGCAACAAATGGAGCTTCCAAACATTATACTTGCCAAACATCAGAAATGTCTACAAGGATTGTATTGAAGAATATGAGACAATTTGAGACCGTTTATAGGACCACAACACCTGTATCAAGTTATAAAAAAGAATTAAGCAATTTTGATAACACAAACATTTGAACCATATTTCTTAAAAGCACCAGCACTTGATATCAACTATCAAGCTCAAAAGTTTGAGCCTAAACTTGGAAATTAAACTTCACAAAAGGCCATCAAGACATCAGAACCAAATTTCTTTGGATAATGTATATCGAACCTGCTTAGTGACCCATTCTGTGATTAATACAAATAAGTGAGAAACCAAGAAACTGTCAAGCTTGCTCAATTATTAAAAGGACCCAATCTAAAAGAAAATAAATTTGCAATGAAAATGAAACACGGATATCCTTTTATAAATTATAATTATGAACCATCCTCACTATAATACCACATACTTTACTTCCGGACAATGAAGCATACAAAGAGATTAGTAATAGATGGTCAGTGCATCTCTCTGTCCATGCACCATCATTGCCTTTCTTTAAGATAAATGACCAGTTTCCCATAGGTGAAAGGAATATATGCACGGTAGAGGAGAAAACCTAAAATTATGAGTTTACACGAGTACATGGATATAAATATTCAGCACAAAATATCAAGTCTATCCCTTTATTAGGATTCAGTCTCTCCATATCTTCTAAAGACACCTATCATAAACAAGGTGAGCAAACCAAATAATGTGGGTTCAGAAAGTAACTGTAGCATCATTTTCAAATTTATACTTCAACTAAACGCATCACTCATTACAAAGAAAATAATAAAAATGGAATCGATCTCCACGAACACAATCCAAAAGCACAGTGAAATGGGGATGCCCATCAAACTTTCGAATCTACCTCAATGATATGGGTATAGAGTACGGTCTTTGAGAACTACAAACTAACTGATAGTCTGATACCATATCTCAAGGCATGGACTAAAAGAATTTGGATTGTCAGTTGTCATACAAAAATGATTTTTGTCAGAAAAGGACTTCATCTTCCAGATGTAATAACAGCAAAAAACTCTCATTAATATCACATTCACATCTACAAAAGTTAATACAACTCTTTAGTCAAAAACAAATATAATTTTATAACCACCATAAATTCATATACCCAAAATAAAATTAACTAACAAAAAGGCAAGCTCTATAATTTTGACCAAGTAGAAAAACTGTTGGATCTCATACAGCTAGTACTAAAGAACAGCTTACAGATGCGGTATTTGTTTTCTTGTCCAACTGAACATGAACATGCTTCCCTAACTGCACCCCGCGTACAAAGGATGGAAATTGAAAAGGAAAGATTACAACAAATGAAAACCATTAAACGAATAACCAAATGTAAGAAATGTCCAAAATCCAATGGAACCTGCACAACAACGAGTGAAAATACAGCATTTATATACCACTTGAACGAGGATCACTGTAAATAAAACCCAGCCTCCGGTGTGTCTTATCCATGATATACAATAACAGATACTAGCAAGCTCCCACACTGACGGTTCATAACTCTTAAATTTTGAAAACCAAGAATATGCAATCTCTCAATTCTCCCAGTTAAGTGTAAATTAGTAACCACACAAATAGTCAGATAAAGGGTGTATCCGAGGGAACAAATTGACCCAGTTGAAGTTTAGATCATCTTCGACAAATTATCGCATCGTGTATCAAATCATCTTCAACCCATTCTATTAAATTTATATACTTTCCAGTTTCTGCTAAACATGATAGAAAACACTTTGCACCAAAATTAAATAGCAAAACTAAAAGCACATTCATCCACGCTCTTTGTTTTAGCTAAAGAAATCAAAACCCAATTTTAGAAGCAGAGAAATTATAGCATGATAAACAGAGAGAAAGGAAGAGTGAATTACCGAAAAGCCTGGATGATGTCCTAAGGCTTTTGCTCAGCGTTCTTGTGGATTTCTTTGGAAAGTTCTTCATCAATGGGACTGCAAAAGGGGCTACAGCTGAATTAGGATTGGGCCTAATTATATACCCAATGTAACGGACTGTCTCAAATCTGATTAAGCCCGAGAGTCGGGCTTGGATTAAAAGGCTTTTGGGTTTCAACTTTTAAGTATCCCTTTTTTTTTTATATACTTTATTATTATTATTATTTATGAAAAAGAAGGACATCAAGTGATATATCTACTCCTATAAAGCCAAACATTCAAAAACTTCACTAAAATATGTTTCTTCAATATTACCCTTATAGAGTTAACTTAAACAATTAAATTCAAGGTTATTATATTAAGAAACAAAATAAACAAACAAAACAAAATAGAGAGATAGGTGTATAGAAAGACGTGGTAGTAAGAAGTTAAAATTAATAACTGCATCCATGTGAAAAGCCAAGCTCTACTTAGTCCCAAAAATGAAACCACTGTTTGAATCTCCGGACACCTAGAACCTTCATTGGTGTACATTTCGAGAAAACAAACAGTGTGTAGTTGAATAGACTACCAACAGAAACCAACGTAGTCCAAATAAGGATGGGAAAAATATGAATTAGGCCACAACCCAGCCCAATGGACCATAGAAATAAACATGCAGCCAGCAAGAGAAGTAGGTCCAAAAGCCCACCTCCTTGCGTATCTTTCACAGTTCAAACTAGCCGGATCAACTTTCGACGTGACAGTCCCTGCCATCACCGTTTCGGTGGCCGTCCTCTTCCCTCCATCATGGGAGGAGCTCGATAACCTTTCCTGCTCTGCTGGCTAGACGATCAGCATTGCCGCCCCAATAAACAGATTTCGAAACTAGAATGAGTTATCGCCTACCTTCGCCTAGGATTAAACCCTAAACCACCTTTGCTTAGGCCGAAACCAGAATGGATTACCGCCTACCTCCGCCTACCTCCGCCTAGGATCGAACCCTAAACCACCTTTGCTTAGGTCGATCCATCACAATATTGAGACACAATTGACTCATGTAAATGCTGTGTCTAAAACTATGAATTTTCATCTTGTGTTTACATGAGATTTTATTACCATTAATCTATTTTCTTTTGTTTGTAGAAAATAATGGAATGAGTGAAACACCCAAATTATGGCTTGAAAGTGAAGGGTTCAAAGCTAGGAGCAAAAAAACATGGAATTTGGGCAAGAAAACAAAAATCAAGATTTTCCAGTAAATTTTTCAGACAAACTTTTCCTACGAGCAGCCACTCTTGGAGGTCTTTGTCCAATCCATGGAGGAGCATGGTTGTGAGAAAAGATTTCCCACTATGGTGTAAGATCATCTTAAACCTAGGGATGGGTTTGGTTTTCATCTAAAACCGGAAACCAAACCGAATAAAAAATTTGGTTCGGTTCGGTTTGGTTTAGCATTTTTTGAGACCTTAAACCGAAAACCAAACCAAATCGTGGTTCGGTTCGGTTTCGGTTTTTTTCGGTTTTTCTTCTTCTTTTTCTTTAAATAATTTTTCTTAAAATTTGTATGCTTTTGGCTTAGTAAAAAATTATCATATTATAGGTCTTTTTTTTCTTCCATTACTTGTTTTTATAAGCACATATAATATATCAATAAAAAATTTGACAATAATTATTCAATAAACCAACAATTTATAAACCAAATAGATACTTTGAAAGTTTAATACTCAATAATTTTGAAAGTATTGGGAATTGATCACACTAGCACACCATGAAACCATAATTTTAAAACTTCTAAGTTCATCTTGAACAGAAAATATAGACTCCATAGTTTAAAGTCCATTTAAATAAATTTTAAATTTTAAAGTTTAAAAATCATAAATTTGAATAAAAAAGAGAAAAATAAATTAAATGTTATAGTCTATCATCTAAAGCTCGTAAGAATAAAGTCTTCAATTTTAAATGTAACATATCACTCTCTATACTTCGCATACACGACACCTAAAACATTTTTATATGTACATAAAACGAAAATAAAAAGCAAAATATTAGAAAAGGCAAACATATAATTATATAGAACATAAAACCTAAAATCATATTGTTCAAATCAAATATTTAATACAAAAATAAAGACAAAAAACGACTTCGTTTTAGAGAGATTCGGTTTTTTGGTTCGGTTTGGTTTTTCATGGGCCGAAACCAAAAAACAAACCAAACTAATTTGGTTCAGTTCGGTTTTTGTTTTTTTCGGTTTCGGTTTGGTTTTCGGCTTGGTTTTTTTTTGGTTTTCGGTTTCAAAATTCCACCCCTACTTAAAACTTTGTCACCTTGTAAACCTAGCTGATTTTTTGGAGTCTAGAAGACCAATTCCACACACCACACTTTGAGCCACTTTCATCTCTTTCATCTCCAAGATCCTCTTTTCGAATACACCATCTCAACCACCATTTCCACCACCAAATCTTCATTTTCACCTCCATAAACCACTATTTCCATTACCTCTCATCATTACACATCTCACCAAGAGCTTCAATTCCATCATTCCACATCACCAAAGGCTTGGAGCAAGGAGGAGGAAGCACTCACAATCCATGTTATTGGAGACCCATCTCCAAATCTCCACTTCCATCTTCATTAGTCACTTCTAACTCTTTTGCTCTTTAATTTTGATGTATTTTACGATGTTGGAATTTGTTTATCATGTTATAAGTGAGTACCGAATTGTTGGGGCTAGGATTGAAACCCCTAGCCAATAGTGTATGAAATTGATGGCATACTATGTTTGATGCAACTTTCCAATACCATCTTCACATGTTTATTTAAGCGTTGAATGCATTTATTTAGGTCTACTCAATTTAAGTTAATATGTTTGTCATGTCATGGAATTTCGCTAGAAGATTTAGTACCTTTAAGCAAGAGAAATTATTAAAGCACACCATCTATGAATGTGAGTGTAGTGAGTTAAAATCACGTAGACCTAGGATTGGTTTGCTTGCTTAGTTATCCAAACTTTGATCTTTATGCATCTAGGAACATTGAATTGATACTTACCTAGTAATAAGATGTGTTTTTAGGTAGTCGATTATATACTTAACCAGTTAAAATTGATAACATCAAAGAAGTTTAGGCCTTACTAGTCTTAACCGGATGATAAGAGGGTAATTGGGTATTTGGATTGCTTACTTGTAGTTTGATTATCAATGCATGCAAGGGAGGCTATGGTGGACAACCTAAGCTCTCCCATCCATTTGTCAACAAACTAGCATAGTTTAGTGTAGTTCATTATATATATACTTGCTTTAGTAGCTTCGATTTGTTTCAAACCAAATCAAATCAAAATCAATCACCACACATTTGCACAGACCCACCATGAACTTTGATTCTCTTTTGAGTCATTTTTTGTGGGAGACGTCTGTTGTGTACGTAGTGCTCCGAGTACTGCGGCTGTCTGCTGACGTGGTCAAGCGGTGAAATTACAAATTTTTACTTTGGATAAGAGGCACGCGGGCTTGGCGCGTCTCGCGTGGACGTGGAGAGCAGGGGTACTTGGTTTCTTTTGCATAACCCTTAATCCTCAGAGGTAGTGAGGAAGTGCGAGAAACTGAGTTAAGGTTCTTGTAATTTTCTCTCTATGCTTCTCTGATCGTCTGGTTTTTCTGGGGATCGATCCGACCTGTGCGACAACGACGTTTTCATATCGGGTCGACATCCCTTTGGGCAGCTTTCACAGATCGGCAAACAGAGTCAGAGACGACATATAGCAGCCAATACTCTTATCTGTAATTGATCTGTCTCTCATCGTTTGGGTTTTTTAGATGTTTTGATCTCAACCTTACATTTTTGAACCCTAATCAGACTGTTATGTATGTAGTCTTTCACTCCTTCAGTCTCAACTCATAGTCATGACAATAGATGATGCTTGAAATCGGAAATCTCAATCCAGCCAAACCGCCTCCTTGAACTCTTCCACCGCCTAACCTCACCGCCCGCCTCCTCCTCGCCTCGCCTCACTCGCCTCGCCCACCTCCTTTGCCTAACTCGCCTCCCCTCGTCTTGCCTAAGTCGCCTCGCCTTGCCCTGCTTAAGTCGCCTCGCCTCACCCTGCCTAACTCACCTCGCCTCGCCCACCTCCTCCTTGCCTCGCCTCACCAACTCCTCATCGCTTCGCCGTACCTCACTCGCCTCCTCACCTCGCCCTACCTCACTCGCCTCCTCGCCTCTCCCTACGTAACTCGCCTTGCCTCGCCTCGCCTCACCCGACTCTTCCTCGCCTTGCCTCGCCCTGCCTAACTCGCCCTGCCCTGCCTTACTCGCCTCGCCTCGCCTCGCCTCGCCTCCTTCCTCGTTCACCTTGATGGTACGTAATCTTCATGTTGAGTGAAGGTGAGCTACTGCCATCTCGTTACCCAATTCCTCGAAGTAGTTCTTCAACACATCTTTCGCCAAATCCACAACTACAGCTTCGTCGTCGCCGAATCGAATTTCCAGATTTCGGTCTACCTCTTGCCTCGCAAATATACCCCCACCTTGCAAATATACCCCCAATCGGGTATTACCCGATGCAAAGCTTCTTCAACACACCTCTTCACTGTTCATTCTGGAACTTACCCACCTTCATATCGTTGATCGCGGAGGGAGAATTACCGAAAGTCGTGCACATTACGCACTTTTGGGATACAACAGCTTCTCCAATCGCTGCTTGACACGTGCTCTAGACAGCCGCAGTACTCGGAGCACTAGGTACATTCCAGAATTCACCTTGTTTGTGATTGTACATTTGCATATCCTTCTAGCTTACCTTAGGACTCTCCTAGCTAGAGTGGGATTTCCAAATTCCTTGGATTCAACAACCCTTACTCTAAACTCCACTATTTTATTACATACCATTTATACTTAGGGGTGGCTTTAATGCTAACACACAGTCAAACCCACCAACAAACCTGATCTAGAACCATATCACCACTACACAACAAGCTCAAAACCCATTGTCTAAAACCTGAGAAAACCTTAGCCATTAAACTGCAACTGCAACCACTGTACCTCAAACACACAACCTAGTTTGAATGCCACCACACGATCGAAAGGAAAGATTCGACAGGGGTCCTCGTCGTCAGCAGCTCCTGATCTAATCAATCTGCACCACCACGAAACCACAAGCCGACGCCACACAACTCAGTCACGATCAGGGGCTTGCCACTGTGTCGTCGAAGCTTCGGGAGAGTTCACCCACGCCACCGCAGCGATCAGACCACCCAACCCAGCAAGACTGAAGTCGGGCCCGCCTCCTCTAGGGTTTTGACTCTTAACTCTCAGAGTTCACTCCAAAAAGAACGGAGCGACTCTCTCTCTCTCGTTGGCCTTTGTTGCTCTCTTTTTATCAAAATGTTACAGCAAACTAATGAAGAAAAACAAGAATAATCAAAATTTAGATAGAATTCATGTAAACATACTTGCTAGCTCCTTTTATTAAAGTGAATATTTACATGAACAGTTTCTTTTAACTCACTCAACCTCTTTGATTTTAAAATTGATTAAATAGAACTGGAACTCTGGAAGAAGTTGAGAACAATTGAACATATGATATGTTTGTGCAATAAAGCTATCATGCAGGGCATAAATTTATGGCCAAATCTAGTTCTGATTTCCAAGGCTGGTATGGTATCAAGTTATGTTATGTTACTATGACCCCTTTATGCTTTGCACGAATCATGGATGTTCCTCTTCATCCATCATTGTAGTTAACTACTACCTATCATTAGTTTTGTGTGCCAAAAGTTTTAGATTTTTCCAATATCTCACGATTCTATCTTTCATTATAAACATACTTACAGAGGAGGTAAATTTTCTCCAACAATCTTATATAAACAAAACTTATATATGCAAACAGTATTCTTATCTTTTCGTTTACATATTGTTGGTATGAACTTTGGTTGGCATCCCTATACCAAAACTAGAATGCGTGCCAAGTGGTTAAGGCTATTACTTATGGCATCTTTGATAACAGCTCACATGATTTTGTGTCATTATTAATTGAGAAATTGTTTCATGATCATATCAAGCTAATATATTGCAGAAGATGTGAATCCTAAGTCTTTAGGATTTTCATGTTGATTATATGATTAGTTGATCTTTAGTTGAAAGGAAAGAATCCTATATTGATTAGGCTCTATGATCTTTGGATTATCATGTCGTATTAGTGCATGGCAATGAGATCTTGTCTTATGTCATTGATCTTAATTGTGATATGCATACATGTGTTCTTAATATAACTCTTCCTTATGTTTGATTGTTAGATATTATAATTGGAATGAGTTATTTGCATGTGCCTTTTCCGTGGGAGAGTAATTGAGTTCTATCTTGGTTAGGATCTCAATATGTGATATGATTGTGGAATCAATTAAGGGAAAGAAGATCTATTTTGAATAGGTTTCATCTGCTAGCCGGGTGAAGGAAAGAAAGAAATCCTATTTTATATAGGATATTCTTTTATGGTTTAAATAGCTAAATATCTTGTTATTATTACAAGGTCTTTAACTCTGATGTAAATTCCTTCTTGAGACAGGGATTAGGGTTGCTGGCGTGAGGTTATTGCTGCTGTATAAAAGAGACGAAAAATTGAGAAAAAGGTGAGCTCTGCACGCTTGGCGTTTGAGAGGAAATTGTGTTCATTCCGCTGCTCATCTGAATATACAAGTTCAACTGTTCCTTGTTGAGTTGGACTTGTTTATGTGTGATTGTGATTCTCTTGTGTGTTGAGAGAACATCATTGTAGAAATTGAAGAAAGAAGAAGAAGATGTTCTGCCTAGAGATAGGGATTTGTAATAGTATAGGGTTTACAAAGTGGTTGTAAGACTCTACACAAATTCATCTAGTTGAGTTGGTTTTCTGAGCTTGTGCTCCGCTGTGATTTTTCCTCTATTTTGAGGTTTTTACACAGCGTCAAAAATCTGGTGTTCTGTGTTAATTTTCTGTCAGTTCTTCGAGGATTGAAACGACTGTTTCAATCCCTGCTTCACGTTCCAGTACTAATAAGTGGTACCAGAGCGGGTTCTAGAAGCATCTAGAAGATTTAAGGGAAGATGGAACGTGACATGAACAGTTCTGCAGTCAACACTCCTCCTTGGTTTGATGGTGAAAACTATTTGGATTGGAGGATTATGATGAAGGCATTTCTTTATGCTCAAGATGATTATTGTTGGTATGTCATTGAGAAGGGGTGGACTCATCCCACAAAAACAAAAGGTAAAGGAGTGGAGGGATCTGAACCGCAAGTGGTGGAGAAGCCGCATGAAGAATGAGATAAAGATGAAATTCGTCGGTATGCAGCTGATGAGAAAGCCAAAAATAGTCTCTATCATGCACTATCTTTGAAGGAGAGGAGACGCATAAGCCACTGTAAAACTGCTAAAGAAGCATGGGATTTGTTGCAAACGGCACATGAAGGCAACAAGAAACTTAAGAGTTTAAAGCTTCAGAGAGTGATCCAAGAATTCTGGACGATGCCCATGGAGGAGGATGAAACAATTGATGAATTCTATGCAAGACTCATGGATGTTGTGAGCCAATGTAAAAGCTTGGAGGCAGATATTGAAGAAGATACAATTGTGAAAAAATTTCTAAGGGCGCTACCATTGAGATTTCAACCAAAACAGACAGCCATTGAAGAATCTCATGACTTGGACACATATTGTCTGGAGGAACTTGTAAGTAATCTCAAAGCCTATGAACTGAGAATAGGTAAGCCAAATAAAAGGACAAAGAATCTAGCTTTATCTTCAGTAAAAAGAAAAGAAAAAGAAGTTTTCATTGATGATAGTAAACCTGTTGATATTGAGTTACTTACCAAAGAATTCAGAAAGTTTTTGAAAAACAAAAATTCTTCCTCCGGTACTCTTGGAAATTTTGAAAATCAAAAGAAAAATTTTTCTTCTGAAAACAAAAATGAGAGAAGTATGAATCAAACTAAGTTTTCTCAAAATAAAAATTTTCAAGGAAATTCCATTAAATGTCATGAGTGTGGTGGCATTGGTCATATTGCTATTAATTGTGGAAACAGGAAGTCTTTTGCTAACAATAACAGGGCCATGAAGTCTACTTGGAGTGACAGCGATGATGAACCTCAATCAACTGGGAAACACTTTGCTCTAGTTTCCTCTTTCCATGAAGATGAATCAGATGTTGATCCTGAAAGTTCTGATGATGAAGATGGTCTTATCTCTTTTGAAGCTAATGATATGTACACCAAATTGTACAACGCCACAGTTAAAGTGCAAAGGGAGAATGATCAACTGAAGTCAAGTCTAGAAAAAACAAGGAACGATAAAAAGAAGCTTGAGGTATCTCTAGAAACTTGTCAACATAAATGGAATATTGAACGGACTAACTTGATTGAGAAACTGCAGGATGAAGCATCTTTACAGGTCACTCAAGAAGCTGATAGTGAAAAGGATGATAAAATAAAAATCTTACAGGTAGAATTAAAGGGTCAAATTCTGCTAAATGTGGAATTAACTTGTGAAAATGAAAAATTGCAGGCCGAAGTGATGAAAGCTCATGAACGTTTCGAAAAATTTGAGGCAAGCTCTGACAAATTATCAAAAATGATCAGTTTTGGAAAAAGTCATAACAACAGAGAAGGGCTAGGTTTTGGTGGAAAGTCAGCCAAGCAGACAATTTTTGTCAAAGAAGGTTGTACGAAGAATTGCAATGAAGCGTCAACTCTTGAAAAGGATCTGAACAGAAGTAAAGCATCTTCAGAAGTAGGTCCTCAAAGTGTAAGATCATCCTTTTCTCCGGCTGCTCAGGTAAGTACTGATGTTCGTTCTCATGTTCATCAGCCCAGGTATGAACATTCATCAAACTCTTTTGTTCCTACCTGCCATTTTTGTGGAAAATTGGGACACATTCGTCCAAGGTGCAATTTACTTCGTAGGAACATTCAGAGAAAGAAGATGTCAAAGTTAAATTCAAATGAGTCGCTACAAGCTAAGCTGAAAGAACATATGATGTCATTGAAGAGGATTGCAGAGCGTGTGTCAATCCTAAAGAAGCAAAAGTCGAAGCATAAGAAAATCTGGGTGAAAAAGGTCATGTTGGTGAATCACCTAGAAGCACCATTGGTGGCATCTGCTAACCATCTTGTAGATTCAAGGCCGAAACCTCCTGATTATCCTTGAAGAGGAGTTGTCATGATTGAAGGAGGGAGATTGCGCATTCAAAGTTTCAAATTTAGAAGGGACGTTGTCTTATTCTTTTTCTTCTCTTTATTTGCTTCATGTTTTGTTTGATTTTATGTTTTTGGTTTGTGTGTAGGCCATGTAGTTGAGAAAAGTTCGAGAAAATCACTTTTTGATGGAAACCGTTTTTCTACCTCGCTGATCAGTTCACTTTGAATGGTCATCTTTCAGAGCTCACTTGGAAGCAGAAAACGTACAATTTATGGATCAAAAGCCCCATGAGTCTACTTTTCAGTGCATTTGACAGAGCCAATTTCCGAGTTCTCATGAGCTCAAAACTTCAGTTTGAGTGCAGCAAGGTCAGCTCAGGAAAGCCGAAACTGTGCAGTGGTGTTCCTTTAAACACAAAACAGGGAGTACTTGCCGGGGTCCAAATGAGGCGTGCCATATATAGAATCGAAGCTCCAGATGTCGACTTCATGCTCCCCAAATTTCACCTCTATTAAATCAGCGAAGCATCTGGAATTCAGGTTTAAATGGGTAAAGGTCATTCTGCAAGTTTTGCTGCAGATTTCTTGTTTTTGCTCTAACTTTGTAGGGGCGTAACTTCCAAACCGCTGGGAATTAGGAGGCGATCTACATATGTACAGAAAGCTAGCAATGTCACCTTTCACGTCCATGTGGTAGCCTAGTCGTTCGACGCTAACTCAGAATGTTACAGTGATTGGAACATGGGCTGACGAAGCAAATTATTTCCCACCTTGTTGCTCTCGAACACTCCACAAGAGGCTTAGTTTGCAGCTGCTATCTATATGTTAGACAAATCTTGTGTTACAAAGCATTAGAACTCAAAGACAAGTTGCATCTGAGGTAAGTAATGATTCATCACTTATATATATGCCTTTTTGTTGAACATGACGTGAACAAAAACATTGTTTCTCCTTGTCACTTTCTGAGCCAAAAAGAAACTTTGTTTGATGATAAATTGATAAATGTCATGCATGTTGTTGAATCCTTTAGAAGCACCTTTGAAGTGTGCTCTAAGTATTAGTATTCTCCCTTAGTTTGATATATTTTGCATGCATTCATATTGTATATTATCATGATAGTTTAGGCGCATTGTTTCTGGTTATTTTTCTGCGTTAAAAAAAAATTGAACAAATACATTCCAGTTTTCGTAAGGATTCATGCTGGGTTGCAATCCTGAACTATCTGAAAGAGTGAGCTGATCTGAGATTACCAAATTAGTTGTCATGGCTTTATATGTATAAGATTGATAAACTTGTTTGCAGGTTTTGATATTGGTTGACATGATTTTGTAATCTTGAGCATGATAAAATAATCATTGTTGCTTTGGAAAAATTTCACATGCACACTCTCTTTTGTTGTGGTGGTACAAGAATTTCTTGATGTGTTTGTGTGAGATATTGCTTGTTTGCTCCAAAAAAAAAAAATTGTTGTGATTGTATGGAGCTAGTTGAGACTATTCCCAAAGTAAACATGTCTTGGTCGTGACGAACGATATAAGATTATGGGAGAGAAACGGGAATGGTTTGAAGATAGACCAGCTATTTCCAAAGTAAACATGCCTTGGTCGTGATGAACGATATAAGGTTATGGGAGAGAAACGGGAATGGCTTGGTCATTATGGTGGTTCATAGAATTTGACTCGGGTAAGTGCCGTTAGGGATGTCCTTGTTACATCTAGTACCCTAAAACCAACTGGTTTGGGAGTTGCTGGCACTTTACTTGCTACATGGGTCACAAATTCTGAAATAAAAATGGTTGACATGCTCAAAAGAAAAAAAAAATGGAGAATGTATAATGAGTTCAAGAGCTATAAGGGGCAGCAATGTTCTATTTTTGATTGATTTTATTTAACCATCAGTGTTGATTCTAGCCCCATAGCAAAGATTGTTCACTTACTTCACCCAAGGTACATGATTGATTAACATATGCTTCTTGCTTACAGGTTTGTGCCGATTGAGTCAAACATGAAAATTGAGTCTATCTATTTTATATGTATAAAGCTATGACTTGTACCTTGGTTGATTACTTTGCTTCTCCTCTTCAGATATTTCATGGAAGATAACCCAGTTCATTGTGTGTGTTTGCATTTCAGTCTTGCATTATTCATATCATGATCACTCTTAGGGGGAGTATTAATACTTGGACCATATTTTCTTGGGTGATTCACCTTTGTCATTCCTAGACAAAAAGGGGGAGAATGTTGTTTTTAGGGGGAGAGTTGTTTCATCTTATATATTGTTATAAGAACCTTGATCATGTGTGACTTTGAGAGGGGGAGAGTTGTTTCATCTTATATATTGTTATAAGAACCTTGATCATGTGTGACTTTGAGATATTTATGATTATGTGTTCACTTGCTTTTCACTTGGTTATTTTTCTGAAAGTGTTTCAGGCAATGTGAGTTGAATTGAAAGCAAGAAGGCGCTGCCACTATTGTTGAGCGCAGGATAGCATGTAATATATATTATCTGTGTTATTAAGAGTTTTGTATAGGAATGCCAAAGGGGGAGATTGTTGGTATGAACTTTGGTTGGCATCCCTATACCAAAACTAGAATGCGTGCCAAGTGGTTAAGGCTATTACTTATGGCATCTTTGATAACAGCTCACATGATTTTGTGTCATTATTAATTGAGAAATTGTTTCATGATCATATCAAGCTAATATATTGCAGAAGATGTGAATCCTAAGTCTTTAGGATTTTCATGTTGATTATATGATTAGTTGATCTTTAGTTGAAAGGAAAGAATCCTATATTGATTAGGCTCTATGATCTTTGGATTATCATGTCGTATTAGTGCATGGCAATGAGATCTTGTCTTATGTCATTGATCTTAATTGTGATATGCATACATGTGTTCTTAATATAACTCTTCCTTATGTTTGATTGTTAGATATTATAATTGGAATGAGTTATTTGCATGTGCCTTTTCCGTGGGAGAGTAATTGAGTTCTATCTTGGTTAGGATCTCAATATGTGATATGATTGTGGAATCAATTAAGGGAAAGAAGATCTATTTTGAATAGGTTTCATCTGCTAGCCGGGTGAAGGAAAGAAAGAAATCCTATTTTATATAGGATATTCTTTTATGGTTTAAATAGCTAAATATCTTGTTATTATTACAAGGTCTTTAACTCTGATGTAAATTCCTTCTTGAGACAGGGATTAGGGTTGCTGGCGTGAGGTTATTGCTGCTGTATAAAAGAGACGAAAAATTGAGAAAAAGGTGAGCTCTGCACGCTTGGCGTTTGAGAGGAAATTGTGTTCATTCCGCTGCTCATCTGAATATACAAGTTCAACTGTTCCTTGTTGAGTTGGACTTGTTTATGTGTGATTGTGATTCTCTTGTGTGTTGAGAGAACATCATTGTAGAAATTGAAGAAAGAAGAAGAAGACGTTCTGCCTAGAGATAGGGATTTGTAATAGTATAGGGTTTACAAAGTGGTTGTAAGACTCTACACAAATTCATCTAGTTGAGTTGGTTTTCTGAGCTTGTGCTCCGCTGTGATTTTTCCTCTATTTTGAGGTTTTTACACAGCGTCAAAAATCTGGTGTTCTGTGTTAATTTTCTGTCAGTTCTTCGAGGATTGAAACGACTGTTTCAATCCCTGCTTCACGTTCCAGTACTAATACATATGGAAGAACTAAAAGTCTAAAATACTAGTTCATATAGCAAGAAACAAAACATTTAATATGGTATTCCTGCAGAACTGCTCCTTTAGCTAGTCATTGCAAAAATGGTACGGGGCTGGCAAAAGTTAGTTGTTGTAGCATCCATGGCTACCATTTCTAGTGCATGCTCTCTGTTAGCTATTGTTAATATATAATCAAGTACGAGTTATTCTTATGGGAAAATTCTACAATGTGTTTTTTCTCTTATGGGAAAACTTGATTTAGTTTACTAAATCTTGTTTATTTGTGTAGAATTCACATAGCAGATTCAAGAATCTACAGTATAGCAGTATTGATGCAAATAAACAGTTCATGATATATAGGAGCAATGTCGGGACTAGCAAAATTTATTAATTTAGCGAGGTATTAATTAGGGACAATTCCCAATAACCTTAATTTTGAGACTTTTATTCCCACTAACAAAATCAGATTTTTAAATTCCCAAAAATCAACTTAAATAATTAAAAGATAATTATACCCTTAATAAATTAAATAAACTATAATAGATCATTATAAGAATCTATTATGAAGAAAAAAAAATCTATGACGGGATTCCCACAGCAGATAACGTTATCCAGATTTCAAAGATTGTTGATCGGACTCCGACGAAAGTTAGAGGATCTATTAGGGATAGTATGGGTCTATTGAAGGTAGTATGAGGGTATATTGGGGTAGTAAGAGTTTTTTTGGAGACAATATATATAAGATCTATCTGAGATCTACTAAGGGTTGTAAGATGTAATGGGTTTTCTCTACTGCCAAACCCCTCACCGACAACAACAACCAAATCTTCTCCACCCCCGAATCCCTCACCAGGGCGGGTCCTACCAGGATAAGGTGGAAGTAGTACTAGTGGAGCTTTGTGAGGAAATGGTCTCAAAAGATAAGGAGGGAGAGATGAAGGGTCTGTATGATTCTGACCAGGACCCGATCTAACCATAGAGGAAGCCGAAGATCCAAACAAATCCAACCTGCTTCTCGGAAAAGGCGAACTCGTAAATGGGGGTGCAGGAATTGTAAATTCTTGAACCATGGCTCAGAAGTTTGTTGTGTGTGTCGTGAGAACCGTAGTGGGTGCACACCTCGCTCTCGACCACTTTTTCGGGTTGGTGTTCCGAAAACGAACCAAAAGAAAAAGCCTCTTCTTCCGCTGACCTTCCCGATAGTCCGAATACCAAGTCGGGTCAAATTTCGGAGCCTAGGGTTTCCACTCCTACTTCACCCCACCAAATCCCTATTTCCAATTTCCAATTTTGAATTCCGAGAAATGCATAGGAGCTCAGAGATCTCGTAGGATCCAACGAGCTCTTCGTCACAGCAAGGTCACAATCCTCTGCCTCTTCCTCACCGTCCTCCGCGACACAATCGGCGTCGGAAAGTTCGGGACCCCGGAGCAGGACTTCCTCAAGATTCGTGACCACTTATATACTCCCGCAAGCGTGCCGAGCCGGAATGGATGACGTGACGGAGGTGTAGTTGATCCAGTCACATGGTGAGGGGAGAGAGAGAGAGAGAGAGAGAGATGTCTGTAGAAGACGGAAATGGAAGAGAGCGAGAGGAGAGAGTGGGAAAAGGGAGGGTGTTATGGTCAGCAAAAATAGATATAATGTGAAAACTTCGTTTGTGGGAATAACACTCTTTAACACTCTAAAGAGTGTGTAAGCCGATGGGAATTTTAAAATTTAAGCTTGTTAGTGGGAAAAAAGTTCACAGAATTAGGGTTTGTGGAAAAAAAATTGAGAATTTTCCCTTAATTAGTCGATAAATTAATAATTTAATAACTTATTAATTTATCAAAAATATGGTTTTATTTTTTAACAAAAATAATTATGTTGTACATTGTTTAATGACTAAATTATCGAATTTATTACGTATAGATTATTCAATATGCTACTTTATTCGACGTACTTCATTATTCAACGTATTAGGTTAGTTCGATGTACTATATTAGTTCATTTGATGAACATTAAATGAATAAATTTTTGTTGCACCATGAGAAATCCAAACCAGTAGTTCTTATCATGATAAGAAAAGTCCGAGATGATATTCAAGGTGACCTCAATTTCAAGAAGAAACAAGTCACAATTGACTCATTCTTTGTGAAGTCCTCAAAATTGAATAACAAATTCTATGTATTAAGGAAATATATAATGGGGTCTATCTAAAATTTGTAGTATCTTATAAATTTAGTGAATTATTAATTTAGCACATTGTCCCCGACTCGGGACCGGCAAGGTACGTTCTACTATATATATATATATATTTATATATATATATGTTAGGTGAAAATCAATAAATTAAGACATCAAAGTTAAATAAATCTCTACTTATCATGATCTCCATTCTTGTTAATAATGATTTAACCAACTATTGAATTTGTTTTAATCTACTAATTTGTTACTCTGAGGAGAATTCTACCCCTTTTGTGACGAGAGCGCATGAAAGTCTACCTTAGTTATACTCCTAGTAGTAGGACTGATTTTCATTTCTATTGCCATTCAAAAACTCAATAATCCAGTTGATGGCACCAGGGCATATCAAAAAGAAATTAAATTGGTGGATGGACCCTGTCTAATGTAAAGGTTCAAACAGCACTCCACTATTCTAACATGTTTCTTGAAACAAATGTGATCGCAAATTGGACAAATTGCTTTAGCAAAGATGGCGTCTCATGGTTAGGAATCAATAATATCCTAAGCAATTATTTGATCCAAATTGTTCTCGTAAGAAATCAATTATTTGCATATGCATGTAACTGAAACTCAAAAGTCTTATTTGAAAAGGGGATAAACAGTGTTATGCAGGTTGTTTATTGTTGATACTACTGATGTTCTGATGTTGTAAGATTCATTGCTATGTTTGAAGGGATGAGAGGTGAGATGACGATGATGCACTGTCTTTGTGCATTGGTTCTAAGTTAACTTTGTTTGCCGTAGTTGTATTCATGCTATAGTTTTGTCTAAAACTTCAATATTGTTTTCAAATTGGCTTCTCTGTCTGTAGAATGTGGGCAATTTCATTTCGAATTTCGACTTGCACAAGCCAAGTTTTACCCAGCATTTGAAAATCTTAACTTCTTGTTTCCATTAGAGACTGCCAGTGTGGTAAGAATTTTAAACCCCTCTTGCTATTCTCTCCTGGTCAAATCATATTCGTATCTGTACGCATGAAAGAAACAGACAGCGGAAAATCCACACATAGTTAATAGTTACTCCACAACGACTTACTTCCTGGACTTGATAATAGCAACTTGGTAGTTTCCTCCATTCTTGTGATTGCTGGTGTTTCACGTCAAGAGCAAAACTACAAGAGCACCCTAATTCTTTTAAGCATGTCAAACCAAACAGCTTCTATAATATTCATGGAACAACTCTCAATTGTTTGTTTCTCTAACCATGAGAGACCAGGACAACCAAGTTCTCAGATAGGCCTAGAAATTCTAGCCTAGTTCAAATGTAAATTAAATATCTGCTTTGAGAGAGACATGGTAATGTCATGATGGATAATGTTGGATTTGGTGCTCTTCTTTCATAAATATCGAAATCCAAATTTGAAGAAATTGAAAATGACCTGAAAGTGAAAACTTTATATTGAAGTGCCAAATGGTTTAAATGAAAATGGGCCAAATAAATTGACAGCAAGTTCTAGGGTTTTAGGACCTCTAACTCAAAGCTCCATATTAATGAAACCAGATGCTTCTGCATGTTCATCTCTTTAAGACTGGAGAATTGATATATGCTTGAGGCTGGGGCCAACCTTTTAGGCTAAGTCTTGTGATAACAATGACATTACTTCTTATTTAGGGAACTTGGAGCTGGTTTTGCACTTCCCACAGTTTCTTTTTGTGGATTGCTACGTCTTCCTACAATGTCAAATCATAAATTAATACCTGCCTTCTAAGCTTCAGATCCTCTAACTTCATAAATTAATACATCATATATTAATACATCATATGTGAGAGATACCTGCCTTCTAAGCTTCAGATCCTCTAACTTCATAAATTAATACATCATATATTAATACATTATATGTGAGAGATAGAATATCAATCATACTCGCCTAAGAAAACACATATTGCCACATAAAACGGGCTTGGGCTTTAACTAAGCCCAAGAAACTTACACTCTTTTTTGAAGGCATAATAGTAATACACTCTCTAATAAGGGCAAAATAGTATTTTTAGGGTGCATTCACCGTATCTCTATAAATACATGTTTTCACCCCTCATTTAGGTAAGTCTCCATCTCCAACCTATTCATACCTTATCTCTATTCTCATGTGACTGACTTAGGCATCGAAGAGTTGAAGGCCGACAAACCTGATCTTCCCTCTAACGCCCTTTGCTCATGATTGACAGGTTATAGGTCTTGAAGATGGTGTTCTTCCCGCATTATGTTGATTCATCCTCTCATAATTCACTCCGAAACAATTGGTGCTAGAAGGAGGGGCCTGAAGTGGAAACCCTCACATAGCTCACCATGAGCATATCCATAATCTGCCCAGATGTCCTTCTCTGGAAATTTTCTGTTTCCGATCGCCAACCTTCTCTTTTTTCTTGAGCTTCTCCCTGCTCGCATACAAGGAGCTAGCCTTCTTCACATCTTAATTTTCACTACTCACAGATGATTATCAAAACAAGTCTAACTTCTGGCTTGGTTTTAGAGAAAATCGAGGAGAGAAAAAGTAGATATGGCCTTTTCTCTCTCCTTCACTTGTGCGTACTACTGCATCACAATATCTCACCTCCACTACCATAAGACTCGTGTTTCTCCAATGAGTCAAATATGGCCTCCCTGTCGCTCCACGATGCCGAAAAACTAGCTCACACGCCGCCATTGTGAACACCCAGAAACAGCTATGGACACCCAGCTTCCATTCTCTTCATTGTTCAAGCCATCCCTAGAACAACATCACCACAAGCTCTTCTTCTCGCCCTGCTCTCAGTGCCAACTCCCTCCCGTTATCCTCTCACTGTCGACACCCCCGCTCCCAAGAGCCATTGACCTCCACTTGGAAAGGTACCAACATCATCGTCAATGAGTCTCGCAACTCTCAGGGAATACCTCCTCTCCCGAGTCAATTATCTCGGCGTCAACCCATGGTATCGACACCCGACAGGCCGACACATACCCTATCTTGGTGTCGAAACCCATCTCTGCCTCGGAACTCTCGGCACCTCATTTCCCGAGTTCTCAGCACCTTATTTCCTGAGTTCTCGGCACCTTATTTCCCGAGTTCTCGGCACCTCATTTCCCGAGTTCTTGGCACCTTCCTTCCCGGTGCCCTCACATCATCCCAGCAAGGACAGTAATCCCGACACCTGCTCTCGGCACCTGTCTCCCGGGTTCTTGGTAGCTACCCATCCCTGCAACCCAACACATCTTTCCCGCCTTCCCGGGACGCAGCAAATCCTCATCTTAGCAACATAACTCTTGGCCACCCCTCCCTAGCCTCTCGGGTTCACGGCGACCCTCTACTCTCGGTGCCTTTGTCCCAAGACCAATCCTAGCCCTCCCGGCTCCCGACACAGGCCATCTCCTAGTGTCAGGGAGAAGAAGCGTGGAAGAGGCTGGGACCTAGTCTTCTTGTAGTACAAAAAAAAAAGATGTAGTCTTGGCACCCAACAGCTTGCTCTCGACACCCACCCTTTAACCCAGAAACTATTATTAACCCCTTAAAGTAACTAGTGTGACATTGCCAATTACCTCTACTCTTCTAGATTTCTCTAGCAGATATGCGAATGGATTATGCATAATGAAATATATGGGAGCAACTATGCCTGTACTAGATCACAAGAAGACACCTCACATCGATACTTAAGCTATTGCTCTGAAGGCTAATTGACAACCACATATCTTGTGGTACATGCAGTGGCACATATATGATACATCTGTAGCTATGGAGTTATGGGAACTATATCTATTACTTGGTTCATATGTCAACCAAGTATGTTCCATAACATGGGTTCTGTACACCTAATCACACAACAAGATTGCTCAATTAATTAATAACATTTGAAGTTCTCAAATGCCATGCCCCCACGGCACTATATGTTAAGCCAAGCTCTAACAACGAGCTGCCAACTACACTTCACCTAAAATGCTACATACTTCTCTATGATCTATCTGTGGGCAACATGACACTAAACTCTCATGAGTCATGCCCCTATCAAATGGCCACACCTTGCCTACTCATCTACTTGCCAAATATGATCGGCACACACTACAGACTATCATACTTGGGTCATCATGACTTCTCTTCCCTACGTCAGTACACATACATTACTTCTTGGCAAAGCAATATTATCTTCAATGATGAGCTCAATGAGTACGTCATATCATCGGTTTGACTACTCCATTGGGATTCTTATACCAAGCTCTCTTGCCGACATGGAGTTTTATATCGACAACTCTAATTTTTCTACAATATCTATAGCCGTCCAAATAAGTCTTACTTTACACTATTTAATTGAGTTATTATCATACAAATAACATGCTTCATATATCATAATATTCTTGAGCATGCTTATTACATAACATAGAGAGTTACCCAAAACACTCTTTTTTATACACGCTACATGTATTTTCATGCTTTAAATGACTACTCTATGATTATTAGACATGCTTTCAAATGCAATTTGTTATTAGCATATCACTCCAAGCTCATACTAAATGCACACTTGTAATTGCAAACCAATTTCGCGCACATTGATGCGCACACTTATGCTCATGGCACTTGTTACACATAATTGCAAATCATACATGCAATATATTTATGATTTTACTCTCAAACAAGAGCCGTGATCTTTCACGGCACCCCACTGGCCGGGAACCATGCAACTTACGTCAACAAAACATAAGTAAAACATCATCGACACTTAATTTCACATGACACACAGTCATGTCGGCCTCTCGGCTACGTCATGGTACGTCATGGACGGTTACACACACCACAAGTGTAAACAGCCAGCACTCCAACGTGCAATCTCAGGCTACACACACCACGAGTGTAAACAACCAACAATTGTACAAACATGCAATCTCAAGTTACACACATCACGAGTGTACACAGTTAGCAATTATACAAACATGTAATCTCAAGCTACACACATCATGAGCGTATACATCATCCTCGCCTCGAGGAAAGGTACCTCATCACTCCTGCCATGATAACTTCTCATGGAAAAACGCCATCAGATCTATATAGTACCACCATGATATTTCAACATCCTCCAGTACAGTCATGACATTTTCTCAAAGTTGCACCTGTCAGTCACTCCTCGCAGCGACTCTCTGTGATTGCTCATCATGACAGACGACTCTACTCTCCATGGTCTTTCCACGGTCTCCTTATGGTTTCTCTTTGGTTCTTTTTTGTTTTTTTGTTTTTTTGTTTTTTGTTTTTATATATATATAGAATGATCTATATGATCTCTCCACCGCTACTCCTTATGGTTACACGTCAGTTGCTCACATATGGATAGTCTCCATAGCCGCTTCCCATGGTTCTTTTATCCTCATGACTTTGTGCTCTCATGGTTACGCTAAGGACTTTGGTCACTACAATCCACGGTAACATTCTGACACCTCGTTACTCCAAATACATACCCCTATCAACATAATATCACCATAAATAAGCCAACTGTAGCCAGTACACTCCCCGACACATGGTGTCACTTAGCCAACCGTGCCAACACACTCCCCGGGCACACGACATCTATCATCTATCAGCCACCCAGAAGTAGTCTATAAACACTCCCCAGTGCGTGACACCTACAAGTCACCAAAATGCTTAAGGCACTTCCCGACACATGACATTCCTCACCTCTCGAGCACACCATAGGAAATCCCTCATGCCAAATCAATCCTCGTTTCGGTGCCTAACCACCATAATCACTCCCGGCACTGGGGGACTTGGACAACAACCTTATATGCCGACATTTACCACTCTTCCGTGACACTTGCCATGCCTACTCGGTACCCTCGCCATAACGACACTCACCATGACTTAACGACACTCCCTGCCTCATCAGGCACCCTTACCACCCCTCATGGAGTGCTCTCAGTACACTTTGGCAACACCCGCCTTGCCCCATCAACATCTTGGCTACGCTTCCTAGCATGCTCTCAGTATCTTTGCCATGCTTCCTAGCGTGTTCTCGTTATGCCATAGTGATAGTCACCCTTTCCTTGACAGCTCTTTACATGCCATATTGGCACCATCACTATGCCCTAGTGGCACCTCTCACCATGCCTCAGCGGCACTTCCTCCTTACCTCAACAACACTCTGGCCATACCCAGTGGCACCATCGTCATGCCCCAGCGACACTCCTTGCCACACCTCGATGACACGTTTGCCTCGATGGCGAAATGGTGAACTATGTTTGGTTTGATCCCATAAACGGGTACGTAGGCACTCTAGCACTCACCTAGAGGCAACTACAAAATATGTCACCACAATCTCCTCTTGGAACACATACATGTTGGAATAGCTCAGCTAGCTAGAGCATATAACTGATACAAATCAAATGCTACTAAACGCCTATGGCATACAAACATGCCGGTACCCGTTACCCACGCGAGATGCTCACTAGAGTTCCCACACCTGGACTGAGCGGTACCTAAACTTCGACCCCCGATCACCTTACAATCTTCAGACACTACACGGGAGCAACGGTCCCGATGTCTCACATTCATGTGTCTATCTCTAGACAAGATATCATGACATCACGATTTCTCATAACGTGACAAACCTATAGCAGCATACGACGTACCCCACTTAGAGGGAGCCAGTCCATCCCCTCCCTTACGTGGGGACTTAGGGGACTAGGAACTGGTTAAGGCTCGTACTTCCGATACTCTATCAGATAAAGTCTCCACCCAAGAGAGTCTCTTGACCGCAGACTTGGGGACTTGTTAATACATCATATGTGAGAGATAGAATATCGGTCCTACTCGCCTAAAAAGACACATATTGTCACATAAAACGGGCTTGAGCCTTAACTAAACCCAAGAAACTTACACTCTTCCTTGAGGGCATAATAGTAATACACTCTCTAATAAGGGCAAAATGATACTTTTAGGGTGCATCCACCCTATCTCTATAAATACATGTTTTCACCCCTCATTTGGGTAAGTCTTCATCTCCAACCTATTCATATCTTATCTCTATTCTCATGTGGCTGACTTAGGCATCGGAGGTTCGAAGGCCGGCAAACCTGGTATTCCCTCTGACGCCTTTTGCTCATGATTGACAGGTTATAGGCTTTGAAGATGGTGTTCTTACAGCATTCTGTGTGATTCATCCTCTCAGAACTCACGTCGAAATAATTTCATAATGTGAAGTTGTGAACTACTTTTCAACTTCAGTTGATGTGTACTATGCTTCCCTTCTTGCATATAAATCCATCACATGGCAAACTCTCTCACTCAACTTTATGCTAATAAGCTAACTCATTCAACAACGCATTAGTCTTTGTGCTTTGCTAGTCTTCATGAGGTTGTGCTCAAGATGCTTCGTGAAATGAAGATGCCGAGGGATGAACGAGTACACAAGCAAGTGAAGGATGTATGTTAGAGGCATGCGATATCCATCAGAAGAAAAATTCTTGAATCAGCATGTCAAACTAAGCTAATACTATGAGTGTGTGTGTGTGTGTGTTTTCCAACCTGTAGTTGAAAGGGTATGATTCCACTATCCAATTTTCCTTGCGGATCAATTCAAATTGCAGATAGCTGTGCACCATATTGTGCTAAAGTCATTAGCATCCGTTGTCCACTTTTGACAAAATGGCTTAAAATGAATTTGACTGCACTCTGTAAAAGCAAACCTAACCAACATGATCAATCTTGCAATAACCTCCGAGTGCTTGGCCCCCTTGTATATAAGAATTTCAGGTGATTGGCACCTATATTCGAATTTGTAACTTTATACTTCTATTGTATAAAGAACCTAAGGAAGAATCAAAAGGTGATGAAGCACTATCATCTCCTCCTTAAAGGAATGAGGGTACACTCATGATAATGAATGATGATTTAACGAACCCCAGTACACAATGGAATAATGTACAAAATTGATTACCCCACAAGTTTCCCACTTGAACTAACAAACATCTTAATTCACTCAGCAGAATAATGTCCGTTCTGTCTAAAATTCTTGATGAAGTTCCAGCAAAAAAAACTGTTTCAGATGGATTAATGGTTACCCTACCATAACAGCTGGAGTAAAAATAGTAACAACAGAACAAAGAAGAAATCAAAAACCTTTCAACCTTTCAATTAACACAGAATTAACCATCTTGGAAAACTAATTAACAGATGAATAGAATTGACAAAGATCTCTGAGTAAATTAATGGGGATTCAATTCACAAGGGCCTAGAGGAGATGAGGCCAGTGGGAGTACCTTGGAGGAGCTTGAAGGAAACTGTGGCAGAGTACCACTATGAAGCTCTCTCTGACTCTCCTTGTTCTTACCAACAATGAGTCTTATAAAAGACCCATCTCTTTCTTCTGTCCCCAATGTCGAAAAAGATGTAGCTTTTACCCCAAAGTCTTGATTTTGAGCAGGCACAGAATTTTTAGATGCCCTTTTCTCTGCTTCTTCCATCAATCTCTTCAGCAACTTCTCCTCTGCATCCCTTAAAAACTTAAAATTTGGAGGTGGTGAAGATCTCAGCTTGTTCATCTCAGCTTCTGTTGAGGATTCAAAGAGAGGGTTGAATCCATGGTGCTTGTAAGAGTCTAGAGGGTTCAAAGGTGAAGACTTCAATGGCGAACAAGGCATAGGGGAATTGAGAAATGGGTTATCCACAGCCAAAATCAGATCACTCAAACTCCTTGTTCTGGAACCTCTTCTAGATTTTGCATCTTCAGATTCCAAATCCTCCTTCTCTTCCTCTTTTATTGTGAAGAGAAACCTTGGTGGGCCAGCCAGATTGTGCAGTCTCTTGAGCTCTGATTCCACACTGTCTTCACCATAATTGGCCTTCAACAACAAATCTTTGCTGGAACCCAGTTCCAAATCTGGTTCACCAGAATTGGCATCTGGGTTTCTCACATTCTCCTCAGAATTGATGTTATTGTTTAAGGTTTGCAGAGAGCTGGGCTTCTTAAAGCAACTGAATTGAAAGAGTACCTTTGGCTGGTTGCTGTAATTCTCATCTTCAATCTCTCTGTTTGTGATTCTCTTCTTCCACCATAGCAAGTAGTAAAGCTCTGCCACAAGAGCCAAGAGGAGGCACCCAAACACCAAGCTCAAGCCAATCCCTAATCCACTCAAAGATGTCATCTTGCCCTGAAATTTTGCATCCCCACAACAACTAACTTCGGACTGACCATAGCCTCATAGCTATAGATTCTCTCACTTGTCAGTTGTCACTGTAAACCAAAGCCCACAAGAAAAGGTAATCAAATTTTTTTTTTTTTTTAATAAAAGAAGGTAATCAAATTTATATTCCTAGAAATTTACAAAAACTATAATCAAGTACTATTATTTTTGGGAATTTCACACTAAAAATCCTAATGGAAGTTTGCCTGAAACACACGCTAGGAGAAAAATCAGGGAGTTAGTGAAAAATCGGCGCAAAAGAAAAAACTTACCTTAAGAGTTCAACCACCCAGAACTGGTAGAGCCACAGATTAGAGAAGAACCAATGGAAAGTGAAATCTTTGCTTATAAACTATGCATAATTCTCGAGCAGAAGTCAAAATGAAATTGGTGGAGCATGAAAAGAGGCTTTTGATTGTTTTGCATTTTGGTTTTGGTAAGAAAGGATTGAAGGAAGAAGATACTTGAAGTTTTATATGATTTGGAGTATATCGTGGGCTTAATGGTTGGAAAGCGACTCACATGGGTTTGCAAAAGCGTGTGTGCCATTTAATGATTTAAAATATTGGTAAAAAAAAAAAAAACAGAGAGAGTTTTGACTAGGTGGTATCTTTGAAATTTGAATGTGATTTTATTTCTTAATGTATAGACAATAGATGATTAAATTATGTATGGTAGTTAATGACACGACCTACCCCGAATTTCACCTTGACCGGGGACCACCTCCAAGGAAAGTTTACCGAAAAATTCGGCATAACCTCCCTTGAAAATGGACAACCCTTCCTAATAATACCTGCAAACACTTCTGAAAATTGAATTTCAACCATAAACTCCTGGAGCCTTCGTGCTCCCCAAATCACAACATCTCCCAATTTAATTTCTAACTTAAATAAGAAAAACTCATAGCCAACAGCCACAGTTCAGCGCAACTCTATTTGAAAGGAAATGAACTAGAAATATAAACATGAGCGGAAGCTACATTATTGACTATGCCTCTTCTCCAAATACGTCCGACCACAACTATGCAATCCTGCAAACTGGGCATTTTAAAAAAAAAGAGCCCAGGGGAAAACATTTGAAAACGAAACGTTAGAGTGAGTGGACAAAAACAAATTAACGAATAAAATATTTATGTTTCCCCAATTTTACTTTTCCATAAAAACAATATGCTGCATGCGACAGTTTAAAGCGCTCAACACGAAAACTGGAATTTCATGACTGGCTCCGGCCAGTCTCCAACGCTCAATAAAATACAGCCTCTCAGGCTAAAATAAAATATGTATGTATTACACTGGTCATATCCCTTGTATGAATTTTCTTGAAACAACAAACACAATAGAAAATTCACACAAGGCTACAACGCTTGCGTCTAACGGTCACGTTGCACCATAATGGCATTTTACCTCATTATGGTGGAAAAGACGGTGTATAAATATCCGCGCATATCCCCTATATAAATTATTATTTTTATATAGGGCTACAACGATTGCGTCTAACGCTCACGTTGCGCCATAATGGAATTTTACCTCAGTATGGCGGAAAAGCACGGTGTATAAATATACGCGCATATCCCCTATATAAATTATTATTTTTATATAGGGCTACAACGATTGCGTCTAACGCTCACGTTGCGCCATAATGGAATTTTACCTCAGTATGGCGGAAAAGCACGTATAGCTAGCTAGCATTCCCCCATATACATATTATTCTCATAATCGTCCAAATATGGATATATATACATACTCACCGAAATTCTCAATTTCGGTTATTTTCCAACAATAATGGAAATTGCCAATTATCATAAATAGCAATACGCACACGACTCTACCGAAAATCTTATTTTCGGTAACTTTCCAAATAACACGATAGCCATTATAAATGAGAACATTTACTTCTGAAAATGACTTCGCGATAATAGACAATCCACAAATTGATATTCAATAAAATCAATCATTTAATGTAGAATCACCGCATGCATATATTTTAAATCAAAAGTCCACTCACAGTATTAGGCCTAAGCCTTGCAATGCTCGGTATACTCCTCGAGCGCTGCCTCCACTATTCACAATCTCGAGTCAATCCCACGTCTTAACAACTCTCAGCCGAAAATGCTGCCTCGTCAGAACCCCTTGCCGGATTCCGACGACTAGCCGGAAAATTCTCGCCGGATTCCGGCCACTTGCCGGAATTTCGCCATGACCTCCCCATAAATTCCTCCAAACCGTACACCACTCGAACCCAGCAACCTCTCCTTGCCGGAGGTCGACCTGCAGCCTTCTGTCTCTCTCTGTCCCGACCCAAATAACTCCATCCTCAACCAAACTCCACTCTCCTCCTACACTCAGTTGTTGGGTCCGCCAGAGGCACGCCGGAAAACCCAGAAAAACAGAAGAAAAGGGGCTCCTCTAATTAGGGCACGAATCAACAAAATAAAGACATGGAATTGGAGTAAAAGGAAGGAGGAGAAAAACCCTACCGTTCGTTGCCGTCGTCATATTTTCCTCCTATGAATAATCCTCCGAGCATAACTGTCCCCGGAAACCCCTCTAGGGACCAATTAAACTATAACTTCAATGACGGAGACGGTAAAATTCTTATTATAACCAAGCTAGTAAATAAGGTAAAAATTTACGGGTCGGGATGTGACAGTTAATGTAAAAATCAATTAGATGATTGATTCCTCATTTTATCGGATCCAAAAAGGGCGTGTAATTTTCGACTTTAGTACATTCTTACCTGGCCTTACCACAATGTGTAATTTGTGCTAAAAGAGGTTGTGTAATTTGTGTGCTTTTACTTCATAAATTACAACTAAGCAAAAACATTTTCCCAGTAAGTTATAACTTAAATTTAAATTGAATAAGGTGCGTCTATTGTCACCCCACAGTCTACTTTATTCACCTCATAAGCTGTTGATTTATTAAAAGATTAAATTACCCTGATATATAATTACAGTAAAGGACAACACGTTGATGCAAATTACAAATCTTTTTCCATATTGGTTTTGATTTACTTAGTACGTGCTCGAAACTGAATTTTTTCATAAAACCCTAATAATTTTATTTTTTCTATATAGAATTTATGGTCTTCAATTGTTTCTATAAAATCTGAAAACACCTTGAAGCCTGAAGACGAGGTGTAAACTATTTCTCTTTCTTTCTCTTGTATTTGTTCCTTTTCTTTTCTCTTGTTTTCTTGTTGATGCTTCGGCTTATATAATGAATCACTGCATATATACGGTGCTTCGGCACTCAGGTAAAGTCTAAATAAGGATTCTTTGTCGCGGTTGTATGCCATGGAGTGTTTAGTGCTATGTATTAAGAAGCAATCTTATCAATTCCAACTTCTTGTGCTTCTCCTTATTATCCCTGAACAGAAACACAACTATGGGATATAAAACATATTTCTACAGACTTTTGATGAGGAAGATAATGGATTTTTGATTATAGAAGAACATGGATAATTTAATACCCAATAAATTAATAACCCTGATTAATTAATATTTTTTGTTGGTCCGAAGATTTAGTGCAAAATTGACCTCGATAATTTAATAACCTTGATTAAATAATACATTTTACCGGTCCCGAGGCTATTAATTTATTGAGGTTTAACTGTATATAAATAAAAATAAATACATGAAACTGAAAATATATATATATAGGGTGAACAAAGTAGAGCTGAGAAAAATGTATTTTAGGTATTGTAAATAGGTGAACAAAGTAGATTTATAATAAAAAATATATACAAATAGGGTGTGAAGAGAATATGAGGTGATCAGTAAAGTTGATTGTGGGGTGACAATGAACAAAGTAGAGCGGAGACAAATGTATTTTAGGTATTGTAAATGGGTGAACAAAGTAAAAAAAATATACAAATTAGGTATGAAGAGAATGTGGGGTGAGCAAAGTGGATTGTGGAATGATAATAGTTGCACCTATTGAATGATTTGCAAAAATTACCAAATCCTAGATATTAGATGAGAAAAGCAAGAGATGAAAGATAAAAACTTTTCAAATGATCAAACTTAAACAAGCAAAAATTGAATGCCGAGAATGCGTTTAGAGTCGGTTCACTTTCTCATTGAAGATGTAATTAGAGTGAATACACACAAATTGACAATCGGTCAAACTATATCATAACAAATGAACTCGTTTACTGTACGTAACGTCCGACAAAATTAAAATTTCCCCAAATAGTGAGGTATGGAGGGGAGATAACATACTTTTGTTCCTCTTTTCCTAGTGAAACAAATCAAGTACATTAGACATAAGATTATTATGTAATGAGAGATAACAATCGTTATCCTCATTATTCTTTGCTTATCGCCTACAAGTCTTCTCTCGGATCAAAGGTGCCGATGAAACACCTTGCAACACCTACCTAGCTAAAATGAATAATATTTGTTTATAAATGAATGACTTTAGTTGATAAATGTTTGGATTCCCAACTACTTCATTTGTTCCCTAGCAATGTAAAATGAATAATTGAAATCTGTTTAGTCTTTTTGGTTTAATGTCTTTATGATTTTATTTTAATATAAATAATCCTTAAAGTCATTATTTTTTATTCAAATAGTTATTCCAACAATTTTCTTAGGAATTAAAATTTGTTTAGTCTTTATGATTTGAAGTCGACATTTGTTTAGTTCTTGTGGTTTTATTTTAATTTGAATAGCCCTTAAAATCACTATTTTTCATTTAAATAGTCATTCCGACAATTTTCTCAGTTAAAGACCATAAAGAATATTTGGATGAATTATGACTTTAAGAACTATTCAGATTAAAATAAAACCATAAGGACTATTTAGAATGAAAAATCGTGACTTTAAGGACTGTTCAGATTAAAATAAAACCAAAAGAACTAAACAGATCTCGATTTCAAACTACAAGGACTATACAATATTTTACATTTTTCTCAGTTAAAAGCTATAAAGACTATTTTGGATAAAAAATCATGACTTTAAGGACTATTCAGATTAAAATAAAATCATATAGACTAAACAAATGTCAATTTTAAATCATAAAGATTATACACTATTTTATCCTACAAAAAATCCAAATAGTTACGGAAGTGGCAGAAGTTTGTCGACGTCCAACGCCATTCTAGCTTGTGCCCCGTTCTACATGTGTATTGTTTTCTTAATTCACTGTGATTGATTAGAAGATATAATCCTTCTAAAAGATTGTACTAATCTTTAATCTAGTATCATATCTAATTTATGAAACAGATTAAAAAATGGGGACGATGAAGGCACCGATCACCGTCTTGATGAGCATATACGACCGAAGGTGGTCATCCACGTAATACAGAGCGTGATTAGAGAGGACAGAGCCAAAGAACACACTCGTCAGCCACGAAACATCTATATATGCAGAGCTGGCTTTACCTGGTGATACACTTGAGTTATCTTCGCCTGTCATTCAATTCGACTCTCCCTCCGTTTTCTTCTGGAACCTCGACGCCCGGTGTTGCACCCTTTCGATAGGAAGGTTTGGTTAATTTCTCTACTTATGTAAATTGTTCATTAATTGATTTCCTGCTATTGTTACTGTTCAATTTTGATTACGATTAGGCTGATTAGCTTTATGTGAATTAGGTTTTGACAATCTGTGTGAATTAGCTTTGATCGTTACTGTGAGAAACACATTGATTTTGAGAGCGATTCCAACACCAACTAAAGTTGGAAAAGTTCCTCTAGGCAAGAGGACTCTACTATCGATTTTCTGATCTATGAATTAAAGGTTCTTGTAATTGGATTTTGGTATCAGGCTGTTTGGGTAAGATCTCCATCAACCGATTACTGTATTCTTATTTCTTGTGCATTTGTATCATATCGTTTGTGTTTTGGGTAAACTACAGTAGATAATATTAAAAGAGATGATGGAGTTACCTATTCATTACGATATTAAATATCTTTGGGTTAGAAGAGTGCCTCTGAACTACAATTGGTGTAGAGTTTTCACATCATTCTATCATAATATATGAGCTTATGAATCTCATTGTCAATGATACAAATTTTCAGGATAAATTTGCCATGAATATCACCTTAAAGCAGGGTAAGATGTTGAAGGGTGTTGAGAGTGATGTGCTCCATCGTATATGTCAGTACTTGCACATGAATAAATGTGGTTCCTGTTATTCTGTTATGATGGATGTTACCGCAAAATGGATCACATGCCTTTCTTTTTCTTTATTAGAGGTAGTCGAACATGCTTGTGGGATGACAACTCTACAGACGGGGGAGTATGTTACTAATGTATCTTATGGCATTGATACATACTCCATTACGGTGTTGGGTTATACGGAAGAATAAACTGTAGAATGAAATCAGAAACTCACAACCACAAATGTAAAATGTAACGGAAAGAAAATGAGAAAAAACACCGAGAATTAACGTGGTTCGGCAAAGTGCCTACGTCCACGGGGCAACAATAACAAAGAACCTCCACTATACGAATAATGGTTACACGGAGAGAAACATTACTTCAAGACTCACACTTGAAGGGATACACTCACACACACTTTGTTTTGCTACACACACACACTTTGTTTTGCTACACACACAAACTCTCTACTTAGGAGTTTTCTATCTCACTCTTGATGATCACACAAGATGAGCTCCCCCTACAACTATCACAAACTCTCTCTATTTTGTTTGTGACTCTGTTTTGTGTTTTTGTTTGCTGCAAGCTTTCATGCCTTTATATAGGTAAATGGTTTCATGCATAAACCATGCATTCCATACGTAACAAGCAAGGGAAGAAAAGTCAAGTTTCTTCCATGATTCATGCTCAATGTCTTCATGCTTATAAATGCTTGTCTTCCTCCATCTTCAAAGATTGCTGCCACCATCACCCTAAGCTTATAGCTTTGTTTCTTACCTTTCAAAGATCATTGCACCTACTTTGTTATTCCTATAGCAACCAGCCTTGTTTTCATTGAATAGATCACCAAGGCTACAGCAACAAATGCTTTCCTCATGCAGTAAAACACCACATGCATTTCAACCTCCAATTAAGGAGGGACTGGCCCATCAATCTCCCCCTCCCGACTTAGTTGGAGGGCTACGCCATTCTTGACGCACTTCTACAAAACTCGAACTTCTCTTTCGGTAGAGACTTCGTCATCATATCTGAACTGTTTTTATCTGTATGAATCTTCTTTAACAGTATCTC
Organism: Fragaria x ananassa; assembly: GCA_034370585.1. NCBI lineage: Eukaryota > Viridiplantae > Streptophyta > Magnoliopsida > Rosales > Rosaceae > Fragaria > Fragaria x ananassa. The sequence continues at coordinate 23,880,276 of CP139764.1, forward strand.
CTTAGCTTCCAACACATCACGTATCCAATGATACCTCACATCAATGTGCTTCAACCTCGAGTGAAAACTTAAATTCTTGCTCAGGTGAATTGCGCTTTAATTGTCACAATGCAAAACAAACTCTTGTTGTGCATGACCTAATTCCAGTAGGAATCTCTTCAACCACAAAATATCTTTGCACGCTTCCGTAGCTGCAATATACTCTGCTTCTGTAGTTGATAAAGCAACACATTTTTGTAGTTTTGATTGCCACGAGACAGCTCCCCCTGAAAATGTAATCAAGTACCCTGATGTGGATTTTCTCGTGTCAATATCCCCGGCCATATCTGCATCTGTGAAGCCAACCAGTTCAAACTTGCCACTTTCAAAGCATAGACTCATCTTTGAAGTTCCCCGCAAGTATTTCAGAATCCACTTAATGCATTCTAATGCTCCTTGCCTGGATTAGATAAGAATCTGCTAACAACACCAATTGCATGTGTTATATCTAGTCTGATACAAACCATCGCGTACATCAAGCTCCCTACTGCTGAGGCATATGACACTGTTGCCATTTCTTCCTCCTCCTTCTGACTTGTAGGACTCCGCTTTGAGCTGAGCTTCATGTGACTGGCAAGTGGAGTAGCAACTGGTTTGCTTTCTCCATGTGGAACCTCTCCAGTACCTTCTCGATGTACTTTTCTTGTGATACCCATAATTTCTTATTCCCTCAATCATGGGTAATCTCCATGCCCAAAATCCGCTTAGCTGGTCCCAAATCCTTCATATCAAATGACTCTGATAAATTTGTTTTTAACTGCTGAATCATAGCAGTATCTTTGTTGACAATCAACATATCATCCACATAGAGTAGTAAGATGATAAAATTACCTCTAGCGGATTGTTGAATATACACACACGGATCAGCTGACGATTTCTTGTACCCATGACTCCCCATGAAGGAGTCAAACTTCTTGTACCAATGTCTTGGTGCTTGCTTCAATCTGTACAAGCTTTTCTTCAACTTGCAAACCATATGCTCCTTTCCGTTGACTTTAAAGCCTTTTGGTTGCTCCATGTATATTTCTTCTTCTAAATCATCGTGAAGAAATGTAGTCTTCATATCCATTTGCTCCACCTCAAGATCCATGCTCGCAGCCATGCCCAAAATGACTCTAATCAAAGTCATTTTGACAACAGGTGAGAAAATCTCATCAAAATCAATTCCTTCTTTTTGGCTGAATCCTTTGACAACTAAACGAGCCTTGTACTTCGTCAGCTTCTCATTCTCATCTCGCTTCAGCTTGAACACCCACTTGTTCTTGAGTGCTTTCCGGCTTTTAGGAAGCTTCACCAACTCGTAGGTGCCGTTCTTTAGTAAAGATTCCATCTCAGACTCCATGGCTAGCCTCCATTTGTCGTGGTCTTGATGAATCTTTGCTTCCTCGTAACTTTCAGGCTCTTCGTCACTAGTCAAAATGATGTAATTTGCATAAGGATCATCTACATCGTTAGTCACCAAAATATATTATGATGATGGATACTTGGTGGATTGAATCAGCCTCTTGCGAACTGCTACTTGATTATTCACAGGCTGCTCCCCCTGATCAAGCTCCCCCTCATCTTCGGCTTCAACATCAACCATGTCTGGTACACCTTCAACTCTATCACCTTATAGCTCAACATTATATTCCTGCTGCAACAGTGAATCATAAATGCGGCTGTCAGTTGCTGCATTTCTCGGTAGTACCTCTTTGTCAAAATCTACAATTGATTGGTTTTCATGAAAGACCACATCTCTGCTTCTTATGAATTTCTTCGTCTTTGGATCCCACAACCGGTAGCCAAACTCTTCATCGCCATAGCCAACATTTATGCATGGCAACGCCTTGTCATCCAGCTTTGATCTTTGCTCCTTGGATACATGTGCGAATGCTTTACATCCAAATACTCTCAGATGCGAGTATGATGCATCTTTACAGGTCCAAACTCCATTTGGAGTCTCAAATTCCAAAGGTACACACAGTGCTCTGTTGATGAGGTAACACGCAGTCTTTACAGCTTCTCCCCAAAATTCTTTTGACAATTTGGCCATCTTCAACATGCATCTGACATTTTCCATAATGGTACGGTTCATCCGCTCTGCTACGCTATTATGTTGGGGTGTTCTAGGAACCGTCTTCTCATGTTTGATGCCATACTTCGCACAATAATCTCTGAATTCATGCGATGTGTACTCTCCATCATTGTCACTGCGTAGGCATTTCGATTTTCTTCCAGTCTCCCTTTCCACCATGTTGTGGAAAATTGTAAACGTCTGGAACACCTGGTCTTTGGATTTCAACAAATAAACCCAAACTTTAAGTGAAACATCATCGATATAAGTAACAAAATACTTATGCATACTCAATGATTCGACTTCCATCGAACCACATACATCTAAATGTACAAGATCTAGAATATTTTCTTTCCTCGTGAAAGACTTCGAAAAACTGATTTTCTTCTGCTTACCAAATAAACAATAATCGCAAGAGTCTAGTAAGTTACCTTTAATAACAGGAATTAGCTACTTCTTTGCCAACATCTGTAGTCTTTTCTCACTCATGTGGCCAAAACGTCTATACCACAAACTTGGAGAGGATTCCTCGATTGCATTTAGCTCACTCTTGCAAATCTTCCCATAAGTCATGTAGAGTGTGCACCGCATTTTTCCTCTAGCAACTACAAAAGATCCCTTGGTAAGCTTCCACTTTCCATCACCGCCATAATGATGAAAGTCTTGTCGATCAAGTGCACCAGTTGACATAAGATTGAAACGTAGACCAGGAACATGTCTCACATCTTTCAGCATTAACTGGTAGCCCACATCCGTCTGCAAGAAAATATCTCTAATCCCAACAATATTGGAGTAGCTGTCATTGCCCATCTTCACTTTACCAAAGTCACCTGCTTTGTATGTAGTGAAGAACTCTACATGGGACGTGGCATGAAACGAGGCTCCAGAATCAATGATCCATTTAACTCCAGGATGATCTACCAGTAGACATTCACCTCCAAGTGACAGGAACTCACACTCATCATGAGACACCGCAGCAGCAACATTGTTCGTGTCCTCCTTTTGTTGATGAGTAGCATCTTCTCGCCCTTCTTTGAATTCCCGCTTCAACTTGTAACAATTTTTCTTCATGTGGCCTGGAAGACCACAATGATGACACTTTTCGCTAAATCTTGTTCTGGATTTGCTCATACTTCTTCCATGGCCTCTTGGTCCTCTACTGTTGCTCCTTCCTCTATTCTCCGCAACGAAGAATTGACCATTTTCTAAACTTGACGAAGAACTCCTTCTAGTTTCTTCGTTCATCATATTATCTTTCATATTTTCCATAGATAATACACCATTAGGAGCAGAGTTACTTACAATAACAACAAATGTCTCCCAACTATCTGGTAACAACCCGAGCAGCAACAAGGCTTGTAACTCATCATCAATCTTCATGCTCATCGTGGCTAATTGATTGAGTATACTTTGGAAGTTGTTGAGGTGCTCAGTCACTCGAACGCCTCCCCGATACTTCATGTTGACGAGCTCTTTAATGAGAAAAGTTTTCTTGGCAGTAGTCTTTTTCTCGAACAAGGACTCCAACTTCAACCATAGCTCATGCTCACTGGTTTCGTTGGCAACATGGTGGAACACTGTCGTCCACCCATTCACGAATATGACCGATGGTTTTGCGGTTCATCTTCGTCCAAATTGCTGGTATAGTCCCTTCTGGCTTGGCATCGTCCCCCTCGATCGGCTCATGCAAATCTTTGCAATAGAGAATATCCTCCATTCTCGGCTTTCACGTAATCCAGTTGGAATGGTTGAGTCTGATCACGGTACTCCGTGATCCTTCCATTCTAGCAGCTCCCGGTCAGAACCAAGAGCTCTGATACTACTGTTGGGTTACGCGGAAGAATAAACTGTAGAATGGAACCACAAATGTAAAATGTAACGGAAAGAAAATGAGAAAGAACACCGGGAATTAACGTGGTTCGGCAAAGTGCCTACGTCCACGGGGCAACAACAACAAAGAACCTCCACTATACGAATAATAGTTACACGGAGAGAAACATTACTTCAAGACTCACACTTGAAGGGATACACTCTCACACACACACTTTGTTTTGCTACACACACAAACTCTCTACTTAGGAGTTTTCTATCTCATTCTTGATGATCACACAAGATGAGCTCCCCCTACAACTATCACAAACTCTCTCTATTTTGTTTGTGACTCTGCCTTGTGTTCTTGTTTGCTGCAAGCTTTCATGCCTTTATATAGGCAAATGGTTTCATGCATAAACCATGCATTCCATATGTAACAAGCAAGGGAAGAAAAGTCAAGTTTCTTCCATGATTCATGCTCAATGTCTTCATGCTTATAAATGCTTGTTTTCCTCCATCTTCAAAGATTGCTGTCACCACCACCCTAAGCTTATAGCTTTGTTTCATACCTTTCAAAGATCACTACATCTATTTTGCTATTCCTATAGCAACCAACCTTGTTTTCATTGAATGGATCACCAAGGCTACAACAACAAATGCTTTCCTCATGCAGTAAAACACCACATGCATTTCAACCTCCAATTAAGGAGGGACTGACCCATCATACGGAACCACTTGGTGATTGTGCCAGGATACGCCCCTTCACATTCCATCTATGATTCCCTTATGGGTATGTCTTCAATATAACCCAGTTCTTTTTATTGGTTGTTTGTTTTTTCTTATGTTACTTTGAATCTAATGCAAAAGCTGGTTGGCCTGTGTTTTCATATAATTTTGCCTCCTCTATAGTCTATGATGGGTTAAGTGACTTAAGTCTGTATAGGTACACACAGTAAGTGATCGTTGTTAATCATACAAGTCTAGTTAACATTCTCTTACTTGCCTGTCACACAGTAAGTGATCATTGTTAATCATACAAGTCTAGTTAACATTCTCTTACTTGCCTGTTATGTGAGAAATATGACATGAGATTCCTCCCAAGTAATATTTCCACGTTTTTGCAGATATTCCCAGTTGCAGTTAGATGTGGAATCCAGGTGACTCTTGATCCAATGATCCATCACACATACTTGTTCTCAGTTTAATTTTTTTTTTGTCTGCTTTTTTTAAATAGTAAATATGCAGTTTGAGCATATACTGGCTTTTCAAGACCACGATTTTTTTTCCCTTAATTGTATTGCATATTAATTTTTTTGTTAAAGGCATTTTCACTTGTTGGCTCCAGTACAGTAAGTTAACTCTTGCTCCAATGCTTATGATCATTGACATCGATAGTAACAATGATCTTATCCATTTAGTGATCACATCCTTCTTGTAAATATATAAACAAGCGACACTATAAAAGTAGTGTCATCTGCTGGTTTTCCACTTTGGCTGTTGGGCTTTTATATTAGTAAACACTTCAATGAATATTTGCTGAGTCTGCTCATGGGTTAGGCTAGGGTAAATTGGGAAGGGTAGCTTGATAAAGACTAGTCTAATTCTGGTATTATAGATTTATAGATCAAGATTATTGTTTCATTTGTATTTTTGATGGTTTTTTACCAATTATAAACAAGCGATTGTAACTATATATTATTATAATTTCAGCAATATTTGAGTGAATCAGTGGTATCTAGTTTTAATCGAGTTGGGTCATCTGTTTGTATTTTTAGGGAGCGTGAACAAGAGGAACGTGCCAAAGCCTTGAAAGTTAATGTGGGAATATACCCAATGCAGACGTTAGTCCAGTTATTACCAAAGAGGTGATAAAATCTTATGTATATTTTGCCTATTAATCTGCTTTGTTAAAAAGGAACTACAAAGTGGACTTGATAAGTATCAGTACATATATGCTATCAGTTATGTGTCTTAGTGTTAAACATACTTTTATCTTGCTATCAGTTTTGTGTCTTGGTGTTAAGAACCCTTTTATCATTAACTTATCCTAGTAGTTTATGTTTTGTTTTCCTCAGGAGACATATCTCAGTTGAAGCCCAGAACTAGACATTTAAAACCATAAATGTTCTCTCCAGGAGTGCATGAATGAAGATAAAAGAATATGGAGAATCATGTAGAGTACGAATATGGAGCATCATGCAGGAAAACTATCTGGTGTCCTATTGGTTACTTATCAGTAATGTCCATCCATGGACGTTGCCCTCCTTGCAAGAGTACGAATGAGTATCTATCATGATATCTATGACAGTGATATAGTTGTTTACATTTCTGAATTTGCATCTCACAAGCTTGTGAGTATTCATTATAATTTACAGATGCTCAAGTGTATTAAAACCGAAAATTAAAAGGCCTAAAAAGGCTTTTTTTTTTTGCATGTATATATATATTTTTTTTCGATAACCAATGTTTTAGTGGACTATTGATGTGGTCCCTAATATGAGTAAGGTTTAGTAACCAAATAATGTTTTTCAGTGATTAAATTTGATCCTATTTAGTGTCCAATTCTAGTGGTCACTAAAATAGTGACCAAGTCTTGCAAGTGGTCACTACTGAGAATTAGTGACGAGCGTGTAATGACCACCTATTTTTGGTCACTAAACACAATTAGTGGCCAAAATTGCTAGTTTTTATGACCACTTCTTTGGTCACTAGTGCCGGATACTGTTGTAGTGATTATATATGAATCCTGAGAAATTTTAAAATCACAAAGTGAACTGTTAGATAAGTTCGCATAGCTAGGTAGTTGTATCTACGGTGGTTGAAACACCCAAAAATCAGTTGTTCCAAAACACACATAATCAAATTCGAAAACCATGTATGTTAGCGTTTAAAGTTCGAAGAGTAGATTAATTAATAGGAAAATGTTTATTTAGTACTAATTTAAACCCATTATTGTCGATTTCAATGAATCTAATAGACATGAGCCCATTCTAATATAATGTGTTCTTATTTGTACCTAAATACACAAATCTATATTAAAGTCATAATAAAAAAAATTGTATATTTTTAAGACAATTTTACCCTCAATACTTCAACATGTATAGAGAGAGAAAGTGAAAGAGTGAAAAGACTTTGTTGGAATCTTATTTGTGCCCAAATACACAAATCTATATTAAAGTCATAATAAAAAAAAAATTTGTATATTTTATAAACAATTTTACCCTCAACCTTTCAACATGTATAGAGAGAGAAAGTGAAAGAGTGAAAAGACTTTGTTGGAATCTCACTGGACTCACTGGTCGCCGGTCGCGGGACTCCAATCACCGATCGTCGGATTCCGTTCACCAGTTTCTTGGTTACTACTGACCCCTAATAACTTGGTTATTGACCCTCAATAATTAGTTATTGACACTCAATAATCAACTTATTACTTGGTTACTGCCCCCAATAATCAGTTATTGACCCTAATAATCAACTTGTTTCAGCTTAATGTAATATAAAAGAAGAAATATCAGAAAATAATCGAGTTACTGACCGAATAATGAAGTTACTAACCCCTAATAACTTCTGCAATCAGTTGGGCGGCTGTGAATGCAAATTTTAAACCAACATTCCATTACAGATTTGGCTGAATCAAAGTTCCAAGTTGAAAACTAGTGAGCAATATTATAATGATATAAAGGAAACAAAGTATTGAAGGAGGCACAGATCTGGAGGCTCTCACCCTTGCTAATCAGAGAGAAGGAAGACGGAGGCGAATAAGAGTCTCCCAACAAAGGAAACGAAGGCCATGTCTGTACCCAAAACGGCGCCACTTCAGGATACTCGACAATGCCGCTTCATGAGACCTTCTCCTCCAAAAAAACCTGAGACCTCATCCTCCAATTTCAATCCGGCATGGACCATCTCCTCCACCCTAATTTCTTGCCGAAAATCTCGTTGACGACGACTGCGACAGCGCCGAAGATGGATCCGAGGCCGCTTCCTAAAGGCAGGTCTTTCTCGAGCGAGAGGGAGAGGCCGGCCACTGTCTCCGTTTCTCGTCGCCGGCGATGGAGATTGACTTCGTCCAGAGAGAGAGAGAGAGAAATTGACTGTGTTTTCAAATCGGAAGAGAGAATGAATGGAGTTGAATAAAAGTGAGGTTATAAATGTCCTTTCATAAAAAATAATTAGAATTGTCTCACGAAGGAAATGGATTGGACTCTGGTTTGAGAATTTTTGTGACGTGTTGGGCTTAAATTAATTTTTAATCTAGCAACCCAAAATCTGCCACGTCAACCTAGAAACACTTGAGAGCCGAGTACCCACGCAATCCACCAAAATAGGGAATCGCCCCACCCCACCCCCCCATCCCAACGTGGCCGCTACCCATTGGCTCCAAACAAAAACTATTATAGTTGCCGCGCCTAAATCTTCAGCGACTAGTAAAATAACGGATAACCAAAAAATAAAAATAAAAATATCCTTTTCTTCCCCCAGTGCCATCCCCTCCTCATCTTCTTCTCCACAGAGAGAGCGAGTCTGAGATTCAACAACTCACTCTTCTCTCCCATGGCGAAGACTCTACTCTCATCCACGCCGTTCACCGGCACCTCTCTCCCCTCCCTCTCCCGCCGCGTGTCCTACACGCTCCCCTACCACCGCGCCGGAAATGGACTCGTCGCCACCAGAATCAAGTTCAGCCTCCACGACGTGCCTCCGATCAATCCCTTCGACTCCGGCGTCGATCTCTCCTCGCTTTACACCCGAGCCGAAGGTCTTCTCTACACGCTGGCCGATGCTGCGGTCGCCGTGGACCCGAGCGTCTCCGGCGCCGGCGACGCTGCTGTCGACGTGCCTCAGAAGAGTGGCGGATGGTTCGGTTTCATCTCAGACAGCATGGAGTTCGTGCTCAAGGTAGTTCGAATTTCACGGAATTGTCATTTCTTGATAACTTGTTAGGATAATCGGCTGATAATGACGATTGTTTGAATTGCAATAGATTTTGAAAGATGGACTTTCAGCTGTGCATGTGCCATATGCTTACGGTTTCGCAATTATATTGCTCACTGTTATCGTTAAAGTTGCCACATTGCCTCTCACAAAGCAACAGGTTCGGTGTTTGGCCTAATTTTGCTGAACAAATTGTGCTGTTTTAGTGTTTTTGTCGCTTATAATATAGTTTATATGCAGGTGGAATCCACATTGGCTATGCAAAACCTGCAACCGAAAATCAAAGCCATTCAAGAAAGATATAAAGGAAACCAGGTGTGGAACTGAGGATAAACCTTACTATAAGCATCATGTGGACAAATTGTTGTTATATTTGATTATTTCCACTGTTGTCTTCTATTAATAACTCGAGTTTACTGCTGTATGCTCATAGGAAAGAATACAACTTGAGACATCACGGCTATATCGGCAGGCTGGGGTTAATCCATTAGCAGGTAAATCGTTGTCCATGAGCAAAAATGTTCATATATGTGTTTACATTTTGCATGAATGCTTCACCACTGTACTTGTGTCCAAAACAGATTATGATGTTCTAACTTCTAGGTAGACAGATATTACATCTTACATGAATTTGAGGACTTATTAGGCCTGTAATAATAGGTAAAACCAAGGATTAAAATCTCTGCGATATATCCGATATATCCTCCGATATCTCCCTTTTTTGAAGGACCGATATATCTTTAGGGGTCAATATCTTATCTTCTACCGTATCTACGATATTTCCCCGATATTTGGGAAATATCCTCAAATATCACCGATATTTAGGAAATATCACCGATATTTAGGAAATATCTCCGACATTTATGATATTTTCGATATATCACTGACATATTAAAAAAATATCTGTAAAAAATTGAAATGTTATCCGGAAGAGAAGTAACTAATTCCCTCGAGGTGTATCCCAATGACGAGTGGTGGTCTCGACTTGAAACTGCAACTGCCAATGGAATCAACGTACAAAGGGTATTATCTAAAGAAGTTGTTGGAAACCCAGAAGATAATTTAGACAGTGATGATGCATGGGGCGGCATAGCAACTCCAGATAGTTCAGATGATGATGAAGATGGTGGAAGCGGAAAAGGTGATGGAAATACTGGCACCGGGTTTGTATATGGACAATCTTCTACAGTTGGCGGTGGATTGAACAATTTTTCATCTGAAGAAAATTACGATCATGCCTTCCATGATCATGGCTATATATAGAAGTATTAGGTATGGAGCGCAAGAGGATACCATGTATGGGAGGAGGACTAGAGGTCCAAATGATGATCAAGATGTTGTTTCAGTTGTGCTAAGTTTTGATTCTATCAGTTTAGGTAGTGGGACTGGAACCTCAAATGAATCCCAAGAAGGCAACAATCAATATGGCTATAATGTTTATGGCTATAATCAATGCACGGAAGTTAGTGATCAGTCATCCAGTTTTCATCATCCTTACTATCCACTTATAGGGGAAACAGTTGGCAGCTCCAAAGACATATATGATTATCATATTCAACACTACAATTTGTACTATATGAGTCATATGTCTTGGTCTGATTATTGTACTTTTGTGGATCAGCGTGTGTCTTATGACTCTTATCAATAACCTAGATTCTCATTCTGGATGTAGATGAAGTTGATATTTGTAATATTTATATATAAATCTAATAAATTAAATATTTCAGAAAAAAAATTCTTCCCAAAATACCGATATTTTTTTCCCGGGTTTCCCCGATATATCCCCGATATATCCGAAATCTCCCTTTTTCAACGGACCTATATATCTACCGATACCGATATTTTAATCCTTGGGTAAAACTAAGGGGTTTGACAATGTTTAGTTGGTGATCGAATTTAACCTGATTTACGGGGCATGTTGCCTTGAGACAGATTATGATGTTCTAACTCGGTCTTTAATGCAGGTTGTTTACCAACTCTGGCCACAATACCAGTCTGGATAGGACTATACCAAGCTCTATCGAATGTGGCAAATGAGGTAACTAACAGGTCTGGCATCACATTTTCAGTGTTGAGAATGGCTGTCATCATAAAAACATTCAACACTGCTGATTTTTATATTTGCTCCCCTTTTTTCCCACTCAAAGGGATTGTTGACAGAAGGTTTCTTTTGGATCCCCTCTTTGGGTGGTCCAACTACCATTGCTGCTCGCCAAAGTGGATCAGGAATTTCTTGGTTGTTTCCATTTGTGGTAAGAAAGTTTTATGATTTTGATGACTTTGAAAGCTAGCAATTGCGTATGCTGCTAGTTTAATCGGCCTTTAGTGAGTGTACTGTGTCATGCTAGACACCAATCTAGGAACTCTAATTTATTAACAACTTAAATAGGTCTTGTTGTAGAACATTCAGGCTTACAACTCTTTTTAGGTTTTACCTTCCTATATGGCTATATAGCTTTATAATTGATAAAATTAGTTATTAGCTAAGATCTAATAAAATGCTTCTAGAATAAACCTGGATTCCCCTTCTTTCACCTTTCTTTTACTCTAGTATCAACCCACAATCACTGTAGTTCAATTGTTCTAATTTCAACAGCTCACTCCAATATGTAATTCTATCGAACTGATAAACAGAAAAGACATGCCAAACTCCAAATGGCCGCATTTTGAAGAGTAGTATAGTAATGTAATATGTAAGGCACAGATAAACCACTATTCTCTCTCTCTCTCTCTCTCTATCTCGTTTTTGGTTATCGGAGGAGGGATATGGAATTGAAGAGCTCCTGAAAAATAAGCAGATGAAAAGATCGGGAATCCATCAGGATATGTGAATTGAGTTGTTATTTCCATCTATCATGCCGATGGGACATAAGTTTGATAACCGGCAGGAAAATGCAAGTCATAATAAGTTAAGTTTGATAACAGGGAGGAAAGTGTGTACCTAAATAAGGATAGTTAGAACTACAAGGAGAAAGAGAATTTGAGGTTAAACATCCTTTCTTTTTTGTCTTTGCCACCTAAAGAAGTGAGATAGCCCGGTAGGTGAAGGTTGGAAAAGTAGATGTATTAGTAGGATGAGTCTTCTCATTCAATAATAGCTGTACTATTTTGAATTCGTACTTGTGAATCTTTAGATGAATATTATTGATCGTAAATAAGCGATATAGGTGGATGAGAAGGCACACAAAATGTGAACGATTTGCACCTTTCTATAGCAATGTGATCACACCTGCTTGGAGTTGAATTCTTGCATCATATATTCATATTAATACTGGGGCATTTAATATTTAAGTTTCTGTCACACCTATGTGCATTATGACTGTTAATATAATGCATATTTAATTGTGCAGGATGGGCATCCACCATTAGGCTGGTCTGACACCGCCGCATACCTAGTTTTACCTGTCCTCCTTGTTGTTTCTCAATTTGTTTCGATGGAGCTAATGAAGCCTCCACAGGTAAAGAATTTTGTTGATATTGTCTTCTCTGTTTTCCCTTATGTTCTTTTTCTTACTATGAAACAAATATCTGGTTGCAGGGAGTTAGGGACTCAAATATGAGTCCTTCGATGCAAGCTAGATTGTTTAAATTATATTAGATATTTTATTTTTCTTTTCTGTTCATAACCATAACTTTCATTTTGCAGACAGATGATCCAAATCAAAAGAACACACTTCTTGTACTTAAGTTTCTACCACTCATGATTGGTTACTTCTCCCTGTCCGTTCCTTCAGGATTATCAATTTACTGGTTGGTTTCTGATTGACAAATTTAATTTGATTTTCTTCTTGTCCGTTCAATATACTAAACTATTAATTCACTATATACCAGTTGGTTCTCATTGCAAATTCCCTAAAGGCTCCCTCTTAAGGAACATAATTCTCTGTTTGTTGCTCTCTTTAGATCAGGGATTTTAGGAATTTCCGAAAGGCTTTAGATGTGATTTTGGTGTGTTGTTTCTTTTTTGAAGTCCATAAATTCTGGTGCTTATGGTATAACCTATGATAAATTAGTTGTCTGCATGCACAATACTAAATTTGTGCTGCTGCAGCCGCTACCTACCCTTGGAGTTGCTTCATATTTCAATTGTAATATGAAATATTTATTTATAAATTGTACAATGTGGCTTTCAGGTTCACAAACAATGTACTTAGCACAGCACAGCAAGTATGGCTACGAAAATTAGGAGGTGCTAAGCCTGTTGTGAATGAAAATGCAAGTGGAATCATTACAGCAGGACATGCAAAGCGATCAGATTCTCAGCCTGCGCAACCTGGCAGTAGGTCAGCGCGGAATGCTTCGTATATTATCATTTTCTTTTATTATTTTTTTAATAGAGCTTTATTCCTGACAAAACATAAATTGATGATAAATAGATTTAAGCAGTTAAGAGAAGATGAGAAAAAGAAAACGGTGAACAAGGCATTACAGGATGATGCTCAGACACTGGCTTCTGCATCTGATTCTGAAGACCGTTCAGATGATGAGAACAATGACAAGGTAAAAATTGTATTAGTGTTATGATTTTAGTTTGATGAGCCTGTTCTCCATTTTGTTTTGTTATTTATGCATGAATATCATCTACCGAAGAAAGTTCTCTCATAATGTGTGGGTGTTTTGAAGATAGAACATTCCCATATGCATTACAATTTTCAAGATCATGTTTAAGAAGATTATATTAGTTGGCATGTTTGGGCTCACATGGCTAGTTGATTGTCCTAACAGTTAACTTTATAGACACATGGATTGGATAATCCAGACATTCCTTATTCTTGACTTATTGCTATGTAAATAGTCAACTACAAATATAGTCCCACTAGCTCCATGCTTCCTCAATGGAAACTGGTGAAGAACATAGGATTAGTCATTTTCAAAGTGGTTAGAGTTTATGGGTTCTACAAACTTTCATTCTATACTGCAAAGTGCAAACTTTGGACTTTAATTATAATCATTGTCTAGAAGTACATACATGCTATCCTGTGGGCCGCATCTTATGGTAATGTACATGTCTGTCAAGCACACTCTTATTTTGTGCTACATGCATTGGTAGCCCACATATTTCGATTCCAATCAGTTTATGTATGTTAATGGCTATGCAAGTTAGAGTTTGTTCAAATTCATTTATGCATTAAAACCAGTAATTAATGTTAATTATACTGGTGGAAAAATGACTCATTCTCTGTAGCTTAAAGTATTGAAGACTTCACATAGGCTTGTAAAACACTGTATGATTTGACTAGTAAACTTTAGAGAGATTTAGATATTGATTTGATTTCTGTCAGTCAACATGTAAACTACTGTATGATTTGACTAGTAAACTTTAAAGTGTCATTTATCTATGTAATTTGGCTTTTGGAAAACTGATTCAAACGATGTTTTATCAGGGTGAGGACGTTCTAGAAGAGGCATATTCTTCTACTGCCAGTAAAGATCTTCCAGACTTTCCTCGGCCAAGGAGAAGCAAGCGATCAAAAAGGAAGCGTGCTGTGTAAATTGACTGTATACTGATTAAGTTTGTAGTTCACGGTGAGTCCTGTATATCTCAGCCAAGAGTATTGTCATTAATATCTCCAACTATATGTTGGTTCATTAATTTTGAGATATAATACAAATCATGGTAATTAGTTTTCCTGTTTACTCTTTAATTATGCAGAAAGCTCAAATTAAATACTAAGTTGGTAATAACTACCATAGGTCCATAATAAATCGAAACACAGATGTAAGATGATATTAAGGTTTTACTTGATGCGATTCTCATTTTTGGAAAGAACGTTGTATGTTTTTGTTCATGGTGATCAATATCTTGGTAGATAAGTACTGAATGTTTTAATTCCATGTTATTTTAAGTTATTAGATTCTAGATTGTTTAAAGTAATGTGGCTAAGAAATCAGCGCAGCTGGTTTTCATATAATCTGGAAGCTTTAATCAGCAGACTTAAACTGGTTTTGTTTTCCACTTTCACCCTTCTCCAAATTACTTGAGCCTTTAGGATGATTATTTTTCTTTTAGATGTGTAATATTTTGCCCATGAGAACCCTTGCGTTAGAAAGTTAGAAATCCATCTCCGAAACTTGTACTTTTTGCTTAGATGTTGACTTGTAATTTCAGATTTACATACATGCTATCTTACACTAAAAATTTGGTCATGTATAACCAAACTAGAATTTAAATTTTTTAAATCCCAATTTTGTACAAGCACAACCTCAAAGTTGAGGTGTCTGACGTACATGAAAACAACTGACATTCTCTGGTCTCTAACCAATGTAATGATCCTTAATTTGTTCTACTTAGTATGTTAAGTACAAGCGGATAATATTTCATTGCTTAGATGGGGGGCGATGATTCCCTGCTGGGTTGGGTCCTGATGGAGTTTTATGAATCCTCTTCCTTCCACTTACCTGTATTTCAATATTGTATAAAGAAACAGTCAATGCAAGATTATTTCAGGTTGACTATATATAAATATACATGAATATATGTACTGCTTGAGATCCACACACCTGAGAATGTATAGCATATCTGGTTCCCGACCCTGGCCTTGAACTGTGCAGTGCAGGTTTGAGCTTGAACTGAACTGTGACCACCATGAAATTAAAAAAGTTTTTATTAAATATTGAAGAAAGCAAGGTACAATCTGCTCAGTCATATACAACTTTTTGCTCTGTTTAATGATTTGAATTTTGGATAAAATGTTTGCGACACTTATATCCATTA
Organism: Fragaria x ananassa; assembly: GCA_034370585.1. Lineage (NCBI taxonomy): Eukaryota > Viridiplantae > Streptophyta > Magnoliopsida > Rosales > Rosaceae > Fragaria > Fragaria x ananassa. The sequence goes on from CP139764.1 coordinate 23,895,833, forward strand.
TAAAAATAATAAAATAATAAAATAATAAAAAAAGAAGAAGGAGAAGAAGAAGAAGACAGTGACTAAAGAGTTCCCTGCCATGGTTAACAGCAAGTTGAGGGTCCTGTTCCATGTCAAAGCCCATCTGTTGGGACATCCCCTGCAACTTGGGTGGAACATGACTGCACTTGAGGTTAAACATAGCAGAGAAATCCTCCAGCATGATTTACCTGATTCAAGAGCCTGAGCATTAGTAGTGTAGTAGTGGTATTGAGAAGTTGCAAGCAGGAGCCATATCAAAAGAAGATGAATGTGGCTCTGGGTTCTCATGTTGAGCTTAAGTTGATGCATGCTTGAGGTGAATAGAATTGTTGAGATATGTTTTGTTGTGGCAGGGTCTTTTATAAGCAGGAAGAAGCTCTTTACCATCGAATAGTCTAATCATTGCCTAATTTGAAAAAATTGTGGGAATTGTGTTAAAAGTGCTTGGGAATCCTATGTCATTTTACACACTGAGAATTGATAAGATTAGGAATTGAATTTAGGTTGCTCCTCATTATGAGTTGACTTCTTTGTAGTCATCATTGCATACATAATAAGTGTTTGAGTACTTGAACCATGCTGTTGGCAACTGGAACTGAATGCATGTTGAAGTACTCAATTGCTTACATAATGGAATGTCTTGGTTGTTCTTTGTTTTGTCACTTTAGTTTTCAGCGTCTTCTTTTTCTTTTATTTCCCGCTTCTTTGTTTGTGTTTAGTTAAGCCTCCCTTTTCTTATTGTTCTTTCTGTTGAAGATAAAATGAACTATTGAAATATGAGAATTTGATTATCAAATTCCCCCTTTCTTTACTAGTAAAACATCTGATACATGATAATCTTAAGATTTGTAATACATGGCTCATAGTAGGAGTTAAAACAATATCAGGACAAGCCACAAATCCAGATTGAAGAAAGCAGAACTAATTTTGCATCATTTTCTTTTATGTTCTGAATACTCACCCTTGTGCAATCAGAAGTACTTTGTTGTGATCATGATGTTGCTCACCACACTTGGATGTGGCTGTATATACAAGTCTGCGTGCGTTTTGTGTTTCTTTGTCTGTTCTGGTAGCTCTGCATTGAGAGGTTCTGAAGTTCCCTAAAAGAGTGTTTCAATTGGAGTCGTTTCTACTCGTTGTCTGCGCTCAACTTAGAAGCTTGGTAAGAGTAGAAGCACCTGAGAGAACACCCTTGTCATGATGATGGATGGTGCTCTGATGCTCAAGGCCATATTGACCTTAACAAGAATAGCATAGAATTAGGGTGATAGAATAATTGATGAACATGCATGACAATGAGGATTGGTATGGTTCTACTTTACCATTGATTGTCGGCTCACCCAACTCGTATTATAATGTCGAGTTTCGTCGGCTTTTGCATAAAGTAGGTTCTCTTAATTTGACGCATGCATTTCGTCATTCTCATGAGCCTAAAATCTATTTTGTGCAATCAAACCGGTTTGTGCTGTAGTACTGATCACAAATCATACTCACAAAGCCTATACTAAACCCATTGGTAATAACTCTTGTTGTGATACGAGACATACATGGAGTTAAATTCAAATGTGATGCAACATTGTTGTTGGGATACAACAAGAGACGGAGACGTCTACTGTGTATGCAGTGCTCCGAGTACTACGGTTGTCTGCTGATGTGGTCAAGTGGTGAAATTACAAAATTTTAGATTTGAATAAGTTGCACGCGGGCTTGGCACGTCTCACGTGGATGTGAAGAGCAGGGGTACTTGGTTTCTTTCATATAACCCTTAATCCTCAGAGGTAGTAAGTGCAAGAAACTGAGTTAGAGTTCTTGTAATTTCCTCTCCCTACTTCTCTGGTCGTCTGGTTTTTCTGGGGATCGATCAGGCCTGTGCGACGGCGACGTTTTCATATCGGGTCGACATCCGTTGGGGCAGTTTTCGCAGATCGGCAAACGAAGTCAGAGACGACGTATAGCAGCCAGTACTCTTATCTGTAATTGATCTGTCTCTCATCGTTTGAGTTTTTTAGATGTTTTGATCTCAACCTTACATTTTTATATGTACGCAGTCTTTCACTCTTTCAGTCTTTTTGTGTCAACTCATAGTCATGGCAATCGATGATGCTTGAAATCAGAAATCCCAATCTAGCCAAACCGCCTTCTTGAACTCCTCCACCGCCTAACCTCATTGCCCGCCTCCTCCTCACCTCAGCGCCCGCCTCCTCCTCGCCTCGCCTTGCCTCACTCGCCTTGCCTCGTCTCCTCCTTGCCTCGCCTCACCTCCTCCCCATGTTGAGTAAAGGTGAGCTACCGCCAATTGTGCCATCTAGTGATCCAAGTACAAAGGTAGCCATAAGTTTACGAAAATCAGTTGTACAATAAGAAGCTATCTTTCAGTGGTTAAAGGGAAAGGCCGTAACCTCAATGTTCTGATTTGCAAAGCTAATTTGGGTAGGTGGTTCAATCTGGTTTTACATATGCTTTGACCCAAAACCAACTCAAAAACCCACACAGGTTCAATCAAATTAATCATGAAAATCAAATGAACCACATAAAGAAAATAGAGCAAAGATTTACCTCGTTACCCAATTCCTCAAAGCAGTTCTTCAACACACCTCTCGTCGAATCCACAACTACAGCTCCGTTGTCACCGAATCGAATTTCCAGATTTTGATCTACCTCTCACCTCGCAAATATACCCCCGATCGGGTATTACCCGATGCAAAGCTTCTTCAACACACCTCTTCACTGTTTATTCTGGAACTTACCCACCTCCATATCGTCGATCGCGGAGGGAGAATTACCGAGAGTCGTGCACATCATGCTCTTTTGGGATATAATAGCTTCTCCAACCGCTGCTTGACACGTGCTCCAGACAGCCGCAGTACTCGGAGCATTACATACATTCCAGAATTCACCATAAGAGACATACTTGTACTTCCAATCTTTCACATTCGATTGTTGTTTGGATTTCGACGACGGGTTTGCGACTGTGTTGGATAGATACTGTTCCGTTGGCGACAATATGCTTTGGTCTTGCTTCCTAGGCTTATGTCGCAATTTTTAATTTTAGGCTTATACCTGAGATCATCTAACACCCAAATTTTAGGCTACAGTCTCTGTGGTGGTCTGGTAGAGGTTGTGACTCTTCGAGACAACTCAGACAAGCTTAGCCGACAAAACCTTTCTTTTTGTAAATTTTTGCATAGAGATTGGAGAAGAATCATCCTCTTTCAGCCTTGGGAAGGCTTGGTATTTATAGGAGGGAAAATCGGGGACGTGAAAAGGAAGAGCATGGGCTCAGCACAAAATCAGGGTGTCAGTCTTGCTCCCTGACAATCCCTTCATTCCATGATGAGTTTGGCAGAGTTGGTAACACGTATCGACTCTATGTGGTCTCCTCCTATTAAATCAGTCTCAAGTCATGTCTTTTTGATACTTGAGAGGTACCTTAGCGTACAAGAATAAAAGGATGCGGGATGAGATTGCTGGATGCGGACTCCGCCTCTTGCTTTTTTGGCGGAGTCTCCGCGCGAGGCTATCTCGCCCCACCTCTAAGTGCGCGCGGACTCCGCTTCTTGGTTCTTAGCGGAGTCACCGCGTGAGGTCATTTCGCCCCGCCTCTATGTGCACGCGGACTCCGCTCCTTGAATATTCGCGGAGTCTCCGCGCGAGGCCATCTCACCCCGCCTCTATGGCTTCTCTACAGGAAGTCATTTCTTTAACCCATGCGAACTCTAAGATCCAGAACACTTGTAAACCCAACCATGTTGAGCTTGCGGATTAACTAATGTTCACTTAGACACTTACTAACCCACCCAAATTAGTATTTGGGTGTAAACAAAGAGTAAACCGTTAATTCTCGGATAATGGTTTAAGTGCATGGAAATGTTAAGAGTCATACGTGGCTCTTTGACATTTTCACACTTCCTACGTGGACTGAGTTGAAAAGTCAAGTATCGTTGTCGAACCAAATTATGACATCAACAGCATGTATAATGACAAAATAGGGAAGCAGATTTAGATGCAGTTGATGCACAAGTTGCATTGCCACCACCAAGGCCAAGCACCGACTGTGAACGGTCACCACTCCATTTAAGATCTAGATCTTTTGTGGCATTTGGGAAAAATAATCGACCATCACTTAGCAACCCAGCTCAAGATTTGTTCCGCCGGGTAAGATCGTCAAAAGTTGACAAATATGGAGGAAGCACAACATATGTTACTGAAGGGATTTCAACTCCATCAAGCAGCAAGTTGCTGATGAATGGGACAGGGTATCAAGGAGGAGTACTTCTGGATATTCCTCATGCTCTTCTTCTGCATTGGGTGATTTACCTTTGATGCAGTTTGAGAGGACTGAGGGAAGCGAAAATGGTTCAGGAAACTCGAGTACACTTACTCATCTCAAAGATCTTAATCATTCATCCCCTCCCAATGTATTGGGAAGTCAGTGTCTAGACTCTCATATCTAGTTGGGGTTAATAAAAGTTACTTCTTGAAGATAGGGCTCCCCATAGAAAAGATTAAGCGTAAAAAGAGTTGACCGCTTTTATAAAACGTTACTCAAAATACGTGATTTTTCAACCATAGTCATATTTCACTGTTCTGATCACATCTTATTTCATAAGATATTTGAAAATTTTGTTTCGTGTGTATAGTTGGTTCACAAAGTTATACACTTGTATGTAACATACTAAACAAGTTATACCACATTAGTAGGCATGTTGTGATTCCGATGACTAAGATAAGCAAAATGAAAATTCGACCGTCAGATATAATCGTTATAGTGAAACATGACCATCGTATAAAATTCAACTAGATTCAGCAACGTTTGGGACTCGATCGAAACTGTTAACCCTAATCCCAAAACAATTTGTAGGTATAACGATGACTAAACAAGTTATACTACATTAGTATTAGGGTTTACCATTTTATTTTGTGAATTTTAGTCATCGGATTTACAACGTGTCTACTAATGTGATATAACTAGTTTAGTAGGTTATATATAAGTATATAATTTTGTGAACCAACAACACACATGAAGCAAAATTTTCAAAAATTTCTTGAACATCAGAATAGCTAGTGAAATACGACTATGGTTGAAAAATCACATATTTTAGATAATGTCTAGATCCCGATAAAAGCAGTCAACATTTCTTACGTTTAATCTTCCCTATAGGGAGCCCTATCTTCGGGAGGTAAATGTCTCTAAATTTTTATATGCATTGTTACGTCTCATCTATGTGATAGTTTAACGTGTTGAAAAATTGACCAAACTAGGTTATTAAAAGGTACGTAAAAGCGTTTTCATGTGATAAGTGACGATATATTAAGGTTGACCGCTTTGATCGAGCCCCGAACATTGTTGAATCGAGTTGAATTTCATACCATAGCCATGTTTTACTGTAATGATCATATCGGACGGTGAAATTTTCATTTTATGAATTTTAGTCATTGGAATCACAATGTGCCTACTAATGTGGTGTAACTTGTTTATTAGGTTATACGCAAGTGTACAACTTTGTGAACCAACTATAGAGAGGGAAAAAAATTCAAAAATCTCGTGATATAAGATGTGATTGGAATAGTGAAATACGGCTATGGTTGAAAAATCACGTATTTCGGGTAAAGTCTGGGACCCAATAAAAAGGTCAACATTTTTACGCTTAATCTTCCCTATGGGGAGCCCTATCTTCGGGAGGTAAACGTCTCCAAATTTTTACATGTGTGGTTACGTCTCATATATGTGAGAGTTTAACGTGTGGAAAAATTGACCAAACTAGGTCACGGAGAGGTAGGTAAGAGCGTTTTCGTGTGATAAGTGACGATAAATTAAGATTGGCCGCTTCGATCTAGCCTTGAACATTGTCGAATCGAGTTGAATTTTATATCATAGACATGTTTTGCTATAATGATTATATCTGACGGTGTAATTTTCATTTTGTGAATTTTAGTCATTGGAATCACAATGTGCCTATTAATATGATATAACTTGTATAGTAGGTTACATACAAATCTACTATTTTGTGAACCAACTACACAAAAGAAGCACAATTTTCAAAAATCTCGTGAAATAAGATGTGATCAAAATAGTGAAATACAACTATGGTTGAAAAATCACGTATTTCGGATAACGATTGGTTCTTGATAGAAGCGGTCAACATTTTTTACGCTTAATCTTCCCTATGGGGAGCCCTATCTTCGGGAGGTAAACGTCTCCAAATTTTTACATGTGTGGTTATGTCTCATCTATGTGAGAGTTTAAGATGTGGAATAATCGACCAAACTAGGTCACGAAGAGGTAGGTAAGAGCGTTTTTGTGTGATAAGTGATGATAGATTAGGGTTGACCGCTTCGATCGAGCCTCGAACGTTACCGAATCCAGTTGAATTTTATACGATGGTCATGTTTCACTATAACGATCATATCAGACGATGAAATTTTCATTTTGTGAATTTTAGTCATCGGAATCACAATGTGCTTACTAGTATGATATAACTTGTACAGTATATTATATGCAAGTATACAACTTTGTTAACCAACTACACACTAGAAGTAAAATTTTCAAAAATCTCCTGAAATAAGATGTGATCAGAATAGTGAAATACAGTTATGGTTGAAAAATCATGTATTTCGGATAACGATTGGTTCCTGATAAAAGCTGTCAACATTTTTTACACTTAATTTTCCCTATGAGGAGCCCTATATTCGGGAGGTAAACGTCTCCAAATTTTTATATATGTGGTTACGTCTCATGTATGTGAGAGTTTAATGTGCGGAAGAATCAACTAAATTAAGTCACTAAGAGGTAGGTAAAAGTGTTAATAAAACAAAATAACATAAAACAGTAAAAACAGTAAATAAAACAACAAACAGGGCCAGACCCAAAAAGTGGGCCCAACCCCATCACCAGCCCAGATCAGGCCCAAATGCAGTATCCAAGACCAAAGGTCCAAACCGTCAAGGCATGCAGTTTGCTCGGCCCAAAGAAGAGGCTGCGTCTTCCCACGACCATCACCGCCTTCCGACCAGAGTCGAGCCACCCTTGCACCACCGTCGTTGTCAACCCAACCCAACGTCGAGAAACCTCAACTCCAATAGAAACAAAGTACTCATTCAATTAGATTCGGATCCGTCGTCTTTGCTTGCTATCGAACCCAACCTCCGATCTGCACCATCCGGCCATCGACTCCGGCAAGCCAATCCAACAGACTCCCCTGATCCAAGCCTCCGGGATTGAGATACTGCACTCACACCAATCACCCATCTGGGCTCACCCAAAAAATAACTAAAGAAAATAACAAAAAATATTTCTTTCTTCCTTCTTCAACTACATGAGAATCCTCTCCATATCTTCTTTCTCTTTCTCCAACTCTATCAAGTCTATTGCCGAGGCCCTCATTCTTTTTTGAATTGTAGCTTTCTTTTTCTTACCCCATATTTACCCTAACTTTATACATATCAGATAACCCACGTGTGGCCTCTGTCTCGTCGACACGTGGAAAACATACCGGATGCAGCACCCTCTGGGTACATCCTTATTAGATTTACCATCAGAAAATAATAATTTTCTCATAGCCTTATACATGCTTTAACTCTGTTAAATCTTGTAACGTGGCACGACACTTGTCAATACTTTAATAGGAAACTGGGATGGAAACAGAGAAAAAGTGACAGAAGATTTGATGCCAATTTAAATAAACTGCTTGAGGAGTGCAGGATTTTGCTAGAAATTAAGCACAGGTATGGTAGACCCTAGAAACAAACATGGCTTTAAAGTGTAGGCTAAAGGCTCAAGCTAAACTTGGTTTTACCTTTCTGGCTTACGTATCTAATTAAATATATACCCATAGTTTTTACTCCATTACATTAAAAAAAAAAAGTAGTAGATGGAGAGATTGAGAGGTGTTACATGGAATGATATAATGGTATAGCTCGTTATTTAATTTTTCTTTTTCAAAATTTTAAAAATCTCAAAATATTGAGGGCTCCTATACCAAATCGGAAGATTAACGTAAATAATTTTTTTCAACATTTCTTTGCGTATAGAATGAGAGCTCTTCTCTCTTCTCTCTTTCTGCGGCGACAAACCCTAGTAGGGTTTTTTCTGTCAAAATCTTTGGCCTCCAATGAGATTTTCTCCCCTCGTGTCGCCTGCATCTCGTCCCGTCGAGGTCGAATTCTCCCCACCCCCAACATGTGCGTTGCGGTACCAGACTGTTCTTTGCTTGCCGTTTCATTGGTGCAAGGAAAGAGCCTGTTCGGAAACTTGAATGGCCGAGAAAAGGTAGGTAGGTGAAGCCATCCGCTGAGATTGGTTTATGGGGCCAAAATCCGAATCTGGGATCCGGGTTCTTCCTTTTCGTTGGATCCTTCAATTCTTGGTCGGAGGGTGTGGCTGAGGAACGTCAGGGCTGGCTGATTCGGGGTTGTGTGACTGATCTGCAGATGGTGGAGTCGGGGCGACGACGAATCTTTGAGTATTTGATCGACATGGAGGCAGGGATGGTGGCAGAGAAACTTACATCTCCGATTTTGGCGCTTGGAGGCTTCTCTCCGGCAACGTTGCTGTTTTGGCGGAGGTCGGTGGTGGGATGGATCTGGATGCTCAGAGTAACCAGATATGGTGCCCAAAGTAAGGTGGGCTTGGGCTGTGGTGGGCCTGACAGAGGGGAGTTGGGTTTTCTCAACTCAATGTTGGGCTCTGGTCTGGGACCTAAGAGGTTGGGTTTTGGCTAATTTGGGCTCTATTTCAACTCTGGATTGGAGGCCCAGATGTGGTTAGTGTTCTTGAGAGTTTGATTACTGTTTTTGCACCCTTGGACTCCTTTGTTCTCTCGAGGGTCACATCATGCTCTCCTAGCGGGGTGTATTTCTCAAGCTATGGATACGATCCTTGCCACGGTTACGGTTGTTATCAAACCCTAATCTATCATATACATTACTATCATGTCATAGGCAGTCAAGCAATGTCGCTTGGCATCAAGTCGTTTCCTGTTTACTTCTCAATTTAGATGCGTTGGCATATGATCATTTCGATGTTTTATTGTTTTTTTCCAGTACAGTTGCATTTGTGCACCTTGTTATTTTTTCTTGCTTTATTTTGATGTTTATACTTCGCTCTATGTACATTTTTGTTTGTTATTCATATAATTTTTCGTCCTTGATAAAAACAAAAAAAGGTAAAATAATTTTGATAAAAGAAAATAGTAAATTACTATAAAGTTACTAACAAAATTTCAATTTACAAATACATTTTTTACATATTATCTTACACATTTAAGGACAAAAATTAACAAATTAATGTCTACATGTCATCTATCACAATAATTTTACAAGAATACCATTCATTACAAATTATCCTGCTACTGTCGACCAGAAATGTATTATGTGTTACTGTCGAGTAAGAATGTGCTACTACTGATACCCAAGTGCTACTGCTAGTACTATTGCAATTTTTTCTAGCCATTTTGATGCTACTTTCGGTTCTTTGTTACATTTTCTGCTACCGACTGTGATGCTAGCTAGCCCGCTGCTACTGTCTAAACAAACTTGCAAAAAAAACAAAAAAAACAAAGATAACCACAACTTCAACAAAGAGCTTCATCAACCAAATTCACGAACGACTCCGAGGTGGATTCACCACTCACTTGGCACCAGTAGCCACTAGCCTCGACGGAGCCCCTATTCTCAAAAACTTCACTCTCACAAATCGAGCCATGACGACCCGGAACCCTTAAATCTAAAAAAAATAACAATCTGAACCTAAAATTGCGATTGAATGATGAAAATCTCAAATCGAAGAGAAACAAATCCCTAGAAATTGCGGAATCGAAATTGAAGGCCGAAACTTTACCTAATTAGATGAATTCAGGCTTCGGAGATTGGTCGGACGATGACGGTGACGGAGATTAGGGCTGAGATTTCCTCCACTTCTCTCTCTTGCGTCGACTTTGAGCTAGGCGTCAGGCGTTAGTCGTCGCCATCGAGCATCATTTGTCTTTTGTCGCCATCATCGAGGAGCCGCCACTGTCATCGTCATCGAGGAGCCGCCACTGTCATCATCATCGAGGAGCCGTCGCCGTCATCGTCATCGAGGAGTTGATGCCGTCGTTGTCGTCGAAGAGTCGTCATTGTTAACACAGAGGAGTCAAAGTTCTACTAGGCAGGGGGTGAGAGAGAGAGAGAGATTACAAGCTTTTACAAAGAACCAGATCGGGGAAAAGAATGATATGTATTGAAAGAACTAGGCATTTTGGTATTTTCACATATAAATTCGGGTCAGGCTTGGTATAACTTGGTTTTTGGTTTAGACTCATGTCATAATTTGTATAAAAATTATAAGAAATGGGTTTTTTGTGTTTTGATATTTGGTTATGTGTTACTATGTAATTTACTCAAAAGAAAAAGAGATATGCAATCCACACACCTTAAATTGAAATTCACACATATTTTTTTTATTTTTTATTTTTTAGTTAGCATATTCGTAAAAAGACAAAGTTTAAGTTATTAAAAAACAAAATTTAAGTTACTAAAAAAAATAAAAATTTCAATTTAAGGTATGTGGATTTCACAACCCAAAAAAAAACTTACCGAAAATGAAAAAGTGGTGGGAAGTTTAAAAAAAAATTGTTACGATTTAAGAGGAGGGAATACTTGACCCGGGGCCCACATGATGCCGAAAAATCTTAGATCGCGCAGTGGTAAATCCGCTGCCTGAAAAAGGAACCTACTAGAATCTTTCATCACGTCGACCGTCCCCACTCTCCAACTAACGTGGCACGCAACCATTCGTCTCGTCACCGGTTCCCCTACAGACGCATGCAGTCGATCGAGATCTTAACTCATTCCCGCACTGAAAGCTCCATACAGACGTTCAGAACATTTTCCTCTGTCTAAATACGCAGTGTCGGCTTTATAAATCTCTCTCTTTCTCTCTCTAGCTTTCTCTCTCATCGCCCCAGAGCTCTCAGGCCAGCTCTCTCTCTCTCTCTCTCTCATCCATGGCGGCCTCTCAAGCGAGCCTTCTCCTCCAGAAGCAGCTCAAAGGTAATCTCTAACTTTCAATTCAATCGGCTTGATATCAATTCTGATTGTGTATGTAGATCATCGGATTGGATTGATAAAGATGAGTTACGGTGAATCTGATTCTGTGTGTTTTGGATTGATGCAGATCTTTGCAAGAACCCTGTGGATGGGTTCTCGGCGGGGCTCGTCGATGAGAACAATATCTTTGAATGGAGCGTCACAATTATTGGACCTCCTGATACGCTTTAGTACGTGCCTTTTGGTTTCTATTTGTTTGCTTAATTCTTTGCTGTTCTTGATTGGGCTTTGTTGCTGTGGCTGTGATGGTGTGTTTCGGTGATTCGTTTGAGTCGGTTTCGGATTGGATCGAGTCTGATTGAGTTTCTTGTGTGATTGGAATTGTTCAGTGGAGGTTTCGAATTCGATTGTGGTGTCGAGGTGTCAATTTAGTGTGGTGGAAGGGATTGAGGTTTTGAATTGTGTCTATTGAGTATAAACAGTTAGTAATGGTTGAAAGTTTCAAATTCAGAGTTTGCTTTTCAGTTAATTATTGCTAAATTTGGCTGTTCGGATATGTGTTAGCAATAGGAAGTGTTTGACTAATTGGCTTTGCAAATTGTGAGCATGTATTAAGTTCAGCTCACTTTCTCACTATCTCAATAGTTGGTTTTGCTTTATCTTTTTGTTGTTTTATTAGCTAAATGGTAGTTTTGGTAATATCTTCTCTCTTTTTCCTCATAACTTGATGTTTGTTTTGGTGTTTATCATGTTGTTTACTAATCATATTCGTCCTTGCCCATATCTAATTGCAGTGAGGGAGGATTTTTCAACGCCATCATGAGTTTTCCTTCTAATTACCCAAACAGCCCTCCAACAGTGAAGTTTACTTCAGAGTTATGGCATCCCAATGGTTGGTTTCTCTCCTTTCTATTACTTGTCTCTTGTTTATATCATTTGTTTGATGTTTTTCACTTGTCCTTAGAGTATTGATTTTTTTTCTTGTTCATTTGAAGTTTATCCTGATGGGCGAGTTTGCATTTCCATTCTTCATCCTCCTGGTGATGATCCAAATGGTTATGAGCTTGCAAGTGAGCGTTGGACGCCTGTGCATACGGTAAGGATTTAATAACAATACTTTCTTCTGAATTTCTGAGTTTAACCAGAATTGCTGCTGCTGTGGGCTATTCTTCATTACCTTTAGTCTCTGATTCATTGGATTTGTATTGTCCATAGACTAGTATAATAAGAAAATGTATAAGAGCAAGATGGTTCAGATTCATAAATATTAGATAGTCAATGGTATCAGTAAACCAAAGTCATCTTAACTCATCATACAAAATAAATGATGAAGTGTCTTAAGCTATAGTTTCTAGCTTATAAAGCTGATAAATGTGAACAGAGTTTCAGTTAACACAGATAATATAATGTTAGTGCCCATTAATGGTGTTCTTGTAAGTTTATGAGAGTGGAAGTCATAGCACTATTATTATGGACCCATTCAGATGACTTGTACAAACCATTTCAAGTTTTCCTCGACTGGATAGCAATCATAGCATATTGTCAGAGGACATTGTTGGTGTATTTTGATTTCCAAACATATTACAAGTTAATGAGAGTGAAGTCAGTCCTAGACTATAGAGAAATCAATGCAAATGAGAATAGAGGTTGAATTAAATTACATTATTCAAAAAGTGACATCACATACATTACTTGCCTCTTCATGATCTAATGGCAATAGCTTTTACAAACTTTTATAAGATCATATAAGTACACCACATAGTTATATGATCATCAGAATTCATCATATGTATCAGCTGTAACATATTCTGAGGTGTACCCTAATGTTTGAGAAAAAGCATTGATGCACCAACATTGCCTGTTTCTGTAGTTAGTCAATTCGAATACATTTCCCTGTCCAGTATTAGTCAAATATTTACAACAGAACTGATTTCATTGCTTTTCCCCTTTTCTGATTTTATTTTCTTATGTAGATGAGAAACAATGAACACTGTATATAAAAATTAAAAAGTGACCCTTGCTTTTCGACCAAAAAAAAAAACCAGTGTACTGCTCTAACAGATGTAAAAAATGGGGTTTTCCAGGTTGAAAGCATAGTGTTGAGTATAATATCAATGCTGTCCAGTCCAAATGACGAATCTCCTGCAAATGTCGAAGCTGCTGTAAGTGGTCCTTCTGCTGTATTATCACTATTAATTTTGTTTGTTTTCAAATCTATCCTTTACTTTCTTCTGATATGTGGTGAAGGTTATAACAAGAACATGTATATATATATATATATATATATATTTTAGGAGTAAATACTTGTGACACCCTGTAGTTTACACCTAAAATCAGTTTTGTCCCTCACTTTTTTTCTAAAACTGGTATATCCCTATATTTTAAATTCTCGACTGATTTGCCCTTGTCGTCAAGTGAACCCGTTATGTAGCTGACGTGGCTAACATGTTGACACATGTATGAGACCAAGGTATTGAGATGACAATTTTACCCACAGAGCAATTCCAAACCCATTTTGAATCATCAACTTCTAAATCAGTCCACCAAAACAAAACCCCAGATCGAAACTTGGCCCCTAAACCCAGTTTCCTAACCTCAGTTCTGCAAGTAGAAGAGATCAGATCCAATTCTCCAATGGCCTATCCTCTCCGGCCTCTCACTCTCTCTCCCACTTCTTCTCCCTCATCTCCCCACTTCCCCACCGCCCAAACAAAATGGAGGAGAAGAAGACCCCCATCTCTTCTTTTTCACTCTCCTCCTCTCCCTCTCCTCTGCCGCCCTTGACCACCACACCCTCCTCCTCTCCCCCCTCCCCTCCACCCCCTCTCTCTCCCAACCCGAATCCTTTTCAGAAACATCTGAACCCGACTCCGACCCATCTTCCCTCTCCCTCCCTCTCCACCACCTCGATGCCTTCTCCTTCAACCAAACCCCCTCCCAACTTTTCCACCTCCGCAATTAACATATTCTATCTAATGAAACCAAAACACAAGAAGAGCAAGTGGCAGGAACACAGATTGGCGCATCACATGTTCGTTTTCTGTGAGGAACATGATCAGTTCTTCTTGTCTCCGACAGCCTATGGGCCGGAAATTGCTGTAAATGCAGAACTTAATATAACTGCCGGTTCATCATGCTCAAAAGTAAAAAAAAAAAAAAACAGTCTGCCTAGCTATGAGGATATATAAACTAATCAAATTAATCTTCCTCCTATGCTGTTATATATAGTTAAGGTCATATATATTCTCTCTATCTTCTGCTGCACCAGCTAGCTAGTTTCAATTTTGATCCTTAATTTCCCAAACTGTGAATACTAATAATAATAAAAGAGATGCTCACAGGACATATGGGGATCAATAATAACATATATGTTTCGCAAGTGAAACAAATATTGATCCACTGAAGTCATGGGACAGGTCCACGCTGTTTACGCATAGACGACTAGACCAATTAATCAACTTCATCAACGCTAATGCCGCCCCATAAGGCCATGAAAATATATAATAATTAAACCCTAATTAAGCTAGCTAGCTAGGTGAATAATCTCATGTGAGGCCATGCAAAACCTAATAATACTGACCTTGAAGCATGTATGGTCGCGTTCAACGGGTCAGCTACCTAGTTGACCTGTCATTGAGGGGGAGTCTGGAATCTGGATAGAGAGATCGAGCTTAACAAATTAAGGGTCATCAATCACATTTTTGTTAATAGGAAATTAAGACTAATATGATATCCTTGAAAAAACAAATTCAAGGCCAACAGAATCAGACAATCAGTACGTATTTGAGTGATCTCCTAGATGAGCTAGGGATACTAAGTAGCTAGATCCACGAAACATACAGATAGCTCGTAAAATACAACATCTCTCCAGCAATGCAATTCAGCAATGCCCTTATATACTAAGCTTCACTTTTCAATCTCAACATGCTTACATGCACCGGCACCTAATTTGCAGTAGTATAAGTTTGAATAGGCAACCACCATGACTGCAGGCCAATCAGGATTGGACGATATAGCGGCTCTAAAACAACGAAAATTAGGGTCAACTAGAGACTTTCCTAATTCCAAAACCTTAAAATCCAGCCAGTTTAATGCAGGGGGACACGGCAACGAGGAGAGTGGATGTACCCTAAACACACGATTTTCTTGATCTGATTCTCGGACCTTCTTCTCCCTCATCTCCCCACTCTCTCTCCCACTTCTTCTCCCTCATCTCCCCACTTCCCCACCGCCCAAACAAAATGGAGGAGAAGAAGACCCCCATCTCTTCTTTTTCACTCTCCTCCTCTCCCTCTCCTCTGCCGCCCTTGACCACCACACCCTCCTCCTCTCCCCCCCTCCCCTCCACCCCCTCTCTCTCCCAACCCGAATCCTTTTCAGAAACATCTGAACCCGACTCCGACCCATCTTCCCTCTCCCTCCCTCTCCACCACCTCGACGCCTTCTCCTTCAACCAAACCCCCTCCCAACTCTTCCACCTCCGCCTCCGCCGCGACTCCTTCCGCTTCAACTCCCTCACCTCCCTCGCCTACAACCGCACCCGACCCGGCCCACCCTCCTCCAGGTTCAGCTCCTCCATCGTCTCCGGCCTCTCCCAAGGCAACGGCGAGTACTTCACCGACATCGGCGTCGGCTCTCCCCCCAAATACCTCTACATGGTCCTCGACACCGGCTCCGACGTCGTCTGGCTCCAATGCGCCCCTTGTAAACGCTGCTACTCCCAAACCGACCCGGTTTTCGACCCGAGAAAATCCTCCTCCTTCTCCCTCCCTTGCTCCTCCCCTCTCTGCCGCCACCTCGACTCACCCGGCTGCAGCTCAAAGTCCAAAACCTGCCTCTACCAAGTCTCCTACGGCGACGGCTCCTTCACCTTCGACGACTTCTCCACCGAAACCCTCACCTTCCACCGCTCCAAAATCCCCAAAGTCGCCCTCGGCTGCGGCCACGACAACGAAGGCTTCTTCGTCGGCGCCGTCGGTGAGGCTTGCTGAAGGACCTGTAAACTGGAGAGCATCGAGCTCGTCTCACAAAGCTGGTTAGTTCTTGGTTTTAAAAGTCACTATAGTCAGGGGTATATTGGACATATTATGTCAATGTTGCAGGTTTCTAGCTGAGTTGGAATCGCAAGACCGGTCATCTCAACAGCTTAACAGTCTTCTTTAACGGTCAATTGACGACAAGGGCAAATCAGGCGAGAATTCAAAGTATAGGGGTATACCAGTTTAAAAAAAAAAGTGAGGGACAAAACTGATTTTAGGTATAAACTACAGGGTGTCACAAGCATTTACTCCTATATTTTACCTTAGATAAGGTACGGATTTTTATATTCGACCCATTTTTCGATCATATTTTATCATCTTAACCGTTCAACTTTTAGGTATATATGCCTAGATCATTTATATAAATTTTCAGTCAAATTGATAATCGTTAAGGCATTCAAAACTGTGATTTAGAGTTAAAAGAACGTACGGTTTAGGATGAACAGATTCGGTTTGTTCATTGATTGAATACATTTTCGATGCCTTAATGTTAACCAAATTAGTTGAAAATTTGCAGAGATGATCCAAGTCATGTATATCTAAATACTGAACGTATAGTGGTTAAGTCCCTAGGATCTTTACTCAGACTTTACGATATAAGCAAAATGAGCACAGAAACAAACACAACGGAATTATAGTGGTTCAGCTATAATTAGCCTACGTCCACTTTGTGATCTCTCTTGAGAGAATCACTAGCACTATGGAGAATAACAACTTGATTACAAGTACTTATTGAAATCCCTATGCTAATCCCCAACTCCCTGCTAGATCTCTTATCTCTCTATCACTCTTGACTCTCTAGGTTTTCTGTCTCACACTTAGAGAATCCCCCTGCGGCTCCCTATTATAGGGGCTGCTGATACAATAAGATTTTTAGGACTCCTAAACCTAGCAGACAAAATCCTAACAGATCTTGAAAGATTACTTTCCTAAAACTTATAGAAAATCCTCTTTCCTTTCTAGACTAAGATTTTCCTGCTGAATCCTTAATTTCCAAATCATATCAACGAGCCAAAACACAACAATCTCCACCTTGGTGAGTTGATACCAAATGATTGCTGCTCCCTTCAGGATATCTTGAATCTTCTTGAAGTAACCCTGAACAAAACCTTCAAGAACCTTCACCTTGGCAAGACTCTTCTTGCCTTAACGCACCTCAAGTGAGGAGGTGCTCCACCACAACTCAGCAAGCTGTGACACTGAGCAAGTCCAAGCAATGCTTGAACTTCTCTACAGAAACGGGCTTGGTTAAACAATCTGCTGCATTGTCATTTGTGTGAACCTTCTCCACAATGATATCTCCAGCTTCTACCCAATCTCTGATCCTGTGATAGCGAACATCAATGTGCTTCGTTCTTGCATGAAACACCTGATTCTTTGCCAAGTGAATGGCACTTTGGCTGTCACACTTCACTACCACGCCTTCTTGGTGAATCCCAAACTGACTTGCCAGCCCATTCAACCAAATAGCCTCCTTTGAAGCCTCTGTTAATGCCATATACTCTGCCTCTGTAGTAGATAGAGCTGTGACTGCTTGAAGAGTTGCCTTCCAGCTCACAGGTCCTCCTCCACAGGTGAAAACATAACCTGTTGTGGACCTCCTTTTATCTAAGTCTCCTGCAAAATCAGAGTCTACAAAACCAGCAACACATGCTTCTCCCTGTTTTCTCTCAAACATAATTCCAAGCTGCTTAGTCCTCTTCAAGTACCTTAAAATCCACTTTACTGCTTCCCAATGGCGTTTACCCGGATTTGACATATACTTGGAGACGACGCTCAATGCTTGAGCTAAATATGGTCTTGTGCATATCATTGCATACATGAGACACCCTACTGCACTTGCATATGGAACATTCTTCATCACATCAATTTCTTTCTGATTTGATGGCCTTTGCTGTGCACTCAACTTAAAGTGTGCAGCTAATGGGGTAGAAACAAACTTGGCTCCATCCATGTTGAAGCGTTCAAGTACCTTCATGATGTACTTTTCTTGTGACAACCATATTTTTCCTTCGCTTCTATCCCTCTTTATTTCAATCCCAAGGATCTTCTGTGCAGCTCCTAGATCCTTCATGTCGAATTCAGCTCCTAACTTCTTCTTAAGTTCTTGAATTTTCGACATCTCCCTGCATGCAATTAGCATGTCATCTACATACAAAAGTAGTAGAATGAATTCCCCATCTTCGAATACATGGTAGTAGACGCAGCAGTCATATAGACATCTTGTGTAGCCTATTTTCAGCATGTATGTGTTGAAACGCTTGTACCACTGCCTTGGTGATTGCTTGAGCCCATATAGAGACTTCCTCAAGCGACAAACCAGATTCTCTTTTCCTGTTTCAACAAAACCCTCTGGCTGCGACATATAAATGTCTTCTTCGAGGTCCCCATGAAGAAAAGCAGTCTTCACATCCATCTGCTCAATCTCCATATCATACTGAGCTGCTATAGACAACAACAATCTGATTGAAGTGTGTTTGACGACTGGAGAGAAAATCTCGTCATAATCCACTCCTTTCTGCGAATACCCTTTTGCCACCAACCGTGCTTTGTAAGTTATGGCATCATCTTCATGTATTCCTTCTTTCTTCCTAAACACCCACTTGCAGCCAACAAGTTTTCTTTCTTTGGGTTTAGGAACCAGCTCCCACACGGAATTCTTATGCAAAGATTCCATCTCTTCAGTCATAGCACCAATCCAACCTGCACTTTCCACGCTTTCTATGGCGTCTTCGTATGTTGTTGGATCTCCTTGACTTATACTCAGAGCACGACTCACATCTTCTTCCGGTTCGAATCCAAAACGCTGAATTGGTTTTCGATTCCTTTTGGGTTTGTCAAGTGCTATGCTTCTTTTGAATGACTCAGGTGCTTGTGGGATAGGAGAATTCTGTCCTCTTTGTGGAGATTGCTCCACCTGAGCCATAACGGTTGGCTGTTGTTGATGCTCTGGTTCCTCAATAGCTACTTCATCATTCCCTTGCTCAATTTGCTCCACCTGAGCTTCGGAATCTGCAACTGATGGTTTAGCTAATGAAATACTGATTGCTTCTCCTTCATCAACAGCCATCTGCCCCTTCTTGCTATTAGCTTCTTCATTTAATGGCATGGTCTTTTCATCAAAGACAATGTCTCTGCTGATCACCTTTTTCTCATTGACTATATCCCACAACTTATAACCTTTTACTCCTTTCTCGAAGCCGATGAACAAGCATTCAAGAGACTTAGGTTCCAGCTTGGTTCTTTCGTCTTTGGGAATATGTGCATAAGCACTGCAACCAAACACCCTTAAGTTGGAATAATCAACCGGTTTTCCAGACCATACCTCCTCTGCACACTTGAAATTAATAGCCCTAGAAGGTGATCGGTTAATCAAATAACATGCATGATTAGCCGCTTCTGCCCAAAACTCTTCAGGCAACCCTGCATGAAATCTCATGCTCCTTTCTTTTTCCATGAGAGTTCTGTTCATCCTCTCTGCAACACCGTTTTGTTGGGGAGTCTTCTTAACAGTAAAGTGCCTTGTGATGCCTTCATCTTTGCACAGCTGTAAGAACTTCTTATCTCTATATTCACCTCCATTGTCGCTCCTCAAACACTTGATTTTTCTGCCCGTCTGATTTTCTACTTCAGCTTTCCATTCCTTGAACTTGGTGAAAACCTCGTTTTTAGTCTTCATAAAGAAAATCCAGACCTTCCTTGAGAAATCATCTATGAAGGACACGAAGTATCTGGCTCCACCCTTTGATATTGTTCCTGATGGCCCCCAGACATCTGTGTGAATATAGTCCAGTACTCCTTTGGATTTGTTCTCGCTGCTGCTCAAATTGAATGACACTCTGGTCTGCTTCCCAAGTGTGCAATACTTGCAAAATTCTAAAGCTGCACTCATTACACCATCTAACTGTTCCTTCTTGTGTAATTCTTGCAACCCTCTTTGACTCATGTGCCCTAGCCTTCTATGCCAAAGCTCAGTCTTGTCTTCTTCCGTACAAACTGCTGCTCCACCTTCTACTGTAGAACCTGTGAGTTTATACATGTTATCTGGTTGTATTGCACCCTTCATGTAGACCATTTGTCCCTTTCCTACTTTGAGCACTCCATTCTGACCTTTATGCCAAAATCCAGCCCTATCCATGGTACTTAATGAAATCAGATTTCTGCTCAAACCTGGGATATGTCTAACGTTTCCCAGCGTTCTGACAATGCCATCATGCATTCTGATCCTTACTGTTCCGATTCCCATAATTCTGCTTGGTGAATCATTTCCCATCAAAACTGATCCGGTGTTCCTCTCCTTATATGTGTTGAACCAATCTCTGTGTGCACACATATGAAACGTGCAGGCCGTATCCAAGGTCCAATGTCTAGGCGCGCCGGAGCTGGTTGAGATTGCGAGGAGTTCTCCATCCTCATCATTGTATCCAATGACGACGTTGGCTGACTGGGAGCTTTCTCCTGACATCTGCGCCTTCTTCTCCTTCCATTGTTTGCAATTCCTTTTCCAGTGGTCGGGTGAACCACATATGAAGCAACCATCTTTCTTTTCTTTGCCTTTTCCCTTGGATTTAGACCTGCCCCTTCCTTGAAATCCACCACCTCTATTCCTTGACCTTCCTCTCTCCTTGCCTCTGACATAGAGTCCCCGTGCTTGAGAACTATCTTCTTCTCTCTCCAATCTGATGTAAGATTCCAGGTTCTCACACACTTTAGAGAGTGTGATCGACTCCTTGAATATCATGGTGGTTTTGAAGTGCTTGAATGAAGGTGGCAGCGAATGCAGTAGCATAACAGCCGTGTCTTCGTCATCCATCTTCGCTCCGACCTTCTCCAAGTTTGCTATGCAGTTCTGGAACTTGCATATATGATCATTAAGATCATCCCCTTCCTCCATCCTGAGGCCAAAGAGCTGTTCCTTCAAGAGTAGCTTGTTGCCGATGCTTTTACCCCTGTAGACGCTTTCAAGCTTTTCCCATGCTTCCTTTGCAGTCATTGTCTCTCCAATGTGAAGTAAGACATTATCAGCAAGATGCAACTCAATACAGCTCTTTGCTTTCTTGTTCTTCTTCGTCCATTCTGCGTCAGACATGCTTGTAGGCTTTGTTCCAATAGCCTCGTCGGTCTCTTGCTGAATCAGGACGTTCTTCATCTTCCTCTGCCAAAGCGTGAAATCATCCTTGCCATTAAAGGGTTTGATGGACACTTTCACATCTCCTGCTTCGACCATCCCTTTGCTTTTCACCATCGCAAAGTACCCTGAGACCAGGCTCTGATGCCACTTATAGTGGTTAAGTCCCTAGGATCTTTACTCAGACTTTACGATATAAGCAAAATGAGCACAGAAACAAACACAGCGGAATTATAGTGGTTCAGCTATAATTAGCCTACGTCCACTTTGTGATCTCTCTTGAGAGAATCACTAGCACTATGGAGAATAACAACTTGATTACAAGTACTTATTGAAATCCCTATGCTAATCCCCAACTCCCTGCTAGATCTCTTATCTCTCTATCACTCTTGACTCTCTAGGTTTTCTGTCTCACACTTAGAGAATCCCCCTGCGGCTCCCTATTATAGGGGCTGCTGATACAATAAGATTTTTAGGACTCCTAAACCTAGCAGACAAAATCCTAACAGATCTTGAAAGATTACTTTCCTAAAACTTATAGAAAATCCTCTTTCCTTTCTAGACTAAGATTTTCCTGCTGAATCCTTAATTTCCAAATCATATCAACGAGCCAAAACACAACAGAACGGTTAAGATGAGAGTATGATAAAAAAGTGGGTCAAATTAAGGAAATTTGTACTTTATCTAAGGTAAGGAGGTCCTTAGATATATAGTTCTTATCCAGAGCGAAGCTTCGCTCTGAAATTAAAGTGTGAAGTTCATTTTTTGATATACTTTTCGGTCATATTTCCACATCTCCACCGTTCAGTTTGTAGAATTAAATGCATAGATCATTCCTACAAAATTTCATTCAAATTGATGATAGTTTAGGTACCGAATTAGGTTAAATCAATGATCGAACCATAAATATATCCAACCATAACTGTTTGTGTAAATCACGATTATAAACACCCAAATGATCATCAAATTCGATGAAACTTTGCAGAAGTGATCTATGCATTTGATTCTACAAACTGAACGGTGGAGATGTGGAAATATGACCAAAAAGTGTGTCAAATAAGGAACTTCACACCTTAATACACTTTAATTTCAGAGCGAAGCTTCGCTCTGGATAGTTCCTTATGTCTACTCATATCATTTTGTCAATATATAAAATGTCAATTAACATAATTATTCTGCTGAATATTTTTGGGTAGTTGCACTTGACACTAACGGTTAGGTTTATACAGCATTGGCCTTGTGTAAAGATTAATTCAACTTGTTTCGCTTAACAATATTCATGGTATGAGTTATGTTATGTTCATAATGTACTGTCCATTCTTTTATGTTTCACATTATTTTATGAGGAACATGCTGTTGTTGCTATTGATATTTTAACAAAGAGGACATATCTGTGTCATTTCCAAGGCGCCATGCTGTGAAAATGTAGGATGGCTGAAGATTGTCTTTGGTAGAGTCTATGCCCATAACCACATATTTTTAAGCTGCAATAATGAAGTAAACTGGTTACTTGATTGTAGCCATTTGGAATTTTGGATGATGGAAGAAGCTTTAGACTGCTTCATGATTGTTTAGCAATGCTGTGCTATGAGCAAAACATTTGTTTGTGTTAATATTTTGGAGTTCGTGCTGATCCATTAAAGGGCTATGGTCAAAATTGTCAAACTTATCAATTTGGAACCTTTTAGTTTTCCTGGTTATGTACTGATTCTGGTTGTGGTAACTGTTGACAGTTAACTTATGGTCAGGTTTTATTTCATTGATAGATATTTGTTCCTAACATGATGTTGGTACATGTGTTGCAGAAGGAATGGAGAGATCGGAGAGATGATTTCAAGAAGAAGGTCGGCCGTTGCGTGAGAAAATCACAAGAGATGTTGTGAAATATGATCCGCAGCCAAATGTTTTCTCAATTACTCTGCTCAGGTGTGTCGGAGGATGTGTTAAGTTGACCAAGCGTTGGCCCTTGTAGAATGACATTGATTTTCTTCCTCACTTAAATTTCTTTATTTCTTTTTGGTTTTTCTCTTCCTCAATGTCTTGTAATTGTTAAAACATTTAACAGCTTTGTATTCAATTAGTATTGCCTATTTGGTGACAAAATGTTCTTGCCTGCTGCCTAGCTTGCTCTGCCCTGGTAACACTTGGTTACACTTGTTTAAAATTTGAACTATGTTCATTTTCAGTTCATGTTCAGCTCGTTCCATGTCTCTAGTGTGGGATTGGCATCGATCTGACATGACTCAGACGGTTAAGGCTCGTGCAATTGCAGATGGTCTTTTTCTATTCAAACGTATAAATGATACTTTACAATCATTAATTAGGTGATGAGCATCTGTGGTTTAACAGTTTTATGTTACGAAGTTGTATGGCATTCACTTACAGTAGCAGCCACTGTCTTTCCAGATGCATTGATCGAGCGACTAAATTTCCCACAGGTTGCCTGTAGCTTCCCCATCTCTATAGTTCTCTAATCTTGTTCTGGTTGTAGATATGGATTGCTTCAATTACCAGAATCTGGTATTGTGCAAGCTATTCAACTTCATCCTACTGAGAGGTAACAAGTCTTTGTTGTCATCGTGTCTGCTGGAATTAGGGGGTTTGGGGTTGCTTGAGCGAATCCATATAAGCAGTGATATTGCTTTTTATTGCTGGTAATGACGGAGGACCATGAACTGCTGGCAAGTAGTTTTGCTGATGAAGCAAGCACCTCAAGCCGGTCTTGTAAAAGCACTTCGTCTGTAAGCAAATATTGTGATCTAGAAGGTGGTCGTTTCAAATTGCACTTGTGGCAGTAATGGGTTTGCAGCTTGCACTTGGTACCGTACAACCTTCCCAAAGAAGCACCTGGATACTCGAAAGTCAAAACAAAGCGTGCTTTCCTGGATACTCGAAAGTCAAAACAAAGCGTGCTTTTCCTCATCTTCGATTTTAGAGGAGAGCCTATTCGCTGCAGCACTGGGACAGCTGCACCAGGAGACTTAACAGCGCGTGAAATCCAAAACTGGTTAGCTCCGACTGGTTAGCTCCTACTCTTTCTCTCTTCATCAACTTTGCTGACTGCAAAAATGCATGGGCGAGATTGATGGGTCTCACGACCACGACCACGACCATGACCACCGATCTCTTCTCTTTCCCTTTCTCGGTTTCTCCAGACCCAAACTCGGCCGCCCCCTTCTCCAATATCTCCGCCACCACGACCACGACCACGACCACCTTCATCTCCTTATCCACCTCCCCTAAACCCAATGGCAACATCCATGGGATCATCGGCCTCCCAAGACGATGGAAGCGATCCTCATCTTCTCATGGACGAGAGCCACATTACAAACCCCACGGTGCCGGAAAAAAGTCGACGGCGGTGTGAGAGGCGGAGCCGGGAGCGCAGGGAGGGAAGGGGTCAGTGTTGGGGATGACTGATGCGGATGGTGGAGTGGTGGTGGCCGATGAAGGAATTGTGGCAGTGGTGACCGAGGAAGGTGGAACAGTGGCGGTTTCCGGCGGCGCGACGGCGGAGGCAGAGTGAGTTGAATCGGATCGGGTTCGGCGTGTGTAAGGGATGACTGGTTCCGATGAGAGGTTGAGAGAGGGAGGCGGTGTTGGTGGTGCCGGAGGTGAGGCCGGGAGCGCCGTCGAGATGATCGGAGGTTTCCACCAAGATTCCAGACGCTTTCTTACGCTTCGGCGCTTCGCTTCTGTTTTGCTTCCGCTTCGGAAGCGGGAAACGTGAACTTCCGTGCTTCCTGACTCCCCACTCGCGTACTAACAGAGGCAAAACGGCCAACTAACGCCTTGATCTCCATGCGTCGAAACGGACGGCGGAGATCAATGGTGCAGCTGTCCCAGTGGTGCATACAATAATCTTCGATTTTAGAGCGCTATGTAACGAAAGCCAAAACCTCTTCAGCAGTACAGCTCAATCTCGCACCAAGACGATCGGAGACCTCGTCTCTTTCTCTCATTCATACTCCTTATTCCTACCTCCATTTCCAGAGTCTCTCTGACTCTTTTGTGTACTCCTACTTCATTCATGCCCTCTTTCTTCTAATATAGTTATATGTGAAAATGGAGGGTTCTGAGTACAGCGCTTGGTGTTCCTTCCGTTCAGAGTGGGGCACCAATAGGCCTCATCGTTCAGTCTTCAGATCGTTCTCATCCTCAATGGAAGTACGATGTGTTTTTGAGTTTTAGGGGAGATGACACCAGAACCGGTTTCACTGACCATCTCTATGAAAAATTGGTTTGGCAAGGTATCAGAACTTTCAGGGATGACCCAGATATCGAAAAGGGGTCAACAATTTCTGCAGAGCTCTTGGCAGCCATTAAAGACTCAAGGTTTGCCATCATTGTTCTCTCCCCAAACTATGCTTCTTCCACTTGGTGCTTGGATGAACTTGACAGGATTACTCAATCAATCGATATTTACCGACGTTAGGGAACTGGAGCCATTGAAGGAATAGGTCTATGCTTGCCTGAATTTGAACAAGCATGCTTGGATCCTGAAACTTTCTTGAAGATGTCTAAACTAAAGTTGCTCCAAATTCATAATCTGAACTTGTCTCCAGGCCCAAAATATTTGTCTAATTCCTTAAGATTTCTGGAATGGAGTTCATATCCCTTGACATGTCTCCCACAATCTTTCCAACCAGATGGTCTAACTGAACTTAATTTGCGTCATAGCAAAGTTGAACGGCTTTGGAATGGGAGAAAGGTAAATGACTAATTACCATCGAATACATGGCAGTCTTCAATATTTTCTTTGAACGAATTGTGCAGTATGTGGAAAGTTGATGATTTTTTGTTTGTTATTCTATGTACAGAACTTGGTTAACTTGAAGTGTATTGATCTTAGTTTCTCCGAAAATTTGATCAAGACCCCAGATTTCACTGGTATTCCGAATCTTGTGAAGTAGGTTCTTGAAAGTTGCACAAATGTAGTCGATATTCACCCATCTATTGCATTTCTCAAAAAGCTGAAGATTTTGAATTTTACAAACTGTAAAAGTATCAGGAGTCTTCCGAGGGAGGTACAAATGGAATCTCTTGAAGTTTTTATCCTTTCAGGATGCTCAAAACTGAAAAGCATTCCAGAATTTTTGGGACCAATGCAAAACTTATCAGTGCTTTCTTTGGATGGGACAGCTATTGAGGAAGCACCTCCGTCAATTGAATGCTTGATTGGCCTCATTTCACTGGTTCTAAGAGACTGCAAAAGTCTCTTGTGTCTTCCGAGTGTCCTCTGTAGCCTGAAATCTCTTAGAAGTCTCAATATGTCTGGATGCTCAAAACTGGTCAAGTTCCCTGATAGTGCAGGGCAGATTGAATGCCTGAAAGAGCTAGATCTAAGTGGTACTGCAATAAGTGAGCTTCCATCCTCCATTGTTCTTATGAAAAATCTGGAAGTATTGTCTTTTCGTGGGTGTAAAGGACCACCACCTAAGTCATGGCATTTGTTTCCCCCTTTTGGCTCATTTCAAAAGAGACCCGAGCCTGCATAAGTTGTATAATTAGCTTTATTTATGAATAGTTGAATAAAGCATCTAGTTTTCATTTTTGGCTTTTAACCGAATTCGTATTATGACTAACAGTTGACCTATACTTCTCAACTTCTGCATTTTATTGTTAGAATTGTATTCAGTACTTTTTCAATAATTGTTTTTCTGTTATCACATTTGTAAGCATTCATTACTTTCTTTTGATTTCTTTGCTGTTGAAGTCTGCACTCCAATTATGGAGAAAGTACTGTGAATTTTACTTGCAGATAGATGTATGGATACTAAGACTAATTTGCAACCTATGACAGAAAATGACCTAATTTGCATCCCCAGCACCATACCTAACCCAGAAAAGTGGAAGTTCCTTACGACATCCTGTTAGTTCCTCTCCTATAGTGGATATAATTCTGTTTCCCATTTTTACTTACTATTCCTGGTGTTGAATGAGATAGTGTGGCCCTTTTAGAATTTCAAGTTGTGATTGATAGGGACATGTGGACTTCAGTTACGTCTAAATGGAAACATTTATGTGATTTTATACTGAGCCAAGCTCAGTAATATATTGGTATAATGTGTTATTCATTTGATGTGGCCCTTAATGGTAAGGAGGATAATAGTTGTATCTTCTGAAGTGCTCTACTGTCTGTGGGTGTGTATCTTTACAATTGTGGGTATAATAGAAGTCAGTCTCATCTAGGTATATATTTACAGATGTAGTTGAATCGAAACTTGATCTGTTTTATCTTTCCTTATAGAAGGCTAAGAATGGTGAATATTACCTGTTTCAGAGAGAAAACTTATACACTAGCAGCTACAGTAGAACTTTTGGGAGTTGGCCTTCGAGTATTTGAGGGTGGCAATTTCTTGATAGTGGACAAAGTCAAGGTTAGCATGACTTGCAACCTCGTATGACGGAATTAGAATATTAGATGGCTGCAAACTTGCAACCTGCAAATTTGTGTTGAATATTGTTGAGCTGATTGTATTAGCACCAATTTTCACATATCTGGAATATTGAATGAAGTTTTTATAGTTGGTGACGTTAAAAGATTAAGATAACCTTCTTCTTTTTTCATCTGCCATGCTTTCATGATTTTGATTTTGATTTTGATTTTGATTTTGATTTTGATTTTGATTTTTTACTTTATACAGCATACTATGGAATGGTGACCCTTCCAATTCCGAATAGATAGGATGGCTGACGTTCATTGTTAGGTCAATGTCATGAAATTTCTACATATAGCACTATTTGCTTCCTTTTTAGTGTTTGGATTGAGATGTATTAACATTTTTATGCAGAACTTATTATCTTGACAACCTGACTATTGGAATGGTTAAAGGGGCAGTGAGTATTCTTTGTTAAGAATATCTTGAATATCTTCTGGATTAGGAATGTATTATGTATTAGGAATGTATGAGATGTAGGCAATTGTATTGTTTGATATATAGTAAGAACTTCATTATAGGGATTAGTTTCCTTGCCAGTATTAGTTTCCTTACCAGTATTCTGTACTCACTATATGTAATCGGTACAGTGTCAATAGAAACTCACTTCAGCCAAATCTCTTTATTTGCAATCTTCTGCTTTTCATGGTATCAGAGCAGGACTCGATCCTGACTCTATAACCTGCTGCATCTTATCTCTCGTGCAGCGATTTTCTTCTCATTCGTTGTACTCTATATCTCGTACAACAATTCTTTTGTCTCCATGACGAATCAAAAGATCAAAGTTTTTTTCAGCGATCATCCTAATCATCCATCCTTGGTGATAGTGTTCAGCCAATATAATCAACCAAATCTACCTATTCGGCAAAACGGTTCATTCGTTCGTATCCCTCTCTCCAAGCGACAACATCAATATGTTTTGGCCATTTTGAATCGCAAGGAATCTGATGATACACAATTCAATGCTACTGTAACCAAACCAGGTTTACCGAAGATCACTTCCCGCAACTGGATCATTGATAGCGGGGCAACAGACCATATTTCTTCATCTCCTAAATTATTTTCGCATGAGAATAAAAATTGTTCATTGCCACCTGTGTTATTGCCTAGTGGAGAAAAGGCTAATATTGTAGCAAAAGGATCATTACCTTTGAATTCTGTGTTTTGCCTGCGTGATGTATTATGGGTGCCTACATTTAAAGTTGATCTGTTATCGGTTAGTCGTCTGACAAGGGGATTAAATTGTTCAGTGACTTTTTTCCCATATTGGTGTGTTTTGCAGGATCTGGCAACAGGGAGGATGATTGGTCTAGGGAAACAACGTAATGGATTATACTACTTGGCGGCGCTGGCGACGAAGAAAACCTTAACCAATTCTCATTCATCCTCAAACCATCAATCAACCTGCAACCTCACAACCTCATCCATCCCATCCACTAATTTATGGCACAGCCGATTAGGTCATGTTTCTCATTCCCCTTTAAAATTCATCGCTACAAACTTCTTAAATCTTTCAGTTCAACCCATTGATGCATGTCCTATTTGTCCTCTGGCTAAACAACATCGATTGCCTTTTGGTGTGAGTTCCATTTCATCAGAAAAACCATTCGATTTAATTCATTGTGATATTTGGGGTCGTTATAAACATGCTTCTCTTTCGGGTGCTCATTATTTTCTTACTATCGTTGATGATTACACAAGATTCACTTGGATTTTTCTAATGAGACACAAAAATGAAGCCCAACCAATCTTAAAACGATTTTTCAGTCATGTTTTCACCCAATTCACATTTCGCATAAAAGCTTTTCGCAGTGACAATGGTGGCGAGTTTCTTTCACTGCGATCCTTTTTTAATGACAATGGTGTAGTTTTTCAACATTCCTGCGTTTACACGCCCCAACAAAATGGGGTTGTGGAACGAAAGCATCGTCATATTCTGCAAGTGGCACGCGCTTTAAAGTTTCATGCTCATCTCCCTATCCAATTTTGGGGGAATTGTGTTCTTCATGCGGTACACATCATCAACAGATTGCCTACACCTGTCCTTTCCTTCAAAACTCCGTTTGAGCGTTTATACTCAAAACCGCCTCCGTACCATCATCTTCGTGTCTTTGGTTGTTTAGCCTATGCTACCAATGTTCATCCTTCACACAAATTCGATCATCGTGCCATGGAATGTATTTTTATAGGTTATCCTGTTGGTCAAAAAGCTTGTAAATTGTATAATCTATCAACTAAAAAGGTTTTCACAAGCAGAGACGTTTTCTTCCATGAAAATGTGTTTCCCTATGCATCTGCTATGCCCAATTCTTCTATTTCCTCTTCAGCCCATTCCCAAAGCCCAATTCCTCTTCCCATCTCTGACCCATACGTGTTTGACTCACCTGCTTTTTCTTTCTCCTCTCCTGAACACGATAACACAGACCCATCTTCTTCTTCTTCACAATCTCCTTCTCCCGACCCTGCCCCACCGTCTCCGGCGCCACCATCCTCGCCACTGTCTCCACCTCCGGCGTCCGCACCTCCATCTTTCCTCCATACATATTCACGTCGTTCAAAACCCCAATCTATCTCAGCCACCCAAAGCCTTAATCCTATCTCTTCTGACCCGCATCCTTCTGAACCACCTTCTCCGGCGTCGGCGCCGGTACCCGATCCACCTCTGCCCGCTGAACATCACATCGTCACCGACCCTCCTCTACCAGCACCTGACTCACCTCGGCCCACTCCATCGGACTTGCCTCTGCCTCCGTCCGATCCACCCATTCCTCCACCCGAGCTTCGTCGCTCCAGCCGCTCTACCGCCCCGCCTGTGAAATTCAAAGACTACATCTGCTCCAATGTCAAGCGGTTTTCCTCTGATCAATCATCCTCGTTATTTCCAGGTCCGAATAAAGGCACCCGTTATCCGTTGTGCAACTATATCTCCTATCATCGATACAAGCCGGCGCATCAATCATTCATTGCTCAAGTTAGCCAAGTCACAGAACCACAATCCTACTCGGAGGCTGTTGTTCATCCTGAATGGCAGCAAGCAATGCAGTTGGAGATGCAAGCTCTTCAAGACAATGGTACTTGGTCTCTCACTCCTTTACCGGCTGGTAAGAAACCAATTGGATGTCGCTGGGTTTACAAGATCAAACACAGGTCTGATGGCTCGATCGAGAGATATAAAGCACGCCTAGTCGCCAAAGGATTCACTCAGGTAGAAGGCACTGATTTTCAGGACACGTTCTCTCCCACTGCAAAGATCATCTCTGTTCGTTGTTTACTTGCCTTGGCTGCAGCTCAGGGCTGGTCCCTCCACCAATTGGACGTCAATAATGCCTTTCTCCATGGCGATCTTCATGAAGAGATATACATGTCTCCACCGCCAGGGCTTCGGAGACAGGGGGAGGAACACCTATTTTGTCGCCTTCATAAATCCCTTTATGGTTTGAAACAAGCCTCACGCCAGTGGTTCTACAAATTCTCAGAAGCTATTCAATCGGCTGGTTATGTGCAATCACGAGCAGACTACTCTTTGTTCACTAGAAAACAAGGCAAGTCTTTCACTGCTCTTCTTATTTATGTTGATGATATATTGATTACGGGAAATGATCCGGTTAGTATTGCTGCAATCAAGAAGTTTCTGCATAATCATTTCCGTCTTAAAGACCTGGGTGAATTAAAGTACTTTTTAGGGATTGAAATTTCTGCATCTAGAAATGGGATTTTTATTTGTCAGCGAAAATATGCTCTAGAGATTATTAAGGATGCAGGGCTGTTGGGTGCAGCCCCTGTCGATACTCCTATGGAGCGAGGACTGAAGTTATCTAATAATAGTGACTTGCTCAAAGATCCAGGTCGCTATAGAAGATTGGTTGGGAGGTTGATATACCTCACTGTCTCAAGACCAGATATCACATATTCAGTCCATGTTTTAAGTCGGTTTATGCATCAGCCTAGGAAACTACATATGGAGGCAGCCCTTCGAGTGGTTCGTTACCTTAAAAATGCACCTGGACAAGGTTTGTTTTTCTCTTCTAAGAGTGATCTTAGACTCAGAGCATATTGTGACTCAGATTGGGCAGGTTGTCCAATGACCAGGAGGTCTACCACCGGCTATTGTGTCTTTCTTGGCCCTTCGTTGATTTCATGGAGGTCAAAGCGTCAGAAAACTGTCTCACTTTCTTCAGCTGAAGCAGAATATCGTGCAATGGCAGGAGCTTGCTGCGAGCTAACTTGGCTTAGGTATTTGCTTAGAGATTTGGGAATCCTACATTGCGAACCTGCCACATTGTATTGTGACAATAAAGCTGCGTTACATATTGCAGCAAATCCGGTCTTTCATGAACGAACGCGGCACATTGAGATGGATTGTCACTTTATAAGAGACAAAATTCAAGACGGTTCAGTGATTACAAGGTTTGTGAACTCATCACATCAATTGGCGGACGTATTAACCAAAGCTTTAGGAAAGGAGGCTTTTGTACCTATGATTCGCAAGTTGGGAGTGCAAGACATCCACTCTCCAACTTGAGGGGGAGTGTTAAGAATATCTTGAATATCTTCTGGATTAGGAATGTATTATGTATTAGGAATGTATGAGATGTAGGCAATTGTATTGTTTGATATATAGTAAGAACTTCATTATAGGGATTAGTTTCCTTGCCAGTATTAGTTTCCTTACCAGTATTCTGTACTCACTATATGTAATCGGTACAGTGTCAATAGAAACTCACTTCAGCCAAATCTCTTTATTTGCAATCTTCTGCTTTTCATTCTTATTAGGTGAATGCTTGTTTTTCTTTGGAGTAAAGATCTTATTTCTCTGAACAATTTTGCAACGAAAGTGTGCACTCTGTTACATCATTGCGTTAGAAATTTGACAGTGAAAGATATCAATGTTAGTAGTTCTTGTTTGAGAAGCAACTGAGTATGGTAAACTTTCTCAGATAACTGCTTTGTGATTATATTTCATCTGTTAAATTTTTTTGTAATAGGTTCTTCTTCTTTTTTGTCTGAATTGTATTAGGTTCCTTACCCACCCTAAGTCTTTCCCCAGAAGACCAGGGAGAAGATTACAGCCTTTAAATATTTGTAAGTACATGGGCAGAGGACATAATATATATGTATTTCTAACACCCAGAGGCACAACTAGACAGACCAATAGGGCAGTGTTATACACTTTGTCTTGCATATGATCCCATTCCCACCTCGTGCGGCTTTGGCTGCTATTTTCCCTGAAAGTTTTCTTCTATTTTAACCTCCTTTTGATGTCAGCTAACAGAAAGTGCCTTTTAAATGTGCTCTTATTGTACGATTTATACATATGGTGATGAAATTAGGTCAGGCATATATAAGGAGCTGCAACTTTGCTTTTGAACTAACACAGTGCTACTATTATATTTGATAAGAGCACTAGATGATTTATAGCTTCTCCGCATCCCAGAATTGACCTTTGCTCATTGTGAAGGAACAAGTTTAGTACTGAAGTGGAAATCTATGGAAACCCCACTTTGATTACACTACTTTTAGCCTTTACTCTGCCACTGTTTGTGGCTTTATTGTCTAGCTAGTAGCATTCTTTGTCTTTGTCTATCAAGTCTACTGTTTCACTGGATTCTCGCTTTGGATTTTTGCATGACTTGGATTAGCAGCTCATTTAGTATTTGATCACTGGATTTTGCTTTTATGAGTAACCTAGTGTGATTGTGTGACTATGGTGTACTGATGTATAACAATGGTGATCTTAGTGCTTGGATGTCGTTTAAACTTGATAAATTACCTTGTGCCCAAGCTAGGAGACTTATTCATCTGAATGCTGAGATGGGGGGATCCCAAATTTTATCTTCCATCTGCTCGATTGTGCCGCAGTGTTCTTCGTGAAGAAACTAGTTCTTCAAGCTGAGAAGAATGTACCTAGTACTTGGATATTCGGATGAGCAGCTGACACCATTTGTCAGTTCTGATTTCTGAATGGTGTTAATATTTGAATGTATATTTCCTACCAGCAAAGACTGGATAATATGCAATGCTCTTGGACCAGTGTATCAAAATTTCAAGTCCAAAATGCTCATACAAATACTTTGTATGTATTATCAACCTGAATTTGACTGAACAATCTAATGGATGAGTTCTTGCAGGCTGCAGCCAGCATTGTTGAATTAAAGATCAAAAGGAAAAGTTTGACCTGTAAACTGAGGTCATTAGATTATCTCTAAAGCAAAAGTTTAGCAGATCAAGAATCATAAAGAGAAGGTTATCATACACGAAATGTGATAACATAATTAACTTATTGAACCACGTACGTAACGTGATAGCTGATGATCAATTACACCATGGTTCATTGGTAGTGTCAAGAAACTGCAATCCAATTAGATACTAGGGTTGGATTTTGATAGTAGTTTGTGTTTACCTGTAAGTTGAGCTAGTTGCTTAAGCAAGAAAGCAGTGAATAAGCACTACTTAGTCCAACCTAACTATAGAGCATGTAATGGAACTAAACGTGGCGCTAATGTGTTCTCTAATTCTTTATACAAAATGAAGCTAGCTTCTCCACAAATCACTACTATCATCGTCACTAGCAATGGGTGCATCATCCATTCACTACACATTGTAAGGCTCCACTAGAGCCTTCCGTAGTACCTAAATTCGTATTTGCCTTTCTTCTTCTCTTTATATAACTCCCTCCTTCCCACCCTGACATAAGTACTCCTATTCCTTGAAGGCCACCGTTCCAAAGTACTCCTAGGCCTTCAGAAGCAATGGCAACCTCTCAAGAGCAAACCAACCGTGCCCGAGCCTTGTGGCTAACATGCCTCGCTTCGGCCTTGCGAACCGCTCTAGCTTGCACCATAGTAGCCATCATCACCCTCTATGGCCCTCCCTCTCTCCGGCACCAAGTAGCCTTGCCTGCATTCTCCTACGTGACTGTTATCCTCATTGTTCCTGATGCAACTCTAGGTGACACATTGCGTGGATTTTGGCTCACCCTTTACGCCACTATCCAAAGCGTCGGGCCGGCTATATTGAGTCTATGGCTCATTGGACCGGCCCGCCTTACGACCATCACAACGGCTTTGGCCGTTGGTCTGGCAGCATTTGTGGTGGTTCTGCCTGGAGAGGCTACTCATTTGGTGTCCAAGCGCATAGCCTTGGGACAGATTGTGCTTGTGTACGTGATTGCTTTCATAAAGGGTGGGAGTGCGGACGCCATCATGCACCCTGTGCATGTAGCAGCGAGTACGGCCGTTGGTGTCTTGGCTTGTGTTCTTGCTTTGTTGGTTCCACTCCCACGCTTGGCTTGTCGAGAGGTACTCCTACCTAGCTTGTAATAATCTCCATACTATAACTGTGAATATTCATGTGTTGGTCTCCATTATCATATATATGGCGGAAAGCAATGTTGGAATGGTTTGCATATTTTGACTGTAATCTTTGAAAACTTATACTGACATGGAGCCAATAACCAACTTGAGATTTTAGCTAGTGGAACGCGAGAAAGTTTATGCTAAGTGTAATGTACTTTTGCAGGTTAATCAGAACTCAAAGCTGCTCGTGGAGAATGCTTCGGCGAGGCTCAAGCTCTTTGTGAAGGCTTTTTGTGCAGAAGATAACGCATCCGCGCTTGCTTCAATTTCACAAACCAAGTCCTTGGCTTCTACAGCAACCAAGCTTTTCCAAACCATCAAACGCCACCAGGTGAGCAATTAATTATCTCGTATATTGCACTATTAATTTACAGAACAAAGCTTCACATTAATGTATTTCCACGTTATTACCATGCATGTATGTGTTTTTTCTTATGCATGCGGAGTATATATAAATACTAACTGTAATTTATCGATCCTTTCTTCTTGTACAATATTATGTATCATATCACTAATAAAACGTACGTACAGATCTCACCTTGATCTAAGGTACAAGGATGCATGATGTACATACGCGCGTAGCCATAACCTAGATAGAAATTTTTTAAAAGCAATATTTCATTCAGACGCGCTGATCCCAAATGGTTTTCTTGTGTACAGGAAAGCATGCAATGGGAGAGACTTCCATTAACTCTTTTGAGACACAGCAACTTCAATCCGGGAACCAGATTGCAAGGTTTGGAGATTCCTTTGAAAGGGATGGAAATGGCATTGAGTAGTGCTCCTTCATTCCCAGTTGGAGTAGTGGATGGAGAGCTCAAGAGTGCTCTACTTAAACTAGTAGAGGAGCAAATGAGCTTAAATAGAAGCATTCCTTGTGAAGATGCAATAACTGTTCCTGAATCAAAACCAGAAATTGATATTAGGTGCCTCCAAACACTTCAAACCATCCCACAAACCCTACAGGATTTACCCCCATTTTTCTTTTTGTTTTGTGTAAGTCTCCTTCATGGAAATTTATCAGCCACAAGTTCTGCTACTACTGCACAGGACAAATTGGTGACTCACCCAAAAAAAGAAGCACTTACTTCATGTAAACAAAGTGTGGTATGGAGTAACGTCTCCATGAAGGTAAATAGCAAAAGGGTTATGGCAGCTTTCAAGTACTCACTTTCAGTAGGTCTAGCTGTGTTCTTTGGTTTGATATTCAGCAAAGAAAATGGCTACTGGTCGGGGCTCCCAGTTGCTATAAGTTTCGCCGCAGCTAGAGAAGCAACATTTAAAGTTGCAAATGTTAAAGCACAAGGGACTGTTTTGGGCACTGTATATGGAGTTTTTGGTTGTTTTTTGTTCCACAAGGTCTTACCCGTTAGAATCCTATCTCTAGTTCCTTGGTTCATTTTCACCAGTTTTCTTCAGAGAAGCAAATTGTATGGCCAAGCTGGTGGTATTTCTGCAGTAATTGGAGCTGTACTAATTTTGGGCAGAACCAAGTTTGGGACTCCAAGTGAATTTGCCATAGCAAGAATCACAGAAACCTTCATTGGGTTATCGTGTTCGATTTTTGTCGAGCTGCTGTTGCAACCCACAAGAGCTTCCACTCTTGCAAAAGTTCAACTATCTAGGACTCTAGGGGCATTGCATGAGTGTATTGACTCAGTGAGTCTTCAATCTGGAAGAGCACAATTGGAAGACAGCCAACAGTGTCTGAAACTTCATGTTGAAGAATTGGGGAAGTTCATTGCAGAAGCCGATGTGGAGCCTAATTTCTGGTTCTTGCCTTTTCATACTGCTTCTTATGGAAAGCTCATGAGTTCGATCTCCAAAATGATGGAGCTCCTGGTTTTTAGTGGCCATGCAATTGGAGTTCTTGAACAAAATTCACAGTTTCTCGAGGGTTCTTGGAAAGGCATTGTGGCTAAAATGGAATGTGATCTTGAACTTTTCAAGAAGATGGTTGGCTCTTTGATTATTTGCTTTAGAGATATCACACTGCTCAAGTCAGTAACGGTTCTCGAGAGGGAAGGGCTTGATGATCAAGAAAGTGGCAAATCTTGTGATCTCGAGTTAGGGAAACCGCAAACCCTAAAAGCATTCAGGGTTTGTGGTTTAGAGGATGAAGAGATGGACAAGATCGTAAGTTCGTATCTTCTACACTCAAAGGAAGCTGTAGATAAAATTCATTGTCAGCAAAATGAGGAGCTCAAGGGCCAGATCGTTTTATGTTTGAGTGCTATAGGCTTCTGCGTAAGTGGTTTGATAAGAGCAACAAGAGAGATAGAAGAGGGAATTAAAGAACTTGTTCAATGGGAGAATCCTTCAAGCCACGTTAATTTGTACGAAATCTCTTGTAAGATGCATGCTCATCAAAAGTAATGTATTCATATGCGTGCAAAATTGTTTGTACAATCAAAGAACTGACATATATACATATCGATTGAGGAAATCAACGGAATGCATGAAATATTGGCAATGTGAATGATTATGATCAACGTTTCAATTTAATTAACCACTCCAATACTCCAAGTGGTCGAGATGATAAGAATTTAAGTATGAAACTCTCGCCGTCGTTAAATGAAGTTAAATCTCAATATTTTGATATTTTCATTGGTGCACCTCCGACATTGGTGATAATAGCCTAATAACAATCCAATTAATCTATTTCCTCTCACCAACGAAATTGTTTTCCATTTTCTCTCACTTATTCTTCAAGCGAGAATGAGCCCTAAATTTAGAAACCGTACACGTTTCAGTCTTTCAGCTGTAAAAAGTGATTTAAGAACTGTCATCATTTTTGAGTGAACACTGCATTAGATCAAATGATAGGAAGTTATGAACTGTATAATGAATTTCAAGTTTACAAGTGTTGATCTTTGATAACAATACTGTGCCAAAGTAAGAAAATCTTCTTTGCATGTCAACAACAAATTCATCATTTCAGCACGCAATGAAGTAAATTATAAAATTTCCTCCTCCAAAGTCCAACACCTTTTTTTCTACAAAATAAATAAATATATAAAACTAAAAATGTGATGCTATTAACATATATTTTTTACTATTAAGTATTAACACACCATAAGAATCAATCATCAATTAAATTTAAGTAACAAAACTTGTATAAAAAAATAAATAAGGTTTGATAATAGCAAAAAACAGCACGTTAATAACAATTACCAAATTAAAATTAAAAAATAAGTCCACACCCACCAGTGTACTTGTACTGTACACGTGGCAGTATCCCAGATGCGTAAGCGTACAAAAGACAAACTCATGCAAAGAGCATCCTGTTCCAGACTTCAGAACAAAGCAAGGAACAACCTAAAACAACTAAACCAGTCAGGCAGTGGCAGAGAAAGACCTCCACCAGTTGAACAGAAGTGTTCGGATTTGGTGCTTATCAGAGCCCCCGTTACCTTTCTATGATCACTCCACTTACTTCTTAATTCAGATTCAAATCCCTTTCCAGAAACCCAATTCTTTAGTATCAGAAGGTAATTAATACAATTACTGCCTTTTTCTTTGGTATAAATTTAATATTTACAGCTTGATTATCAAATTCAGCTTTGTTTGCTTGAAAAATTAACAAATATAAACGATAAGGGAATATATAGTTTGGTGGTGATTTTCAAATTTAATTATTGTTCTCGAGGAGCTATCATAAAGGCCTCAGCTTTCCGTAAATTTGAAGTCTTTCTTGATTTTCTTTAATTTTATTTATTTATCTTTCTATATTAAATTCAACGTTTGGTAGAAGTTTCGTTTTTTGGAATTCTTTTGGGACTACAAATATGTGTTCTGATCACTAAGCTTTGTGGATCCAGAGGGTATTCAGGGTTTTGGGTTATCTTCCACTGAGGCCAATTTGCTGTCTCAGGTCTACTTCAAGCTCCATTCCTTCTCTAAAGCTTGGCAATTGAAATTTCAAATTTTCATCTATAGTCTTAAAGGCATTTGTCAATTTCAGATTACAATTCCACTTGTGTAAATATGTTGCCTTACAGAGTTTTTGTTGGGTGAACTTTTATAGGTATTTTGATTTTAGAGGGGATCCAAGAAAATGTCTACCAATTCCTCCAATGGGGAGCACCAGACTACAACAAAGCAGCCTCCTTTGCCATCCCCTCTGCGTTTTTCCAAATTTTTTCAGGTTCGTTTGCTATTTTCTTTTGTTTGTTTGTTTAGTTACTCATCTTTGTTTTGGGTTATTGTGAATTACTTTTACAGGCTTAAAATGCCTTTCTGTGTTGCTTTTATAGATTTCATTGTGTGGATGTGATACTTGTACTACTGGGTTGTTGCATTTCTCTGTCAGCATTTACTCACCTCAAATGCAAAGTCAATTATTAGAACTGTGGCAATTGCTTGATTTTGTTTTTTTCCCTTTGCTACTATAAATTGCATTTGTCATACAATTGGTTCAAGCTATTAGATCTTCAAAATTCAGACGTCCACCAAAAAAGCTTTGGTACTTTTTTACATTGATATAATCTGAGGATCCTTTGTCAGCGAGTAGGTGTTGTATATTTTGAAACATCATTCAGATGGGTTTATAGAGGTCATTTATTGATATCTCTCCTTCACTCCTTGTGATTCTCTGTTTTACCCCCATTGCCCAGACAATCGAACCTTTGCTTGTGTCCTCATGTCTGTAAGTATGTAGATAACAAAGAAATATTGCTCATCCTTATGGAAAGATCTAGCTCATTTGAATGGTGAAATGCTCTGCTTCCTTTGTTTTCTTGAATATGGAGATAACAAAGAAATATTGCTCATCCTTATTGCAAGATCTAGCCCAAATGAAGTTTTGGTGAAATATTCTGCTTCCTTTGTGTACTTGAGCAGAGATGTGTTCATTAGAGTTTTGTATCAGTCATGCTATTGTTTGTTTCAAGAAGCATTTTGGTTTGGTATTAGATGACTGATAAGTATATCATTCAAATGGTATGGTCTTGTTTATAATAGATTGATTCTGATGCTACTTTCATTGTTCATGACAGTCGAATATGAGAATCCTAGTTACTGGAGGAGCTGGATTCATCGGTTCTCACCTGGTTGATAGATTAATGGAAAATGAAAAGAATGAGGTCAGCATTTGTTTTTTTTTTCCTTCTAAAAAGCTCAGTATCAGTTTTTCAGCTGAGTAGTGTTCACCTTTTGTAAATGTATGTAAATATATAGTAGCGCTACTCCTTAAAATATTAAAATGGCTACTTTGTACATAGATATATTAAAATGATCAGATCCTAGATCCTCAAACAATCAAAAATAAAGTGACTTGGAATGAAGAATGCATAGGAAGATTTTCTAATAT
Organism: Fragaria x ananassa; assembly: GCA_034370585.1. Classification (NCBI taxonomy): domain Eukaryota; kingdom Viridiplantae; phylum Streptophyta; class Magnoliopsida; order Rosales; family Rosaceae; genus Fragaria; species Fragaria x ananassa. The sequence goes on from CP139764.1 coordinate 23,936,155, forward strand.
CATGATTTAACATTGTCTCCAATTTCTAACCAGGTTATTGTTGTTGATAACTATTTCACTGGCTCCAAGGACAATCTTAAAAAATGGATTGGTCATCCCAGATTTGAGCTTATTCGTCATGGTACATAGACTTTGGTTTATTCATATTCTTCTTTCACATTGATTTAGTTTACTTGTGAAAGTCTTTGCAAAAGCATGTCTTTGAACGGAATGATGATGTTCAATGCTTAATTTTCTTGTTATAGATGTCACTGAGACATTGTTGGTTGAGGTTGATCGGATATACCATCTTGCATGCCCAGCTTCTCCAATTTTCTACAAATATAATCCTGTAAAGGTATGTACATATATTATTTAGATCATTAAACATCAAGATCTTACTATCAAATAGACCTGCCATGTATCATCTTCCTGTCAAAGGTGATTCATATTGCCTAGACCTTCTACAGTTTGATGTTTTCATGAGTAAGATAAAGTTTTCCTTAAATTCAGCGGTAATGTGTCAGTTATGTGATTGGACAGTTGCCATCTTTATCCCTGCAAAAGCTGTTAGATCATTTTGGCAATCTACTATATGGTTCTCATGTTTAAATCTGTTGTTGTTACTTTCCTCTCTTTTTTCCTTCTTTTTTCTGTGAGACCATTTGAGTTCCTCCTTTACCTCCAACATAAAAATTATTTGAAATTTTATGGTAAATCTTGACATCTGAGATTTGCACTTATGATTTGCAACAGACAATAAAAACAAATGTGATTGGCACTCTAAACATGCTTGGACTTGCCAAGCGAGTTGGAGCGAGGTGGGTAATTAATCCTGTATTTGTGTTATAGTTAAATGCCATCAAATTTTCTTACTTTATACTTTTGAGCAGGATTTTGCTGACATCAACTTCAGAGGTATATGGAGATCCACTTGTGCATCCGCAACCTGAGAGCTATTGGGGTAATGTTAACCCAATTGGTAAGTGCTCATCTCATTTTATTCCCCAACTTTGCTGTATTATGACAACCATTTTGTTGTGTGCAATATATAATTCACAGGAAGATACATATGACAAGAAGCAAAATGACCTTTACATTGTTTTCATTCTCTTTAAATAACTCTAGATTTTTTTCCACTCATTTGGGACGGACTTCCTTGTGTGAGGTTCTGGAAATGCCAAGTTGTTCATGAGTTTTACTTTTGGAAGGGCATATGAAAATGTCATATTTAGGGCCCTATATTGTGTTATTAGACTTGTTAAAGCCCAACCTTCAGCATTTTGCTACCATATAGGGCCTCATGATTTTGTAAAACATTAGAAGGCAGAATATTGTTTTCGATTGCTTTCCTAGTTTAAGAATCCATTCAAATCCATGAGAACCTGATCTCAATGAGAACAATCTTATGAGAACAGGAGTGAGGAGCTGCTATGATGAGGGCAAGCGTGTTGCTGAGACTTTGATGTTTGATTACCATCGGCAACATGGGATAGGTATACTCTCATTTCTCTTTTCCTATTTTCTCCTACTAACTTTTGGTGTTTTCTTTTGAATGATCAAGCTGGAAAAAGTTTGTCTCCTTAGTATTTGATGGATTTAATTTCCTTTCAACAGAAATACGCATTGCCAGAATCTTCAACACATATGGCCCTCGCATGAATATTGATGATGGGCGTGTAGTGAGCAACTTTATAGCTCAAGCACTTCGGTGAGTCCTTAGCATGTTTCATGGTTCTAATGATGCAAAAAGAGTATAAAGATTTACTAGTTCAATCTATTTCAGCTGAAAATATGCAAACCAGCATGTTCTATAACATTGTTTCAAGCTAAGTGGTGATTAAGCTTTTGACAACACCATATTTTACCTCATTATTACCTTGTATCTTGAAAATGACTTCCCATACCTGGACCAATTAGCCAGGCATGATGGTGATATTTAGCTACACCTAATGTTTGTCTAGTTGTTATTTTGTGCATAGAAATGGGACTGTCATCGGTGGATTACTGGATAAGCTTAATTCATCTCATTTAATACCTACTTTTTGTTTGAACGTTGTAGGGATGAACCTTTGACAGTCCAGAACCCTGGAACTCAGACTCGCAGTTTCTGTTACGTATCTGACATGGTATGTAAAACATAATTGACTTTACCTTCTGCCATGTGTCACAATGTATTGGGAATGTAATTACTTGTTTGAAATATCTTCAGGTTGATGGCCTCATCCGTCTCATGGAAGGAGAGCACACTGGACCCATAAACATTGGAAACCCAGGTAACCTTTAAGAAAATATGATATGGGATGTGCATCTGCGCGAGAAATATTATTAGTGCTATAGTTGTATTTTTATGATTACTGACCTAGTCACTCTTGTATACTAGGTGAATTTACAATGCTTGAACTCGCAGAGACAGTGAAGGAGGTAAGTTTTACTGTTTCTCTTCCTTTCATAGGCTGTTATAAGATAGCTAGTTCTTAAGTAACATGCTTGCTGAATACAAAAATAATGCAAGCTGTTCTTTAGTTCGTAAAGAATCATTGAGCTACGCAACTTGTCTATATTAGCTGGATTTCAGTCTTTTAGATATGTGGTCATGGTGAATTTCAAAAAGTTCTTCTAGTGTTGCTGTGAAATGCTTAATAATGAATATTAGGAGAATGGAAACCAGCAAACAAATATTGGAAGTTTCTAATGTGGTTCTGATGCAAAAGGGAAAACTGTCTACATAGTTTTGACAGAGATATGGAATCAATTATTTTGTAGACGTTGATTAACACCATCTTGATTTATGCATTTGAATTTGCAGCTCATCAACCCACAAGTAGAGATTAAAAGGGTGGAGAATACTCCTGATGACCCAAGACAAAGGAAACCCGACATCACAAAGGCAAAAGAATTGCTGGGATGGGAGCCAAAAATAACGTTAAGGGAAGGTCTGCCTCTAATGGAGGAGGATTTCCGTCTGAGGCTGGGAGCAGCCAAAAAGAACTGATTGTCTATTACTGGAAATATAGATGATTGGGCTTTTGGCCATGGAATGGGTTTTTGACGAGGACAGTGCTTGAGTACGAGTATGTTACAGTGCTGGAGTATGAGTATGAGTATGTTCGTCTCCAACAGCTTGGATCACCAAATTGTGCTTATTTGTGTGTTTTATTTCATTGTGCTATAATAGAAAATAAGAATTAGGTGAACAACTTCTTTTCCTTGTTTCTTACTTCAAAATGTGGGATTCAGCACCGTTTTGTAATACAAAGTTGTGTTCTCAATCAAGTCTGCTAATAGGAACCCCACAATTTTGTTATTGCAATAATGAAATTGTACACATCTGGTTCAAAACCAAGTTTGAAGAATGTTCCGAGCAACTAATTTAGATCAACTCTCAGAAGTGTCCTCGGTTGATTTCATTTGTGTTGATAATTGGCAGCAAGACATCTTGCAAGTGGGAACATTGGTTTGAAAGCCTTCTCTACTGAATTGCAAGCTCAATGAAGGTCTATGCGTGTGGTATGTGAACATATCGTAGGAGCTGGTGTAGGCCACCATGGGAGCGTAATTTGTAATGCTTTCCCAGAAAATGGTTCATCCATCTCCATCTTGGAACATTCATTCTCCTGTGTGGATGTTGCACTTATAAATGACGGTATAATCATCATCGTCATCGTCACTTTTTTTTTTTGAGTAAACATCACTATCATCTAGAGACGCAAAACATATATCCAAATCGTTTAGATGAGAACCGAGATACTCCACCCGTGTATACCTACAATATTCTACACCGTCCATTATATCATAACGTAAACTCCGGTGTTTCTGACCCAGTTCTCCACCCCCTTGTAACGTCATTTGTTCTAGCTCTTCTTTTTCTAACTCCCAAACAAATAGCCTAGCTCCAAACCAGTCCTCATTCCCCACCGTCTGCACTAACTGCAAACGTCCACGGTGCTCCTGGAGGTGATATAATGAACAAGGCAAATCTTCATCTTTATCTTTGTGCTGATCAACAAGTTTAATAACATGAAATTGATATCCCAAATCACCATCAGCAGCAGTACTATTAGAACAAGCCGTAGCGCTCAGCCCGAGCAGATCACCATCCTTAGCATTCCATTGGTAGCAAAGGCACACCTTGACGCAAGTTTGGCATAAATAAAGCTGCGTGGACAGGATACTAGTGAATCTCTCCATTCACCAATCTCACTAGAGAAGACCTCAATCTTGAATTTGAAACAAAGTTTTTTTTTGTCCTCAGGAGGAAGAATTCTCACGACCTTGCCCTTGTACTCGGCATTAATTTTAATTACCTTCCTTTCTTCTTCTTCTTGATCAGTAATATTGTCTGCTTCTTCCTTATAGTATGGCTCACAGATGAATCCAATAGCAACCACACCGCGTTGATAGGTCGGAGGAAGAGTGACCAGTTGGTCCTTAGATCGCATGGTCCTTGGATTGCAGATGTAATATTGACCGTCATCTTGAAATAAACTAAATTTTTTGCAGAGAACCAAGTCGTTCTTTTTAGTCCCAGGCCTTTCCGGTACTAATCGTTTCGGCTGTCTTAGGTAGACCTGTAAATGGACCGGATCTTAATCCAGACCCGCTCCGGATCCGTGGTTTTTAAACGGGTTTGGATTGAAAATTAGACCCGTTGATCCGTTAAGAACCCGGATCCGTTTACCCGTTTATTAAACGGATCGGATACGGATCGAGGTTGATCCGATCCGTTAAGGACCCGGATCCGTTTAAAAATAATTAAATAATATTTTTATAAATATAATATTATTGATAAATATTAAATAATATAATAATTATTTGGATAACCTAAACGTCTAAATTGTGTCTAAAATATGATCATTTGATGAAGTTGAAGGTTACGATGCCTATGTTTTTTTTATGCTCTTTGCTAAATACATTGGAGATTTAGTATTTTGAATATATTAGTTTATTGTTAAGAAGTATTTTGGCCATGTAATTCAACTTTTGATGTAAACATTTATTTTGTTATAATATTTCATTAGTGTTTTATGAAAATTTATGATAAAATTAAGAAATTATTATTTAAAATTTGAAAATATTTATAATCATAAACGGATCGGATTAACGGGTCGGGTATCCGTTAACCCGCCGGATCCGGATTTGGATCTAGCTATCAAAGATCCGGCGGGTAACGGGTCGGATCCGGATCCAAAATTTCTATTACGGATCCGGATCCGGATCTAGGTAGATCCGCTCCAGATCCGGTCCATTTACAGGTCTAGTCTTAGGTCATCATCAGAAGATACCGATTCTTCACTACCTTTTCTTTTGGTTGCAGGATTTCTATCATTGATTGATGAAAATCTCTTCTTTCTCTTCGATAGTTGTAGGTCATCATCAGATGAAGGTTCTGATACTTCACTAGATTTCCTTTTGCTGGTTGGTGCAGGATTTCTATCCTTGGTTGATGATGATCTTTTCGCAGCTAACCTCTTCGCTCTCTTCGATAGTGGTAGGTCGTCATCAGAAGAATATACCGAGTCTTCACTACATTTCCTTTTGTTGTTGGTTGCAGGATTTCTATGATTAGTTGATGATGATCTTTTCGCAGCTAATCTCTTCGCTCTCTTCGAAAGTGGTAGGTCATCATTATCATCAGAAGATAACGAGTCTTCCCAAAATTTTCTTTTGGTATCTGGATTTCTATCACCTTCCATTGATTTGAAAATATGAAAAGTTCAGCAATTTTTTCATGTCAATTGATCACCAGCCGTCTTTATCCCAAGGAAAAACTTCTATGTGTCTGTTTCGGCGTGATCTCTGAGGGGGCATGGATCACACAGATGCAGAACACTATCTTTAAGCTCTCATAACCTGTCAATCATGAATGAAGAGCGTCAGAGGGAAGACTGGGTGTTCAGGCCTTCGACCCTCCGATGCCTAAGTCAGCCATATGTGAGTAGAAATAAGGTGAGAATGGGGGTGAAAATGGAGAGAGAGCAAATGTGTGAGTAGAAATAAGGTGAGAATGGGGTGAAGATGGAAAGAGAGCAAATGAGGGGTGAAAAGTGGAAATTCTTGTATGCACGACGTGTATTTACACGACACAATCTTAACCGTTCATAACAATTCATATGTTTGACCACCATGTTTCTATATTATTTCTTCTAATCCTGACCATCCATGTATGTATGTGAAGATACACGCCGTGTACTAAAGATACTCTCGGTGAAAAGTGGTATTTATAGGGATATGGTGGATGCACCCTAAAAATACCACTTTGCCCTTATTAGAGGGTGTATTACTATTATGCCTTCAAGGGGTAGTGTAGGTTTCTTGGGCTTAGCTAAGGCCCAAACCCATTTTATGTGGCGACACGCGTCTTTTTAGGCGAGTATGACCGATGTTCTACTATGTACTAACAAGTCCTCAAGTCCGCGGTCAAGACTCTCTTGGGTGGGGACATTATCTGATAGAATATCGAGAGTACGAGTCTTACTAGTGTCGACATAACCAGTCCTCAGTCCCCCAAGTCCCCACGCAAGGGAGAGGATGGACCGGCTCCCTCCGAGTGGGGTATGCAGTGTGTCGCTATATATGATTGAGACACTGGGTCGTTGCTCCCATGTAGTGTTTAGAGATTGCAGGGCGATCGGCGGTCGAAGTTGAGATACCGCTGGCGAGGGCCACGGGTACCGGCATGTTTGTATGCCTTGGCGTTTTAGTAGCCTTTGATATGTACCAGCTATATGCTCGAGCTAGCTGAGTTATTCCAGCATACGTTCAAGGGGGAGATTGTGGTGACATACTTTTTGGTTGCCTCTAGGTGAGTGCTAGAGTGCCTACGTACCCGTTTATGAGATTAAACCAAACGTAGTTCACAATTTCGCCATCGAGGCAAGTGTGCCGTCAAGGTGTGGCGAGGAGTGTCGCTGAGGCATGACGATGGGTGCCGCTAGGGCATAATGATGTTGCCTATAGGGCTTGTGTAGAGCTGTCAAAAGGCACGTTAGGGAGCGTAGCCAAGATGTCGATGGGGCAAGGCGGGTGGTGTCAAAGTGTACCGAGAGCACGTCATGAGGCGTGGTAAATGCCGGCCTATAAGGCTGTTGCCCAAGTCCCCCAGTGCCGAGAGAGATTATGGTGGCGGGACACCGAAATGAGGACTGAGTTGGCATGGGGGATTTCATATGGCGTGTTTGAGAGGTAAAGATAATATCATGTGTCGAGAAGTGTCTTAAACACGTTGGTGATTTAGGTGTTACGCGTCGGGGAGTGTTTATTGACTCGTCCCGGGTGGCTGATAGATGGTAGATGTCGTGTGCCAAGAGTGCTGCTCGTCACAAGGTGTCGGAACCTCACCTTATGAGGGGCACATGGCGTAACGGTTCGCGCTAATGGAAAAACGAGGTGTCGGAACCTCTGTGACTCTGTATTTGGAGTAACGAGGTGTCGGAACCTCACACTTGGAGAAGCGATTCTGGAGAGCAATCACAGAGAGTCGCTACGTCGAGTCCCCAAGTCCCCACGCGAGGGTCGTGAGGTGACGGGGGAAAGTACCGAGTTAAGGTCGTAACGATTTGCGAATGGTCTGCCCTGGTGGCATAACAATCCGCGCTAGTGGCATGACAATTCTCGCTAGTGGCGTGATAGTTCGCGCTATTGAGAGGAATAGTTCACGCTGGTGGCGTAACCGGTCGCACTGGTGGCGTAACGGTTCGCACTAGGGGAGTAAACAGTGCGCGCTAGCAGGCGGAATTAGCTGCGTTAGTGGCGTAATGGGCTGCGCTAGTGGCGTGTCCATTCACGCTATTGGCGTAACTGTTCGCGCTAGTGGCATAACGAGGTGTCGGAACCCCACACTTGGAGAAGCGATTCTGGAGAGCAATCACAAAGGGTCGCTACGTGGAGTGACTGGCAAGTGCGACTTTTGAGAACATGTCGCGACTATACTAGAGGACTTTGAAACATCATGGTGGTACTATATAGATCGTATGGAGTTGTCATGAGATGTTATCATGGCGGAAGTGGTTCCCTGAAAGATCATGATGAGGTACCTTTCCTCAAGGTAAGGGTTGTTGTATACACTTGTGGCGTGTGTAACTAGATATTGCATGTTTGAATGCTGGTTGTTTACACATGTTGTGTGTAGCCTGAGATTGCATGTTTGAATGCTAGCTGTTTACATATGTTGTGTGTGTAGCCTGAGATTGCATGTTTGAAAACTGGCTGTTTATACATGTTGTGTGTAGCCTGAGATTGCACCTTTGGGTGCTAGCTGTTTACACATGTTGTGTGTGTAGTCGTTGATGGCGTAGTCGAGATAGATATAGATAGATGTATAGCAATGTTTGGCTTGTAATCATGTGAAGCAAGTGTCAAATGGTTTGCACGCGGTTTACAAGTATGTGTGTTTAGCATGTACATGAGAATATATGTAACATGTGATAGAAAGTGTTGGCTAACTCTATGTCATGAGAATATATTATGATGCATGATTCATGTTATTTGTATGATAATAACTCAATTGAATAGTGTGAAGTAAGACTTATCTGGAGCCGTGTAGAGCCGCTATAGACATTGTAGAAAAATTGGAGTTGTTGATATAAGTCTCGATGTCGACAAAAGAGCATGGTATAAGAATCCCAATGGAGTAGTCATGGTGGCCAAGAAGATAATATTGGAGTGCATCATTGAAGATAATATTGTTTGACCAAGAAGTAATGTATATGTACCGACGTAGGGAAGAGAAGCCATGATGACAAATATGATAGTCTGTAGCTTGTGCCTGTCATATTTGACAAGCAGATAGGTAGACGAGGCGTGGCCATTGATAGGGGCATGACTCATGAGAGTTTATTGTTATGTTGCCCACTGATAAATCATAGAGAAGTATGTATAACTATAGGCGAAGTGTTGTTGGCAACTTGTTGTTGGAGCTTGGCTTGATATGATTATATAGTACCGAGGGCATGACAATTGAAGACATTGAACTAGGTAGCGAGCTAGGCATAGCAATTGGTCAAGCTGTGTGAACATGTGTCTAAGATGTAACAACTTATTCCATGCGTTGTAGGATCAAGTCAGTTGTAATAGAACATGATCTTGTGTAGTATATACATGACTAACTTCATGAGTGAAGCGAGTGCGAACTGGAGTATCAATCAAGGGGTTGAAGGTTGGGCCTTGAGATACACATCCAAAATACTTGGCTGAGCCGAGAATAGGGCTAGCTAAGTTGAGCGGAGTGTGCGGGGACTCTGGCAAGACCAGTGGAGTCCGCGAGGACTCTGGTGAGACAAGAGGAGTCCGCGAGGGGTTGGCGAGACAAGCGGAGTCTGCGGTGACTCTGGCGAGATTGACCAAGTATTTTGGCTCTTTGGTAGTGAGTGTGCTGCTGCCGTTGCTGGGGGAGCATTAATTTAGAGAATAGAGGCCATAGGCGAGGCCATGATAGTCCATTATAAGTTGCTGGAGTTGCTTGCTAAGATGTGGGATTGTAACCAATTTCCTGAGAATTGCATGATTTATTGAGGTGAACTGTGGGTGCCAAGAGTAAGTGGCTGGGTGCCGAGGCCAGCTCTGTGTCAGCGTGGTCTCAGGATCCCGGAATGGGTGGGGCGGTACGGTTGGTCCCCGGAGGGAGGAAGAGAGGTATAGCCTCGGGAGAGGCACTAAGACCCGGGAAGGGGTCCCTGGGAGAGGGGTGTCAAGCAGGTCACTTGTGCTGGCATGTTTCGAGAGCAAGGTAAGCAAGAGAGGGGTGGGGGGGCCTCAGGAGCGCAGGGGGCCATGGGGGGAAGGACGCCGGGAGCTCGGGCACGAGTCGGGAGGTCAGATCCTTGGTTCCAGGTTCTGTACTAGGGATGGCAGGTAGGTTCGTCTGGAAACTGGGGTGACCAGGGGAGTCCGCGGGGGAACTCGCGAGACCAGGAGAGTCTACGGGGACTAGCGCTAACATGGGAGAGTGTCCCTAGGAGAGGGGTGCCAAGCGTGCCCTGAAGGTTAATTCATGTCCCCGTGGCAGGGTCCTGGGAGGAATGTTCCGAAATTGGGGTCGCGAGACCAAAAGCATATCCCTGCCTGGACCCTGTCGCCGCCGCGACTGTAGCGGCTGGTCTCGCTACTCTGACGGGCGTCCAGAATTTGTATCCTACGACCGGGAGAGAGGAGTCCTGGGAGGCCGTGGAGGTTCTGGGTGTCCAGATCAGTTCTAGGTGGAGGGGCTGCTCACGGAACTGGATTGGATACGAACTTGGTTGACATACGAACCAAATATTGGACAGCGCCTATAGTCACGTGGTTCAGAGAGAAGTATTCAGCCAGAGCCCAGAGCCCAGAGGCATAGATGTGTAAATGCATATAGCACAAAATATATGTGGCTGCTTGCGAGCTCTGCATTCAACTCTTGGTTGATTGTGGAGGACGTGTAACTCATTCTTAGAAAGGGAGGTGCCGGGAGCAGGCTGCTGGGTTGCTGAGACCACGACTCTTTCCTTGTTTGAGTTGTTGTGGCGGGAACCAGGAAGGGGAGGTGCTGGGAGAGATGTGTTTTTTTTTGTATCCTTCTGCCGGGAGAGAGGAGTCCCGGGAGGTCGGGATGGAGAGCTGTGTGTGGGAGTCCACCAGGGGAACTACCAGGGAAGTCCCCACGCGAGGGTTGAGACCAGGGGAGGCCGCGAGGGGCTGGAGAGACAAGCGAAGTCTGCGACTATGTGAGTCCGCGAGGACTGGTGTGACCAGGGGAGTCCGCGAGGGGCTGGCGAGACCAGCGTAGTCCGCGTTAACTCTGGCGAGATTAGGGGAGGCCGCGAGCGGCTGGCGAGACCCACAGAGTCTGCGAGGGGCTGGCGAAACCAGTGGAGTCCGCGTGGGGCTGGCGATACCAGCGGAGTCCGCGATGACTCTGGCTAGATCAGGGGAGGCCGCGAGGGGCTGACGAGACCAGGAGAGTCCGCGAGGGGCTGGCGAAACCAGCAGAGTCCGTGGTGACTCTGGCGAGATCAGGGGAGTCCACGAGGGGCTGGCAAGACCAGGAGAGTCCGCGAGGGGCTGGCGAGATCAGGTTAGTCCGCGAGGGGCTAGCGAAACCAGCGGAGTCCGCGGGGGTCTCTGGCGAGATCAAGGGAGTCCGCGAGGGGTTGGCGAAACCAGCGGAGTCCGCGGGGGTCTCTGGCCAGAGAGATCAGGGGAGTCCGCAAGGGGCTGGCAAGACTAGGAGAGTCCGCGAGGGGCTGGCGAAACCAGCTGAGTCCGCAGGGGTCTCGGGAGAGAGGCACCGAGACATGGGTGGGCGTCCCCTAGACAGAAGTATCAAGTGGGTGTCAAAGGCTAAGGCATGTCCCGGGAGGTCGGTGCCCGGGGGTAGGGTGCCGAGATTAGGGTGGCGAGACCGAGAGCATATCCCTGCTTCGGTTGAGGGAAGCTGGGTGTCCAGATCAGTTTTTTGGGCGCTGCTCACCGGCGCGTGGGCCTTGGCCGGAGGTCGGGGAAGCCACTCTGGATTCATTGGAAGACAGTGAGTATGATGGCTGGGAAGATGAGCTACCTTGCGGTGGCACGCATAAGCGAAGGAGAGAGAAAAAGTCAGATCTACTTTCTCTCTCCTCAGGATTTCTCTAAAACCAAGCCAGAAGAACTTTCACGGAGCGAAAATTAATGGGGTGAGCTCCTTGTACGCGGGCAGGGAGAAGCTTGAGAAAGGAGGAGGTTGGCGACCGAAAAAAGAAAATTTCCAGAGAGAAATCTGGGCAGATTATGGATATGCTCATGGTGAGCTATATGAGGGTTTCCACTTGAGGCAGCCCTCCTCCTAGCGCCATTGTTTCGGCGTGATCTCTGAGGGGGCGTGGATCACACAGATGCAGAGCACCATCTTCAAGCTCCCATAACGTATCAATCATGAATGAAGAGCGTCAGAGGGAAGACCGGGTATTCCGGCCCTCCGATGCCTAAGTCAGCCATATGTAAGTAGAAATAAGGTGATAATGGGGGTGAAGATGGAGAGAGAGCCAATGAGGGGTGAAGAGTGGTATTTATAGGGATATGGTGGATGCACCCTAAAAATACCACTTTGCCCTTATTAGAGGGTGTATTACCATTATGCCCTCAAGAGATAGTGTAAGTTTCTTGGGCTTAGCTAAGGCCCAAGCCCATTTTATGTGGCGACACGCATCTTCTAAGGCGAGTATGACCAATGTTCTACTATGTACTAACAATGTCCTAGATGCACTAGGACAAAAGAATCCATCAAAGCGTAAAATCTTCAGAAAGAATGAATCCAAAATCATCAAGGATTGCATGATTTTTAGGAAATTGTTTCCTCGTTTATAATCGAGGATCCGGATCCAATTATCACGAAATTACGAAATTATGTCGATGATTTATTTTTGATCGAGTTTCCTTACTCTACGTACGTTTCAATTTGTAGGCAACCACTTGTTGGACGCTTCTTGGGCCTGATTCTTCAATAAGTAGTTCCTTAATATTTGATGCAGTTTGGACTATGAAGAATTAGTACAGAATCCCAATATATATATTTGACTGGGTACTTGAGTTGTGCAACTACAGCCGTGGATGTCTTATCTGTTTACCAGAATTCTAAGCAGTCTTTCGGACTCTTTCTGTTGAGATGTGGCTGAAAATTAATGCTATGTTTTCTAGAGGTGCAGTATTGTTTGAATGGAAGAAATTGGCTGCAATATGCACAAGGTAAATGCATGAGAAGTTGCTCATTTATTGTGCTATGGAACTAGATATAGCTTGGGTGGTGCAGCCATATTTGAAGTAAGAGAACAAGTCACATGTGAGAATGTAGAATGCATAGAGAAAGAGTGAGAACATGCATGTAGAGAAAACAATAGTTGAGATCTATTGGTAATAGTTTCATACTATTAGTGTAGAAACATTAAACGGGAAAGATGGAGTTGTAAGTGAAGGAGTTGGCTATAAATAGCCATGACGCCTTTGCATTCTGCAGTGCGGCATCCGAGTTGTGTAGTCTCTTATTTAGAGAGAATTTCATTCTCTGTCAAGTATTGTAAGAGAGTTAGCTTTACTGGGTATTGAGAGTGTGAGTTGAGAGGGGTGTATAAGGGTTCAAAGGTTCGGGTTTGGGTTATAAACTTGAGTGAAACACCTTGTATTTAGTTCTCATTATTCTCAATAGTAAAGAAAGATCAGATCACGCCCTGTGGACATACCTCAAAGAGTGATGAGGGAACCACGTTAAATCTTGTGTTATTGTGTGTGTTTGTTTTTTCCCTGTTATAGTTGCATACTCGATATCGTATCTTGTTGACCAATCCGCTGCGCGAAACCCAACAACTGATATCAGAGCCTAGGTTTCGGCCTAGGTATTATATGTTATGGCTTCGAGGGTATCAAGGTATGATGTCGAGAAATTTGATGGGAAAAATAATTTTAGCATGTGGCAAGTTGAGGTGAAAGACATCCTAGTCAAGGATGGTCTATCAGAAGCTTTAGATGGGAAACCCCAGACGATGAAGGAGAATGAGTGGATAAGCTTTGATCAGCAAGCTTGTTCCACAATCCGGTTGTGCTTGTAGAAAGAAATCAAGCATAATGTCATGACGGAGACATCCGCCAAGGGGATTTGAGAAAAGCTTTACCTAGAGAAGTCGCTCACAAATCGGATCAATCTCAAGAAGCAATTCTACAGGTTTACCATGGATGAAAGTACAACTTTGCAAGACCATCTTAATGAGTTTAAGAGAATGCTCTCGGAACTGTTAAACTTGGAGGTGAATATGAGTGAAGAAGATAAAGTCTCGGTTCTTCTAGCATCACTTCCCGAGAAGTATGATCACTTGGTGACAACAATGTTATACGGGAAGCAGAGTATAGTTCTCGATGAAGTCACATCAACACTTCTCTCTAATAAAAATAAGAGAAAAGTTGTAGATGTTAATTATGAGGACTCTAGAGTATTTTCTGCTAGAGGAAGGAGAGAAAATCGAGATCAAGGTTGGAAGAGCTCTAAGTCCAACTCAGGATATCACAAGGACAAGGAGTGTGCTACTACTATCATGAAAAAGGTCACATCGCGTTGCACTGCCCAAAGTTGAAGAAGAAGAAAGATGAAGGAAATGAGATAAATGAAGATTCTCATCAAAGAGTTTCAGCAAATTTCATTTCAGATTATGGTGATTGTGTTATCATGGCAACCTCTCATTCTGGTATGTTGTCTGATAACAATTGGGTTCTCGATTCTGGTTGTTCCTTTCATGTGTGTCCCAATAGGGATATGTTCATCAATTATAAAAATGTGAACAATGGTACTATTTTTATTGTGGAAGGAAAAGCTTTCAAGGTGGAAGGTATTGGAGCAGTGAAGATCAAGACACATGATGGGTTGGTGAGAATTCTTGGAGATGTCATATATGTACCCAATTTAAGGTGGAATCTCATATCAATTGGTGCACTCGACTCCAAAGGTTACAAGATTGTGACAGAAGGTGGAGTTTTGAAGGTCATGATGGGTTCTCGTGTGGTGTTGCATGGAAATAAGGTAAATAATATTTACCTTTTGCAAGGGAATACAACAACAAGTGGAGCTAGTATGAAGTATTCTACATGGAGGCAAAATTCACATATGAGTCTTGGCAAGAAGTTGAGCAAGCGTGGCTTGCAAGTTAGTGAGAAGAATGGTGATCTTATTTCCCAAAAGTATTGTGAGGGAGCTACACAATCGAGGGGAAAGAAAACCGCTTTTAGATGGCAACCGAAATTATAGCAGTCCTTAGAGGGAGGCAGACCCATAAGGACAAGTATGACGTTGGCTCGTGGGAATCCTGATTGTAATAAGTTAGCTCATTATGGTGCCATGAAGGTGAGTTCGAGGAGAGCAGTTGGTCATGTTGGTGATAGTCAGGAGCGCTCTATCCTCAATTGTGGTGAGGAGATGACTTTCGTTGATCAACCGGTGGTTAGTGGGCGGTTGGAGAAGGTTGCTTGTGGTGATGTCAAACCAGGTTCCGAGAATGACGTGGGTAAGTATTTACAGTTTGACAAAGTTGTATGTGATGATATGCTTGTGGCTGCGCAAGGGATGTTAAGTTTGAAGAATTCGATCCCAAAGGTCAAGTTTGAAGAGAGTTCAAATTTGGCCCAAATTCTTTCTTGTTAAGGTTCGGAACATCCCAGGGCGTGGGGATGAGCATCTAAATACAGATGCAGTAACTGATGTTTTAGGTTGATGTCATTAATTTTTCGCCAAGGTGGATGTTGAGATGTGGCTCAAAATTAATGCTATGTTTTCTAGAGATGCAGTATTGTTTGAATGGAAGAAATTGGCTACAATATGCATAAGGTAAATGCATGAGAAGTTGATCATTTATTGTGCTATGGAACTTGATATAGCTAGGGTGGTGCAGCCATATTTGAAGTAAGAGAACAAGTCTCATGTGAGAATGTAGAATGCATAGTGAAAGAGTGAGAACATGCATGTAAATAAAACAATAGTTGAGAACTACTGGTAATAGTTTCATACTATTGGTGTAGAAACATTGAACTGGAAAGATGGAAAAGCAAAACTTTGCTTCTATGCATGGTTCTACATGTTGTAAGTGAAGGAGTTGGCTATAAATAGCCATAAAGCCTTTGCATTCTGCAGTGTGGCATCCGAGTTGTGTAGTCTCTTATTTAGAGAGAATTTCATTCTCTGTCAAGTGTTGTAAGAATGTTAGCTTTACTGGGTATTGAGAGTGTGAGTTGAGAGGGGTGTACAAGGGTTCAAGGGTTCAAGGGTTCAAGGGTTCGGGTTTGGGTTATAAACTTGAGTTAAACACCTTGTATTTAGTTCTCATTATTCTCAATAGTAAAGAAAAATTGGATCACGCCACATGGACGTACCTCAAAGAGTGAGGGAACCACGTTAAATCTTGTGTTGTGTGTGTGTTTATTTTTTCCCTATTATAGTTGCATTCTCGATATCACATCTTGTTAACCAATCCGCTGCGTGAAACCCAACACTTTCCTCTACTGTGTTTGGTGACTCGAGGCCGGCCGGTTCTGAGTAATCGGAGGCCTTGTGCGAATTTTCAAATGTTGCCTTATTTACACAAAAAGAGTATGTGTGAAGAAGTTTGATCGAGGCATATGTAAGCTTTGTAGAAGCAATGGCTGGTAGCCTGAATGCTACAGCAAGTGAATGGAATTTGAAGCATAATTTATAAACAAATATTACAACGCATAAATAAACTCAAAAACCTAGTCTTTCTATATCGTTTCTAGCCCTAAAGTAATAAACTATTTCTTGAAACTTTTCACACAGTGTATATCCAATATAAATAGACATAATGATGAATACAAAGAGGCACATAAGTTGAACTGGCCGGGTATGTCATATACTGAACTAAGATGTTAATTGTACCTTGGCTAAGAGAGAGAGAGAGATTGAGCCATAGAGGG
Source organism: Fragaria x ananassa (assembly GCA_034370585.1). Lineage (NCBI taxonomy): Eukaryota > Viridiplantae > Streptophyta > Magnoliopsida > Rosales > Rosaceae > Fragaria > Fragaria x ananassa. The sequence goes on from CP139764.1 coordinate 23,952,544, forward strand.
AAAAGTTTTGGAAGCAGGAGTTGAGGGAGAACAAGGGGCCAACTGGCCAAGGTTGCGATATATGGTACGGTTTAGGCTAATACAATGGTGTTCACATGGTCACCTAGTGACCAAGGAAATTATGGTCAATCGCCGTTAAATATAAATCCAATGGTGAGAAGAATTTTTTTAAAGTTAAGTTGTTTTGTTTTCCACCCTTTTGGATTTACAACCAACAGTGATTGACCATGATTTGTTTAGTCACTAGTTGACCATATGAATACTATTGTAGGCTAATATATAGCAAAAGTGAGAAGTTTTAGCCAAGATAAGGAAAAAAACGGCGTACAAAAGGCTCAAGAACAAGGAGGAGACAAGCCTCGAACTTTGGTAAGAGTAATTAGAAAAGAAAATGCTTAGCCAATTCAGCTACAACATCAACGTTTCACTTGTGGACAACTATACCAATTTTTGAGGGCTCAATCTGTGCGGTCGCACAACCCGCACATGCCAAAGGCCGCCCCTGCAAGCCACCAATGGAAACTATGAGTTAATCGGTTTCTTAGAGCAATTGCACTAATGGGTTGATTTGATAACTGATTTGTTGATTCTCTTTTTTTTTTCTAATGCACCAGACATGAATTGCCTGACTAATTAATGGGCCCATATGAATAGTGATTGCCAATGCAATTCAATTGTTAATTTTTATCTAACATTTCGCCCGACCAATTCAGGTGGGTTTCATAGTAATCACAACAACTTTATTACAAAAGGTTGAAACATGTGGGATGACAATTCAACTATAACAATTGGATTTAAATCCAACAGCTAAATAAATACCAGTGCTTATTTAATTTTATTAGAAAAATATTATTAAATTGGTGCAATGGAGAGAGAGAGAGAGAGAGAATTAGCAAACAAATAGCCTTCGATTGGTGCACTGAACAAAGTGGAGGCAATTGCTAATATCATATGAAGGGTGAATTACCCAAACCAATTTAATTAGCAAATAAGCAATTGCCCTCCCTTCATGGATGCAATTGCTCTTAGCTTTGTGTCTTCATGTGCTTTTATTAGCACAGACAAACCAAACCCCATTTGGTTGAAATCACAACAGCACTTGATGATCTTGTTGAGAGAATAACCATTTGGAGCAATTCGCAGCAGACACAATTGTCTATACAAGCAAATAACTTCCTAATAATATGCTTCAATTTCACGAGTTGGCCAAAGATTTCATTAAAACACATAATGTGAGGCGGAGGACGCCCTTGAAGCATTTCATCAAACAACTTCAAGGCATCCTCAAGATTAGTGACTTTGGGTATGGGTGAGTCCCTAACATGAATCCATATGGCTTGGTTCTTCTAGAATTGCCATTAGGGCCTGTAGGCTGGGAGTGAAACGAGGCTATGTAATCGTTCAAAGAAACATGAATAGTGAAGTGAAGAAGACAACGCATCCCTCTTGTTCTTGCGGTGCTGCTGCAACAGTAATAATAACCAGCCGCAGTTTTCCCAGTCATCTTCAACATCTCTGAGCTTCAAACGCAATACGTTTAATTGGGAAGTAATCTCAAACCTCCGATCATGACTTTTTTATTTCATTTGCGTTTAGATATAGCTCTAAATTTTAATCCAAAGGGGACTGTAAAACCTGGTCTTTCCACCGACCACAAAGTTTTTCAGAGTTCCTAAACAGATTTAACAATTATATCAGCTGAATGACATGCACGAGATCATCAATGAGATCAGCTTGAATAACATGAACACAGCACAATTTTTGTAGTTTAACTTAGAAATATTGGTCTGCTCAAATACACAGTTCACCAATGGATAGAAGTAATCCTTCTCATGTTATTCGAAAGCCATCATAAACATAACAGAAAAATCAAAAAAACTGAGATCTGAACATTGCTCTTTGTTATTATCTTCCCCTTCACAACATGAGAAGAAAGGTAGCTGCAATGGCATCCAAAAATCACCTACAAAACAAAGAAAAAAAATTAAGTAATGAAGTTCACTTACTGACTCAAAGAAACTACGTGTAATTGGTGAACAGACAAACTTTATTCAAAATATACAATATACACACCTAGGCCAAATTTTATAAAAAGCAAAGAAAGAAAACTAAACTGAGTTTTCTAAGAACCTATCTATATCACATCACATACAACTACGAGAAGTTGAAACATTGAATCACTGACACATCACATAATTGCATTATATTTGAGTATTGGCAGTGCCGTGTTATGTATAAGTGTCCTTCTAGCATATATCCTTACATTCAAGTAGGAAACATATAGTTTAAAGTATTAATCACATTAACATTTTTAAAACTCATACCTTCTTAACTGCATGTAGGGATAGACGAATAGTAAATGTTCTTATATAGACCATCACATTTTCCCATTTCCTAAAACTCTTTACCAAATTCCATCTATATACTGTGAAAACAAAGACAGGTGTCTCAAAACTAACACTCGGAACAGTATGAAATTCTGTAGCCACCAAATGCCCCTTTGATAGAGAGCCAAGACGGCAGATTTATGTGGAAGTTGAACTGATATTCATAATGGAAATGGAAAAGGTATTGGTTTAACACAGGACCAAATTAAAATAAACAGTAAGATTAAATGACAGGCCGAGATCTAAGATTAAAGACTACACATTTAGGGAACATGGTGATTCAAAAACTCAAATCCATCCTGAAGCAGCAAACTCCACGTACATCCAGACTTAAACTTAACCAACAGGTCTTACTTGAAACAAAATATGTAGAACTAAAAGCTTTCAGAAGGCAGTATTCACTTCCGGGCATTAGAATTAGTCATTTTGGCACCAAGCCCAATTGTTAAACTTTGGAACAATCCGCTAACACCCTACCAAGTCAATGAACTGGAATTCTCAAGTGCCTAATCTTGAATGTCAACAACAAACAAAAATTGTACGAAGCAGGATCTAGACTCTATACCCTCTAACGCAACTAATTACTTATTCATAGAACCCAATTAAAATAAGATGCATTTTGTATTCTTAACTGTATTAAATTCTAATTGAATAATATGAGTTCTGAGAGATAAGAATCGAAAGGTACCTCTTGTGCCTCTGAACGAAGGGTGAGTTCTTGGCATCTTCCTCTGTAAGAAAATAAAACAAGAAAAAAAAATTAGGGTTTTGATTAAAAAATTCGAAAATAAACAGATCGAAGAGAGAAAGAAAGAGAAGGGTACCAGTGAAGCCGAGAGAGAGCTTGGTGATGATGGTTCCGGTGATGGCGAACCCAACGAGGAAGGGCCAGTTGCGGTTCCATTCCCTCTTGAAGAAAATCGGCCATGGATCGAACTTCCTCATTTTCTGCTTTCTCTTTGCTCTCAGCTTTCAGAGACTGTATTTGCGTTTGTGGGTGGGTTTGTGTGGCTGCACTGCTATTTGTATCCCCTGAAACCTATGGGTTGGGCTGTAATGCTCGTGTGTAGTTGGCCCGCTTTGATATTGCAGCCTATTGGACATGGCCTTTAGGGGGTGGTGTTGAGGAATGTCTTATCCTTTTTCTTCCTCTTAGTTTTTATGATTAAATTTAATTTACCCTTTTGAATTTTAGGGCTAAAATCAATTTTTTCATTGATCTTTTTTTAATTATGTTGGTCCTTAAACTTTTTATATTTATCAGTTAAATCCAATCATGACGTCATATGCTAAGTTGGTCCTGACATGAGGATCCACTTATACATAAAATGTCGAAACTACTTTTTAACCAAGAAAGAGATTTTTGAATTTAAATCCAAAAAAATCATACACACTTTTACTCATGCCAAGAATCGAACCATTGCCATCTCCTGCCAAGAATCGAACCATTGTCATCTCAATGCAAACTCACATCTCTCACCATTAAGCATGACCGAAATTTATGGTTGTTTACACAAAACAAATATCAAAAGCAATAGCTTCTTCAGCTTTTCGTCCCCACCTCTCTCTCTCTCTCTCTCTCTCTCTCTCTCTCTCTCTCTCTCTCTCTCTCTCTCTCTCTCTCTCTCTCTCTCTCTCTCTCTCTCTCTCTCCCCAGGAGAACCCACTCCTTTTTGCACAAATGACGGCAAGCTCGCAACGGTGAACTCGTAGATCTGATCCGACATTTTCTCCATGCCAGAGGTAGCGCAGCGTGCTCGGGCACCGTTGGCTGTGCCAACAGACGAGGTAATGGCGAGGAACTTGATGGTGCGTTCAACCGGTGTGGCATTGAATCGGAAGCTAGTAGAGATGGAATCCAACTTACTTTACTAATCCTTCAAAAACTTACCGTCATTTTTGGTGCAAGCATCCATCAGTGGGAATGATAAACGAAGTTCCAGTGGTAGAAGACTAGAAGGTAGGTAATTACGAAAGGGGATATTAACATCTTATTTAGAATTAACTAACATAAGCAAGTTTGGCTTAGTGGTGTCTAACTTGATCTTGTATTTAGGTGTGAAAGGTTCGATTCTTGGCAGGAGCAAAAGTTGGTATGATTTTTTTTGGATTTAAATTCAGAAATCTCTTTCTTGGCTAAAGGGTAGTTTCGACATTTTTTGTATAAGTGAACCCTCATGTCGGGACCAACTCAACATATAACGTCATGATTGAACCTAACTGATTAATATAGAAAGTTCAGAAACCAATGTGATTAAAAAAAAGATAAGGGATCAAACTGATTTTAACTCTAAAATTCAAGGGGGTAAACTGAATTTAATCTTAGTTTTTATTTATGAAAACATCTAAACACAAACAGTTAAACATGAAATTCAGTCTATATTACCTATTTAAGCAATGTGCAAACCATTATCATTTGGATGCTCACATTTAAGCAATACAACAATGTATGTGGACGTCTCCAACTTCAGGCTACGTAAGCAAGCGGAGGAAGAGGCGTCGTTAGTGTCCCTTTGGAGCGGCGAAGTTTCTTTTCAGCGTCAGACTCCGGATCTGATATGGTGTTTCAAGAGCAAGGGCATCGGCGTTGGTGGGGGGTGCACGTTTCAAGCTTCCCAAGTAAGGCGGAAGGCCAGCGCGGCTTCGATATGAGATTAGAGGCCGACTTCGTGTCAAGGTGTGAGATTTTGAGTGCATAGCGTCAAGGGCGGCATATCTCATTTTGGTAGGAAGGGCAGCGCGGCGGCTGCAGTAGGTTTTGCAGGTCAAGAACGGTGAAGCGACAGCAACTCATATATTCGATTAATGATGCCTAGAAGCCCGAGTCGCCCATCGGAGCGGTGATGGGCGGTACTGTGGCTCCAGTATGCAGGATGGGAGAGAATGAGGGAGATGGGCCGTTGGGCTTTTCTTCTTTTTTCTCTTTTATTTCCTATGGATCGGGCTTTTGTGTTGATCTGGATCCAACTCAATGTTAATTTGAAGTTGTTCACTACTTTGACGCGTGGAGGGGTACACCATATAGGTCTCTAGACCCCAAGCTACTCAAAGTGGTTGTGGAGAATTAGGGTTGTGTTGTTAGTTTTTATACATTTTTACTGCTTTTAGATTTGGATTGTCCGTCTTTTTGGACGTTAGTTTTAGTATTTAATTATCCGAACATTGGTTTTTTAAGCTTGTATTGCAGATTATATCTCCTGCTTGATCAGGCGTAAGGAGTGCATTGGAGGCTTGTCTCCTGCATCACCGTTGGTAGTGTTAGCTTTTGCCGAAGTATGGGTGTCTTGCCCCATAGAGTTATCTATTTCTCTAAAAAAAAAAGCAATACAACAATGAGAAAACCTCTCTTCCTACGAGAAAAAAAATGTCTTCAAAACATTTAAATGACAAAAGCTAGAGGCCTAATACGCTATGTGCACAATTGCGGTACAAGTAAGAAACTATAAACGTTGTAAAAGACTCATATTCAACTTCACACATGCTCAATACCCTAATACATAAGGGTCTAGATTGCCTTGACTTGAGCCCAAACCCAAAACAAATCTCCCATTAGCCCAATATTGAGCCCATGCCCAATGACTCGAGACCAAACCTAAGCCACCATATGAGGAGCATCACTACGTTGATGCTCCTTTTTGCCTCCATCAAATCGTAGTGATGTCCTTCAGCAATGCATTTGTGGACCACACGTCAAACTTGAGAAATGCTTTGATAAGAAAATATATTTTCTCTGATATTTTTTTTACTTTGATATTTGGTGCAAAAAAGAAAAAGAAAAAGAGAAAGAAAAGCGTATTAGTAGGGTTGCGTCTATTGTCACCCCACAAATCACTTTGTTCATCTCACATGTTCTTGATTTATTGAAATACCAAAATAACCTGATGTAAAATTACAGCAATGGACAATAAGTTGTTACAAATTATAATTTTTTTTCTTTTTCTTTTTCTTTTTTATCCTTTTGTTTTAAATAAACATAAATTTCATAAATCTAACTCATATTTATCATATTCGGTCGTGAGTATGAAGACACTAGCATTTAACCTGAAAATGAGGTAAACTGTTTGTATTTTTTTTCTTTGTTGATGATTCGTCTATCTTTTTACTCATTATTTCTCATGTTGACTTTGTATATAAATTCTCATAGACAACTATTGTACCGTATTTATGAACAACATATATATTAGTTCAAGAAAATTAGAAGTATGGAAGGTGTTGCTACTAGTGATACATTTACAGACATTGTTCATCTTGATATCGACTGATAACATTAAGTTGTTAAATTTGAGAGTTTTTTCTTGTTCTTTAACTTGGATTTATATTTTCATGTGAAATTTTGTGTATTCGGTGATTTTACTTACCTTGAGCAAATCTGAATCTGACAAAATATATAAAGAGATAGAATGTAGGGTGAACAAAATAGAATTGAGAAATAATATTTTTTAAGTATTGTTAATGGGTGAACAAAATAGACTTATAATTAAAATTATATAAATAAAATGTGAAAAGAATACATGGTGAACAAATTGATTTTTGACAACAGACGTACCATATGTAAAACCAAAATGCACCCTGCTTGCTACAATCACAACCCGCGCCACATTCAGAAGTCAAAACCAATAAAAAGACACTGCGCGGATCGACTTTCTATGCCGTCGATAAGAACCCAGATCGAACGAGCTAAAAACCACAATCCGTGTCACACTTAAAAGGCTAAAACAATATCTCTCAACCAATAAAAACAATTGGCGCAGATCGACTCTTCAAGCCGTCGATTAGCATCCATATCCAACGATCACCATCAAGCCCCAAACTCCTCCAAATCCCAACTCCCGAGTTCCCTTCTATATAAACACCCTTTATCTCCACCAAATCAAATCATCCCAAATCCTCAGTTCTCTAATCTTCCATCAAAATCAAACTCTCTTCTTCAATTTTTCCGGTGAACAATGTCAGGGCGCGGCAAGGGAGGCAAGGGATTGGGCAAAGGAGGAGCCAAGCGTCACAGGAAGGTGCTGAGGGATAACATCCAGGGCATCACCAAGCCCGCCATTCGCCGTTTGGCTCGCAGAGGTGGCGTCAAGCGTATCTCCGGTCTCATCTATGAAGAGACCAGAGGCGTCCTCAAGATCTTCCTCGAAAACGTCATCCGTGACGCCGTCACCTACACTGAGCACGCCCGGAGGAAGACTGTCACCGCCATGGACGTCGTCTATGCTTTGAAGAGGCAGGGAAGGACCCTATACGGATTTGGGGGTTAAATCGTTGGGTGTTAGTTTAGGGTTGCTTCCAGGATTGGAGTTGAAATCTGGGTGTTATATATTCTGTAATAAAATTAGCTATTCATGTAATTTGCACCCTCATTTCGAAGTAATAGAAGTTTGATTTCCCAAAATTACTTGCTCTCTTTGTGATGTTTTGCATCTTTTCATCTCTGAATAATTCTGTTCTACTTGTTTAACTGTGGTGTCACTGTTAGTTGGGCTGGTCACGACGTTGTGCAAGTTGCATAGCTTTTAGTCTCTTCTTCTCCAGTCGAACTAGAACAGCTCCGTCTTTTTGAAAGAAATGGCGTCCAAAACGCTACGCCGAACCGGAGCTCCTCTGATGAACCAGTTGCTATCAAAACCATTTCCGCCCGAACCCGAATTCGAATCACCAGATTGTATCCCACGGCCTCGAAATTACTCCCAAGTTATTCCCATCTCTCTCAAACTTTGATTCTTCCCTCCGTTTTCCCAAAACGACACCGAATCGATTACAAGGGTCTTCAATGAGGGCTTCGTGTACCCTTGTGGCCTACCTTATCTCCCCCTTACCTTACCTGAAGGTAAACTTTCTCGCTGTCATGTTCGGTTTATGCATCTTTATTTTATTTGATAAAGCAATCTTTCAATATTATGAATCATTGTCTTGTTTAGTTCCTTAGGAAATGTGGGAAAGATTTCAAAAGCAGTAGTTTCGCTTAGTTATGGGTTATTAGGATTGATGACTGAAGTAAACGGCGTTCTATAGAGTGAGGGTTTCATTTGTCTTTGTTTTGAAAAGGATTTGGGTTTAGTTGCTGAGAAATTTTGGAACCCAAAAGTGTTTTTGGTGAATGAGAATGAAATTTTTTGGTTAACTGAGTTCATAGATTTGTAATACAAGGAAGCATTTCAATAGTAACGTCAATATGCTCCGAGACTCCGAGTTGAACAAGGATCAGCTTCTAACTTCTAAGCAAGTCCATCATCGGCCGCTTCTCGTACCTCTATATTGAGCTTAATGCGTTTTGGTTCTATGTGATAAGTTTTGATGGGATGTCAAACTGAAACACTTAGTCTTATGAGCTTGGCTTGTCCATCCATTTTATGGAAATTGTGTTGAGGCTTAATGTATCTTGCATGGCACTTCTAGGTTTATGATCAGTGTGTTTAAGCTAGTGCAAGACATCACTAAGTTTCTATTGTGATATTCATTGTTTGTGGGGAGAAGTTGCTTTGGAGAATGAGACTGTTCTTAAAGTATGTTAAAGGTTTCACATCACTTGCATATCTTTGTCAAAACTTGTATAGTTCAGAATTTCAGATGGATTTGTGTATCAAGTTAGATTTCTTTTTTATCAGTATTGTGTAGTGTTTAATTTCTGCCTTGTTAGAGTTGAGATTGGCACTTTAAACTGGGAGCCGAACGCTCTGCTAGTTGTCCTGTCAGCAATGCCAGTCAAGTAGGCTGCATGACAATCAGACTTGCACAAAAGTTATTTGGACACAGTGTGTCTTTCTCTTTGGTTTACACTTACCTGGTTTATTATTTATCTTTTAGGATATGTGTCTTCATCAAATGAGCCAATGATCTTATTTCCGAAGCGGACATTCCAGCCTAGTACTATCTGTTTTGGCCACACCAGTAAATCTGGGTATGCAAAGTCTTTTTTAGTCGTTATGGGCGTGTCATCACGCGGACGCGGAATGTAGTTGTTGTAGTAACGGGGTGCGCTTAGCCTTCTGCTTCTAATCAAGCAACTGAGGATGGAGAGAGCACCAATTCCACCGCAGGGTTCTTCATATTTGCCTTGTGTACTGGACAAAGACTTATAGTAGTCTGCTTGAGTGTCACAATATCGATACTCGACGCGAGATCGAGCAGATCTTCAACTGAGAAGGAGAGGGAAAAAGACAAAGCTCCGAAGAGCGTACAAGGAAAAGAGAGTAAAGCTCCGGGTAGCGTCTGGAGGTTCAAATGAGTTGAAGGTTGTATTATATTTTTGTTAAGTTGTTGAGTATGTCCCTAGAGAATCTTCTCGAACTCCTTTATATAGAGTTATTTAAGGCCACATGTATTAACCCAAAGCATGTCAAAGACTTATAGAAGTCTTCAACAATAAATGTGGCGTAGATGATTCATGCAAATCCAATTAAGGAATAAAGTGTTCTTAACCAACACATACACCTCCACATGCATGCGGACTCCTCCTTTTACTTCTTCGCGAAGCCATCTCGCCTCGCCTTCATGCTTTAGACTCCACTTATACACGAAATTCATTTCTTGATTCCATGCGAAGTCATTTTCACATGCGAACTTCCAGTTCGCATGACAACTTTGGTTTGTAGCACGTCTCTTTCCCATGCCTTGTAATTGCAATCCATGTCCAAGACTTCTAGGCGAAGTCCTCCTCTTCGCATACACGCCTTCACATGCATATCCACATCACCAACAATTCATATCTTTCAATTCTCTAATCATACGAGGTCATTGTATGCGAACCGTATGCAGCTCGCTTGCCAACTTCAATCCATATATGAGAAGGCCCATGCGAACCACATATCTAGTTTGCATAAAATTGTCAGCAAGGCAATCCGCTTTTAATCCCAATATTACTCGAGCTTGCCGGTGTGATATAAATCATGAATTTAACTAATATTCATATAGACAATTATTATCCAGTAAAATATTAATTTCGGTGTAAACACTATCAGACGTAAGAGGAAGCATGATTTTTTTGCTCGATATCTCCCTCCCTTCCTCTATCTCTCTTTGGTGCTTGTAGTTGCTCATACCTTGACGTACCCTGGCATTTATTTTCTTTTAGAGATGATTTTGTTATCAGTATTTCATGGTGTATGTGAGTTTTGTACGGTGGGCATTCTTTTTGCTTTGAGTATCAATTATATATCCAATCTGCTCACAATTCAGTAGCAAAGAGTCGGCAGACCTATGCGATAGGTTCAAAATGAGATGGTCTGGACTCTGGACTGGTGACTTATTGCTGTCCATTCCCTGTGTGAATTCTATAGTGACTTTGTGTGGCTTGAGTTATAGATCAATGTAATATATCATACATTTGTAACTGGATTTGACATCAGGGTGTAACTGGAGAAAATTATCTGGCTGAAACTTGTCCACACTTTCCTACAGAATTACCAATTACATAGGAAACATTTAATCGAATCAGTACAACTCTAACTTGAAGCTGTTAAGTGTATGTCCAGACTTTTTAAAGCCGAAAGGTAACTTGAAGTGTATCAAGCCAATGTACAACTCAAAGCGTTAACTGCTTTACCGTAAGCAGTACATTAATCAGACACCTAACATAAGAAACTGAAATTTACCCTTATAATTTTACAATTCACATTTCTTATTTTTTTTATTTGTTAAAACACGAAGAAAAAAAAACATATTACTAGAAACATATCAAAAGAGAAAATAAAAAGTATAGATTGTAAAATGAGGAGTGTAAAATTTCAATTTCTTTAAATAATTACATCAAAAGTTCAAAACGACTTCTTATCAATTATATTTTATTTCTAATTGATAAGAAAATATATTCCTTCCATATTAGATTATTAGGTGCAAAAAAAAAAAACCAAAACAAAAGGCCTCTACTACTAAAAGAGCTAACAGCACAATCCGCGCGCCACACTCTCAGAACCAATTAAAAGACACTGCGCGGATCGACTTTGTATGCCGTCGATAGTCACCCAGATCCAACGGCCAGTATTCAATCGCCATCCCAGTATTCACTGGAAAACCACAATCCGCGCTAAACCCAAAACAAATGCTTACAACCAATAAGCATACATGACGCGGATCGCCTCTCCACACCGTTGATAAGCAGCCTTATCCAACGACCCCTATTAAGCCCCAAACATTTTCCCGATTCCAAATCCCTAATTCCCTTCCCTATAAAAACCCAACCTTCCTCTCTCCTTTCAATTCACTCATCTTTCATCCAAATCAGAGTTCCTCTCTTCTCAAAATTTTCCGTCGAAAATGTCAGGACGCGGCAAGGGAGGCAAGGGATTGGGCAAAGGAGGAGCCAAGCGTCACAGGAAGGTGCTGAGGGATAACATCCAGGGAATCACCAAGCCAGCCATTCGACGTTTGGCTCGCCGTGGCGGCGTCAAGCGGATCTCTGGTCTAATCTATGAAGAGACCAGAGGTGTCCTCAAGATCTTTCTAGAGAACGTCATCCGTGACGCCGTCACTTATACTGAGCACGCTCGCAGGAAGACCGTCACCGCCATGGACGTCGTCTATGCTTTGAAGAGGCAGGGAAGGACCCTCTATGGATTTGGGGGTTAATTCTGATTAGGGTTTTGTTTAGGATTTGGGGTTTACATCTGGGTGTCATGAAATTTTAACTTGCAATCATGTAATACCAGTTTGATTTCTCGGTAAATTTGGCATATTTGATGTTTATTTTGGGAGTATCAGTGTAACCGTTAGACATGTTTCATGTCACCAAACTCTGATGCCGAAAATTTGTATGGAACTTTTCTTCTTGGTCTTAAAAGTCTGGCATGTTCGGGTAGTCTTGGAACTGGTGTTGGCACCCATGGGAGCACCGGTGGGTAGAACTTAAAACGCTTGAGTAAACTCTTTTCAACTATCTTTAACCATTCTCCTCTATGAATGTTGTACCTGAAAATCGCTCCAATAGAATAAGCTTCACCTATATGCAGATACACGGTCCCTTCGTCACTAGGGTCAAAACCAAGAGGAAGGACTAAGTAAATGGCATCATCATCTGGAACCATTTCCCAATTCAGTGCATAATTCTTCACCCTCTGATCCAAACAAAACTTGCCGGTTGCCATGGAGACTTCTTCTTCATTCAACTTCACAACATAGAAAACATGGGTTTCAAGGTCCTGACCTAACATCTGTAGATGCCCTCTATTCACACCTACACACTGAAGAACAGAAGTGTCGTCCCACGAGTGCTGATCAAATTCAATGAAATGACATCTGTACTAACCAATACCATCAAGGTACACTAGTACTATTCCTGTTGGTGATCATGAATGGATCTACTCCAATAAGAAAGTCGCAATCATGAGCCATCCAGTACAACACACCATTGCAGGTAAAGTATATTTGGGTATCGATGGAATTATTATGAACAGGTGATGGGGTTGTGACAATTGATTCAGTCCATTCACCGGTCTCAGAAGAGAAGATCTGTACTTTGAATTTGCAGGAAAATTTCTTTTCAGGATCATCAATTAATCTCACAACCCTGTACCTATAATCAGCATTAAGTTGGATGTGGTCGTGATTGTCTTTGTCTTTCCTACACTGGTAGTAAGGAAGATCGCAGATAAATCCCACTGCTGCAAACTGGCAGAGTTGAGGAGGGGGAGGAAGAGGCACCCATTGGTTTGTGTATGCATTGCAGATGTAGTAATCACGTTGATATAAATTGCTTGCACAGCACAAAACTAAGTCTTTATAGGTACCTACCACAATTGGCTCCTCGTTCAAATGGTTAAAACTCATAAGACTTTCAAATAACCGGGTTAGAGGCTTGCCCGACGATGATAGTCTTTTGAGAAATACCACCCCTTGTCTGTTTATCAGACTACGGATTATTTCTGTCTGTTTATCACTTTGGAGACATAGGAAGCGACCAATGAAACTAGGATCAGACATGAGACTGCACCAATGCTTGGATACACACTTGCACTGAGAAACATATTTATAGCAAGGAAGTCGACTCAGGATTTCAACCAAGACACCCTCTGGAAGATCACCAATGTTGATATTATTCATCAATATTGATGACGGTCTTGTTGCTACGGCTATTGATGATGATCGTTTTATTCTTTTCGAGTGATGAAGCTGATCAGACACGGGTACAGCTACAAGTGACGATCGTGAACTGTGAACTCCTTCTGTACCATCTCTCATGGTGGTCAGCAAAACAAAGACTGCAGAAATTTTGTAAGTTAAATCTTACAATTCAGCTTTATTGGCTTCAAAAGCGATTGACCTAATTGAATCAACAAAAAGAAGAGTCTTGATGGGCAGTCATACACAACAGACATTCTAATATAAACTTGACCGGTCACCCATATTGTCAGTATAATTTCACCAACAGCTGACACTATTCACTCAAGAGATAGAAAAATACGGATAACTTTGCATTAACTCCCTTAAGCCTATGACTCAATGTATGATTGCAGTGAAGTTCTATGGTTCACACCATTGATGTTATGTAATAACCAGCTACAATTTAGGAAATAAATCTCCATAGTTACTAGTACTAAGACAAATTACTGCTACGAAATCACAAACCTGAAAATCATAAATAGAAACACAGAGCCAAATCAAATCACTAATTGCTGAAAATACCTAACCAATCATCAACACCCGATCAAGATCTCTACGAATTTGACAATGCTAACAAAACTCCAAATCAATCAAAACTGAACAAGAAAATAAATCCAATAAAATAAAATAGAAACAAAATCAAGATAAGGCGGTGGAGGAGTTGAGCCAGACCTCAAGGCGCCGGCGCGTGAACTGAGAGCCTTATCGGAAAGGCCTAGAGGTTTGGAATCTTTGTCGTCCGGCGGCGGAGTGAAGTGGCGAACACGGCGACGGCAGAGAAGAGCTGGGAGACTGGAGAGGATGCAGAAGATGTTTCTGGTACGGCAGCGGTGTTTCTCAATTTGGAACGGCCTGAGTTTTTTTTTTTTTTTTCTTGAATCAGGGGGTTTGTAAACGAGTGAAGGAGTGAGGTAGGTACGTTTGGTGAGAGAAAATGAGCATCGAAAATCTACTTTAAAAAATATTAATTACTAATAGTCTTCGGAAGGAAGTGAAATTCACACTCTCTAAATTGTAATCTATACTCTTATTTTCTATTTATGGTAACTAAAATTTTATCTTTAGTGGCTTAAACTTTTGTTTTCAACAGAGTTGCTATTTCAATTTTTTTTAGAATTTATCAATTTTTAAACTAGCTAAAAACTTGCTTCAGCAGAATGCTTAAATAAAAAATTAATAAATTTAGAAGTTGATAAAAAAAATTAATAAATTTATCAATCGTGGGAAGATAATTAACTAAAACTTAACTAATGTATGTAATTTAGCAATACTACTGGAGCAAAAGTTTAAAAATTGTTATTTTATTTTAAATTTTAATGTTGACAAATTTAGCAATAAATTTAACTCTATTGCATAACTTAGATGTTGTGAAGTGGGAAGGAAAACAGGGAGAGAGCGAGAGACAAACAGAAGAGTCCATTTGCCTGTATGGCGGCAAGCCCTTCGTTGTTGTCGGACGGGCTTTAGATCTTTGTGGAAAAAGAGTGCAGTCAGGCTCTCGGTCGAAGTTTCCTTTCGTATCGGGGGATTCGCAGCTACGAGCTGTGAACCAAGGGTTGGGAAACACATTGAGGCGGCTAGGTTTTGGCTCTATCCTCTCTCGGCTAGGCGGCGTGGTGTATTGATGGTGGCGACAAGGTTGCTAGGTGTGGCGGCAATTGCTGGGTTTTTAGGGTTGTGCCCTTCTACATGGTTGCTGCATCGAGGTCGTGGTGGTGTGATTGTGTTTGGATCTGGTGGATCTGATACGGGTACAAATCCGACCCGGGGAAGGACGTGGCGCCGACTCCGACGAAAGGACAACAACCGTACATGGAGGATGGTGGTCCGACGCAATTGGAGAGACGGGGAGGAGCTTGCTTGGTTGGCGGCTGTGATTATCTCCATCCCTTGGTCTAGGGTTTTGGGTTGGGGTTGGGCCTGGGCTCACTTGTTGGGCCCAGTCCAGTCCAGCCTAGCCTTATTTTATTTTTAGCTTTTATTGTTTTAATTTTATTTGAGGTAGTTTTTGGGTCTGGTTTTCACATCTCAAATAAGTCCTTACTCTATCGAGTTTGTTGGATAAATGTCAAAGTTTCTGATAGGTACTTGAATTCGGGTAGCTGGTTCGTTGTTACAAGAACCTAGATCTCAGCCGGTCTTTGGCCGTGCATTTTATCAGCCTATGTTGATCGTGCTGGGAGATCCTGCGATGGCCCACCCAATAATATTCTGTTGTGGTCAAATCATGTCCCAGTAATTACTACCTATTATTTTGGCCACGATCTTCAGTAAAGAGTAGAGAGGTAATTATACCAAAAGTAACAAAGGTGCAGGGCGTGCCACCTCATGGACGAGGAAAGAAGGTGCGTTGAATCTTGACTTCCAAACAAGCCGGGAGTTTTGGTGCCACCTCGCAGACGAGGAATTACGAGTACTCACTTTCACTTGTCGTCGATACTCACTGATTGTAGCGAGCAGAGCAACAATATTAGGGTAGTAATCATGGTGAGTCCGAACGGGCTCTGAGAACTAAGGCGAGATGCGTTTAGAACTAGGGTTTCGAGAGGCTCGAAAAGTTTTGTTGTTTGTTGAATGGATTGATTGTGAGTTGTGTAGAGAGAGCTTCAACTGGGAAGGAAATGAAAAAAGACAAAGCTCCGGAGAGCGTCTGGAGGTTCAACTGTGTTGAAGGTTGTATTGTATTTTTATTGAGTGTGTATAAGTAGTATCCTCGAACTCCTTTATATAGGGTTATTTAAGGCCACATGTATTGGCCCAAAACATGTCAAAGACTTGTAGGAGTCTTCAACGATAAATGTGGCGTAGGTGATTCATGCAAATCCAATTAAGGAATAGAGTTCTTAACCAACACATACACCTCCACGCGTATGCAGACTCCTCAACCCAGAATTATCCTAGCTCGACATGGTCTTCAAGCAATTAAGGACACTTGCCTCTCTATCTACTCAAGAGTCACGCGAAGCCAATGTTGTATAGTGCTGCACTTGTATGCGAACTCCTCCTCTTGCTTTTTCGTGAAGTCTCCTATGCGAAGCCATCTCGCCTCGCCTTCATATTTTAGGATTCCACTTCTACGCGAAGCCATCTCGCCTCTCCATCATGTACTTCTACGCGAAGTCCATTTCGTATGCGAACTCTGCTATCCAGCTTGCATGATCTCGCTGGCGGACCATCACTTGTAAATTCAATTATTTTAGGCTCGCCGGTGTGACGTGAATCAAGAATTTAATTAATATTCACTTAGACAATTACTATCAAGTAAAATATTAATTTGGGTTTAAACACATATGTTGTGTCAAGTTAACTTGGGAGGCTGCCCAATTCAGTTTCTATTAGATTCATTGTCATGTCAGTCTCTCCTCTTTAGAGTGAGGACAAGAAGTTTGAGGCTAGAGTTATTTGCTCGTAGTTATAATCCTTTTTTGGGTGTTGTGATTATTTTCTAATTACAGTTTATTGAATGAAATTTTCTTTAATAAAAAAAACACTATTGCTGGAGATGCGTAAATGAGGACTAAAAATAGAAAATAAGAATGTGGATTACAATTTAGAAAGTGTGGATTTCACATCTTTTTATCAATTCAATAATGAAGCTTCTCTTCAGACCTTTAAAATAAGCTTATATTTTTTTTTTTTGAATTAATAGTTGACAATGTCAACTCATATGAAATGACCAATATGTACACACAAACGATATAAAATGTAAAATGAAGAAAAAACAATCACCAGATGAGCCCAAGGACTAAAATTTCGGTGATTACGAAAATATTGACTCTTTGGAAAATGAAAATTTCGATGGATATATCGGGAAAATATCGATAACAGTAAAAGAAAAATTGAGAAAATTGACAAAAATTTAAAGAAAAACAAGGAAATTTTAAACCAAACTTTAAGAGATGTTTGTTTTCTATATTATGTACTATATTTGAAAATAAAGCCTTGAATAAACATTGGTCTATAGGGAGTTGTTGTAAGTTAAGGTAAAAAGGCTAGTGCTAAATCGTTAATAATTCTTAAAAGTTTACTTTAAACATCTTTTTTATTTTTATTTTTTATTTTTATTTTTTATTTTTATGGCTGGAAACCCAAAGAAAGTTAGATCATCACGTCTTATATTCATATGATACATTTCACATGGAATTACATAAGTATTTTAAAACCTCGTAGAAGATCTATGAGGTACAAAATTTTCACTATCTTCATCGTCTGATCTCTGTATAGAGCCTTCAGTGTATTGTGAAAAATAGTTATTAAATAATACCTCACCTTTATAGTTTTGCATGTATTGACTTACATGCCAACCATATGGGTCAAGAGGCGTTGACTGTGGGTTTCCATACCAGAAGTTATAGTAGAGATTGAGCATCGTTTAACCTTGGCCATAACCATAATCATTAGAAAATTGTCCTTCCGACTGTAACCATGAGTTATCACTTGATTGCACCCCATAAGACATGGAATATACTAGATAAGACATTCCTAGATTTTGGCCGTAAGAGTATGGTCCATCATTGCTTCCTCCCACACCAAATGAGTCAATAGTGGGAGATAAAGAATCATCTGCATGCCTTGACATGCTTCATTGGCCTCTTTCTCTTGGTGTATAATTTTTTCATATAACACTGATGCCTGGTCTTCCATGATCTCTTTCTCTTTCTCTCCTACTTCCATGATCTCCATCTTGTGTTGCATGTGTGAAGTGTGGTTCACAAGTGAATGGGCTCATTTGATCAACTTGATTTCCACTGTAACCTTGAACTCCATGATCACCTCCAGCACCGCCGTAACTTCCACTATCATCACATTTGATGCTTGATGAGCCTCCTGATTTGGTGCTACTAAAGCTCTTGTTTATCCTGGAAAGAAAATTTGAGCCATAAGACTCTACACGAGAGGAAATTACAACATTAGCTCGACCCACTAATGCATCGATAGATTCTCTATCAGGTCATATAACCTCTTCTTAAATTACTTGTTCTACATTTATTCCTTGCGCACGTACTTCACGAGCAACTGTAGGAGATGGATTACGTTCCTTGTCATCTAGATGAAGCGGACTTATCCATTCATAAAGTTGATGTCTTTCTTCATCATCAAACTCAGTACCAATATCAAAGACATCTAATGTATTTTTTGGTCCACATGAGAATGAGCTGCTTCTCTATCTTGAAGTTTAAGTTTCATGTTGTAATAGCAAAAAACTAATTTCTCTAAGAGCAAGTCCACCCATTCAACCTGGGTTACTTGACACATGTGCAATCTAACCCAAGAGAAAAAATTCATCTTTCACCCACAAATGAGATATCTCGCCAAACTGACCCAGATTACTTGGAAAATGAGCAAACTGACCCATGGTAGAGGAGAAAAAAAGCCCATGTTAGATTAATCTATGTCAGCCTGACCCCACACAAATGAGTTGCGTCAGTTCGAGTCCACACACAGACACGCACATACTTACTCTCCTTGACTGCGCGTTCGTGCCACGGACAAATTACATTAAAAAAAAAAGGCGCGTTCCAGCCACCACAAGGAATACGGGTCCCGCAGCACATATATTTAAATGCAACGGTCACATGATTTTGTGTTGGGTTTACATTTTTTTTTTTCAAAAAAATTCTTACCGTTTGGAATTAACACATGCAACGGTAGGGAAAAAAATATTAAAAATTTGTATATTTCTAACGATAGGGAAAAAAATATTTAAAAAAATTTGTATAATCCTCTATAAATACCCCCTCACAATTTTACACGTTCCACACCAATTTCTTTAACACATCAAAATTCCTAGTTTCCAAATTCCATAGCTTTCACCTTCTAATTTTCAACCATAGCCGGAGTTAACACAACTTTGCCAAGATGGAGTCCAGAGGAAGACTTCCAATGTGCAAGTCATGGAGGTTTATTAGCCAAGATTCGAGAAAGGGTAAAGATCAAAAGAAAGCCGAGCTATGAGATAATGTCCGCAAACACTATTTTGAAAATTTACCGGATGCTATCGATCGAAGTGCAGCTGCATTTATAGGGAGGTGGAGAATTTTGAAACCTGAATTGTTTCAATGGCATTGTGCATTACGACAAGCTAAGAATTGGGTAAAGAGTGGTACAAGTCCACTTAATGAGGTATGAATAATTAGTTACTAATTTTGTATTTACATAATTATTATGATATTTTGATAAATTAGTTACTATTTCATGTATCCCATTAATTGTAGTTTTTAAATTTGTAGTATAAGAAAGCACAAGAAATTTGGAAACAAGCGATGTCCAAAGGGAAATCAATCAAGAGCCAAAAGGATTTCTTTAGTTTTGCTTGCTATGAAGTTGTTCAAGGTTTTGAAGCATTTTGTGACATTCCACCTCCGGTCGAGACGAGTGCAGAAACATCAATGGGAGGCAATGAAGATATGTCTACACAACCAAGTTGTGATGTTTCTCCTATCAACTTAGAAAAAGATGATGATGAAGTTTTTCCCGACCCGAATGTGCGACCTATAGGAAGAAAGGCTGCAAAGGAAGCACACCGAAAAGAGAAGGCAACCAAAGAAGAATCACATGTTGCATCTGTTGTCGTGACGCTTGCAAACAGCCAAGCATCAATCTTGTTAGCGAGGGAAAAACGAGATGAAGCATATGCAAGGCAATTGCAAGACCAACAACAACGGGAATATATGCGGCTCCAAATGGATATACGGAATGAGAAATTCAAAATCCAAGAGAGGGAAGAGCGTATCATGGAGATGAATCCAAGCACTATGTCGCCAAGGCCTAAAAAAGATAATTGGGTAGCAAAACAAAAGGCGATAGCGGAGACACAAGCAAATTTGTCGGGATCTTTCTCTGATGGATATCCTCAACCACCTTTTCCCGGTGGATATCCTCAACCACCTTTTCCCGATGGATATCCCCAAACACCTTTCCCCGGTGGATATCCCCAAACACCCTATCTCGGTGGATGTTACCAGCCACCTTTTCCCGATTACTATTATCCCCAACCACCTTCCACCGATGAATCTACAAACCCCATCGATGACAATGATCCTTCAAACACCGATTTCTTTTGTAATGAGGATAATAATCTCGATAATTAGATAGTTATTAGGAAATTTCAAAGTATTGTAATCTCATTTTTTTTTCATAGGCTTGGCCTGTCAATTAAATATCATGGAACAAAAAAAAATTAAATTCATTAAGGTATATTGTTTAATTCTATTTATTTACAGCTAAAATCATTATTCACACTTTAAAACCATTTTTTTAATTCAATAAACAGTCATTGTCACATGACAGCTGTTTTGGCCACGATCCTCAGCGTGCGGAGCGGAGGTGAATAGCGAACAAAGAGAAAAGGGGAGTGTTGCAGGCGTGCCACCTCGCAGACGAGGAATAGGTCTTGACTTCTTGAATCAGGCAAAAAGGGGTTCCAGGTGCCACCTCAGATGATGAATTTACGAGCACAAGGCAGTCGATACTCACGGAGGCGTGAGCAGAGCAACTATAGGGAAGATTCTGAGGAATCGGGGTAGAGTCCGGAGAGCTTTGAAGAATCCTAGGCGGCGGTGCGCTTAGAATCGGGGTTTCGAGGTAGCTCGAAAGAAACTGAATTGCAGTTTGTTTTGTGTTGTTTGTAATTGATTGAGTTATGTGAGAGAGAGCTTTCTGTAAGCCTTCGAGCCTCTTATATAGTGGGAGACTGACTTCTGCTAGAAGAAAGATAATCAGAATCCATGTGGGACTCTGCAACGTAAAGCATAAGGGCACTATTCCTCCCATGCAGACCAATCCTTATGTGATACATATCCAGTTCGCACAGTCCATTTAGAATAAGACACTGCTTCCGGCGCACTTCTCAACTGTAGAGTCCTATGCAGACTGAAATTAGGAGCAATCTTATCCCGTGGGGTGCCACAGTCCATGTAGAAAGCTAATAAATCGCGCAGACCGCGGACTCCTGCATCTCAATTTCACCTCGCGGGCTATTGCAGATCGCGGGCCAAAAGAAGGCTTTTTAATTAACAAGGGCCACAAGGATTGGCCTAAAGCGTGTCAAAGACTGGAAAAAGTCTAAAACGATTATAAGGGCTCGCGCTGACTCCGCGTATGTCTACCTTGCGAACTAGCGAGCCGGTTCACCAGCTTGCCTAGATGCATTCCTCCTCACCTAAACGAAGTCAACAAGTAATTCATCACGCGCGAAGGCATTCAGCACGAACTGTGTGTTCCGCGCGAAACGCGCGAGCTCGCGAGATCCCCACTTCACGCGAAGTCATTCAGCACGCGAGCTTTGTTTTTGTCTGAAGGCGTGCGAGATCCACAGTCCGCGCGGAGTCATTCCGCGGGCATACCTTGCAATTCATCTCGCGTAGTCTTGCTGGCGGGCCATTATTTGTAAACTTAAAGAACTTGGGCTCGCCGGTTGACATAGATCAAGAATTTAATTAATATTCACATAGACAATTATTGTCCAGTAAAATATTAATTTGGGCGTAAACATTGCCCCCCAGCCTCGAAGTCATGAATGTCAAGAATGACTGAATAGGGTTATGTTCATGCTGCTCCAAAGCCACTAGATTGGCTCGGGTCATAAGATGAGTGTGAGTAGACAAGCCTGTGAATAGGCCTTGAAACCCAAGCACCCAACAAGGCATTGTAGCGAAGTTTTTGTACAGCTCGCCTAATACCCTTGGAATTGAACTTCAAATGCATTCGCCTGCTCTTCTTGAAAGACATGCACACACCGCGAGCGAATGTAATTTGCATGAATATCACTTAACTGGAGCAGACGTTTACGTTGACTAGACTCCAAAAATGGCCCTTCGCGAGCTCTTGGCGATGGCGAGCCAACTTTGTGATAAACATGGAGTGACATTGGCCATGTACTTTGCTGCCCCCCTTGCGCGGACCAAAGAGAAACAAACAAAAGTGTCGGCGAACGGCCTAATAAAGATGGCGAACCAACTTTGAAAATTGGAGAACCAACTTTGGAAACTTGGAGACCACAAGGATTGGCCTAAATAACGACCAAGACACTTGAAGAAGGTCTAAAGTCTGAAGTAACTGGAACATATATCCATCTCAATGTGCCCCCCAGTTTTGATGTATGTTCATCGATACTTGAAAAGAATGAAAGACATCAAAACTTTAGTATGCCCCCCCAGGGAAGGAGTCGTGGTATCGTTAAGCCTCATGGATAGGCTCCTAAGTAAAGTTCAAGTCTGATATAGGAAAGAGCATTGTCCTACATTTCAGCAAGACCAAGGATCTCTTTTTGTGTTTTTGGCTATTTGTTTTTTTTTTGTATTTTCTTTTTTCAATGCGAGAAATAAAGAAACTGAAAGAAAAAGGAAGTAAAAGCTGAATTAAAAGCTAGGAGCATAGAAAAACAAGAGATAGGAGCTTGATTAGGTACCCGTCATTGGGCCACGGGAAAGGCCACCAATGCTTCACTCCAAGTCTCGACGTTGTCATGCTTTCAACGTGAGATTGTCGCTGTTGAAAATCTCCAAGCGTTGAGCAAAGTTGTTCTGTGTCAACAACTTGAAAATTTGGGCAAGGTATTTTGCAGGGTATGACTCGTTGCCCCCCACGTATCCTTGTCTGTTGACCAAGCATGATCCTCAACTGCATCCTCGTGGATCGTATGCTGTTGAGATCTGCCTTATCGCCCATTATCATGTCATAAAGCGTGGTCTTACCAGGAATAGCCACGCATTGGTCAGTGAAGAGAAACATTGGCTTGTCTCTTTTCACTTTATCAAGAGCTTTACTGGGATTGAACTCTTGTGACACATGATTATGAGACAGATGCACCAACATATAGTTTTCATCGTATTCATCATAAGTTGGCTCTGTGTCAAAAACACATGCACAATCAACAAAGGTTGGTAGCTCGACCTTCTTTGCAACCAATGGCATGCATGAGACATGTACGTACTTCGCCCATAAACCAAAGTCCCCTTTAGGCTTTTGAATTTACATGCAGAGACTCCAAGTATATTGGAAAGTGAAACCGTGGATCGACCTACCGCCAAACCATGTATAGTTAGGCGTATCATGATCTAGGATTGGCGAAGCGGACTGAGTCATCTCGCTGGTGAACATAAGATTGGTGAGATGAACCTTTTGGAGAAGCAGACCCTGCCAGCCTTGGCGCCCTGCGTGTGCATGCTAAAGCGGAAACTCAAGAGGTACTGGTCCATCTTCAGTTCGCTTGTCATGACTTGGTAAAGAGAGCAGGCGAGCTCCGCCTTGCCCCCCATGTAGCTGTCCTGTGTCCACATATATATCTCGCATAGGCAAGCTAGCTCCTGGGTCACCTTTCATGCGAAGTTGTGATTCGCCACTAATGTTTGACCCGCTCTCTTTTTCTAAGGTGAACTGTTCTGTCCTACCTTCAAGCTTATTTTTCTGGGGAACACCGTCAGTTTTTGAGATAAGATCATTATCTGAAGTCTCGCCGGCCTCAACCTCAGATTATTTGTCATTGATTGATAAAGCAGTTTCTTCTTTGGACATAAGTTCATCCAAAGAGGAATCTTCACCAGCCGTAGGTTTTACATTCTAGCGTTGTAAAGCCTTTTCATTTTCTTTAGCAGTCGCTCGCGTATCTATTTACTTGTGGTAGGCTGCCCACAGTTTGTCAAATCTGCGCCAATCCATTATCGCAGTTTCATTTCGCTTGTGTTGACTTGGGGCAGCGTCTTGATCACGTCTAGTAATTGGAAAAAGCTTGAGTTGATCATGCCTTTGATCTTGGTGGTTAACTAAAGAAGGAAAGTGATCTCCGCCTTGCCCCCCATGCAGCTGACCTGTGTCCACATATACATCTCGCATGAGGAAGCTGGCTACTTGGCGGTTGTGATTCGCTATCACGCGAAGTTGTGGTTCACCATCAGTATGCGAACCGTTTTCTTCTTCTAAGGTGGACTTTTTTGTCCTACCTTCAAGCTTCTTTTCCTGAGGAACACCGTGAAATTTCAAGATGTGATTATCATCCATAATCTCGCCGGCCTCGACCTCAGACTCTTTGTCATTGATTGACAAAGTAACTTCTTCTTTGGACGTAGGTTCATCCAAAGAAAAATCTTCACCACTAGATTGGCTGCTAGGCAGTTCAATCTGTTTAGCAGGGTCAGTGAGTTTGTAATGACTGGCCTCCCAAAGAGTTCTGTCTTGTTTGACCTGTTCAGTTAGGTCAATGATGCTTTGTTGAGTAGCCAAATTCTGACTCGTCAACTGCTCGAACATCTAGAAGATTCGCTCCATGGAAGGAGCATAATTTGTGTCTTGGGTCGGCTGAGAGCCTACCATGACGCGAAATCACAGGTTTTTCTGGCTTCCCTATGATGTCTCGCTTGTACTCCCTGTCCCACCGGGCGTGCCAATGTTTTGGCCATGATCCTCAGCATGCGGAGCGGAGGTGAATAGCGAACAAAGAGAAAATGGGGAGTGTTGCGGGCGTGCCACCTCGCGGACGAGGAATAGGTCTTGACTTCTTGAATTAAGAAAAAATGGGTTCCAGGTGCCACCTCAGATGAGGAATTTACGAGCACAAGGCGGTCGATACTTACGACGGCGTGAGCAGAGCAACTATAGGGAAGATTCCGAGGAATCGGGGTAGAGTCCGGAGAGCTCTGAAGAATCCTAGGTGGCGGTGCGCTTAGAATTGGGGTTTCGAGGTAGCTCGAAAGAAACTGAATTGCAGTTTGTTTTATGTTGTTTGTAATTGATTGAGTTGTGTTGTTTGTAATTGATTGAGTTGTGTGAGGGAGAGCTTCCTGTAAGCCTTCGAGCCTCTTATATAGTGGGAGCCTGACTTCTGCTAGAAGAAAGATAATCAGAATCCATGTTGGACTCTGCAACGTAAAGCATAAGGGCACTATTCCTCCCATGCAGACCAATCCTTATGTGACACATATCCAGTTCGCACAGTCCATTTAGAATAGGAAACTGCTTCCGGTGCGCCTCTCAACTGTAGAGTCCTATGCAGACTGAAATTAGGAGCAATCTTATCCCGTGGGGTGCCACAGTCCATGTAGAAAGCTAACAGCTCGCGCGGACCACGGACTCCTGCATCTCAATTTCACCTCGCGGGCCAAAAGAAGACTTTTTAATTAACAAGGGCCACATGGATTGGCCCAAAGTGTGTCAAAGACTGGAAAAAGTCTAAAACGATTATAAGGGCTCGCGCGGACTCCGCGTATGTCTACCTCACGAACTAGCGAGCGTGTTCGCTAGCGTGCCTAGATGCATTCCGCCTCGCCTAAGCGAAGTCAACAAGTAATTCATCACGTGCGAAGGCATTCCGAGCGAACTGTGTGTTCCGCGCGAAACGCGCGAGCTCGCGAGATCCCCACTCCGTGCGAAGTCATTCAGCATGCGAGCTTTGTTTTGGTCTGAAGGCGTGCGAGATCCACAGTCCGCGCGGAGTCATTCCGCGGGCATACCTTGCAATTCATCTCGCGTGGTCTTGCTGGCGGGTCATTATTTGTAAACTTAAAGAACTTGGGCTCGCCGGCTGACATAAACCAAGAATTTAATTAATATTCACATAGACAATTATTGTCCAGTAAAATATTAATTTGGGCGTAAACAGCAGCAATTTCACATTTCAAACGGGTTGAAACTGCTGCCCAGTCACAGTGACCCAGAATGACCCAAATCACTATATTCATTCTAACTCAACGGGTAAACATGCTCTAAGCGATTATATCCCAACTTGTTTCTCGGTTTAATATGGATTCGTGCAAATGTGCTCCAGTTCCTCTCACACGCAGATGCTGACGCCGTTTGTGATAATACTTTGATAGCTAACTTTCTCACAGTTGGGGCACTACTCCCATACATAACCCACCAGTCGGCTATAAAAAAACAATACATAAGTTAGTCTTAATAGAGTAATTACGTGGACTCATACGAAAAATTTAAATTTCTAATATACTTACTAGGGGACATCTTTGTTCTCGATGCAATGGTTACCGGTGTTCCAAAATTTAACTTTGCATCTTTAAAATATGTAAGCTAAAATATTTCACATATAATAAGAAAATAATTAGCATTTATTATCAAAATTAAAAATAAATAAGTTGCAACAAGAGAGTGTTAAAAAATAACCTCTTTTCCAAATTGTCCTATGGACAGTTAGGATAAAAACTATATGCACAGCTTCAAGAAGCTTATAATCATCTCTGACACCCGGTTTATAGTTGTATCGAGGATTTAACTAATACCCTACATTAAATATATACAACAGTTAGTAGAATACGTCTACATCTAATAATTAAAGATTTTAAAGAATAGGTTTAGCATATACCTGCCGAATGCAAATCATGCCATAAAGTTTTAAACCACCGATCATTGATAATTTTTACCACCCACTTTGCACCATGTTTTTGTTCCAACTCTTGTTTCACTACGCTCATCAACTCATAAACGACACCCATGGTTGGATAGACTTCTGTGTCTACGATTCGTTATACTTTATAAAAGGGCTAAGATATTTGACAAACCTATTCCGCCTGAGTCCAAAATCATTGATCGAGTATAATATTTTCAACGACGCGTCCATGTTCGGTGCGGTTGAAACTGCTGCCTTCCCACCAATCACTTGTAAATAATTGTTTCAATCCCGCCTTCTTCTTGATCAAGCTTTCTAAGGAAATGAAGTTTGTTGTGAATCGAGTTGTGCAGCCCAAACGATTTCTCCTTTGCAAAACTCCCGCATCTGAAGGACAACAATGTAACTTCTTATTCAATAGGACTATTATAATCACTTCTCATCAAATTGATCGGGTGATGATGATGATGATTAATTATTCACATATGGGGTAGTGTAACCGTAGTGGTGGGCTTCCAGCCTTTCACGTCCTATGCATGATGTCAATCTAGCTACCTAGCTACTACGCACTCTAATCATAACACAATTTTTTGTGTAAGATGAAGACGTGATCCTTTCAAACTCTTTCAGCTCTTCCTTCCTCCGATCTCCAGCTCCAACAGTACGGCGGCCGTAGGTTTTGAACCTCTCACACTGTGACGGGAACAAGGAGCTCATAGTTTCGTCAAAAGTAATGGCTCCGAGTGCCTCTCCACGCGCGTCTCGATTTGAATCGACATCGATCGAGTTCCTTTGCCCGTTTGGACCTAATCATCATCTTCATCGACGAGCCGTCCTTTGACCTATGAAATTGACTCCTTGACGTGGTGAGAGAGAGATTTTTGGCCTTCCAAGGAGCCTATACTCGATTGAGACGGTGAGCACTTGAGCTACCAATTGAGACTAGGTAGTTGAGACAACGGTGATGGAGATAGGAGAAATCGGACTCGTAAAAGAAGCTTTTGGCGTGGAGGTAGACGAAGATTTTGGTGGTGGTGAAAGGCATTGGATGTATTTGACATGAAAGCCCCTAAAAGTTACTATGAGAAAATACTGGTCACTCCATTAACTTTTATGCACTCGACAGTTTACTTTATTAACTTTCAATTTCAATTGATCGCACTATCCAATGTCTCTCAATTAGGTCCATCCGTTAAGTGGTCTTTCAAATCAGTGGTTAAGTTGCTGACTGGATATATTTTTCAATGTCAACTCAACTAAATGAAATGAGAAATTCCATTTAACACCCCCCCCACACACACACACACATATATATATATATATATATATATATCTCTCTCCCTAGCCAGCCATGGCTTCCCACTTTTCTCTCTCCGCCGTTTCTCTCATCACCCTTCTCTTCCTCACCGGATGCCGCATCATCCACCACCATCTGCGACACCTATTCCGCCTCCACCACCGTCACCTACCCCACCCCTCAGGTACCGGAGCGTGTGGCAATTTGTACCCAGAACACCATCCTTCCATGAATTGCACCTCATCTGGATTTCACAGAAAGCATAAAACCCACAAAAGATCCACAAAACCTTAACCAAGATCCAAAACCAAGACGAATCTTTAAACCTAGTTATGAACAATCACCAAGAACAAACTACAACCCAGAAAAAGACAGAAGGGTTTAAAGCACAAACCCTCTGAGGGACTCCGAGCAATGAAGCAGTGATGTAGGACACCTTGAAATTGTAGAACACGTAAGGGTCAGCAGCAGAGCAGAAAAGGATAGAGATGGCGGCGATCTTTGTTAGGACCTATCCCGGATTTCAAGGGGAAATCCGGGATAAACCCTGCGGAACTCACCTTAAAGGAAATTCTACTAATATTTTGGCATAACCTCTCTTGAAAATAGGCAACCGTACCTGAAAAATACCAACCCCCAAAACACTTTTATACCAAAATATACAACATCTCCTGGAGCCACTCGCTCCCTCAAATAAACATCCACAATCTCACAAACATAATATCTCAAATAATTTCATAATTTAATTTCTCATACAATCCCACCAAATAAATCTTTTAAAACACTACTGAATTTAGTTATAAACTCTTAACACACTTTACCATAAATTAATACAACATCTCATGTTTATCAGAGCAACTAATAGAAGGAAACGAGAAAATATACAAGTAGGTTAATCCGGTAACCTACGAGTGAAAAATGGATGAGGTGGAAAATATGACTCGCCGTCGAACCGAACTCTGCAGATTGAGCATTTAAAAACGAAAGGCCCAAGAGAGAAGCATTTAAAACGTTAGCGTGAGTGGACAAAAATAAATAACAATAATATTCACTTAAATATGGAGCAATGAAATCAAAGTTATGTTCTCCCAAATTTTTCCATTGAGAAAATATTTATGCATGCCACTCTTGGAAATTCTCCAAAAATATTTATGAATAAGCATGATGAACCAATCTCATTGGTTCTTAATAAATCATAAAAATTGGGAAGATGTTTCACCATAACGATGAGTCTTTCAGGCTAGGGTCGAAGCCTCCCAGTCTATAATAGCGTCTCACGCTAAGCGCTCTACTCACCTATGGTGATGATCGCTAATAATAACTAGCTAACAAATAAATATAAATACTGATCAGTTGCCTCTCAGGCTATAATAACGTCTTACACTAAGCGCTCTACTCACCTATGGGACTGCTAATAATAGTTAACTAGCAATAATCAATATATATATATATATATTAATATATATATATCTCAACTCTTTCATGGTGAAGTAAAATATTAAAATAAAAAAATCAACACTTCACCAAAAATTATAATGAATTCATAGCGCACAGTACAATTCCCAACTGTACTTAGAAAAATTACGTAATAATATAAATCATTTGACATGTCCCACATGTCGACTAAAATTAACAAGAGAGTTCCAGAAAATAAATGGAACTCGTGAATCCAAGAAAATATTAAATCTCCAATATGCCTTTGAAAATTAAATAAATTTTAGCGCATGCATGATATTAAAATCAAATGTCCACTCATGGTGCTCGGCTATGCCTGCCGACGATCCGAAGCCTCCTCCACACGATCCTCCTCACGTCATGAACAATAAATAATATTAAGTCTCCAGACTAGATTAAAGCTTTAATAAATATTCCAAAATAAAAGGGAGCTTAAAAATTCTCCTCCCTTACCCAATTTCTTCACTTTTAAACTATTAAGACTCTAATTTCACCACAAACACCGATAGTCATAAATAAACTTTTTTAAAGTTTAAATCATGCTCACCCAACTGTCGAATTTCCATTCTAATAACCGTAAAAATCCTTAATTATTGAAAAATCTCAAACCTTATCAAAACTTCTCCAAAAATTCCAAACTTTACTTCATTAAACTCCTTTCATAAAAACAAACTCAAAAACATGAAAAATACCCCTAAGGGACGGGGCAGCCGCCTACTCGGATGGCAGCCGAACTCCGGCGACCTCCAATGCTTCTCAAATTTTAACACAATATTTTTCTCAACCCGCACAACAACTTCCTTAACTAGCACAAAATCCAATTCTAAGCCTAACTAGGGTAATCGAACCAAACAATGAAATAAGCTTTAGAACTTCAATTATACATTTCTCCTTACCAAGATCGAATTGAGTCGATTCCTTTTGAGTGATTACTAACATTGATGAGAGCTACAAGATGAGCCAAAAATCACTGGCTATGGTGGCCGGAGGAGAGAGCTCCGGTGAAGGAACAGTCGGGTTCCTAGAGGCGGTTTCCTCCTGTTCGGCGGTGTCATAGACCCGGTCACCGGCCCGGGAAGGGAGAGGAGGCGACGAGGGTCCAAATGGGGCTGGTGCGGCAGTTAGAGCTAGTCGGACGATGGCAGAAGGTGGCTGGGATTTCCGGAAAGAAGAGGAACTCGGGGGACTCGGGAGAGAAGAGAAAGAGAAAAGAAAGGGTTAGGTTTTTTCCCCACCTGGTCCAACACTTAAAACATCCAAAAATAAAGCCTAATAAAAATTTACCCATTTACCAACTAATGTTTACCCTTTTTATCTGATAACTTTTGCATGCTAACTCCGATTTTAACGTATAGCATGTCTACTAATTCGTATTAACGTCCTCTACGAATTTCTTAAAGAAATTTTTACAAAATAATTTTCCTACAAAAAGTCAACTCTAGGGTCCTTAAAGGTAAACAGTTACTCAAAGCGGTAAAAGACCAAAGTAATACCAAAGGTAAATAACCGTAAAATAACTTAAGAACTGGGGTGTGACAGTCTTGGTGCTAGGGAAGAAAGGGACAACGTGCGCATAGAACCATCAGAGGGCGTTGGTGTGGTTGGCGGCGAGAGGTGAGACCAGCGCGTTGGGGATGGTGAGGAGGAGGGTGGTGTTGGAGTAGAGGAAGGCGCGGACGAGGTTGGGGTCAGAGACATCAAGGTTAAGGGCAACAAGGCCGAGGGAAGTTATGGTCGAGGCCACAAGCTCCGGTAGTTGAAGGGTGGGTTAGGTGGTGACGGTGGAGGTGGAATAGGTGATGTCGATGGTGGTGGAGGAGGCGGCGTCTAGCGAGGCGGTTGCGACGAGAAAGAGGAGGGTGATGAGAGAAACGGCGGGGAGAGAAAAGTGAGAAGCCATGGCTAGCTAGGCAGAGAGAGAGAGATAGAGAGAGAGAGAGAGAGAGAACAGATGATGTGGGGTGTTAAATGAAATTTCTCCTTTCATCCAGCTGAGTTGGCATTGAAAAATATGTCCAGTCAACAACTTAACCACTGATTTGGACAGCCACTTAACGGATGAACCTAATTGTGTGACATTGAATAGTTCGAGAAGTGATCGATTGAAATTGAAAATTAATGGAGTAAATTGTCGAGTGCATGAAAGTTAATGGAGTGACATGTATTTTCTCTAAGTTACTCTAAAGAGAAAATTTTACTGCAAACAGAAATTACGATGGAATTTACATATATGACCTTACACTCCGGCGTACAGCATACTGGCGTAGTCCAGCGCTTTCCCGTGTCCAATCAGGTTCTGCTCCCCTAGCCTCTAGTCCCCTCATGTCCTCTCCTCCAATCATTTCCTCCACACCTTTTTCTGCGTCTCCAATTTCACCGTTACTCTTCCAACTCATCCCACCCACATTTTGATCGGAATCTCTCCCGGCATGGGAATTCCGAGCGACGACGTCGTCGTTATCCAGAAAGCAAAACGGCCCGGCGAGCATTGCGTCATCACCGTTAATTGCCCGGATAAGACCGGCCTGGGTTGCGATATCTGCAGAATCATCCTCGATTTCGGGCTCTACATAAAAAAAGCAGGTAGTGGAAAATGTTCAGCTTGCTAATGTTTAATCTTTCACAATTTTGTTGTAGCTGTTTAAGATGTAGAGTATGAATTGGCGAGTTTTTTTTTTTTTTGGGTTGAGATCAGTATTTAAGTACTTTCCTGTTTCTTGATCACTATTTATGCAGGAACCAGATAGCAAGATAGGGGGACTTTTTACTTTGTTTTTGTTGTTTTCATTGGTTTTGTTATGTAGGTATTAGTACTAGGATAGAATCTCAGATTTTGAGTTGAAGTGTTCCATCTGTTCATATTTCATCTTACCATGAATCCAGTTTATGCATTAATTCCATGTCATCTGCCAAATTTGGTGGTGTCAAAATTTGGGAAATATTTGGTGGCTGTAGTATTGTGTGTAATTGTTTTTCAAGTTGGAAATCAAATGCTTCAATGTATTGTTCAGGTTTATGCATGTACTGGCCTGATATATTTTCTTGTACTTTGATGAAATTTCGATATAGATTTTTCAACTGATGGGATATGGTGCTACCTTGTATTATGGGTGGTTCCAAATTCAAGCTCAACAGCGGTGAAATGGTCGAATTTGGAGAAGCAGCTCCTATCCGTGTGCCCGTCATGTTCTGTTCCATATTACTTCTACCCCCAGCCTACATGTTCGGCCCCTGCAGTTTATCTATTAAAGTTTCTTTGCTCTGACCGTTATGGATTATTGCATGGTAAGGCAAATATCTCCCACTTCCACTTCACGAACAAATAATAGCTTTGTTCAATTGTCTCCCTCCGGCTCTAATCTCATGTTGCCTTTGTCTTAGATGTCACTGAAATTCTGTCTGATCTTGAGCTTGCGATTCAAATGGTGAAAGTGACAACAACACCAGATGACAGGGTCTTGGACCTGTTCTTCATAACAGATAACATGTGAGTTATTAGATCTTAAAGTTTTATCGTTTTCTGATTTCTGACTGCATTGGCAGTCGCGTTCTTTGGACAAAGTTATTAGATCTTACATAGTTTTTTGCTTGCCTTTAATTTATCCCTGTCTGACTGACGATGCCTTGGGTTCTCAGAAATTCTGTATGATAATTTGCTTGTTTTCACACGTTTACATGGTTTCTATGGCGAATTGGTATTTACTTTCAGACATAATAAGTTTAGTTTCTTAGATACGTAGCTTGTCTAAAGGTAACAATATGGGACAAGGTGTATTTACTTTCCTCTTTCTCACTGAGCTGATATTGATTCCTAACTTGTAAATTTTTTGCTGATCAATTGGTAAAGGATAAGATATCGTTATCCTCAGAACCAGGTATATTACTGCATCTAGTCCAAATTATTGTCCTTGTTTCAGCATTCTTGGTAGTGTAATAAGTCGGTTAATGTGAAATGTAATAATGTATTTACGTATTAATAATATATATGGGCTAATTCTCATTTCAGGGAGCTTCTACACACAATGGAGCGGCAAGATAAGACATTGAAACAGTTGCAAGCTGTGTTGGGTGAGTCGTGTACCAGTTGCGAACTCCAGTTGGTAGGTCCTGAGTATGATCCCCACCATGGCATCTCTTCTCTCTCTCCTGTAGTTGCCGAAGAGCTATTTAGATGTGAGCTTTTGGATAAAGAAATCCGTTCTCAAGCTCTTAGTCCAGATATGGCAAAACTAAAGAACGCCAATGTGACAATAGACAACTCATTGAGCCCGGCACACACATTACTTCAGATCCACTGTGTTGATCACAAGGGTCTCTTTTATGACATTATGAGAACTTTGAAAGACAGCAACATCAAGGTATAGATTCTTATATCATTTCTTTTCCAGACAACATCAGATCATGTTTAGTAAGTAGGGTTTTATGGTGGTAGTTTGGTCAGCATATGCTGGATCCTACCTGTCTAGAATGGTAAAATTGCCAGCCTCTTAATAAGATGAGTATGGTTAGCTGGTTTCAAGGTCCTAGTTGACACAGGTTTCCCTACATAAGAATGGGGTTGAATTCTGACTTTAAAAAGGGTGATGGGAGAGTTATATGTGCATTTGGCGCGTGTGGAATGAATGTGAGTTGGTGGAACTCTTACATTTTGGAAAGTTAGGTTAGCTGGTTTCCAAGGCCCTAGTTGACACAGGATTCCCTACAAGGAACGGGGTTGAATTCTGACTTCAACCCCAACAAGGGTGATGGAAGAGTTATATGTGCATTTGGTGTGTGTGAAAGAATGTGAGTTGGTGGAGCTTTTAATTTATGAAAAACTTGGTTTCTTTGCTAGATAATGTGGTACTAAGACCTAAAGTTTTCACTTTTGTTCTGTTGTATTTTTGTTTTGTTAACATGCAGAAACATGGAAACCCAATTTTGTAGATATAAAATTATTCAAAAGACATTTTACCTTGTGGACCCTATAAACTTGTAGAATGTAGTAAGTATCTTTCTCCTATTTACTTAATATATCATGCTCCTTTTGTATGCCAATATATCTTTTCTGTATCATTTCCATTGACCCCGTAGTGTTCAATCGCTGTTCTCAACCCTTGACTTATAGGAAATCGCGCTCCTTTTGTACACCAATTTATATTTCTATACTTATTTTCATCGACCCCATAGATTTCAGTCCCTGTTCTCAACCCTGACCTATAGGAAATCAAGCTCCTTTGTATGCTGATATATCTTTCTATACACATTTTCATTGATCCCATAGAGTTCAATTGTTGTTCTCAACCCTTGACCTATAGGAACTTGATGTTTGTTTTACTAACCCCCGAACTTCTTTGCAGTGGCTTTCCGCATCCTCTTATTTTGTTCTATCTTAACAAACTCATAAACACACTGAAACCACGTTAGAGGCAAACAAGTGTTTGTTGGCCATGAAATACAAAGCCAAAAGATCAAATTTTGTTTGCCAGGAACATTTTGACTGTTCTTATCTTCTATTTTCTTATGTGATGTCATCTGAAGGTGTACATTGCCAGATTGATAAGGTTTTTGCAGATTTTTGATGCAAAATGTTTGGCCATCTTTTCTTGTTCAGATAGCTTATGGTCGATTTTCTCCAGCTACAAAAGGGCATCGTGATTTAGACCTTTTTATCCAGCGAAAGGACGGGAAAAAGATTCAGGATCCAGAGGAGCAAAGTGTGTTGTGTTTGAATTTAAAGGTGGAGATGCTTCACCCACTGCGTGTTATTATTGCAAACCGAGGGCCTGATACAGAATTGTTGGTTGCTAATCCAGTTGAGAAATCTGGAAAGGGGCGACCACTAGTTTTCTTTGATGTTACACGGGCTCTAAAAGCACTGAAGATCTGTATTTTCTCGGTAAGAAGGCAGCATAGATTTAAAACTAAAAATGTATGTGTTCTTTTGTTAATTGTTGACTCGCCAAATGGTTTGAAGTGACTACTCAACTGTTCTAATGGCTTGTTAACTTCTCTTTCAGGCTGAAATTGGAAGGAGGATCTCAGCAGCAGATCATGAATGGGAGGTGTATAGTTTTCTGTTGGAGGAGAATACCAAATTTCAATTCTCAAATATGGTAGCTAAGAATCAGATTGTAGATAGAGTTAGACGAACACTGATGGGATAGTGAGCACAGTTATCATCCTTCTATCAATGTTCCGAGTCTTAATGTATCTATATGAGCTCGCTGTAGCTCTGCCCTCCCGGTGGGGTTGAGGCTTAACCTCTATGATGAATGACTTGTGTTGAAATCTGTTGAAGGTGACCGTTATGTATTGGTCCTGGCCGCAAGCATGCAGATTCCGGTTTCATATGTGAAGTGCTATGTTCTTAAGGGGTGAGGAAAAGAAAGCAAATCTTCTTGTCATTTACAATATACTATTTCCGAGTGACCTGCTTGCACTGTTCCTACACTGTTTATCAGGAAAGAGCCAGTAAAGGGCGGAGCAAGGAGGAGGTGTGGAGGCCACGGGGTGATGCGAGGTGAGGAGGACGCGGGGTGAGGCTAGGCCAGTGAGGCGGGGCGAGGAGGAGACGTGGCGAGTAAGGTGAGGCGGGGCGAGTCTGGCGAGGCGAGTGAGGCTGCGGGACGAGGCGAGGCGAGTGAGGCAGGGTGATGCGAGGCGGGATAGTCTGGTGAGGTGAGTGAGGCCGTGAGGGTGAGGCGAGGCGAGGCGAAGAGTCTCTCTTCACGTAAACAGTGACGGGCTCATTAACAAAAAAAGACTCAACTTTCTTCGCCACCTCCTCCGTCGACTAAGTATTTTTTTTAAAAAAAAATTTGGACATCATGATTGGGGTGAGGCGGGGCGATGCGAGACGAGTGAGGCGAGGAGAAGACGTGGCGAGGCGAGACGAGTCAAGCGTGGCGAGCCGAGTGAGGCTGCGGGGTGAGGCGAGGCGGGATAGTCTGGCCAGGCGAGGTGAGTGAGAACGCAGGTTGAGGCGAGGCGGAGTTGGGGCGAGGCGAGGCAGAGTCGGGGCGAGGCGAGGTAGAGTCGGGGCGAGGCGAGGTAGAGTCGGGGCGAGGAGGACGCAGAGTGAGCGAGGTGAGTGAGACCGCGGGGTGAGGCGAGGCGAGGGTAGTCAGTAAGGTAGGGACATCAGAAACAACAAAATAAACATAAGTCTCACTGTTCACGTGAACAGTGACGAACTTAATATCAATTTCTATATCAATTTCTCTTACTTTTCAATCTGATAATATATTTAATATCTTATATACTATGACACAGATTGTCGTAAAAATTGATGACAATCCAGACTGTTCGAATCAATTATCTCTATATCTACACTATATCATCATCATCAATATCTCACTCCGTCGTCACTAACCTAATCAACCGCATCTACACCGAGCGCGGGCACAAATTCTAGTTGTTGATTAATTTGAAGTAGTTTTGACCTAATTGTTTGAGCAATTTCTTCCCTCTTCCAAAAGGGAAGCCATGTGAGACATGTGAAGTCTTCTTTGGTGTCCACCCACCAGTCCTTTTATGCAGAATACATTGATTATTAGGGGATATCATAGGGTTTTGGCTGCTGTATCAGCAAGTTATGCATAGGACATGGTCAAAGAATCTTCTCATCTCATTCATAATTTCATATTATAAGAAAATCTTGTCATTAGTTTCCAGTAATTTTCTTTCGGCCTATTAAAAGGAATGATATTTCATCAAGCATATAAGCAATAATGCACCCAAAACTATCAGATTGTAAGATAAGCTTGGGGTAAGCGATCTCCATAATTCTCTTGAAAATTCCCTCTTCTAGCACCCCTTTTAAAATAGGCAGGTCGTCCTTAGCGGGTTGGTAATGTAATACGCACTATGCTTTACGACTATGGGTCACCAAGTGAGGAAGATGATGATTTGATGACTGGTCATGAATCAAGGACTAAAATTTCGCCAATCGTGGAAATTTCGACGGTCCAAAAAACGGATATTTCGATGAAAATTTCGTGAAAATATCGATTGCAGAAAAAAAATGAGAAAATTGAAGGAAATTAGTAGAAAAACATGGAAATTTTAAATGAAACTTTGAGAGATGTTTGTTATCTCAATTATCTATTATAATTGACAAAAAAATCTTGAATAAACATTAATCATAGTGAGTTTTAGTTATTTAAGGTGAATAACTACGTGCTGAAGTGCTGAACCAATGATAATTATTAAATTTTTACTGTAAAGTTTATACATCTAATTTTTTTTTATGGCTGGATACCCAAAGGGAGGCTATGCCATCACGCCTTATATACATATGATACAACATGGAATTACATGAGTGGTTTAGAGCCACATAGAAGACCTATGAGGTACATAATTTTCACTATCTTCATCGTTTCTTTGTGTAGAGTCTTCAGTATATTGTGAAGAGTAGTCATTAAATGATACCTCACCTTTGTAGTTTTGCATATATTGACTTACATGCCAACCATAAGGGTCAAGAGGGATTGACTGTGGATTTCCGTATTGGAAGTTGTAAGGATTTGGCAGCGCTTGACCTTGACCATAACCATAATCATTGGAAGATTGTACATCAGACTGTGACCATGACGTATCACTTGATTCAGTTGATTGCACCCCGTAAGGCATGGAATAAGTTGAATAAGGCATTGTCAGATTTTGGCCATAAGTGTATGGTTCATCATTGCCTCCTCCCACACTAGATGAGTCAAAAGTGGATAAAAATCATATTCATGCGTTGGCATTCTTCCTTGGCCTCTTTCTCTTGGTGTATAATGTTTTCCTATAGCTCCAATACCAGAACCTGTTTTCCTTATCGATGGAAATTTTACCAAAATTTGTATATTTGACTAAAAATAAACTAAATATAAAATATCGGAAAGATATGAAAATTAATATCGGTGTTTGTAAAAACGGAAATTTCGAAGAAATATCGAGGATATTATGGATATTTTAGTCCTTGTCATGAATACCAGAAAAGAGGTGCTTCTGCATGTTACAATTTGAGCATGATAGCCAATACGTCAGAACGTGTACCAGACAGGCAGACAAGTTTTGACATACTTTCCTAAAATAGTTTAATTTTATTTTGTAAAAAGAAACTAGCAGACTGCAGACATTGTTGTATATGACATGAAAATCTTTTTCAGAAAATTTATCAATGTGAGCTTTCATATTCACTCCACCAAAATTTCAAACAAATTAACTATAGAAAAGCTTTCGCTCCCTTTTTAAAAACCATATGCATCTTTTTTTTTTTTTTTTGGATCAATAAAATCAAGACATTTCTTGATTCTGTATAGAATGTCGATCAATATTTCTGTCCACAACTACACATCTAGATTTGATACATGTGATGCACCAAAGTAATGAAATATATGCATCTTTGTTAGAGGTCCTACTGTCCCAGACTAGACTAAACGTTATACCCGACTACAATTTGGATTTCAATACATTTCAACAAAATTATCAATCTCTACTTGTTTCAGGATTTATGAAAAGCTCCGCGCCATTTTGATAAAAAAATTAGAGGACATGAGATAAAGTAAGACCAAAACATTTTATGTACATGGTCATGGAACGGATTTTATGCACAAATGTGTATTTACACCATTAATGTGTAAGTGCTCAAATCGTCATATGAGAAGATCGAATGAAGATTAGAAACCCTAAATTCTTTCATTTCAATTTCTATTTTGATCTGATCAAATTAATCAGAATACATCTTCTTCGACTTTTGTTCTCATCTCTTTAGTTGAAAACACTTGAGACTATTTTTTGTTTGTTTTAATTTTGTTAACAGTATTAGTATATATGTATGTAGTGCGATATAGATGACCAGATCAAAATATTACATATTAGTTGTTCGATTCAGTTGCACTTGCACGATGATGTAAGAATTTTCGATCAAAGTGGTAAGTTAGAAATGAAGTATGGCCGGATCGGTCGGCGTGAATTGTATGATTAGGGTAATTATTTAGAATGATTGTGAAAGTGAGGATGCCGACAACTAGAATCAGGCATGCCAGCACAGTGTTTCGCCACGTGGAACTCACAATTTGCATAGTAGGCCCCTGCCATGATTCAAAATCCAAATACAGAAAGCGTGGGTGGTATGCCGTACAGAGAAGAAGCCACATTTCTTCACAGGCTCCACCCGTCGATCTCATTGCTTCGCTCCCACGCCACATCACCAATTCAATTATTTATCAAATTGCAGATTACTTTATTTCTAATTTTCGTTTTGGTACTCCCTCTCTCGCTCGCTTTTCAACACCACCAGCAGAAGAACAAGACCGGCGCCCGTTCTCTAATGCGATTGTTGATGATCTCAAGGAGTAGGAGGAGGAGAAGGAGGTCGGTATCGTAATCATCAGAATGCCGCAAGGTTCTTTCACGCCGCGGAGCTCTGCCTATCTCGACGCTCTCACTCAAGAAATCGAGAAGAAGCTCCAGCGGGTTCGTTTCTTCTCTCTTTTTCTATACTCACAGTTCAACTCGGAAGCTGATATTGAGGTTTTTGATACTAGAGCACGTAATTCCATTTTAATTTTGATTTTTATATGTTAATTTTATGTAAAGGAAGTAAACGGAAAATCTGTGATGGTCGGTTTTGTTTTGTTGTTATAGTTATGGAACTGCTTGATTTGGCATTGTGTGAGTAACTGGATTGCGTAGTGTGTGGATTTAAGAGATTATTATTGGTTTGATTTCACAAGAAAAGCGCCTGATAAATGCTGACTTGACTTTGTAGAGAGATTCATTTGTGTTTTATGTGTTTGCAGGCCCTAGCTTCTCCGTCACTGCGGCGCAACCTGTTGCAGGAGTTGTTTACTGACATTGCGTTAGAGATTGATGAGCGGGCCAAAGGTCAGTTCACATTGCTTTTGATGAGTTTGGAACCTACGCCTAAATTTGGCATTGTGTCGAGTATAATTGGACTTGTTAAGAGTATTTGAGAGGAATTTAGGTGCTCAAGGGTTTCCAACTAATTGTTTGTTGTGGATGATCACACTTGACATCCGCTGGAAACTAATTATTTGGTAGGACATGGTGTTCACCGTATATGAGATACTAAAAGAACATGGTTGTGTGTACCTATGGAATAGCTGTCACATGGGTCTACCCCATCCCTAGGTCACTAAGAATATAAATTACGGTGCCTGTAACCACCATTATAATTCAAGTTTTGTAGTGAAGATTTGTTGGCCTTGTAATGGACCATTGATTCACTTCGTGCACATAACAGTTAGTTTGAAGTTTTTTAATAGATAACTAAAAAAAAGATTATTTAACCTCAAAATTTGGGCTAAATCATATTTTATTCGAAAATCAGTAACATTAGAGTAACTGCTTAAAGGGGCAAGCCGCACAAATTCTACATCCCTCTGTGACTTTAAGTGCCTTGGACTATTCAGTCATTGGTGCAGTCTAGTAGTTGATTATGGAAATTTAATCACTGCATTCATTTCCTAACGTCCAACGAGTCTTTATAATTTTTGTAGGATTTTATGTTGGACTACTGATGTTAGATCTCAGAGGCAACAATTATGAATGCTGATCTTATCATTGGTATTGACATTGCATGTCAGATATAATTCTCAGCGGGGAAGATGAAGCAATTTCTCCTGCAGAGGATTGCATTTATGATCAGCTATGCTTTCATGATGTGCTTGCTGACTATTATGTTTGGGTGCCTGAGAGTGGAAAACGCATCCTTGATCTGATTGTCCAACTCTGGAGCCAGTCATTTGCATCTCACATTTTCGCCTTGTTATTTCACAAATGGGTATGCAGCTTGAATCTATTTTCTTCATCTTTTCCATTCTAAATATTGAAGTGTGGTTTCAGTAAAATGCTTCTGGTTAATGTTCGTTTCAAGAGAGAATCACATTGTCCAAGTATCTTATTGCTTTTCCTTATGGGAAAATGAATAGAAGTGTAGTATCGAATCCTGCTCATTGGTTGTCAACAAAGAGCTCTTTGCCTTGAGTGCATTTTGCCTTTATCTCACCCAAAAGTCCACTTTGCTTTATACCATACTGATGAGTATATCCAACCACTATTCTACAGGATGATATTTATGACTTTCAAACAACAAGAAGTTTACATCTTGTCTGTTCATTTGTGAGAATCTTTGCTGTCGTGTCTTTCATTTAACTGGATGCTTTGGAAGGTAGAAAATTCTATTTATTGAGCTGGACTCGAATAATTGGTTGGCTTTCAAAAAACTTAAAACTCATTGAGCTTGCCTCAGAAAGTTTTTAAAGTTCTTAATTTAGCAGTTACTAGTAAAAATGAATGTTGCAGCTGCTATTCAATCAATGAATTTTTTGCTTACTTATCGGCTCTGGTAATATTTTCATTAGTAGAAGAACATAATTATGATTGAAGTAATAAGTGCTTATAGTTGATTATTGGTTCTTTACTCTTTTTCATTGATATGCCATTGTGATGATGAGGATTAAATCCTCTAGTTTTTGTGGACAGCTTTTTGAAGTTCAACTTGACAACTCTGAAGTTCTACTGCGGTTCTCATCTGCTCTTGTTCAAGGTGCTACAAATGTTTTCTGGTACGATATTAGCGAACGTTGATTATAAATTGTGATTGCGTGAAACTGATTCTTGGTGGCTTTTGGAATGGCTTTGCAATTAGACAAAAAATGTCTTTTTTTTGTTTTATTTTTAGTGAGAGGACCATGATATGCGTGATGTCTCCCTCCTTAGTTATTTGAAGTTGTAAATTCTATCATAAATGCATGTATGTTTATAATTATTTGTATCGGAAATTAAATATGCGGTGTTAAGTTTGTAATCATCCTGTGAAAATCAATTTGATGTGTCTAGAAGTTTAAAACAAGCAAGATAGATATATTTATTTGGAGGAACCTTGCACGACATGTAAATTGGTAACAATATCTTGCAATTGCAATCTTCTTGACAGTTTCTATAGTCTGTTTGCTACTCTGCTTAATTCCACTGTTCTTGTCCGTGATTAAGCATTTTGTCTGTGGACTTCCACATCCCCTTGTACTGACAACTGGAAACTTTGCAATAATGTTTTACCCAACCAACTTATCAAATGTGTTGTCTTCTCATTTGCAGGATTGACATTCAGTCAAATATGCGGCGATTTGAATCCCTCTTTATTGTGAGAGCCCCTTTCAGAATGACATTAATAACCATTATCAAGAACCTTACGAGACATTTATTGTTTTCTTGCATTGCTTGTATTTCAGTATCTTCTCGAGGATGTTGCTTTGGAATCCACCCGGTTAA
Source organism: Fragaria x ananassa (assembly GCA_034370585.1). Lineage (NCBI taxonomy): Eukaryota > Viridiplantae > Streptophyta > Magnoliopsida > Rosales > Rosaceae > Fragaria > Fragaria x ananassa. Next base: position 23,995,376 of record CP139764.1, read on the forward strand.
ATAAAATTCCTGTACAGGTCTGGAATCCTACCCTTTACATGGAACTTTAACTGGGATTTTCTAATCAGAATCAGAAAAACAAAAAATCCAATTTCTTTGTAGGAGGGAAATTAAAATTAACTGGTGAATTCTTCATTGATTTCAGGTCCAGCGTGATCTGTATCTTTTACTTTCAAGGTTCATATTCTTTTATAGCAAAGGTTAGTTTTCTGGTGAAGAATTTTCAACCCTGAAACAATAAATTGCAAATTCTTCTGTAATGTGTTGATTCATGCAGTTGACAAACTTGAGAGCTTCTTAAGGCAATTTCCTGTTTTCCCGAATGCTTTTCTGGTTGGTGGTCCTGCAGACTTCTTTGTTATTGAACTTGCAGATCAGGTAAATTTCAAATGACTTCAGGATTTATCAATTTATTTCCTTTTGTTAACATATTTTGTATTGATGCAAATAGAGTTTTCCATTTAAAACGATATTGATGTTTTCTTTACTGGTCAGCTTCAAAAACTGAAGGTGGAACCGGTATTGCTCCATTACTTCTCACACATTAAAGTTCTCAAGGGTAATAATTTTTTACCCATTTTACATGGTTTATTATTCGAAGATTCATATGAATATTATTATATTTGCCAGTATTGTGATGAATGTACTTCTGCTGTTCGATAGGTATGGAGCTGAGAATGGCCACAAGTACAAGATTAAAGACTTGTTTGTATAGCTTCACTTCTCCTGGTGGTCCAATGTACCCTACAAGAGTTGTTCGTCATGCTGCCTGGGATGCTTTAGATTTTCTTTTTCCAGTGAGTAGATCTTATCCCATCACAGTTATCTGTTAAAACCAAAAAACTTCACTGCGATTTTAGGAGATGGTATACTGTTTAACTTTTTTTTTTATGTCATCTCTTAAACTCAGACATTGCTGCAGTTAGAAGTCTTGATTTTATATTGGAAATGAGGTCAACAAGTTTGCAAATTGTAAATTTGTTATCTCAAATAGCTTAAAATGTTATTGATTAATGTGTTAGGATCCTTCCCACGCATGTTTAAGCAAAACGACTAGGAACAGTAGGAAGTTGATTTTTCACCCTTTTTTTATTAGTTCTTTTTACAAAGGTTTTTTTTTTTTTTTTTGCTTTACAGTATCTTACAAAGAAGGGTAGTTGTTTTCTGTTTGTTGGTTTGTATTTTGTAGATTATCTTGTTACAGATTTTCCAATATCATATTGGATGTGAGGATGATAGACTGTCCAATATGTTATCATACATGTGAACCATTGTATTTAGAATCATGAGATTACTTGGTGACAAGTTAAGTTGGATTAGAGACATAGGACCTTACAGTAACATGATGCTTTGAGAGACTCCCTTTTTGTTGTTGTTTTGGATTGATTGTGGACATCAAATGAAAGGACTTGCCATTGTTGTCTCCAGACTTGTGCTTAAAAGGAAATAAAAGCAGAAGTATTAAGACTTTGCGTACCAAGTCTGGGAGCATAACTTTGATTTCTGAATGCAGGTTGGGCGATACCCTCGACATCTCATCAGCCTGTTCTTCCGATTGTTGTATCCATGGTACTGGCCCTCTTCTTGTTGGAATTTTGTGATGGATTGCATAAAGGCAGTATTGTATTCGCTATTGGGCTTAATCTATTCAAGTTTAGAGAAGCTGAAAAGGCCAAAGTTTTAAGTTCTCAGAATTCCAAAAAATGCAGCCTCCCGTATAGTGAAAAACTGAAAACTTCTAGGAAGGCCAGTGCCAGTTTGTATGATCTGTACCGTATATGAGATTTTGCTGTTTTTAGCTGCCATCAGCTTTTGAGTTCGTCATATATTGGATTTGTTTGATGTTCAACTAAATTAGACTTCACTTGTGCTTCGGTGTTCAAAGTTGGAACTGTGCACACAAGGCCTTACAATAAAGCCCCGAGTAAGCCATTAAGTGGAGCATTGCATTAACATTCTGCAACATAAAAGACATTAGATCTGTATCTTTTCATATGGTACAGCGTAGTAACAGCATTCGTCTGCTCTTTTCATGAGGTAGTTTGCTTTTACTTCTACTACTAGTATAGAGGCTGAAGTTACTTTTCCTTTGATGGTAACACTATACTTAAATTTTCTGAAAAGGAACAGTTGTTGGCAGCAAAGTGGAGCAATTTTCTTTTCTTTTTTTTCCGTTTTGTGGGAATGAAACTATCGTCACATAAACATCACTACCAATTTCCGTAAGAAGTTGATAAAGTTCAAATTTTTGACGAGGTATAATAGATTTACAACTACATTCTTCATGAAAGGAAGAAAACAAGAGCAAACTATAAAGTATCTCTACTTGTACCATTTTGGGTGAAAGATAGCCGAAACAAACGAACACGATATATAGCACTTAACCACGTAGCTTTAACCCCACTTCATAATATAAAAACCTTCATATTATAGTTCAAACAAATACAAAAGAACAAACGGCAGAGGAAAAACAAACCAATTCGTACACAAGATTTCAAGAATCAAGTCTCACCAAATTGAATGAATATCACCTACTATACATACGTGAGAGCAATATGATCGTACTGTGCGATAAACTTCCTTATACTCTAAAGCATGTGTATATATTAAAAAGCACAAAAGAATGCGCAAGAAATTAGCATAAAAAGAATTTTGTTGATGGAAGTTGCTGGTGATGGAAGAGGATATCAATGTGAGAAGAAATTGACTGGACTTAAGAGAGAGAGGCACGGCGTGAGAAGATGGAATAGAGAGTACATACTCTTTTCCTTATTGAGTCTCAGTTTTAAAATGGTTGTTAATTGTTAATTGACGGATGTATCTGCTGAAATGCGCCAGAAAATAAAGTTTTCTGATTGTATGGGTTTCTGGTATTGTATGTGCTTGAGGTTGTCAATATTTATCTAGCTGACCTGATCTCAATATAGTCATATTCATAAATGAAAGCACCTGATTTTGTTATGATAGGGAAGGCATTCGAATATCAATCATTGGGGATTCGTCAAAGCTCCCAAATTCTTTACAGAAACTGATAAGTGATGCACAGGAGAAAACGAAAGACAACTTCAGACTCCAACTTATTGTGGCAGTGAGCTCAGAGTATGCAAAAGCATCTCTCAGAAGGTAAAAGACGGCCTCATTCACCGAGCAGGAACTGGAGACTAAGTGTACCGAGTTTCCTTACCCTGATCTACTCATCCCAACCAGCGGTGAGCTCAGAGTCAGTAACTTCTTGTTGTGGCAGTTGGCCTACACTGAACTTTTCTTCGTACCAGCTCTTTGGCCTGATTTTGGGAAGGCCGAGTTTGCGGAGGCGTTGATATCATTTCAGCAAAGGCTGAGACGTTATGGTAGACGAGATTTATAGGAATCTTTTTGTAACTTGTACAAAACATATCAATCTTGTTTGCAACTTTGATTAGTATTATCTGTAATTACCATATGATTTGTACCTGTATGGGATGGTGAAAAGCTGATAACTGAGTGGGGATAAGAGAGGAACCCATTTCACTCCAAGTAAGAAATAAATAAAATGATTAAATTCAGTTTATCCCTTCAAACTTTAGAGCTAAAATCAGTTTACTCCCTCATCTTTTTTTTTAATCAAACTCATTTCTAAACTTTTAAATCACATCAGTTAACTCCAAATTTCAAATTTTCATGTGATTGTGATGTCATGTGTTGAGTTGAAGTTGACAAGAGGTTCCACATTTCAATTTTTGACCCTTATTTTAGTTGAAAAACTCAAACTACCCATGTAACAAATTTTTTTCTTCTTTAACCTTCATATTTTTTTCTTTCTTCTCTACTAAATTCAAATTTCTCTTTCCGTCAAAAATAAAAAGGATTCAGAGAGAGAGAGAGAGAGAGAGAGAGAGAGAGACAAAGAATAAAGAAAAGAAAAAAACTTGAAGATAAAGTCAAAAAAAGTGAATAAATAGAAAAATAGTAATAATGGGTAGTTTGGGTTTTTCGGTAAAAATAGGATCAAAAACTGAAATGTAGGACCTTATGTTGTCTCAAACTCAACGCATGACGTCATAATCATATGGAAATTTGAAATTTGAAGTTGACTAATATAATTTAAAAGTTAAGTGATGAGTCTGGTTAAAAAAAAAAAAGGGACCGAACTGATTTTAGCCTTAAAATTTAGGAGGATAAACTGTATTTAATTCTAAATAAAATAAAGGATCTTTTTGCACCCAAAAAAAACGGAAGGATAGTACAGAAGCAAAGCAAGAAAGTTTGAGATACAAAAAGAGAAGATTTGAGCTTTCTCTGTCAATCCAATGGACCCATAACCGTTCGAAATTCGAGACCCAGAGATGATGAAATTGATGGCGAAAACGTCTTCTTGTTCTTCTAGTTCTTACTGCAGATCCCCAAGAGGTATGCCTTTTCTTCACTTCACTCCTCTTGTTGCTTTGTTTCATTCTCTACACACGATGCCGAGCAAGTCTAGAGAGACCCATCTAGGAAATCGACCCTGGAAGCCCAAAGTGAGTAGTGTTGAGGATGCCTTGAAGGTGTTCGATGAATTGCTTCACAGGCGTCCTCTGCCGTCTGTTATCCCTCTCAATCAAATCTTGACCCAACTTGTCAAGCTCAAACAATTTGAAACAGTCCTTTCTTTGAACAGACAAATGGGTCTCCTCGGAATCACTTCTGATGCTTATACTCTAACCATTAGCATCAACTGCTACTGTCGCCTGAACCGAATGGAGTATGCCTTGTCTGTCTTGGCCCACTTCTTCAAATTGGGTCTTCAACCAAATGTCACAACCTTCAACACTCTTCTCAATGGTTTTGTTCTCCGAAATGGTGTGGCTGATGCAGCTCGACTTTTCAGCAAAATGGTGGAGGGAGGTCACTGCCAGCCGGATGTATTTACTTTCAACACACTAATCAAGGGATTTTGCGCGATCGGAAACAACACTCTGGCTATTCAGTTACTCTGGAAGATGGATGAAAGAGGATGCCAGCCTAACATAGTGACCTATAACACCATCATCGACAGCCTGGGCAAACATACACAGGTTGACGAAGCATCGAAGTTATTCTCAGAAATGGTTGGTAGAGGTATTGCTCCCAACGTTGTTACTTACACCTCATTGATTCAAGCAGCTTGCAATATGGGCCACTGGAATGAAGCTACGAGGTTGTTGTTTGAAATGGCCAGTCAAGGTATCTTTCCAGATGTATTCACCTTCAGTATCCTGGTTGATGCGCTCTGTAAGGAGGGGAAGGTTGCGCAAGCCAAAACTGTGATTCAGATTATGATTCAAAGAGGAATTGAACCTAACACAATTACATACAATTCCCTTATGGACGGTCACTGTTTGCGAGGAGAGATGGACAAGGCAAAACAAGTTTTTGATCTAATCGTCAGCAAGGGCTTCTCTGTTGATGTTCATAGCTGTAGCATACTGATTAACGGATATTGTAAGGGTAAAAAGATCGATCAGGCTTACAAGATTTTCAAGGAAATGCCTCGTAAGGGAATTGTTCCTAATACCATTACCTATAACAGTCTTATTGATGGTTTTTGTAAAGCTGGGAGACTACAAGAAGCAGAAAAGTTGTTCTCTGAGATGCAAGATTGTGGCCAACTTCCAGATATTCAAACTTATAATATTATACTTGATGGCCTCTGTAACAACCAACAACTTTCCAAGGCAATTGAATTGCTTAGAGAGATGGAAGGGAACAAGTTGAAACCAGATATTGTAGCTTACAGTATTATCATTGAAGCTTTGTTCAAAGCTGGCAAAATTGACTCTGCAACAGATGTCTTCTCTGGTTTGTCATCGAAAGGAGTACAGCCTGATGTATGGACATACAATATAATGATTAAGGGACTTTGTAATGGTGGCATCTTAGTTGAAGCAGAAAAGTTGTTTAGAGATATGGAGCAAAAAGGCTGTTATCCAGATGGTTGTACCTATAACACAATTATCCGAGGGTTTCTCAATAACAATGAGACATCGAGAGCTGTGTTACTTATTGAAGAAATGTGTGTGAGGAGTTTCTCTGGAGATGCATCAACTATGAAGTTAATAATTGATTTGTTGTCGAAGGATACAGTAGATCCTGTATTATTAGCATGGCTTAAAGATTCAGTCCGAAGTTAACTGAATATATTATTTAAATATTTTTCAACATTTCTGTTTGAATCATGATTGTGATGGTGTGGGTTCTAAATTTGGCACTGAGTTAAGTAGTATTGATGCCAATTTCATTCATGGGATTGGAGAGAATTTTGAAGAGAGGATGGATGTGAGTAGTGCGGATGGAAGAGAGTTTACATAGCCTGAGACTGTCATTTCTGGTGCATATCATGCCTTAGTCAAGAAGGGAATTGAGAAAACTGTTCATTTTATGGATGAACTAGAGGACAAGTCTAGGCATGTTAAGGGCTGCGATGATGTTAAATCAGTTACATCTGTTTCTGTTGAGCTTAAAGTAAAACAAGCCAATGAACTGCATCATTAGCCTATAGCAGTACTATCAATGGAGGTGAAACGAGTAATCTGGATTCCATAGTGGGGGACATAGTTGGTGGTTCTGTTAGTAGTCCACTTGAGAATGACCTCAAGGATGAATGCATTATTCATATTAGCCAGGGGTTAGAGGATATTCCGCAGTTAAGGGAGGTTGAATTGGACTCCAATTCAATAGAAAGAGCTGCAGCTCGAGTGTTGGCACAAGTTGTGATTCAGAAACTTGATTTTAAGTTACTGAATATGAATAAAAAATTTACCATATATCTGATGATGGCATAGCAGTGTCTCGTGTTGCTTGTAAAGAAGATAAGCAGTCCAGCCTTACAGGTGTGGAGAAAAGTTTGTATGTGAAATTTGAAATGGTATCCAAGAGAATATGGGAGAGATGGAAATCACCAATTCATGCCAAGCTTGCTCATGCAGGGAATGCAAAGGAGCTGGGTTCTACTGTCAAGGAAGTGCTCAAGCTTAACAATGAGATGGTGATATGTCCATCTAACACACAGTCAAAGTCACAGGTATTCACTACTTTGAATTTAAATTTTCAAGATGTTAGAGATGCCTTTGAGTATTTCTTATCTGGTGTGATTAAGCTCTTTAATCCTAGTTCCTTGACATGCAAAGTTGGAAAAGAAAGTTGGCCTCCTGATGATATGGTTGAGAAAATGAATGGGGATGTGAATTATTTGTTGGCTAAATGGTTGAGTTATCGATTGTCAAAAGTGTTGAATCAGGAAATTAGACTTTAATGTCCAGGATGCTACCATGTTAGCAGGTGCTACAGATTCAACTAGTATCAAATTGATTTCTGAAATGGCTAATGGGGAATAAAATCTGTGGCACATCACTGCTTCTATGACATTGATGAAAATTCAATTGATTTCCCAAGTGTTTGAAAAGGAAACTGATGGAGAAGAGAGGAATGTAGTCATGACAGGATGTATGGAGTCGTTCAGAATGGATAGTTTGGAGCAAGGAACTAAACCATCTTGTAATTCTTTAGTGGAAAATGCTGAACTGTTGCTTCCTAATGGTGTGAGCATGGTTAATAATTTTCAGAATGGTGATACTTATTGGATCGATGTTAAGGGAGAAGAAGGGGATAGGAGTTGTCCTGCAGTTGTTCACCATGCCTTTTATGCTTATTTCTGTTTTAATTGGTCAGATATATATATATATATATATATATATATATATATATATTCTCACCGCAACATTCAGCTTCGTTGGCTCAAGTAGTATGTTATTCTGAGAGAGCATCAGAGATCAACAAATGAACTCTTACTTTCAGTGGGTGGGACTCAACTTTCTTTGGTAGAGTTTGCAAAGAAAACTGAGATAATCATCTTGATTGCATTTATTAGTTTACTGGTGAATGACAATGGAGTCATATTTCATCTTGGTCATAGACTCATAGCGGGAGAGATTGGTTCAATTTAGAGTATGATTGGGAGACAAAAGGGTATGTATGAGAATTTGGTTATGTTGTCTCATCATCTACATGTGGAACTTCTTGAGGATGATTATTGTGTAGCTGTTTTGGAAGGTCTAAAAGATATTAGTATTGTGGGTAATCATGAGAAAGTTCTAAGGTACGCATCATCTGCTCTTTTTCATCAAAATGTTGGAGCATCTCGTCTTTGGGTTGCAGCCTATGAGTCTGAATGAAGTTGCAAGGTGCTGCACCTATGAAAATTATCCTAAGTGTGTTAACCAGATGATGCTACTTGTTGTGGGAGTACAGTCTTGTAGAAGTGCCACAACACATGAGGAGGCTATGCTGGACACTGGAGCTCTTGTTAGTCTGATTGACTTTAATTTTGCAAGAACTTGGGAAGCTAAACTTGGAGTCAGAGCCACAGCTGATATATATTTAAACCATGACTGGGAAGTGGACTTTCATAATGGGACCATGGTGTGGTTTGATAATTTGAAACCAATTGTGAGGCCAAACGGGGAAGTCAGCAAATTGAATGGCTTGTCCATCATATGTCTACGGGTAGTTATATTGTTATTTGCAATAGTACTCAAAGCCGTTGTACTACATCAGTTTAGTGATGGTGATGTCGATTATATTCTTGGGAGGGTTTCACCTCTGAATCACTCACCTTCTTCTCTCGTTGGTGATGCTTGACATATAAGGAGCAACAAGAAGACAAAGTTATCAAAATTAACTTGTTACCTCTACAACCAGGGGAAGAGATGTTTGTTGCTGTTGATGAGTATAAATTCGCTGATATTGGCCAATTTGCTTTTATGGGGTGAACAAGTGTTTATGATAAATTTTGATGATAAGCTAGCTTACGAGTGCGTGTTTGCAGACTCATTGATCAATGCAGACGGCAAGGTCATTGACTGTGAGAGGTTTCTTGCAAGGCAGCGGAGGAGATGGTTGAAACATGAGGTCAAGTTTCTACAGGAAGGAATGGTACGAGTCATTTTGTCTACAAGTTTGTAAGTCTTTAGGGTTATGTCCCTAACAGAGGCCGGAGTATTCATACCAGAAGAAAAGGAAATTCCTTTGGTTGTAATTCCTTGTCAACATAGAAGATCTTAATACGTTTACTAGTGTGCACGTGCTTTGCACATGTTTTCGAGTTTAAGCCAAGTAGTTCGATGATTAACGTCAGCCACTACATGATGGACACGTGTCCACGATATGTAGCTGCTCGGCAGCATTTGGGAATCTCATGAATCAATTTGCCTAACAGCAACTTTGAGACACAGAGAGTTGAAAAGATTTGAGCTTTCTCAGTGAATGCCATAGACCCGTACCCATTCGAAAGTCGAGACCCAGAGATGATGAAATTGATGGCGAACTGCCGAGCCACAAGAGGTATGCCTTTTCTTCACTTCACTTCCCTCGTTGCTTTGTTTCATTCTCTACCCACTAAGCCGAGCAAGTCTAGAGAGACCCATCTAGGAAATCGACCCTCGAAGCCCATAGTGAGTAATGCTGAGATGCCTTGAAGGTGTTGGACGAAATGCTTCACAGGCGTCCTCTGCCTTCTGTTATCCCTTTTAATCAGATCTTGACTCAACTTGTCAAACTGAAACAATTCGGAGCAGTACTCTCATTGAAGAGACAAATGGGTCTCATCGGAGTCGCATCTGATGCTTGTACTCTCAACATTACCATCAACTGCTACTGTCGTTTGAACCGAATGAAGTATGCCTTGCCTGTCTTGGGCCACTTCTTCAAATTGGGTCTTGAACCAGATGTCACAAACTTCAACACTCTTCTCAATGGTTTTGTTCTCCGAAATGGTGTGGCTGATGCAGCTCGACTTTTCAGCAAAATGGTGGAGGGAGGTCACTGCCAGCCGGATGTATTTACTTTCAACACACTAATCAAGGGCTTTTGCGCAATGGGAAACAACACTACGGCTATTCAGTTACTCGGGAAGATGGATGAAAGAGGATGCCAACCTAACTCGTTGATTCTAGGTTGTTGTATGAAATGGCCAATCAAGGTATCTTTCCAGATGTATTCACCTTCAGTACCCTGATTGATGCGCTTTGTAAGGACGGGATGGTCGTGCAAGCCAAAAGTGTGGTTCAGATTATGATTCAAAGAGGAATTGAACCTGACATCATTACATACAGTTCCCTTATGAATGGTTACTGTTTTCGAGGAGAGATGGACAAGGCAAAACAAGTTTTTGATCTAATTCTTAGCAAGGGCTTCTTTGTTGATGTTCATAGCTGTACCATATTGATTAACGGATATGGCAAGCAGAAAAGGATCAATGAGGCAAAAGAAGTTTTCGACGAAATGCCTCTTAGAGGACTTGTTCCTAATACGGTTACGTATAACACTCTAATTGATGGTTTTTATAAAGCGGGGAGAGTACAAGAAGCAGAAAAGCTGTTCTCTGAGATGCAAGATCGTGGCCAACTTGCAGATGTTAAAACCTATAGTATTATACTTGATGGCCTCTATAACAACCAACAACTTTCTGAGGCAATTGAATTGCTTAGAGAGATGGAAGGGAACAAGTTGAAACCAGATATTGTAGCTTACAATATTATCATTGGAGCTCTGTTCAAAGCTGGGAAAATTGAATTTGCAACAGACGTCTTCTCTGGTTTGTCATCGAAAGGAGTACAGCCTGATGTAAGGACATATACCATAATGATCAGTGGACTTTGCAAAGGAGGCCTCTTAGTTGAAGCAGAAGAGATGCTTAGAGAGATGGAACAAAAAGGCTGTTCTCTGGATGGCAAGGCAAACAGTGTTGCCACCCTTCTGGTTCATGCGGCAGGTGCTGAGAGAGCTTGTTGAGCTTTGCTGAAAATGTGGGATTACCCCGGATTACGATTACAACATATCTCCGTTTCTGATGATAACTGGATTTGACTTAAGGTCAGTTCAAGCAATAAAAGTACTTTTTAATTATTGTGTTTTGTTTTTGTTTGAGAAGGTAGTTCTTTTGTTTCAAAAAAAAACAATAAGTAGCGCAATTTGTGGTTTTGTTTTGTTTGGGTGTGTGGAGCTTTGAAATGATTAGGTTTAGATTGAATTATTGGAAGGTCTGTATAGGGTTCATTGGGTTTAGATTAGAGAGTCTGTACTCTGTAGCTTTATGCCATTGTGGGTTACCTATTTGAGCAGACTTGTTTCAATATTTAAACTGTAAACTCTGAGACTTCTCTTTACCAAGTTTATTCAGACTGCTTCTGTTCTTCCTCTGAACTGGTTCTGGCGACTCTAATTGTAAATCACCTAGCAGTGTTATGTCATATATCAGATAGCTAGCATTTGAAACTTGTCCATATAACTTGAAACTTCCTTTGCTATGGACTAATTCTAGGTAATTCATAAGCTGCTAGTTATAGAATTATGAGTTGATGATCCTTATCGTTACCTTCGGATGTGTGATATTAATTTATCCGTCTATTGAAGATACAATGTCAGTTTGTATATGATCCAGACATTTTGCCTTTTGTATTGTCATATGGGGGACTATCTTGGAAGATGCATTATACTCGTGTCTTGCCAGAGGAGCTTAGCAGTATTAATTCTGTCGTAGCCGGGTGCATTTAAAAAGGGCTTTTATGTCTTTATTTGTGTGTCACCACTCCCTAGTTATCTGAGAGAAAACTTTAGGGAAACAAGCTAGTATATATCTGTCATACTCATTCAGATATTGGTTAAGGTAGTAATTGCTTCTCCATGACAACTACCTAGAGTGATTCTTTTCTTATGGAAAAGTAGGTACCCGTAAATATGAGTTCGTATCAGTTTGTAAAGTGAAAACTCAAAAGGTTTTCAAATTCTAACTCCGATATTTCGGGCCAACCCAGTTTAATCTTTGCCTGGAAAGGTAAGTGTGTAATTCTTACCTATGACTGTGATTATGTGTGCTGATGAGTGCTTATCCGGAGGAGAAGCTCCGGCATAGTGTTATCTTTAAGCTGAAATCGTCATATTCAATTGGTGAGAGTTTCTTGTGCATCAGTCTTTGTACAGATACACTTACTAGTTTTCTAATTGTAAATGTTTGGGAAAGCTAACCTAAAGAGGCTACGAGAGAAAATTTAAGGGTCTGGTAACATTTTTAATAACGATTTTCAGAAAATGCTTTTAGGATTAGAAACGGAGGATACTTTATATTGGTAAAAGGTTTTGAATCATGTAAGGTTTTGAATCAATAGAGCAGGCCACCCTCATTGTGACAGATTAAAATATCCAGCTAACCGGGCGGCGTAACAACACTTGACCATTTTACTAAAAAAAACACTTACGAATCCAATAAGTAACACCATCAACCCCTAGTAATCAAGAGATTTAGTACTTCACCCACAAATCTGGCATGGAAAACCACTGGACGCATCAACTCTGATCAAAGTAGCTAACGAGGAAGGTACGTATTCAGGTTTTCACGAGCAAAGTGTTACAGACTGGAAGGTTGGATATGACAACCGAGAAACACACTTCAATTGTTGGGAGACAGTGGTTTTGGGTTCAAATTAAACTCCCGTATTAACAATCCTCAACGCAGCAAAGATACCACATTTCCAAAAATATGCAGTTACTATTTTTGAATTCATGAATTTTACAATATTTAACAGCATGGGTCGACTAATCAAGTATAATCTTTTAAGACATCCTTTTAAAACCCAAAATTCAAAAGATATCAATCACTTATTCCAGCATCCCCCAGTTCCATAGCAAGTAAATTCATGAAGCAGAATTGTCTGAGCAGCGAAGGCTGGTATGAGTTATTTAGCAACATATAATAAGTGCATGTAAAGCAGCGCCAACCCCTCCTCCAAGATGTATCAACGTGTACAGACAATAGCATTTGCGGATGAAGCTGTGGGCAAAACTATACAGATTCAATATTTCTACTGCTCTAACCACCCGTGTACGGCCGATATGATTTTTTCATGGCTCAAGCCAGCAAGTCAATTTAAAGACTCAAATCCATAAGCTGCTCAAATGTGGGGCATCACGGTAAAAGAATAGAACTCAAAGAACCTGAATTATGCTCCAATGATCACTGAAAAGGCGTTGAGAAAATTTTAAACCTCCCATAACATTCAACCTGGGCAACAGGTTTATGAAATACATTCACAATCATGCAGCATACTCAACCCTTACCCCATACAGAGTAAACAGGGAGTCATAATCAGGAAAGACTAAACTCCCTCAAGGCAAATAAAGCCTGAAGGGACATCATGTTACCTGATTATATCATAGATTAGTCCAGCAAATATCTCAAGAGCACAGGAAGACATAATCCATGTAAAGTAAGCATGAATTCCTATCATCTTCTAAGGCAACATATTAGAGATGGCTAGCATATAACAGCTAGAATCCTAAGCATCTATACGGACTGGACACACACATATGACAGCTTGAATAATTAACAAGACGCAAAGACTAGTGAAACAGAGAACTACCTCATGTGAAGTACGCCACTTAACATGCAGTAGAACCAAACACATCGCAGCAGTGTGTGATTTCTTTAAGGCTCAACCCTTTCACACCTTGCAGCAAGAATTGTCTTTGTGCATGGAGATAGAGACAATCTTTCCAACTCCATACCGCAACTTGATGAGTATAGAAGAGGACTGAAGAAGCTAATGAGTCCAAAAGTGGGGGTTCAGAAAAAGTACTGCCACTGTCCATTAACCCAGATATTTCATACCCATGTTTAAACAAACATAATAAGAGCCCAAACTCCATAATCAAGATTCTTAAAGTCTTCCTACTCTTAGTTTCTCTCTCTCAATAGAAAGTAGGACTTTGATAGAAATACACAACATAGATGAGGGCTGTCAAATCACCAAGCATCTAATGGCCACAAAAGATGTGATACGGCCAAATAAAACAGAATTGCTTGTATTCTACTCTTGCATTGTTTCTGCAGTTGCATGGTACTTCTCCAGCTCAGCATCAAGGTCTTCAGCAGAAACCTTTTCACCAGTACGCCCTCCTCTTCCACGTCCACCACGGCCCCGTCTAGGACCAGGGCCACCCCCACCACGAGGGCGGTTAAAAGCACCACCTCTACCCTGTCCACTACTCAAATAAATAAGTACAGAGTCAGTAACTTTATTAATCAACTGTAGTACTTGTCAAAATACAAATGTCATGCTGCATTCAACAAAGCCATATTTCATAACCCATATGCTCTATGAAAGGAAACACCATGACATGGAATAATGCAAACCTAGTCCAGATGTATGATGCTGCATAACCTTTCATTCCATATGTCCAATTTTACAACATTACAAAGATACTATTTTTTAAGCTGCCAACTACTTATATGAAAGGGAATGAACAACAACTTTTCCTTCTTAAAATAAAATTGAACATTGTTACATGCACCACACCAAAAAGGACACTTAAAAGCATTATATGTAGATTAATTTGAAAACCATTCATAGCATACATTATATTGCAGTTACCTCTAAATCTGTAATAAGCATATAATATACTCAAATGCTGACACAGCCTAGGGAGAAAATTATAGCAGTGCCAGATTGAGTAATTATAGATCTAAGGTTGCTAAAAACTATCGAGTAACGAACAATAGGTAATGTAAAGAGAACACCTATTGTTTAAGCAATAAAAGAGAACGCGGTACTGCCATAACACTAGTAGGATTTCAGGTATCTCCTAGAACTGTGGTATGATTGAACTTTGGACAATCTTCACTATTAAATCACAATCAATATATTATACTATAACTCTAGCAGATAGAATTAAATCAATGGGCTGTAAACACTTATTTCATGTATTACCACATTCCACAGCAAACTCAAATTTAATATATGAACAAACAAGAAAATAAAACATGGATGAGCACACAGATCACAGCAGCAAATCAAACCCTCAGATTAGGAGTAGGACATGAGACATACCCCCGGGGAGCTCCATTTGAATTTCTGAAAGCACCATTTGCAGCGGGAGGCAGAGCGGGAGGTGCACCTGGTGTTGAGATGTTTGTTCCTACAATCTCTATCTTCATCGGTTTCCCGTCAAGCATCACATTGTTGTATCTTTTAACAGCAGCCACAGCATCCTGTCTTAGTGAGAAGACTACATCTGCGGTTCCCTAGGAACAAAAATAGATTTTTCTTTAAAAACTGCATGAACAAAAAGAATTCTCCAGGACCAATTCTTGCGAAGTGCAAAAGATACCTTGGATCTGCCACTTCTGTCGTAATGCACCCCATAGCGTTTCAGGTCACCAACCTCAACAAACAGCTCCTGCACATAATTAAATAGTTTTAGAAAATCCAAGAATGCAATGCTTCTACACTAGTCAAGTTCCCCAAAAAGTTCAAAAAGCCTTAACAAGAAGCATACACAAAAATCAAACGGAACAATCACTTCCCATATGTAATCCAATTGAATAAGGAAAAAAAAAAAGGCAAAACCAAAATGCGAACACGAACTAATCCAGCTGCAAATTACTTCACACTTACACAACAAACAACTAGCTACGGCTCCAAACTGGTGTTTGAATTATGTGTCGGAAAAGAGACACTATAACTATTAATTATCAATTTTATAATATGCTTGAATCTTAGTACTTTTTTATAAATTCAAATAAAAAATCATGTTGAATCACCTACTAAGACACTAAGAACTCCCTGATTTCCAATCAAAAACAAATCAAGCACGATCTTCATAATTATGCATAATAATAGAAACACTGTTTTCTGTTTGGGGCTATCGAATCAACTTTCAGGCCTCGCAGGCCATGAGATCCAGTTCAGGAAGGGAAAATTACCTTGATGTCCTCGTTGGAGACGCCATAGTCGAGATTAGAGATGTAGAGCTTGGTTCCAGTTTCGATGGCGGAGGCTCTGCCAGCCGGAGCTGCACCGTAAGCCGCTCCTTGATCTGCGTACATGTCGTGCTGCCACGTGGACTCCGGCGCCTGAATCCCCAAAATTCATGAATATTCTTGTTGTTGTTTTTTTTTAATTCGGACTAAGGCAAAATCGGAGCGGAAGCGAGAGATCTGCTTTACCTTGGCTCCGCCGTACGGCGTCGCACGATTTCCGGCGCGATTGGGCAAGTGGCGGGCGGGTCCGGGACCTGAGGCAGAACGGCCACGGCCGCCGCGGCTGTTGCCGGATCCGGGTTTCTTGGAGGTCTTGATGATGTCGTCGAGGGACATGTTTAGATGATCCATCGCTATGAATAGTAGAGCAGAAACCCTAGGAGAGAGAGTGGGGCGGGGTTAGGGTTTTAAGAGGAGGAAGAGAGGTTGAAAGGAAGACAGAGAGAAACCTAAGGCGATAGGAAAAGGAGAGAAGTCAAATCGGGGCAAATAACCCGGTTCAAGGGTGTCTACTTATACTGGGCTTCTCAAACCTAAAAAGGAAAATAGGAAGCATTATTATTAAACACATAAACCGAAACCTAACAACTGATGGTTTCGTGGTGTAGTTGGTTATCACGTCAGTCTAACACACTGAAGGTCTCCGGTTCGAACCGGGGGAAGCCGTATTTTATTAATTAGTCATTGTATTATTTTTCTTGAAACGATTGTTTTTTGTTTCTTGAGTTCTTGACAAAGATTGTAATGGATTCTTCAGTCTATTTCCTTTTGAGTTGGGTAATTCTTTTTCTATTTTGTCTACATGATTCTAAGCCATTGTGGGTTAATATGAATGAGGTGAACCTTGTATAACGAAACTTGATATTCATCCATTATATTCGTTTTATTTTAGCTTTAGATGCAGTTAAAAACTCATTATCGAATCATACAATAAGAAAGTTTGGTCTAGTTATATCTTAAATTTAGTATATGGCATTAACACTTTACTCGTCTTTTTTTTCTTTCATTCTTACTCGATTTCGTGTTTTGTCTTAAAAATGCATATGAAACAGAATACAACAACACAAGAATATTGTAAATTGTTGATGTATATACAACACACTATATCAAAACATATCGGGAGATTTGGACAAAATATTTAGTGCAAGATGTTTAAGTAGACATAATCATTTATAATTATTTAATCAACAGTTTTAGAATAGGTCGTCTTGTCACTCTCCGACCCTCGCATGTTAATTGGTAGTTTTGGTCTTGATGGGTTACTGGGTTAGGTCGAGTTAATGTTGAGTGCTTCTCAGTTTAAATTCAGCTTATGATTCTGTCAAAATTGATATACATGTTATTTCAACTTGTGAATTTTAGTCCTCAAAAAACAAAAAATGTGAATCTCAGGCAGTTAAGGCAGCAGAAGCATTCAAACATAGCCAAAACATACCACTAACAGATAAAGAAGCCGCCATACTTTTCTAGTTTGTGCTCAAATTCATCATAAAAAGTTTACCTCTAACAATTTAATCTAAATAACCCAAGGCCACCTTGTGTGTTAACCAAAGAGCTAGAGAAGTGAAACGAGTTACATGAAATTAGTTTCTATGATCAACCTAGCTCTCTGCGTCGCTCACCATCACCACTCTCTCCCAATGCCAACGACCTAACTACTAAAGCGGAACCCGCAACGACCAGAGCGGCAAACACCGTCGGGACAAAGAAATCCAAGCCGGACCGCCGCACCATGTGAGCCGGAAAACACATTGCCTCTCTCGGGTGCTCCATCGGTACCCTAACAAACCCCTCGCCCACGCATGACTTGGAGAAGGCCGATGACGGAGATATGGCCGTGACAAAAGCTATCTCGGGTGAGAACGCCGCCACGGCCACTGTCACCGCGAGGAGTAGTGTCCAGGTGGCCGCGTAGAGAAACAGCGCCCCCCTGAACGCCATGGCTTGGAGGATCGAGTGAGAGAATGGGAGGTGAGGCATGTGAAGGTGGTGAAGAAAGGTGTGGGTTTAGTATGGATGAATAGGTTGGCTGTAGCAACATTTATGGGCGAAATAGAAGGGGGCGGAGGCACGTTGAGATTGAGGTACCCATCAAGTGTGTGTGTGTGTGATTCTTCGTATGGTTCTGGGTCTCATTACGAAACTGCCCCATGTCAAATTGTTCAGGTGCGTCGTTCACGAATTACAGGCTCTCACGATTTTCTCATACCATAATATATAGGCTTTTGGGGAACACAACGCGTTTGGGAGAGACATAATTTAGGTTTTAGATAATGATTATTGACTAATCAAACTAAATTAGATAATGATGCTAAATTGGTAGTTAGATAATGATAATCCTATCTGGTGCTAAGAATAAGAAGTTGAACTGGTCATTTGGTGCAGGCTGTTCTAAAATGCTAGCGGAAGAAGGCCCAAAGATTCTTATTCATTGCATAAAAAAGAGTGAATCACCCAAATCCAGGCTTAATTGAGCAATTTTGCTTACAATTCATCCTGCAAAAAGGATTATAGTGATATCTAATGTCGTCACATAAGATAAATACTAAGTCCTACGGCACACTACTCTGTCTTAAGGAAATGAAGTTTTACATGCTTATACATCACATAAAATGTCTCGACTTTGCAATTAAAAGTTTTTAAACCAATAGACGTAATAGTTCTTGTGGTAAGCGAAGAACCACAAATCTCCATTTGCTGAAACGAGTTTGGTGGATCATTTGTAGATAAAATATGGGAGAAAATTTAAAATAGACAACAGTAAATAGGTACTTGGTTGATTATATTTATTCAATTACTTACCTTCAGTATTAATTTGTCTAAAATGTTTAATACCATAATGTGTAGCTGAAGTTCTATACAGTCTCCTCGGGCGTTGGTCTCTGTTTTCCAAAGTGATACGTTTTCCTGTCCTCCGGTCGGGGTGGCCGAGTTTTGTTTTACGGCGGTTTTTGCTTTTTGAGGGGTTTTTTCGATTCTACGTCTGTTTAGATTTAAGGGAAAGTTAATTCCTTTACTTTTGTATTTAGGCTTTAGCTTTCACTGTTTGCATTCCTCATTTTGTATACCACACTTCTTGTTCTGTTTCCCCTGCAATCTTCTTTGAAAAAATAAAAAATAATTGCCTTTTGTGGCTTGGAAAATTTGTCTCTCCATCTTTTAAGATTAATACAATTCCACTTTTTACTAACGAAAAAGGGTGCAAATTTCACTCCTCTTAAGATATGAATGCAAGCTTCTCAAAAAAATATATA
The DNA here is from genome assembly GCA_034370585.1 of Fragaria x ananassa. Lineage (NCBI taxonomy): Eukaryota > Viridiplantae > Streptophyta > Magnoliopsida > Rosales > Rosaceae > Fragaria > Fragaria x ananassa. The sequence continues at coordinate 24,014,441 of CP139764.1, forward strand.
AATAAATAAAAATAAAATAAAATGCAAAGATAAGTGCAGTACCATGGCCTCAATACCATAGCTGTCTTTCAAAAGCAATTCAATCACTCCCAAACACCATCCTGCAGCTATGAAACTTCTAGCCACAACTGAATTTGAAAACATGTCACGATTTCAATTATAACTCCATCCCAAATTTGGACTATCATAATTGCAGGTTCCAGAATTTGGTTTAACAAATCCGGTAAGATTCTCAGCATTATTCAACTCACTATGAGTCTATGAGCTTTAGTATCAAATTCGAAGTCAACAAGCAGAACCCTCGCATCCTAAGAATTGAGATTTACCTTAGCTTTGTCCATGTGAATTGAAGCAGGATAACCATTGTTTCTTTTTACTTTGGAGTGACCTAACTGCAGCAGTTGTTTAAGATTGTTCTAAAGAGTCCGTTCCTAATAAAGGTCCTGCAACTTTCGGAAGATAAGAAGGTTTCCCCAAATCCAACTGAAGATACTTCTAAAGATCAAGTGCAAAACAATATTCCTCCCACAGTCCTGTCATATTTTTTTATTTTTTTATTCAAGTCCTATCGTAGTTTAAAGCATCATGTTTTTACATGTATAAATGACCAAATGGTAAAATGGTTATAAACAAGAAAGCAGAAACATAATCTTGTCACACTGTATAGCATCATCTGATCTTGAATATATGTGTTTAGCGTACAAACTGCCTTTGCAGGACTGATGATGCAAGCAGATCACCAGGAGCAGCAGTAATGACCTATGAAACAACATACTCCCCAAAGAACAGGTTATATCATACAAACAAGAATCTCAAATATTGTACAAACAAGTTTCAAAAACATTAACATTTACCAGGCAGAAAGTTAACCTCTACCAAAGTTCAAACTCTGGGACATCGATCATTTATATCCTCCCTCTTGTTGCTGTGCTGACTCAATCATGATACATCGTCCACTATTACAATACTATCCACTGCGATGGTAGCGTACATAACACATTGACAAGAAAAAGAACTATTTGGTTAGCCCACTGCTTGAAATACGAAAAACTGGTTTACATTGTCAAGTTGTGGGGTTTCCTTCAATTGTTTTCTGCATTGAGTCTTCAACTTTGTTTGACAAAATTATCCATTGCCTAAGAAACAGTCATCTATCTTGAGGCTTCACCCAAAGATTATAAAAGAGGCAAATGAAGAAAAACAATTTGAGCAATCAACGAATAGCAACAATGGCATGCTCTTAAACATCAGGATGCTTATGCTTTTGCTACTTCCCTACGGTAGTTTTAAAATCAAATCTCCAAAACCATCCAGATCTTCCCTAAAAAGGACACCACAGAACTAGTCAGTGCAGAAGTGCACAATCGCAAAATTCAAAGTTACTAATGCCACTGCAGATATAAGCACACTGAAATGTGAATCAAGGCAATTTAAATCTATACAAGCATCAATCCACAGAATTTCTGTCATCCTAGATACCAAATAAATTCAACTCCACTATTATTAGTATTATATTCACAGTTGAACTTCAACAGATTCAATTCGTATAAAATCAAATGAAATTCAAGAAATTAAAGAGGGATCGAATTGAAGACATAAGGATCAATTAGAGAAACGTAATTTCATTCCATCACAGCGCTAAAACAAGACCAGTACTTACATCAATAAAAGCAACTACTCCGAAAGACAAACCCAGAAATTTCAGAAGCCCCTAAAACCTAACACTAATTTTTTTCTTCTTCCCCAAATCACACAGTTAAAGAGCAAACCCTTAAGAGCTGGTGAACTTGGTCACAGCCTTGGTGCCCTCAGAAACGGCGTGCTTGGCCAATTCACCAGGAAGCACAAGCCTCACAGCAGTCTGGATCTCCCGAGAAGTAATCGTCGGCTTCTTGTTGTACCTGGCGAGCCTGGACGACTCCTGAGCAAGCTTCTCGAAGATGTCGTTGATGAAGCTGTTCATGATGCCCATGGCCTTGCTGGAGATCCCGATGTCAGGGTGTACCTGCTTGAGGACCTTGAAGATGTAGATCTTGTAGGTCTCCACGCTCTTCTTGTTCCTCTTCTTCTTCTTGTCTCCGGCGGCCGCTCCGGCCTCCTTGGGGAGCTTCTTGCCGGCCTTGGGCTTCTTCTCCGCCGGGGCTTTCTCCGCCACGGTCTTCTCTGCCGGCTTCTTCTCGGCGGGCTTCTTCTCGGCTTTGGGCATCGGAAATTTCTCAAAGGAAATTTGAGAACGAAATTGAGACTTTTAGATGGAAGAGAAGTTGAAACCTGTGTAGATTGGAAAGTTGGGAAGGGTTACATATAGATCGTTGGGTAGTTTACTATTGGACGAGACGGATAGGTGCGGATCGCGACGTGCGCCGTTGGATATCGAGAAGCAAAATGGGAGATCAACGGTTTATAGTAACTCCTTACCTAAAGAAATATAGTTCCACGTGGGAATCACTGATTCGTTCACTTATAGAAGTGCGGATCTGTGAGCTGGACAGAGAGCAGGACTTTTTTTCTTTTTTTGTTACAAGACCTTTTTTTCTTTCCGTACAAGGGAGCTTCTGTTCATGGTACAATGGGTGGTGACATGTTAGTTCTTCAAGTTTTTTTTTGTTTTTTTTATTTTTAAGAAACTAAGTTAGTTTTCAAGTTGAATATGAGAAAGCAATATGTAATCTGAGTCGTGTGATAAATGGTTGTAAATACTTGTAATGTTGTCAACAGAAACAAAAAGAATGATGTATATGAGATTGAGGACAATAGGCCGATCTCACAAACCTCGCAAGAGAAAGCATAGTCATTTCTCAAGTGTATGTGGCAAAGACAAGTACGGTGCTACTCTTAAACATAATTAGTCTACTTCACCAGTGGAAGTCATGAATTATCTTATTCATGTTCCAAATAATTTAGGACAAACTTCTAGGGTCATTTGTGAGGAGCACCTTGTGGACAATCATGTTGAAGGTTAGCGAAGCCCCTGTGCAATTAATGCAATCATGTTGAAGGTTAGCAAAGCCCCTGTGCAATTAATGTTCTTGTAACATGTTAGTATATAGCCAAAATTTTGGTTATGCCGAGAATATGACACAACCACCCGGTCGCCAGAGATTATTCCAGGCAAGGCAGCACCGGCGAGTCTTTCATGGGCATCCAAAGAACGAAAGTTCGGTGGCAATTCACCTGCCAGACCCACTATTCGGCGGCAAAACACCCCCAAAAAAGGAGATGACACAGAGGACCACAAACAGTCTCACATCAGAAACTGAGGCCACAACGCCCAACACTGGCCTATAAAACAGGCACAAACTCTCAAAAGAGGTAAGTCAACAATACTCCTTTCACACTCTCGTACTCTGCAAGTAGCGACTGAACGCTAACTTAAGCATCGGAGAGTCGAAGACTGGGCCACCCCAGGGCCGACTCTTGACGCATTACTACTTGTGTAGGTGCATGACCCGGACTCAAGGATTCAACCTCCCGACTCGTGACCCAAGGATAGTTAGAAACAATTGGCGCTAAAATGAGGGCCTCTTGTGGAACTCCCATTTAACTCGAAACAATGGTGGAAATCGTAGATGAACCCAATGACCCTGGCACTCAGATAGAGAAAGAAATTTTCCAATCTAAAGATGCATCCCTCCCCCAGACCAGCAATGTGGCCTCCATTAGCCATCTTGACCCCGCCACCGCTCTATAAATTTTAAAGCGCGACTTCCATGCGTTTCGCGAGCAAGCAGCCAAAGAGAGGGCGGAGGCTGAAGCATACCGGGTATGCATTACTGAGCTAGAAAAAGAACAATTCTTGCTCTGAGCCACGTTAGACCATCGTAACGTGTACAACGACAGCTTGGACCGCACGGCACGGGTCACTAGTACCCCAGACCCCACCACCGCATCTCTTCTTCCTAACCACGGCCAAGGCAATTCCGTGATCCCGGGTGACCATAACCAGATCATCTATGTCACCCACCCACTTACAAACCCATATTTTCCACTCACAGCCCCTCAACCATCTGCAATCCCTAATGAACCCTCTCCCCTGCTAAATCAACTTGACCCATTTGCTCCACCAGTCCCCACTCCTACCACTGCCAACACCCCCAACCCACCTCTCGACATGCAAACTCGTCTGCTGCTCCAGCTTAGCCAGTCCGTCACTCAGTTGATAATCCTTTTGGGCTTGCTAAGTTGGGTTAGAGTTTTACCTTTGCCCAATCACTAATGTTTTTAGCTTTTGTCTAATTACAATAATTTCTTAATTTTTTAAGAACTCTAGATAGGATTTTAAAGCTTACAAATTATGATGTTTCTTTTACGTATAGATAGTAAATGCTTGTTGTCATACCGTAATTAACTCATCATTATATAAGAAGTGTGTTAATAACAATAAAATATCACCCAACTCAAGATAACAAATTCATATATTCATTTATGGTGCGATTTTTTTTCAATTTCGTTGGTTTGAACTTTGAAATAAGCGCTTCTCTCTTCGCGCCTTTAAACCAAAAGCCCTTCCGAATAACCCCTTCTCAATTCCAAAAGCCCATCCACTCTCTCTCATCACCGCCATGGCCTCCGCCGCGGAGACCTCTGAATCTCTCCTCTCCAAGCTCGAATCCGCCGATTCCGCCGGGATTCACCGCCTCATCTCCGACTACCTAAACCCATTCGCCGACCTTCACAACAAAAAGAAGAAGACCTCCGCCGACCTCCAAACCCTACAACGCTCTCTCGCCAAAAAATTCACCCCCTTCCTCAACCGCGCCTTATCCATCCTCCCCAAACGCCTCGCCGATCCTTCAAACCTCGATGCCGCTTTTGCCCCCGAATTGTTCGATATTTACGGCCTCTGCCTAGACTCCATGGCCGCCGTGTCGTCGCAATTCTCCGGCAAGCCGTACAAGTTTCACATCCACAGGATCCGGTTCATTTGTGCCCTCGAGGCCTGGGCCCGTCACCAGGACGCGGAGTCCGAGGCGCTTCGGGTTTTGAATAGCTTCAAGGCTATTCAATTAGGAACGGAGCCGGTGGATTTGGACCGTCGATTTGTGCCAGGCGTTGAGCAGGGCGGCGCCGATAAGGAGTTCGGGGCTCTGATCGGAGAAGTGGTGTATATTCTAGCGAGGTGTGCTTCTGCAATTCAAAGCAAGGAAGAGGAGGTATATGAGCGGCTGCTTTGTATGGTTGAGGAGTTGGCTCCTTGGTTTAGGTCAGTCAATGTGATATTCTATTTTCAATTATTCTGTGTTTGGTTGCTGTGGAATTGAGAAATTCTTAGGTTTGAAATTGCTGAGTTCATTGCCGAAATGAGCTTTCTTCATTAAACATAGATACTTGCTGTGAAAATGTTAGTAGTTTTCGCATTTGTTTATCTGATATCAACTAATTGTAGGGTGCTAGATGAAACTGCAAGTGACAAAGTGCACAGACAGCTTGCCATTTATCTCGGGAGGTGTACTCTTTTTTTAGTCGAGGCGCTTTCATCCTTTGGAGAAAATCTCGTATGCAAGTTCTGCTGCATAACAGTGAGCGAGTATGCAAAATCGCCCATCAAAGATCATATGTTCAAGGTTACGAGAGTTTTGTTTTAGTACGTTATGTTCTGGGAAATTCAATGTCCTTATCTAATGAGCATTTTTTTTATGCAGTGGGGACGTCGAATATGTTCAGCTTTATTTTCATTACAAGAGCCTGGTTCGTCACAGATCAGTAACACATTGTTATGCTTGTTGGACTCCCTTGTTGATGAATGCAAGGTAATCATAGATGTGTTTAGTGTTGATTGACTACTGTGAAATTTGGTCCGTCTAATGTCTATATTCTTCAATTATCGGTCCCATCTCAATGTCTAACTTCTTTAAAATTAATTTGGCAGGCTGAGATCGAATTTCCAGGAAAAGATTTTGCTGAACTTATTGCTTATTGTGCCAATAAGTGTCGTACTACAAGTACAAATCTTTCTGGTACTTTGAGATCTCATTTAGAAAAGTTAATAACTCACTTTGATCAGGTATCTTATTTATGTGGTTTTCTGCTATCAAATTTCATCTCTGGTCCCTTATTTTCCTTTGTTGTGTGGTAATTAGAATGTAATTTGCTTTGCAGGTTCCACCTTTAAATTTGATTCTAAGGCTTTATGCTACCGGTTTGCACTACGTTGATTGTAGTTTAAAGTCCAAGGATGATGATCTTACATCTTCTAGGGGTGCAATTAGAATGTTGCTTGATGATGGCGGTACAATAACTGATTTGTCAGATTGTCTTGATTCTTTAGAAAGTTATTTCCAAATTGGTACAAATGATATTTCCAAAAGGGGGCTTTCCACGAGTCATGTGCAGAAGAATTTAAAGGATTATCTTCTGCCTTATTATAATGCATTGGAGTTCTTATGCCACCCACTTGTTGACATAGTTTATTCGGGAAAGAAGCAGATTTTTGCTGATAATGGAGCTGCCTTTGTTTCTAATGGACTGTGGGTTTTCCAGGGTGCCTTTCATCAGTTATACGATGTGTTACAAACGTGAGTGAATTGTAAAGTTCAGTATTGTTCTATCATTGCTATAATATATCAATTATAAGAGCATAACTGTAGACAAGTTCTATAATCTGGTTGCCTTCAAACTGAGCTTGGTGTTCTGTTAGATTCCTTTTTCTATTTTACTTGTGGTTGGGGGGGGAGTGATTTTTTCAAATTTTTATATATTTATTATCTTATATCGTTCGGGGAGAAATGTATTAAATTTTATTTTTCATTATATAACTGGGAGCTTGCTATTTACATGTTAGATTCATCTTTTCCCATATTCTTTTTTGTGCTTAACTGTTAGATACAATGAATAACTACCCCTGAGAGCAATTTTCAAAAACTCGGGGCCTAGTAATTTTAGATATATCTGTTGGCTTTATTCTTTTCAAAAACTTATGATATTTTCATTGTTTTACTGAGAATTATTTGCATGTTATATATATCTGTTGGCTTTATTCTTTTCATATTTGTTTTGTCCTGCTTAGCTTTTAAGAAGCTGAGTTGCTTTTAATTTCATGAACTCTGTGTGCGTTTTTCATGATTTGTTGTCTGATTGTATCACATGCTTTAATGCTTTATTATCATAGTTTGAGTTTGTAGTGATATTACACTAATATATGCTCGTCTCTAGGTACAGAATTACTTGTGATATAGATAAAGATGGATTTAAGCAGAACAGCATCCTTCGTGCTTCTGTGGCTGCTTGTATACTTTCCACCAGAATGAAGCTTAATACACAGGTTCTCATTCTTATAATGTAATATGATACGGATAACATTTTTTTCTCACAACAGTAGTATATTTAGTTTACTTAGTAAATCTTGTACAACATCATATTATTCATTTAATTAGATTATTATCTTGTGTTCCTTATTTCAGAGGAGTGCACAAATACTAAACCATGTCATTACCAGCGAATGGATTCAACTTGATGGTCTAAAGCATATATATGCCTCTCTGTACAGTACCGGGACACGTTTGTACAAAAACAAGGAGCTGACTGAGGTAGTGTTTTACAGAATGATGTTTTAGTAACAGGGTCTGTTTAGTCTAAGATAAAGTTGATCTTTATTATCTTATATTTGTTTCATTGATATTCTTAGCTATAAATGTGCTTTATGTCTTCAATGGATTTGTACAATAGCGATCTAGTACTTGCGGTTGCATAATTATTATCACATTTAGTTTACTTATCTTGATCAGTTTGTGAAGATCAAGTTTAGATGTAATTCTCTAGGCAGAGTTTGATGTTCCATATATTTGATGCTTTTGGTCTATCACTGGTTATAGTGTGTTTGGTAAATTTAGTTAGATTATAAAAGATGGGAGAGAAAAGAGAGGATTCGTTTATTTTCCTTTAGTTTTGTTTGGATAGGTAGTAAAGACTGCAAAGCTCTGATTAATTTCAGGAATATTCTCAATAAAATAAAATAAAAACACTTCTCCCCTCTGTCTCCATCTCTCTCCGCCTAGAGAAAAGAAGAGCCTAGTATACAAAAAGGCTTTTAAACTATGTTATCTTCAATTATCATTTCTTTCTATCTCTGTACTGTCTTCTGATAACATTGTTTTAGTTGAAGTAATGGATGGTCATTAGTGCACAGAGTTTTACATGCACAATGCTGATGCACAACACTGATGTTGTAAGCATGGCATAGTTGTGTAACTCTGTTGCGAAGATGAATTGTATAGAATTTATTAAACTGAATCAGTACCTTCAGGGGATTATGATGTCTACCAAAAAATCTGCATGTTTATGCTAATTGTTATGTATCACATGCCTCATGCCTCCATTCTGCATCTACATAATGTGTTTCTTGAGGGAGATGATATAATGTATTAGCACTTTAATTTAATTCCGAAGCTATATATAAGGGAATAAACAAAAACATCTACCCACACTTTATGAGTCTCAAAATCCAATTTCTTACATGGGATAAGGTTTACATACGCCATGCCAAGTTTGAACCCCTTGTAGAGCAAGTGCATCTGTATTTTCACTGGGGCTGGAGTAGAGTTTCTGGCAAGGAATTAATTTATTCTTCATGAACCAGTTTCCATATTATTATTTTTTCTTTTGGTTTTAATCTGGGTCCTTTCGAAAAGTTGTTTCACATATGAATGAGTGTAACCAGATTTGTTGTTTCCACCGATAGAAGTAATCCTTGGGGTGATTTGAAGGTTTTCTTTCCCTATTTCCGTAACATAAGCATTTTCGGTCCTTGAGAATTTTTTGGGAAGTAGTTTCTTTTGCCTCACTTTGTAATCTATTTCTGCAGGCTTCAGAGGCTTTGAAGTTATCCTGCAAGGCATCTTGGGCTCGTGTTATACGTCTTTGTGAACTATTTGCAGGCAAATTAAAGGTCTCCAGTGCTGATCTTTCCAAAGATACCATTTTACATGTCTTGAATGAGTCATGTACAGTAAGCGCTTTTTTATTGGATATTCTTAACCAAGTTGATAATCACGAGATGAAAAGAGCTATGGTAGAGTGCCTTGAAACTTGGTCTACTGCAGTAAATTTGTTTGGGAAGCTGCCAGGTCCAATGTCTGTCGTGAAGCAGTGGGTTAAGGTAGCCAATTTGTTTGGGAGTGTCTGAATGTTTTGTAATGTGCTTACTTACCATGCTGTTTATTCTAGCTAATTTTTCTGTCATATCCAGATGGAATGTAAGTGCCGTAACAATGTGCATATTGAGGATAGCTGTCCAACCTTATACAGTCTGCTGTCATCTTCTAAGAATTTATCAAAGAAGACGACTGAGATAATCTTGGAGCAGGTTGGAATATTTTATGGGTTTTTCTTGTCACTTTGAGCTCAGGCTTATCCATAGAATTTGTAGGCTAACAGTGATTAATATGGTTTTCATCTACTTTTCCATCTTGAATCTTATAGGGACTTCTTGCTTATGAGCAAATGTATGCTGTGAACCCTGAGTTTTGTCAGAAGATGCAAATGCAAATTATAAACATACTACTGCAAGATGTATACGTCACTCCAGATAGTTGGTTGCAAAAAGCAAAATTATTAGTGAGAAAGGGAAGATGGTTAAAACTCTATGGAATCAATGGTCTAAAGGACTGTATCTGTTGTTTAACAGAAGCAATAACTTTACTTGTAAGCAATCAGGTAATTCTTTTCTTTATGATTTCTCAGTACCTTTTGTTTGGATTAGAGTGCGAGTATTTTATCTTTGGAGTTGGATTTTTGACTGACATGAATTAGTTACTGATGCAGAGTAAGACGTATGGTAACACCAGTATCCATGAAACATCTGCTCGACATGAATTAGCTGTGGCATATTGCTTACGAGCGCTTTGTACCCAGGAGGATGAACCGCAATCAGAGGTGTCATTGCATAAACTAGTCTCCAGAATTGAATACTTAATGCTCAAATTCTTCTATCTTATCTAAATAATTTCATCCAACTGTTGGCCTGATTTTTTTTGTTACAAACAGAAAATGTTTCAAGATATCCGTGCTGCCCTTGATGCATGGTCGGGAATTTCTACTATAGACATGTGCTTTCCAGATGACAAATGCTTCATGGTGTCTGAAAGTACAATGACACTCCTATATAATATTTTTGATTTGTTATCTATCAAGGTTCGTCTTTCTACCTTTAATGGTGCTCTAGGACTAGGTTCCACAGAAATGATATATATATGTTTTAGTTTTTAATTTTTTTTAATTTTTTTAAATGTTTTTGGGAAAGCATGTGATAATAATTTGCAATGTCATCCATCAAGGTTTGCTTATTGACTTACTGCTTTCTTTATTTTTATTTTTTCAGGGTCACATGGATTATTATCATGATATATATAGGATTTTGATTAGATTATATAACTGGAAAAATATCCCGTTAGAGAAGTGCTTGGTCAGATTGTGGGAGTGCAGGAGAGTTAGTCATGCCCTTTGTAGTTCGCCTGTTAATGATACACTTGTCATGAACTTATCAGATCATTTTGGTGAACTTCCAAAATCTATTGAGTTTTGGGTAGATTCTCTTAAAGGATCCCGACAATTGGTAATAGGGTTCCAACATAATTTCTCATTTCTATTTTCAAATGTACCTGGGAGCCCATGCATTCCTAAAAACTTGTTCCGATGTGAAATCACAGTTGATGAAGTAAAAGAAGCTGCTCTTGAACATATTTCAAGTGTAAGTTCCTCTCTAGTTTCTACCATGAACTGTTATGCTGTAATGACGCAAAATAACCACTGTAAACTTGCTACTCTTATAGGTTCCTATGTCGAGTCAATCGTCTTATGTAACTGCATATCTCTACTATGATTTATGTGAAAGACTAGTTTCAAACGGCCAGTTAGTTGAGGTAACTTCAATCAATCTTGATTCCAGTTTTACGATTAAAGTTAATATGATTGGTATTGAAGTTGGAAGTCCTGCATGTTGACTTTGTTGTTCTTCTCTTCAATAAATCTAGGCTCTGTCATATGCAATGGAAGCTCACCAGTTGCGCCGTGAACTGTTCCAAAAGAAGTTTGCATACTGTTTTGTACAAAAGACTGAAAAGTACAATGAAACTGGGGATACCTATCAGAAGTTTACACTGAAAGATCATAATCTGGTATTGCAAAGATCAGTTTCCCGTGAAGTTTGGTCCTTTGACACTAGTTCATGTAACTTGGAAAAGTGTTATCTTAGTCCTTATAATGTACTTCAATGTTATCTAGAAAGCACTCTTCAGGTATTTCTTCCTATTCTCATCAAGTCTTCTAATTTAGGATATAAGAGTGAGCTATTTTTTATTGAAATCATATTTGGAATTTGATGTCTCACATGAACTGCAGGTAGGGGTTATCCATGAAATAATTGGTAATGGAGCTGAGGCTGAGGTACATTTACAGTGGGGAAAGACTATTTCCTGCTCACAAAGCTTGCCACTATTTACAGTCGCATTTTGTTCAGTCTTGGGTATAACAACGCACTTTGCTTTGGTCTTTTTTCTATTGTCATGTGATGATTTCTCCACTCCCTTGAGGTTAATTGTTCGCTTTTGAATATCTTCAGGAAAACTGTATCTTAAGAAGCAGCTTTGGGATTTGGCAGAAAAGGAACTGCAAAGTGCCAAGCAATATTTGGATGCTAGTGAAAAAGATATTTCTTGCTTAAAGTGCAGATTGATGCAAGAAGCAACTGTTGAACTGAATCTTGCTGATTTATACCAAAGGAAATTGTATAGTTCAAGGAGTGCATCTTTAGAGAAACCATCTTGTGCTGAAAGTTTGTACAATTCAGCACTTACCAAGCTAAACCTTCCTGAGTGGAAAAACTCTGTTAGTTGCCCCGGACTAACTGTACTTCAAGAAGTTGGAAATTCTGGTGGCAGTACTTCTAGTCATTTTGCAGAAACCAAGGCGGAACCAAAAGGCAAGACAGAAGCTAAAAAGTCTAGGACTAAGAATGCCCAAAAACCAGTGGGGAGGGATCAAGTTTCAGTTCCTTATAATTTGAGGTCCACTCGGTCTAGATCCCAATCTTCTCATAACCAAAGTGTAAGAGGTACTGGTGTCCAAGTTGGTGATTCAAAAAATTTGAAACGAAGCACTGAGTGTGATTCTTCTGATAATTTAAGTAACAGAGACTTTCTTTTGGATTTGGAATGTTGTGAGGTTTCATATGGGTGTGACCAAACATGCATTTGCGACAAAATGAGGTGTTGGCAATGTCTTCCCATGGAAGTTATGGAATCTGGGCTACTGAAAAACTTTGTAGATTTGAAATGGGAGTATGTCCGCAGGCGTCTCTCTCTCAGGCTTCTGACAGGATTAGGTATGGTCCATCTGAATGTTCTGATCCTTTACTTATTAATTTCAGCTTGCTAAGGTAATTAGCAGTCCAAAGATACTTATGGCACCATTTTGTAATGTTTATTTCTGTTTCATCCTTCAAAGTTAATAAGTGCATATATTTAAATCATTAAAATTGAAATCTAAGCGTTGACGATATTCAGGACCTTATATTTGACACTACTGTGGGCAGTGAGAATTGTAGGTCAGTGTGAATGGCACTGTTGATGGTTTCGGAGCCCTCATGTGTTACTGTTTTTCTTTTACATACAGGAAATTGTTTGGAGCATCAAGGTCAAATTCATGAAGCAAATGAATTTATCCTGCAAAGCGTATCAGTTTTAGTCAGCAGGAACCCATTTTCTATGACTACCTCATCTGTTCCGCCAACTTGCTTGCTTGATCTAATGGCAAAGGAAATCCCTGGGGATGTGCTTAGTGTTGAGCGTGCGGAAATACTGTACAGCATATGTTGGCTGTCTTTAAAGATTCGTTCCAAGAATAAGAGGTAATTGTAGTAGCATGTTTATGCAGGTTGTGTTTACATCTGAACTTTTCCCGAATATATTCGGTTCAAATGTTAACTGGGGAAAATATTTTGATTGCAAATGACCTGGTATTCGTGACTGTTGCTTACTTTTTAAAGGGGTTTGTGTTAAATGACTGATTTCTGGTATTATAATTTCAGAGGCAAGTTTACTTTAGTTACCATGTTTTACTTTTGAGCTACTCTGCCGTTTAATTAGCTTGTGATCTTGTAAAAGAATTTGCTTGTACATTTCAAGGTGTAGCATGTAGGGTGCTACTTTTGCGTTTCTTATATTTATGACCAAAGTCTAAGTACACAGGCTTTTATGAAAAACCCATAACAGCTTCCCCGCAAGAAATACCAAACGGGTTTTGCATTTATTATATGTTTAGGCAATATGATCTGAGCCTACATGGCTACACACATATTTCAATGGAGAAAATTATATAAAATAGAGGGGCCATGTAGAAACTGAGAAACTACACATTATTATCGATCAATGGATGCTGATGTACACACCCTAATTTGAATTCCAATTGCCAGATAAAAGATCACATTTGCAAATGTCAATATAGGTGCATTTTACACTTTTGTAATGGTACTGATGCTGCTTTCTAGCCATATTAACTTCCTGTCCTTTTGTTTTTTCTGGCTTATTCTGTTCACCAGGGTTCTTTTTTCTGATCTGCCTCATATCCATCTACCAAAACTAGTGTCATGGTTGATGTTAGCTTTTGTGCTCTGCCGTGAGGTTCCTGTACTTTTTCAGAAGGTCAAAGTTTTCTTTCCTTTTGTTCTTATTCAAGCAAATTATTACTTTAAGTTCTATGCATCCTGTGTAGTTGTGTTGTAGTATTATCGGTGGTGTCATACTGTATGTCTTGGTCAGTAACATTGCATTTGCTTGTGATATTTTAAGGGTGATTTCATGTGATGATTATGAGGAGTATGGTGTTAATCTATTTGTTTATGAACTATTAGTTTCCTTTATGGCATATTGTCATGCAAGGGTGCATTTGCTTGAGGTGCATTTTTATGAGCACTTAGGTTGAAAGTAAATAACCTTGTTTTGAAACATGTATTGTTCCAAAGAAATTGTCGTTTTCAACTCAAATGTACTTAGCTTTTCTTTTCAAAAGGCATGCAAGGGATCTTCCTATGGTGAAAGTCTCAGGGTCAGCTGCTCTCAGTATGGATAAAGTCTAGAAGATTACAATGTCATCTCTCCTATGGGGACTTTAATATGACGAGGAAGATAACAAGTTTGTGATTGCTTCTCTTACTTGAAGAATCCTTGTTATCATATTTTTTTTACTTTTACTTTGTACTCTTACCTTGCACCTCTTATTTTTCCATTATTTTCTGTATTCTTGTGACCGTTTCTAAGAGTACTATTTGTAGAGTAATCTGCTTCTAAGTGGTAGTTTTGGAAGCATGACAAATAAGATGATATCAAAGAAAAGGAGGCATTCATGAGATCCAATTATTTTTCGTGTGTTCATTTGCGATGCCATGTTATTGTTGTAGGTGATATTGACTTTTGGTATTCAACAGGTTTCTAGATTGCTTGCTGCTATATTTTTACTTTCTGCCTCGAGTGAATCTTTTTCTCTGTCATCTTCTTGCAAAAATCTCCACGAAAATCATTGGGCTTCTTATTTCCATCAAGCTTCAATTGGCGCGCATCTCAATTACCATTTTTTTACGAAAATATCTGAGAGGTGTAAACTCCAACACCCTGTAAACAGTGAGGTAAGTCCATACTCTTCTTTTCTCCATTATTAGTCTATTTATACGAGCATCTAATCAACCTACATGCAGTCGGTCAATTTATATGATTGAGTTTGAACAATCACATGTCCCATGGTAGTTATCCCCCAAGAGTAATGCAGCTGGTAATTTTCGAGAACTGAGGATAATTTTTCACGCCACTCAAATATATTGTTCACTAATGAAATGAATAATCGTTTCCATACCTCTGTATAAGTTGACATTCTTTAACTGGTTTCTAAGTTGCTAATTGTTTATACTTTGCTCTACAGCGTTTGATGTCCTATTCGGATTGTCACTATTAGAAATCAAGCCAAGTGTTACTTTGGTTTATGTGAAGCATATTCTAACATGTTACTGCAATGACATCTTTATTCCAGGGGGCACATGTTGCTGGCTCATGCTTGGTACCAGAAAAACAGAATTTACATAGGTTATTCTTGTGACTTTAGAGAATATGGTTTATCATTTGGTGAAACCCTTTTTAACACGATCTCTCCTCCCCTTCTGTTCTTACCTTGATGCAGGGTCGCTCCTGAGTCAACTCAATACCTTGAAGAATTTGTGACAAAATTCTTTTCAGGCCTTCCATGCACCACAATCATCTGTATAAGTGTGCTTGGAGGCCCTTATGCTAGTTTGTTACAAGAATTGTTGTGTTTTCCATCACTTGTGCATGCATGGATTGTGGTTTCACGCTTGATCTCTAAGAATCAACCTATCAGTGTGCTTCTGCCAGTGGATTCAGTATTAGAAGGTAAGTTTGTTTAATAGACAGAAATTGATAGCATATCTCATAGTTTTTAATACTTGATGTATTAGTGGCTGCAGTGCTGAATATTTTTGCCAATTTTAACAGGAGATTCAGATGATGATAGTTTTTCTGGAATAAAGAATTGGCACTGTCCATGGGGTTCCACTGTGGTTGATGATGTAGCTCCGGAGTTTAGATTGATATTGGAGGGGACTTATTCATCATCTGTGAAACATCCTGTACAAGATACAAATGAGAAAAAGCTTTACTGGTGGGTGCAGAGGAAGAATTTTGATCGCCGCCTTGGTGAATTTTTGAAGTAGGTTATACTCCTTCCTCTCTGTCTGCAGCCTTCCATGGGTTTGATTGGGTGACATGCCATTAGGCCACTTGTTATTTTTTAAAATTAGCTATAATTCATAGTATTCATAACTACATCATTTGACACCCCTGAGATATGTATTCATGCACCAGGAATTTGGAAGATTCATGGTTTGGTGCTTGGAAACTTATGCTACTGGGTGAATGGTCAGACTGTGAGCAGTTGGACTCGGTACTTGAGGATCTAGTGTGCAGTTTGAAATCCAAATGCAAAATGGAGATAGATGAGAGTCTTTTGAAAGTCATCCTTGGGGGTTCCAAATATGACTTTGAAGGAGGTCCATGTGTTACACAGCTTTGTCGTAAGAAAGGTTCCTACATTAGTAAATTTGGATGTTTAGAGGAAGAAAAGTGTATGGCATCATGTAATGATTCTAGTGGTGGTGATAACTTGTCTGAGTCAGCCCACAAACTAGTATCAGAAGCAGTGAATGAGCTTAAAGGTTTACATTCTTGTGTAAATATGGAGCCAACAATATTAGTTCTGGACTACGAGGTGCAGGTATGTGCTCAATTTCCTTTGTTTTCTCTTCTTATATTGGAGATTAGATTTCCTAAAATTTAAGCCAAGTCCTTTTCTTGTTTGAATGGTATGATGGGAAAGTGAAACTATGATTTATCTTATAAACAAGTCCTCATACTACCTTTCAAAAATCATAAGCTGTATTCAGTCTCTTGAAAGTTTTTGCTAGATGACTTATGCGAAGTAGAATTGGTATTTCAACTCGTGAGAGTGCTCTACAATTCTTGACATGTATACATGCATTAGGCTAGGCTTTTGTGTTCCTCTTTGCTAGCAAGGAACTTTACAAAGTGTAGCTTACATATTTGGACATTTGTTACTTCGCCATTTTCTTAATCATAGTTGTTACACCTCATTCACGTGTAATTTGATTGATAACTTTCTGTAAATAGAATATAAGTGCACTCTCATTGATTTTCTTTATTGTAAATTCGTTTTAACAAGCTGAGCAGCTGAATGGTTACTGCAGATGCTTCCTTGGGAGAACTTACCAGTCCTTAGAAACCAGGAGGTGTATCGCATGCCCTCTGTTGGGAGCATTTTGGCAACAGCCAATAGAAACTACCAGAATCAAGATCAAGTTCAGAGTATAGCGACTTTATTTCCTTTGATTGATCCCTTGGATGCCTTTTATCTTCTGAATCCCAGTGGTGATCTAAATTATACACAAAATGAATTTGAGACATGGTTCAGAGATCAAAACTTGGAGGTAATAGCTCTTTCTATACAAGAAAGATTATACCCTGTACAAACATGCAGATTTTAGTCTTGAATAGAAGTTCTGTAGTGGGGATCTGTATCTTACCCCTACTTACACACATAATTGCATTTCGCACCAATTTATGTTTTAAATTAGATGCACTTGTATTTGAGATTGAATCATAGACAGAGATATGTCCCATAGAGTAATGTTTCACTTGAATTACTGTACAGGGGAAGGCTGGATCTGCACCTCCTGCTGAAGAATTGGCAGTAGCGTTGAACAGCCATGATTTATTTTTGTATTTTGGCCATGGATGTGGTATGTTTTGGTTGTACATATTGCTTGACATTATTGTTTTGCATAACAGGTTTCTGAACTTTATTTGTGTACGTGCTGTTGTACAGGGAAACAATATATTCCTAGACATGAGATTCAGAAACTGGAACACTGTGCCGCAACTCTCCTGATGGGATGTAGTAGTGGTTCTCTGAAACTGAATGGATGTTATGTTCCACAAGGTACTCCACTATCCTATTTGCTAGCCGGTTCTCCTGTCATTGTCGCCAATTTGTGGGATGTGACGGACAGGGATATTGACCGATTTGCAAAGTCCATGCTTGATTCATGGTTGAAAGCAAGGTCGAGTCCCTGTGTGGGTTGTGTCCAGAAATCGGACAAAAACCTGTCTTGTGAGCATAGGCCGACGGTTGGATCATTCATGAGTGAAGCACGTAAAACTTGCCAGTTACCTTTCTTGATCGGAGCAGCACCTGTATGCTATGGTGTCCCAACTGGCATATGGAAAAAAGAGTTGTAGCACCACCATAACATCAGGGGATGGTGGTATGTAATTTTGTAATCTTGATTTTGTGCTACACTGGGCTCAAGATTTATGCATCCTTTTGTTTTTCTTTTCCAGTAATGATACTTTGTTATTTTTAAATTTTAATGTATGTGTAGAGATGGATCAACATCTTGAGCCCAGTGATACTCTCAACTTTAGCAGATGGCATGGGAATGTAGCTACTTAGATGGCATTCCTTTTGTAGTGTATGTTGGTTATCACATGTTACTGGGATTTGATACCATTCCACAGTTTCCACTGGCAGCACAGTTTTGGGACCAAAGCGGCATCCGTCTGCGAGGGATAATAGCGCATCCAATGATATTTATGAAACTGAAACAAGGGAGTGTTAACTAATTTTCCCTTTTCCAACGAAATCAGACTTATGGGTGCTGTTCCTGTCTCAGGAAAAATAATAATAATAATCAGGCCACTCTACAAAGTCTCATATCCAACTCTATCCTGGTGGAGTGCTTGAGGCTCTTCACAGTAAGGTACTGAATTCACTCTCACAGTCCCACTTATTGTTTAGTTTGTTTTTTCCACAATGGCAGGACATCAATGGATTAAGTGAGAATTTAAATCACTAGCCAGTAGCCACTATACATTGTAAGCACATTCTATATAAAACCATAAGGCATCTAATGTTAAGGTTCATACATAATGTGCGAGATTCATTGTCACTCGGGAGTCCGGTATTACGTCTTCCCATTACATCAAACTATCAGTAATAATATGGGTGTGGGGATGAGCCTCCTGACTCGGTTTCAAACCCTTGTTCAAAAAAAAAAAAGAAAAAAAGAATTGGAGGTTAAATGACATTAATTTCTTTGTGAATGATGCCTCCAAATAACTTCGCGTGCTCAGTTGTATAGTGTAGTTGGATACACAAACTGCCCAGCAGAGCGGCAACATGCATGCTTTCATTACCTTGATCAAACTGCCCTGCATTTCCGGAACCACCTTCCTTTCCTCGCCTCATCACTCACTACCAATCTTGTTGTAGAAGTCCCCCCATGTCTAATGTTAATTTGTTCAAACTACTTAATAGCTGCTTTGCCACTCACAAATTACACACCAAAAGCGAAGCCAGATAAGGAAAGAGATCCAACACTACTTAGATTCCATGGCCACCAACGCCCTTCATCTTCTCCCCTGCCGCATTCCATCAACTCTCCGACGTAATTTGACGTCGTGTTTCTTAATTAATCCCTCTAGGATGACTAGAAGGTTAGCTTTCTCCACACGCCACACCATGTCTTGCAGTTCCAAGCTAGCTAGAGAGAACCAGAGCCACCCTTTGGTGGAAGAGCGTGTGAGCTTGAAGAATTTTATTGAGCAAGCCAAGGATCTAGTTAAATCCGACGTCGGAATGCCTCACTGGTTCTCACCTTTGGACTGTGGTCACCCCTTACCCGATTCCCCCCTGCTTCTCTTTTTGCCGGGTACGTAACCAATAATAATCCAAACTACTCAACGTACTCTGTTTTTTTTTTTTTTTCTGCAACTGAAGCTTTCAACCTTATGTAATTGTATTGTTCAAACTCTGCTCTGCAGGAATTGATGGCACTGGACTTGGGCTTATAATGCATCATCAGAAACTTGGAGAGTACGTTTTAACTTAACCTTCACTGTCCCTCACACAATGTCTATTACATATAGATTCTGTTCTGTTTTAGTTTTATTTTTTATATTTTTTCCCCTGCTAACTTCTCAAGTAAACAGTATACTGCCTCTTTCCAATATTAAGTGCTGATTGAACTACATTCTAATTAGTTCCCCAGCCTAATTTATTCTTTGTTATTTGAAGGATTTTTGAGGTCTTGTGCTTGCATATTCCTCCCAAGGATCGAACACCATTTGCAGGTTCTTCCTTCTTTTTACTATGATACATATAGCATTGGAACTCTTTGTGGTGTAAATGCAGTTTTCTTCACTCGTTGTGTCCCTTATACATGTCACTGCTGCCTGAAATGAAAATCACATTAGGAGATCAAATTATTATGTAATATATTGACTTTCAAATTTCTTATGTGACAGACTTAGTGAAGCTGGTAGAGAGAAAAATTCGGTCAGAGCATCATCGCTCACCTAATAGACCAGTATATCTTGTTGGAGAATCTCTTGGAACATGCCTTGCACTATCTGTGGCATCCCTTAACACTGATATCGACCTTGTTCTACTCTTAGCAAATCCTGGTAACATAGATTTGTTCCTTCATATTAAAGTTTTTTTAATGCAAGCATATAAAAAGAGGGTATTAACTTGATGTAATTTCTCACTCAATTTAACACCTAATATGAACATGTGCAGCAACGTCCATCAGCAAGTCACCACTTCAACCCATATTATCTTTACTGCAGTTCATGCCCGACTTACTATCCAATCTTAGTCTTCCTCTTGTACTGAGTTCAATGGCAGGTGTGCTTTCCTTCTTTTATTTACCTTGTTACTCGTGTCCAGAAAGATACTAGCAATGGCTGAGCTGGTCATACCAAAAGTGATAAAAGAGTGGTTTCATTTGTGTTTGGACTTTGGAGACAGCTGATTTATGTTCGAGTGTTTAACTGATGATGTGATTTCATTAATCCACATTTGATGTTCTTAGTTCAAGTGAATTAAGGGCTCAAATTCCAGTGCGTGTAACAGAAAGTAGATATATGCTTTTTAATCTGCAGCTGTACGTTTTGCATCCATATAGGTGCAATGCTGGCTGATTTAGAGAAGGGATTCGGAGGGGTATCGTGGGATCTTGTTGCACCATCAATAGCTTACCTCTCTGTAAGACACGGTTTCGAGACATTACTCTTGCCCAGAAGAAGTTAAATGTCCACATCAGTACAGTACTACTTGTTCTTCTAGTTCACCATAGTTTCTGTCATTTGATTTTTTTTTTTGTCTTTTTAAATTTATCTGTAATATTTTATTTTATTTTCCGAAAGGTGAGGTGAAATCTTGTGAAATGGGATTTAATGGTTGAAGTTCCAGCAGGTTCTTGCAGATATATTGCCAATAGAAACACTTCTGTGGAAACTACAAATGATTCATTCAGCTTCATCGTATGCCAATTCACGCCTCCATGCTGTAAAAGCTCAAACCTTGATACTTTCCAGGTTTCCTTTAAATTCCAAACCTAGTTCTTGCAATATTTTCATGCGAGATACTATAATCATGCTTCATTCCAAATTTATTACATATACAAGTAATACAACTGACAAGAAAACAATTTGTTGCATTACCCTATCCTCATTTTATAATACAGTGCTGATTTCACTGTTATCTATTCAATAGTGGAAGGGATCCATTGCTACCTAGTAAACAGGAAGGTCTGAGACTCCGGCAGCTACTTGCGAATTGTGAGATCTGTACATTTGAAGACTGTGGCCATTTCCTCTTCTTGGTAGGATGATCTAATCATGAGCTAGTAGAAATTTGATCATAGTGCTCAAATGTGAATTAGTTTCTCCTCTGCTATACCAAGTTTTGACGTGTTATACAGGTATACAACCAAATGTTTCTGAGCTTAAATTACTTGTGCCTAATATATTACACTCGAACTTTTGGCAGGAAGATGCTTTTGATTTGGTAACTGTTATCAAGCAGGTTGGTGTCTATCGTCGTTCAAAAGAACGAGATTTTGTTTTAGACTACATACCACCATCACCTTCCGAGTTAAACGATGTTCAGGACAGATACAGGTCGGTTATACTTTCCTGGCGTATTAGACAGATTTATATGCATTCTAGTCAGGCTCTATTTATGTCTTAATTCTTTTCCAATATTGATATATTTCATGATTATTATTAATGAATGTACGTGTATAGATGGATGAACATAATTATGAGCCCAGTGATGCTCTCAACTTTAGCAGACGGGGAAATAGTGAGGGGCTTAGCTGGGATTCCTTCAGATGGTCCTGTAGTGTATGTTGGTAATCACATGTTACTCGGACTTGATGTGTTTCCATTGGTAACACAGTTGTTGGAACATAAAGGCATCCATCTGCGAGGGATAGCACATCCAGTTATGTTTATGAAATGGAAACAAGGAAAGTTAATGGAAGTACCATTTTCCGATGATTTCAGACTTATGGGGGCTGTTCCTGTCTCCGGAAAAAACTTTTTCAGGCTACTCTCCACAAAGTCTCATATCTTACTCTATCCTGGTGGAGTGCGTGAGGCTTGCCACAGGAAGGTGCTGAATTCACTCTCACTTATTGTTTACTTAACTGGTTTGAACTTAACCGGGAGTTTGAGTCACTAGTCTATATATTGTAACAGTTTCACAAAAGCTAACTATCACTTTTCAGGGGGAAGCATACAAGTTATTCTGGCCGGAACAGTCAGAGTTTGTGAGAATGGCTGCTAGATTTGGAGCGAAAATCGTACCTTTTGGTACGGTTGGGGAAGATGATTTCTGTGACGTAAGTTCACCAACCTTGTGTACTGTTGTTGTTGCCCAATTTGCAAATAGGGTTTAACTTATCAAGCGCAACTCATTTCATTATTGAGGAGCTGCTTATAGAAGTTGATTATAGCTGCTCATTTCATTATGTGTCATTTTAAAGTTGTCATGTACAACTTATCACTCATTATGATCAGAATATATTACAATATTGTGTTTTGTATTCTTCTCCTCAGATATTATGTGATTATGAAGACCAGATTAAAATTCCTTTCCTCAAGAAATATATAGATGAACTAACTGATGAACTTGGAAAACTGAGGTACTAGATCTGTCAAAAGATAGTATTTTATTGTTAATTTCCTTATATCTAATGTATCATGATTTGGATGCATTCAACGAGAATGATTTTCTCCTTTTTGAATGTTGATGTGATTTGTGACCATAGGATTACCGTTGCTGGGGAGGTAGGCAATCAAGATGTACACTTCCCAGGAATTCTACCAAAATCTCCGGGTCGGTTTTATTTTCATTTTGGGAAACCAATTGATACAGAAGGTAAGCATCTCGACTATAATCAACTATTTTTTTTAAAACCGCAGTAAGTAGTCGAGTTTATAAGAGTGGGTATGAACTCGAATCATGACAACAATGATTGAAGTTTTCTTAATTAAATCTCAAACCATTTTGACATGACCCTTTTGTAAGGATTAATCTATGGATCTAGACCCTTTCATGACAACAAGTACGTCCTTTCGACTTCAGTGGAAGGACGTACTTGTTTCGACACGAGTTAACTGTGTTTTGTCCTTGGGTGATTATCTAATTGTGATGTGTATACATGCAGGGAGGAAGGAGGAATTACGAGACAGGAAGAAAGCTGATGAACTGTATTTAGAAGTGAAATCAGAGGTTGAGAAATGCATTGCATATTTGCAGGAAAGAAGAGAGAGTGACCCTTACAGAAGCCTTGCGTCTCGGCTATTCTTCCAAGCCAGACATGGCTTTACATCTCAAGTTCCTGCATTTGACCTCGATTAATGCAGTGCTCTTATGATAAATGATTGAATGACGATAAGCGATAGCAAATAGTTACTTCACCATCCAAAAACTTCTAATTTATTGGGGCGGTTCTGGAATGGCGAATGGACTTTCATATTAGATTTTCTTCTGCGTCTTTCTCTCTTTGTTTTGTTTCTGGTGTTGTGGCAGAAATATGGAGAGGCTGAGTCACATTGGTATTTCATAGAAAACAGGACCAAAGAGCAGCAGGTGCCTGATTATAGAAATCAGCTATGTCATTAGGCTGTCGTCTGTCACAGTATTCAACAAAATATGTTAACATAATAAGAAATCTGGAATTTAACACAAACAAAACTAGTGCTGGGGAAAATACCCTACCGTACAATGTTTAGAGCCATTGAAACCAGCCACTTCACCTCAAGAAAGCTTTCCAATACAATGGACGAGAATGGACTGCTTAATTATACCCCTTGCAAGGCCTACATGACACAAAGTAAAATTAAAACCACCACACCAGCATAATATATGATTAAGCACAATTTACAAGTTACAACAGACAACAGTTCAAGTTTGCATCAGAGAGAGAGAAAGACATTGGTGCAAACCTTATGATTGAGCATGAGTAGAAGGATAGAAATCAACCCCAAGTCTGGAGTCTGGATACTGAACTACAGTCCTTAATTAGATTTCTTTCTCTTAAAAGTTCAAAAATAGTATCATTCCTGCAGCTAATGCCTGTGGAATCCCTCAACGTTTCTACCTTTTCCATAAGGTTTAGACCAGCATATATGCAGATCTACAATGAAGCTCAACAGGCCTCAACTGAGAGCAACTGTGAATTCCCATCTTGATATATACCTTGCTTATGTTCATGTAAAGCTGGAGACTGAGTTTTTTGGTTTTCTTTAGAATTTTTCAAACTGTAACCTCTATTGTAATGAGGCCCTCTCGGGCTCCTAGAATAGGAGAAAAAGGCAGACTTGATTATACTCTTCATCAAACTTCCTAAATCTCATGTTCTCTCTTAATTCTCTCCCTTCCTCCCTGTTCTCTTCACAATCCTCTAACTGTTATTCCTTCTCTCCTACATCGCAATATGGAATGCATCACCAGCTCCTACATTACAGCAAGGAATGCATATCCTTAATAATTCTAGAATATGGTTATGGTCTATCCTAATTCTAGTTAGATACAGAAAACATGAATCTGATCCGCAAGCACAGTAAAATCAAATGCGCACCTTATTAGGAAACCAAAAGACTTCCAAGCAGAAGAGTTCTCCCAGTTCCCACAGAATTCGTTAATGATATACAGCCAAGTGGTTTATCTGTGGAGTTTGTAAGAGAGAATGTTCTGGAAATTTAGGCAAAATGTCTCAAAATCAATCATATTTTGCTGATAACAAAGATGATTATAACATATTTTTGCAGAATTTAAGCACTGAATAGCACAGATCAATCAATTGGGTATAAAGGTAATAGAGCAAATTTAGAAAGTGAACAGATGACAACCCCATCAAACATAGGAAACTAATAGACTATAGGTCCCATACATAACCTGGCTGCAAATTGAGTTCCATAAAAGTTGAGACTTAAGACTATGAATATCATATTAGCATCAATCATATAACGCCTAAAAGGACTCAAACATGAAACTCAACTCTCTCGTCTTTTATCCTTAGGCATGAAATTGATACCAGTTGACCAACATCAATAAGGTTATTTTCCACAACTGAAGTAATATCAATATTGGAAAATCAACAAAACCAAAGCTTCTAGTGGGATGCTAATACTTGCAACATTACACACCAGCATATTTCACAACTGGAATTGTGGAAAATGAACTTAAAAGCAGTAACGTAGTGAGAATTACTTTGACTCTCTGCTCAGAAACACTGATGTTGGGGGAATAGAAAATCATACGTCATTTCCAGAATGTCTCCCCACCTCTTAAGCAAAGCAATGAAGCATATATCGGCTTCAAAACGATGCCATCTATTTTCAAGCTTCAGCAAAGAGCTTAAGAAAGCAAATAGAATGACACCATCCTAAAACCTATCAGTTGTATTACCGACATAAGGGAATGTTATTGAGATAGCTTACTTGTGTGTCACACGTCTCTTCCCTTACTTCTCTCTTCCATGTCTTCTGGTCAAAACTGTGAAACAGTTTTGGTTCAATCTCTACAGTTTAGAGTTGTTCAGATCCACAATTCATGGAAGGTTATTAGGGACTGATGGTTCTTACTCTGTATAGTTGGTTCTTAGCTTGTTTTCTCTCTTTATATAAATAGAGGTAGGCTTGTAATCGTTTCCTTAAGATTATATACAGAAAACCTTCTTCTTCATATCAGTCTCATTTTCTACATGGTATCAGAGCAGTGATCCTCATAGGACCTGCTTCTGTTTCATTTCATAGACTCTTCGTTCATAAAAGGCCTGCATCATGTCTGAAGGCGGTGAGAAAGTTTCGTCTTCATCCTCTTCCAGGCCTGAGATGGTTGATACTAACCCAAATCAACGTCTCAGCTCAACCCTTCTGAATGAGTTCAACTACATCTCCTGGGCAAGAGCCATTACTCTGGCACTTGGAGGAAGATCCAAACTTAGCTTTATTAGTGAAAAGAGTAAAGTTCCTGCATCTTCATCACCTGACTTTGAAGCATGGCAATCTCAAGATCAGCTGGTGATGTCTTGGCTGCTTAATTCCATGGAGCCAAAGATTGCAGAAATTTTCAACTTCTCCGAATCTTCTCTACACTTGTGGAAAGCTGTTAAAGATATGTATGGAGATCTGAACAATGCTGCTAGAATCTTTCAGCTAAAAAAGGAGTTGGGAGAACTTCAGCAAGGTAACTCGAACTTTGTTCAATATTTGGGAACTTTGAAAACAAAGTGGAACGAGTTAAATCTGTACAGGCCTCATACAACTGATTCTGTAACTCTTCTCAAACGTGCTGAGGAGGATAAAGTCTTTCAGCTCCTAGCTGGTCTTGGATCTGAATATGAAGATCTCAAAGGTTACCTGTTGATGACACCAGAGCTTCCCAGCCTTGAAATGGTGTGTAGCACTATTCATAGAGAAGAAGTAAGAAGAAAGGTCATGAATGCTAATGTTGCAGTTGGAGAGACTGATGCAACTAACTTTGAGCCTAGAGCATTCTCCAGCAACAGACCTTATCGAGGGAAGAGGCCAGACTTAAAATGCACTCATTGTGAGAGCATTGGAAGAACTGGCGTAGGACACAAGAAAGAAACTTGCTGGATACTTCACCCTGATCTGAAGCCAAAGTGGAATGATGACCCAAGAACTAGCAGAAACTCTTACCCATCCAATCCTAGAGCAAAGTTGAGCACCACATCAGAAGAAATGAGCAATTTCACCTCCAATCCTATCACACTCATAAATGAGTTTGCAAACTTTCTTCAAAGCAAAAAGGGAAGTCTGGAAAGGAATGGAGGAAACTCAACTGCTCTACTTGGGAAGTTTGCAGGCTTCCTTGAAGAAACAAGCTTTGCTTCTACTGATGACATCCCAGGTATCATTTGCGCTCTCTCAACAGCTATTGATTTGAGTAAAAATGGAGAGTTTTGGATTGTAGACTCTGGTGCTTCCGAGCATATCACAAATGATTTCAAAGATCTTTCTTTTTTTGAAAAATCAAAAACACCTTCTCATGTCTCTATTGCTAATGGCAGTAATGTTCCCATCTCTGGAAAAGGCAAAATTAAAATTTTCTCAGACGTCATTGAGTCTTCTGCATTGTTTGTGCCTTCTTTCCCTTTTAAATTGTTGTCTGTTGGAAAATTGACTCGAATCCTGCATTGTCTTGCTATTTTCTCTGCTGACAATATCATTTTTCAGGATCGAGTCACAAAGATGAAGATTGGTGAAGGCTTCTTCCTAAATGGACTTTACTTCATTTCCACCAACTCAAGTCTTTCAAAGTGTTTTCTGCTCAACTCCAATGCTTCTCAACAAAAGCTGTGGCACAGACGACTTGCACACCCTTCTTTTCCTGTTTTGTCTAGGCTATTTCCAAATTTTTGTAAAGTTGCTCATGAGTGTGAGATCTGCCATTTATCTAAGCAGACTAGGCTTCCTTTTAAACTCTCACACTCAAGATCAACTAAGCCTTTTGAACTAGTGCATTCTGATGTATGGGGTCCAGCCTCTATTGACTCTTTTGATGGTTATCGATTTTATGTTACTTTCATTGATGATTTCTCTCGATCTACTTTTGTTTATCTGCTCAAACTCAAAAGTGAAGTGTTTAAATGTTTTCAAGACTTCCATAATTTGATCATGAATCAATTTTCTTCAAAATTGGGAACTCTAAGGTCTGACAATGGGACCGAGTACACTTCTAAAATCATGAAACAGTATCTTAGTGATCATGGCATCATACACCAAACAAGCTGTGTGGGAACTCCACAACAAAATGGGATAGCTGAGCGCAAAAATAGAGATTTACTGGAAAAAGCAAGAGCTCTTATGCTGCAATCCCATGTTCCAAAGAGATTTTGGTCCCAAAGTGTTCAATCAGCAGCATACCTGATCAACAGGCTGCCAAGTAGTGTTCTGGATTTTAAGTCACCATTTGAGCTGCTCAAGGGTAGGAAAATTGACATTTCTCATCTTCGAACATTTGGATGCACATGTTTTGTGCATGTTCAATCTGATAAACGAGACAAGCTGGATCCCAGATCAATTAAGTGCATGTTCCTTGGTTATTCCTCTACACAAAAGGGATATAAATGTTACAATCCCTTGACACGAAAATTTTTTGTGTCTAGAGATGTTGTGTTTCATGAGAATGAGTCCTTTTATCAGTGCACAGCTGGTGATCTTCAGGGGGAGTGTTTAACTGAAGTGTTTCCTATGACTGAGGTTCTTCCAACCCCCACTTCAACCACATCAACTCCAACTCATGATGAAGTCATTCACAGTAGTGACACTGAGCAGCCATGTGCAGAAACAAGTGACCAGGAAGTAGATCCTGAGACAGTTCAACAAGTTCCATCTTTACCTCGAAGGAATCCTCCACGAGATCGGAATCCTCCTCCAAAGCTGCAAGATTATGTTACTTACTCTTCACGGTATCCCATTGAGCTCGGATTGAGTGACACTCAGCATGCTTACAGTGCCTTTGTAAGCAAGATTCTCACAGAATATGAGCCTCGTACCTATGCAGAAGCCAACAGATCAGTAGCATGGCAACAAGCAATGAAAGATGAATTGAATGCTCTTGATGAGAACAAGACGTGGAGTATTGTCCCTCTTCCTAAAGGACAGAAACTGGTTGGAGCTAGATGGATTTATAAACTCAAATATCATTCAGATGGCACTCTCGAACGACACAAAGCAAGGTTAGTTGCTCGTGGCTTTACTCAAACGTTTGGTGTTGATTATAAAGAAACGTTTGCCCCTGTAGCTAAAATGAATACAGTTAGAGTCCTACTCTCAGTTGCAATGAATCATGGTTGGACTTTGTGTCAAATGGATGTAAAGAATGCGTTTTTGCATGGTGATTTAGAGGAGGATGTGTACATGAAACTGCCTCCAGGACATCCTCGTGAACATGAAGCTGGCATGGTTTGTAAGCTTCACAAGGCCTTATATGGATTGAAGCAATCTCCTCGTGCTTGGTACTCTAAATTGAGTTCAGTTCTTGTAGCATCAGGTTTTACAAGAAGCCATTCAGACTCTTCATTGTTTGTTAGAAACAGTCAAGTTGGAAAATTGGTGGTATTAGTATATGTAGATGATCTTATCATTGCTGGCAGCAACACAGAAGAAATTCAGAATCTAAAAGCTTCTCTACATAAAGCTTTTGCCATCAAGGATCTTGGTTCTCTAAAGTATTTCTTGGGGATAGAGATGGACCTCTCAACTCAAGGTCTGTTTCTAAATCAACGCAAATACATCCTTGATCTTCTTGATGAATCAAACATGACTGCATGTAAACCTGCTCGAACTCCATTGCACAGCAAGTTGAAGCTGGACTCACCAAGTACAACTCTCACTGATCCTAGCACTTATCAGAAACTGGTTGGTAAGTTGATTTATCTTACCATCACCAGACCAGACCTTACATACTCAGTCAGCTTGATTAGTCAGTTTATGCACTCTCCAACTGTTTATCATCTGAGCATTGTCAAGAGAATATTGCGCTACTTGAAAGGAACCATAAGTCGTGGAATTTTGATGTGCAAAAATGATCACTTCAAGATTGAAGGCTACTCTGATTCCGATTGGGCAGGCAATGCCCTTGATAGGAAATCCATAACAGGCTACTGCACATTTGTAGGAGGCAATCTCGTCACTTGGAAGAGCAAGAAGCAGTCAGTGGTGGCTAGAAGCAGTGCTGAGGCAGAATATCGAGCAATGGCATCCATTGCTTGTGAACTTATTTGGCTTAAAGCTCTTCTCCAAGATTTAGGCATCAAGCATTCATCTCCAATTCCTCTGCATTGTGACAACCAAGCTGCCATGCACATTGCAGCAAATCCAGTGTTCCATGAGCGCACAAAACATATCGAAGTTGACTGCCACTTCATTCGAAATCAAGTGCAGTCAAAGCTCATTGAGACTATGTACACAAGATCTTGTGATCAACTTGCAGACGTGTTCACTAAGATTCTTGCTTCCGCTCAGTTTGAGCGTCTGCTGTCCAAGCTTGGCTCAAGGAATTCCCTCGATCCAGCTTGAGGGGGAGTATTGAGATAGCTTACTTGTGTGTCACACGTCTCTTCCCTTACTTCTCTCTTCCATGTCTTCTGGTCAAAACTGTGAAACAGTTTTGGTTCAATCTCTACAGTTTAGAGTTGTTCAGATCCACAATTCATGGAAGGTTATTAGGGACTGATGGTTCTTACTCTGTATAGTTGGTTCTTAGCTTGTTTTCTCTCTTTATATAAATAGAGGTAGGCTTGTAATCGTTTCCTTAAGATTATATACAGAAAACCTTCTTCTTCATATCAGTCTCATTTTCTACAAATGTGCTCATCAAAAACACGACAACAACATGCATTAACACATTGTTCATCCAATGAAAATTTACATACCAAACTACTCGAGCAAATGGTTCTCCGTCTCAAATTCCATTGGAATCAACAACATAATGAAGAATTAAGCACGGGAACAACATAGAGGGTACTTAGGATTAGCAAACTTAAGCAAAGTAACCAACCCAATAGCGCTTAACACACAGACCCAAACTCAATCTCCCATTTGATTCAGAGATTTAAACATCGGCAAATCCAGGCTCTAAATTTGAAGAAATATCCAATCACATAAACTAAATTTTAGATTGTGCAAATGCTAACAGCTTCAAAACAAAAACAATTTCACCAATAAGAGAAACAAAACCAAAAAGGCACAGATCATTTGGGCAAAGGCAATTTCATTTCAACACAACCTGAATAAAAGAGTTACTTTACACCATTCAAAGCATCTGAAACAGAAATAGAACAAATACTAAATCCTTAAAAGCCGCTAACCCTAAATCCACAAAAGCCCTAAACCCAAATACCATCAACAGCCCAGCCCAAATCCTTCAAGAGCTAGTGAACTTGGTCACAGCCTTGGTCCCCTCGGAGACGGCGTGCTTGGCCAATTCACCAGGAAGCACAAGCCTCACAGCAGTCTGGATCTCCCGAGAAGTGATCGTGGGCTTCTTATTGTACCTAGCAAGCCTGGACGACTCATGAGCGAGCTTCTCGAAGATGTCGTTGATGAAGCTGTTCATGATGCCCATGGCCTTGCTGGAGATCCCGATGTCAGGGTGTACCTGCTTGAGGACCTTGAAGATGTAGATCTTGTAGGTCTCCACGCTCTTCTTGTTTCTCTTCTTCTTCTTGTCTCCGGCGGCCGCTCCGGCCTCCTTGGGGAGCTTCTTGCCGGCCTTGGGCTTCTTCTCAGCCGGGGCCTTCTCCGCCACGGTCTTCTCGGCTGGCTTCTTCTCGGCGGGCTTCTTCTCGGCTTTGGGCGCCATCGCAATTTTACTCAAAGGAAATTTGGAAACGAAATTGAAATTTTGGGAAGTTTGAGAAGCGAAGTTGAGATTTGTGAGGTGATTGATTTGGGGTTAGGTCTTGTGTTTATATAGGAAGCTAGTTTGGGTTTTTATTGGAGGATAAGAGAAGGCGCGGATCGGTGACGTGGTGGATATAGTAGTTCGACGAGGAGGCAAACGGCTTAGAAGGAACCACGTGGCATTTTCTAATTTGCTCTAAGAAGAGGTGCGGATCGATGAGCGGGAATTTAACTTTTTTAGAGGAAGCGAGAATATCACCAACAGTGGATTAAAAAAAAAATAAGCGGGATCCACCCACCCTCCAATTGCACAAAATTCAAATTTTGAAATTTCATTTTTAGAGAAGTCTAACCTAACCTTAACCTCAACCTCGGTTCTTCTCAAATTAACCTCGGTTAGTTAATTATGATTTATAATACTTAAGCAGGAGTTCCTTGAGTTTCAACATCTTCTACGTATAGGTGTGAATCAATTTTATTTTATAACAATTATTCTCATATTTTTACTTACAAGTTAGAACATTTCACAAATATGAACAACAAAAATATGTAATTGATAAAATCATTGAATTTGGATTATAAGCAAAAGAAAATATAATCAAGATGTCAATAATCATAAGCATCAACTCAAATACTAATTCATTTACGTATTAAATCACTTAAATGTAAAGTTTAAACCTAAAATGTATTTTATCTAGTTTGGAAGAAACAACGATTAGTATATGATGAAAGCCTAACTTATAGGGGTGGCAATTTGGACCCTGGCGATACCAACCAACCATGTACCAACTGTACCAAACAAATTGGTATGCCAAGTAGTTGGTAACCGAGTTTTCGGTACAGTAGTACCGTACCAAGTTTTAGAAGTCGGTTGGTACGTGGTACAGATTTTCTCAAAATACAGTATACCATGTACCAACCGAGTTATATTAAAAATAATAAAAAATAATTAAAACTATTAATTATCTAAGCCATTGATCTGTGGATGAGTGGATCTAACCCAAATCCTTACTCACAGAGACTCACAGAGTCACTCTCGCGCTCGCCTCTCTCATCTC
This sequence comes from Fragaria x ananassa, assembly GCA_034370585.1. Classification (NCBI taxonomy): domain Eukaryota; kingdom Viridiplantae; phylum Streptophyta; class Magnoliopsida; order Rosales; family Rosaceae; genus Fragaria; species Fragaria x ananassa. Next base: position 24,046,800 of record CP139764.1, read on the forward strand.
TCGACTTCGTAGCACCCCCGCGGCTCCGCCACCTCGACTTCGCAGCACCTCCGCGGCTCCACCACCTCGACTTAGCTTCTCGCCACCTCGCCTCTCACGCTGTTGACTTAGCAGCACCCCCGCGGCTCCGCCACCTCGCCTATCTCGCTGTCGACTCAACAACACCTAAGCTTCTTCGTTCGGTTTCCATTTGTGTTTTTCATTGTTGATTTCCGCTTGTAGTTCAAGGTGAAATCAAAGACCGCAGCAAGGATTACGGTACGATTTGGAACTCAGATATTTGGGCTTCATTGTTCTTATTCGATTCTTGATTTTGTTTTGGGAATTGGTTTTTGTTTGCTGGGTTTGTCGATTGGCGTACAGATTTAATCCATAAAACAAGTTTGATTGCATATGTCCACTTATGCATTACACAAATTAAGCATTGGGTTTGATTTATTGAAATAAAGTAATTCCAGTGTTCCAAAACAGGGGTACAATGTACTGTGTACAAAAGATTTGGAATCATCGTAGCCTGTCAATCATGCAATGCATAATTGATTACTAACAATACCAAGTTCATGTTCATGTGTATGATTATGAAGTTATGAGTTCTTTGTTCTGGCAAAAGTACTACGCATTATACAGAATACATGATACAAAAATAATGTGTTTTATGGGTTTACTCCTCAATTCAATTTCAGTATGCTCTCATTTTGCTGGTGGAAACTCGTTTTGACCCTTTTGATCAAGATTTACAATCAAGCTGCTGGTTGTATTCCAAGAATATCAACTCTGAAAAAGGTAGCTCTCTCTCTCAACTCCATTCCATTTTCCTTTCTCTCTTTTTTATGCCAAATTGACGATATGATCTTGAAACCTAGGAGTTCTATGTGACGTTCATTAGTCTGATAGCAGTAATTTCAACTCAAATTCAGTTTTTAATTAATGAAATGTTTAATATTCTGTTTGAATTACATATCAGACAGCTGTATAATCAATTAATCATAATTCTTGTGTATTGTGTTGTTGTGTTGTTATATAATCATAATTCTTGTGTATATATATATATATTTTTATTTTGTTGTTGTGTTTACAGAAAATGCTTTTGTCCAAGGCTTTAAGGCAACAAGAAACACACCTAGTAACACCTCTGTTCAGACTGGTGTTTAGCAGTCTAGCTACTCTAGCACTCTCTCGGCCTCATAGCATCCCTCTTTCCCTACTAATCTGGACTTTTGTGTTTTCATTGGACATGTATTATTTAATTTTCTATATAAGACTTTAGACGTTGTTGGCCTGTTGTATTTGAACTTTTGATCTTGCTTGTTTATGCATTTGAAATTATATGATGTGTGAAACTTTGAATGTGTTTGAACTTGGAATAGTTTGATAATTGATAGAAGTTTGGTATAGACCCAAAAAAAAAATTTAAATGAACTGGGCCTTTCAGTTTGTTGGGCCTCAATCTAAACTTGGTAGAGGCCCAATACCAACCGTACCAACTAAATTGCTATACCAACTTTGACGGTTGGTTTTGGTACAAGATTTTGTCTACCAATCTTAAGTTGGTTGGTACATGGTATTAGAAAATAAAGTTGGTATACCTATCAATGTCAGCCCTACTAACTTATATGATTAGTTAAGAAAATGTTTTATTTGTTTATTTTAGTAAAGTTTTGTTTGTTCTATCTTCTCAAACTAAAAGAAATTTCCCGCATAAGAAGAAGAAAAAGCAATTGTGTGTAAACTCCTGCCCCTGAAAAAACAAAAGAAACTTGATACATACCCAGCTAATTTCATGAAGAAGACCAAAAAACTATTGAGAAAGATTCAGTGATTGTATCAGGTACGTATTCGTTCCCCCTCAGTGATCTCTAAACACCTCGACCCTAAATCCCTGATTTTTGGTCCAAACTTTCCATTTTTTATTCTGTTTTCTATGTTCATAACCTGGGTTTCATGCAGTGAGAGATTCGTTTATCAACACATTCTAATTGGCCATGAAAAATGAAGAATCAGGAACACATTCAGCATCCACCAAAAGATAAGCCAACGATATCAACATAAATCCAAATACCCATTTGATTTCCATTAGCAAATTACAAAGATTAAACAACCCAATTCCAGATCTGGGAAAACCAAAACCTGAGAATTGAAACCCAAAATCTACATCTAGATATTAATCACTTCCCAAATTGCCATCAGATCTCTCTCAAGCCCTCTCGCCCCTAATCCTCCTGGCAAGCTGAATGTCCTTGGGCATTATGGTCACTCTCTTAGCATGAATCGCACACAGGTTAGTGTCCTCAAACAGACCCACCAAGTAGGCCTCCGCCGCCTCCTGAAGCGCCGCCACGGCGCTGCTCTGGAAACGAAGATCCGTCTTGAAATCCTGAGCAATCTCCCTCACAAGCCTCTGGAAGGGAAGCTTGCGGATCAGAAGCTCAGTGCTCTTTTGGTACTTCCTGATCTCTCTGAGAGCCACGGTTCCGGGCCTGAAACGGTGGGGCTTCTTCACTCCTCCGGTCGCCGGAGCAGACTTCCGGGCGGCCTTGGTGGCCAGCTGCTTGCGTGGGGCTTTTCCGCCGGTGGACTTCCGGGCGGTTTGCTTGGTACGGGCCATTGGGATTTGGTAGAAGAAGAGAAGGGGTTGGAGGGTTTTGGGTGAGATTGAGAACGAGATTCAAAGAAGGTTGAAATGGTGATGCTGGGAATTTGGGGATGAGATTTGGGGGGATTTAAAGGGAGAGGTGGGATTTTGGGGAGGTTTAGGAGGGTGTAGGGAGGGGAATCTGGGCCGTTGATAGGGACTATAATGGACGGTGGATATGGTAAGGGAGAGTGGTGGACATGGCAATCCGCGTGCTCCTGTTATGACCAATGGGATTTCAAGCATAGAGAGAGAGGTGAAATACAGGAGGGTGTAGAGAGAGAGAGAGAAAGTTTGGGCCGTTGATGACGACTCCAATGGACGGTTGATATTGTAAGAGAAGGTGGTGGAGATCGCGATCCGCGTGCTTCTGTTGTGCCCAATGGAATATATTAATTTATAATATTATTCCGTGACTCATCTGTTTCTTTTGTTTTTTGGGAAAATATACCTCTCTATTCGACGGAACTACAAACCTGATTCCATGACTCCCGAATTTCATACACCTACAATTTTATTTTTATTTCTGAAATTTATAAAAAATAAAATAATTGCCAATACTAAAGATACTCCATACCAATCAAAGAAAATAGATACTTATTGCGGAAGTTGTCGACAAGTCACACACATGTCTAATAATGTTGATACTCTACTCCTATTTTTCTCAATTCGGATGAGAAACATGTATAGAGTTTTAACGTAAAATGTTTCGGTATTAGTGTGTGGTATTCTTCCTTATAACTTAAATATGATTTTTCACGTACTCAATTAGGATTCCAAACGACCATATACTAAGCCACACTTTTTTCCAACACATAATGGTTTGATTAACCAAAACATTATTAGTCTAAATGTAACAAAATTTCATATAATCATGAACATGTCATTCGTTTAAAGAGTAATAATAAGAGTATCAATATTCTGAATATGATCATATAATCTCAAATAAGGTATACCCATAGGGTTCAACATCTACATTGCCAACACTACCTCTTAGAGGCTCTCACACCGTAAAGACATGTTTGTTTCACAAGACTGTCACTAACCACGTACCTTAATTTTTATGAAAGGCTTGGACTCCTCTAGCATGGTTAAATGTAGCATTTCGTTACCAATCCAAAGTCATGAAGGCCGTATCACCAATACATATGTAGCTAGTCATGTAGATCATATATTCATGACATGCAAAAGTATCAACTCATATGAATCAAGGAGTTACTAGAGAGAAGAATAAATCTCGAGGGTTTTCTTTGCTTCTCTCCCGTGAGCGTCTGACCCAAATCAAGAGTGAGCGTCCCCTGTCCGGCGGCGAGCCCTCCCGCCGTCGTCGGACGGGTCTTCGTCGGCTTCATGTTGACTGGTGTGCTACCGAGCTCCCTCGGCGACCTGTTTGGTGAGGCTGAGGCGAGTACAGGTACGGTGTTAGGGATGGCGTTCATTGGGGCCGGCATGCATTTGCCTACTACGTGCAGGGTTGGTCGGCGAGAGGATAGGCAACCACAGATCTGGCAGCAGACGGACGCAGATGAGATCTCGACGGCTTGGCGGCGGGGATCGAATAAGTTTTCGATCCGAATTGGTTCCGTTTCGTCGGATCTAGGCATGAGCCCGGTCTATATCGTGGCCTCCTCGAGGAGCGATGTGGTGATTGGGCTCTGGAGAGCGGTGGTCCGGCTGAGGGAGGGTGGTGGTTACAGGGTATGGACGGCGACGACGGTGGTAGCAGTAGGACTAGGTCGATGGTGGCTGACTACAAGGGATCCTCTTCTCCCTAGGTTTGTTGTTTGGGCTTGGACCTGGACTGTTTTAACTATGTTTTGTTTTGTTTTTCATTCAGTAATGTCTAGTTGGTTAATGAGGTGTGGCTCTATGCCGTCAATAAGCTCTTTTACTAAAGGGCAATGTGGGCTATGTCCTGACAAGCGCACGCAGAGTGTCGTGATTGCGTTATTGAGGCAACGAGTTCTTTGCTTAGTCAAATGGTCGCAGCCTCTTTTTGACAAAGTGAAATTTTCGCATAACGGGAAAGCAGATATACATAGTCTTTTATGGCTCCATATGAGTTTTAGCTTTCCGTTATGTCGCCATGTTTTATGCAAAGCAAATAGAGTCGTCAATGATACGCTCTTTGCTAATTTGTTATTGTTTGAATGCATATGTTGTGTAAGGTCTCCTAATATTGTTTTTAGGTGTTCTTGCATTATGGGGTTTAGGCTTTATGTCCCCCCCTTGTATTCTGCGATTTCAGTAATAGTAACGGCGTGAGGGCTGCCTTTCTAGCCCTTAGATTCAAAAACAAAAAAGTATCAACTCATATACGTGAATATGTAAGAATTAGTAGGAAGTTGGGGTATGCTTTGTGTGATGAACTAAATACATACAGTGCACATGGGGAAACAAGTAATAACAAATATAACTTCAATCTCTTCACCAAGATGAACCGGCGGTGTTTCATTGTAATACAATGTTGAAAATGAATTTGCAGGACGTGGAGCGCAAGTCCCTCCGTTCGTCACCGTCTGGTGCCGACGACGGTGTGCCTCTACTCCAGCGGACTCCAGTAGCGTCCCCGATCACTTTCTTTCCCCGGCGAGTCCGCTGAATTCCAGTTTTCGGCGAAATCGACTTTATTTGAAGTTTTGGGTGATCTCGTTGGAAAACTGAAAACAGACTTGCTGGGGAGGGAAAGTGGTCGGGGACGCTGCTGGAGTCTTCTGGGGTGAAGGCGTGCCGTCATCGGCGTCGGACGGTGGCGAACGGAGGGACGTATGCACTTTAAAGAAAGTGCGCACGTGCGCTCTCTATCGTTTTCGTATATATATATATATACATATATTATATACTCATATTGTCAAATCGAGTTACATCTGATATTGGAATTAACTAACAATTTTTCTAAAAACCCAAACACGAGAAGCTAAGAGCATATCCAAAAATATAAATCAAACTTTAGTTAAATCTAGTTAGAGTATTTTTAGAAATGATAGCCATTTTTGGGTTAAATTTTCGTCAAATTAACTAAAATGTCATTTTGGCTAGCCACTTTAGAAATGTGTATGCATCAATGCTTTCTATTTTAGCTAGCATTACATTGATATTATTCTTCAAATAAAGATTAAATAGTTTAAATATATTTATATATCATGTAAAATATCTTAATAGGAATATATAAAATATAGCTAGCCTCATCAAAGTCATCTCGTTCTCTATATTTAGCTAGTGAGATAGCTAAAAGTTTTAATAGCTAAACTTTAGCTAGTCTGCTGGAGCTCTTACAATATCCAAAAAAACTAAATACGCTCACTAAAATAACTAAAAGCCAAAATAAAGAATATGCTAAAACCATCAGACAACACTTGTTTGAAATGCTGTTTTATATGTCGTGTCTCTTGTGTCGTCTGATGATGTTATTGGCATAGTGACCACTATATTGAGACAAAAAAAAAGTTGTCACGTATAGTTTTCAACCAATACCATATTTATAAAAAATAAAATAAAATAAAATAACTCTCTGAACTCAAACCGCTGCTATGAAATATCAACTTTTATGTTATTTAAAGTAGTTTTAAGTAATTTATACTCTAGTTCCCTTCTTGTTAGTCGATCCCTGCTAAATGAGTTATTTGTCCATTTACCTAAGTGATTTATTTACGAAAATGGTATACAACCGGAAAATGGTTCCTTAACTCCGTTACTCAATATAATACTTTTTATGGTTAATGTCGTGAATAATAATAATAATAATAATAATAATAATAATAATAATAATAATAATAATAATAATAATAATAATAATAATAATAGAAGCTTTATCTAACCTGAGCTCATCAAGTTTAACACAATTGGCTTATGTTTATTGACCCAAATAAATATCTCTTAGAATTAGGATCAGCCAAAATATCACATACCACATAAAACTATTCTTAACTTGAACGTTTTCATGTGACACTTCAGTGCTCTTAAAATTTGATCAGGTTAACTCAAGGCAGCCAAATTTCTCTTAAAATTGGACACCTTTATTTGGTTAAGGATTTCAAATTTGAAACAACTTTCAGAAAAACGGAAGCGGGAAAACAATTGGCGGTCACCCTTCTAATCGCAAAAAAGCCAAAAGGGAGGAAAACCAAAACGCCACTCTCGCTCCCCATTGGCCCATTCAGAATCACGCGGATCGTGACACAAGCGTCCACAGCCGTCGATTACAACCCAATCCAACGGTCACTCCTCTCCCTAGCTCTTCAATCACCTCGACCATTTCAATAAATGAAGAAACCACCCACTCTATAAAACCCAACCCTCAATTGGAATTTCTCAAATCCACTATCCAAAAATTTCCCAATTCTCTCCCTCCCATTTCTGAAATCCCTCTCAAAAGGGTCTCAGATTCATTGCTCAGATTTTGAAATGGAGACTGGTGGTGGAAAGATCAAGAAGGGCGCCGCAGGAAGGAAGGGCGGTGGCCCAAGGAAGAAGTCGGTGACTCGCTCCATCAAAGCCGGCCTGCAATTCCCGGTCGGTAGAATCGGCCGCTATTTGAAGAAGGGAAGGTATGCTCACCGTGTCGGCTCTGGAGCTCCGGTCTACTTGGCCGCCGTGCTCGAGTACCTCGCAGCTGAAGTAAGCTCCCCCCCTCTCTCTCTCTAGCATCTGTGATTTTATGGGTTTAGTTCGATTTTGTTTTTCTGAGTTTGGGTTTTAGGATTTTTTCGATTTTGCCCCAAATTTTTTGACCTAATTTGATTTTTGGGTTTTGGGTCAGGTGCTGGAGTTGGCTGGAAATGCAGCTAGGGACAACAAGAAGACCAGGATTATCCCAAGGCATCTGCTACTGGCTATTAGGAACGATGAGGAGCTTGGAAAGCTTCTCTCTGGGGTTACTATTGCTCATGGAGGTGTGCTACCCAACATCAACCCAATTCTGCTACCCAAGAAGGCTGAGAAAGCAGCAGGAGTCACCAAGGAGCCTAAGTCCCCTTCGAAGGCCGGCAAGTCACCCAAGAAGGCGGCTGCCTAGATTCTGTGAATGGTTGCTTGTTTAGGTTTTAGTTTGAATTGCTCCATTTGTACGTAATCGATCTCGGTATCCAGGATGTTGGTTTTGTTATTTGTAGGGAAAGTTCCTGGGAGATCTAAAGCTTTTGTTATCGTTACATCTTTGATGGTTATTATCAAGTTGTTTGGGAATTAATTAATGAAACGTCCTGTTTCTGTGATGTTTTGTGTTGATGGGTTGGCTTTACATCATTTTCCTTTTTGTTCATTTCAGCATTTCCAATCTACACAGTTGTTTATCCCTTGTTGCTTTTGTCTTTTATACCATATTGGTGCTATTGGAATTGTTTCTTGGCAATGAATTGTGAGATTGTGGTTGAAAAAGTTCTTGATTCTTGATGGTGGTAGGTTTTAGGAAAAGTGTGTTTGAGCTTCAGCTATCTATTGTGGGATTTTGTTTTTAGGTGACTTGAATTATGCTTTTTTAAAATGTTTTTTCTTTGTGCAATCTGCAATGAATTTGGGGTGTTCATAGAGCAACTTATATGACAAAGAGAACCGACTCTGAAAGCTTGGAGAGGACTGATGATCAAAGCAAAAGTGGACTAGTTCAACTCTTGCTTTCTTTGATACAATGTTTGTATCAATTGTTCTAATAGAAGTATTCAACTATACATAAGATTACAGATTGGATTACATTCATCTATTTTTTGAGAGGAAAATGGTGAAAGATTATTATTATTTGAATGAAAAGAGGTTAGATGATTTTATTTAATAAACACAAACCATATTAAACAGTCACCCGTCTTTGTAGGGCCGTTAGAACTAGACACCGTTAAAACGTAATACAATTTACTTATTAAGTGAAGCTCATGGAGTGAGTAAACTAATAAAATGCTAACAATAAATTTTTTCACAGCATCCATTAGAATACTCGCCGACAACCTTCGATCAATAATCCCGGCAGTTCCTCACATATATTGATTACAAGAAAAAAATTGGTATCGAACTAAAAGAAGTTCTGAGTCTCAAACTTTTATCGTGAAACCACTTGATCTCAAATTTGAACTAAAACTTTAGAGGCCTAAATGTTTGTGTTCTAGGTCTCACATTAGGACTTATGCCCAAGTTTAAAGAAAAAACTTGAGCCCAACTCCCTCTAGGTCGACCCCAAACAACCAGCATGCTTGTGTCGTTGCCATCAATGCCAACCCAGCGCCTCTGCCAAGTGTGTCGCCGCCGCTTTCAACTAGGCTTTCGTTGCCCCCAAGCTAAACCACATCATCGTGCACACACACGGTCGACAACAACAAAAGTAGCTTTCCATTTAGCTTCAAGAAATCTGGTTCGATAACCAAAAACTCATTCCACTAGGAGCAAAACCGCTGTTGTGAAAGATCTGAGTGTTGATGGTATATATACCACAAGCGTAAGCAACGACCTCATAGACCGTCTTCCGGCCACGGAGGTCCCTGCCCCCGACATACTTCCGGTAGACGGACATCTGGGCTACCTTGTCATGGTGAAAGATTATCGGTACCACATCCGGAAGGTCCTCCTCCAAACTCCACAAGAAGGCACCATGATAAGAGAAATGTGCACTTTGTCCCACATCGGTAATATGTAACAAGAGGCCCAAGTTCAAAGAAAAAACTTGAGCCCAACTCCCTCTAGGTCGACCCCAAACAACCAGCATGCTTGTGTCGCTGCAGTCAATGCCAACCCAGCACCTCCGCCAAGTGTGTCGTTGCCGCTTCCAACTAGGCTTTTGTTGCCCCCAAGCCGAACCACATCATCGCGCACACACACGGTCGACAACAACAAAAGCAGCTTTCCATTTAGCTTCAAGAAATCTGGTTCGCTAACCAAAAACTCTTTCCACCAAGAGAAAAACCGCTGTTGTGAAAGATCTGAGTGTTGATGGTATATATACCACAAACGTAAGCAACAACCTCGTAGACCGTCTTCTGGCCACGGAGGGCCCTGCCCCCGACATACTTCCGGTAGACGAACATCTGAGCTACCTCGCTATGGTGAAAGATCATCGGTACCACATCAGGAAGGTCCTCCTCCAAACTCCACAAGAAGGCACCATGATAAGAGATATGTGCACTTTGTCCCACATTAGTAATATGTAATAAGAGAGAACCTTCCTTAGCTATAAAAGGAAGACTTTTCATATGTAGAAATGATCTATTTATCTCTCTCAATCACTACTCACTCCATCTTGGAGAGCTCTTGTAACACCAAAGGCATATTGGCCATATTAGTGAAATCTTAAGTGGACGTAGCCATGTCCTTTGATAACATGGAGAACCACTATATGTCTTTATCTCTTATTCATGATTGTCTATTATTCATGTTCCACCGTACTGCTTCTATATAGCCTCCGAGATTATGCAGAAACATTTGGTGCCGTCTGTGGGTAATGTTACGAAAAGTCATGTTGCTCTGCCTCCAAGAGGTAGTTCACTCATGTCCATGAGAGCTATAGGGCCATCGGGTCGTCCCCAAGTCCCCAAGCCCAGGGTTCAGTAGGTAGCCCAGTCAGCGTGACAGCAGGCCACTCAGTAGGCTCAAGCTTTCAACGGGCCAGCAAGCCGTCCAACCTGGTCCAACAATCATCAGGCCCAAGCCATAAGGTGGCATGGCATGACCCGCCTATGAGCTCTTCGCCGCCTCGTCAAAATCGGAGATGATTCGCCGGGGCCCGATGAGTTCATGCGTTCACAATAGTAAGCCATGTCGACCGGAGCTTCACCGAGAACGATCCACTCCTCCTACTACCCTGATCATCTTCAAATAATTCATGGATGAAGTCGTTTGGAGAAATAATTCATGTGGAAGAGAGAATATTGTCATGGACCGAGTTTGAGTGAAGTAGGTCCATGACACAAGTCCATCATGCAAGGTCCAAAGCTTAAGGGGAAGCACTTGGACATTTAAGAACATGGTGGATATATCTCAAGTTGGTGGACATGCCTAGAGAATTCTAGAACTCCTTGGAATTCTCTAGGTTGGAGGCAACATGGTGGACAAGTGTGGAGAATTCTAGAACCCTTTAGAATTCTCTATACTTATAGATATTTTTGTATATAATGGTAGTACATTCTAGAAGGTAGAATTGTAACCATTGGATTGAAATAATTCTAGCCATCTATTGAGGAGGTGCTAGGCTATAAATAGGTGGTGAAGGCACTTGGCCAAACCATCCTAGACATCCTAGAGAGTTCTTGTAAAGCATACTTGAAAGCCTTTGTAAAAAGTTCTCAATTCAATACAAAGTTTCATTCTCCCACATTGCTTAAGTGTTTGCTTAGCTTAGCCTACTTCGCACACTTCTAGCTTTCTTGCCCTCTTGTGTTGCTTTTATTTCCGCTGCCTAGAGACGAGGCTGACTTAGAGAGTTCGAGGAGGTGAACAACTCTAAGGCCGCACGGTTGGTGGAGAAGCGAAGTTCTCATCCCGTGACAAGTGGTATCAGAGCTTCGGTTCGCTCGCGTACAACACAAAGACAAGGAAGATGTCCGGAGAAGGAGTTTCGGTGGTTGAGCAAGCTGCTGTTGGCACCAAGAGGAGCCACAAAGAGGTACTCGCTGCCTTAGATGCACTGCTCGAAAAGGTGGAATCGGCCGTGGTCGAGTTTGACACTCGACTTGACGATGACGTCGTGACAAAGGGGGATCTCGCAGCCATGATGGAAGCATTGTGAGAGCAAATGCACGGCGCTCTCAACATTATGGCAGATCGGATCCGTGGGGAGATCCGATAGAAGCTTGACAACATGTTCGCCGAGCTCACAGCCCTCCGAGAGGAAGTGAAGGAGGTTCGGGGAGATTGGGCGCTTTGCAAGGAGGCTGCTTTGAGCAAGTCGCAAGGGCCAATGGCGACAAAGGTGTTGGACTCTTTTAAACCAAAATCCTTCAATGGGAAGCGGGAAGCCAAGGAGCTTGACACCTTTCTATGGGACATGGAAAAGTACTTCAAGTATCTAAAGCTTGAGGATGATGAGTCCAAGATCTCGACGACAACCTTGTTCCTAACCGACAATGCCCTTATGTGGTGGCGTCGAAGGAGCATGGAAATGGAACAAGGTACGTTCTCCCTCAACACTTGGGATGAATTCAAGAAAGATCTCAAGTTACATTTCTATCCCCAAAATGCTCAATACGAGACGAAGGAGAAGCTTCGGTGGCTAAGGCAAACCGGTAGCGTCAAGGAGTATGTTGACACATTTGTCAACTTGTTATTCTAGGTGCCCAACATGACGGAAGAGGACAAGCTCATATACTTCATGAGCGGGCTGCAAAGTTGGGCGAAGCTCTAGTTGCAAAAAAGACAAGTGCAAACCTTGTCTCAAGCCATTGCTGCTGCCGAGTCCCTTATTGAATTCAAAGTTAGCCACCAAGGCGACGTTAAGTTTAAGGGGAAGAAGGTGGACTATGAGAAGAGTGGGGGAGACGTCCTAAAACCGAAAGAGAAGCCCGAGTCAAGCTTAAAGCCGAAGGTGAAAGGCTTTGAAAGGCACGACAAGTCCGCAAGCAAGGCTTGGGAGGTGAAGTGCTATCTATGTGACGGCCCTCATATGATGCGCGACTGCCCTCAAAAGAAGGCGCTCAAAGCCATGGCTTTGCAAGAGCCTAGGGTCGAGGCGGAGGAGGACGATGCAGCGAGGATGGGATGCATCCGGCTGCTCAATGCCGTGAAGGTTAGCGTCCCCCAACCAAGGCAATAAGCGAAAGGTGGATCGCTTTACGTCGATGTCAAGGTGGAAGACACGATGGTGTTTGCCTTGGTGGATTGCGGAGCGACTCACAACTTCATGACGTCGGAAGAAGCGAGGAAGCTTGGGGTCCGAGTCACGAAGGAGTCGGGCAGCGTGAAAGCGGTGAACACGGCTGCCACACCCATTGTTGGGGGTAGTGCGCGATGTGGAGGTTCACATCGGCACTTGGAAGGGGAAAGTGGATTTCACCGTGGTCAAGATGGACGACTATAATATGATAATTGGCCTTGAGTTCATGGACAAGGTACGAGCATTCCCCATTCTATTTCATAATATCTTTTGCATTGTAGCGGAGGGAGAGTTACCTTGATGGTGCTCGTGGAGCGGCAAGCAAGGGAGAAGCCAAAGACTCTATCCGCCATGCAACTCGCCGAAGCTTGGAAGAAAGGCGAGTCTACTTTCCTTGCAACCCTCAAGATGGATGAGAAGGTTGGAGGAAAGTCCGAACCGTTGCCAAAGGCAAGGGAGGCAATCCTTGAGGAGTTTGGAATGCACAAGGAGTTGCCAAAGAGGCTGCCACCAAGGAGGGAGGTGGATCATGCCGCCGAGCTAGCACCTGTCATACCCTAAAGCAATCTCATGGGAAGAATCAAGGAGGGACTATCCCATGACTCGCAAGCCAAGAACTTGGTGGACCTTGTCAAGAGTGGAACGACAAGGCGGTTTTGGCTCGAGGACGAGTTGCTTTACACAACGGGGAAGCGGCTCTATGTTTCGAAATGGGACAATTTGAGGAGGGACATCTTGAAAGAGTGCCATGTCTCGAAGAGGGTGGGACACTCCGGCACGCATCGCACGATGGCATTGCTTAACAACACATACTATTGGCCACATATGCGGGACGATGTGGACTTGTATGAGGAGACTTGTCTTGAGTGCCAACAAGACAAGGTAGAGGAAAAGTAGCCGGGAGGGTTGGTGGAATCCCTTCCCATGCCATCAAGACCGAGTGCCAACAAGAAGGATTGGGCAAAGTTGCTTGACGCCGCCCAATTCTCTTATAGCTTGCAGCGATCGGAGTCGAAGGAAACAAGTCCGTTCGAGCTAGCAACGGGACAATAACCCTTGGCTCCAAGCACGATGGTTACCGGCTACACGAGGAGTAGCCCCGCTGCAAGTAAAACAGCCAAGGAAGGGCAGCAAGCCAATGAGCTCGCTCGTTCGCGACGAGGGAAGGCTCCAAAGAAGATGAAGAGGCATGTGGACCGGCAAAGGCGACACGTGAAGCCTTTTCATAAGGATGCCGAAGCACCCGAACAAGGTATGTCTCATCGAGCTCCCGCTTATATAACCGCTTCATTTGGCAAAGTGGTGGATAGCATCGAAGTCAAGCGAGAGGTGCGGACGAAGCGGATGCCGAGGTATACCGAATACTTTGTCAAGTGGAAGGGGCTGCCCATGTTCGAGGCTACTTGGGAGAAGGAGGAGTCCTTGTGGAAATGCAAGGACAAGATCGCCAAGTTCGAGCAAGAGGAGCTCGCAACGGCTACGAGGACGCCGCCGACTCGAGTGGGGGAGAATGTCATGGACCGAGTTTGAGTGAAGTAGGTCCATGACACAAGTTCATCATGCAAGGTCCAAAGCTTAAGGGGAAGCACTTGGACATTCAAGAACATGGTGGATATATCTCAAGTTGGTAGACATGCCTAGAGAATTCTAGAACTCTTTGGAATTCTCTAGGTTGGAGGCAACATGGTGGACAAGTGTGGAGAAATCTAGAACCCTTTAGAATTCTCTATACTTATAGATATTTTTGTACATAATGGTAGTACATTCTAGAAGGTAGAATTGTAACCATTGGATTGAAATAATTCTAGCCATCCATTGAGGAGGTGCTAGGCTATAAATAGGTGGTGAAGGCACTTGGCCAAACCATCCTAGACATCCTAGAGAGTTCTTGTAAAGCATACTTGAAAGCCTTTGTAAAGAGTTCTCAATTCAATACAAAGTTCCTTTCTCCCACATTGCATGCCTTGAATCAGCCATCCGGGGGTACCAGCCATCCGGGGGTACCAGCTCTGGGCAGAAGCCGTGAAGAGAATTCTTCGGTATCTCAAAGGTACGTCTGATGTTGGTCTCATTTATGGAGGTGATACAAAATGCTTAGTAACAGGCTATTCAGATAACGATTATGCTGGAGATGTTGACACTAGGAGATCTATGACTGGTTATGTTTTTATTCTTGGTGGTTCTGTTGTTAGTTGAAAAGCTACTTTGCAGCCTACAATGACTTTGTCTACTACTGAAGCAGAGTACATGGCTTTGACAGCAGCTGCAAAGGAAGGAATATGGTTGAAGGGACTGGTCAATAGTCTTGGTTTGCATCATGATCAGGCTATAGTATATTGTGACAGTTTGAGTACAATATGTTTAGCAAAGGATCAGGTTCATCATGAGAGGACTAAGCACATTGATGTCAGGTATCATTTTCTGAGAAATGAGAGCAGAATTAAGGTGAAAAAAGTGGGTACTGTTGATAATCCCGCTGATATGTTCACCAAGCCGGTTCCGCACAGCAAGTTCCAACATTGTTTGGACTTGCTAAATGTTACAAGCTGTTAGTTGCCTTTTGGGGGCAACATCTGAGGCAGAGGAGTTATTTGTACATCTGGCATTACTGTGGTGCATCTGGTACATCTGGTACATCTGTTATTTGTGAGAGGATTCAAGTCAAGGTGGAAATTTGTTAATATATGTCTTGAATCAGCCATCCGGGGGTACCAGCTATTCGGGGATCTCGCTGCCTGGTCAGCGAGTTAGGGTCCAGGGGCAACAAGCCCTGGTTCGGGGGCGCAACGTGGCCCCCGATGGGGGTTCGAGGGCAAAGCCCCCGAGGCCCAGGAAACCCTGTTATGCTGGGTTATGGTTTCCTGTTGGGCTTAGTATACAAGGTTTAGGGTTTAGTATATAAACGACCTAAACCTAATTGTATTCTGTGGTTGTGCAGTTCTGTGTTTTCCTCAAGATAATAAAACTGTTCTCCTTCTGCCCGTGGACGTAGCTAACACATCGTTAGTGAACCACGTAAATCTGTGTTATTTCTTACATCCATTACAACAAATTGGTGTCAGAACTCCAAGGGGAGTTCGAATTTTGGGACGAAAGAAAGATGTCTGGTTTGACTATGAAGATCGATAAATTCACAGGGAGAAACAGTTTCAGTTTATGGCAGATCAAGATGCGAGCCTTGTTAAAACAACAAGGGATGTGGGCGCCGCTTGTGAAGAAGTCGGGGGATCCAGAAATCGCTGAGATGGCCAATCTGGAGGAGAAGGCACACTCGACAATTTTGTTGTGTCTTGCAGATGAAATAATCACCGAGGTCGTAGAGGAGGAAACTGCGGCTGGTCTGTGGTTGAAGTTTGAGAGTCTATACATGACGAAGTCTTTAACCAACAAGTTGCTTCTAAAGCTACGTCTGTTCAGTCTGCGAATGGAAGAAGGCACGACTCTAAGAGATCACTTAGATTAGTTTAACACAATTCTATTAGAGTTGCGTAACATTGATGTTAAAGTTGATGATGAGGATGCTGCCCTAATTATGCTGGTATCTCTACCTTTGTCGTATGAAAATTTTGTGGATTCTTTTATTGGTGGGAGAGATACTGTGACTCTGGAGGAGGTTAGATCATCTCTTCATACTAGAGAGATGCGTCATAAGGCGACCGGTACAAGTTCAGACAGTCAGGCTGCGGGGTTGGTAGCCAGTGGAAGTATGGGACAGGGAAGCTCGGGGAAGAAGAAATTCAAGAAACCAGTTTCAAAGGGTTCCAAATCTAATGATGTCTGTAACTATTGTAAAGAGAAGGGACATTGGAAAAACGAATGTCCAAAGAAGAAGAAGCAGCATGAGAAAGCGTCAGGTACTGCTGTTGTAGCAGAAGATGACACCAATTCTGAAGAAGATTTGGCCTTGGTTGCAGATGCACACACACATCACAGGGATGTGTGGATTATGGATACCGGGGCGTCTTATCATATATGTCCACGCAGAGAGTGGTTTTCAACCTATGAGCAGATAGATGGAGGAAATATTTCTATGGCTGATAGTTCTGCATGCAAGGTGGTTGGAATAGGCTCAATCAAAATACAGACACGTGATGGTAAATTATGTACATTGAATGATGTTAGGCATGCTCCATGCATGACGAAGAATCTGATTTCTTTGGGTCTACTAGACAGCAAAGGGTTCAGGTACAAAGGCTCATGTGGAGTTCTAAATATCTACAAGGGTTCCAATGTGGTTCTGAAAGGTGTCAAACGGGGTACTTTGTATTTTCTGCAAGGTTCTACGCTGTCAGGTTCTGCTGCTGTTGCATCATTGGAGGTTCACAAGGATGATATGACCAAGCTATGGCACATGAGGCTCGGTCATATGAGTGAAAGAGGGATGCAAATTCTGTCACAGCATGATCTTCTTGGTGGCCACTAGGTCAAGGATCTTGGTTTCTGTGAACATTGTATCTTTGGGAAGCTACATCGCAGAAAATTTCCTAAAGCAATTCATAGAACTAAAGGCACGCTTGATTATATCCATTCTGATTGTTGGGGTCCTTCTCGTGTTGATTCTTTGGGAGGTCACATATATTTTGTGTCTATGATTGATGACTACTCAAGAATGACTTGGGTGTTCGTGATGGAGCATAAAAGTGATGCCTTCAAGAACTTCAAGCAGTGGAAGGCATTAGTGGAAAATCAAACAGGGAAGAAGATCAAGAGGCTGCGAACTGATAATGGTCTGGAATTCTGTTCTGCCGAATTTGATGAGTTCTGCAAGACTGAAGGTATTGCAAGGCATCATACAGTCCGGAATACACCACAGCAAAATGGTGTAGCAGAACGTATGAATCAGACACTTCTGGAGAGAGCTAGGTGCATGCTCTCTAATGCTGGATTAGACAGAAGGCTCTGGGCAGAAGCCGTGAAGAGAATTCTTCGGTATCTCAAAGGTACGTCTAATGTTGGTCTCATTTATGGAGGTGATACAAAATGCTTAGTAACAGGCTATTCAGATAACGATTATGCTGGAGATGTTGACACTAGGAGATCTATGACTGGTTATGTTTTTATTCTTGGTGGTTCTGTTGTTAGTTGGAAAGCTACTTTGCAGCCTACAGTGACTTTGTCTACTACTGAAGCAGAGTACATGGCTTTGACAGCAGCTGCAAAGGAAGGAATATGGTTGAAGGGACTGGTCAATAGTCTTGGTTTGCATCATGATCAGGCTATAGTATATTGTGACAGTTTGAGTGCAATATGTTTAGCAAAGGATCAGGTTCATCATGAGAGGACTAAGCACATTGATGTCAGGTATCATTTTCTGAGAAATGAGAGCAGAATTAAGGTGAAAAAAGTGGGTATTGCTGATAATCCCGCTGATATGTTCACCAAGCCGGTTCCGCACAGCAAGTTCCAACATTGTTTGGACTTGCTAAATGTTACAAGCTGTTAGTTGCCTTTTGGGGGCAACATCTGAGGCAGAGGAGTTATTTGTACATCTGGCATTACTGTGGTGCATCTGGTACATCTGGTACATCTGTTATTTGTGAGAGGATTCAAGTCAAGGTGGAAATTTGTTAATATATGTCTTGAATCAGCCATCCGGGGGTACCAGCTATTCGGGGATCTCGCTGCCTGGTCAGCGAGTTAGGGTCCAGGGGCAACAAGCCCTGGTTCGGGGGCGCAACGTGGCCCCCGATGGGGGTTCGAGGGCAACGCCCCCGAGGCCCAGGAAACCCTGTTATGCTGGGTTATGGTTTCCTGTTGGGCTTAGTATACAAGGTTTAGGGTTTAGTATATAAACGACCTGAACCTAATTGTATTCTGTGGTTGTGCAATTCTGTGATTTCCTCAAGATAATAAAACTGTTCTCCTTCTGCCCGTGGACGTAGCTAACACGTCGTTATTGAACCACGTAAATCTGTGTTCTTTCTTACAACCGTTACAACAGAAGGAAGTTTTGAATGATTATATATCACATATATTGTCTTGATTTTGTAATTAAAAGTTTTAAACCATAGTATTGGTTCAACAAGAACCATAAATTTTATCCAAAAATGATAGGTTTGTTAAACGAAGTTGGTGGATCATTTTTAAATGAGATTTTAGAGAAAATTAAAAATAGACAACATTACACAACAACATGTTTGATTACATAATGGAATGGCTCACCTTTAGTATTTCTATTATTATTTTTTGATAGTAATGAGTTATAATAATAGCATTGAATATTAACATTCAAAGAAGCAAGAGAACACATCTCTATCTATGGGAACCTAATATCTATTATTCATTTTTACATGATTGGGTAGCTTCTAGTACTCTCTCATTATCAGATCCACCAGCTTCTAATACTCTTCATTAAAAATGGCTAAAACAACAATGTTATTCGTATCCATAGTGTTCACTAATTAACTCTCGTAAACATCTTTGTCTTATAGTGGGGATGACAAATCACAGAGCATAGCTCCACCTCGTCGAAAGCAATTATGCAACTGTCTTGGTCACCAAAATTCTGCCAATAATTATTGCATAGCTCAATCTTGTACTCTCCTTGGTTGTACACACCCTGTTCTTGAACATACACCACTTGTCTGGACAGCAAGATCAGTTTTGATCTTTTGAATTTTCCCAACTCTCTTAGAATACTGTTCATTTAAAAAAATTGAATTTTTTTACCATGCTATGGTCTTTGCTTATGCTTATGTGCTTAAAATGTTCCTCCCCTGTTCAACAGGAGCCTTATCTTTCTTGATTAACAAAAAGATATTAAAAAAATTGAATCTTCACCTGGCTCTGTTCTTTAACATGCTGGCTATAGGGTTCGAACCCATGCGCACTTATGTACAGAAGATCTTAAGTCTTTCCCCTTAACCTCTCGGGCAAGGTGTGTTCTGAAATGTACGCAGCACCTTGAGTACTGCGGCTGTCTGGACCACATGTCAAGCAGTGGGTGAAGAAGTTTTGGCGCGTGTTGTGCATGACTCTCGATAATTCTCCTTCCGCGAACGATTCTCCCTCCGCGAGATTCTCCCTCCGCGCTTGAGATTTTCCATCCGCGAACTGTTTTCTTTCCGCGAGATTCTCCCTCCGCGCTTGAGATTCTTCCACCGCGAACTATTCTCCCTCTGGGAACGGTTCTCCCTCCGCGAGATTTTCCCTCCGCGCGTGAGATTCTCCATCCTCGAACTGTTCTCTCTCCACGAGATTCTCCCTCCGCGCTTGAGATTTTCCATCCGCGAACTGTTTTCTTTCTGCGAGATTCTCCCTCCGCGCGTGAGATTCTTCCACCGCGAACTATTCTCCCTCTGGGAACGGTTCTCCCTCCGCGAGATTTTCCCTCCGCGCGTGAGATTCTCCATCCGCGAACTGTTCTCTCTCCACGAGATTCTCCCTCCAAGCGTGAGATTCTCCCTTTGCGAACAATTCTCCCTCGCGAGATTCTCCCTCCGCGAACTATTCTCCATCCGCGAACTAGTCTCCCTCCGTGAATAATTCTCCTTCCGTGAACAATTCTCCTTTCGCGAACTAGTCTCTCTTCACGCGAGACGCGCGCTTGGCGCGTGCTTCTTATGAAAAGTAATTTCACCGCTTGACAAAGTCAAGCGACAGCTGCAATACTAGGAGTACTGCGTACACAGCAGCCGTTCCCCTCGGGCAAACCAGCTAGTTGCCTCAATGACAATATATTAATTTTATGTTAATTAATGATATATGTTAATGATATTGATTATTTAAATTTGTTATTCATGCATTGTTTTGTAAAATTATTTTATCTCATGCACAAACCAAATTGGGACAGTGAGAAATATCTAATTTTACATATGGATGCCTAGTTTCTCATTCTCACCAATGCATCCCTGGGATTGTGACTGATAATGGTACCAAAGATCTCCGGGAAAAGAAGAGAAAGAAATTGAAAGAACTAGAGACCTAGGAAAAGTTTCAGATGCCTTCATTGGTTATTGGGTTTTGGCTTTTCCTGATAATGGGTAACTGGCACCAAGAAGGGAGACTGAAATGGTTAGGCCCAGTCCGATACCAAAACGGGTCGGGTCATCTTACAATCTCCCTGACTCCTGCACATTTTAGGGGCGGCAACACGGAGCGGTTTCATTTTGGCAGCTCATAACGACGACGTTTTGCGTCCCACTTAAGCGGAAACGAGGGGGTTAAATGGTGGAGGAGTTGGCATTTGGCGCAAGAGTAGTATATTATGGGCCCGTCGCTCCTCTACCAAATTGTTCGTCGGAGGTTTTCCAATATTACTCTCTTCAAATCACTTCTTTTGTTTCCTTTATTTATTTACTTATTTATTTTGATCAAAGTTGGTTTATGGGTCCACAAAATTAGCCGCATAATTGTTCTTAATATGCCAAAATCATTTGAAATGAATCAGTTTTTGAATTGCGGATAGAAGAAGTGCTTTGAAGTGCTTCAGACTTCCAGCAGGAGAAAGTACCATTCTTTTAATTGATAGAGGCAAGTGCTATTGAATGGTATGTTTGGTGTAAACCCTTTCGAATTTTCCAGCATTAAATGGGTATATGCAATGCTTCGTATGGAAGTACTTGACATTGAGTGCTTTGGGTCATGTATTACTTTACAAAGTATAAGCTTTGAAAAATATAAGAACCCTGAACTTTTTTTGCTTCCTTGGTTTCTTGGTTTTGATATAGTCGCACTTTAACAGGAGTTTTCTGTAATATGCAGGGCTTTCCTATGATACAAATGAACCTGTTCTTAAGGATGCTTTTGGAAAGCATGGTGCAATAATTGAAGGTGATTCTAGGAGGCTGTCGATTACATTTTAGGTCACTGTTTTCTTGTTGTTGGCCATCTGTTTACTTTGAGGAAACTCTCTTGTTGTATTTCACAGTTAAAATTATATCTGATCATGTGAGTGGGAAATCAAAAGGTTATGGATTTGTGAAGTTCACATCTGAAACTGAAGCCAGCAGTGCTTTAAAAGAAATGGATGGCCAGGTAAATTTATCCATCGTGTTTGTATCTTTGTAGTTTGAGTTGCGGTCACCCTGTTATGTAACTTCTTTGGTATGAGAAGTAATATCGGCTGATAATGTTTGCAACTCTTCTCAGGTACTGGATGGCAGACAAATCCGCTTGCAATTTGCACACAAGGGGTAATGACATTGTTCTCAGCATAGTTTAGTTGTACATGAAAGCTTTGCTGCTACTTTTGTCTTTCTCTTTGAGACACTAGAGAAAACTCACCTTAGTGTCGAGCTCTAGATGCTTGGTCAATGGCCACTCCAAATCTGTAAAGTAGAGTTCCTTTTATTAATGGCTGTGCATTCTTCATTAGAGTCATGCCTATATACAAATTATCCAAGTTTTCATGTACAATACATTGCTTGTTATATACTTCAAAAAAACAGGGACGTTTAATATGAAGACAAAGCGTTTTAGGATTTTAGTATATGTTGTTACTATGAAGACTTGTTTTAGTATTTAGTTCCTAATGTTCATGTAGTTCTATTTTATTAATTGCTCTATTTGGTAACGACTTATTGTCAGGGAGAAATAATGGAGGCTCACATCTTAACTTTCAGTCATTTGCTCCCATGAAATATTTGTATCCAATAAGTGATTAGGGAAATTTCCCAACTGTCTCAAAATCTTATATACATGCTCCATTTTTTAGGGTTAATTTGTTATTTTAACCTATTTTTGCAAGTTCCTGTGTCCGACTTTGAAGTGTGATTATGGTAGCTTATGGTTGAGGTCTGCACAAATTAATGCTTTTGATGCTTTAAGAATTCTAGAGCAATACATGACCTTAAGGATTAGCATCTTCCTTAAAAAAAGAAGAAGAAGAAGAAGAAGAATTAGCTTCCTGAGTTTGCCACCATGTCACATGTTAGATTGTTGATATCAATAGTTGTTGCCTTGTTGAGCAGGTAAAGGTGGATAAGTATGCTGGGTTTTTCCTTGTCATGGAATGAGCAAGTTCAAATCTGAATATTTTTTTCTTGTTCTTGCAGTAGTTTTCTATATCTGTGCTGCAGTTAATGTTGAAAGTAATTTGATGTTAAGTAGGATGATTTTCAGATTTTGAACAAGTATACTTGCTTCAACTTGATTCCCCAGTTATAGATTGCCTGATTTGCATGTATATATATTCTCATTAATTTTATATGGTAACTGATTTGAGATATTTGGTGATTTTGGTCCAATGACTTCTAAAATTTTGATAACCTTTGCTTAAACGACTTTCTTGATACCTACCAGAACCAGGAACTCAATCAGTTGATGATAACAATTTCCAAGAGTTCCTCTTCAAAAGGTGAAACACAAACCATGAGACAAAAGTAGCATAATCTTCTTCTGCAGTGCCATCCACTTAACTTAATCTACTGTATGTGGTAAGCATTGCTAAATTATGCTTATATGAACCTAAATGTTTAATTCCTAGAATATAAAGGAATTGTTTTTCCGGAACTTATAGCATGCACTCCTCTTTAGGGTAAAAGGAAAATTTGAAAATTTTGATGTTATGTATATATTCAGTTTGCAGACAAAAGTTGTGCTGTTGTCTTTAATTTCGAGATAGTTAGATAGAGAAAAATGAGGGGCTGCTTAGTCTCTGTGTTTCTGTTAACGTCAGCTTTCAGTCTTTCAGAGCACAACGATGAAGAAGTTTCAATACAATTGAGTTTTTCTTGGTGGAATTCCGCCTGGTAGAAACTTAAGTCAGCTTTTCATGGAAAAAACATGGTCGATTCAGGGTACCTTAGACATTCTGAGATGAAGACTTGGCTAAGTTCTTAACTGTTGGAAGTTTGGAGTGATGACTTTTAGGATCCGTGTAATGAGATCTCAAAGTCAGACGCGCTCGATTTGATACATGTTTGATCAACAAATGCTCTCTAGTTGTTGAAGAGATTACAATGATTATGATTACGTCAGTGCACCTGGTACGGTGGAATTGATCTGAAGCGTACCTGTCATTGAGTTTTTCTGTTTCTCCTTCCAATTTCTTGTTCTTACATTATGTTCTGCATTCCTTCCTGGGACAGTAACTTTTCATAATTAAAACAGAAAATGAAACTGTCCCTGCGTCCCATATTACCTTGGCTCGATATGAATCGTGTATGAAGCTGACTCGTTGTCCTGTCGGAGCAAGCGTAATTTGCAGCAACTTGTTGTTGGAGCCCAACTTTAAGGTGTACTGTGATATTAGTTTCTCGGTTGTGTTCTGCACAATGAAGTTGCTTCTGGATGCATCCAGGTTTGCGGAATAATAACAAGCAAACATTCTCAATATATACAGAGATGGATACATAGAATGGAATATATGCAAGCAAGTTCAAATCTGAGTTGAACTCGTAGGCCTTTCTTCTTATGTAAAAATTATGTATCATCTGTGCTGTAATGCTTGAGTAGGTAGGTAGACTTGATAAATTTAGTGCGCATATGTGTCCCAGTGCATGAGGGAGTTTTTTGATCCCTCAGATTTCTACTCCCCTCGTGCATTCCTAACTTTGGTCTACTCACACTAATCCATCTTGATGAATTGATGCATATCACGTCTAATCTGCCTTGGTTTTTGATATATAGAAAACAAACGTAATTTAATGCTTTACCATTACAAAATGAGGTAGGATATTGGAGAAAATTAAAAACTCTGATTAACGTTAAAGGTTTGTTCGGGCGGAGCCATGTAAGGGTCTGCAGTGGCCATGCCGGTGCTAGTTTTTGACTCTCTATGTGCTCTATCTGTATATCTCGGTTCAATTGAGTTCTTGTATGAGTTAAATACGCACTATGACACCATCATTGATCGTTTTAGCACGTGTTTGAAATGTCAGTGGTCCTACTAACTTGATTATAGCCATTAGTTTGTAAGTTTTCTCAATTTAATTTTTTTAAACAAAGTACATGACAAGTTGACGGTTAATATATATGAAGAGCTCTCCTCGTGCAATTTTATTATTGTACATCAATTCAAATAGGTAACTACGTAACTACCTAGTTTTTAAAGGATAAACATAAGCATATGTGAATTTTGTTGTTGTTGAGAGACTGAGAATGGAGGACGACTCTTTGATTATGTACATCGAAACAAAAAATCGATTAAAAAACCTAATACATACTCGATCATTAATGACTATCGCGATATGTAAGAGCGATTAATGGCGGAGGGAGAAGAAATTTACCTATGGGGGCAAAAAAAAAAAAAAAATCAAACATAACATAACTATTGGTTGATGCATTGTCAAAATAAATGTTTTTTTATATTCTAAAATGTGGCTTTTGATGTGCCAACACATCATAAATTCTCTAATTTCAGGTTAAAAAGTCCAAATTGTAAGGCTACATGTCAAGACCCGCTCCAAAACCCGAGATGAGTCATGCGGGGACCACCTTCAAGGAAAATTTACCAAAGAACTCGGCAAACCTCTCTCGAAAATGGATAACCTTAACTTTGAAGAATTAAAGAACCACCTTTTTAACTCAAAATAAATCATCGGCTACAACTCAAAAACTGCTAGAATAAGCTATACAGTAATCCTAACAGTATTCAGAGCTACTAAAAAAAATAATACACAGCAGAAGCTAACAAACCCCAAGTAGATTAAACAGGTAACCTACTGGCGAAATGTAGCGGATAGATGAGTGACTATGTCTCGAAGTCTCCTTCTAGACCTCACGCGAACTCTGCAGACTGAGCATTTTTAAAAACGAAGAGCCCAGGGGAAAATATTCAACACGTCAGAGTGAGTGGACAAAACGATTCCGACAACAAATAAATATTTCCCCAAAAATGCTTTCAAAGAAAACGCTTCATCAGCGGCAAAAACAAAAGCTTCACTGGAAAGATTTTGAACTGGGGTCTAGCCTGGCTAGACTCCCAAACTTTAAGAAATTGCCTCTCAGGCTAGGATATTATATATTTTAGTATGTATATACACTCGCCTAATTCTTTGTACGATATATATGAACAATTTGAAAAATAGATACCATACAAAGCTACTACGCTTGGGTATAACGCTCACGTCACCTCACACTAGAATTGTACCTCAGGATGTGGGAAGCGCTCGAGTGGTATATATATGTGCTGACTCCTTGTACGAAATCTATGAAAGAATACGAAAATAGAAAGCCGTACAGGGACAAGTGTGACTCATAGATCATTATTGTATTAATAATGTCTCAACTTAACCAGCTTTAAGGTGTTAGGTTTTAACTAAAAATGGTTTGGTATAATTTAATATGATCTATCCACTTAAAAGCACTATGTTGTCTATTTTCTAATATGGGATATGTCCTCTCCAACACCACTTAGCAGACAACTACGATCAAGGCCAAACACGATGTATAGGTAAGAGTCGAGCCAAGCTGAATTATTCAAGGTAACAAAAAGATCATGAGCTCTTATTCAAAAACAAAATAAAATCATGAGCCTTGTCACTTTCCAACATCTCAAACAAAACGATGCCCAAAAGAAAGAAGGCAAAAAGAAATGTAACTATTCCCAATTCTCTTCTCATCGATCCAAATGACCCATTTTTTTTCATCGTCAATCACTAATCAATTAAACTTCTCACTAACCTCTTAACTTGTACTCCGCACGTGTCAATTTGTTTTTTCTCAACAAAAAAAGAAAAAAGATATGTATTGGGCACTTAATATCAGTTTTATGTATAATTTTTTTTTTTGGATACAAGAGAGCCAAAGGACCCAAACAAAAAAAAGAGAGCAGAAACTAGATAGCTCTAGCTACATTCCTAAACTTAGCAGTATCACACAAGTCATCTAGAGCAGCATTAACAACTTGTGGAGGACGTTGCTGAAAATATTGCACTCCAAACTCAGAACCTAATCTGGACTTAGAGAGAATATCAACCACCATGTTGATCTCTCTGCACACATGTGAGACATCACACATAGAGAGCTTGTCCATCAAAAATTTGCATCTACCAAGCACACTGTATAAAGGATGCAAATCATCAACCCCTTTCTTCAACATTTGAACAATAACATTAGAATCAGATTCAATAAGGAGCAAAGTGCACTGGGAAGTGTAAGCTATCTTTAAACCCAAGAGTAAACCCCATGCTTCAGCGTCTAGAACAGAGCCATTTCCCAAACTTGCAGCAAAACTAGAAATCCAATTGCCATTACTGTCTCTTAACACACCCAGCACCAATACAACCATTTTGAGTCCTAGCACCATCCACATTCAGTTTTACCACACCAGGGGGAGGCTTCACCCATTTCACAGAAATAGCAACCTTTTCAACACTCAAGGTGCTAGTAGACTGAGCATCATTCCATTCAGTAATAGAGTTTAATATAACAGAACCAGGATCAAAAGGGTACCTGAAATCCGGATCAAATATTCTTCGGCATCTCCATTTCCAAATGTACCAACAAGTAAAGATGATAACATTGGACCACTTAAAACCCCCAAAGCAAACCTGTTTACAGTGAGAATTAGCATGAATCCAGCCATTCCAATCAAGGGTCCAAGATCTTGCAATCGAATTAGAACAAATGAGCTTATGTATAATTTCAGTTTTACCCTATAATTTAAAAAATATTGTATTTTTTCTTATTAATAAACCATGAGTATAATCAAATTTTTAAAAATTTAACCATTGAAAAAGTAAAAAATGTCTTCGGATTTTATTAATAGAATTATTAATAGAGATATCCTAAAAGAGTTCTCAATTAAAAAAATAGGAAGAAACAATATCTCAAAAGAGTTGACGCGAGTGCCGGCACATTTCTGTTAGGTTAGTGAAAATAAAAGAAACATAGTATTCTTCAATTGGCAGCCTAATAATTCTGCACCTTTTCCCTCTCAATGAAGGAATCGACTGGGGTAGGTTAGGAGGCTCTTGGTTGCAGCAAGCTGATGTAACTCACTGCAAATGAAGCTTGCAGTTTGCAAAATCTTGATGATGACAAGCATGACAGATTTGCATCATTCATGAGTCTGATATCATCCACCCTCTTCCAATTCCCAACTATAAATTTGCATTTACTATCATTTCAGAAGTAGCTAGCGGTTGGCAGAAACTGTAATCAAAGCACCAAATTCAAGTTCAATATGTGCCTAGGGCCCCCGTTCTGAATTCTGATGCGTGTCATACCCAGAAGACGTACATAAGTTTCAATATTGATGAATATCTGCCAGGGATTTCTTCTACTTGGGTTTTTGCTCATGCATTTCATTCCTATTTTGGACTCGTTTGATTTTTTTCGTAACCTTGACTTAAGACAAAAGACTGGTTTGAATTTGGACCAACGTAATGATGAACCTAGCTGATTAGCTCTACCATGAAAGCTATTGACTGCATTCTTTAACTAACGGCGGACAATGTCAAACAAAACCCTTGTTCAAAAGGAATGCCATTTATTGGAAAATTACATTTTTTCTATGACAGTTTATAATCGACTAGAGCCAGCTTTTACACCTTTACAATCCTCACCACCCAGAAAACTGGACAACCCAGTCCCCTCAGGCATTTCCTGAAGCTTAATTGGTATTTTACAGAGGTGATTAGGAGAAAAAAGAAAAAAAGAAAAGAACCGTCAAACAAAAGGAGGAAAATGCCTGACTTTTTTGTCCGGGATGTCTCTATATCATTGTATCTTTTAATTTATGATATTTTCTCTACTTATACACAAGATCTCCATATTCTTCCCTCTAAAGAAATAACGATTATGGAAACATCATCGTGGTAACGCCTCCGATCTCCTTGTGGTATTTGAAGCAATTCATGGAAGTCCATACCTGTGATTCACCAAAACCAAGTTCATAAGTTAGTGTTCTGCAATGAAGAAAACTTGTATTTTAAGAACAATTTCTTTACTATGTTATGTACATACCGGCTTTTTTGGCAGCACGGAACAATACTTCCTCCACAAGATGCTGTGCAGGATCTCCTTCAGGTTGTAATGTGATGAAAAGTTCAACTTCAGAAACAGCTTCCTCATTTGTGAAGTATTGATACAACCCATCAGAGGATAATATCAAGAACCTGTCTTTAGGGCCTAATCCGTGATGGTGGAGATATGGGAAGCAAGTGATGTACGGGGAAGTCCCTATATAGTCAATTTGGAATGCCTCTAGAAGTGCATTGTTCCATTTAGGCTGCAAAGGTCGACAGGAATAGCGCACAGAAATAAGCAAACAATTTTTCCTTAAGCATTGTTAATAAAACAAAGATCATTGAATGAGTGGAAACAGATAATTATCATTTTAGTCACGACACAAGTTCGGGATCAGATGGGAATTGAACATGTAACTTCAGGCCAAAACCGCTAGCTTAAGTTTAGGGACACATATGCCTTGCTTCATTTGCCTTGACCTCCTCATTCCCCCAAGCATTGCAACGTAGGATTATTGTAAATAAAGTTCTTTCATGTCATTAGATTTTTTGAATCATCTAAGTGAAAATATATGATTGTTGATCTGCTGATGTTCACCATAATTAAATGAGACGTAATGAAATTCTCAATCAAGTTGGGCAAGAAATACGGTTGCAGAGAAGCAATTGTTACATGTATAAATACCTGTTTGAGGAAACCAGCACCAAAAGCTCTGGTGACCTTCAATGAACCTTTAACGCGATCATTCATGACAGCACAAGCATCCTCTGGGTGTTCATTTCGGATTCTATGAACTTCCTGAAAAATAAAATGCAGCCAAAAAAAATGAGATTTATGTAAACAACCTATATTGCACCTCATCAAAGCCATTGTGATCCATAAACTACTAGAAACCAGAAAAAGGGACTTATAGTTCACCTCTTGCTCACTAGTACTGTGATCCATTGTCAGCTGAACAGCACTCAAATTGGGAATTGCATTCAGTCTTTCCCCATCCTCAAGATCATGCAATGTTTCCTCATTGATCCTCTCCAAATCCTGCCTAATCTTTCCAAGCCAATAATCCGGCTCCGCCTTCTGTGCCAACACAACCCGACTATCACCCACATTCATCACATAAACATCTTCCCCCTTCATCAACATGACAAGAACACAAGATCCCATCAAGGCCAACTCAGGATTTTCCAAGAGCATTTTATCAGCAACTTCCAAATAGGCCTCCTCTGTTTTCCTCAAAGCTTGAGACAAAGCCTTCAAAACATCAGAGTGATTATTAGCCGATGACCCATCTGAGCTAGACCTATTCAACTGTTCCTTCAATCTCCGATCAAGCTCAACTCTCTCCCTATCCCATTCACACCTCCACCTCCTCTGATTATCCTCCCATTTCCTGCCGGAGCCCCGGTACTTGGTTTTCGTGTTCCTGAACTCCTTTTTCTTCGTATTAGTATCAAAACTCACATCCCCACTTGCACAAGGATAATTCTCTTCCTCAACAAACTGACAACAATGTTGATTCCTTCCCAACTCACTCTCGGAAACCGAAACCGAAACCATATCCGAATTTTCCGGGTGAACAGGCGAAGTCGCAGGCGCAGCTGCTTCAACCCTCTCATCCCAAATCACACCTTTCAGCTCCTTGTGGACAGCAGTGTACAAATTCGACAGAAGATAATCCGGCGCATCTGGGCCGTTGAATCCATCGTAGATTCCGACGAAAACCCATCCGTCCTCCTCTGAAACAACAACGTGAACACGATCCTCTCCGGCTTTCCCTTGCGCCCACTGCAGATTCTGACTCGACAACGATTCGTCGTCTTCCAAGCTCCCCTCGCTGCTGAAATTCACAGAGCTCACAGTCAAATTCTCGTTGTGGTTTTGGAGTTTATGATCGTGTACTCCGCCGCCGACGATCCAGTCCTGATCTTTCACCGATACGACGCGGTTCTTGATCGGCGCGAGAATCGAGTTCTGGCCGCGATATATAGTCTTGGATATGGCTCTCTGAAGAACCCGAATCAGTCTCCGCTTGCCCGATCTCGGCTTAAAAGCGAACCCGCCGCCGTGGGAGAAGCTCCTCTGAAACTGTTCCGAGTAGCCTTTCTCCATCGGACCAGAGAACATCCCACGGTCGAGCGGGCCGGACATGAACGCCCGCTCGATTGGGCCGGACAAGAATCCTCGCTCTAACGGACCCGACCCGGGAACCCCCGACCCGAAGTTAATCGGACCCGAATTGATCAGATTCCGCGGGATTGGCTGCAGCGGAATCGAGGCGAAGGAGGTGGAGGACTCGAAGGCGGCGGCACGATCGATGCTGTTGTAAGAGTAGAGATCGACGAGGGCGGTGGAGAGAGGCGTGGAGGTGTTGGCGCTGACTGAAGCGCCGGAGATGGTTTTGAAAGTGGTGGCTTCTTCCGAGTGGACTTTAGAGGAGGCGAGCCAGGCCGGGTCGGGTCGGACGTAGCAGAAGGAGTGGCCGAGGCCCTCGTCGTAAGGTTCGGATAATAGAACAGGTTCGTCTTGGGTCCGGCGATGGAATCCTTTAGCGCCGGTGAAGCAGACGCTTACTTTTCCGAAGCTGTTGCCCATCTGATCGGAACCCGAAAAAAGAATATGAATTTGAATGAACGAATCTAGGCGTTTCTAATAGGGTTGTGTGAGTTAAATTAACTCAAATTCATGGCCGAGTCTGGAAAAGAGAGACAGAGACAGAAGAGTCTAAAAGAGAGAGAGAACAGAACAAAACGAAGCTCAGAAGAAGAAGAGGGGAGAGAGCAAGAGAGAGAGAAAGGCGTTGACTCTCAGGCTTAGGTTTTGAAATGAATGTAAATGACTTTTTTCTCATTTTTCCTTTTTAAGTTTTTTTATTTTCGTTTTTTTATATTTACACATTGAAAATGCGTTGTGCATTTTATATATATTTATGCCAAGCGTTGACCAAAGTTCAGGGATTTTAAGTAAACTGGGTTGAGTTTTATTATTACTTTCAACGGATGCGCGTGGGACCAAGCGCGTATTGGGGCGGAAATACTTGACCGGCAAGGTGGGGCCGGGGGAGGGAAAGAGGTGATTGAATTGGGTTCGTGGAGGGGGGTTCCTCACGCGCGGGGAGAAGCGTTGACATGTACGGGTCGGGGCGAAAACTCTGGAGAGCGTGGAAATGCGTGCCAGGATCACCGTTGGATTGGAGTGATGAGATGCGAGGGTTGAAGTACACGTGGAGTGGCGTAATTGATTGGCTGTGTCTGTTTGTCAACTCGAGGTTCCTCCCTACTAAGGCTGTGGGCAGCTAAGCTATTTAGAGCTTGACTTTTATTTTTATTTTTAACAATTATTTAATTTAAAAAATAAATTAAAGAAAAAGGAAATTAGTTAGGAATTTAGTTTATTAAATTGGGTGAGGTGGGGTGGTTGCTAAAACATTTAGTATGTGGGAGTTTTATTTATTTACAAAGGCTTGACCAATTAGACTTGTCCTTTTGTTGACTTTCGATCATTTTGACAATCTAAGTATTAACAGGGGAGAGAGGTACATGTCCGATGTCGATATAAAAAATACAAGACGTTATTTACACAATTCATTAATGGTTGGGTTAAATTTTCATCAAAAATCTTCACTTATCAAATAATATAAAAAGAGTCTAATTATTTTTAATTGTCCGATTTTTAACGCTTTCCTGTTTCGAATCAACAAACACTGAAACCATAGAATCCGATATTATCGGCCTAATTTAGTATTGTTCATCTCCCATAGGGTTGGCTCCGTTCCTTGATTGGCACGCCAATCACTCATGCATCGTCCAATTCCACCCTTCGACAACATATCTAGTCCTAATGCTTCTGGCTGTAACTTAGTGGGCACCAAAGCCAGGTTGTGCCTGGCTCACTTTATGTCTTTATCTCCAACATCCTCCTAAGAGTGATGCACTCAATAAACCTGCATTGACTCCACCTGCAATGCCGGTATGGGATGCATAATGACAATCTCTTCTTTTGTTGGAAATACCGAAATAGGGGAAGGAGGGGCGCAACATAAGACAGGGAAGGAAGGATATTCCCTTGAAAACCATAACATGATGCCAACAGCAATAGAAGATAATGGGCTCAAGATCCATCATCGATACCTCGTCATTTTACTCACAAGAGCGGCGATCCCTAAAGTAATTGATCATAGCACAATCCCAAAAGCGCTCTGAAAAACATTCATACCAATAATGCATTGCAAACATATCATTGGGAGAAACCTTAGCTCAACGATCGAGACCCACTGGATCGTTAAGACGCAAAGAAACCCTAACCGGACTATACTGGTTTGGTCTACCAACAATAGATCATGGTTCCCCTACAAGTTGAGTCATCGCCTTTGTTAGTAAGGCTGGAAGTAAACCTTGAATCTCAAATCCAAACAAAGTTAAATGGGACCGCAACAATATCAAAAAATTCATCGTAATCGTTGAGAAGAAGAATGACACGCTGAAAACTTCATGACCCAACCTTATTCAGACTATTGAGGTCAAGCTCATTGACAAAGTTTGAATTGAATAACAATCCACCACCTCGTGCCGCGACCTCCACATGAACAGAGATACGCCACATCGAGCACATATACATCACTTCTGAATGTCAAAAGGGGCTTGACAGCGTAAAACATGATGTGGGAGTTAGAAACGGAGAGAAAATTTGAGGGTTTTTGGGAGCGTATTCAGACTATTGAGGTCAAGCTCATTGACAAAGTTTGAATTGAATAACAATCCACCACCTCGTGCCGCGACCTCCACATGAACAGAGATACGCCACATCGAGCACATATACATCACTTCTGAATGTCAAAAGGGGCTTGACAGCGTAAAACATGATGTGGGAGTTAGAAACGGAGAGAAAATTTGAGGGTTTTTGGGAGCGTCTGTGTTTGGAAGAGTGTTTTGGGGGGGGGGGGGGGGGGGGGGGGGAGGGGTGGCTGAGGAATAAGTATATGCTTGGAAGCTTGAAGGCATGATTGATGTAGGTGTTCTTATATGTGTAATGGGTTTCTGCTTGATGCATATTCCAACTCTGAACCCCACCTTTTATAGACTAAATTTAGGCGTGTTGTGGTGATTCAAAGCATCTTAATGATCTCATTGTCTGGGTAAAATACTCCCTCTACACTTTATGCATGATTTTTGTCCCACAATTAGGAAAATGAATGCTTTCTTAAGGTAGTTCTTTTAGAAATATGAGAATTGTTGCGATCACTTCCAATTGTTGCGATTGCAGTAGACTCGATGGCCTAAAACCTGGATTGAGGTACATAAAAGATAATGGTACTCGTGAACTCATAGATTTAGGGAGAAGAAGCCTCTTGACTGGTTTAAAGGCTTCTCATGGTGTGATGAGATGGTGATTTGGTACCAATTGTGTATGTGGCTGCTGCGTGGAAGAAGAAATCAAGATTTTGTTTGGAGATGAGAAGTGGTGTTGCAAACCCCTTGAAAAAAGAAGAAGCTCATTCTCTGATGTGTTCGTTGTTGGATGCATTATATAAGGTTAGAGGTTGATAGCAAAGGGAGCAATCAAAGTAAATGAATGATGTTTGATGATGAAGTATAATGCATATTGAGCAATGTCCTAAAATGGTAAGACATAAATCAAGATACTTTTTGGGGTGCTTCCACTAAAACTTCTCTGTTTTGCATCAAAAGATGGATGTTGTAGAATATGAAGTAATTAGGGTTTCAATTTTGAGCTTTTGTGAAGGAGAGGGTTGAAGTGAAGGAACGAATTACTCAGTAAGTAAGTATGCGAAAGTGGTCAACGAGTTGAACACATATAGGTCCAATAATACTAATCCACCCCTATTCAAGTCACCCAGTGATGGTCAAATATAGATTTTAACATAAAAGTCATCGGTTATTAGTGTGTGTGATACCAATCATTATAACATAATGATGACTCTTCACGTTTTTTATGTTGGATTTTGTTGGCTTTAATGGATAATCTATGCCACACTTTTGCAATAAGTACAAATTTGCCATTGAGGCACACCCAAAATAACTGAAAAGAAAACTAATTTATTTTTTGAATAAAGAGTCAACCCTTCTTAAACATACAGTACACATAACGATTCACCTCAGTGGGGCTAAAAAAATAATCATTACCTAAGTACAAACATCTTTTCCAGGTATCAAGCCCATCCAAAGAAGCCTTAGCAATTCCCATGAAAATTCCAAGGCACATGAACTGGGGACTAACTGGCGACATCCCCCTCCGATTTATCATGACAAAACAAAAAAGTTAAGCAAAAAACAAAAATCCAAACCCTAGTTATGGGTGAAAACCAAACGCTAGTCCATGATGTTCAGGCCCAAACATAGGCTCAGATGGAATTACTCACCCAATCTTGCAAGTCCTAGACGTCGTCGCCGACCACCACCCTTGCATCACAGGTCATGCTTGTTGGAACCCATAAGGGATTCTGAAAGGTAGCATTAACAACAAATGGGTCCAACATAACCACCAAAGGAGGAAGGCCACAATCATCAACTTCGAACCCGATCGGTCGCAGCACCGCCGCCCCCTGAACTAAATCTCTACACCGTCACTTATGCCAACATCATACAGGACCCAGACAAGCGCACCTTCAATAGTCACTACCCTACATGAACATATGACATTGATCAACGAGTGCACCAACCCTGAAGGAATTGTCACCTGCCGCTCGTGACACATCACATCCATATAGGGTACCGATTCTACCGCTTCTGTCGACAACACGACCTGAGGCCAGCCATTCGACCCACCGTCCTCCTTGCACCTTGCCGCACTAGGAGCTAAAATTCAAAACTTCAATCTAGATTTTCAGAGAGTTCGAAATCTTGGAAGCAGAGGAACCCCCTACACACAATACCATGAGAGAAGGAAAAGCCAACAAAGAAGAAAGTGGAAAGTTGAGGACTGGAAAGGGTAGAAGAGAAGATGCCCCCACGTGCCAAAGTTGCCGAGCAGACGCCAAGAAGATCTAGGGCCATTCTCATCCTTTTAGAGAGAAAATCCTCTACTTTTTTTTTTTTATCAAACCATCAACTAAAATATTACCACTAGTCTATCGTGAGTCGAACTTACGATCTACCACTTATAAATAGAAGATTGATACCACTAGACTAAATGATACTTGACAAATCTTTTACTCTTTGATATTGAAAAGCAATAAAAACAAAAAAACAAAAAAAAAGATTCAATAAAAGTAACCTATCTAACAAATGTTATCCATAGTCTAAAGCTCCTTTTACCATCATCATGTTGAAATGTGGAAACAAAACTACTGTACTTAGCAAATCATGAGGCAAAAGTAAATGGTATTTAGGTATATCAGTACATGATTGCATTGAACACTTGAAAACAAAAAGGTTGGATTAAGAATAACCAAACCAAGCATTAACAAATATATAGTGAGTATAAGCATTAGGCTATTTATGTTATTCAATTTCATTTTGGCCAATTGTCAATGTTCTTCATTAAACAATAGAGCTAGCGGTCTCAATTGCCTCTTATTTCTTAGAGATTTCAAACCCACCATGATTCTCATATTGCAAGTGGAGAAAACCTTCCTAGCCACCAGCGCTTCTGCACATTCACTCGCTTCTTCACCCACCTCTCTCTTTCCCAACTTTTGTCTCTTTTAGCAGCTCCTCATCCTTCTAGCATAAACTAATCCAAACCTAATTAATATCTTAAGGACCTTTACTTATGTGCATTTTGTAGAATAATCAAACTAAACTACTACCCACTTATATATGCATGTTGTAATTTTGGCAAGGTCTTTTTCTTACTCATTAAAATTTACTTTCAAAATAGTGGTAGTTAAGGAATTGTAACTTAAATAATCATCAATTAATAAGAAGGATCACAGTATATAAGTTCCTAACAAATCAATCAGAACATCTCTGCAACGACAATGAAAGCTTTAATACTATGCTGCATGTTTTTTATTTTAAAAAAAAAATCTATATGAAAACCTCCATTGACATAATAGAGAAGATTTCAAAATCTTGGACTCAATCTCCAGATACTGTTTATGCACAAATAAAATGAACTGTTGGGCAATGAAAGCCCCATGAAGTTGAGTGTATAGCTGCAAATATATTTCAATAATGAAAGGCATGCATATCCAAATTCTTTTTTAGGAGCACAATTGGTATGCTTTGTAAACAACTCCAGAAGAAATAAAAGAAGGATCATGGCATGTTGCATTGACCCATCAACTTGCAGAATAAATTAATCTTGCTTTGGATCTTTAAATCATGTTTTGGGCTATAATAATGTTGAAGATACATTTTATCAATTTCACAATTTCTAATTTCTGTTTTGTTTTGTTTTGTTTGGTGGATTTTTTTACTTATTAGTTACTACCTAGTGGAGTGGACCTTTAAGTCCTCTCCCATGCCACCTTGTTTTTCTTGACTAATTGACTCCTAATGCTATCCACTTCAGCTAAACCTTTGTTTAAGCAAGTATAAGAAGAAACCCAATAATGTGGATGTCATCTCTAGCATCAGTTTGGGTTTTTCCTTATCATAAAGTTTGTTAGAAGTTTATTAAATTATAAGTATATGGTTTGCTTGTGTTAGCTAAAAAGAAGTTAAAGGTGATATAATTTTCATAAATACATGAAGGCTACGGAACCTAGTGATAATGGTTATCTACTCAATAACTCGAGATTTCGACTTCATATTCCTGTATTAATATAATTAAGACAAAAAGACCATTAAAAAGTATATAAGGACTATGATTCATGAAATTTGTTCGGCAATTTCTACCATCTTACAAGAAAATATAATGATTACTAAGGACATAGGCCGGGTTAAACGAGGTTGTTTTGATTTTGACTTTGGGTACAAGTTCTCTTTTTCCTAATGCACATAGGCAAAACTTAAAACC
Organism: Fragaria x ananassa; assembly: GCA_034370585.1. Classification (NCBI taxonomy): domain Eukaryota; kingdom Viridiplantae; phylum Streptophyta; class Magnoliopsida; order Rosales; family Rosaceae; genus Fragaria; species Fragaria x ananassa. The sequence continues at coordinate 24,083,993 of CP139764.1, forward strand.
ATTCTTTTATTTATTTAAGATTATATTCAGCCTGCAAAAAGAATGTTGATTTTAAGTAAAGTCATGAAAACTTGGTTTGCAAGGAAAACAAGGGTGGGTATTATGTACTCTACTGTGAATTTCTGTGTCTACCAGAAAAGACATTTTAATGAATATAAATGCCAGCCATAGAGCAAACACAATCTAGAAAATTTGACCTCAAACAGAATTTAGAGCTAGGCACCATGGTCACTATCATTAGGCTTATGCCACCACCATTTCCCACTAAGAATCACTAGTAATATTTTGACATTGTTATGTCTATTCTATGTTATATATCTTTACATATCTTACATCTAAAATTGGCAAATTTGGCTTAAAAGGTTTTGGCTGAGATTTCACCAACTTGGGTCATTCACTGATTTGGGTGAAATTGAAAAATAACTGGTGTCTCTTAATTCTTAAGGGAGATATGACTGGAGTTGATTGCTGGAGTGAAAGAGAAAGTTTGGTGAAAAACCAATACATTGTGAAAACAATTGATCAGATTGGACAGAGAGGAGGATTGCTGTCTAGTAAAGAAGATGCACAAATAAATGGCCAGATTTAGATATTGTTTAAAGATTTGTGTGCACCCATCTTCATATTGGGTTCTCAATCATTTGGATTGCATGTGTTGATCGTGCTCTCTGATTCATACCTTTTTACCAGAACATACATATAAGATCACACATCTCAGAGACTCGGATCAATTGGTTCACTCCTCTTTATCTAATTAACATTTTGATTCATACCTTTTACCATTATGCATGGGACAACTTTTGACAAATGTGATTCTTTTACCCACTTTAACGTAATCCGAGTACACAGAGATAATATGTTAATATTAGCGCTAGAAGGAGGGTTTGAACCTCCGACCTTGTGGTTAACAGCCACACGCTCTAACCAACTGAGCTATTCCAGTTGACATCCCTGTTTGAACTTATTCATTGTAACAATAATGTAATATGTAAGTTTTCAGAGACCAGTAAGGCCCAACGTATTTCAGAAGCTATAAGCCCATTCCAAGCCAGCTATGCAGTTCCATAATCCAATTCATCTACAGGATTGCAAAATTTAAGCCTTTAGTTGGGGTTTGGGCCTTTCTTTTCTTTCACCCACCAGATCAGTATTCATGGTTTCTAGCTAATTAGTGTGTGCCTACTTCTATTCCTCTATACTAGGATTACTAGCACAATGAAGCCCCATTGCTCAAACTCATGATTGTCATGAACATGGTCATCTCAAGGTCGGCATCTAAAACTAAAAGCAATCAAGCCTCTCCATAAAACCTCTCTTTATCGCTCGAGTCTAATCTCATTACTTAGTAGTGGATTTAAATTCGAAAACAGCATTTATCAAAATCAAATATTCTAGAGTACCCCAGTTTGTAGTGTTATAAAATGTGGTCAGCGAAACACATCCCAAACCAAAACAATCTCCCGGAGGTCTCTGAAGGTTGGGTTTGATCAAATCCTCCGTTTTGATACCAAACCCTAAAATTGCAAGTCCAAAACAAAATGTACGACGTTTGAGCGAGTCCAACACACACATGCTGGACACTTTGGACACGTTTAGGTATGGATAAAGGCAGAGGTCTTCACGGGGGCACACCTTCTTCTTCGTCTAGAAGCCAAACGACGTCAAATTGTACCCGCCTGTAAAACCCGTCTCTGTTCCGCCTCACACTGTAGATTTCCTCTCTCTGTTCAAATAGCCTCCACGCTAGATCTGGCCGTACACTGTCCCTAATCAAATCTCAAATGAAATCGCAACACGTGTGTGCTGCAATGTCTTCTTCAGCCTGTACTGGATCACCACCTACCGTCAATATCAGATTCCCTCTGTCATGCACTTTCTTCTTCACTTATTTCATTACCCTACCGCCATTTTTTTCTTTCCAGTTTTGTCTTTCCGAACCAGCTAATCAAGCACAAATTTGAATGGGAAATTATCAAGAAAGTTTTTAATTGTCAGATTGATTAAAAATACCCTTTTTTGTCAGATGGAAATGGGGAGGAAATGAGTTGTTCTAAAACCCCATGAGCTGGATATTTAGGAAGCAAAGAATGAAGCTTTATATCTTTATGATCAGGACAGAAGCTAACGAAAATTCGAAACGAGAATCAAACAAATTTTACCCCATTTTCCTTCTCTTGCTCTATTCCCACATAATCTGCACCATTTCCTGCATTTTGTGTTATGAAAGATCCAAAAAAGAAAAAGGCAATAGTAAAGGCTAAAGCTACCCGATTTCTTTACCATTACTACTACCGCACCAAAAGTAGAAAAGAGCAGAGACAGATGAGATTGGCAAGAACCACAATACCAGATCAAACTTTGAACAACTTTACAGGAGCAATGCCGCAAGATCCAAGAAACAAAAAATGGTTCTTTCTGATATACATAATATTATTCAGGGATTCACACAATATAGTAAAAATTCTAACAAAAACAAAAACGGCTGCTTTTGCAGCCCGAGTTCAATTCAATGTGTGAAAAAAGAAGAAAAAAAAAATCTAACAAGCAAAACAAATCTCATACCATTAGATACAATCCTATACAACATGAAGCAACCCCCAACCTCCACAGCGCAGTAATGCCAGCAGCTTCCGATTTGATCTCCTTAAACCCGGGCGGCGAAGAGAGCTCCTGCCCACTCATTGAACTATCCGGCGAGGGAGCACTCTCCGGCGGCTCAGAAATTGGCGGGCCGGGCTTGGGTGTCAGTTCTGGGATGCTCCCAAAAATCTCTTTGGGCAACAAGACTTTGGAAACTCCGAAAATGGCCACCGGTTTTTGATCAAACACTGTCTGGGTCACCTTGGCCTGGACGATTCCGGTATTGATGGAAACGGAGCCGTTGTTTCGGCTGATGTTGAGAGTGTAGGAACCGGCTCCGACTTGCTCTGTGGCCAATGTGGGCTGGACCGGGTTCACAATCGATTCGAGTGACCCCAATGGGTAGTAGGAATGGAGCACATGGAACTTCAACACCACTGATTTCTTATCCGCCGCGAGTGATTGTAGCCTCACATTCGCCGGGAGGTCGGAGAAGGCGGTGTCGGTGGGGACGAAGAGTGTGATGCCGGCGCCGCCTTCGTCTGCCTCGAACTCCTCGATGACGCCGGACGCGGCTAGCATGGAAGCGGCGACGTTGAAGTTGTGGCCGTCGATCAAGGCCTTGGTGATGTTGAGGCCCAGCGGGGGGCGAGTCTCGGAGGCCATGAGGTCGAAGCCGTAAGGGACAAGGAGGGAATTAACGGAAAAGATGCTGACATTGTAAGGAAGAGTCTTGATGAGGCCCAAAACGGTGGCGTTTGAAGGGGAGAAGGGGGCCGGGGAGCGGACGGAGACGATCCCGGTGGCGGGGTCGCGCGTGAGATTGACGGAGCCGAAGTCGTTGGCGGCGCGTCCGGTGGTCTGGTAGAGCGTGGTGACAAGCTTCCCGGACGGGGGGATGCGGGCGAGGTCGGAGAGGGAGAGGTACTCGAGGAGGACGTGGTAGCGGAGGACGTCGGCTCGTGAGGAAAGGGAGAGGTGGCGCGTGAGGTCGGAGGTGGAGGTGAGGAAGGAGTTGGGGACGGCGAGGAGGGTGAGGGAGGAGCGGAGGGAGAGATCTGAGGAGAGGGAGGAGGAGAGGAGAGAGGTGAAGTCGGAGAGGTCGGGGAAGGGGGAGAGGAGAGTGGTGATGTTGACGGAGAGAGAGGAGGGGAGGAGGAGGAGGAGGAGGAGGAGGAGGAGGAGGAGATAGAGGAAATGGGTAGGGGTAAAATGGGGATTTGGGGATGGAAAGGCCATTGAGGGTGTCTCTCTCTGTTGCAGAGACAGCGTTGGGGAAAGAGTGAGGGTTTTGGATTAATAGTGGAGAAGAGAGAGTGAGAGTGACGATGATGATGAGAAGAGAGTGAGGCAGTGATGCGGGGATGGGGCAGTGAAGAGTGGGAAAGGGGAATAATGCTTTGTCATTTTTTGGTGGGAAATGCGGAGGGGGGTTAGGCCCACTCGCGGGGGAGAGGGGGCGTGGAGGGGAGTCGAGGGTGCTAGCTGTTTAAAGGACAAGGGAGGTGAAAGGAGAGGCCGGTCTAGTGTGTTGGGGATGGGCGGTGGAGTTTGAGCTCCGAGGGAACACATGGACTTCGACTGAAGTAGGTTCCCCAAGGATAAGAAAACGCCAGGAGAAATTGCGGAAGTTTTTATTTATTTTTTTAGACAGTAATTAAAAAGAACTAAATTCAATATACTATTCTGAACTTTAGGTCACTGCTCAATCAAAAAAAAAAAAAAACTTTAGGTCACTTATTAGGTGTGACATTTTTTTTTTCATCACGTGTACCTTTAAACTCTTAAAATCTATCAAACTGAGATAAAAATTCAAATTTCATCCGATCATAACATCAACGTCCGACGTAGAGGAGACAACAATGACACACATTTCAGTGGCGAAAAGACAAAACTAGCATTTGTTCCTATTTTCTTTCTCTTAACCTCGTTATAGACGAAACCCAAGAAAAAGAAAAAAAACACATCAATTTTCTCACTCTCTCTCTCACTTCGTTCCCGACCCAGAAACGCCCACATAGATCAACACCTAAAACCCATATCAAACAAGATTGAAGACCCTGATTGAAGAGATGGTTGAGTCTGATGCGTGGATACCGAGATTAACAAATGGCGAATGAGGATTGTTGGAGGAAGCCGAAAAAATCCTTAACTATGGTGAGTGTTTAATTTCGATATGAACATTAAGGCTTGTGTTTTGACTTTGTGCAAAGGTTATTGGTTTTGATTTTGGGGTTTATTACATCGGATTGTTTGAAATTTTGATATTGGAGTTTATGGGAGGTGGGTTTCGATTTTTTGAGGTTTGGAAGCATTTGATATAGGGATTTGGAGTTTAGGGTTTGAAGAATGAGTTTTGGGTTTTGATTTAGGTTTGGAAGCTTCAGATATTGAGACTTTTATAAGAGGGTTACTGTTTTGGGTTATTTAACAATAAAATTTTAAGAACTTGTTTTCTATATCACCTATACCAATGGTTAATTTTGTGTTTTTTGTTTGGTTGATATAGTCTTGTTTACATTCTGTATATCGTTTAAACTTTAATACGTAATTCAAGTAGTAGACATTGTTAGGACTCATCCCGAATTTCATCCTTAAACTCGAAGTAAATCCTACAGGGACCACTTCCAAGGAAAAATTTACCGAAAATTTGGCATAACCTCATTTGAAAATGGACAACCAATCCTTATAAAACACATGCAAACACTTCTAAAAATTCAAATCCAACCGTATACTCATGGAGCCTTCGTGCTCCCCAAAGTCACAACATCTCCTAATTTATTTACAAATTTAATAATAATCTCATAACCACCAAATCATAAATTCAGAGCAATTCTAACAGTGAAGGGAAGATAAATATAAAACATAAACCTTATACTCCTGGAGCCTTCGTGCTTCCCAAAGTCACAACATCTCCCAATTTATTTACAAATCTAATAATAATCTCATAACCACCAAATCATAAGTTCAGAGCAATTCTAACAATGAAGGGAAGATAAATATAAAACATAAACGGAAACTATATGATGGACTATGCCTCGATTTATTATACGCCCGCCTTCAACTATGCTAACCTGCAAACTGGGCATTTAAAACCGAAGGGCCCAGGGGAAAAGTAATTTAAAAACGTTAGAGTTGTTTGAGCCAAAGGGCATTTTTGTCAACGTAATAATACTTTACTGGGCTATAAAATGTCCATGTGAATATTAGTTATGTCCCTGGTCCGCGACACAACTGGGCGACCTAATATCTTTAAGTTTACAAATAAACAGTCCGCCAATAAGCCCACGTGAACTGATTTACAAGGACCAGGATACGGATCTCGCATGCTCAAGGGACTTCGCGCGGAATTGTGTTTAGGCGAAGCGGAATATTTCTAGGCGAGCTGGCGAATTGGTTCGCTAGTCCGCGTGAGAGACTTCGCGAAGGAGACACTTGCGGAGTCCGCGCGCACTACATTAATTGTTAAAGACTTTTACCAGTCTTTGGCATGCTTCGGGCCAATCTCTGTGGCCCTTTTAATATAAAAAGTCTTCTTTTGGCCCGCGAGCTATAAAGGCCCGCAAGATGGTTTGAGTCCACGGCCAGCGCGAGATTAGTTTTCTACATGGACTGTGACACCCCGCAGGATAAGGTTGCTACTAATTCCAGTTAGCATATGAGTCTATAATCGAGCAACGCGTTGGCAATGTCCTATGCGGAGTGTACGAACATGTGTCATAAGTTAATTGGTCCGCGCGGTTTAAATTTTGTTTGTGTGGGATTAGGGTTTCAGAGCCGACTTGGATTCCAAGCTAGCTTTCTTTTGCCTAAAGTCAGATCACTATATAAGGGGGTCGAAGTATCTTACTCAGACACACAATCTCTCTCAACAAACAATACAACAAACTGCAACCCAGTTCCTTTTGAGCTATCTCAAAAACCTAACCCTAAGCACGCCGCCGCCTAAGGTTCAGAGCCCTCTTGGACTCGTCACCCCTGATCCCTCTGATCTCCCTATTGTTGCTCTGCTCGTGAAACACAGTGAGTATAGACCACCTTATGTTCATAAATTCCTAATCTGAGGTGGCAACTGGAAACCCCCCGCTTGATTAAGAAGTCGAGATCTCGCACGCATTCATACAACTCTTTCCTCGTCCGCGAGGTGGCACGCCCAACATCTCTAGAAACATTGACTGCTACCATCTCCCTGCTCCGCGCGCTGAGGATCGTGGCCAAAACATTGGCACGCCCAGTGGGACACGGGAGTACAAGCAAGATAGGGAAGCCCGAGGAAACACCATACAGGAAGCCTCAGCCTTCTTGTCTCAAGCACAGATCATTACAGTACAAGCCCCATAATAGCGCGGCTTGCCGATCCCTTACTCAATAGTAGGTTCTTGCTTAGTTTGGCAATCCAGACTTTAGCGAAACCGCCATGGCAGACTCACAACCAACCTAAGACATGGGATCTGCTCCTCCTATGGAACAGATCCTCCAGATGTTCATGGAGCTCAAAGGTCAGAATCTGGCCACTCAACAAAACGTTGCTGACCTAACTGAATAGGTAAAGCAAGACAGAACCCTCTGGAAGGCCAGTCATGACAAACTCACCACACTTAGTGAGGATTATGACCAACTAGCAAGCGAATTCATAGAAACCAAGCTGCAGGACCAACATAACGCTTCATTCTTTGGAAACAAGAACAGTCTAGAAAAACTAGACGAATTCAAGGAGAAACAAGACCGGCTGAGCTTGCGGGTCCTTGAAGTTGAAGATTGGATGAGGGCGCAAGCACCAAAGAATCTCACCCTAGATCCTATTGGCGCAAGGGCGAACGAGGGGACATCTAAGTATATCCCGCCAAATGAGCGCGCCAGGGGAAATCCAAAAGTCGGGGCTCAGAAGACCCCGCAGTTTGTGCTAGGGGCTGACACTTCAAAAAATTCGCCTCCGCGCGGCTCTTCTGTTCCCTTCAAGGGATTCAACAACTCGCCACACCAAGGAAGCGGGACACCAGAAGACCCGTTTGTTGCTTATTCTAGCCCAGTTCCCAAGAATGTTGGACAGGTCGCCAATTTCTCTACATGGCATAACCATGAGGAAGGGGCCGAATCTACACCTGTGACTGCGGCCAACTAGCGCCAGCTTATCTCATCCATCATCAAGGAGCAAACCGAAAAAGGTGATGCCGACTTACAGTATCGCGACCCCTACCCTGATAGTGTGGCGCAGTATCCGTTTCCCCATGGTTTCAAGAACATCGTCTGCACTGTTTTGGCCATGATCCTCAGCGAGCGGAGCAGAGGTGAATAGTGAACAAAGAAAACGAGGAGTGTTGTGGGCGTGTCACCTCGCGGACAAAGAAAAGGTTGATTGCGAGATCTTGACTTCTTGATCAGGCATAAGGGGTTTTCAGGTGCCACCTCAGATGAGGAATTTACTAGCACAAGGCGATCATACTCACGGCGGAGCGAGCAGAGCAACTATAGGGAAATCATAGGTAATCGGGGGTATTGTGTGTGTTTTGGTTCAACAGGGAAGCGAAGGCAGAGCTCCGGGGAGCATTGGAGATTCGATTGGGTCGAGGGTTTCAACTAGGTTGAAAGGTTTTGTTTTGTTTGTTGAATTGTGAGTGTGTTGAGAGAGTTCTGTAAGCCTTAGAGCCTTTTTATATAGTGGAGCTCAACTTCTGGTAGAAGAAAGATAATTATAATCCAAGTCGGACTCTGGAACGTGATAGCACAAAGGCACTATTCCACCCATGCGGACCAACCTTCTTGTGACACATGTCCAGTTCGCACATTCCAGTTACAATAGGTCATCGCTTCAGGCGTGCCGCTCAACTGTAGAGTCATATGCGGATTGAAATTAGGAGCAATCTTATCCCACGGGGTGTCACAATCCATGTAGAAAATCAATCTCGCGCGGACCGCGGACTCAAACCATCTTGCGGGCCTTTCTAGCTCGCGGGCTTTTTATATTAAAAGGGCCACAGGGATTGGCCAGAAGCATGTCAAAGACTGGTAAAAGTCTTCAACGATCAATGTAGTGCGCGCGGACTCCGCATTTGGCTTCCTCGTGAAGTCATTCACGTAGACTAGTTTGTCGGCTCGCCTATATGTATTCTGCCTCGCCTAAGCGAAGTGTCCATAAGTCATTCCGCGCGAAGCGCGCGAGCTCCCTTCTCCGTGCGAAGTCATTCCCCGCGAGCTATGTGTTTTACGTGAAGTCCCTAGCGCGCGAGATCTGTACTCTGCGCGGAGTCATTCCGCGCGCGAGCTTTGTGTTTTACACGAGATCAATAGTCCGCGCAGAGTTATTCCGTGCGCAGACCATTTAATTCAGCTCGCGTGGTCTTGCTGGCGGGCCATTATTTGTAAACTTAAAGAAACTTGGGCTCGTTGGTATGACATGGATCAAGAATTTAATTAATATTCACATAGACATTTACTGTCCAGTAAAATATTAATTTGGGCGTAAACATTCACCACCTTCTCCGGGGAAACAAAGGAAGATGCAACAACCCATATGGCTCGCTTCAAAGGTCAGTGCGGCCAATATGGGAACAATGACATTCTCAAGCTCAAACTCTTCGGGACTTCTCTGTCCGGAGCTGCCTTCAGTTTGTACTCCAGGTTGAAGACAAGATCCATTGCGGATTGGCCTACCATGGAGAGATTGTTCTGGGAAACCTACGGTACCATTGAGCCAGAGGTCAGCCTTAACTCATTCACTCAAATGAGCCAGTAGAGCATGGAGTCAGGAGTCGCTTTTCTCCAGCGTTTCAAAATCCAACAGGCAGAGTGTGACTTCCTCCTACCTGAGCAGGAAGCCATTAAGTTGGCTGTCTATGGCCTCGACCATTGTCAGCGGTTGAAGCACCATGGGGAGCGTTTCACATCTATGGGCGACCTGATCAACAAGGTTGGCAGTTATGAGCTGATGCTTAATGAGATGGATGAGAAGGCGAATGCCTCTAAGGGGACATACATACCAGGAAGAAACAGGTTTATGGGGGCATTACGCCTCCAACCCTCCACGTTCGATCCTTATTACCAGAGGCAGGAGGAGGCTGATGCCGCACAAACTATGAAGATGTCGGAGCGGTTGAACTGACTGGGAAGCCATTGGCTCACAAGCAGAAGAATCTCAAAATGACCCGTGAGCTAATCACCATTCAGTCTTTTGCATGGACCAAGCCCGAATATGAGTCGTACACGTATGACGCAAAAAACGTCCATCTTGTCTTTAATGACTTGATCGAGGCGAAGTATGTGCGCTTGGATCACAAGATCCCATCTAAAGAGGAGCTGAAGGACAAGAAGTATTGTGCGTTCCATAACGTCCACAATCATGACACCAAAGACTGTGTCAAGATCCGCGGCCAGCTATAGACATGGTTGAACTCTGGCGCTTTGAAAATGAAGACGCTGGAAAACTCAGCCTCTCTGGTGGATGTGGATCCTTTTCTAGCCGTAGTCGGTATGGTCGAAGTGAATTGGAACGACCACCCAGAGGAGAACAGCCGCCGCCACGCGCAAAAGCTAGGCCAGCGAAAAATCACCTTGGACTTGTCTAACCGCCCAGAGGATGAAAATCCGCGTCGAGCACCTAAGAGAGGCCGCAAGGAGGACAATGTTGATACAACCCGACCATCTCGCCAGTACACCTATAACGTCAACCTCGCACACGAGGTTCTAGACGACCTTATTTACGATGGACTAGTTACCGTGGTTGGGGCCTTACCTTACATCGAATACAAGGAAAGCTGCATGCACTACAAGTTCCATAATAGCTGGGGACATAGAACCCGAGAGTGCTACCAGCTTCGCGAACAAGTCCAGGACTGGCTAGACCTAAAATATATTCACTTTGAAGACAAAGGCAGATTCATGATCGCAACCGATGACATTGCTTAGCCTCGCATCTGCCAGCGTGTAATCACATTGGACATCTCTCCAAATGCAGGCCCGCGTGAACCGCCATGTCAAAATCATAAGAGACCAATGAATGACTATACCGTGCGGGCAAACTAGAGTGGGAACCATGACCCGGCAAGGCAGTTAGTCGCCAGACCACAGCTCGATCACCTTTCAAGGAAAGATAAGGGCAAAACTATCATGCGGGACGATGAACCGTCCCCCGTCGAGAATTTCCAACCCATGAGCCCTAAGACTCGCGAAGAGCTAGAACATAGGATCAAGCGCCTCGAGATGTTCGTCCGATCACATTGGACAGAAGAAGCACCTTCGTCTTCAGCTTCAAGTGAGATGGACATATCAGATTCCAGTAGCGGGTACCACGAAAACGAGGCTTCAAGCCCTCGTCAAGGTATCTTGACCGATCCCTACATCCCCCTGGCATCCAAATCGGCAATCAAGGAGGGGATATGGTACACGCAGCAAGGGGGCATGCCAGTTACCATCACCAAATCCAGGAAGCGGAAGCTCTAGAAGAAATTTGACAGCATCCTACATGCCTTGCGAGCTGTCGACGATGGCGCCATCCGACCCTTGCAGCTTGCATAGACACCTGAAAGGATGTGGAGAGAAGCCGAAGGCCTGCGCGCTATACTCTGACGGCCACTTGTCACACTTCCACGAGTATGTGCACAGATGACAAATGACCCTGCCCCAAAGGCAAATGTCTTCTGTCGCCTCACCGTACCACCAAGGCAGGATTCACATCCTGCAAGGAACAGACCATCTCTAGAACTGAAAAAGAGAAGGGATCCACAGCCTTCTCGGCGCAGGCCATCACTAGAGTTTGATCGAAGAAGAGAACCATTAACTTCACCAAGGCGTAGGCATTCGCCGGAGGCTGAACGAAGGAGGGAGTCGCCTCCTCCAGTAAGGTGAAGGTTGTTCACCACCTTAGATCCTAAACTAAGGCGCGAGTTGCCTCGGTCATCATGGCCCCAGGAGCCTCTTCGTCAGGAACCTGAAGTAAGGAGGGAACCTCCATGATCACATCGGCCACGACCACAACCTGACCCGGAGTTAGAGGCCAAGTGGGAACAATGAGTCCCAATCCCTCCTAGGGTAAGGGAAGATGATAATGCCAAGGTTTCTCTAGCCGTGGGAGAGCAGGCAACCGAGGACAAACAGTCCTCAATCAAACTCGTGTGGCGGCCACGGCAACCGAAGACTGACGCGCCACCAGTTGCTGATAGTGCCCCTGCTAGCTCTAACTTCACCCAGCAGATGGCTCGGCTTCTCCGTGGAAACTCACCGGACAACAAGGCCAACTCTGAGCCTCACGTTCACTTAGATGAAGACCAAGAAGAAGGGCAGGAGGAATCATTCACCTGCAACATGGTTGAAGTCTCTGCATGGCTTGAGAACAAAGAGGTCAACTCCGAGGAGAGCACATTCGCAATGCTAGAAGGCGAATATGGGGTAGTTGACTCTCCGTTGATCCCAGTCCGCAAGCAATTTTCCTTTCAAGTCGGAATGGTATTTTTTATATCCGAAAGATATACTCTCCCGCCAAACACAACATGCAACGCATTGGATATTCTAGACAATAGCGAAAATGTCTGCGATATGTCCCCCCTTGCGGCAGCGAGAGGGGTCCAGTCCTAGCAGAACCCGTGAATGCTCAACTATTGGAGACTTGATAGGAGCACATTGTGCGATGTTCTTAATATGTTTTTACCCCATTTATGCAATGTTTAGCCCTTAGTATTGTAATATAGACTCATTGAGTCATGTTAGGAGTCTTTGGCAGAGTTGGTTGTGAAATGAGCATAAAACGCAGAAATTGTCTGAAAATGTGAAGAGTCCTAGTTTGAGTAGGAATCCTTGTACACTAGGAAACCTGTTTGGATTAGGAATCTTTATTGTTTGTTGTTTCTGTAACATTTTAGGACAAGTTTATTAAATGATTTATTCCTTTATTATCCTAATTATTTCTTTTTGATTTTAGGTGGAGATAAATCAAAGGAATTACCATGGGGAGTAATTGCCGAATTACCTTGGAGAGAAGAAGATTTCGGTTGAAGATAAGGAGAGATTTATGGAGGAAGGAGATCAGCCAAAATCAAGGGAGAGAATATTGTGGAATTCGGCAAAGATAGGAGGAAAAGAAGGAAGATTAAGTTCAAGCTTTAAGGGATTAAAATTGCTGAAAATATCAAGAGAATTTCAAGGGGAATCAAAGACCATATTGCCGAAATTGTCAAGGAAGAAAGGAGGAGATAAATGCAAGATTATTCCAAGATAATTGCTGAAAATTTGTAGAGGATTTCAAGGAGAATTAGGGTTGCCGACCTCCCTCTCCCTTGCTCCCTATATATAGCTTGACAACTTTGTAATCCCCCATCTTTTGTCTCTCATATTTCACTAGCCAAAACTCTGTCAAAATCCCTACCAAAAATATTCAGTAAATTCACAAGCCACAACCATCCTCCATCACCATCAAGACGTCACTTTGTCAAGCCCTCTTCAAGGTTCAACAAAGTGTGATTCATCCTTTCTCATGGCTATGTATTTATTGATTTGTTTTACTTTTTCTATGGATTGTAAACAGATTTTTGTTGTTGGAATTTTGTGTAATAATTTGATATTGGATTTCCGAATTTGTTGATTGGTTATTTGATATCTTATTTCTTCATAGCATGAAACGGGATTAGTAAAGGAATAGGGCAGTAAAAATACATGAGTTCTTGTTTTATCTTGATTAATTTTCTGCATTCATATGCATAAAAATCAATGCATGAGCGCGGCCTTGATCATGGCTATCCCTTGTGTACTGGTTTCAATTGCCGAATTCAATATAAGGGGAAACATACACGAAGTTGTTTTTCCTTATGTTTATTTAAAGGGCTAGAGTAATACAGGAAATTTACATAGAGAAAGGAGATGAGGTGACGCCATACTCCCTAATATGTTTTCAATTTAACTCATTATGCGTATGTGTTTCTTGTTTCAGATTCTACACGAAGTGTTTCTGAAAAATTTAGCACTATGTCTAGGATTATGCACGAAGCTAGTTCTAGATAATTAAAGAGTTTTGCATGATTAGAATAACCACGAAGGCTCTAATTAAATTGGAATTAATATGAAATTGGAATAATTGTCGAAAATTGCTGCCTTGTTTCTTTGTTGGTTTTGTTAAATGAGTTTTTGGTGACATGTTGTGTGAAAGATGAAGATCATGTAAATAATAAAATTAGGTTTTATTTTATTTTATTTTAGAAATTTTCAGTAGGATTTAATATATTTTTCAACCCCTAATTTGTTATGTGACACTTTGTGTAATTGAATACCCTAGGATTCCCCGGATAGAACGATCCCTATTTGGCTAATACTACATGCGATACAAAAAGGTTTTAATGTGATTGGAGTTTTGTTGCAGGTACAATAACTTGGTTAATAATAATTCCGTCAATTTTTGGCGCCGTTGCCGGGAAATCATATAAATTTCAATTCATGAAGTGTTACTTTATTAATTTGTATATTCGAATGTGTATAATTGTAATTGGTTATGTAATTTTATAGTTTTCGTATATGGTATAGTTTTATAGGATTTTTGATTTAATTATTTTTGTAAATTTTGTGTTATATTATTTGGTATATTTGTAAACTTAGTTAAATTTCTAGGAAGTTAAAGTTTTATTTTCATAAAGTTTATTGTAGTCTCTAAAGTGTACCGTAGAGGACGAAGTCGCTTTTGTTGATCTTAACCTTAACCCTCCATTTGTACCTTGCTAAGGGGTTGAGGGCGGTTTTGATCAACACTTGTCGTTGACTAGTGACCCGTAGTTTGTTTTACAAGTAGGGGGCATGTTATTATTCATAGATATGGTTCTCAGGTTTGTTTAACTGGATCTCAAGATCATAGACTGATATCTCTTCTCGGTGAAGTGGTCGATAGGGGGATTTATCCCTCCGTGATCACTAAACGAGTCCTGCCTGATTCCTGTAGGGGATTCGTCCTCCGTGAATCTTAACCAATGTTTCTGAAAGTTTAACACGCTCGAGCTAGCCAAAAAAAATCTTGAACCGGAACACCCACTTTAGACGCTAGAACATAACTTTGTGTAAATATAACTATATAACTTCAAAATAAAATATCTTTAACTTTTGAGGTATATCGGATGAAGCATGACACTACCGGGGGCTGTATCAGTCCATTACACCGTTGACTACACTGCTCCACGTACCTCAAATTTTAAAGTTTTGTGAATAAAATAAATTATAGTTTATAAATACAAATATCCATGTGTAGATAAAACATTCTAACCATAAATGGATTAGGAATTTTATCCTTGTACCATCGAGTTTATCTCTCTTCACAAGTAGGCGCATCCAATTGAGTTTACTCAAGAGGAGTTACCGAAAAGTTGAGTGCTAGACAACACCCAAGGATGGAATTCCTCTTCCATGTTACTAAGTAAATTGGACTGGACTCTTGTAACGGATTTGTTTATCTCTCTTCACAAGTAGGCGCACTTTAGTAGGATTATGATGTCTAGGCAAGTGGTTAGGGATTTTATCCCGGGTGTTGTGCCGTGTACTAAGTGAGCCTCGCTCTACCAAAGTCGCACCTACACTTACCTGGTCATAATTCAAAAAGAGTTACCAAAAGGGAGAGTGTTAAACTAGCACTTAGTTTGGAACTACGCCAAACGTTAAATTGGAACTACGCCAATTACGTTACACTTGATTGGAACTACGCCAATTTGGAGCTCCTTATCCTCTTTGCTAAAAAAAAAAAATAATTGTTGTAGTTATTGTTGTAATTTTATTCTTGTATTAATTTTCTTTTCCTTTTACTAATATCTTGTTCTTCAAACAAATTCAGGTACATGAATGTCCAGAATTGAAGGTTGGGCCCAGGAAATCGAAGATAGACTGAATAGAGTTTGTGGAGATAGAGAAACTGAGCAACCATCACCTAGCACACCATTCACTGAGCATAGATTCATATCCCCCACTTCATCATTGTTTGGACGTGACTTTGTAGGATCGCCATCACCATTTCCATCAGAGGCTTCATGCGAACTTAATCCTTTGTTTCACGAAGACCCAGAGTTTGAGCTTTTGCAAAGCCCATTTCCAGTACACGCCTTGAACTTGGACCTACCAGATCCTCCACCACCAATGGCATCAATCAGAGAGCAAAATGGGCACGTTAATGGAGAGAATGGTGCGCCATCAAACATAACATATCCTGCAGTTGCGGCCGGAAAATCAGATGACTTTGAGCTTAGGAGAGGATTCCTACATGAGTTGCCCAAGTTCCATGGCCTACCAGGGGAGGACCCTAACTCACACTTGAAGCTCTTCCAGTTTACATGTGACTCGATGTGCCCTAGAGGAGCAGACCCTCAACTTGTGAAGATGAGAGCCTTTCCATTCTCATTGGATGATAAGGCAAGGAGATGGATTTTCGAGGTACCAACAGGAAGAATCACTAGTTGGAACACGATGGTAAATGAGTTCCTACTCAAGTACTTCCCAGCATCTAGAGTCACTCAATTGAGGAGCCAAATCACTGGGATCAGACAAGCTAAGACGAACCATTTGGGGATTACTATGATCGATACAAGAGTCTCATTGCCTCTTGTCCAGCACATGGCATTAGGGAAGGTCTTCTCCTACAATATTTTTACGAGGGGATGCGTGAACAAGACAAGGAGTTCCTAGACTCAGTGGCCGGTGGATCATTCTTAGAAAAGGGGAACGTTGAGGCCAAATCATTGTTGGATATCAGGGCCTTGAAGAATCAGCAATTTGGAGCCCAACAACGGTCACTCTGCATTGGAAGAGAAGGTGGACAAGCTTTCGGATATGATGGCCCGGTTAATGAAGCAACAAAAAACACAAGTATGTGGGGTATGCACTGAGGGACATCCTACAGATCAGTGCCCCCAAGTCGCCAACGAAGGGTATGAGGAAGTCAATGCATTGGGATACCAAGGAGGGTACCAAGCAAAGCCACAATACAATTAGACCTGTAAATGGACCGGATCTTAATCCGGACCCGCTCCGGATCCGTGGTTTTTAAACGGGTTTGGATCGAAAATTAGACCCGTTGATCTGTTAAGGACCCGGATCCGTTTACCCGTTTATTAAACGGATCGAATACGGATCGAGGTTGATCCGATCCGTTAAGGACCCGGATCCGTTTAAAAATAATTAAATAATATTTTTATAAATATAATATTATTGATAAATATTAAATAATATAATAATTATTTGGATAACCTAAACGTCTAAATTGCGTTTAAAGTATGATCATTTGATGAAGTTGAAGGTTACGATGCCTATGTTTTTTTTTATGCTCTTTGCTAAATACATTGGAGGTTTAGTATTTTGAATATATTAGTTTATTGTTAAGAAGTATTTTGGCCATGTAATTCAACTTTTGATGTAAACATTTATTTTGTTATAATATTTCATTAGTGTTTTATGAAAATTTGATAAAATTAAGAAATTATTATTTAAAATTTGAAAATATTTATAATCATAAACGGTACAATAACTTGGTTAATAATAATTCCGTACCAAGTTAACCAAGTTATTGTACCTGCAACAAAACTCCAATCACATTAAAACCCTTTTGTATCGCATGAAGTATTAGACAAATATGGATCATTCTATCCGGGGAATCCTAGGGTATTCAATTACACAAAGTGTCACATAACAAATTGGGGGTTGAAAAATATATTAAATCCTACTAAAAATTTCTAAAATAAAATAAAATAAAACCTAATTTTATTATTTACATGATCTTCATCTTTCACACAACATGTCACCAAAAACTCATTTAACAAAACCAACAAAGAAACAAGGCAGCAATTTTCGACAATTATTCCAATTTCATATTAATTCCAATTTAATTAGAGCCTTCGTGGTTATTCTAATCATGCAAAACTCTTTAATTATCTAGAACTAGCTTCGTGCATAATCCTAGACATAGTGCTAAATTTTTCAGAAACACTTCGTGTAGAATCTGAAACAAGAAACACATACGCATAATGAGTTAAATTGAAAACATATTAGGGAGTATGGCGTCACCTCATCTCCTTTCTCTATGTAAATTTCCTGTATTACACTAGCCCTTTAAATAAACATAAGGAAAAACAACTTCGTGTATGTTTCCCCTTATATTGAATTCGGCAATTGAAACCAGTACACAAGGGATAGCCATGATCAAGGCCGCGCTCATGCATTGATTTTTATGCATATGAATGCAGAAAATTAATCAAGATAAAACAAGAACTCATGTATTTTTACTGCCCTATTCCTTTACTAATCCCGTTTCATGCTATGAAGAAATAAGATATCAAATAACCAATCAACAAATTCGGAAATCCAATATCAAATTATTACACAAAATTCCAACAACAAAAATCTGTTTACAATCCATAGAAAAAGTAAAACAAATCAATAAATACATAGCCATGAGAAAGGATGAATCACACTTTGTTGAACCTTGAAGAGGGCTTGACAAAGTGACGTCTTGATGGTGATGGAGGATGGTTGTGGCTTGTGAATTTACTGAATATTTTTGGTAGGGATTTTGACAGAGTTTTGGCTAGTGAAATATGAGAGACAAAAGATGGGGGATTACAAAGTTGTCAAGCTATATATAGGGAGCAAGGGAGAGGGAGGTCGGCAACCCTAATTCTCCTTGAAATCCTCTACAAATTTTCAGCAATTATCTTGGAATAATCTTGCATTTATCTCCTCCTTTCTTCCTTGACAATTTCGGCAATATGGTCTTTGATTCCCCTTGAAATTCTCTTGATATTTTCAGCAATTTTAATCCCTTAAAGCTTGAACTTAATCTTCCTTCTTTTCCTCCTATCTTTGCCGAATTCCACAATATTCTCTCCCTTGATTTTGGCTGATCTCCTTCCTCCATAAATCTCTCCTTATCTTCAACCGAAATCTTCTTCTCTCCAAGGTAATTCGGCAATTACTCCCCATGGTAATTCCTTTGATTTATCTCCACCTAAAATCAAAAAGAAATAATTAGGATAATAAAGGAATAAATCATTTAATAAACTTGTCCTAAAATGTTACAGAAACAACAAACAATAAAGATTCCTAATCCAAACAGGTTTCCTAGTGTACAAGGATTCCTACTCAAACTAGGACTCTTCACATTTTCAGACAATTTCTGCGTTTTATGCTCATTTCACAACCAACTCTGCCAAAGACTCCTAACATGACTCAATGAGTCTAAATTACAATACTAAGGGCTAAACATTACATAAATGGGGTAAAAACATATTAAGAACATCGCACAATGTGCTCCTATCAAGGCTACAAGCAGTGTCACATGCTTGCCGACTTTGACCTTCTCCACACCGACCCTAGACATGGCCACTCACATGAGGTCATTATACATTTCGGTTGAAGTTGAAGGGATTATGGTCAACAAGGTCATGGTCGATACCGGTGTTGCGGTAAATGTCGTTACCACCCGCACCATGGGACTCCTTGGTATCCTGCGCTCAGTGATTCAAACCACGTCCTTGACAATCAAAAACTTCACCGGACAAGTCTCCAGAACTCTAGGCTTGTTATTTCTTTGAGTCAAGGTGGGTCCGGCATCACGAGTCTATACATTCTTCGTAGTTGAATGCTCCTCATCTTACAATATGATTCTTGGCCACAACTAGATCCATAGAAGTTTTTGCGTGCCTTCCTCTATGCACCAAGAACTCATGGTTTGGAATACTGAGACATGCGAGGCGGTCCTCATCAAAGCGGATCTGCGTCCCTTCTCCATCTCCGCTAACTTCAACAATGCCCGCTATTACAATACTGACTTGGGCCCGCTGGATGTTCAAGGCGTCGATTCTAAAGGCCGCCCTTATGGGGTCACAGTCTCCAATTTAACGCGATGGGGACTCACCCAGGCGAGGGACAACTTACAACGTCCTCATACCGTCGTGGACCCCCTCCAACCCTCTAATGTTTAGTGCCTCCTCAGAAGAGGTGCGCGAGGCTGGCGAGTCCCTGTGTGAAAAGCTCCTTTCATACTGGGCAGAACGCGAAGCCTATGCAAAGGTTGCGACCATGAAATACGTAGATAAAATAGTGGATTATACCGATACCAAGGAAGAAGTTATTCAGTTAGCTTTTGCCGCCTTAGACGACACATCACCTCAGGTCCACGACCCCATCTCACAAGTTGATGTAGGGACTGCAAAGAAACCCCTACTCATTTCCATTAGTGCTAAGTTGGCGGAGGAAGAACGCGAACAACTGCTTGCCCTACTACTCGAATTTAGGGATTGCTTCACCGAAAATTATGAAGACATGCATGGTTTGTCTCCAGACCTTGTCTGTCACTGCCTGCCTACTTATCCTGACAGACGTCCAGTCTGCCAGGATGGTAGATTCATGCGATCTGAGTCCCAGATCGTGGTCAAGGAAGAGGTTAAGAACATGCATCGATAGGGTATCATTCGTGTGGCCAAGTACAACGAGTGGCTGTCCAATGTAGTTCCTGTCAGTAAGAAAAACGGCAAAATGCACGTCTGTGTTAACTACCGAGACCTCAATAACGCAACGCCTAAGGATATATACCCCATGCCCGTGTTATCCTTTATGGATGAAACTGCTGGATACCATCAGATTCCGGTTGCTGAGGAAGAACGCCACAAGACTGCCTTCCGCTGCCCGGGGTTTGCAGGTGCGTTTGAATATGTTGTCATGCCTTTCGGACTCAAGAATGCGGGGGCAACATATCAGCGTGACATGAACCTCATCTTTCATGATATCCTAGGTAAGTTGATTGAAGTCTACATAGACGACGTGGTGGTCAAAACCATAACGCAGGTGACACACGTTGAAGACCTCTGACAGGTTTTTATGCGGATGCGACGACCTAACCTGAAGATGAACCCCCCAAATGTGTATTCTTCGCGGAAGAAGGTGACTTCCTAGGATTCTTGGTACATCAAAGGGGCATCAAAATCCCCAAAGACAAGGCGCATGCGGTAATAAACGCCTCACTTCCTACAACTAAGAAAAAGCTACAACAATTGATCGGGCGAATCAAATGACGCACTCTTCCGAGACGGAGTACACGAATGACTGCTCAAGGTCGAACGATGCACTCTTCCGTCTTTTATTACTAGGGGAAATATCAGGCAGACTCTTCTGATGTTGCTGCCTTAGACCCTATCGATGGGGACTGGCGGCTACCGTTCATCGCCTACCTCATAAACCCTCATGATGCCACTCATTCTCGGCAAATGAGGTTTCTCGCCCTCAACTTTGTGCTGCGCAACGGCGAGCTCTGCCAGCGCGGCGAAGACGGTAATGACTTCCGTTGCGTGTATGGCGATGAGGCGAAGCTGCTGATGCGCGAGGTTCATTCCGAAGTTTGTGGTTCGCATCAGGTAGGCCCAAAGATGCGTTGGTTAATCCGTCGCCACGGCTACTATTGGCCTACCATTCTCAAGGATTGTATTACTTTCGCTAAAGGTTGTCAGGATTGTCAGGCTCACGGACCAGTGCAACACATTCCCAACATTTCGTTGCAGCCGATTATCAAGCCATGGCCAGGTCGAGGATGGGTGGTAGACTTCGTTGGCATCATTCACCCCTATTCCTCAGAGTTGCATAAGTTCATCATAGTGGCCACCTATTTCTTTACCAAGTGGGTTGAAGCCGAGCCACTCAAGGTTGCCTCCGCGACCTCAGTTCGCAACTTTATCTCCCGCTTTGATATTCCGGAGTGCATCGTGACGGACTAGAGAGGAGCCTTCATGGCCGATTATATGGTCACATTCCTTACCGGCTATGGTATCAAGCTCTTGCATTCAACCCCCTATTATGCACAGTCTAATGGTCAGGCGGAGGCAAGCAATAAAGTTATCCTCAGTATCTTGGGCAAGATGCTAGAGTTGAACCCCCGCGTCTGGCATTTAGAGCTATACCATACTTTATAGGCTTACCGGACTTCCAAACGCGGTCCGACAGCTACTGCCCTATATGCTCTCATGCTTGGCCATGATGCCGTCCTTCCTTTCGAGGTTCACGTCACTTCGCTTCGTGTCCAGGAACAATACTAATTGCTTGGTGATGATTACATCCAGGCAATGTGACAAGAACTTGAAGACCTCGATGAATACCACATCACTGCATTTAACAATCTCATCCTATGATAAAGTTACCCGCGGTCGGAGCTTTGCCGAGGGCCAAACAGTATGGCGAGCCGTGTTACCATTGGGGAGAAGACCAAAGGCCGTGGGAAGTGGTTCGCGCGGTGGGAAGGACCTTTCATTATTCATCGCATATTGCCTAAGGGGGTATACCATTTGTACGACCTTGATGGCACACTCCATCCCAATCCTATAAATGGTCGTTTCTTAAAGCGCCATGTTGCTGGAGTCTGGGAGCGCGCGGATCCTCTGCCTCCTGACCCCGTGATCACTATTCATAGTGCTCCGCGCCATCGCGCTAGCACTCTACCGCCTCCTACTAGGGGGCAACTCGAGAGAGAAGTACGTCATTAGTTTAAACCTTTTTTGTAAACGTGCAAGGTCTACTGAACAGGCTAGTATAAGATTTGGGCTTATTCCAGAGGCCTTATATTAAATTTTACATGCAATTTAGTCGTGCTAATTTCTTCATTTTCTCTCTTCATTTCATTATAAACGTACGAGATCTAATCAACAGACTAGTACAAGATTAGGGCCTATTCTAGAGGCCCTAAATAATAACATTACATCTTTTTTCCCTTCTTACACTCTAATACAGGTTATATAAGCAGCTTTGCGGCCGAAGCAAACATGTTTACAATGACTTTTGGCTGCCCTATGGTTAAAGGCATAGATCTGGGAAGGTTAAAAGCGCCTTGAGCTTTCAGATCGAGCGGTTCATTGGAACAGGGACCCCCATGCTACCGCACAGGTTTCGTGGGGTGCTTCAAGGATACTCGCAAACTCCCAGAACATAGACGGACAAAGGGCTTCCGAAACTTCACGTGTGGATAAGCATAAGGCAAAAGTGCCCAGACTGTTTGCTCTTTCAAACGAAGGGTTGGCCTAAGAGTGGATTTCGAGACTCACCTTTGGCCTAAGAGTAGATTTTGAAACTCATCAGAGCAAAAGATGAGTAGGAGAAATGGTGGTTTTGCTTTAAGCAGGGACTGAAGGATGAGCAGAAAGGAAGAAGAAGCCATGGCGAGGGGGCAGCAAGGCTTGATTGTTGTTTCAACCCTGGTCAGCAGATTCTGTTATAGAAAGAAGGGACTGACTCTATTTGACATGTGTCTTGCGTACAGAGCTTTGCTACAAAATTTGGGCTTAGAGATAAGGTGAATACGTGATTCTACAGTGACTTTCTGCTTTCCAAGCATACAGTTACGTAGAGACCTTTACCCAATCTCAATGGAAGGCTTGTTGCTTAGTGAAAAATATCATAGGTTCATACACGGGGGCAACATGACAGGCAAAATGAAGTTTGACCAGAGTCTCTTAAGTTTTCTTTACAGACTGGCGAGGTCCATTTCTCTCATTGATTCGCTTCGCCCATCTTTTGTTCACTAGCGAGACGACTTCCTTCGCTTCGCCAATCTTACATCAGGATACATACTTGCTCGCTACGCAGTAAGTAAGGCATTCCTTGAGCCAAGTGGCTCGCGGGTTAGAGGGTGTGTGCGCCTTTAAACGTTGGTTCCCTTCAGCGAGATGAGGGTCGCGATGGTGCCAAAAGTGTTAGCATCTTCCAAATCTAGAATCATCGGGACTTGTTCAATAAGGCCTTTTCGCTTAAAGCTCAAGGCCTAGGGGCAATGTTTGAGCCAAAGGGCATTTTTATCTACGTAATAATACTTTACTGGGCTACAAAATGTCCATGTGAATATTAGTTACGTCCCTGGTCCGTGGCACAATTGGGGGACCCAATATCTTTAAGTTTACAAATAAACGGCCTGCCAATAAGCCCACGCGAACTGATTTACAAGGACCTTCGTGCATGATACGAATCTCGCGTGCTCAAGGAACTTCGCGCGGAACACACGGCTCATGCGCGGAATGGTTTCGCACGGAATTGCGTTTAGGTGAAGCAGAATATTTATAGGCGAGCTGGAGAACTGGTTCCCTAATATGCATGAGAGATTTCGCGAGGGAGACACATGCGGAGTCCGTGCGCACTACATTAATCATTGAAGACTTTTACCAGTCTTTGGCATGCTTCGGGTCAATCCCTGTGGCCCTTTTAATATAAAAACCCTTCTTTTGGCCCGTGAGCTAGAAAGGCCCGCGAAATGGTTTGAGTCCGCGGCCAGCGCGAGATTAGTTTTCTACATGGACTGTGACACCCCGCGGGATAAGGTTGCTCCTAATTCCAGTTCGCATAGGAGTCTATAATCGAGCAACACGGTGTCAGTGTCCTATGCGGATTGTGCGAACTGAACATGTGTCATAAGTTGATTGGTCTGCGAGGTTTAAACTTTGTCCTTGTGGGATTAGGGTTTCATAGCCGACTTGGATTCCAAGCTAGCTTTCTTTTGCTTCAAGTCAGATCACTAAATAAGGGGGTCGAAGTATCTTACTCAGACACACAATCTCTCTCAGCAAACAATACAACAAACTGCAACCCAGTTCATTTCGAGCTATCTTGAAAACCTAACCCTAAGCGCACCACCGCCTTAGGCTTGGACTTGTCGCCCCTGATCCCTCTGATCTCCCTATTGTTGCTTTGCTCGTGATATACCGTGAGTATCGACCGCCTTGTGCTCGTAAATTTCTTATCTGAAGTGGCACCTGGAAACCTCCCCGCTTGATCAAGAAGTCGAGATCTCGCATGCATTCATACAGCTCTTTCCTCGTCCGCGAGGTGGCACGCCCTGAATCTCTAGAAGCATTGACTACTACCATCTCTCTGCTCCGCGCGTTGAGAATCGTGGCCAAAACAAGAGTGAGTGGACAAAAATAAAGTTTAAAAGAAATAAGTCTTTATGCTTTCCCAAATTGATCTCTTTAGAAAAACTACGCTGCATGTAAAAATAATATAACTCATAACTCAGAAAATTGGCAAATTCTGAAATACGCGACTAGCCCCGCTAGTCTCCAATACTTTATAATATAGATCATCATCTCAGGCTATAGTATATATGTATGTATTTACACATGTCATACTCATTGTATGAATTCTTATGAAAATAAAATAAAATAAAATAAAATAGAAATTCATACAAGGCTACAACACTTGCATCCCACGCTCAGGTCACATCATAATGTAATTTCAAACTCTACATCATTTCGACGAAAAAGATGGGTGTATATACGTGCATATTTCCTATATGAATTGTCACACCCCGGACACCTGGTGTCGGTGGTTTCTAAGCACCTGACGCCGAACCCGAGGCGTGAGCGGGAAAAGTAAAAAAAAAAACTAAAACAATTTCAAATACTTTTCTCTAAATAAAAGAAAATAAAATGTTTACGAATAATAAAATCAATTACAAAGACAAAACATGCAGACCTTACGATCTAGCTCACTTCTAATCTTCTATAATACTCCGTGACACCCCTATAGATTTTTGTTCAGGTTCGTACAATGACACATATTAGTTGACGTGAATGAGAGTCGAGAAGGATTACAGAAGATTAGAAGTGAGCTAGATCGCAATGCTTGCTTGTTTTGTCTTTCTAATTGATTTTGTTATTCGTAAAAGTTTTATTTTATTTTATTTTGAGAAAAGTATTTTAAATTGTTTTAGTTTCTTTTACTTTTCCCGCTCACGCCTCGGGTTCGGCGTTAGGTGCTTGGAAACCACCGACACCGGGTCTAGGGTGTGACAGAGTGGTATCAGAAGTAACCTGGTATTCGATATCCTAGATCTGTGGAAGTTTAAGAACCTTTCGATATCCTTCTATTTTTAAAAGGAAAATTATTTTTGAGCTATTTTTTATTTCGATTTATATTATTCTTTAAATTGTTTGTGGCTTTTGAAAATTATTTCAATATTTAGTTTGTCAAAAAATTTCTTTCGAGCCCATAAGATTAAATTAGACATTGTTACGAGTTCGTACTATTTTTCGAAGCATCATTCGGAAATCGGAGATATTTTTAATGATTTTTGGAAGTTGTTATTATCCAAAATTTTATTAAAAATAGATTTTTAAGGTGGTATGATCTGGGCCGTCAGATCCTTTAAACCACTGAATCTCAGTCGTTGGATGTTTCTTATGTATAGGTAGAGAGAGAGAGATAGAGAGAGAGAGATCAGATTAGTTCAGAAGGAAGTGAGCTCCAGATCGAGTCTCTACCGACCCGAACACCAACGATGGGTCGACCTGGATGGTTCTCCGTCCTCCGACAATGGCGAGGAGCAAGGCGGGTAGCAGCAGGCATGGATGGTGCTGGTAGCTTTACCTCGACTTGGAGAACCTCTCTATATCTTTGGTTGTCCACGACGAGCTCTGAGGAGGGAGAATCAAAGTGGAGAAGTTCTAGGATTTTCCGGCGAGAGTTCAATGGATTCTGGCGACCTTTGATTTTGATTCAGGTATCAAACTTGATCCATTTGTCGAGCTCTTCCTCTTTGTATAATTGAATTTGATTTTGATTAAGAGATGGAGGATTTGGATTCTAGGCAGTGTTGAGTGCCGTATACGGCGGCGACGGCAGTGGTTTTGGGAGTTGGTTTCCGGCTTTATTAGTGTATTGAATTGGTTGAAGTTAAGTGATTGCAAATGCTTGAATTTGAGAATTGGAGGAGTTGATGATTTCGGGTTTGCCGTTCATACCAGGTCATTGTGTTTGGTGTTTGCAACAGCAGCGTGTGGTTCACTTCTGATTTTGGTTGTTTGATATATTGGATTACATAGTTGTGAAGTTGAGAGGCTTGGTTCCAAAAAATTGGAAGAGTTGGGAAATTGAAGGATTACTATGTTTATGTAGGTTGGTATGTTCATCGTCCACAATGGTGGTGGCGGTAATGGTGGTGTATCCATATGTGTTTGGTGATTTGCAGTTAGTTATGAACTGCAAGATATGATTTTGGTTTATTAGAATAGAATTGGTGTTGTTATGTCTCAATTCCATAAATGGAGAAGCTTGGTGATATTGGTATTGTTACGCTACTCGGAATTGAGCTGAAATTGGGTGAAAGGGAAGATGAGTTTGGATTGTTGAGTTTGGTTGTGTTATTCGAAAGTGAACTGAAATTGGGTTTTTCAGAGAACATGAATGTTGTATTGGTTATTGTAGATTACTTGCCAACTTAAACTCACTGCTATGGGAAAATATGTCTGATTATGAGTTTTATTAATTTATATTTTGGCAAGTTGAATGAGCTTAGATGTTATAGATTTATTATTGGTAGAATTGTATGAGGTCCGGCAAGGAGGAATGAGCATGGAGTAAGGGTTTATTATGGATGTCAAGTATGTTGGATGTCCAGAGTAATTCTGGAGAGTTTAGATCGGTTTTTGGGTGCAATTAGAATACGACGACGCACTTGGGTGTCCTTTGTAAATTTCAGAATTAGATCAAGTTGATTTAAAGTGACATGTCAACATTCTCAGAATAAAGATTCGGTACGAAGATCAAAGGCGAGTAGCTGGATTGCAAGAGTAGAAGGATAAAGATTTCAAAACACATGTCACAATGTTACAAATTTTAGTGGTGTCAGAATTAACACTTAGATTCTAGGTATGGTCTCTCGGGGAACCTTTATTTAAATTGATAATTAGATTATTATTGAAATGGGTGAATTGTGTGTCATTGAGTGATTAACTCTTGGATGTTACTGTTTTTCATAAAATATGTGATATCAGTGATTTATATGAAATTGATGTTATATATTGCTTTTCATTAAAAGCATGTGTTGAATGTTATATTACGCGCATTGATATTTGTTGCATACATAATGCATTATGAGGAATTATGAGATTAGTGGGATTGGTAATTGTGGAGATGAGAAAGAGATTGAGAGAAAAGAAAGATATATTTTGTGTAGTTGAGTTTCCTCATTGGTTGTCCAAGATCCAAGGTAGTCCACACGTGCACAAATTCAGAGAATGTATGCCCTTTCGATGGCGGACATCAACAAAACGATCTTATTGAGTTTCGAGTTTGGAGATCATGAGTATAACAAGATGACTAACAAAAAAGGTACATGTGGTGAGATATTACTGATTGTTAGATCATATATTCGAGACATCTGAGTCACCCCTGGTTGGTAAAATAAACAGTATGGGATGTGTAGGCTCACATGTTTTTGATGTATGAACTGATAGCCAGTAACTGAGGAAGACATTTATTAGCATACATGCATCGAATTGTTGTTATATTTATTTAAAGTATTATTTGATATTTGATAACTTGATTGTGTGACGTAGTTAAGTATAACCTAACAAGGTTAGGCCTTACTGAGCGTAAGCTCACCCTTATAGACTTTTGTTCAGATACGACATGTCTTTCAAGAAGACTAACTGTGACGTTAGCTTACGATTACAAGAGTCGAGAAGTATGGAAGATTAGAAGTGAGATAGATCGTAAGGGATTATCATTTTGTTTTTGTATTTGTTTTGTTATTTGTAAACGTTTTATTTTCTTTTATTTCTGGAAAAGTATTTGAAATTGTTTTAGTTTCTTTTACTTTTCCAGCTCATGCCTCGGGTTCGGCGTTAGGTACTTGGAAACCATCGACACCGGGTCTGAGGTGTGACATGAATTCCTACTTTTATATACGGCTACAACGGTTGCGTCTCACGTTCACGTCACACCATAATAGGATTTCAAACGCTACATCATTATGGCGGAAAAACACGTATGACTAGTTAGCATTTATATACATATTATTCTCATAAGTATCTATATATATCTCCATCGAAAATCTCATTTTCGGTATCTCTCCAAATTAAAGAAAAATTGTTAATTATAAAAGAAGCAATAAATATATGACTCCACCGAAAATCTCATTTTTGGAAACTTTCCAAATAACGAAGTTAACAAATAATATATGAACAATCACTTCTGAAAATGAGATTATAAATCCTTCGCCGTTGCCCAACTTCTCCATCCTTAGACTAATAAGGCTCAAACTTCACCACAAGCATCGAAAACCTTAAAATAACTTTCTAAAGTTTAATCAACACTAATCTAATGACCGGATTCTACCCTATTAACCGCCAAGTACACCAATCTTTGAAAAATCTGAAACCTAACCAAAACTCTTCCAAAAATTACCAACTACACATCAATAAACTCCCCTAAACATAACAAATTTAATAACAGGAAAATCTCCCCAAAAGAGGCTGGGCGCCGTCTGCTCTGCCGGCAATGGTGGCCGGCCAGCCCTTCTCTGGCCACCTTCAATGATCACCAAAATTTAACACAATCATCCTCTTAATATTATAAACAACTTTCATAACTAGCACAAAGTACAATTTTAAGTCTAGATGGCGGAATCGAAGCAAAACAGTAAATTGAGCCCTAGAATTTTAATTAATCATTTCTCCTTATCAAGAACGAATTGAGCTGAAAACTTTTGTGGGTTTATCACTGTAGATAAGAGCTACAAGATGAGATAAGAATCGCAAGCTATGGCGGCCGGAGGAGAGAGCTCCGGCGAAGGGGCAGTCGAGCTTCTTGCTGTGATATCTCCTGAGCGACGGCGAGAGAGGCGCTGCCACCAACCCAGGAAGAGAGAGGAGGTGACGGCGGTTCGAACGGGACGACGGCTGATGGTGGCAGAGAGCTTTCAGCAAGGAGAGAGAGACTCGGGAAAAGAAGAAGAAGAGAGAGAGAGAGAGAAGACAATTTTGGGCCTTCTCTCTCAAGTTTCCCAACCCAACTCCAAAAATACCCAACACCAACCATAATTTACCTTTTACTTTTTTACTATCTAAAATTTACTTTTTTACCACATTCAACAATTTCTCCAACGTAAAAATTTTCCCGAATTAATCAACATACAATAATAACTCTAAAGACTTTTGAAACTATAAATCCATTAACGAAGACGGTAAAACTCTTATTAAGACAATGCAAGTAATTAGGGTAAAAATTTAAAAATCGAGATGTGACAGACATTATCTTGCATAGTTTTGCATTTGTGTAAAAGTAAATTTCAGATTTGTGTGTCTATGTAAGTTGGATTTCATTAATATGATATGTGCTATTTTTTGTTGATATGAAGACTGAAACTTTGAATGAACTTGTAGAAGGGTAGTCCAATGTGGAAATCCTAGAGAATCTTTTTGTTTTCCAAATCTTTGATTTCTATTTTGTTTATGTTTTGAATTTTGTACTCTAATTTCACAGACCTTAATAAACCTACAAGAAATCCTAAGCATCGGTGTAGAGCACATTTCAATGGCATTCTGAAATGTGATGTGCTTCTAAATAACTTGTGTGAGAGTTTCAACGCCTTCATACTTCCACTAGGTCCAAACCTATTATTTCATGATTTGAAGAAATTAGAGTTAAGTTAATGAAGAGGATTGATGTTAGGAAAGAGAAGATGAGCAAAGTGGTGGATACCATCTATCCTAAGCTTAGGGAAATTTTAGAGAAGAACAAAGTGAGAGCAAGCACAAATTGCATTCCTAGTGCTACGGGAAGCAATAAAATAGAGGTGGAAAGCATTAGAGGAAGCAAATATCTTGTTGATCTACAAAGGAGGACATGTGCTTGTAGGAGATGGAACCTCACAGAGATATCTTGCAAACATGCAGTTTCGGCCATCCATTTCATGAGGGGAGAAGCCTGAGGTTTATATGGATGCATGCTACCTCAAAAAGACATACCTTACAACTTATTCCCACACAATTCAACCTGTCAATGGGATGGATTTGTGGATGCCTTTTGATGAACTTGCCATCCTTCAATACACTAGGCAGCCTAGGAGGCCAAAAACCAAGAGAAATAAAGATGCAGCTGAAAGGGAGAATGATGATCATAAGCTTGGAAGGCATCAGAGGTCTTTAAAGTGTGGAACTTGTCGCAGATTGGGCACAAACCCCCCCCCCCCCCCCAAGTCGAAGAATGATCTAAGAAAGTAGGCGGCTGTTAAAGCTAAAGATATGAAGGTAAACTAATGATTTGTTAAGTGTGTTTAATTTGTTGGATGAATATGTGTTTAATTATGGATTATTAGGTATTCATAATTTGTTGTTGCATCTATTATAGAAAAAAAAAAGAGCTACACAGAAGGCTGCAGCAAATGCAACATCAAGGGGAGCATCAAAGACAACTTCAAACAAATGCAGGCCACCAAAACCATCAAATACTTCATCTACTTTGTCACAAAGTTCTCAAGCTTCATCAAGAGCGCGCATCAGTGAGGCTTGGGGCTAAAAATTCTGGAAAATAGGGTACGTAGGGTTGATAACAACAAAATTCAGGAATTGAAGATGCAAAGTTGCAACTTTTTGCGCAACCATGTTTTGTGTCAAATATGGTTGCTAGTCTTAATTTTTTGCTGGATTTTCATGATTAAAGCTAAAAATTATGCAACTCATTCATGGATGTTGGTTATGATATTGACTATGATGCTTTTTGTTAGCTTAGATGTAAACCAAACATGATGCATCTATTTAATTGTTATTATGAATGTCTTTTTTTTGGATTTTTTTTCTTTTCATTTTTGTCTTTTTGTCCATGTTTGAACTTTTTTGGAAAATCTTGGAGTTTAAGACAATGAGTAGCAGATTTGATGTTTTTGATCTTACATTTGGTTTCAATTTTTTGTTTTTAAGTAGAATGACTTATCTGCCCTTTGGTTAGGATTGGAGACTGAAATATGGGCCATTCTTGTCTCCTCCACGTCGGACGCTGATGTCATGATTGGATGAAATATGAATTTTTGTCTCAGCTTGATGAATTTTAAGAGTTTAATGGTACACGTGATAAATAAAGAAGAAGAGGGGCACAGCTAATAAGTGATCCAAAGTTCAGGGTAGTACACTGAATTTAATCCAGTTAAAAATTATAAGTTTCTGCGACCAGTTAATGGGAAGTTTGGACAGGAATTCAGTCTTAATTTAGTGTGATTATTTTCTGTTAGGAAAAATGAAAAATGTCTCTAAAAAAAGAAAAATAATTTCCAAACAGAAAAATTAATGAGAAATGAATTAATTTACCCAATACCAATTGGTCTAGTGGCATAAATCTCCGTTTTGTAAGTGGGAGGTGGTGAGTTCAACTAACAACAGACTCGTTGTGTAGAGTCTAAGTTGTTTAAATGATAAAAAAATGAATTAATTTATACAGTAAGAATTTACTCTACTGTAGAGCAATCACCAATTTCTACGACCACAACCGGCATCAGTGGGCTTCGATCTCATCACCAATTTGTCGTTGTTAGAAGGGAAGAAATTGTCGTTGGTCTAGAAGTGGAATTTGAAGCTTTGACATAGATATGGCTTTCTATGGTTGGGGCAATCATGATCTCCGATCCAAGGGGTAGTGGATGCTGGGAATAGATCTAAGCATAGGCAACGACAGGGCTACTACGTCAATAACGTCTTTGGGCGTCTTTTAGAATTTGGGGCATAAGTGATCCAACATTTGTATGCTTTAACATTTCTAATTTATTTTGGTGATCAATTCTACATTGCGAGTATCTCTTTTATGTTTTAGATTATTGTGTAAAAGTTTAGACTTTAGTTTGTGTAATTTAGATATTATCTATTAGCAATAAATTCAATTTCTTATTTATTTATCAATTCCTGACGGATTTTTGGGTACCATGACTTGAAGATCTATTAAAGAATTTTGGTCAATATCTGATGAGGCTGTGGTGACTGGTGAGGCTTGTGGGAGGAGATGAGGTCATTCACGACTCCTTCTTCTACTTATGTGGTCGGTTGATGTCAAAGAAAGAAGTGGTGATTTCGTCGTTTGGGGCTGCGATCTGTACCGCTCGAGGATGAACATGTGCGTACTGATCCAACAAGGGGAAGACATAATTTTCATCTTCCAATTCAAAGATCAGAAGGTGAAAGACATGATTCTCAATGGAGGGTTGTGGTATTTCAACATTTTCATGCTACTTCTAGTTGAGTACGATGGGGTTGCAGATCTCATCGAGACGGCAGCGGCGCTGCACTACTCGAGGGTTTGTGTGGCTCTGAAGGGTCTACGCATTGTTGTGTGTAACCTAAAGCCCTAACCCAGATTGGAAATGCTCTAGGGCGCGCAATACATTAGGGTGGATTAGGAAGCCTTAATGCGGAAGGAGACAATCTAGAAGATCATGCTCATCCATTATGTTTGCCGGAGAATTTAGAAATGCGGACCTTTGAGTTCTCACTTGTCGTTATGGTGGAGTTGAAGCTTAGCTTTGAGAAGTGTCACGGAGCATGTGGCTTCTTTGGCCTTGGAGGCGGTGCTTCTGACAAAGGGTTTGGAGGTTGCTGAGAAGGCAGCTATGCCTTTGGTGGTGTCAGATTTTTCAAATCCGGGGGTGCAAAACAGTGGGGAATTGGAGATTGATCACACTGGAAGGAAGGATGCAAGGCTGGGGAGGGATGAGCTGGTGCAGAGCAACACGGTAGCGGCAGTGAAAATGGCAGTCAAGGCACGCCAGAATTTTTTTGCGGGAAACCCTAATTTCAAATTGATTGTTGAAAATCGGCTTGGACCGGTGTTGATTGGGCTTGAGGAATGTGGGTATGAGATGACAGGCCTAGATTTGGTCTCTAGGCCTAAGCCTTATTCAGCAGGTCAAATGTTTAGGGTTTTTGGCCTAGAATTGGACAATTTTCCTCTTAACCTTGGTGAAGTGGTAGAGGTCCCAATCAATGGTCCACTAACCTATAAGAGAAAGATTGGGCGTCCGATTAAGAACAAGAAGTCGCGTCAAAGGAAACAACCTGGCAGCCTCCAGTGCTCAATTTTGCTTATATGCCTGACCTTCTAGCCCTACTGTTTAGGGCAAGGAGAAAGATTCGGGTATATAATATATAATATGTTAATAAGTGAGTCATAATATGTTTAATAAGTGGTTCTATCTTATATCCTGTCGTGAGTTTTCTTACAACTTCTATCCTATGTATTGTCGTGATTTTATCTTGTTTATTATCTTGGATTAATTTCAGTTTACCCCCTTAAAGTTTGAGTTTAACATCATTTCAGTCTCCATACTCTTAATTTTAAAAATTTACCTTCTAAAGTTTCCAATTTCATAAATCAAGCCAAATTGTTAAAATTCCGTCTAATTTAGACGTTAAGTGCTAGCATGGAATCTTTAAAAAAAAAAAGGTCATAAAAGGTCATTTATGTTGTTATATGACTAGTTTAGCTCTTACAGTGAGTTATGAAGTCAAAATTAACGTCCAAATTAGAAGAAAAAAATTCAGAAAGATTATGATTTATGAAAATTGAAAACTTTAAAGGGTAAATTTTCAAAATTAAGAGTATAAGGACTGAAATGATGTTAATCTCAAACCTTAGGAGGAGGGTAATCTGAATTTAATTAGCTCAAAGAAAGAAAAGAATCCGACTTCAGTGACAATGGATGGTCACCTAAAGGTGACCATAACCAATGAATATGAGACACATGTCTATTTTAAAAGGCTTGGCTGTAATTTAAGGACATAACAAGGGGGTTTTGGTTATTTGGCATGTTTGTTTATGATTATTGTTGACATTTGTTCATCTCTCATTGATGTTTGTCACCCATAAATGACCATAGCTGGTCACCCAAGTTATTTCCGAAAGAAAAAGAGTTTCACACACTCCCACACAATAATGAGTAGGGCTGAAATTTTGAAACCGAAAACCGAAAAAAACCGAGCCGAAAACCAAACCAAATTAAGGAAAACTGAATCGAACCTAATTAGTTTGGTTTGATTTTTGGTTTCTAGTTTCGGCCCTTGAAAAACGGAACCAAATCCCTCTAAAACAATGTTATTTTTTGTCGTTATTTTTTTATTAAATATTTGATTTAAAGAATATGATTTTTGGTTTTATGTTCTATATAATTATATGTTTATCTTTTCTAATATTTTGCTTTTCATTTTTATTTTATGTACATATAGAAATGTTCTAGGTGTCGTGTAATGCAAAGTATATGGAGTGATATGTTATCTATAAAATTGAAGACCTCATTCTTGCGAGTTTTAGATGATGGACTATAATAATTAATTTTTTTTCTTTTTTATTCAAATTTATGATTCTTAAACTTGAAAATTCAGAATTTATTTGGATGGACTTTAAACTATGGAGTATATATTTTATGTTCAAGATAAACTTAGAAATTTTAAAATTATAGTTTCATGGTGTGCTAGCGTGGTCAATTCTCAATACCTTTGAAATTATTGAGTACTAAACTTTCAAAATATCTATTTAATTTATAGATTGTTGGTTTGTTGGAAAATCATTGTCATAAATTTTATTGATATATTATATGTCCTTATAAAAACAAGTAATGGAAAAAAAAAAAGACCTAAAGTACAATAATTTTTTACTAAGGTAAAAACATATAAATTATAAGAAAAATTATTTTAAAAAAGAATAAAAGAAAAACTGAAACCGAACCACAATTTAGTTTGGTTTCCGGTTTAAGATCTCAAAAAATGACAAACCGAACCAAATCGAACCGAATCTTTTATTTGATTTCGTTTTCGGTTTTAAGTAAAAATCGAATCGAATAAAACCGAACCCACCTTAAAAATAGAGCAAAAAATTCAACATTACGTCTACAAATGCCATGTCATGAGCTGTAGACACACGTTTTTGAATGAGATGATTAGGATCGTATACTTTCCAAAATCCAATTTACACCTACTAATTGTTCTGGAGGAATTCATAGGTGTGGCAAACGCACCACGTGGTTGGTGCGACCAGCCACTCACGGAAGGGCACGTGACACTTCTTCTCCACGTCAATTATGTTGAGAAAAAAAAAAAGAAGGAAGAAGAGATTGGCTCCGATCAAATCACCAGGTCGTCTCCCTCTTCTCCGATCAAACTATGAATGTCATCTAACCCATAAATCAAGGTTGATCTAGAATAAGAAAAGATTTGGTATTTAAATTCAGTTGGAATGGAGTTAAAGAAAAAGATCCCAATAGGTGAAAAGAGTTGGATTTGGGGTCATAAATCATGCACCTGAGTTGTGGTACTGGTTGATTTGTGTATAAGAGAATAAGAAATGCTTTCCAAATTCTGGGTTTCAGGCGAATTGAATTTAAAGTGGTATGACAAAAGGAAAGATATAGACTAAGGACCAGATCAACAAGAAGCTTACTGTTGTTCTAAACCAAAGCCAGTATAGAGAGACGACCTGGTGGGATTATTCCTCAGAGGAGCGAGATAGAGGCTGGGTAGAGCAATAGAGGGAGACGACCTAGTGATTTGATTGGAGCCGATTTCCTCTTATTCTTCTTTTTTTCAGCATAGTTGACATGGAGAGGAAGTGCCATGTGTTCTTCCGTAAGTGGTTGGTCGCACCCGCCATGTGGCACGTTTGCCGCACCTAAGAATTCCTCATTGTTTTGATCAACTGCGTCATCCACTACACAAATGCCTACCAGTTTTCTTTCTTTATTGGATAATAAAGAAATTGTAATCATCCGTCTTGATTTTTATTCTTTGTACTTTCATATTTTTTTTTAGAAAAGGTAATAACTAGATAAATAGAATACAAATATTACGACTATGAGAGTTATCGGTGGTGGACAAAAATTCTCAACTCATCCCTCTACCTAAACCATTATGGTAGACAAGAACCGATAAGGTTCAATTGTAATCTAACTTATTCCACAAGTCTCGATACATTCTTACAGTCAACCTCAAGAAGAAACAATATCTTTAAATATTATATAACAAAACAACTAGCATATATGCGAAGACAACCTCCATATTACATTGATAACAAAAAATAACCGACCGTAGAACCAATCGTCCTTGAAAACGACACCATAAACATGACACACTTAAAGACACGACTCACGACACCACCAAACTAAAACCTCAAAGCTTCTCTCAAAGAGGAAGGACAACTAAACCCAACAAAACCACAAATAAACAAGGAAAAAAAAAACCAAGACCTGGTCCCAAAGAGAGCCCAGGCCCTACCCCCCATCCAATGGAAATGAATAGTAACCCACTTCCGGACCCAGCCCAAATAGCAGCAGCTGTACAACTCGCCGCCGACCCACCACCAATACTAACCGCCATTCAAAGCGCGTCGTCACCATCGTCTAACACAGGGGAGGCACCCCTACATGACTTGCAACCAGACATGGTAAGGAGATCGACCTAGATCGAGATTAAACCAGGTCAACCTAGACCACCACGATCTCCCCTTAACCGAACACCACCAATTCCGTCATCTCATCACCTGCAATATCGGACAACTACGCTTTTCCGTCGCCAAACCTCTGCCAGAGCCACCGCACAGCAACACAGCGACAACCGTAGCTTCTTGGTTTGCAGCGTTCGCCACCATCAGTCGACGATCGCTTTCACTCCACCACCACCAGCCATCAGGAGCATGACCACCATCTGGACACCCTCAAGCTCTTGTTTGACGACAATGTCAACAGACACACCGCCTGACGAAAAGGAAACCAATTTTGAGAAAACCCTAGGAGCTCCGAGTTTCGCGGAGGTGGAAGCCAAAGTCATGAGGACTCGTATTGATAGAGAACCATTTCTTCCTTTTCTATATATATTGGGGTGATGAAAGAATGGAAATGAATATCGATATGAAGCCAATTCATTGAGAAGGCTGAGTTAAAGAAGAAAGAAGGAAAAAATTGAACACATGACATGTGCAATAATTGATACTTTGTGTAAGCACAATGATCTGAGAAAGGGAAAGCTTGAAATAATCTGAAAGGGTAAGCTTGAAATAATCTGAAAGTGTAGGCACGTGCTTGTGTAGACTGAGAAGTTGAACTATGTTATGTGCTTTGGTAGGGATCGATTAAACCTTAAACACTAAAAATGAACCTAGCAGCGCTTTGGTAGGTTGAGTGAGCGCTCCCTTGCGCTTGGCGTCTCCGCACCTTCCTCCACTTTCAAGTCTCAATGCAGGGCTATGCAAGACTTTCCTGCATTGTCTTCAGTCATATCGATCAGTTGAGTTGCTAGGGCTATTGCCATCTCTCATCATCTGCGGAGCTTTCTGGAGTGAGATGGTAGCTTGCTTTCGTGTTTAGAAGCTCTGGTTAGCAATGATGGTTGTGCTTGTGCTTGTGTGGTTTGCTTTTGTTACCAGAAAAATGTTAGTTGATTGTCTTCACCAGTGGCGGATCCAGCCCAAGGCTTGTCTGGGCTGGAGCCCAGGTGAGATTTTAGACCAAAAATTCTACTAGACCCAATAAAAAAAATTAAAAATTTAGCCCTACGGTCCAGCCTCTAGCCCTCCTCTCCTTCCAGCCATACGACTCATCTCAGACTCTCAGATCGATCCAAACTTCCGTGAGTCCGTGACGCCGTCGCCTGCTTGGCTACTCTGCCTGCTCAGCTGCTCCACCTGCTGCTCGCCATCTGCTGCTGCAACTGCTCTGCTCCTGGCCTCTTGCTCGGCTGCTTGGCTGCTCCGCTTGCTGCTCGCCGTCTGCTACTCTGCTCCTGGCCTCCTGCTCGGTAGACCACTGAGACCAGGTCCAGGTGTGTATTCTAATTTCTTATTACTTGTATTCCTTCCAGGTATTTGTGTTTACTGAGAGTCTGAGACCATTGTATTTTTGTTCCTTCTGGATATAGAATTGGAAGTTAATTGAATGAACTAGGCTGCTAATATGCTTATTCAATTGAATTGTTGTCTTGTTAAGTTTTGCTTTACTGAATTGCTGGAAATTTTATTTGAAATTACAGAATGTCAAATGACTTTTATCCTTCTTGCTAAGAGCTTTTATCCTCAAGATTTTGTGCAAGATGATTTTCTTTCTTTGGAATTAGAGTGTGCATATTATAAGAAATATGTGACTTAGGATGTAGCATTTCACACCTTAGATTCTATATCTGATCCGTGTCGGCAACTTGTTTAAAGAAGAAAATTAGAGTTCTATCCTATGATCTATAGGTTGATTTGTTTGGTGTTGACTATTTCTGTTTCTATTGCAACCACTGAGAGAGTTTTTTCATCCATGAACAACATAAAAAACAAACTTAGAAACAAGATAGAGGATGAGTTTCTTGATGATTGCATGGTGCTTCATATTGAAAAAGAATTTGTTGAAGCGGTTGACAATGAGATGATGATTAAAGATTTTGAAGCTTTAGGGCCTCGTAGAGTATAGTTTAGTTAGTTTTTAATTGTGTTTCTTGTATTGTATTGTGTATACCTTTTGTTCATGTAAATGTGTTTGAGGGTAAGACTTGTTACGTCCTATTATGTATGTATGTTCCTCTTTAATGAACCAAAATTCCTCGCATTGTTGGTTAAATTTTTTTGTGCGTTGCATTTAGCTGAGATTTTCATCCTGGATCTGTCACTGGTCTTCACTGGCTTTCATCTAAGCATCTTGAAGCTCTTTCACTGGCTCGACACTTGAAGAGCATCTAGATGTTAATGTCACCTTGTTTTCAGGCACAAATCAGTATTTATCTTATCGTCTTATTCTAAATGGAGGTTTTGAACCCAATATGATAAAACATGTTCATAATTTCACAATACCAATGACATGATGGATTGTGCTCCAATCAGTTGAGCTGTTGAGATGTATAACATGAATCGATCGAGATAAGAAGAAACCTTTTTTCTATTAATTGGGAAAACATGTTTTTTGATATTCCAATCAACTGTAGTGGGGAACTGAACTGAATTATAAAAGGTAAAAGGAGCTGTGCTTTACCTGCTTAATGTTTGTTGCCTTGTGCATAAACTATTGCTTCCTCAGGAATAACAGAACAACTTGCGTATGAATCAACTTGATTATCAAGAAACTTGCATATGAATCTTACAGCTTGCTAACGGGGTTGGCAAGTGATGCCAAATAACTATCCCAACAGCATTGGGGTATAGATTTTCGAACAGGAAAATCTGTACAATTGTTGCTTCTTTGGGGTGTACCCGCGTAGGGCCTAAGCAGAGACTTATGAGGGAATTCTCACAGCCCCATTCTTGATGATTTCATTGTAGCCTCATATCCATCATAATATATGAAGTTGTTCTAAGGAGGATCTAAGTTAATGGTTAATTGATGACTTCTTTGTTTTCCCTCATTTGAAAAGAAGTAAATTTGAGATGCTCTAGATCACGAACCAGCGAAGTTGATAAACAAAATGAGGTTGGTACATGACTACTCTCACTTGAAGCGTCTATTTATAACCTACATAAAATTATTGAAAAAGAATTATCAAACAATCTATAATGTTTTTCAATGAGAAAAAAAAAAACCAACAAAAAGGTTATAATGAAGCTCTTCTCAAACAATTGATTCCAGATAAAATTAAGGTAGTGAGCATTAGAAGCTTGATGAGGTAGCATTTGAGTTCAGACTCTTGATTTGATTTGATGTCTAAGTGTGAGCAAAAGAAAATAATAGGCCAATTCCCATATGTGAGTGAATTAGCAATTTTAGTCATTTTAAGGAGTGCATAGGATAAGAAGGGACATAATGGCTTCTGTGCAAGACAATAAATAATCCCATTGGAATTATGGAACTCTGCCCAAACAAAAAAACTATCAAATTCCCCAACAAGAAAACTCCCTCAATTATAAAATTGGTTGATTCTCAATCTACATAGAGCAAGGAGAATAAGAATTGGGCTATAGCACTTGTAGGTGTCTCTGGGTCTTTAGGAATCTGCCCAATTCTCACTAGCTGATTCTTTTTCATTGGTGTTGGTATACTTATAATATATAGCATCAATATCTCACTTCAAAGACTCGAGAAAAAGGTCTGCATCAATATCTCTGCTTGACCTAATTCAGTTCCTCTCCCACAATTTCATTCATTGAATTCAAGCTCCAGCTCCATCTATTCCAAGTCAAATTTCATATTTCCAGAACACCAACAAAATTTCTGACTTGCTGCATACAGATATATACCATCACATTTCACAATTTTTGTTTGAATATTCTTCAAAATATTTACATTATGTGTGATAATTATCTAGAAGTTTCATATGTATGATTATTCCCAGTGATGCAAGACCCTGCTGAGTAGCTGCTCATTGTCCCTTTCCAGCCTACCATATGCCCTATTGAAATGTTCAATGACAATTTGGAGTATGTGGACCTGGACTGGGTTTGAATGAGTCCAAAAAATAGTGACATACATTGTAACTTTAATTATTCATTAGTCCATGTAAACACTCTAGTGCTCAAGGCTTTGAAGTTTCAATCATGTAGGCTTTGATCTAATTCTATCATTACCTTCTTTTTAGGCAGAAATAAAGATGTCTTTTGAGATTGTTTACCCTTTATATGATTCTAAGCTCCTTTTTGTGCTTATTTTGTAGACATTAGGAATGCTATGTTTTTTGATAACATTATATATATTTCAGAGTTATGTCCACTGCAATTATTCGTTTACTTCCGTGGAAAAGAAAAATTAGTCTTTTCAATGAATATTATGGTTAAAAACATTTTAGATTATCTTGAAATAACACATAATTTAGAAAATATAGGTGTTCTAATTTACTTACATCTTAGATTTCTCTTACAATATTACAGTATTTTACCTACTTCTTAAGAAGAATTTAAAGATTAACTTTCTAGAATAACATTTTGAGTCACACTAAGTGTCCCTCTTCGATTTTTTGTTTGTAGTCAAGTTAATTCGACCTGTTTAATTTAATTGCGAATGACTAAATAAAGTCTAAAAAACATACGACTAAAATTCTGCCATTGAAGTTTTCACATTTCTTTGTTATGAGAGAAATTTTTGATTCCGTACGAAGAAGTAGAGCCACTTCCAAGTTCCAACCAATATGATCGTTTGACTAATTTACAAAACATCAGTTGACTAAAACGTTATCCTTGATGAACAACGTTCAACTACATCAACCAATATCATACACAACTCCAACCATATTGCTAAACTGTTGTACCAAAACTAAACTAATGCCTTCCAAACCAGTGCACTATTGACATCAACCTCATCACCGATTATATAGGTTGATGTCATTACCATGTCATTGACATCAACCTCATCCTTACCATGGAAGCCAAGTCGACCATGGATTAATTTGATTAAGAGGTTTGGCACAACTTGGTCTAGAATCTCGACCATGTCATTGGCTTCCATGGTAGGCTTGTGGGTTGGACCAAGAAGGGGGCTCGGTCAGAAAGTGAGTGATTAGACCATTCCCAACGATTTTTGGCGGGTAATATGCTCATTTTTCTCGATCTGCAGCAACTGTGGATGACCCAAACTACCTTCTTCTCTACATCTTTGCATTACTTTTCGTATACGCTACACTATACAACACCTATATCTTCTTCACTTATATATAATACATAGCGTTTACAAGTTCCACCATTTTCGTACCTGTCATACTACAACAGACTCCCCAAGCTTTTCTCAAGGTTTGGAGCTCTGCTAGCTTCTGTTACTATTTGGCTGCCTAAATCCCCGTATTGAATACCAATTAACGTTGTTTGTTACAACATTAATTAGATTTACGGGTTTTTTCAGCTCAACCTTGTGTGTTTGTTGACTTGGTTGAGTTGGTTCTTAAGTTTAACGCAGTCTCTTTCGTTTATAACTCTTAGTATCTGTGTATGATCTGTTCTGGGTTTAAGGTTTTCGGACCTCTGAAGTTTTTGGGTTTGATGAACTTTGGTAAAGTTGCAAGCTTTTTGAGATTTTTGATATGAACAAAATGGAATTGGGTGTTAGCTCCTTCCATTCGATTTTGAAAACATGCTTTGAACTTTGGAGCTTGTCTACTAACTGTTTGATATAATTTCTTAAGAGGCTTTTAAGGGCGCTGGAGAATTTCTGTGAATTATTTGGCTAAGATATTAGCTTTTATGCGTGTAGCTTACATGGTTTGTGTTCTGTTTATGTTGTTTCAGGGTGGTGGAGATTAAATATTCAGTTCAGTTGGGTCTCAAACATTTCAGGACTATAAATTTTCATTTGCTTTGAAAAAATGAAAAAGCAATTGCAACGCCAGGACACGGGTTTTCCGAGCAGTCATCAAGGCTGCATGTGGAGCCTGATGCATATCCTTGATTACCATCATTGGCATAATGTCAAGAAGATACTTCCACGCCGAAAGAACGCCGGAGGAAGAAGAATCAGATGTAAGCTTCCCCATCCACCCTGCCAGCACTTATGTAATTCATGTTTCATTGCAAGTCGATCTTCTATCAATATTGTACTTGTACATGGTTTGTGTTCTGTTTGTGTTAACACACCATATTTTGCTATTCACACACCCCCTTCATGATGTGGACCAATCATAAAACAACTTTAAAGGGCAATTTCATAAACATAATCAAATTTGTAGTGTTATGAAAATGCACGAGGTGTGTGAATAGTAAAATATGATGTGTTAATAGCATTACCCTTGTGGTAATTGATGCTACTTATGCAGACCCTTTTTGCTTCTAAAAGGTTCATAAGATGTTCCATGATTTCATCTATATATGTAGTCCAAGTTTTAGAACAGATACGAGCTAGTGAAAAGTGAAAACCAGTATATATGCTTTCGACAGATAAAATTGCTTCTACCTAGATGGCTGTCCGGAACTATATTAATCGTTTGGCATTTGATAATGTATTCTTAAACGAACAATAGAAAAGGTATTGTCATTAGGAATGCAGAAGATTTCCTTTCATTAGATTTGTAAGCTTATAGAGATCATTTATTCTTGTAGGCAGTGGAAGTCGAAAAGCAACTTTGAAAAACCTTGACAATGGTGAAAAGGAAGAGTTAACTGCTGAAGCTGAACCCTTGCTGGTACTTAAGTTCATGTTAGTCTTTGATTTATCACAGAATTTAGAAACTTAAGTTGTGATGTGGTTCTTATGCAGTGAAAAATAGACTGACAGTAACCAAATGCAACTTGTATTAGGTGAAACAGCATGGTAAAGAAGCTAGCCCTGCAAAGAAAAAGACGACGAAAAATCAAGTCAGGGCATCAGAAGCTAAACAGGTATCTAAGGAAGAAAGCAAACACTTAAAATGGATTTTAAGCTTCTCTGGGCAATCATGTTTGTGGAGAACTAGTGAAATGCATGTTGTAAAGCCTTCAGATGATTTTTCAAAGACTCCTTATGAGTTAGTTGCATCTAATGAAAAGTGTACCCTGGAACAGGCAATTTCTCCGGAAGAAGTCATGGAGTTCTCACCAAGCCAGAAGCTAATGAAAAATAATCAGCTGAAGAAAGACATTTCTCACGACCAGTTTTATGATCATGTTGATCTTTTGGAGCTACTTAAAGCAAACAAGGAATTTTTCTTAAAGTTCCTTCAAGATCCAGATATTAATGAAAACCAGTTTCCGGGCCTGAACAAGTCCAATACCAAAGTTATAAGATTAACAAAATCAAGTTCATTTCCTGTAGCTGATTCGTCTCGAGCTAGAAGTGTTACGCCAAGCACACTTAAACATAAGCAGAATGAAAAATGGTCATTGCCAAAGGGAGAAAAACTTCTTGCCAGTACTCAGGGGCCAAAATTCGTGACATCTGAATCTCAAGAAGACTCTGAGAGATTTAGTCATCAAGGGTGGAATCAATTGGTCATTAGACGTTTTAAAGATATCAAGCAGAAGTTATTGCATGCACTGCAGGAGAGCAAGAAGGAAAATACTCCTACTTCTACTGAAACACTCGTCTCCGAAGACCCTTCTGGATGTGATGGTAAAGAAATGACTGAAACACCGGATTTAATTAATGGTGAAAGGAGAAGCAAGATTGATGGTTTGGATGATACTGTTGGAAAGCGAAGACTTCAGCGTGTAAGTAGAACCTCCTCTCTAAATGAGTCTCTCAATAGATATGGTCAGTTGTTTGAGAGTAGTTGCAGAAGTGAGGCCAAATTGGATCACTCTAGGAGTTTAAAGTTGAGAAGTGAAGAAAAAGTTACTTCAACTGGGAATGCTCAGAAATCCACCAGAAGAAATCTGTCACTTCCTGACCTCGACTCTTTGTGTTCTTTTCTAAATGGGCCACCTAGAGATGCTTTTCGCTTG
This sequence comes from Fragaria x ananassa, assembly GCA_034370585.1. NCBI lineage: Eukaryota > Viridiplantae > Streptophyta > Magnoliopsida > Rosales > Rosaceae > Fragaria > Fragaria x ananassa. The sequence continues at coordinate 24,128,600 of CP139764.1, forward strand.
GCGATTCCGGTTAAAACTGTAGCGGACCACAAGACAAGTATGGAAAATGATGGTCATATTGGTCCCAAGTCGGTGAGCTTTAATGTAGAGTTAGGCAAGTCTGCAAGACTAGAAGCGATATTAGAGACAGATAACCAAAATAGTACAGAAGAACAAAGGGACACAGTGGACCTTCATGAGTATATAGTTGAGCCAGAAGATGGAGAAAGCATATCACACGAGCAACAAGATGATGGTTTTCCGATGAGTCCTGAAGCAGAGGAAACACAACCAAGTGAAACTTGTACTATTGAACCTTGTTCACCAGAATTTTCAATCTCAGAAGGTAATAGTATTCATACACTCGTCTTGTGATTGGCTGATTGCACATTTATTTGTACATGTATTTCTTTAGTTTCAATATCTTAATTTCTCTCATGATTTTGTTTACCAGAACTCTGCAGCAGCGCAAAGTGTGAGAAAACTGAAATCAAACAGACAAATATCGACTTTCACTCCCCACATTTAGTAGACAAGATGGATGATCCTGAACTCAACTATGTTAGAGAGGTTCTTGAGCTGTCAGGTTTTATGGGAGACGAATACCTTGGAACATGGTACTCAATGGACCAGCCATTGGATCCTTTAGTATTCAAGGAATTAGAGGTTCGATTTCAACATGAACTCGATTTTACTGGAAATTGGGATCACCAGCTTCTGTTTGATTTAGTGAATGAGACACTCGTTGATATCCATGAGAAATCATACACCTACTTTCCAAGGGCCTTGTCCATCAGTGGCTCCAAACACCGTCCAATGCTGAAAGGGCAAAAACTTCTTGAAGATGTGTGGACAAGAATCAGCTCATATATGAGCTTCAGGCCAGAGCTAGTCCAGTCTTTGGATGATATCGTGGCTCGAGATTTGGCAAAAGGAGATACTTGGATGAACCTTCAATGGGAAACCGAGTGTGTGGCACTTGAACTTGAGGATTTGATCTTTGAAGAACTGTTAGATGAAGTCATCTGTAGTTGATTTTTGTAGTAATAGATGTAGTTCTCTGCAGTCTTTGTACATAAAAGTTTTGTTTTTAGCTTTAGGGCAAATACTTGTGTGCCTTAAGGTATGGATGTCTTAACCACATGGCTGGTTATGATTTGTTCATTCCTTTTAATCATGACTTGTTACCCCTTTAACCGGTCATACGACTGTTTGAAAATTTTAACCACATAGCTAACGGAGTGACTCTTACATCCACTCACTTCTCTTTTCTCTCTCCGATTTGAACTCTCTTCTCTCTCTCTCTCTCTATTTCTGTTCCTTCTCCTTTCTCTCTCCAATTTGAACTCTCCTCTCTCTCTCTCTCTGTTTATTCAATTCGAGAAACTCGCTTTCTCAATCCAAATGGATCTGTTAAACGCATGGACTCTCACGTCTCTTGTAGGTGAGTATTGCACAGTCTACCAGTATCATTAGCAGAGTCTTCTAATTCGGTCTACCAGTATCTGAAATGAAGAACAGTCAACCATGGATCTCGTATCTCTTTCTGTTTGTTGTTTGTTAAATTTAGTTTGTTAAGCAAATATTGATTGAAACACATGTATGGATGCATCTGGGAATGAAGAACAGCCAACCATGGATCTATCGGAGAATGAAGAACAACTTTCTTCAGGTTTTGAGGATGTAAAGGTACACGTCCAAAGACATGGAAGTTTTTCTGTTTCTGATATTGAAGCCATGACATTCAATACAGTTGATGAGGCAGAAAGTTTATACGCTGCCTATTCTGTGACAGTTGGGTTTGGTGTAAGGAAGGGTGACAAAGGTGAGTCTAATGGTTTGATTCGGAGGAGGGAGTGGGTCTGCAACAAGGAAGGAACTCGAAAAGCAAACAAGTCCTTGGAACAAGGAGAAAGCAGTCCCTATGCTCGGAGAGAGACAAGAACATTGTGCGGAGCTAAACTAAGGATTGGATACAGTGAGACAACCAAAGTTTATGTGGTGAAGGCATTCATTCCTCAGCATAATCACATGCTGGCAACTAGCAACCAAATCCCCTTCATTCGTACTAATTGACATGTTGGCGAGGAATCTTTGGCTCTAACAAATACGATGACAAGGGTGTCAATTAGACCTTGTCATGCCTATGAGTATATGGCCGAACAGAGCGGGGGATATATGAGAGTGGGATTTACAGTGAAAGACCTCTACAACAAGATCGCCCAGCAACGAAGGACCGCCCCATTTGAGAGTGATTTTGAAGGCGCACTTTCGTACATGAATGCACTGGCGGTAAAAGACCCTCACTTCTTCTGCCGATTCACGGCAGATTTAGAAGATAGGATGGTGGACATGTTTTGGCGAGATGGGAATTCATTTGTTGACTATCAGTGTTATGGGGATGTTGACTATCAGTGTTATGGGGATGTTTTGATATTCGACAGCACTTACAAAACCAATGTCTACAACATGCCATTGGTTTTGTTTGTTGGGACAAATAATCATCGATGTAGTATTGTGTTTGGTGCTGCTCTTCTTTCAGATGAGACCGTGGAGACTTACACTTGGTTTCTTAGAAAATTCCTGCATTTGATGAACAGGAAAATGCCAAAGGCTGTAATCACAGACGAAGACGAGGTCATGTGTACTGCAATTCGAACTGTGATGCCAGAAGCAAGGCATCGTCTCTGTATTTGGCACATAGGTCAAAACGCTAATGGCCAGTCAGCGGAAAAGTTGAAAGCTTTCAACATGTGCATTAGGAAGTATCAAACGGTTGAGTAATTTGATAGGTTGTGGCAGGATATGCTAGACGAATTTGATCTCCACGACAATGATTAGATCAACAGTATGTATGAAAAGAGACAAGTTTTGTCAAGCATTCTTCCGTGATATATTTATGGCCGGCATGAGAAGCACAAAAAAGTGTGAGGGAATGAATAAAGACTTCAAGCTCGTCCTATCGAAAAGCAAAACCCTTGTGCATGTTGGTTCATTGGTGGACCGAACACTTATGAGAATTAGAAACAATCAAGAAAGGGATGATTTCAACACTATGAATTCATTTCATAGTGAGAAAACTCACTTGGAAGATTTGGAGAAACAAGCATCTTATGTATTCACACACGACATCTTTAAATGGATTTTTAGGGAGATCATGAAAGAGGCTCATATCACACTAAAGCAAGGAACATAATGTCATGAAGATGGTTCCCGGGTTTACAAGGTATCAGTTTACAAGCGTCCTGATTTTGAACACACAGTTACCTACTACCCTCGGAAAGAGACTGAAGATGCAGCAGACCCGATTATGGTGTGCCCTTGTAGAATGTTTGAGTATATGGGAATGTTGTGTTGTCACATGTTCTTGGTGATGAAAAACAAAAACATCTTTCATCTTCACAAGTCACCGATAGTGAAGAGGTGGTCGAGGGACGCAAGAAGTGTTTGTGAAATCTCATATCCAGACAACGAAATGCCCCAAGAAGCCGTGCAAGTGAGCATGTATGTTCATGGCTTGAATTTTAGTTATTTTAATTATGGACACACATGCAAGGGTTCGTCAGATGTAATGTGGGAACCTATAATATTAGTCTGTGAACACATTCGTTTTCTTTTCTTTCATCGAAGCAGGTATGGTGCTTTGACTACTGATTGCAATCGATTGTGCTTTTATGCTTCAAAGACGTAAAAAGGCTACAATATGTTGAAGATGGAGATCGATAGACTAGCAGCAATTATGGAAGGTTTAGCACGAGATCAAGAAAAAGTGCAAGGTACGGCTACACCCACCAATAAAGGTTCCATTGTGAAAGATCATGTCCCATCTAAGACCAAAGGCAGAGAAAACAGTGACAAAAAGAATGAGCCATTAAGACGGACGGTTACTTGTGGTTATTGCAAAGGTAGTGGACACAATATTCAAACATGTCTGGTAAGAAAAGAGTATGAAAAAGCAGAAGCAAGGTTAGGAAGTGATGACCCTCCTTTAGTAGCAACACCTGCAAAGAGGAGAGGAGGAGACGGGCGAGGCGAGGCGAGGAAGAGGCGGGTGCCTAGGGTAGGAGGAGGCAGGCGCCGAGGTGAGGAGGAGATGGGTGAGGCGAGGCGAGGCGAGGAGGAGGCGGTAGATGTTTCTAATGAAAACAGTAGATGTGTCTTATGTTAGTTGTAGACTTTGCAACTTTTGCCATCTAAATGGTTCGAACACAAGTACCATTTTGATTTCCAAAAAGTCTACTTCTTTGTGATTTTGTTTATGTAAATGGTAGATGTTTCTAATAAAAACAGTAGATGTGTCTTATGTTAGTTGTAGACTTTGCAACTTTTGTCATCTAAATGGTTCGAACACAAGTACCATTTTGATTTCCAGAAAATCTACTTTTATTTGATTTAGCTTATGTTAATGGTATACATTTCTAATGAAAATAGTAGACTTTGTTAGTTGAGGACTTTGTAACTTTTGCCATCTAAATGGTTCGAACACAAGTTCCCTTTTGATTTCCAGAAAGTCTAATTCTTGGTGTTTTTGCTCATTTAAATGGTAGACAATACTCATGAAAATAGTAGATGTTGTTTATGTTAGTTGTAAACTTTGTAATTTTTGCCATCTAAATGGTTCGAACACAAGTTCCCTTTTGTCTATAGGGGCGCTTGTATGTAATGATCTATCTAATGTGACACCACCATGTATAAAAGGATATTTGTTCCTAATGATTGAGCTAACGTGATTATATTTTCTATATATAGAGGCGCTTGTATGTAATGATTGATCTAATGTAATACGTTTTGTGTATACAGGGCTACTTGTTTCATAATAATCGATCTAAAGGTAGATCAGAAGTAGGGTTTAAATTTTTAGGGTTTAGGGTTTACATGATTGTGCGGTTGAGAATTAAATTAGGGTATAAAGTGGACGACTAGGAGCATGACACGTGGCGACCAAGTGATGTGGGGTTCAGCCAATGGAGAGCAAGAGAGATGACACGGTGGGTCAGGAAACGGGCGAGGCGAGGCGAGGAGGAGGTGGTAGATGTTTCTAATGAAAACAGTAGATGTGTCTTATGTTAATTGTAGACTTTGCAACTTTTGTCATCTAAATGGTTCGAACACAAGTACCATTTTGATTTCCAGAAAGTCTACTTCTTTATGATTTTGTTTATGTAAATGGTAGATGTTTCTAATAAAAACAGTAGATGTGTCTTATATTAGTTGTAGACTTTGTAACTTTTACCTTCGGTTGATTCAATCTCAAGAACAATTTTGTTTTCCAGAAAGTCTACTTTTCTTTGATTTAGCTTATGTTAATGGTAGACATTTCTAATGAAAATAGTAGATGTGTCTTATGTTAGTTGTAGACTTTGCAACTTTTACCTTCGGTTGATTCGATCTCAAGAACAATTTTGATTTCCAGAAAGTCTACTTTTTCTTTGGTTTAGCTTATGTTAATGGTAGACATTTCTAATGAAAATAGTAGATGTATCTTATGTTAGTTGTAGACTTTGCAACTTTTGCCTACGGTTGATTCAATCTCAAGAACAATTTTGATTTCCAGAAAGTCTACTTTTCTTTGATTTAGCTCGTGTTAATGGTAGACATTTGTAATGAAAATACTAGATGTGTCTTATGTTAAATGTGTCTTACGACTTGCAACATTTTCTGTGATATTTTTCATGATAGGAGTAGCTGTTTCTTATGATAGTTGTAGACAGTCTCAAGGATCATTTTGATTTTCAGAAAGTCTACTTTTGTGTGATTTAGTTCATTTGAATGATAGATTTTTCTAATAAAAACTGTAAATATAGAGAGACTTAACAGAGAGTTAACGACGTTATTTTGCTTTAATCTGCTATAACAAGTCAAAATTGGTTGGGTATGCATACCCTAAGGCACACAAGTGGAACCTTTTAGTTTATATGTAACTTCCATGTTTTGCAGGCTTGCAGCTTCCTATGATTTTTTTGTTGGGATGGAAAAAATGTTGCTATTTGCAGCTGAATGTCATCAGTGCCTTCAATTTTTTTTCTTTTTCTCAAACAACACACCTAACACCTAAATTTCTACCATCTCATTTCAACATAGAAATTAGTTGAGATCCCAAACTAGGATCCAAATATTACATGATTGACATCCAATACCAGACTACATCAAAACTAAACAGTCTCCAGCATCTACTTAATTTGAAGGCACTGAAAAAAAGAAGTTACCATTGATACAGATTGCTTTCACACGAAAACAGTTACCATTGATACAATTTGGAAGTTGAATGACTTGTTTACTCTTCCTTAATATATTGCTTTCATTGCGTTCAGAGAGTTGAACTCAGGACCACGCGTGCTCTAACCAACTGAGCTATGAAAGGTTGCTCTAACCAACTGAGCTATGAAAGCCCCGTGTAGTTTCATGACAGGTACTATATTAAACAAAATCTTATGTTCCTTTTATTACTTTTTGCATCGGTCCATGCATAAACAGCCCATTAATCATACCTGTGACCCGGCCCAACATTTAACCCACAAAAGTTTGCTCACTTCTCATTCACGTTGCGGCTTCGTAGTTTGCTCACTTCTCGTTCACAGCCTTCCTTGCAATCTCAGACTCACTCATTTCACCTCTCTCTAAACCCAAAACAGTAGCAACCCTCAGTCTGCTACCTCCTCTCTACCGGGACCCAAAAGCAGGTGGCTTTTCTCTCCCTTTGGTCCTTCTTTGATTATTGTTGCCTATATTCAATGGCTAAGTTTCTATTTCTTCTGGGTTTTGTTGTATTAGGGTTCAAGGGTTTAAGGGATTTAGCATAAACTAGTTCAGTTGTTGAAATGGGCATGCTCTACTGATAATCTGCAGGACTTTTTTTATCTCTGTTTCTCTATAAAGTTTCTTGCTTTCATTAGCTTTTAGCACTAAGATGTTTGATTCACACTGATACTATAATACTGCGACGTAATTTACACAAGAGGGTACCCTTCAGTTAATTTGTTTGACTAGAAAGCATGATAATTTTGAAGCTTAGTGATGATTGTGGTGACTCTGATGGCAGCAATGCCTTAAAAGAAAGTATTTTGATGATATGAATTGTACCGATTCAGTTTGAATACATAGAAGAATTCTTTAACATGTCTATTCAATGTTCGTTTGTGTGTTTTGATAGGCAATCCGAATCTTGTGAATGCATAGGATATACTAGGGAAATAGTAAGAAGTGTTTCGAGGGATAAAACAACAAAGTCAGATGTGGCTGCAGCGTGCAAAACCGTTCAGGCACATAAAGGCCTTGCGGCAGTGTTCTAAGCCTCCATGGATTTTTTCAATATCGTCTTCCTACTCAGATACTCTGCACAAGAAGTCGAAGATCGCCCCACTACAGGTTACTATATTCCCCCTCCCATCAATCCTAACTGTTACTATTTTTTTTTAATGATTTTTTGATTTTTTTGATTTGACTATCTTTATGTAAAGCGTTGTACGTTTGTAATTTTGGGTTTTTTTTTGAACTTGTCAGGAAAGGAAAATGATAGACAGGTTTAGGCTGTATGCCAAAGGGGGGAGTGGGGGCAGTGGTTGCTCCAGCACTCGCCGTAGTCGCCAGGATCGCCATGGCATACCTGATGGTGGGTTTTTATAATCATTTTGTGAAGACTATTTTAGTTCAAGCTATTTCAAGAGATTTACGTTTTCTTTTGGAAACTGTTAACTGTGAAACTTCCTGTTCTGTATCATTTCTTGCATTTAACCCCTGAGCAATGCAGGTGGAAATGGTGGAAGAGGTGGTGATGTAATTTTGGAATGTTCTACAACAGTTTGGGACTTCAGCGGTTTGCAACCTCACCTTGTACAGAACTCTGTCTATTTCCATGTTTCTGGACTATGTAAATCTCTATTCTTCTCCATTGAGAAACTTAAGTTTCAGTTGTGTTGTTCTGCAGATAGCACAGAGAGGGGGACATGGATCCTCGAAGAATAAAATTGGCACCCGAGGAGCGGATAAGGTTATCTCTTTTTAGCAGTCCACAATCTGTTAAATTTTTTTGTCATATCCGACATATTGAAATTAGATAGTAGAAATTTATTGTGAAAAATATTTTTTATTTGGGTAGGTTGCCCAAGTGCCCATCGGTACGGTGATTCATCTTATGAAGGGTGAAATTCCTTTTGTTGCTCAAAGCCAAGTTTCTAAAGATTTGGATCCATGGGAGCTTCCAGGTACTCCCATTGATGATGTAACTGGCTCTGACCAGCATTCTGCCCCTAGTGGCCCAAATATGGCAGTGGATACTGCTAGTTCATCAATTCGACTTGAAAGAATTGTTGATAAAGCAGCTCACATGACGAAAATTACCCAAGTTGAATCCACTGAGGTTCCTACTCAATCTCCACCTTCTTCGTCTGAGATGTGCACAGAAGATGAGACAGAGGAAGAAGAACAAATTCAGTACAACGTTGCTGAGTTAACAGCAAGAGGTCAACGATTAGTTATTGCTCGTGGAGCGGAAGGTGGATTAGGTAGCGTGTCTCTCAAAGTCCCAAAGAAGTTTAAAACGGATCCGTTAGATGCTCAAGTATCTGATGATGATCAGTTGGCCCTCAGTGCTGGTTTGCCTGGTTCAGAAGCTGTTCTCATATTAGAACTAAAGAGCATTGCTGATGTGAGCCTAGTGGGAATGCCAAATGCTGGTAAAAGTACGCTGTTAGGGAGTATATCTAGGGCTAAGCCTGCTGTTGGCCATTACGCCTTCACCACTCTTAGACCCAATTTGGGGAATCTAAACTTTGATGACTTTTCACTCACAGTTGCTGATGTTCCGGGACTCATAAAGGGTGCCCATGAGAATCGAGGACTTGGACATGCATTCCTCCGCCACATAGAACGGACAAAGGTTATAGCTTATGTGGTGGACTTGGCTGCCGGATTGGATGGTCGAAAAGGTACGCCACCTTGGGAACAGCTTAGGGATTTGGTCTTAGAGCTCGAGTATCATCAAGTGGGTTTATCTGATCGACCATCACTCATAGTGGCAAACAAAATAGATGAGGAAGGGACTGAAGGTGTGCATGAAGAACTGAAAAGAAGGGTACAAGATGTTCCTATATTCCCTGTCTGTGCTATTCTGGGAGAAGGAATTCAAGAGCTAAAGATTGGTCTTAGGAAACTTGTGAACGGTGAAATGACAGACGGACTCCGGGTCGATAAAATTATGGTTGATTAAAGGTCAGTGACTGCTATTCAATGAAATTGTTGCCTGAATAGGACAATGATCATTCATGAAGTTGTCTTTTTTTAGTTTAAGTTGCTGGTATTTCCAAGCCCATATGATTTATACAATCAAATTTCAGATTAGCCACTTACTACCAGTTTGTCTTTATATGTTTGTTAGGGTGTGAATATTGTTTGATTGAGTCTAAACTACTGCAGTGAGTATAACAGAACCCTAAATTTGTTTAATAGTACCCCTTGCCAAAACTACCGCCTGTTCAATCAATTAAGCTATGTGTACATTATGCTCTGCTGAATTAGATTTTTTCAATCTATGCTCACTGAACCCTATATAATGGGACTATCTCTGTTATGGATGTACATGTAAGATTTACTTCTACTAGAGATGTGATTCACAAGATAATCCGCAGATGTGGTACTAATATCTTTACCTTATCCGTCATGCACCTAATGTTACAATCCCTGATCAAGCCATCACATTTTGCAGAACTGGAACACCATTGATAAAAATCAACTTTGATAAGGCAACTATCAGAATTCTTTTTATCCCTAGTGCACAATGCATTACATGACTAGCACAAGACCCATGAATCTATAACTAATCGTACATGCCAGTTACAAGGGCTGTATCCAAGTTTTTTTTTTGTTTTTGTTTTTTTTGCCAACAGTTATAGTTGTTTCTGTGCAAATGGTCTATAGATTTTTCTCACATTAGGTGTCTTAGAATTGTCTTAATCATCCTTTAAAAAAAAGAATTGTCTTAATCAAATAAAACTAAAGCTCATAGCCTCTTTATGCGTGCCTCTCTAGAAAGGAGTTATGTTCAACAATCGACTTTTGGCTTCAATGTATCAACCAGTAAGGTGAAAAGGAGTCCAAGCCTGTTAGTAATTACAACATCATTCTGACTGAACAAATTTTATCCGCAAACATGATTGTTTATGCTATTTATCATGGGTATAATAAGTTTTTGCATCTTCTGGTATTGTGCTATTATTCAAAAGTATAATGTGTTCAGTTTTATATTGTGTTCAGTTTTTCTCTCCTATGCTTTTGTTTTTGTGTGCTGATGTGTGTGTGTGTGTGTAGGGTATTCGTGTGTTCGTGTGTAGAGCAGAGTATCCTCTGCTTCTTTGTTTCCATCTATTTTGTTTTAAACTTTATAATGGACCACTTAAATAATTATGTTAGAACCAAGTTCTAACAACAAGATACTGTAAATATAAAAGTCTAGCAATTGGCCATGAGAGCTTTGGTAAAAACCTCTCAGTACTAGCAAATCTATATGAAATTTTTTGGGTGAATCAATTAGCAGATGGGAAAGATACTGTATACAGATTTAAGAGAGAATCTCTGCATGTTAAAGAGGATTTCTCTCAGGTTCAGTGTTTGAGAGATGAGAAAATTGTTCAAGCATGCAATCCAGGCTCTATCTGCTGCCTGCCTGCAGAATGTACAGTAGGCAGGTTCTCATGCACAATGTTCTGAATATATTGTTCTTTAGGAGATATTTACACTTCTGTTTATTGATGTTCATCTTTCGGGAAAATAAAGCCTACAGTATAATAATATAGTTTGGTTTTTAGATTCTCAATATTCTTTTATATATGCTGCAACTTATGTGGTTAGTCTGGTTCCTAGTTAAGAGGTTTTAACATTTGGATATCAGATAGTTACCATCTTTCCTTGTATTGCAGAGTTTTTGTTCTGAGGATTGCATGATACCAGAAATGATGTTTCCTTTTGTTCCGCGACAAGATTCTACCCTCCTTTATCTTGATGGTTCTCATTATTTGAGAGTAGAGGTTAGCTTAACACCAGTGATGATTTTATACTAAATAGCTTTGATATTTAATATTCCAAAAGATATCAGCAAGTTAGAACATTTAACAGGAAAGAAAACTAGTAAAATAATTAAAGCAAATGGAGAACCTTTTGTTTTTAAAGAGAAAAGATAAAAAGATGTAAACCACTGGTAAAGAGATTTGAAGAGAATATTATTTCACTTTTGGAGTCACAATTAAAGCAGGCTCCACAATCAGGGGATAGAAGCTCTTCAAGACCCACCAAATGAAAATGGTACATCAATCAAAAGTCTTAGATATGATATTTTCGTTATTTTGCTACACGCTGAAATTACAAAGTTTTGTGTTTGGCAACTTGCACCCCCCATACATGTGAGGAAAACTATCTGAAATAGATCAAACAATGTAAGTGGGATTTTTTTAATGAAATTTTAGAATTTTGTTTTGTTTTTGCAATTAACTTTGAATATATACATGAATAAATGGATGTCAAGAAAACTTGCGTTACATACATGATGTGTAAGGACTTGACTTTCTTTGATAGGGCCGACTGTTCAAGATATTAGAGCATGAGTAATATTTTGTCTATGAGAAAAGATTTCATAATAACAAATTAAGGGACCTGGGACAGGAACAATTCAATTATTTCTTTAATTTGATGTATACATTTTTGTTTGAGAAACAGCATGCTTCATGCCTCAAGATGCTGTCTGCCAGCTTAAGCCAATTTGTAGTGGCGAAAGAAAATAACAGGACATAATATGTTTACATTTTGACAATTGTTTAATTTATCTTCAAGATGAGGGATCATGATTATAGATAAATTATTTGGTTGATATGACGAGGTGTATTTTATCAACAGAAACATAGATGCTAAATTAGAAAAATTAGGAACCCTGTGACACCAGTAAATAATTGATCGACGCGGGAGTGATGCATCATATACATAGAAGAACATCTTTTATTTTTCTGGGGATCTTCTGATGAACACAAGTTGATCAAAACATTTTGGTTTTGGAAATTGGGCTCTAGGAAATAACCCACAGAAAATGACCACTTTGCCAAGTACTACTGTGTTTGATTGATCTACCAAGGACTCGTAGGATTACTTTCTTTGCTTTCTTAATCATGGCTCTATCAATAGAATGTCTGAATCATCACATATTTTTAATTAGATTTTCGGAATAATTTACTTCTAGCTTAGTTGACTTGTTGAATAGCTTCATAGTTCATTATCCTGCTTTTATTTAATCTTTTTATTTATTTTATTTCCAGAAACTCTTTAACGTATTAGTTGCAGTGTCGCGCTGTACCTATGGATTGTCTACTTAAGTACTTACAAGTTATAGCATTGGCAAGCTACCTTTAGTCAGTTTAGTGCATAAACATGTTCTCTTCATCTTGAAGTGGAACTTTTCCTCAACAAAAGATAAACCTTTGCTTATCAATAAGAAAAAGAAAAATATTCCTCCCATATAATAAGATATGATTGGACTTGAGTGGTGCACATGAATTTTGAGAAATATGATTGGATATCTACTTAGTAGTTATGCTTCTGAAGTCCGAACCTCAATATCAACCTGCTATCCTGACTATCATTTCTCTTAGGGTTTAAAATTCATATTGAGAAGGCAATTAATTGGTATAAAACTAAAGTTTACAAAAATATAAGTTAGAGCATCCAGACTCTAGTATTGATGTTATATCAAGATATCTTGGTTCAGCCACGTGTATGGTGGATATTTGCAACCTGCATCTCCCATTGCACTATAAATAGCAGTTGAGGCCTTGATAGAGAACTCATCCCAGACTTTGAGTGAATACAATTTCCAGAATTAATATCTTTTCTTCATTCCTAAAAAACGTTTGGAAATATGTCTGGGTGTGGATCAACAAGCTGCAAATGTGGCTCTGACTGCAAATGCGGCTCTAGCTGCAAGTAATCTCCTTAATCTCCTAACTTTCTCTGATAATCTTGATCAATGCTATAATTTCTACAAAATACTTTTTTTTGTAGCGTAGTCTCAAATTATGTATTGTACATGCAGCTGTGGAAACTACCCAGATCTTGAGAGCAGCACAACAGCAACTATCATCTCTGGGGTTCCATCAACCACCATGTAATTTTTTCCCCCTCGACGTCCATGCAGATGAATCACTTTTGTGTTAATATGCATGTGTCTGCAACATTATTTTTGTATTGACTCGAAAAAACCATAATAAATGATTGATTGGTGTTTCTATTTCATGACAAGACAGATTAAACTTTAGTTTGGTGGCTAAAATTATGTTGCACTGGCAGGTACTTTGAGGAGTCAGAGATGAGCTTTGGTGCTGAAAATGGCTGCAAGTGCGGCAGCAACTGCAGCTGCACCTCATGCGGCTGCCACAAGTGAAAGAAGCTTGGCAGTGAGCTGCACATCATGTGGTCTATATAAATAAGAAAACATTGTTGAAGATGAATTCTCTAGTTGGGTTAGAGACTAGCTTATTATCGTGTACAATAAGATTTGGTGTTGTGATCTGCAAATCCACATCTCCTGGCTTAGCTAGGATTTGTGATTTGTTTTGTGGGTTGCTACTTTAAATATCCTGTTACCAGTTTTCTTAATTGTGTTTTCCTCTGCTTAATTTTCTGTTGATTTCTCTATGATGGGTATGGAGTGAGAGAATGAACTATACTATATATGATAATACGAAGATTAAGAGCTCCAGTAAGCTGACCATGCCATTAGCCCATCACATACTATACATCAGTATGCATGGATTGGCTAATGTAGTACCGGTAGTGAATTCATGAGGGAGTTCTCTGGATTCAATATTTTTCAACTAATTCCATTGCACAGTGTTCAACGCCCGCTCGCATTGCCATTGTTCAAGAACTAGGGTTTGAGCATTATCTGATGGTTATCATTTGTTAGCTGCATTCGATCTAACATAATTGGGTTGAAACTTTCGAATTTTCAATCATGGCTTGCTAATAGAAACCCAACAAGACATCGTCATTGAACAAATAACTGCTACAGGGTGTACTTTAGTCCTTAAAAATGGTTACTACATTCTACCTTATATACCAAAATTTTACCTAGTTTTTCTATTATGCGAACAAACAAGACCTGAGAGCTAGTCCAGCAGAAACACTTCAGCAGCAAATCTCACTTGCACCCCCAAAACCCAGCACACAGACTGGAGGGGGACTTTGTCTGGAGGAGAAAAATGTACGAACCCTTGTGAATTTGTGATGAGGGTGCAAGCAAACAAGAAGCTTTACCAATTCGACTAACCAACCATTTTAGTTTCAATAATTCTATGTGGTGCTATATGTGATATGTCCTATGTATCCAAGACAGCGGCAAAATATGTAATCTACCGTTCTAACCAATCGTATACTATATCCTATATAGTAATATAGAAACTCTTATCCTAGAAAGATTTCGAAGTTTAGAGTCTTTAGCCTCCCTTTTATGAAGTTAGGTGTGTTGATTAGTCTAAATCTTTTCATTGATCCAAGGATTTAAAAGATGATTAGTTTCTTAATACAAAACTAAACTAAACCACTTGAGTACTTGAGAGGCTAATAAGTGATAGTTTCCACGCTAATTGATGTGCAAATTATTCCATTTAGAAAAAAAAATAGTTTACCCCCCAAATCTTTGGTGCCAAAATAAGTTCAGTCATGCAATTTTTTTTAAAAAAATTAGTTTGCCCTTTCAACTTTCGTAAACATATCAGTCGGTCCAATTTTTGAATTCTCCTTGAAATGTAAAGTCATCAAAGCCGTTGGAACTGACAAGGGGACCCATAATTCAGCTTTATCCTCTCATTTTCAACGAAATGTTTGAAATAGCCTCATTTTTTTTATATTCATTTTGCTAAATAGATGCATTTTTCTATCTTCTTTAATAATATTTTGTCAAATCGGCTATTTTACTCTTCAGAAGAGGGATCAAACTGAATTATGGGTCCTCTTGTCAGTTTCAACAGCTTTGGTGACGTCATATTTTGAGGGAAATTCAAAAATTGGATCCGACTGATGTGTTAAGAAAGTTGAAAGGGATGAATTGATTTAAAAAAAAAAAAAAAGTTACAGGACTGAACTGATTTTGACACCAAAAAATTTAGAAATAAACTGAATTTAATCCTTCGATTAATATCTTTGAAGCAGAATTCTTGTTGCCTTGAGATGCTATTTACCAACTTGGGACAATCAGGAGTGTCCAAAACAAAACTTAGGACAAGTATATATTTCATATATTTACAACCGACAAAGCTTTGGTTATCCAGAAAGAAAAAACTCTCTCTTATCTTTTAATTTCCATGTTCATGATGAGATAAATAATCGTTGGGGAGGGGGCTCCTCTCGATAAACCCAAAGTTGATGTATGCATTAATTTACCACAGAAAATGACCACTTTGTCAACTCACGTATGTCCATAGCAAATGACCATATTTCAATCTTAATTCACTTCGTCACTTCAGTCCCACATTGCAGTATAAATAGCAGTCGAGGCCTCCCCAGAGAACTCATCCTAGACTTTGAGATTGATTTCTACTCGCAGCTTTATAATCTTCTTCTCCAAACTCTTTCATCAACTTCTTTCAAGGAAATATGTCTTCAGGCTGTAACTGTGGCTCTGACTGCAAGTGCGGCTCAGGCTGCAAGTAATAGCTCTTGAATCTCCTAAACTCTAACATCCCATTATAATAAGAACATCAAATTTTAATTTTAATTTTCTGTTATTCATTTTTGTGTGTGTATATATGTGCAGATGCGGCAGCATGTACCCTGACTTGGAGAACACCACAACTGAGACCATAATTGCTGGAGTTGCACCAGTCAAGACGTACGATTAGTTTATCACCTTAGTTTTTCATATAGAATCATATCCACTTGAATTAATCAGTCTGTTGTAACTAATGAAATTAAACTGAATTGCTATGCATGATTGCAGCGGCTACTATGAAGGAGGGTCTGAGAATGGAGCAGAGAATGGCTGCAAGTGCGGCAGCAGCTGCAGCTGCGACTCATGCGGCTGCGGCAAATGATCATCGATCAAAGCAAGAAGCACATCACAAGGCCGTCGATCAAGAAAAGCCTTCATATCATGGCATGGTTCTCTATGAATAAGAAAAGACTGTAAACCGTGTGTTTGTATAGTTGGGTTTACAGCTTAATTATTTGTGTTGTAAAATAAGATTGCCATATGTGATCTCTGCAAATCCTAAATCCTGTTTAGCTATATGCATAGCAAGGATTTGTGATTTGTTTTCCGGCTAGCCGCCTTGTATGTTACATCTCTTTCTTAATTATATCATGTAGATCCCATATGTTTTCGTGTTTCTTCTGCAAGCTTTCTTGTGACTAATTTAGCTTTGATATGATTTCTTATGTCCAAATGGTTTAAATTGTGATTTCTTTTTTGCATTTAATTTATAAAACTAGCAAGGATAGTGGTATTTCAATCCTAGAGGGATCGTGTGATACAATATTGTGTTTCTCATGCATTCATATGATAAATTTTAAAGTGAAAATGATATTGTAGTGTCAGACCATTGTATAAGTGAGGGATTCTTCACTCAATATATTGATCATCACATTATAAATCTAGGTAATGACTGCGTGAACATATTAACAGCTAATTAATGACTATTTAGTTATATATACTTATTTGAAAATGATTAATCACTAATTAATCACATGCACTGCTAATTAAAAGATATGCACAGAACAAAATGACAAAATGTCAATTGATACCAAGAAGAAATAAATTGGTGGTATGCATTGATAATAGTTGGTGTTGAAGGCCGATACTAACATTATCTTATTTAAAGTTGTTAATTAAATTAGAGAACTCTTTAGATAATTCAGATTACTGTTCATCTGTTCAGCTAATGTTTTAATTAACATTTCTTTTGGTATCATCTAGAACACAATTATTGTAACAGTAGACGGTGTAGTAAGATGATTGCTTATTTTGAATAGTGTAGTACCATTGTACTACTAGTGTTAGTTATTTACAATTGTCTAGTACAATCTTTATCGATCATGCATGAACGTTTTGAAAAGGATATGTAGAGAGTGGGAGGCCAAAGAAAATACATGTATATATATCTATATATATATATATATATGTATCAATTTTAGCTAGTGTTCTACTAGTGCATGGACTTCTTACTTACGATGATCGATCGAACATCATTGATTAAGAGATATAAAGCAAGCTAGCTAGTTTGTATCAGATATTATGCAAACTCAAAACTATAAAGCACCAAAAATTGGCAAAACTATCACGATCTTCACCTTGTGCTCAACACCCTCATTCCATTTCTTCCTCTTCTGGAACGTACACCGGTACATATGTCCTATCTTTTCTAGAGATAACTAGCGCGCTAAGACGTGCATTATAACCTTGTTAATTGAGAAAAGGAACATATTACTTAGAAACGTACAGAATTATTAGAGCATTGCATGCGGTACGAGAGGGGTTCCTTTGAACCAGAATAACCAACTCCACGAGTAGTATGTACTTGAGTACTTCCTCTCATCCCCAAATTAATGAAGCAAGTACGTACTTCACCAAGTTGGATTTGAGTGGTGCAAAGAATAATTCATTACTCCAATCCAAAAACATCTCGATTAAGATCCACCCACTTAGCCAGTAACGTGTACGGTGGATCTCATTCAGCAGTTCTACCTTTCAACCAATGTCTGCATTATAAATATAGCATATCAGTCTGTTACTAGGTTTAACATAACATTCAGCCATTCATATCCATCTCTCTCAGTTTCATTCCTTCTAATCTTTCTAGCTTTGAGATACTTGCTAAAATGCCTTGCGGAAACCCAAACTGTTCCTGCGGTTCCAGCTGCTCCTGCGGCGACGACTGCAAGTAAATAACTTTACTCTTTTCTTGAGAACACTGATTTATTCATGTCTGTTTTCCTTGACTAGCTCTATATATCCATCGAGATCATCTTTCTCTAAGTTTATTCTGTGTGTATATGCAGGTGCGGAAGGACTGGCTTGGGTTTCTCGGAGAACACCATTGCTGGGATTGCGCCGCTAAAGATGTACGATATCTCCACCTTAACTCTTTCTGGGTGAATTACCTGATTCTGTATTTCTGTTTGAACAATGATAGAAAAAGAGAAGAAGATCAACGTAGTGGCTATGGGTTAGTTAATGAGATTAAAGTTTACTTTTAATGAATTAGGGTTAATAACAAGCAGTGAGCGGGAATAACTAATTAATTATATACAGCTAGCTAGTATAGATGTTGCGTCAATTGAATTGTGGTGTGAGTAATTAGTCCGACCTCTTTTGAAAATTGGCTTTACATTTTCTTGTTTATGTACAGGTACTATGAGGATTCTGAAATGAATTTTGGAGAGGTAAACTGTGATTCATTCGGCTTTCACAAATGATCTGTAGCTTCTTATTAAAGCTCCCAAGCAGAGAAGCCCCAATATATATCATCCTCTAAATAAGAAAACTGTAAAAGGGAGCTTGTTGGGCCTGGACTATGGAGCCTAGCTTATTGTGAAATAAACTTGCCTACAAATCCATTGATCTTCTGCATAGCTATGATTGTGATTTATAGTTTGATGAAAAGGATTTTGATTTGCATGTGTTGTGGCTAGCTTGTATGTTATGGATCACTTCTTGCTGAACTATGGTTTTCTTTGCTTCTTTGGATTGATGTACGTACGTGTGTATGTTTGCCAAACGTGTTGAATTACACATACCGGATATATATATATATATATATATATATATATATATATATATATCCGCACACGTACGTATAAGAATTGATCGAGCATATATCGATCCACACTCCACAGCATGATCATCCTCTAAAATGGTTTCTAACCTATTGAATCTCTACGTACGTATGTAACTACGTACTGGTTTGCCGAACAAAAAAGAGATCAACCTATACTTTCCACTTCCGGTTTCCGTTACAAGTGTTTCTGTCTATTGTTTGATACAACGAAAAGCATTAACGAGAGATGTAGAGTTTAATTAGTGATTGTTTAGTTCGACTAACAATTAGCTAGAAGCCTAGAAAGATAAAGATGATCTGCAAAGTGCAATATGGGAAATGATAATGATGAAGGTCGAAAGGGAGTGGGCGGCAGTGGCGTAGCTAGAAGTTTCGGTTACAAGGGTCAAAACTAAAGCGGCTATGAGATTAATAAATAAGGGTTAATTCGTGATTGATTTTCACTGCTCAAATGTAGCAAATCATTCTCAAACAATCAAATTAAGTTGTAGTGAATAGGTTCAAAATTTCTCTTTTAAAAATGATTATGCATGTACATGTAAAATAAACAGTTAGATAACAACTAAACCTAATGTTTAACATTATAAAAAATACACCGTACATATTACCACTTATTATGATTAATAACATCATTGGCTAGTTGATTGGATTTACCACGAAAGACTGAAAATCATTTTCCACTAACTTATTTATACATATTAGCTTAATATTTGAATTCTCAGTAATAATGAGAACAAGAGGAATATGAGAAATTAATTAATGAGCCGTTAAAAACAGGCTACAGTTTCTTTACCAGAAGGGTCAGTTATGCTAGGGTCACTTGAACCCTCTCGTCCTAGTGCAGCAACGCCACTAAAAAGGATGTAGTCGGTAGTCGATAAATACATTCTCGGTCCACGATGCTATCAGAAGCCCAACATGAGGTAGACCGAGCATGTCTCATCTTGGAGGTCATAGCACTTTGGGCAGGGCAGTAAGCGCACCACAGAGGGCCACAATAGCACATTTGTCTCACATCGTATAACATGCAAGATATAAGTCAACGCGGGGTTATAAATACAAAGTCAATATCAACCAAAAAGGTAAAAAATCTCTTAGCATTAAATACAGTTCACCAAACTACACCACTGACTTTATCATCAGAGAGAGAAAGACTGGAAAGTCCCGGTTGGTCTCCTATTGCAGGTAGCAAGTCGGTAAGGTCAAAGAAGAGAGATCACGCCAAAGCTTCTTCAAGGTATGCGGGACCTTGCAGGAACAATTGGCGCTGTTTGTGAGAATTTCTACAAAAAGTCAACGTGCCTCGATGGCTAAGTCGAGTGGGCGCTGTTAGCAGGGCCGGTCCTGAGACTTTTGATGCCCAGTGCAAAAAAAATTTTGGTGCTCAAACATAATAATTATTTCAAGCCGATTTATATATATTTTTTGGTCAAGCCGATTTATATTAGATAAAATATAAGCATTATGCATCGCTTTTGGGTTGCGATGCAATGTGAGTTTTGCATTGATTAACAATTTACAATGTTTTTATTTTATTTTTAAAGAGCATGTATATGTTAGATTATAACAAAATGCCAAAATTATAGAAAATCTGGCCTAAAGAATGGGTAATAGCTAGCGGGTAAGTTTTAGAGAGCTTATTCATTAAGAAATACATAAGGACAAAATAAATAGGAAAAGTTTGATATATGACAAATGATTATAACTAAGATAACTATTGAAAGTTAAAATTAAAAAATAATAATAATTCTAAAATTTTGGTAAATGAGACTCGTGAAGTACGTTTGTTAATTATAGTTGTACGTGTTTATTCAGAAAAAATAACAAAAAATGTTAAGCCGCTATACTCCATCTAGAAAGAAAGAAATAAAATCTATAGTTGTATATTACATTGTTTTATGAATTAAAATTTTTTTAGTCCTTCTGGTTTGAAGTCGACATCTGTTTAGTCTTTGTGATTTTATTTTAATCTGAATAGTCATTAAAGTCACAATTTTCCATCAAAATAGTCCTTATGATTTTATTTTAATTTAAATAATCCTTAAAGTCATAATTTTTCATCCAAATAGTCATTCAGACAATTTTCTCAGTTAAAAGCCATAAAGACTATTTGGATGACAAATCATGACTTTAAGGACTATTCAGATTAAAATAAAATCATAAGGACTATTTGGATGAAAAATAGTGACTTTAATGACTATTCAGATTAAAATAAAACAATAAGGACTAAATAAATGTCGACTTCAAACCACAAGAACTATACAATATTTTACCCTTGTTTTATTCATGTATCGAAAAGTTGTACATTATTATTTTTGTACCATAAAAACATATACTATTATTTTATATTATTATTATACTGAAACTTTTTTAGTGGTGGGACACAAAATTTTATAAACAACTAAAGCAACTTTACTCATATGTGTTGTGTTGACTAATTAAATGCTAAATGACTAATTATGATTAATTATTGTATTAATTAATTATAATAACTATCTATTCATATGTGACAAGGCAAAAAGCTGGAGCGGGATAATGCCACTATAATGAGTGTGTTGGCGCGAAGGTTGGAAAGTGACGAGGCAATCGAGCAGGCAGCTGCCACGTTGCAGGAACAGCAGGCAGAAGGCCAGGAATCCCCGATAATGCATTTACCCACGTCTCGCAGAATGGTCCACGTTGGAGTCAATATGTTTTTAGAAAGTATGGAGAATCAGGGCCCACCATCGCTATTGCCAGGGGTGTGCAGGAGTCAACGGGTGTAGAGGCGGTTTTGATGGCCATGCGGGTTAGTGTGACAAGCCTAACCTCAAGAGTAAACGAGGCAGAAAGACTAGGGGCTCGAAACCCTCCTGGGATGAGATTCGAAGAAAGAGGAGGTCCGTTCACAAGAGCTTTCACGCAAACCTTGTGCTCCCACTTAGCGAAACCTCTGAAGTTGAGCTACGAGGGGCAAAGGGGACCAACATCTCTTTCTCGATAGCTTCAAATCCCACACCAATGCTAAAGGTTACACGGACGCAGAATGCTGCAACATGTTTCAAGAGACGCTATCGGAAGAAGCGTTGAGCTGGTTCTACAAGCTCCCGGCTGTCTCAGTAGACAGCTTCAGGAAGCTGGCAGATAGGTTTGTAAACCTCTTCATATAGCATACGGACGGGCAGAGCACGGCCCAACTATTCAAGGTGAAGCAGGAACACAGTAAAGGGTTAAAAGCCATCGTGAACCGCTGGCAGGGGGCAGGGCCAAGGTTCATAATTTCGATAAGAAGGTGGCAGAGGAAGCATTCGTCCAAGCCCTGGTGCCCGGGAAGTTCCTATATACCGTCAAAATCGAGAACCCTTAGGGTTATGACGAGCTCATGGAAATGACGATCAAGCATGCTTAGGCGGATCATGACACGTATGAGGATCAGTTAACGGGCAAGCGGAAAGAGGATAGAAAGACAGAGTCCCTGGGGCAGAAAATCCAAGAAGTAAGAACATGGAAATGAGACCAAGAGGGTTTCACCTCCAGCAAGAGGCACAAAGAGGGAGGTAGGAAGCCTACCAAGCAAGTGGGAGACCCGCAAGGAAAAAGTAAAGAAGTAAGAACATGGAAATGGGACCAAGAGGTTTTCACCTCTAGCAAGAGGCACAAAGAGGGAGGTAGGAAGCCTGCCAAGCAAGTGAGAGACCCGCAAGGAAAAAGCAAAGGGGGATACCAGGATAGTGGGTTCTCAAAGGCGACTCTCGTAGCCAGAGGACATTTCACAACCTTAACGACAACTCCCGAGTAGTATGGAACGAGAACAAGAGTGTGATCCTAGGGCCCCCGACAAGGAAGTTCCCGCCATCAAGGTTGACCCAAGAGGACATTGGGAAGTATTGTGGGTATCACAGGGAGGCTACGCATGCAATTAACAACTATGTAGAGCTCAAGAGGGCGGTAGAGGGCCAGATAAAAGCGGGCAATAGGTTTTCAAATCGTTCATTTGAAAAAATTGAAAACCTTCTTATTGCGGCAGGGAACATGAGTTCTTGTTTACGAGACGATTAACACTATCCTGGGGGGAGCACGGTTAGACCAGAGGAGTAATATAGCAAATAAGCAATGCGCATGAATCAAGAAAGGACGAGAAATATTCACCTTGGGGAGCTGCAATAATCAGCATGTCAATGTGAGCTAGAGATCAGTGACATTCGTAGAAGAAGAAGAGCAAGGGATCAGGCAGCCTCATGAAGACTAGTTCCTTGTCACCACATAGTTGGACCATTATTTATGCAAGAAGATTCTTGTTGACACTGGGGCTTCGGTGAACATGTTTTTCAAAAATGCCTGGCAAGCGTTGAGAAGAAGGAATAACAAAATCACACAAGATAATGAACCGCTTATAAGCTTCTCCGGAGACGTGGTGCAGCCCTTAGGCTCAGATCATATTACCATGATCTTGGAGAGTACATAAAGGAACACGTTGAAAGCAGAGATATACTTCATAATGGTCGACTACGATTCGTCTTACAATGAGATTCTAAGGAGGCCGGCCTTTTGGAAGATAAAAGCTTTGATCGCTGGACACATGTTAATGGTGAAACTGTCATCCCCTACGGGAATTGTGACGATCCGAGGTGATCAACTTGCAGAGAGAGGTTGTTATGCCATTGATTAGGATAACATAAGGAAAATAGCAGAAGTGTTGGTCTCAAGGAACCCTAAGGCCTTTGTGATTGATGCTTACGAGAATCTAAGGGTCAATGCCGTAGCAGAGAGTACCTTGACCGAGAGGCTGGGATCCGTTGAGGAGACGTAGTTGGTTTGCATCTCAGGTGAGTTTCCTACGAGGACAACAATAATAGGGAGCAAAGCGTTTGCCTAGTCATATGTAGATATCCCCAGGATCTCGGGGGAGATAGTGACACACCGGTTGGAAATCCGGAAAGGTGTGCCCCCGGTGAGGCAAAAGTGCAAATCATTCGATTCAGCCGAGTATGAAATCATCAAGGGAGAGGTGCAGAGGCTGCTAGATATCTAGTTTATCAAAGAAACCAAGTACCCGTAGTGGTTAGCCAGCGTGGTCATGGTACCCAAGAAGTCTGTGGGGGCAGTGGAGGATGTGTATGGATTACATGAGTCTTAATAGGGCATGCCCTAAAGACATCTTCCCATTGCCACGAATCGACCAACTTGTTGACTCGACCTATGGGTTTGAAATGCTAAGCTTCATAGACACATACGCTGGATACAACTAGGTAATGATGGATGCGGCAGATGAAGAGTATACCACGTCCACCATCGACAAGGGAGTGTACTATTACAAGAGAATGACGTTCAGTCTGAAGAACACGGGAGCAACCTACCAATGCATGATGAATAAGATGTTCGCTAAGCAACTAGGAGTAACCATGGAAGTATATGCGGATGACATGTTGGTAAAAGGTCTTACCGTGGTCAAACATGTAGGCGACTTACAGGCGGTTTTTGACATCGTCTTCACATACGGGATGAGGCTGAACCCGAACAAGTGCCTGTTTGGAGTCGTTAAGGAAATGTTCCTGGGCCACGTGATAAGCATGCAAGTAATTGAAGCGAACCCGAAGAAGATCCGGGCCATATTAGACATGGAGGTCCCTAAGCTCAGAAGCGAGGTGCAGTCCTTGATAGGCAAGATAGCGGCCCTCGCTAGGTTTTTCTCCTGGCTCATGGATAAGTGTGTGCTATTTTTTAAACTGCTGAAGAGTCAGCACTCCAAGCTAATCAATTGGGGTCCCGAGCAAGAGGAGACCTTTAGGAAAATTAAAGAGTATCTGGCATCAGTGCCTATGTTGTCAAAGCCAACCCCCGGAGAAATGCTATATCTGTACTTAGCAGTGTCCGGTACGGCAGTAAGATCAGCCTTGATCAGGAAAGATGATCTCATCAAGCTCCTGATGTATTATATCAGAAATGGCTTCATCTTGACAGAGAGTAGGTACCCGTACATCGAAAAATTAGCTTTGGCATTCATCGTGACTGCTCGGAAGCTAAGGAATTACTTCCAGGCACATTACATCACCTTGTACACTAATTGCCCGCATTGGCAGGTTTTGCAGAAGCCAGAAACGAGCGGGAGGCTGGCCAAATGGGCGATTGAGTGACATACATTACATGCCAAGAGTAGCCATTAAAGGGCAAGCGGCTGTAGACTTCATCTCGGAGCTTACGCCCATAAAGAACGATGAAGAGTTTCCTAAGGCTAATTAGTCTGAAGTGGCAGGGACCTACCCAATAGCAGAACCAAGTTGGAAGCTGTAAGTAGATGGCTCTGTAACCAAGGCCAAAATTGGAGCGAGAATAATATTGATCAACCCGGATGTGTTCAAGTACAAATACACCCTAGAATTCAAGTTTGCCACATCCAACAATGTAGCCGAATACGAAGCATTGATCGGGAGACTACAGTTGGCACAAGAAATCAGAGTAAAGAGAGTACAAGTGTTCAGTGACTCACAGTTGGTTATGAGCCAGGTCAGCGGGATCTTTGAGGCCAAGGGCCAAATTTAAATTCCTATCAAGCACTGGCAAATGCACTCCTACACAGGTTCGAGTCAGCAACGATCACTCAAGTACCTATTAAGAAAAATAGTCATGTTGATGCTTTGGCAAGGCTAGCCACCGGTACCCGTCAGAAATGGCGCAAGAAAGTCAAGATTGAGACCCTTGACCTCCCCAGTATTAAAAAAATGATCTCAGATATTTTGGCCATCACCACTGACCCCAAGGAACTCACTTGGATGGACCCGATTATAGAGTTCATAAAGGAGGTAGCACGCCCAGAGAATAGGCGACAAGCGAGGAAGTTGCAGTCATGGTGTGCCAGATACATCCTGATAAATGATAAGTTATACCGCGGGGTTCTTGCTTCCCCAACCTTAAATGCGTGCCTATAGAGGAAGGTGAGACCATACTCCGGGATATCCACGAAGGAATTTGCGACAACCATTCTAGGTCAAGGTCACTGTCCCATAAGGCATTAAGAACGAGATACTTCTGGCCTAACATGGGAAAGATGACAGACAAAGTATCAGCGAGATGCCATAAATGCCATCAGCATGCAAACAAAGTTCATTCCCCATCCATCGCACTCCCGATCCTTATGTCTCCATGGCCATTCGTGCAGTGGGGACTGGACTTAGTTGGGAAACTCCTCACGGCTCTAGGACAGTTCAAATATGCCATCGTGACAGTGGATTACTACACGAAGTGAGTTGAAGTAAAACCGCTTAGCCAAATAACCACCGAAAGTGTAAAGAATTTCCTCATAAAAAATATCTACTGCAAATTTGGGGTACCAGAGACCATCATTACCGACAACGGTACCCAGTTCAACAACCCTAAGCTCATACAGTTCACTAAGGACATGGGGACCCGGATGATTTTCGCCTCGGTGGCTCACCCAAAGACCAACGGGCAAGTGGAGGCAATCAACAAGATCATCAAGAAATTGTTAAAGAAGAAGTTGGACGAAGCCAAAGGATTGTGGGCACATAAGCTTCCGAAAGCATTGTGGGCCATCCGAACCACGTCGATGGAGTCAACGGGATAAACACCTTTCAGCATGGCATTTGACATACAGGCAGTCATCCCGATCGCGTTGATGGTACCATCCGGAAGGGTCGAAAATTACGATGAAGAGACAAATGCAGAGGGGCTCCAACTCGACATGGACCTTATAGAGGAGAAAAAGGAAAAGGCCGATCTACACAACCAAGTGTACAAGCAGTGGGTGGCCTGACACTACGACAGTAAGGTCAGACCCTTGGGCCTGGGGGACTGGGTGATGAGACGGGTAATGACAAAATCGATGGCTCTAGACTCAACCTGGAAGGGTCCCTATGAAATAATGGAGGAGGTTAGCCCAACAACGTTTTATCTACGGGGCACAGATGAGATCATCACGGGGCATCCGTGGAACGTAGAGTACCTTCGGTTTTATCATGTTTAGAAGTTGTAAGCAGTTGGGTTTTGGAATTGTAAATTGTACCCACCGGGTTGGCATGTTTACCCGGGAGGATGC
The DNA here is from genome assembly GCA_034370585.1 of Fragaria x ananassa. NCBI lineage: Eukaryota > Viridiplantae > Streptophyta > Magnoliopsida > Rosales > Rosaceae > Fragaria > Fragaria x ananassa. Next base: position 24,155,417 of record CP139764.1, read on the forward strand.
CCTCATTTGTTTTGCAAGTTTATACAAAGGTGAGGAAGTTAAATTCACAAGTGTAAAGTCAAGAATTTTCCTATACCAACGGCAACAGGAAACTTACAACATGCCAAGTGCGTTGTATTTTCTTAACATGAGCGGTAGTAAAACAAGCCAAGTATGTTGTTTAAAGGAAAATTACCGAAAACCAAGCAAATAAAGGGAACATTGGTAAAAAATAAAAAAAAAGATCCACCAAGAATTAAAAGATCCATCGTGAGCCGAACAATAAATAAAAAGATGTATAAATCAACCGAACTACCGGGCAAAATTTATATCATAAAGGATCGGCACGATGCCACTATTCAAAATAAGATCCACTACTCAACGAGAGCACCTTTCTAACCTTGGTCATTCTCAGCCGAGTCCACCAGTTCTTCTTCGTCCTCGCTCCCGGATCAGTCCACATCCTCCTCCCATGTGGTCTCGGTTTGAGTCACAGGAGCACCCTCTGTGAGGACAGGCTGGGCGTGTCACACCCAGACTCTTAATTTTTACCTTATTTACTAGCACGGTGGTAATAAGAATTTTACCGTCTTCGTCAGCAAGTGTTTAATTTAATTGGTCCCCAAAGTGGTGTTAGAGGACGATTATTTGGAAGGATTTATTCGGAAGAAGAAAATGTGACGACGGTAAAAATTGTAATTTTTTCTAGTAAAAGGTAATTTTTATTGGGGTATTATTTTCGGGGTGTTGAATTTTGGATTTGGGTATATTTAGTGGTGTTGGTCCGGGTTGGGCCAAGCCCATTTTCTTCTCCTCCCTCCCGATTCCTTCCCCTGAGCTCCTCGCTGCCGAAACTTTCTTGCGTCCGTTCGCCACAGACCGCCGTGCCGGTCCCAATCGATTGGCCTCCTTCCCAGCTTTCATTCTAGACCGGTGGCAGCATCCCTAGCGCCGCCGTGAAGGAGAAATCAACCCCGAAAGTTCCGACTGCCCAAAGGCTTCCGACGCCGGAACTCCCTCGTCCGGCCGCCATAGCCGGCGAGCCTAGGCTAAAAAAAAAGCCCTCCTCCCGTGCAGCAATCCCTCCCAAGGGCTCCCTCCATCTCGAGCTAGGTAATGAGAAATCGGTGAGGGAAATTTCTAGGGTTTTTTGTGTGTTTTCGTTCGATTGGTCTAGTTAGGATTAGAATTGTGATTTGTGTTAGTTAGGAAAGTTGTAGAGGAGGTTGAGAGGAAGGTGTTGTCAAATTTTGGTGGGCATTGGAGGTCGCCGAGAAAAATATTTTTGTAGGGAATTTGTTGAGGAGTTTAATGGAATGAGTTTTATAATTTTTGGAGGAGTTTTGGATAAGTTTTGGAATTTTTGAAGTTTGGTATTTTTGACGGATTATTAAGTTAAAATCCGGCCACGTGATTATTTAAGGTTAGAAAGGCGGAAGGTATTAGAGGTTGTCGGTTAAGATTTTGTAGAGGTTTATTTGGTTGGTAGTGAAATTAAAGATTTTGGGCGATAGGCTTGGTTGAGCCCGCGGAGCTCCTTTTTGATTTCGAATGTTTTTCTTTAAGCATCGGTGTATTAATTAAGGATTTAATTATGTTTTTGGAACAGGACGCGAGGAGGCTCAAGCTGACGAGGCCTCCGACCGACATCAGGCTTAAGCCTATTTTGTAAGTGGACCTTTGTTTTAAATAATATGCTTTAAATGCTGTTTGTTGAATAATTTTCCTGTTGTTGAAAATTTCCCGAAATTGAGAATTTCGGTGATTATACTCATATATAGAGGATTATGAGAATAGTATGTATATGATTAAATGCTAGCTAGCTATACGTGATCCTCCCTCATACTGAGGTACAATTCCAGTATGGGGCGACGTGAAAGTTAGACGTCAGCGTAGTAGCCTTGTACGACTTTCTATTCTTTGAATTCATTCATAGAATTCGTACGAGGAATTAGCACGTATATATACCACTCGGACGATTCCCCCATACTGAGGCACAATTCCAATATGGGGTGACGTGAGCATTAGACGCCAGCGTCGTAGTCTTGTACGCTTATCTATTTTTCGAGTTTATTCATAGATATCGTACAAGAGATAATCGAGTGTGAATACATACTGATATATATATATATATATATATATATATATATATATATGATAGTATAGTCTGAGAGACATTCTTTCTTAAAGTTTGGGAGTCTAGCGAGGCTAGATACCAGTTCAGAATTTCTGAGTAAAACATTTTCTTGAAAGTAATTTTGGGGAAATATTTATTTGTTGTCAGATTTGCTCTTGTTCACTCACTCTGACGTTTTTGAATATTTTCCCCTAGGCTCTTTGTTTTTAAAATGCCCAGTCTGCAGAGTTCGCGTGAGGTCTAGAAGACGACGTCGAGGCATAGTGACTCATCTATCCGCTACATTTTGCCAGTTGGTTACCTGTTTAATCTACTAGGAGATTGTTAGCTTCTGCTGTTTTTTTTTTATTTTTAGTAGCTCTGAATACTGTTGGGATTTCTGTTTAATTTATTCTGGCTACTTTTGGGTTGTAGCGGAGAATGTTTTATTTATTTTAGTTAATTAAGTGTTTCGATTTTTGTTCTTTTAAGTTAGGGTTGTCCATTTTCAAGGGAGGTTTGCCGAGTCCTTCGGTAAATTTTTCTTGGAGGTGGTCCCCGCAAGACTCACCTCGGGTTTCAGGGTGAAATTCCGGGCGGGTCCTGACAGGGTGTCCTTATGAGCTTGAGCCTTGGCAGCAAGCAAGTCGGCCACTATCCGAGGGCCAGGTGCCCGTGCTCACTCCCTTTATTGAACTTCTCCTTGATGGCCCCATCCCTAGTAGACTATAGTAAGTCCTTGAACTCTTGAGGTGCCTTGTACTTAGCCACCGCATGATCACAGTGCTTGGGGACATGCAGCTGCAGCATGGCCAGCTTATCGGCCAGCGAGTTCTTCTCTCTCTCGAGGGACCCCTTCTCCATTTGGAGAAAACTCACGTGACCATTCAGCTTGTCCACTTGCTGCTTCAACTCAGAAGAATCCTCATTGGCGTTAATCGAGTACACCATGAAGAGGGCCTGTAAAAAAAAAAGGGGGGGGGGGAGGTCAAACCAAGAAAGCAAAGTGAACGACATGAGAGGAGGAAATGTGTCCCAGGCACTAACCTTCATCAGATGCTCCCGAGCAATTTCACGGGACTCGGAGGGGGAGCCTTCTTTGAATCTTACCCGGTCAAGGTCAATGCCTTTGAGATCTCGGATCATGGAGCGCATGAACTTTTCGTCTGCACAGCCATACTCATCGAGGACCTACCTGATCGGGGTCTTCGATATAGTAGGAACGGGAGGAGTGAGAAGAGATAACGAGGGAGCAAAGCCTCCAGGTGTGATCTTCACCTTTTTAGGTTTGGGGGCGTGGTCACTAGTGATGTCCTTCCCGGTGTAAGTCACCTGGGCGTCGAGAACAGCATGTGCCTTTTTCTTCGACTGATGGTGGTGTTTCTTTTTCACACCAAGATTCGCAGTAATCCTAGAGCTTTTGGGAGCAGGCGGCAGTGGTGGGGGAGTAACGATCCTGTAATCCTCATCAGGCAGTTCAGGGGTTTCTGGGTTTCTAAGACACGTGTCGAGCGTGTGTCAAGATCCATCTCAGTGCGGGAGGCAACATCCCCCGCTTCGTCTTTTGTTGCCACGAGCCACCCACTAGACCACCTTCGTACGCCACTCCTTGTTTATGGATGATGAGAGGTCGGTGATAATGGATTCGTAATCCCTCATTGTGAAACTAACGCACCCGGAGCTCCCGGCCTTCTTGGAATATGACTACCGGTATAACGCGTGAAACTCGTTAATCATGGGCCATCCTATGTTGGACAAGAAACACAGGCAACCTAGCCCTAGAAGTTGATGCCACTGATTGGGAGGGATCTGACCGGGAGTCAGCTGGAGCTTACTCAGTATATACTGAACGTATTGAGGAAGCGGCACCAAGAACCCGTTCCTGAACATGCTGTCTTGTACCGCGATAAAATTATCTTGCAGAGCGCAAGCCAACTCTCCGGGGCATAGCCCATGCAAGGGGATGTCCGAGGGGATGTCTCATTCCTTCCGGAACTGCTCAATCAGGCGTGAGATTGCACACCGGTTCGTCCCAGACGGTGCAGAGCCCGGGTGATAAGATTGCCTCGAATACTTCCCCTACACCACTGCTGGAAGCCGAAACGGACAGGTGGTTGGGACTCGAACATGAAGACTCGGAAGGAGATGCTACGCGGGCGGGAGCCCTACTCGGGCGATAAATTCCATCCTCTTGTCATGGTCAACTAGAGATCGGTGAGAAAAGCTGAATACGTTGGCTCCAGTTGCCCTAGTATCCATTATCCCTAAAAAAAACCCTAAGACCTATCTGATTACCGAAACACGCCACCACCAACTTGGAGAGACAACACAGGCAGAACCCCAACTTATATAGACAACAGGAAAACCCAGAAAAACAAAAAAAAAACCTAGTTTAACGAAAAGAGGACGCATATGCCTATATCCTACCAAGAATCGTCCCACAACCTAAATCAGATAGAACTTGCATAAAATAGTAAGAAAGAGAGAGCTCACCAGATGCCAAAGAGTGGAGACTTGCCAGAGCAACAAAAGGACTACAACTCGCAATCGCAACGCCGGTGACTACAGGGAAAGCGCAAACTGAGGCGAAAGAGAAACTCCTTCTTCTATAATCGTGGGCCTGGATTTTGATAGAGTGAAGAAAATGCAAGAGAGCAGAAGTGAGATGTGAGAGAGTAGAAGTGAGAAAGGATAGAGGGGGTTGAAGCATATATAGGAAGAGGGGGGAAAAGACGCCTCGGTTCCCCCTCCCAATTCGCATTAAAAAACCCATTAACTGCGAACGAGGAAATCGAAGCCGCCGAGCTTCACCGAACGATTATGACACGTGCCCCACTACGAGGTAACTTCTTGAAGAAAATAAGGTTGAAACGACTTGCATTTATGACACGTTCCTTCATTCCCCAACACAGTGCCATTTAGAGAACATGCAATTAATGCTCTAAGAACTCAAAACACCACCAACCCAACGCCAAAACTCATGATCTCGTATTGAACACTCCGGGCTCGGTAGCACTTTGGTAGAAACTATTTTAATCAAAACAACGGGGGTCGTTGCAGACATGCCAAAGATCACGGGGAATAACTACCGAAAGGACATGCCAGCACCTATCCAGTTTCAGTTTCCCGAATAATAATTACCAGCCAAACCCACTAATAAACTAGCAAGAAGCGCCAGGGTGAAGCTATTCTTTGGTTAGGGCACCGGGTAGCCACATATTCCAACTATTAGGCAAGCATGAAACACAGCAAGTCTCGACAAAATTTGGGAAAAATTGCGTAACCCAACTAATGCATGCAAATTGAAAGACCGGGATAATAATTAATGGGAAGAAACATACAACAACTATTTTCATGAGATTCTTATACCTGAACAAAAACCAACGGGAAGCATGCACACAACCTAGAAGACATGCATACAACCCCGAAAATGTGTCACTGGGAAGCGTGCGCGAAACAACTAATGCCATGAGAATTGTAAGCCCCGTGTATAGCTTCCGGAGGGCGGGAGCGGGCAGTTCATATCATTCCTTTTATAAGGAGAATAATGGCCTGATAACCCATGCGTGGATTATACCCCACACTCGAACAGAAACACATGATATGGAAAGGCTCGCTACCTTCGTCAATTGCAATAACAACCCGTTCAAACATGTCCCGAGTACAAACTTGGGGGATTACCACCGGGTACCCATTGGTAATCTGCCAAATCGTGGGCCATTTCTTCAAGTCTCTACTCAAGACATGTCTTGAACGAGAACTTGGGAGGACTTGTAGTCGGTAGTCGATAAATACCTCATCGGCCCACGATGCTACCAAAAACTCATCATGAGATAGACTGAGCAAACCTTGTCCTGGAGGTCATAACACTCTGGGCCGGGCAAGAGTCACACCACAGAGGGCCAAATAAACATACCACAATAGCACATTTGTCTCACATCGTATAACAAGCAATATATAAGTCAACGCGGAGTTATAAATATAAAGCTAAGGTCAACCAAGGAGGTAAAAAATCTCCTAGCATTAAATACACTTCACCAAACTATATCACTGACTTTATCATCGGAAAGAGAAAAACCGGAAAGTCCTGATCGGTCTTCTATTGCAGGTAGTGAGTCGGTAAGGTCAAAGAAGAGAGGTCACGTCAAAGCTTCTTTTAGGTCTGCAGGACCTTGCAGGAACAAGGGACTGAGGGAGTCGAGAGAAGATATATCAGCAGATCATTTTGCAGATTATTCATTTTTGGGTTCCTAATTCCTATTGACTTACTGAGTGTTAAACCCCCTTCTTTTGCAGAAAACCGAATTTACTGAATACAACATAACGATTGAATGTTGAAAATTCTCGATCCGTTGCTCAATCCGAAAGGTGAGCATGATTGTTTTTACTACTGGATCATGAACTTGCCAGTTACCAGATTAACCTTAGAAACTCATGAAGTCTAGGGGCTGCCTTTGTTGGGCCTTGGATGGACTTCAACTTTTGGGCTCAAGTAAAGAGGAGCATTTACCATCCACTTCCAACTTGACTCGTTTGTTTTTCCTCAACGCCCAACACAAAGCATGCAAAGGCTGTACCTTCACTACCTTGTGATACAGCGCAATTTGGTTCAGGCAAAACCTCAAACACTTGGTGTGCTTTACTTTCCCCCCACCAGAATCCCATCCACCTTCAACCTTTTCCTCTGCACCCAAACACCCAATGATGTCCCCCATGAAGCCTCATACCCAAAACAAGAAGAACCCAGAAGCTGCTTATCTTACAGAATCGAGAAGCTTCCAAGAGGCGAGCCAGTTGGGTCTGCATTCCAGAGCTGGATGGGTGATGGCTTCCCCATTCACAGAGGTGACATCTTCCATGCCATTAATCGCCTTAGAAAGCTCAAGTCTAACCAACGCGCTCTTGAGGTAGTGCCTCTCTTTCTCTTAGAAACTTCATTTTGTTAAGGAATTGAGGAAAATGAAAGATTGAACCTTTTTGTGTAAAAAGTTTGAAGCTTTGTTGTTTGTACCTAAAGATTGAAACTTTTTAGGTTATACAATTACATTTTGACTAGTATCCAATTCCCACAATACATTCTGCAACTAAAGTTTGAAGCTTTGTTGTTTATACCTAAGATTGAAACTGTTTTGGTTATTCAGTTTCATTTTTAGTAGTACCCAATTCCCACAATTTACTCTGCAACTAAAGCTATTAGCTTTAAAAATTTGAACCAAAGTTAGTATAGAAGCTGAGGTATTGGTTTTGATAGGTTATGGAATGGGTGATCAGAGAGAGGCCCTACATGCCGAAGGAGCTAGACTACTCTTATCTGTTGGAGTTTACAACCAAGTTTCATGAGATATCACAAGGTAAATAACTCTTTACGCGTGTTCCTCTGGAGTTTCAGAATGAGCTCCTTTACAATAATCTTGTGATTGCTTGCTTGGACAAAGGAGCAATAAGGCTTCCGCTTGAGTGCATGAGGGAGTTGGGCCATCCTATCTCGCACTTGGTGTTTAATAGGCTCATTATTCTGCATTCTTCACCAAGGCGTAAGAAATTGATACCAAAAATTCTTGCTCAGATGAAGGCCGATAAAGTGGCTAGACATGCTTCCACATTCAACATTCTGATGAAAATGGAAGCGAGTGAACACAATATTGATGGTTTGATGAAGGTATACTCAGATATGAAGCGAGCAAATGTTGATCCCAATGAAATTTCTTTCTGCATCATAGCTACTGCATATGCAGTGGCGAGGTTACATACTGCTGCTGAAGCTTATGTTGAAGCCTTGGAAAAGTCCGCTACAGGTAAAAACTGGTCAACACTTGATGTTCTGATAATGTTATACGGGTATTTTGGGGAAGGAGAAGCAGCTAGAGAACACTTGGGGATTAGTGAAGCAACTCCCCCGTGTCAGGTCTAAGAGTTATGTGATGGCAATTGAAGCATTTGGTAGAATTGGCCAACTCACTCTAGCTGAAGAACTCTGGTTAGAGATGAAGTCAGTAAAAGGGTTGAGATCCACCGAGCAATTCAACTCTATTATATCTGTCTATTGCAAGCATGGGCTGATTGATAAAGCAACTGCAATTTTCAGGGAAATAACTACAAATGGTTGCAAACCAAATGCTATAACTTTCCGGCATCTAGCTTTGGGTTGCCTAAAATCAGGATTGGTAGAGGAAGCCACCAAGACTCTAGACCTGGGGATGGATTTGACAATGAGCAATGTGGTCAGGAATTCTACCCCATGGTTGGAGACCACTCTTTTGATAATCGAGGCTTTTGTGGAGAAGGGTGATATAAGGAACGTCGAAAAGTTGTTTGAGGAACTAGCTAAAGCCAAGTATATAAGGTACACTTTTGTATACAACACTTTGATCAAGGCTTATGTGAAGGCCAAAATTTATGATCCAAATTTTTTGAAGAGGATGATTCTAGGAGGTGCATGACCAGATGCTGAAACCTATAGTCTGATGAAACTTGCTGAGCAGTTTCAAACTTGATTTTGGTTTGTAATATAGTTGTAACTGTAATGTTTTGTTATACAATGCACTTATTCTTCTTCCACAATGTTCATCAATTCTGTAAACGGGAGATAATGAGATGGGGGGAGCATTTATCCGGAATTTCTTTCTTCTGCTTGTCCTCCCCCCACACGCACACACACACACACACACCACCCACTTTTGGCTGAACCCAGAAGCATTATCTTAATCTCCAACTCCCAAACCCTTCTCTTTCGCCCTCATACACCATATTTGTTTCCTTCTTCATATCTTCAGATACACAAATCCGACTGCATGTTACAGCAATGAGCAACCCATTGCTTTAAGAGTTTAAGCTGCAAACATGAACATCTATTTCTAGCTGATAAATTTCATTTTTCTCAGTACTCAAAATCTTTTACTTGCTTAATGCTGTACATTTATCACTATATAAATGCAAAATGACCAAATATTTATCAATCAACATAAGTAGTTGAATATAACTTGATTATTTACCCTGCGAGTGTGAGTTATCTATTCTTTTGTAAAGCAAAGGAGCTTATGATTACTATAGAGTATAAACAATTTTTCCGTCTGAATTGTCTATTATATCTATCAAGAAGATTCATCAGCAGATAATGATAAGCCAACTAAAGACCTGAATCCTAATTCGTATATCCCATCGTGTGTGTTTGGTATGGTAGAAAGAATTTTCGGAGGATACCGTATAATGTAAGAAACTGTTGTAAACATGGTTATTCATGTCATCTCTATTAGTGTGCATCAGTTATGTTATTTAAGAATTAATAGTGATTAAGAGAATAAATGGTATTTTATTCCCTTTGTAACTGATTACTATTCATTACTTGCCTTTTGTGTACATGAGGTAGTAGTATATAAATCTCATATGAGATGAATAAAAGACTTGCCATTTTGTTTGCATCAAAACGCTCTCACTCTCAAATCCTTTCTCACTTTATTAACACGTTATCAGCACGAAAAACTCTAAGTTTCAGATCGACTGCGAATTGCAGGGAGAAGAGAAGAATTTCTTTTTGGTGACGAACAAAAAGATAACGAACAAGAATAATAACGGACAAGAAGCGGAAGAGACGAAATACTCTTTGGTTGTGGTGAAGAAGTGATTCATCACTCTATCAACATCATCTACTATCTCTTCAACCAAGTAGGTTTCTCTAATTTTATGATTTTCACGTTCATGCCTATTAGCCTATAAGTTGAGTAAGAAAAATCTCCATGATGCATGTACCCATTTTACTATATGATGGTTATTTTTTAGATTGCTTGGAAAAGAACACAATTGCATGTTCAACTGAGATTTAACAAAATGCAAAAGCAAAATGCTATTTCTGGGATTTGAACCCAGCCAATGCAAGTTGGTATCCAGCATGTCGTCCAGCCATTGTACCATATGGCAATTGATATCAATAATTCAACGTTAATACAAATTACTACTAGCAGTAGATTATATGTAATTTAATTCGACGTTATCATAATTATTGGTTGAAATTTGCTCTTAATTTATTAACTTTGATTCAGACATTACCATAACGGTTTTGTGGTATTTATTTCTTATTAATTGTCATAATTATTTTACAATGGGACATGCTTAATTTATTTGAATATATATTTAAGGAACCAGAAGTTCATACTCAAATATTGAATCAAAACATCACACACACACACACATATATATATATATATATATATATATATATATATATATATATCGAACCTGTAGTTTCGATAAACATTGAAAAGGTTATGAATCTTCTCAAATAGGCTCACCCACTTGAATTCGATGTCTAGGAAAATCGCCTGAGGTGTGTGTGCTTAAGAGAGCCTCGCTCCACCACCTCAGTCCCTCTTAATTGGTCATATTCATTTGGAGCTACCGAAAGGGTTGAGTAGTAATTTTTCATGTATATTGAACCTGTCATTTCGATAATGCAATATAAGGAACCTGAAGTTCCCTTTATAAATTCACCATAAATGTTCAAATTTGGTTTTTCATAAATGTTATAGAACCTGAAGTTCTTATTCATTGTTTATGGAAGTTTTTACCCATAACACTGATTATTGTTATTTAAATTCTTGTAGAGAATGAGAATCCTTAACAAGCTTGAGTTTGTCGCTTTGGAAGTTTCCGGACGGAACTACCTCAAGTGGACCCAATATGTCAAGCTTCATCTGACTGCACAAAAGATGAGAACAACGATCAATGCTGACAATATTGCTCCAGAAGATATGAAGGCTAGGGCTATGATTTTCCTTAGGAAGCATATGGAGGAGGCCTTGACTGTGGAGTACTTAGCTGAAGAGGACCCACGGTCTCTTTGGGTCGCTCTAGAAGAGCGATTCAACCATCAGAAGGCCATATATTTGCCACAAGGAAGACATGACTGGCAGAACATACGATTTTAAGATTTCAAGACTGTAAATGAGTATAACTATGAAATATGCCGCATTCGGTCACTCCTAAAATTTTGTAGAGAAGAGCGCAAAGAAGCTGATCTATTGGAGAAAACTCTCTCCACTTTCCCTCCTTCTTGTATGGTCCTGCAACAACAATACAGGGAGAGAAACTTTGCTAGATTCTCTGAATTGATCACTATTTTGTTGCTCGCTGAAAAGAACAACGACCTACTTATGTAGAATGATCCAGCAAGGCCCATTGGTGCTAGAGCAGCTCCTTTGCCTGAAGCAAATGTTGTTGCCCATCACGGAAATAATGCGTAAGGAGAAACGTGGGATGTGGAAGGGGAAGAAGAAATGGATCCAGAAATGGCCCATATGACCGTGAACCCCAAGGAAATGGCCCTAGAGGCCGAGGAGAACGTGGTCAAGGCCCACGTGATCAAGGCCAACGTGGTAGTAACTGAAATGCCCCGACCCGACAAGCTCAAATCAGAGAGAATGCTGGCCCGGCCCGTCGCCCTCAAAATCAGTATAATTTATGTTATATATGTGGAGGCACTGATCATTGGTCTCGCACATGTCGTGCAACGAATGAGGAGATCGGAGAGTATCACGCTAGACGCGGAATTCGAGAGCCTAATCTTGTGGAAGAGGCAGTCCCTATTAATACCACCTTGGAGATCGCTGATTTTCAAGCGGCCAATGAATACATTGAGGATTGAAAACCGGAAGACTTGGAAAGAAATATTTATATTACTATCATAAATATGTTTTTATTTTCCAGATTATATTTGGTGATTTTGGAATAATTATTTTTATTAATTTGGTTGTGCTTGGATATTTAATTCAATAAAATTATTTATTTTTACATGTGATCCATTGAATTAAATTTATGAATAGGCATGTCTTGTGGGGGAGCTACTTGTCTGACTTATAGTGCTACTACGCACACCATACTCCAAGATAAACAATATTTTTCAATTTTTTCGCCTACTCATACCTCTGTGACAACCATATCGGGTGAGTCTAACCTAATTGAGGGTATGGCAAAGCCCATTTTATATTGTCCAATGGTACCAAATTTTCCATTAATGAGGCTTTATATTCTCCACGTTCAAGAAGAATGTTGTGGAGTTTTAAAGATATCCGAGCCAACAGTTACCACATTGAGACTACTGAGGAAAATAGAGTGGAATATCTTTGTATAACCTCCAACTTGTATGGCCGGAAGCGTACATTGGAGAAACTAAAATCCCTATCTAGTGGTCTCTACATGACCACCATTAGATCGATTGAGGAAAATCACACAACTAGGCAGAAGCTACCGAATTCAAGCAATTATTTACTTTGGCATGACCGTTTGGGACATCCTGGTCAAAATATGATACGCCGTATCCTAAATTCATCACACGGGCATCCCCTTACCAATAAAGATCTTGTGTATAGCAACACATTGTGCCAGGCTTGCTCATTGGGAAAGTTAAATGTAAGACCATCCTATGTAAAAACTGAAAAGGACTCCATCCTTTTTCTACAAAGATTACAAGGGGATGTATGTGGACCTATCCAACCACCATGCAGACCATTTAAATATTTCATGGTTTTGGTTGATGCTTCGACGAGGTGGTCACATGTTACGCTATTGTCCACGAGAAATGCTATGTTTGCTAAACTTCTTGCCCAAATTATTAAATAAGGGCTCACCATACAGATTATCAAGTCCATCAGACTTGATAATGCCGGGGAGTTTACATCGAAATTTTCGATGATTATTGCATGTCCCTTGGGATTAATGTTGAACATCCAGTTCTCCATGTTCGCACCCAAAATGGTCTCGCAGAAGCATTCATTAAAAGATTACAAATGATTGCACGGACTTTGGTAATGCGCACCAAGCTCCCAATATCTGCGTGGGGCTATGCAATTTTGCATGCAGCCATGTTGGTCCGACTGAGGCCCATTGCCACCCAACCTTATTCTGTGTTACAGTTGGTGATTGGGTACGAACCTGATATTTCGTACTTACACTTATTTGGGTGCGCAGTTTTTGTGCCAATTGCGCCGCCACAACGTACCAAAATAGGTCCTCAACGAAGGATGGGCATATATGTCAGATATGAATCTCCATCTATTATACGCTTTTAGAGCTCTTGACAGACGATCTCTTTACCGCAAGATTTGCGGATTGTCACTTCGATGAGACGGTTTTCCTGCCGTTAGGGGGAGATAAGAACAATAACGTTCCGGATGAACAACGTGAATTGACATGGAATGTCCCCACTATGTCTCATCTCGATTCCCGAACTGCACAATGCGATGGTGAAGTGCGGAGAATTCTAGATCTACAGAGTGTACCCTAAAATATGCTAGACGCTTTATCTGATCTAGCTAAAGTAACGAGATCACGTATACCTGCTTCAAATGTACCTGCAAGGATAGATGTCCCAGCAGGATGTGTCGTCCCAGATGGACGAGGTACGGCCATGGCGGCTAACCAGTCATATGTCCCTGCCCAGAATCAAGGTAGACCATTAGGTTCGAAGGATTCTTATCCCCGGAAGAGTGTAAACTCGGCACAAACGAATTCACTTAACATCGCCATCTCAATTGATCCATCTCACGAGACAATTTTGGATTATGGGTATGTTCTAGAAGAAATAACGTTGGGGGACGCCTCAACGTTGGAACCCACTCCCGAGAATAGAGAAATCTTAGTAAATTATGCATGTTTAAATGAGATATGGAATCGTAATGAGATTATCATCGATGATGTATTTGTATTCGCAGTAGCTACCGAAATTATAATTAGCGATAACATCGAACCTCGCTCCATTGATGAATGTCAATGTAGAGACGACTGGCCAAAATGGAAAGAAGCAATCCAGGTTGAATTAGATTCCTTAACAAAGAGAAAAGTGTTTTGACCTGTTGCTCCCACACCTCCCAAAGTTAAACCTGTAGGAATTAAATGGGTATTTGTAAGGAAGCATAATGAGAAAAACTAGATTGTGAGATACAAGGCTCGTCTAGTGATGCAAGGATTTTCTCAATGCCCTGGGATTGATTACGAAGAGACGTATTCTCTCGTAATGGACGTTATAACGTTCCACTACCTTATTAGTTTGGTAGTTTCCCGAAAAACTGCGTATACAGCTAATGGATGTGGTAACAGCTTATCTCTATGGGGATCTTGATACAGAGATTTACATAAAAGTTTCTGAAAGACTCAAGATACCTGATGAAAATAGTTTTAGACCACGGAACATGTTCTCAATTCTTTTGTGGCGTTCACTTTATCGATTGAAACAATCTGGACGGATGTGGTATAACCGTCTAAGTGAATATTTGATCAGGTTGGGATATGTGAATAATGAATTATGCCCATGCGTGTTTATTAAGAAAACAAGTTCTGGATTTGCAATTGTGGCGGTCTATGTCGATGACATGAACCTGATTGGTACTCCAGAAGAGATCAAGGAAACTGCCAAGCACCTGAAGTCAAAATTCAAAATGAAAGATCTTGGGAGAACAAATTATTGCCTCTGCTTAGAACTGGAGCACGGTGCTGATGGCATTTTGCTTCATCAATCAAACTACATCCAGAAAATGTTAAGACGTTTTAATGAAGATAAAGTAAAGCCTTCAAGCACGCCCATGATCGTCCGAAGTCTAGACCTTAGAAAGACCCGTTTCATCCTGCATATGATAACGAAGAGATATTGGCACCTGAAGTACCATACCTAAGTGCAATAGGCGCATTGTTGTACTTGGCCCAATGTACTAGACCAGCCATTTCTTTTGCTGTGAACTTGTTATCTCGATATAGCTCAGCGCCAACATGTCGTCATTGGAATGGTGTAAAAGATATCTTTTGCCACCTTAGAGGTACAACAAATATGGGTTTATTCTATCCCTACGCATCAAAGAATGGATCAAGCCCCCTTGGTTCTCAGTATGATGCACGCCTTGTTGCATATGCTGATGCAGGCTATCTATCTAACCCGCATAAGGTGCATTCCCAAACTGGTTATGTCTTTACCATTGGGAATATTGCAATTTCTTGGAGGTCTACGAAACAGACCCTTGTTATTACTTCAAATCATGCTGAGATCATAGCTCTTTATGAAACAGTACGTGAATGTGTATGGTTGAGAGCCATCACAAAGCATGTTCGAAGTGCATGTGGACTGCATTCCACCACGAAGATAATGCAGCTTGCATCGAGCAAATTAAGACAGGATTCATCAAAGGAGATAACACCAAACACATTTCACCGAAGTTCTTCTTCAATCAGCAACAACAAGAGTGTCAAAAGATTGAAGTCAAACAAATTTGATCTGAAGACAATCGTGCAGACCTTTTCATGAAGTCATTACCAAAGTCTACATTCAAGAAGCATATAGAAGGTATCGGTCTACGTAAATTATCTGAAATACCTAACATGTAATTTTCATGGGGAGTCGAATTCAGGGGGAGTATCTTAAAGTATACCAACTTGATTATCGTGTACTCTTTTTGTCCTTCGCCTAGGTTTATTTTGTCCCACTGAGTTTTGTTTCCTGACAAGGTTTTAACGAGGCACATCTTTGGTATGGTCAACCCACTCACTACATCTTGAAGATGAGTGGATTCGACATATACATATTTGCTCATCTTTTTACTTTGACCACAGGTTTTTCCCACTGGGTTTACCGTGGCAAGGTTTTGGTGTAGCAACCTTAGTGTATTCCTCTCGTAGATACAATACCTACATATAAAAATGGGAAGACTTCATCAATCTACAAGCTTTTAAAGACAAAAGACAAAGCAAGGCTAACACATTGACATGAAATATCAAAGGGGGAGTGTTGTAAATATGGCTATTCATGTCACCTCTATTAGTGTGCATCAGTTATACTATTTAGGAATTAATAGTGATTAAGAGAATAAATAGTATTTTATTCTCTTTGTAACTGGTTACTATTTATTACTTGCCTTTTGTATACATGAGGTAGTAGTATATAAACCTCATATGAGATGAATAAAAGACTTACCATTTTGTCTGCATCAAAACACTGTCACTCTTAAATCCTTTTTCACTTTATATTACAACAGAAACATCCACATGTCAGAGCACAGTTACAATGTTCTTAACTTTATACCAGAAAGACGAAAATGCAGTATGATTATGACAATTTATATCAAACACAGAAAAGTTTATGTCATTCAAGGTTACCAGCTTCAAAACAACTCCTTAACGATTGATAACAGCTTGGGTTTCTCCGTAGGTAATCACATTCGCTCTTGTGAAGCCAAAATAAACACAATTCTTGATCATTAACTAAAATTCTGATCCAATTTTCACTAGTATAGTTTTCCTAATCCAAATGGGAAACACAATTATCTTGAGCATTAACAGAAAGGTTTTATTTCAATTCTTATCCAATTCCAAGCAGGAGTACAGGACTACTCACTGGTTTATTAATTATCAATGTGGATAAGGTTAACCAAATTAGAAGTATATTTGGATTACCTTGTCCAGTTCTATTTTAGACTCCCAATTTCTCTATAAATACACACCTAATGACCCTCGTCCAAATCATTACTTTTCTTCTCCCTCTTGTTCGTTTCCAAGTATCGCAAAACAGTTCGTTTCTAATTTTTTCAAACCTTTTTGCTTGGGTTGTTTGTTTGACAATGCCTCCCGTAGGTATTGCCAATGGCGGCGGCAAGGAGTATGCCGGAGTAGTCAACAGGTATGTTATCCAGACATCCATCATCGCCGCCATGGGAGGGTTGATATTCGGCTACGACATCGGAATCTCCGGTGGCGTAACGTCCATGGACTCGTTCCTGAGTAAGTTCTTTCCTTTTGTGTACCGTAAAAAGGCGCTGGACAAGTCGACCAACCAATATTGCCAGTATGACAGTCAGGTGCTGACCATGTTCACCTCTTCCTTGTACTAGGCTGCTCTCATTGCCTCGGTTGTGGCAGCCTTCGTGACTCGGAAGTTTGGCCGGAAGCGGTCCATGTTCTTCGGTGGTGTTCTCTTTTGCGTCGGCGCCGCCATCAATGCAGCTGCAATGGGTGTGTGGATGTTGATTTTTTGGCCGGATACTCCTCGGTTTCGGTATCGGATTCTCCAATCAGTCTGCGCCGCTCTACTTCTCAGAGATGGCGCCATCCAAGTACAGAGGACGTCTCAACATTATGTTCCAGCTTTCTATCACAATTGGTATCCTTGTCGCCAATTTGGTCAATTACTTCTTTGCCAAGATAGATGGCGGTTGAATCTAGGAGGTGCAATGGTCCCTGCCCTTATCATCACCATTGATTCCCTCATATTGCCAGACACACCAAACTCTATGATCGAGCGCGGCCAGCGCGACGAGGCCGAGACCAGCTCAGGAGGATTCGCGGCGTTGATGATGTCAGGGAGGAGTTCAGCGACCTTATTTTAGCTAGTGATGAGTACAAGAAGATAGAGAATCCATTGAGGAATCTGTGCCAGAGGAAGTACAGGCCCCAACTTTGCATGGCAATTCTGATCCCATTCTTTCAGCAGTTCACCGGTATCAATGTGATCATGTTCTATGCTCCTGTGTTGTTCAACACAATTGGTTTCGGAAGTGATGCTTCTCTCATATCTGCTGTGATCACCGGATCTGTTAATGTTATTGCAACAGGTGTTTCTATGTATGGTGTCGATAAGTGGGGAAGGAGGAAGCTCTTCCTTGAGGGCGGGACTCAAATGTTGATATGTCAGATAGTTGTAGCGGTATGCATTGGTGCAAAATTTGGATTGGATGGAAAACGTTGGTAACTTGCCAGCTTGGTATGCTATTGTTGTGGTAACTTTCATATGCACATATGTAGCAGCGTTTGCTTGGTCCTGGGGTCCTCTAGGGTGGCTAGTCCCTAGTGAAATCTTCCCTTTGGAAATCAGATCAGCTGCTCAGAGTATCAATGTATCAGTCAACATGATCTTCACCTTCGTTGTAGCTCAAGTCTTCTTGACAATGTTGTGCCACTTGAAATTCGGGCTCTTCTTCTTCTTCACCTTCTTCATGTGTTTGAGCCCAGTGGACATTTTGATCCAAGATTACGTGAATAAGTTTTGGATAACATTTAAGTCAATACTTGTGACCCTTTTAATGAAAAGTCTTTTGAGTCTCACGGGCTTCAGGGGCGCGCGAGATGGAATGAAGCTTCAGGAGCATGTGAGATATGTTTCTACAAGGACTGTGACACCTCGCGGGATAAGGATGCTCATAGTTTGAGTCCGCATAAAAGTCTACAGTTGAGCAGCGCGGATGCAGTAACTTATGCGAAGTGTGTTGTGCGACTGGACACGCGTCACGTAGGTAGTTGGTTCGCGCGGGTGAAGCAGTGTCTTTGTGGTATTCTGCTTCAGAGTCCGACTTAGATTACATCTCTCTTGGCAGAAGGCGAGCCACTATATAAAAGAGCTTGAAGGCTTACAAAGGACTCTCTCTCTACAATATTTACAACTACACTCAACACACAATCAATTCATTCAACAAACTACAAAACTCTTCGAGCCTCTCGAAACTCAAATCCTAAGCGCGTTCTCGCCTTAGCTCAGAGCCCTTTCAGACTCACCCCTGATCATCGCCCTATTGTTGCTCTGCTCGCTACACAGTGATTATCGAATTGCGAAGTGTCGTAATTCCTCGTCCGTGAGGTGGCACCGGAAGTCCTCCTCTTGATTAAGAAGTCAAGACCTGAAGCATTCTTTTCTTGTCTGCGAGGTGGCATGCCCGCATCCCTTCTCTATTACTTTGGTAGCTAGTTACCTCTCTACTCCTTATTGAGGATCGTGGCCAAAACAGTGTGTGTCATGTCCGCTTTTGTGTACTTTTTCTTGCCCGAGACAAAGGGGATCCCGATTGAAGAGATGAGCAGGGTGTGGAAGCAGCATTGGTACTGGAAGAGATTTGTTACCGATGCAGATTACCCCAATGATGGTTATGAGATGACCACGCCAACAATCGTCACAAATGTGTAATTCGTCATGGGCATATATTCCTCATTGTTTAGTTTTATGTCCTTCAATTTTTTCTTTCTAACCAAAAAGAAAAAAAGAAAAAAAATTTAGGTAGGCATTGCAGTTTTCCATTTGTTGTAATTGATCATACTGAGATGCCTCTGCAAGTATGTAATGGTTATCTTTCAGTAATAGATATGTTTTTTTATTTTACAAATTGGGTTGAATTTTTATTTATTTTACCTGATGTTTTGGTATCATTTTTTCTGCAAGTATGTAATGGTTATCTTTTAGTAATTGATATATTTTTTATTTTTTTTACAAATTGGGTTGAATTTTTTTTATTTTACCATGACGTTTTGGTATGATGGCCACTTCTTTCAATTTTTTTTGTTTTCATCTAACAAGACGTTCAGTGCTTAATTTCAATTTCGTGTGAATTGAAAGCTTTCTCTTGCATATGACTGATACTCGGATTATTATGAAGATGCTCTGAGCTTCTTTCAAATTGAATTTTTTTTATTTTACCATGATGTTTTGGTATGATGGTATCATTGGTATGGTTAGACACTTCTTTCAATTTTTTTTGTTTTCATCTAACAAGACTTTCAGTGCTTAATTTCAATTTCGTGTGAATTGAAAGCTTTCTCTTGCATATGACTGATACTCGGATTATTATGAAGATGCTCTGAGCTTCTTTCAAATTCAACAGATACTACCTACTATTATAACAACGTGCAGCTAGCTAAGTTACTTGGCTGATTGGAGACAGATTGTTGTTCATCTTGAGAATTGATGAATGAAAAGTATAGCTATTTGCCCCCATGCAACATTATTCTTTCAATATCTGGACTCGAGGAGCTCAGGCTGCTCAGCATCGCTGTGTCCATGTTCTTTCTCTTATTAAGTTGAGATATGCGTATGCCGTATAAAACACAGATACTAAGGAGGGGAGTTGCATCAACATCAAAATTACACCAACATCAGCTAGCATCTAAAATAAACAGAAGCACACAAATCTAGATAAAAGATGATATTTGAAGATTCAAAATCCATTAGATAAAACTTCAGTTATTCGACTGAAGAACCCTTGCATCATTCTTTTTACAACAAAACAAATCCACGAAGGAAGATGACACAAGAAACCTCCTACTTCTACAGAATCTACAGAGAGATTGTGTAGAATGTTAGTTCCACGTTCAGGTGAGATAGTTGAGGAATTCTGCAGCAGTTGCAATGGCACCTCCTGTGATTGCATCGACCAGAATCCTGTCCTTGTTATTGCTGGTGGCTGCAGAAATTACAGCTCCCGTCACTGCACCCCCAATCATGGCATTCTTCTGTAAGACATAAAAAAAAAAAAAAAGAGAAATGAGCTGAGACAGAATATCCAATTGAAGATTGAAAATGGTTTCTGAAATAAAGTACTTGCAATGGTATGCTTGAAGGTTTCTGACAATTCAAGGAGCCAAGTCCGAAAGAAATATTAATAGTTCTCATCTCTAACTTAATCCCATGAAGAGTTAGTGGAATAGAAGGGGATATGCTTATGAGATTTAAAAAAGAGGAAAATAGAACTGTAATTAAGCTCCTTACAAGAAACATACTTGCATATTAAAAACCTATGGATTATGACAAATCGAGTGACACAGGAGTTTGAATTTCAAATTAGGACGTGGAGATTCTGAAATAATCATAATTTCAGAATCTAAATGTGCCTTGAAATAGGCATCTGAGGGATTTATAACTTACAAATTTTCTGAACACAACAGAATTTTAGCCCTTTTCAAAGTTGCTCATGTATAATCCAACTAGCAATCTACAACAGACATACCCAGTCTCTTCTGCCACGGATCCTATCCACACCATACACTGCTCCCACATAAACTCCAGCTACAGTTCCTGGTAATTTTAAAAGAAGATATAGTTGATGCAACAGTTCTCCGTTTGGCAAAAAGAATAGGAAGCTGAAACACTATCCCACAAGGCTCATAAACGTCATGTATACATAGTGTTTCACTTGCAATGAAATATGACCCGACTTACCCCAATATGCGCCTTCTTTACACATCTTCTTCAACTACAAGACCAGTACTTTCAATTAGCACAATGACAAACTTGTAATGTATAAAACAAGGTAACCCCTCAAAACAGTAGCACAGTACGAGTAAGACCTCCAGAACGCAACAGATCAAATCATCCAATAAACAAAACCAAGTGAAGATGCTCATACTGATTGAAAGTAGCTACTGTTTTCCTAAGAAATAATAAAATAATAGAGAAAATTATCTAATCAAGGGACAATTCTGTTACTACTCACAGTCTGCTCAAAGTTGTGGCTTGAAATGCTCCCTGAAACAAGCAAGAACATCATCACAAACATAATCAAACACCAACATCAACATCAGCATCACTCAACATTACTTAGTTATTCAAAAGCTTTCATTACATCCAAGATCAAACTCAAAAAAGCTTCAACAATAACCATCAAAGTTTTCAACTTTTTCCTCTGTCAAATTTCTCAGTCAGGAAAGCTTCTCGATGATCCAACACTAACACAACAAAGAATGTAAACAAAATCAATAGGGGAAAGACTCTACCTTTCTTGACGGAATAGTAAGCATCCTCAGCAGCAGCTCTGGTAGCAGCAACCTGAACCAAACCAAACACAAACGTCACCGTTTCACTTCCAAAGCTACAACCAAAATGATCAAAACCCAGAACCAAACAAAGCAAAACACATTCATATCTAAACATAACATATATCAATAAACCATACAGTTCCGATCTTCAAGAAACCATCAACGGTGATATTGAGCAACGGGTGACCCATGTCAATGGCCACATCAACCTTCGGCCCTGTAAGTGACCCAGAAAACCTGGAGCTAGGCATCTTCTTCTTCTTCTCTTCAACTCTTCAACTCTTACACTGAGAGAGACTGTGAGTCTGGTGTTGCAGTTGTGGTGAGATTGAAAATGAATGATTGACTGTGTTCTGGTGCTTTATGTCATAGTTTCTAGAGATGGCTGAGTTTTACCAAACTGCCACTACGCATTGAACGGTGGAGGTGGATCAATGCATGTGATTGTGTAAATGTGTCAATATTCAAATGGGTGCCTACTATGCTTTGTTTGGCAGTGTTTTAGTGCCCAAGTCTCTCTCTTCTTCCTGTTTCTTGTCACATTAGGTTTTTGTTTTCTTCCCCAACAATATCTCCATACATAGTTGAAGGCAAATGAAGTTTTTTTGTTGGGTTTTGTTCCCTGGACATAAATTGCTACTCCATTGCTTGCTCTTTGTGTGAGCTTAACTTCAGGCAGAAGGTAAAGCTCTGGACTTTCAGAACAAATAGAATTTGTCCCTTTAGGATATAGATCTTAATTCATTGTGCTAGTTAGGAGTTATATATGATTACAAGTGCAATCATATTTTATGAACTTTCCAGTTTGTTGCTTGGCCATGGTTTAATATCCTTTGCTAGGTTCTTGCGTATCCTAGATCTTTCAGTACATGAGCAAAAGTGTGGTGAATACAGTTTGTGTGGAGTCAGATGTGAACTTTTTGGATAGTAGTGAACAGACATTTTGAATGTAACAACAGAAACCAAGGCAAACAACAATGAGATATATCTCATCGAAAAAAAACAACAATGAGATATAACTTGGAGAACCTGCTATTAGTTTTGCAATGAGGATGAAAAGCACATGACAAACAATGAAAAAGGAGGCAAATTTGGGATCAAGATGATGCAGTTTAGCTGAACACACAGAAAGCAAATTTGTGTGGCACTGGCCAAATTCATTGCTTTAAAATCTACTTTGCTGAAAAACAATATAAACCGAAAACTCAAACCGAGTAAACAGGGATTTGCCTCCAATTTATTCTGCCCCCAAGGAAAGAAAAGGCACAAATATAACCCTTGCTCACAACTTCATGCCTTTCATTAGGCTTATACATTGGGGGTGGAAACACAGGCCAAGCACATGACCCATCAACTCGGAAAACCCTCTCATTCTCTCCCACCAAAACCCACACCTCCTTCCCCCCAACCGGAACCATCCTTGCACCATGTGCTTTTAGTCTTGGCCTCTCAAGTATTTGGTTAGGCAATAAACCAAGTAGCCTGTGGTTACATACACACACTGGCTTAGTGATCACATCACACACCCACAACCTTACGCCGAGCCGATCAGACCAAGTCAGCATCAGTAGAAGCTGATTGAGTGATGTAGCAGAGAACCCTTCTGCGTCTTGGGGGACAAATGATTCCAGAGACCGCCAAGAGTTGTTGCTTGGGTTGTACATTTCAGCTGAGTGCTTGAGGGCTGCATTGCTACCACCACCAACCACAAAGAACCTATCTTTGTGAGCAATGCCATATGCAAATGCTCGCCGGTTCGGCATGTTCTTCAGTGCTTCCCACTGCCATGTTTTTAGATTCAACAGTTCTACAGAGTTCAGGTGAGATGAAGGAACACTATCTGCATTACACCAAGTACCACAAAGTACCGAGTACCTACTTACATGGAGAGAATGTAACAATGTTCAGAATATCCATAATTGCTATTAGCTTGAAATGATGAGCTATCAAAAACAAGATGTAATTATGGTCATCTATTATTTCCATATCTACATCAATCATATTGTATTGTGCTAGAGCATCTTTAGTAATACTAGCCATTTTTTAGATAAGTTTTCATTAAATTAACTAAAATATTATTTTGGCTAGTCACTTTAAAATTGTGTATGCATCAATGCTCTTTTATTTTAACTAACATTACATTAATATTATTCTTCAAATAAAGATTACATAGTTTAAATGTATTTATATATCATGTAAAATATCTTAAAAGAAATATATTAAATTATATCTAGATCTGAGTCATCTCGCTCTTTATATCTAGCTAGCGAGATAGCTTAAAAATCATAATAGTTAAACTTTGACTAGTCTGCTAAAGCTCTTAAAATATCCGGAAAAAAAACTAAACACACTCTCTAAAATAGCTAAAAATCAAAATAAAGAATCTGTTAAAAAAAAACTAAACACGCTCTCGAAATTGAATTCATCATTTGGTTTTTGGTTTGAAGGTGTTCTACTGAGATACCACATTATGATTGATTTGGGTAAATGCGTGATGACGTGATGGGTTTGGTTATTATGGAGTATAATGAATTTTCACTAGTGATTAGTTTTGGTGAGTGAACTTAGGATTATAAGTAGGAAGTTTGTTGATCAATTTGATTGGATTCTTTAAGTCAGTGTAACTGGTGTGTGGTGAGTAACAATCGATAGTGTTCCATCATGGTAGTTAACTTGATCTTAGCACTCACATGTTCAATCCAAAGATCTTTGTCTAGTCAGAATCATTTTCGCTAAAGCAAATTGGTCGTACGAATCGCTAAAACAAATTAATCGGTACGTACGACGATATGACACTCTTTGTCGTTTAACGCATACATGTTTGAATATGTAACATTAATAGATGGTTATGTTATTTATCCGTAATGTTTATTATAATTTAAAGTTTTTTTTTGTCAATTAAAAAAAATCATTACAACAAAAAAATTCAGCTATAACTATTTCCCACAAGATCAAATCGGAAGAAGACGAAAGCTGAGATGACCACCTCCAACATATGAGACATTATGACCTAACTGAGCAGGAGAATCTGCTGAGAAATGTTATTATGTTACATGTCAGCTATTTTTTTATTCGGTTTGATATCATTCAACAAGGGTTTGGGGCAATTGCACCGAGCTTTTGTTGAAAAAAAAAAAAAAAATAAAGACTAGTTCTAGTAATTTGATGGACTGAAGTTCAAACGGTGCCGTATCGTATCGGCTAGGGTTTTACTTGAGAATAAAGGGGGAAGAGATCAGCTAACACCAGCTTAGTCCATAAACCCTTTTCAGGAACTGAGAACTTAAGCCAAAACAGTGATATTCGATTTGTGGGGCAGTGAATTTGAGATTCAGTTAATATGGATAAGAGCATGCTAGGAGATCTGAATTCACTTCCAGCTGAAGATCAGCAGAGAATGGCCTCCATGATCGACCAGCTCCAAATCCGCGACAGGTTTTCAATTTTCCCGATTCAATTTCCATCTGGATTCTTATATTTCCTCATTTGTTTAATGGGTGAATTTGTTTGAAAATCTAGCTTGGGAAGAATTGAAATTTGGCTCCGCGCGATTAACTTCTCAGATTTGGTTGAGCTTGATTATGAAAATTGTTCATAGTTTTTAGCTGGATTCCTATGGTTTGCATTGGTTTGATTCGAAGTGTGTGTCTATTATTTTTGTTCTCCGATGATTTAGAGACTTTTCGACGAAGCATGATAGATTTGAGGCATTTGACAGGCTGAGATTTTGTAGCCCTCTTTGTACAATGTAGGTCACATGGTTTGATTTTGTGAAAACTACTTCTGTGAAGCCACCACATTAAACTTCTGCTTCTGGATGTTTTAGGAACCACACTGTTTAGGTCTCGGTGCAAAGCATGTATTGGTTATGAGCTTCAGGGAACGCAAGTAGCCAAATTTGCTTGATTAACAGCTATTGAGTTCCCTGATTTTGTCGCTTTAAACCTTTTGCACTAGTTCTGGAGAAGAATTATGTGGTACAAATCATGTGTCATGGAGATTTGCACGGGTTGCATATCTCTTGCTTGGATTCTCATCTAAGCAGTTTCCATTCAACAGGGTTAATTGCTTGAAACTTTTTGTTTTCTGGATAGGTCATTCTTATTAGCAATGCATTCACTTGTTATTGAGATGCTAATCCCACCATGTACATAATTAGTAAAATATTAATATATCTAAGTCAAAGGTTCCTGCAGAGAGCCTCAGTAACCAACAAAACAAAACTTGTATCTCCAAGACATTAATCCAACTATTGGAACATTTGTACGTTGGAACTTTTGTACGGGGCTTCTGTATTGGATGCTAATCTTTATGATGAAGTACTGTTTTTCTTGTTTAGCAGCAGTTATTGCTATTATCATATATGGAATGGTACACTTCTGCTAACACTACCATATTCTTGCAGTTTAAGGATGTACAACTCACTTGTTGAGAGATGCTTCAATGATTGTGTTGACACTTTCAAGCACAAATCACTGCAGAAGCAAGAGGAAACCTGTGTTAAACGATGTGCTGAGAAGTTTCTCAAGCATTCAATGCGCGTCGGTATGAGATTTGCAGAGCTCAACCAGGGAGCTGCAACCCAGGACGAATAGCCCAAGGGTACAGAGCTGAGAAGCCATTGCGCTTGTGTTTGCTTCTGTTTTGTTTCAAAAGAAGACATGATGTTGTAGTTGTACCGATTTCATTTCATGCTTTTCTTGTCTACGGGAGAAACAGCAAACTGTATTCTGTAGATACAATGCAATCAAAAGTGTGTTAAGAGATTCTATTCTTACAAATTTCAGTCAGCAGTCCACTTTTGAATATGAGGAATAAATGTTTTTGTAGAATTTCCTTCTTTACCTGTATGGAACGTACTTGCGTTTTTCAGATTTGTTTTTGCAATGAAATACCAACTCGTGCTTTGTAGAACTGTAGATGTCAGACATCTGAAGTCGCTGTCTGATGAACATCTTTCCGTGCCATCTCAGGGAGAAGTGCTACAATAAAATATGATGATGAACAAATTCCCTTGATTTTGTAGACTTTTCCTTCTTTTTCCAAAGGAAATACGTGCAGTGATGCAGAATTGCAGATCACGAACCTGGCCAAATGGTTAGGAATGCAACTGTAGATGCTACTCACTGATTTGCTAACCAAAGTGCAAGTTAAATAAAGCAAAGAAAAGGAAATGATCATAAGCAAGTATTGCAGGTCTGGGAGATCACCCAGGAAAGTTCTCATTCAGACAAACTAATCGACTCTGTCAAACCATCCGGGAGAAGATATAAAGGATGAACTATGGTATTTAGTCTGAACCTGTAAGAGAATAATCTGATATCCCATTCACAAACTACAAATAGCCCGAGATTATAAACTTAACAGACCAATCACAAAGGGAAACCTACAGACAATGAAAAGAAGTTTGCAGACAAGTTCACAACTTGGGGGTAACTATCTTCATATAGGACAAGATCATAGGATATCTCCAAATGATATGGCACGAGATCAAATCAACATTAATCAGAAATATACAACTTTCTTCAACAAAGCAATAGTTTCATCTCGTAAAAGACAGCCAAATACAACAAGAGCCTCTCCAAGCAAATTAAAAGAACAATGTAAAGGTTGCAATAGTACCACGATTAACAGTGACTTGCTGGCTTACACTGATCGATACCATTCCTAGATAGGCTTATTCTTCATCACGGTGGTGTTTCCGGCTCTTCTTCTCAGATCGTTTCTTGCCCCTTCCTACCAGCGCATCATCAGAGCCACTAGCATCAGAATCAGATGGTGTTGCCGCCCTCTTGCTCCTCCGACTGCGGTGTCTATCTTCAGATGTATCAGACTCAGAATCATCAGAATACCGATGACTCCTCCTCCTCCTCCTTTTCTCCTTCCTACTCTTCCTATGTCGCCGATGTCGTTTACCATCTTCATCAGAGGACTCATCCCTCTTCCTCCGTTTCTCCTTTCTCCTTATCTTCCTATCTTCTTCCAAGTCATCAGAATCATCATGTTTCCTCTTGCTGCTTCTCCTCTTCTTCGACCTTCCTCTCTTCTTCCTCTCCCCAGAATCTGTATCCGACTCATCAACATCCAACTCCTCATTCTTCTTCTTCTTCGACTTCCCCTTTCGGACACTCCTTTTCCCATTTTTCTGAGCAATGATCCTCTCAATCTCGGAATCATAGTCTGAATCCGAATCCTCAGTGTCTTCATCCTCCTCATCACTATCAGTCTCAACCACATCTTTCCCAATCCCCTTACCCAGCTTCCCCCTCAACTTCCTCAGCTCAGAAGCAACATCAGACTGAATAGCCTCCGGGTCCTTCTCCTTGTCATCCTTAACACTCAGAAAGTTCCTGCACTGAAAGCTGAGATGCCCAACACGGCCACACCTCTTGCACGCCCCACGAGCCTCATCAGCGTTTGACCCGGTTATACGGGCAAGCGCAAGGAGGCCCTGGAAGCTAGCATACGGATTCTCAGCATCCGGTTCAGAGCTCGCCACATTCATATGAGTGGTGCTCCTAGAATCATCTCTGTCTTTGGTGGGCGCATAGGGATCGTACCCAATCGCACTCTGCCATATGCCGTGGGTTTGAAGGGCAGCACTACTGTGTACCCTATTGTTTGCGGGCATGCGAACCCTTCCTGCGGTGGCCGGCATCTTGAAATTCCGAGATCAAATCCTAAACAGATACAAACTAATCAGAATTCCAAGAAATTACAACACTAAATCAGCGATTACTCGAATTCAATGTCAGAAAGCAAATGAATGCCGAAATTTCTTCAATTCAGGTTTTGGGATCCAAATCTCCTGGGAAAAATGAATCCCGAGGGAACGGAATCAAGCAAAACCATTTCAAATTCAGATTCTAGGGTTTTCTACAATTTGATCAGAACAAATTATATCGTTGTGATGGAATTTAAATTCTAGGGTTTGTGCGCATTCGGTATAAAAGAAGAATCCAGAAAAGGAAGATTGAAGCGTTACCTGTGAAACCTTGATCGGAGACGAAGCTTCTGGAGAGAGCGAGATAGAGAGCGTTTGAGGGACTTGGCGATTTGGGGGAAATGTGTGACTGGAAGAAGACCCTTTATACAATTTATAATTTTTCAGTATTTCATTGGGGTTGTTAAAAAGGAACCGATCATTCTGTACCGACGTCGTTTCATTTTGACCCTTTGTGTTTTGAAAACATTTTTGGGCCTTTGACTTGATGGCGATTAGGGATGGCAATGGTAAGGTAGGATCTGAGATTCAAAATACGATACTTGTAATTTTTTTAATTTCTCATTCCCATACTTATCCTATATATTCTCTGTGATTAGATGATCAGGATTTTCCGTCGCTGTACGTTTTTATATCCGTTTCGATTTTTGTTAACAATTATGTAATAATTATTAATTTTTAAATAATTATAAAATATGAAAATTAAATTAAATATATATAAAAGTAAGTTTTTTAATTTAATCAAACAAAAATGAATACAAGTCTCATGAAGCAAAGGCGAGCTAACATTCGCATCAAAACATGAACCCTAAGGGGTGGTGAGATGACATTGGCGCTAAAACAGAAGCCCTAAGGGGTGGCGAAGTCACGTTCACGCCAAAGCAGAAGCCCTAAGGGGTGGCGAGGTGACATTCGCGTTAAAGCATGAACCCTAAGGGGTGGCGAGGTGACATTCGCGTCAAAGCAGAAACCTTAAAGGGTGGCGAGATGACATTCGCGACAAAGCAGAAGCCCTAAGGGGTGACGAGGTGACATTCGCGTTAAAGCATGAACCCTAAGGGGTGGCTAGTTGACATTCGCGCCAAAGCGGAAGCCCTAAGGGGCGGCGATGTGACATTCGCGCCAAGGCAGAAGCCCTAAGGGGTGCCGAGGTGACATTCGCGCCAAGGCAGAAACCCTAAGGGGTGGCGAGGTGACATTCGCGCCAAGGCAGAAACCCTAAGGGGTGGTGAGATGACTTTCATGCCAAAGCACTAAGGCTGGATGACTCTCACGTCAAAACAGAAGCCCTAAGGTGATGCGTGATGGTTTCACAAAATTAGGAGTCCAGGCGAGGCGAGATGACGTCATAGGCAAGGCGAGATCCCTCCGTGCAGAAGATGAAGCAAGTCGCGGAGTCCGCTCACAAGCATCCACGCGGAATCAGCTCACAAGTATACACGCAGAAGCCGCTCACAAGCAGACACGCGGAGTTCGCTCACAAGTATACACGCGGAAGCCGTTCACAAGCAGACACACGGAAGCCGCTCACAAGCAGACACGCAGAAGCCGCTCACAAGCAGACACGCGCGGACTCCGCATGAACGGGGAGTCCGCTTACACACCAAGGCTGGAATTGCAGGAAAACCCTACGCCCTAAACAAGGACTGTGGCGAAAACCATTCAAGCCTTTTGTCACACTACTGCATCACCCGTTCCGGGTGCCCAAGTCAAATCAACAGACACTACCAAATTAGGTGTCCACCAGAAATATAGTTAACGAATTCAAAATACATCTGTTAAACCAAAAGCCGGCATCAAGCCATAAAGCCTACAAACCTCTTATGAACTACGGTCAGTTTGATCCCACAAAGGGGTACGCAGGCAGTCTAGCAACCCACTAAATGCAACCACAATTCAAAACAGAATCTCTGACACCACCAGTCAAATTCGTCCAGTCCAAATAAATCTGGCCTAATTCCTAAAGCACCAGAGAATCAAATCCATAACCAAACCTTAAGAACTACAATGGTTTGATCCCTTTACAAGGGTATGTAAACAATCTGGATTCAAATCTGGATACAACCACATCAAAAACCAAATCCTCATTTCTTTCTAAGCCAACCACCCACAAACATACACATTCCGAGTTAATACTTTATAATTAGAATCAAAGGTTTTCCCTTAAAAACAGGGGTTGTAATTAAGGAATTCACTTTATTCTGAATGGGTCGAAGCAGACATAAATTAAAACTCTATCTTAGTTAATAAGATGGAGTGAAGTTATGTTGGGTATATATGTGTTTACGATTTTTGCCCAACATAGTTTTTGGCGTTTTCCTTTTCATCTTTTTTATAAAGTCACTAAACTTGTTGTGCGTGTTTCAGAGGAAAAACAAAACAATGGCACCACAAGTAACTTTTTTCTTCCATAAGCTACCAGCAACTGCTGCTCACCCAAACTGAACTAGTCATCGTATGACATTTGTGATCGGCCACGTTCTTGTCACTTGTACAATGGCGAAGCTTGAAGCAAAACAAGACAAGCTAGGCGTGAGTACCGGGAAGACTCAGACTTTCAAAGCTGCCTCTAAAAATGCTTTGAGAAATCAGAGGAAGCGAGTAACAAGAGCTCAAAGGAAGAGAAGCGCCAAAGCCAAGGCAGTGGAAGCCATCCTGGCAGAAATTGCTCAATCAAAACCTGATAAGGAGGGAGTAAAATTCCCCCCAAAGGAAGTAAAGACCCCCCTACAAAGCCATATTATGGTAGGCACCATGCGGGTCAATCTTCCAAATATGGAGACTGTGATGGTGACTTCCACCAAGGGAGGGGATGAGCATGAACATCAACTTCCCCTCCAAGGCTCACAAAGCTCCACAACGTCCTCACAGCCAACAACAGCTAGTCAAGAACTTGACCCAAAAAAGCTGGCGGAGGAAATTTCAAAAGCTCTTCATACACCAGCAGGAGGACCAGCGAGGCCAAGGGGGTCCAAGACGAAACAGTATCATGCTTATGAGATGATTCCTATACAGGACCAATTACTCGCAATATGGCTAGAAGGAGGATGCTCGAAGCATCATCAGCAAGTACTATGCCAGAAGAAGGGTATTCATCTCTAAAAGATAATCCTTCATTTGTCTCATGGAAGGGTAATCTTTTATATGAGACTTCGGCCCCAACTGAGGTTTCCTCGCATACATTGGTACCTCAATCAGTCGCCAGGTCTAGCGAAAGTTGTGACTCTGATTCTAAAAATGTTCAAGTTCTCATGGCAAGCTCGTCAAGCCCAGAAGAGCAGTTAAAGCAGCGGATGGAGGAGCTGACAAAGAAATTAGCTCAACTTGAACGCGATGCTCTACAAAGGCAAATAGAAAGAGAGATGGAAGCCAAGAGGATAGCAGATATTGAAAACGAGTCGAGAAGGATAGTGGCTGAAAAAGAGGCTGAGGTTGCTGAGCTTGTAGCAAAATGTGTTGCATTCATGGAAAATAGGCGTCCTGAACCTTCATTCGTTAAGGATAACGAGAATTCACTCTCACCTGAATGGATTAGGAACATGATCGCCGAAGGAATCAAAGACTTCCAATTGTCTTTGTCTACACCGGTCCTTGGATACCGTAAGCCATATCCAGACCACTATGATGCGATACCTTTCCCCAAGGGATATCAATGGCCGACATTCGACAAGTTTGATGGAATAAATAGCTCCCCTCGAGAGCATTTGGCTCATTTCTATTCAGCTTGTGGCGAAACTTCACAAGTTGATGCCTTCCTGGTCAGACAGTTTATGCCTTCCTGGTCAGACAGTTTATGCAATCCCTCAAAGGTGCTACATTTACATGGTACACCCAACTAGAGCTAGGTTCCATTCAGACATGGGATGATATGCAAAGGGAGTTTTTGGCACAATTCGTCAGCTCTAAGAAGAAAGTCTCCATTATTGACTTGGCAGACACAAGACAAAGAGTTGGAGAAAGTTCCACTGAATTCATCACAAGGTGGAGAAGTCTCAATCTCCAATGTCTTGACAAGTTATCCGAGACCTCTGCTGTTCAAATGTGTGCTAATAACCTCCTCCCAAAGATCGCAACGTATGTTGGCACAGTACAGCCTCAAACTTTTGATGCTCTAGTCTCAAAGGCAAGCAATGTGGAAAGGCAAGTTGCTCGCCAAAAGTCATATGAAAAAATTCAAGTTACAGATAAGAAAAACGATTCCAAGAAGACAGTCGTCAAGAAAGGAGAGACAATGGCGACATTCGTTAGGAATGAAAGGAAAAACGACACTGTCCAAAATAATCAAAGGAAAAATGACAGTGTCAAAAACAAAAATGACAACAACAGGGTGCGGAGTGATCGACCTCGCAAACTCACACTTGATGAAAGGAAAAACATCACATATTCATTTGATGATGAGGATGTTGAAGTGATTTTCGATGAACTTATTGCATCAGAAAGTATTAAACTTCCTGAATCAAAACGATCTGCCGAAATGAACAAGACCAATGATCCAAAATATTGTCGGTACCACCACCTAGTGGGTCATACATTGAATGATTGCTACGTTCTTAAGGACAAAATCCAAGATATGATTAACAAAAATGAGATCGTGACAACAACCACAAACATAACAACCACTGGTTCATCTAGACCGGATGGTGCTATATCGGTTGCCTTCAAGGTCGATGACGAGGTCACAATTGTCGAGGCACATCCAGACATGCCTCGCCCCGGAAACCCTAATATTCCATCCTTAGACGAGCTCATGAAAGCACCAAACTTTGATGTATGGGAGGATTCAGACGGGTTGGAAGATTCAGATGAAGAATGGAGCATAGTAGAGAGCAATACAAGGCAACTTCACCCCTCTACTGTGAAGACCCCTCCGCCTCCCTCAAACAAATACCGGCAGAGGTCATTTTTAAAGAATAAGAAGAAAGGGAGAGCCGCAAGGAAAATTCAAGACCAAGACATGGAGGAATACAAGCAGCCGCCAAGAACTCCAATCACCCTTGCAGAATTCTTACCCAAAAAATTCTTTGAAAAGGGCCGGAGTCCGCACACACGCGCAGTCCGCACACAGGCAAAGTCCGCACTCATGAAAGCGAGAAAGAGGGGGACACGCTTCAATGTTGCATGGTAACCATTAATACCATCTCGCCTCCCAACTCAGATACAGAGGTTGAAAGTGTACAAGAAGCCCAGCTATGTTCTAGCTTACCACTAGCTCAAAAGAAGGACAAATCACAGCCCATGAAGTATAGGGTAAAAGATGACGCAAAGAAGGTCACTGACAAGGTAAAAGCTACATCAAAAGAGCCTCCTCAAAAGAGCAAATGTGATGTGCTGTCACACCTGAAACGTATCCCCTCACCTTCAAATGTGTATGACGTCTTATGTATGACAAGGGAGTTAAGGGAAGCATTGATTGAGGCATTGCTAAGTCCAGAGTTGTATAAAGAAGACTTTGTCGAAGTTAATACAACTACTACAAGACACTACCAGAACATGCATTTTAGCCGACGAAAAATTTTCGTCGGCCTGTTAAAAAAATTCGTCGGCTACAACCTTAGCCGACGAAGGTTCGTCGGCTATAGTGTCGTCGGGAAAGGGTCGTCTGTAATGACTTTAGCCGACGAGACAAAAAATTTCGTCGGCTATAGTATGCTATAGTCCAACCTTTAGCCGACGACATTATTTCGTCTGCTAAAGTATGAACTATAGCCGACGACATTTTGTGTCGTCGGTTATCTTCCAAAGAATACCCGACGAATAATTTAAAATATTTGTCGGCTAAAGTTTGTAATAAAAAAATATAAAACATCTATGGCCGACGAAATATAGTATTTTTCGTCGGCTTTATAGGCATTTAGCCGACGAATTAAAGCATATTTCGTCGGCTAAACTTTTTTTTTTTTTTTTTAACTTTAGCCGACGAATTAAGGCTTTTTTCGTCGGCTATAAGTGCATTCCAGTAAAAAAAAAACCCCAAAATTTCTGAATTACCATTCCATGCAAGCTGCAAAAGACATATTTAACAATTTCATATAACCAACAACAAACACATAAAAGAATATATTACATAAAAGTATCAATTTACATAAAAGTATATATCAACTACGTAAAGTCTATATCGTCTAAATTAAAGTCATCTTCTGGGGGCTGCTGCGGAGGTTGCGGCGGCTGGGGTAGCGTCATGGGCGGAGGCATGGGCGGAGGCGGAAGTCCCTGAATCTGGGCAGCTGCGAAGTCCTGCATGTACTGGATCATCTGCTGCTGCTGGGCCTGCTGGATGGCATGTAACTCGGCAACAGAAGCTGTCTGCGAGGCATTAAAGGCTGCCAACGAGGCAATATAGGCTGTCTGCGAGGCAGCCTGCGAGGCAGCCTGAGCAGCTTGAGCAGCTTGCTGTTCTCGTAGTCTTTGAACTTCCGACTCTAGCTGAGTCGTCCTGTTAATCGTGGACGTGGTGCTGCTACTGGTCGAGTTTGGCTTTCGTTGAAATCCTGGAGTGGTCTTCAGGACCCCCTCACCTCTCTTTCCTAGACCTCGGCAGTAGAAGTTGTTTCCTCTCGGTGGGAAGGCTGTGCCCATGATCCTCGCCCCAATCGTCAGATCCGAATTGTCGATCCGGGACATGGCTTCGGACATCTCTTCCTCCTGCGTGTCCGGCCATGCCTCCCTCACTAAGGTACTCATGACCTCGTCACTAGCCTCCCTCACCCTCGCCTATATGGATAGGAAAAAAATTATTAATTAAAATTTTTACATAAATTTAAAAATTTAAAAACGTAAAGTGACTTACAATATCCTCCTGGGAGTCAGGATATGCCTTCTCGTACGTATAGACGTATGGGTTGACTTCTGGATGTTCCTTGGCCGCCTCGTCCATTAAGACACCGAACGGTCTAGAACCGGCATGATGGTTCCTTGTGTTGCATTGCCGGTTCTGAGCGTTCACCCGGGAAACCGCCTTCAAAGAAAAAAGTAAACTATTAGTAGAATATTTTAAAACGCACGTACTTATTTTTAAATTAACTAACTAATTTATTTAAATACCTGTTTACGAGGGTTGTTGAATTCTGATGTCAGAAGCCAACGCCACTCGTACTCCCTGTACTGGAACTCAGTAGGGGTACCAAAACGTGCGTTCCCGTGCTTAGTCTAATGGGTCCGCAGCTCGTTCTTCCACTCCTTGTACCTACAGATACAACAAAAATATTAGAAATATTATTAATATCACATACAATTTTGTTTTTCATTAACTTCCCAACGTACCTTCCCCCATGCACAACGTCGGCCCAGCTGTCCCTCAGGTGCTCGGGAACCTCAAACCACACCTGCATTTAACCGTTTATTATTAGTTTAGCTTTTCGAGAAATCAACAATTTAATACATAATATTATTTTGTAAACTCACCGACATATGTGGACCATGTCCTTAACCTCCTGCGGGACCTCGCCCCAGTCAGACCACAACATAGGGACTCTATCCCTAATGAGAGCACCCACGCGGCCGGAGTACGTCCTCGACTTCCCGCCCGATACTGCGTGGCCATCCCCGTCAGTATCGATGGGGATCCTCCCCATGGTACTCACCATCTTCTCGAGAGCTTTCCCTGTGACGGGGCCTCTCTTCTTCTTTGTGCCTATGACATGATTCGGCCAAATTGATTATTAAAATATATATGACCCTTTAAAAGTAATCATGCATCACTGATTACCTGAGGAGCTCGAGACGGATTCCGGCTCTGTCGCCGATGATGATACCCTCGCAGAAATAAGAGGCGTATCAAAAGGCAGGAACCGGTACGCTGCTGATAGAGCCACTGGCGGGGGTAGTGGATAAATCGGCGTCCCTGAGCCATCGACTACAGGTATCGCCGGTATCATCCGCGGAAGGAACAGATGAGGCGGCGGCATCTGAACCCCAGATGACCCACTATCCGAAGAAGTAGGACCCGGAGTGGGCGCCCGGTGTATCTCGGGCATACGAGGTGCAGACACCTCCGTCTGAGGCCACAAGGGCCTCGGAGAACGAGGGACGGCCGCCTGCCTCGATGAAAGGGGCACCTCCGGCGCCGTCTCCAGAAGGCTCGCACGTCTGGCTGTCATGTGGCCCTGAAACGTCGTTTGAGGGTTGCTAGAAGTTCCCTCAGACGATTCGGACCTTTGGCCCTTCGAACTCTTCTTCGATCGAAAAAAGCCGCTCATCCTATTTAAAATATTAATCTAAGGCTTTAGATTATTTTGTCTTTGTTTTATAAAAAATTATACATATTTAAAATTATACTTATTCAATAAATAGATACACATACCAATATATATATAGATATATATATATATATATATATTTTACTTACATAACAATATTATATATATCAACATCATCATAATTAAATTAACTAACATATCGTAAAACTAAATTCGAAATCAAAAATAAATTAACACATATATTCAAAAATAAACACATAAACTAACATAATTAAATTAACACAAATTAAATTAACACAAATTAAATTAACAAAAATTAAATTAACACAAATTAAATTAACAAAAATTAAATTACAAGTTTTGCAAGTTTTTTCCAGATCAGATGGAGCTTACTGCTTGTCTGCAAATTTTGTGGATGGAATTCTAAACACTACTGTCATACTGGATTTTACATACTGGATTTCTTGATTAATTTGTGAAATGCTAGTACGTCTGAAAGTTTTGCCTAACAATTCAATCTAATGGAAACAAATTAGGCTACAAGTGAGATGGATGCTACAAAAATTCATCTCATAATAAGAGATGTATGGTTCGAAGCAGACATGTGAAAAACATACTTTAATAAATGGAATGGCTACGCTTAGATTACTTGAGACCCATTTAGTAATCCGTCGGAGATGGCTAAAGCCCTGAAGCAAAGGTGAGCTAACATTCGCATCAAAGCATGAACCCTAAGGGGTGGTGAGATGACATTGGCGCCAAAGCAGAAGCCCTAAGGGGTGGCAAGGTGACATTCGCGTTAAAGCATGAACCCTAAGGGGTGGCGAGGTGACATTCGCGTCAAAGCAGAAACCCTAAGGGATGGTGAGATGACATTCGTGCCAAAGCAGAAGCCCTAAGGGGTGGCGAGGTGACATTCGCGTTAAAGCATGAACCCTGAGAGGTGGCTAGTTGACATTCGCGCCAAAGCGGAAGCCCTAAGGGGCGGCGAGGTGACATTCGCGCTAAGGCAGAAGCCCTAAGGGGTGCCGAGGTGACATTCGCGCCAAGGCAGAAACCCTAAGGGGTGGCGAGGTGAAATTCGTGCCAAGGCAGAAACCCTAAGGGGTGGTGAGATGACTTTCACGCCAAAGCACTAAGGCTGGGTGACACTCACGTCAAAACAGAAGCCCTAAGGCGAGGCGTGATGGTTTCACAAAATTAGGAGTCCAGGCGAGGCGAGATGACATCACATGCAAGGCAAGATCCCTCTATGCAGAAGATGAAGCAAGTCGCGGAGTCCGCTTACAAGCATCCACGCGGAATCCGCTCACAAGCATCCACGCGGAATCCGCTCACAAGTATACACGCGGAAGCCGCTCACAAGCAGACACGCGGAGTCTGCTCACAACCAGACACGCGGAGTCCGCTCATAAGTATACACACGGAAGCCGCTCATAAGCAGACACGCGCGGACTCCGCATGAAGGGGGAGTCCGCTTACAAACTAAGGCGGGAATTGCAGGAAAAACCTACGCCCCAAACAAGGACTGTGGCCAAAACCATTCAAGCCTTTTGTCACACTGCTGCATCACCCGTTCCGGGTGCCCAAGTCAAATCAACAGACACTCTACCAAATTGGGTGTCCACCAAAAATACATTTAACGGATTCAAAATACATCTGTTAAACCAAAAGCCGACATCAAGTCATAAAGCCTACAAACCTCTTATGAACTACGGTCGGTTTGATCCCACGAAGGGGTACGTAGGCAGTCTAGCAACCCACTAGATGCAACCACAATTCAAAACAGAATCCCTGACACCACCAGTCAAATTTGTCCTATCCAAATAACTCTAGCCAAATTCCTAAAGCACCAGAGAATTAAATCCATAACCAAACCTTAAGAACTACAATGGTTTGATCCCTTTACAAGGGTATGTAGGCAGTCTGGATTCAAATCTGGATACAACCACATCAAAAACCAAATCCTCATTTCTTTCCAAGCCAACCACCCTCAAACATACACATTTCCCAGTTAATACTTTATAATTAGAATCAAAGGGTTTTCCCTTGAAAACAGGGGTTGTAATTAAGGAATTCACTTTATTCAGAATGGGTCGAACCAGACATAAATTAAAACTCTATCTTAGTTAATAAGATGGAGTGAAGTTATGTTGGGTATATATGTGTTTACGATTTTTGCCCAATAGACTAACCATATGTTTTTCTTTTTCATGAAATTTTTGGAGCGACAAATCGCGATGGATTTGCGAGAGTAACTTCGCAGCATGGAAGTAAGCATGAAAATTATAAAGGCAACTGATCTTACACGGCAAACTAACACGTAAGCTTTTATAAAAGTTGCCGCTTTTGAATTTTAATCTCATAGCCAGGCTTCGTAGCCTTCTTCTACATCTCACCTTTTTTTTATAACGTGGGACGATATTGAGGGATTTGGATCCCTCATATCAAGGTTGAAATTTGTGACAGTTTGACAAGTCACGGTATTACGACGAAATATTGTCGTGGTTAATAAAGGGACAAATATCGATTTGCGACTGAAATTGTCAAGGTTAACATCGATTTGTAACGAAATTTGTCACGGTTTACATCGAATTGAGTTACCATAAACCTTGGTCTTGACCTAATTCAATATATGGAATTAATTATCGTATCTCGAAAATGGTTAATCTTTCATCTTGTTGTTGAAATATTTGACCGAAATATGAGCCATGAATTTGACATAAAAAAAGGAGTAAATACTTGTGACACCCTGTAATTTACACCTAAAATCAGTTTTGTCCCTCACTTTTTTTTTAAACTGGTATACCCCTATACTTTGAATTCTCGACTGATTTGCCCTTTTCCCAACTGATTATGACTGTGACATGCTCATTAACAGTCTAAATAACCATTCACTCTTATCTCTTCTAGCATAGTAATAGGGGGCTTAGACCTTGCTCTCAAAACCCAACCATTGAAGCTCTCACAAGCATTGTTAATGAGCATGTCACAGTCATAACCAGCTGAGAAAAGGGCAAATCAGTCGAAAATTCAAAGTATAGGGGTATACCAGTTTAAAAAAAAAAAGTGAGGGACAAAACTGATTTTAGGTGTAAACTACAAGGTGTCACAAACATTTACTCCTAAAAAAAATGTGACGAATTTCATGTCACAAGTTTTGAAAAGAGGAAAAGGCAACGCCTCGAAACCTATATGTCATAAAAAGATTGGGCCAATAAATGAAAGAAAAATCTTGTTATTGATGTGGTTCTACATCTGTTCATTAATTGCAATGAAAGCAATATTATGGTCAATGTATACAAAATATATGGAGTTCTTGCAAATAGAAACTCACGATATGGAAGAAGATGAAAACATTATTCTCACAATTACGGATTTTAAAGGCAAACGGTACATTGCGGAAAATATGAAGCGCACAACTTCGGTTTAATAGTCTAAATGACTACAAATCTGTTTATTTTTCTAAGTTTTGTGAAGGCATACACCTCACATATTTAACTAAAGTTACTTGGTCGTTATATTTTGAAATTAAATTAATGGTCAAGACCTCGATACAATTGTTGGCATATATATTCAAATTTTGTCTGGCACATATGGTTCGATCTACATAAGTTATATGTTAATGCAATATATCGCATTACAATATGACACTACATTGGACTATAAAAGACCACCAGTTACTATAAGGTGACGTTTATAAATACTGAAATCGCACCAAGTATGGCGCAATGCATACTTGGGCATCATAATTAAACTAAGTGTGGCGCAATGCACACTTGGGCATCATAATTAAACCAAGTGTGGCGCAATGCACACTTGGTATATCATGATGTTGCGCAATGCACATCGGTTTTGGATCAAAAGAGGATTTGTAATGTAAAGTGTGGCACAATGCACACTTATACAATTGTAATGACATTACAAACAAGAGTAGTCTTCTACACTATTGAGCAGATTCATACTTGTAAAAAGAAAATTGAGTTACGCTAAATGTCATCCAAAATTAAATGTTAAAAAATCGTTTTCTTTCTCTATAAGATTCAATAGTGGGCCGTTGGCAGCGCCGCCGCTCCTATATAGTGCTCACGATCAATTTTGCCAAGTTTTGACATGTTTTAAGCCTTGTTTCGTCCATCTATATAGTATTACACGACATATATATATATATATATATATAATGCACTCTAAAGGATTTCAATACCTTTTTTAATCTCCATCGAAAATGTTAACATATTTTGGTTTTTATGTCTTGACATAAGACTGTTGTCTGTACATTCGTCTCTATATTCTTGTATACGAATGTGTCGTAGAGAGATTAAGTGCTTAGCTTATTGCAATATTGCAAGGAATAGACAACTATTCATGCTTTAATTCTTTATAAATCCGTTGTGACTACGATGACTAGATCATCATAAATAATCAAAGAGCAGATTAATGCTCAAGTTTCAATGTCTATTGGCGTTCTGATTCAAGTCACACATGCTCTTTATACATGTATAAGGAAGCAATTGAACCATGCTATGATTTAATGATATTCATGCCAACGTATATCGCCTGGAAACACATTGTGAGAATTGATTATGTATCATTATAATGAATGCACAACATTCATGAGTCACTAAGATTCGGTTAATTGAATCGGTTATTGTCTCCAATGATGAGAATGAAGACATTGACTCATGTAGGCTTTAACATAAATCGTCAGGGACAATTTGGACATATTTTGATGATTCGTATATTAAAGAGTAAAGACTCTCACGGACATCCTTTCTTTTGAACGAAGTAATCATTGAGATCAAATATCAAAATACCACTTGGTGGAGCTATGAGCAATGCTCACGGCCTATAGATGACATTAAAGTCATTCGTGTCATCCTCTTATACAATAAAATGTAGAGACTAGCATATAAACAAGATGTTAAGTTGTTGTTCACTAAGTAAGACATTAATTACAATGTCTATGAGTGATTTTATAAGAATGATACATAAGATGTTGGCTTAATGGCTTCTAATTGTTCACTTTGAGACATAATAATGTTATGGTGATGTTCACAATGGTTTAACTCAAGCCATAACAATTATTTGTTATGGGGAACCTTAACAATGATTGAAAAGTTGAAAAAACCTAGAATTTCCTGTTTTTCAGCTTGCGGACTAGTCATTGTGAGATCCGGTTCAACAACTTTTGGACCGGTTCTTGAGGTTCTGTTTGTGGCCACGGATTCCTAACATCCAAACCTACCTATGTACAAAATTTGTGGCATTTGGAGAAGTGGAAGGTGGTGAACCGCTCAATATAAGTGTTCACGGATGTCCAGCGACTCCGACGGACGGTTCGGCAGGTTTTAGGCTAGTTTCGTCATTGAGGCTGGTGGTTTTACAATCTTA
Organism: Fragaria x ananassa; assembly: GCA_034370585.1. Taxonomy (NCBI): domain Eukaryota; kingdom Viridiplantae; phylum Streptophyta; class Magnoliopsida; order Rosales; family Rosaceae; genus Fragaria; species Fragaria x ananassa. The sequence continues at coordinate 24,197,367 of CP139764.1, forward strand.
ACTTCCATTTCTACCTGCTTACAAAATTTGGTAGTGTTTGGAGCATTGGAGAATAGTGAACCGTTAAAGGAAGTGTAAAACAAAGGTCTGGTAATGCTGGCGGTTAATTCAACCGGTTTTTTTTTTTACCGGTCCGGCGGTGAGGCTAGTGATTTTTTAGACTTGTAAGACCAATGACTACAGGTTGTAGCCGGGTCATAGTTTTACTTATTCATCTGTACACACCATCATTCAAATTTTTATGTTACAGTTGTAACGGTATGCATATTTGTTAACGGATTAAGTTAACGTTCTATAATCTATATCGTCCACATGTTGTATGTGCCAAATTATGCCTCCACAAGCGCACAATAATGGGTTATTTGATGAATATTGTCTTTGAATAAGACATGAGCTTCCGACTATAGTCCGCTTATATAAGGACCTTGACATGCGATTTCTTTTAAGTCTTTAGGGGGAGATAAGAACAAGAATGTTCAAGTAGAACGACTTGGAATTGTCGTGGTTTGTCCCTACTGTGTATCATCAAGTTCCCTAAAGTGACGAGATCACATATACATACTGCAAACATGCCTGCAAGGATTCATGTTCGGATAAGGACATGTTGATGTCCGGATAAGAGGACATGTCGTCACCCATAGATGGTGGCATGGTGACACCATAAATGTGGTAGATGGTGTCGCTAGGCCTTGGCTCCCACGGTTTAGGAGGAGACCACTTGGTTCTATACATACTCGCCAGAAAAACGCGAGTTTGGCACAACTTGATTTGATCAATGATATTCATTCGTCTGTTAATACTAGATTATGGTCATCATTAGAGGACGCCTCAATGTCAATACCAATCTATATAGAGATCTCTACACTTAGAAATTACATCGGTGTACATGATGATGTAATTTAATGAGTTTTGATATCGAACCATACTTCGTTGAGAAAATACCAACGTTGTAGATTGGCCTCAATGGAAAGATGCGATCCAGTTTAAACAAATAGATAGTGTTTTGGTTAGGTGACGCCGACACCCCAAGTATAAACTCTATCAGTTATGTCTTTGTTATAAAGCGTAGTGAGAAAAAGAGTTTAGACTCACCTTCTGGCGCAAGGTCTCTCACAAATGTCCTGGAATCGACTACGATGAGATATACTCTCGTAATGGATGTCATTACACTCCACTACCTTGTCAATTTGGTAGTTTCCGAAAAACTGAACAAGCAGTTTGTGGTCACAACTAATTATCTTTGTTGAGAACTAAAAGATGTACATAAAGATCTTGAATAGATCGGTTTTCACTCAAATCAAGTGGCTCCTAACCACGGAGCACGTTTGCATGGTATTTGCTAAGTATCTACTTGATTAGGGAAGAGATATGAAAAATTATGTCTATTTGCATGTAAATTCTGAATGAATCGTGATGAACTCTTGTTAAACTAAGAGATGTCACTTATCCAAAATTAAGAATGAAAGGATCTTGGGAATACTTGGTCTTGAAAGTGAGGATTGTTATTGATGATTCTCATTCATCAACCAGCTTAAGGCACGCTAAAGGACGATGAAGTTATGCCTATATGTATCCCTTGATCGGTCGAAATGTTGAGAAGACATGTTTCGTCCATTTGACTAAGAAGTCTTAGGAGAAATCTTCCATCTAAGTACGGTAGCACATTCATGTACTTGTTACAATATGCTCAACTCGACATCTCATTCACTATAAACTTGTAAGGCCAAGTTCTCCTTAGTCTTTCAACTCTCTTCCTAACGGTCGAGCAACTTCGCTCCCTTTTAGATGAGTGTGAACAAATATCAAGGTAATGGTCGGATGCGCCCACGCAACGCCAATGTAGTGGCAGTGATTCCTTCTATGAAAGGTTGTGGCTTATTCATCCCTACAGAAAGACACATTAACAACGAAATCAGAATCTACCCCGTTTTGTAGGTCAACTTCCACGAGACCTACATGATAGCCCATTCGTTGGAAAATGGTGAAATTTGTACCATTGGAAATGTATGTGTCTACTTTCCAGGGACACCAACCATTTGATCACATCTATCATATTGAGTGAGTTATGACTTTTCGTAAAATAGGACGGATCTGTTTGAGAATCTGTTTTTGCAGAACAGTTAACTTCGACAGAGCTTTGTGATCAGCTCAAGATGAACTAGGTTATGGACTTTGTATGGTTGGAAAGCTATGTGTGTCTAGTTTCCAGAACTTTATATGGTTCGTTCATACCTATTGTATCAAAGACGTTATGACTGTTTAAGTACACAAATGTCATGTCATGCGTGAATATGATTTTTAACACGAACTTATGTCTTGAGTTGTTAGGCAAAGTAATGCTAAGCATAGCAAGTCTGATATAAGGATGTTATGGCTGGATTTAATGACTAAATCGTTGCCCAAGTCTACTTTTGCAATATGTGAAGTGTATAGGCTTACGCCGTTTATTTGTATTCCGAGATTGACTTACCAATCAAGGAAAGTCATTGTGTAGACATCAGGGGAAGTCTACATACATCACATGTTATCTTCAATTGTAGTTGGTGCATTGTGCTCTTTTTCCTTTCGTCCAAGTCTTTTGTTTTACCCACGAGGTTTTTGTTTTACTTGGCAAAGTTTTTACCGAGACAACACTATAAACATCGTGACGTATTAGGGACGCAACACAAGGGGGAGTGTTTAAGGAAATTATATTTTCGTCCTTCTGTTATGTGTCTTCCCCTAATACATGTAGAATTGGTTAATCCGGTTTCCTTATTAGAATAGATTACAGTTGATAGAACTTCTAGATCATTCGGGAGACTCTATGTAATGCCTATAAATAAGCTTTTCTATCAATAAATGAGTAGACCGTTATTCTCGTTATTTTTTCTCCTTCAACACTTTTATGAATTTAGGTGTGTAGCAATTTCAAACAAATCAACAGATACCCTGACCAAGACAAGCTACCCATGTCAACAGAAGTGCCTAACCCTATAAAACTAACTGGAAGTCAACATAATCAGCAGGGTACCCAGACATAGTCATCAAACTTGTTATTCATAAATGATATATATGTGAAAAAAAAAAAATACAAAGCACCTTAAATAACATCTAAATTGGTCCAAACCCTAGTCAAATTACTCGCTATGAGAGCTCCAAATCTCATACCCCAGCACCCAAAAAATGGCCACAGTCGCCACCCCTAGAATTAGTCCCGCCCTACAAATAATCAAATATAGTAAAACCCCTAAAGAATACAAATACCTATTACCCCTCTATTTCCTTAAATATTAAACATTACCCCACAACCGACCATTAGTGTGAACAGAGCCACTTTGCTACATCTCATCCTCGTTGAGCTTCCCGCCACCGACTTCGCAGGGGAACTTGCCGGGGACTTTTCCTCCTCCTCCTCCGCCACTTTGGTAGGGTACGTGCACGTCTTGTAACCTGCCACGTGCCACCCAATAAGCTTTTACTTTCTTTATTATTATTTACATTTTATTTCATAAAATATAGAACTTACTGGGATCAGTAGAGGTGACGACTCCGCTGCCGTTGAAATCGCAGTTGATATCCTGCGGGCCATGCTCCTGATAATAAGCGTTCATGACGTAAGCCGCGTGCAACTTCACTGTATTGGGCTCAAAACACGGCCCACCTTCCTTTATGGCCTTGCAGTCCACTCCGCTGCTGCATACGTAGTCTATGTTCTTCTGCAGCGCCGCATCGGAAACGTTCGACTTCGGCACGCACCAGCTCTTCCCCGCCGCCGGAGATTGCGCCACCACATTAGGCGCGGGACCCATTGCTTCTGGGCCTGCTGCTGGGCTGAACGCCGGGCCGGATGTGGGCCCCTCTGCCTGATTAGATCAAATATGAGACGAACAGTCATCACACTCAAAACGACAACAACGCGTAAAAGCTGTGTCGGTAAGCAGAACCGCCCACTTTGTTTTTGAATAAAGCTGGGAGGCAGTGTGTCAGAGACACAGAGCACAAAACATGGAATATGGAGGCTTCCAAGCGTCGTGATCTAGCCACGTGTCGTGCATTAAACGGACACAACATGAAGTACAGATAAGTAGAAGTAAAGTCAGACAGGTAATTAAACGGGTCATTATTACGGAAATTACGAATTTACCTGCCCGTTACGTAAAAGCCCCACGTCGTAAACCGGGTCGAGGTCGGGTTTGAACAGCCCGTAATTCTGCTCCGACAACGTAGGCTTCAGGTTCTCATTGAACAGCGCGAAGATGTAAGTATCGAAAGTCCTGTTTGGCATCAACGGCGTGCCCTTCCCTGAGCTGACGTGGCGTATGAGGTTCCCGTTGTACGCCTCGGCGTTTTCCACGCTCACACCGAGTTGGTTAGGGTCACCGGCAGAGGGCCAACCCGTTTCGGCGACTACTAGATCCACGTCTTCGTACCCGACCTTCTTCATGGCCGAGAACACCGCGTCCATCTGGGCGTCGAACATGTTGGTGTAGTTAACGCCGGTGGCAGGGTCGAAAACGCCGGCGTTTGGCCTGAAAGTGGCGTAGTTTAAAGTGTCGGGTGAGAGCCCGAAAAACGGGTAGGGGTTGACGAGGAACGGCGATTTGGTCTGGCGATGATACTCCAAAATCGGCTGGAAAATGACCTTGTCGTAGCCGCTGCGGAACTGTCCGAAGCTCGGTGGGCCCGTGTTGGGTGCGAGAATGCCCAGGGAGTGCGGTGTCGAGACCTGAATGGAGGTGACGTTGGCGAGGTTGAGAGCCGAGTGGAGAGCCTTCATAGCCGGGAGGAGATGCGCGATGAGGTCCTTGTCCGACGTGGCGAGGATTTCGTTGCCCACGGCGATTCGGTTGATGTGGGTGCGCGGGTAGAAGGGGAGGATGTTGTCGGCGACCCAGGACTGGGCGGCGGGGAGCTTGGCGAGCGGGGGGACGTCGCCGTTGCCGACGGTGACGGTGACGTCGATGCCGGTGTTGGCGAAGGCGCGGAGGACGGCGGGGTCGGTGTTGAAGATCTTGACCCGGTCGATGGTGGTCCTGGTCTTGAGGAAGGTGGCGACTTGGGAAGGAGGGGGGAGGTTGTTGGCTACTGTGCCGTAGTTGACGCCGATGGCGGAGGTGAGGATGACGTGGAAGGCGGAGAGGAGGAAACAGAGGAGGAGGAGCTTGTTGGGCTCCATGGCTCTTGAGAAAGAGGAAGAGTAAAGAAGAGTGGTAGTGTGGTACTACTGGTAACCTGGGAAGCGAGCATATGTTGTTTTCGAAATGAAAGGTTTTGTGTGTGTGATCTGGAAACTGGAAGGAGGTAGTGGGACCCGCCTAGTTCGGCTTGATTGGGAGTTTACGTGTTGCTTTTGGTCGTTTTAGTTGACGGAAGTGGGTAGGACGTGGCGAAGTGGGTCGTGTTTGCGTGTTGCCGTGTTCTGTTTGATTCGTCGCTTTCGGTTTATGTTATCGTTTTTTTGACGGAAAGCGTTACTTTCATATTCTGTGGAAATTATGTGTGTAAAGAGGGGTTAAAGCTTTGTAAGTTTGTATAACGGATAGGAGGGTTCTGGCCTCGATAGCCGACTTCTTTGTATGTTCAAATTTTGGTAAATTTAGTTGTTCGAAAAGGGAAAGTTTAAACTGTAAAGGTTAAATGAATGCTTTAGTAATTTGAGTTTGAATTAAAGAACATTGCATCTCACTGTGAAGAACCCTTGAGGAGATTCATAAGCTTAATCGACACACACTTAAACCTTTCGTCCCCCCACTCGCCATTCATAAGCTTCATTAAGCAAATAGCACACTCATGGGGTCGAAACTGCAGCTTTCTCTTGAAGAAGTGAAGACTCCAGCAGCATCCGGCTGCTTTGTTTTTGCAGTAACAGCACTTGGTCAGAATTGGGAGGTTGATCGACGTAAGTCTGTTGTTGCTGTTGGAGCTGCTTCTTCGATTGCGCTAGCCAGACTAAGAGAAATATCAAATTTATGACAGGAAATCCCGTGAAAGGTAGGACTGCCATGTTGGGAAGGTCATCTCTGATTCAGTGACTTCACAATCCGGCTCGTGGTACCAAATCTATCCCATATATCCTGAGAACCATGAGCAACCCCATCCTCAAGTAAACCTACAAATGTTTCTTTTTCAGCTATTGTCTCTGAAAACATACGTCCCTTTGGTTGACCGTTGTCACCAACGTACATCCAATTCAGAAAACCCCTGTGGACAAACAATATTATTGACAAATGCACAAGCACTCTTGAGTCTTGAGCAATTCAGAGAAGACAAAAATAATTTCATTATACCATAAGTTCATAATCCGAGGCTTGTGCAGTTTATAATAACGAAATATTTGAGACTGAGAAGCATACTTGTGGGTGAAGTTTTCAGGGAGGCTCGTCAAGTTTATGAAATGAAGCATGTCCAGCTAGTACTGTTTGATTCATCAACAAGCTTTAAGGGGAAATAGTAATACTTTCTCTCCACTGCATTTGTGCTGCGCGAACAATATCATAGGTTCAGGTTGAAACCTTCACCAGTGTATCATTTTTTGCTCTAGAGATTATATTATACAAAGAAACTGATGGTTTCAAATCTGACTCCATCATGCCTTTAAGTAGCATTTCAGCCTCTTCCCATTTCCCATCATTACACAGAACTCCAATGGTCGAACTGTAACTAGCCACATTCGGAACCATCCCCTTCTTTCTCATTTCTTTGAGCAACCTCAGTGCCCTGTAATAGCTACCTTCTTTGCAGTAGCCATGAATCATTATATTAAATATGACATCATTTGGCTCCAAATTCAAATCACTCATTGATTGTAACAGCTTTGATGCTTCAATCATATTACCTTTCATGCATAATCCATGTATCAAGACCCCATAGGTGTAGACATCAGGCATCAGACCAGACTTCTCCATGGAGGAGAACACATGAAACGCTCTTTCCATGTCATTGGACCGAACCAAAGTACGTCACTTTAGAAGGAGCCATGCCTCTGTTCTCCATCTCTCTCACCAAATCAGTAACTCCAGCGGAGTTTCGAGCTTTGGCAAAGCCTCGAATCAGCACATTATAAGTCACCAAAGACGGAGACTGTCCACTCGACTTCAACTGATCAAACAAACTCATTGCCTTGTCCAGCTTCCCGATACCACAAAACCCATCAACCAGAGTATTAAAAGTAACCACACTCGGACTAATCCCATCCCTCTTCATCTCATTCACAAACCTCTCAGCTTCCCAAACCCTCATTTCTCGACACAACCCGCCAATTAAAATGTTGTATGTCACCACATTGCAGGCCATTCCTCTCTCACGCATTTCATCAAACAGCTCCAACGCACTGCTCATTTTCCCGTCCTTACACAACCCACTGATCAAACAACTATAAGTACGCATATTCGGAACAACCCCATTAATCTTCATCTTCTCATACAACTCAAACCCTTCTTTACTCCTTCCCATCTTGAACATCCCATCAATCAACACAGTATAAGTATACTGATTCGCCACCAAACCAACCTCCCCCATTTTACAAAACATATTCTCCGCCCTCTCCAAATCACCATTCTTGCAACACCCATCAATCAACGTAGTATATATCACCACATTCGGAGACCAACCCATTTCCTCCGTCTCGTCCAAAACCCCAAAACCCCTATCCAATTCACCACCCTCGCAGCAGCTCTTTACAACTATCCCAAAGCTATACAAATCCAATTGGACTCTACTCTTAAACTCATTGAACACCCGCCACGCCTTTTCAAAATTTCGAGACTTAACAAGAAAACCCAATACGTTGTTGAAAGTGTTCGAGGTTGGAATCATGCCTTGCTGGACCATATTGTTTAAATAGTAAAGGGCTTGAGATGGGGAGTGAGATTGCACATGGGCGTTGATGATGGCTTCGTGTAGAAGACTCGAGGTGGGGAGTGGGGTCGAGTTGGGTTGAGTTAAATCGTGGAGGAGAGACCACGGCGTGAAGAACGGGGAGGAGATTCGGCCGGAGAGGAGGTGGAGGATGAGAGAGTGGGCGTGCGTTTGGAGATTGGAGGAGATGAGATTGTGGAGGATGAAGGAGATGGAGTGGTGGGTGTGGCGGAAGCCTTGGAGGGTTAAGGAGTTGAAGAGTGACAAGGCTTTCAGTGGCGGGCTTTTCACCATTTTTTTGGATGAGGAGAAGAGCTTCTTTCGTTGTTGGTGACATTTTTGGTTTGGTTTTTGGTTCGAGTTTGTTCTCTGCCAAATGCGCGGTATTTGTTTACGTTCTTGTTAATGGGCCGGGTCGGGCTCGGCAGATCATACAGATACGAGGTGATGGAACTTAAATCTAGATTTAGGGTGGTACTAAATCTAGTGGCATAAGCAAATCTTTTTCCTTCATGGCGATCGATCAAAACCTAACATAATTAGGAATAAGCTGAATTGATGACTGAAAGTAGATGGTAAGGGGTTCCAAATAAGAGTAGGAAATTATAGATAGTAAGTTAATAACAAAAGGAGAATGGTTACAAGTTACGACTACGAAATTATAGTAAGAAATTTGAAACACTACTTCCTCTATACAAGAAGATGACAAGTTCATGACTTAGAAGATCATAAACAGAGACAATCGATCATCGTAGAACTTATAATTTTTTATATATAATTCTCTTCGTCGTACACACACATCATAGTGTCAATCATTGTTACAATATCGTTGGTATTTGTATATTGGGACTACTCCTAATACTCGGGTGGTCCTTGTGGGAAGGGAGGAAACTCGAGCAACAACAAAACTCATCGGTTGATCCTGAACAAAGAAGGGCGCAGAATGTCATTGAACAAAGAATGACGTAAAATGTTGATCTTGAACAAAGAATGGTGCAAAATGTCTGATGGAACACCCTACATCTTCAAGACTTCGGATTTGATAATTTAGTTCAAGAATGAATTCCCTTAGGTTATTTGTATTTTTGTTCATGCTTTGTCCAAGTATCATTATTGTGATCTTGACAAAATATCTTTGTTTTTGAGTACTGTTTGTATTTATCAACTCTTCATTTTCAAAGTATTTCTTATGAATCATCAAATACTCTATGTTGTGTAATTTTTTTTCTAATCAATTTGACATACGTGCATTGTTTTCCTGATCTTGTGAAGGTCCTAAAGGGGGGGTGAATAGACCTTTTTTAAATTTACGATAACTTCAGTATCTGAGGATAGCAACGGCGTGTGCTATCCTAGATTCACAGTCAGCAAGAGTACAGAAAGAAAAACTCAGCAAGCAAAGAAACAACACAAGAATATTTTATTTCTCACAGAAACCCTGAAAATAGGAAGAAAAAATGCGTGTCTCTAACTCTAGAGAGACAAAGCTTTCCACTAAGCTGAAGTGACTTCTTTACAAGAATAATAGTTTCAAGGATATACTACCACAGTGCTATCTCTCCTAGTCCCAAATTAGTCTAGACCTATTCCCTCTCTTGTTCTTAAGCCCTTACAAACATGAAATACATTTAGAAGTTTTATTTGTGAATTCTGCTAACCACTAGCGGATTCAGCCTTGAATGTTTCTTGGGTTGATTGTACTACACATCCCTCATGGTATGCAACATGATATGAGTTGATGAAAGAAGTTTTGAGTTCAAGCTGTAAGATTTATAGTCACGAAAAAAGATTTAGAGCATCATGAACAATGCAAGCTAAAACTAGACTCAATACATAAAACGCTACCACAACAGTTTTCAATAACCAACGAGTATAGCTAAGGCTATCGATATAAATAGGCAGAGCCAGCATCAATAGATGACACCAGCTGACCTCAGTTGTTTTTCAGAAAGGTTTGAACAGTAGCTCTTGGCTATAAACCTGACAGCGATGTAACCAAAAGGAGAGATGACAAGAGCAATCTCAATAAGACAAAGTAACTTTTCCTAAAACATGAATGATTCAAAGCAAGAAGCAAAAAGGATTCAGACCCTCTTACTCAGTCCATAAATGAACTGTGTCAGAGTCGAAATGAACTGTGTCAGAGTCGAAAGTGACTGGTCTTTGAATCACACAAGGACCAGCTATTGCATATGATACCATATCATAGAATCCAAGCTGGAGCCTTTGTACAACAAACCATTTGGTCACGGGTGAGTTGAACAATAGATCTCAACCCTTTGACTGGTTTAAGCGTCAAGACACTTCCCTCAAACCAATTGTCCATTTGAAAATAAAGGACAACATTAATCTATTAAACTACTGTAACAAATTTCTTGAGTTCAGACTGGACAGACGAATGACTCAGAACCAGGATAACAGTATCCTATGTGAAAAACAGTGATATGCATATGCATGATTTACCTAAGACCATAAAAAATTGTAGTAACACTTGTTCTTATTCAGGGATAATCTTCAAGTGTTTTGTTAGACAATTGTTTATCATTATTAATCAACTAGCAGTTTTAACACTGGGATCCCTTTAACAATTTCCCTTAGAAGTTTCTCGAGCCTGAACTTGAACCCGACTGCAAAACCCGGCCCAGTTTACCTCACAATAAACATGCACCAAAACAATCAAACGAGAGTCAAACGGGTCCTACTCTAACAGAAAATAACTCAGATAGTCACGCATGTCACTCCCCGGAGCTTCCGGCAAAGATCTGAACCCGAATCCTGATCCGAATCCGACACCACCTGACGGAGCCCTAGACGGCTCCGATCCCCTCCTCCAATCGGGAGCCTTCATCGACGCCTCAACTATGGAAGAAAGTCAAGAAGTCGGAAAGGCCCAATCGAACGGCACTGCGGACGGGTCGGCGGGTCGGGCCAAGGCGAAAGGTTCGGATCCTATGTCGATGGATTGGTTGCCGGCCGGTTGGAGAGTCGAGTATAAAGTAAGGAGCTCCGGTGCCACAGCTGGAAGTACAGATAGGGTAAGGTTTTGGGTTTATTTCTTGAAATGGAAAGCTTTCATTGAATTTAGGGTTTATGGGAACAGTGAAGTGTGGAAATCAGCTAATTTAGGATGAGTAGTAGTTATTTAGTTTCGAATTAGCTTAGATTATAAACGTGAAGCTTTATGTGTTTAGGGTTCGTTTATAATGTTTCGAGTTGAAGATGATCATTTTAGGAAAGGCTGAAGTAAACAAGTTCTGAAAATGAGTAGAAATGAGGATAATGGAAAGTAGTACATTGTTTGAGATACTGGCATTGCCGAAAATAGTAACATATTGTTTATAAGATTTAATTTGTTAACTTTTGAGTTGTTGCTAGTTCAATTCTGTTTCTAGCCGTCTAGGTATGCGCACATAGTTTTAAGCCATACTTGAATGTTAATGAGTATGGAACATTTTCCGGTTTCTGTTGTGTCAATTTTTTACTAGCTTAAATCCAATTGTCATATAAGGTTATGAACACTAGTGTAGTCCTACTTTGGGGTCTCATTGCCTTGATTGAAAGAAATCTTTACAGGCATTTTCTATTATTGGGAGTTTTGGTTTCCAGAAAAGCACCTGTTTCGGAGAAATGTCCTGTTTGTGTTTAGGGGGTACAATAACTTATTATTGAGCTATTTTAACTTTGGGTGTCATCTACTACTTGTAGCACAATTTGAGCTTTCAAAACATAATTATTGTTCCACTGATATCAAAGGCATCCATTTACTTGGTAGTTTTCTAATCAGTCCTGGTGTCCTTGTTTGGCAGTGTAATGGATGAATAGCATTTCTTGCCCTGATATACTATCAAATACATTCTTCTACTGTTTACTCTTCTTCTTATTGAATCTTTTGGCTGTGATTAGGATCACATCTGTAGAGGACATTTAAATGTGCTCTTTATTTTTCTTGACCAAGATCTTTTGATTTCATGTTAGCCATGACACTCACAGAAGCCATATTATTTGTAGCCTTGATGAGATTTGTTTATCTAGGTGGTGACTTGCAATTTCTTGCATAAACAAATATATCCCTTAGATTTAAAGAAGGTGGTAGAATTATTTGGCACCAGTGTAAAACATAAGTGAGGCATTACGCATTATTCTCTGGGCTTTAGAACAGGAATGTCAGCCATTCTCAGTCACTGGTATCATGTTGCATAATGAAACCTCTTGACAACTTTACTGATTTTCCTTTTCCCTGATAATCTTTTAAAAAAAAAGGTTTTCATCATGCATATAATGTCCATAAGATCTCAACTTGATTCAATATTGACAATTTTTCAATGAAGGAGTACATTTTCCTCTTTAGTATGTGCTTGAGGAAAGTACTGAACGTGGTACAGTATTATGGTTAAATGGTTTTTCTTTCAGTCTGTATTTATTGATTGACTTGACATAGTTTTGTGGTGCGCCTGGGGTGTGTGTTTGTTCTTAACTTTGAAGTACATGGGAAAAAAATTAGGATCTGATAAAAAGTAGAGAGTGCATTCAACTGATTAACTGAACTAGTACTGCAAGGGATCCTCCTAATGTGCATTGATTCAGGTAGACTATGATTACAAAGCAAAAATATCCAAAATTGTTGTTCTCATAGCTGAACTTTTGCCTATTACTACCTCGTGCACGGCATTAACTCTCTTGCTGTTTACATGGTTTGTCCATAAACCATCAATATATTGACCGTCACATTATTATTAGGGGACAGAAAAGAGGGGTAACCAGATAAAAGGGAGAAGTACTTGTAACTTGTGGCCTATGGTTTGGTTCATCTCTGTACAATTCTTTTCATATGTTCATGGGTGAAATTATACTAAGAGATTGAACTTGATTTTTTGTTTTTATTGAAAAAGTGTCCCAAGTGGCTTAAGAGTCTGTAATTGTTATTGCTAGGTGATCATTTTATTTCTGTAGCGTAGTCCACTAATTGTGATAGTTTCCATAATTTAAATGCTACTGTTAAAACATCAAAGATTGCATTTTCACCATGATCAAAGTATTCTGTCTGCAGTATTACTATGATCCAGTGTCAGGTCGTCGATTTCGGTCAAAGAAAGAAGTCCTTCACTTTCTGGAAACAGGAACGCCCAAGAAGAACGCTAATTCTGACAAAAATGTGAGTTAGAATCAAAAGCTTAATGGTTGAAGGTGATTAAGTTTTGCTTTATAGTCTTCTTAACCCGGTTTGTCATCTCTCTTATTTCTGACAGACCGTGGAAAGTTCTGCGAGCAAAAGGCAAAGGAAGTCTAGCACAAAGCCCAGTCCTGCTGTGAACTTTGATTTTTTTGATGTGCCTGCGAAGGTAGAATGGGTTCTCACAGACTCCTCTCAGTGGACTTGGACACCCTTTATTGGTGATCAAAAGGTGCCTGAGTCCACTGCCAAAGAATGGGCTACTGCCTGCACAGTTTTCACATCCAGCAATAGTGGCCGTACTCAATGAAGACACATTGAATCACCCTTGTGCATCATGAGGTTGTACCCACCAATGACGATTATTCTTTGCCAACAGACATATAGAGTCACTGACCAATGTTAGATCCTCGCATTTTCATGCTGTGAATCGAAAGAAATATGCCCTGACGTTAACTCTTTTGGATCATACGAATCCTACCATATGACAAGCGGCTCATGACATATGGGTTTTTGACCATTTTGGGTTACAGGGTTGCTCATACCGTAATTGCTCTTTTTTTAGTGTCATTTTGTTAGTTTTGGATCCATGATAGTTTCAATCCAAAGGAATCCACTTGGACTCGTGTATGGTGTACAGAGGGATGTAACATGTTTGTTCTGGAGTACAAATTCATGTCTTAGTAGCCTGTGTATCCTCCAATTTTTGCGTCTGCTGTATATGACGTAGGATTCTAAACTTCATAGTTAGCGAACCTATGTGCCATGAATCAAGACCGTAATTTGCTTCTGAAAACAAAGTTGTGCAAGGAGGGGGTTGTTGCTTTGCCATTTTTTTTAATATTCAAAATGCTTTGCCTGTGTTGTTATTGTTATTGTATTTCTTTTTATCTTTTCTTTTTTATTTTTTCTTTTAACTTTGTTGGACTGGATTGCATTGTTTCTGTAGGAACATAATGTTTCGATAGCAAGGATATGGCAGAACTTGAATTTCACTTGACTATATATCCATTCCTTTTGTTACAAACAAGAGAGTTCTCATTTCTTGAGACCTTTGCTATGTTTATCGCTAGCAGAAAGGAGATTGAAGAACACTATTAGGTTCCTTATTGCTTGAAATCCATTACTTGTTGTAGCATATGAAAACCATCCCTTGTAGCACAACTACGAAAATAAAGCCAAAACTAGCCCCAGAAATTTTACTGAATTGCATTGTTCCTTATTTCCTTTTCACACCTTCATCTCTTGATTCAGCTCATGAGCATGACCAAGTTTCTTCTTCATTAGAGAAATAAGCAGCTTCCCATTCTTCAGCTCCAGTGCAACAGACAAACCTGGTCCGAGAAGAATGAACTGGGCCTTAATGTTGGACTGGGCAAAATCAGCCCGACCCGACCCGACCCGACTTGTGTTGGGTGGATGATGGATCTTTTCTTCTCGTTCGCTCTAGGCTTCTCTCACAGTTAAACCCTCCTAAAACCTCGACACTTTACATTTTCATCAACTAAACACAAATATGGGCAGGAAATTCTTCATCGGTGGCAACTGGAAATGTGTATGTCTCTTATTCTACGCTTCCTTCTTGCTTTTGTTTTTGTTTTTCAACTTTTGTTCCATTTTGGTGAGTTCTGATTGATATCATTGGAACTTAATGGTGTATATTAGACTCAAGAGGCAAAGAACAAGTTGCCCAGTACTGAAATTATGTGCATAATCATGAAAGCAGTGGTTTTGGAATAGAGTTTGTGTTGACTGTTGAGTGTGATAAGTAACTTTGGGTTTATTCCAGAATGGGACAACTTCAGAGGTGAAGAAGATTGTCACCATATTGAATGAAGCTGAAGTCCCTTCTGAAGATGTTGTGGGTAAGTTTTAATTTTTGCTCTAGTAGTTTGATTTGTCATTTGTAATGGTTCACATTAAAGTAAGACAAAGAACTTGAAGTATTGTGCAGTATTCATTATGTGATGGAGATGTGCTTTTCTTTTATTGCAGAGGTTGTTGTGAGCCCTCCCTTTGTGTTTCTTGCTTATGTGAAAAGTTTGTTGCCATCTGATTTCCATGTTGCGGCACAGAACTGTTGGGTTCAGAGAGGTGGTGCTTTTACTGGAGAGATTAGGTGTGTTTGTTTCTAATGTTAAACTTCTAGGGGTGTGCAGTTTAGACAGTAAGTAGTAATTTCACAAACTGATCTGTTTCTCGTATGCTTAGTGCTGAGATGCTGGTCAATTTGGGGATTCCCTGGGTCATTATCGGCCATTCTGAGAGAAGACTGATTCTGAATGAATCCAATGAGGTAATAAGGGTTGCAATTTGACCTTTGCATCTTTGCTTTGTAGTATGTGGTGCCTTGCAACTTTACACAATCATTTATTGATCTTGTGGTTTTCCTTGTCCATGCAGTTTGTTGGGGACAAAGTTGGATATGCACTTTCTCAAGGCTTAAAAGTTATTGCTTGTGTTGGAGAGACTCTTGAGCAGTGAGAATCTGGATCTACGGTGGCTATCGTCGCTGCACAAACAAAAGCTATAGCAGGTAGTCTTTGAGCAGCATATTCTCATGTTCATTACCTAGTCTGCTTTATTGTCTTTGGTTTAGTAGGTTAACTTTCCTCATTCATTTATTTACACGGCTCCAAAAAAATGATTATTTGATCAGCTGATTCACCCTTCTTCTGTTCCAGATAAAGTATCAAGCTGGGAGAACATTGTTTTGGCATATGAGCCAGTTTGGGCCATTGGCACTGGGAAGGTTGCAACCCCTGCTCAGGCGCAAGAAGTAAGTGTGGTTGGGTCAGACGTTATCCCATTTTTTTGTGCTCTGTTGTGTCATTGGTTTCGTTATTCTTGCAACTTGTATGCTTTTGTGGATTTTGGCATTTTGCGTTGCTACATGCCCTGCTCATGGAATTCTCTCTTCTCCTTGTTTCTTTGTTTCTATCAGCTAACAACATCCGAGGGGATGAATTTGAAACTGAAGCCTCATCTTTGCATAGAGATGTGTCTCTTGTGCTTAATCTCAAATGTTTAATGTAAATCTTTACATATTTGACTCTGGCATTGATAGTGGGGTAGTTATTTGAGGGGGTAATTGATATCTTTGGGAGATCTTGTAGACCGAATTCGCCGATGACCCGTCTCCATCACAGCTCTGTCTTACTTATGGCATCCGCGACCTGGTTGGTCTGTCCAAGCTTAAAATCTAGCACCATATCAACCATCTAGAGCGATCTTATGATTAATTACCTCATTTTATATGCATTTTGCATTGCTACTTTATGCAATCTTCTTATGGTAGCAAGAACTAGTGCGTTAACATTCAATATTCAACACTCTCCAAAAAGCAAAACATTGGTAGCTCAATATCACCCTAACTTTATTACATTCGAAAACATATGTTTGAATTTATGGTGTAACATCAGTTCTATAGTAGCTGATTTTTGTGTGGAACTCATTTATGAAAATCCTGTTAGATTTGTGGTTAAAAGAATCTGCAACATTGTGGCCTTGTTTTACATATCAACGAGGTTTAAATATGGTACTGACATCTGGATATGTCTAGGTTATTGATGACTGTTTTTTCTTCTAATCAGGTCCATTTTGAGTTGAGAAAATGGCTTCAAGACAATGTTGATGCTGAAGTTGCTGCATCAACCAGAATTATTTATGGAGGTACACTCTTCATCTATGAGCCTTGACTCTCTCCATATACAACCTCCCTCTAGATGTGTTTGATTATAAGTGCATTAAATTACCAACTAATCATCGGAATGGTATAAATTTTAAGCCGTCGAGGGTGATCTTGTTATGATTGAGAAGCATAGCATGAGTGTGGCTGGTTTTTGTTACCGTGGTTTCTACTTTCTACCACAAGTCAGTTGTCTATTTTGACTCCTGAGACTCCAAAACATGTAAACCAAGAACATACAGAAACCAACTTTAATTGACTGGGTTGCTTCAACTTTTGGTCTGAGACACCCAATAATGGCTCACCCTTTGCTAGTTGGGATGCTTATATTTCTCTGTCTACATGGAAAGTGAATGAAGGCAGTATGTCGAACATGTACGTAACCGAAAATATATACAATGAACCAGTTCTAGAGAAGAAAGAATCGTAGTACATAATCGCCTTCTAGTTGTGTAATACTCTAGATTAACAGCATGCCATCTTTAGGTTCTGTAAATGGAGCAAACTGCAAAGAATTGGCAAGACAACCAGATGTGGATGGGTTTTTGGTTGGCGGAGCTTCCCTTAAGGTGGTTCATTTTCTCTATTCATTGTTTCAGCTGTATGTGTGGTTTTTCTTCAACCTGGTTACTGATTGTTCTATGCTTATTTTCTTTGATTAGCCGGAGTTCATTGACATTATCAAGTCTGCTACAGTAAAGAAGGATGACTGAGTTCAGAAATGCTCATCTGTGTTTGTCTAGCTAGCTTCAACAAAGTTGTGAGTTTGTAATTATATGACTCGGGCAAGAAAGAAAGAACTACCAAAAAAATTTACTTGTGCTTGTAAGAATTCCTGGATGGGGAAGTTGTATGAGCCAAACACACTGAATATAAAAAAACTTATCATTTGCATATCTGATTCTACTTGATCAGGTGCATGTCTGAAAATAAAAATTTGGGATATGATTCTTGTTTTATCAAGGCTAGAATCCATTGCTTCCCAACTTTTTAGACAGAAGAATCATTGTATTGTACATCTCAATGGACATGGGCTAATCCAGCAGAGGTATGGCATAATTGCATATTCATAATATTCCTCCCAGCACATCAATTTGGAGGATGGGATTTAGCCCTCATGGTTTTGTTATTTAGCTCTCATGATTTTGTTTTAGCGCGCATTGTTATTCTGGGTAGCATGTAACATTTCCACCCTGTGAAGTTTCAGAAATGCTTGATGATGATCACAATATCCATTGACACACACACGCACACACATTGCTGCCAGCTTCCCTCAACCCAACCCAAACAAGTAAAGCAGAAGCACAATGATCATACTCGTTTCCTTTTCCACTCCAGGTTATCTTCTGCCGACACCGTATTCCTTCCACATTTGCAGTTACACTTTTATATGAAAACTTTCAGATAGTATATACATTATGCTACTCTTTTTCGCCTCAAAATTCAAAGTCCTCTTTCCAGATTGAACTCTAGTGTCTACACCAAACTTTTCACCCGTAACAACTTTCCAATATATTAGTATGATCCAAGAGACAACTAGAGCATGCAATCAGATACACAAATGCACTACAAATTGCTCCAATCATATGAATTTCATATAACTGTGTAGGAAAGGCAAATACTAGTCATACCGACAATTTCAAGTTGTTCATAGATTTGATATAAACTTTAAGAGTCACACACGCCCAAATTGGGATTAAATTTGTCAATGCAGGTGCTCACGATTGCTAGGTGTTCATTGACTGATGGGATCTAATAGTTACACGTACATACCCCAAATGATTGTTCATTATATGAGTTTCATGAGCAACCCTATTTTTTTTGTTATCATGTAAATTATAAATACGTAAATTGAATTCACAACTTCTCATTTATTATGTCATTTGATCAAATAGTCCTTCACCAAGTAACCTTACTTGAAACATTTTATTTTGGATTACAACCCAACATCAACAGTTGGTTTAGAAACATGAACAAGTGAAGCAAATCTCATTAACCAAGATTAGTATTGTTTTATGGAAATATTCAAATAACATGAGGTTTGTTTTTTTTTTTTTTTTTTGTAGGTAAATGGTATGCACTCATACACTGTTCGTTTCTTTTGTCTGTATTTGCTTGATAGCAAAACCATTGACTGAATGACTTGGTGGATTGGGGTCATTTTGTGGATTGACTTACATAGTCATATCTCCATCACCAATTCATTTTAGACAAAAAATATCATCAATGAAGTAGTAGTACCTGGTTGAGTACGGTCTGGAAAGATTGATACCATGGCAGACTAAAACAAAGGTCTCTGGGTCGTGCGTCATGGCATCGAATAAGTGACTTGTTCGTCAATTAACTTTGTGAATCATAGTACCATATTATTGGCTTCCACTCATCACATTCCTTCCACTCATCAATTCATTCCTTGAAAATTGGTTCATCGATTTGAGTGGATTTGAACCAAATGGAAGATGGAAAAAGAAAACTAGGTTAAAGGTAATGGTGGTTGACTGATTGATTAGATGTAAAATGTTGATTACAACACATAACAACATCTTCACAGTACTAGTAATTTTGTAGTTAAATTTTAACTAAATTAGCTAAAAAGTCATTTTAACTAGTTACTTTAAAAATGTCTTTACATCAGGACTCTCTGTTTCAACTAAAGTTTGATTTATATTATTAATTAAATAAAAAAAATTAATATCAATGTGTATATTACATAACATGACTTAAAATGAATACTTTGAATTAATAAATTATAAAGAGTTTCATCTCGCTAGATAAATATAGCTAGCGAGATAGCTAAAAGTTAAAATAGCTAGCCACTTAAAGCAACTTTATCAAACTCTATTTTAGCTTTTAGCTATTTTAGAGAGCGTGTTTAGTTTTTTTTTTTATATTTTCGAAGCTCCAACAGACTAGTCAATGTTTAGCTATTATAACTTTTAGCTATCTCGCTAGCTAAATATAGAGAATGAGATGACTCAGATGAGGCTAGATATAATTTAATACATTTTTTATAAGATATTTTATGTGATATATAAATATACTTAAATTATTTAATCTTTATTTGAAAAATAATGTTGATATAATGCTAGCTAAAATAGAAAGCATTGATGCAGTCACATTTCTAAAGTAGTTAGCCATAATAACATTTTAGTTAATTTGACTAAAATTTAACTAAAAAATGGTTAGCATTACTAAAGATGCTTTTAAAATTGATAAAAAAAAAAAACTAAATGCGTTCTTTAAAATGGCTAATGAGTCAATATAGAGAATCTGTTAAATTTTCTCTAAAAAAAACTTCAAGAACTAGGACTAGGGCTGCCACTTGGTTTGGTAAATACCAAACCGATCGAAAACCGACCGAAAATTTATGATTTGGTCAACCGAATTTTGGTAATTGAAATCAAAAAAACCGAAACCGAGAAATACCAAAAAAATTGGTTTGGTTTTTGGTAAATACCGAATTTACCGAAATTCTAATTATTTAAAGACTTATATTTCTAAAAACACACAGACTAATAGTCTTATCTCACGTTTTCAATTGTATATATCATTTAGTAAAAAACAAGACAATGAATAGAAAAATTCAACTATACTTGGTAGCATTCGGATCTCAATTAAAGCGATCAACTTTAATTCAATGTTACTTGTTATATAAAAACGCTCTTACCTACCCGTCTTAATCGATTCATCACACACACACATAGACAAAACCACTTAGATGACATGTAACCGCCCATGTAAAAATTTAGGAATGTTTTTACCTCTCTTGATGATAGAGCTCCCCATAGGAAGCACAAGCGTAAATAGGGTTAGCTGTCTTGATCAAGGCCAAAACATTATCAAAAATACCTAATTTTTCTACCATAGTCGTATTTTACTATATTGATCACATCATAGTTCACAAGGTTTTTGAAAATTTTGCTTCCTCTTTGTAGTTGGTTCACAAAGATGTACATATGCATATAACTTACTAAATAAGTTATACCACATTACCAGGCATGTTGTGGTTCCAATGATTACAATTCACAAAATTAAAATTCGACCGTCTGATGTGATCATTATAGTATAATACAATTATGACAGAAAATTCAATTGTACTCAATAATGCTCGGGTTTTGATCAAAGCGGTCAACCATAATTTAACGTCGCTTATTACACGAAAAAGCTTTTACTGTCCTTATGTGACTTATTTTGGTCGACTCTTCCACACACATACTTTCACATAGATGACACATAACTTGTTCATATAAAAATTTGGAAACATTTACATCCTGACTATTTCGGTAGAAAATTAAACCATACTCGATAATGTGTACTGAAATGACTATCTTTTATATATGTATTATCAGACTCTAGAAATTCAAGTGATATTTAAATTTTATAGTTTTGTATTGTTTTATTATATTTTGAAAATATATTTGTTGTGAAGTTTGGTAATACCGAAAAACCGACATCCGAAGTTGGTAAGATTTATCTCATACCGAAGTTTTTGGTTTGGTAATTGAAAGTCATATTTCATTACCGAAAGCTTTGGTTTTGAAGTTGGTAACGCCCATTACCGATTCGAACCGACCGAGTGGCAGCCCTAACTAGGACCTTAAAATTCAAAAATATTTAAAATTACCTTATTTACTGTTTTAAAAAATTACATATCAGTAATTTCAATCAAACACATACATATACATATATACCAGAAGCATTGAATTTGGAAAACATATTCATATATTGATCATGATAAGTACCTAAATGGACAAACATTGTTCATATATAAAAAATAATTAATAAACTATGTAGAAAATTGTTCATACACTCTAGCTAAACTAGTACAAAATCAATAATGTCAATTGACATTATCGTCTACTCCTATGTCGCCTAAATCAACATTGTTTCGTGGGGAAACATATGGAAGAGGAAAAACAACTGGAGGAGGAGGAAACTGTGGAGGAGGAGGAGGTGGCATACCTAAGCGCTTATATATGGCTGCAACCTGGGACTGCATAGCGTTATACATAGACTCCGCACGCAGGGCACGTTGTTCGGCCTCTTGGAATTGTTGTTGCTGCTTTTGGAATTGTTGTTGGGCACGCTCCCCTGATTCCTTTAGTCTCCGCTCATAAAGCTCATGCAGCTCTAGGAATTGCTGACAAGACCCACCCTGAATTTCACCCTGAAACCTAAGGTAAATCCTGCGGGGTCCACCTTCAAGGAAAATTTACCGAAAATTCGGCATAACCTTCCTTGAAAATGGACAACCCTTACCTGAAAAATCCAACTCAACACTTCTATAACCAAACAAACCAGCCTTAACACCTGGAGCCTTCCTGCTCCCCAAGATCAACACATCTCCCAATATAATAATTACTTAACTCTAATAATCCCACAACCAAAAATAAAGACTATTAAGAATTTAATATTAGACTTTCAGAGCATATCTAAAGTTGAACGAAAAACAACGAATAAAGAATACGCGGAAGCAGCCTTTGACTATGTCTCGACTCCATGTACGCTCGACCTCACTTAGACTGAGCCTGCAATCTGGGCATTTAAAACCAAAGGGCCCAGGGGAAAGTAATTTAAAAACGTTAGAGTGAGTGGACGAAAATAAACATAAGATAAGAAACCAAAATTGAAATACTTTCCCACTTTCCAATATGCCATAAATTCGTGGCATGCAAATGTTAACAAAAATCTTTCATTAAGAAGATCCCAAGAAGACGGACTAGCCCCGCTAGTCAAATTAATGACAAAGATAAATAATAACCTTCATAGAAGAAGGTACCAAAACAAGGGACTAGCCCCGCTAGTCAAATCGATAACTCAAGTAAAATATCCTATATGGCCATATAAGTGAGTCTCCCAGACTCTATTGCCTCCCAGGCATAGTACTCCCATACTCCCTGTACCTTCATGTCGAGTTGACGGATAGGGTACAGGGCTTGCGTGATGCCGTCGACAACATCACATCACCCGAAGGCGGAAAGGGCTTGAGTAACCCCACTTAAAACGTGGAAGTTACATCGCCTCGAAAGGCGGAACGACATGCTAGCATGAATAATAACGATCCAACAAGTATGGCATAAATAAAGAAACATAAATCCATGAGTTTCCCCGAAACTCATAACTTAAGCATAAGTACGATTCCCAACCGTACTCAAAGAATTTAAAGAGTAAAGAAATAATTAAATTCGATGACGTGTCTCACACGTTAAAATGCTCAATGAAATAATTAATTTAAATAATTTTCACCTTTTGAAAATCAGGCAATATGCAAATCTGGATATAATCTCAAATCCGGAAATCATAAAGAAAATCCAAACTCAAATCTAAAATTATCAGTCCGAGCTCAAATCCATAAATTATTACCAACATTTAATCCATGCATCAATCTCAATTAATTTCCAAGATCATTTCATATGCCGAAGTTATAATATATGCTCGGAAAATAAAATACTAATTTAGAAAATCTTGCATGCATATTAAATAAAAACCAAGATGTCCACTCACAGATTTAGGCCTAAGCCTGACGAATTCCGAATCACTACTCAAGTGAGGTTCCCTTCGTATCCTGGCACAATAAATATGCTTAGGACCAAACTTAAATTCTGAAAAATTAAACATTTGAAAATAAACACCCAAATCTCTTTTGCTTAACCCACTACTCTAATTAGGGTTAAGCTCACCGGATTTTCACCAAACTCCCCCATAACCTTAATTCCTCAAAAACACTTCTCCCCAAATAAAAATCCAATGGCCGGATTATTAATTAATAATCCGTCAAAAATACTTAACTTCAACAATTCTTAAACCTATCCAAAACTCCTCCAAAAATTCTAAAACTTATTCCATTAAACTCCTCATCAAAATCTCTACAAAAAATATTTTTCCGGCGGCGGCGGCTCCGCCGGCAGCCGTTTTCCGGCGACCTCCAATGCTTCTCAAATTTTGACATAATTATCCTCTCATCATAACCAACAACTTTCATAACTAGCACTTAGTCCAATTCCGAGGCTAACTAGGGCAATCGACTAAAACATCCATAAATCCCTAAAAACTTTCAATTATACAAATCACCCTAACGAGATCGAATTAGACCGATTCCTTTGAAGGGATTACTCACCTTGATGAGGGCTACAAAATGAGCCAAAAATCACGGCCTATGGTGGCCGGAGGACGGAGCTCCGGCGAAATGACTTCCGGCGGTTCCGGCGGCTTTTCTCCTCTCTGGCGGCTCTACCGGCTCGGATGGTTGGCCGGGGAGAGAGAGGAGGCGACGGGGGTTCTTCCTGGGCCGGAACGGCGGTCCGTCGCTGGCGGGACGGCGGCGGGCGACGGCGAGCTTTCCGACGGGAACTCGGGCTCGGGAAACTCGGGGAGAAGAAAAGCAGAAGAGAAAGAAGAGAAAAGAAAGAAGAGAAAGGAAGAAGAGAAGAAAAAGGAAAGGGCTCGAGCCTGGGCTGCCACCCCCGGCCCAACTCAACTAAAAAGCCCAATTCAACAATACCCCTTTTTACTACCTTCAAACTTTACCAATAAATTCATAACTTTACCATGCTAACTCCGAATTTAACGCGTAGCATGTCTACGAACTCGTAACGACGTTCTCTACAACTTTCATGAAGAAAGTTTTCCCAAATTCCAAACGTAATAAAAAGTCAACTCTAGGGTCCTTAAGTGATAAATGGTTACTTAACACGGTAAAAATCCGAAGTAATACCAACGGTAAATAACCGTAAAATAACTTAAGAACCGGGATGTGTCAATTGCTGCTCATCAACTTTAGGAGGACGACTACGTGAAGTGGAACCATTTGAAGAATAGCTCAAGTCTCGCTCGCCTGCTCGTCACATCCCTCTAATCTCCTTTTCTTTCCGAGTTTTGAGCACCGTACCCAACACCTCAATTTGTTGCGAATGAACACTCTCCACAATCTCCTCCTCCGTTGCGTCAGGGTGTTGTTCATTAAATACATCTTTTCACCTATCGACCTCATCAACCATGTCATTCTGCATTTAAAATACATCAATTAATAAACTTGACATTATGCAGAAACAAGAACCAATAACCAAATATAACTATTTACATATAACTCATTTTATGTGTACCTAATAAACTTGACATTTTGCATAATAAATTCACATATAGCTCATTTTATGTGTACCTAATAAACTTGACATTTTGCATAATAAACTTCATAAGTGCATGCATCAAACAATAAAATAGTAAAAGAAAAGACACTTACATAATGCTTGGTAGTAACTTCATCACCGGCCGTAACATAGGTCTTCTCAAAACCTTTGATAATTGGAAGTTCCTCCCCTTGCATTCTGAGTTCCTCCATTGTGTAGATGAGAAGACCCCGTATGGTGGTGCATAGTCTTCTCCCCACGGTTCCGCTTGTTTGCCAAGGAGAGTCTCTAACACACGAAAAAATATTAAATAGATTAGTAAAATACAAGGGAAACAATAAAGGCACCCTGGGACGCGCCTATAGGCACCTTGGGGCGCACATGCAGGCACCCTGGGGAGCGTTGCTGGCACCCTGGAGCGCGCTGCTGGTACCCTGGGGAGCGCATGCAGGCACCCCTGCTTACTGCTACTGATTTATTTTAAATACAAGTATAATTAATTTACCTGTTGGGCTTCTAATTTACGATGTGTCTTGGTGTAGATGATGGGGATCTCGTTGAACTACTGTCAACAGGAGGGGACCGCACGATCAAAGGGGGAGCCCCTGGTGGTATTGTCCCAGCCGGCATGGGGGTAGGCTGGTTACTACTACCCTCTTAGCCAACGCTCTATCGTATAAAGTCCATCAAGGCACTGGCCTTAGTGGCTCAGTCCTTCCTCTTCTCAAAAAATATGGTCCTGCACAATTATAACATACAATTGTTAATTGTCAATAAATGAGTGAGTAATTCGAAAGATTATGAAAAAGTTATCCATAGATGAGCAGACCACAAATTCAAACTCATCATGTTTACTAGACTATCAAAAAACTAGAACAGGGAAAGCAATATGTATATGTAATTCCAAGACTAGCTACACTACAATGCCAACAGCCTCCATCATAAATATACAACATACACATGTACTTATAGTTCCAGCTCCATTTACAATTACAGAAACATCGTTCACAAGACATCAATTCAAACTAATCTCAATCAGGATGAATGCATACATCATGTATTTAGTCAATTATGAATGCATACATTCAAGAATACTTGTATCTTTCCTAGTAGTAGTATCAGTACTAAGAAAATTCAAACCAAAATTCAAGAGAACACAGTATGCGGTTATGGAAAATATTACCTTTTTTCCAGACAAGGCTTCGGCTTCGGACTTGGGAGTGGAAACTGGGCTTGCTTCTCAGCGAGGTCGGAGAAAGATGGTGGGAGCAACGACGAACTCAAAGTGACGGTGAAGCGATGGCGATGAGTGGAGGAGACCAAGAATGGTGTCGATGCAGTTGCGGTCGAGTCGATGCGGCTGCAGTCGGGTCGATGCGGCTGCAGTTTGGTCTATACGGTTGTCAATCGGTGGATGGCGAGGGTCTTCGATGGGGTCTACGGCGGTGGCGCAGCGTTAATCGAACCACAGCCGGGTTTTAGAGTTTGGGCGCAACAAGTGTGAGTAAATTAAGAGGGGGCGGATTAGTTGTGTTGTGTCAGACTGGAGTGATACTGGTATCCATTTTCATTTAGCCGACGGAATCATTGAATTTTCGTCGCCATAAACTACCTAAGGCGATGACTACTTCAATTTCCGTCGCCTAAGTCTTAATTAATGGACATATTTTTGTCGGCTAAGACGAAAATCCGTCGCCTAACGAAATTCAATTTCAGCACAAATTAAAGGCGACAAATATACCCGCCCAATATTTTAGCGTCCTACGTGATGGAAATATCATATCACCGTCTTCTTGGAAAACCTAACCCGACGACTTACTAAATTTCCGTCGCTTTGGAATTCCAAACCGACGAAAATATAATTTTTCGTCTCCTACATACAAAATAAATTTTATTTGCCGCCTAATATTTCGGGGATACTAAGCGATGGAAAGTGAATATTTCGTCGCCTAAGGACTATTAAAGCGATGAACTCTTCATTTTCCGTCAACTAAGTATTTTTCCAAAAATTTAGGGGCGAGGCGAAGCGAGTGATGTGAGGAGAGATAGGAGGCGGGCAAGGCGAGTGATGCGAGGCGAGGCGAGGATGAGGACGAGGTGGGCGAGGCGAGGCAAGACGAGTGAGGCGATCCTACGCGACAGAAAGTGGACTCTTCGTCGTCTAAGTTTTCTAAAGTGACGAAAATTCCATTTTTCGTCACTAAAGAATGTCTAAAGCGACGAACTTTTCATTTTCCGTCGACTATGTAGTTTTCAAAAATTTAGCGGCGAGGCGAGGCGAGGATGAGGTGGGCGAGGCGATGAGGAGCAGAGTTTAGTTGGTTGTGTGTGTGGGAATATATATAAATTATTCCTACTGTAGTTTTTGGGTTGCATCCTTAGAGCTTGAAATTGTAGAGTGCGATTTCAACTCTACGATTTAAAGGTTAGAGATTCTAGTTAGTTTGTCGAAGTTTCGAGGTAAATAATAAATTGGTTGTTGTCTCGTTGTTAGTACATAGTAGAACATCAGTCATACTCGCCTAAGAAGACGCGTGCCGCCACATAAAATGGGCTTGGGCCTTAGCTAAGCCCAAGAAACATACACTATCCCTCGAGAGCATAATGGTAATACACCCTCTAATAAGGGCAAAATGGTATTTTTAGGGTGCATCCACCATATCCCTATAAATACCACTCTTCTCCCCCTCATTCTCTCTCTCCGTCTTCACTCCACTATCACCTCATTTCTACACACTGACTTAGGCATCGGAGGGTCGAAGGCCGGAACACCCGGTCTTCCCTCTGACGCTGTTCATTTGTGATTGACAGGTCGGGGAAGCTAGAAGAAGACACACATGCATCTGCGTGATCCCCCCCTCAAGGAACATGCCAGAACAATTGGCGCTAGAAGGAGGAGGGCCTCAAGTGGAAACCCTCATAGCTCACCACGAGCATATCCATAATCTGCCCAGATTTCCCTCTGGAAATTCTCTTTTTCTGGTTGCCAACCTACTCCTTTTCTCGAGCTTCTCCCTGCCCGCGTACAAGGAGCTCACCCCATTAATTTTCGCTTCGTGATAGTCCTTCTATCTTGGTTTTTGAGCTACTTTCCGAGGAGAGAGAAAGTAGATCTGACTTTTTCTCTCTCTTTCGCTTGGGCGTGCCACAGTAAGGTAGCTCACCTTCCCAGCCATCATACTCTCTGTCTTCCAATGAATTCAGCGTGACCTCCCCGACCTCCAGCCAAGGCCCACGCGCCGGTGAGCTGTGCCCAGGAAAACTGATCTGGACACCCAGCTTCCTTCAACCGAAGCAGTGATATACTCTCGGTCTTGCAACCCCAATCTCGGCACCCTCCCCTCGGGACATGCCTTCGCCTTGGCACCCACTTGATACTTCTCTCCAGGGGGCGCCCACCCATGTCTCAGTGTGTCTCTCCCGAGACCCCCACTGACTCCGCTTGTCACGGACCCATCGCTGACTCCTCTGGCCACGCCAGTCTTCGCGGACTCCG
The DNA here is from genome assembly GCA_034370585.1 of Fragaria x ananassa. Lineage (NCBI taxonomy): Eukaryota > Viridiplantae > Streptophyta > Magnoliopsida > Rosales > Rosaceae > Fragaria > Fragaria x ananassa. The sequence goes on from CP139764.1 coordinate 24,225,686, forward strand.
CTGGTCTCGCCAGCCCCTCGCGGACTCCCCTGGCCACGCCAGTCTTCGCGGACTCCCCGGGTCAAGCCAGTCCTCACGGACTCACATTGTCGCGGACTCCGCTGGTCTCGCTAGCCCCTCGCGGCCTCCCCTAGTCTCAATCCTCGCGTGGGGACTTCCCTGGCTGTTCCCCGGGCAGACTCCCACACAGCTCTCCATCCCGACCTCCCGGGACTCCTCTCTCCCGGCAGAAGGTTAAAAAAAAAACACCCACATCTCTCTCGGCACCTCCCCTTCCTGGTTCCCGCCACAACTCCTCAAACACAGCAACCCAACAGGCTGCTCCCGGCACATCCCCTCCCTGAGACTGAGTTACACATCCTCCACAATCAACCAAGGGTTAAATGCAAAGCTCACAAGCAACCACATATATTCTATGCTACATGCATTTACACGTCTATGACTCTGGGCTCTGGCTGAATACTTCTCTCCGAGACCGCACAAAAACATAATATTATACATACATATTATACGTACAAACATATTATACGCATTAATTCACACAAATTATATATACAAATTAACATATATATATATATATATATATATATATATATATACACGAACAGATACACAAAAACACACACACACAGATATATATATATACACGTATGTACGTACAAACATATATTTAAGATGTATATACACTGTCAAATATACATACATATATATATATATATATATGCATGCAACAAGGAATACAGTAATTAGATCGCCGGTAAAGTCACCGGAAAATATGTCCAAATGAAGAAAATAGCTAAATTAAAGTAGTTACATGCATACCAATTAGGAGGGGGAGCGACTCTTCAGTATATTTCTTCTGCGCGGGGGGGGGGGGGAAATACAGTAATTAGACCGTCAGAAAATATGTCTAAATGAAGAAAATAGCTGAATTAAAATAGTTACATGCATACCAATTAGGAGGGGGAGTATGTTTCTTCTGCAGGGGGGGAGTATGTTTCTTCTTTACTATGTTTCTTCTGGGTATGAAGTGTATAAATGATGTGTTTAGTCCGTCGGTTAAGACAAATGGCGTCAGAAAAAATATATTTGTTCTGCGGTGTGTCAAGTAAAAATTCAATATCTTAGTTGACAGAACAATCTGTCGGCTAAGGGATCCGATTCGTATCTCAAGACACACTATACCGACGGAACAATATTCGTTGCTGAACACCTGCTCTGCTGACGGAACATTTCGTCGCAAAAATATATTCGTTCTGCGGTGTGTCAGGAAATAATTCAATTTCTTAGCCGACGGACTGGTCCGTCGACTAAGAACAAACATTCGTATCCCAAGAGACATACTACACCGACAGAAAAATTATTCGTCGCTCAAGACGTACTACGCCAACAGAAACATTCTCGTCCCCTAAAAAATTTTCTGCCAACAGAAGTTCCCGAAAGTCGTTTTCCGTCGCCTAGGTATATTTTAGGCGACGGCTATGTTGTCCTATACGACGGTTATATTTTCGTCGACCAAGTAGGACTTAGCTGACGAAAAGGTTTGGATTCCGTCGGCTAAGAGCCATTTTCCTGTAGTGTAGAATGATGATCGTTTTGCCTTTGATTTCGATCATTGAAGATCAAAATCTTCATCTCTTAGATCTAAAACTCTAGGATATATCCACAGATCCGTTCTTAAGATCAACTATCTATCAACAAACTGGGAGAACCACTGTTCTCTCGTTAGAGAGAAAAGCTCTGTCTTCTCTCTAAAATTTCAAGCTCTCTCATCTTCCAACCTTCCTTTTGCTTAGATCTCCTTCATTTAGGTGATGATTCCTCATCCTTGTGGTGATTCCTCACCCCTAGTGGTTATTCCTCACTCTAAGTGGTGATTTTCTCCTCATTTTGCCTTTAATTTCGGTCATTGAAGATCAAATATGTGTTCATCTCTTAGATCTAAAACTCTATGATATACCCACCGATCTGTTCTTAAGATGATTTGCAGGCTTTTGTCTTCCTTTGTTGCTTAAGATCTTCAAACCACGAACAAACCTCCTCCTTCTTCTCTACCTTGTCATGCCATGGAGGATTTCGTATTCTTCTGCAACTACCTCTACAGATTTGAGTTTCCTCGGCTAAGATCTTTTTTGGTTTGGTTGTGGATGTTCCTCTATACGAGATTTTCTCGTAATCGGTCAATTGGAGAATGTATGGCGGCTCCGGCCGTATCCTCACCTCTACAGACCACCTTGGTTCTCTATCCACGCTTGCGAATTCCGTCAGAGCTTCGGCGACAAGTCCTCACCAGCGGCTACGAGATGGAGTTGAAGAAAAAGTCTTGTTTAGAGTTTAGGTGTTTTGAGCTTTTTACTTTGTAGGTTTTATATATTATAGTTTAATTTATGTTTCTCTTGTATTCTTTTTAAATCAGGCGATGAATTACTTGTTTATGAGCCTGTCATAACTTTATTTAGGCCTCTTATTTGTTTTTAGGTATTTATAAATATATTTCACGACAAAAAAAAAATAAAAAAGGTGATCGATGAAGCCTAAACCGTTCCCAAGAGGCAAATGTTCAATCGAAAAAAAATATATAAAAAAAAAATCGGTGAAACGCCACTTGGCAAACATACCTTACCGGGGGGCCGCATGGTCAAGTGGGTCCCGCTGAGGAAGACATTTTGGACCAAAAAATCGGGTACGAAGTGGGTGGTGGGCTGAAGATCACAGCTAAGATTTGCTGGGTCATGCAACATGTGATCCTAAAGCCAACTTGATCAGGTCAAAAAACAAATGTCAACATTTTCAACGGTCATGATTCGCTTACCTGACAAACAGTGATGACGTAAACCACACCCACGATAGTGCGTCATCTAGGGCAAGGAGGAGAAAAGTAAAAGTTTGGACTTTGGCGGTAAATGGTGGTCAAAGGGTGAGCTAGCTTGGGTTTCACGGGAAGTTTGAGAGGGATTGCATATGGTTAATTAGGGTTGGGGAATTATTTCTTGCTTTACAGGGATGGCGATGAGCTAGTGATCCCAGTCCATGAGTTGTAAATGCAGAGTGGGATTCATATGAGCCATTGATGGTAATACATGATCGTCATGAATGGATCTTATAAATTGTACCAAAATACTTTTTTTCAAGATAAAAATGATCGATGGAGCTGTTGTTTTCTTTCAACACTGATTTTTTTTTTCCAACATGTTCTTGTATATTTGGACACTTATGTGTCTATGTAGAGGTTCTCAGTTGCGAACGTCCGTATTTATTCTTACAGTACAGATTTCCTCTTTACACTTATTTTTAAATCGAATTTTTACATATCTACCATCTAGTATTTAGATACTAATGTATAGATCATCTTTGTAAAATTTCAACAAATTTGGTTTTCATTAAGACACTCAAAACTGTTTTTTTTTTTGTTATAAACATGAACGATTCAAGTTCAACAGAATTATGTTCATTTATTGTTTTAATCGAGTTTGAGTGCCTTAATGATAACCAAATTGGCTGAAATTTTGCGGAGATGATATATACATTAGTATCTAAAGACTAAATGGTGGAGATGTGAAAATTCGATTGAAAAGTAAGTGTAAAATGAAAATCTGCACCGTAAGAATAAATGCGGACATCCGCATCTGAAAAAATCTATTATTCTATGAACGAATTTATATATATGGTGTAATTTTGTCAATTAGGATTGTTGAGAAGAATAAATTTATATGAAAGTAAGGTCGAAATCTTAATTTATGCTTGAATCTTCGATCAAATCTCTTCTTTTTTCTATATATTAGGTTTTTAAGAAGTGCGGGATCTTTATATATCTTTGATTTTAGTTTTAGATTTTAATTCGTTTTTCACGAAAATGATGATGGGACTTTTTCTTGTTGAGTTGGGAATCGAAGATCCAAAAGAAAGTAGTACGCAGAAAACATTGCTGTCAAATATTCACACGTAAAATGAACCCAAGCAAATGGAAAATTACTTATGACTGTGATGGAAAGTGGCGAAGTCATCCAAGATACGTGAGTGCATGTAGTTATCACATTTCTAATTAACTTCCTATATCAGATATGGGAGCAAGAAAGTTTGTTGTCTAGATGCTAGGGATCAATTCCTATTTCCTTATGTAAGGCTATAAAACGAAACCTACGCGTACGGGTTCATTTCCGACGTGTTCTTCACTTCTTATCAAATAGCTAAAACACTAAAATCGGTAACTATAGTTACTTTTTCTTCATAAACACCTTTGATTTTTTGCTCAATGTTCGTTAAAAGTCAGACTGATAATGTATTGATGATTCGATCATGGGTTTACAATGCCCAACATTTGCAAATAAGATTGAGTTTCGACGCATCCATCTAAACTAGTTAGTTTGGACATAAGTATTTTTCAATTAACCTACTTAATAACTTCTATATTCAATAAAAATAATATGTTGTTATAGGATATAGCAAGCAGTACGAATGATAATGATTTGTCATTTGTCCATAGAGCATACTATAGTGACTACACTAAGCAGTAACTAACACTAGCACATCCCACTCACACGTACAAGCATACCAATACCACTCCATACTGTTACACCTTTTTTTTTGGGGGTTACAAAAGGGAAAGCCGAAGCTTTAGCCTCCGAGTCGGGGCCTGACTTTTCTCATGGATGCTTTTATCCAAAGTAAGGTTCGAACTTTCGACCTCTTACCAGTATCGAATCAGCGTTTACCCTGTTTAGAAGCCTATTGGATTGCCATCCGAGCTACGCCAAGTAGGTTTTTTTTTTCTCTTGACTGGGAGTCAACCCAAAAGTTAAAATTACTATTGGTCCAAGATTGAGTGGGACTCAGCCCAAAATAGGATAGCTCATAACTATATGTAGGAATTTTTTTTTTTTGCCAACAAAATTTGGGTGGCCGGGACTTGAGTCCCACTCGTCTATAACCTAAATCCGCGCTTGGGCATGTAATCATATACATATGTAATGATATTTTCATTATATCACTGACGTGGTAATGGAATTTTCCATAAAGTAGTTTTCTTTTATAGTTGTTGCTTGTTAGGAAACTTGTCAGATATAGAGACCACTGTTATTATCTTGAAACATAATCTATGTTTATTGTAGATGGAGGTTTACATTCCATTTTCCTTACATTCAACAATTTCATTAATCAAAACTTTCTTAGGTTGAAGGTTTCTATATAATTTGTGCATTGGGATTCATGTGACATTAGTTACTCAGACATCAACACTCATATTTATTACTCTTCACTACTTCACGACTATTGGTGGCGATGACGACGACAATGTTAACAAGCATGAGTTCATTTTAGTATTGTTATATTTTTATTGTTATATTTTGTCAGTATTGTTATATTTTTATTTTCGGTTATAGGGTCATCGGTCCATATTTTAACGAGTTTTTTATTTTCTCTTGCTCATTTTAGTTTGATTTAGTTAGAGACTCGTACTATTTGTTATTATTACTTTTTAATCTTATATTTTACCGACCTTTTAATTAAGTTTATCTGATGATTAATAAATTATACATTTCTCGTAACTTCAAAATAGCACCAGTCGTTTTTTCAAGAGAGAAATAATAAAAAAATATTAAAGTGTAGACTTAAGTGAGTTCCGAAGCTGCTAAGCCAAGCCATTACCCCGATGCTGATATAATCATGCATAGAAGAATGGGTTTCTTTTGGAAATCGAATCCAACGGCTACAAAAAGATAATAGCAGTTAGCAGACAACGTGAGGAGGCTTATCTGCTCCAAGTCTCTCTCTCTCTCTCTCACTTAACCGGGAATTCTAGAGAGAGAACACAACCGTAAACAGGGGTTGTTTAAGTGAAAACATTGAGCTCAAGAGCGGGACCAACCCGCCATTAATGCCCTCCTCTCTGGCTCTCTCTCCCCACCTTCTTTTCCTTTCTTCAACCTATCCATCTTTTACGTATCAAACTCAAATCAATAGCTTTTAAGTCAACTTGATTGCTTGCTCTGTTTCTCTGAGCTTATTGTTAGCAGCCATTATTAGACCAACTCCAAAAGCACAAAACCCACCTCACTCTCCTCTGTCTCCCTGATTCGACCAGAAAAAAGAGGTCGGTTGTCCATTTCTTTATGTTCTCTCATTCATGGGTTTCTGCTTGTTCCTCGTTTGATTTGAAAAATCAAAGTTCTTTTTCTTTCTTTATTGGAACGGATTCATTTGAAAAGGCTTATCTTTTGTGGATGATACCCAACAAAGTTTGAGCTTTTATTGGTCTAGATCTGTTTTTGATTTGAAATTTTTCAGTGTTCAAGTTGTGAGTAGTTTTCAAGCTTTGTGTGCTGAGGCAATCTATGATCTGCAGGCAGAGATTGTAGAAACAAGGTTGTTGGTTTTTGTTGTGTTCTGTTCATGGGGGTCTGCTGGAGTGCCCAGATCAAAGCTGAGAGCCCGTTAAACACAGGTACATAAACTTTAGAGGTTCTGATCATCTTGGTTTTATATCTCTGACTTTGGCCATTAGTATGAATTTGATTCTTGAATCTTTATGGCTTTTCACTTTTGTTGTGGGAGTGAGAATTTTGCGAATTTTGGTTTTTATCCAATTATGGATATTTCAGTTATAATTTGTTTATTCTTTTAATACTATTACTGGCTTGGTGTGGTCTTTTGAGGATACTAGCATCATTTTCATTCCAACCCTGTTTTGGGAATTATTGCCCCCGAACTTCAGTATTTTTTTGTTTGTTTCATAATTGCATCTTGCTCCTTTGCTCTGGTGATTTTGCTGTTTTTTAAAGACAGAAAAATAAAGAGAGAAATGTGAGCATTCTTTTCACTTTTCAATATTATGTTTTATCAAATCTGGTACAAGGGAATGAATTGATCACGCATGAGGATTCTTATAGCGGTGACTGTAAAATTTATTTACATTCTGCATATACTTGTGCAGGTTCAAAGTTTGTTAGTAATGATGGGAGTACAAGCAGCAAGGTCTCATCATTTTCAGCACCTCCAACTCCTCGGACGGAGGGTGAGATCTTGCAGTCAACCAATTTGAGGAGCTTCCGTTTTGCTGACCTCAAATTGGCCACCAGGAATTTCCGTCCTGATAGTGTGTTAGGAGAAGGCGGCTTTGGTTCTGTTTTTAAAGGGTGGATTGATGAAAATTCATTTACAGCTGCAAAGCCTGGGACTGGCATAGTTTTGGCTGTGAAAAGGCTTAACCAAGAAAGTTTCCAGGGTCACAGGGAGTGGTTGGTAAGTTTTTCTTTCCTAATTATATTTCTAATAGTTCGTATATGATTGCTTGATCTTTGTTTTCATGGAGGACCTCTTAAATAGTTGGTTAAGGTAGACTTATACCCACATCAAGCTAGACATTGGTGCTTTAAGTTTCAACGAGTCTTCTAGGATGGTACTTCATTTTGGTGTTTGCTTTTGGCAAATCTAAGTTTAGCCATATACATGTAAATTATAACTGCTCTTTAGTTCAGGATTGACATATTGTGTGTTTTCATTTGTGTCGATAGGCAGAAGTGAATTATTTGGGACAGTTCCATCATCCTAATCTTGTGAAACTAATTGGCTATTGCTTGGAAGATGAGCAGCGCCTTTTGGTATATGAATTCATGCCCCGAGGCAGCCTGGAAAATCATTTGTTCAGGAGTAAGTTCTTAGAGAGATATCTCTGGATACCTTTGAAGCAGAATGCCTTTAATATGTAAATGTTTATTAACTTTGAAGCAGTAAGTTCTTTAATATGTAATGTTTATTAACAATTTTAAATTGTTGTACCAGGAGGTTCATATTTTCAACCTCTTTCTTGGATCCTCCGGATGAAGGTTGCCCTCGGTGCTGCAGAGGGGCTGGCCTTTTTGCATAGTGCTGAAACAAGGGTGATATATCGAGACTTCAAGACATCTAATATCCTGCTTGATTCGGTATGGATCTGCTGATGTTCTTATTTCAAATGATGCAAAGGAGTGAGGGGATTGTTTGACTTCATTGTTAGCTATTCTGAAATTCCTTTTGTGATATAATCCAGAACTACAATGCAAAGCTGTCAGATTTTGGCTTGGCCAAGGATGGGCCAACGGGTGACAAAAGCCACGTCTCAACTAGGGTGATGGGGACATATGGATATGCTGCACCAGAATATCTAGCCACAGGTATAATTTTAATGTACTTATTGCTCATGCTTGTTTGGAATCTCTGGTTATCTTTTTTTACATTTTCTCTTTCCAGTTGCTTTTGACCTTTCAACTTTAAGTCTTACCCTTTGCTCTAGCTCTATATTCTTGATTACCATAAATCAGAATTGATGCCTCTATCTCTTAATGGCTCCACTTTTCACTATCTGAAGGTCATCTTACTGCCAAGAGTGATATCTATAGTTTTGGAGTTGTCTTGTTGGAAATGTTATCTGGTCGGAGAGCAGTTGACAAGAATCGGCCATCTGGGGAGCACAATCTGGTTGAATGGGCTAAACCCTTCCTGGCAAACAAGCGCAAGATCTTTCGTGTCATAGACAACCGTCTAGAAGGCCAGTATTCAATGGATGGAGCTTATAAGGCAGCTACCCTTGCGTTACGATGCCTATCGACAGAATCCAAGCTCAGGCCAACAATGGATGAAGTTGTAAAAGCACTGGAGCAACTGCAGGATTCCAATGTCACCACCAGCACTCAGAGCCATGCACACAGGATGCGCAGGCGAAGTGCAGACGACGTTAGCAAAGCTAGGCGGTCATCTATAGATGAAGCTAACAAAGCAAGGAATACTGTTGCTTATCCCCGCCCGTCTGCTTCACCCCTATATGCTTAAGCTGCTAAGCTGCAATATACCACTGTTTCTCCAGTGACTGTATAGTTTGTTCTGGGTAATGTATTCAACCCTCTGACAAATTACTAGAGGAGCTTGTAAAATGAGCAGAGCCTGTAAAATGAGCAATGCCCAGAATGTTGTGTTTTCTAAACAACCAAATTGTAACAGTAGCTTGGAAAAGTAGGGATGCAAAGTGCTTTTGTACAACAGATTGGCCATCCATTTTTCTCTGCATGACGTTGTATTTTATTTCATTTTTTTAAAGCGGGTTGTTTGGCTTCCTCAATTGGCTATAGATTTTACTGGATCACATTTTTTTTTTTGGTCGAATGAGCTTTTTGAGATCATCTGTCGGAGCTCTACTTCGTTTTTCCTCCGGTTCTCTTGGTTAATCCCTTCCGTTCCTTATTCTCAACGGATTTCCCGGCAAAACTCAGAATATGAAAAGTTATTGTCCATGCCTGGTGAAATCTTTACATAATCTTCAAGTCTTTCTGGAGCCCTGATCCAGAAATTGACCCAGAAGGAATAGCTGATGTTGGTGCATTGGCATCATGCACTAAAGCGCCACTAAGAACTAATCGATCACCCAAATTTCCGAAGCAAATATAGACCCCAGTCTCGTGTAGTATGCATAAATATCAATTCTGCTCGCCTTGTAAACCATCATATACTGTACTAGATTTTGACAAAACTGATACTAGTTACATATTTACATGGGAGAGAATGAACTGTGTATTTAACAGAAGGGATATGCATGCGTCCAAAGTGCAGCTTCCCAGTCCATAACTATTTACAGTCATCAAGTAAAACAAAAGTAAGAGAATAGGCCGAGTACCTCCCATAACTCTTGGAGAACAAGTAATCTATAGTCTTCAGTACAAAGGTAGATATGCGTCCATGTTCCATTTCCTGGAAGGAGCCAAGCACACGGATGTTCTCTACTACAAGCTGGCTGATAGCTTTATCACCAGTTTTTAAGCTATCACCAGTTTTTATCAACCAAGACAGTCGCAGCTATCTAATATCTTCATAGATCTCATTCTAAAGTTACCATTGCCTTAGTATAGAAACCCTCTTCAGATATCTGCTTTCTTGTTTGCTAGATTCAGTCTTCAGTCTCCTCCACAGTTCCTCTCTGCCACAATCAGGCAGGTAGTTTTATCACCAAGTTCGTATCAACCCAGGGGTCCAGTTTCTCCAATCTAACTTCCCAATAGATTTGTTTCTAAAGTTTACCATATCTTTTATATCAAAAACCTTTTTCAGATTCTTGTTTCCTTGTTTGGAAGTAGATTCAATCTCAACCACCTCCAAAGTTTCTTCATTTGCCTCGTTAGGTTCGATAACAGGTTGAGGAACAACTTCATCTTGAGATGTCTTCTCATCCATGATAGCTCCCAAAATCCCAACCACGTCACTCATTTTTGGGCGAGACTTTGGTTGTTTTGATAGACACTTGTTAGCTAATGATGCCAGTTTCTGAGCTGATTTGATGCAATACTGTCCTTCAAGTCGTGGGTCTACAATAAGATGAAATTTTTTCGAATCTGAAGCATAAGGCCTGACCCATTCCAAAAGTTTCTGCTCACTCCGGGGCAGATTTCTCTCCATCGCTCTCCTTCCTGTGATGAGCTCATAGAGAACCACTCCAAAGCTCCAGACATCACTTTTAGCGGTTAGTTTTCCTGTCTGTACATATTCTGGAGCTGCATAGCCTACCGTCCCCACAACCTATGAAACAACTTCATTGTAAGTAATATATTCCAGGTAACAGCAGTTAAAGGTTTGGAGCAGCAAGGAAAGAAATTAGACACTATATATAATAGACTGAATGTCAAAATATAATTGGCATTATCCATAAACTCTTATACGTGATTTTCAAACTCCACAAGAGGCCTAAAATGTTTAGATAAGCTGTACCTTTTGCTATCAATATCTCCCTAGTATAGCCAACCATTCTATACAAACAACTGAAGACGTTGATATGCCTAATTCAATACATTGTAAAAGAAGATATCTTAATTAGAAGATACTAAAACTTACTGCGGTTGAAACATGAGTCATTCCCTCGAGAGGTCCTTGCCTTGCTAGTCCAAAGTCTGAAAGCTTTGCATTGAAGTCCTCATCTAGCAGAACATTCGACAGTTTAAAATCCCGGAATATAAGCTGCAGCAATATAAGGCAGATCCAAATCATTTTCACTATCGAGCAATTGAGTAAATAACCTAAACAAAAATATATCCCAGAGCATATGAGATAAGTTGTGGGAGGTATCTACTTCCAGATATCAATCGCCATTTGAAAAGACACACACAAAGTACTACTCAAAAGACTAGAGTAACGAAAACATGAGCACAAGTATTATCCAAAGTTTCAAACATACCAAAATCAATGGTCATTTGATTCAAACAACACAATGTACCTGGAAATCCATTTCCTCATGCAGGTACGCCAATCCGCGAGCTGCATCCTGAGCAATTTTTAGTCTCGTCATCCACGGGAGCGGTGACGGGCATCGAACCAACAGATGATCCTCCAGGCTTCTATTATGCATAAGTTCATAAACCAAAAGCCGCTGGATCCCCCTCTCATCATCTTCCGCACAGTATCCAACTAACTTCACTAGATTCGGATGCTTAACAACTCCCAAAAAGTTCACCTCATTGATCCACTCCTTATGCCCCTGAATACTAGAATGTAAAAACACTGTAATCCCACTAGCCAACCTCATCCGACTTTTCACACCAAAATTCCAAAATCTATAGCATCTAAATCGCAACACGTAAAATGTCCAAAATCAAATAATATGGTTGACCAAAACGGAGTTTAAAAAAATGAAGAACAAAGGGATTAAGGCATGCCTGGAAGCCGTTACGATTCAACTGTTTGATAGCAACGTCCATTTTAGCTCCCTCGTCGTTAACGATCCCACGGTAAACGCACCCAAACCCTCCCTCGCCGATCAGCAAGGCCCGGCTGAACCCGCGGCTGGCCGATTTGAGCTCAGAGAAGGCGAAGACCCTCAGATCATTGGCCCGACGCTGACTCAGCAGCTCGAAGAAGGCCGCCGAGTCGGAAATGTCGCGGGAGTCGGAGTTGTCGAACTCGGAGCGGCGGTTGTTGTAGTTGGTGTTGTCGTAGCTGCTGGAGGCGACGCTGAGGGAGCGCGCCCAGGAGACTTTGGAGGGGGCACGGGAAACGACGCCTGGGGCGTCGTCGTCGTCGCCGCGCCTCTCGCCGTTGGTGAAATGGAAGCACTTCATTTGCCGAAATGGTTTTGCGGAGAGAATGAGAGGGAGAGAGTCAAGAATGAGGAACTGTGGGGGCATTAAGAGTTGAAGATTTGATTTAAATGTGACGAATTTGGAAAAATTAGGCGGCGATATTGTTGAGAGGAAACAATAAAACACGAACAAATGTTAGAATAATGGCTGTGCGTGTGTTCCGTATAATGTTTTAAGGAGTTAAAATTAAAAATTATCGGTTATTCTATCATCACAGGATAAATAGTTTCCGATTAAAAGTATACTTTAAATATGTACAATATTAAGAATTTAAATCTCAATCTATTTTTTATAATAAAAGGATGAAACATCTTATATTTCTTGAGCTGATTCTCATTTATGTAAAAATCATTACAGAAATTTTACAGATTTTTTTTTCCTCTAGTCAATAAAAGACATCTCTTACCACAGTTAACTCATTAAAACAAAATGTGTTGAATCGTGATTGAAAGTACAAGGATGGTATAAAATAGAGAAGACTTGAATATGTAGATTCAATCCTTCAAATTAACGAACAAAAACATAAAGACACAATGATTTGTTCACTACGGTGTAAACTTTCCTCAAGGCAACATCACCGCGAGACTTTTAAAGTAGTCCACACTAAGATCAAATCCACTATGAATAATCAGAGTTTACAAAGTATATCAAGCAGTGATCACAATCACTTTTATAAGCCAACAAGCTTGATCTAATTACAATTGTAAATCCAATCTATCCTCTCATGAACTATGACCTATCTAAGGAAGAAACTGAACACGTCTTCCATCTCCAACGATAACATAGAGAGTTCTTGAGTATAAATCCTGCAACCACAGCAGCAATAGTAATACTCTAATATAACCAAAAGAACTCTATTGAATCTCCAAGAAACCATCTCCTTGGATCATTCAATAACATAAATAAGAAGTTCAACTCAACAAGAATTAGTTGAACTTCTGACCTTCTAAAGTTCGCAGCATAAGCTGCTCTCTCAAATACGTGCAAAGGTCGTCTGTGTAGCAGCCTTGCGTCCCTTTTATAATCACTCAACTTCTTGCGCAAAGCCTTCCTATTTCTCCTCATCATCAACGTCACATGTCAACATGTTTACTTAAACCCTTAAAAGGAAAGCCGTTAACTACACAATCACCAAACCAATCAAATATATCTCATATATCAAATATATATCAAATAATAATAATAATCAGAGTATATGAAACCTAATCACATTAGGTTTCCTTCCTTTACAAGTGCATAAACCACATCTGATTAACATCCTAACTAAGTTAGGATCCTTGCATATCACAGCTAACACACCAAGCCGTGTATTAGGCTTCCTCCTTTCCTTTCAAGATACACGTTCATATCATGCATATTTGATTAACCAAATCAAATCCCATCATGCATATATATATATATATATATATATATATAGACACAATGCTCATCAATCGCATATCTAACCATATATAAGAGATCCTAATCAACCATGATAATTAGGACTCTAAATACTCACGGAAGCCTTCTGTCAAAATGATTTATTCCAAATATATATATATGAATAAGTCCTAAGCAATTAGAACTCTCTTACTCCTTGTGTTTTGTATGTATAGGAATGCCAATATAAAGTAGGTATACTAACAGTGATGAGTGCTGAAATCTATAATTCAAGATATCAAAGTTTTTGTTGATTCGTTAGATAATGTTTCTTTCTTGCATTCTTTTATAGAGGTAAGTTTCCTTGTTGGTGCTCTTGCTTGAATTGTTTAGACTCTCCGATGTTTTGTTGTGGTTACATTCTTCTCTAAACTTGAAAAGTTCTTTTGTTGGACTCTTATGATTTTGATCGGTTAAGTGGCTTTCACTTTAAAAAAACAAAGTTTTAGAAACCAAAATTACTATCATATGCTCTCGAGGTCTATAGTGGGGTTGGTTAAAATATTTGTGGTTCGAAGTATTGTTGTATTCTTGTGTTTTGGAATGGAGGAAGGCCCATCGGGGGCCCATTGTCGTTATATGGAGAAGAGGAGTGATGACCGTTTCTTGGTACGACTGGGGGTGGGGCCCTTCAGACAGGGGCTTAAGGGGAATTTTGGTGGGTTTGAAAAGGTCAAGATGATTGGTCACCTGGAAGTCTAACCATGTCAGTATCCATATTCTTTGTCCCGCAGCCCACGTCTTCTAGAAAACCATGCATGCTTGCAACCGTTGCGCATGCCCCATTATTCCTTTTATGTTCTTTTTTATTTTTATTTGTTTGGTCGAAAATGTTTTTTTTATTATTAAGAAAATAAATACTATAACGAGAAACCTCGAATACTTACCTTTAACAAAACAAACCAGAAAGAATGCTGCGCTTGAGGCAGAAGCTGGTACAACCAAGAACTATAATCTTGTACAGAGTGGCCTAAAGTTGCTAAATTGTCTGCCAAAAAAGTGGCCTCCCTCCAAATATGTTCTTGCTTGTAATGTTCTTTCTAGGGTAAAAACCCCTAGCAATTTCAATTTCACCTAAATGCTAAAGCGACTGCATGTATATTTTCTTGTACATGACTTGGGGTAACAAAAATTATCAAATAATGTGTGCATTTTAGGTTTACTCACATTATACCCTTTTATCTATTTATTTAAATGTTTATTTGGATAATCATTTTCCTAAAACGTAAATAACAACTCATTGTAACTCACACACTTCCTGAAAATTTCAAACTAACCTAATACCGTTTGATCTAGTGGCATAAGTCTTTCCTTGTAAGTAAGAGATCGTAAGTTCAACTCACAATATTGTAACACATTAATTATGTATTTAATAAAATAAAAAAACAATCTCAAACAATTTGGAGGGACAAATAACTTCCTAATCAACAATTATAAGCTCCAAAACCAACAGAACAAGACATATTTATCGATGTCCCTCAAACGCCTAAGGAGGGGAACAAACTTAATTTACACTACACTTCGGTCTTCCCCCTATTACAAGCAACTACGTACCAGATATCGATTCACCTCAAAATGGAGTGCCTTATCATAATGGTATCTCCTCCGAGTACTATATATAATCCAGGCAATTAAGTAACACATGAGAGAGTTGAAGGCAGTGCCTTAGTGCTTATATAATAGTTGATGAGCAAATTGCAGTTGAGATAGAAACGAAACATACAGCGTAAGATAATGATGAGCATATATAATTGATGTTAACGGTGTTGATCGACAACAACGATTATGGCATTCGAGTTTTGCAGATCCCTTAAGTGAAACCACCTAATCTACATGTTAGAGCAAGTTCACCCGTTGGGTTAGAATGAATATAGTGACTTGGGTCATTGTAACGGGACAGCAATTTCCACCCGTAAAAAATATGAGATTATTATCAAATGGCAGTGACTATTTATAAAATAAAAAAAAACGTTTTTAAGTGTGAATAATGATTTTTAGAATAACAAAATTAATTACTAATGTAAGCAAATAGTAAATATTAATTACAATATAAAATATAAGTGAATTTAATAAAATGTAAATATTAAAACATTAGGATGAATATTAATGTAAAGAAGATTATTTATTATTTAGAGAATATAAAATATGATGTAATTAGATGTTTATGTTAATAATATAGACGACAAAACCAAAAAAATAGGTCTAACAGATGTTTATACAAACAAAATTTATTTTTTATAACAATTTCTGATTTTTAAATCATTTTTAGATGTTTTTTTATGTTGACTTCACACGGAGGTCTCTGTGAGTTCATCAAGTTCTTCCTGACCAAATAGTAACTACTTTGATTGGATGAGATCATGCCTTGTTCCTCACGCGGGAAAGGAGAGGGTGATGCCTCCTTCACGTGGGTTAAAGAAACAAGCTGACACAACCACTTTTGGCTTTATGATGAGGTGAAAGAATTCAACCTAGGCGGGATTTCTCTTCTAGATTGGTTGCTTCTCTCACAACAAATCTCACTCGAGACTCATTCATGGTGAGTTTTTCTTCTTGGGTTAGATTCCCAGCTGGGTTGGATTTTTTAGAACAGGTGGACTTGCTCTTATTGCAATTGCAACTCATCCCATTACAACATCGATCCATTTTCAAACACGCAAATTATTTGGGGCGCATGGCGTCAACATAGTACTTGTTGCCATCGTCTCCATCGATCTTCTTTAACACTTACATGTTTAAATTCTCATTTTTGTCAATTTCTTACCACTAAATCGTCTATAATTTACTCGGACTACATTCAAAGAAAAGAGAAATTCGTTTGCATGGTATACTAATTTTTGCTCCTTATAAATTTTAGTATATCAAGTTTTGAAAATATCAAAACGGTTTGTCATGTTTTCATCTTGACCTAAGAATGGTATATACAGCCATTAAGATGACCAATTTACCCTTAAGTTCTCTTTTTTTCTTAGTTCTTTTATATTTGTTTTCATATTCCAAATATATTAGAAGAGGTTTTGAAATTTGATGATTTGGGTTGGCCTTTATAAACTTGAAAAAGATTGAAGAGGGGAAACATACACAAGTTCAATCCTTATTGTTTCCGCTGACATTCAAAGATCTTGTTGTTGTCGTTGACATTCGAGGATGATTGAGATGAATAACTGATTATTAGGAAGGAGAAAGTGACGATGGATTTTTTCTCTACATTCCTAAAAATATAAAAAGCCAAAAAAAGATAATTGGAATATGAAAACAAAGAAGAAAAACTAAGAAAAAAGAAGTAGAGAATTTAAGGGTAAATTGGTCATTTTTTTTCTAGTATGAGAGTAAATTAGTCATCTTAATAGCTATATATACCAATCTTAAGTTGGGATGGAAACATGAGATACCAATTTGATATTTTTAAAACTTGATATACCAAAGTTTATAAGGAGCAAAAGTTCGTATATCATTCAGACGAATTTCTCCAAAGAAAACTAGTTATGACAATTTCTATAGGTTCTCAAAACAACTGCATATATATAGAATTTTTCCCTCTCCCATGCATAGAAGTTTTTAAGGTTATCCGGGTTGCTTGTATTTTTTTGTTACTTTTGTTCTATGTTGTACGAACACTTCACACTCTTGGAGTGTCGGAGTGTCTGACACGCCCGATACAGCGACACGCCTCCGACACGTGTCAGAAAATGTTGATTTTTCTGACACATCACAACACGTTGACCGAAACGTCATCTCAGTCTCTGACACACCACGTCATCAATTATTAATATATGTGTGTGTCTATATATATATATATATATATATATCTTTAAAAAAAAAGAGGTTTAGATGGATTATGGAATGATTGAAATTTTATTCTCTATTAAGTGTTAGAGAGTTGTTGTGTTACTAAGTTGATGTCTAATTTTTTTTACAACCTATATATGCCCATTTGATTCTCTTTAATGACCTACGTTTGATTCTGTTTAATGTTATTTCAATATGTTTATGCAATGAAATGAATTTAGACAAAAAACAAAGAAAAAAAACTGAATTTAGAACATGATTTTAGTAATGTAATTAACTTATTTCATATTTTAGTATATTTTTATGTATTAAAAATACATAAATATATTATTTTATTTACCGTGTCTAAGCCGTGTTGGAAACTCAGTTTTTAAGTTTTACCTTATCGCGTTATGTCAATTAGCCGTGTCCGTATCCGTGCAACATAACATTTGCTTCTTTTGATCCGTTTCGAGTCCTATTGGTTGTAATTTTGTAGTTGATTCATTGAATAAAAATCCTTCTGTCACCCAAAAAAAAAACTTTCAGTTTTCAATACGGCGAGATCACATATCAGTACATAGTGGCAATATATATCTCGAATTCGAACCTGGGGGTTGAACTAGTCCAACCTTATGTCCTTAAGAAAGACTGCTATACAATAGAATAAACCATTCTGCAATATGACCATTACTTCCATTGAACATTTCCATATGTTCGAAGAGCTGACGAAGAACTGATGTCTATGTTACACTTCTTTAAGAAATCAAGCAATTGTTTGTATGTACACCATTACTTCTTAAATGATGCATTAGTAGTCATGATTATTGCTACCAAAGTTTGGCATGCATCCCTTTAGTACTATAGACGCTCTTGTAACTAAAACACAAGTACTACGACACAAGCAACCATAGAAATCAACTGGAAGTGCACACAGTCACAAACTAACTAAATTAATATGTATAGGTTACACATAAATTAATATTTTACTGGACAGTAAATGTTTAAGTGAATATTAATTAAATTCTTGATACATGTCACACTGGCGAGCCCAAAATAATTGGGTTTACAAGTGATGGCCCTCCCCCGAGTTCATACGAGCTGGATAGTAGAGTTTGCATGCCAAAATGACTTCACATGGAATCAAGAAATGGACTTCGCGTAGAAGTACATGAATGCGAGGCAGAGATGACTCTGTGTAGGAGACTTCGCGAATAAGGCAAGGCGAGGAGTTCGCATACAAGTGCAGGACTATACAACATTGGCTTCGCGTGATGCTTGAGTATATAGGGAGGCAAGTGTCCTTAATTGCTTAAAGACCATGTCGAGCTAAGATAATTCTAAGAGGCGAAGTCCGCATCAGCGTGGAGGTGTATGTGTTGGTTAAGAACTTTGTTCCTTAATTGGATTTGCATGAATCACCTACGCCACATTTATCGTTGAAGACTCTTACAAGTCTTTGACATGCTTTGGGCCAATACATGTGGCCATAAAGTAACTCTATATAAGGAGAGCTTGAGGATCATTCGAAGGACACACACACAAACTCGACAACTCAAACAAAATATAATACAACAATCGACCTAGTCGAACCCAGACGCTAAAACATCTCGTCTTAACAACCTTTTCCTTTCAAGCTCCCCGGAGCTTTGCTCTCTTTTCCCTATACGCTTTCCGAAGCTTTGTCATTTTTCTTTTCCTTCCCAGTTGAAGCTATGATCGATCTTACATCGAGTATCGATACTATAACGCTCAGGCGGACTACAGTAAGTCTTTGCCCAGCACGCAAGGCGAATCTGAAGAACTCTGCGGTGGAGTTGGTGTTTTTTTCATCCTCAGTCGCTTGATTAGAAGCAAAAGGCTAAGTGCACCCCGCTACTACAACCACTACATTCCTCGTCCGCGCGGTGGCACGCCCGCAACGACTAAAAAAGACTTTGCATACCCAGACTTACTGATGTGGCCAAAACACTTTCACCTTAAAAATTAAATTAATATCCATACTTAGCGTGCAATCAGCAATTGTAAAATATTTATCCTCATGTTAAAAGAGAGTTTGAGTCACTTTTGACGGCAAGTGTTGACATGGATAAAAAATAGGTTCATTGTTTGTTTTAGTGGTGCTTTGTATTGGTGTGGTTAGTACAAATTAAACTGGTGTTGCCTTGGAAACTTCGATGGAGTGGGTGGGGGAAGATTCTATGGTGCAGTTAGCCGCTGCTCGAGGACAAATTCCCCAATTTCAAGTCCTAGACAGAATTTCCAACGGTGACTACGGTCAAAACGAGTTGGAAGTTTTAATAAAACAGTTGCATGATTTGCATCAGTAAGTCTGCAGCTATATATTCTTTTTCGTTTTCTCTTTGCTAGAGCAATTTCAGTAGCATCTGCCATATTGCTACTGGAAGGTAGTGTCTTTCAACTTGTTAATTTTCTTTCTATGACAAAAATAAAAATATTAACATTATAACACAAAACCTCTAGCTAAACCCTCACCTAGTTTATCTTAGAACGGCTGAGACATAGAGAGCGTCGCGGGAGGCAATTTTGCCAAACAGGAACAAAACGATCAAGTTGTTTATAGTTGGGGCAATGTTGAACTTAGCGCATATATATATATATATATATATATATATATATATATATATATATATATATAGGCCGGATCATGAGCGGACATTCGCACGATTCTTAAAGTGCAGACGTCTTTCCGTTCTCCACTGTCCGGTGCCGCCGACGGCGCGCCTTCATCCGAGCAGACACCAGAGACGTTCCCGGTCAATTTCTCTTCCCAGTAAGTCCGTCGAATTTCAGTTTGCAATCAAAATCGATCTTGTCTGAAGTTTTGAGTGGAGGTTGCTGCCCAGACCTTCAAATCGATCTCGTCTGAAAGAGAAAGTGGTCAATGTCGCCTCTGGTGTCCGCTCGGGTAAAGACGCGCCATCGTCGACGCCGGATGGTGGAAAACGGAAGGACATCCACACTTTAAGGCCGGTACGGACGTCCGTCTCTGATCCGGCCTATATATATATATATACACACCCGAGCGGACACCAGAGGCGACATTGACCACTTTCTCTTCCCGACGAGATCGATAAATATATATATATATATATAGACACATACACAATCTTTATCAGGTCCAAATATCATTATTTATTCAAAATGTAGGGATTTTACCAATAGAACTACTTTTCGGTCATATTTTTCGATCATAGTCAACTACTATCTAGATAATAGATATATATGACATGATTATCTCTGTAAAGTTTCAGTTAAACTGGTAATCGTTAAGGTGTCGAAACTATATGATTACAATGAGCGAACCAAATCTGTTCAACCGGAGCCATTCGTGTAATTCACAGTGTTGAATACTTTGATAATTATCAAATTGGCTGAAATTTTGTAGAGATGATATGCTCATATATACTTAAAAGATGAACGGTTGAGATGAGAAAATATGATCGAAAATTGTGTCAATTAAGAAAATCCGTACTTTTTGAATAAATAAAGAGGTTTGTATCTAAAAATGCCTCTCAACCAAAAATTTGATCATCCCCCGTATCAATTCAGATGGTTTGACGTGGTGGGACATGTCCTCTGTTTGCACTCAAAATTAATATTTTACTGAACAATATTTGTCTACGTGAATATTAGTTGAATTCATGGTCCACGTCACACCGAAGAGCCCAAATGACCGTTAGCAAACAAAGTCATGCGAGTTGAATATTCGCACTAGAGGTGATGATTTCGCGCAGGGGACTTCGTGTAAGAGACTCTGTGAAGAAATAGAGGAGAAGAGTTCGCATGAGAGAGGACTAAGGTATTGGCCGCATATGTTGACTGAATGGATAAGGGGCAAGTATCCTTAATTGCTTAAAGGACTATACTATATGGTCATACGTGCATGTGAAGGTTAGGAGGTATACATATTGATTAAGGATTCTATTCCTTGATTGTAGTTGAGTGCACAAGCATACGTCCAGGTCTTCATGAGATGTCCTACTTTTCTACATGGAGACAATTAGTT
The DNA here is from genome assembly GCA_034370585.1 of Fragaria x ananassa. Taxonomy (NCBI): domain Eukaryota; kingdom Viridiplantae; phylum Streptophyta; class Magnoliopsida; order Rosales; family Rosaceae; genus Fragaria; species Fragaria x ananassa. Next base: position 24,246,992 of record CP139764.1, read on the forward strand.
ACGTCACTCAAGTATAATCACATCAAATAGTGATTAACATCGCCTATGACATCTTTACGTTAAAGACTTCTACAAGTCTTTAACATGCTTTGGGCCAATACATGTGACCGTAAATAACTCTATATAAAGCCCCAAATAACTTTGTCACACCCCGATTCTTAAATTTTACATTATTTACTAGCATGGTGTTAATAAGAGTTTTACCATCTTTGTCATTGAGTTTATAGTTTGATTGGTCCCCAGAGAGGTTTTGGGGGATGATTATTTCGAAGGAATTATTCGTAGGAGAAAAATGTGACGACGGTAAAAATGGTAAATTTTAGATAGTAAAAGGTAATTTTTATTAAGGTATTATTTTGGGGTGTTAATTTTTGAGTTGGGTTTTGTTGTTGTTGGGTTAGGACCGGTTGGAAAGCCCAACATAACTCTCTCCTCACTTCTTTCTCTTCCTCCCGACTCTCTCTTCCCGAGCCCTCTCCCTGTCGGATTTTCTTCTTGGTCGTTCACCGTTGTCCGGCCGCCTCAGACCACCGCGCCGGTCCCAAATGGACGCCGTCGACCCAGCCATCTTCCTGGAGTGGTGGCAGCTTCCCTAGCGCCGCCGTGAAGGAGCAGTCGCACCTGGAAGCTTCGGCTGCTCGTAGCTCTCCGTCGCCGGAACTCCCTCTTCCGGCCGCCATAGCTAGCTATCATTGGCTCGTTGGAAAGCTCTCCTCCCGTGCTTCAATCCCTCGGAAAGTTTCCTTTCGATTCGACTTGGGTAAGAAGAGATCAGTGATTGAAATTCTAGGTTTTTAATTTATGTTTCGGTTCAATTACCCTATCTAGGCTTAGAATTTGTGTTTGTGCTAGTTAGAAAAGTTGTAGAGGAGGTTGAGAGAAAAGTGCTGCCAAATTTTTGTAGACATTGGAGGTCGCCGGAGTCGGCTGCCGGTCGTTAAGGGAATTTTTATAGTTTTAGATGTGTTTTCCGGAGGGGAGTTTAATGAAGTGTAATTTGGAATTTTTGTAGGAGTTTTGGATAGGTTTTGAATATTTCTAGGATTTGTGAATTATGGCGGTTAATGAGTAAAAATGCAGTCATGAGTTAATTATGGTTTGGACTGTGGAATGTGATTTTAAGGATGTCTGTAATTGTGGAGAAATATTGTTGGCAGCGAATTTAAGATTTAGGGCGATAAATATGGTTGAGCGCGCGAAGCTCATATTTAGGTCTGCCTATTTTTATATAAGCGTCAATATTTTAAATGAGGACTTAATTATGTTTTTGGAACATGATATGAGGAGACTCGAGTGGAAGAGACATCCGACCGACATCAGGCTTAGGCCTAATTTGTGAGTGGACTTTTATTTTAAATAATGTGCATGCAAATGATTTATTGATGAATACTTTCTTTTGTTGGAAAATAACCGAAATTGAGAATTTATGTGGATATATATGTTTTGGCCACGATCCTCAGTGAATAGCGAACAAAGAATGTTGCAGGCGTGCCACCTCATGGACGAGGAAAGATTGATGGATGTGCGTGCGAGATCTTAACTTCTTAATCAGGGGGGTTTCAGGTGCCACCTCAGACGAGGAATTTACAAACACAAGGCGATCGACACTCACGGCGGCGCGAGCAGAGCAACAAAGGGAAGTCAGAGAGATTGTGTATGTTTTGCTTCAACAAGGAAGCGAAGGCAGAGTTCTGGGGAGCATTGGAGGTTTCAACAAGGTTGAAAGTTTATATTGTGTTTAAGTAATTGTGTGTGAGTTGTTGTGTAAAGAGAGAGATTTTTGTAAGCCTTCGAGCCTCTTATATAGTAGTTTGACTTGCGGGGGAAGAAAAATGATTAGAATTCACGTCGGACTCTGCAACACAAGGGCACTGTTCCACCCGCGCGGACCAACCATCCTGTGACACATGTCCAGTTTGCACATTTCATTTAGTATAGGACATTATCACCGTGTTGCTCAATTATAAGCTCCTATGCGAATTGGAATTAGGAGCAATCTTATCCCGTAGGGTGTCACACTCCATATAGAAAAACAATCTCGCGCGGACCGCAGACTCAAACCATCTCGCGAGCCTTTCTAGCTCGCGGGCTTTAGTAGGGCTTCTTATATTAAAATGGCCACAGAGATTGGTCCGAAACATGTCAAAGACTGGTAAAAATCTTCAACGATTAATGTGGTGCGCGCGGACTCCGCATGTGTCTTCCTTACGAAGTCTCTCACGCGAAGTAGCGAACCAGTCCGCCAGCTCGCCTTGATAATATTTCGCCTCGCCTAAGCGAAATGTCCATAAGTAATTCCTCGCGAAGGCATTCCGCGCGCGAGCTGTGTGTTCCGCGTGAAGCGTGCAAGCTCCATACTCTGCGCGGAGTCATTCCGCGCGAGTTATATGTTTTGCGCGAAGGCACTAAGCATGCGAGATCTGTAGTCCGCGCGAAGTCATTCTGCGCGCAGACCTTGTAATTCAGCTCGCGTGGTCTTGTTGGCGGGCCATATTTGTGAACTTTAAATAACTTGGGCTTGCCGGTATGACATGTAACAAGAACTTAATTAATATTCACATAGAAATTTAATGTCCAGTAAAATATTAATTTAGGCGTAAACAATATATATTTATATATGGTTGATTATGAAGATAATATGTATATAAATAAATGCTAGCTAGCTATACGTGCTTTCCCGCCATAATGAGGTAAAATTTCATTATGGTGTGACATGAGCGTTAGACGCAATCGTCGTAGCCCTATATAAATATAATAATTTATATAAGGAATATGCACGTATATATATATTCACTCATGCTTTTCCGCCATAATGAGGTAAAATTCAATTATGGTGTGACGTGAGCGTTAGAAGCCAGCGTCATAGCCTTATATGAATTTCTATTTTTCGTATTTATTCATAGAATTCGTACAAGGAATATGACGAGTGTAAATACATATTTATATATATATAATTTTAGCATGAGATGTCTTTTTATAAAGTTTGGGAGACTAGCAAAGCTAGACACGTGTTCAGAAATTTTGAATTAAAGCTTTTGAGCTGTCGCCTACAACGTGTTTTCTATGAAAATAAATTTTGGGGAAGCATAAATATTTTATTAGAATTATTTTCGTCCACTCACTCTAACATTTTTTAAATGTTTTCCCCTGGGCTCTTCGTTTTAAAAATGCCTAGTCTGCAGAGTTCAGGTTGGATTTAGGAGGCGACAAGGCGACGAGGCATAGTTACCCATCTCTCAGCCACTTTCCATCAATAGGTTACATGCTTAACCTACTAGGGTATCTTTCTGCTTCCATTGTTTTTAATAGCTCTGAATACTCTGGGGTTTTTGTATAATATTTTCGATAGTGTGTTAAGACTGATATTTCATTATTTGGATAATTATGGTTGAATTGAAGAATGGTTTATTTTTGTTAAGAGGGTAATTCTGTAATTTTTTGGGTTAGGGTTGTCCATCTTCAAGGGAGGTTTGTCGAGTTTTTCATTAACTTTTCCTTGGAGGTGGTCCTCACAAGACTTAATTCGGGTTTCAGGGTGAAATTCAGGGTGAGTCTTGACAAACTCTATATAAATGAGTTTGAGGAGACTCTCTAGGGACAATTAACAACTCAGCAAAAATATAATACAACTATCAACCTAATCGAACCCAGCCGCTAAAACATCTCGCCTTAGCAACCCTTTGCCTTTCAAATTCCCCGGAGCTTTGCTCTCATTCCTCTGTACACTCCTCAGAGCTTTGTCTTTTTTTCTTTCATTCCCAGTTGAAGCTCTGCTCGACCTTACGTCAAGTTTCAATATTGTGACGCTCAGGCGGACTACTGTAAGTTCTTGCCCAGTACCCAAAGCGAATATGAAGAATCCTGCGGTGGAGTTGGTGCTCTCTCCATCCTCAGTCGCTTGATTAGAAGCAGAAGGCTAAGCGCACTTTGTTACTACAACCACTACATTCCGCGTCCGCGCTGTGGCACACCCGTAGCAACTAAAAGAGACTTTGCATACCCAGACTTATTCGTTCTCATTGCATAAGGGATTATTTGGGCTGCCTAATTTTTGTTTTCGCTAATGTTCACTTTCTTATTGTTTTCATTGTTGTTCTTTTTTGTTATTCTTTCATGTGGTTCTTTTGAGGAGCTTGGTTTTATATCCTCTCCTTGCTATTGTGCCTTTCTTTTTATTTGAAATAAAATTCATTAGAGGGTGAGCCGTTTTGGCTGATCCTCTGTCCAAAAAAAAAAGAAAAAAAGAATTGATCATCCAAGGTATACCCTGGTCTACTTTATGAATAACGTACACAATCAATGAGCAACTTTGAATCTCCATGAACAAGAATATGATTGCAGAACTGAGTAGTGTAAAGCATCCTTAAGAGTTGTAGCTTCAGCTACAATTGATGTAGGAGCAACAACAAAAATAGGATTACGTTGTGAAGTACCAATCAAAAATAGCTAATTAGTATCTGATTTATTTCCCGTTAACTTGTTTACCTCCTATTTGTTATCTCTCTCCGTTCTCAAATCTCACTCTTGCTTTCCCAGACTAAGCTTTTATCACTAATACGTACACCTACAACCTCTTGACTACTTTTGACAAGGTCGTGGTGGTTCGAACCTAAATTGAGGAGCACACCCAACTAGACAATAACCATATATTACATTACTTTGCAATGGTTACAATGTCACAATCCTTAAAACATATATATGTTGGGATCACATTTTATGAACTATGTGTTTTTTTAATCTCAGCTCATGGTGCCAATTGGGATTTAAATCTGTAATTTTCATATAATTGGTGCGTGATTCTAGAATAACCAACGGGACACAATTCAGCAGTTACATTCACTACCACAAATATGGGCAATTGATACCATCTTATACCCTCTATTGCATCAATGGTGACCACACTCCTCAACAAACACCAATACTTGAAATTAGTTGACAGTAAAGTCACAAATAAAATGTAATGGCGTGCTTTGAAAATCATCTTTAAAACTATTGGTGTGTATTGAACATTTGAATGTCACGAACACCCACTTTTCTTATTTTCGATGATAACCATCACCCCTTAATTGTTTAAAGGATTTATTACTCTATATAATCTGAACATATATCTTTGCTCTACCACTAGTCAATTGTTTATAAATCTTTTACTTTGTTCCTCATATTATCTCTAACTATATCTGTTTTCTTTAGGTCTCTCCGTCAAAATTCAAATTTCAATGAATATCAGCAGCCAAGATCTCCACTTTGTCTTCACAATTCGTGGCCGAGGCGTCCAAGATTTCCGATGAGATCTAGGTTATCACGAACCAAACCGGCAACAGCTTAATTGAAAAAGAAGATTGAAAATCAAAAAGCTGGATTTGAAGAAGCTCATCAAAGAAGGTGAAAGAAGAAGCAGCTCAATCTATTGGTATATCTCCCCTTCTATCACCGGATCCGACTAACGCCTAAAGATTTCTTGGCCTTCGTCAAGAAGGGGCTCGTTGTAGGCTTGTCGGAGACTCTCCCTCAGGTTTTCGTTTGTTCCCAAAATTGTGTGTTCGATTTATTGGGTTTTGTGTAATAATGATTGCATGTGTTGCAGAAACAAGAAGATGAACTTGGTGGAGGATGTGGAGGACGAGTACAATGAGGATGATGATGCTGATTGGCCAGATTTCAAAGATTTGAGTTTTGGTTGTTTTATGGGTTAAAGTGTTCTTGCCGAGCTTGTTCTGTTTAGTCTGTGGAGCTGAATTATAAAGGGTACGTAGGGTAAGTGTTTGAAGCCTTCACAATTTCGACTACCAGCTGCCTGGAATGAGATTTTGGATCGAAACCTTCACATCAATTCACAGCCGGCTTGAAACCTTGAGCATCTTTGAATCGTTTGACTTTGACATGGTTATGTTGCGACCTGCATCTTTACCAGAAACTGACTATAAGATTCAAATTCAAATGCACATGCATCATCGAAAAAATTCAAATGCAAATGGGTACATGATATGTTATTAAGGTGTGTTGAAGGTAGTCACTAAAGCCCATAACAGTAATCTCAAAATGGGTCACCAAAAAACTGATAGTGAGTGGTTTAACTTAACCACGCCAGCAATAGGTACTAATCAAGTATCAGTGTGAGAGGCCGTGTCTAAACCCTATACCTACCATTGATTGGTGCCCAATAACACAACACACAACCATTTCTAATGGTGTTTGTAGCCCACTTTTGTTGTAGTGATTTCTTGACTACCTACATCTATCCAAAGTACTAAAATTATTTGAGTATAGTTATAGAATTTGTCGTGATTAAAACCCTAATTTTATTGCGGTTCTGGTATATGCATGGTACCTATTTCCTAACTACTGCATGTATAAACTAGAGAGTAATAACGGTTCTGGCTATATTTCCTAAACATAAAGAATAGACGTCGGAGTTGATACGTATTAGACCATCAATGTCGCTGTAGAGTAAGAGGCTTAAATAATAATCATACCTGTAATTCATTGCACGCTGTTACACCAGCAGCCAGCGCTGCTTGACGAATCATGATCAGCTGCTCGATGTGTCTAATCACGAGCTTTGATATATCCCCTCAGATCCATCCTCATCCTCTAGCTTCTCTTTCGTGCTCTGCTGCTCCCCATCTTTCTTATTACAGAGTGTCCGTAATTTGTTCTCTCTGCCCCGAAAGAAAGCATCAAGCTTTCAAGAATGGAAGGTAATGATTCTGATCTCTACAAAGGGACCACTCAAGATTCGTATGCAATTTCAACACGAACCTGATTTTCATTGACCTAAGAGAGCACACAGCACTGAGTTATTTGAGGTGTGATGCAGTTCATACCGTGGGGATAGCGATCGAGGGCCTGAGTGAGTGGGGATCATCATATCATATCTATCATATCCTGCATTATATTTATGAAGCATGGATAGCTAGGGTTTTAGACTTCAGAAGATAGCTCGCAGTAATGAACACTGATATGTAGTTGGGTTCATAGTACATATAATTACACTGTTTCTGTTCAGCTTCAGCTAGCATATATACGTATATACAACTACTACCAGCCTATAGCATTAATATTTCTGATTCCAATCATCTCATGCCAAACAATCAAAAGGAAATTAGCTACAATTTCTTGATGTGACTCTAAATTTCATGATGAAGATGAACTACAATTGCAGTCATGCGTGCACAGTGCCACAGTGGTGTTACTTATGGTTTTAATTAACGACGTTTAAGCATGAATTCAGTAGCAAATCAAGCTGGAATTGCAGATACGTACTCTAAACTAGTTAGAGCTGCAAACTGCAAAACGGTTGAGATTGTCATTGATACAAATCATACAAAAATACACGCAATTAGAGAGGCACTACATAACACAACATGGTTTTGGTAATGTAATAGATTATGTATAAGGTTTTTGTAGATGCTACGTACACGAGCATGAAGTGAGTCGATCATACTAGGCACTAAGGATTCTGATTAGTAGAAAAAACACACGACAAAAACAATGCTAAATATAATGACAGTAGTATTTCGAGCTTTTCCTTGGTGCATGGGGGATAGAAAACAAAAGTCCTGAAATGTAGAACGAATTAAGCAAATCTATACAATTGCGGATTTGTGGATAAAACCCCACAAATAAATTTTACACATACACCCAACAACTGAACAATGATAAAGGACAGCAAGAACTCAGAGAAATTTAGCAAATTAGATAACAAAAGGCATTTGCATTCATCATCAACTGGTGATCATTAGCAGATATTGACCTCATTAGGTAGTCTCTAGTACTTCACTAAATATATAAATAGCCCAGGGAATTAAATCCGATATCATTGCATTTTTACATGGACGATAGTAGTAGATGAAGCTAGCATGCAGTAGCATAATGCATTAGGATCACGAACTTCAAAGAAGGATCTATTCTTGACGACGATGTCGTACATATGAAACGACTTGAACTGATCGAAGTTTGCAGGGAGCGAGATGAGGTGAGCCGAGTGCTCGGACGATAGTAGTAGATGAAGCTAGCATGCAGTACTATAATGCATTAGGATCACGAACTTCAAAGAAGGATCTATTCTTGACGACGATGTCGTACATATGAAACGACTTGAACTCATCGAAGTTTGCAGGGAGCGAGATGAGGTGAGCCGAGTGCTCCGAGCGGTGGAATTGCACCAGGTCCGGTTGGCAGAATGAGTTGGGCCGGTAGCGAGTCCAGCCGAGTTCAGTGAGTCGCTGCTCGAGTTCAGTATAGGACCGGATGACCTGGTTAGCCGGAAGGTATATCAAGACTCGGGGTCGAGCTCCCGGTGCGGTGGCTGTACCCGGATAGGGCGGTTCCATTTGCTCGAAGGACTCTCGGGTCGGGTTTGGGATGAGTCGAGTGACGCCGTTTTTGTAGAATATCCAGACGCCGGACATTGTGAGAGAGAAGAAGAGAGGAAGAGGGTGGCAATGTGAGAGGAGCGAGGAGGAGTTATGAGGTTGTGATGTGGTAAGGTTTGGAGGACGATACAGACGGGTGAGAGTAGTGGTGAGAGTGATGAATGAGTGTAAGAGTATGGTTGTGTACTTTTGTAGAGAAAGTAAGCAAACCCTATTCTATTTATAGCGGAGGGAAAATAATTAGACGAAGATAATGTTAGGGTCGAGCTATTTTTTCAAATCATGCATGTGTTTCCAGATTGCAATATATTTATAACAAAACCTAATTTTGATGTGTTAGAGGCGAATGAGGGTTGGCATGACTGACAAGACACTTGCTTGAGTGAAATTTCCATCCAAGTTCGAGCTCCAAGAATCATAATTCTTTTATTAGTAGGTTGCAAAGTTTTGAGGACATGCGGGATTCATATGACTGATAAAAAAAAAAAAAGAGATTTCAAGAGAGTGGATAATCTTGATTGAGGCATGTTTGTTCTCATGTGGTAAACTGGTAATCTGTATGTTCGTTTGGTTCTTGCTGGCTGCAATCGATTCTTAATGTTTCTGGGTTGATGGGCTGTCTCCTTGACAACTTAAGAGGAGACCAAACCAATTAAGGTGGGAGGAGTGTCCCATCATATTTAGGGCCGGGCATATTAAGCCTAAAATGCAGTCACCGCCCGCACTACACCGTAATATTATGTGCGGTTAACTGAATGTAGGCAAAACGATGCAGTCACCGCTCGCATCACACCGTAATATTAGATGCGGTTAACTGAATGTAGGCAAAACGATGTAGTCACCGCTCACACCACACCGTAATATTAGGTGCGGTTAACTGAATGAAGGCAAAACGACGTCGTTTTGCACACACACCGCACCGACACCGAAATATTAGGTGCAATTACGGTTTCGAGTATAACACCGCCCACATTCAAACCGACCGACCCGCTTTTATATATGTATTTTTTAGTTTTTATATATATTATATATGTTGGTGTATATAGAGACCAACTTGGTCTCTTTCTGACTTTCTCAACCTAAATAACTTAGCCGCATCTACATATGTTTCTTCCCCCCTCACTCTTCCAATTCCTGACTCTAAACTTAGAGACTCAATCAATTAAACCATAGAAGGAATCAAAGCTCTAGGTCTCTTGCTCTCTCATTCCACCATCACCAGTTTACCACGCTCTCTCAGTTGCGTTGCTATCTTCTTATTTTTTCTTTCTATTTTTCTGTTCTTCTCTGAGTTCTCTCTTTGAATGATTTGGTCATTGTTATTTGTGATTCACTTGGTTTCATGTATGCTTGAACATTCTGTATGATTTTATTATTGTTGTTTTTTATTTGTGGTATAAATTAATGAAACGTTTGGGCATGAAGTTTTACATGTTTCCTGTGTTTGTTTTGCATTACTTGGAACAATGGTGATAGGTGGAAAAGATGTGAGTGATGAAGAAAATTGAAGGCTACTGGAACTTTTGGAGATTGAGATTTTTGAAGATTGAAGGCTGGAACTTTGAAATGAAGATTGATTTGGTCATTGAAACATAGAACTGTCATTTTCTATTTCTTTCTTCATCTTTCTTTCTTCATTTCGATGATTTGGTCTGTAATTTAATTATCTAAGTACTGATTTGATACTTTTAGAATGTTGAATTAGTTGAATTTTAGTTTTTATTTCAGGTTGAATGTGGTTGAAGTGTTTAACTATTAATTGAATGAATGTTTTTATTTCAGTTTGAATGAGGTTTAACTATGTAATACGGTTTGAAGCAAACCGCACCGAGCTACACCTTCAAACCGCACCGAGCTACACCGAAAATGCAGTTCAACCGAAAATGCTGTTTGCATTATTTAAAAACAGTTGCAGTCTATAAAATTATAGAACACCGGAAATGCAGTCCGCACTGTGGTTACGGCCTTAAACCGCAACACACCGCACCGCACCCACCCCTAATCATATTAGAAGAAAGTAGTACCTATATATAACTCGGCAAAGTGTTGGCTACCTTATTTCCTTTAAAAAGTTATGTGAAAAATTGAAAATTATTTGGATATATATCGAAATGAAAAACTGAAAATGGTTCTTTTGAATTTTAAAAGGAGGAAATGAACAACTTTCATCTCATAATACATGCTTTCTGCGAAACAAACTTAATTAGCAAATAATGTATTCTTTTGGTAAAGGAGGAATATGGTCGAAAGATCATATATGACCGAACGCTTTTATCTATAAGGAGAGGGAAGTTATGTTGATTCAACTGAATTCTGCACATCATGAGCCCCAAACACCAAAAACAACTGAAATACACCCTTTGATTACCCAAGTCTTACAGAAGTATCCCCAAGTTTTTGACACTCCTAACCAGTTGCCACCAGCCAGAAATCAAGACCACAAAATCGAGTTACTCCCTAACACCCCTCCTATGAATGTGAGGCCTTACAAATACCCTCATTTTCAAAAAACTGAAATTGAAAAAATCATCCAAGATTTGTTGGAAAATGGAGTGATAAGACCAAGTGTTAGCCCTTTTTCAACCCTAGTTTTGTTGGTAAAAAAGAAAGATGGCTCGTGGCAGTTATGTGTAGACTACTGGGCTCTTAATGCTGTCATTGTGAAGGACAAGTACCCAATTCCGGTGGTAGATGAGCTAATCGATGAGTTACATGGGGTTGTGATCTTTACTAAGTTGGACTTGAGGTCTGGTTATTACCAAATCAGGATGCATGGGGAGGCTGTGGTTAAGACTGCTTTTCGGACACATTCAGGACACTATGAGTTTTTAGTGATGCCCTTTGGACTCACTAATGCCCCGTCAACATTTCATGCTGTTATGAATGATGTTTTGAGACCTGGCTTGAGAAAATGCACTCTTGTTTTTATGGACGATATCCTGGTGTACAGTCCTTCTGTGGAAACTCATGTGGAGCACTTAGATTTGGTGTTATCCAAATTGCAACAGCATTCATTGAATGTGAAAGAAAGCAAGTGATGAGTTTGGGACGACAGACAAGGTAGAATACTTGGGACATGTGATCAGTCTGCATGAGTGGCTGTAGATCCGGCAAAGATTGAGTGCATCAAACTGTGGGAACAACCAAAAACTCTTAAGCAATTGAGGGGGTTTTTAGGATTGGCTGGATGTTATCGAAAGTTTGTTAAGGGTTTTGGCATTATAGCTAGACCTCTCACTGACATGCTTAAGAAAAGTGGATTCAAGTGGACCCAAGCTGCATTAACATCATTTGGAGAACTGAAGAAGGCTCTAACATCTACACCAGTGCTAGCAATTCCAGATTTTACAAAAGAATTTGTTGCGGAAACTGATGCTTCAGATGTAGGCATTGGAGCAGTATTGACCCAAGAAGCCATCTAATTGCCTTCATGAGTAAGGCATTAGCTCAAAAACACTTGGCTCTATTGGTTTATGACAAGGAGATTTTGGCAGTGATATCAGCTGTACAACAGTGGAGGCCTTACCTCCTAAGGCATCATTTCAAGATTCTGACCGACCACAAAACCATTGAGTACTTCTTAAAGTAGAAAATCACTACACCTGCTCAACAAAAGTGGTTGATCAAGTTAATGGGATATGATTATACCATTCAATACAAAGCTGGAAAGAACAATGCAGGTCTTGATTCCTTGTCACGGAGGCCTTCACTGGCTGTGATCATGGGAATATCAAAACCTGTGCAGGAGTATGTCAATGAGTTAAAACATGCGTGTCTCAACCATGAAGAAACAGCCACAATTGTGAGATTAATACAGCAAGGAGGGGAGAAGAAACACTACAAGCTGGTAAACTCTCTGCTGTACTACAAAGATAAGATCTTTGTACCTCTAGTCGATGAATGGCGTAGTAAGGTGATTGAGGAGCTACATGGAGGGAAGTTTGGAGGTCATGCTGGGAGAGCTAGGACATACAAGAGGGTCACAAGAAATTTCAGGTGGCCAGGGGTGCAGAGAAGTGTTAAGGAGTTTGTAGCTTTCTGTGATGTGTGCCAACAACAACATGCATAAACAGTCATGCCACCTGGGCTCTTGCAACCTGTAAGCATACCTCCACAAGCTTGGCACACGATTTCCATGGATTTCATAGAAGCTTTGCCAAAGTCAGAAGGGAAAACAGTGATCTGGGTCATCATTGACAAATTGACAAAGTATGCTCACTTCATTCCATTGTCTCATCCATATTCAGCTGCAACATTGCCTAAGATTTTTGTGCAAGAGGTAGCCAAACTGCAAGGAATGCCAGCTAACATCATCTCCGATAGAGATCCCATCTTCTTGAGTCTTTTTTGGCAAGCATTCTTTGAGCTTCAAGGAGATCTTTTGCTTACCACCCACAGTTTGATGGACATATTAAGAACCTTAACAAGACCTTGGAACATTATTTGAGATGTGTTATTAGGGAGAAACCCCACAGTTGGGTGCAAGCCATTCCATGGGCAGAGTGGTGGTACAACACTTCACATCATTAAGCAATTGACATGACACCATTTCAAGCTTTGTATGGATATGAACCACCATCTGTTCAAACCTATCTTCCAGGGTCTACAACAATTGCTAATGTGGACCAAGACTTGAGGAATAGGAATGAGTTGCTGGCAGTACTCAAGAGGAACTTGGAAAGAGCTCAATCTAGAATGAAGAAGTATTATGATTTGAAACACACTGAAAGGAAATTTGAAGTGGGTGACTTGGTTTATTTGAAGCTCCAACCTTATAGGCAGCAGTCAGTCCACAAAAGGGTATTCCACAAACTCTCTGCCAAGTATTTTGGTGCCTTTGAAGTTCTGGAAAGAGTGAGAAGTGCTCAAACTTTCAACTTATGTAAAGATACATGACGTTTTTCATGTCTCTTTGTTAAAGAAGAAACTAGGAGCCAATGTGACAGTAGAGGCACATCTTCCCCATCTATCTGAAGCTAGAACTGTGAAATGGGAACCTGAGGCAGTGCTTCAAACATGATTGGTGAAGAGGAGAGGTGAGGCAGCTGCACAATGGTTAATCAAATGGATGGGAGCGGAGGCTGAGGATGCTACTTGGGAATTTGCAGATCACATCACCGGCAGATTTCCAGAGTTCAAGCATTAAGGTCACTTGAGGTATCAAACTTGTGGACAAGTTTGTTTTGCAGGAGGTACCAATGTCACGAGTCTGTGAATAATGGCCCAGTTGGTCTAGGAAAGGTAGGAGACGGTGTCGTTTTACTTGGTGTTGTGTAAGTTGTAATCGTGCCTTGCACGTGACTACAATTTAAAACTAGTTCTCAGTAGACGTAGATGTGTGCCATGTGGCAAGATCACACTCGTCAATATGGGTATTTATGTACTGTAGAAACCCTAGTTCGGGCGGACATGAATTGAAGCTTTATTTTCCCTTTACTGTTATTTCCTTTCCTAGCTTAGATCTGGCTTAGTTTATAATTCAAATCTAGGTTCTTTACACTATATCACTTTCAAAATCACGTCCCTTGATCAAGCAGACTTTCCAGTACGCTCAAATTATTACACTCGCAAAGCGTAAAGACGCTTTAAATGAGAATAACAAAATAGAGAATAAAACAATAATTCAGAATATGAAATAGCGTTTCTCGGGCAATGAAATATAGTGGGATTTTCAGAGGTAGACCTCTTTAGTCATCGGCTCATCTTCCCTTTCTCTCTCTCTCTCTAGAAACCACGCATCTTGTGGCGAAAGAGCTTTGTTCAGTGAAACTGCGAAGGTAGTTTCTGAAACTAATCCTGGTCATTAGTGCCTAACTTATAGAGATGTCTAGATGTGTGGTTTTTCTCATTGAGAAAGAGATTTCAAAACCATGTCTGCAAGGCTTTAATTTTTATTTTTGTTTTTATGTTTTTACCAGTGTTACATATTACTCCACATGCATTTTTTATTGGTGATCTTAGACATCCATTTTTCCTTGCTTTTGAGAGTGATGAGAGGTACCGATTATCTTCATGCACCAAGTTTAGTTGATTTGAAGAGACATGTTCATCTTAGTATGTTCATTTTTATGTTGTTCCAGATTTGAATATGTTCATTTGATTGTTTAGATATTATTGTTTTCAGGATATCAGGTTTGAAAAATGTCTGACAGATCAGAAGAAATGGATATTGGTGAGTCCAATTTAAACTTGTATTGTATCTTCTAATTGTACTGCAACAGTGAATTTATTTTTCTTCGATTTTTGTGTTAAATAGGAATACTGCAACAGAATGTTCGTTACACCTGGAAAAGGCCTTCTTGGAGCAAGCAAGAGCCTTCTCAAAATCTGAAGGGCAAAAGAATGATTTCAAGAGAAACCTTAAAGAGATGGAGGCTCAAACAAAAAAACTGCCGAAAAAAACTTGATAATACTGAAGCCCAAAATAAAGATTTTCAGATTAAGCTTTCACAAAGTGAAGTTGAGAAGAAACTCAAGAAAGAGCTTCAAGAGTATTATGAAAATATGTTACGGTTGGCAGAAGATCAAAAGGTTTGTTTTGTTGGAAAAGTGTGGCTTAGATTATAGCCTTTCAGAATCTCACATCTTTGAAAGGTGAAGAGTTGTCCGTTGATTATAAGGAATGATACCACACACATTAATATCGAGACCTTTTATGTACAACCCCATATCTGTTTCGCATCCGGGTAGTTAAATTGGGTATAATATCGGTATTTCTAGACCCGTGTGTGTGGGACCCTTGGGGCCCGTCGGCCGCTTCCGTGTAACAAGTGGTATCAGAGCCCATATGACGTTTGAGACTTGGTGTCTCATACGATTGAGTTGCAATTTGGTGGAGCTCTCGTTTGGATTGAGATCACAAGATTTGAAATTGGATGCTTGTGATCACGGTCGAGTTATTAAGACTTGGATCGTGAGATTTGGAGATGACTTGAATCACGCCAGGTGGAGATTGTTGAAAAAGTGTGGCTTAGATTACAGCCTTTTGGAATCCCATATTTGAAAGGTGAAAAGTTATCATTTGGTTATAAAGAATGATACAACAAATACTAATGTTGAAGCTTTTTGTGTTAAAACCTTATACCCGTTTTGTATCCGGGCTAAAGAAAATGGATGAAATCAAACAGACGTTGAAGGAGAAAGAGGTTGAGTGTGAAGATTTAGATACACTTTGCCAAACACTTATAGTCAGGGAGCGGAGAAGTAACACTGAAGTGCAGGAGGCTCGCAAGGAGCTAGTCAATGTATGCACATTTGATCTCTCTTGTGTTTCACTGCTGTTTGATTCATTGAATCTACTGTTTCTAGAATCTAGGTTCATTGAGTTATATACCTCTATGATTTGAAGATGTGACCCACCCTCGTTTCGACTCCATCATGTCTAAATAAAAAGTAAAAACAAAATCTCATCAGAACGATGAGACACGCTCTTTCACTTTCAATATCACGTCCGTTCATCAAGCACACATCCCACCTCTACCCAAAATCTCACCGTCATAACAGCGAGTACGCTCTCAAACCCACACACGCGAAGACCCTTTCTTTCCCTAAAGGAGAAAGAAACAAAGGGTGCGTTTGGTGCAGCTGTGACTTATAAGAAAGGAAAAAAAGACCAAACAGTGTCCCACATTTTTAAGAAGCATAACTTTAGTATCCCACCTTTTAAAAACTTCAAAACGGTATCTCACGTTTTAAACCCGACACAAGATCAGTATCTGCGGTCGTCATCTCCGTTACGGTGACAGATTAAATTCAAATAATGAAGGATAATTTCGTCTAATCACATCATAACCCTTAACCCTCTTTAACCCTATCATTTTCACCCTTTTCTCAATCTGCCTCATACCCTCTCTCTCTTACGAATATCTCCTCTCTTTTTCTCTCACTCTCACTCTGTCTCTCTCTGTCTCTCTCATCTTTCTCTCAGATTGAATCACTATATTTGATTCTCTTATTATCTAGAGAAAAGGCATACAAGTGGACAGAAGGATTGATAGCATGATCGAAAAGTGGAGGTATTTTCGTGTGGTGGGGGATCGACCAAACTATGCAGGTAAAAATGGTCCCCTTTTGTTAAAGAGTTTCAATGCTTGGGTTGTAATAGAATAGTATTGAATATTTGTCCCTTTCAAAATTGTTTATGGCTTTCAAGGGTTTTGTCTACTGAATAGTTTAGGATTAGAGATTTGGCGTTTTTCTTCTTGTATACAAGCTGCAATGCATGACAAACAAAAGGAACTAGTTGAATAGAAGCAAAAGAACTCATTTAGAAATCAATAATTATTATCGAAGTTTTGTTGTAACAAATTAATTGCGGCTCGTTTTGCAATGTAATGATCAAGTAAGATTTGTTAATGGTACACAGATTATCAAATTAGCATCTTTGCATTGATACTGAGGCATCTGATAGAATGAATGTTTAGAAGTGAAATATACTAGATCTAATAAGTCTGCATCTGATTTTTCTATATGCTAATTGAATCAAAGTTCACTCAACAGCCTAATATCAATTCTTTTGTTTTACATCATTGATTGTTTGATATTGTTTTTTATTTTGTTTTTGTAGATCAAAATTTGTTTACTATGAAGATTTATCATGGGGGTAGGTTCCATAGTAAGAATGGGTTAAACAGAAGATATGTTGGTGGGGATGTCTTGTATGTAGATGGAGTAGACCGAGACAAGCTCTCTATGACTGAGTTGGTGTACTGGGCTGTTGATATTGGATATGAGCGTCCTCCAATGCAATTCTGGTTTAGGATACCAGGTAGTGAAGATGGTACTGGGTTTCTACCTGTAACATGTGATAAGGAGGCAGTGGACATGTGTGTTTTTGTGTCCCCAAGGAGCAAGATGCTTGAGTTGTTTATAGTTTGTGAAGTTGTAAGGAGGGAGTTTGCAGAAGATGAGCTAGAGAAATTAGCTGCAAACTTAGACCACTCAGCTTTTTTAGGGTGGTCGATTGATGACGTTCAGGATGGACATAATGCCACAGTTAATGTAGACAGCCCTTTCTTAAAAATAATTGAAGAGAATGAAAGGGTTGATACCACGGCAAGGGTTGAAGCTAATAACCAAATGAGAAAAAATAAAATGAATGACAGAGGGAAGAAACCTATTTTAGAAGCTCCAAAGCCACAAAAGATAAGAGGAAGACCACCGAAACCTGTACAGAAGAGGTACTCAACTAGAAGTGGAGGGGAGAGTTCAAGGCAGGGTGGAGGGCAAAGTTCAAGACAAATGGAGGATTATTCTTCTGAAAGTTCTACAGATTCAGATGATTCTAATTTTGATGGGATTGTCGATTCAGATTATGATCTTGATTCAGAATATGATGATCTGGAGTTTGAAGACAATGTGGATGGTGACACTAATTTATGTCATGAATGGGATGAGATGGGTTTCGAAGGGCAGATTTCAGATGAGGATGTAGGTGATTATGATGGTCCAACTTTGTATGGTTCATCCGATGAAGAAAGTGAGGACCAAGGGAGTTTTCCTGTGAAGTGTAGGAAAAGGTTCCGTAATTGGATACAATTCAATCCCAAAGTGCACATGAAGAACCCTTATTTTGTTTTGGGGATGGAGTTTCCGAGTTCAAAGGTATTCAAACAAGCAATTAGGAAGCATTCTGTTATTACTAGAAAGGAGTTGAGGTTTCCTACTAACTCCCGACACAAGGTTGTTGCGAAGTGCTTTTCATCTGAAGGGTGCCCTTAGAGGATATATGCATCAACAACAGATAAGAAAAGCCCATCAATTTGGATAAGAAGTGTAAATCAAGAGCACCAATGCACTACACTTGATAAGAAAGTGTACCATTTGCATGCACCCTTCATAGCAGAGGAATATCAAGACTTCTTCATGAGTGATCCGAACTGGAGTAGAGAAGGGATTTAGAATGCAGTAAACAAGGATTTTGAGATGCAGGTTGATGCTCAAATGTGTTACAGAGCAAAAAAAAAAGCTGAAAAAATGGCACAAGGGAAGTTTGAAGACCAATACAACCTTCTGGAAAGCTATGCACATGAGCTTAAGAAAAGGAACCCGGGTACATCAGTTTGGATTCAGACAGAGTTGGATGGTGAAATAACAAGATTTAAAAGGATATACATATGCATAGAAGCATTGAAGAGGGGATGGAAGGCAGGGTGTAGACCATTTATCGGGTTGGATGGGTGCCACTTGAAATCAGTTCACAAAGGTCAGTTGCTATCTGCCGTAGGCATAGATGGCAACAATGGGATATACCCCATTGCTTGGGCAGTAGTCGAGCAAGAAACTAAAGATAGTTGGACATGGTTCTTGGAGTTTTTGAAGGTGGATTTGGACATTCATCACTCTATTCATTACACTTTCATGAGTGATAAACAAAAAGGGTTGGAGCAAGTCTTAAAGGAGTTATTCCCGGATGCTGCACACAGACATTGTGTGAGACACTTGCACAACAATTTCAAGCTTGATGGTTTTCGAGGTTAGCTTATTTTTATCACTTTAAAGTTTGAACTAGTTTTTAAAGTTTTGAAGCATTTAGTATGACTATTTACTGTTTTTTATATTTTTATTTTTGTCGTGAAGGTCTGGAACTCAAAAACAAATTGTGGGCAATTGCTAGAAGTTGTACACTGAACACATTTCAAGAAGCGATGGAGGACATGAAGAAGAGTACAGATGATGGGTGGAAATGGTGTAAGGACAGATCTGCAGTACATTGGAGCAAGTCACACTTTGATCCAAAATTCAAATGTGATGTATTGTTGAATAACCACAGTGAAAGCTACAACAAAAGCATTCTTCCAGCAAGAAAGAAGGCTATCCTAGGCTGTTTGGAAGAAATTAGAACTGCAACAATGGTTAGACTGGGCAATAGAAGGTTATCAGGGCCAAGATGGAAGTGTAAAGTTGGACCAAGGGTGGAAAAAATATTGAGGAAGGCAGTGAAGTGGAGTAATGAGTATAGGGTTGTAGCGTCAAGTCGCTCAAGGTTTGAGATTCATGGAAGGGGAGCACAATGCATAAGTGGGGTTACTTCTGTTCATTCAGTGGCATTAGACTTAAAGAGTTGCACATGCAGGAGATGGGATGTTTTAGGAATACCTTGTGGCCATGCAGTTTGTGCTATTTTTACAATTGGAAAGTCCCCAGATGAGTTTGTTGATGACTACTACACTAAGGATGCCTATATGAGAGCTTATGAGCCAATTATGTTTCCTATAGCTGGAGTGAAAGAGTGGGAGAAAATACATAGGCCAATTGCTCCTCCTCTGTACAGGAGGCAGCCTGGGAGGCCTCCTATGCTTAGGAATCTTTCTCAAGGTGAGTTACATACGTCAATTAGTTCCAATGGTATTCAATTTGTTTTTTTAGCTAGCTGCCCTTTATTTTTATAATTACTTAAGTTCTTAATTGTTTGTCCATTGTATGTAGGTGAAGTAGAACCACCTCCTGGTGCACAAAAGTTGCCCAAGGTGTATTATTCTCAAGTCACTAGTTCAACATGTAAGAAAAAGGGTCATAATAAGAAGACTTGTGCACGTAGGAATCAGGTAAAAGTTTTTTTTTTTTTTTAATTAGAAGGTAAATGTGTTTTATACATCTGATTTTTAAGAATTTGCAATTATACATAGTTGAAAGATGAAATTTGCTGAAAATTGATCCCAGGTATATGACTTAATATGTGCTTTTGATGTAAAGATGGAATATGTGTGGAAGTGATAGCCATGTTGTAAAGATGTGTGTAATTTGTGCTTTTGATACTTTGTAGGGACAAAATGTGCAAGATGGTATGCAGCAGCAAGCACCTGTGAATGAACAAGTTGGATTGCAGCAGCAACCACTAGTGAATCCCGAGGAGGGTATTCAACATTAAGCCACAGCTCAAAATGTGACAGAATCATTGGCTCATGATGTTCAGTCTAGCTTTTGTGGAACATGCAGACTGCTTTTGTGAAATATGCATTGAAATGCTGTAGACTATGCATATTTAACTAGCTTTTGTAGAATATGCTTGTTTAACTATCTTTTGTAAATTAAACTTTGTTGGATGTGCCTATTTTCATGGCTTTTCAGACATTTGAAATGCAAAATTATGTGTTTGAAAGTTTTATATATTCATTTGTTGTTACAGAATTGTTCAATTTAGAACAAGATAAAGGATGAACATGACGTCTAATTCACAAAGTTAGATGTGTTAAGTTATATATATATATATCAGGTACCAAAATTGTATAATTTTCTTAAAAGTTGTTCCAAAATTAGCTATCAAGTTGTATTTTAGTTTTAATTTTTTTTTACTTTGGAGGTAAATATGTTCTCTTGGCGGGAATATGTAGTTTTGGAGGCAAATATTTGATCTGGCGCCAAACTATTATATGGAATTGGCGGGAGGGACTGAACAGACGAAAATACCCTTCAAAATATGATAGCTTGGAAGCTCCGTCACGGAGATAACGACCTCAGATACTGATCTTGTGTCGGGTTTAAAACGTGAGATACCGTTTTGAAGTTTTTAAAAGGTGGGATACTAAAGTTATGCTTCTTAAAAAGGTGGGACACTGTTTGGTCTTTTTTTCCTATAAGAAAAGCTGACTTATACTTATTTCTGAGAAAAAGTGACTGAAAAGTAAAAGTAGCCTGAGTGTTTGGTAAACTGACTTATTACAGGTGCTGTGAGTGCTAAAAGCAGTGGAAGTGTTTGGTAAATTGGAAACTAAAAGTGCTTCTAGTTTACATAATGACCAATTTAGACATGAAACAAAAATTAAGTAATTATACAATTCTTTTGATGGTTTTGTTAGCTTTACAAAAATTAAGAATTTCTGGTACCACGTGCACTCATCAAACTCTGAGCAATTTCGTTTCTTATTGCTTCCATTTCTTGTGCAACATAACCATGATCATCTTCTTGTTCATCATCATCCATCTCCATCTCACTTGGTATGTCACCTAAATTTTCTTCAATGACAAAATGACTATCTTGATTTGAATGTCTCCTTATATAATTATGAAGAGTCATGGTTGCAATGGCAATCTTCACTTGCTTCGCAAATGAAAAACCTTCCATATTCCTCAAAACATGCCATTTTTTTTTCCAAACTCCAAAAGTGCGTTCTATAACGCTTCTAAGAGAAGAGTGAGCTTGGTTGAATACCTCCTTTTCATTTCTTGGTTCTCGCCCATGATATTGTTGAAAATGTTGGCTTGGACCTTTATATGGTCCTAAAAAACCATTTATTTGAGGGTATCCCGCATCAACGACATAATATTTTCCTATTACAAAACAAAAATAATAAATATGATAAGACTTCACATTAAAGTTTTGCAAATTTACATAGAATAAGTTATAATGTATTACCTTGTGGAGGCTTAGGAAACTTCAAATATCTATTATGCCAAAGTAAACAGAGATGCACCAATGTTTCCATTATGCAACATTCATTAAATGTATGCCAGACGACATTACAACTTAAAATGCAAACCAAGTAAAATGCAAACCTGTATACATAAGCTATACAGAATCAGATTATTTGCACAAAAGTAAGAGATCATAATCATAATCATAACTGAAACGTACATGAAGGTAAATCTTCTATTTGATGGCTATTCTAGTTGTACAAGGTAGGGGTTGGTTATGGACATCACAGCTTGGATATGGGGACATGACAGTTAAACTATAATTTAAAGGAGTAACCAATTGAACAAAGGAGTGTTACTTCTATGGCTAACCCTGATTAATCAGTCTCATAATTTTCCAACAGAAACATAATATCTAATTGTTGTATTGATCGGTCCATGTCTTGTCAAGTTTGTCAAGATAAAGCTGGATCTCTGAAGTGGGAAACTCCATTCATGTCTTCAAAAATAGCTACTTCGACAAGAAATGGAGTCCAAATGACTGAAAGTGTGAAGTTGTGAGAAGGGAAGACCCATCTCTTAGACCTGCATTCTTTGTCATGGTATACTTCAACAGCTTGTTCCACCTGTGGGACATAACCACTGAAATTTGATCAACATCTTGTTCTCGACCAGATAACCAAAATCCAACAAGAAGGAATATATGTAATGAAACAGTAGAAGGCACATGTAGGTCCTTTTGTATCTAGCTACCAAATTGGGGTAGTCATTTAGGGACAATTCATAACAGATCTCTAGTCTAAAACTGAGGTCCTTTGATTCAAGTTACATCTTCTCCGATTGTCATAAAAGATCAAAGAATAACAACATACAGTCATAAACCCTGTTTAGGTAGATGTCGCCGATCATCCTACTTCTTACTGGAGCATTAAAAACGCAGATAAACAAAACACAATCCGAAAGCAGCTTTAACAATGCAGCCTTGAGCCCATCATGTTTCCACAGTACTTATACGAAATTAGGACTTCCATAATTCACTACCATCAATTTGAACTAATCAAATAGACAATTCTAAGAGTTCAAATTACATATCTATCTCCATGAACTCATTGGACTGAAATTTCCAAAATAAAATTAACATCTTGAACACTTCAAACAACCCGAATCGCAATCTGTGCAAAACCCAATGAAATTCCTACATTCAATTAGACTAAGCTGACTGCAGAAACTGAAACCAAAACTAGAAACCGATATCATTTATCAAAATCCCTAACTCTAAGCTCAATTTCTCATCTAATAACTCAAAGCAAAGATAAATCAAAACCGAAAGACAAACAGAGAGAGAGAGAGAGATATCGACCTGGAGTCCTGAAGCTTCGCGGTGGACTTCTTCTCGACGCCGAGAACGATAGCGTCGGTGTCGCAGACGCCGACAGCGGCATCACCCTTGGAACGTTACCCTTGCGGCGGCGTTACCCTTGGAAGAGATGGCCATCGGGACTACCAAATCCCTAGAAACTCAGAGAGAGAGAGAGAGAGATGGGGCTGTGGTGGCTTAATTACCTTTGGCTGTTAGGGGCTGTGGTTGCTAATCAAATGGAACAAGCTTGAGACAGACTGAGCAAAGATGGAGAACGAGCTCTGAGAGAATCGATGGAGGCGTCGGTCTGTTTATGTTCTAAAACAATCGTGTAATTTACTTATGTTTCGAGGGGTACCCAACGTCATTATGAAAATATCATTAATTCGCGAAAAACTCCGCGTTTTTGCTGACTTCTCCTTATAAGTAGAAGGACGGTTTGCCTGGCTTATCCTTTTGCCTTCAAAATAGCCCTGACTTCTTTAAAAAGGAGTTATTCATGTGTTTACTAAACACCAATTTCCTCGTTACTTATCAAAACAGCAGCTTATAAGCAGCACCAAACGCACGGAATACGAAAGAACCGAGTGCCTTTTTCGGGGGGCAATGAAATTCAGTGGGATTTTCAGACTCGGTAGTCGGTAGTCTTCTTCAGTCATTGCTCCTCTCTTAATTTTCTCTCTCTAGATTTCCAAACTTGACTCTCACTCTCTCTCTCTAGAAACCCTAGCCCCCATTCTCCAACCCCCACACTTTTCCGCTTCTCCTCGCCGCTCGCCGGGCGTCTCGCATTTCTCGGCGTTGTCAGCGATATCCGGAAGGAGGGAGGAGAGAGAGAGGGTAAGGTTTTCGCTCTGCGGGAATTTTGCGACGGCGTTGGTGACCGGTCTCTGTTTCAGTCAACATTCCGGCGTCTCGGCTTGCCGGAGAGGAGCGATTACGGTATCGGAGGTCTAGTTGCAAAAGAGCTTTGTTGTGTGAAACTGCGAAGGTAATTTCTGAACCTTGTCATAGTGATTTAGCGTTGTTTGGTGCCTAAAGAAAACAGAGGCGTTCTGTATTTTTGTTACTTTGAAGAATTTTTTATGCTTTGCGTATAGATTGTTGTGTTCGTTTGGCTGATTGTTGAACAGGATTGGTTGTTTGATTATTTTGCAAAATAGATTGTAGGAAAAATGAAGAAGAGTGAATGGTTAAGCCATGTTATGTAGCCGAAACTTCACCAATCTATGTTTAAATCAATGTTGTCTTCTTAGTGATAAAAGCATTTGGGAATTTACATATATCAGGACCTTTAGAGTTTGTTACAAGTCTCTTTGTAATCAATGTTTTCATCTTCATCCCTTGGATGTTGAAAAGGTGTTTTGAAATTTCATGTCCTACCTTACCGAGTGTTTGTGAATTGTCTATTTGTGTGGGTTTGCTCAGTAACAAAGATACTTCAAAACCTTATCTGTTAGCGTTTTGCACATACACTTGAGACTGGATTTAGGACTTTTATGCATTGGCTAGAAGTTGATGAGCTTAATCTATTATCTAGTCATCTGCATAATCTAATGACTTTCATTTTTTATTTTTTTTTTAAAATAAGGAAAGACATATCTTGCTTTATCATGAACTAAACTTACTGTTAATGGCGTAAAGAAGTAAAATCTATATTTGTGAAGTAACAAGATTTTGTTTAGTATTGAAGACAGTAAGTAAACTTGCATTTGGAATTAATAAGAGTCACTGATTGTAATGGTTAATAGTGTGCTTCAATATGATTCGAATATGTTAAAAGTAGGTAAAGAACTTGTTTATATGCCTTATCTACAGAGTTTCTTATAGTTGGTTACTTTGCTTGAGCGGATGCTACTTGAGTGACGAAAAAGTGCTGTGTATAAGCATCAATTTCAAAGAATAATTGTTTGATCAAACCATGAGGCTGACTTCTTATATTATGGTTTTTGTGTGTGTGTGTGTGTGATATGCTTCAAACCTTATTTCTATGTTTAGTAGCTTGGAAGAGAAATCAGTGAAAGCTAATTAGAAGTTTAATGTTAGATTTCATTCTGCATTTCAGGTTTGATATGTCTCACAGATCAAAGGAAGAAAAGGATAAGTTGTCTGATTTCAAGTACTATGAGGACAAGTATTATTATGAGTTGAAGAAAGGTAGTTACGAAATAAAAGATTCTGATTCAACTTACAGATGTCCATTTTGCCATGAGAAAAGTAGGCCAAGATATCAACTGAAGGAGCTTTCAAGACATGCTTCTTCTATCGGTAGAGGCTCACACAGCTGTGGTATAAAAGATAAAGCCAAGCACTGGGCTTTGAAGTGTTATATTGATAAATATGTTGATGTGAAGAGTCGTTTAGAATTGCCTAAAGAACTTGCACGGAAGATAGGAGGACCTAAAGAATCTGCAGTCAAGTTAGAAGGGCCTAGAGAACCTGCAGCCAAGCCAGAAAGGGCTAGAGAACCTGCAGCCAAGAGGGAAAGGCCTACAGAACCTGCAGCCAAGACAGAAGTTTCTGTAGAGCCGGCACTGAAGAAAGAAAGTTATTTAGAGCCTGCACAGCAGATAGAAAGGCCTACAGAATCCCCTAAACTGAATGATGAGAAATTGTTTGTATGGCCTGTGATGGGTGTTTTGGCAAACATTAAAACTGAGTTTAAAGGTGGGAAACACGTTGGTGAAAGTGGGTGTAAAATAAAAGCCGAGTTGATAGCAAAAGGTTTTAATCCTGTGAGGGTTCATCCTTAGTGGAATTTTCGGGGTCACTCCGGTTTTGCAGTTGTTGAATTTGAGAATAACTGGGAAGGTTTCAACAATGGTATGTCCTTTGATAGAAGTTTTGAGGTTGAGCGCCGTGGAAAAAGGGACTATAATCTGACGAGGAATAGAGGAGGTCAATTATATGGTTGGGTTGCTCGGGATGATGATTACAATTCATGAAGCATAGTAAGTGATTATCTCTGCAAGAATGGTGATTTGAAGACTGTTTCTGGTCAGCAAGCTGAGGAACAGAGAAAAACTATAAAGCTTGTATCCAATCTACAAAACACCTTGGAGATAAAGAGTTCACATCTTGAGGAGATGCAAAAAAAATATCAAAATACTGCTAATTCCTTAAACAAAGTAGTGCATGAAAGGGACGCGATACTCAAAGCTTTCAATGAGGCTATGCTCAAACTTCTTTAACTGTATATAATTGAATGCTTTTTTGAATTTAACTTTTCATTTTCCCAGTTAAATTTAATGATATCTCATGCTTGAGAGTTGTTCAACTCTGTATAATTGAGTGAACTTTTGCATTTGAAGGTTCATTTCAACTGTGATATCTTACTTAAATCTCACCTTTTGTTGTTAGAAAGAGAGAAAAGGGAACAGATGGAAAAAGAATACTTCTGGAGGATATTGAAGGAGCATAAGGAAGCTGCATCACAGTTGGAAGATCAAAGAAAAGAGCTAGAGCGCCGTGAGAAGCTACTGCAACAATGCAGGGCACTAAATGACAGTGAGAGGAGGAAACTCCATCATGATAGGAAAATGGTAATTTTATCGTTCTCGTCTATCAAAGAGCTTAGGCTCTGTTTGGAATTTTGGATATGTGGGGTTGCACCACTGTCATTAACTGTCAGGTTATTTGTTTCTTGTCTTCAGTCAGTTTTAGTTTGAGATTGATATAACTTATAAGTTGTTTGCATTAACCTTGGATATTAGAATGCTAGAAGAAGAAGAGACACCAAAAGAATGGGATTAAAGAAGTACATAATTCCTAATAAGTTACCTTTTACATTTTTCGTTGGACCGCTTATAAGATGTTCGTTATAGTTGAGGAAACTCCTGATACTTAGTTAGAATAAGAAAGATGATTCAGTATCTCTTTTTCTACTTGCTGTTTTTTTGAGTTGTTTCAAATTTGACTTCATTCACGTTTCCATTTCTAGCATACATATACAAATCTGTTTTTTTTTTTTCATGTATACGTCATGGTTGATGGTTGTATTTCATCAATTACTGTGCTCTTTTGACTAATCTAGGGTTCAGAATCTGATTCATACTTATATTGCAAATTGTACTCGGTAAGAGCTGAAAGATGTCTTTCTTCTCTTATAGAATGCAAGGGCTACCTTGGAACAGAAAAAAGCTGATGAAAGTATGTTACGGTTGGCAGAAGAACAGAAGGTTTGTTTTGCATTTGTTTCATTTCTGAGACTTTGTAGAATGGATGAATGAATATCTAAAAATATGTCTTTGGTAATTGGCTGGAATTGCAGAATCAAAAGGAGTCACTAAGGAAAAAAATCATTCAATTGGAAAAGGAACTGGAAAAAAAACAAGCACTGGAGCTGGAGATAGAGCAGATGAGAGGTGCTTTAAAGACGATGGAACATATGGATGTGGATGAGGACGTGGATGCCAAGAAGAAGATGGATGAAATCAAACAAAACTTGGAGGAGAAGGAGCAGGAGTTTGATGATGTAGAAGTACTTCATCAAGCGCTTGTGGTCAAGGAGCGAAGAAATAACGATGAAGTGCAGGAGGCTCGTAAGGAGCTAGTCAATGCATGCATGTTTGATCTCTCTTGTTTCACTGTTGCTTGGTTCATTGAATCTATTGTTTCTAGGTTCATTGAGTTATATACCTCTACTCGTTATACAGAAATAATGTATAAATAACTGATATGCGTCGATGGATAATAGGTTCAAAATTATATTTGTTGAATGTTTGAATTGCTGATTCACATTGAAGTTTATGTCATGTTTGGCACTCTAATCTTGTATTTTGGCCGGGATTATGGAACGCATCAAGCCAGGTTAATAAGCCCCGTGTTAATATTGGTGTGAAGAGAATGGGAGACCTTGACGTCAGACCATTTCAGATTGCTATCAAGAGCAGATATTCTAAAGAAGAAGCGGATGTGAAGACATTGGAGGTATGCTCTCTATGGGAGACATATCTTGCAGATCCAAATTGGCATCCATTCAAAATCATTACTGATGAAGCAGGGCGTTCTAAGGTATGCAATTAATCTGTTTTGTTGTTGTTCTTGCTATATGTTTGATTTGTTATGAGTGCGTGAGGTTCTACTTTGGAATTTATTTATTTATTTTTTTCTGTTGGAAATTGCTTGTTAATATGGGATCCTGGGTTTTCGTTGAAGAGAAATTCATTTGGTCAATCTTTTGAACTTGCAACCGGCACAATTTTTTATTTTATTAATATTTTTTTTGTTCATGTTATTTTTGAAAATCACAACAGAGGGGAATTGTTTCTTTATCCTAGTATTATGCGCTTTCTCACAGCGAGCTTGTCCCTTAAGTTAGGTGTCTTGTTTGGTGCAGGAGATTATAGATGACAAAGATGAAAAACTGGCGGGGCTAAAGAATGAGCTTGGTGATGATGTGTACCAGGCAGTTGTCACTGCCATGATGGAACTGAATGAGTATAATCCCAGTGGCAGGTATTCAGTAAAAGAGCTATGGAACTATAAAGAAGGGAGGAAGGCTACTCTAAAAGAGGGAGCAAGTTATATTCTGAAGCAGTGGAAAGTGCTTAAAGGTAGGAGAAGAAACTGAAGGTAAGTGTTTAAATTTGTCTCATAATGCAGCGAATAATGACAATCTATAAATATTATATGCATATAGTAGTAGTCACCAATTGGATGAAAAAAGCAGTTTGGGGATTTGGTTATTTAAAATTCTAGATTAATGCATTCCGAAGTCCTGCTACTGAAATGGATTCCCTTTACATTTGAATCAACTATGAGCTTGGTATATATCTTTGTGATCTTGGTTGGCATTTCACCTACGATTTCTGCTATGTATACAGATCTTGATGTAGAGTATAATTCCTAATATCTTTCAATTTCCTGACCAGAATTAGCTCAACTGGTGGATGGAGAGGAGTACTTCAAGAGGTTCAGTTTTGTTGTTGAACCACTGGCTGCTGTCGAGCTCCTTGATCTTGCTCAACTGATGTCAGAAAAATAGGCGTAAACACAGGACATTTCTTAGAGTTTGGAGTTTGTGAGATTAGAAAAGTTGTGTTAGTTATGCCGTTAAATGTTGTTGGAACCTATTGTTGTTCATGGTCATATTGACATCCAAATTAGTTGGGGCATAGATCCCAGATTTACTATTGGAATGTTCTTCTCAACCTTCTAATTTGTATTCGTTGTCTTGGATGGCACGGCAGACTTGGGACCTTCTCCTGTTTGCTATCAAGACCATCAGTTGTGGGCTTTATCCGTCCAATTTAAGCTTCCAAATTTCTGCTTTGGCCACTATCTCAAAAGTGAAATGTAGAACAATAGAAGCTCTGAATACGCAGCCAGCGGCATTATGTTCTTTTTTCTTTGTTTTTCGATGTTTTATTTTTTTATTCGATGATGTTCTTCTATGCTATTTTATCTGCAGAAACCAGAGTTTGCTTTGTATCAAGTGACGCAATAACGAAGAAAAAGTTTGTACTCCAACAGTCCAGCACCAACTTCCATCTATCCTACTGCAGAGAGATTCTTGTTTGCTTAAATGAAGTGACCCAACAGGAATATGCGTCTTTCATTATGCTTTGGTCATAATATTGTCGTTTGATTAAGAATTTTAAGGGAAGAAAAAGGAGAACAGAATGACCGAGTATATGAACGACTTAATTTGTTTTTTTTTTTTTTTAAATTTTAAATTTTTTATAATAAAAATATATATTTAATGTAATTCATCCATCCATAAAAATATAAAATGCAAGTTGGTGCAGGTCATTTCATTTCTTGAAAAGTGAGTTGAAGATGGTAAATGACCAAGATAGATTTCAATACTCCCCATGCGCATTAGTCCAATCACTCATCGGTGTTCGTGCAAATGTAAGTATGTGCTCTAAATCATTTCGCCTGTTTTGAGTTATCTTGCTTTGCACAGTAGCATAGAGACTTGGCTAATCAAAGAGACGTGCTTTACAGCATCTCTCTCTAAACACCTTCTGTCTTTCAGGCTTCGCTGGGGAGAATCAAAGAGACTTGGCTAATTAAGGAGAAAGGAGATAGATTCTGGTACGTGCATACTGTTTTTATTCTTACTCTTCGACTGAGATCAAAGTTAGAGCTCAGTCTCAGCCTTCCATCTTTTACAATATTTTGGTTCCTTGCTTTGTTAAGAAAAAAGTTCAGCATAAGAGTGATCAGAGGCACTGGCACCCTTTGTGTTCATGCACCATTATGCTTAGTTGATGATAAGAGATAGGATGATATGAATATCTTCATTGGACATGAGAAAACCGTAGATGCGTGGCTAGAAAGAGCATGAGAAAACCGTAGATGCGTAGATATGTATCTTACTGCTACGAAAAAGCACCAGCAGAGTGAAACTCAGATGTACGAGATTCAGGAAAAGCTTGAGCAGAGTGAATCCCAGAATAGAGAGCTTGAGAAGATTGAAGAAGCTCAAAAGAAAGAACTTAAGAAGGCGCTTCAGCAGATTGAAGCTTAAAAGAAGGATCTTGAGCAGCACGAAATTAAAACAAAACGAATGGTACTACCATAAATTTTTATCTTTTGATTTATAGGAAAAGATTGTTTCATAAATAATGCTCTTCCCTTCTCTCTCACATGAGAGGGTTAATCTTGACCAGAGGAATTCTACTGAAAATTTGTTTAAACTAAAGGTATGTTTTCAATGTACTTCCAGAACTACCCAAGACATTTTCTTCATCAAGCTTAATAGCTTATATGAATTAGTGTTTTTAAATTTTGGTTTTGGTGATTAAGGGGATGTCAGAAACAAAATGAGGAGCTCCGGAAGAAGATCACTGAATTGGAGGATCACAAGGATCAGGTTGAGGAGGTGTTAGATGAGGACGAGTCTTATGACGACAAGATTGAACGTGAGAATAAGGCCTGGATAGAGATGTATCTTAATCTGGAGAATAAGCTTGAGCAGAGTGAAACTCAGATGAAAGAAATGAGAAGATTGAAGACACTCAAACGAAAAAAACTTAAGAAGGCGCTTGAGCAGATTTATCCCACGTACATTCAATCTTCAAACTCAGATGAAAGAAATGAGAAGATTGAACAGCATGATTATCTCTTAAGAAAAGAGATAATCATGCTGTTCATTTATATTGACTGTTGCTGTAAACACCAAACAGTTTTTCCTTTCTTTGCAGCTGAGTGATGAGACTCTCCCTAGCTTTATCTGCATGTACCTTGTTTGGTTGATTTGAAGAGATATATATTTACATGTTTGTCCGATTGTTTGTTACTGCATGTCTTCAGGATATCAGAGTTGAAATATGTCTCACAGAGCAGAAGAAATGGATGATATCGGTGAGTCCGGATTAAACTTATACCTTCTCTTTGATTCTACTTGAACACGCTTCACGCTTGCACCCAGCAATGAGTTCATGACTTCTCTTTGATTTATATGGTTCAGTAGGAAAACTGCAACAAAATGCTCGCGACCACCTTGAGAAGGCCTTTTCAAAAGCCGAAGAGAAATACAGCGATCTATGGACAAAGCTTGAACAGAGTGAGGCTCAAAAGAAGGATCTGCAGAAAAAGCTAAAGGAAAGTGAAGACGCCAAGAACGGTTTCACCAAAAATCTTGAGCAGCGAGAGAAGAAACTAAAACAAATGGTATTATCTTTAACTTTGATATTTTGATTGTCTATTTCTCTCCTTTGTGTAATAATCTAGTGTCCATAATATGATTGCCAGCGATATTCTTAGGAATCATATATTGTTAGTTAGCTAATACTGGCCCTTTTTAGGAGGAGAAGCTTAAGCTGGAGCGAAAGAAGGCCGGTGAAAGTTTGAAAAAGCAAAAGGTATGTTTTTTTTATTGAGTTTCAGAACTAGCTAGGACATCTCTTACATACATTTGTTACAACAGGCTTGAGAGATCGAATGTTTTGAAATTTGGTTTTGGTGACTGAGGGAAATGGCAGAAAGAAAATGAGGAGCTCCTGAAGAAGATCACTGAATTGGAGGGTCGCATGGATCAAGATCAGGATCAGGATACAGAGGTCTCAAATGCGGACGAGTCTGAGGATGAGGCAGATGAGATGGTTGTAATTCGAGAAAAGTTAAAGGAGAAGGAAGAAGAGCTGGCCGATGTTTTAACTCTGAACAATACACTTATTGTCAAGGAATTAGAAAGAAACAATGAGCTACAGGAGGCACGGCAAGAGTTAATCAGAGTACGTTTGTATATGTATGGTTTTGAATTTGAGTGTGATTTTCAAAGTGATCGAATTCAAGAAGCTTACTCTATGCCTGAAAATGCATTATCAGTTTATCACCAACTTAACTAAAGGCATGTGAATTTTAACTAATTTATTTGCCTTTTGTGTTTAGTAGATCCAACTGTACATAATGCAACAAAGTAAAAACATACATGGTCTGATATATTGAATCTCAAGGACCATATGAAATATGTTACACATTAGCTTTGGGCTTTAATAACATTATATCTAGAACCTTTTTAACCTGTTGATGATAGGGCAGTAGGATGAGTCATGTACTCTGAACATGTTCCTTTATTGTGGCTCAGTTGTTATTGCATCGGTCATATTCTTGCTTGTCTATTATAATTACTAGTCATACGGTTTGAGTATACTTCTGTATCTTGCAGGGATGGGAATCAACAAGTCGTACTTTTATTGGTGTCAAGAGAATGGGAGAGCTTGATAGTAAACCATTTCAGACTGTATGCAAGAGAATTTATTCTACAAAAGTAGCAGACGACCATGCAGTAGCACTATGTTCTCTATGGGAGGCTCATCTTAAGGATTCAAGCTGGCATCCATTTAAAAACAGCACAGATTCTTTAGGACATTCTAAGGTATACATGTCTAACAATGAGATAGAATGGTATTCTAGGTGACATAGTTTTGGTCTAACTAGAGTATGGGTTTAACTTCTCATGTTCATATATCCTTTCGATAAAAGAAATATTTATGTCATTGTTGCTAGTGCAGTAAATCATCAAATTTTCATTTTCTTGCTCCATACAGATGCTCAACCTATAGGATTCTTTCATGTTTGGTAGAATTGTATGGCCAGAGGAACACCATTGCACTGATGTCCAAATAAATGAAATTATTTTTGCACATTGTGTTTCTTGAAATCGATTTACTAACATATTGGATGTGGGTGATATATATCTACACAGGAAATTGTTGACGATGAAGATGAACAATTGAAGAAGTTAAAAGAAGAGCTTGGCGATGAAGTTCATCTAGCTGTCACAACAGCTCTACTGGAACTAAATGAGTATAACCCTAGTGGCAGGTATACAGTTAATGAGCTATGGAACTTTAAACAAGACAGGAAGGCGTCACTGAAAGAGGGAATATCATATCTGATGAATCAGTTGAAACAAAAGAAGAAAAGAACCAAATGAAGGTATGCATTAAAATTTTACATAATATGGCCAATGTCGGGCGTGTATTGAGTTTTGAACCTGAATAATGATTCTACTTTTTCATTCAAATGCAATCTAGGAGACTAGGAATGGATAATAAGATCCTGGTAATATAGAGTTACTTGTATATATCCTCTTAAATTTTAGTTTGATTGGTTTAAGCCTCTCATTGTTGAATTAGCATAACTCAAGGCAAACTTGAAGCATTGCTAGCTGCCTAAATATGTTCAATGTGTGGCCTCTATTTAAATGGTTATCTATGTCATTTTCGAAATCTTTCAGCATATTAGAATGCATAAAATTATAGGTTTCTTTACTCTTTTGCACTAGAGTTCAGTTGGCCCCTCTGATTTCAACTGCAACTCAAACTGTATGACCTTTAGTCCTTCAAATTTGTAAAACGAGATACGTAATTCTGTCTTCTACTTAAAAAATTGGCATTATTCATCAGCCTGTTGTTTTAAAATTCCTAGGGGACAATATGCATGGTTCTGTAACTAATTCTCTGAACATAGTTCTTACTTCTGTTAGAACTGAAGGAAACTTTAAATTTATTGTTAACCACTGATTGATGCTTGCTGATCTCACACTAGGTGCTGACCTCATTTTCTTGTCTTGATTTCATAAGGGGTTGTCTTGAGAGTGATGGTGCTCAAAGGAATCGTTAAGCTGCTATACTTTCCTGTTAGAAAGCTATTGGAGTTGTTTCGCTGAGCCTGTTTAACTGTTTTTGTTGTGAATCAAGCTGTTCTTGTGTAGTTTTGTAATCCAACTCGCATAAGTCGGAAACAA
This sequence comes from Fragaria x ananassa, assembly GCA_034370585.1. Lineage (NCBI taxonomy): Eukaryota > Viridiplantae > Streptophyta > Magnoliopsida > Rosales > Rosaceae > Fragaria > Fragaria x ananassa. The sequence goes on from CP139764.1 coordinate 24,281,283, forward strand.
TCAGTATGCAGTGACTTAGGGAGACAATCATTTTGCTGTGACAAGATTCGGATAGTTTCATATCAAACCAACTTGTTTGGTCACCATGACTTGAGTGACGTCCGCTTAAATATTTGGTCGAGACATCAAGTCATTGATTGTGTATAATTGTATATATTAGTACTGACTAGAATATGTGCCCGCGTTTGGTGCAGGCGCGGTTGATTTGATTAGTGAACACATAATGAGATATTGATGAAGGGAGACTGAAAAGTAGGAGGAATTGATATTAAGCCTGTCATTGTTTACATGAATGGATTCTCTCGTCTTGCTTCACGCGGATCGCAACATTCTGTCTCGCATCACCCCGCCTCACTTGCCCCACATCGCTTCGTCACACCTCACCCTGCAGACTAACCCGACTTGCTTCGCCCTGTTAAACCCGCCTTGCGTTAGTCGTCTCGCTCGCCTCTTCACTACCCACGGCTCGTGTTTCGTCTCATCCTGCCTCCTCCGCGTCTTGCTTTGTTTCACTAATTTGATTTTGTCCCGCTTCACTTGCTTGGCCTCGCCTCCTTCTCACGCGCCTCGCTTCCCTCCGTCACGCGCCCTACCTCACTTGCCTCGCCTCACGCTTTACCCGCCTTCTTCCTCGTCCCGTCTTGTTTACTTCGCATTATATCGCCTCACTTATGTTCAACTCATCCCGCCTCGTATCGCCCCGCGTGCTACTCGCCTCGCATCACCCCGCGTGCTACTCGCCTCGCATCATATTGCCTTACTTGTATCATTGTGTGGCCTCCTCGCCTTATTTGACCTCACTTCGGTTCGCCTCCCCCCGCTTCACTCGTCTTGCCTAGCATCAACCCGCGGGTTCGTCGCCTCGCCTCTACTAACCTCCCTCCCATTACTAGGCTCACTCGTCTCGCCCCGCTTGACGTTCTTCGCCTCGCCCATACTAATCCACCTCTCGTCGCTCGGCTAACACGCATCACATTCGCCTAACATGCCACACACATCACATTCGTCTAACACGCACCACATTCGCCGAACATGCCTCACATTCGCCCAACAAGCATCACATTTGCCTAATACGCCTCTCATTCTCCTAACACGCCTCTTATTCGCTGAACACGCAACACATTCGCCTAACACGCCTCTCATTTGCTTAAACGCCTCTCATTCGCCTAACACGCATCAGATTCGCCTAACACGCCTCTTATTCGCCTAACACGCCTCTTATTCGCCTCGCCTCGGTTCGCCTTCACCCCGGTTTGCCTTGCATAACCCCGCGGTCTCCTCGCTTCCACCTCGCTTCACGCGCTGCGCATCACCCCGCCACACTCGCGTCGCCCAGCCTCCCCTCGCCTCCTTCTTCTCATGTGCCTCGCTTCCCTCTCTTCACGTTCCCTGCTTCACTTGCCTTGCCTCACACGCTTTACTCGTCTCGGTTTATCCGCTTCCCTCCTCGTTCCCTCTCATTAGCTTGGGTTGCATTATCTCACCTCACTCGTTTTCACCTCGCTCCATCTCGCATCACCCCGCGTGCTACTCACCTCGCATCATCTTGCCTTACTTGTATCATTCCTCGCCGCACTCGTCTTGTCTCGCACCTCGCATCATCTCGCGGCATACTCGTCTCGCATCGCCCCACCTCATTTGTTTCACCTCGTCTCACCCCGGCTCACTCACCTTACCTCGCGTCTTCTTCGCCTCACCTCACCCCGCGGGTTCCTCAACCGTCTCGCTTCAATCATGATGCCTAAATTTGTTTTTTAAAAAACTAAGTCGGCAAAAGAAGTGGTGAAGAAAGTTGGGTCTTTTTTTAAAAATGACCTCCTTGCCTCGCTTCACTCCATGTCGTCCTTACCGCGCCCCGGCTTCGTCTCGCCCCGCTTCTTCCTATTGCCTCTTGCACCTTATTAACTCACCTGGCTTCGCTCGCCCCGCCTCACTCGCCTCGCTTCACACTGAAAAGTAAGGGAAATTGGTATAGAAATGTAAATGCAAAAAAAAGTATGGATCGACATACATGGGTTGTATGGCTGCAGAGAGTACCACAGTAAGAATTGTCCAGAAAAACAATCATTTGAAGAATGAGTTTTCCAAGGATGCAATAAGGGGAGATCAATGAAAAATGATTGTTCAAATAGTTGATTTCCGGGCATCTGTGACAGAAATGTTTTTTTTTTATTATAGTAGCATTAATTATTGAGAAAAATATGTAGAGAAAAGCACCTCACTATGGTATTTTGTATTTCTATCTCCAGATTCATATAGAGGTGGATGAAGGTGGTGGTAAATAAATGGAAAGCCATATGGCTGAATTTTTTTTTTACAGGTACAGAGTCGGTTGATTTTGAATTTCTAGGTGATAATCAAAAGAAGTTGTTCTTTTCTAATGCTCGCATGTATGAACAGGAATTACACAGCTATGTGAACTTGATGTTGACACATATGAGTGTGAGTTGCTGATACGTATTGATTAGATTAACTAACAGACAATATTGTCTATATGATAAGGATGAGAAATAGAGAGAATACATGATACAGAACATAAAAACTGTGGTATATATTACATTCTATGATACATCATACAGCTAGAGCATACATATTTGATGTTATATTCTATTTTACATATTTTGATATATACTATACCAAATATTTGATATTACATTCTATCATACATCTAGGCTAGCAAGAGTACTATTGTTTCTATGTACATGAATGTCTCTAAAGAGCAGTTCCTGTTGATCAAAAAAAGGACTGCTTAGTCAAGCGAAGGCTGATGTTGAGCTCTGTTACTGAGGTTTTTTGCTTTGGATCAGTTGTATACAAAAATTCCTACTTGACGATAATCTGCTTTTGCACATAAAAAAAATAACAGCTTCATATCAGTAGTCAAAAAGAGTTGCATGATTGAAATTTAATCAATCTTGTGTTTGTCTTCTTCTTGCTGCAGTGGTGATGATGTTGTTGTGCCTACTGCTTTGCTGCATTGGAAAACAAAGAATTAGTTTTGTGGAATCAAATGAGAATCAACCTATGTTAACTTATTAACAGAGGAAATGTTTTACAAATTTTGTTAACAGAGCACATATCATTTGATCTAGAATGTAAATTTGTGTAAATAATATTAATGTATTATCTACAAACGATATAGTCAGTTAATTGTTGTGTACATGAGTAATATAGATTTGTAATATCCCAGTTTTCTGAGTATGTGGATACAAATTATCATTTCATGGCTTAATTGTGTAATGTGTACAAATTCATGTATATATATTTAATCATATACGCAATTATAATTTATAGTTGATTATAGATTCTATTATATAACATAATAATTAATTCGATCACTGTTGACTATAAATTTTAGTAAATGAGTTACTGATTCCTTTATTGTGTTATGATAATTTAACAGCTATGGTAATTATGTGTATACGTAGCAGCTGCTTATATATTGATTTGGATTTCATTGAAAAATCATAAGTTTTAAAGACTGGTAATGGTGCATCACAGCCAAAACACATACATGTTAAAACATAGTTTGTTTCATAAACATATATTCATCAAATATGTTTTGGAATAGAGAAGTCGTTTTTTATATTTTATCCAATTTTTTCTCTTAAAGTTAATAAATAAAACATGAAGGTCATGATAATTTACTTTTTGGTTTTTTTTTTTGTGTGGTTCTGATTGAACTGATACTTTCCCATTTCTTTCTGAATTAGTGATCAAACTGCATCATGTAATTTTTTTCCCTCTGTTTTTACAGAGGACAAATGTAGCTCCATAGCCCATCTCCGATCAGTTATATCCCAAATTGACATGTAATTCTCTTCAATACCCTAAAGTGTCTTTAGGGCAATCCTTGCCCTCCATTCCTTGGTACATGTAGCCCATAATGTCCCTGTGTCGGCAATTCTAACGATTCTAACTAGTGGTTCAGCAATAGTCCAGCTTCTTCTACATGCTTCCAAAACCTGTCCTACATACAACAAGGACTTAACACCTTGTGTTTCTACGTGATGCTGAAGTAATCTATCTGGATGAGAAAATGGAAACGTCTAGAATGTACCCACGGGGTCCAACACCCACCATATCTGGACACGTGTCTGCGAGACAAAGGCAACATATGCAAATGGAGAGAGTATCCGTTAAGTTTAGGGCTTGGATAAATACGAGGTTAGTATTTCGGGTCGTCGCCGCCGCTGTTAGATCACAACCACCGCCAAAATACCATCCTCGACAGAACCCCACTGAGGCGAGTGAGGGAGTTTCTGTTCATGATTGGGGCGAGGCGAGACGAGTGAGGCGGGTGAAGCGAGGCGAGAAGCAGGCAGGTCGAGGAGAGTCTCCATCAACTAAGTATGTTAAAAAAAAAATTTGGACATCATGATTGGGGCGAGATGAGGCGAGACAAGTGAGTGAGGTGGGGCGGGGTGAAGCGAGGCGAGACAAGGCGAGTGAGGCGGGGCGATGCGAGGCGGCACTACCAGAAAATGGGTTTTGGGCGACGAAACAAAAAAAACCGGGCGACGATTTTTTTTTCGTCGCCTAAGGAAAAAAAATCGTCGCCTAAGTTCCCTCTTAGGCGACGAAAAAAAAATCGTCGCCTAAAAATAAATTTCGTCGGCCAAGATAGAAACTAGGGCGACGAAACAATATTTCGTCGCCTAAGATATTTATATCGTCGCCTAAGTTTTTTATCCTTAGGCGACGAAACTTAAATATTTCGTCGCCCAAGAGTTTTTAATTCTTAGGCGACGAAACTCAAATATTTCGTCGCCCAAGATTCTTCTATATATTGAGCGGCCGGGATAGAAGAATGAGAACTTTGAAAATTTGAAACATAAATTTCTCTAGTTCTTCAAATCGTTCGGTGTTGTGGAAATCTGTCCATACATAGTTTGTGGAGCTACTCCCAGGTACGTACATATGCATATGCACATATATATATAAATATATGCATATATATATATATATATATTGATTTTCAGTTTTATTTGAGTTGAATTAATGATATATATATATATATATGCATAGAGTTTGTTCCAAGCTGAGTAAGGGGCCGTTCTGTCATAGATATGGTTCACAGGTTTGTTTAACTGGATCTCAAGATCACAAACTGACCACTCTTCTCGGTGAAGGGGTCGATAGGGGTTCGCCTCTGTGATCACAAACGAGTCCTGCCTGGTTCCTGTAGGGGGTTCGCCCTCCGTGACATTGACACTTGCCTTCTGAAACCACGGAATCCGCTCGAACTAGATATATATAATTAATAATTAGTATGTTGTATTACATTAATATATATATATATATATATAAAAGATATGTTCATTAAATATTGATATATATATATGTTATTTTCAGGATATGGATAAGAGTTGGATTTCTCTTCCAAGATATCACAGAAAATATGCTGAAGGAGTTTGGGATTTTATGCAATATGCGCAGGCCAATGCTGACGGGAGTGGCATGTTCTATTGCCCGTGCAAGATGTGTAAGTGTCGCAGTGATATGCATCGATTTCCGTTTGATACAGTATGAGACCACCTGAAGAGTAACGAATTCTGGGAACGTTACACATGTTGGATATATCACGGTGAAACCTCATCACGCCCGCATGATCATGGACAGTTTTATGAGACGGGCAGTACATCCAACGATCCAACAACGGCCTTCATCAACGACATGTTTCCTCATGACAGCGGTGTATGCCCTGAACGACAGCACATTCCGCAGGCGCCGATGCAGGCCGTCCCTAGAGGTGTCAACACTGCCGGTATAGCCAAGTACAACAGACTTATTGCTTTCCAACAGACCCCTCTGTGCCCAGGTCATGAGAAGACCGTTCTTCAGTGTGTGATGGAGGTGATGCATATCAAGGTTGACACAAAATCGACCGTGACGGCTGTTGATAGGTATCTATAGTACGCTGCTTCGCTCCTGCCCGACGGTCATCGTCATCCCACCACGCATCATAAGGTCCGTCGTATCTTGAGAGATCTCGGGCTTTCCTACATCAAGATCCATGCATGCAGATATGACTGCGTTCTATTCTGGGGTAAAGATGCAGACGGTAATGACCTTGAAGGCCTTCATAGTTGTCCGGTATGTGAGACCGACAGGTATAAGCGGACTCCCGCAGGCAACAGGAAACCTGTTAAGGTACTTCGCTATTTCCCGTTGAGGGATAGGCTGGAGCGGTTGTACATGTCTTCAAAGACGGCTGAAGCTATGAGATGGCACGCTGTGAGGGAGGTGCATGACGAAGACCTCATGGTACACCCTGCTGACGGGGAGGCGTGGAAGCATATAGACAGGGAGTTTCCTCATTTTGCTTCAGAGGTGAGGAATGTGAGGCTCGGGCTGTCATCCGACGGGTTCAACCCTTTTGGGACCATGTGTCTTTCGTACAGTATATGGCCGGTCATTTTGGTGCCTTACAACCTTCCTCCATGGATGTGCATGAAGAAGGAATACAACATGTTGACCTTGTTGATTCCGGGGCCCGGTTATCCAGGTATCTACTTTCCCTTCATATTGTATATATTGCTGTTGGTTCAATTTTTTCTCCATTTATTGTTTTTGTTCTATATTGTTGGTCATATATAGTCGTTATCTGAATTTGTTGTGGTTGTTGTTGTTGTTGTTATCCAGGGAAGTGTCTCGATGTGTATATGAGACCGCTGATTGAAGAGTGTAAATTGCTTTGGGAGGTTGGTCATCCCACTTATGACTCCCACAAAAATGAGATGTTCCAGATGCATGCCATGATTGTTGGTACCATCAGTGATTTTCCTGCACGTGGGATGTTGTCTGGCAACGTTGTTAGGGGATACAAGGCTTGTCCTGAGTGCCTTAGCTCCCAGGGGTGCAGCAATCATTGCAACAAGATAGTCCGGATGGGTCACCGTGTTTACCTACCACATGATCACCCCTGGCGGATAGATACCGGGGTATTTGATGGGACCGAAGAGAGAGGTGTGGAGCCGCATAGATGGTCGGGGGAAGAGATTTTAGCAGTGCTGGATGAGTATGATTTTGGGCAGCTCAGCAATCATCCCGATATTGTGGCCAGAATACCTGAAAGACCAGACAGGTACAAATTCTGGACACATAAGAGCATATTTTGGGAACTCCCGTACTGGAGTACGCTGTTGATCAGGCACTACCTAGATGTGATGCACATAGAGAAGAATGTCTGCGACAGTGTGGTAGGTACAGTGCTCAACTTGGAGGGGAAGACGAAAGACGGTCCTAAGGCACGCGTTGATCTTAAGAAAATGGGAATCAGAAAACATCTTTGGCTGAAAGAGGGGAAGAAAAAGATGCCTTGGGCTCCTTAAACCGTGAAGCCTGATCAGAAGACCCAGATCTTCAGGTGGATGAGTTGTGTGACGTATCCCTCAGGCGTTACCCTAATTTCGTCGGCCAAGATAATCCGAATAATTAAAATAAATAAAGCACATTTAAAATTTCATTGTACAGGATTTTTTTTTTAGTCTTGGGCGACGAATTTAGCAAATATCGTCGCCCAAGTATTATCTTGGCCGACGAGTTACCCTAATTTCGTCGGCCAAGATAATCCGAATAATTAAAATAAATAAAGCACATTTAAAATTTCATTGTACATGATTTTTTTTTTAGTCTTGGGCGACGAATTTAGCAAATATCGTCGCCCAAGTATTATCTTGGCCGACGAGTTACCCTAATTTCGTCGGCCAAGATAATCCGAATAATTAAAATAAATAAAGCACATTTAAAATTTCATTGTACAGGATTTTTTTTTTTAGTCTTGGGCGACAAATTTAGCAAATAACGTCGCCCAAGTATTATCTTGGCCGACGAGTTACCCTAATTTCGTCGGCCAAGATAATCCGAATAATTAAAATAAATAAAGCACATTTAAAATTTCATTGTACATGATTTTTTTTTTTAGTCTTGGGCGACGAATTTAGCAAATATCGTCGCCCAAGTATTATCTTGGCCGACGAGTTACCCTAATTTCGTCGGCCAAGATAATCCGAATAATTAAAATAAATAAAGCACATTTAAAATTTCATTGTACAGGATTTTTTTTTTAGTCTTGGGCGACGAATTTAGCAAATATCGTCGCCCAAGTATTATCTTGGCCGACGAGTTACCATAATTTCGTCGGCCAAGATAATCCGAATAATTAAAATAAATAAAGCACATTTAAATTGTAAGGAAATGTTTTTTATTTTTATAGCCCCGTCAGCGTCTCGTCGATTGGAAACTATTCTCAGTTGAAGGTCCGGCCAGATTACGTGATTTGGAGGGTCGAATAGCCGTTTCCGTCCGTTTAGGGGTTTGACCGCGCCGATTGACCGGACGTATCGAGCCCTTATCTTTGTCAGATGGAGCTGAATTTTTTCCCACCTACGTAATTCGTTATGCTGGTCATATCTGACGGTCGGTTTTCAGTTCCTCTTCTCCGATCACCAAACTCACGATATATGTACTAATGTTGTATAACTTTTTTATATAAGTGTTGAGTTTAAGTTTCGTTTTGAAGACAACGTATACGTAGAGGCCTCAAAAGAAAAAAAGTCGTGAAATAAGATATGACCGGAACGGTGAAATACGTCAACCCGTGAAAAATGAAGATATTTCGGTAAAATTTCGGTGCCGGTTGTTCCGGTCAACGAATTTCTCTTATTTCTACCTAGTGGTAGCCCTATCCCGGGTATTTATTTTTTACCAAATTTTTATAGCCCCTTAAAAGTCTCGTCGATTGGAAACTATTCTCAATTGAAGGTCCGGCCAGATTACGTGATTTGGAGGGTCGAATAGCCGTTTCCGTCCGTTTAGGGGTTTGACCGCGCCGATTGACCGGACGGATCGAGCCCTTATCTTTGTCAGATGGAGTTGAATTTTTTCCCACCCACGTAATTTGTTATGCTGGTCATATCTGACGGTGGGTTTTCAGTTCCTCTTCTCCGATCACCAAAATCACGATATTCTGAATTTTATGATAGAACTCTTGGCCGACGATTTTCTTCATCTTGGCCGACGAGATTTATAGTGAAGAACATCGTCGCCCAAGTAGACTATCTTGGTCGACGATTTTCAAAAAACAGGGCGACGAATTCAAAAATCGTCGGCCAAGATTATCTTGGCCGACGATTTTCAAAAAACAGGGCGACGATTTTTATAGAATCGTCGCCCAAGAACGCCAGTATAAAAGGCAAAAATTTGGAACCCTAACCATTCGCGCAGCCGCCAAGCCCTCTCTCTCTCTCCGAAAATCCACCGAAGCCCTCTCTCTCTCCCTCTCTCCGACCCCGACCCCGACCCCGACCCCGACCCACAATTTAAGGTATAACCCTAAAACCCTAAATTGGTTTTAATTGTTGTTGTTGTTGTGATAATTGTAAATTGTTGTTGTTGTTGTTGTGATAATTGTAAATTGTAAATTGTTGTTGTTGTTGTGATAATTGTAAATTGTTGTTGTGATAATTGTAAATTGTTGTTGTTGTGATAATTGTAAATTGTGATGTAAATTATGGTAAATTGTGATGTAAATGATAATTGTAAAATATTAGGGTTTACGGTTTAGGGTTTAGGGTTTAGGATTTGTAGAAATAATTTGTAAATATATTATAAATGATTAAATAATTTTTTATTAAATAATTAAATAATATAAATTATAATTGTAAATATATTGTGGAAATTTTGTAAAAAATAATGGATTATTTTTGAGTAAGGATGTAAATATTCGTAAATTAATTTTTGTGATGTAATAATTGCGAATTAATGTAAATAATTTGTTATGTGAATAAAAAATAATAATAAATCCTATAATAACTATTAATTTTTATTTGTGCTATTATTGTTGATAAATTTTTCGAAATTTATGGTTATTTTTTGTTAAATTAATTATAAGACGGTAAAATATTTTTAATAAATTTATGGTTATTTTAAACAGGATGGGCATGAGGAGAACTTCTGGACAACGTTCGGGTGCGAGGAGCCAAGACGACTCGGACGGTACCTCAAACAACCCGTCGGAATCACCGTCGATCGGGTTTCCGTGGCAGTTGACGGCCCGACATGCGGCGCTTAGGGGTGGCGCGAGCGGCTCGCGTTCTGCTGGGCAGTCGGGTCCCGCAGCGTTGACTCCTCGTCATCCAGAGATACTTCGCCGGTCGCGATCCCGCAGCGACGCCCCCACACAGTCGTCCCCGACCGACTGTGATGGCGGGTCATCCGGGGTCCCTATGGTGCCGTCCGGCCTCTTCCTTCCTCCGACGATACCGGCGATACCTCGCGTCAATGAGGAGGGTCGACCGATTCGGGAGCAGCTCCCGCATGTGGCACCGCACGAGGCCTATATCTACAGGGAGTTTCCCACGCCTCTTCATCCCGTGAGGGTCTCCGAGCAGGCGGACGGAGACGAATCCGTCGGCTCAGCCTCATCCTCAGGTAATTTATTATTACTTTTTTGTCGATTTTAATTTTTTTTTTTTGTAAAAATGTATTATTAATATTAAATTTGATTCACAATGTCACAGCCGCCGGAACGAGAAGGCGGAACAGGAGAGGCACCGTCAGCAACAAGGGACTCGATAGGGCGGTCGAGTCTGCTGGACGGATCGCCATCCCGTTTTCCAACGGGAAACCGGTGGACGCCGCGTTGGGAAACCGGTACACGCGCGTCGCGGGAGGCACCATCCGCTGCAGACTCCCTATGTTGTGGGGAGTCTGGAGCCAGGTTCCTGATGGAGTGAAGGAGATGCTCCATCAGTCGATGTCGATGAGTTTACTCGATCAATTACTATTTTTTTAACTAATAAATTATTTAATTATCGAAAAAAATACTAACAAGTGGTAATGCAACAATGGTTTGTGGTTCCCGAGGAGGGACGTGACTGGGCGGACAAGGCCCATAGGGAGAGGTACCTCTATTTAATAATTTATTAAATTTTATTTTTTTAATAATATATTTAATATTTTTTTTGTATATGTAGGTTTAAGGAGTGGAAGCACGACCTCCGGTTACACTGGAAGCAGTACGGGAGCCACCTTTCGGGTACCCCGAAGGAGTTCGAGTGGCGGTGGCTTCTTGTCACGCAGTTCAACGACCCTCACAAACAGGTAATTCGTAAACAAATTTGAATTAATTTAATTAGTGAATTAATTATAATTGTATGTTTTTAAATATTTACTAACGATAATTTTTTTTTGAAGCACCTCGCCCGGGTGAACGCTGAGAACCGGCAACAGAACACAACCAACCATCGTGCCGGTTCGAGGCCGTTTTCGGCCATCATGGACGACGTGCGGCGAGAGCGGCCAAAGGAGAACCCCTATGTGGGTACCTTTCAGAGGGCATATCCTCATTCTGAGGAGGATCTTGTAAGTTCCTTATATTTTCTAATTTTTAATTTTAATTACATTTTATTAAATGTATATTAATATATTTTTTTAATATATCCAATTAGGCGAGGGTGAGGGAGGCGGAGCAAGAGGTCATGAGAGGCATGGTGAACGACACATGGCCGGGCACGGCAGAGGATGACATGTCAGAGGCCATGTCCAGGATCGACACTTCAGATCCTACCGTTGGGGCGCAGATTATGGCCACTGCCTTCGCGCAGCGTTCCAACACCTACTACTGCCGGGGTATGGGAGACGCTGGAAAGGGGATCCTGAAGACGACGCCAGGATTTCAGCGCAAGGGAGCCGCCGGAGCCTCAAGCAGCAACAGTCGGCTACAGGATCAGTTTGAAAGTCTACAGTCTGAGCTAGAAGCCCAAAGAGCGAGGGAGATGGCAGTGATGGCGGAATCATATGCGGCTTCCACGGCTGCGCATATGGAGCGGCTGAATGAAGTCACCAATGCCAACCAGGCGGCTATGGGACAGTGGATGACTGCCTGCATCGCTGCACATGCGGCCGGACTTGATTTTCCGCCCATGCCTACGCCTATACCATTACCTCAGTGGCCCCACCCTCAGTGGCCCCAGCCTCAGCAGCAGCTTCCTCAGCCTGACCAGCAGCCGCCTCAGCCTCAGGACCCTCCGAACGGGAATGATGAGTTAGATTTCGAGTTTCTCCATAGGCAGATGGATTGAATTTTTGTAATAAATTATTTATAAATTTATAAATTTGTGTTATTTTTAATTAAATTTTAGTATTAGAAAAATTTAAAGAAATGCCGAAAAAAAAAATTCCAGCAAAAATTAAAAAAACATTATTTATATATTTAAAAAAATTATTTAAATATTTTTAAAAAAAATTTAAATATATCTTAGGCGACGAAATTGCTAAATCGTCGGTCAAGGACTTACCATATAAGACGACGAAAAAAAAATATCGTCGCCTAAGATGTAGTGATCTTAGGCGACGAAATATTTAGTTTCGTCGCCCAAGGTTATAAGATCTTAAGCGACGAAAATTTTTTTCGTCGGCCAAGGTGTTAAATCTTGGGCGACGGATATTTTTGGGCGACGAGAAGTATATTTTAGGCGACGAAATTTGTATCGTCGCCTAAGAATTACTCTTAGGCGACGACGGAATGAATTTTCGTCGCCCAAGTTCTTGGCCGACGCACTTCTGGCGACGACGTCTTGGCCGACGACATGTCGTCGCCTAAGTACTTAGGCGACGAAATTTTTTAACAGGGCGACGATATTTTTTCGTCGCCCAAGATCTATTTTCTGGTAGTGCGGGTGAAGCGAGACGGGACGAGGCGAGACGAGGAGGAGACGGGGCGAGAGAGACGAGTGATGCGAGGCGAGGAGGAGGCAGGTGAGGCGAGTGAGGGAGTTTTTGTTCATGATTTGGGCAAGGCGAGTGATACGAGTGAGGCGGGTGAAGCGAGGCAAGGAGCAGACGGATGAGGCGGGTCGAGGCGAGTCTCCATCAACTAAGTATTTTTTTAAAAAATTTGGACATCATGATTGGGGCGAGGTGAGGCGAGACGAGTAAGTAAGGCGGGGCGGGGTGAAGCAAGGAGCAGGCGGGTGAAGCGAGGTGAGAAGAGTGAGTGAGGCTGGGCAGAGGAGAGAGAGACGAGTGATGCGAGGCGAGGAGGAGTCGGGTGAGGCAAGGCGAATGAGACCAGTGAGGGAGTTTCTGTTCATGATTGGGGCGAGACGAGGCCAGAGGCCGGCACCAGGGCCGCTGGGCAGCCGGACGAGCACAGGTAAGGTAGACGACGGTGAAAGCATCTATTACTCTATTCATACTTAACATATACAAACCCACTACTTAACAGTATACCAAGAGAACAGTACAAAAACGTAGAGGGACATCTGGGTGCTGGAACCCTTGGGTGCATTCCAGAATTCACCTGAGATATATGCTTCAAATTGTCCTCCTGAATCATGACCGACCTAAGGTTGAAGAAAATTGTCACAAATCTAGTAATTTTTCACCTGACCAACTCCCCCCTTCCACCAGCGAATGTGTTCATCATACTCAAAGTCCATCCATGACTGCATATGAAGCTTGCGATGGTCCTGCCCTCGTCCAGAAATCTAGAAGCATGCTCACCCATTCTTATTTACCAATATCCTTCAATAATTCATATTCTTGAGTATCCGTTCTTGTTAATTTCTCTTCAGTTTTGTATTCCTAAACATTTAAATCAATTTTATGACTATCTACCCAGCAGAAACAAAATCTTGGTACTGAAAAACAATAACAAGGCATATAAAGTCATTTCATATAAAGCTGAAGCTAAGTAGTGACTAGTGTCATAGTTTCATTGTGTGAATAAAAGCTCTATTGAGTCTTATATAAACAGGCAAGAAGCCGAACAGTGTAATAGACATAGGTTAGAAAAAAGTGAATTCCGATCCATGAACCCTGTCAACAAAATAGAGCCTGCAACGTTGACAGAAATGCTGATAAGATTAGCACTACCTCAGTAACTCTTGGATATATTGTAAAATTTCCCATAGTATGACATGTAACCTCTAAACTTGTGATTTTGGTAATTTTCTCATCATCTGCAAAACACAATGATCAGTAACCTCAGCGGTCAATTTGGCCTCATGCCATGCGAGGACATAGGCATGGGGCTTCTTGAACCACCCATCCAGGTACCCTTTGCAATATGCATTTTCCTTTTCCTTCTCCGCCATTTCTATCTTCTCTGTCATTTCCATCCTCTCAGCCTCCCAAACCTTCTTCCCTAATTCCAAGCTGTCATGTTCCTTGTACCTCTGCTCAAGCTCAGCCTGGGTCTTGGACAAGTTCTGAACGACCTTGTTTAGCTCTCTTCCAAAGATCTTGAACTCCTTATTAAGTCTCTCAGTCAATTCCTTCTTCTCAGCCTCCCATGCCTTCTTGCCTGACTCGAACTCAGCCTGTGCCTTGGAGAAGCTGTTTCGAACCTCCATTAGCTCTTCTCCCATATTGTCCAGCTCGTTCAAGGCCGAATCTCGCTCCTCCAAAGCTTGATTGTACTCTTTCGTCAAAACTTCTCTTACTGTAGCATCATACCTCTCCACCAGAGCAGTCGAGCAGGACCCAATCTGCACGCAAGTGACGCAACCATTCGACACAAACGCAAGTGCAGACCCATTTCAAAACTCAACTCAAACCAAAGTACTAATACAAAATAAAATGTCAAGTGAACCAAATGTAGGTACTTACAGAAGCATAGAGTAGAGAAAGCCCAGCTCTGAGGTCAGTGTTAGAGAATTTCTCAAGGTTGGGCAGAGCAGTTGCTTCTTCATCTTGGCAACTCTCAGAGGTGCTGCTTGGAGTATCCATCAGAAGCCTCTTCACTGGTTTCCTACCACGCTTTTACGATTTCAAAAAATATAGAAGACATAAAATAATCGTTCTGTGAGGACTTTTAACAAACACCTGGCGTGCAACAAAAACACTACCCAGCTTGGTAACACCAAAAGTTCAAAACAAAAGAAACTCACCAGAGGAGTGCGGTGTGGCTTGAGGTGAGCACCGTGGGTTGATTTACGAGCAATGTTCTTGGTACGTCCCATGTCTTCACAATCACAGATGATGCCAGAGAACCCAAAGTCCCAAACAATCTAACACCCACAAAAGAAAGAGTTGAACAGTCAGAATGTGTAACAGTAATGTACAAATTAATCTAAAAATTAGAAGGGGAATGAAAGTAGGGAGCATACATGGAGCTTTTGCAGCTTGAAAGATAACAGAAAGCAGGAGAGGGGAATCTGGGTGCTTTAACCGGGCGTTGCGGTGGGTTTTCCTTTTTCAGTACAGGCTCTGCTTCCCGCTATTTTGTCTTTTGTGCTATGGCCATTATTTAGTTTTTTATTTTTTCATTTCCCCAAGCCCACTTCTATCGGGCCTGTAAGAGCACGTTTGTTACACTGTTTGAACAGGATTGGATTGTCTTGTCAAGAAAATAAACGTCATTCTGTGTTTGGCTGAAGCGAGCTAGGACTTAATTGAATGAGACTATGCAGTCACTGACGCAACCTTTTCTTCTTCAGACCAAAAAAACAAAAGATGCAACCTTTTCTTCACAAGTTTATTAGAATTAATTTTTCCTTTTATCCCAAACATCGGACTCTGGAAGCGGCTCTTAGACAGTACATGAGAATTTTTCTTTTTATCCCAAGCCTTCACAAACTTTGCTTTCCAAAGCTTCCGCAAATTTTGTGTTCAATTTTCCACAAGTTTACTACAGATACTAGGCCTGTTGTGGTCTTCACCCATTTAATTCGCTGTTTTTGTTGGGTTCCAATGTTGTTCGTTTAAGACAATGTTACACTGATAATAATGAGTTGTTCGTTTAAGACAATGTTAAAAAAAAAACTGCGTTACTAAATAGCGGTGTCTCTAATGCACCAAAGGTTTACAACATCGAATGACAACGCTAGAGCTGCCTCTGCAGGTGGAACACACATACTCCTCCCAAAAGCAGCAGCTATTGATCTTGTGACCCAGATTTGCAAGAGAATTTGCTACAAAATTAGCCTCTTTAAAGACATATTTAAAGCTGATGAAATCAAAGAAGTCTCTCAAGGTTTTTATGTCTTGAACGAGCTTGAGAATTCTCCACCGGAGGGGGGGGGGGGGGGGGGGGGGGGGGGGGGGGGGCTGTATTGGAGACGCATTTTATGACATCAATCACGAGCTTAGAATCTCATTCCACCTCTATCTTGGAAAAACCTCGCTCTTTAGCACACACAAGGCTGTTCTGAGGAGATAGAGCTTCAGCAACTGGAATCGTGGACATGCCAAAATTGAAGGCTGTTGCAACCAGGGGGTTACCAGAGGGAGTTCTTATCACAAAACCTCCTACTGCAGAGTTCCTCCATACTGAACCATCGAAGTTAATTTTAACCCTATCACAAAAGGGTGGTGACCACCTGATTAATTGCATGTTTGTAGCAGGCTCAGTTTCAATTCTACTTGAGTCAGGGCTGAGACATTCACAGATTTAAGGTGACAAGAAACAGTCGCCTTAGTGGTTTTAGGGTCAGGAACTTTGCCCTAAAAACTGTTGCATTCCTGTCTCTCCAAATCTGCCAAGAAGTGACAACAAATATTTCAAATCGCAAGGATTATCAATAAACCAACTTTGTAAGACTTTGAAATTAAAGCCCTTCCTCCCAATCAATAGGTGGTATCATCAAATTAAGCAGCATGCCAAACAATTTTTGAGAACCTGTAGTAGCCAAATAAATAGTCAATTGTTTCATTGTCTTCATTGCAAAGGGCACAAGAACAGGCCTGGACTTCAAGTGAGGCCCAAGAGGCGGCCGCCTCAAGCCCAAAATAACGGGGGGCACAAAAAAAAATTTCTCTTCCTTTTGTGTATACATAAACTGTTGACTGTGATGAAAATAACAGAGGCTTTACTCTTTCCGGTGATTTCTCGACGACATCTTGACTCCGGTGAACCTCTCTTCTTTCACTATTTGCTTCCCTTCTCATTAATATTGTAATCTTCATCTACAGTTTTAGCCTTATTTTGCTTTTCTATTTTTCTTTTTTCGAATAGTTTTATCGTCCCCAGAATAATTCTCCAATCTCTTAGTGTTATATACGTAATCTGATTGATCCGAATGTCTTGTATTTATGGTTTATATTGATTATAGCAGATTGGGTTTTGTATTCTTTAGGCATGATTGTTTACTTTTCCTTTGGGGCTTTGATTTGCAGACATTTTTGATTGAATATGGGCAATTTGACCAAATTACAAATGAATGTATAGCAAAGGTTTAACCTTTGGCTGAAAAGTCATTAACTTTCACTAATTTCTATGCTGAATATTTGATTTCTATATTAAAATGATGAATTTATGTTCTTGTTTAGTTATCAAATGCATTCGTAATATGTGGAATAGTGTTGATTCAATGCAATGTTTGAATGTGTCTGCAGATAGATTGGTGGTTGTTGATGGATAATGAAGGTAGTGTTCGACCTAAGCAGGAACGTTAATTCGAGGACGAGGTTGACACCGGCCCTTGGTAAGACATTTGTAGAGTTGGTTATTAAGCTGATTCAGTTGGGGAACAGGCCGAAGAATGTTTTTCTCAAGAAACCATAAGTGAAGCATTTTCTTCATGTACAGGTTTGGATCTTCATATTATATTGATTTGGAACCTCATTGGGGTTTTTTTTTAACCATGACAGGGCACCACTCTACGGACTCGCCTCAGGTCTTGAAATTTCAAGTACGGCCCTGCACAAGAATTATCTTGCACAATCCCAAACATGGAAAGTCTATATCTTGTCTTCAATCTTCCTCTCAAGAGGAGCCAACCAAAGAATTTAATTTTTGGTTGGATATCCAAAGACCACAGCTTTTTGATCAACTCAATTTGTCTATGCTTTTGACAGTTTTGCAATTGTATCCAAGTAGCGGACTTGATAGTGAATTTATGGATTAATTACTAAACATTACCTGAATTATAATGTTATTTTTATTTTCATACCTAACTATTAAAAACTTGCATTTTTATACCATAAGTTTCATTCCATTAACATTTTGATACCCTCACCACTAACACCGTTAAATTTTAATAATATTTAAGGGCGTTTATGTCAATTCATGATATCTTTATAATTGAAATTAAAAATTATACATTAAAGTTGTTGTTAAAATTAATTCATTATTATTGTTCAAACTCGAGAACACCATTTCTTCACCCAAATCAATGGGTTATTGTGATCACAGACTAAAATATCCACGATATCCTTGATATTTCCTTGAACTTTCTATTTTTTATAAGCATCCATATTAATTTTCATATATTTCTAATATTTTATATTTAATTTATTTTTGGTTAAATATACCATTTTTATATAAAATTTGATAAAATTTTTATCGATATTCGATATTTTCTCGCTATAATTTATTTTAATTATATGTTTTACTTTATTTTATTTTGTTTTGTTTAACATGTAACTCCAAAAATATATATACATGCAAGAGCTTTTATCACTATTGTTGCAAAAATAAATATTTAAATTTGGAGTTTTTTTTTTGAATATTTTTTTAAAGTACGTAAATTGTTCTATTTGTATTTAATAACCTCATGAATAAATTATTTTGTTAAAGTAAATGTAAAAAATGATACATTTATAGAAATGACGAAAATGCCTTCAACATTTGACTGTGTTAGTGGTCAGGGTATCAAAATACTAACGGAATGAAACTTCAGGTATAAAAATACAAGTTTTTTATAGTTAGGTATGAAAATAAAATAACATCATAATTTAAATAGTGTTTTATAATTAATCATGAATTTATCATTGGGAGCATAGCCCCACACAAAATCATCATTCGTAGGAGTACAGGGAAAATGGATTCCTAAAATTTCCCTAACAATATTCTCATCAAGACTCCTTTTAAGTTTAGGAATATCTTACTCATTTCCACATAAATAATCACTCACACAATCATCAGTATTAATTGTGCTTCTATCTTGTTCAGGAATTAAATCAATTAACTATGTTAAATTGTTAATCATATTCATGATTGAATTTATCTGTTTATGGAAATTTAGTGATATCTTTATTGTCCCTATATCGAAAAAAAAAAACCCCTCTGGTTACCGTTCTCCTCCTCAGATTTTCATCGAAAAAATAAAAAATAAAAAACCCTATGCTCAGAGATTCCATTCTCTTTGCCTGAACCAGAATTCTACGGATGGATCTTGTTTCTCCAGTGAAGAATAAGCAACCCACTCGCTCAGAATCGATGAGGAAGGAATGATTTTTGTTTGTGGTGACATCGTTCGGAGTATATCGTCTGAATCTGGATGTGGGGAAACTCAGCAACAGAGATTGCATACCTCCAAAGCTGTATGACCCTCCGCATGTATCATTAGAGAAGGTGAATATCTACTCGCCTTATGATGAGGGTTATTTTAAGAGAAGTAAGATTCCAATGTTTATGAAACTCATGATGGAGAATTCTAATATATGTTTGGTGGGTTTGGCTACTCGTTTGCACACAGATTATGCTTATATCATTCACCCTAGCACCCCTGTTGTTTCCTACACAGGCTCCCCATACAGACACCTTCTATACGCACACCCCAATTTGTTGGATGCTCTGACCAACCACCGTGTTCATATGTATCAATTTGAGTCTTCACTATATTTTCTGGACTTAATTAACTGATTAAGAGAACATCACTTTTTATGTGATTGAACCCAAAGCTAAGGGATTTACCAAAAGATGTCTACCTATTCCACCAATTTCCACTCCCTATCAAGTAGTGAACCAGACTAGGTGGGGAAACAAGGTACATGTTCATGTTCTCCCCACTTCAACCATCATTCCTACATTGCATACACTTTTGATTTGTGCAAAGAGACATGGGAGGGATGGACGGATCAAATTTTGGCTGTTGTTGAATGTAAAGGCTTCTTGATTGCCCTACTAGCTTCTGGAGTCCTCGTGTCTTATCAGCTAAATTCCGATGGATATCCCATGGGAGCCTATAATGTGCTATATAACATGTTTGATATATGCATGCCGCGTTGGCTACTCCATTTTGATGCTGAGAAAGTTTTTATGGGCTTATATGACGATGGTAATGATGACTTTATATGGCTATTATATAAGGTTCCAGAGTGCCGCCATATGCTTTTATGCTGTTTCGAGTCTCCATTATTAAGAATGACGGTGATGGCAAGCTAGTTCTCTCCGCAATTGTGGAAGCTTCAGACCAATATCATGGCGTGAATACCTGTGTAATGTTTTTGCATGCGCCAAGATAAGCTATTAAGAATGAAGCCTCATCAGAGCACCAATTCGCTTGTGTATGGTTGCTCACTAGGCTAGGGCTCATGTATTGAAATGCTAAACCTTTTATTTTTCTTTTTCTCTAGTTTGCTCTCTCAGTTTGTTCTTGTTCTTTCTAATTATGTGTTGTACTTTGTGGCTTTGGCCTTTCTTTAATAGAATTTCCGTTTAGGGTTTAGGGTAATGAATGGTACTAGTATCTCAAGTCCTTAACTTGCTTTAGGTAGCAATGGAGGGCATATATTTGCGCCATTCTAGTCTCAATATTAATGAAATCGTCTATCAGGCACCCATTGTCAAAAAAAAATTGGAATTTCCATTTCATAAAAACAAAAAAAAATATTGCTAGTAAGCATTGGTTATGGTTATAAACCTGGATGCTGATTTTTTACCTCTCCTCCTAATGATGTTATCTATCTCTAAAAAGTTGATTCTTCCGGCTCTTCCAAGTTTAGAATATATAGTTGTGTTTTAGGTTTTTTGTCCTTCTCTTTGGGCTCCCATGGAATCAAAAAAAAAAAAATATATTGCTATACTCTTAACAATGTCAAGTTTGGCAACTTTTAATTATCCCAATTTGGTGCCGGTTGCCATCGGGTCTTTTTTTTTTGTTCCAAATTGCAAGTCGTGCTCTTTTCTTTTTAGAAAAAAAAAAAAGGTTAATTTAAAAAAAATTAATTTTACAATTTTCATTTTCCGGTCATCGTAAATTTTTAATTTCACGTTTACTAACTTGATATAGCAGAAATCAGTTTAAGGTGAATCAGGATTCTCTCCTTGTAAAAGTATTCCTCATATTTCCTCATAGAAGGATCATGACTGTCAATTATTAATCATCGACCAAGATCTTTTCAACCTTCACACATATTTTCTCATTTATTCAATCTTTTACTCTCTCACAATTGATTTCTCGTTCTTCTCTCTCTCTCGAACACAGAAACTTCAAGAGCCTGGCGTTGTCCTCCCCTCGTCTCCAATGTCCTCCGCAGCTTAGCTTCGGCGTCCTTCGTTGAAACGTTAAAAAGTAGTAGTATTTGGGTTTGTTTTCTGTGGTTTCAGTTTGTAAGTAGTAGTTTGGTTTAAGCTTATGGGATTTCGAATGGGTTCCTGCTACTTTGTAATTTGCTATTCGTTCTCTAAATTGTGGTTTCTAAATGAAATTGAAAATCTTGGTTTGTTGTTGTCTACAATCTCTGCATATCCATTTTCAAAGCTTTTAACAATTGAGATTTCCTATATCTCAATCTAGGGAGTAGCAGCAATTCAATATCCAAGTAGACGAACTGAAAAGCAAAATATGTGCAATCCTATTGGGTTTTCCTCTAACCCAAAATCCAATTGCACTTACGCATTTCAATTTATAAAAAATGAAGCTCCAATTCAAAATGCCCAAGTTCATTTTAGAAATGATAATGATGGTTTGAAAGGTTCTCTTTGCAGTAAATCATTATTCAAACACCTCCAAATTATAATGAAAATTCAAAATTTGGTCATTAGGGCTCAAAATAATTAAGAACTTCATCCTCCAACGAATCTAATCAAATATGATTTGGATTACAAATGAGACAGAGTAATTAAGAATTAACACAGTAACAATGTATTATGTAACGGAGTCTGTTTTCAATTTAGCATAGTGAGACTAGAAATGCACTTGTTGATTTGTTTTATTAGTACAAGCATAGTCGGCTGCCGGAGGAGGACATCAGGGGCGGAGGGGAACGCTGGCTCTTGAAGTTTCTGAGTTCGAGAGAGAGAGAAAGAAGAACAAGAAATCGATCGAGAGAGGGAAAGACTGAGTAGATGAGAAAATAGGTGCAAAGTTAAGGTTGAAAAGATCATGGCCGTTGGTTAATAGTTGACGGTCAAGATCCTCCGGAAATATAAGGAAGACCTTTATCAGGAGAGAGGATCCCGGTTCGTTTAAGGTTCGTGTACTGCTGATCTTCCCAACTCTTCTTGAATCGAGTCTCTCCGATTCTTTGATGATGTTGAAGATGATGCGCAGAACCACATCTTCTCATTCTTATTGCAGCATCAGCAGCACAAGAGGTATGCCATTTCTCACTCTGCTGCTACTTCTACTACTACTCCTATTGCTTTGTTTCATTCTCGACCCTCAAACCCAAAACCATATCTAGAGAAACCCAGTGAGAGACCCGCCCCTGAAAACCCAAAGTAGTCACTAATCGTGAGGATGTCTTGAAGGTGTTCGATGACATGCTTCACTCAAAGTCTTGACTCTTAGATGAAGCAGAAAAGTTTATTCAAGAAATAGAAGAGAAAGTTCTTGGACAAGCCTGGAAGTATTTAAGTGCTTAGTATAGTGAATCATTTGAAAACAAAATATCATTTTGAGGCTGGACCCAATTTTAAGCTTAGAATTTTCATTTCCTGTGCTGTGTAACTTGTTAGATACTTTACTATATCACCATTGCTTTCCAGCAATGCTTTTAGCCGCGGGAATGTTTCAAAATTGCTATGCTGCTACAACCATCAGCTGATCCAGGGAGTTGGTGCTGCACGCAAAGATGCAACTAGGGAGGAAGCAGATGAAATCATCATGTATGATACCAGTTCAATTTCGGTGGAGATATGGGGAACCGATTAGTAATACATCCCAATGAACCAAACAAACCATAAAGTCAGGGTCATCGATTTTGTAGAGGAAAGATTCTCTCAAAATGCAATGTTTCATTAGCTATGATTCTTAGTTTGAATGTTAACACTTGTCACATTCACAGCTGGCCTCACTTTTGTGACCGTTGTGCGTTACACACCATTTCCGGCTCATTGTCAGATCTTAAGCTTGAATTGGATAACAAAATGTCTATTTTTCCTTTCATTTTTCATCGCTCTTCCATCTCTGTATGTTAGTATCTATCAATATCGTCAATAGTTGGTACACCGCACACACACTCTTTTCTGAATTCAACTTTTGCATCCAAGAGGACCAGAGAAAAGAAAATGAATCTGATGGAGCTGCAAAGAAGATATGGTCAGCTCCGCGAAGGTTTTGCTGTAACTTTGGGCAAACATAAGGAGAGAATCCTAGTTCATTTAGAAGGTAAGCTCTTGATCTTTTCTCTTCTGTTCTTTTTTTTGGTTAGACTTCAGTGGTACGCTGTAATTACTAATTAGTGCCTTGGAATCTTTATTCCTGTGGTAGCTATTTTATTTACTTCATATCTAACTCGTGGTATTAGAAATTCGGAAACTTCAATTGGAAATGGAACAAGATACGAGCGAGACCACGAGCGAAATAAGGAAAGAGCGTGAGTTGCGCGTAACACAAACGGTATCATCTAATCTTATTGTTCCAATTGAATTAGTTTCTGGTCAAAAATTACAATTTATGAACTTAGGCTCTGTTTGTAGACTATAGAGATCAAAGAATTTGAACTTCTGCATTACAAGTTTCTGCAGTAATGACTAATGAGATCAGAATTTGAACTTGGGCTTTATCAAAACTTTACTTAAGAGGAGCCAGAATCACTTGTCCCAAGTGGTTTATGGTTTTGAATGAGTGAGATGGTAGTCTGATCAGTGTAAAACTAAAGTGATCACCTCAGTCTGAAGTTCCAATTCTTAGTTATTGTGCCTCGTAATTAGTATTTCACATGAGCGAACTTTTCTTCTTCAGGTTGAGAGGTCTTGTTTGGAACGAGAGAAGGCTCATGCAGATATATCACGCTTGATAGAAGAATTAGAGGTTTGTTTTCAATCAGTTGTTGTAACTAGGTTTCTTTGGTTGAATCAATATTCAATAGTACATTATGAGTTCTTCACGCTTTGTTTTACTTGAAACTAGGAGATTGAGTACCTTATAATGAGAGTTGCTAGGCCTGAAGACCACTAAATGCTGAGAAGCGGATTAAATTCTATGCATAAATCTGTGGTCAAGCAGGTAATATTTCAATGTTGTGTTGTGAATTGTGTCCAAAGTTAGTAATTGAGTGCACTGGTATTGTATTCTGAAGTTCACTCTCTTGGAATTGGATAATATAACCCACGTTCTGGGTTGAACGGTTGGGAGATTTGTTTGTGTATGCTGAGATGTTTTTTCAATGTTCATCTGTTGTAGGATAGAAATGCTTGTTGAACCAAAATCACATTCCCTAAAATGGGTAGTTCTAATCCCCAAATGGATCAACCTCATCAAAATACAAATGTGATTATATTGACTTTACAAATAGCATACAGATGTAGCCTCCAGGGTGTGTGTCCACAGCATTTTGCTCCTGATCTACAGGAGTATCCCTTGGCAGGGGCCGAGCCAGCGTAGCCACAGGGTCCTGAACTTAATAAGCATATGAGTGTGTGTAAATCTAAATATAAATAAATACATATATAGAGGCTCAGTACTTCTCTATTACGGATGTCCTTATTTATTCTTATGGTGCGGATTTTCAATTTAAACTAATTTTTCAATCGAATTTAACATCTCTACCATCTAGTTTTTAGATACTAATGTGTAGATCATTTATGTAAATTTTCAGCCAATTTGATAATCATTAAGGCTCTTAAAATTACATTTTTCAGTTATAAACATGAACGGTTCAAGTTTGACAGAATTTAGTTCGTCCATTAGTTTAATCGAGTTTGAGTGTCTTACCGATTATCAAATTGACTGAAAATTTGCAAAGACAATCTACACGTTAGTCCTAAAGATTAGACGGTGGAGATGTGAAAATTCGATTGAAAATTGAGTTTAAAATAGAAATCCACACCATAAAAATAAATAAGAACATTCTTACATGAGAAAATCTCTATAGAGGCCTATATATACCCATTCTTCACTGATTCCATATCATTTTTTTTTATTGAAATCACACAGTTTTCTCAAATGCTTTCTAGGCGCAGAGACTAATTTGTGCCTAGAGACTAGCCAGAACATGTTCTCTTCCATTGCTACTAAGAATAGATATGATTTAATTACAATTAGCATTATTTAGTGTTGCTTTCAAACTTGGGTATGGGGAGCATGCAAGGTTGGCGAAAGCAACACTAGATATGATTTAATTCCAATCAACGTTATTTAGTGCACGAAGTCAAATATGACGACGGTGGATCTACCATTGGCGGGACAATAAGATGGATGCATAACGCCTTGTACAATTTTATTTTATGTTTATTTCTTCAACAAATCAAGGTTTTTTGCCAAAATAAAATCTTTTCAGTTTTTGGTACGGCAATATTGGCTTAGTCTCGGTATGCAAATTTTGTGTGCCTCTGGTTGTCCTAGCAAAGAGGTGTAATACTTCGCTGTCAGATTTGGCATAAGTGCAACAATCTAATCTTTAAAAATGAGGTCTTCTCTCCCTTTGTTGTTGTTGCTGTTGCTGTTGCTGCTGCGTTTCAGAATCGTAATCATTTTCACCAAGAGATGGCTTCCCAGTCCCCCTTGGCTCCCTCTTCCATCCGATGGACTCCTCCTCCTCAAAATATAGTCAAAGTGAATTTTGATGGCTCGGTGCTTCAACATGATTCTAGTGCTGCTGCAGGTTTTATTTTTCAAGACTGCTCAGGTTGCCCTTTGCTTGCTTCTGCTCGAAAGTTTGGGAAAGCCAATGTTCCCATTGCAGAAGCTACTGCCCTTAGGGACAGTCTTTTAAAAGCCAAAGAGTTAAATTACTCTCATATTATGGTTGAAGGAGACTCTGCTCTCATAATTAATTGTGTTACTGGGCGTTTCAAGTACCCTGGAAGCTGCTCCAAATTGTCCAAGACATCAAAAAGATTGCCTCTTCCTCAGTTTGGTCTTTTTCCACCATGCTCTTCGTGAGGCAAACTTTGCAGCCAATGCCTTAGTAAATCTAGGGCAGAATCTGGATACTTAACATTGTTGGGAGTTGAATTTGCCGAGTTCTGTTAGGGTAGCAGTGAATTTTAATTTATTTAGTGGTGGTTGTCCGAGGGATTGTTCTGTGTAATTTAGTCTTTTAGCCTCAAAAAAAAAAAAAGAGGTGTAATACCTATATTTTAATTCTATTTATAATTAAAACAGATTTTACAAATGTGATGAAACTCAAATCTGGTTAGACCTGAAAAATAATTAAGTAAGGATTGTGTCTCGTTAGGGTGAAAGACTCAAAACCCAACCGGGAATCTACTTGGTTCAGGTTGTCCTCGTTGACCTCAATGCGAGGTTGTCCGCTTGTTCGGTGTTCTCCATGGTCTTAATTAGAGGTATCGGGCCTAATTGGGGGAAAAAAGAAATTAAATGACAAATTTGAAAAGAAAATTTGGTCGAGCATAATTGCTTTGAAGTTGCAACATCTGGAATTTGTTTATGGAATTTGTGGAATTTTTTTCGGTTATTCATGGTCACTACCCAGTGTCCGGGTGTGGCACGAGGAGAGCTGTTTATTTGATCAAATGGATACACTCGGAGAGCTTTTCACACCAGGTTAGATATCTGGATGAACCTCCATGACCTCATAAAACCTTCAATTTGATTTACTTAATTACTTTTTGCAGTTATGATATATATTTCCAAACATGGATAATGCATCAAACAAAATGCATGATTAAGTACATGAATCATTGACGAGGAAAAAAAATAATCTGAAAGATAAATGATCAAAGTATCGATCAAAATAAGGAAAAATCAATTAGGAAAAATGAAAAGGTAATTCAGTTTCCAACAATGCTCATGAAATGAAAAAACTGAAATTTTCCCTGGTCACAAAGATAATTACATTTCTAAAACTACATAGATATTATGATAATAGCCCCTCATTTTTCTTCTGAAATTGCTTATTCCAAAACCTGCCAAAGATGGCCTTTGAAAATAATCTTCTAGCATAAGATTTATAGCGCATTGTTTTTTGGGTCAATGATAAAAATGTATTTTAGAAGTAACAAATGATAAAACTGGTTAATAAATGTTCATTGATGATAAAACAGTACACTTATCTAAATCTCTTAAAGCGTTACCCATAAAAATAAAAAAAATTACGATCTATGTCATTGACGAAAACCATCGAATCCTTATCTCTTTCAAGGCAAATCCACTCTCTTCCATCTCTCTTCTAAATCCCAAATCCATTTCAAATCACCATCTTCTCTCTCTCTCTCTCTCAAATCCGCCAGCGACGAACCCTTCATCGTTCCAACGCTACTCCTCGACCTTGCCAACTACACCGACTAAGGTTGGGTTCCCGTTGACTACGCCATACTGACGCCGGCGACAAGAAATCAAAGGACAACGTTGATGTGCTGAAGGATGTGATGCTTCTGATGCAGGCGGAGGGTCAGGAGTACAATGAGCCTCAAGGTTTGGCTCTCTTTGATTGCTTTGAAATGTGAAAGTTTGAATCATATAGGAATATCACATTTGTAGCGAGATTGTGGCGCACTTCTAATTTGATAGGTTTCAGTTCAAAGTTTCATGAATAGGCACTGTCTGTGATGCTTATGAATTGGTTTTACGAGAAGGACCACATTGAATTTGGTTATGCACACCCGGTGCTTGATGAAATGTTGATGAAATGTCTGTGAATGAATTTTGGTGTTTTTAATTGATGAGACCACAATGGACCTTGATGTGCTAGCAAGGGCTGACCTTCTCAAGTTCTTGAGCAACGAATGTGAGGAAAGAGATGCTACACGCTGTAAAGAGATACGCATTAAAGATGAAACCTTAAGAAATACAGAATTCTGCTCATATTTTCAGTCAAATTCAAGGACAAATTGCAAGTAGCTTAGAGCGATCCAGGAACCTGGCCTTATATCAACGGAAAGCTAGAAGAGTCTAGTTTCCAAAACTTTTCGTGGATCATTGATAGCTATTTTGTAGAGGAAGTTATGGCCATCGGAAGAAAGGAAGGTCATTCTGCCAAAAACTGGAAAAAAGGAAGGAGAAAAGTCTATCAAGCAAGTGTTCATGTAACTAGGAATGTAGCCGTTAAATGTGGATGATGATTTTGGAGGTTAATTTCACGGGAACTAGCGGTGCCCACCAGTCAGGTAAGCTTCACTTTTGACATGAAGCTCTTTATGTTTGATTGAATTTTTGCTTATTGATTTCTTCATATCTGAAAATTTAGGAAATAAGAGAAGCTTAGGGGAGATTAATTAAAAATGAAAATGACTTCTATATTCGTTCATATGCGATGTTTGAACAAATTGTAAATGAATTGTATGAATACATTGTTTCTATTGATATATAAGGTGAAGCTCTATGAAACAATGTTAGAGTTGAAATCTTATTTGGTCTATGATTTACAACAAGATTGGTGACATTTAGCAAATGAAGCTTTGGGCAGGGTTGAGAGTATATGTATTTGGTGTATATCACACTTTAGGGTTTATATCCAGAAGAAAGGCATTGGGTGTGTATGAAAGTATTTGTCATATCCAAACTCTTAAATTTTTACTTTATTTACTAGCATGATGTTAATAAGAGTTTTACCGTCTCTGTAAATGAGTTTATAGTTTCAAAAGTCCCTAGAGGAGTGTTGATGGACGATTATTTCAGAAGTATATTTCGTGGGAGAAATACTTGAAGACGGTAAAAAGGGTAAAATTTTAGCTAGTAAAAATGTAATTTTCATTAGGGTATTATTTTTGGGGTGTTAAATTTTAGAGTTGGGTTTTATTTGGTGGGTATAAGGAGTTGGACCGGTTTTGGAAAAAGCCCAAAAGCATTTTTTTTTCTTTTTCTCTTCTTTCTCTCTCTTCTTCCTCGATTCTCTTCCTCCCTGCCGGAGACCACCACCCTATCCACCGTCGTCCGGCCAAGCTGGGTCACCACTCCAATCTTGTTCGATCCGCCGCCGCCTCCTCTCTCCTCTTGCGTTGGTGAATGGACCGGTCACGCCGCCATTCGGGAGAAATCTCCTCTAAGGCTCGGCTGCCCTCTAGCAGGAGCTCCCTCCTCCGGCCGCCATAGCCGGCGATGTTTGGCTCTTTTTGTAGATCTCATCTAGGGTAGCAATCCTTTAAAAGGAATCGGCTCAATTCGATCTTGATAAGGAGAAATGTATAATTGAAATTTTAGGGCTCAATTTAATGTTTTGGTTTGATTACCCTAGTTAAGCTCGAAATTGGACTTTGTTCTAGTTAGGAAAGTTGTAAAACAGGTTGAGAGGAAGATGCTGTTAAAATTTGGTAGACATTAGAGGTCGCCGGAGTCGGATGCCGGCCGCCGCTACTGGCGGAGCAAACGGCACCACCGCCGCTGTGAAGTGGTTTGTCAGGGTTTTAAATGTGTAATATTAAAGGGAGTTTAATGGTATGAAGTTTAGAATTTTTAGAGGAGTTTTGCATAGGTTTTAGATTTTTAAAAGATTGGTGAAGGCGGTTAATTGGTTAGAAATCCAGCAGTTAGATTAATGTTGTTTAGGCTGTAGAAAGTTGGTTTAAGGCTGCCGGTATTTGTGGTGAAGAAAGGATTGAAGCAATTTAAGAATAATGACGTTAGGCATGGATGAGCGTGCAAAACTCACATTTAATTTTACCTATTTTTATACAAGCGTTGGTATATAGTTGGGAATTTAATTTATCTTTGGAAACAAGTCTTGAGGAGGCTCGAACAGAAGAGACCTCGGATCGACGTCAGGCTTAGACCTAAAATTGTGAGCGGACCTTTGTTTTTAATAATATGCATGCAAATGATTTATTGATGAATATTTTCTTTTGTTGGAGAATAACCGAAATTGAGAATTTCGGTGATTATATATATTCACATATGGATGATTATGAGAATAGTATGTATATAAATAAATACTAGCTAGCTATACGTGTTTTTCTGCCAGAATGAGGTAAAATTTCATTATGGTATAACGTGAACGTTAGACGTAATCATCGTAGCCCTATATAAATATAATAATTTATATAGGGAATATGCACGTATATATATATATATATATATATTCACTCGTGCTTTTCCGTCATAATGAGGTAAAATTTCATTATGGTATGACGTGAGCGTTAGACGCCAGCGTCAAAGCCTTATATGAATTTCTATTTTTAGTATTTATTCATAGAATTCGTACAAGGAATATGACGAGTGTAAATACATATGTGTATATATATATATATATATAATTTAGCATGAGATGCCTTTTCATAAAATTTGGAGACTAGCGAGGCTAGTCACGTATTGTTCAATTTTTAAATTGAAGCTTTTGAGTTGTCGCATGCAACATGTTTTCTAAGGAAATTAAATTTGGAAAGCATAAATATTTTATTAGATTTATTTTTGTCCACTCACTCTAACGTTAGCAAATGTTTTCCCCTGGATCCTTCGTTTTTAAAAATGTCCAGTCTGCAGAGTTCGGGTCGAAACTAGTAGGAGGTGACACGAGACATAGTTACCCATCTCTCGGCCACTTTTTACCAGTAGGTTACCTGCTTAACCTACTAGGTTATTTTCCTGCTTCCGTTGGTTTTAGCAGCTCTGAATACTCTTGGGATTATTGTATAATATTTTCGGTGGTGTGCTAAGACCTATGTTATATTATTTGGATAATTATGGGTTGAATTGGAGAATGGTTAACTTGTTATAAGAGGGTAGTTCTTTAATTTTCCCGGTTAGGGTTGTTCATTTTCAAGGGAGGTTTGCAGAGTTTTTCGGTAAATTTTCCTTGAAGGTGGACCCTGCAAGACCTACTTCAGGTTTCAGGGTGAAATTCGGGATGAGTCTTGACAGTATTTGTCAGATTTTGTTTCTTGGCCATATATTTTATTCCCTCTTGCTTAACATGAAATTTGGTTTCTGTTTTTTTTTTCTTTCCAAAATTCTACATTATAAACTACCAAGCTTCTGATTTGTGTGATTGTGATAACTTGCTGCATCACTTATATTGTAATGGTAGTGGTTCTAATTTAGCTGCAATTCAAGAGAAGTGGCCAAGAAGTACTGTCGTCCATCAACTAGAAGCTCACATTTTGATGTATGTTGTTCTATGTTAAGTTGGTGAGGCTCATCCCTATTACACTCTCTACGCATATTTGACTCAAGTTGCTGCGATGAGATATAATCAGTTAGCTCAGAATAAGTTTGTTGGGTTGTTCAAAACAAGCCCTGATTTGTGTTATTCAGAAGTCACCAAATGTCACGCCCCGACTCTTAAATTTTTACCTTATTTACTAGTATGGTGTTAATAAGAGTTTTATCGTCTTCGTAATTGAGTTTATAGTATCAAATGTCCCTAGAGGAGTGTTGAGAGACGATTTTTATGGAGGAATTATTCGTAGTAGAAATATTTGTTGACGGTAAAAATGGTAAATTTTAGCTAGTAAAAAGGTAAGTTTTATTAGGGTATTTTTTTGGAGTTGAGTTTATATTTGGTGGGTTGGGACCGGTTTGGAAAGCCCAAACATTAATTTCTCTCTCTCCTCTTCCTTGATTCTGTTTCCTTCGCCGGTATTCCCCACCCCTGCCTGCCGCCGTCCAGCCAGCTCCGGCTGCCAAGTTGGTCCATATCAAACCACCACCCTCT
This sequence comes from Fragaria x ananassa, assembly GCA_034370585.1. NCBI lineage: Eukaryota > Viridiplantae > Streptophyta > Magnoliopsida > Rosales > Rosaceae > Fragaria > Fragaria x ananassa. The sequence continues at coordinate 24,312,951 of CP139764.1, forward strand.
CCTCTTCATTTCTGGGTAGGTGACCGAACTCATAGCGCCGTTGATCGGGAGGAAACTCGCCCGAAGGATCCGACTGCCGTAGCTCTCCATCGCCGAAACTCCCTCCTCCGGCCACCATAGCCGGAGCGGCTTGGCTCGTTTGGAAGCCCTCTTCCCGTGCTTCTATCCCTCGGAAGGTTTCAGTTTGATTCGGCCTGGGTAAGGAGAAATCATGGATTGAAATGCTAGGGCTATAATTTCTATTTTAAGTCGATTACCTTAGTTAAGTTCGGAATTAAACTTTGTGCTAGTTAGGAAAGTTGTAGAGAAGATTGAGAGGAATGTGATGTCAAATTTTGGTAAACATTGGAGTCGCCAGAGTCGGCCGCCGGCCGCCGCTGTTAAGGGGATTTTTATGGTTTTAGATGTGTTTTCTTGAGGGGAGTTTATTGATGTGTAGTTTGGAATTTTTTAAGGAGTTTCGGATAGGTTTTGGATTTTTCTAGGATTAGTGGAATTTTGGCGGTTAATAGGATTTAATGCAGCTGTTGATTAATTATTGTTAAGACTGGAGAGAGTGGTAGTAAGGATGTCAGTAATTGTAGTAAAGTATAGAGCGAAGCGAATTAAGAATTAGGACGTTTGGCATGGATGAGTGTGCAAAGCTCATAATTAATTTTGCCTATTTTGTTTAAACGTTGGGTTATAGTTGAAGATTTAATTATGTTTTTGGAACAAGACGTGAGGAGGCTCGGGCAGAAGAGGCCTCTGACTGACATCAGGCTTAGACCAATTTGTGAGTAGACCTTTGTTTTAAATAATATGCATGTAAATGATTTATTGATGAATATTTTCTTTTGTTAGAGAATAACCGAAATTGAGAATTTCGGTGATGACTATGAGGATAGTATGTATATAAATAAATGTTAGCCAGCTATACGTGTTTTTCCGCCATAATGAGGTAAAATTTCATTATGGTGTGACGTGAGCGTTAGACGCCAGCGTCGTAGCCTTATATGAATTTCTATTTTTCGTATTTATTCATAGAATTCGTACAAGGAATATGACAAGTGTAGATACATACTTATATATATATATATATATAATTTAGCCTGAGAGGCCTTTTTATTAAGTTTGGGAGACTAACAAGGCTAGTCACGTATTAGTCAAATTTTGAGTTAAAGATTTTAAGTTGTCGCATGCAACATATTTTCTATGGAAATAATATTTTGGGGAAGCATAAATATTTTATTAGATTTATTTGTGTCCACTCATTCTAACATTTCTGAATGTTTTCCCTTGGGCCCTTCGTTTTTAAAAATATCCAGTCTCCAGAGTTCGGGTCGGAACTAGTAGGAGGAGACGAGGCATAGTAACCCATCTCTCAGCCACTTTTCACCAGTAGGTTACCTGTTTAACCTACTATGTTATTTTTCCTACTTCTGTTGATTTTAGTAGCTTTGAATACTCTTGAGATTATTGTATAATATTTTCGGTGGTATGTTAAGACCCATATTATTTTATTTGGATAGTTATGGGTTGAATTGGAGAATGGTTAACTTGTTATAAGAGGGTAGTTCTTTAATTTTCCGGGTTAGGGTTGTTCATTTTCAAGAGAGGTTTGCTGAGTTTTTCGGTAAATTTTCCTTGGAGATGAACCCCACAAGACTTATTTCGGGTTTCAGGGTGAAATTCGGGGTGGGTGTTGACACCAAAAGTTGTCCTTAGCTTCTACAAAGATAGAATATGGTGCAATTTTTGTTCTTGTATAGATAATTTGGTCTACATTTAAGAGATCAAGATGTAGTAGAGTAGAATACACTTCTCTTTACATATTTTTCTATAAGATAAATAAGATTAATGTCCAGTGATAAATCTTTTATATATGTTGCGCTAGTGTTACATGGATAGTTACATATCCATTTTAATGTCGTTACACAAGTGTAGCATGTATGTAACTACCCAGGTAACTATCAATCTGTAGTTACATGGATTGTTACATGCATAGTTACAAAGATAGTTACATGGATAGTTACATAGATAGTTACATAGATAGATAATTACATGCATAGTTAAGTAATTGGTCATGTAACTACTTAAGTAACTGACCATGTAACTACGATGTTATTACTCAATTAAAAGTGTAATCTGGAAAACGTAATAAAGAAATAAGACATTTTCACCTTCATTCATATGATTTCAGTAGATACTTAATACAATAACAGTAGTTTACCAAACCAAAAAAGAAAGTACATCAAAGTGAGATGTCAACCCCACTTTCTCTGCATCATATCAAAACAACTCATAGCAACATCTTATTTGATTTAAGCTTCCTCTTGCTGATTTTGTCAAACCTCTTTGTTTAAGTAGAGCTGCAACAACATGGCTGACAAGTACAATGAGATTTGTGAATCAGTTATAGCATCATGATGGCAAATTGCTTAAGAAATTCCATATGCATGCTTAACTATATAAGCTTCATTGTCAAAGCCTTCAGGTTCTTATATAAGCTTTATGGAGTGAACCCAATTCAGAATACCATAAAAATCAAATCCTTTTGTTCTTCAGTTTTATGGGGTACCTTCATAATGCCATCAGAATCAAAGTGAAGCTGGAAACCATCAAAAAATGAAACAGATCAGCAAGCTTGCAAATGCATTGATCATTATCACTTAGCAAGTTTATAGAGATAATGTTTTTTTTTTTGTTTCAAACAAGTTAGTACTAACAAATATGATCACTACATGATGGTATTTTTCATGCTTACAACTGTATGTCGGGGTCTGATCACACATGTAATTGTAGGAAGTTTATAAGGCTAGTGTGCTAACACAGGCTTTTCTTATGCAACAATGGATGATACTCAACGTATGATGCAAATGAGTGGGTTTGGCTTTGATCCATCGAAGGTAATAACTTAAAAGTGGTTTTCTGCAAATGTCTAGTAAATGTCTCAGATACGACCATCAAAACTTCTACTCTGCTTATCTGATTTACCTATTTTCCTTTATTGATCAGAGTTTGGGTGCTAAGAAGGACAGCCTTGATATAATCCAGCACGGTTGGGCCTTACCGAAATTTGAGAATCGTGATGAAGCTGTATTAAAGAAACTTGTCATGTAAAGAATGTAACCTAGCAGTTAGCGTTGCTGGGGCGCGCTCCAGTCATCGAGCTCTTCTACCAACAGTAATGTCAGTTAGTATGAGCTATGAAAAATATAGCAACATTTTGACAAACATATTGCTCTAGTCTGTAGCTGCTCATAGTAAAATTTATTTAGATTATTCACAACACATTACTAGTTGTAACTTATAATCACTTGAACGTTTCAAAACTTTTTAAGATTCTAGCTGACTGGCTACGTACGTTTTCTATCGTCTGAACAAGGATGCATAAATTGTAGCCTCGACAACGCATGCATTGGTCCTTGAGTATGATTATCATCCAGTATTCTAGTACCTACGTACATATTGTTTCATAGTTAGGTTCCCAGCTGTATTCAAAGCTCTAATCAATCAAACATGCATGCCTCTACTCGATCTCTAGATTTTTTACGAGCTTCAAGCCACAAGCATATAACATCCTCCATAGTTCTCAAACACTTCACTCTGTGGGTTGGATCAGAAGGTAGAACTCAAAAAATGAAGAAACCACATAAATCTTGAAGCTATAGAACTAATATATATGAGCTAGAAAAATAGGCAATAAGTCGTTGTAGTATAGTGGTAAGTGGAAGAAGCAATACTGGACATAGAGATAATGCTTCTATAAGCAAGAATTACAAATGCAAATTACTTAAAGCATTAAGAAACTCACAAGCTCATGATCAATCTTCAAGCCTCGGTCCTCCACTCTACAATTTCAATAGGTGAAAGAAATCAAAAGCATCAATTTGAGAGGGAAGCTTCCTTCCAAGCCAGTGCTTTCATCGTCTGCATAAGTTTATTACTCTGAAAGTAACCATGTATTCAACAACAATATAAGAAGTTCCATTACCCAACTCGTATGCTAGTTATCAGAAATTTAATCTCCATTCAGTGAAAGACATCAAAATGATAATTTTGAGGGGCTTGGGGTATGATTACTTTCTTGTTAGCTGTGGTACAGAATCTCTTAAGAGCAACAGGTTCACCACATCTCTATTTTCGGGCTAATACTAAAACTATGATCAAGCACAAATAGAACTCAAAATGATCAGGCATAGATAGAACTCAAAATGATTACTCTACATCTTGATCAGAACTTAACCAATCACAACTCCAAAACACCTCCTAAAATCTTACATAAATGAATGGAAGACCGATTGATCAATAAAATTCAAAGCTAATTCTAGATCTAACTCCAAGCACTACACATACAGCAGAATCATCACAAAATCTTCCAGATCAAACACATATACTTCAATCGCTCTCAAATTCAAACCAGAAACTTCAATCTCTAACAGAATTCCACAACAGAAAAGATGCTTTAAAAAAAAAACTATTAGATCCTCTCTTATTACCTTGAAAAGAAGAAGATGATCAAAGACTTGGACCACGATGAAGAAGAAGGACCAAGCCGGAGATGGAGAGAGAGATGCGGCTGTTGAGCGCACCGGAAAGGAGGTATCAGTTAAGGGGGAGCGATGTTCGCCGGAGCTCCGATGGAGTGCATGTATTTGCAATCGGAGACCGGAGCTCTGTTCATGATCTATATCGACGATCATCGGCAATAGGGGAAAAAGAGAGAGAGAGACGACGACGAAACTGAGATACTACACTAAAACAGGTTTAGTGTTAAATTAGAGAGGAGGGTAGAATGATTATGTAAAAAGAGTGAAAATAGATTTTTTTATCATTTAAGATGTTTTGAGGTGACTATCTTATCTTGTAACATGTTTTAATGGTGATCTTTTTATTCTGTGAAACATTTGAAGACTATTTTATCATTTATACCTTCAAATAGTAGTTTAGTGTTAAATATTTCTTTTTTTTTAGAATTGAAATTTGTTTAGTCCTTGTGGTTTGAAGTCGACATCTGTTTAGTCCTTATTATTTTATTTTAATCTGAATAGTCCTTAAAGTCACGATTTTTTTTATCCAAATAGTCCTTATGATTTTATTTTAATCTGAATAGTCCTTAAAGTCATGATTTTTCATCCAAAAAGTAATTCCGACAATTTTCAGTTAAAGGCCATAAAGATTATTTAGATGAAAAATCATGATTTTAAGGACTATTATATTCATATTAAAATAAAATCATAAGGACTATTTGGATGAAAAATCGTGATTTTAAGGACTATTCAGATTAAAATAAAACCATAAGAACTAAACAGATGTGGACTTTAAACCACAAAGACTATATAATATTTTATCTTTTTTTATTTTTTTATAAACCACTGGTATAGCCCCTTGTTTATTTATTTTTTTCTGTCAAAAACTACTCATTCTAGAACCTACAGAAGTTCCCTATAAAAATAAACAACTTATGTAGTTTGTGCACAAATCAACAATCATCTCCGGTTGTTTTTTCATTAGTAGAGAATGGTGAAAATTTTTGAGGCTTCTGAAGATCAAGATGAAGTAGATTGTGCGAATACTAGTTTGATCATAGTATAACTTATCTATCGAATCAATGATTTACCATATTCTAAAGGTACGATACTATCATTAATTTAGTATTGTTCTTGAAATTATTATCATAAATTTCATTTTACACATCATAAATCTTGTTTTCTGAAATCATTATCTTTGGGGGGTTTCGGTTTTCCACCCTTTGGACAAAATTTTTGTACTATTTTACGTATATGCTAGTTGAAGAAGACTCTTATTCGTGCTATAACTAGTATTTGTCTGAAACACTTCGAGAACCCACAAAGTCTTCATGAGCTGTAATCGCAAAACGCAGTGAAAACAAGAAGAATTTTGAGTTTCGTAGCTATTAATTATGTACATGTCTCAATAATATTAGTCAATCATTCTTAAGTTATTTTCTTGTTTTTCTATTTTTTTTTTTTCATTGGAATGCCTAATTCTTCTATTTCCTACCCAGGCCTAAACAATTGAAGATGATATCACATTATCACAATCAGAGGCCATGGATGTAGACCATCCACATAGTGGAGTCATTCAACGAGCCATACCAGCCTCAAATGTGGCTCCGATTCCAGTTTCTCCGACAATGGATCTCGGAGAACTGGATATGTTTCATCCAGTTCCAAGACGTTACAGAAGGCCAAAATGGTTGCACCCAGACTGGCAATTTCAGCAGTGACCCATCTAGGAGGTGGAAGCGCGGGACAAGTCGACAAGCTGAAATATAGTTTTTGTACATAAGATCAAACATAAAAGTTGTCAACAAGTATGGTATCGTATGTCTTTTTGTAATAAAATGATTTATCTTATGATTAATCGAACCAATGATTTACAAAGGAGGATATACCATTTAGTTTGGTTTATGAAAAGGTTATCATAAATTTAATTTTACACATCATCAATGATTATGATGACTTTTCGGATATCCGGCAAGTCCCTTTGAATTTCGTTTGGATTTGGGTGGAAATCCTTGGTCTCGCGGCGGCACTGACAACGGCGGCTACGACACGATTAGTGGGCGAGACAATCAGACCTGTTCTGATCGTGGATCAGAACAACATCAATCGAGATATCGTTAGGGTTCATTTAACCCTCAATTTGGATGAACCTGTGAAAATGCATCGGAGGATTAGAGTTTCCCCAGTTGATGTCCTGGAGATCGATTTTCGATATGAACGTCTGGTGGGTTGCTTCCGTGATTGCTCTATACTGAATCACGTTGGCCTCCCTTGTCCTAGAGATCGAGATGAAGCTCCAGTGGTGACTCCGAGTTGATAGGTGCATTTTATGCAACGTTCTTAATGTATTTCCGACCCTATTTAGTTATGTAATTCCTTTAACAATATTGATTTTAACTTAGTTTGTGTTTTTAGGTCACAAATAAAGCCGAGGAGCACAAAAGAGGTAAAAGAGGAGAAATCTTGAAGGAGAAGGAATCCATATGGCGCAAGGAAAGAAATCAGGAAATCTGCCAGGAATAGTCAGTCAACTTCGACAGAGAATTGTAATCAGCCCACAACGATCCAGGAGATGAACTTTATATCAGCAGAAAGCTAGAAGAGTCTAGTTTTCAGAACTTTTCACAGATCGTCAATATCTATTTTGGTGACCAAGTTATGACCGTTTGAGTGACCAAAGGTCAGTCTGCCCGAATTTCTGATTTGGACCGGAACTTCAATTTCAAGGCCCAGACCACAACGGCGAGCCCATGGACGAAAATTAAAGGTTCTCTAACCCTAATAGCAGCTGTTCATATGTTCTCTATATGTATGAGGAGTTGGGGACGTGAAAGGGTCGCTTTTTGCCACAGAAAAACAACGTCTTTCATCTCCTTCAGAAATTCTTCTCCAAACACAAACCCTAGTTTTAGGATTTCTCTTGCCGTGCCTTCTCCTCTGTAATTCTCGGCGTAGTTCCTTGTTTCAATACTCAAAGTGTAATCTAAAGTCAGACCTCATGTTTTCTTTTATTATCTATTCAATTACTTTAGTTTGTTTCCATCTCTCTTATTCGTTTGTGTTCATGAGTTGGATTTTTGATTGAGTTTGTTATTATAATCATGAAAATCAGATCTGTACACTTGAGTTGTTGGTGTAATTCATGATGCTTTTGATGATCTAAATTATGTTTATATGTGTGATTGACAACTTATGACTTGTTCTTAATCAATATGTGCCATTGTTTGTGTTAAGTCCGCGTCGGTAAACATGAACTAGATTGGTAAGGAGTTATAGGTTGCATGCTAGGATGTCTTTGAAGTCCGCGTCGGTGAATTACATTCTAACATGTTCAAGTTCGTCCTTTAATCTATTTTGGATATGAAGTCCGCGTCGGTACATATCTATAAGAGGTTAGAAGGGTTTTAAGTAGTTAAGTCCGCGTCGGTAAATTACTTGAAACATGGAATTTGATTCGTTTCTCCATATGCATGATTTAGGTTGTTAGGGTTGAAATTACATAGCTACTTGATTATATGAATCTGATTTAGTGTTTTCTTGTGTGCAAAGAGACGATCACATGTATATAGTAGCTTAGGTTTTTGTTTCTTTTTTAGTTTAGGATTTTCGTCACTCTTCTGTTCTCTGTTTTCTTTTATTTTATTTTCGTATCAAACGATCTCCGAATCCCCTGAAAATTTGTACAGTAGTTCCTCTGTGTGTCTAGTAGATCTGTGTAAATTTTCATATTTTTCTGAGTAGTTTAGGTTAGGTTTTTAATTAGGTTTTCGAATGCTGTTCTATGGAACAGTAGCTACTTTTGTAAATTGTTTAAATGTTTTATTACTTGTTAATATTTGTTGTATTTTTCTAACGCTTTGTTTTGCAAGGTACCCTCAATCCCCGGCCCTATACGATACCCTACTTACTCAATGCTACTAACGATAAAAAGGGTTTATTTGATGCAGGTTTTGTACCCGTCAAAATGGCGCCGTTGCCGGCGATTGAAAAATCCTTAGCTAAATAAGTGTTCTTTATTGTTGTATATACACGATCTATGTGTTTTTCATTTAGTAAACAATTGTGTTATTATCTATATACATGCATTTGAGGTGAATTCTTGAAGACTAACTTAATTGTTTTGATTCAGGAAACCCTACCAGCCCGTTTCACTTCGGCCATGCCATTCAAGCCTTCTGGAACCACGGAATTGCTTGTGTTTAGATGTCAATGCCTCTGTCCCTTTCAATACAGTTTACAACTTGAGATATGAATTTGAAGGATGTCGGCCTTAACCCAAATTTATATCAAGGACATCATCAATTCTTTTGAACATCATGAGGAGATGCACAAGGTGCTCAAATTCTTCCCAAATTTCGATGGAATAAGCAAGGTAGATGCAGCAAATCACCTTACCTATGTGGAGGATGTGTGCAAACTTATGGCACCAGACCATGCTGAAGAAGTAGCTGTTAATGCCTTCATGAGGAGTTTGAAAGGAGAGGCCTATAGATGGTTCCAAGAGGAGCTGAATCATGAGAGCACTTGGGAGGAATGCAAGAAAGAATTTGTGCAAGTGTTCACCAATGAAATGTCGATACCAGCACCTAAATCAATCTTTGAGTATCTCCCTCAACCATCTCTACTCCACCATCCGAGATCACCACCACCACCTCAACCATCTCTCTATTTCATGCCGCCCCACCAAATGATCAAAAAGAAGGAGGAATCTCAAATGAACAAGCTGCTAGCAAGCATTGAAGAGCTAAAGAAGGAGCAAGCAAAATTTGGAAAGCAGATGGAAAAAGTAGGGAAAGAGATTCACTCTATGGCCCCCAAGGTGGAATTTGTCTTCAATAGAGCCATTGATGCTGATTTTGAGAAAGCAGCTCAAGAATTGGAACGTGAGGAAGAGGAAGAACTAGAAGAAAATAGTGAAGAGGAGGAAGACAATGACTCCAACTTTAGCCATGGAAGCCACGGAAACTCACCAATGTCTTCGGTGAGTTTAGATTGGTGAGTTTCCGTGGCTTCCATGACATTGGTGAGTTTCCGTGGCTTCCATGGCTAAAGTTGGAGTCATTGTCTTCCTCCTCTTCACTATTTTCTTCTAGTTCTTCCTCTTCCTCACGTTCCAATTCTTGAGCTGCTTTCTCAAAATCAGCATCAATGGCTCTATTGAAGACAAATTCCACCTTGGGGGCCATAGAGTGAATCTCTTTCCCTACTTTTTCCATCTGCTTTCCAAATTTTGCTTGCTCCTTCTTTAGCTCTTCAATGCTTGCTAGCAGCTTGTTCATTTGAGATTCCTCCTTCTTTTTGATCATTTGGTGGGGCGGCATGAAATAGAGAGATGGTTGAGGTGGTGGTGGTGATCTCGGATGGTGGAGTAGAGATGGTTGAGGGAGATACTCAAAGATTGATTTAGGTGCTGGTATAGACATTTCATTGGTGAACACTTGCACAAATTCTTTCTTGCATTCCTCCCAAGTGCTCTCATGATTCAGCTCCTCTTGGAACCATCTATAGGCCTCTCCTTTCAAACTCCTCATGAAGGCATTAACAGCTACTTCTTCAGCATGGTCTGGTGCCATAAGTTTGCACACATCCTCCACATAGGTAAGGTGATTTGCTGCATCCACCTTGCTTATTCCATCGAAATTTGGGAAGAATTTGAGCACCTTGTGCATCTCCTCATGATGTTCAAAAGAATTGATGATGTCCTTGATATAAATTTGGGTTAAGGCCGACATCCTTCAAATTCATATCTCAAGTTGTAAACTGTATTGAAAGGGACAGAGGCATTGACATCTAAACACAAGCAATTCCGTGGTTCCAGAAGGCTTGAATGGCATGGCCGAAGTGAAACGGGCTGGTAGGGTTTCCTGAATCAAAACAATTAAGTTAGTCTTCAAGAATTCACCTCAAATGCATGTATATAGATAATAACACAATTGTTTACTAAATGAAAAACACATAGATCGTGTATATACAACAATAAAGAACACTTATTTAGCTAAGGATTTTTCAATCGCCGGCAACGGCGCCATTTTGACAGGTACAAAACCTGCATCAAATAAACCCTTTTTATCGTTAGTAGCATTGAGTAAGTAGGGTATCGTATAGGGCCGGGGATTGAGGGTACCTTGCAAAACAAAGCGTTAGAAAAACACAACAAATATTAACAAGTAATAAAACATTTAAACAATTTACAAAAGTAGCTACTGTTCCATAGAACAGCATTCGAAAACCTAATTAAAAACCTAACCTAAACTACTCAGAAAAATATGAAAATTTACACAGATCTACTAGACACACAGAGGAACTACTGTACAAATTTTCAGGGGATTCGGAGATCGTTTGATACGAAAATAAAATAAAAGAAAACAGAGAACAGAAGAGTGACGAAAATCCTAAACTAAAAAAGAAACAAAAACCTAAGCTACTATATACATGTGATCGTCTCTTTGCACACAAGAAAACACTAAATCAGATTCATATAATCAAGTAGCTATGTAATTTCAACCCTAACAACCTAAATCATGCATATGAAGAAACGAATCAAATTCCATGTTTCAAGTAATTTACCGACGCGGACTTAACTACTTAAAACCCTTCTAACCTCTTATAGATATGTACCGACGCGGACTTCATATCCAAAATAGATTAAAGGACGAACTTGAACATGTTAGAATGTAATTCACCGACGCGGACTTCAAAGACATCCTAGCATGCAACCTATAACTCCTTACCAATCTAGTTCATGTTTACCGACGCGGACTTAACACAAACAATGGCACATATTGATTAAGAACAAGTCATAAGTTGTCAATCACACATATAAACATAATTTAGATCATCAAAAGCATCATGAATTACACCAACAACTCAAGTGTACAGATCTGATTTTCATGATTATAATAACAAACTCAATCAAAAATCCAACTCATGAACACAAACGAATAAGAGAGATGGAAACAAACTAAAGTAATTGAATAGATAATAAAAGAAAACATGAGGTCTGACTTTAGATTACACTTTGAGTATTGAAACAAGGAACTACGCCGAGAATTACAGAGGAGAAGGCACGGCAAGAGAAATCCTAAAACTAGGGTTTGTGTTTGGAGAAGAATTTCTGAAGGAGATGAAAGACGTTGTTTTTCTGTGGCAAAAAGCGACCCTTTCACGTCCCCAACTCCTCATACATATAGAGAACATATGAACAGCTGCTATTAGGGTTAGAGAACCTTTAATTTTCGTCCATGGGCTCGCCGTTGTGGTCTGGGCCTTGAAATTGAAGTTCCGGTCCAAATCAGAAATTCGGGCAGACTGACCTTTGGTCACTCAAACGGTCATAACTTGGTCACCAAAATAGATATTGACGATCTGCGAAAAGTTCTAAAAACTAGACTCTTCTAGCTTTCTGCTGATATAAAGTTCATCTCCTGGATCGTTGTGAGCTTATCACAATTCTCTGTCAAAGTTGACTGACTATTCCTGGCAGATTTCCTGATTTCTTTCCTTGCGCCATATGGATTCCTTCTCCTTCAAGATTTCTCCTCTTTTGCCTCTTTTGTGCTCCTCGGCTTTATTTGTGACCTAAAAACACAAACTAAGTTAAAATCAATATTTTTAAAGGAATTACATAACTAAATAGGGTCGGAAATACATTAAGAACGTTACATAAAATGCACCTATCACGAGTCCTGCAGCAGCACCTTCAATGGTGTTTCAAGGTGACATGTCGGTTACCTTATCCTCCCCTACAACTGTTTCGCTCCCTCCTCTCTTTCATAAAGAAAAGAGGGTTGTCAATATCAGGGAGATCCCTGCCTTCCCCTCTCCGACTAAGATAACGAGAGTTCGATGTGAGCGTGATGAGGAAGAGTCTCCAAATGGTAAGCGAGCTCGACATGCCCTGGCAATGGTTCCATTGCCTCTAAACCTTAATGAACTTGGCTTCTCTGTTAACCCTAATGGGGATTTGGGCATTGCTAAGACCGGGAAGTCTCCCAAGAAAAAAGGAAGACCAAGAGGTAGTAAGAACAAGAAAATAATTACAGTGGAAGCTTCGGATTCCATGGCTCCAAGTACTAGTCAGAGTGAGGATGGTGAAGTTCAAGGCCTCGAGTCCGAGGCTGAGGAAGAGTAATCTCCTAGTGCAGCTAGGAAAGAACCTTTCTAACCTTTAACAACAATTATCTTTCTTTTCAACACGATGAAAAGTACATTATTGGGTCTTAAGCCTGATTCGATTGAAAATGGAATTGTTTGTTAGAGTTTAGAAGGTTATATGTTTTTTAATTTGTCATATCTACACTTTTTAATGTAGTTTTGAAGTTGTTTTTTTTATTTCTTAAATGTAATCCGTAACTCCGTATTTAGTTTTCTAGCTATGCCACTTATATGATTTTTAGACTATTTATGTTTGACCGTTTTTTGTCATCGTGATTTTTGATTAATAGAACTATCTCCTTTTACCTAAAATAAAAATAAAAATAAAAAATATAACGATTCAATATCGTAACAAAGCTTGGACTATTGGCAGAACTCAAGCTTTTTCTAACTCAAAGCTCCTTCGCGTACATTTTGATCTAAAAAGTTAACTTGTGCCTACTGGCAGATCCGTCTGTGATGCATTCTATAGTTTGCACGTGTCTGCTGTGGACCACACTACGGACTGTGCAGTTCCATAATTGACTTGTGTCTGAAACTCTGAAGACCAAAACAAAGCTCAGAGCCTCAGACCTTGAAACCCCAAATCAAAGAGATTTGTTTTCTCAAGGAAACAGAGTTCTTTTGCCTCTGTTTTCTGGGTAAGCTAGTTTTGAAACACACTGCTTTCTTTCTGGTTTTGCATATTTTGGTTCTGAGAAATGACTTTGCATTGTGGAATTTTGTGTTGGTTGCTGAGAAAAAATAGAGTAAAATTTTTTTGATTTTATTTTTTTATATGTTTGTGTACCTTCTTTCTGATTTTGATTGAGTTGAAGAGATTGGACATCTTTTGAATCTTGGGGTTTTCTTTTTCTCTTCCACTTTTCAGGTTTGCAATGGTTCCAGGAGGACAGCATCTTGGTGAGTATGAGTTTTCTCTAAATTAAAGTTCCATATTTTTTCTTCTCAAAAAAAAGAAAAAGAAAAACTTCTCAAGAAAAAAAGTTCCAAATTTTTTATTCAATTTTGATTAGAAACCCAAATATGTTCTTTTGAGGCACTCTAAAGGAGGCCATGTTTACCAAATGATGTTGTGCTTGCACTTTCCTTGTATTTTACTTGATTAACATACTTGTTCTGTTTTAACATACTTTGTTCTGTTCATGTGCTAGTTTGAATTGGTGATTTTTGCTTTGTGTTGTTTAATAGGAAAACTCAATCAACATGTACTTGACCTGCGCGTCCATGTTAAGAAGATAGTCTTTGAGCAGCAAACCCTTCTGTTAAAATCTGCAGAACAAAAGCAAGTGCTTAGGCAAGAGCTTGAGAAATAACTTGTGCAGAATGAAACTCAAAAGAATAAGCTTCGGGAACTTGTTGAGCAGAGACAAGCTCAAACGGAATATCTTCAGAAAGAACTAGACAACAGTGAAGCTCAAAAGCAAGAGCTAAAACAAGAGCTCCAGAAGAGTAAAGCTCAAAAGCAAGAGCTTAAACAAGAGCTCCAGAAGAGTGAAGATCAAAAGCATGAGCTAAAACAAGAGCTCCAAAAGAGTGAAGCTCAAAAAGAAGAGCTTAGCAAAGAACTCAAGGAGAAGGAGGCTCAGAATGAAGAGCTTAAGAAGGTACTCTTAGACCAGAACACAGAGCTGTTAAAAAGTGAACAACAAATGAATGATCTAAAGAAATTTCGTGAGCAAACTGAAGCTCAATGTAAGGATCTTCAGAAAGAAGTTGAGCAGCTAATTAACCTACGTGACCATCTAAAGGCAGTAGTAGTCTTAGAGCAGCATATGGACCTGTCAAAATCTGAAGCTAAATTGAAGACTTTCATGGAAGTGCTTGAACACAGTGAAGCTCGAAACAAAGAGCTTAAGAAAGAACTTGAGGAAAATGAGCGGAAGAGAGAGCTCGAGCAGCAAGAGATGCAACTGCTTAAAGTGGTATATGTCCTCTTCTGAACTTTAAAATCTATGGACTTGAGCCTTGTTTGGATTAAACAACAGTTACGGTGGGAATAAACTTCCACCTTGTATTGATAGTGTAACCATGATCTTGATTCCAACTCAGTGCATCAACAATAGAATCAAAACCTTCTCTTGAAGTTTCATTGCAATTTAGCTGTTCTATGCATTTGGTATTCAATTAGAGTAGCTCAGATTATCAGAAACTCTTTCTTACTTGGTTCTGCTTAATAGCCTCTCAGCGATGTCTTTAAAATATTGACCTTTAGCATCTTTTATGACCAAAGAAAGGGGAAAAAAAAATTAAAAAAAGACATTTAGCATCTGTTCCTTGCAAACTGCAAGTTTATTCATCTCCTTCTGTAAATATAGTAGCCAAAATTTTATTTGTTGGTATACTGTTTGTAATTGTCATTTAATCTAAGCTGATGCAGTGCTTCTTTCTTCAGAATGAGAGGGTTTCCTTGATGAAAGAGACGGCTGATAATTTAATGCCATTTTTGACAGCTGACCTAATGGTTGGTTTTCCAGATTTATTTCAGCTTTGGAGTTTTGAATTGATTGAAAAAAAATCTTCTACTCATAATAACCTTTCGAATTTTGTTCATGATTGACTAGCTATGTCACAAAGAAAAGGAAAACCTTCAACGGAAAAACAATGAATTGGAAAAAAAGCTTGACCAGCAGGAGAAGATACTGCAACAAATGGTAATTATCTTGATCCAATTTTAAATTCAATGGACTTAGGCTCAGTTTAGCTGTATTTATTTGTGAATTGCACTTTTTTCTAGCTTGTATATGGTATTTGAGAGCTAACAATTTTTTTTTTCTAGCTTGTATATGGTATTTAAGACACTGTGCCCAAGTGTCTGTACTATTTTTGTTTTTGATTTTTTGTTACAAATAACCATATCATTTACATATGATTGCATTACATAATAAATTAGTTTTTGGAAAAGACCATTGGAATATTCCATAGTCTTCCATTCTAGTCCTAATGGCTAGTATTGGATTGTTGTTTAGAGGTCTAAAGAGCTACGAGTCTTTGTATCAACACTGTTTGGTAGAGTACTAAAGTATATATCCGTATTTCATTGCTGACAACTGATTCTGAATTTCACATCATCTTTCCTTGGTTTCAAAGTTCATATTTATCAGGAAATACTGATAGCTGCCTGTATCTGACATTTCAGAGAGTAATGGATAGCAGTGTGAGTGAATGCGGCTAAATGGTGAAGTACCAGTGTACCACTAGTAGTCGCTTTGATAGGAATGCTCTGCAAGTAGCTCTTGTACTGACTTGCACACCTGATGTGCATGTATTATTTCTTATTTGTAAATAACTAAGGTTAAGCTTAGGATGGCATACCTAACTTGGCCTCCTTTTGTGGATCATCTATCAGTTTATACTTGTAGTGATTTGTCATACAATGTATTTTCTTTTTCTTCTTGTACTGCTGGTCAGGAACTCTCGAGCTAGGATTTTCTTCAGCGTCATTGTCATATGTGCAGTCGCCAGTGGGCGCAATACCAGAGAAACGAATTGTAACAAGTGACTTCGGATGCATTCGTCTGACCCAGCGAGGTTGTGTATGATATTTCGATTATTTTCTATCAACGGAACGTATCCTTCACCCTACACAAAAAAAAGAAGGAACTCTAGCGTCTTGAGGCTGAGTGGTGGAAGAAATAAGGTTACTTGACCCATTACTGTTTCTGGAGATGCCCAAGGCCCAACAACTGTGTTCAGTACTTCAGTTTCCCATGTTACAGTTACATATTGCTCCTCACATGGTTGACACTACTGTTTACTTAGTCTTTGCTTCTATCGACCCTCTTCTTCACTCCATTTATTTTCAATAAAGAGCTCTAATTTGAGCTCTATTGAATTAAATCACCTCATTGCATGCAAGCCACTTTGGTACTTCACCAAATCACCACTATTCCCTTTCGTTTCCTTTGCTCGTCATCCTTCAGATTTCGAAATTCCGGCCAAGATTTGAGTTGGATTCTCCGGAATTGCAGGTCTGAATGCGAAACATGACTTCCCAGTTCAGAAATTCAAATGGGTATTAGCAATTCTGCAAGTCTATATATGTACTCAACGTTTATAGTAAGTAATTCTGCTGACGTTCGCTGCTTGTACTATTTTGGGAAATGCAACTGAATTTTGATCATGGTGTTTTTGTTGTGGGTGTTGCAGATTTGAGATGTCTAGGCACTTAGTTGAGATGGCTCGGTGCTCAGAAGAAATGGACATTGCCATTGGTGAGTCTCATGATTTGTGGTTTTATTCGAAGTTGACTTAGTAGCATTGGTTATGTTGTGGAATGTATGTGCTTTGAATTTTGATGTTTGTTTTTTATGTTTCTTTGCTGTTGTAGCTTACTGTATTTTTTTTTTTTCATTTTTATGTTGTTAAATAGAAAAATTGCAACAAAATTTTCAGGAGCTGCGGAACAACCTTGAGAAGGCATTTTTAGAGCAGGGTAGAGCCTTATTGAGATTTGAAGCGCAATGGAAAGATCTTAAGACGGGACATACGAGAGAGCTTGAGCAGCGTCATTTGCAACTGCAACAAAGGGTACTCTTCTTGTTCTCAACTTGAGACAAATTGTATTTTCTTGTTTTCAAAAAAGATGAATTGTATTTTTGGTTTTGTTTGGATTAATTGAATTAATAACTGTTGCTGTGAATTTCCACCTAAAATGTGCATGCTAAGTCCTTATGTGAGTACCTAAATTCACCAAGTATGAGCAACCAATGCATTCCTAATATGAATGTTGCTATATGGTAGAACGTTTTTGTATGTCAATTCGAAAGCGATATTGAAGTTAGTGACATTAGGATCAGACCCTTGTTATCAAACCTTTTTGTACATATGTGCTAGCTGAATATTTTGAACCTACTGGTGAGTTGTTCTGAAGTTTTACATCGAATTTCTCAGTTCAAGATTTATTTTAAGATGTTCTATAGAAAATCTTTAATATCTACACTTGTGGCTTGGTTAAATAATTAGAATGTTGTCTTGTGTAAGAAGTACCAATATCTACACTTGAGTGTTCTAAAGAAAAGACATTATTCTGGAGATGCTCCACTGTAATGACCTGTATGTATACAAAGATGTTTGATAAGATGGATTCATGCCACTTTTCCATGTGTATGGAGTGTTATGGAACACAGTATAATCGGGTGTGTTGGTAGCATGCATGGAAATCTGTCGTGGTGTTACGACCTAACAATATTTTGGCATTTCACATTTGCACCAACACTACACTCAGAAAACTCTTCCAGAACCATCATTGTGAATGCTCTACCATTCAACCCTTTCACTCTCTCAAAATTATCAAGTGGAATTTGTCACCTTACCTAGAGCGTATACATGATTCAACATAGAAGAGTTTTATTTTTATTTTTTTGTGATTTTGCTATTAAGATTTCATTGAAAATAAATTTTCTTTGCATTTTGCTATTAAGTTCATTTTGTAATCAAGAAGAAGATTTCTTACCCTATGAAAGGGTAGATCAGCCTCCATTCCCTCTAATTAGCGTTCTAGTCTCAGGTTTCTATTTCCACATGTAGATGTTCAAAACTTCAAATCTTTCCCAAAACCTGTTGTAACCTAAGATGGGGTTCATTTGCCATGTCAACGAACAAAGAACAAGCAACCGGTTCGGATTTGGCCATGTCCACCTGTTAAAATTTATGATTTTGCAGGCAACAGTCTATTCTCAGACTTGTTTTCTTCTTCCATTTTTGATTTTCAGTTTCAATTATAACTTTTCATCTGATGCTTTTATGGTCTTAACCTTGGACATATGTGTGAGGCGCTGTATGTTTGGTTTTCTCTGATCAAGCCTTTGGTTTAGAAGAGAGATAACTGTTGCAAATTTCAGTGTTCAAGTGAGTGACAACAGCTTGGATTTTTCTTTTAGGAGAACTGAATTTACAAAGTCGTACTGGCTAAGGTCTAAAATTGCCGACCTATGGTAAACCTGATTTTCTGAGGCCAGTACTCTAATGGCATTAGTTCAGGTTTCATGTGTGTGCTAGTTGTCTAACTTTAATATTATGCTAAATGTGAGAATCTCATTAGATCATAACACTGTAAAACTGCCACGTAGTGTTACTTTCACCCAGTCATCTCTTACTGTTGTGAAAACACATGTATCCATCTCATTTACTTTCCTGCTTTCTAGTATGTTTCTGCTGAAAATCCCAGGGTTATTAGTAGTCAAATAAAATTATGGATGTTATTTAGAATGATGTGCATTGTGATCTCTTTGTTTTATTGTTGTTAATTTCTTAGCTAACTGTGATTTCTCTTTCAGGGTATCTCAGTACCTTTAACTTGGAGACAGTACTTCCCTACGGCAAATCAGAATCCCACCTTGTTGAGTAACAATACTACTCCTCGATGGAGTGAGACTAATAAACCTCTACCTCTGCCTCCTAGAGATAGCACAACAAAACTATTTTGTGACATATGCAAGATTTTTTGTGACACTAAGATGGTGCTTGATAAGCATAAAATGGGAAAGAAGCACCAGATGAACCTGGGGAAATTGAAAGGCAAAACTATTACTGGGCAAACGAGTAAGAAGAAGGCAGATTCTGCACCTGATGATGATTTGCAGACTAAGAAACGGAGGGTTATTGAAGGTGGTGCGGCGCCCCATAGTTTAAGGACATGTACCATATGTAACGTGGTCAGTATTAGTGCGACAGATTTCTATAAACATCTTGCCGGACAGCGACATAGAGAAGCTGCTGCATCGATGAGTACTGCAGCTGGGACGAGTAGCTACGGCCAGCTGAGAATAAGGAACTAGGGTGGGAAACTGGTAATAACTTGTAATTGGTAGTAGTTGTACACAGAAGAACCGGCCTTTTCTCATTTCATACAATTCACACATTTCCATAGAGTAAGGCTGTGTGTTTTCAATTTTATGTATTTTTGAAATATATGTTTTTATGTATTATGTTCTGTGTGATTATGCATCATGTATGAATTCTGGGGATTTTAATAAACTCTCTATGTTCCCTTTAACTATGTGATGGGAAATCAAAGAAAGACCAAAGGTGTTCCTTCTTGATGATGATGAAACTTGGAGGTGGTATCCAAAGTCTATATGATTTTGACTTTTTAGGGTAGCAGGAATCCAAAGATTGGACACAAGAGGTATCCAAAGCCTACTATTTCTGAGGAACCTTTTTCTCTTCTTTTGGTGTATCAATGGTGAAGAAGTTAACCGACCACCAGCATTCTCAACAGAGCTGTAACAAACCCAGCCCCACACCCATGTGCAGGTTTGGTTAGTGCACATCCATTCATTTCACTTCAATGAGTATCAATTTGGTAAGTATGGTTTCAAATCTATTTAATCGCGTTTGTTATTAAGAAAAATGGTTCCACCGTAAGGGTTATATAATATAGATCATCCAAAAAAATTAGATAAAAATACGAATGTCAAATACATATCTTTCTTTCTGTTGTACGTATAATCTCAGATATTAAAACTCAAAGTTATCATGTGTTTTATCAATCTTCAAATTCTAAGTTGTTTGAAAAGTGGAAGTAGTCTTGATCGGAAATGTATAGGAAACTGCCCTTTACGGCAAACTTACCCTCACTTTTCTCCGAACTCTTTGGAAATAAATCGGAAACTTCCCATTTCGGTTTAGAATTATGTACATATTATGTGTAATGCCACAGGCTAGTTGCTAAACCAAAACACATGGTTGAGAAGGATAGCGCTAGCTTGTATTGAATTCTCTGATCTAAATTTGGAGAAAAGACGTTGTATACTATGAACCGTAATTGTCGAATCAAATGCAAGCCAAGATTTTCATTGCTCTTACAAGTACTCAAATTTAAGAATAATGCCAATAGAAACAAGCCAAATACTTGGAAGAACAAAATAAGTTACTACTACAAATGGCATACGTATACTACAGCTTTTGGTCCTACTTTGTATCATACGGCTGTGGGCTACAATCTTTTGCAACCGCCTCAACCACCCCCCCTATAGTTGGGCTTTAATGTAATTCCCCTCTTAACCCTACCACTCACATAAGTCACACACCAATCAAAAAGTCAAACATGTCCCTAAAAACACTTTCACATTCTCCAACGCCAAGTCAAAAGCACCATCCAACAAAATGGCGCCAAGAAAGGGCAAAATGGAAAACAACATAATAAGGCGGGAAAAATCATTAGGAAAATGTGGCCGGGAATCAAACTCGGAAATTCTTTCCAGTGAAAGTCTGACCGAACTGCCAGTTAGCGGGGACGATGTTCCACGAGGTGGAGGAGCGTCGGTCACTGCCAGTGACCCTGAAGGAGAGTGACTGACCAACCAGAACCGAGTTCGACTGCCAGTTCTGTCCCCAATTACGGCTCAGGCTCATCCAGCCAGTCCTGGACCCTTTCACGCTCACCCTCACGATATCCCCTGCACCCGCGACATTGGAGACCAAAACCAAGTTGAAGTAACGGAAGCCGTTGATGGTGAACCTGATCCCTCCGCGCTTCCGGCATGGCACCCTGAGGAAATAAGACAAAACGAGTGAGGACAGGACGGTAATTATCAGTGCAGTTATTATAACGTGGATCGCGGACCGTGTTTCTAGGTGGACGTGACTTAATCTAAAGCCTTGTTCACATTGATCAACGAGTCTCCGACTCAAGGAGACTGTGCTACCTATCGTACTTTTTTGAGATAAAAAATGGTGGTCGGGTGGGACTACCACTCCGGGGCGGAGAGCACATGGGTAAGACTCCTCTCCATAGGATGTTTTTCATATGCGGATGATCGAACCAGTGACCATCTTACTACCAGGAGTATCACTGTAGCTTTCGCCCAACATGCAGGGCCAGCCTACTACCAACTGGACCAATACCCATGGGTTACTTGCTAACGTAAGTTGGTGGACTATAAGTCAAATTTTTCATTTTTCGATTATATACTGAACACCAAATATTCCCCTACAGATGATACAGTCTATAGTTCTTTTTAACTTTAAACAAGTGACCCGACTTTGCGAAACTGTGATTTGTAGCTTTAATGGTTAAAAATGTTTATTCCAAATTTGTGTCACTGTTGTGAAAACGCAACTTGCACACTTCCATGGAAAATATATATAAACAACTTATGAAAAATATGGATTTTAAATTATTTGATGATTTGATTTCAAGTGTTTTGGGACCAGATATATAAACTTCCAAAAGGAGTCGAAATTAACTAATGGTAATGACCAAAAGCAAATTAGGTCAGTTAACAGTTATGAAGGTATAAGTAATAAGATTTATTTTCAGAACGAACAAAGATCGTAACGGTTCCGCATTTTCCACTAGGTAAAATGGGAATGAGAAAGAAACTTACTTTAAAGCAACCCATAACTACTTACCCAAAAAGAAAGAGTGTTTCAACAACCTAAAGCCAAAACAGAGCAAACAAAGAAAACCAAAAACAGAGCACTAAACAGAGTAAAAAGTTAAAAGCAGAGAAACGAGCTTTACTAACCTACGATAGGAAACAGGGACAATCCCGGCACGGTACTCAGCGATCTTAAGAAACATGGGCATGGCAAGGTCAAAGTGAGGCCTAGGAGGGTTGCACCATCCGCCATTGTCGCTAGGCTGAGCAAAGTTGGGTGGGCAAAAGTTAGTTGCAGTGATGAAAATCGAAGGACTTCCAGAGTGGCACCAGTTCGGGTCGTTTGCGCACTTGATTTCAAAGCAGGCACCGCAGCTGAGGCCATTGTTGAACAGCGCCGTGCTAAGAGCAGCAGTGCTCACTCCATATCCCTGGCTGTAAAGATTACCGTATCCACAAGCACCGCCTGTAAACAACAAATTAGCTCAGTTGGTTAGAGTGTTGTCTTATAATTATTCCCAACTGCATAAAAGGCGAGGTTGGGTTAACATACCCATGGTGCCTGAGGCATCAGAGCCACCGTAGAAGGTGGCATGAGCACCTTGCCAAGCACCACCGGAGTAGACACCAGGGATTCTAGCCTCGGCAATACATGTTAGCGAGATGAGAAGAGCAGCAATGCAAGCCAAACTTGCCATAGCCATTGTTGTTGCTCTCTCTTGTTCTCTATGTGGCTCAACACTAGAAAAGAGAAGAGAGAATGAGCTACTCCGAAGGTGAGGGATTAAAGCAGGAGGTTGGGGACTACTTATGGAGGTAGCTTTGGGTTGGCCCTTAGTGGCAAAGCTTGGAATTTTCAGACATTAACAATACCCCTATATTTAATATTTTCTTCTACCCCCATTCGCAATCAATTGCGCGTGTGCACCACTCACCAATTGGAATCCCCGTTGTACGGATAAGTGTAGGACCCCGCCCATGTTAGTCTTTTATATACCAGTTGGTGGGATGTTGTGTGTTGCACGCTCTTATGGGCGAGTGCTGAAGGTGGTTTATATTCTTTCTTTTCTCTCTATTTTTGGTGTCGTGTTTTTTTTTTCTTCCTTTTTATTTTTGGGAAGGTTTTTAGTTGTTAAATTTTTCTTGCTATCACACCTAAAACTCGTTTATGGCTTTGTCCTTCGTCAAAAGCACAAAGCGAGCACATGAGTTTTCAAACGTAACCAGAAAATAAGAACAATTTGCTTGCAAAAATAGAAAAATGAAATCATGACTCTGAAACAAGGATGAACAAACTATCAGATCGTTTCAATATATTTTCTTTATCAGTTAGCATTTCACACTTCAATCGATACATGGTAGTAAATTTCTGAAAATGATTCAATTTTCACATGAATTATCAAGTAATAATATTAAAAAAAACACGTCAGTGAGCTGTGGCTTGGTTGGTTAAGGTGTTTAACTGACAACTTTGAGGTCATGGGTTCAAACCTCACGACATATGTAGGGTGTGTGAGTTATTAATAAAAAAGTTTTTTTTTAAAAAAAATATTAAGAAAAACAAAATTTGGTGCTTTGACACTAAAAGAAAGGTTATCAACAATACAACAAAATTGTTGTTGTACACTTCTACGCATTTTCTCGAATATGTAATTTGATATGCGTTTGTAAGTCATTAAATTGTTAATTTTTCTTTCACTTGATATGTGACCTCATATTTTTCTTATTATGAGATCATAAAATAAAGTCTCCAAAGGTGATTAGGGCAAAGCAAACTTGTAAAGTGAGAAATAGAATCTTGAATCCTTAATTAGTGATAAAACGAAGTGGGGGGAATGTTATGTTAGATCTAGGCTCTCTAGAAAGAGTAAACTTTGAGTCATTCTTAAGTTGAGCCGTGATATGCGGCTGGGATTTGATGACATTCGTCAATGGGGGGCCAAGAAAAGATTTCATGGGGCTTGAGACAGGGATACAACACACTTTCTACAAAAGAAAATTGTGCAATACATTCTAACAAAAAATATTAAAAAAAGTCCCCGCTGAATGAGGTACCAAGAAATCGTTAGTGGGTGGAGAAGTCCCCATAGGAAAAAGTGCACCTAATCACCAATGAAGCCATGTAGGAACCGCCCACCAGGAGTCACTTGAGTTGCGAATTAATTTTCACGGTAATAAACTCAAAACTATAAAATATTTTTCACAAACACGTGAGGCAAACTTAGGAGGCCTCATAACTAGCTAATTTTAATCATTTATAACAATTTATGTATAAAAGATCATCATGCATTTACAGTAACGTCATCATCTGATTATAGTTATTCACATAATATGTATAGAATATAAATACATGTCTGACGACATTATGGATAAAAATTGTATGTATTTTGTAAGTATACAGTGTAATATTAGTCATTCGTAACAATTTATATGTAAATGATCACCATGCACTATAATAATGTCATTTAATTATAATCATTCACACTCTATGTGTAGATACATAACGTCATTTAATTATAATCATTCATACAATATATGTAGATATACGACCGTATACTGAGGTATGTGTAAATACACGGCTGTGTAATGAAGATCAATCACAAACTATATTGCGAGAGATTGTCACATAATGTATTTGGTATTTAGGTGATCCGATTAGAGCGTCCAGCTGGAGTCGAAAGAGCCACTTAATCAGTTAATCCCGTGATCATCGGTCCACATAACCCGCCTTGCTTGCCTGGCTTTAACTAACACCACTGGGGAACAAGTAGAACAAGAAAGGCACGTAACAATAACAATTAAGCTAATTATTTAGCTTAACTCTTGTTAATCTCGAGCCACCCCCACACTCCACAGTAACAATAGAGTTCGCAGACCAAACTCCATTATTATCATTTGTTATTTTTACTTTTGGCAACACTATATATTTACATAATTATGCATGTAAGTTCTGTCACGTTTTGTCCCACTTTCTTTAGCTGCATGCGATTTCTCCACGAGCTGCGCAACTGACGGTGAACCGCGGAAGGGTAGTAATTTCAAATGTAATAGCTTCCCGGTTTCTAATCCTCATAGTAGCGTAAAGAAAAAATTTTAATTTATCCCTTAAATATTTGGTGTCAAAATCAGTTCATTCCTACAACTTTTTTTATTAAATCAGTTCACTCTTTCAACTTTCGTAAATATATTGTCGGTCCAATTTTTGAATTTCCCTCGAAGTTGGAACTTGTGTGGTATTAATCTCACATTAAAGAAGCATTAAATGTGTGAGTCTTTATATGGAAACACTCATATGACTCATCAAATAAATCATAGGCCTAATATAGACTTGGTGGGCTTTCTATTAAGTTTGTCAATAAAAATAAATAAATATATATATATATATAATAAAAGTCAAAGATTGGGCTTTGGGCCTTGGAGCTCTTAAGATGTGTTGATTAAATCTGAATTTCATTTAATTTAATTATTAATTCTGATAAATATCAAAAACATAATTGTCCGAACAGTTACAACTATCCGAGCAGTTGTGTCTATCCGAACAGTTATACATGTTCGAATTGGTTTTTATATAAAAACGACTTTTGTCGTTGTTTGTATCATCGATTTAGTCTTCTTCTTTCTCCCTAAAAATATTTCTCCTGAAGCATAAAGTAAATTCCCCAGGGTCAAGTTCTTATGCAAAAACTTGAACCAAATAGTTGTATCATCTAGATAGACGTCTAAAACTGCAGCACAAACGGGGACAAATTTCTTAGGTCACTGCAAGGCAGGCCTGTCAAGACTCATCCTGAATTTCACCCCGAAACCCGAGATGAGTCCTGCGGGGACCACCTCCAAGGAAAATTTACCAAAGAAGTCGGCAAACCTCCCTCGAAAATGGACAACCCTAACTTGGAGAAATTTAAAGAACCACATTTTTACCTCAAAATAAATCCTCCGCTACAACCCAAAAGTAGCTAGAATATAATACACAAGAATTCCAACAGTATTCAGAGCTACTAAAAATAAAATAATACACAGCGGAAGCTAACAAACCCCAAGTAGATTAAACATGTAACATACTGGCGAAATGTAGCGGATTGATGGGTAACTATGCCTCGACGTCTCCTTCTGGACCTTACACGAACTCTGCAGACTGGACATTTTTAAAAACGAAGAGCCCGGGGAAAAAATATTCAACACGTCAGAGTGAGTGGGCAAAACGATTTCGACAACAAAAAAATATTTCCCCAAAAATGCTTTCAAAGAAAATGCTTCATCAGCGGCAAAAACAAAAGCTCCACTGGAAAGATTCTGAACTGGGGTCTAGCCTGGCCAGACTCCCAAACTTTAAGAAATTGCCTCTCAGGCTAGGATATTATATATTTTAGTATGTATGTACACTCACCTAACTCTTTGTACGATATCTATGAACAACTTGAAAAATAGATACCATACAAAGCAACTACGCTTGCGTCTAACGCTCACGTCACCCCACACTATAATTGTACCTCAGGCTGGGGGAAGCGCCCGAGTGGTATATATACGTGCTTACTCCTTGTACGAAATCTATGAATGAATACGAAAATAGAAAGTCGCACAGGGCTACGACGCACGCGTCTAACGCTCACGTCACCCCATACTGAAATTGTACCTCGGTATGGGGGGAAATCACGTATAGCTAGCTAGCATTTAATCATATACATACTATTCTCATATAAGAGTATAATCACCGAAATTCTCAATTTCGGGAAATATTCAACAACAGAAAATCATTCAAAACGATAAAGCATTTCGAACACATTAAATAAAATAAAGGTCCACTCACAGATTAGGCCTAAGTCTGATGTCGGTCGAATGTCTCTTCTGCCCGAGCCTCCTCATGTCCTGTTCCAAATAAATAAAACCTTAAATAAAACACTGAAGCTTACAGCAAAACAGACATAAATAAATATGTTTCGCGCGCTCAACCAAGCCTAACACTCCAAAATCTTGAATTCACTGCTAACCTCAAAACTCCACAAATTTTACCGATATTCTCAAAATCACCTTCCACCAAACAAAAACCAATGGCCGGATTCTAACTTAATAATTCGCCAAAAATACCAAACTTCAACAATTCTCAAACTTATCCAAAACTCCTCCAAAAATTCTAAAACTTATTCTATTAAACTCCTCACATTTTTTCCCACCAAAAACATTTTCTCGGCGGCGGCGCCGGCAGCGGCCGGCGACCAACTCCGGTGACCTCTTCCTCTCAACCTCCTGTACAACATTCCTAACTATCACAAACTCCGGTTCTAAGCCTAACCATGCCAATCGAACGAAAACACACATAAAAGACCTAGAATTTCAAATACTGATTTCTTCTTACCTAGCTCGAGATGGAGCGAGCCCTTTTGAGGGATTGAAGCACGGGAGGAGGGCTTTCTTTTTAGCCAAGGCTCGCTGGCTATGGCGGCCGGAGGAAGGAGTTCTTGCGAAGGGAACCCGCGAACAGCCGGAGCTTCCGGCAGGCTTTTCTCCTGATCGGCGGCGCTAGAGGGGCTGCCACTGGTCTAGAATGGAAGCTAGGATGGAGACCGATCTATTGGGACTGGTGCGGCGGTCTGGGGCGGCAGGACGGCAGCGGTCGGGCTCGGGCAATTTCCGGGCATAAACGGGTTGGGGGAGAGAGAGGGAGAGGGGCGCGCAGAAAGAAAAGAAGAAGAAAAAATGGGCTTGGCCCGAGCAGGGTCCAAGTCCTCTACTAAACTCAAATCCAAAATTTCAACACCCCAAAATAATACCCCAATAAAATTACCTTTTACTAGCAAAAATTACCATTTTTTACCATCGTCAAAATTTCTTCCTTAGAATAATCCTAAAAAATAATCGTCCCCTACACCTCTTTGGGGATCAATTATATTTTACACTTAATGACGAACACGGTAAAATTTTTATTACCACTATACCAGTAATAAATGTAAAAATTATGGGTCGGGGCGTGACAAGGCCTCTATCTGATCAATCAAGTTAGTGTTTTTCATTTTATTTCGTTGTTGTTTTCAATTTCGTTTTAATTTCATCATCATTATTATTATTATTATTATTATATATTGTTTGAACGGATAGATTAGATTAGTTCTTATAATGTGATGTCACCGAAGTCATTGGAGCTGACAAGGGAACCCATAATTCAGCTTTATCCCCTCATTTTAAACGAAATGTCTGAAATCCCTAATTTTTTATTCATTTTACCAAATTGATGCATTTTTTTATCTTCTTTAATAATATTTTGTCAAATTGGCTATTTTAAAATTGAATTATGTGTCCCTTGTCAACAGCTTTTGTGACGTTATATTTCGAGAGGAATTTAAAAATTGAACCTGACTGTTGTGTTTACAAAAGTTTAAAAGACGAACTGATAAAAAAAAAATTACAGTGTTTACATA
Organism: Fragaria x ananassa; assembly: GCA_034370585.1. Taxonomy (NCBI): domain Eukaryota; kingdom Viridiplantae; phylum Streptophyta; class Magnoliopsida; order Rosales; family Rosaceae; genus Fragaria; species Fragaria x ananassa. The sequence continues at coordinate 24,341,355 of CP139764.1, forward strand.
GTTTAATCTGATAATTTCTTCAAGCTAGATGTTGATACTTGATTACATACGAAAATAGAAACCACGATCATCTATACAATTAATTAAAATGACTAGCTCGTTTGATAATTAAGTTTTATCTATAAAATAAATATACTGATTATTAAGTGAATTCTTGAAAATTGATTTATTTTGACACTTTTCGATAATTTATACATAGCATGTCCAAAAAATGGCTATATAATTGAAATATTATATGTACATGCATGAAACACTTTCCATTCGCGTTAACGATCTCAACTTTGAACTCGATTGAATGTTGAAGTTGAAGGAGATTCCAAACTTGTGATAGACGCAATTAATGATTGTGTTGAGTTGCCTTGGAAATTGATCAAACTAGTGCAAGATATCAGAACACTTGTTACTAGTTTTCATTTCATTACTTTTAGGCATATTTTTAGCGAAGCAAATTTTGTTGCTGATGTCATAGCTAATTTTAAGCATTTTTGTAATTCATCTTTGTATTTGAATGATAGGGTTTTTCGTAAGGGTTTAAGAGCCTTATTATTTGACATTGTAAATGTTGGTTGCCATAGAGTCTTCTTAATGTAATTTCTTTCTCTTTTAAAAAAAAAACTTTGAACTCGATCGAGGACAACATTTCAACCTTGGATACTTTCTCAACACGCATGGATCCTCCTTGATCAGCTGAAATGTTTGCTTGCTGCACATAAACAGTAAATCCACAATGCGACTTATGAAACTGTTCAACTCGAGCTTCTTGCTAGTTATGGAAATCTTCTTTGACATGCGAAGGGTTTAAGGAATTAAAACCCTACCTAGCTAGCTCACTATAATTTCTGTCTATATAACTTACCGTTATAAATTTGAAAATTTCTAATTACATTGGATACCATACAGAAAATAGAATCTAAATGGCGATGACGATTATGATTACATCTCTCGGTTTTCTGATTTTCTAGCTTTTCACCCTTTTCTTCATTTTTCCACGAACCTTCTGTGTTTGTCAACTTACCGCAGCTGTTTAGCATCCACATCAAAAGATGGGGGGAACAATGGATTATGTGGTAGACCTGGCATGTATGTTTGTTGCAGGAAAATTCGAATTGCATAATTACAGTCCAAAGTGGGCGAATTTTGGTGGGAAAGAGGTTAAGAAATGAACGTGGGAAGGGTTTGAACTTTGAAGTTTGAAGTCCAACACTAGCTTGACTTCATGTAAAGCCTATAATCCATGAAATGAAAGTTACAAAGGAAACTCCCCTACAAAATCCATCAATTGAAGCCATTGTATCCGTCGAGCATTAGTAATGTGCATGCCACAATCAGATGTTTTGGTTTTGATTTTTGACTAACCATTGTACTAGTTAGAGCATTAAAACATTCATTTGTATGAATTGTTCTTAACGAAACGAACGGTGTATGAACTAAAATTGATCTGACAAAACCGTTATTAAACCGGTGGTCCTCTTTAACCAGAAATTGGGTGGGTGGTCTGCTAATTGTAAGATGAAACACTTGGTATTGCTAGTCACATCGATCCATGAATCTCTCTTTAAAAGGGGGGCCATTAGGTGCCTTCCACGTCAGGTATCATACATGAGGCTGTGGGGGTAAGGATTTGAAGCATGCGGGACCAGCCTGACACTGGGCTCATGATAGGCTCTGATTAGAGCGTGCGCCTCACTCGCAACCATGTGATTATAGCTCCCTGCAAGACAAGAGCCGTCTACGTGAACCTCAGACGTACTTTACTTCTCATTTTCTAATCCAAGAACATGCAAAACAAACACGAAATGATATTTGGAGGGAGTAGAAAAGTAATTTTTAGATCACGAAGCATGTAAGTATCTTACGTACAATGAAAGTGATGATGTACCATATATCAAATATAGTTTATTAATAACAATCTAATTAATAATCACACTAAATTAACGAATAATTATACCAAATATTGTTTATTTTCATCAAAATGATTTAGTTTCCATTTTTATGTAGTTGATTTAGTTAACTTAAATGAACTAAATTAAATGCATTTCTTTATGGAGTCAAATATTATAATAATTCATTAGATTTAGGGTCACAATTACGATATTTAATAAAAATTATCTTTGTGAATCAAATAGTTTTAGTCTTCTTAATTCACCATTATTTTTTATTTTTACTTTATATATATATATATATATATATATTCTCCATCGAACTTTAAAAAAGAAATAAAAAAAATCTAATCTATATAAACACATATATAGATACATATATATATATATATGTATAATTTTCTCCTTGGAAAAATTATGTGGATATATATATATATATTCAAATGAGTTCATATTTTCGAACTAAGTATAATTATATTTATATATATATATATATAAATTTAAGCACGAGTAATGAAAAAAATGGCTTTAAAGACATCTTTTTATAGAATAAAAATAAAATAATCTAGAGTTATTGGATATGAAATGATAAGATTGTATTTTTATTCAAAAATGACATAACATGATTTTTTATTTAATGATGTGCATACATGATTTAACATGCCAAATAAGATTAAGGCCATAAATCCTAAGCTTTAATAAGGCTTTCAAGCATTACCCTAATAATAATTGATGCTTTCATGCATAAATCCAACGCAGTGTCCTATGTACTCGAGATCTTCGAAGGCTTTGGCGATTCGGATACTCTCTTTATCGTGTAGCTGAGAGGAAATGTATATTATTAGGGTTTGTCATTGATGCAGTAGTAATGCAGAAGAAGAAGAAGAAGAAGACCAAATAATGAAGGTGTTGGGGTGCAGGGTTACAAAAGCTTACTAGAAAGACTGAGTTTCTGGAACAAAGTAGTCTTGCATTTCATGCACTTTGGAATAATATAAACGAGGGACTTCAAGCCAGTTTTGACTGGGGGGATCGTCGTCTAGGAGGACAAGTTTGTCAGTGAAGCAGGAGTTGATTCAGATTAATGTGAAAATATATTCATCTCTGATAGACAATGTGGAAATTAAGCTATATATTCTTCAGTTAAAAGATGACGATAACCCTAAATATATTACTGTTTTCTCTATAAAGTTCAGATGGTAATGATCACCTCCAATCAGCTGGTACGAATCTGCAAATTTTACTGTATTTTTCTTACAACTTTATAAATAAGGAAGCCTATAAATAAATAAAAATCTTAAAAAGTTTAAACGATTTGTGGCACATAGTTCATACTTGATACTTGTGTCCTCTGTTCGATCATATCTGGATAATGTTAGGATGTATTAATAAATGTGATGCATTAATTTTGTCCTTAATTTGTAAAATGAGTTATCAAATAATTAACCCTTAAAGTTGTAATTTTGTTAAAGTTGTAAAAAAAAAAGGTACAACATTAACATTAGTCCTCATTTGTCCTTAAAGTAGTAATTGAGTCATCAATGTTGTAATATGAGTCCCTTAAAGTTGTAACAAATTTTTTTTTTGTAATTATTTTAAGGACTCAATTACCTTTTGTTTCACACACCTAAGAAAATGAAAGATTTTATTGCATAACAATTCTTCGAATGAATACAAGCTAAACAGAACCTAAACAGAACTCCATCGCTTCCCTTAGTCTCGTCCGGCTGCGCGGCGGTGCAGGCTTTGGCCTTTGGCCTCGTCAGCGCTTGTCGACTGCGGCCGGGCGGGAGATCAATTCAATTCAGATGCAAGTTCTTGTGGTCGGGCAAGGCTGGGTGGCTTCAAGTTCTCTTGGTTTTAGTCGAAGGAGGTGGTGGCACAAGCAGAGGCTGCGGGGGCAATCCGATCGGTTCTTGTTGGAGGGAGGGGGGGAGGGAGGGAGGTAGCCGGGAGAGAGATACTAAAAAGACTGAATCACCCATGTTGGGAAAACAGAGGGCGACCTTGTGGCCTGTCGGGCGGCGCTCCCATGTTGACGGTGGCTCTTTGCCTCGTCTGCGTGTGGTGGTTGCTGCCGGGCTGGTTTTTATTTCTATGATAATACGATCAGAAGCGATGGATGGAGAGAGGAAGTTTGCAGGTGGTTGGTGGTCTGATACCTGTTGGCTGGTATGGATGGTAGAGCGGGCTAGAGCGGCGGCGATTTCAAATTGGCTGATGGATCATCAATGTGAAGTGGTAGCGCATGGCTGGAGGTGGATCGAAGATGGGCAGGTCGAGACGGAGCCATTTTGCTTAGGTTGGTTTGACCAAATCTGGGTTCGGTTGCACAGTTTCGATTTGTGGAAGGACTGCGTTGGAGGTTGCGTTGCCTTTTTATGGCGAGAAGCGAAGGTTGGAAGGTTACCGGCGATAGCTCGACCAAGGCGGCGGAGCAAGACTGCTAGTGCTCTGATGAGGTGGGCCAACGAAGGTTTGGGCTGGAATTATCTAGTGGGCTTTGATCTCTTTGTTCTTAGGGTTGCTAATTGGGTTTGGGTCCTTTTGGGCCTAATCTGGTTTGTTTTGTCTGTTTTTGTTTGTTGTTTTTCCTGGTTAGGGTTTTCTGGTTTTTGGTTTTGGCTAGGTTTAATAAGTCTCTCCTCTTTTGAGCGAGGGTTAGGGTGTTTTGGTTTGGTTGGTGTGCTACTTTGGTGGCGTCATACCTGGGGATTATGGTTTATCTCGGTGCTGGCTGGTTGTCAACATATGGGTGGATTACCTTTGCACGTGGTCTGGTGGTTTTTAGACACGGTGTTGAAGAAGGATAATTGGCTCGGTTTATTGTTGGTGACAAGGTTGTATCGTGACTCTCAGGCTTTGGTAGCTCATGTTGAGCGTCAAATTTGGTTAGGGGTTGGGCCCTTTCGGCTCATGGATGTTGCTTTTAGTGACGGACCCGTAACTATGGATCTTGTTAGGAATGTGTGTTGTGGTGTAGGCATCATAACCGATCGTTCCATTGTGCTGTAATTTTCTTTATTATTAATGAAATTTCTTCTAAAAAAAAATAAGGACTCAATTACCACTTAGCACATATTTTACCACTTTAAGCACTTTAAAGACACATAATGACTAATGTTGTAACTAATTTTTTTTTTACAAATTTAAAGACTTATATTACAACTCCGAGAACTAATATTACTAGTTTGAGGACTCAATTTACAAAGTTGATGTATCATATCATTTACATGCATTAACACATTGTAGAATTTTTCTTCATATCTTGTGTCTTTGTCGGGCGAGAAAGATACATTGATGCGGAAACGATACATATTGTCAAGTCATGTTGGCATAAAAAATGAGCGAAGATACCATCTATGAAAATGAAAATGATATGTCAAGAGAATTGGACCTAATCTTTACAAAAATTATAAGTAGGATGCATGAATGATGATTCTAGTTTTTCTTTGATCTTTTTAAAACAGTTTTATTTTTCTTTACTATATCAGCAGATAACTATTTTTTTCATGAATTTAATTTTACGACCTCCACTACACCAAATGATTCTGAGCTTCTCTCGTAATTCTTTTGGTAGCTGGTATTTCTTTCTAGGTACTTCTTAGGTGCATAATGTACAATGATCAAACATCATATCATACATAAATAAAAGGGAAAACGACCATTACATCAAAAACAGCTAAAACAATATAGATTCATATATATGGTGAATGGATTGATTCATATATATGGTGCTACCCCATTAAAAATTTGAGGTCGATCTCAATGTGGAACAACCCCATGGTATTTTTGGCTAGAAGATCCATTTTGAAGCAAAGCCACATGCATAATTGCATTCTAGCAATAGGTGCATGGTTTGGTGCAAGGAAGAAAAATATAGCTTCATAGATTCATGATGAATTCATAAGAATAGGCATTGGTACAAAATGATTGAAGGAGCCCTTACAAATCGTCCTTTTGCCCTACAAAAGGATGGATCTAGATCCCTTCTGATGGCGCCCAAATTAGAATTTGAGGGAGGTTGTGTGGTGGTGGTTACAAATTTATAATTGAATGATAAGGGATACCCCTTAAAATGAATTGAATGAAATTAAGGTATTTGAGGAGACATTGCAATCTCTCAATTAATCAATTATATAAAACATGAATGGTTTGGATCTGGCAATTTGTAAGACCGAATGAATTTTAGTTAAATTTTAGACAAGTTTAGTGCTACAGTACTCATAATGTCTCGAATACTCGGAGAGGATTCTATGCAACAATGTGCACTTGCACCATTAATGTGTAAGTCTTCGAATCGTTGTATCCGAATATCGAATAAAGATTAGAGACCCTAAATTCCTTCCTTTCATTTTTATTTTTTATCCGATTAAATTAAGTGTCCATAATAAGAGCATTTCTTATTCGACCTCAAGTCCTCATCTCATGTGTTGAAAACATTTAACAATATCTTTTTGGGTTTCAATTTTGTTAACGGTATTATAATACATGCATGATAATGTGGTATTAATGATCAGATCAAAATATTGCATATTAGTTGTTCGGTTCACTTGCACCTTGATGCGTAGATAGATTTTCGTCAAATACTATCTTGGACGCACTTAGGAGGCTAGCTTTCCTTTAATCTTGGGAAGCATATATGGTCCTATATATGTCCCTTCAAGAGAATTCGACTGGGAAGCAATCTAAACTAAACAAACATCTATAATCATTTTAATTCTGATGCTCAAGTACAATATCATTGATATGGTTGGAAGCAGGGACCAAAATAATTCACAAACGTACAATAACCTACCAAGCACTATTCCAATTCTAATGCATGCCTACCCAAACTGTTTGGACCTTTACGTGATCTATCTCAATGAATAAAGCCACAAGTTTCTCAACCAAGCAAATGGAGATCGAATCATATCATATCTAAGAGACCAAGCAACGACCTTTTTATCATCTTTGGTTTCTTCTACTAAAACACAAACATTTACAGGTGCTGCACATCACTATGTCTCTGTCCAAAACTCCCAATTCATAAGGCCCCAGATTTTTCTTTCTTATTCTTTTCAGATTGACAAAGTAGTCGGGTTCTTACTCAAAGCTAGCTTGTTAAAAAGACCAATAACTACACCAACCAACTTAACTGCCTCTTGTTATTATATATGCTACACCCAAAAGAGGTCGAGATATTAACTAAAGGATTCTGGCTAGCCTCCTAATTGATTAATGGTCTTCAATTTTGCTTGTTGATGATTTGATTAAGATCGATTGTAGAGTTATAGGGGAGTCACCTAACGCATGCATGAAATTTTCCCGAAGACAAATCCATGGACAAAGAAGATAAACTGTCAGCTCTTATTCATTTGGAAATTCTGAAAGTAATAATGAGCAAAATTGATTCTTCCCCAACTTTACCAAAGTTTCCGGGTTTCAATCAACTAATAATCTAGTTGGTTGATGTAGTTAACTAAAGTAAATGAAACTAATGATGAACGTCAGGGAAATGCTGTGAGGGAGGTAGCCAGTAATAGACTCGACGAGAATTACAGATATGAATAGTAAGTTACATAGTAGCAGTGGAAAGGCTAGAAATCTTGAATTGGATATGGCAATTCCACTGCACGAGAAAAAAAAAATTGAACCAAAATTAATGAGTTTGGCCCTACCATTATGTAACTATAAACATTGGGCCACTAAGAAGCTTTATTCAAAAGGCTATGGCAGCCCACAGCGTTCAAATGATTCCATTGTTAATTGGGGAGCATTTCAGCAAGAGGACCATAACTGAGAATTTGAGACGTAAAAGAGGAGGGAGGGAGTAAAAGAATGAAAAGAATATATTAAAAATGAAAACCATTGCTATGGGAATACACATGATTATTCTCTACAGGTATAAAAGATGGAATCACATCAATTAGCATTAACTCTATCATCTCTTGGATATGTATGTATAAGCATGTCAACTGCACAGCTCCGTACATAGCTGCTGAATCCGGGAAGGGCTGTTATCTGCCAACGAATACGTGCCGGTTTTCCCATTGCTTGAGCAAGTCACATTCAGTTGATTTCCGAGCTGGTTCGTCTGCAAGATTGGTCAATAGATGCATATACAGAACCATGTATCAGTACAATATTAGTTTGCAGCAACATAGATTACACAAACAGAAACTTAATTCGGGAAACAAACTTGAGGCTAGAAGCTTAAAAACAATGTGGATGATGGAGCATAGCAACAGGTAAGTTGAGGAGCTCCGATGGGCTAGATGGACCATTAACATCTCATAACTTTAGTAGAACGGACACAAGCAGTGAGAACCTTTTCAATTCATTTCTTAAATTCTAAAAGTTTAATAAAACTAAAACAGGCTTCATTTGGTTTGATAATCTTCAGTTTTTCATTGTATTGGCACATCACTTTAATAAGCGACTACTTTTATTTGTCAAATAATATGGTAAAAGTAATGAGTCGGAAGAAAAATAGTGCAGCAACAATTACCAGACACTCAATTTGGTGTGGCTTGCACTTCCATTTGGAGGTTGGGACACAGCTTAAATAATGACACCAGGAACAGTACTCATTCAGATTGACTCCTCTTAGGAGATAAATTAGGCCAAGAGTAAACCTGTCAAAAATCAGAAGACTACTGTCAGAAAATTCTCATGCCTACTGGTTTTAGGCACCTAAGATGAGAATGAATTTCCATTTCCAATAAAGAAAGAAAATAAAGAACATGCATTAGTATCATCAAGGTGACCAACTAGTATTAGACATAAAGAAACATAGTTATGAAGGTTGTCAAGTTCTCCGATTTGATCATAAGACGCACTCATTACATATGCTGTAAAATTGTCATTAAAGTAGTTACGGTACAGGAAGCGAAACAATCAATAATCAGGGATTCAGATGCTTACCCAACAATCAGTAGTATCAGGGAGATAACCCACAATACATACTGATAGGTCTTATATTTAGATCTAACTGGAGTTGTAATATGTCCAGGGGGAGCATTCCTTTGGTTAACCCATTTAAACTGGGGCCGGATCAGAAACACAAATCCGAGGAGAAATCCAGAAACAAATCCTCCAATATGAGCAAAGTTGTCCACATGTGGAAGAATTCCCACTGCTAAATTAATTATGATGATGAAAATGAGAGTAAGCAATGCCGCTAACTGCACATAAAAATCTGAAACTGTAAGAATGAGGGTAGTCCATACCAAAGAGGTGCAATATTTAGCTTGTAGAAACTTCATTTACCTTGTTTGCATATATTGTCCAGTTTGATATGAGCTCTGAAAGCATGCTTCCGAGTAAACCAAAAAGTGCACCAGAAGCACCAACGGAAATACCACCGTCAATAAAAAGAGCTGAGAGCAAACTCCCGCCAAAACCAGAGATGACATAAACCAACCCAATTTGGACTGCAGAAGAATAAATCAGAAACCATTAAATTTTCAAACCAAGCGATGACATAAACAGTTCTACATAATTTTACATACTAATCCATCATTTTCCATTACTTAATATGACTGCTTCATACAAATTGCATAACGGAACATTTCAAGTTATAGAGGCAATCTACAGGTAAGCTGACACTTTCCATGTTCCGTGACCAATACCAGAAAAAAAGATAAATGACACGCCAGTGTTTGTTTCAGCACTTTCATTCAGCAGAATACTGTGTCTAAACTAAATTTTGAAAAGCCTGAAAAGCCACAAACATGAAAAGGTTTCTCATGAACCACATATTAGGTGTATCACTTCTCTTCTTTCTCATGCACTGCAGCTTTGTTTTATTTTATGGAAACCTATCAACATAGTTATGCAGGATATTATGCAACCCGCGCTATATGACCACTGCTCTAGGATTTCATTTTAAGAACTTCATGCCCTACAAATCTAGAGCTGCAGATCATTCTCAAGCCAAGTATCAAAAGTTGTTTGTGTTATTGCTTTATAATTTCTGTCTTCTGCTTTGTGTTTCGCTACCAACTTATAAATTCAACTACAAATGCATTACACCACATGTCACGATAAAAAATCCGATGCATACCAAACCCAAATTCTTGCTCAAGTCGAATGCCAATAAATACAAGACTCAGCATATTGGCCAGTATATGGAAAACTCCAGCATGTAGCCACATACAGGAGAGCAACCGCCATGCCTGATGGTGGCCATGGATCATTTTCTGCACTTCTAGAGCACCCATCTTGTCTAATCTGAAGAATGAAAGCACATAAGTAGAAGTCAGATACATACCCTTTTCTTCTGATTACAACTAACTTTAGCAGTTGAGGCATATTAGAATGATAACATTAAATAACCTCTCGTCAACAAGTCATAAACTTTCAAATAGTGCAAGCAGCTTTAACTTCTTACTAAAGAGATTAAGAATCAAGCAGGACATGCTGATCTTTATGTGGCATATCTATAGCTCTTATTGTCAAACAGAAGACAAATCTTCCTCCGACAGCTTTTGATGTTTCACACACAAAATATTTGACGAAGGCATGCCCCTTGTTAGTTTTTACTAGAGACATTGAGATTCAACAGTTTCATACAATCATCCTATTCATTCTGTTTATGACCTCACATGGCAAGTACATGTCAACCAAACAGGAAAAATTATTGAAAACACTTTGTCAAAATATAGAGTAATACTGACAATTGGCTCAAACATATAAGTTGAAGGAACATTTTGACTGACCCAGCAAGCAAAGCCAGGCAAACCATGAGTCCTATTAACATAATCTCCAACAGTTCCACACAGTTGATGACTATTACTATAAACAACCAATCCAAGCCTCCTCGTCATAATTCCACAAAATCTCATATGCACTAGTATCATCAACAACTAAACAACCCAATTAACAATCCTCATAACTCATCCAGAAGCAAAACACAAACCCAATTAAATCCCACAACATACATTTCATTTCAAACTACCAATACCAACATAACAAAAAACTTTAAAAAAAGAAAAAAAGTGGGAAACTTTACGTGGATGAAGATGGACCCAGAAGTGGGTTTTCTTTGAAGGGCTGAAACGAAAAGCGACCCAGAAACCTTGCAATGCACTTATCAGAGTTCTTGGGGCAATTATTCAGAAACATGGTCACCACAAAAACCACAATGTTGGCCACCACAAAACACGGCACCAGCCACGATTTCCACCTCTTGAACGGCCTGTAGACTTCGCTGAAGGTCCTCGCCGGCGCCGGAGACGGGCCCGCCGGGTGGACCATGTTGTCACCCCGCCGTGGAGTGACCACCTTTATCTCTATCTCCGTTGGAGGAGGTTGCTGCCGTCTCTCCATTGCAATCTGTTTAAATTTTTCTTCACGTTCTGATCTGAAATCAGTGATTTTGATTCAGACCCAGAAAACCCATTTGGGCCGTTTAACAATATCAGGGATCAAAATGTGGGATTCATATAGAAATGGGATTTGGATTTCTTGGCGTTTTTGGGTTTAAAGTTGGTTGCTTTCTTGAATAAAAATGATGGCTTTGTAGGTGGGGGAGTTGGTTTAGTCACACAAGTCACAACAACAAACTATTTAGCTTGGGATTCAAGGTTTTTCTGGATTTGGATTGATGTTTAAGAGAATGGTGGGAATTTTAGTTTGGTGAGAAATGCAGGGAGTGGTGGGATTTGGATGAACACAGAGGTGTGTTTGTGTTTGTGTTTGTTTTTGATTTTGCCGTAGTAGCTGGAAGGGGAAGGTTCTTTCCTTTTCACACCGCCAGCATTGTAGTTATGCCAATTGTCCATTTCATAAAGCTACCAAATTTATTGTTTCCGATTTGCTGTTAATGTACGGAAATGTTTTTGGGCACACGGAATTGGCAGTTAATTATCACACCGTATCTTTATTTTTTGGTATAAAGTTATTGCATAATGGGTCTCTTTTTTGTTTTTAACAAGAGCCAAATTTCATAATTTAGTAATTTTATTTTCAGAACTCATAGAAATCGGAGTAAAATATACTATGCGGCTCCTTGGATAATTTTCTTTTCTTTCTCTAGCTATTTTCAGTTGTGCGGTTATAGGTTATATACTACGTCTATAGTTTTCAGAAGCTCACATTACGCAATAACTGATTGATGGATATTATAGCGTCGAATTGTCGGTGAGAAACTACTACTATTTGATATATATATATATATATATATATATATATCAGTTCCATTCTAGAGTGAGATCTCGCTTTAAAATTAAAGTGCGAGACTCTTTATTTCGCTCACTTTCAGGTCGTATTTCCACATCTCAACCGTACAATATCTAGAACATAGTGTGTAGATCATTTTTACAAAGTTTCATCAAATTTGAAGATCATTTAGGTATCAAATTATATTAAATAAATCAACAGAACAAACGTTGTTCAAACATAACCGTTCGTGTAAATTACGATTACGGAAGCTCAAATAATCTTCAGATTTGATGAAACTTTACATAAATGATCTACACACTGTGTTCTAGACATTGTACGGTTGAGATGTGGAAATGCGACCTGAAAGTGAGAGAAATAACTTCAGATTTGATGAAACTTTACAGAAATGATCTGCACACTGTGTTATAGACATTGTACGGTTGAGATGTGGAAATGCGACCTAAAAATGAGCGAAATAAGGAGTCTCACACTTTAATTTCAAAGTAGGATCCCACTCTAGAAAGGGACTGTGTATGTAAGGAGGTCCATATTTATTCTTACGGTGCAGATTTTCACTTTAAACTCACTTTTCAATCGAGTTTTCACATCTCCACCGTCTAGTCTTTAGATACTAATGTATAGATCATCTCAGCAAAATTTCAGCCAATTTGGTTATCATTAAGGCACTCAAATTCAATTAAACCAATAGATGAACATAATTATGTCGAACTTGAACCGTTCATGTTTATAACAGAAAAACAGAATTTTGAGTGCTTTGATGATAACCAAATTGGCTGAAATTTTACAGATGTGATCTATACATTAGTATCTAAAGACTAGACTGTGGAGATGTGAAAATTCAATTAAAAGTGAGTCTAAAGTGGAAATCTCCACTGTAAGAATAAATAAATATATCATTATCTGAGAAAGTATATATATATATATATATATATATATATATATATATATATATATATATAGCAAAACAATGTTATCAATAAATCTAGAAACACATAATTTAGTGGTTGGAAATGTGTCCACTTTGAACAATTTTCATGTTATTCGCAAGATTTGAGATATGACATGATAGAAGCTAGTAACTTACGTTGGTACATTGATCTTTCTTTATTTGGTGACAGATGACGTGATGATATGAAAGAGTTTATATGTTTTGGCAAAAGAGAAAAGAGAGTTAATATTCGGTTAAGTAGTGTCTACCTCGATGCCAATGGCCAACCATATATTTTGCCAAAGTAATCAACCACTTCATTTGTATGACGCGTGATGCTCTCTCCTTCAAGATGACTCATAAGTCATAACGCTTGAAGAATCTCATAAGGCACCAATTAAACATTTCTCTTTGTTTTTTTGGTTGACAATGTTAGAGTACCTTGAAGACTTCCTGTAATTAATAGTTAATCTCTCGACGCATGTGAAATTTTCTAACTATACATTGTAGTATAACTGTCTATCACGTTGACAACTTTGGTATTCAACCCTAAGTTAGAGAGCAGACCCAAATAGACAAGAACAACTAGGCCACACAGAGTGGTTAAGGAGACCTACTCAATGACTCGAACAAAGAACCTCATATGAGTGACAAGAGAGTTTAACCAACTAGCTGATTGAATTATATTTCCAAAGGACCAAAAAAGAGTGAGGAATTTGATGAGAACCGCATTCATTCGAAGGTACTCTATTTATTACAATGTACATCAATCGTATAGAATTTTACATGAGTATATATAGTTAGGGAGTCTTTCTAGTAAAGACTCTTAAGTTGAGGACTAGTTGAGCACTTTTCAGCTATGGTTTAAAAAACTCATTTTTCGATCAAATTTTGACATCTCATCTGTTCAGTTTTTAGTTTTATATGAGTAGATCATTTTTACAAATTTTTAGCCAAATTGGTATTCATTAAGATAACAAACTAGATCAAATTAATGAACGAACCAAATCTGTCAAATATGAACCGTTAAAGTTCATAATTAATAAATCATACATGAATGTCTTAACAATTTTCAATATAGCTGACAATTTAGAGAAATGATCTACTCATACTATAAACTGAACGATCAAGATGTGTATATAAGATCAAAATGTGGGATAAGCGAAAAAATCCTCATCTTAAGAATCCTCATTAGAAGGTTCGTATATAGTTATGTATCAAAATGAACAAATTTACGTATGATATAGTTTCTAGTTTCTTAACTAGTTGCATTAACATTTAATCAACTTTTAAACAAACATATGGAAATTCATCAAACTGATGATCATTTAAAAAAGAAGTTAAAGGTAGGATGATCCAAATTATCCAAAACCTTGCCATCACGCAATTACTAGGCAAATTCTATGAGCTAGCTAGCTATTCGATCTATTAAGCAAACTTTGCAAGCATTCGACACTTGTCAAAATTGTCTAATGGCTCTATACCTGATCATAGTTTAGGAGCAAACAAAGCAAGAGATCTACTTTGCAATTGAGAAGTCCGCCATCAGTTCAGTTCATCATCTCCATCATTTCCAACTTTTTCCATCATTCCATGCAGATGAAGACATGGTCCTACACATCGCTGCAGGCTCAAGGAGATAGAACATTATCAGAGAGGGGGCTTCTATACCAAGTTTATTTTAACTAACTCTATACATGGAACGCAGTGGTCGCAACTGTGTACGCAGTATACTAGGAACCAGGAATGGAAAACCAGGTAGGCTAAATTCATTCGTGTTCTTTGTATTGGTCTAAGGCTAAAAGAAAATTTGGGCTCTGTTTCAGTTTTTCTTGTGCCCATAGTAGTAGTGGGTTGCGTACATTGAGAAGGAAATTAAAAAAACTAACGTGACCGAACAAGTCGTTTTGAAGGACCTAGGGAGATAGATGGTACATGACACTGGTAGAATAGATTCAAAACATCCAGACGAGTTCAGGCTAGCAAACGCTTGATGCTCTTCTTCAGTTTCCGTGTCGACGCTTTCCTTATAAAATATGCAGGATCCGTATCTTCAACAATGCAGGTCAACACTACCTTTCTGAACACCACCAATCCTGCACGAGATGGACTCACAGCAGTAATAGTGCCTCCCTGTACATGTGCAGGCAACCAACGATCAAGAAAGGCACAAACCCCGCCAGAA
Organism: Fragaria x ananassa; assembly: GCA_034370585.1. Lineage (NCBI taxonomy): Eukaryota > Viridiplantae > Streptophyta > Magnoliopsida > Rosales > Rosaceae > Fragaria > Fragaria x ananassa. The sequence continues at coordinate 24,356,515 of CP139764.1, forward strand.
TTTAAAAATACGACCCATCAAAATCACAACATAACAGTAACAATACTTACTGAAGCTGAACAGTAGATATCATCACAGCCCGTCAATTCTCTAATCCCCTGGAATTACAAATCACGTGATAAGAAGTATTAGAGAAAAATTCATTAGAACAATCATCTTTTCTTCTTAAATGTGGATCACTATTACGCACCTTAACAGAACGAGTGAGCCATTTCAGCCGTTTACAGTATTGTTCCTGTATGTACACAACACCCAAATTAAGCTTCACATTCCTCAAATGATTCTCCTCGCAATAAATGATATAAATTTTAATGAGTTTGATCAGTTTCCAGAAAAAGGTCTACATATATGTACTACACGCATGGAAGAAAATGTATACAAAGCTGACCTTCTTGATCCCATACATCGAGCAAAGCCCACCTTCTTGAAATCCTATCTCGATGAATTCATGCTGCTTGCCATTCAGTGCTAGATCTATTGCCTGAAAAACAAATGAACAAAAAGTAGAAAAATAAGTATCTGTTGCACAGATGTAAGGTAGATTACATTACATGCCGCGACAGCATGTAATGTCTATAAAACAAACTGAAGAGCTTTTCATTATGAATCATGTCTATATGCAAAGATCACTATTCATGCTGCGACAGCTATAAATTATTTAGATGTTAACAGTTGGCCTCATAAGGGTAAGATAGATTACATTCATTAGGAGAGAAGCACATTGCTTGTCAAATAAAATAACAACAGGAAGGATCAGCAATTTGTACCAGAGCTGGCGGGACATTGGTTGTTGTCAAAAGTTGCAAAAGATGACTAGCCTTCTCAAAAGCATCCGGGTACTCTTTGCTTGCTTCAGTTGTCGATATAGTCAAGGTATGGTAAATCTGTATAACAATTTCATATTTGCATTAAACCCGCGCGTCTTTATAATTTAAAACAATATCATTGATCAAACTAAATGCATTTTCAAATTCAAACTCAACAAATGACAGAAACCTATCATAACTTACCAGATCCAGCGTGCGAGAAATGCCATATTTCTCTAAAGATGACTCCACCATTGCCAAAGCTCCTTCCATCCTTTTTGCTACAAACAGGAAAGCAAACCATACTTAAAACCGGAGAATCGAATAAATGCAAGTGGAATGCGCGTATGAACTTAGTTATCATGTTTTCTTCATTTCAATCCAAATGCTTGTTTCCAAGCATACTGAGCAACCAACAAGAACAGAGATGAATGTACCTCGTCCTTCGAGAAAGGACAACATCACTTCAGCTGCACCATCTTTGATCATCAAATGGCCAGTCTTTTTGACATTAAGGACATCAACATTCCGAACAAATGAGATTCTCTGATCATGGTTGCATATGAACACACTTATAACATGCGAGGGACTCAGCTTTTCAGTTATACAGATTTTCAAAACCCTCCTGACCCAGCCTAGTCTTGGAGATGGACCCACAGCAGTAAGAGTGTTTTTCTGTGTATCAGAAGAAAACATTAGATTCATTCTATACGCTTCACCTGGAGGACGGAAGGCTTTCAACAAAAAAGCACCATCAAGAACACCAACACCAACTTACATTCAGAAAAAGAGTACAGTGGGTCAGATCTTCAAGTTCCTGCACCACAATTATATTGCAAAAGATTAAAGAAACATCTATGAGAAAGAAGCAATCACTAGGACATCCTTTAGATCGTGTTACACACCTTTAAAGAGCGTTTGAGACGTCTCCACAGTCTATCAAATTCCTCCTGCACAAAATATTAGAAGATCAGAAAAGGCTGAAACATTTTGTATCAACCTCTAGCATATCTAATCAAGAGATTTTAAGTCCAACACCCTAGCTGTTCATCTAGTATCTGGGTTGCATAACGCTGCGGAACACCTAATCAATTGTTCATATTCCTAGTATGATTAGTGAATGCACAAATAAACTAATTCATGTTTCCCTATTCCCAGTTAGGAGATACTTTGTGTTAAAGATGAAGCTTAAAACAACATCTCACACATGATAAGTACATAGGATGCTCTCGAATGCATAAAGGATAATTATGTTTCTTTGTTTGTCCTTTTTTTTTCTTTTAACCAAAAGTTAGGAGATACAAGAAAGTAAATTTATTTAGGTGTACACACCTTCTTCATCCCATACTTTTTGCATATCCCACCCTTTCGCAGGCCAAGCTTGATGAGATCATGTTGCCAGCCACCGAGGGCCAACTCCATTGCCTGGAATCATATGTTCAGCACACATAAATAAACAAAATATAAACAATCAAAGAATCAGATGTAATGAAAAAATGCACACACATCATAGATCTGAATTCAAGATGATGATTTGAAGATGAAAGATAACATTTAGGAAGAGCAGAAACTGAAATACAATCACAATCTTAAATCATTTAAGTCATAGAAAAAAAAACAATTTGTATGCCATGTGTACCAGACGTGCTGGAACAGGTGAACAAAAGTTTGAATAGATAATCAGCCTTGCGCGTAATCTCTAGGTCAGTAGTCCGGGGTAATACCAGTGAGACTGTGGAATCAACCTGGTACAATTTAAAATACACCAATTTCAATTTCTTGCGTGCATCAATTTCAGTTTCATAATTTAAAAGATAAATAGTGTTTCAGTTACACATCATTGAACATACCGTACTCATTGCACATAAACACCCGAGTTCTTCTAAAGGACGATTCAACCATCGGCCAAGCTTCTTTCAACTTGGCTGCTCCATATGAACAAAAAGTTGGTTATAATGAGCAAGAATCCAAACAGAGGAAAGGAAAACAAGAACCAGATAGATGAAGGTACCTCAGTTTTTAGCGGATATAGGACGGAAAGACCTGCTATTGGGTCGCAAACTTAGTCATTGAATTTTGGCTTCTCACGGACGCCGAATTCGCTTTTCTCCTTCATCGGGAAAGGGTCGCTAACCGCATGATCAAATTTTGGCTGCTCAAGGATGCAAAAATCACTCTTCTCCATCATCACAGTATCGCTGTTCTCCAACAGAAGACGGTTGTTAACTTCGTTATTCAAATTAGGCCGCTCAAGGTCACAGAAATCACTCTTTTCCATCATCGTAGTATCGCTGTTTGCCATTATCATTTTTGTCTTCTTCAGCTTGCGGTTGAAAACCCTAATAACATGTGCAGGACTTAACTTTCCAGGAATGGAGAATTTCAGAACATTCCTGACCCAGCGTAATCTTGGAGATGGACCCACGGCAGTAAGAGTTGTCTTCTGTTAATTAAAAGCAACAATTAGATTCAATATCGTTTCACTTGGAGGTGGGAAGACATTCAAAGATAAAAACACCATCCAAACCACAAATAGTGACACTTATGTCCAGAAAAAGGGTACAGTGGGTCAGAGCTTCAAGTTCCTGCACCGCAATTATATCACAAACGATTAAAGAAACATCTATGAGAAAGAAGCAATGGAGACGACATAATTTAGATCATGTTATACACCTTTAAAGAGCGTTTGAGACATCTCTGCAGTTTATGAAATTCGTCCTGCACAAATATTAGAAGATCAGTGAAGGCTGAAACATTTTGTATCAACCTCAAGCATATCAAATTAAGAGATGTTGAGTCCAACACCCTAAATGGGTTGCAGAACACCTAAACTATAGTTCCTATTCCTAGTATAGCCTATTCCAGTTTCCTATTCCCAGCGACACTTTGCGATATGAAGCTAAAATCGAAGGCTCCAGAAGAAATATAGGAATACACACCCTGTTAATCCCATATTTTTTGCACATCCCACCCTTTTGAGTGCCAAGCTTGATGAGATCATGTTGCCTGCCATGGAGTGCCAACTCTATTGCCTGGAATCATATGTTCAGCACCCACGTAAGAAACAGAAGACACAAATATCACTAAGGAGAAGCACAAATCGAATTTGGATTCATAACAAAACAAAAAGAGTACCAGAGGTGCCGGAACAGTAGTCTTGCACAAAAGCTGGAAAAGATAATTTGCCTTGCGCATTGATACGTCGCTCTGTAGAGCAGAGTGACTCCACTGTGACTGCGGAATCAACCTGAGTGTGCCATTCAAATTTCAATCTCAATTTCATAACTAGCTTTCCAAAAATTCACAGACTTGAACGTACCGTATCCATCGAGCATGAAATCCCGACTTCTTCCAATAACGATTTGACGATCGGCCAAGCTTCTCTCAACTTTTCTGCTCCGAAAACGAAATAGGTGAGAATTGATAGGGCAAGAGGTACGAGAACCGGAACCGGAGGGAGAAGAAGATACGTACCTCGGTTTGAATCGGACATCCACCTGCGGTTCAAAGGCTCCACGGAACTCGGGGCGGGTTCGCTGACGACTACGCCGGAGTAGCTCTTCTCTGTCATTGTTGTCTCGATGTTCTCCATCATCGGAGGCTTCCCTTTTATAGAGGGCCGGGTTATTGTTTAAAAAGGCCCGTTGGGCCTATTAATTTGGTTAGGCCTATTAATTTTGTTTAACAAGGCCCGTTGGGCCTATTAATTTGGGGAGAAAGCCCATTCTGTTATATATATAAAGATAGATTGGGTGTCTAGAAGAATTTAGGAGAAATGATAAAAAAGACCAAGCTCAAGGTCACGGAGGCTCTGCTAAGATATCTCATCTTCAATAGAAGAATGAATAACTCATCTATGGCAGAAAATGGAGAGGACTGAGCTGGACCAGAATACCCTCAAAGCAGTTAGTCGAGTTAACGACTAAATGAGTTTCAGATATTAATGTTAGGTCTGGGTATAAATTTCAGATACCAATATGATATTTTTAAAGAGTGAGATACCAAAATGACTAATGAAACAAACGTGGGATATCATCCGTATTTTTTTCCCAGCAAAGAAAGGTTTATGATTTAGCTCCCTTCGCAATAACTGATGAGATGACATGTTACATTACGTATATGATTTTTTCAACATAAACACAAACTGATGTTATTTTTTTGTGAAAAAAATAAATTGGCGTTATTAAATGAAAAACAAAAACCATAAATTCGGCATTTGTTATCAAATGATCAACTCGAGCTAGATCTGTGGAAGTCCATTGAACGTGGTTTCGAGAAGTCGGACACAAAATAGAATGTCTTGACTTCTGAATCTAATTCGCTTCATCATTCATCTCTCATTCTTTCCCCTTCTCCTTTCCAATCCATTTTCCCAAATATTAGTCCATGCACAGACCCTTTGAAGGTAAAAGGTTGTTGGCAATCCTTATATAGAACAAAACATAACCTATGAAGCCTAAAGCAATTGGGAGATTGGTCTTCCACATCTAAAGAACAAGTTGAAGAAGTAGAAGAATCAACATGATCTCATGGAACTCAGGTAAAATCATGCATATGCATTTCATGGTTTTTCACAGAGGATAGCAGCATCACTTGCCATCCTAAAAATCTGGGTTTCCAGTTTTTTGATCTTTTGTTCTCTTGTCTTATGTTTAAGTTTCTTCACCCTTGTTCCATAAGAACTATGTCTGGGGGAGATCCTAATTTGAATTTCAAATTGACAACTAGAATATATAAAGATCTTGCCTTTGTGGTCAATTTAGTTTTGGGTTTGATGCCTTTGTTCTAACCCGTGACTCATGGTTTAAGAGCTCTAAGGCTACAGCTGTGTTTGTGATACACAAACCAATATAACAGCTGTCTTTGTATGTCCTCTCCCTTTCAGAGTTTTGCCAAAGACAAAAGTCCAAAACTCCTTCCTTGCTTTGGCCCTCGTGCTTGCCCTCTTGTGGCATCTCTTTGGCTTGTGTCTCTCTCTTGTTAGAGCACTCCATCAGCCTATATATACTGAGCAAGGCAGCCTTTGCTTAATGGTTGTCATAATGTAGTTTTTACATTTGCATTGTTGGGTTTTGGTTTTCTTTTGCATTGTTCATTAGTCTCTAAGTCTTCCTTTTGTGATTATAAACCTTAGAGCTGAACAAAACCTCTTCTCATAAACTCATTGCATTCTGCATGCCATGAGATCAGTTGGTAGTGCAGCAACCCAGGAAGTGTTCATGAAAGAAGCAGCTGAGGATAGCTGAGTTCTGATGTATCCCGCTGAGGTAGCTGGGTTTATGAAAAAATCAGTTTAGGATAGCTGAGTTTCTGAGAGTGAAACTTCTTAGAAGTCTTCAAGAAGAATCAGTTAAGTGATAGCTGAGTTCTTAGTTGAAACTTCTTATACTTTCATGTGTAGCCACTTAGAGACAAGAGAGGTAGATCTAGACTAGTTTGGGACTAGGTAGGATAGCAAGTCGTTGTTGTATCCTATACTGTAATCTTGTAAGGAGTGAGGTACTCAGAAACAAGAGAGAAAGTATAGATCTAGACTAGTGGGTAGTTTAGGCAGGATAGCAAGTCGTTCATGTATCCCTAGACTATAATCTTGTAAGAAGTGAGTTTTACATAGTGGAAAGGTTTGTCCCTCAAGAGTTAGGGACACGCAGTTTTTCTCCCTGGTTGCAGGGTTTCTGCGAGTAAAAAACATCTTAGTGTTCATTGTTATTTTACTGCAACTTTTATTAATTGTCATTGTGTATTTGTTATTCAGGATAGCTATAACCCTTGCTATCCCTGAGAACGAATTTATATGAAAAAAGTTGTTAAGGGCCTATTCACCCCCCCTCTAGGACCTTTAAGTGGTATCAGAGCGGCCACTAGCTTTTGTTAGTGAGATCCTCTGTGAGCCGAGAATGGACCGTGATAGAGACCATACTTCCATTAACGTCCCTTCATATTTTGATTGGACTAATTATGAAAGGATGAACATCACAGCTTTTAGTAGCTTGCCCACTGCTCTATTTGACAAAGAGCGTTGGAGAGTCAGTTGGGACACATTGGCTACGACCTATGAAAAAGCTCAAAAATTTCATAGCTTGTTTCATGAGTCTAAACCATCCTTGGATGATGTTTAGGATTCCTTGGCCTGTGTAGCCCCAATCATATTAGATGAGTCCTTTAAGGACAAGGATTCTAATGATAGTATACATGTCATGTATACTGAGTTGTTTTATGATTCAAAGTCTATTCTCACTAGGATTGAAATTTTGTCTATGAATTATCAAATAGTGAGGAAACAAAATTTGGAAATTCTTGGTTTAGGTTTTGAGATTAAAGAGTGCTCAAAGCAATAAAGCTACTGTTTTCGTCAAGAGCAAAGAACTCCTTGTTGTTGAGCCTAATCGACTAGGGATTTCAAAACTTCTAACCTTTTGTCCCATTTTGCTCGCCACCATTATGTTGTTGTTGGCCATATCTGTTTTTTCTGTCAATCCAGCCCTAGGAGATCCTAGGAGAATCAGTTGCTCACCTCGTTTTGGTTATTCTTAGAAAATCATTAAGAGAGTTTTCGGGGATAGCAAGGTGTCTGTCTATCTCTAAACCCAGATTCCATAGAAAAATCCACTTGGGATAGAATGAGATTTCTGAGCAGTGTTGTTTCAAAGCCATATCAGTTTATACCAAACCATTTGACATTTTCTAGACGAAACCCAGATGTTGGGCATGTATGCCTTTTTCTCTAAACTTAGAATTTGCCTTGGAGAGACTTAGTTCATGGCCATGTGCAATGTTGCACTTAGTGTTCTTACGACGAGTCGTTTTGACTTGTGGTATGTGGACAATGGCTGTTTTAAGGCACATGATCTGTGACCCAAAATGGTTCACATCTAGGTTTGGACAAGTTGTGTTTGGGGTTGGTGCCAAAGCTGAGTTGGTTGTGGGATAGCTAACACTCTTGGTCTCCTGTATCTGAAAGATGTTTCTTTTGGTAAAAGGGTTAGAGGTCAGTCTCCTAAGTGTTAGTTTGATTTGACCATGATATATGTCTGATACTTGATGGTAAAGGTAAAGGCATGATGAGAGGTGTGAGGACTAAGGACCAAGGTTATGGTACCTTTGCATAAGAGAATTTTTCTCCTCAAGAGTGCTTTCGTTAATGGTATCTGAGGATGCTCTTGAACTTCGGCATAGAATAGTGTGTCATCTGAATCATCTGGTTATTGTAAAACTATCATCGAAAGGAGCCGACAGGATACCTAAGCTCACTGGTATCCCCACAGGTATGTATGAGCATTGCAGAATTGGTAAGCTGGCTCATTCTCTTCACTCTTAATTTGATGTTTAACTTATGTGTAATATGCTTGAACTGTTGCATATAGACTTAGTTGAACTTGTTGAAACTAAAGCATTGGTGGTTGAAAGCATGTGCTTGTAATTGTTGTTGTTTTTTTTCTTTCAAGTTTCACTTGGGTTAGATTCCTAGCTATTAAAGGTGAAAGTGTTGAAAAGATTACAACTTGCTAAAAATTGGGTTTCAATTGAATAGTGTTTTGTTGGCTTGCATATTGGTAGTATTAGATTCGACCATGACATTAAATTTCAACATGCTTCATTATTATTGTGAGGAATTTGATGTACATCATGAATTTTATACTTTCATTACTCCCAAACAACATAGGTTTGTTGAGAGTGTTTTGTTGGCTTGCATATTGGTAGTATTAGATTCGACCATGACATTAAATTTCAACATGCTTCATTATTGTTGTGAGGAATTTGGTGTTCATCATGAATTTTCTACTTCCATTACTCCCAAACAACATAGGTTTGTTAAAAGGATAAATTATGTCCTTGTTGACTTGGGAAGAGTTATGCTTAAATGTCTATGATCTCCCTCATTCCTTTTGGGGAGAGATTTGCCTCTAATGTCTACTATTCTTTGAATATAGTGATTTTCAAGTTGAAATCTTTCAAGTCACCATTTGAGCTTTGGAAAGGGAAAGAAGCTATATGTGTTATGTGTGAAAGCATATTGTATGGACAGCAATAGATCATGCAAAATGAAGGAAATATTATATGTTGCAATATATGACTTCTATATGCTCTCATGGTTCTTCTGTGGTGTCTGAACATGAACAAATCTGAGATACACCCATTGTTGACCGAATATCCAATGAGGAAATCCTAGGGACTGAATCTGATTTTCCAGACTCAAGGATGGATGAAGGTCTTGCCATCCCAATACCCCACAAATCTGGAAAAATGTCAAACTCAGAAAAATCACACTTTCTTTGACATATTTTGGTAAGGTGGATGAGCCTAGACAAACCAAGGGTAAGTCAATTCAATTGGTAAGCAGTGTTGCCATCCTTAAGTGTTTACTTGCTACATATTGATATGATACCCACACCATATTTTATTTATGGTTTTGAATTTATCATAGAGTCCATATTTGATATGAGAGCCTTGCTTGATGTTGATTATATCAATGCCTTGCAAGATGAGTTGGACCATTTTGAAATAAGCATTGTATGACACTTAGTTCCTGCTAGATCCAAAGCCCCAGGATTTCAAAGTCTCAGCCATCCTGAGCATGTGCATAGGTTAGCAAGGCCTTTATGACCTTAAGCAAGTTCTTATAGCTTGGTATGAGTGACTGCCCACACACTGGTTTGATAATGGGTATGTGAGAGGTTCAGATGACAAAACCATGTTTGTCAAAGACACCTCAAAGCACATTATAATTGCATAAGTATATGTTGATGACATGTGTTTGGTCACATTTTATGATATCTTGCTGGATGTGTTTACCACTTTTCTTTGAAAATTTTGAGATGAGTCTCTATGGTAAACAATGTTACTTTTGGGGTTTATAAGTTGTACAAAAGGAGGATAGACTGTTTCTCTTTAGTCCATATCCAGATACTTGGAATGGAAACATCCACTGCCATCTTGAATCCGATAGGCATGAGCTGTAAGATCTTTGCCAAATCTGGAAGGTATTAATGCTGATCAAACCCAATTCAAGAGCATAATTGTTAGTCTCTTGTACTTCATAACCAGCAGGCATGTCATTGTCTTATGTGTTGGCTTTTTGCTTGTCCTATCCAACTCCAAGGGATCCCATGTGAAGGCGGTAAACCGTATCTTTAGATTCATGTATGGTACTTGTGATTTTGGTTTTAGTTATCCATATGATACTAATGCTGATATTGCAGGTTTCTCCGACTTGAATTTGGTTAGCGATGCTACGGATAGAAAAGATACCTTGGGAGGTTGTTTCTTGTGAGAACCAATTTGGTCTCTTGGCATAGTAAGAAGCCACCATTTTCACTGCACAAACTGAGCCCATGGATGCAGAAAGTTGTTGTATGCAACTATTGTGAATGAAGCACATGTGTGCTGATTGGGGATCCCAGCAAGGTATTCTATCCCTGTTTTTGTGGTAATACTTATGTCACCAATATTTCCAAGAAAGCTGTGTTGCATTCTAAGATTAAATATGTTGATATTAAGTATCATTTCATCATAACTTTGGACTAAACATAACTTGCTTAAATTGTGCTTATACTTGTTGAAGATTGATATGCATAATTGTTTACAAAATCTTTTGACAACCTTATTTTATATGCCTTCGAAAGGCCATTGGTGTATGCCAAAGAGATTGGTTTCTCCCCTTAAGACTCTTGTGTGTCTATTCATAAGTTTTTAGCCTTAGAAGTTCTTCTTCAAAAAGAAAAAAAAATATGTGTCTTTATTTTCCAGAAATAATTTTCAGGATACCTATGTGATGTGCTATCCCTAGACAGTTTCTGATCTTGACCTAAGTGAGTGTCTAAATTTCACTTGTCTTAGTTGCTCTCTTGTACACATGTATGTTTGCATCTAATTGATCATTATTTCTCATCTGTGGTCTGCTAAGCTTTGAAAGACTTAAGGAACTACATGCTTCACATAGTCAACTTTGTGGGTTACAAAGTGCAAAGCTATAAACTGAGATGAGTTGATGCAAAAAAAAATTTATGCCAAACTAGCCTCAAAGTATACATTCCTTGGTTGTGACAAACGATATAAGGGTGGGAAGAAACGAGGTTGGTTTGATGAGGTGGTGTGTTGAGTTCTTTGCTCCACTATAGGCTAGTCTCAAAGTATACATTCCTTGGTCGTGATGAGCGATACAAGGGTGGGCAGAAACGAGACTGGTTTGGTGATCTTGAAGTGTAAATGTAATTCACAAATCATATCTTGGACTAGCTGGTCTCTCACTTGATACATGACTCAGTGAGGATTCCTGAAATGCATTCTATCCTTCTATGAGTTCAAGTTGGTTGTCCTATTGAGTGTCTTTGTTACACTTATTGCCCCAAGACCATCTGGTTAGGGAGTCAATGACAACCATCTTGCTACATGAACTTATGAGGACGATTTTTCAGATTGGCTATTAAACTAATATCTAATTAAATTAATCAGAAAAATTGCATCTGATTTTGAACAATGTTGTTCTTGGTGCTATAAGGATGGATGTGACCTCTGCCCTCCTGGATTGTATGATATATCATCTCTCATCTCAGTTGATGTTAATCTAAAGACCCACAAGAGAAACTATCTCACACACACACACTCTAATGTCTGGACTAAGTTTAATGGACCATGGTGATTTCTTCACAGTCATATATACATGTGGACTAGCATAGTGATTAAGACATTTGAAATCTTGGTGTCTTACTTTGTGTGTTTATGCTCAAACTGTCTACATGCAGGGATTTGAATGGTATACATTGGTATCCTCAGTAGGTTGTTTAGTTGTTACTTCTTGTGTGTCATTTTATTTCAACTAGATAAGTTTTTTTTATGCATACTCTTAGGGGGAGTAATTGATAATCGGTGGTACACACACATCTTATATTTCCTAAAATTAAGGTTGTCAAAAGTTTTTGAAAACTCTTGTGTAAGTGTGTGGTTGTTGATTGAGGACATATATGAGATGGTTTGTAAGTGAGTGGTTGTTGATTGTAAGTATGTGCTGATCTGGTTGAGATATATATGAATATGGGATGGTTTCCTAGGTCTTGCATCTAGTTGTTGCTTCTTTTATATTATGCACACTCATAGGGGGAGCAATGCACCCTCTTAAGGGGAGTTGTTTGATTATATGGGCTATACACATACTTGCATCTTAATCCTTTTTAGGTTGTCAAAACATTCTGGGAACTTCTTCTCATGTTTTACATGTTTTGAGTGTGAGATTGCTTGTTTGTGGTTATGCCCTATTACATGTGGGTTGTACTTATGTGATTTGAAGCATCACTTCTGTTCCAAGAAGGATATTGACTTTTTCTTTGATCATTGGTTTGTTTCATATGAGATAGTTGGACTCTCTCTCAAGTATGTGGACATGAGAGTTGAAGGGATTGAACTATAGTTGTTTCAAGCATGAGTGAGTTGTAGTTTTTAGTGGCATACTCTGACGTCATACCACGACGCTTTCTTCGCTGCCTAGATGCCATGCTAATTGCTCTACTCTCCCTTGATCTTTTCACCTTCACTCTCCCTTGATAGCCTTTCCACCATCATTCATTTTAGTTCATATTGAGGTGCACTGACCATTGTGTTGATTGTTGTTGATGTTATTGTTTGGAGTGTATGCCTAAACTCAGATTTGGGGTCAATATCCCTATTATCAAATGCAAAGCTTCAGCTGCTGTAGGGGATGCCAAACCCACATTGTCTCCCGTAAGGATGATCTCTCAGATATCCCTAGCTCTCCTTGTTCTCACTTTGCCTTTTATGAGTTCATGTTACTCTTTCGAGGCTGCTTGTTTATGAGAATTCCATTGACCTTAAAACATTTCCTCTTGATGTGAATTTGTTTGTTGATGGGTTAGGATGGGTTAATTGCGTAGTGTCCTTTCTTATGGTTAACCATACATGGGTGTGTGGTCTTTATGCAGATTCCCCTTAGGACATTGGTTCAGATGTTAAGCTTAGATCAGATATAAATATCTTCCTTTATGCTTAACCATACTTCTCCATGATATCAAGACCTGCTGGTATCCCGCATATACCCTCCGAGAGTTGTCTCTTGGTCATCTAGGTCTTTCCACCAAGCTATTCTTTGTAGCTAATGTTTGAGTGTGACATCATGATGTCTTTGCTACTCACTTATCCCCTGTTGACACCTATTGCTAAGTCTTCATGACTATTCAATGTGTATGTCGAGTCTCTTGAGCAAAATTTGCTCAAATAAGAGATGCTTCTTGCCGCCTTTAATGGTGAGGATTAGGACGCTGCAAATGATGTTGATAATGCTGAGGATGATACGTCTATGTGATTATATTGAACCGCTCTGACCTTGTTTAGTTTGGTTTTATCATTCTCGGCTCTCTTTATGTCTCCTTGAACATATGGTTTCCCTTTGTCATTCCTTGACAAAAAGGGGGAGAAGAACTAAGAACTGGTTGTTGGTTGTTCATAAGAGTTGTTGGTTATACCTTAGAGCTTATTAGTTGTTGGGATTTATGAATATTGGGATTTATGCTCATATGCTTATGTGATTGTGCTTCAGGATATATGATGCATCTGCTATCCCTGGTTATTTTTAATATTCATAATTATTCTCCTATTTTTCACTTGTTCTTGAAAGTTCTTGTGCAGGTTGAGAGTATGTCTGAACAGCCTTGTCTTGGTGTGTTTTGTTAAGGAATGCCAAAGGGGGAGAATGAAGGTAAAAGGTTGTTGGCAATCCTTATATAGAATAAAACACAACCTATGAAGCCTAAAGCAATTGGGAGATTGGTCTTCCACATCTGAAGAACAAGTTGAAGAAGTAGAAGAACCAACATGATCTCATGGAACTCAGGTAAAATCATGCATATGCATTTTATGGTTTTTCACAGAGGATAGCAGTATCACTTGCCATCCTAAAAATCTGGGTTTCCAGTTTTTTGATCTTTTGTTCTGTTGTCTTATGTTTAAGTTTCTTTACCCTTGTTCCATAAGAACTATGTCTGGGGGAGATCCTAATTTGAATTTCAAATTGACAACTAGAATATATAAAGATCTTGCCTTTGTGGTCAATTTAGTTTTGGGTTTGATGCCTTTGTTCCAACCCGTGACTCATGGTTTAAGAGCTCTAAGGCTACAGCTGTGTTTGTGATACACAAACCAATATAACAGCTGTCTTTGTATGTCCTCTCTCTTTCAGAGTTTGGCCAAAGACAAAAGTCCAAAACTCCTTCCTTGCTTTGGCCCTCGTGCTTGCCCTCTTGTGGCATCTCTTTGGCTTGTGTCTCTCTCTTGTTAGAGCACTCCATCAGCCTATATATACTGAGCAAGACAGCCTTTGCTTAATGGTTGTCATAATGTAGTTTTTACATTTGCATTGTTGGGTTTTGGTTTTCTTTTGCATTGTTCATTAGTCTCTAAGTCTTCCTTTTGTGATTATAAACCTTAGAGCTGAACAAAACCTCTTCTCATAAACTCATTGCATTCTGCATGCCATGAGATCAGTTGGTAGTGCAGCAACCCAGGAAATGTTCATGAAAGAAGCAGCTGAGGATAGCTGAGTTCTGATGTATCCCGCTGAGGTAGCTGGGTTTATGAAAAAATCAGTTTAGGATAGCTGAGTTTCTGAGAGTGAAACTTCTTAGAAGTCTTCAAGAAGAATCAGTTAAGTGATAGCTGAGTTCTTAGTTGAAACTTCTTATACTTTCATGTGTAGCCACTTAGAGACAAGAGAGGTAGATCTAGACTAGTTTGGGACTAGGTAGGATAGCAAGTCGTTGCTGTATCCTATACTGTAATCTTGTAAGGAGTGAGGTACTCAGAAACAAGAGAGAAAGTATAGATCTAGACTAGTGGGTAGTTTAGGCAGGATAGCAAGTCGTTCATGTATCCCTAGACTATAATCTTGTAAGAAGTGAGTTTTACATAGTGGAAAGGTTTGTCCCTCAAGAGTTAGGGACACGCAGTTTTTCTCCCTGGTTGCAGGGTTTCTGCGAGTAAAAAACATCTTAGTGTTCATTGTTATTTTACTGCAACTTTTATTAATTGTCATTGTGTATTTGTTATTCAGGATAGCTATAACCCTTGCTATCCCTGAGAACGAATTTATACGAAAAAAGTTGTTAAGGGTCTATTCACCCCCCCAGGCCCGGACCTGAGGTGAGGCCGACGAGGCGGCCGCCTCAGACCCCAAAAATTTGGGGGCACCAGGGGCACCAAAATCCGCTCGGGTGACCAAACAACAGCTAGCTAGTGTCCCTGCTTTGTTGAGGAGAAGCTAGCCAATGGAGTCCTTGCCACCACTCCCTCTCCCTCCTCCCCATCTCCATCCCCACTTCCAAACACACCCACCTCCCTCTCTCCATCTCCGCCTCTCTAGAATCCTCCACCCAACAGCAACAACAGCTCTCCGCCAGAGAGAGAAGGCAGCTCAGAAACGAGAGGAGAGAGAGCAAAGCAGGGACCAGCTGGAAAGAAAAGGTTGAGGAGAAGCTCGGGTGGAGGACGGAGGCACCATTTTTAGGACTCGCCTCAGGCCCAGAAATCTCAGGTCCGGGCCTGACCCCCCCCCCCCCCCCCCCCTCTAGGACCTTTACCCTTTCATTCCCATGCATTATAAATACATCCATTCGTTCTTTCTGAATCACGATCAAACTTCCACAAATCTTATTGCTTTGCTTCCCAAACAACGGTTCGGATTCGTCTTGGTCTTTCTCTTTACCATTTCCCTTACATGAGTTCGAATTCTTTTGCTGCATCTCTCTGTCACATAATGTTGCAACGAGAGGGTGATTCTTGTTGATGCAAGATAGACACAAAGAAGAAACGACAACGAATCGAAAAAGGTTCAGATTAAGGGCCTTTCGTGACAAGATGGGAAGGCCTTTAGTGACAACCGGAATGTGTCGCCAATCATGGTTCGTAGTCTTAGCCTCTTTTATTTTGTGGTTGCTATTGGTTTGTGCATACTATTCCCAGAATATGGTCAGCAAGGGTGTCATGATCACCTTGTTTAATCACAACATCTTCGAAGACAATGTCGTTGCTGGTGTCTCAAATTCTGTTGATAAAAAACCCAATGGTAATAGGAAAGTTGTTTTCAATGACCAAAGTGGTGCAATGATAACCAAAGATGCTTTTGATCATTCTGAAGAGCATGGAAATTCAAAGAAAGAAATAGGTCAAGAAGCACATGATAATTCTAGAGGGAATAATGAAGCTCAGATTGATGTGATTAAGGTTAGCAAACTACCCATCAAGGAGGAAGAGATTCATGCTGATACTAAATCGGATTTCGAATCTGAATCTGAATCAGATTTATGCCTAGGTAAGTACATCTATGTCCATGACATCCCTAGCAAGTTTAATCAGGAGTTGATACAGCACTGTGATTTACTTAGCAGTTGGACTGATATGTGCGAGCTGTCATAAAACTTGGGTCTTGGCCCTCATTTTCCAAATAACGAGAGAGTCTACTCCAAAACTGGTTGGTTTGCAACAAACCAGTTCTTGTTAGAGGTCATATTCCACAATAGGTTGAAGCAGTACAGCTGTTTGACAAATGACTCTTCTCAAGCGTCAGCAATATTTGTACCTTATTATGCTGGCCTAGATGTGTCGCGCTACCTTTGGGGTTCCGGCTATAGAATGAGAGATTCCGGGGCACTTGAACTCGTGAAGTGGTTGAGAGAAAAACCAGAATGGAAGAGAATGTGGGGTAGAGATCATTTTATGGTGGCAGGAAGAATCACTTGGGATTTTCGAAGATTTACTGATGAGGATTCAAATTGGGGGAACAAGCTTATGCTTCTGCCAGAGTCGAGAAATATGACCATGTTGACAATTGAATCAAGCCCTTGGAGTAGATGACTTTGCAATACCATATCCAACATACTTCCACCCTTCAATGGACACTGAAGTGTATCACTGGCAGAACCGAATGAGAAGAGAGCGAAGGAGGATCCTGTTCTCATTTGCAGGCGGTCCGAGGCCTAATCTTAAGAACTCTATCAGAAATGACATCATCAACCAGTGTAAAGCTGCAAGGAGAAAATGCAAGTTGCTAGAATGCTCTACTGGGCCAGGCAAGGGTCACAAGCCAATTTACGTGATGAAAATGTTTCAAGGTTCTGTGTTCTGCTTGCAGCCTCCTGGTGATTCTTTGACCAGAAGATCAATATTCGATTCTATTCTAGCTGGGTGCATACCTGTATTCTTTCATCCTGGCTCGGCCTACGTCCAATATGTGTGGCACTTGCCAAAGGACTACACCAAATACTCTGTGCTTATCTCAGCGTTCGACATAAAAAACAAGACGGTCAGCATTGAGAGTGTCTTGAGTAGAATCTCAGGACGGAAAATCGTGAAAATGAGGGAAGAGGTTATAAGATTGATACCAAGAGTTGTGTACGCTGATCCAAGTAACAAGCTGAAGACTCATGATGATGCGTTTGATATTTCTGTTAAGGGGGTTCTCGAAAGAGTTGACACAATTAGAAAGGACATGAGGGAAGGGAAAACTACAAGTTTTGATTTTGCAGAAAAGGTGAGTTGGAAATTCAATTTGTTTGGTATAAAGGAAGAACATGTATGGGATCCTTTCTTTGAAGAACAGGATGAAAAGGCTGCCAAACAAAGAAAATATGGAAAAAAATGAAGCATTTTATTGTTGTTGTAGAGAGGTGTGCTATAGCTAGCTAGTTTATTCTTATGCAAACATAGACACTTTCCCTTCTTCTATTTTTTTTTGTTCCTTCTTTAGTAGAGACATGTTTTTTCCTTCTCTCTTGTACAAAATATTGATGCTTTGGCCGGAAGTTGGAACATTCAACAGAAAATCTAGATTTAGTTTCTTATTCCTTTCTTTTCTCTCTCTTTTATTCACAATACGGATGTCATTCATACATTCATACTCTCTAAACTTCAAGCAGGAACAACTAACTACATATTGGTCTCATTACAAACCTTATCCACAAGCTACAAGTACTACAACCATGCCTGGTCCTGGCCCAGTGCTAGCAGTCCGCTGGCACCAGGCCCAGGACTGAAGGGGGCATTTTTTTTCATTTGTAGCTTGTGGATAAGGTTTGTAATGAGACCAATATGTAGTTAGTTGTTCCTGCTTGAAGTTTAGAGAGTATGAATGTATGAATGACATCCGTATTGTGAATAAAAGAAAGAGAATGATATATATATATAGGTCATTCCATTAAGAGATCCATATTTTTAGTCATTTTTAAGGATATGTCCACACAATTAGATCTATTTTTTAATAAGTTTGGATGGCTGAGATTAAAACAAAAAACTTAACATTTGTGTTAAACCTACATCGTTCAAAATCATTAAAAATAAATCAAACTTTTCGATAACTTAACGATCACCAAATTTTCTAAAAACTTGCAGAGGTGATCTCCTCATATAGACCTACAAACTGAATGGTGAAGATGTGATTTTGTGATTGAAAAGTTTGTCAAATACCATATCCCTAGAAATGAACCAAAATAGGGATTCATCAATGGAAGAGCCTTGTATGTGTGTGTGTGTGTGTGTGTGTGTGTGTGTGTGTGTGTGTATATATATAGGTGTAATTAATATAATATAAATATGAAACCATAATTATATAGGGTTCCACGAATTCTGTTGTCGTTCAAATTTTCTGTTCTTCTCATTCTTTGCGTCTTCTTTATTTCTCAAAGAAAAATCTTCTTTTTAGTCTCTTCTTCTCTCTCAAACTCTTAATCTTCTAATTCTTCTCCCAAATTCAAATACATATTGCAGCAATAAAGGAGCTCGATTGGAGATTGATGTTCTTCGGAACCAAATTTTTTTTGTCTGCTCTCTTTATAAATTACTCATAATCCTTATAAATTTTTCAACTTCTCTCAATTTCGCATCTCCTCTCACAATCCAGTTTTTAAAGACCGAACATAAGGTTCCTATGAATATCACATTTTCGAATTCAAATACATAATCTAACGTTTGCCGGAGAATCGGTAACTATGACCAAAATCTCCCTGGACCGTACTTACACCAAGCAGGCGTCTGTAGTCCAACGGTTAGGATAATTGCCTTCCAAGCAATAGACCCGGGTTCGACTCCCGGCAGACGCAATTTTTTAGATCGATTTCGTCTCTTTCTTATCTTTTTTGTTTATCGAAAACGACGTCGAATTGTTGCCCAGAAAAGCTAAACTCATCCTCAGCCAATCAACCAACCCAGATATTTACGCGCCAAAACAAATTTCCGTGGCCCAAACTCTCTCTCTCAGCTTGAGCTTGAGTCTCATGGCCGGCACGGGCGCCTACTTCGCTCCCCACTTAATCGGCAACACCGAAAGTTCCAGAGCCCTCCGAACCGGAGCTCCATTCTCCGCCCGGATCTCCACCGGCGGCAACAACCACCTAGCCACCACTCGCGACGACCTCGCCGCCGGCCCCTACTGCATCTACGTTGGCCCTATCGAAACCGCCAGCAAAGAAACCCTCGAAGCCCTCTACCGTCAAGTATTGATTTTCCTTTTTTCCTCTCTCTTTTTTCGATTTTATTTTTATTTTTCCGGTGAGAACTTCAGTGTTTGATCGGTGGTTTGGTGCACGTGGCAGACACGTGATGCGTACTACAGTGGCGACCCTTTGATAGTTGATGACATGTTTGATAGAGTAGAGGTACGAGTGTGTGTCTCTTTTGGTTGTGTACAAGCAATTTGGGGTTTGCAAACTGACATTTTTGATTGGAAATACAGTTGAAGTTGAGATGGTACGGTTC
Organism: Fragaria x ananassa; assembly: GCA_034370585.1. Lineage (NCBI taxonomy): Eukaryota > Viridiplantae > Streptophyta > Magnoliopsida > Rosales > Rosaceae > Fragaria > Fragaria x ananassa. Next base: position 24,376,071 of record CP139764.1, read on the forward strand.
AAAATGCGTTGTGAAATACCCTCGTTGCAGTCTCCGGCGACAGTCGGCTTACGCTGATGCTGAGGTGATTGATTTTGATTTTAGTTCATATTGCCCGACTAGTAACTATAATTTGTTTCATAAGAGTAGTGGCTAGTGAGTAGTGCTATTTCTAGCTCAAGTTCTGTATTGTTTTACTAGAGCTTTGCTTTGGACTATGACCTATGCATGTTTAGGACATCATCCAACTGCTTCAGGCGGCTGTTAGTCATTGCGTGTATGTGACTTACTATCCTCTTTCGTGTTAGTGATTTTCGTTTGTAAACTGATGTGTTATGGGATATGAGAAATGTATTCTTTGTAATAGACTATAGACCAAGGTTATTTTCATGATTTCTGTCTCTACTTTAATATTGAGTGACATGGATGTAGGGCAGGCAGACGTATCTCAGGTTTTTGCATTAGCAAGCATATGGATACTCTTTCTTGCGTTTGGCTGTGCATCGTGTCTCATGCCCATAATATGCACTGTTGGCCTAGCTTATCAAGATGCATTCAGTCCAGGACTTAGTTATGTAAATCAAGCAGCTGCTCTTTCCATGCTGAATGGCGTTCTCTTTATGACATTCGGTTCTGTCATTGGTTACCCAATTGCAGCTGCTTCGGGTGAGTTAATCTGCATCCATTATAATGAAGTTTCTGTCAAATTCGGAAATCTGAAAATCAGTAGTCCTTGGGGGAAATAAGTAAGCTATATTCATCTTATAATTGATTTAATTGTCAGCGTTAACATATGTTCCTTTTCTCACAGTTAAGGTACTTGAAGGACTATGGAGGAACGACTTGATGGCACTGAAAGGGGCGTGCCCGAACTGTGGGGAGGAGGTGAGTTGATCATGATAGATGTTGCCGGCAAGAGCTTCTAAAAGCTGTTTACTTATATTCATATCATCCCTTTCACTGATTGGCATGTTTTCCTCAGGTGTTTGCATTTGTGAAAACAGATCAGTCTAATAACTCCCCACATAGAGCAAATTGTCATGTATGTGAATGCTTGTTAGAATTCCGCACCAAGGCTGAGGTAATTTAACTGCTTTTCCCACACCAAAAATTGATGTGTGTTGTGAAAATCTATGAGAAGTTAGAAGTATATACCTGAGGATTATTAAGGCATGCATACAGTGTCATATTTTCTTACGAAGTTCTTTCAGTGGAAGAAGACCATAAGTATCTTTCATTACCATATATCAGGAGAACTTTAATCTACATTCATAAACTACATTGCTAGCTCTCTTAAGAGGTGAGGTGAAAATGAGAATCACCTCAGTAAGAGTCTAAACCCTACACCCTAGTAACTTCAGATCAAGTGCCTCACTTTCTCACTTACCATGTACCATGTATTCATATTGCCCCTTTTTCTTCCACATTGATCCTATTAATTACACTTTTGTGTTGAAACTGCCACAATCCGCCATTGCTCATAATATTGCCGCTTCGTGTTTGTGAAATGAACTCTGATTTGATTTACGAGGCTGAAAAAATAAATACATGTTCAGTCGCCATATGAAATCATAGAATCATTAACGGTTTCTGTATTGCTTGCTTGACAAGGTTTAAATTTTGTGCAGAAATCCCTTTCGCCTCTGTGTAGAAGATGGGCTTATGGACGTATCTATCTGGTTTCAAGAAAAGGTCGAGGCCGACTTCAAAGAAGGGATTAATGTATACATTAGAAAGCTTATGTACAGTAGAGCAATTTTTTCCTGCTCCTTTTGTCCAAATGTAATAAACTTAAACTCAATCTTACCTTTGTAGGAGCAATTCATATGTACCAGAACAGGGATAGGATTGTAGGATCATTCTATAGATTGTGACTCTTGTGCCATGGAAATGCATTCTTAGAAGTTTAACAATTAGAATTGTCCGGACACTTCTGCTACTTTTGATGCATTCTGATATGAGCACTTTGTGAAATGAGAGCATCCCTTTGATGTTCTCTTATCATCAATTTCAACCAAAATACGTTGTAGATTTGTTGTCCAGATTATTCATCTATATAATTGATAAACCTCCCAACCTATCTGAATGATCTTAAGGCCTTCAGTTGGAGCCATGGAGGTCACATAAGCATTCGCAGTGTCAAACTAAACATGTTAGAGAGATCAAAACAAGACCACTCGATGATATGTACATTGCGCCTGCACTCGAATACTCGGTAGTCAAGCACATAAATCTAGCCACATAACAAAAGAATACGGATAGATATCCCCCAAAAGAGAACACATCCTGCTCGTCAACCACCCAAAACAACTGTGCAGCTAAACCTACTAGAATTTGACAGCAGGCAATTTTATTAATGGCTACCAAAACAATTTTGATTCTCATCAGTATCTTGCAGGTCATACATTGCTACATAGCGTGGGTGTTCATGAAGAAACATTGACTGAAACATCTATTCACCATAATCAGATGCTATAGCATGTCCATGCTCATATTCATAATGTTGCTTAATCATAAAGAAATGAGCAAACAGTAATGACTTCATAAGAAACTATCTCATTGTATCTGAGGCTATCGCTCTTCATGCAGCCAATTCCTAGTGAAATTGAATGGATGGCCAATCAGAAGTGTCCCAAGCTGTATACTAGAACCCATGCAAGCTGAAAAACAGAGAGAGAAGACATGAGAACAAGATCAAAGACCAAAAAGAGGCTGTACTGATACAAGAGAGTAAGTAAGGAGAATAGACCGCAAATGATAAAACAGTACCAGAAAAAGAGTTGTAGACGCAAAAAGTCCCTCTTGGAGGAGAGCTCCATGACCGCCAAATTCTTCTTCATCAACCTTCAGTATCATCGCATAGTAGCCATATATAATCCCAGTGGATAACGCGAGAAAACTGTAAATCAAAGTCCACCTCACAAGGTCAACAAATAGTTTGACAGTAACTATAAGAGTAAGAAAAATGTTCATAGAAAGTGGAAGAATATGCTACATTAGTGCAGACAGAAGATTGAGAACCATGAAATACCATATTTGAACAAATTAGGCAGGAAGCGTAGGACATTCATCACAGACACAAGTACATTTTTTTGTTTGGGCTAGACTTAAGGCTTAAGGTTTTTGCTTGGTCTAGACTTGAACATAAGTTGTCGCTACATCCCATGAGTACTGCATGACCACAAAATGCTATTAACGTGTAAACAGTTGAATGAAAAAAGTGTTAACACCAAGACCCCTTTAACTATGAGAATAGGTGCTGTTTCTTTTGGGTAACCATAATATCAGAAAAGAGCATAGCACAGCGAATCAATTAATGAGCCATTTCTACACTTGTTCATCAAGGAAAAATTATGCCAAGCAATGTCATCAAACCTTAAGTTCAAATGACTGGCTGTGCTAGTATTTGTTTCAAACTTTCAATAAAGTATCAGTTAAAAAGTCTACAGCTCATCTCTGAGGACTTCAAGGACACAAGACATAGGAATTGTTCAATATTTCCTCTTTTAGTAACTCTATAATTAGCCGAACAATACTATACTCAAAACAACAATATTAAATAACTCTGAGAATGGAAAGTTAGAAAACCTCTACAACATTATTGATTCAACAAGAATGAAAAACGAATCGTTTTGTAGTTTAAAAGTAGCACCTAGATCCAAAATTTGTCATGGTGTATATTATTTAGATCTTCCAAAAATCAGCAGCTAAAGTCCAAAACAAGCTATAACGTCCAGTATTGGTGATTCTTACTCTTAATTTTAAGAAAAGCATTTATTGATTATTACAATTTTTAACCTACAAGAGTTCATCTTCATCAACACTGTCAACAGGTAGCAGAAACCAACATCTACTTTTACTTCACAAGTTCTCTTTTCCACCTCTAAAGTTTCATGACATCAAACATTGTCTCCCAACAATGCCCTACTTGCCTTACTCGAGTTCACGAGAGTTCTAGTATACTCTACTTGGTCTTATCATACTTTACATAGAAAATTCCATTCAAGCAAGACTATTAGCATAAAAAAATGGAATAGTTCAAGATCAACTTACAGGACAAACCATATGCCTCCTACCAAGGGTACCGCACCCCATAGTAGCCCACACACAAGCGCCACGCCTTGTCGAATCCAATGCAACACATCTCCCAATTGATCCTACACCAAAAACACAAATCAAACTCAAACTAGAATTCGAAGATGCAGCTATTAAGCTACCCCTAACAGTTTCAACTCATTAAAACCCAAAAAATTCGACCGTTCCAATACTTCCTATTAACTTCAAAACCCATCGTAAATCCCACTCCACAACTTTATAATCCAAAATTCTCATAATCGAATCGAAACGAGAGAGAGAGAGAGAGAGAGAGAGAGAGAGGCAGGGAGGGAGAGTAGTACCTTGTCCCAGGAAGCTTCTGGATCGAGCAACTTGGCGAACTTGAACGGAGACAAGTGACCGCCGTTCTGGTGCTGCTGCGTCTGCTGGTACTGACCGTTCGCTTTCGCTTCTTTCATAGCTTCCGCCTTATATTACAGACCGAGTTTTGACCGGCGGCGAATCGGGAGAGACGACCGGAGCTGGTTTAGGGTTTTGGATTGGGCGGAGAGGTAGAGAGAGAGAGAGTGTGTGTGATCGGAGTGAAGTAAAATTAGATTTAAAAGGTGACAAGGAATTGGGTTTAATTAGGGGATAGAAAGTTGAAGGAGCTTCGCTGTAGATCTGAGGCGATTGGGTTTGGCAGATCAGAGATTCATTTCTTTGTAAACACTGCTCCTTCCCACCACGTGAGACTGAGACCAGAGAATTTTGGGCTCATTGGAATATTAATCTGGGCTTCATTCGTCTTCGTCTACCAGATCTTCTTCCTAAAGGCCCAATATGATATTGGCACGCCGAGGATTTGGCACGGAGGGCGGGTTTCCCTCGTCCTGCACATAGATAATATCTCACGTTTAAGCTCATTTTTACGCTTAACAACAACTTATTATTTTCACAACACAGCATAATTATTATATGATTATTTACGTGACATGTCTGATGGTTGTAGCAGTATTGTTACAAGCATGTCGAGTAACAAACTACTTGGTTTAATACCTTTTAAGTGTTTCGTGTAGTATCACATGTTAAGTTTTGAGTCGGAAAAACCACAGATAAATGTTTTTGGATAAATTTCTTAAAATGCTTTTAATAGACTGTTTCAAATTATAGAAACATGTCCAAACAAATGACGCATACCTAACATCACTGTTTCATTCTTAGTGGAAAAAGAAATCGGCGCTCAGATTAGTTTCACTTCTTTAATTCTTTCGTATTAAGTTCCTTTTAATCCTGAAGCTATACAACACTAAAAAAAATTAAAACACTACTAAAACCACATCTAAAACACCATACCATTCCTGAGTATCTGACTATCTGTATATATGCATCGAGCAGAACACTACTATTCGTACCCATTTGAACTCCAAAATAATATATATATATATATATATATATAAAGAAGTACAAGAGAGAGAAGAAAAAAGAAAAAAGAAATGAGTAAATACTTGTGACACCCTGTAGTTTACACCTAAAATCAGTTTTGTCCCTCACTTTTTTTTTTAAACTAGTATACCCCTATACTTTGAATTCTCGACTGATTTGCCCTTTTCCCAGCTGATTATGACTGTGATATGCTCATTAACAGTCTAAATAACCCTTCACTTTTATCTCTTCTAGCATAGTAATAGGGGGCTTAGACCTTGCTCTCAAAACCCAACCATTGAAGCTCTCACAAGCATTGTTAATGAGCATGTCACAGTCATAACCAGCTGAGAAAAGGGTAAATCAGTCCAGAATTCAAAGTATAGGGGTATACCAGTTTTAAAAAAAAAGTGAAGGACAAAACTGATTTTAGGTGTAAACTACAGGGTGTCACAAGCATTTACTCCAAAAAGAAAAAAGAGAGGAAGAAAGCACGCGCCATTGGAGGAGCGTGGAACAAATTAAAACGTAACCTCCAATTTTGCTGTCGGATATGTTTATATTTCTGTTGGGTTCATTTCTGTAAAGACTTGTTGCAAAAGCCTTCTTAGTTTTTCATAACATTTGTGATCTCTGGGAAATATCGAATTAGGGTTTTGAGAAATGAGTGGCCCAAGCAAGGATGAGAAGAGCAAGGGGGGCTTCTTCGCCGCCATGACTTCCGGCCTCTCCGTCTTCGGCAACGCCATGCACCGATCCGTTGGCGGGTCTGCTTTCCTTTTCCCTCTTCTCTCTTTTTCAATTTTCAATCTTTCATTTCAATTTTGCATGCACTCCATGTTATCGAAAACCCTAATTCTGTTCTTTCTTGCTCACAATCACTTGTTGTTGATTTGGATATTGCTAAGTTGGCCTTGAGCTCTGACTTATTGATCGGATTAACCATACAAGAAATGTGTCTGTTTTTGTGTACTTGCATTCACTGATGCCTGTGATCTCTTTTGGTTTCGATGGAGAGCTCCATTTCTGTTTTTTTTTTTTTTTTTAATGGTTCTGTTTTTGATTTTGTGATAAGGAAGCTGAATTTGGGTCTTGATAGGTGTGTCCCTTTAGGGGTTTTAGGTTTGATGTGTGCGAGAGAGCGAGAGACAGTGGCATCTTTAGTTTCGGGAATAGTTAAAAGTTGGATTGTTAACTTGAGCCGGAGTGTTAAATCAGCTAGTGAGCTAGGCAGCATATGCTAGAATGTGAATGAGGACCAGAGTGTATAATGTGTAGTCCGTTAAAGATAAATTTTAGAAATAGCAATTTAGTCTTGAAGATTCGATGTCTGGCGTTGATATTAGATACTTCTGCTTTTGCCTTGGATGGGACTGTAGTATTTTGTAGGGTAGGGGTGAATGACTAAAGTGAAATTCCTTTTGATATTATAAGTTTGTGGACACTACAGAGAGTAAATGTCGTAGTGATAGCTTCATTCTGCTTTTGGGAAGTGTTTCCATTAGTGTTGTGCATAACTGTCTGCAGGGTATACTCAATGAACTTTGGATAGTGTCCCGTGGGAATTTCATCAAAATGCATAAACATAACTTCATCTTTTCAGCCATTAGTTCATCTGCTTGTGTGCATATTGATAAAGGAAAATTATCCGGGTACTTCTAATTTGTTATTTAAAAGAGTGAGTTCTATCAGCTGAATGTGATTCTCCTGTTTCATTTAGGATGCGTGGTCATGAAGGGGTAGAAGTTATAAATCCAGATGGAGGCAAAGAAGACGCAGAGGAGGAAGCTCACCGAGGAAGATGGAAGCAGGAGGTTTGCAATTATTTCATCTCTAAAATCTCTCTTTGAAGGATTTGTTGCTCTTTTATCATCTGCATTTGGTAATTTATTTTTAATCAAGTCTATGTTTTTTATAAGAGGGTTGCTATCTGTTCAGGAAGGAGCATCTTATTTTTTTGTACTTATATAAAACTTTGAAGTGGCACTATGCCAACTTTCATGTTTAACTCCAGATTGCAATGCTTCTAGAGTCGTAAATGTCAATGTGAATTTGTGATAGGTATAAAATTAACTCATAAACTGTATCAGTAAACAATCGATACAAAGATATGTGGCTTTGTAGCATTTTCTCGTCAGTTCCTCCATTCCCATATAAAAGTAGAAATTTCTGTATTCTTCTTCATGAAATGCTGTTGATTCTACTTAACCTCAATTTCTTATACATCTCTCCATTTTCTCTATAAAAGGAACGAGACAGTTACTGGAAGATGATGCAAAAGTATATAGGTTCAGATATAACATCAATGGTGACTCTTCCTGTGTATATCTTTGAGCCAATGACAATGCTGCAGAAAATGGCAGAGGTTTGTTCTATACATCTGGCTGCAAGTCTATGCCTGGATAGTTGTGTACATTGTATATATAGTTTGATTATTTGGTTAACTGTGTGATACCTACAGCTGATGGAATATTCACACTTGTTGGATCTCGCTGATGAATGCGAAGATCCTTATTTGCGGTTGGTGTACGCCAGTGAGTATGGCTTTCCTTCAATATATATTTTTCGCTTGTGATGCACAGCCAAGTTTCATTTTATGGTTGATGAATCTATACATGTGTATAATTCATTGCAGCGTCATGGGCCATCTCTGTCTACTATGCCTACCAGCGAACATGGAAACCCTTTAATCCTATACTTGGGGAGACTTATGAGATGGTTAATCATGGTGGGATTACATTTATTGCAGAGCAGGTGAGCTTTTGAGGGCCATGATTGTTCTAGTTTGTTATGTATATGACAAGCCCCCCCCCCCCCCCCCCCCCCACCCCCCACCCCCTCTCGTGGTGCTCCACATTAGATTATCTCTCCTACTCTCACTCTTTTTTAAGATCGTGAGTACTCTTAATTGACCGTTGTACAATATTATTCCAGGTCAGTCATCATCCACCTATGAGTGCTGCTCATGGTGAAAATGAACATTTCACTTATGATGTGACGTCAAAGCTGAAAACTAAATTTCTAGGGAACTCTCTTGATGTTTACCCGGTTGGAAGGTATTGCAAACTCTGCTTGTTCTTCAACATGTAGTTTTTGATCTCCCAACAACAGATGTCATGCCATACACTAGTAATTGCTGATCGAAGATTTCACCTCTTTTTTTCTTGTGGTTTAGAATGGTTTGTAAAGCTAATTCCTTCAGAACTTGATCTCTTCGCCTAGATATTAAGGAGTTATGGAGTTCTGGAAACTAGAATCATGTATAATTAATGATCTGCTTTGGCTGCTTTGTAATTAAATTTTCCAGAAGGAAAAGGATGTAAGAATTACATATATTAGATACCTATATGCATATTTAAATAGTAGATGACATTATTTGAATCATGCGCATGTGTTATTTTAGAATTCAAACTTCTGTTGTTGAGTGGTTGGCTGTTTAAAATTCTACATAAGCAAGTGAGATTTGTCATTATGATGTTTTTTTTCTTTTGTTTCTGTTGATTATTTATTCCTTGAAATTAAAAAATTGGAAGGAGCGTTTAGTTATGTTATCTGTTTGTTTGCAGAACACGAGTGACGCTTAAGAGAGATGGTGTAGTCTTAGATTTAGTGCCACCTCCCACAAAAGTAAACAACTTGATATTTGGAAGGACTTGGGTTGATTCACCTGGAGACATGATAATGACGAATCTGACAACTGGGGATAAAGCTGTGTTATATTTCCAGCCCTGTGGCTGGTTTGGGTATGAATTCCTTCAAGCCTCCTTTATGCTGTCTATGAATTATTCAAGTGTTTCAAACTTTCGATAACCATGTTATTACTGCTAGAACTTTGTAGTTTAATGAGATTTGAACTTTCTATTGTGACCTTGAAGTTTCATTGGAATTGATTTCTGACCTGGTGTGTTTTCTTTATGTATATAAATCAAGAATAATGCTTCAAAATAAATGACTCACTGGATCCTCAAATGAATGAAGTATATCAGTACAATCTACCAAATGAATTTTGAAAATATTGCTTTTAATTTATAACCTTCGGTGTTGGTCAGAAGAATTTGTTTATAAACCATGTAGTAGTTACATATTTTGCTAGTGGTGATAAATTTAAAGTTGTATTTTGTTACAGAGCTGGCCGTTATGAAGTGGATGGATATGTTTATAATGCTGCTGAGGAACCTAAGATGTTGATGACTGGGAAATGGAACGAATCCATGAATTATCAACCATGTGACATGGAAGGGGAACCTCTTCCAGGAACAGAATTAAAAGAGGTACTCATAGTCTATCTTTGTCGTATATTTTTGTCAGTCATGTTTCAGCTCCAAATGCGCAACTGTATACCTACTAGGTTCGGTTATGTTCTGTGGGACAGAAACAAAGGGTTTGAAGAGGATGAGGAATAGTTTACTTGGGCTGGCACATTGTGTTGTCTGGACTGTTGCTTGTTTCATGCAGTTATATTGCTAGCTATATACTAAACAGTCTGGCATTCTTAAACAATGACATCTGCAGGTTTGGCATCTTGCTGATATTCCGAAGAATGACAAATTTCAGTACACATACTTTGCACATAAAATAAATAGCTTTGACAGTGCTCCTAAAAAGTTTTTGGCATCGGACTCGCGTTTGCGCCCTGATAGATACGCACTTGAGAACGGCGATCTATCCAAATCAGGTGCAGAGAAGAGCAGGTATGTTTCTTCTCTCTCACTCGATTCTTAGTTTTTCCAAAATGGAATCCAGTGTTAGATTATGTGTAATATTTTTTATTTTACTGTGATGACGTTGGAACCTGTTATTTATCCTTTGCTTCTCTTTTAAGATTGGAGGAGAGGCAGAGAGCTGAAAAGAGAGAACGAGAAGCCAAGGAACAAAATTTTACACCAAGATGGTTCGAGTTAACTGAGGAGGTAACACCTACACCGTGGGGTGACTTGGAAGTCTATCAGTATAACAGTAAATACACTCAACACCGTGCTGCAATTGATAGCTCTGACTCGGTTGATGTGGTTGATGTGAAATCAATTGAGTTCAACCCATGGCAGTATGGCAATGTGTCCGCAGAATGAGGTATATACCCCATTTTGTATTAACCTGTTTGATTCTGATACTCGCCGATTTGACTTTTTGGTTTGTGGAAGCAGTTGTTGTTATGTGTACATTTTATCCCATTCCAGAGTCCTTCCTAGCTAGCTAGCTTTGTTCCTTCTCCCTACCCCAAATCTCTGTTTGTCACTGATATCTCTCATAGTTTAGAGAAAGGCAATGAAATGGAAGAAAGATTAAAGAGTTTGTTCGGTTAATTATATGATATTTGGTGCCAAGTCTTTGACTTGTAGAACTAGCTACTTGGTGCCAAGCGAAACCTTTTGTTCCTCCAAATCTCCGTTTGTTACTGATATCCCCTATAGTTTAGAGAAATGAAATGGAAGGATGTTCTAAGGGTTTGTTAATGCTATGATTTGTGGTGCCAAGTTTTGACTCGTAGAACGAGCAACTTGGTGTCAAGCCTTCAACTGTTTCAACACTTCCCATTTCAGAATCACTGCTGAGTATGCCATACTTAAGTGGCAAGTTAAGTTACCATAAGTTTATGAATCTGAATATGCTGATTTCTACCTTGTGTTTAGTTATGTACCCAAGTTTACAGCTGAAGCGGAAGAAATACAGTAGTCGTGTATTTCTTGTACGGATCTTGTTAGTTATACACTAAAGGATTGTTGAATAGAAACAGGCATCAAAATCTCTTTCTCCAGTAAATGAAGAAACATATATGTTTTAAAGATTATGAGATGCAGATGTAGAATTGGAAAACTCCCATCGAGTAAATTAGAGTATTAAGTTCAATAAAACTCATTACAGTACTTCTCTAGGTTTCACCGCGTGATGCTGTAGTACCCTCCAGCCTTGATCGGAAAGCCTATCATTTTTTCTATCAGAGGAACCACTAGTGATCGATGGGAAAAACCTATTGTTTCTTCAATCAGAGAATAACAAACCGTACCACCTCTTCGTGCAAACCTATCACCAGGGCAGGCCACATCTTCCTCTCGCTTTTTATAGACTGGCTCTCATGTTGGCCTGCAAATGTAAAACCTAGAGGACGCAGAAATATAAATTCAACTTATATGGTAGGCGTGCCCAAGAGTTCAATTGTCCAAAGGCCATGGCTTAAATTCGAATGCTGAAATACTCGTATGCTTATGCAATATTGCAAATTTGTAATATACGTCACCCTTATGATCCTACCTCCATTTTGCTCTGCATGAATCTATCTCACCCTTAGTGTATAGGTTGTTCGGCACGCTTATATGTATGTAGGGTGTTTGGTAATGCTACGATGCATTGCTTGTAGTGCCAACCCTTTTGACTCGTTTAGCTATGAGTCAGTCAACGTCAGTTCATAAATTTTGGATATACTGGTTACTCTTCTCTAAATGACATGTTTCCTCCTTTCATCAACATATTAGCTCCTTTCGCTCACAAGTAACCGAGCAAGGATAAGAAATTAATCAGACTTTGCACTCAATGGATTTTGAATCATGAAAAAACCTCAATCCAATACAACACTTTTCTCATGTAAATAGCTGAGTTTATAAAGTGGACATTCCTGTCAACAGAACTGATGTAGAAGCAGTGGGAAAGGGAAAATCCACCAACTAAAATAAAGCTATAAAGGCTATGTCTCCTACTGAATATCTTCTTCATGATCATATATGATCTTGCCTTCACATCGATTTAGTTGCATCATAGCTTCCGACCCTTAAATGCAACCTACATTAACAGATCACTACCTTGATGGGTTCACCATTTGTTGCCATAGTTGCCACGACCTGCCCCTTCTTGATTGGAAAATCTACCATTTCTTTCATCAGTGAGACCACCCTCAGATGGACTGGCCTTCATATTTTCATTACTAACCAGTTCAACCTCTTTATAGTTTGATTTAAGATACCTTGAGCAAGCAATCTGAAAAAGAAAAATGGAATTCGTTCATAGGTATGTGCCAAAGGTCACAGAAGGAAATGTCAAGCCAATTTCTATGTAGAAACTCTTTGGTTCAAAGTTGACAACTCGGGTACATATACTTACCTTTTCCACGTAACGGGGCATGTGGGTACTGAAGAGAAGTGTTTGAAATTTAGTTACATCATTAACCTTGCCTGCAAATTGAAACAGAAATAGATAAAAAAGACATGTCATCTAGCTTTGTGAAATTCTGAAAACACCATTGAGCAATTAAGGTATACCTAGAATGAATTCAACATCTTCAACTAACCCTTTCTTCCACAGTTCATCAGCGTCACCAAGGATCCGAAACTTCAAACTGCTCAAGTCTATGTTGCCCTTCTCTATATGATCCTACACCAAACTCACATTACTTCAGCTTGGAAATTCGGCAAAGCTAATACTACAAGAACTCAAAGTAAATACCAGAAAGTACTTGATCGATCTCTACCTTTACACGGCCAGGTGTTCCAACAATGATATCAATCCTGCCTCTCTTTAACTTCTTTGTTTGAACCTTGTGGGAGGATCCTCCATACACACAACATGATACTAGTCCCAAAGAACCACCATAAAATCCAAATTCCTTAAGAACCTGAATGCACCAGATATAACTGTCACGGACATTAATCTGATACTAAAGCAAAACAAACTTAGCTTGGTGGTGGTAAATGGCATATACCTGTACGGCTGAGTCCCTTGTAGGTAGAAGTACCATAACACATGGAGCCTTGCGCCCAGTCTTTTTAGATTGTTCTGCAGAGCCATTCACTAGAGACTCCAGGATGGGTAGCACAAAAGCCAGAGTTTTGTCCTGCACGCAGCATTGCGACAACAATATAATGTCCAACATTAACACAAACCTACCATTCAATCTTCTAAATTGTATTCATCAAACAAATGCCATATTTCTTACAAGTGTGATAACAAATTCAAGTTCATTTTTACCATTACAATGAATCTTTTCTATAGATTTACCAAGTCCCAATGTATGATGTTAAACCCTAAGAAGTTAGTTGTTGAGTACCTGGTCAGCAGGAGCCTGTGCCAGCAAGTCGAACCCATCCAAGATGGTATCAAAGGTCCTGGCCTGGATTGGAGACAAGGACTTGATCCCTCTCTCCTTCAACTTAGCCCTCAATGGCTCTGAAATTCGAAACTTCGACACTGCATTAGGGGTCTCCTCCTCTTGTTGCTCCGGCTTGTCCTTCTTTGATTTCTTCTTAAGCTTCTGTACCTCCAGCTCGCTATTGGGTTTGGCAACCACGTCTGTATCCAAAGCCTTTCGCTTGTTTGCCTCTTTCTTGCTCTTCTTCTCGATTCTCATCGGATCCTGAGCTTCTATGTTTTCCTTCTTCGCCTTTTTCATCTTCTTCTCCTTCTTTTCGGAAGCCATAGAAGGCATGTTGCTGGTACTCTACTGAGTGAAACGTAGAGCTCGAGAACCAGAGGGTAAGTGTTTGGCTACTTTTTATTAGGGTTTAGTTCTACTGTTCATTAGGCCCAGGGGTTTATAAGTCCACAACCTATAATAGCCCCAAAAAAAAAAACAAATTAATACCCACAATAAAAATGAATCGAATTCTGTTAACCCCGCAGGCCCGGCCCAACACTAACTCGTGCGTTACAATCAACAGCTTGTGGCAACAACGCCCACACCAGATAGTCTAGGTCGCTTCTTGAACCCCTAAATGCAAATGCACATACTTCCCTTCACCACCAAGATAGAAATATCATTCATTCTGATTGTATGTGGTTAAACATGGTCGGAAAACTAGCAAAAATATTGATCGGTCCCGGGAAATGAAGGAGATTAACTTGTAGACACCCTTCCCCTCAACTGAGATCGACCTATCAGGACAACGGCCGATTACATTAAGCTACTGGTTTAAGACGGGTAGCTGAAACTTGTGATGACGAAGTTCTTCCAATTAATTAAAGATCCAAACTAGAGTCTCACAACACTACTACTAACTTGTTTGGCTCTGAGTAGTGAGTACTCCTCTAGTCTTCTTGGCCTGCAAGTGTCGACACTCACCGGCCGACCTCTCAACCACTGCCTAAAGAAGGCAAACAATTACGTTTAACTTGCATGATGATAACATGCATGTTCGCTTTGTCCAAAACAAACAACCTCTTCCTGTAGCAGCCGAGGCCTGCCAAATCAAGGTGGCCGATGCCCCTCGCTTAAACTCAAATGTTAAAAGACGTCGGGTGGTGTTTTACACGGTGCTTCGCAGTTTCAATAACGCATTTTTGAAAAATCATGAGATAGTAATAATACTTCGGAACACTATAAAACTTAAAAAAAATGGTTTATATGCAATGTATCGCAAATTTGCAATGTCACCTTGATGACCCTACTACCTGCCGTTTTGAATCTGAAGTCCATGAATCCTTCTCATACACCCTTTTTTATGGACCCAGATGGCGAGATTCCCTCCGAGCAGTCATGTCCCTCCCAGTTTAACGAGTTCGACGCCTCCATGATTAAAAAGCTTTCTACCCAGTTGAATTCGAAATTCAAATCACTAGCTAGAAATGGCATGTACAATTCATACTGATTGCCTCCCACCGTCCCTTGTGAAATAATTCATACTGAAACAATTGAATTTGAAAGAATGAACAAACTGGGGAGTGGTCGTTTTCGAGTGCACCTGATTTGCCTCCATTACAGATGCATTATTTGTTTTGAAGTCTAATAATAATTATAATTAGGCGACAACCTACTGTCTAATTAGTCGGGTTTCACTTAACCCATCTTCATCAATCTTGTTCAAAATTGTTCTACTTGTTCAAAACTCTCATGACTCATGACTCATCACCTCCAATTACAAACCTTGAGCAGTTTGGTGAGCCAACATTAATCAACAAATGAAACTAAACTCATAGTAAAATTTACATCAATGAACGATTATATTAATTACTAACGTAAAATCTAATATGAAATCTCATCAATCAGCATACAACCATGTCTGCACATTCATACAAGATGCTGTTGAACGCCAAAAAAATAAATAAATAAAAAGATAAAAAGAAAAGGATTACAAAAATAAAAAAATAAAAGTAATACTTTTCTTGTGCTACATGCACAATGTTTTTGAGTTCAATTGTGACTCTTGCAAAAAAGCTGGACAGCAAAGTCCAATACGAACTCAGTCTTCCAAGTCCAATACAAACTCAATCTTCCAAACTGTGCACTCTATATAAAGAGGCACAAAGAAGAAGAAAGGGGGGGCAAACAAAAAAGGCGGAAGACAGAAGGACATAGCGCAACAGAGGGAGGCGAAGCAAAGAGCAGGGAACAAGAGAAAGGCAGAAGCAGGCGGAGTCAACACGGACGGAACAAAAGAGGAGAAGAAGGAGAAGAGAGACAAGCGAAGCAAAAAGCAGAAGGAGAGAAGAAAAGTCCAGGCGAGCCAACAAGAAGGTGGAGCCCCCACACTAACTCTCTTTATTTCTTTTGCAGCATCTCTATCTTTGTGCCTCGTTCCTCACTCCGCCAGAAGCCCGCAAGCCATCTCCCCCCTAAGACGAAACGACCACGCGAGGTAGCCATCAAAAAGAAGGCGAGATGACCTCGCCCCCTCCTCCTCTCGTTGCAATAATTATGTAGCCGCTCGGCCCTTACTCTCGTACACAACGCCGTGCGTTTCGCACAACAAGCCGTACAAGAGAAGGAAACAAGCATCCCTGTTAAAATATTGTTAAGCGAACTGGGATGGCCTCACAAGACTGGAAGTCCAGGCGAGCCAGGCGACCTCACACCAAAGCAGGAACCCTAAGGGGTGGCGAGCCAACAATCAAGCCAAGGCAGGAACCCTAAGGGGTGACGAGCCAACAACCAAGCCAACATTCAAGCCAAGGCAGGAACCCTAAGGGGTGGCGAACCAACATTCAAGCCAAGGCAGGAACCCTAAGGGGTGGCGAGCCAACAATCAAGCCAAGGTAGGAACCCTAAGGGGCGGCGAACCAACAACCACGCCAAAGCAGGAACCCTAAGGGGTGGCGAGCCAACAACCACGCCAAGGCAGGAACCCTAAGGGGTGGCGAACCAGCATTCAAGCCAAGGCAGGAACCCTAAGGGGTGGCGAACCAACATTCAAGTCAAGGCAGGAACCCTAAGGGGTGGCGAGTCAACAATCAAGCCAAGGCAGGAACCCTAAGGGGTGGCGAGCCAACAACCACGCCAAAGCAGGAACCCTAAGGGGTGGCGAGGTGAATTTACATCGAAGCAGAAGCATAAGGGGTGACGAGCTAATATTCAGAAGCTCTAAACCCAGGCGAGGCGAGATCCATTCATGCAGAAGATGAAGCAAGTCGCGGAGTCCGCCTACATATATACACGCGGAGTCCGCTCACATGTGAACACGCGGAGCCCGCTCTCAGACATGCACAAGCAATCCGCTCACAAGTGAACACGCGGAGTCCGCCTACATGTATGCACAAGCAGTCCGCTCACAGGTGAACACGCGGAGCTCGCTCTCAGACATGCACAAGCAATTCGCTCACAAGTGAACACGCGAAGTCCGCCTACATGTACGCACAAGCAGCCCGCTCACAGGTGAACACGTGGAGCCCGCACACAGACATGCACAAGAAATCCGCTCACAAGTGAACACGCGGAGTCCGCCTACATGTACGCACAAGCAGTCCGCTCAGTGAATACGCGAAGTCCGCTTACAGAAATACACGCGGAGCCCGCTCGCTGACACACGCGCAGAGTCTGCATGAAGGAGCAGTTCGCCTGCACACAGAAATCGCCTGCGCCATTACCAAGGACTGAGACCAAAGCCATTCAAGTCTTTTGTCACGCTACTGCCTCACCTATTCCGGGTGTCACAACAGACACTCTACCAAATTGAGTGTCCACAAGAAACACAGTTAACGGACTCCAAATACGTCTGTTAAAACCAAAAGCCGGCATTAAGCCATAAAGCGTACAAACCTCTTTTGAACTACGGTCGGTTTGATCCCATAAAGGGGTACGTAGGCAGTCTAGCAACCCACTAGATGCAACCAAAATTCCAAACAGAATCCCTGACACCACCAGTCAAATTCTTCCAGTCCAAATGATCCTGGTCAAATTCCTAAAGCACCAGACAAATCAAATCCAAGGCCAAATCTTTTCGAACTACATTGGTTTGATCCCTTCACAAGGGTATGTAGGCAGTCTGGACTTAAATCTGGATGCAACCACCAATCCAAATAAATCCCCGGATCGCCTGAAGCCAAAGTCTTGCTCCAAAGCTCAAATGCCTTCAGACACAAATCCAAACACATCCTAAAGTCAAAGCCCTCCAACGAGTCATTCACTTGTTGGAACCCTTGAACTATGAGTGACTTGATCCTCTCCAGGGTACGTAGGCAACCCATTTCCAAATATGGGTGCAGTCACAAAAACAAACAAACCTACAACGGTCTCTTGGTAAACGGAATCAAAGGGTGTTCCCTTGTAACAAGGGATTGTAATTAAGAGACACATTCTGTCTTGAATGGATTGAACCAGACATAAATTAAAACTCTATCTTAGTCAATAAGACAGGATGAAGTTATGTTGAGTATATACAGTTGTTTACAATTTTTGCCCAACAGATACTCACTAACAAATTTCTTGTAACTTGCAAATTATTCTATCATAAAAGAACTTACATTTTCTTCTATGCATGACATGGTCTCTTTGAGATATATATATATATATATATATATATATATATATATATATATATATATATATATATATATATATATAGAGCTCTTGTGCTATCACTTCCATGGCGCCATTCCTCTCTTCTCAACTTGGGGGTGTTGGGTGGGTACAGTGCAGATGGCTTTGCCTTTAATGTTAGCGTATTCTGTTGAAGAACTAACCGGATATTCCGAATAAGTTCTCCAATTAAAATGTGGGGAACAATTTTTATGCTTATTTTGGGAAAAATGAAGATAATGTTTGAAACTTCCAATCTTCGTCGCCTGGTTAAGTCATGGGTCAAAAGCTTACCATTTGGCACAGTCAATTATGCCATGCTATCTTTCTTTCTTGCTATAGCCTTCTTCATTGGTCTTCAACTTCATTTTCTTTTATACTTCTTTCCTTTGGTCGAGTCTACGCCATTATATAATGCAAAGTATCTATAGATAGAACAGTGTTCATCTAGTTACTAACTCTTACAGAGATTTATGTTTAACTATCTTTAGATGTAAATTCAATTATTGATAGAATTATTTTTAAATAGAGTTGTTTCGGTTTCAACGATTAAATGTAAATCGATAATGGTAATTGAGCATGAATCGTTTAGACAGTTAGTGATAAGATGAATACTATTGTCTATACTGATAAAAATAAAAATTACAACCTATGTATAATACTCACTCAGTTACAAGACTAATTAATTTGTAGCTAAAAAGACCAAGATGGAGACAGGATATTATGATATTTTAGGGGAACAATTTATGATTAAGTAGCGTGTAACTAAACCCAATGAATCTTATAAAAGTGTGCTTATAGTTCTGTTCTTTATAATATCCACCAGATTTCGGTGTTGAAGAATAAGAATCCATCTGCTGCCAAAAAAGATAATTAACCACTGATTTACAGACTGTTGGGTTGCAAAGTCTGTGTTTGAAAAGGCTCCACGGAACAGAAAGAGAGATGACCCCAAATTAGATTTAAGTTCATGATGAATATGAGAGTGAGAGATCTGGGTGTTACTTTTACGTCAAGAAATCCTTTTCTGTTACGTGAACTTCAAGTCTACTTCCTCCAGCAAACACTTTCTGTTTTGAAACGGAACATATTCATATATATGGGATCAGACTTTTCTTTCTTCTTAGTATATCCAGATTATGTCAATGGCTTTCTTCACAGATTAGTTTTTGGCTTGTTGTAATTACTTATAAGTTGTAACTTAGTTAAGATTCAGAAATTACTTAAAAGAAGTAGTTTGCTTGACACACGCGTTTAAGACACCTATCTTTGGCTATAGGGCGTTTTTCCTTTATGTTTAAACATCTTTACAATCTCATGAGGGAGTTGAACATATTAAGTTCAAGACTTACGTACGAGACTAGTCTGATCATCGCAATATGTTTTGTTTGCATTTTGCGCTCTCTCTCTCTCTCTCGAAGAGAAGCAGCAGCGCGCTAGCTAGGGTTTCATGCATCCTAGGCGTTTCCCCTTAGCATAATGAAGGTGGAGTGTCAGCGCCTTGCTCTAACCTTTGATCCATGGGTTGATGTCTAGCTTAACCCAACCGAATGCAATCGAGTTGCTTAACATTTTAGCACGCCAAGTGTTGTGTTTGCGACAGATTATTATTAGCTTATGCATAAGCTCACATTGCTTGATCATGTGATGGGCTAATTGCATGACATTGCCAATGTGATAGAAAATGTGAGTTCTCCCATATTACTCATGTGACACCACTCTTTTATGAATTGTAATGTTCCTAAAAGCCAACCAAAGCAGCAGACCCGTTATAACTAACCCCTAAAATCAGGGGCGGATCCAGCCACTTGTGGGTGGGGCTCAAGCCCAACCAAAGAAATTGGGGAAGAAAAAAAAACTAGGTATATATAGATATATATATATATATATATATATATTTTAGGTGATATATCATATATGCCCAGCCACCAAGTGACCAAACCTAATCCACCCAACTACCCAACCCATTACCCAACAACCTAAGTCCACAAATCCACAATCATCACTCATCCACCAAGTCAACCTCCTTCACCGAAGGAGTCCTTTAACTTAAACACTAATAGTCTAAAACATGTATGACCTCACCTGCTGTTCCCCTCCGCCTCTAGCCCTCCACTCACCTATCTGGCTATCCCTCTTCCCCTCCGCGGCTCCGCCTCCACTCCCTTCCAGTCCTCCACGGCTCCACCATAATCTCCTTCTTCCCGACCTCCTCCGGTCCTCCCTGATAGCGACGACTTGCCTCCGGCCCTCCGCCTCCACTCACCTACAGAAATTAGGCATAATCTCCTTCTTATATAGAATCTGAAATTGTAAGTTCTGGTTGAGCTCCTACACTTTGCATGGTTGTATTGGAAAAAAAAATTTGCCCTTTGGCCAAAGTTCGAGCCCACCCCATCTTTAAATCCTGGATCCGCCCCTGCCTAAAATTTTAAAAAGAAAAAGACATTAGTTTAAATCCTGGATCCGCCCCTGCCTAAAATTTTAAAAAGAAAAAGACATTAGTATAAAGGAGACAAGCAACGTTGTGGTCACATTGTTGCCATGGCATTTCCTAAATGCAATCAATGTTACAATGTTACAATGTTACATCAGGCAAGCGTCTTATTTTAAAAAACGGCTTTAGTTGATTATCACGGATACATGACCTAAATTCATGTCTTTGCTGTTACTTGTATTTTTAACGAGATTGCATGTAACGGACAAATGAATCTAACGACTGAAAACAAAGACACAATCTTGAGTCATAATTCAAGGTTGTAAATTTAATACATGTAGTTAAGTTCAACTTGTCCCTCATAATTTCTTTAAAATGATCATTATGTAAACATAACATGAAACAATAGTGTTCATCTGGTTAGTAATTAACAAAAAAAATTATGTTCAGTCATTGTGTAAATCTAAAGGTAGTGATAATTAATTTTAAATTGAATTGTTTTGTTTTCAACTTTTATATGTAAATCTAACAGTGACTAATCATTAATATTTTGGTCAATTACTGATCAGGTGAACACTACTGTTTCATGTATATTTTTAATCGTTAACAAGTAACGAGGGTAACATATATATCATGATTCACATGAAAATATAAAGCAAGAGTGCAGTACAAACTACAAAATAAAATGTATTATAGTAGTTGATTGTCGACTCATATGAATAATTCTCACTTAGTAGTTAATTATTCACCTAAAACATGTGTGTTCATGGTATTTTTCTTATAACAATGTATTTTATACAAACCTTTATTTTATTTTATTTTCTGGTGTGATTTATTAGAATCACACTTATATATATGCTGTAGCCAATAAACAAGAAACTCTGCGCTTTATTGGGCGTATGAGGGCCAGCTTGGATGCGCTATTTAGCTACCTGCCAAACCCAAACGATCCTACTTGTCCATCACGTGACTCTTACCACCATCATGTGCCTTTCGTATATTTAACAAACTCCATTCTCTCTTCATCCATTTTTGCTAAACGTACTTTCATGTTATCTGTCATCTTTTCTTCTTAGATCTAGAGGCATGAAGACATGATCTAATCTTGATAGCAAGTTATGGCTTGGTTCCGGCCGAAAGACATGAAACATTCTTCGTGGATGCATGAAAGTTTTGATCCATGTCCGACATATGTGTAGTACTGTAGTATTATCATAGTATTTCGGAAGAAGTTCTAAGTTCGAAAATGGCTTAACAAGCTTACAATGTCTTTCGCCCAAAAAAAAAACAAACTTATAATATCTAAATAAAACCACATAGTGTGTTATGTCAATTTTGACTCGTAAACAAGAATATAATACCGACAATGAAAATAAATACTAAATCAGTATATATATATGTATATACCTCTAATTAAGCATGTGGAGTTGTTTAGGATCTGGCAAGGTCTCTAGACTTTGCTTCGGTGGAAAGTGCCTCTTGCCACACTCAACATGACTTCTTTAGTGATTTTTTCATTTTGGCTTAAGAGAAAATGTCAAAGTTTAGTTTATGATTCAATCGAAAAGTAGTATTACATGAGATCTGACAACTCATTAACCGGTGCCAGTACAGAAAATAGTTACAAATAAATAATAAGACCTAAATTGCCATTACAAAGAAATAATAGTTTCTAATTAATAATGGATAATAAGACCTAAATAAAACAGTAAAGCACATGATTTGTCACAATTATAGCTAACGTCAACCCCACTTAGGTGGTCATTTTTATTCATGTGGCACTTTTAACCTAAACTAGTCTAATTCCTCGACATGCTTTCTTGTTTTTTTATTTTTACTATCAATTTCACACGATTTCACTAAAGGCTTTCGAAATTTAGATAGATATTAATCTATATCAAAAGATTATGTCATAACGCTTCCATCTTTTTGTACATTCTTGTTCTTACGACGACACAACACAAAATGGAAATGCAATATGTTTGACATGATTTTTAGAGTTTTTTCTTTTGGTGATGAACAGTTTTACATGCTTGGTTGAGAGGGAAATAAGTGAGGTTATTGAGACCTCTAAATTTTCTCACTTGACCTCAGTCTATTATGAATTATTAAATTACATATTTATCTTTTTACACAATGACTATAATGAACATTAATTAATTAAACTAAAAGTAATATTACATTTATTCTATCTAAACTTTCTAATTCAATAATAATAGATTGCATTTTATATTATTTTCCTTATTGATTTTTATTTTCTAATTTTACCACATACTTATTGAAGCATTTATATATTTATATTATCATACATGTCACATACATATACAAAGTGAAAAAATATTTTTACAAAAATTATAATCTATCAATTATTAAAATAATTTATCATTGAGGTATAAAAACAAAAGGGAAAATTTTAAGAATGATACATGACAAATGGTCCACTCATAATTTTGGTGTTTCGAGTTTCAAAACAATCATAACGGTACATGAACTTGTAATCTCAACCGAAAATATGTACATACTGTTACATTCTCCGTTATCTAACGTGTTTTCCGTTACATTTTGAGGGGCAAATCCGTCACTCCTTAATTTAGCAGTAATAAATTATTAAAATCAATAATTAAATTAACAATTAATAAGGAGAGGGAAATAAGAAAGGAAAAAAATTGTTGTCTTTGTAACAAAAAAAAATTTGTTGTCTCTCTTTTTCGTCCCCGTTCAAACCCAGCATATATACACAAAAATGGCGATCGAGGTAGGACTATGAAATGAAGTTGAAAGATGATTTGATTAAATAAATCTTTGAAAATATATGGTTTGAGTACTTACAAGATTAAAAAAGTATATAAATAGAAGAAAAAAATTATTCAAACAAAAAAAAGGTATATAAATAGAAAAAAAATAACATAACATAAAGAAAGAGAGAATGGAGAAAACCCGAAACCACCATTTGAAAAATGAGAAATTACATAAAGTTAATGGTGTTATTAATGACATGTACTAAAGATGTGTCAGCTTTTAAACGTCATGTATCATTTTGATTGTTTTGAAACTTGAAACACTAAAATTGAGAGTGAACTGTTTGTCATGTACTGTTCTTAAAATTTTTCCAAAACAAAAATATAAACTTACAAAAAAAATAGTATATGTAAAATAGAAATACAAAAGTAACAAAAATACAGAACAATTCATGTAAGAACATTCTTTTGATGATCAATAAACAAAATTTGAGACACAATCTTGATTTTTTTTAATTTTTAAGAGAATAATATTCTTCATGATCGAATTAACTTTTCTCGAAAATTGATGTTATTGAAAGTTATTTCTTACAATTTGATCAAAAAATGAATGTCTAGTGACGTGTAATGTGTTATGAAAAATTAAAAAATTCGTTAAAAAGAAAAATCAAGGTCATGAATGGAGGTTTACGTTAAAAAGAAAAAAGAAAAAAAAATAAAGAATAGAAGTCGGGAATGGATGTTCGCATGCAAAAAGAAAAAAAGAATTTGAGGTATAGTGATTGGAGAAGAGGTGTAATGAGTAATATATTAATATATATATATATATGTGAATCACATAAATAAGGCTATTTTAGAAATTTGAAATTAGCTATAATGAGCAAATACTTGTATTTAAAAGTAAAATAGTGGTGTATAGAAAATGAGAGGTATATTGAGTAAATTTAGAGGTCCCAATAGCCACACTCGAGGGAAATTAAGGAAAGTCGTTTTTTCTATTTTTGTACTGACTTAATTAACGGTTTCAGAATGTGTAATAGTTGACATTCAGGCAACGTAGTGATGCATTAAACCCCTCAATTACAAACTGAAAAACATGTCTCTTCTCATTGGTAGAATACACAAATGGTTTTACAAAGACCAATTTAGTCAATGTTCATCAATAAATGGTTGTTAAACTCGATTCCTTTCACCGTACACCACCTCAATTAGAGCTCGTATATTGGCCATCAATAAACTCGTCAACTTTGTCAGATAACGGTGGACATTTTGTTTTATAGGTTTACAACAAGGGTTAGGCCGTTAGGGTTTTAGGATGTAGGAAAGCCAAGGTAAGATGGATTGGAATTTTTTATTTTTATTTTGAGTAAATGTAATGGAATACATGTACACATAAGTTTTTTTTATTCACGAAATAAAGATTTGAATTAATTCCGTAACTAACTAAATAATACGAGCCTAATTTTACACTTGATCAATATGAAAAGTACGTATCACTATACATGTATAAAATATTCAAATTACAAAGGATGCATACATAAACTAAATCACCCATTCTCCAATTTTCCTAGCTTTGTGATTGATGATTAAGTTTCGTGACAGTTGGTAGCACAAGTTTCATGTTGGGGAAGATGGTACAGTCCATCCTTCTCTAATAATATATAGTACATATAGTTTTTTTTTTTTGATGAAAAACCACTAGATCAAATGGAGGTGTCTCTAATAATATATAGTATGTACTTGGGTCTTCATTAAGCGAAGAAAGAAAAAGGAAAGGAAAATGACAATTTCAATCATGTTATCAAAATGATATCAATCTTAACTATTCACGTAATATGTATATGTCACAGGTAAATAGTTAAAACAAATCTCTACTATATATAAACTAGTAGTCTTTAAATTACCAAATTATGTTATGTTGATATTACTCATATTAAGTTTCTTTAGATTATTAAGAACAAAGGTTACTATAGTAAATAATAAAATAAAATAAAATAAAGAGATAATTAAAGAGAGAAAAACATGGGTAGTGGATAAAAATTAAAAGTGGAATTATAAAGATTAACTGTATTATACTAAACAAATAAAAATGAACTATTCCTTCATTTTAGGTGACTTGATGGAAAATAAAATGCTATCCTTGTTATGTTTCCAACCTCTAAACCAGGTGTGCCTAACAAACCCCCTTAATCTCCCTAAACCAAGTGCGACGGAACAGCGAGCATTGTCTTTCTGGTGGAGTAGGTTCCAGCCACTCCCTCATCGCCACGTGTAACGATAAGTCCCCACTTCTTACAGCGTAACAAGATCAGATAGATAGAAGAGACCCTGTCCATGTCCAAGACGACGTCATATCCTCTCCTCTTTCACACTTGGCATCCCACTCCATTCGCTCGACACGCGTCCCGACCCACCTCCCACCGCTTTAATCGTCATCAAAATTAAATCTCCCACTTCCGGTTTTCTCTCCATCCCTTATCCCCCGAATTAACCGCCGTTTCCTCTCTTCCCTCTCCACCAGCCACTCCTCCGTTATCTCTAACGGAGATTCCCCCCTCGTGCTCTCTCTCTCCAAAAAGCGACCAATCGGACCCTCCTCTCACGCCACGTCGGATTCACAACAAAATAATTAATTAAAATTTTATTTAAAACGACGGCTACATGTTTCAAAAGCACGCAACATGCTTATCACGATAACTGCTGTAAACGAATACTGATGATCCAAAAATAAAAATTACGAATTTGACGGAAATACCCTCGTCGGGACGATCGGATCCGTGTCCAGATCTGAAGGAGAGAGAGAGCAAGCAAGGAAGACATAAAATAAGGGTGTAGTGTCCGAGACGCCTCCTAGTTCCCTATCTCTCTATGAGGTGGTGTGGCCCACATGAATAGTTTATTGTTTTTCTACGTAACTGCTTCCGTCAAGTGTAACTCTCTTCTGTCTTCTTTCCCTCACTCTCTTCCTGGAATTCCGTAAGTTTTGTGGGTTTTTTTTTTCACAGCGTTACAATGACAGTTTTAATTTCGGCTTCTTTTACTAAAAGAATAACAGATGCTTCTCGATGTAGACGTAAACACAGAGATAAGGGTAATTACCACCTTGGCGTTATATACGTATGTAGTTACAATACTAACAAAAATAAAGATACGTACCTTAGTAACTTGGTTTAGTTTAGTATTGTGGTTAAAAAATTTAATTTTTTTGAAAGTTAGTTTTAAATAAGTAATTTTTAACTTGTTTTCTAAAATCGTGGTTATTTACACTAAAAGGTTATAGATAAATACGTTTAAGTGATTTTAATCCCCAAAACTTAATATCAAACTGGGTTAACATGAGGTATGTTGTGGTGAATGGTAATTACATATGTTCATCACACTTTTAAGGTAATGAAAATGAGTTCATTCGAAGGATGAAATCTTCTCAAACAAAATAAAGTTTCAAAAGAATTTTATCTACTTTCATAAATTTTGACTTTAATAAAGTGTATTTACCAGTATTTCTTTAATAAGTGGAACATTGCAAATTCGACTCACGGAGTGTAATATTTGAGTTGTTTACATGATATAAAAAAATATAATTACCATGTTCGATGAACTTGATTGTAAATTCAGAAAAATACGAGTGAAGATAATGTGTTAGGGTAGCAAATTTTTGTTCCTTTAAATTTGGAGATGTATTATACATTCCTAGGCAACACAGGAAAGACAATGGTATGACACGAACAAATTGACAGGTTGTAGATCACAATTTGATGAGTTAGTTCCTCTTCATTCATAAATGTCGCGACATAAAGTAATGATTTGAAATTATTTGCAAACGTAAGACACAACGTTTAAAGTATTTCGACGAATGCTAGATAGTGGTATTCGAGCTGAAATTAAAGAAAATAGACGTTTCTCATAATTAAATACTTATTTGTACGTACATTACGTCATTTTTGTTACTAAACGATTTTATTCCATCTCGACGTCTAGAGTGTGTAGTATAGATCCCACACTCGCATTCAATTCATGAATTTGTATGTATATAAACCAACATTAACACGCTCAACAAATGTACAACATGAACACCTTAATAGACGCACGATACTGGTTAATTGTATGTATAAGCAAATATATAAGTTAACCAACCACGTCGGTGAGCCGTGACGTGGTTGGTTAAGGTGGTTAACTAACAACTTTGACGTCATGGGTTCAAACCTCATTGACATATGTAGGGTGTGTGAGTTATTTAATAAAAAGTTTTTTAAAAAAAATATATATATAAGTTATTATTATTATTCGTTATACGTTATGCTCGCCCGACTAACCAAATTTATTTATGAAGGTGTCACACGTGATACGAGCCATTGTTGTAGTTGCCTATAATGACACTCATGCAAGAAAAGTTATGGGGTGGAGAAACTATTCATGAATTAATACTCATAGATTCCAATTTATGTCGTTATAGATTTCATTGATCTAGAAAACTACATGATTTATTACTGTGCACATGTAAGAAATACGATGTTATAGAACGTTTGACTAAATCCTCAAGAGTTAATGAAAAGATAAAATTTCCTTATCTTTTCTAAATTTCATTCATAACATGTCAGGCCCGCTCACCTGCGGGATAGTATTTACGGGACAGAAAGGGATAGATCAATGATGACCTTTAGATTTAAATGAAACTGATCTGAGGGCTGAAACAAAATCTATCCCGATTTGTGAGTTCACACTTGATCATTCCTTGCTCTCCTTTCAGTCCTCTCTCTCCGCTCTCTTCTCGCCGACCACTCCATGAGTCCATGTATGACAGCGGTCGGACGTTAAAGACTCGAAACTGAGCACGGTGGTTTCGGTCGAGGGGGAGGATGGGCAGTTCGTGACGGTGAAGGCGAGGTGACGTCAGAAGATGCGCATGCGCCCTAGGCCTCCGAAGCGGCGGCGCTTGGGATCTTTGTACCGGTTAGAAACCTTAGTGTCAGCAGCTCTACTCTCTTCCTCATTATGCCTAACCAACCACCAAGAACCTTCTTCTGCAATAAATTCCTCAAAAAGAACCAAACTTTCGAATCAAACACTCAACACAACACCCACAACCTAATCGAACCAATCAACTCTCACTCTATCAATTCAGCTCAGAAATCAACAATTGATCCAATCAAACAGACCCAGGAAGAAAAGCTGAGATTAATTAGATCAAAACAGCAAAACCCAAGAAAGGTAAGCTATAAGGGATCCAAATTTACTTGGAAGGGAGGAGGAGCAACCCATTTGCCAGCTCATAGTTTCGAGTTTTTGGATCATAATAGTTCAAATTGAAGAAACCCCAAAGAATTAGACTCGTTGCTCTTCGTCGTAGTTATGGTGGTGGTGGTGGTGGTGTTACTGTGCACCTCGGTTGGGTTTCTAACCGGTACAAAGAGAGAGAGAGAGAGGACTGAAAGGAGAGCAAGAATGATAAGGTGTGAACTCACGAATTGAGGTATAATTTGTTTCAGCCCTCAGATCAGTTTCATTTAAATCTAAAGACTATCGTTCATCTGTCCCTTTCTGTCCCGTAAATACTCTCCCGCAGGTGAGCAGGCCTGCATAACATGTATAATCTCATGAAAAATATGCAAACAAATATCCATTGCAAATAAAATCACCAAATCCCCTGCAAAATCTATACTTGTTACTTTGTTAGTTCTTTACAACTTTGATATGGTGCGTCTATTGTCACCCCACAGACCACTTTACTTACCCCACACATTATTGATTTATTGAAATATCAAAATCCCCGATGTAAAATTATAACAAGTGACAATAAGTTGTTATAAATTACTAATTTTTTTTCTTTTTTATCCTTTTGTTTTAGATGAACACAAATTTCACAACTCTAACCCAGATTTATCATATTCGGTCGTGAGTTTGAAGACACTAGCATTTAACTTGAAGATGAAGTAAACTGTTTGTATATAAGTGACCAAAGTAGACTTACAATTAAAATTATATAAGTGAGATGGGAAGAGAATGTGTGATGAACAAAATAATTTATGAGGTGGCAACAGACATACCCCTTTGATATTAGGCCCTAATTTGGTAAGCACAACAAAAAAGTGAATCGATGAGATTTTCAGTTTTGCAAGTATTCATTTCTTTTTCTTGGTAACCAAACACCATCCGTTCGATTAAACTTTTATGCGAGAAGACCAGAAATATTGTCATATATGGTAAAAAAACATGAAAAAAAATAAAAATAATTAGCAACTGATTAAAAAAATGAAAATAATTCAGGAAAAAAATGAAAAAAGCTTCGTGACCCAACGTTTTTCTCGATCAGGCGGACCACAATCAGCCACATGAAGCGAAAGTCCTCCACGTGTCGTGATCTGGAGGCGCATGGAAAGTGGGTCACCCAAACGCGAAGAACCAGTCCTTTAGGTGGTTTCCACACACCTACAATAGCCGGTTAAGGCATGGGTAATTACCGAGAGGTCCGGTGACAGGGGGTCAATGTTATAAGAGCTGGGGGTTTAAGCCTAAGGATGGGTGGTTTTCACAGGGTTTTGGCGATCAGAGATTTCTGAGAGAAAAACAAGAGAGATGGGTAGCGTCTGAATCCAACCAAAAAACAAAATTCCGGGAAATTATGGGGTGAGTGAGAAAATGGGCGTGAGAAAATTGTGGGTGTGTTAATTGTGTGTTTGAATTCCCTTACAATTCTCCGATCTTACATTTGCCTGAAACTTCTCTAGCGTTTCGATTTCGGTGCGTTCAGATTACATCTTTGAGGTGAGCTTTGTTGGTTTTTGTTTTGGTTTGATGATTTGCGGCAAAAACCTCCGGTTTCCGGTGTGGGTTTTTACGATTCCGATGAGCCTTTTTTGCCTGAACGATGCCGTTAAAAGGGGAGAGAATTGTTTGTTTGTTTCTTTTCACGTGGGATTTTTTAAGCAAATAAGCGTTTGAGAATGATGGGGGGTTTTTTTTTTTTGGGTTGTGAATTGTGAGGAATCAAATGGGTGTTTGTTGGTGACTCGATTTGATTCTGTTTTTTCATGGATGATCTGTTTTCAGAATTCAAAATTAGGTTTGATGATTCGATCTGGGTTTTGGGGTCGGTAATTCATTGCTTTTATCGCAATTCTCGTTTGAAATAAAAGCTTTTCGCCTGAGAATTCAAGGCTATAGACTTTTCTCCGTTTGTTTTTGTCTGTTTTGCAAATCCTATCTGAATTATGTGTTCTTCAGGGTCGATCTTGGCTCAGGGTTTTAGCCATTTTTTCTCTTGTTGTTTTTTTGTAAAAACAATTCACATGAATTTTTCATCAATTGTTTCTAATTTTCTGTTTTCGATGGCCATAACTCTCATTCAGATCTGTATCTTGGGTTTTGCTGTGGTTTAAGGTTTTTTTTCCTTCACTTTTTTTGTTACCTTTTTTTCCCGTTTATTCCGTCTGAAATGGCAACTTCTGCTGTTCAAGGTTTATGATGGTTCAATTAAGTGATTTACATTTCATCAGTCTTTGCTTTCGGTTTTTGCGAAATTGTGAGGCTCAAATTTGGTTCTTGTTTCTTCTATTCTGGTTGCTATGTTTATGTAAATTTGTGGTGGGATCACGTTGGATCTGACGGTGGAGTTACAGAAATGAATTTACGATCCTTGTTTTTGAACTGGAACTAACATTTTGGGAGTTTCTGTCGGTCAATTTTGGACCTCTGTGATTCCCTTGAAACCAAATGTAATTGCTTCTAGTATCTGATGTCATCGTGGGTAAAAAATTTGGGAATTGATTGATTCTGTCCGGACTATATTATGATATTAAGATCCATTGTCCCAATTTGTTTTCTGTGATCCGACAATTGAGGTTGATTTTGCAATACTCATTGCTTGTTCATCTTTTTTCAGGACTTTTACTTCGGGTTTCTGAGAGCTGCAGTTATTTAAAGAAGGTTGTACAGTTCTGGTTCTTTGTGGTTGATGTGCTCATCGTGGTATGATTTTGGAGAAATGGCGTTGCAAAAGAGGTTGGATTACGGGTTCAATGGCTTTCAGGTGCCGGTCACCCCTCGAGCTCCAAGATCTGGGAGGGTATGCATATTCTCTAACTTGCGGTATTTGCATTTTATATGTATGGATCTGCATGCTTAGTTTTCTTTGTGATTTTCAGAGAAGGAGTGCAATTAGCAAGAGAGTCGAAGACAGTCCCATGGGCGCATTTGACTTATTGGCCACCGTAGCTGGCAAGTTATTGCTCGAGGGAGAGAGTTCTGCTGCTTCCAGTCATACATCAACTGGACAAGAAAAGTGTACAATCGTTTATGAAAATTGTCTGGATGGAGACAAGCCACTGAAAGTGGAAACTTCTGATCAAGGTAGCTGTGACAGGAAGTTCTTCGTATCTGATAATATCTCACAGGGTCATAATCAAAGTTGCAGCTCAAAGGAGTCTCCAGTTCATCAGAATGAAAGCCATTCTGTAATGACTACTTCTAATTGCTCGGAGAGGTTTGTTTCTGGTATGCTGGTGGGTGGAAAATGTAAGAACAAAATAGGAAGTTTTACTAGTAAAATACAGGCAGGCTTCTCAATGTACAGGGAGTCTGGTGAGTGTAAATTAGATGGTGAAGCTAAAGTAATAGTAAAAGATGAGACTAATAAGAGGGGTAAGGTGCTAATTGGTACTGGGGCTGACAATGTGGAGGATCCTATGGTCTGGGAAGGGGAACCTCCTGCACTGGTCAGTTCAGACAGTAGTACCAAGGTGCCTATTTGTGTAGACCATATCCCTCAGAAACCTATCCCTGCTAGCAGGGATGATATAAAAGTAGTTAGTAGAGATGATGACGAAAATTCCTCTGGGTGTACTCACCCTAGTACCACCACAAGGTATCTAAGGACAGCGCCACGCATTGGTGATCGAAGGATAAGGAAGATCTTGGCTTCAAGGTATTGGAAAGCAACTCCAAAGATGAAGGATGAAGCACATTCTAATTCTTGTAAGTGGCTGCCTTATACTTACAATGTGTAGTTTCTTTAAATTTTTTTGTCAATTTTCTTTAGTCAGGAGGTTGAATTTAGTGATTTTTCTAACTGTTGTTTTGCTCTGTTTTTTTTGCTCTTGTAGATAGGGATATGCGGCCTATGTACCATGGCAGGAAGAATGGTTACAAACGCCAGAGATCTCAGATGACTGTGCCTTTTAAGAAGAGGAGGCTCTTTGATCGTAGCACAGTTGGGAAATCCGATGGAGGTATTACTAGTGAGAGCGTCTTTGACTCAGGTAAGGGAATCACTGGAAATGCTCCTGCCTCATGTTCAAAGATGCAAGGAGGTCATTTTATGACTACATGCTTTTCAATCTGAATTTTGATTGCCTTAAATATTGTGATGCATTATTTACTAATTAGTTTGAAATTAATATGCAGCCAATGCAATATCTTCTTCAGTAGCAGATCAACATTCAGCTTTCCAGTCTAGGAATTCTCATGGTATGAGAATCTTGTGCTTTATATATACATTTTTAACTTGATTGAATTCCAAGAGGTTCTTACATGAAGTTATCTTTCTGTTTTCAGTGAAGCTCAGGATCAAGTCTTTCAGGGTGCCAGAACTATTTATTGAAATTCCAGAGACGGCAACCGTTGGTTCTTTGAAGGTATTTTGGGACTTCTCTTCTGCATTTTTCTATACTTTAGCTATGTAGACCATAATGTTTGTCAGGGGCAGTGATGCTGATGGAGTTTACTTTAAATAAGTCTGCGTTACCCGTTATACACGTGGTCATTGTTTGCATCCTAATATGTATCATTTCTTCTGCAGAAGACAGTTATGGATGCAGTAACAGCTGTACTTGGCGGTGGGTTGTGTGTTGGTGTACTTCTTCAGGGTAAGAAAGTAAGAGATGACTCTAAAACTCTCCAGCAGACAGGGATTTCTCAAGATGATCAGCTAGATTTTTTGGGATTTACTTTGGAACCTAACCCTTCCCACACTCCCACATCGTTGTGTTCTGGAGATTCGCCCCGTATGCTTCCCTGTGATGCACTTCAGCCTTTAATACGGTAATGCAAATATACTCTTGGAGAGTCGTCTTTGTTTATTTCCTGGCATAATTTTGGAGCCAGATATCTGAATATGCGTGAGCTGAGTTATACACGTATCAGTTGTCCTAGTTGATATGCAAGCAGTCCCCTAGGGTTGCTTTTAGACCAAGATTATTGTTGGCTACCATTTGACTGATGATGATTTTGTATCAGGTATGCACCTGATCCTAGTAGTGAAGCCTCACTCGAACCTCATATGGCTGCTTTAGGAAGCTTCATTGAAAGTGATCATGATTCAGCACCTTCTCTGACCGATACCTCCACAACAGATTCTAAAGCGCTGGTTGTTGTGCCCGGAATGAGTGCAGAGGCACTTGCTGTAGTTCCTGGGAACAGGAAATCAAAGCGGTTTGATATTGGGCAGCGCCGAATTCGTCGACCTTTCTCTGTTTCTGAAGTGGAAGCACTTGTCCAGGCGGTTGAGAAACTTGGTACTGGAAGGTATTTGAATGATTCATGAGCACAAACGCTTCTTTTATACTCATAAGCAGAGCCCCTTGAACTCAACTTTAGAGTGTCTGATGGTTACTTATCTTTTCAGGTGGCGTGATGTTAAGATGCGAGCTTTTGAAAATGCCAAGCATCGAACTTATGTGGATTTGAAGGTAAGGATTTCCTGGTTACCTAATTAAATCCTAGTAGAACTTGAGAGGCGGGCAAACATTTTAAAATTTTAAAATCAAAGGATGTTAGCTCCATGTGATTGTTTGATTCCTTTTCCTGATCTTTTCATTAAAAGTCCTTTTTATTGGTAGGGCCCGTTAGAGGGGGGAAGTTTGTTTGATCTGGTCAGGCTCATAGTTTGCTTGTACTAGAGGCAAATGATTAGACAGTCTTTATAGCTTTGCTAGTCTTCTTAACTTTATCTGTTACAATACAACTGCCTCAAGGAATCTCATATATTCTATCTTACACGCTTCTTCTTAATTCATCTACCTTTCAAGCTTCAACGTATTTCACATTCCCATCTTGCCCATCTTTGCTTCATCTACAACCTTTTTGCAGTTTGCTATTATTCTTTTTTCATTTAATTTTGTTTGTAGTCTGCTTGAAAAGATAGGCATGTGATTATGGTGGGTTTGGTTTGTGATGGTGCTTTTTTGTGGTTTGCAGGATAAGTGGAAAACACTAGTGCACACGGCAAGAATATCTCCTCAACAAAGGAGAGGTGAGCCTGTCCCCCAGGAACTCTTGGACCGTGTCCTAACTGCGCATGCTTACTGGTCCCAGCAGCAAGCTAAACAACAGCTCAAACATCCCGAGAGCTGCGGAGTCTGATCAAAAATAGAATGGGAAAAATTGGTTGGGGTTTAGAAGGGGTATGTCTAGAAGTTTCGAATTAGTGTTTTCTTTGTATCTTTGTTAATGATGTAAAAAAAGTAATCGACAAAGAGGAGTATAAGTTGAAGAAAAGGTATGTAATATCTGTGGGTGGTTCTTTCTTTCTTTGCCTCCGGTACTTTCCCTGAATGGAGAGGGCTGGGGTTTTGTAAATGGTTGACTGAATAAGAAGAGGAGAGATTGCTGACGGAATTCTTTCAGAAACCCAAAGATGTTGGTGTTTCCCTGATGTTTTTTCATTGTTCATTTCCGTTGAAGAAGAAGTAGGAATCGAAGCTGCTACTGTTCGTGGAGCTTTGGTACAGTAGTCTGTAATTTTCCTTTAGTTACTTAGGCATTGATGCAATGCAGTTACTCTCATGTAATATTGTTTCAATTTGCAATAGAGATATATAATTTGAGGGTCAACTTGGCCTTCCTCAATTCAAAGTCTTTCTATCTTTGTTGAATATGAAAAGCATTGCTGTGTACAATGTTATGCATTCATTGGATCATGTGGGTTTGATTAGAAATGGACAAAGATGACCTTGGAGCTGTTAGTATTGGATCAGATCCAAATCTCTATATTATAGTCTTCAATTTATAGAGGGCAGTCAGATTGGAATCAATTGGGGATAATGATGCATATGCTGTGCTTTAATATAGGGTTCAGACTGGAGGCTTTAGAATATAATAGGCAAGAAGAATGATTACCTGCCCTTCATTTTTAATTTGAATCAACTTTTGGTAACATGAGGATTCTTTTCAACCCAACTTCTACGACCATGTTCATTCCATTCATAACTTCTCTTAATGCCCTGGTCAATTCTTATGTTCACTTTGTTGTTATTGTTTTGGATACCGACGAGACAATTTCTTGAAGACCCTTAAATTGACTCATTGAGAATGAAAGGTTAGGAGAATTAAGCCATTTACGCTCGGAAATGATCATTTTAAGGATAATGTGATCCTCGGTGAGCAGGGGAGTAAAAAAGAGTAAAATTGAAAACTGGTTTACTCCTATTTACTCCTCTGCAATTTTACTCCCTTTTCTTCCACCATAAAGACTGCAGGTTTCTTCCACCATAAGTTAATAAAATCTTTGGCAGTTTTCTTAACATAAGCCAAATGCATTAGCTCACACATATATAAAACACAAGTGTGTGTGGTGTGAGATTTCCTTACAGAAAAAGCTAAAGATAGAATACCACCCCACTTATTGTGCTGTTAGAGTAAGGAGGAGAAGAAGATAAGAAGAATATGCTGCTGATTACTATGATATGCCATTGCCAAATGCCCAAATCTAAATAATTGAGGTTCCCGCTTGTATCATTCAAACCAATTGGTCCCTCCATGAATGTCACTGTAAGTCTGTAACCTTCCTACCATGCCATACCATACCTGATTAGCTATCACTTTCTTCTACCAGTGACTTAATTGTATACTCAAGTCTCAACAACGTGGATATATAAATGAACAGATGACTAGTTGCTATCCATAAAAAGATCATGGGTTGTCTTTTTTTTTTTTTTTTTTTTTTCTCTGTTTTATTTTTCCTCACTACTTCGTTTGAGAAGATATATAGGTATGATATAAATGGATGCTACATGTATTTTCATTTTGGGATTTTTAAAAGTCAATTTTTCATTAGTATGCAATATGTCTATCATTTCCTTTTTTAACTTCATATTTTGCCTCATCACCCATCATCAGATATGCAGAGATGGCTACGACCGGAGTCCGGTCTAAGTAAACAAGATTCCCGTTCGAGTATCAGAGTATGTTGGGGCTATGATGCAAAGTTTTACTACGAAGGCCGGTGATGACTATTGATCTTATAATTTGTCTCTTCATGATTTCTCAGTTTTAAAGAATCTCAATTTGAATTTCATTTTTTCCCTGGTTGTTCCGGAAGTGGGAGAAAAGCTGGATGGGCTTCACACTAAGGGCTTTATATGTACAAGGACTGTAGGATGGATATGCCAGTCGTGATAGGCTTGGTTGAATATAGCCCAAATTCACGAGTATAAATTCTCAGATGGAGAATGCCATGCATGCTGCCATGATACATGAAATGGGTGCTTAAAAGCTTCAAATGATCTCCCTTAAACCTAAAAAGTATCAACGAGAATTGCCATGAAAATTCTTACGCACATTAAGGTATCAGTGTACAGTCTCAAGGTGTTTGATGCAGGAAGCATGCAAGACAGTATCCTGTGTGAGTTTGAGGACCATGGCTGAAGGAGGCGCTCAATGCATGGCATTAAGCAACAAGCAAGCTAATCATGTGATATCTGTTAGTGTTTTTATTTTCTTTTACCTTATATTGTTACACACGGTGATATTTTAACTCATTTCTCAAATCTTCGATACCTACTTTGAAATAACCTAAGAACTAATAAAGTCGTATTGCTATGATAAATTGACGTAATACGTTCTACGTACATATGTATATAATACGTTGTACGTACATATGTATATAATACTAGTGAAATAACAGATGATACCGACATGCATGGCTAGCTGCAGGTTCATCATCTCTGTCTGCAGATTAAGTAAGAAGTCCAAGTCTGAACCTTAAGCGCTAATCAAGACAAATATGATGTACAGAAATCTGTTCCCACTTCCCACGTTCAAAGAAGGGAGAGCCTTCATTTCCGCCAAAGTTTCTGATCGATTCTTCAAAGTTAAGTTGAATTATTCCATGTCCAATCTGCAACCTGATCTACAACTAGTCTGTTCTTATAATTGTTTCACAAGTGGTGACATGCCATAGTCGCTATAAAAAGGGAAACACACCACACAGTTGCATATCCTATCCATTCCAGTCTCTATCTCTGCTAGAAAATATCAAACATCCTACTAGCTAACTCGTATTAATGGGTTCCATGACACTTCCCAAAGAGCTTCCCACCATCGATTTCTCCCTCCAAGATTTGAAGCCCGGCTCTAGCTCCTGGGCCAAAACCTGCAAACAAGTCCGTTATGCACTCGAAGAATACGGTTGCTTTGTGGCATTGTACCAACAAGTCTCCCCGCAGATGATAGACAACATCTTTGGTCATTCCAAGGATTTGTTCGAGCTTCCCCTCGAAACCAAAGTCAAGAACACAAGCAAGGAGCCTTACCGTGGCTATATCGGACCAATCCCCCTCATGCCGCACTATGAAGGCATGGGCATTGAGAACGTTACATGCCCGCAAGCAACTCAGAAGTTCAGAGACCTCATGTGGACAAATGGAAAGACTGAATTCTGTAAAACCACAGATCTGTTTGCCAAGTTGGTCGGGGATTTGGAGCACACTGTGGAGAAGATGATGTTTGAAAGCTTCGGGATACCTCAAGAGCAATATGAATCGTTGGCGAGTTCAAACAGTCATCTTCTTCGTTTTCTCAAGTACACGACACCAGAAGAGAGAGACGCAGTCGAAAGGTTTCCGAGCCACACAGACAAGAACTTCACCACCATTGTGGCTCAGCATGACGTCGGTGGCCTCGAGGTTCAGACTAAGGATGGTGATTGGATTAGTGTCGAGTCTGCACCGTCACAGTTCCTCTTCATGGCTGGTGATGGACTGCAGGTATGGAGTAATGGCAGAGTGGAAGCTTGCCACCATCGGGTGAAGCATTGCGAGGACAAGACTCGATACTCGCTGGCAATGTTTACGTTCAACAATGGAGTATTCCAAGTACCTAAAGAGCTAGTAGACGACAGCCACCCACTCGTCTGCATCAAAGAGGAGGCCAAGAAGGCAGAGTCGCCCCTCTTGCTCTTTTGCGGGGTTGACAACTCAGAGTCGCCCCTCTTGCTCTTTTGTGGGGTTGACAACTCAGTGTCGACGCCCTTCAAAATCTTGTGCGGGGTTGACTAACCTATTATAGAGAGTTTTATGTGCACGGCGTATAATCTACATATAGAATAAATATACATCAGTTGAACTGCTCTGCTAGCTAGGAATCAAGATCCATGCTTCGTTTCGCTTTGTGATTCCAAATGTATCTGCTTTCCTTGTTCTTTTTTTTTTTTTTTTTTTTGCAAAGTTTCCTTGTTCATTTCAGTTGAAGATTTGGGAATAAAAAGCTGCTACTGTTCGTGTAGCTTTGGTACATTAGTCTGTAATTTTGCTTTAGTGACTCAGCCATTGATGCAATGCAGTTACTTCCTGTAATATTGTTTCAGTTTGCAATAGATATATAATTTGAGGGTCAACTTGGCCTTCCTCAATTCAAAGTCTCTGTGTCTTTGTTGAATATGATCAAAAGCATTGCTGTGTACCATGTTATGCATTCATTGGATCAAGTGGGTTTGATTGGAAATGGACAAAGATCGATGACATTGGAGCTGTTAGTATTGGATCAGATCCAAATTTATATTATAGTCTTCATGGAGTGCAGTCAGATTGGAATCGATAATCGATTGGGGATAATGATGCATATATGCATGTTGTGCTTAGAATGTAAGTTCCAGATTGGAGGCTTTAAAATACAATAGGCAAGAACAAGGATTAAGAGTCCTTAATATCTTTATTAATTGGAATCAACTCTTGGTAACATGAGAATACTTTAAACCCAACTTCTACGACCAGGTTCATCCGATTCATAACTTGATCTTTTCATACCATGTCAATTATTTTGTTCATTTTTTTGTTATTGTTTTATTTATATTGAGACAAATTTATCAAAAACTTTTATTTTTATTTTTTATATTCAAGATCACGGTATCCCAAAGGCTTCTTAGACCTAAAGATTAATCCGCTGGGAGCTCGGACAACTAACATAGCATTGCAGCCCCTCTCCTAGCCACTTAGATTAAAGATGTAAATGCACAAAAAATTTAGTCATTTAGGGGCTGAAAAACTCTTGAAAGTTTTAGAAAAAGCTGGATGGGCTTCAACACTCAGCGGTGGTAGATCTTCAAAAATCATGTGAAGGGACTTACAGTTAAGCCTCTCTCACAAACACGTTGGGAAAGCCATGTTAAAAGTGTTAAGCCAATAAAAGAGCAAGCTTCACAAATAAAAGATGCGCTTGATGAATTGGCAGCAACAAGTGAAGATCCGAAAACCAAAAGTGAAGCTGAAGGCCTGGCATAATTTGAACTTGCCAATTTTGAGTTTTTGCTTGGAATGGTGATCGGGTACAAGCTGCTGTATCATATAAATATTGTTAGTAAGCTTCTTCAAGCTGAGAATATGGATATTGATGTTGCTATAAGCCAATTGAAAGCGCTTATTTCTTTTCTTCAAGAGTATAGAGAATCTAGGTTTGATCAAGCCATAATTGAAGCTAAACACATTGCAAATTAGATGGGAATTGAAGCTGTTTTTCGAGAAAAAAATGCATCATTCAAAGGAAGAGGTAATTTGATGAGATCAACAGTGGTGAAGAGGTAACCCAATCTTCTAAAGAATCTTTTCAAGTTAACTACTTTATATTTATAGTCGATCAAGCTCTTTTCTTTACTTCAATCTCGGTTTGAACAATTCCAAATATATGAGGAAATCTTTGGCTTTTTGTTTACTGTGGAGAAGTTAAAGTCTACTGATGAAAATAGTCTCTTGAGCTCATGTGTCAAACTTCAACAATTTCTAACACATAATGGGCACTTTGATATTGATGCAACATATTTGTGTTTAGAATTGCAGTTGTTAAGACACTTACTACCAGCATAAACAACTAGAGCAATAGATGTGTTGAACTTTTTGAGGAAGATGGATGGATGTTATCCCAATGCATATGTTGCGTACCGAATTTTGTTGACTATACCAGTTACAGTAGCTTCTGTTGAAAGGAGTTTTTCCAAGTTGAAGTTGATAAAAACTTATCACCGGTCAACTATGTCACAAGAGAGACTAAATGACTTGGCTATGTTATCCATTGAGAAAAATGTGGTTGAGAAAGTTGATTATGTAAAGTTAATTGATACTTTCGCCTTCAAGACTACAAGACGAGTAGAATTTAAGTAACTTTGTGATGCCTTAATTTGTGATAACTTGAGGATTGTTTTCTTTTCTTTCTTTTTATATATTGTGGTTGAACCATAAATGAAGCATTTTCTTTATGCAACGTATTGTATCTTTAGTTTATATTAGTTTGGAACCTTTTTAGTTTTGTATGGCCTAGTTAACATGCAGTATCGTTCAAAGAAGGGAGAGAGCCTCCTAAGTACGTTTCTGATTATTCAAAATTATGTTGAATTATTTATTCCAATCTCTTGTATATATAAAGATAGAATTCCTTGAGGACTTGTGGCTTTTAATTAGTAGTAATTAAGTAGAAAAATGGTCCAAATACTGTATCTTACCTGAGTAAAACTTTAGTATATCATGTTTTAAAAACTTCATAACGTACCTTACATTCTTACCCGATTACTGTTAGTCCTTAATTACTAAAACACACGACCCTTGTGCTTTTGAGTATCTTAATTACTTGCTAAGAT
The DNA here is from genome assembly GCA_034370585.1 of Fragaria x ananassa. Taxonomy (NCBI): domain Eukaryota; kingdom Viridiplantae; phylum Streptophyta; class Magnoliopsida; order Rosales; family Rosaceae; genus Fragaria; species Fragaria x ananassa. The sequence continues at coordinate 24,417,236 of CP139764.1, forward strand.
GAATCTTAAATGTTGATGAAAAGGAACTCCACAAACTCTCTCTCTCTCTCTCTCAACAATTGAAATTCATCACAAACCCACTTCAAATCTTTCATTCCTTTACTCAAATCATACCCCAAAACCAAAAATCAATCTATTTTCCAGATTCCTATGCACCTCTGCCGGTTCAAGGTCTGCAACACTACAGATTTAACCTCTAATCTGTAAGAGCTGAGAACATATGTAATCCACATGAAAGGAGAGCAAATGTGATCACTAATGATGGATTACTTTTTCAGATCAATATTGCCCACACATCCTCGAAGCAAATCAATATGGCCCTCCATTATTCAAGCTCCACAAAAAAGATCATATGCAGCCCACCCAACAAAATAGCTTCAATCTCTTCTTTGGATACTGGAGTTCTTGGGGGTTGTTCAGAAGCTTTCCTCCCAAAGTTGTTGGAAATCTATTTAAGCATATTGATTGAGCAGATTGACCTGACATGAATGTGAGAAAGTCCCTGACTACGTCACTTTGGCCTGTGACGGCGGCTCGGGCAGCGGCAGTGTTGACCTCCATCTCCGTTTGCTAAATCTTTGTGTCTGTACGCTCCATGATGACATTTGTACGCCGATTTCAGATTCCTTTCAGAACTCGATCTTGTTCAATACTTGGTCTTCTGACTCATCTCTCTTTGCAGATCGATAAAGAGACGGGGAGAGATGAAAATATAAATAAATAAACTGTTTAAAACTAATTGATTTTTTGTTGCTTTTTTATTATATGAAAAAAATAACAAAAATAAAAAATCAAGGGTAAATTCAGAATTTTACATTCGAATGTGGCTGCTGTTATTTATTTTTAACGGAGTTAACGGTTTTAGATACTATTCTTCAGTCCGGGTAAGAACGTGAGATATTGTTATCAAATTTTTAAAATTGTGAGATGCCAAAGTTTTGCTTCTCTTAAAATTGAAATACTGTTTAGACTATTTTTCGTAATTAACTTATATTTATGTTTGTATTAGCATTTGGTTTAACACATACTTTTGGTTGTTCTGATTTTTCGACCTATACACACGCATGTGTTGAAATGTGATTAAGACTTTTTTTTTATATATTATTTATATTAAGACTTTTAATTGGCAAAGAACAATGAATTTAGTAATTCACAAAAAACAATAACCGTAGTTAGAGACATGTCTAACTAACTAACTGCAATAATCTTTACGTTTAAACTTTAACTAGCCTCTTAACATGTGTGCTTCGCACATGTCAATGTGTTTTTTCATAAGATTAAAAAAGTGGGTAGTTAATATTTTAGTTTTATGTATATTTTTAGTTTTACTCTCAAATTTTATAAACTATTGTACTTCTGCATAATAATAAACCATATGTATAATAGGATTTTCAAAAATTTAATCTTTGAAAAAATCAAATAAGCCTTCTGGCTTTATTATTAGAGATATAAAAATTATAACATTAGTAACTCAAGTTGTAATCCGACCCAATTTTGATTCATTCCATCTATAACGGTGTTAATTGACCTTCAGCTATTGTCACCTTATCATCTTTTTTGTTCACCCTACTTACTCATTTTAGCCTAAATTTTAATTTTTAATACTAAATTTACTTATTTCACCCACTTTTTTTTACCAAAACTATCCTTACATGATCATATATCCAATTAAAATGTTATTTATCATAATGAAGACCTCTCATTTAATTTATACAAATAAATAATAATAAAGTTTTCTAATATAATCATAATCCGATTTACTTCCTTTTTTTTGTTGTTTTTTTTGTTTTTATAAATCAGATTCAATGTTCGTTTATCTATTTTTGATCCGTGTCAAAAGATTTGTATGTTAACAACAGGCTCGGACTTGAGGAGATAAAGTCTTATATTAGGTATTGAAGTTTAAAAAAATTACAGACTGCTATTCAACAAAAAAAAAGATTTTTTCTCTTATATTTACAAAAATGTAACTAATGTAAAAAGTCAACAACCACAAAAATTCTCCGGCCGACCTCCGACAAACTTTCTGGCCTGACTCCGGGGAATTTTCCAGCCGACCATCAATGAGGATTCTGACGATCATAAAAGTTACTACGACGGACAACAAAAGATACTACCGCTAGCAACAAAAACTACTACCATCAGCAAAAAAAGCTACTACCACTGACAACAAAAGATACTACCGACAAAAAAAACTATCACCATCAATAAAGAAAGCTACTATCAATTATAACGAAATATACTACCGTTAGCAACAACAACTATTACCGCTAGCAACAACAATTACTACCGCCACCAAAGAAAGCTACTACCACTGACACGAAAGATACTATCGTCACCAACAAAAAATGCTACTACTAGCAACAAAAGATACTATTACAAGCAACCAAATCTACCACCACCAGTAACGGAAGGTACTTCACCAACAACAAAAGATACTACCGTTAGACAAAAAAGCTAGTACTGCTAGAAACAAAAGCTACTACCGTCAGGGAAAAAAGCTACTACTGCTGGAATGAAAAGCTATTATCGCTAGATTGAAAAGCTACTATCACCAAAAAGAAAAGTTAGTACTGTCAGCAACAAAAACTATTACTAACTAATACAAAATCTATTGAACGTGTCGAAAATGTACTATCACAGTGTGGAAAATATACCATCACCGTATCGAAAATATACTATTACTGTGTTGAAAATGTACTACTATACTACAATGATGCTGATACATGGTTAACAATCTCATTTGGATGTGACGTGGCACAATCCGAGTCTTCTTGTTGTGCCTGGCTGTGTTTCCGGCCAATTCCAAAACCTAAAATCACAGAGAGAAAAAAAATCAGATTTAGGTTTTCGGAAAATTTAAATTGACGGTGAGGATTGTGTGATTTACCTCGGCGGCGAGATACTCAAGGACGGCGGCGAGGTAGACGGGGGTGCCGGTGCCGACGCACTCGGTGTACTTGCCGGATTTGAGGAAGCGAGCGATACGGTGGTTGTTCACGTGCTTATCGGCGGCTAAGAAGACGTCGACGACGGCCAAGATCTGATCGGAGCTGTCAAACGGAGATCTGTATCTTCAGGCCGCCTTCAGATCTGGTACTTCTCGATCGTCAAGCAGTCGAGGGCGAGGACTAGGGGTATTCGTCGATGTGGTAGAGGAAACCTTGACGTCGTCGATCCGGCGGCGTCAAGGTCGAGGCGTCATTGAGCCGGCAGCGTCGAGGTCCAAGTGTTGTGGTCGTCGATCCATCGACATCGAAGTATAGGTGTCGTCATCGTCGGTATCAGAGGTGAAGAATGGAGAGAGAGAGAGAGAGAGGTTTTAAGTGTGACTGAGAAGAGATGGTTAATGGATTTGGGATCGAGGGTATTTTACGTATGATACACAAGTAGGTTGTTGGATTTGGACTACAGTAGACTTGCATGAAAAAAAAAATGTTAAGAATGGACTTATAAAAGAGAAAATGTTTAAAAGAGAACTTTTATGAAATTTTCTATTGAAAAAATCTGTCTTCCGCTTATCCCTTAACCAGCTTTTTCTCTTGCTTGTAAAAAAAAAACTAGTTTTTTCTCTTTTACCCGTAGTTTTTTTTTCTAATCAACGTCTAATTAAGTTAATGGAACCTTTCAAAAACCTGAAGATGTGCTTAACACCATTCCAATGACGATGCGTTGGCGCATAGCTAAATTTAGCTAACAAGTTCACAGAGAATGCAATGTCTGGTCTAGTGCATTCAGCCAAATATAACAGAGCTCCAATCACACTAAGATATGGAGTTTCAGCTCCCAGGATCTCTTCATCGTTATCTTTCAGACGGAACAAATCCTTTTTAATATCCAGACTTCGGGTAATCATGGGAGTGCCAAGAGGATGTGCTTTGTCCAAATTGAATCGCCTGAGCATCTTTTGGACATTAGCCGACTGGTGTATTAAGATTCCAGTCCCTCGATGCTCTAGTTCAATGACTAGGCAAAATCGAGTCTTCCAAAGATTTTTCATCTCAAACTCGGATTTCAAGTAGCTAACCGTCTCATTGATTTCATTGAGATTTCCGATGATATTCATATCATCAACATAGACTGCTACAATTGCAAATTCGGAACTTGTTCTTTTTATGAACACGCATGGGCACAAATCATCGTTCTTGTATCCCTTTCCAATCAAGTAATCACTTAGACGAGTATACCACATTCGTCTGGATTGTTTCAATCCATATAGTGAACGCCTCAATCTGATGGCATAAGCACTCCGTGGTTTAGAGTCACTTGAATTGGGCAACGAAAGACCGTCAGACACTTTCATATATATATATATATATATATATATATATATATATATATATCTGTATCAAGATCCCCATAGAGATATGCGGTAACCACATCCATAAGCTGCATATTCAGTTTTTTGGACACTACTAAACTGACCAAGTAGCGGAAAGTAATGACGTCCATAACAGGAGAATACGTCTCCTCATAATCAGTACCAGGGCGTTGTGAGAATCCTTGCGCCACAAGTCTAGCTTTATATCGCATGACTTCATTCTTCTCATTACGCTTCCGAACAAAGACCCATTTATGTCCAACAGGCTTAACATTTGGTGGGCATGGCACAACCGGACCAAAAACTTGCCTTTTCGATAGGGAGTCTAGTTCAGCCTGGAATGCATCTTTCCATTTAGGCCAATCTGTTCTACGTTGACATTCTGCAACAGAGCGAGGTTCTATTTCATCGTCATCAATAATCTCCTGAGCGACGGAATAAGCAAAAATATCATCAATAAACATGGAAGACCTATCCATAAGAACACGCGCACTTGTGTAATTTAACGAGATTTCTTTGTTCTCTGACATCAACATTGATTCTGAGGCGTCCCCCAGAGTTTTCAATATCGATTCATGGACATAGCTATAGTCAGAGATAATCTCATGTGATTGATTCATAGTATTGATGATGAGCGGATCATTTTGTGCCTTGATGTCTTGCTTTTTCCGTGGCAAGACATCGATTGAACCTTTCTTTGGTCTCCCCCTCTTCTGGGTGGGAGCCAAGGCCGTAGTCACCCCTCCACCATGGCATTAGGTACGCCGGTGGTGCCTAGCCCGGGTGTGGCATTAACTTGCCCAGTTTTCGGGACTTCCAACCTTGCAGTAATGTTTGCAGCATGGATAGTTGATCTCGTCACTTTCGCGATATCAGTAAAGGAGTCAGGCATCGAATCTGCAACTTTCTGAAGATCGAGAATTCTTTGCACTTCAATCTCGCTCTGAGATGTGTGAGGATCATAATGAGACATAGTGGGGACAGACCATGACAATTCATGTTGTTCAACCGGAACATTATCGTTTCTTTCTCCCCCTACCGACAGGAAGTATGTCACATCAAAGTGACAATCTGCAAATCTTGTAGTAAATAGATCTCCTGTCAAAGGTTCTAAATAGTGAATAATCGTTGGTGCTTCAAAGCCAACATATATATCCAATCGTCTCTGAGGACCCATTTTAGTACGCAGTGGAGGCGTAATAGGCATATAGACCGCACAACCAAATATGCGTAAATGTGAAATGTCAGGCTCATATCCAGTTACCAACTGGTACGCACTAAATGGTTGGTTGGCGGTGGGTCTGAAACGAATAAGTACAGCTGCATGTAAAATTGCATAACCCCATGTAGAGACTGGTAGATTGGTGCGCATCACCAAAGCCCGAGCCACAAGCTGTAATCGCTTGATCGTTGCTTCTGCAAGACCGTTCTGTGAATGAACATGGGGAACGAGATGTTTGCATCAATCCCAATAGACATGCAATAATCATCAAAAGATTTTGATGTAAACTCTCCTGCATTATCCAATCGAATAGACTTGATCGGATGGTCAGGGTGGTGAGCCCTGAGTTTTATAATTTGAGCCAAGAGTTTAACAAAGACAACATTCCTTATGGATAGCAAAGCGACGTGTGACCAACGCGTTGATGCATCAACCAGAACCATAAAGTATCGAAATGGTCCGCATTCTGGTTTGATAGGTCAACAAATATCACCTTGGATCCTCTGTAAGAATAGAATAGTTTGTTTTGTGTCTACAACAAAAGAGGATCGTGCCTGCAACTTTGCTAATGAACAAGCTTTGCAAAACGAGCGGTGAGCATTGAAGATTGCCATAGAGGCATCAGGAGTGGAACCATGCGGCACAGAAGCCTGTGAAGGCTGTGACAGCATTTGGGACTGCATTAAGGCTGAGCCCTGACCATGAGTGGTGCTCACGGCACTACCATCATTTTCGGTGGCTATGTTTGTTCCCATACGCCTCTGTGCTCTGAAAAACGGATGACCGTGTGAATTTTTAAGAATACAGATCATCATATCACGTCCAGGATGTCCCAGACGATCATACCAAAGCTTATATGAGCCAGATTCGCAAAAGTTGCGAGCAACTGCATAAGATTCAATAATCCGAACTGTAGTAAGATATAAACCACTACTTTGACTCAGAAGTTTCTCTAAGACGCGCTTACGACCACATTTATTAAAGGTAATACACAAAAACTCTTTATCATTCTCATGATGAGTTTGCAAATGGAAACCGTTGGAGCGAATGTCCTTAAAACTTATCAAGGTTCGATTGGCCTTTGGCGCGTATAAAGCATCAGTGACATGAATTTTTGTGCCATTTGGCAACAATAATTGTGCAATACCTCGCCCTTGTATAACCGGCGATGAACCAATCATGGTTGTCACTGAGGATTTGTAAGGCACAAAATCCATAAGCAATTACCTATTTCGCAGAATAGCGTGGGTAGTCCCACTGTCAGCTAAACACTCAATTTCGTAACGAGACATCTACAAAAGAATGTAAATCAATTAGTCTTGAACTCAAGACATGGAGAACACTCTAAATAACATAGAGGAATTTCAGGGAATTGTGATCAAGTTGTGATCCATTATTGAGTGCATAAGAATGTCCGCGCAGAATGACATTTGCTCACTAAAACGATCATAACTTCGTCATAGAAATAGATATGGACAAACTGCAAGAAGATCTGGAAACTAGACTCATAGAGCTTTCCAGACATCACTCACATTCTAGTGCATCCTGAGCTGTTCACAAAGCTCGTACGAAGTTGGCGGACATATTGCTGTTTGCGCAAAGTAGCTTTTGCAATTCGAACCATTCATGCATTATTAAGGGAAATAAAATTCTCAGCCATTTTTTAAACCAGAAAACTAAGAGAAATTTTATTAATGCCAACTTAATACATCAAGGATGTTCTAATTCTAAAACGACTAAGAAAAACCAAAGTCTTAAAACATGGCCATTGCCAATAAAAAAAACTTGAATAACATAGCAGAAGAACCGTCTAATACATAGACTAATCAAAATCCGGAGTTTCAGCACTCTCTGAAGAGACACTCTTCTTGGTCTCAAAATCTGCTATAGTGAGATTAGTGGTGAGCTCTGCGTCTCCGTTATCCATCTCATAATCTCCACCAGTAAAATTAGCCTCTTGAGCCAAATACTGCTTATGCCTCTTGTAGATATCTTGAATGTCCTTGCTTGCACGACATTGTTTGTACATATACATAGTTGAACCGCATTTGAAGCAAGAAGATCGACCGTGTTTGACAAAGTTAGGTGGAGGATTTCCACCTCTACTAGGGCTAGGGCTGGACCGGCCCCCTCCTTGGTTGTTGGCGGTGGCGCCGCTGTCCCTCTTCCATGTGAGGTTAAGGTTTGGACCGCATTGCTGGTTCCTTTTACCGCCCCCACGTGGGGCAGATTATCTATGTGTATTAGGTGCGGCCCGATCGGTTTTCTTTTGCCTTGGAGCTCTCCCACCACTAGCCTGATAAGTTTCAGGGATTTTCTTGGTCCTTACCGACCTTGCATTGTTGTTGAGAATAATCTCATGATGTCTCTCTTTTTTCTGAAGTATATTCATGAGGTCACTGAAAGTCTTAACTCTTTTGTTTTCATACTCAAGGCGGTATTGATGAGCAAGTAAGCTCATGGAGGAGGGAAAGGTGTTCAAGGTCTTCTCGATCATGTCTTGCTCGGAATTATCAACTCCACAAAAACTAAGCTCTGCCTGGAGGTCTAACATAGCTTGGTTGTAATCCTCAACTTTGACAAAATCCAGCAAACGAATGGTTTCCCATCACGCAGTCAATTCTGGGAGTTGTACGTTATGTACATTGCTGAAGCGTTGCTTTAGAACGTCCCATAAATCCTTGGAATCCTCTTTTTTTAAAGACTACTTCTTCAGAATTGGGTGGATATGATGTCTAAAAAACATGAGGGCTTGAGCTTTGGTCTCCAAACTAGGAGGATAAGTATTGGGAACATCCGAAGGGAAAGTTGTGGTGGTGTATCGTTTTCCGACGAACTTGTGAGTCATGTCCGACACCCACCTATGATATTCTTTTCCTTGAGCATCAAGGATTTCAAACTCTGGCCTAGATGACTCGGTCATCTACAAAAGACAAGTAGATTAGTTAGTACCGAGAATTCGAATACTAAAATCAAGTATATGGAATTAGAACGTGAGCCAAGATGTATTGGTCACAATATCGATGCGAAAAACCGTGACTGTTAGACCGTCACAATCGATTTCTTCCCTTTGTTTTTTTTTTTGAGTTGTACCATGACAAAGTTGTCACTAATCAAACTTGATATGAGGGACCCCAATCCCTCAATATCGTCTCACATTATAAAGAAAGGTGGGATGGAGAAGAAGGCTAGGAAGCCCGACTATGCAAATAAAAACTCGAAAGTAGCAACTTTTAGAAAAAATTTATCTCATTTTGATTGCCGGAGAATTCGCTTTCGGAGACGGGCGTGAAAGTGCTTGGAACCTTGGGAATTTGTTGTTGACAAGATGTAGCAGGAGACCGCCTAACACGGTGTGTACGGAGGCGTGCAATTGTGGCGTTGCGATGTTAGGGTTTTGAGAACTTTTTCCTTCTTCTTCGAGTTACCGTCGGTATGTTGAGCGGTTCACCTACTTATGAACCGGTTCTTGCAGTGAAATTTTGATACAAGAATCCTGACAACGATGTGCTACTGGTGACAAAACTTGAAGGTGATCGGACTCCGAGAAGGGGGTGAACCAGCGGCGTTAGTGAGACAGAAGGTTCGGATTTTCCGGTGGCCGGTTCGGTACTTTTCCGGCCGGTTCTTGGGATGAGGTTGGTGATTTTGGAATCCTGGGAACAAGGACTATATGATGGTTTTGGGTTCGGCAAAGTACTGAAAGTTTTGTCGGCCGATATTGAGTTTTGGTTTTCTAGGGTTATGAGTTTTTTTTTGGCTATGAACTTATGTTAGAACAACGGGCTGATGACGTGTTGAAGGAGAACATATAACGAGAATAATGGTCTACTCATTTATTGATAGAAAGACCTATTTATAGGCATTACATATAGTCTCCCGAAGGATCTAGAACATCTATCAATATTGTAATCTATTCTAATAAAGAAACGATTAGGTCAAGACACATAACAAAAAGACATGAAAATATTTTCTTTAAACAGTAAGATTTTAATAACAAAATGCTCACGCGTCATGAAATGTCTAGAGATACACATTCAGTCATGTGTCACATTCATCTAGCCTTACACGTGCGGGACAAAAGAAGGCGATCGAAGAAGAGGGGTCGCCGGGTCAGGGTAGGAGTCAGATCCATGGTGAGAGAACTCAGCGGTAGGAGTTAATCCAGGGTGACTGGAGTCACCAAGAACGGAAGCTGCTTTCCAGTTTTTTGGTTTTAGTAAGAGAACCTCAATTGACCGTGTGGTTCTCGCATGCACGGGAGTTCTCATCTCAGCAGAGTTCTCCTTTTCTACGGTTTTTGTTTTGAATTTACCTGTTAAATTACCATCTTATCCATTCGACATTAGATAGAGAGGAATAGAGTTTAATAAACTTTGGGTTTTTTCGAAATTTCAAAAATTTAACCATCCATTTTTCCTTCTGGCTTTATTAAAAGAGATATTAAAGATTATTTAATTGAAGGTAATGACGTGGTAGATATCACATAATTTGGTATTTACTTTTTGTATAAGTTTGTAGCATCACTCATATATTGTCCCTTTAGAATTAGCTACACAAGGTAATCAAAACCGCATGATTCATCCCACACCAAACAAGAATTTTCTCCAAGCGTAGGGCCGAGCTTCCCAGTTAGGTTGGGTTTTAAACCCCAATTTTTTTTTAAAAAAAATCACAAAACATGTTGATCACCAAAACTCATTGTCTAATCATGATCCCCTAGTAAGTAATTGACTAAGAGATTCATGGTCAGTTACTCTTGGATGTAAATCAAATAGTCGGAAGAATTATTTTTAAGTAGAGTTGTTTTGTTTTCAACCGTTGGATGTAAATCTAACGGTAATTGACCATAAATCTCTTAGTCAATTACTGACCAGGTGAACATGATTGGACAATGAGTTTTGGTAATCAACATGTTTCGTGAAAATTCTTTTTTTTTTTTAATTTTTTTAAATTAGGGTTTAAAACCCAACCTAGCTGGGAAGCTCGGCCCTATGCCTGGAGAAAATTCTTGTTTGGTATGGGATGAATCATGCGGTTTTGATTACCTTGTGTAGCTAATTCTAACGGGACGATATATGAGCGTTGCTAAATTACCACAATACAACTCATTGTGTCATTCTATACACAGATATTTATAAACAAGAATGTCCTTTGGTTTGTTCCATCCTAATTCATTCCACGTGCAGACCTTATGTCAGGGACCTTAAGCCAGGTTAAGGGGGCGTGTTGGACGTGTTGGTGAGGAATAGATCCCATATCATAAATGACTTCCACATTGGATGCTACAGGGATGGAAGGGCAGACCTTGCCTAACCCATGCTCAGGCGAGGCTAGAGATAGAAGAAATCATCGGTCTCATTTGCGATATCAGAATCAGTGGAGGCATTGTCTCCAGCCTCCGCGAATTCTCTCTCAAACCTTCACTGTCCCATAAAAATATCTCCATAAGTCGGAGAGTTATTAAAATATCTCAGACATGCGAATATACCCTAAAAATCTCACGAACTTGATCATAGTATTGTAAACTTAAATACCCAGTACCTACTAATACTCTTGATAAATTCTTTCGAAAATTTATTCTCCAGGTACTTATCGGTCACAAAGATCGATAAGTAAAACATTTATCGATCAACCTCAGTTAGACTCGACAAATAGATCAAACTAGATCTAGATGTTGATCAAACTATGTTGCTCAAACTCAATAAAACAAGGATGTGCAAGACGGAGATGCCATAACTGGGCTCAAATAATTTGATTTCCATACATCTCTTCTACAGCCTTCCAAAGATCTAGGTCTGATTCCGAGAAACTGAAAATATCAGAGATAACAGGTGTCACACCCCGAATTTTGACTAAAAAAAAAAAAAATCAATTTTAAGAGCGCGATAACTCAAAACAAAATCAAACATTACATCATCATAGTTTTACAACTTGTGAATATAATTTGAACAATGTAAAACCCCACTCAATACTCGCAACAATCTAAAAAGTAAACAAAATGATTAATGCCTAACAGCCTCAACTCTGCTAATCCTGATCTACAAAATCAACCTCTACACCATGGATTGGTGCACCGGGTTGTAAAAAACGAACCCGGTAAACTTTAAAAGCTCATATGAGTAAAATATAAATTAAAGGACTCATTCCAAAATCACATAAGGTAAAATCGGTAATTCCTGCATTAGAAACTTAATTCAAGAAAAATCGCTTAAAAGCAGGAGAATTTAAAAGAACGTAAATAAGAAAACACGACAATTCAAAATCAATCAGAATCATAAATGAATCCTGCAAAAATGTAGTTCAAGAATTCCGCTAAAATCACACAATTAAGATTAAAGAATCTTCTGCGGAAAACATAGTTTAGGAGATACTTAAAACAATGAATTTAAATGACAACACGTAAGAATATCATACAATCATTTCTCATAGTTTAGGAGATACTTATGAGTACGTCAACACTTAGTCATTCCTCATAAGTAACTAGACAAACACGTACTCATAGGTTCGTCAACACTTAGTCATCCCCCATGAAGTATCGACAGACAGACTAAAGCTCTAAACTGACCGTAATCGTACAAACTAGATTTTGGTTTCTAGATTTTATATTGATTTTTTTATTTGATCTATTATAAAATTAGGTAATGTCACGTCACTTGTCACCTCAATTATTTATTTGTTGACATCATATTTGAAATTGATATTGACCGTTCATTGTTTTAAAATCTAATAGCTAATAAATAGTGTTAAAATTTGTGTCAAATTTGATGTTCTTTGAACCAGACCCATGATTTATTTATATACATAGATGAATATGTGATTCCCTTATTGTTTTTGTAACGAAAGAGAAAGTTTTTCTTAGAGCTAAATAAAAGAAATCTTTTCAACTAAATGAGAATTATATAGCAACAAGTTAATAGAACTTAAAAACAAATTGAGTATAGTATTGTTCTCATTTCTTTACAAAGAAGCTTTATAGAAACATAGCATAGTTTTTGTTCAACATACAAACTATGCCTAGTCTCAAAAAAAGATAAATACATATAGCTGCAAAATATTGAACACTTGATATTAGTACATGTTTTCTTAAAGCTATATTAGATCATGTGCTTTATTTGTAAACTTGTGCTTCATGATTTCTTTAAATATTGCTGCCTTACATCTTGCAAAATTTCCAGTTAGATATGCCTTCCTTCGTGTGTTGCTTTTGGTTGGAACCATTTGATTAGACTTGCAACATTACATTCCAATCAGAAAAAGAGATAATTACACATATGATGTTATTTTGTTTTTGTTTCTACAAGAATCTGTAGGCTATGCAAGAACATGATGAGACATAAACATGCACACAAGGATACAACATTTATAGTGGTTCACCAAGCCACCAGAGGGCATGACTATATACACTTGAATCTACTATCATGAGACCTCAATGCCTTTGACGTTACAAGTGTGAAACAATGAAGTTGGGATGGAATTCATGTCAGTTGAGATCCTTACTACACATGGGAAGCCATCATTTTATAGCTATGGAAGGTTCCCTCACATATCATGTGTTTCTGCAAGAACCCGTAGGTTGTGTAGAAGCATGGTAGAACATAAACATACGCACAAAGACAACATTTATAGTGGTTCACCATGCTATCGGAGGGCACGGCTACGTCTACTTAAGATTCTACTATCATGAGGCCTCAATGCCTTGGGTGTTACAAGGCTCATCCGGGAAGGGTTATATATGGATTCATCACCATGAGGAATCCACATCTAAGTCTATCACAGCAGCTAGTTCCTCATACCAGATTAATAAGGTTATCTGGCCGCTGCTTTGGAAGATTAAAACTATCCCTAAGGTTCGACTTTTTCTATGGCAAGCAATCTCTGGTATTGGTGCTTCACAATATAATCTGTACCCAAGGAAACTAGCTACCAATTCTACATGCCAATTATGCGGCCAAGGCGATGAAACTTTTGAACATATACTTTTGCTATGCCCTTGGGCGACATCTGTGTGGTTCGGGCCTCTTTTGGGGCTTAGGATCAACAATCAAAGTATAATCCATTTTGGCGATTGGTTATTGAACACATATCATTCCTTCAGTTGTGTAAGTTTTAGAGAAAAGTTTAATCTGACAACAAGACACTTATGGGGGATCTTATGGGATTCAAGTCGAGCTGCTGGACTACTTACCAGATCATTGAGAGGATTCGGAATTCGGGCAGATGCTTTCTTGACTGTCGATGGCGATGGATCCCACATTCCGCGAATAACGCAGCATACACGGCTGCTTCGCTGGCCACTGAGGCGGTGGATCTTCTCCGATGGGCGGCTCAGCCACCACTGCCTCTTCTTGTCGCTCTGAATTCGGATGGACTGACAGCGACGGGGATCGGCTGATGGTGTTGACTGTTCATTATTTTGTTGAGTTTCTGGTTTCTATTTCTTGTCTATGAGATTAGATGAAGCTTTTAACTCTGTTTCCTTTGCTTTGGGCCTCGGTGGACTGTACTTAGGCTTTTGAATCATCATTAACCAAAATATATATATATATATATAATAATAATAATAATAATAATAATAATAATAAAACTGAGATATTGTGGTGAATTAGTTGATTATTTGGTTCACTTCAAGTACAATATTATATACACAAGACGTGCTAACTTCTAGCTAACTTGTAGGACTAGATAAGGAAAACCAACTAATGCTAACCTAAGTCACATGATTACAGAGAGATATCGATACAATTCCCTAATTATTTGGAACAGTTTCCAAATACTCACCCTTAAGTTAGAGTGTATGTTAATTACACCTAACTTACTCAACAAATCAGTGAACTGTGTAGATGTGAGTTGTTTGGTAAAGAGGTCCGCTGGTTGATCTTGTATTCGAATGTAGGCAGTCTTGATCAGACCTCTTTGGATTTTCTCACGAACGACATGACAATCAATCTCTATATGTTTGGTTCGTTCATGGAAAACTGGATTGGATGCAATATGTAAAGCAGCTTGATTGTCACAGAAAAGTAATGCTGGCTGCGTATCTGTGACATTGAGGTCTTTCAATATATTCTGCAACCAAGTAATCTCACAACAAGTAGAAGCCATGGAACGATACTCTGCTTCCGCACTTGATCTAGATATTGTTCCTTGCTTCTTTGTTTTCCAAGAGATAGGTGAATTACCGATAAAAATGCAATGACCAGTAATTGACCTTCTAGTGTCCTTACAACGTGCCTAATCTACATCACAAAAGGCACGTAATTGAAGTGTACCTTTAGATGGCAATATCAAACCTTGTCCCGGTGTTTGCTTTAGATAACGTAACACCTTGTGCGCTGCTTCTAGATGCGGTATTCTTGGCTTGTCCATGAATTGGGAAAGAATGTGTACCGCATAGACAAGGTCGGGTCTTGTAATGGTGAGATAAATAAGTCTACCTACCAATCTTCGATATTGAGATGGATCGGTAAGTAACTCTCCGTCTCTTTGTGTCAAAGCAATGTTGTACTCTACAAGAAACTTTGTGGGTCGGAGTCCTCCAATATCTCCAATGCGTATTTGCGCTGGCTTAACACGATACCTTGCTTTGATCTGGCCACTTCTATGCCAAGAAAATATTTCAACACTCCCATGTCTCTTAACTTGAACTTGCTAGATAGGAAGCACTTCACAGCATTAATATCTTCGAGATTGTTTCCTGCCAAAATAATGTCATCGACATACACTAAAAGTACAGTGAATGTCTCTTCGCAGTTTCGAACAAATAGTGAGTAATCAGACCAGCTAAACCAGCCCTCTTGAGTTCATTAGACAACTTGAAGAACCATTGTCTTGAAGCTTGTTTGAGGCCATATAAAGATTTGTGAAGCTTGCATACCCAATTCTCCCCCTTTCCTCCAAAACCAGGAGGAAGTTGCATATAAACATCCTCAGACAGATCACCATTCAAGAAGGCATTACTTACATCAAGTTGGTGAAGATGCCAACCACGCAAAGATAACAAACTGAGTAGGACACGGATTGTGGTGAGCTTAGCAACCGGAGCAAAAGTTTCGCGATAATCAATCCCTTCCACCTGACTGTATCCTTTAGCAACAAGACGAGCTTTATATAGTTCTATGCTGCCATCTGGGTTGTACTTGATCTTGTACACCCATTTACATCCAATAGGACGTTTGTGAGTAGGTGGGGATACAAGGCTCCAAGTTTTGTTTGCTTGCAGCGCATCAATTTCATGTCTCATGGCCTCACGCCATTTCAGATCTTTAACGGCTTGAGAATAAGACGTAGGCTCTCTGTCCAAGGTTAGAGCAACAGCAAAAGCTCGATGGTTATCAGATAATCGATCATAAGACAACACATGTGAGATAGAGTGTGTCGTACCTGGGACCGTGGTCAGTGAAGATGTTGGAACGATACGTGAGGGGAGAGCTGCCTCGATGTTAAAATCTTGCAGTAGGCTAGATGTTCTTGTTGGCCTTGTAGAGCGACGTAGAGTATGTTGATCGGGAGGAGCAGGAGGACGAGACACGGGATTTGTGGTGGTGGCATATTGTGTGGTGGGAATAGGATATGAAGACGTGGTTGGAGAAGGAATGGATGGATCGAGAGTAGATGTAGCAGAATGAGAAAGAGTTGTATTTGGAGATGGCATTGTGTTAGGAGGTGAGGCTGAGTCACGTGACTGAGATGGAGAGGGATTATCGATAACTAGAGTAGGATTGTTATCGATAGGAGCCGTAATAGAACTAGGAGAAGGACATGTGTGAGCAAAATTCTGTCTTTCCTATGCGCTAAAATTACGCAATGTCCCCCAAAAATTGAAAGAGTTAACGTCAGGCTGTAAACTGGGAGGAGAATCAGAAAGTGATGGAGATGAGGTTTTGTAATGGAAACCAGTTTCATGAAATATCACATCATGTGAAAACAAGAGTTTCTTCCTTTTGAAATCATAGACTCTATAGCCCTTTTTGCCTTGAGGATAACCCAAGAAAATACACTCAATCGATCGAGGGTCAAACTTACTTGGCTGGGATGGATGAGTAGAGACGAAACATCGACAACAAAAAACGCGGAAGTGATCATAGGATGGTTCTTTGGAATGGAGTTTTTCAAAAAGAGTTTTACCCTTCAAAAGTGGAGTCGGTGTACGATTAATGAGGTAGCTTGCAGTCAAAATAGCTTCACCCCAAAAAAGTTTTGGAAGATTAGCCTGGAAAAGAAGAGCACGAGCCACATTTAAGAGGTGACGATGCTTTCTTTCGACAACACCATTTTGTTGGGGATTATTGACACATGTTGTCTGGTGTTCAATACCTTTGGACGCATAAAAAACAGGCATGTTAAATTCTGGACCATTGTCACTTCTGACGACTTTCACACGTTTGTCAAATTGATTTTCGACTAAATTGACAAAACTGACAAGAAGGGAACGAGTTTCAGATTTACATTTCATGAGAAAAACCCAAGTACCTCGTGAATGACCATCAACGATGGTTAAGAAATATTTTGCACCGGTGAGTGAAGAAACATGGTAACCACCCCAAATATCAACATGGATTAATTCAAAACATTCTTTGCTAAAAGTAGTACTTAAAGGAAATAGCTGTCTGGTTTGCTTTGCCAAAGGACAAATCAAACAATTATTTGGTGCACAAATGGTTATGGAAGTAGAAAAAGAAAACAACGATGATACTCTTTGGGAAGGATGCCCCAATCTTTGACGCCAAAGGTTTGATTTCTGAACATGAGCCACATTGCACGTCCTTTTCTGTTGGATATCGAGGCAGTACACTCCTTCCCTCTCATGGCCCATCCCAATCATCTTCCCCGATCGTAGGTCCTGCAGAATACACAGTTGTCTCAGAAATATGGTCACATAAAATGAATCAC
The DNA here is from genome assembly GCA_034370585.1 of Fragaria x ananassa. Classification (NCBI taxonomy): domain Eukaryota; kingdom Viridiplantae; phylum Streptophyta; class Magnoliopsida; order Rosales; family Rosaceae; genus Fragaria; species Fragaria x ananassa. The sequence goes on from CP139764.1 coordinate 24,434,671, forward strand.
ACATAATACGTTCTCAAGTTTGCTGACTGATATCAGGTTCAAATAAAATGACTGATATCAGCTAGTTTGCTGACTGATATCAGGTTCAAATAAAATGAAGGCACACATAATACGTTCTCAAGTTTCAATTGAGATGAGAATATAACAGTCCCAATGTGCGTGACCTGAGCAGATGATCCAAATGGTAACCTCACAGTATAATTCATGACAAGTTGTTTCGAGGTAAGGAATTTTGCATCACAAACAATATGATCACTGACACCACTGTCTATAAGCCATGTTGGTGTGAGACAACAAGTATTGGCTAGGAAAGCGGCCTTACCAGAAAGTTCGTCATAGTTGATAATAGTACCGGCTTGAGGTTGGTTTTCTTTGAGAAGGTCCCTCAACTGTGCACACTCGGCCAGAAAAAATGGGAATGACTCAGTTGTGTGACCGTGATTATCATAAAATGCCGAGATGTGGTTCACTCGGCTTGGGCCTTCACCGGGTGCATCTTCTTCATCCTCTTCTTCTGTCTACATTCGTCAACTTTATGACCTTTAAAATTACAAAACAATGAGTTGATAATATATATATATATATATATATATATATATATATATATACAGGGCCCTTCTAATGAGGGATCCCTTTTTTTGTTCATTTCTAGGGATAGGTCCACACCATTAGATCTATTTTTTAATGGGCTTGAATGGTTGAGATTAAAACAAAAAACTTAACACTTATGTCAAACCTACACCGTTCAATATTATTAAAAATAAATCTCTCATTTGGATGACTTAACGATCACCAAATTTTTTGAAAATTTGTAGAAATGATATACTCATATAGCCCAACGAACTGAACGGTGAAGATTTGATTTTGTAATCGAAAAGTTCGTTGGACCTATCCCTAGAAATGAACAAAAAAAGGGATCCCTCATTGGAAGGGCCCTATATATATATATATATATATATATATCATCAAACCATGAGTTGATAAAAAAATATTTACCACTCTAATTAATACCTTTGGCGTGAGATAAATATAGAGGTGGAATGGAAATGTTGAGAACAAGACTGAGCAAGAGTGAGATAAATACCAAGGCAACACTGGTTTATTGAGGTTTAGAATCACAGAGCCTATGTTGATGCTCTGCACAACCTCACCAAACCAGTCATGGGTCTCTCCTTCTTCTTCCTACCAATACATAAACCCAAACCCTTTGAAGCCCTGCTTCATTTTATTCAGACCCAATTCAAGAACCTCTCTTTTAGGCGCCAAATTTCGTGTCCCGGCGACCACGCTCGCCGGAACTACCCATCGCAAAAATGCTGACAAGAATGTGAAGATTGGCGAGCTCTGTGAACTGGGTAATCTGAAAGAGGCGGTGGAAACGGTGTGCGGGTCGGAAAGCTCCGATCTTGATTCGGCGGCGTACTGCTCCGTTTTGGAGCTCTGCGCTGGAAACAAGTCTCTGAAAGACGGGAAGAGAGTTCACTCGGTTCTTTGTGAGCATGGCGTGAACGTTGATGGGTATGTGGGGGCAAAGCTTGTGTTCATGTATGTGCATTGTGGGGATTTAAGAGAAGCGAGGCGGGTTTTCGATGCATTATCAAATAGAAAAGTTTTCTTATGGAATCTTATGATCAATGAGTATGCCAAGGTTCGTGATTTTAGAGAGGGTGTGTGTTTATTTGGGAAGATGGTGGAGTGTGGTGTTGAGCTGAATTCGTATACGTTTTCGTGTGTTTTGAAGTGTTTTGCTGCTCTTGGGTGTGTTAGGGAAGGTGAGTGGGTTCATGGGTATTTGTGTAAGCTGAGATTTGTGTCTGATAGTAATGTGGTGAACTCTTTGATGGCTTTTTATTTCAAGAATGGGAGAGTTGAGAGTGCACGGAAGGTGTTTGATGCGTTGCGTGAGAGAGATGTTGTGTCGTGGAATTCCATGATAAGTGCGTATGTGTCCAATGGTGCTGCCGAGAAGGGGGTTGAGATTTTCAGGGAGATGGTTTGGTCTGGGATAGATGTGGACTTGGCTACCACTATTAATATTCTGATGGCTTGTTCGGACTGTGGGAATGTTGTGTTAGGTAGGGTGGTTCATGGTTATGCAATGAAAGGTGGTTTCGACGTGGATGTTATGTTATGTAATAGTGTGTTGGATATGTATTCGAAATGTGGTGATTTGAGTGATGCAGTGAGAGTTTTTGAGAAGATGGATCGAAGAAGTGTTGTGTCATGGACTTCAATGATAGCCGGTTATGTTAGAGAAGGTCTTCCGGATAAGGCAATTGAGTTGTTTTGTGAGATGGAAAAGGATGATGTTATCCCAGATGTTTATACAATCACAAGCATACTTCATGCATGTGCTTGTAGTGGCTCATTGGAAAAGGGTAAGGATATACACAAGTATATTAGGGAACATGATATGGACTCAAGTTTGTTTGTCTGTAATTCGCTCATGGATATGTATGCAAAATGTGGAAGCATGAAAGATGCTGACTCAGTTTTTTCTCATATGCCTATGAAGGACATCGTGTCATGGAATACCATGATTGGAGGTTACTCCAAGAACTGCCTTCCAAACAAAGCTCTTGAACTCTTTTCTGATATGCAACGGAAATTTAAACCTGACAGCATGACCCTTGCCAGTGTCCTTCCTGCTTGTGCAAGCCTAGCAGCTCTCGACAGAGGTCAAGAGATCCATGGTTATTTACTGAGACATGGATACTTTTTGGATCAATATGTTGCCAATGCACTTGTTGACATGTATGTCAAGTGCGGGGTGCTAATTCTTGCTCGGGTACTTTTTGAAATGATTCCTGTGAAAGATCTGATCTCTTATACTGTGATAATTGCTGGTTATGGGATGCATGGATTTGGAAAGGAAGCAATTGCTGCGTTCAATGGGATGACAAAGGCTGGAATTGAACCGGACAGCATTTCCTTCATCTCTATACTTTATGCTTGCAGTCATTCTGGATTGGTTCAGGAAGGATGGAGATTCTTTGATATTATGAGAAATGATTGCAAAATCGAGCCCATGTTGGAGCATTATGCTTGTATGGTAGATCTTCTTGCTCGGACTGGGAATCTAACCAAGGCATATAAATTTATTAACATGATGCCAATTGAGCCAGATGCCACAGTCTGGGGTTCCTTGCTCTGTGGTTGTAGGATTCACCATGATGTGAAACTAGCAGAGAAAGTTGCAGAGCATGTCTTTGAACTAGAGCCAGAAAACACTGGCTATTATATACTTCTAGCAAATATTTATGCAGAGGCAGAAAAGTGGGAAGAGGTGAAGAAGTTGAGGGAGAGGATTGGTCGGCGAAGCTTGAAAAAGGATCCGGGCTGTAGTTGGATAGAGATCAAGGGAAAAGTTAATATCTTTGTTGCAGGAGGCACTTCACACCCAGATGCCATGAAGATAGAGTCCCTAGTGAAGAAATTTAGATCGAGGATGAAGGAAGACGGCTACAATCCTAAAATGCAGTACGCTTTGATTAATGCAGATGAGGTGGAGAAAGAAGTGGCTCTCTGTGGGCATAGTGAGAAATTAGCCATAGCATTCGGGATACTGAACACGCCACCCGGAAAAACCATACGAGTGACCAAGAATCTACGAGTCTGTGGCGACTGCCATGAGATGGCCAAGTTCATATCCAGAACATCTAGGAGGGAAATTGTTTTGAGAGATTCTAACCGCTTTCATCATATGAAGGATGGGAATTGTTCATGTAGGGGCTTCTGGTAAACTGAAGTTGGACTTGAAATGTAAAAGGACACCTCATTTGATTCTTTAACTTGATGTGTTCTCAAACACTAAGCGGGACAGGAGATTGTTTCCGACCAACAGATTGGAAGAACTCTAAATAGGCATTTGAGTTGGGAATGTATCATGTATTGGGTCAGTTTGGAAAACATGCTTGTTTGGTTATTCCGAGCAGTTTTGCAGTGAATGACAAAGGGTTAAGTGAGCATGGATTTATCAATTTGTCCAGGTTCTGCTGTTTCCCTTCGTTCGTTTTCTGGTCTGGATATGCCTCCTATTTCATTGCTGTTAATTGTGATGCAGGATTTATGTACTGCAACTCTGCAAGTATAGTGCAACTCTGCAAGTATAGTGAGAATTTAATGTTGTAGAAAATAATTATAATCTTACCACATCTTCAAAAAAAGTGAGAGATTACATATGCAAGTGTTGGTACTTTTAATCATTTTGGTTTAAAAATACCAGTGACCACGTTGCAGATCGTTATTTTATATGACAGCTATAACAGCTACCCGCTTCTGACTTCCACACATCCATTTTCTGGTCCACAGACTCTTCTCCACATAAGTCTTCGCCTAAGCTCCAATCTCCTAATTTCCTCAACAACAAAAAAAAAAACTCCAATCTCCTCTGCTACGCTTATATCGCTCAGGTAACCCTACTCTTCAAACCCAACTTGCATCAGTTTGCTTCTAGTATCACCCCAAGTCGAATTGGGTTTCCTTCAATTTTGTGTATTTCATGACCATGGATCCACGTTTCTCTGAAAATCCCAACTTTAATGATCAAACCCTTTTGCCTGATATGTTAAATGAGTACCCAAGTAGTGAACCTTTGAAAGATCTTAGCTTTTTTGACCCAAATCCCAGAAACTCTGCTTTGTCATCAAGCTCTAGCCCTGAGGGAGATGAGTTTTCTGATAGTGTGCTCAAGTACATAAACCAGGTGCTCATGGAGGAGGACATGGGATCAAAGCCATGTATGTTCCATGACCCTTTGGTTCTTCAAGCCACTGAGGAGTCTCTTTATGAGGTTATTGGAGGAGGGAAGTATCCAACTTCCCAAGACCAAAACCCTCTTTGTGTTGATCGAATTGTTCAGAGCCCAGATGGTGGTTATTCTTCTGTAAGTTTCAGTTATTCTACTCATTCTTGTTCTAGTCCTTGCCCTTCCGGCGACTCTTGCATGGTCAATGCTCAGTTTGTAGAAACCAGGAGCTCTATATTGCAAAACCCAATTCCTGAAAACTTTGTTTTCAAGTCCCCTTCCAGGGCTAACAGTCAGCCGTCCACAAATAGGTATGGAGAAGGGAATGGGAATTGGATGGTGGGTTCTTATAGAAGGGAGTTTATGGTTCCTGATGTGGATAGTAAGAATGAATTGTTATTGCAATTTAACCGAGGGGCAGAGGAGGGTAGTAAGTTTCTTCCTAGAGTTCAGTTGATTAGTGCAGAGGGCAACAAGACATATGTGGTGGCGAATAGCAAGGCAGGAAATGTGGTTGTTACGACGCAGAATGGAAGTGAGCATGTTCGTGTTGGGTCAAGAGCAAAAAAGCATCATCAAAGGGAAGATACAGATTTGGAGGATGGGAGGAGTAACAAGCAGTCGGCTGTTTATATGGATGATGAGGAGGGTGAGCTGTCAGATATTTTTGACAAGGTGTTGCTGTGTAAGCCTTTGGAGAGTAGAGACAATCAAGTCAGTCAGAATGGAGCAGACAACAGGCAATCTGTTGGAATTGGTAATGGGATGGTTCGTGGCAAGAGTCAAGGCAACAAGAAGAAAGTTGTAGATTTGAGGGCTCTTCTAATTTTATGTGCACAAGCTGTTTCTGTTGATGATCTGGAGACTGCTAGTGAGCTACTACAGCAGATTACGCAGCACTCTTCCCCATCTGGTGATTGCACTCAGAGGTTGGCTCATTGCTTTGCAAATGCTCTTGAAGCGCGGTTGGCTGGCACTGGAAGTCAAATATATACTGCTTTATCTTCTAAACGAAGGTCAGCTGCTGATATGCTGAGGTTTTACCAAACTTATATTGCAGCCTGCCCTTTCATGAAGATGTCGATGATCTTCGCAAACCATATGATTTTAAAAGCAGCTGAAAAAGCAGACACACTTCATATAATAGATTTTGGCATCCTTTATGGTTTTCAATGGCCTGCTCTCATTCATTCCCTCTCAAGAAGACCTGGTGGACCTCCCAAACTACGCATTACAGGGGTAGAGCTTCCCTTAAGTGGTTTTCGACCAGAAGAAAGAGTCCAAGAGACAGGGCATCGCTTGGCAAAGTATTGTAAGCGATTTAATGTTCTTTTCGAGTACTATGCCATAGCCAAAAAATGGGAAACTGTCCAATTTGATGACCTCAAAGTTCAAAGAAATGAGGTGGTTGCTATTAATTGTCTGTGCCGATTTAAGGATCTCCTTGATGAGACAGTTATGGCAACCAGTCCAAGGGATACTGTTCTAAATTTAATCAGGAAGTTGAATCCTGATGTCTTTGTCCAAACTGTTGTTAATGGATCCTATCATGCACCCTTCTTTGTTTCACGCTTCCGAGAGGCAATATTCCACTTCTCTGCATTGTTTGATATGTTTGATTCCAATTTGCCTCGTGATGATCAGATGAGATTGGGGTTTGAGAAAGAGTTTATTGGACGTGAAGTTGTGAATATAGTAGCATGTGAGGGCACTGAAAGAACTGTGAGGCCAGAAACATATAAGCAGTGGCAGGTACGGAACATGAGGGCTGGGTTCAGGCAGCTGCCGTTGGACCGTGAGGTCATGAACAAAATAAAGGATAAGGTAAAAATGGGGTACAACCCTGATTTTGTGGTTGATGAAGATGGCCGCTGGATGCTGCAGGGATGGAAGGGCAGAATTATGTTTGGTTCTGCCTGTTGGGCACCGTCTAAGAGTTGAAATGCGTGATTGTTAGAACTGACTCCCACAATTTGTCAAATACAACTAATCAAAATTGAAGGTAAAGAGCTTAGTATACTATCTTTACTTCAGTTATGGAAACAGTGCAGGCGAGTTTAATATCATTGCCTCCAAGTTTGGCGACTTGGAAAAGCAGCAACTGTTGATCCTCCCCTGTATATGTTGTACTTGTAGATCAGTTGCCTTTATGTAGTGAAAGATGGTTCAATAGGCTACCGTACGTTTCTCTCCCCTTTCTTTTCAAACAGTTTTGTAAGTCTGTAACTGATCTATTAGAAATCTTGTTTATGGTTATGAACTGTTGAAAAACCAAAACCAACGCAGTAGATAACTCAAACTTTGGGAGAATGATTGTTATTGAATAACAAAAGTAACACAGCTTATATAGCTTTACAAAGAAAACGGAAAGATAAATCTGCTCATGATGTAACATCCCTACATTCATGGCACACGCTAAAGACCAATTCAAAATTTAGCAAAACATAACAGTTTGACCTTAATTAAACCATTATTAACAAAAAGTAAACGTTCTAAATTCTAACAGTTCAGACTCTCCCAATTCCTAACAAATCCTCCCCTAAACTGAAAATGCATAATGCATTCAGTTTACTTCATTGATTGACCAAACTCCAAGTGCTTTCTTGAAGATCATGACACTGCTCCCTCGCTAAGCATAAACAAGTAACCCGACGTGCTTTTACAGTCAGAGACATCCCCAGCGTAATCGTTGTCGGTATAGCCAATTAGTTTGTCATCAGCCCCTTTCTTGTAAAACACCCCATAATCCAACGTTCCTTTGATGTATCTAAGAACCCTCTTAGCAGCAAGCATGTGAGACTCAGTGGGAACTGCCATAAATCTGCTGATAAGACAAACTACGTACATCAAGTCTGGTCTTGTTGTTGTAAGATACATAAGGCTTCCTATCATCTGTTTGAACAAAGTAACATCCACTTTGGCTCCATCACCATCCTTAGTTAACTTACAACCAGGGACAATCGGGTTCTTTACTGCATTGCACCCTAGCTTCCATTCCAAATCTCTCAAGCAGCTCTCTAGCGTACTTCTTTTGGCATATATGAATGCCTTCCACACTTTGTACCACCTCAACTCCTTAGAAGTATCTCATTACCCCAAGGTTTGTCATATCGAATTCATGCTTCATTGAAGCTTTAAAACTCTCAGACATGCTAGCATCATTACCGGTAAAAATCAAATTATCAACATATAAGCGAATGATCATAATCTTACCACCCTTCTCTGATTTAGTGAACAAAGTATGTTCATAGCTGGATCTTTGAAAACCTTCCTTGTTAAAGTAAGCTTCAATGTGGCTATACCATGCCCTAGGTGCCTGCTTTAATCCATACAGAGCCTTGTTGAGCTTGTAAGCCTTGCTCTCTTCACTGATCTTCACATATCCTTGTGGCTGCGCTACAAACACCATTTCACGCAAGCCCCCGTGCAAGAATGCACTTTTGACATTAAGCTGAAATGCTAACCACTCTCTTTGAGCAGCCAAAGCCAAAACCATCTTGATTGTATCCCATCTTGCTACGGGAGCAAAGACCTCTTTATAGTCAATTCCCTATGTTTGAGCATAGCCCTTGGCTACCAAGCGAGCCTTGCATTTGTCGATTTCACCATTCTCATTGAGCTTTGCATGTCTTGTATACCCACTTCACTCCGATTGTTTTTGCTCCTTTAGGGAATTCCATAAGCTCCCAAGTCTTGTTCTTTTCTATTGCTTCCATCTCAAGGTCCATAGCATGCCTCCACTTCTCACTCAATGCAGCCTCTTCATAAGAGCTAGGATCACCATTGGAAACAAACATAGCAATACTTTGAAGCTCCTGCTCCTCTTTTTCTCCAAACAAAACATAGTCATTCATCCAATTTGGTTTCTTTATTTCTTACCCTTCCTTCTCTTGCAACACTGGAACTCGGTAAAACAACCTGTTCACTCACAAAACCTCTGTCTTCTTCACTGGAACCTCCATTGACTTCTTCACTCACTTCTTCACTTTCATCACCACTGCCTATATCGTTCCTAGTATGTTCTAACTCCTCATCCCCATCTTCTCCATCTTCTTCTTCTTCTTCTTCTTCTTCTTCTTCTTCTTCTTCTTCTTCTTCTTCTTCTTCTTCAACAAATACACCCTCAACCTCATCACCCCAATCTAAATTATCTAGTTTTACTTCTTCTTCACTCCTCCCCCAATTCCAACTTTTATCCTCTTCAAACACAACATCTCTACTTACCATCACCTTCTTGCTCACAGGATCAAACAATTTGTATGCCTTAGACTCATCATTGATGCCAAGCAAAACACATGCAATGCTCTTGTCATCCAACTTGATTCTCTTCTTGTCTGGTACATGGACATGTGCAAGGCAGCCAAACACCCTAAAGTACTCCACATTAGGCTTGATTCCACTCTAACTTTCTTCTGATGTTTTATCTTTAACTACAACCGTAGGGCTCCTGTTGAGAATGTGTGCTGTCCATCTCACTGCTTCTGGCCAGAAAGTCTTAGGTACTTGCTTCTCAGAGAGTATGCATCGGACCATGTTCATTATAGTCTGATTCTTACATTCAGCTACCCCATTTTGTTGAGGGGCATATGTTGTCGTAAGTTGCCTTTTTACTCCATTCACCTTGCAGAACTCATTGAACTCACATGAGGTGAATTCTCCTCCCCTATCAGTACGAAGACAACATATATAAGCACCCATTTCTTTCTCAATAAGAGCTTTATAGTACTTGAAATTGACAAAAGCTTCAGACTTCTCAACGAGAAAATAGATCCAAATCTTTCTACTATAATCATCTATGAAGTGTTATAATATCCAGACCAAAATAAATAAAATAGTAATGAAAATATAAAAAGTTTCATGAGTTACATAAGTTACATGAGTTACACAAATGTTACATGAGTTACATGAGTTACATAAGGAATATGGATGATTTTGGAGTTATGGTAAAGACATGAGTTACAAGAATATTCATGAAGCACCATTTATTGGGAGAGCACTAATGAGAGGTCTAGATGGTTCCTCCTTAGTCTATAAAAGGAGTGTCATTTGCTCATTTCATGTACCTCATCCATCTCAAGCATCTCTTACAAGAGAGAAACATCTATCTTTCAAATAGAGAAAAGTGTCCACTCCAAGTTGAGAGTGTAGAGTTTGGTAGCAAAATAAGTTTGAGAGAAGGTTTCCTTCAAGTATTATTCTTGAAGTTGTGTATCTCTTATGTACCCATTATTTCATAGTGGAAGTTCTTGTTATTGTTGCCCCGTGGACGTAGGCACATAACCGAACCACGTTATATCTGGTGTTCCCTTTCCTCTATATTTTACATCTTTTCTATTTATCATTTGTGTGGTTTTGAGTTGTTACTTCCATTATATTATTTTCCCAACAGTGGTATCGGAGCCCTTGGTTCGTAGGGCGTGGGTGTTCCAATGGAAGGTTCAAGGAGTACCACAGTGTGACTCAACCACTCAAATTGGATTACATGGAAGCCGCGAATGGAGGACATCCTCTATTGTAAAGATTTGCATGAGCCCATCGAAAGAGTCGAGGCTAAGCCGGAAGGGACTTCAGATGCTAATTGGAAGAAGATGAACCGCAAGGCGATTGGTCACATTCGGGAGTGGGTGGACGATAGTGTGTTCCACCATGTAGCCAACGAAATTGATGCGCACGAGTTATGGAAGAAGTTGGAGTCCTTGTTCGAGAAGAAGACTGCCGCCAAGAAAGCTTTTTTAATCAAAGAGCTTGTCAACATGAAGTATAGTGATGGCGTGAGGGTCACCGAGCATCTAAACAACTTCCAAAGTACAATTAATCAATTGACAACTATGGGGATGACGATCGATGATGAATTACAAGCACTGTTGTTGTTGGGGTCATTGCCGGACAATTGGGAGACTTTTGTCATCACTGTAAGTAACTCTGCTCCTGATGTTAAATTGACTATGGATAATGTCAAAAGTAACTTGTTGAATGAAGAGACAAGGAGAAAAGCCTCAAGCTCCGACAGTAGCCAAGTCTTCGTGGCGAAGAACAGAGGAATGAGCAAGAGTAGAGGACCCAAAGGTCATGGAAGGAGTGTAAGCCGATCTAGAATGAGGTTCAACAGAAAGTGCCATCATTGTGGCATTTTTGAGCACATGAAGAAAAATTGTCACAAGTTGAAAAATGATCCAAGGGAGGTGCGAGAAGGCAGTTCTAAACCAAAGGATGGCACAAGGAACACAACCGCTGCCGTGTGCAATGATGTGTATGAGTTCCTTTGCCTTGAAGGAGAATGCCTACATGTTCATGACGATACTCCCAGTGTTCCATGGGTCGTTGATTTGTGAGCCTCTTTCCATGCCACTCAAAATAAGGAGTTCTTCTCTACATATAGAAGTAGAGAATTTGGGATTGTGAAGATGGGCGACGAAGACTACTCCAAGATTGTAGGAGTTGGAGGTGTTTTCCTTGAGACTAATTTGGGGAACAATCTTATGTTGAAAGATGTTCGACATGTTCCCGGCTTACGTCTCAATTTGATGTCAACCGGCGTGCTTGATCGGGAATGATATCATCATCACGGAGGAGACCAAAAGTGGAAGCTTACAAGAGGATCACTAGTGGTGGCTAGAGGGAAGCTGTGTTGTACCCTCTACAAGACATACGGCAAGATATGTAAAGGGGAGTTGAACGTTGGAGAAGACTCTTTCCCAAGTCTATGACATAAGCGGCTGGGCCATATGAGCGAGAAGGGATTGTAAGTTCTGGCAAAGAAGTCTCTTATTCCCTTTGCCAAAGGTACCTCTCTTGACTCTTGTGATCACTGTTTGTTTGGTAAGCAGCAGAAAGTCAGTTTTTCTAATACATTCGCCAAGAAGGAGAATCTTTTAGACCTAGTACATACTGATGTCTGTGGCCCCATGAAAGTTGACTCACTAAGTCATAGCAAATATTTTGTCACTTTTATTGATGATGTTTCACGAAAGATTTGGCTGTATTTGTTGAAATCAAAAGACCAGGTGTTCGAAACCTTCAAGGAGTTCCATGCCATGGCTGAGAGGGAGACGGGACAAACCCTCAAGTGTCTCCGCAATGATAATGGTGGAGAGTACACTTCGAACGAGTTTAGAGGTTATTGTTCGAAGCATGGCATTAGACACATAAAAACAGTTCCTGGCACCCCACAACATAATGGTGTAGCAGAGAGGATGAACCACACCATCTTGGAGAAAGTGAGAAGCATGCTAAAAACAGCTAACCTGGAGAAAGAGTTTTCGGGCGCAGCAGTGACAACCGCATGTTATCTCATCAATCGAACACCATGTGTACCGTTGGGTTTGGAGACTCCAGAGAGTGTGTGGACCAGTAGAAGCGTTTCATATTCTCACTTGAAGGTATTTGGGTGCAAAGAATTTGCACATGTTCCAAAGGAGAAAAGATCGAAGCTAGATAACAAGGCCATGCCGTGCATCTTTCTTGGGTACAGTAACGAAGAGATGGGCTACCGGTTGTGGAATCCAATAACCAAGAAGTTATTTAGAAGCAAAGATGTGGTGTTCCATGAAGATTAGACTGTTGCAAATTTTGACAAGAACATAATAGAAAATGCAGAGCGTCTCACTTATGACTTGTCTCCGCTCCAAGAAGAGTCTAACAAGCCTCAAAAATGGTTAATGAAGACGTTCCTGATACGGCAGAACCAGAAGCTGCAGGTGCTGCAAATGATGACCAGGAGAATCAGGTTCAGGATGATCATTATCAGGGGGAGCCTAATCAGGAAGAGCCTAATCAAGAGCAGCAACAAGAAATGCCCAAGCACTAATTCGAAGATCTCATAAAGTGCTTGGAGCCAAGTACCAAGTATCATTCTTGTCAATATATTTTGCTCACCAGTGATGGAGATAATCCATATTCTAAATACATTATGTTGACTGGTGATGGAGAGCCTGAATGCTTTGAGGAGGCGAAGACTCATGCAGACGACGACAAGTGGATATTAGCTATGAAGTCTGAGATGGAGACCTTGTTGAAAAATGGCACCTACGAGTTGGTGGAGCTTCCTAAAGGCAGAAAAGCTCTCAAGAACAAATGGGTGTTTAAGCTGAAGAGGGATGAGAATGACAAGTTGACAAAGTTCAAGGCTCGTTTGGTTGTCAAAGGTTTCGGGTAAAAGGAAGGAGTTGACTTTGAGGAGATCTTCTCACCTGTTGTTAAGATGACTTCTATTAGAGTAATCTTGGGCATGGCAGCTAGCATGGATCTTGAGGTGGAGCAGTTAGATGTGAAAACGGCATTTTTACATGGTGATTTGGAGGAAGAAATATACATGGAGCAACCGGAAGGTTTTGAGGTCGAGGGCAAAGAGCACATGGTTTGCAAGCTAAAGAAAAGTTTGTATGGGCTGAAGCAAGCGCCAAGACAATGGTACAAGAAGTTTGACTCATTCATGGTGGATCATGAATACAAAAAAACTGATGCAGACCCATGTGTGTACATTCGCCGATTCGCTGGAGGTAACTTCATAATTTTGTTACTTTATGTTAATGATATGTTAATTGTGGGGCAAGATGTTTCTATAATCTGCAAGTTGAAGGCAGATTTGTCAAAGTCTTTTGATATGAAAGACTTAGGTCCAGCTAAACATATTTTGGGCATGGAGATTACACGTGACAGAAAGGCAAAGAAGTTGTGGTTGTCACAAGAGAGGTATGTTGAACGGGTGCTTGAAAGGTTCAACATGAAAGGAGCCAAGGCAGTGAGCTCGCCTCTAAGTAATCACTTCAAGCTAAATAGATTATTATTCCCAACTACACAAGAGGAGAAAGACAAGATGGCAAATATCCCTTACTCATCAGCTGTTGGCAGTCTTATGTATGCCATGGTATGTACTCGTCCGGATATTGTTCATGTAGTTGGTGTTGTTAGTAGATATTTATCTAACCCTCACAGTGAGCATTAGGAGGCTGTTAAGTGGATACTTAAGTACTTGAGGGGCACCTCAAAGTTGTGTTTGTCTTTCGGTGGTTCTGGACCCATTTTGGATGGTTTCACAGATGCAGATTTAGCTGGGGACCTGGATAACAGAAAATCCACTTCTGGTTACTTGTTTACATCTTGTGGGGGAGTTGTGTCATGGCAGTCCAAATTACAGAAGTGTGTCGCCTTGTCCACTACTGAAGCTGAGTATATAGCAGTGAGTGAAGCAGGCAAGGAAATGATATGGCTACAAAGGTTCATTCAGGAGTTGAGTGTGAAGCAAGAAAGGTATATGGTGCATTGTGATTGTCAGAGTGCAATTCATTTGAGTAAAAATTCAGTTTATCACCCTCGCACTAAGCACATTGATCTACGTTATCATTGAATACGAGATATAGTGTCAAAAAAACTTTTGCAGTTGAGGAAAATTCACACCAACAAGAATACTTCAGATATGTTGACTAAGGTTGTGCCACAACAGAAGTTGGAGTATTGCAGCAAGTCTGCTGGGATGGACTTCAAGTAGAAGTCTTATCACGTATTTCCCCGAGTTGGTCTGGAGGGGGAGATTGTTATAATATCCAGACTAAAATAAATACAATAGTAATGAAAATATAAAAAGTTTCATGAGTTACACAAATGTTACATGAGTTACACAAATGTTACATGAGTTACACAAGGAATATGAATGATTTTGGAGTTATGGTCAAGACATGAGTTACAAAAATATTCATGAAGCACCATTTATTAGGAGAGTACTAATGAGAAATCTAGATGGTTCCTCCTTAGCCTAATAAAGGAGTGACATTTGCTCATTCCATGTATCTCATCCATCTCAAGCATCTCTTACAAGAGAGAAACATCCATATTCCAAGTAGAGAAGAGTGTCCACTCTAAGTTGAGAGTGTAGAGTAGTTGGTAGCAAAATAAGTGTGAGAGAATGTTTCCTTCAAGTACTATTCTTGAAGTTGTGTATTTCTTGTGTACCCATTATTTCATAGTGGAAGTTCTTGTTATTGCTGCCTCGTGGACGTAGGCATATAGCCGAACCACGTTATATTCGGTGTTCTATTTCCTCTATCTTTTACATCTTTGCTATTTATCCTTTGTGTGGTCTTGAGTTGTTATTTCCATTATATTATTTTCCCAACATGAAGCCTATGAGATACCTCTTGTTGGAATTGGATATTGGTGTAATTGGGCCACAAATGTCAGCATGTACAAGTTGTAGTCTCCGTGAAGCTCTCCACACACGTTTCTTTGACATAGGTGCTCTTTGTTGCTTCCCAACCATGCAATGTTCGCAAGTCTTTGATGGTAGATTGATTTGAGGCATCCGCACAACCATTTGCTTGGATTGCAAGACTCTCACATTCTTGTGACTTAAGTGACCAAATCTCCTATGCCATAACTCTTCCTTGTCATGTGATGTTGCTTGAAAGCAGACTTGATCTTGTGTTACTACTCTTGCAAGAATCACAAACATCTGATTGACTGTCATTTGAGATTGCATAATCAACCCTCTCTTGGAGTGAAACACCTTACAAGCTCATTTTCTGAACAGAATAGACAGACCTCATTCTTGTAACTGCCCAATACTTAGAAGATTGTTGCGCAACTCAGGTGCATAGTAGACTTCAGTGATCACTTGTGTTACACCATCTACTTCCATCTTAATATTACCCTTACCCATCACTGCCATCCTCATATTGTTCCCTAACTTCACCGAGTGTCTGTAAGTATCATCAATATCAGTAAACCAAACCTTGTTTCTTGACATAAGAATGTTCCATCCCGAGTCTAGAAACCACACACCTTCTCTTCTAGACTGATGTTGATCCACATAAGCCATTAAAAGCAATTCCTCTGTCTCACCTATTTCTACAAAGTTTGCTTTCTTTTCCCAATCAGAGCACTCATATTGAAAGTGCCCTAATTAATGACACTTGTAACACTCAACTGTTTCCTTGTTGAAACCTCCTCTTCCTCGGCCTCTCCCTCGGCCTCTCAAGCCTCCTCTTCCTCTACCTCTTCCACTACCTCTTCCACTAGCACTTCAACCAGCTGTATCTTCCACTGAGACCTTCATCAGGACTTGTTCATCACCTCCATTCCTTCAAAACTTTTGCTCATGAACAAGCAAGGAGCTCTGCAACTCGTCCACAGAAAGAGCATCAATGTCTTTTGACTCTTCGATGGAACACACAATATAATTAAACTTCTCAGTCAGGGTGCGCAAAATCTTCTCTACAATCTTCACGTCCTCCATTTCTTCTCCATAATTACACATGTCATTGGCCACTAGCATGACCCTTGAGAAATAGCTTGTCACTGTTTCACCCACTTTCATTTCTAGCACTTCAAAGTCTCTTTGCAAAGCTTGGAGATGAGCTCACTTAACCCTCACATTCCATTGATACTTTCTCTTCATGAAATCCCACAGCTGCTTAGAGGTGTCCTTCAAAAGAATGGTCTTCAGAATTGTCTTGTCTATTGCCTAGAACATGTAATTATTTGCCTTGAGATCCTTCAACCTCAAATCATCCAGGGCTTTCCTTTGAGCCGCAATCAACGCTTCTAAATTTGCTGGCTCTCTAATACCTGTTTCAACGAGACTCCAATACTCTTTTGACCGCAATAGGTTCTCCATCAACATGCTCCAGTGCTCATAATCCCCATCAAGTTTAGAAATACTTGGCTGAGTGAAATTCCCGTTACTCCCTTCAGCAGCCATCTTGCACGTATTTTAGTGTTTCACTCAAACACTCTCTCTCACAGTACGTGTTTCTCTCAGACTCCAAAGTGTTTAGGATTTCTCTCACACTCTCTCAAAGTATTTAACTCTCTTTGCACAATCAGGCCCGTGAGGGGCTCTGATACCAGAATGTTGAAAAACCAAAACCAAAGCAGTAGATAACTCAAACTTTGGGAGAATGATTCTTTTTGAATAACGAAAGCAACACAGCTTATATAGCTTTACAAAGAAAACGGAAAGATTAAACTGCCCATGAAGTAATAACATCCGTACAATCATAGCACAAGTAAAGACCAATTCAAAACTTAGCAAAACATAACAGTTTGACCTTAACTAGGCCATTATTAACAGAAACTAAATGCTCTAAATTCAAACAGTTCAGACTCTCACAATTCTTAACATGAACCATATAAGTATTACTTCACAGTTGAATTAGCATAAATTTGATTTTTTGTTTTTGTTTTTGTTTTTTCGATCACATGAAACATAAAAACAGAACCATCTCTTTCGCTCATCTTTCTAGTTGACCCAAATAGAACGTTGAGGACACAAAGGTGGAAAGGCAGTAAACCAAACAGATAGGTTACAAGAGCCATGAGCCAAATTATCAATCCTATCTGCCACAAAATTTGGGCACAAATTTGATTTGGTCCCTAGTTCTTGCAAAACTAGTCTAACTTGTGAACGATGAAAATAAAGAAGAGGAAGACAAAAACTGCAGTATACTTTGAATCATCAGCTTCATTTCTTTCTGGTACATATCCAAATTACTGATGAACACAGCCATGTGAACTCTCAAAAGATATGGACTGATACTGAAACAGAATTGTTGGTTTTTTAATTAAAAATAAGATTTTTGCTATTTTAGTTCTTCTTCAAGCTTTTGGAAATGTGGTCGACTAGTTATGATGAGGACATATACAGACTCGTCCACTATCCATTGTGGACGTTTTTCATCACCTACAAAAGCAAAGCTTTACTAACCCTTTTCATGGTGTTCAAATGCTCAACGTATCTGTCATCATCAACTCAGGGCCTACGAGCATTTACATAATTTTGTTTACCAAGTAATCGTATTTCTGGGTTGATTTGAGAATGAAAGGATTAGATGACCTTTTGTCAAAAAAGAAAAGAAAAGAAAAAAGGGATAGAGATGCCTGTGGATCCCCTGTGAATGAAGATGAGAGACAGAGAGCGACAGAGAGATATAGACAAGAAAGTCCAGACTCCAGAGGTCTTTAATACCAAGTTGGCTTCGGTGTTTCGAGGTCGAATCAGATGAAGATTCAAACTCTTTTCTTCTCTCCCAAGGTAGGCACTTGCGTTAAGAAATGCGACAACTAAAGCAAAGGGGATTGAACTTAATCAATGTGTTTTTTTTTTAAAAATTTTTTTTGTTAATAACTCATACACTATACATATGTCGTGAGGTTTGAACTCATGACCTCAAAGTTATCAGTTAAACACCTTAACCAACCAAACCACAGTTCACTGTGTTATTTGTGCTACTACTAGTCTATAGGTTCTCATGTTGAATGATTGAACCTAATCAATGTGTTAAAGCATCTTTAACGCCCTAATGTTAACTATTTTTAAGTTAAATTTTAGTTAAAATTAGCTAAAATGTTATTTTGGCTAGCCACTTTAAAAATATGCTTGTATCAATGTTATATAAGATTAAATTAATATTGTTCTTTAAATAAAAATTAAATAGTTTAAATATTAGATAAAATATCATAAAATGAATGAATTAAATTATAAAAAAATCATTTAAGTCATCTTGCTCTCTATATTTAGCTAACGAGATAACTAAAAGTTATAATAGTTAAATTTTGGTTACCTGCTGGAGCTTTTAAAATGTCCGAAAAAACTAAATACACTTTCTAAAATAGCTAAAGAGCTAAAATAAAAAATGCTAAAGATAATCTCATATGTGCAACTACCGCATACCCTTTATCCACCTAAATATGTCGGTAATGGGGGATTTGTAATGACCATTTCTAATTCAGGATATCAATGTATTGGCTACGCCTTCTTTTTAAAAATCATTGTTTATCTATTTAAATCTAAAAGAATGGACTATCCAAAAAGGATCATGGTGCTCAATTTATTTTTTTTCCTCCTTATTTGAATTAAACTGATCATGATGGGGTCGCAGCTTTGGTCTCAAATTCTCGAGGCCAAAGACACAAACACATTAGAGATCATCAGATTCCCATCTCTTGACGTAATTTCAAATGCAGAAAAGGATATTACAGCACCTGTTTTGTTCTGGTTGAATAATTAGGGTATCCCTCATTAAGTTAATCTAAAGTATGATAGGTTCTTCAATCAAAAAAAAAAAAAAAGTATGATAGGTTCAGACCACTGTGTGTTTGATAAATTATAATATTATCCAGCTCTAATATTCTAACCTGATTAGCTCACATGTTCTTTGACTCTGTTAATTTTATGTTCGTTAAATAGTTACAGTACCAATCATGGTCTGAAATGGGATTAAACAATGGACTGGTTGAAAAAAGAAAAGAAAAAAAAAAGAGGTTACCAGAAGAACCATTCTTGTTCTTCACGAAATACCAAATGGACCCGTAGTGATACTAGTCTTTCACTGATAGAGGAGGCCTTTCTGGCTTGGTGATCAAGCTTTCTAGAGAAACCGGTGGCTCTGAGACTTATCGGTAGCTTCAGCACCGCAGCTTGGTTTGACTGTGTCAAACGGTTGGAGAGTCTGACCTCATTTGTTCATAGCCTCTTGTGGCATGGCATCATTGGCTTCCATCTAAGAGAGATTTCAAATGTTTCTCGAAATTTCCTCTCTTGAGAATCGAAGTGTTTCTATAGTTGTTAATTGGGTTTGAACTTCGAACCGGAAAATATTGGGCAAAAAACCAAGAAATAAGCGTCAGTATTGTATATGAGTAAGGTTAATGTGTGTTAATGTATATGATACATCAATTTTGTCCTCAAGTTGTAAAATGAGTCATTAAAGTTGTTGTAAAAAAATTAGTGACAACATTAGTCATTATGTGTGTTTAAAGTGGTAATTGAGCTCAAAGTTATAATATGAGTTATCATAATTGTAACAACTTTTTTTTAATCACTCTGAGGACTAAATCACTACTTTAAGCACATATTTTACCATTTTAAGGACACATGATATGATGCTGAATGTTGTAACTAGATAATTTTACAACTTTAAGAACTCATATTATAACTTTGAGGACTAATATTACTACTTTGATGACTCATTTTACAACTTTAGTACAAAGTTAATTCATCACATGTATTAACATATTGTAAAAAATTTCATAATTGGTGTATATGCACTATCCTTCTGTAAACATGGAAAATCTGCGACAAATTACAGAACAACACGTGTACAAAGAATAATATAATTTTATTGATATGAATGCAGGTTACAAATATTTGTAAACTTCTCTGATTTTATCTCCGAATATGGATTTGACTCAAGGGTGACAAGCACTTGTTCTTGAGACGTAAAGGGTCATGAGAGTTGATCACGTGACGAGTGTTTGAGATTTGGATTTGGTGAAGAACTAGCTATTTGAGAGTTTGATAGTTCTTTGAGGGATTTTGGGACTTCTGAGTTCTCTGGAGTGAATTTTCTCTCTTCTGTCGGTAATAATTAAATCAATCAATTTTGATTAATTGATTTAACTATTAATTTTAACATAATCAAATCAATCAGTCTTAATTGATTGATTTAGTTACAACCAATAAGGTATAATCGCTTTGGATTAAATGTTTTGCTTTGGCCACGATCCTCAGTAAGGGGCCTGCCACCTCGCTGACGGAGAAAGAAGGTGCGCAGAATCTTTACTTCTAAACAAACGGGGAGTTCCGTTACCACCTTGCGAATGAGGAATTACAACTCAACATACACCTCTGCATGCATGCGGACTCCGCCTCTCACTTCTTCACAAAGTCTTCTACGCGGAGCCATCTCGCCCCGTGTTAGGACTTCACTTCTACGTGAAGTCTATTTCACCTTTGCCTCGCGAAGTCCATTTCACCTCGCCTCGCCTCGCGAAGTCCATTTTGCCTCTCCTTGAGAAGTCCATTTTGCCTCGCCTCCCGAAGAGCATTTTGCCTTGCCTCACGAAGTCCACTATCCAACTCGTATGATCTCTGGCGGGCCATCACTTGAAAACCCAATTATTTTTGACTAGCCGATGTGACGTGGATTAAAAATTTAATTAATATTCCTTTAGACATTTACTGTCTAGTAAAATATTAATTTGGGTGTAAACATGTCCAACTTCCTTTTTTTTTTTTCAATAATCAATTTAATTAATATATGATTATCAATCGACATTTAATTAATTTCAATCGACATTTAAGGTTTTATTGTTGACCGACCATTCGCATATCGCCACATGTCATTTCTGGCGACTTTTCAACTTTACAGACTCATGAGTCACGTATGCAATTTGTCGGGCATACATGTTGCTTGAATCATTCAACGATTATTATTATCGTTAAATTTTATATGTCTACACCTTCACCTCAAGTTTATTCTTAAGCTTATGAAACTATACATTTTGTGTATCAATGAGCTATGATTTTGATCTATTATATGTATCGAGGTGAATTAAAGTTTAAAAATAACTTAAATATTAGAGTTCATCATATAAAGCTGGCAAGAATGAGGTTTTCGATTTTAGATGTAACATATCACTCAATATACTTCGCATACACGACATCTAGAATATTTATAAATGTACATAAAAAGAAAGTAAAAAACAAAATATTATAAAATATAAACATATAATTATATAGAACATAAAACCTAAAATTATATTCTTCAAATCAAATATTTAATAACAAAATAAAGACAAAAAATAATGTCATTTTAGAGGAATTCGGTTTTATTCGGTTTTTCAAAGGCCGAAACAAAAAATAAAACAAAACAAATTAGGTTTGGTTCAATTTTTCTTAATTCTGTTTGATTTTTTTTGTTTCAATTTAGTTTTCGACTCGATTTTTTTCGGTTTTCGGTTTCAAAATTCACTCATTTTTTACTTTAAAAGTATAAAAAGAAAAGACAAGCTAAGGAGGCCAATAATCCGAGGTTTTTGAGTCAAACTCGTGCATCATCAGACCAATCAAGATCTTTATGAAAGAGAGAACAGACTGGTTTGCTCGGTACCATTTTTCCAAATGGATTACTCCATAGCTTCCTTGACTGACTGACACATGAGTTCCCCTACCTCCCGTTTTTCGTCTCTCTCTCAAATATGAAATGCCTGAGTTCCACGAAACTTCGTCACATAGCTTATATATAGCACTACCACACCGAGCTGGGTTTGGTTTTCCTCCAGTCCATGATCCTTTCCCTTCCCAAATCTCAAAGCTTTTCTTCCAGGTACGCCAGCCCTTCATCTTGGTTTGTCTTCCTCTCCAGTAAAGTTTCCTTCTTTACTTCTAAATTGATCTTGGACTTCAGCCAGTTTGCTTCATGTGTTCTTGAGGTTATTGAGGTTTCATATTGATTTGATGTTGATGGGTACGGGAAAGCTTATGCCTTTTCTACCATGGTGGGGGTTGTTTTGATTTTGTGTGTTAGATTTCAATTCAAGGTTTAGTACTTTTAGTCACCCTTTAGGATTTTGGGGGTTCAGGGCTTTACCCAGAACCAGTTTGATCGTTTGTGAATATGGATCCAACTTACACCGGATTCCCTGATTTCATAAACGACATTGATTTCGAGCCCATGTTACCCAATTCATCTCAATTCTCAGAAACCCCAAATCAGTACCAATTTAACCAGCTTTCTCCAGATTTTGACCTTTTGAGCAATCAGTTTTCAATTCCACCTCAGCCGGAGTCCAGTAATCTTCCTCCTCCAATTAGTCTTAGCACAGGGGGGGAGTCTTTTTATCCCAATGAAAATTCATTTCCTGTTCCAACCACTGTTAGCCCTGGAGTGGATTCTCTGTCCTCTGATGATGAAACTGTGTTCAAGTTTGTAAACCAGATGCTTATGGAGGAGGAGGAGAACATAGAGCAAAACCACACCATGTCCTATGATCCATTGGGTCTTCGTGTCACCGAGAGATCATTCTATGATATTCTTGGCCAGCAGTATCCTGTCTCACCCAATCAGCAACCCCAACAACCAAAGCGACCTTTTTCTGTTGATCAAACCAATCAGCAACCGCTTTATGATGATCAAGATGTTGAGAGCTCTGATAGTTTCTTTTCTGGGAACAGTAGTGATTTCAATGCTAGTAGTAGTCCTAGTACTGGACCTAGCAACTCGGTTGATTCTCAATCGCTTGGTGATTATGGAGAGCAGAAGCAATCTTTATTGCAGACCTCTCTTTCCAGTGACAGCGTTTACCGGTTTAATTCTCATTCCATTTCCAATTCGCAATTGTCTGTTCCTCTGACAAATAGCCTGCCTGCTTATGGTAATGGGATGTCGGAATTTTCTGTAAATCAGTTTCTGGCTCAGAATATATATACAGATAGTGAATCTGTCCTGCAGTTTCAGAGAGGGTTAGAGGAAGCTAGCAAGTTCCTTCCCAAAGTTAATCCGTTGGTTATTGATCTGGAAAGCAGCAGAGTGTCTCCAGAAATGAAAGCACATGCTCCAACTGTTATGGTCAATAAGGAACGGAGTGAGAGGATGAACTCACCTAGTAGGAGAAGGGGCAGGAGGAACTCACTGAATGGGTCGAGGGAAAGGAAGAAGTCACCTGATATGTCAAGGGGAAGGAAGAAGTCACCTGATGTGTCAAGGGGAAGGAAGAATCACGAGCGAGAAGATGTGGATTCTGAAGAAGGAAGGAGTAGCAAGCAGTCTGCAATTTATAAGGAGGTGGAGGAGGAGGATGATGAATTATCCAAGTTGTTTGACAAGGTCTTACTTTTTAACCATGGGGATACATGTGGTTCATCTGGCGACAATGTAGATGTGCAGAATGAGAAAAGCAAAAATTCGCAGGCAAATGGACAGCCACAAGCATCAAACGGTGGAGGTGAGAAGCCTCGTGCCAAGAAACAAGGCAAGAAGAAGGAAACTGTGGATTTAAGGAATCTTCTGATACTGTGTGCACAAGCTGTGTCTACCAATGATTTTAGGACCTCTACTGAACTACTAAAGCAAATTAGGCAAAATTCTTCTCCTTTTGGCGATGGATCTCAGAGGTTGGCTCATTGCTTTGCAAATGGCCTTGAGGCACGAATGGCTGGTGCTGGAATTAGGTCCCAGATTTCTCTTGTTGCTGTGGCTTCCAAACGGAAGGCTATTGAAAAGTTGAGAGCTTACCAAGTTCATCTTTCAGCTTGCCCATTTAAGAAAGTGTCAATTTTCTTTATGAACAAGATGATTATGCAGATGGCTGAGAAGGCAACTACCCTCCATATTGTAGATTTTGGTATCCTGTATGGTTTTCAGTGGCCAATCCTTATCCACAAGCTTTCAATGAGACCTGGTGGACCTCCCAAGCTAAGAATTACAGGGATAGAGGTTCCCCAACCTGGATTTCGCCCAGCAGAATGGATTGAAGAGACTGGAAGACGCTTGGCAAAATATTGTGAGCGCTTTAAGGTTCCTTTTGAGTTTAATGCGATAGCATCACAAAATTGGGAGTCCATCAAAGTAGAGGACCTCAGGGTTGAGAGGAATGAGGTGCTTGCTGTGAATTGTATGTTACGGTTCAAGAACCTACTGGATGAGACAGTTGAAGTGAATTGTCCAAGAGATTCTGTTCTAAAGCTAATCAGGAGTTTGAAACCAGATATTTTTGTTCATACTATTAGTAATGGTGCCTACAATTCCCCATTCTTTGTCACTCGATTTCGGGAGGTTCTCTTCCACTTCTCTGCCTTGTATGATGTGTTTGATGTTAACATAACCCGCGACAATCCTGAGAGGTTGAAGTTTGAAACAGAGTTTTATGGCATGGAGGCAATGAATGTGATAGCATGTGAAGGGATTGAGAGAGATGAGAGGGCTGAGACATACAAGCAATGGCAGGTACGTACTCAAAGGGCTGGTCTGAAGCTGTTGCCATTAGACCAAGAGACTACAAAGGGGTATAGGGACAAGGTGAAGAAGGATAAGTACCACAAAGATTTCACAATTGATCAAGATGGTGATTGGATGCTTCAAGGATGGAAAGGTCGAATCATATATGCTTCTTCTTGTTGGGTGCCTGCATAGGAGTGCTGCTAAGTATTTTTTATTTTTTTCCTCTCTTTGAACTTCTGCATGTATAGAGGAATGCTATTTTCTATTTGAAGAGAAAAGAAATCATAATAGGAATTGACATTATAAATATAAAAGGATCATGGATGTTCATAATTTTTCCTCCTTGTTAGAACAAAACTGATCATGATGCGGCAGCAGCTTTGGTTTCGCATTCTTGAGGCCGAAGAAACAAACACATTAGAGATCATCTGATTCCCATTTCTTGATGGATCCAAAATGCAGAAAATATATTAAAGCAGCTGTTTTCTTCTGATTAGTTAATCATAAGTATGAAAGGTTCAGACCAGTGTGTATAGTATTATTGTCCCGCTCTAATATTCCAACCTTATCACCTCACATGCTCTCTGAGCCTGACTGTAACTTATATGTTTTATACAGTAGTAATCGTGGTGTGAAAGGGCATTAAAACAATGGATTAGGTAACAATAACCTGAGATTAATACCAGAAGATCCATTCTTGTTCTTCACGAATATCAAATGGAACCGTAGTGCTAGTCTCTCGCAGATAGGCTTTCTGGCTTGGTGATCAAGCTACCTAGAGAAACCGGTGGCTCTGAGTCTTATTGGTAGCTTCAGCTGGGTTTGACTGTGTCAAAAGGTTGAAGAGTCAACCTCGCTCAACTGTTCATAGCCTCAGGTGGCATGACTGCCTTTCATCGAATACAAGAGGTAATTCTCAAACCCCAAGTTACAATAAGCCCTAAGAGCAGGAAATTCCTGAATTATTATCGGACAATGCCACAAACAAACAAACACCAACTAACAAAAATAACTATTCTAATAATAACTGTATTTGCTACCAAACAATGGTGACACGATAAAAAAAATCACTACATATGTAACATTTTTACATAGTTATCTCTTTCTCTACACGGATCCCTTAGGTCCCTCAGGTGTAAAGAAACAAAAGAAACACCGTGGCACAGCTGGGTACAAATAAAAGAAAGTTTCAACTTTTATGGTTTCTTTGTTATTATCTTAATTAACCCCTTGAGTTGGTAAAAATGTATGTGTGACACTATCATATTTACAATGAGAGAAACTAATTCACTATAACCAATTTACCAGCTCAAGAAGAATCAATTATACCTTTAATCAAGATGTATATGAAATCACTAATCGAGTGAATCGACATCTCAATTAGCTTGAAATCACAAAAGTGTATTTTCAAAACAATAGGAAGCTTGAGCTTGTCACAGTTGGTAAAAGAGCAGAAGAGACAAAAATGGAGGCCAAAACCAAATCCCAAATATTTGATAGAAATTATAAACCAAATCCATTTTTGTTAGAGTCAAACATTTGCATGACCAGATCAGACCAAACAAAGTTTCAATGAAAGACAGACTTGGTTTATAATTTCTAAAAATGGATGACTCCCTGGCTTTCTAGACCGACACATATCCATTTTCGTCTCCACAAATATCTGACTTCCAAGTA
Source organism: Fragaria x ananassa (assembly GCA_034370585.1). Taxonomy (NCBI): domain Eukaryota; kingdom Viridiplantae; phylum Streptophyta; class Magnoliopsida; order Rosales; family Rosaceae; genus Fragaria; species Fragaria x ananassa. The sequence goes on from CP139764.1 coordinate 24,460,810, forward strand.
GACCTGTAAATGGACCGGATTTTAATCCGGACCCGTTCCGGATCCGTGGTTTTTAAACAAGTTTGGATCGAAAATTAGACCCGTTGATCCGTTTACCCGTTTATTAAACGGATCGAATACGGATCGAGGTTGATCCGATCCGTTAAGGACCCGGATTCGTTTAAAAATAATTAAATAATATTTTTATAAATATAATATTATTGATAAATATTAAATAATATAATAATTATTTGGATAACCTAAACGTCTAAATTGCGTCTAAAGTATGATCATTTGATGAAGTTGAAGGTTACGATGCCTATGTTTTTTTTTTATGCTCTTTGCTAAATACATTGGAGGTTTAGTATTTTGAATATATTAGTTTATTGTTAAGAAGTATTTTGGCCATGTAATTTAACTTTTGATGTAAACATTTATTTTGTTATAATATTTCATTAGTGTTTTATGAAAATTTATGATAAAATTAAGAAATTATTATTTAAAATTTAAAAATATTTAGAATCATAAACGGATCGAATTAACGGGTCAGGTATCCGTTAACCCGTCGGATCCGGATTTGGATCTAGCTATCAAAGATCTGGCGGGTAACGGGTCGGATCCGGATCTAGGTAGATCCGCTCCAGATCCGGTCCATTTACAGGTCTACTTCCAAAAAACTTCACCACCCTCGGCTCATTATAAATAACACTACCACAGTTCAAAGTTTTTCTTCGAGTCCATGACCCTTTCTCAAAGCTTTTCTGTAAGGTACGCCAGCCCTTCAGCTTGGTTTGTCTTTCTCTTCACTAAAGGTTCGTTCTTTGCTTAAAAATCTAATCTTTGACTTGAACCCTTTTGCTTGTAGTGAAAGATTGATGAAATTCTTGAGGTTGGCCAATTTGGGTTTAATCTAGTGTTGATGGGTATGCAAAATTTTATGCCTTTTCTTCCGTTGTGGGGTTGTTTCGATTTTGTGTGCTAGATTTCAATTCTAGGGTTTAGTCACCTTTATGATTTTGGGGGTTTAGGGTTTTACCCAGAATCATTTTGATTGTTTGTGAATATGGATCCATCTTACACTGGACTCCCTGATTTCATGAACGACATTGATTTCGAGCCCATGTTACCCAATTCATCTCAATTCCCAGACATCTCAAATCAGTACCAATTTAACCAGCTCTCTCCAGATCTTGATTTTCTGAGCAATCAGTTTTCAATTCCACCGGAACCGGAATCCGGTAATCTTGTTCCTCCAATTAGTGTTAGCACAGAGGGAGAGTCATTTAATCCTAATGGAGGCTCATTTTCTGGTCCTACTACTGTGAGCCCTGGAGTGGACTCTCCTTCCTCTGATGATATTGACTTCTCTGAAACTGTGTTCAAGTATGTAAACCAGATGCTTCTAGAGGAGAACGTAGAGCAAATGCCTATCATGTTCCATGATCCATTGGGCCTTCGTGTCACCGAGAAATCTTTCTATGATGTTCTTGGCCAACAGTATCCATTCTCACCAAATCAGCAACCACAACAACAACAGCAACCACTTTATGTTGATCAACCCAACGGGCAACCGCTTTATGTTGACCAAAAAGTTGAGAGCCCTGATGATTATTTTGCCGGAAGCAGTAGTGATTTCAATGCTAGTAGTAGTATTAGTCCTAGTACTGGCAGTAGCAACTCGGCTGATTATCAGTTGCATGGTGAATCTGGAGAGCAGAAGCCATCTTTTTCACAAACCTCTCTTTCTAGTGACAGTGTGAACCATTCCAATTCGCAACCGTCTCTTCCTCTGACAAATAGCCTGTCTACCTTTGGTGATGGGATGTCGGAATCTTCTGTGAATCAGTTTCTGGCTCAGAATATATTTACAGATAGTGAATCTGTCTTGCAGTTTCAGAGAGGGGTAGAGGAAGCTAGTAAGTTCCTTCCTAAAGTTAATCCATTGGTTATTGATTTGGAAAGCAGCAGAGTGTCTCCAGAAGTGAAAGGACATGCTTCAACTGTTGTCGTCAGGAAGGAAAAGAGTGAGAGGAAGACCTCACTTAGTAAGCGAAGGGGAAGGAGGAACTCACCGAATGGGTCAATGGAAAGGAAGAAGTCACCTAATGGGTCAAAAGGAAGGAAGAATCACGAGCGAGAAGATGTGGATTCTGAAGGGAGGATTAGCAAGCAGTCTGCAGTTTTTAAGGAGGAGGTGGAGGAGGAGGAGGAATTATCTGCGTTGTTTGACAAGGTCTTGCTTTGTACGGACGGGGGTGATCAGTCTTCATGTGGCGACAATGTAGATGTGAAGAATGAAGAAAGCAAAAACTTACAGCCAAATGGACAGCCACTGGCATCAAATGGTGAAGGTGGGAAGGCTCGTGCTAAGAAACAAGGCAAGAAGAAGGAAACTGTGGATTTAAGAAATCTCCTGATTCTCTGTGCACAAGCTGTGTCTGTCAATGATTATAGGACCTCTACCGAACTACTAAAGCAAATTAGGCAGCATTCTTCTCCTTTTGGCGATGGATCTCAGAGGTTGGCTCATTTCTTTGCAAATGGCCTGGAGGCACGAATGGCTGGTACTGGCACTGGAACCCAGATTTTTTATACTTCCCTTGCTTCCAAAAAGACATTGGCTGTTGAGATTTTGAAATCTTACCAAGTCAGTCTTGCATCTTGCCCTTTTAAAAGAATGTCAATTTTCTTCAAAAACAAGATGATTTTTAAGATGGCTGAGAAAGCAACTACCCTCCATATTGTGGATTTTGGTATCCTGTATGGTTTTCAGTGGCCAATCCTTATCCACAAGCTTTCAATGAGACCTGGTGGACCTCCCAAGCTACGAATTACAGGGATAGAGGTTCCCCAACCTGGATTTCGCCCAGCAGAGTGGATCGAAGAGACTGGAAGACGCTTGGCAAAATATTGTGAGCGCTTTAAGGTTCCTTTTGAGTTTAATGCGATAGCTTCGCAAAATTGGGAGTCCATCAAAGTAGAGGACCTCAAGGTTGAGAGGAATGAGGTGCTTGCTGTGAATTGTATGTTATGGTTCAAGAACCTACTGGATGAGACAGTTGAAGTGAATTGTCCAAGAGATTCTGTTCTAAAGCTAATCAGGAGTTTGAAACCAGATATTTTTGTTCATACTATTATTAATGGTGCCTACAATGCCCCATTCTTTGTCACTCGATTTCGGGAGGCTCTCTTCCACTTCTCTGCCTTGTATGATGTGTTTGATGTTAATATACCCCGTGACAATCCACAGAGGTTGATGTTTGAAGCAGAGTTCTATGGCCGAGAGGCCATGAATGTGATAGCATGTGAGGGGATAGAGAGGGTTGAGAGGGCCGAGACATACAAGCAGTGGCAAGTACGCTGTCAAAGGGCTGGTTTACAGCTTTTGCCATTGGACCAAGAGTTGGTGAAGGTGTTTAGGGATAAGGTGAAGGAATGGTACCACAAAGATTTCACAATTGATCAAGATAGTAATTGGATGCTTCAAGGATGGAAAGGCCGAATTGTGTATGCTTCTTCTTGTTGGGTGCCTGCATAAGTCTCTTACAAATCATTTCTTTTTGGAAGTTTGTTATTCTGTGAGACCTGGAGATGAAAAGGAAGTCAAGTTACCAGTTCAGAGGTATTATTTCCTCTCGCATCTTTGTATTCCTTTTTCTTATTTATGAAGATGTTCCGCTTCTATACTATAAAGTTGGTCACTGGTAGTGATAAATTTGAATTATTTGACCGACTCAGCAAGATAAAAAGAAGCTGACCATAATTTCATACTTTACAGATCAATTGTGGTAGTACTTCTTGCGGAAGAACTTAAGTAAGAGGGGATGATTTGCTTAGATGGCTGCGGCAACTCAAATGGATGCAATATCTGAAGGATTTTTGGTCTGATAAATGAGAATCTGAGATATAGGGTTCTAATATGATATATAGTTGTCTAGATGCAGTTGGTTGTATGACTAACAAAACTGCTTAGATAGTGAAAAAATAGGAACTTCTGTTGTGATGGAAAGCTAATGTTACACTAAAATTGCCTACTGGCATACTTGGTGGGGCACTTGTATCCTTGATTCTTGTATTTACCATAGGTTTAGGAATGGAAGGGTTTAGATGTTCTGAATCTTTGTACAATCTTTTGGAAACTTGGAAGCTATATATCTGTTTTGTCAGATATTCTCAAGAAGTGGACTTTTCATTTAATTTATAGTACATGCTTTTTATGTGGTTTATTCATCTGTCACTTGCGTTGCTCATAGTTTTCTCTGTTCGTGGTTTTTGTATTGCAAGGCTGATAGCTTCTTTACTTTTCTGCTGTGAGAATTTTTGAACGACTGCATTTTCAGAAACAAGAAACAGTGACATCAAATTGCATTATGTAGTTGTAGTCCCAAATAATCTTGTTGGAGAAGGCATTTTCCACCTATTCAGCTAGGTGATTCATGGTTATCATGCTGGATGACAGATAGTGGATACAGTGACAAAAATGTGAAGTTATTTGACTCGTTTTGTTGAATCTATGCTGCCTTTTCTGTTCACGTTGAAAATCTCTCTGATATGTTGGAGATGGTTGGGGTCATCCAACTATATTCTCGCTTTCACCTTCATACTGAAATCACCTCAGATATGCTATTGAGTGTTCTCCTCTTGATGATTTAGCCTTTTTCAGGAAGAAATTATGAAAAGAAATGTTTCTACTATCTTCACCAAAGTTGAGCAACTGATTGCTGATGAGCCACCTCCAAATTTCGATTACCTCTACAGTGCTCTGGCATGATGGTGAACACCTTTTGTCTTTGTTTACCGGATGTTTACATCATCTAATTTTATAGTGTGGCGGCAGATGTTGAACACATATGATTGTTTTTCTCCAAAATTACAGGCTTTTGAGTTTTGAATCTTAAACTTTGAAATTAACTATATTACTGATCTAACAGTTCAAAACTCAGGAGCACTGATCTTGGTAGGATTTTCATTTATTTATAAATTAAGTGGATTTAGAACCGGCAGCCATGTGATTTGATGTTTGACATTTCCCTAATACACTAATAGTAATATGATTTTTAAATGATAAACTTCTGCAGTGAGTGCTATCATGGTTTTGTATATCATCTATTATTCGTTTGCCTTGACTGTAACACCAGAAAATTATAATCACGCATGAGTTTATGAACTCTGTCCATTTGTCCCGGTGCATTTCATCTTTATGTTTAAATACTTATATAATCCACTTGATTTGTTCAACAATCAGACTGATTGGCTCTCTCCCATATAGTCTGGACTTGTTAGAAGGTGGAGGCTAACATAATTATAGTTTACGATTGGAAAAAAATTAAGATTTAATGCCTTCTCAGAATGAAGGATCATTAATTCATTTCTGTGAAGATTGCTGTCGAGCTTTTGTTTAAGAAGGCAAATAACACACATCCAGTCGCTGTCTGATCATTAACATTATCCTCAGGTGTGACCTACTCTCCAATTTCTTGTAACTTAGTTATTCCTTGAGATGTTTCAGCTTTATTCAATGTTTTACTGAATCATTTTTGTGTTCGTAACCTGTTCATATTGTACAAAGTCTGAATCAATATTTGTCAGTTCTTCCTTCCTTGAATTGATTGAGCTTTCATTCATTGTTTGTTCGTTTGTTTTGTTCATGTTCATGGCTGATATTGTAAAGATCATGCTCTCTTTTTCTAGATGTTTAATATATCCATTTTTGTTTTTCCTAAAGCTTCTTCTGATGAGTTGATTGCATATGACAGTTGAGATTTCTTTCTGCAAAGATAGGTTGGTGTCATGCATACACTTCTTGAGAGTTTTACTGTTCCCATGGAATCATTCATATTTGATCAGGGCTCAGTTTCAAACTATTCTTATCCAGATCATGGTAATGGGTTTGAAGTAAATCATGAACTCGTCAACCCAGTTATCCATCCAACCAACTTGGACCTCCCTAGTGATTCTAGTACATCTTTTAACCCGGCTTCAGACGGATATTCTGGTGACAGTAATGAATACAATAATCCTGTTCTTAAGTACATAAGTGATATTCTTCTTGAAGAAGACATTGAGGATAAGCCCTGTATGTTGCAGGACTGTTTGGCCCTCCAAGCTGCTGAGTAATCTTTCTACGATGTCCTTAATCAAAAGGATTCTACAACACTCCATCAAAGCTCTGAGTACTCGGATGATTACAGGAATAGTTGTTTTAGCAATGGTGGCGCTATTCTTGGCAAGACATACGGGGTTGCTGATCCTTCAGAAACATGTCATGTGCAATCTTCTCTTGTTCAATGTCTGTCGAATAACTCTTTGGTTACTGACACACTTTCAAAGCTGCATAGTCTTGGGGATTTTGGAAGGGTGGAGGAAGCAAATAAGTTGGTTGAAAATTTTAAAGTCATTGATGCGGAGAAGTACCAATTAATGCCTCGAGGTTCTCAGACACTTGTAGGATCAAGTTCAGCGTCTCAGCAACAGAATGATGGGTACAACTCAGCTTATAGATCAGAGGCAAAGAAAAATCGTCAAAGGCAGGATAATCATTGTCCAGAAGAATGGAGAAGCAACAAGCAGTCAGTTGCATATTGTACTGATGATTCTGAGCCACAGGACATGTTTGATAAGGCGTTGCTCTTTCAAGGTGTAAATCATGAGTCCGCTGAGTCTAGTTCTCATTAGGGCTGGGCTCGGGCCCAAACCGGCATAGCATTTATAGGGCCCGGGCCCGGACTGGTTACTGTACACCCGGACCGGGCTTTTCTCTTATAAAACAAGGGACCGGTAAAAGCCCGAACCGGGCCGGGCCGGGCCTTCCGGTTTTCGGGCCCAAATTCTGTCAAAACACAAAATTTCAAAATCTGTACAAATGCTTAATGCATTACAGACTTTACAGTCAATCAGCTTTTCATATCAACATTAGCTGCAAAAGTGCATAAACTGCATTCTCATCTCTCACAATTGCAAAAAATGAACTTGTAAATGAAATGGCAGTGCAACCATCAATCCATCATTCCATCAATCTATCATAAGTTCATAACTCATAAGTCATAACAGCAAGTTTAAAAATACAAATTCCAAACCTATATAGCCATAAACAACTACTCATAACAATGAAGACATCTCAAAAAGCCATGTACACCGGCCTTGAACATAAGAGATCAAAAAGTATGAAATCTGCAACATGTCAAAGTTTGAAAATAGGCAACTATGCAAACCAACTGTCATAAACTCCCAGTCACAACTCACAAGTCACAAACATAAACTAAACTACTAAACAACATTTCAATGTTCCAATGGTTCCATAGCAAATTAAAGTTTCAAATGCAGATTGGTAACATAAATAAAAACAAGAAATAAGCTTATAAGCAACATCATGCCCAATTCTCCATAACTCCAAGTTCCAACAGCAGATTTGTAAGAATTATATCTTTCTTTCCCTTCATCTTCTCCCTACAAGGTAATTATGCAAACATGAATCTAAAATTATACCAAAATCAACCAACCTATTGATGCAAACTGAAAACACAGTAAATAAATTAATGAAATTATACCTTTCGATTTTTTCGTTGCAAGAACCATTTGTTTCAGTTTTGCTTTTGCAGGCTGGGACTTGGCTTGGACATCAGTAGGGACAGTAGCAGCTGGAAGAGTTTGTTTTGATGATGCTGCAGCCCGAGTTTTAGAAGGACCTGCGTCGTCGTCTAGCCGAAAGGCAGAGAGGAAGAGCCGAAGAGAGGCGTCGTGAGTCGTGACCGTCGTCGTCTCGTCGAGACTCACAAGCAGAAGGGATTTGTCGATTAGAAAGGAACTGAGGAACAAAGGAAGTGAGGAACTGAGGAAGAGGGATTAGTTGGACTTACTGACTTAGGGCTTGACTAATCCTATGTGGTTGGACCTATGCTACTAGTATAAGCTTGCCAAAATTAACCAATCGCTGAATGACATATATAGACACCGGGCTTTCGGGCCTAAAATTGCAAGCAAATATAGGGACCGGGACCGGCCCGGGTACATCTTGGCCCGGCCCGAATGGACACCAACTGAACAAGAGACCGTCAAAAAACCAGGCCCGGCTCGGTCGGGCCGACCGGTCCGGTCTGGTTTTTTTTGCCAGCTCGGGTTTTTTGCCCACCCTTAGTTCTCATCATGATTGTTCTAATGTTGGAAGCAGGCAGCCCAAAGGATCTAATTAAGTCAGCGCGTTCAAAGAGACAAAATAAAAAGGAGAAAGTAGTAGATTTGTGCACAATGTTAACTCAGTGCGCCCAAGCTGTTGCAAGTTATGACCAACGAAATGCTGTTGAACTACTGAAGCAGATCTGGCAGCACTCTTCTCCCTATGGTGATGCAACCCAGAGATTAGCTCATTACTTTGCTGATGGCCTTGAGGTACGCTTAGCTGGCGCTAGAACCCCGTCTTATTCGCCTATTGCAAGTATGCAGATATCAACTGTTGAAATACTGAAAAGCTACAAGATGTATGTCACTTCAACCCCTTTCAAGACAGTGCCAAATTTTTTTGCCAATATGACAATTATGAAACTAGCAAGAAAAGCGACAAGTCTTCACATTATTGATTTTGGTACTTCTTATGGTTTCCAATGGCCCTCTCTAATCCAATGTCTTTCAGAGAGAAATGGCGGACCTCCTAATCTCCGTATCACTACGATTGAGCTTCCCCAACCAGGTTTTAGACCCACAGAGAGGGTTGAAGAGACCGGTCGTCGCTTAGCAATGTATTGTGCCAGATTTAGTGTCCCATTTGAGTTCCATGTCATTGCTCAGAAATGGGAAACTGTAGGAGTTGATGATCTTAAAATTGACAGAAATGAGCTGATTGTGGTCAACTGTCTACACCGGTTGAAGCACGTTCCTGATGTGACAATGATGGGGAAGAGTCCAAGAGATGCTGTCCTAAAGTTGATCAGGAAAATCAATCCAGAAATTTTCATTCATGGGGTTGTCAATGGGGCATATAATTCACCCTTCTTTCTCACACGTTTCAAACAGGCACTCTCTCACTTTGAGGCAATCTTTGATGTCTTTGAGGCCACCGTTCCTTGTGAGGATCATCAACGAATGTTTTTTGAAAGAGCAGGACATGGTAGAGACATAGTGAATGTAGTGGCATGTGAGGGACTGGAAATAGTTGAAAGGCCTGAGACATATCAGAAGTGGCAGGTCAGGAATGTGAGGGCTGGGCTGAAGCAGCTCCCATTAGACCAGGAGCTGTTGAAGAAGGTGAAGACTATGTCAAAGTCGATGGGTTATCACAGTGATTTTAGGATTGATGAAGATGAGCAGTGGATGCTGCAGGGTTGGAAAGGAAGAGTCCTCATGGCCCTTTCCTTGTGGAAACGCGAGTAGGAGTTTCACAATCTGGATTCATTGTTGGTTCTCAATTTTTGCTGTAATCTTTCACATATAAAATGGTCCTGTATATGATACTGTTGTCATGGTTTAATGAGTTCATTGATAATATTCACTCATTCATCTGTGTCAAATGGAGCTGATATAAGATCAGTCTTTCAATTTCAAACTAAGCTTGATATCAGGGTGGCTTCTGGACAAACACATTCTTTGTTGGCAAGTAATCTCTGATTTTGGTATTTCCACCTGTTCAGGTGGGTGATCAATGACCCACCTAAACAAGTTCTCTGTTATCTATGATCAGTGTAACAGGTGGTTTCTGTTTTTGCTTCACTATGTTAATTGTGAAATTTTTCTTGTATAAACTCACTGGCCATTTCCTGACTTCTGCACTACAGTAGTTAGCTGTTGTTCGATTGCAATATTGTTCTTCAAGTATTCGATACACAGAAAGAAAGAAAAAGAAGAAGAAAGAAAGTGTTGTAAATATGGCTATTCATGTCGCCTCTATTAGTGTGCATCAGTTATGCTATTTATGAATTAATATTGATTAAGAGAATAAATGGTATTTGATTCCCTTTGTAACTTATTACTATTCATTACTTGCCTTTTGTATACATGAGGTAGTAGTATATAAACCTCATATGAGATAAATAAAAGACTTACCATTTTATCTGCATCAAAACTCTCTCACTCTCAAATCCTTTTCACTTTATATTACAACAGAAAGGAATTTGTCACTTCTTATAACATAAAAAGAGGCAGAAGAACAAACATTAATTTCAGGTAGGAGCTAAGGAAAACTAATGATTCAAGTCTTGGTGATTATAAAGACTGTTAAGGTTTGTATTGTTAATACACAAAGGGTCTAAATTTGGAAGCAGAACCCACAAGTTTAATTGATCGAGTTAGAATTTGAATCAAGGTGTATAGAATTGGTTTTGAGTTGCATAGTTTCACACCAGCAACTTTTCATGCCAACATCAATCGTTGGATCTAAATAATATAATTAGGTTCCAAAGATGAAGCAGTGCATTTTGTTCTAATCCAAAGTCCTATCCGAAGAGCCAAGACAAAATCATGTATGTATATAACACCCTTGCTTATTTATGGTCAACTGATTATACTTGTTCATATGATGATGTTTTCTCATTTGAAAACTATATTCGACTGTATTAAATCCTCCAAGTCTCCAACTAATGCCGTAAGTCCATGACTAACTTAAAACTCTTAATTTGACACGCAACTATGGAAAGGTGATTGCGGTCCGTTAGTCAAACGGAGGAATTCCATCAGCATCATTTCTTTTTTGCAAAGAGCAGCGTACATTTAACTTTTATAGCAATATCATACGTTTCAAAATAGATATAACATGGTGGTCAACTCAGTTCTCTCTATTCGTCCATAAATAGATTTTCTCATGGCTCATTATCTCATTCTACTGTTCAACCTCTTAATTTAAAGTTTTTATACCAAAAAGTCTTTTATGCAATGTAAGTGTTTCTACCTGTTACGTCCCGAGCCGGGAAGTGGTCGCTGGGCGGAACGAAGTAGAATTCCTGAGAGACTTTCACTCGGTACCTGCACAAATAACAGCGTCACGGGGTCGGGACTGGGGTGGCCCAGTCTTCGACTCTCCGATGCTTAAGTGAGCTATGTGCACTTGTACGGGTAGAGGAATGAAAGTAAGAGAGAGTGTCTATATCTGAGTATGTAAGTAAGTAGATGTGTGTACCTTGAGCTTGTTTTATAGGCTAAGCTTGTGTACCTTGAGCTTGTTTCCAATGTGGGACTCTTTGCCCTCCTTTGGAGTGCCTCCTCTTTTAGGGGTGTTTTGCCGCTAGAGTGACTTTGGCAAGCGGTTTGTTACCGGCCCTTCCTTCCTTGTATGTCTGTGAAGGGCCCACCAGGGCTATCTCGACCGGGTAATTGTACCGTATTCTCGGCTTAGCCAAGTATTTTGGCTATGTACTAACAAGTCCCCAAGTCCCCAGTCCGAGAGAGTTCTTGGGTGGGGAATTATTCTAGAGATGTCGGGGATAGGTTTTACCCGGGAGTAGGAGGCATGGTGCCGAGTCCCCAAGTCCCCACGCGAGAGTCGCGAGGTGACGGGGGTGATGTTCCTGAAACCTATTGGCAAGAAGAAAAGTTTAACGTTACTCTAGCGAGGCAGTCCGCGCTTGGTTGGCGACTGTCGCGAGGTGGCCAGTCCTTCCGCGCTTGATTGGGGACCGTGGCTATATGGCGAGGCAGTCCGCGCTTGATTGGGGACTGTCGCGAAGTGGCCAGTCAGTTCCGCGCTTGATTGGGGACCGTGGCTATGTGGCGAGTCAGTCCGCGCTTGATTGGGGACTGTCGCGAAGTGGCCAGTCAGTCCGCGCTTGATTGGGGACCGTGGCTATATGGCGAGGCAGTCCGCGCTTGATTGGGGACTGTCGCGAAGTGGCCAGTCAGTCCTCGCTTGGTTGGGGACTGAGGCTTATGTGGCGAGTCAGTCCGCGCTTGATTGGGGACTGTCGCGAAGTGGCGAGTCAGTCCGCGCTTGATTGGGGGCTGAGGCTTATGTGGCGAGTCAGTCCGCACTTGATTGGGGACTGTCGCGAAGTGGCCTGTCAGTCCGCGCTTAATTGGGGACTGAGGCTTATGTGGCGAGTCAATCCGCGCTTGATTGGGGACTGTCGTGAAGTGGCCAGTCAGTCCGCGCTTGATTGGGGACTGAGGCTATGTGGCGTTGCAGGCCGCTGCGTGGCGAGTCAGTCCACGTTTGATTGGGGAGACTCGCTACTGAGCGTTGCGGGCCGTTGCCTTGACGAGGCAGTCCACTTTTTTTTTTTGGGAGTGGCCAGCAATGACGTGGCTTTACCCTGACCGCTCAGTTTTGTGGGGTCCAGGGGGATGCCTATAAATAGGGCTGGAGAGAACTGAAGAGGGAATTCGTGTTTTGAAACTGGAAACTGTGGAGGCGCGATTTGTGGTTTAGGGTTTCGGCTATTCTACAAGTTTCAGACTGGGAAACATTCAATTTCATCCTCGATCGATTGGGTGCGAGCGCTTAGCCGATTGTAATCTGCTTCACTGTCACTACACGAACCCAGTATTTCCAGGTATGAACTCGTCGTTTCCTCTATCTTTAATTTTGTATGTGGTGGCGGCGTTATTTCGGGTTATTTGGGGTGTGGGATTGTTCACATTTTTGTGGTGTTGGTAGGAATTCTAGGGTGAGGGATTTGTTGTCGGGCTGGTTAGGGTTAAGGTAGCGGGGTATGGCAGATTCGGTGTGGGTGTCCAGCGAAGAGATCCCGGAGGTCTCTGGTTCGCTTAGTGCTGATTCAGACACTTTGCACCGGATGGAGGAGGGATTGGCTAACCTTATGGCGGAAGTTGCCCTTGACTTGGGGGAAGGCATTCCTGTGGTGGATGCCGGGTCTCATGTGTCCTCGTATGTCCCTCTATTGCAGGAGGTAGAGGAGTTGATCATGGCAACATCGCATGAGGAGGATGACTCGTTCTGAGAACCCCCTGGCGAGAGTTTGACGTCATCGGAGCTTGAAGTGCTTCGCCAAAATTGGAGCATCCCAGAGGAGGTTTTGTTGCGGCTGCTGGGCCGGGGGGTGAAGTTTTGGGATCCCCCGGGTAACTTTACATTGGTGTACGAGTACCAACTGAAGTGCGGGTTGATGTTCCCGCTGCCCCCATTTGTGCAGTACACGTTAGCGTGTCTGCATGTCGCCCCGGGGCAAGTTACCCCCAATATGTTGAAGCAAATATTGGGGACGGGCGTGCTATTCCGCCTGCTGAAGCAGGAGTTCCCGAACTGTGACGAGTTCAATGCGTGCTGGCACATGGGGTGGTGCGCAAAGAAGGGCAGCCGGGGCTGCGTGACGATGAAGTCACGGGGGAAGTTCAAGGTTTTGGTGGAAGATTTGCCCACCTCAACAAGTGAAACCTGGAGGCGCAGATGCTTCCTTGTTGGGGGACAATGGCAGGAGTGGCACGGGCATCCTTTTCGGGTCCCGGGGAGCTTCCAAAGAATAGGTACCGTGCTCTTGCCTTGTGTCGTTTTGTTTTGTTTGCCTTCTCACTGCTGACAACTAGCTTTGTGCAGTGCCGCAAGAATACAACTTGACTGAGTTGATGGAGCGGCGGATTCGCCGAGTGACATGGGCTTTCGAATGTAGGAGCTCATATCGGATATGCCGCCTTGGCATATACAGCCACTTCGGCTATGCCCGGGTTCCGGGTCTGTATTTTAGTAGTTGCACTACTTGTTGTAAGCTTGTTTGTTGCAGTGACGATGCCACACGACGGGGGCTCGCGGAAGAAGGAAGGTCCTTACGACAAAATGTCGGATGAGGACGTGTTAGATGGGCTGCTGGCTGAGGTTGATCACGCCAAGCAGTACGACATCGACCTGGAGACGGGGGAGGGAAGGGAGGTGGAACTGGATGACGGTGATGACTTTCTGAGGCTGAACCTGGCGGATGATGACTATGCCTATGTACCTCCATTGGTGGCGGATGATGACTACGCCTATGTACCTCCATTGGTGGCCGAAGCGATGGGCCTAGGTGTCCAGGATGTGGAGTTGGAGGGGGAGGAGGTACCGGCAGAGGGTGATCGCGAGGGCGAACCCGACCAGGCGCAGGAGGAGACTGTTGTGGAGGAGGTTGCGGACCGCGAGGAAGAGGTAGTCGCGGCCCGGACTCGAAAGAGGAAGGAGAGGGTTGACCCGGCTCGCTAGGGTCCATCAAAGAGGTCGCGGAGGGACAGCCGGTCTGGGGGATCTGCAAGCCTAGCTGAGGTTGCTCAAGCCTTGGAGGGGACGGGGGAGGCTCAGCCATACTTGGCTTAAATGGCTTACGACATGCGTCACCGTGCTCGTGACATGCATGTATTAGAGGATGTGGATCTGCCGGCAGGAATGGCTCTCGCCAAGGAGAAACTAACTCGGGTAAATGTTTATATGCTTTTTGTGTTTTACTGGTTTGAATTTGTGGTTTATGCATTGCTGTGACTGCAGGCGACTTTGCTGGCAGGATGATTCTGAGGCGAAGAGCCAGCAATTGAGGGAGGCCGAGGAACGTAACCGTGGCCTTGCAGAGCAGCTAGCTGAGGCTGAGCGGAACCTTGCAGAGCAGCTGGCTCAAGCGGATCAGAATACAGCTGTCTTCCAGGCTCAGGTGGCGGAGCTGAAGGAAGTTGTGAGGAGGAAGGACGAGCAGATAGAGGTTTTGGAAGTGGCGGCTGCTAAGGCAACGTCCTTGGAAGCTGAGGTGGCCAAGTTGACGCAAGCACTTGCGGATTTGGAGGTGTCCTGGAAATCCAAGTGCGAGCGAGCTGCCATGGCGGGGCAAAGGCTGTTCCGGGAGGGTGAAGTGTACAAGCGGCAGCTGAAAAGTGCCTACACCAAAGGGCAGGATGAGTTGAGCCAGCTGGGCTGCCAGGCCGGGTGGATTAATGAGGCTGCCATGCACAAATGGTATGCAGAGAAAAATGCGGCAACGGTGGCGTGGGAGCAAATGACGCCTGAGCAGAAGAAGCAAGCCGAGATCTCGCAGTCTCTGGCGAAGCAACACGAGGCGTGGCGCGCAACGTCTGCTGGGCAGAAAGGGATATCCGTTGCGGGTGGCCCGCGACCTCCTACTATGGTAGCTGCATCATCTGTAAGGGCTACTGGTCCCGAGGGGTCCATGTCTGTCCAAGCAGTAGTGTCGCAGGTGGCTTCGTCTACCGTTGCGGCTCGCGATCCCCGGGCTCCGGGGTTGGTGGCACGCACAGGGGTTCAGAAGGCTCCCGTGAAGGGACGCCCCGGTCCTGAGGCGGCTCCTGGTAATTCACTCATCCACCCCACCGCAGCTGTGAGGCCTTCCTTTTTATCCTAGGACCCGTTGAAGCAGCCGACTGGGCCGAGGGTAGTGGGAACAGTGGGCCAGGGTCGTGGTCGTGGTCGCGGTGGCGGGTCGAAGGGGAGTTCGAACAAGTCTGGCGACTCATCTGCTAGGAGGGAGTGAGAAATGCCTGTACACTTTGCTAGCTTGTAGGGCTTTGTTTTGGAACAATGTATGTGGCGTGGTTAGCCATTGTAACCAATTTATGCTAAGTTGCCTGGGAATCCAGGTTGATATTTTGGCGTTATATGTAGCCGTTGTGTTTGTCTTGCTGTATACTTATTGTTTGTTTTGTGGCCCTGTGTTGCGGGGG
Organism: Fragaria x ananassa; assembly: GCA_034370585.1. Taxonomy (NCBI): domain Eukaryota; kingdom Viridiplantae; phylum Streptophyta; class Magnoliopsida; order Rosales; family Rosaceae; genus Fragaria; species Fragaria x ananassa. The sequence goes on from CP139764.1 coordinate 24,476,356, forward strand.
CAAAGTATAGCATGTGAGTGACAAAACACTTCATTGTACTTAGATGTAGCCGCTAGCGGGCAAAGTATACATAGTTGAAGCCGCTACTGGGCTATTGTATATACACTAGTAACAATGAAGTACCAGCTTTCGAGGCCAAGGTAAAAATTGGTCTAAGGTAGGTGGTAGCGAGCGTTCGTAGGACTAGGTCGCGGAGCTCTCTGTCTTGCACCTCTTTGTGTCGTCCCGGGGATTATCTATGGGTTGGGTTCCGGGAGGTTGAGAGGCAGCATCTCATGGGCTCCTTTCCGCTGTTGGATGGCGTTAAGATGGCCGTGCTCAATGGCTGCTCGATCCCCTTTAATTGTTAGGGTGCCGCCAGGGGTAGGAACCTTCATGAGAAGCATGTGGCCAACTATGAAGCACTGCAACCCCCAGAGGATGTCCCGCCCTAAGATGAGATTGTATGATGAGGGGCAGTCGACAATGAGGAAGCGGGCCGTAATGGAAGAGCGGCGAGGAGCTGTTCCTACTGACATTGTTAGGCGGTCTGAGCCTAACGGCTGTACTGTTTCGCTAGAGAAGCTGACAAGTGGGTCGTGGTTGTTGTACAGCTTATTGCGGTCCCGCCGGAGTCCTTGGTAGCAGTCAGAAAACATGACACTTACGGCGGCACCTGTGTCCACTAGAGCTCTGTGACATCTGTAATGGTCCACCTGCACATTGATGATGAATGGCTCGCTATGGTGGCAATGCAGGGTATCCTCATCGTTGCGAAATGTCACTTGATCCCACGCTGATGGGGTGATCGTGACACCGCGTTGGATGTCTAGGATTTCTGAGGGTGCCGTGCATTGTCGTTTCACAGAAGGTTGGCGTGGGGGGAACCGTGGGGCTCCGCCATGCAAGGTTAGGATCTGGCCATGCACTTCAATGGCGTTGGCTCCTGTGGCGGGAGCACAATATTGGTGTAGCTGCCCCTTCTGGATCAGATGCTCGATTGCATTGCGGAGGCCATTGCACTGCTCTGTTGTGTGGCCATTATTGTCATGGTAGGCACAGTACCTGTTGCTGGTGGCTCGCCGGGGCTTTTTTGGGAACTTACTTTTGGGAGATAGGGGGATGAGATCCTTGTGCCTGGCCCATATGTCCTCATATGTAGTGGTCAGGGTAGTGTGGACTTGATAATGAGGTGGCGGGGAGGAACGACGCTGTTGCTGTGGGGGGCTCTGGTCCCTTGGCTTGTAAGGGTGGTCGCGGTTTCTCTGTCCCCCATGGCGACGGTCGGAGCCACGCCCTTGTTCTCGGGATGGGCCGTGTGATTGTCCTTTCTCTTGCCCGCGGCCAAAGTGCTCATCTGGTGCCGGGGCAGTAAGAGCTAGCGTGACATGGGCGGGACGTCCGAAAGTGGCAAATTCAGCACGGGCCCATTGTACCGCCAGGTCCATCAAGGCATCATAGGATCCTGGAGGGTTTTTGTTGATCTCCATCAGGAAACTGTAGGGGAGTAGGGCCTGACGGAAAGCCTGTTCCGCCACGCGAGGTTCTAAGTTGTGGCACCTCGCCGTGGCAGATTGCCATCGGGACAGCAGTTCATGGAGGCCTTCGCCCTCTTTCTGCTTGATATGGAACAGGGCGTCTACAGTGCGGTAGATGCTGGTGTGCAGTATGAAACGGTTGAGGAAACGTTCCGAGAGTTGGTCGAAGCTGTCTATGGAGTTGGGTGGCAGGCTGAGGAACCAACTGAGTGCCTCTTCCGAGAGGGTCTCTTGGAAGGCGTGGCATGCTATGGCGTCGCTGTAGCCAGAGGAGCTACAAAGTGAGAAGAATGTCTCGAGGTGGAGATGAGGGTCTCCTGTGCCTTTATACTTATCCATTTTGAAGGGCTTGGCTCCCGGAGGCCGCTTCTCCATCTGCACTCGGGGTGTGAAGGGGCTTGGGCGATGTCCGAAACCAGAGAACAAGGGTCGCTGAGCCCCGCGACTCTTGACGTCTTCAACCCGTGAAGCTAACTGCGTGACAGTTTGGCTAAGTTGGAGCAGTAGGCGGGTTGGCATGTTAAGAGGTGGGTTGGGAGAGTTGGCAGTGGTGGAAGTGGAGATTGGTGGGGCGGATGAATTAGGTTGATGTGGCAGAGGGGAGTCATTGAGGATTGATGGTTGGGGGGCCGGGAGTGGAAATGAGGGGTGGGTTAGGGGATGGGACATGTACACAATCTGGCTAGGCCCTCCCGGGAGTATGGAACCAGTCTGGCCTTGGAGAGAATCCGGGGTCCCTGCAATTCGTACCGCGTGGTCCAAGCTATCGTTGTACACGGTACGATGCTCTAACGTGGCGCGGAGCAAGAATTGCTCTTTCTCCAACTCAGCTATGCGTACTCGGTACGCTTCCGTTTCTGCCCTTTCTTTGGCCGTCTGCTCGCGGAATGCATGGAAGTCCCGCTTGAGGATTTCGAGGGCTGTGACGGGGTCGGAATGGTTAATAGGGGTTGGGCTGCTAGTTTGGGGAAGGGATGTGTCGCCGGATTGAGGTTCTACTTAAGTGCCAGGGTCCACGAGGTCATCAATAATCACCATGGTGTTGAGTTCCGAGGCAAGTGAGAGTTCCACAAGATAAGACCCCTCCTTCTAGCGCCAATTGTTTCTACCTGTTACGTCCCGAGTCGGGAAGTGGTCGCGGGACGGAACGAAGTAGAATTCCTGAGAGACTTTCACTCGGTACCTGCACAAATAACAGCGTCACGGGGTCGGGACTAGGGTGGCCCAGTCTTCGACTCTCCGATGCTTAAGTGAGCTATGTGCACTTGTACGGGTAGAGGAATGAAAGTAAGAGAGAGTGTCTATATCTGAGTATGTAAGTAAGTAGATGTGTATACCTTGAGCTTGTTTTATAGGCTAAGCTTGTGTACCTTGAGCTCATTTCCAATGTGAGACTCTTTGCCCTCCTTTGGAGTGCCTCCTCTTTTAGGGGTGTTTTGCCGCTAGAGTGACTTTGGCAAGCGGTTTGTTACCGGCCCTTCCTTCCTTGGATGTCTTTGAAGGGCCCACCAGGGCTATCTCGACCGGGTAATTGTACCGTATTCTCGGCTTAGCCAAGTATTTTGGCTATGTACTAACAGTAAGTGACCCGGTTTTTATTATTGTTCTTATAATATAAAGTCTTCTATGCACCGAGGTGTAAGTTACATAATATTTATTATGCAATCTTAACTATTGATAAAGTGTATACTCTCGACAGTTTTGTTTAGCAATTCTCGAAAAAGTTTTTTTGTTTTTGAAAAAGAAAGAACCGTTAGTTTCTCCACGTTTGTTCGACATGGTTTGGAGACCTCGTCATCGAACTAGTAAGCCATAGGTCTAACCGGTAAAAGTTGACAATTATGGGCAATTTGGGTCGTGACCATGTCTTCAATTTATGGGTCTCTGTTGGTGGGTTTATATTATATTTTATGTAGACTTAATATTATGTTTCAAGTTTAGATGTATTTTATTCACAATTAATCTCTGCCACTCATGGTAAAGTTAAGTATGCTTTATACCAGGCTGCATACTCAGTATGCCTCTGTTCTATCGAGAGAATAGTCTGTATTGGTAGAATCTTCTAGTGACATGATGAAATTGTGTTGACAGATTAATTATGATCATTAAGATACTGGGTTATTTGATTGGTTTTATGACATTGTGCTAATTTTCCACCGTAAAATCAATTTGACACTCTTTGGTACTTCATGTATGTTTGAATACATTACAATAATGATGAAGATTCTAATATAATTCAAGAGGTTTTCTATAATATGTATTATAACATGAGGTTTTGACTTTCTGTTTCCTTCTTATATAATCTGTTTCAGCAATTGAGGCATGAGGGCGGTGGTTGTTGTACGATCCTTATTTTGAAAACAAATGTATTTGATGTAATTTGACTCTCCATTAACGTTGATGTATGTATACGTGGGTGCTCTAAATCAGTAAATCTTGTCCCTTCTCTCATAATCTTGCTCTAGCAAAAAAATTCACAATTCAACTCTAACTTCTTCTTCTTTTTTTTGAAAATGACATGGTTTTCCAAAAGTTAAATTATTATTTGTAGACCCACAAAATAATGGGAACGCAGCCAAATTTGAATCATGGACTTGACTTTGTCAGTTTATCTCTTTATCTCGAGTGGCAGATCATTTTTATGTTCTGGTTCTCCTCGCTCCACAAGATCACCCTGACGTCTAAAACTGAAGCTTCATTGCTAAGAAAATTCAAGCTTCTTCTCCTAGCTTCTCAGCTTGACATGCTTTGAATATATAAATCAAACCTCCAGCCACTCTCATTTTAGTCAGAGGTGAAATAATCTGCACCCTTTCTTTTTTGAGCTTTGCACTCAGGTTCTGTTTGTTGAAATTTACCATTCTTGCAAATAACCTGGTTGATGAATCTACTCAAGTCTGAGTCTTGCTCTCTTTCTGGGTATCTCATTTTTCTCTCTTCTTTCTTCCAAGGCTTTAATCTTTAGTGTTACAGTTTCATATCTGAGTTGGGTTTCTTGACAAATAGAAAATCTGACTAGATCTTGATAGATTAGTTGTTCCTATGGATACCCTTCATAGATATTCTGTTCCAGAGTTGAAATATGACCATGGCCCTGTTTCTGTCTGTCCAAATCCAAATATTGTAAATGGGTTCAAAGTAAATCATGAATCCACCAATCCGGTGTTACCTGCATCCAGATCTGAGCTGTCTAGTGATTCAAGTAATGAGGGCTCAGACGTAGATGGTCTTGATATCAATGACTGCAATCATCCTGTACTCAAGTACATAAGTGATATTCTTCTAGAAGAAGACTTGGAGGGTAAGCCCTGCATGTTGCAGGACTGTTTAGCCCTCCAAGCTGCTGAGAAGTCTTTCTATGATGTCCTTGTTCAGAAGGACCCTCCTTTACCCAACCAACCCTCCTCTAGTTCTGTGCACCAAAGCTCTGAGAGTTCTGATGATGATTCCCCACAGAGTTTCCAAAGCAGTAATCGCTCTTTTCCTGTCAAGACAGATTGGGTTTGGGATCCGGCATTCTCTCCTGTCCAATCTTCTCTGTTTGAGTCTTTCTCCACTACCCTTTTGGTTTCTGATTCAATTTCTAAGATGCAAAGTCTTGGAAATTTTGGAGAGGTGGGGGAAGCGAGCAAGTTCCTTTCAAATGCGAAACTTGAAATGGTTGACTTAGAGAGGTTTCAATTGATGCCTCAAGGTTCAGTCTCATCTGAGTCAGGGGCGGATGGCTACAGCTTTACAAATGAATCAAAGGGAAAGAAGACTCATCAGAGGGAGGATAGTAATTTTCTAGAAGAAGAAGAGAGGAGCAGGAAGCAGTCAGCTGCTACTGGGGACGACTTTGAGCCACAAGAATTGTTTGACAAGGTTTTGCTTTGTCCTCATGAAAATCATGAGTCTGAGCTTTGTGCTGATGATGAGTCTTTTAAAACAGAAGTAAATGGGAAGTTGCAGCGTAACAAGCAGCCAAAAGGATCGAAGGCAAAGCGACAGAATAACATTGGTGAAGTGGTAGATTTGTGCACAATGCTAACTCAATGTGCACAAGCTGTGGCAAACTTTGACCAACAAACTGCAAGTGAACTACTCAAGCAGATAAGGCAGCACTCAACCCCCCATGGCGATGCAACCCAGAGGTTAGCTCATTACTTTGCTGATGGCCTCCAGACACGCTTGGTTGGTGCCAAAACCCCATCATATTCGCCTCTTGTAAGTGTGCAGATGTCAGCTGCTGAAATATTAAAAGCATACCAGGTATTTATTACAGCTTGCCCTTTCAAGAAGATGTCACACTTCTTTGCCAACAGAACAATTATGAAAGTAGCAGAAAATGCAACAAGGCTTCACATTATTGATTTTGGTATTTCGTATGGATTTCAATGGCCTTGCCTGATTCAACGTCTTTCCCAAAGGCCTGGTGGACCTCCTAAGCTTCGTATCACAGCAATTGAACTTCCCCAACCAGGTTTTCGGCCTACAGAAAGAGTTGAAGAGACCGGACGTCGCTTAGAAAAATATGCCAAGAGATTTGATGTCCCATTTGAGTACAATGTCATTGCTCAGAAATGGGAAACTATCCGGATTGAGGACATCAAAATTGACAGAAGTGAGTTGATTGTGGTCAATTGTATGCACCGTTTAAGGAACATACCAGATGAGACGGTGATGGTGAACAGTCCACGAGATGCTGTCCTTAAGTTGATAAGGAAAATTAGTCCAGACCTTTTCATTCATGGTGTTGTCAATGGGACATATAATGCTCCCTTCTTTCTCACACGATGCAGAGAGGCACTTCTCCACTACTATACACTGTTTGATATGCTGGAGGCGACCATCTCTCGTGAAGATGAACAGCGGTTTATATTTGAGCAAGCAATATATGGTAGAGATGTAGTTAATGTTGTAGCGTGTGAGGGACTGGAAAGAGTTGATAGGCCTGAAACATACAGACAATGGCAGGCCAGGAATGTGAGGGCTGGGTTCAAGCAGCTACCATTAGACCAGAAGCTGTTGAAGAAAGTGAAGACTATGTCAAAAGTAATGCGTTATCATGATGATTTTAGAGTTGATGAAGATGGCCATTGGATGCTGCAGGGATGGAAAGGAAGAACCATCATGGCTCTTTCTTTTTGGAAGCCTACTTAGGAGTTGGACATTGCTCTATCTTTTGTTTTTGGACAAAGTTTGTTCTTGTGTTGTGAACTTTGATAACTGCTGAATGAGGTGGTCATACATTTCTACTCCTCTTCTTGACTGAGAGATTGATCTAGGATTTATATTCTTTTTAAGCAAAGCTCGAGTCAGGCCCTAGTTCATATCAGGTTATCTGCTTCTTCCCAAGCAACAATCCTGGTTGGTCAGTTATCCATAATTTTGGTAGAACAAGGTACTTCCACGTATTCAGGTGCAGTAGCGGATTCATGTTGGATGGTGGATACACTGGTAATCTTTGCCTCCAGTATTCGTGCATTTTTTTTTTTGTGGGAAAATGCTTTTGTATTCCTTGGTTTACTTATTGTACTTTGTACATATCCATATTGTGCCTTTGTATCCTTGTTGAAAGTCTGATTATTCTATCCTTTTATTTTTTCTTTGTTTTCTCTGTACAAATTCTGTACAAAGGGAAATAAATTTAATAAACATTATACATTTGTCATAGAAAAACCAGATTTGGGGACTGCACCATTTATATATAACAGTAATGCCTTTTAGGTTTCATTTGGAATTTTATGTCAATTGTTTACTTGGAAGCTAAGTTATTGCTGGGGGTATGAAACAAGTTTGAATCTGTCATGGTGTCTTAAGATGAGGAAGACAGAATGCTAGTTGTAGTTTGTAACTATATAGCTTCTTCTTCAGATTGTTGCTATTTGTTATTTTTGGAACAAATGTGATGAGACTCATATCACTCCATATTACTTGAAAAGATACAGATAAAAATCACTAAAAGTTAACAAGACAATACAAACAATCCTGCCCCTGGTTAAGACTTAAGAGTGTACTGGAAAAAAAAAATTCAAGTACAAGAGACTGAAAATTGTAACTAGTTGTCTATTGAAAACTCTCATTATAGGACAAAATTATTCAAAAAAAAAAAGAAAAAAAAAAACAAGTACATAACATTGTGAAACTGAAACGTACGTACTCTAGCCTCTAGGTCATGGAACCTAGCTAGGCAGGTTTCCAAAATGAAAGAGCTGTGAAGATCCGTCCTTTCCATCCATGCAGCATCCAATCCCCATCTTCATCAATTCTAAGATCATTATGATAATCCATCAACTTCGACAATTTCTTTGCTTTCTTCATCAACTCCTGGTCCAATGGGAGCTGCTTCAATCCAGCCCTCACATTCCTGGTCTGCCACTTCTTGTAAGTCTCAGGCCTTTCAACCCTTTCCACTCCCTCGCATGCTATGATATTCATTATGTCTTTACCCTGAATATCTCTCTCCAACACCATCCGACGCTTCTCTTCACGAGGAATGGTTGCTTCAAATATATCAAATATGGTATAGTAGTGCAAGAGTGCCTCTTTGAACCGTGTGGCAAAGAAGGGTGTATTGTGTCTCCCATTGATAACCCCATGAATGAAAAGGTTGGGATTTATATTCTTGATCAACTTCAGGACTGCATCTCTCGGAGAGTTCTCCATCACAGTCTCATCATGTATGTGCCTTAACCGGTGCAGACAATTCACAACCACCAGCTCATTTCTGTCAATTTTCAGATCCTCACACTGGATAGTTTCCCGTTTTTGAGCCATGACATTGTACTCAAACGGCACATTGAACTTTGCACAATACCTTGCTAGGCGGCGCATGGTCTCTTCGACCCTTTCTGTAGGTCGGAAACCAGGTTGTGGAAGCTCAATTGCTGTGATATGTAACTTAGGTGGTCCGTGAGGTCTTTCAGAGAGATGTTGGATAAGGCAGGGCCATTGGAAACCATAAGAAATACCAAAATCAATAATGTGAAGCCTTGTTTCATTTTTTGCTAGCTTCATGATTGTTCTGTTGGCAAGGAATCGTGAAATCGTAATGAAAGGGCATGTAGAAGCAGATACCTCATAAGCTAGTAGGATTTCAGCGGCTGATGTGTGCCTACTAAAGAGAGGCGAAAACGACGGTGTTCTGACACCAGTAAGGCGCGCCTCTAGGCCATTGGCAAAGTAGTGAGCTAATCTTTGAGTTGCATGGCCATCGGGGGAGGAGTGCTGCCTTATCTTCTTGAGTAGTTCACTCGCTGTTCCTTGGTCATAGCTTGCCACGGCTTGTGCACATTGATTTAGCATGGTGGTCAAATCTACTGCTTCCTCATCCTTGTTCTGCTGCTTTGAACGATTTGTTTTAGATCCTTTTGACTGCCTGTTTTGCTGCAACTGCTCTGTTCCTTCCCTTTTCATAGAGCAATGAGGAGTACAAGAGCCCCACTCCTCATGATGATCACCTTGACAGAGTAACACCTTATCAAATATTTCTTGAGGCTCGGAGTCATCGGCAGAAACAACTGACTGCTTGCTGCTTCTTCCTTCTTCTGGATGCTGTTCATCCTCTCTTTGATGATTCTTCTTTCCCTTTAATCCATTTGTTTGGTATCTCTCCTTGTCATTGATATCGAAATTCCCATTTGTACGGAACTTGCTTGCCTCTCCAGCCTGTCCAAGCTTCGCATCTTGAAAAGAGAATCTGAAACCGTAAGAGTATCTGAAAGAGACTCGACAAGGGAAGAATGAATGGAATCTTTTTGCGAGTACTCAGAGTTTTGGCAAGGCAGAGGGAGTTGGTTGGAGAAAGGAGGATCCTTGGGATACAGGGCATCGTAGAAAGTTTTTTCAGCAGCTTGGAGAGCCATACTGTCCTGTAACATGAGTCAAATATAACGAGGTTTGGAGAATGAATTTTCAGAGAGATATTATTCATCTCACAGAAGAGGCTATTTATAGGGATACAAGACGTACAAACCCTACGTACTATGTACTACATGTACTGCACATATAGAATAGGAAAGTAATAACAAATTAATTTACATTCCTAAACTGACTTCATGACTCACGCTAACACTCCCCCTCAAGTTGGCGCATATACATCAACCATGCCCAACTTGCTAAGTGAGTCATAAAAGGCCTTCTTAGAAACTCTTTTTGTGAGTATATCTGCAAGTTGCTCTTCTATAGGGACAAAAGGAAAACGAATGATCTTAGCATCTAGCTTCTCCTTTATAAAGTGACGATCAACTTCCACATGCTTAGTACGATCATGTTGCACATGATTCTGTGAGATATCGATAGCTGCTTTGTTGTCACAATACAGCTGCATAGCACACTTGGGTTTAACACCCAAATCTTGTAACACATTCCGCAGCCACAACAACTCGCACACTCCATGAGCCATACCTCTATATTCTGCTTCAGCACTAGACCGAGCCACAACCTTTTGCTTCTTACTCTTCCAAGTAACAAGATTACCTCCCACAAAGGTAAAATATCCTGATGTAGACCTCCGGTCTGTAATATTTCCAGCCCAATCTGCATCTGTAAAACCACATACATCAAGAATATTGTTGTGCCTAGAAAACATTACTCCTCTCCCTGGAGCGGACTTCAAGTACCTCAAAATCCTTACAACAGCATCCATGTGATCTACACTAGGATTATGCATGAACTGGCTCACCATACTTACTGCGTATGCAACATCAGGTCTGGTGTTTGCTAAATAAATCAGACGTCCAACTAACCTCTGATATCGAGGTTTGTCAGTAGGTACCTGATCAGGATATTCTGCTAATCGATGATTTTGCTCGATAGGAGTATCAATTGGAGTACAATCCAACATACTTGTCTCTGTTAATAGATCAAGTATATACTTCCTCTGACACAGATAGATGCCTTCACTCCCCCTGGCTACCTCAATGCCCAAGAAGTACTTGAGTGTACCTAGGTCCTTCATCTCAAACTCTGTGGCTAGCGGTTTTTGCAATCTATCCATCTCAACAGTATCACTACCAGTAACAACCATATCATCAACATATATGATTAGAGCTGTTACCTTCCCTTGTTGATGTCTGAGAAACAACGTGTGGTCTGAGTTACTCTGCTTATAACCAATCTTCCTCATGAACTGTGAAAACCTTCCAAACCAAGCACGAGGTGATTGTTTAAGACCATACAAAGATTTTCTCAATCTGCACACAAAGTTACCTGAAGGAGCAGTTTTATATCTAGGTGGAAGATCCATATACACTTCCTCTATAAGTTCTCCATGAAGAAAAGCATTCTTGACATCAAACTGTTTAAGAGGCCAGTTTAAGTTAGCAGCAAGAGAGATCAATACCCGAATAGTGTTCATCTTTGCAACTGGTGCAAATGTCTCATCATAGTCAATGCCATATGTATGGGTGAATCCCTTTGCTACCAGACGTGCTTTATATCGACTCACTGACCCATCTGGATTATGCTTCACTGTAAACACCCAGCGACATCCCACAGTCTTCTTTCCATGTGGTGGAGATACAAGCTCCCAAGTATTGTTCTTCTGTAATGCTTCCATCTCCTCATCCATTGCTTTCCTCCATTTTGGATCTCTCAATGCATCCTGCACTTTGTTAGGTACTGATACAGCAGATATTTGATTCACAAATGATTCATATGACTTAGACAATCTCTTGGTAGACATAAAATGTGCCACAGAATACTTAGCTTTGGCTTGAAGGGTAGGTTCATACTTTTTTGCTTGTTTACCCCGAGTAGACCTATTTGGTAACACATATTGTCTACTATTAGCATCACTAGTATCAACCCCAATAGAATTACTAACCTCAGATGGAAGATCTTTTGTACCAGGGAGACATGAGTCAGGGGTATTAGTAACATCAGGCAAGGAAAGAGAGGCAGTAACGCTTTCAGCAGGAACGCGTTCAATGTCTGACTCTTGAATCTCTGGAGCAATTATACCAGAATCATCTGGTGGTGCCTGTCTGTCATCTTCTTGTCCCTGAACCTCTGATGTATCTCTAACCTCAACTGAATGACTTGTCTCCCCCTCTCCATGATACAGCTCTTCTGGAGTAATTATACCAGAATTATCTGGTGGTGCCTGTCTGTCATCCTCTTGTCCCTGAACCTCTGATGTATCTCTAACCTCAACTGAATGACTTGTCTCCCCCTCTCCATGATACAGCTCTTCAAAATATGAGTTCTCCCCCTGAAGAGCAGTATCAGAAGAGGTGTAGTAGCTCATATCCTCAAAGAAAGTAACATCCATAGCGACATAATACTTCCTAGTAGGCGGATGATAGCACTTGTACCCTTTCTGATGGCCCCCATAGCCAACAAACACACACTTAATCGCCCGAGCATCCAATTTACTTGACCGTTGACTGTTTGGGATATGAACAAATGCAACACGACCAAAAACACGAGCTGGGAGATTATGAAAGGAAGATAAAGAGACATAAGAAGCTAGTACCTCAAATGGGACTTTCCCCTGGAGGACAGTAGAAGGAAGACGGTTAATGAGATGGGTAGATGCGGAGATAGCATCACCCCATAGATTCTTGGGACAATGGGCACTAAAGAGAATACAACAAACCATATCAAGTAAATGACGATTTTTCCTTTCAGATACCCCATTCTGTTCAGGTGTGTAAGGACACGTTTTCTGGTGGATAATCTCATGTGTTTGTAAGAAAGACTGAAAGACACGATTAACATATTCCCCCCCCCCCCATTATCAGAGCGAAGAATTCTAATTTTGGCATTATATTGTGTTTGGACTTCAGAAAGGAAGGCTTGAAAAACCGGAAAAACCTCATCCTTAGTTTTAAGAAGAACAACCTAAGTAAGACGTGTACAATCATCAATAAATGACACATAATATCGCATACCAGACACAGTGGATTCCTTTGAAGGGCCGCAAACATCAGAATGAATTAATTCAAAAGGAATGACACTTTTATTAGAAATACGAGATGAATAAGTTGAGCGATGACTCTTACCCAAAACACACGTTTCACAATGTAAGACTGACTCATCCACACCAATAAACAAAGAAGGCATGGATTTTTTCATAACACTAAAAGATGGATTCCCTAAGCGACGGTGCCATAACCAAACTTCACTTAGCTTGTCAGAATTGGACATTAAAGCCGTCCGGGACGATGCGCCTGGTTTCTCTCCCACGTACGTCTGATCCAGATGAAACAACCTGCCTCTCAGATACCCCCGACCTAGTAACTCCCCAGTGAGAAGATCCTGAAAAATCACATACATAGGGAAAAAGGTCACAGAGCATTTGGATTCAACATTCAACTGTGGGACAGAAATCAAATGATGGGATAAAGCAGGAACATATAGCACATTTTTTAGCACTATTGTGGGAGTGATACGAACTGACCCCTTTCCTAACACAGGGAAGGCCTCACCGTTAGCATTAGTAACATAAGGTACGGGTGGAGGTGATAAGTCAGTAAAATAAGATTTGTCATAAGTCATATGATCGGAAGCACCTGAATCAATAATCCATGTATCACCACCAACAAAGTTAGAAATATTTAAGGCCATACCTAGCTTGCCACGACCAACGACAACAATAAAGCAAGGATGAGGAAAACCTGCTTTGGGTGCACTTGCACTGTCAGTGCACTTGCACTACCAGTTATCAGAAACTGAAACCGGGTCGGGTCAGGTCACGCCAGACGATCCGGGTCGGGTTGAGCAGGCAGGTCAAGCCGGGTCGGGTTGAGCAGGCGGATCAAGCAAGCGGGTCGGGCTGAAGTCGGGTCGGTGATAGCGACCGAAACCGGGCGTTTCAATTAAAACCCTTTTGTGTCAATTGTAGTATATAGCAAATAAGGGTATCGTTACAAGCCGGGGATTGAGGGTATCTTTACAACTTACGTTAATTACAAAATAAGAGAAAACATAAAATATTATAGTACTAGAGATATGGGGTTATATGATTATAAACAAGAGAAAACAAAGAAACAAAATAAATCAGAAAATATCAGATGGATGAGACATTAGAGACTTGGAAATCCACCACCAAGTATGTTTCAAGACATGTTAACAACCAAAGCTTCAATCATTAAGTCGCAAATCGGTATCAATCAAGAACAAACCGTGAACGCACTGCGTAAGTCCTTATTACTTCCCTTGAATACTTAAGTAAGATGAACGCACCATTATTAAGCCTTTAGAATAACCGATCAAGGTATAGAAGCTATCCTATCAACAAATTATTCTAAGCATTAAGATCAATGAAAGTTTGATTGAACAAGTATGCAAAACTAGTGTGGAACGCCTACCTAGCATGCAATCCTTTTTATTTGGTTTCACCTATTGTCCTATAGGTTTTACTACTTTGAACTAAGCCGTATTAACCGTTTAGGAGATTAAACAACCTAATTCTAGCCCCACTCACAAGTTCATAATGTTCTATGTTGCGCATACATGAACATAAACAAGCAAGAGTTCTCCATAAACCAAAACCAAATAAACAATTTGAAAGACTTAATAATTCGAAACCAAGGTTCAAAACAATATCTAAAACATTCTTGGGGCTTCAAACCTTGCCCCTAATTAAGAGAATTCAGCCACACATGGCTGCAAAGACACACAAGGACAATAAAAGATGACAAAGGAAAGATAAACCGTGGATGATGGAGAAATCAATGATGGCTTGGTGGCTTCCTTGTGCGAGTCTGCAACTCTAGAGGTTCTTCTGATGATGAGATCGCTGCCTCCTCTCTAATCTCTTCGTCCTCCTCTCTAATCTCTTCGTCCTCCTCTCTAATCTCTGCTGTGATTAGGGTTATAAAACCCTCAAAACTCGTCCATGGGCTTACCAATGTGGTCTGGGCCTCAAAATAGAAGTTTTGGTCCAAATCAGAAATTCGGGCAGACTGACCTTCGGCTACTCAAACGGTCATAACTTCTTCTCCAAAATAGGTATTGACGATCCATAAAAAGTTATGGAAAGTAGACTCTTGTAGCTTTCCATTGATATATGGCACATCTCCTGGATCATTGTGAGCTAATCACAATCTTCTGTCGAAGTTGACTGACGATTTTTGACAGATTTTCTGATTTCTTTCCTTGCACAACATGGATTCCTTTTCCTTCAAGATTTCTACTATTTTGTCTCTTTTAGGCTCCTTGGCTTTATTTATGACCTAAAAACACAAACTTAGTTAATATGAATATTGTTAAGGGAATTACATAGCTAAATAGGGTCGGAAATACATTATAAACGTAGCACTTTGTGCTCCTATCAAATACCCCCACACTTAGCTTTTGCTAGTCCCTTAGCAAAATCTAAAGCAAAGAAAACAAAACGAAGACTCAAAACAAACTATGCCTTCAACTTTATTGTCTCAGAAATCTCTTACTTTCATAGCATCAAGATTAGCACTCAATCAATAATTAATTATGAGTAATTCGAGAGTTAATTAAAACATATATTCCGCATATAAACATGTAAGACACGGGGGTGACAATGGTGATGGGTGGAGCTCAGCATGTATCCAACAAGTATGATTCAACCTCACAGGATTACCACTCTTTCTTCTCTCAGAATCATGGCTAATGCTTAAAAGCTTTTTCACTCAATGTATATAATGTGAGAGAATAAACAAACAAGTAGGCTCACATATAAAGAAAGAAACGCACTTTGTCAAATTAAAAAAATCTCATGAAAGATATCAACTACTTGCCAAACGGACCAACCCATATGCTCAACTTTTGTAACCAATCTCCACAGATCGATGACTGCCCATCTTTTAGATCATAAAAGAACTTTATCAAGGTTAAAATTTGACCAAGGCTAGGGTTTAATGAAACAAAGGATACGGAATTACAAATCGTCCTTAAAAACCTAGTAGAGCCATAAGATCACCTTTAAACATTCATGAATGAGGACAAAGACCATATATCATATCATTAGGTCTTCAATTTAAAACAAACTCCTCCATCACAAAGGGAGACTTAATACATACTTTCTTTTTTTCAATGCCGCCACATTCGTTTTTTTTTTTTTACTTTTTTTTTTTCGGCAACACTTTTTTTCTTTTTTTTTAATAGACAAGTCATTCCCCCCACACTTGTTATTCATCATCATTCCACACGTACAATGCATCACAACATAAGCTCTACCAAGCCTTAAGGACAAATGTAGAGATATATCACTACACTAAGCTCAATGTGAGGATTATATGGGTGATGACAGAAAGGCTTAATGTAGGCTCAAAGGGGTTCAACTAAGGGGTGTGCCGCGCACACAAATAGGGACATATAGCAATTTGGCAATGGTGGAAATCCTAAGTCCTTTTAATCCCTTCCAAAATCAGAACATATATCGATAAAAGTCTCGACTAGCACAAGAGTGAGTTCTAGCACTAGAGTCCGTTAAACTTAATCTGCGGCAAGCAGTCAATCAAGGAGAAAGATAATGAGATCGCTAAACATTGCCAAGAAAATAGATGATGATTTATTCAATAAGCACTCAGAAAGAATAGCACAATAAAGCTCAAATTCTCACCAGGGTAATTATGAATCAAAACTCATCATCAACATGCTCAAAATTCTGTACCAATGTCAACGAAAAACCACATCTACTACAAACTCATATGCTTAGTATACATCATAATTAACCAAAGAATTAATTTAACATCATCTCAATCGTGTGATCCTCTTTTAGCCATAATTTCAGAGATATATACTCATCCTAGACAGTTGAAAGGCATGATGACACATAGAAAAACAAACAAATTTTTTTTTCTCTTTTCTAATTTTTGACTCTAACAAAAACAAAACAAAACACAAAATGTGTGCATTCCCTTCCCCCACACTTAAACTTACGCATTGTCCACAATGTGAGAACAATATAGATCAAACAATGCATAATAGATGTATAGAGGAAAGTGAACAAAACAAAAGGTAGAAAGTGAGAAAAGCTCCCTGATTGTGTGCTCTGCAGCCAACTTTCAGCTGATATAAGTCCCTGTTGCAGCATCCAATGTCTGAAAGTCTAATTGGAGATGAAAGATGGCGTTGCTAGCTTTATGTGCATCTGTGGCATGTTTCCTAACTCCAAGTGGATCGAAAATGGCAGCCCTGTAAAGTTAGAAGAAAGACATAGTTTGCACAGAAAAGCTGAGAAACAGACCTTTACCCATTCAAACCTGATTTCCAAAGAGTTATGGTGCCAGAATGT
The DNA here is from genome assembly GCA_034370585.1 of Fragaria x ananassa. Lineage (NCBI taxonomy): Eukaryota > Viridiplantae > Streptophyta > Magnoliopsida > Rosales > Rosaceae > Fragaria > Fragaria x ananassa. Next base: position 24,493,075 of record CP139764.1, read on the forward strand.
AAAATTTCTTCAAAGAAAAGTTGAAGCTAATTCAACAAGCTTTCCAGGCATATATAGCTTTCCTCCATAGCATGGCTCGAAGTATCCCCTGTTTTGACCTTTTCCCGGTTGTACTGCACAACTTCTGGTTTCCTGGCAGTGACCTTGTTGCTTTCAACAACGAACTGAGAATGACTCGGGTCTCCAAATCCACTTCTGTAAAATCCTACAGAAAATAGACTCAGAGAACTTTCTTTTGATATAAGGCACACCGTCCCAGGTTCTGTGATCTGCAAACCGTAACCCTCCAAAGTCGGGGTAACTGTTTTTGCGAGAGCACTGTATTGGCTGAACTTGGAGTTTTTTTTCAACTTTTCTCAACTCTCACCTGCACACACACACAAAACACATCAAAACGATCAGAAACAAAATAAAGAAAGCATAGACAATTGGGTTCCCTCCCAACGGCTTTTCAACAAGAATAATCAGGAGGCTTAGGTCGCGGTTCGATCAAATGCTTGACCCTCTTCAAAGATATTTCATGGTCCTTTGGTAGCAATTTGAGTAACTTAGAAGCAATGGACATATAAGATATGAATCTTCTCTTTTTCTTTCTCTTCTTCCATTGTCTCCAACTATTAACAATCACAATAAGAATCTCCTTATCCAATTTGAGACATTCATGTACCACCATATCCACATGCTCAACAAACTCACATGATGCTTGGACAGAAAGAACATGTGTAGAGCTTGAGTGATGGAGTGAAGAATCATGTGGTCTTCCATGTAACAGCAATAAATGTTCAAATGTAGGAGCTTTGATGGACTCCTCGTTTAAGCAATCCTCAAAAGTCTCAACACCGCGTGGCTTTTCATAGGACTCCTCCAAATCTGTTTCTTCATCCTCAAAAAATATTAAATCATGAGGTTGACATGGAGCTGAAGTTGCGGGAAGTTCATGTGGAGTTGTCATCAACGAAGATGGTTGCTCTTGAGATATTAAGGTGTCCAAAATCCTTTTAGTTTCTTCCCAACTATCATTGAAAGCTTCTTGCTCCTCAATCCAAGCTTTATTTGAAGCAGCTAGAGCCTCATTCATCTCATTTATAGACTTGATCATCTCATCGTAATGATTTAACTTATCTGAGATTTGATGAGATGGTGCTTGTGTCCAGTAGTCATGGAATGAATATGGCGAAGCTTGGAACTCATCGGAAAATCCTTGTTGCATGTCCGGATCGGTGTTCCATGAAAAATAAGGAGAATCATCCCATACAGTATTCTGTGGAGGTGAATAGTAATCATTCCAATGTCGTTGGTTGTCTTGAAATCCTCCAAGCATATTTTGATCATAGTATTCTTGAAATCGGATGCTTGGGCATGTCTCTAATGAATGACCTACCATGGAGCATATGGAACATACATCACAAAATTGATTCCACATTGAAAAACAAAACAAAAAATTTAGTTAGTAATATATACACAAATTAATCTCAAGTACTGAAACTAAATAAAATCTAATGTGAGAAGCTATAAAAACAGAAATATATATACAAGAACTAACACAAATTGATAGGGATTTTTCAATCCCCGGCAACGGCGCCAAAAATTGATAGCGACCGAAACCGGGCGTTTCAATTAAAACCCTTTTGTGTCAATTGTAGTATATAGCAAATAAGGGTATCGTTACAAGCCGGGGATTGAGGGTATCTTTACAACTTACGTTAATTACAAAATAAGAGAAAACATAAAATATTATAGTACTAGAGATATGGGGTTATATGATTATAAACAAGAGAAAACAAAGAAACAAAATAAATCAGAAAATATCAGATGGATGAGACATTAGAGACTTGGAAATCCACCACCAAGTATGTTTCAAGACATGTTAACAACCAAAGCTTCAATCATTAAGTCGCAAATCGGTATCAATCAAGAACAAACCGTGAACGCACTGCGTAAGTCCTTATTACTTCCCTTGAATACTTAAGTAAGATGAACGCACCATTATTAAGCCTTTAGAATAACCGATCAAGGTATAGAAGCTATCCTATCAACAAATTATTCTAAGCATTAAGATCAATGAAAGTTTGATTGAACAAGTATGCAAAACTAGTGTGGAACGCCTACCTAGCATGCAATCCTTTTTATTTGGTTTCACCTATTGTCCTATAGGTTTTACTACTTTGAACTAAGCCGTATTAACCGTTTAGGAGATTAAACAACCTAATTCTAGCCCCACTCACAAGTTCATAATGTTCTATGTTGCGCATACATGAACATAAACAAGCAAGAGTTCTCCATAAACCAAAACCAAATAAACAATTTGAAAGACTTAATAATTCGAAACCAAGGTTCAAAACAATATCTAAAACATTCTTGGGGCTTCAAACCTTGCCCCTAATTAAGAGAATTCAGCCACACATGGCTGCAAAGACACACAAGGACAATAAAAGATGACAAAGGAAAGATAAACCGTGGATGATGGAGAAATCAATGATGGCTTGGTGGCTTCCTTGTGCGAGTCTGCAACTCTAGAGGTTCTTCTGATGATGAGATCGCTGCCTCCTCTCTAATCTCTTCGTCCTCCTCTCTAATCTCTTCGTCCTCCTCTCTAATCTCTGCTGTGATTAGGGTTATAAAACCCTCAAAACTCGTCCATGGGCTTACCAATGTGGTCTGGGCCTCAAAATAGAAGTTTTGGTCCAAATCAGAAATTCGGGCAGACTGACCTTCGGCTACTCAAACGGTCATAACTTCTTCTCCAAAATAGGTATTGACGATCCATAAAAAGTTATGGAAAGTAGACTCTTGTAGCTTTCCATTGATATATGGCACATCTCCTGGATCATTGTGAGCTAATCACAATCTTCTGTCGAAGTTGACTGACGATTTTTGACAGATTTTCTGATTTCTTTCCTTGCACAACATGGATTCCTTTTCCTTCAAGATTTCTACTATTTTGTCTCTTTTAGGCTCCTTGGCTTTATTTATGACCTAAAAACACAAACTTAGTTAATATGAATATTGTTAAGGGAATTACATAGCTAAATAGGGTCGGAAATACATTATAAACGTAGCACTTTGTGCTCCTATCAGTCGGATCACACTGAGCCGGGTCGGGAGAGAACCGAATCGGATCTGAGACAAACGACACGAGTCGGATCGACGTCGGCGACTAGGCACGGTGGCGGCTTCCTCTTCGGGGCTTCTGGACAGATCTTGTCGGGCTAGACGTCGGTCTGGGCAGAGACGGTGGCCGCAGAGCTGCTCCGGGGCACAGACGGCGGCGGCAGCAGCTTCGGGGCAGAGGGCCGGCGACAGAAGCTTCGAGGAAGAGGGCCAGCGACAGCAGCCTCGGGGCAGAGGGCCGGCGACAGCAGAGGGCAGGAGAGTGCGGCGGCAGTTGCAGCCCGGAGAGGCCCCGTGAACAGTAACCAGTGACAGAAAAAAAACAAACACCCGAACGGAAAAACGTCGTCCGGTGAAAACAAAAAATCGTTGGGAAAACATCAACGAAAAAACTTGCAGCGGAAAAACAAAGAGACAAAGTCCTTTCGGATCTTTGCTCTGATACCAAGTCAAATATAATGAGGTTAATTTGGAGAATGAATTTTCAGAGAGATATTATTCATCTCACAGAAGAGGCTATTTATAGGGATACAAGACGTACAAACCCTACGTACTATGTACTATATGTGCTGCACATATAGAATAGGAAAGTAATAACAAATTAATTTACATTCCTAAACTGGCTTCATGACTTACGCTAACAACATGCAGTTCTTTCCTTCCAGATCTTCATCAAAGAGAATATCACCTATGTACTTGAGCGTTGGATTGTTGAAGTAATTTATATCGAAAGTTTCTTCCTCAGAATCCGGGGTCAAAGACGTACCTGATTCACTGGGATGGAGAAGTGTATTGGTGAATTCATGATGTATTTGAAACTTGTTTCCAGGATTTGGATAGGAAGTGACGGAAGTTAAGGCGTGGCCGAAACTGACTCCTTCCATGGACGATCCTATCTAAGAACACCTGCTCGATCAGATTTTTGAGTTTCAAGAAACTCAAGTACGAAATTTTGGAGCTGGTGAGCAAAGAAACAGTGAAGTGAATATTATATAATTCACTTGACAGATAAGAACTGGAACCAAATGGGAAAAGAACAATATTATGGACTCAGCCACTCAGGAATATGAATTATAATAGAGTTTCTTTCAGTTGAGGAAAATCAATATGATCAATGGAGCTGGAGGTATATATACTAGTATATATTTTCACAGAAGTATGTAGCCTTTTCCAGATAGAAGCTGGAGATTGAACTATTCACACAGCAATGGTCCTTAGGGAAAATCTTGAACTTCAAAAGTATGTCGTCTACCAGTCAAAAGCCGCCTTCAAATAATTCAGATGCACATTGTAGAATGTAGAATTGATGATGGTAATGTTTGGCTAAGGTCAATTGTGGGCTTGTGGCTTTTGTGCTAACTCTTCTGTTTTTCTCAAGTCCTAAAGGAGCAGCTAACCTTGACTTTGTTATTTGAACAGGACGGGGTCCTTAAGTCCTAGACTGTCACAATGTAGCATCACATATAGTGATATAACTAGCTAGCAACTTTCATTCAAATATTTCTTTTTTTCTTTTATCTCTATCATATATGAGAAAATGCTTCATTAGCAAAAGCATAAATTGTTCTACATAAATATGTGCACAGTTCCGATGCATCAACACCAAGCAAGCTTCAACAGCATCAAGTTCCTCTTATTTTAGCTTTTAGTTTTCTTTTAGCATGGTGAATGTTTGAGCCCAGTGAGCATTTTGGTCCAAAACAGCGTGAATAAGTTTTGAATAGCATTTGAGCCAATACTTCTGGCCTTTTAATAAAAAGTTTTTTAAGTCTCGTGAGCTTGAAGGGCCTGCGAGATGGAAACAAACTTCAGGGGCTCGCGAGAGAAGTTTTCCATAAAAATTATGACACCTCGTGGGATAAGTTTGAGTCCGCATAGGAGTCTACCGTTGAGCAGCGCTGAAGCAGTGCTGAAGCAGTGTTCTTGTGGTATTCTGCTTGGATAGTGATTACATCTCTCCTGGTAGAAGACGAGTCACTATATAAAAGAGCTCGAAGGCTTACAAAGGACTCTCTCTACAACTTACTCAAACAAAATACAATACAACCTTCAACCCAGTTGAAACCTCCAGACGCTTCCGGAGCTTTGCTTTCGCTTCTTTGTTGAAGCTCTCTCTACAATCTTTACAACTACACAAATACAAACAAATCTTCAACCCAGTTGATACCTTCGAGCCTCTCGAAACCGAATCCTAAGTGTGTCCTCGCCTTAGCTCAGAGCCCTTTCGGACTCACCCATGATCCTTATTGTTGCTCTGCTCGCAACACACAGTGAGTATTGAATCACTTAGTGCTTGTAATTCCTCGTCCGCGAGATGGCACCTGAAGCCCTCCGCTTGATCAAGAAGTCAAGACCCGACGCACTCATTCCTCATCCGCGAGGTGGCACGCCCACATCCCCTCTCTATTACTTTGGTAGCTAGTTACCTCTCTACTCCTTACTGAGGATCGTTGGCCAAAACATTGGCACGCCTAGTGGGACCGAGAGTACAAGCGATTCACCATAGGGAAACCAGGAGAATCACCATACAGGAAACCTCAGATTTCTTGTTTCAAGCATAAATCACCACGATACAAGCCTCATAACAGCGCAGCTTGTCGATCTCTCACCAAAGAACAGGTTCTTGCTCAGTTCGGTAACCCAGACTATAGAAAAACCTCAATGGAAGGCTCACAGCCAACCCAAGGCACCTGATCTGCTCTACCTATGGAGCAAATCCTCTAGATATTCGAGGAGCTCAAAGGTCAGATCAAGGGTTTGGCCACTCAATAGAGCGTCACCGACCTAGCTGAATAGGTCAAAAAAGATAGAGCCCTTTGCGAGGCCAACCATGACAAACTCACCGGGCTCAGTGATGACTATGGCCACCTAGAAGGAAAATTCACAAAAACTAAGGGCCTAGTTGAAGGTTCCCTTCAACGGATCCAAAAGGATCTGGACCAGAACACAAGGACCTTGAAGCAGAACGCGGAGACCCTAACGCTCACTCGTGCAACAGTGAATGAGAAAATTCGTTGCTTGGATGAACATGATACCAAGTTGCACGAACAGCAGAACGCGTCCTTCTTCGGAAGCAAGAACAACCTAGAAAAGCTCGAGGAGTTCAAAGAAAAACATGATAGGTTGAGCTTGAGAGTCCTTGAGGTGGAAGACTGGATGAGGTCTCAAGCACCAAAGAATCATGCCCTTGACCTAACAGCGCAAGCGCAAATGAGGGATCATCCAAATACATACCACCTAATGAACACGCTAGGGCTAATCTTAAGGTCGGGGGTCAGAAGACCCCACAATTCGTGTTGGGAGCTGGTACTTCAAAGACACCGCCTCCGCACAACTCTAGTGCCACACTAAAGGGCATTAATGGTTCACCATATCAGGGGGCCGGGACACTAGATGACCCGATTATAACCTATTCCAGCCCCGCTCCTAAGAATGTTGGATAAGTTACCAGTTTCTCTACATAGCCGAACCATGAGGAGGGAGCAAAGTCTACACCTGTGACGGTAGCTAACTGGCACCAACTCATCTCTAGCATAATCAAGGAGCAAACTGGGAAATGTGATGCTGACTTGCAATATCGCGACTCCTACCCTGATAGCGTGGCGTAGTACCTTTTCCCCTATGGGTTCAAAAACATTGTCTTCACAACTTTCTCTAGGGAGACAAGGGAAGACGCAACAACCCATATGAGCCACTTCAAAGTCCAATGCGGCCAATATGAGAATAATGATATTCTCAAACTCAATCTCTTTGGGACTTCTCTGTCAAGAGCTGCATTCAGCTGGTACTCCAGGTTGAAGCTTGGGTCGATTGCGGACTGGCCTATGATGGAGAGACTGTTTTAGGAGACTTATGGCACCATCGAGCCAGAGGTCGACCTCGACTCCCTCACCCAAATGAGCTAGCAAAGCATGGAGTCTAGAGTCTCATTCCTCCAATGCTTCAGGTCGGAAGTTATAAGCTGATTCTCAACGAGATGGATGAGAAAGCGAATGCCTCTAAGGGGACATACATGCCAGGGAGAAACAGGACGGTGGGGGCACTAAACCTCCAATTCCCTACTTAAGATCCTTATTATCAGAGGCAGGAGGAAACTGAGGCTCCGCCATATTATGAGGATGTGGGAGCAGTAGAACTGATTGGGAAGCCATTGGCTCACAAACTGAAGAATCTTAAAATGACCCGCAAGCCAATCACCATCTAGTCTTTTGCATGGACCAAACCCGAGTACGATTCATACACTTATGATGCAAAAACCGTTCATCTGGTCTTTAATGACTTGATCGAAGTGAAGTACGTGCGCTTGGATCACAAGATCTCATCCAAGGAGGAGTTGAAGGACAAGAAGTATTATACCTTCCACAACGTCTATAATTATGACACTAAAGAGTGTGTCAAGCTCCGAGACCAACTGTAGACTTGGCTAAACTCTGGCGCCCTGAAACTGAAAAGGCCGGGGAGCACAGCCTCGCTGGTAGATGTAGACCCTTTCTCACCCGTGGTTGGCATGGTTGAAGTGAACTGAACCGATCAGCCAAAAGAGGACAACTGACGTCGGGTGCCGAAGCCAGGCCAACGCAGAGTCACATTGGACTTGTCTGAACACCCGGAGGATGATAACCCGCGTCGGGCACTCAAGAGAGGCCGCGAAGAGAACAATGATAATACGCATCGGCCATCTCACCAGTACACGTCAACCTTGCACATGAGGTCTTAGACAACCTTATTGATGACAGACACGCCACAGTGGCAGAGGCCTTACCCTACATTGAATATAAGGAAGGCCGCATACACTGTAAGTTCCATAATAGCTGGGGACACAGAGCTTGGATTGCTATAAGCTCCGTGAGCAAGTCCAGGACTGGCTCAACCTCAAGTACATTCGCTTTGAGGAAAAAGACGGCTTCACGATCGCAACTGCTGACATCGCTTAGCCTTGTATCGGCCAGCGCGCGATAACATTGGATATATCTCCAAACGCAGGCTCGCGTGAACCACCAGGTCGAAACCGCAAGCGACCGGCGAATGACTATACCGTACTAGCGAACGAAAGTGGAAACCATGATCCGGCAAGGCAGTTAGTCGCCAGACTAGAGCGCAATCACCCTTCAAGAAGAGATAAGGGCAAATCTATTATGAGGGACAATGAACCGTCCCCCGCTGAAAATTACCAACCCGTGAGCCCCAGGACTCGCAAAGAGCTGGAACAGAGGATCAAACGCCTCAAGACGTTCGTCCAATCACACTGGATGAAAAAAGTACCTTCGTCTTCAGCTTCAAACGAGATGGATATATCAGATTCCAGCAGCGAATCTCGGGAAAACGAGGCTTCAAGCTCTCATTAAGGTATCTTGACTGACCCTTATATTCCTCCTAATTCCAAGTCAGCGATTAAGGAAGGAGTATGGTACACGCAGCAAGGAGGCAGGCTAGTTAGCATTACCAAATCCAGAAAGCGAAAGCTACAGAAGAAATATGGAAGCATCTTGCGTGCCTTGCAAGCTGTCAATGATGGCGTCGTATAACCCTCACAACTCGCACAGACACCTGAGCGGATGTGGAGAGAGGTACAGGGCTTGCTTGCAATACTCCAACGGTCACCTGTAACGCCCCTAAGGGTGTGTGAACAAGTCGCAGGAGATCCTGCCCCAAAAGCAAACGTCTTTTGTTGACTTACTGTTCCACCAAGTCAGGATCCTCGACCTTCCAGGCGCGGGCCATCAACGAAGAAGGGATCCTCAACTTTCCAGGCGCAGACCATCTCCGGAGCTTGAGAGAAGACAAGATCCACAACCTTCCAGGCACAGGCCATCTCCAAAGCCAGAAAGAAGAAGGGATTCACAGCTTTTCTGGCGCAGACCAATACCGGAGCCTGATCGAAGAAGGGAACCGCTTCCTCAACCAAGACGCAGGCCATCACCAGAGGCTGAACAAAGAAGGGATCCACCCCTTCCTACAAGGCGTAGACTGTTCGCGAACCCCGGAGCCTGAGCTAAGGCGAGAGCCACCTCAGCCATCATGGCACCTGGAGCCTCTACACTAGGAACCCAAGGCAAGGAGGGAACCACCACATCAGCCCTAGCCACAACCTAACCCGAAGCCAGAGGCCAAGAGGGAGCCTCGACTCCCAGCCCCTCCTCGGTTGAAGAAAAATGATAATGACGAGGTTCCTCTAGCCACGGATAAGCAGACAGCCGAGGACAAACGGTTCTCAACCAAACTCGTATGGCGACCACGGCAGACGGAGACTGATGCACCACCAGTCGTCGACAGTGCTCCTGCTAGCCCTAACTTCGCCCAGCGAATGGCCTAGCTTCTCCGTGGGACCTCACAGGACAACGAGACCCACTCTGAGCCTCGTGTTCACTTAGATGAGGACCAAGAAGAAGGGCAAGATGAGTCATTCACCTGCAGTATAGTAGAGGTCTTAGGATGGGCTGAGGACGAAGAAGTCAACCCATAAGAGAGCACATTCGTTGTGCTCGAAGGAGAACATGGGGTCATTGAGACTCCACTGATCCCAGTCCGCGAGCAATTCTCTTTTCAAGTCGGGATGGTGTTTTTCATATCTGAAAGATATACTCTCTCGCCAAACACAACGTGCAACGCGGTGGATATCCCAGACAGTAGCGAAAATGTCTACGACATGTCCCCGCCTCTTAGCAGCAAGATGGGTCCAGTTCTAGCGAAACCCAAGGATGCTCCACAATTGGAAGTTACGAGTAGCGTCACACACATGCAGACTTTGACTTTCTCAACACCAACCTTAGACATGGCCACTCACATGAGGCCATTATACATTACGGCTGAAGTTGAGGGGATAATGGTCAACAAAGTCATGGTCGATACCGGAGCTGTGGTTAATGTCGTTACAACTCGTACAACTCGTACAAATGGATCAAAGGGAAAGAAAAATCATCAAAGGGAGGATGGTAGTAATCCATACAAAGGGAGAAGCAGCAAGCAAGCAGCAGCTTCTGCTCAGGAATCTGAGCCTCAAGAAATGTTTGAAAAGGTGTTTCTCTGCCAGGGAGAGAATCATGAGTCTGAGTGTTGTTCTCCTCGTGAATTTATGAAGACTGAGGAAAGTGGGAAGTTACAGCCTAAGAGACAACCAAGAGGATCAAAGAAGCAGAACAACATAGTGGATGTATGCACATTGTTAAATCAATGTGCACAAGCCGTGGTAAGCTATGACCGGCGCGCTGTGAATGAACTACTCAAACAAATAAGGGAATTTTCTTCCCCCCATGGTGATGCAACCCAAAGGTTAGCTCATTACTTTGCCAATGGGTTAGAGGCACGCTTGGTTGGTGCCATGACTCCATCATATTCACCTGTTGCAGACATCAGCTGCAGATATCTTAAGAGCTCACCGGTTATATGTGACAGCATCCCCTTTAAAGAAGATGTCAAACTTTGTTGCCAATTCAACCATCACGGAATTTGCAAAAGATGCAACAAGTCTTCACGTTATTGATTTCGGCATTTCTTATGGTTTCCAATGGCTCTGTCTTATCCAACATATCTCAGAAAGACGCGGTGGACCTCCTAAAATACATATGACAGCAATTGAGCTTCCCCAACCAGGTTTCCGGCCTACAGAAGGGTTGAAGAGACAGGGCATCGTCTAGCAAGGTATTGTGCAAGGTTCAATGTCCCTTTTGAGTACAATGTCATTGCTCAGAAATGGGAAACTATCCGAGTTGAGGATCTTAATATTGATAGAAATGAGCTCATCGTGGTGAATTGTATGCACCGGTTAAGGCATGTAGAAATGTATTTCCCTTTAACAAAACTGATTACATTGTGTACATAATATAGGCTAGAGTGGTTGAGATTTACAGAAGGAAATAAGGAAGAATAAAGCATATAATTACATAATCAAAACTATCCAAAACTATCCAAATCTATTTGGAATAATGGATGAAATCACTCTTGTGATTGATCCTGGGATTGAGTAAATCACGCTCGTAATTGAGATTGTGAATGGTCTCCAATAAGGCACATACCTGATGAGACCGTGATGGTGAGCAGTCCAAGAGACAGAGTACTAAACTTGATCAAGAAAATTAATCCAGACCTTTTTGTTCATGGTATTATCAATGGGACATACAGTCCACCCTTGTTTGTCACACGGTTCAAAGAGGCACTCTTCCATTTCGGTGCACTGTTTGATATGTTTGAGGCCGTTGTACCTCGTGAAGAACAATGGAGGCAGATGTTCGAAAGAGAAATATACGGGAGGGACATAATGAATGTCGTAGCGTGCGAGGGACTGGAAAGAGTTGAAAGGCCAGAGACATACAGGCAATGGAATGTCAGGACTCTCAGGGCCGGGTTCAGGCAGGTGCCATTAGACCAGCATTGCATGATGAAAGTGAAGAGCATGTCGAGGTTGACGGGTTATCACAAGGACTTTAGAATTGATGAAGAGGGCGAGTGGATGCTGCAGGGATGGAAAGGAAGAATCATTATGGCTCTATAATTTTGGAAACCTGCCTAGAACTTTTCACTCAACAAACAACAATTACGATCTGTATCCCAGCCTCTTTGTTCATAATCTGTAGTCTTTTATTCAGGAACAAAATATGTTGTGTTTTGTTGAATTATGGTTTAGTAAATTCAGTTATGTTTTACCTTTTCCTCTCTGCAATGCTTTGCTTCTGTTACCGGGAAATCGAAAACACAAAAGCAAATCAAAATCCAAATTAAAGGAGCAGCCAAAAGAAACAAGTCAAATCATTGTGTGCGACACAAGAAACTTGGATGCATAATCAGTTAGTCAAAGCAGACTAGGAAACAATCAAAATTGAAATTTGGTGTGAGAAAATTTGGTGTTATCATATTCTGTAGATAACACTACTGACGACTAAAGTGGATAGTCAAGTAATTCATTGAGACTAGAGACTACGTACATGTGAACATATCTAATTAACAATCAAATGAAATGAATCTGGTCAATCTTATAATAAACTTCTTATTACAAACTATGATCCACTTCGTTTTACTTTGAAATTTCTACATGGTTCACAAGTTTGACATGATTAGCATCGTTTAGATTTAGTTAGAGGCAGCCGCCCAGTACTGCACCATAAACATAATCGTTTCAGGGTGTCCTTGTTTAAAGGATGATTCTTTTTTTCTTGATAAGAAAGAAAGAAAATCACAGGAATAATCAGAAACTGAAAGGGAGCTGCCAGTAGTAAAACCTACACCAAGAAATAACACTCCCAAACCTTCTCTCTAACATTTTTTTTTATACGAAAAGAAAATAAAGGTGCCTCTAATGCAACTAAACGTTTACATAATCAAAGGAAAGAGCGACACATCCTCCCAAAAACAGCAATTATCTAACCTATGACTGGTATTTGCAAGTACATTGGCCACAAAATTAGCTTCCCTCCAACATTATTATGCCTCGATGTTATGTTCTTCAACACTACAGAGCACTGAGAGCTTCTCTCCAACATTTGTTATGTTTTCAAATCATATATATTCATGATATCCATGATTCTACTACTTCATTGACAAAATCCATTTTGTCATTAAAAACTGAAATGATGTATGACAATAAGATAATCAACAGTTTGACTAGTTCTATACAGGAACCATTTTTAAAAATGGACCGGAAGCCTCCTCGAACTAGTTTTCTATAGAGTAGTGGAATCAAATTAGACACTACCATGATCTCTAATTAGAGTATAATTAATTAGCTAAGTTAATTAATCTCTCCCTGCATTATCTTTGGTCTCCCAGCTCCCCCGTTTTCCACTTCACAAAGAGATGCATGCATCTGCAGATATTGTGGATTTGATGACAAGTCGAAGATTCTTGTCCTTTACTGTTTAGTTTAAGCATCATCACACACTCCATTATTGATTCACTACTAATAAACAATGGCTGCGTTTAATTTCTCCAATCAAATGTAACTCTCTTTTTTCTCCCGTGATGAGTGAGGACAATGAATGAAAACTGAGGAGGGTGTCGTTTAGTGAAAATTATACAGCGCACCGGGTGATCTCACCGTCCCCTCACCCATACCCGGCCCCACCCGGCGATCTCACCGTTCAATTTTCGAGTGCGCGACGCACCCAGTGCGCCGAATACGCTCTCGTCGTTTAGTGAAAGCAAACGTATCTTTGGAATCATGTAGAGCATTGTTAATTACTAAGCAATGATCTTACTAATGACCCACTAATCTAATTATTGTAGAGGAATATTACTCATTGCCCTAGCTTTAAGGGCACCCGATCGAACGGATCAAGGGTGCGTTTGATGCGATCTGATGATAGTGTTCTGATTCCGGTCAGTGAGAAAACATCGATAGATAACCCTAGAAAACTTAACTTTGATCTTGTAATGTCTGCATGTTGAAGACAATGTTGTTTTCATTTTTCAAGTTCAGAAACTTATTTGGAGCCTTAAAACTAAGGCAGCAGAAGATAAACAACAACAATTACCTGCAAAATATATGAATCAGATTAGGTTTCTAATTAAGCTACTAATTATATGATAGTGACCTGATAGGCTGCTATTAAAAATGATATCGATCAAATATCTATTTTACTTTGGAAAGTGAGCATCGACTTAGTTTATCCAAAGTGTGGTGGCATATGCTTTTATAGGTTTATGCATCCCACCAAGCCACCACAGCATAAAAAGGGACAGCTCCCATTTCCTGGAAGGGTGCGACCGATTCCCATAAAAAGGGCATATGTTTTCTCTGTTCATCAAAATCAACATCATTCATCACTATTGTTTGTCTTTTTCATCAATTGCGACTTGCCCAATTTAGATCCAGTTTGAAATAAACTTAATTTAACCCATAAACAGTGTTTAGATTATACTTATTGATGAGAGGAGAAGCAAAATTATCTCTTAGGGTAAGTTCATCTTAGATGATCGGAAATTTACATGTAATGGTATGTGAATCACTCTAATAAAAATGTTAGAGTCTGTATCAGTCTTATTCTGGTTTGAGACTATTAATACTATGGGTTATAAGCCCCGCTTTTGATTCAAAAAAATTGATGCGAGGAGAAAATTACAAACTAAAACCTCTAAAACAACCTACGTGATCAAATTAAAACAATGGTAGTTTTTAACTGATGAAAAGCTGATTTTTACCCAGCAGATTAATGATATTATTTTCGAAATAACAATTTTAAGTAATGTTATTAAACACTAACTGCTACTTCACTTATAAGTTAAGGAGCTTTTTATTTCAGCAGTTTCTTTAGGGTTTCAGTTTTTTGTGTGTTTTCCATTCTTTGGAGTTAGTCTTTTGTTTATGTTTAGTTCTGCATCATTGGATCATCCTTTCTAATTGGTAGTCTGGTTCTTTAATTAGTTAAGCAAATCATTAACTAATTAAAGAACCAGACTACCTATTCCAAGTTGGTGGCTATTTTAAAAGAAGTTAAAACAAGGTTCAGAATTTGAGTACTTCTCTGGCCCTATGCATATATAAGCTTTGCATGCACTTGCCTCCTAGAGATTCCACATATGCCTCCTGCAAGTCTCTCTTACAACTCAATTTTAGCTTTTCATCTCCAATTGATCTCATACACTTTTGCCTCAAAGATTCAAACTTTTTCTTGAATCTAGATAGATTGTTGGCCTTAATGGATACCCTTCTGGAAGAGTTTCCAAATTCCATGAACAACTTCATGTTTGACCAAAGCTCCATCCCATCCTTTCCAGATCACAATCCTCCTGATCAGTTTGAAGCCATTCATGAACTCACCAATCTCAGTTTCAGTCCCGCAAATTCATACCCTTACAGTGATTTCTCTCCTTCCTCTTCTTCGGGTTTGAGCTCCGAGGGGGTGAATTCTCCAGACGACTCCAATACCATTCTCAGATTCATCAGTGAGATGCTTATGCAAGAAGAAGACTTGGAGAACAAGCCTTGCATGCTTCAGGATTGTTTGGCTCTCCGAGCTGCTGAGAAATCCTTATATGATGTCCTGGTTCAGGAGGATCCCTCGTCAACTAGTCAGAATCTCACTTCCACATACCAGAATGTTGGGAGTCCAGATGATGTCAGCAACCACAGCAGCAGTAGCTCTCATGCTGCCAGCAACTGGGTTGACTCGGATTTCGATTGTGTCCAAGAGGTTTTAGATACTGCGATTCCAAATCCTTTTGTTTCAAATGGCAAGGGTGGAGTTACAGACCTAGAAGGCAACTCATCATTTCCTGCAGATGCAAGGCAACTCTCTAGTGATGTGAATTTCAGTCCAGACAAGGGTGAGAGTGAGTCAAGAAATGGATCAAGGAGCAAGAAAAATCGTTACCGGGAGGATGGCGATTATGTAGATGAAGAGAGGAGCTACAAGCAGTCAGCAGTTTATGCTGACGAAGCTGAGCCAGAAGAGATTTTTGATCAGGTACTACTCTGTCAGGGTGATAAATCACGTTCATCTCCACAGTTATCTGAGGTCCACGATGGAAACGGGAAGCTGCAGCGTAACGGCAAGGCGAAAGGATCCAAAGCCAAAAAAAAAGGCAAGAAAAAGCCGGATGACAATAAAGAGATGGTGGATTTACAGACACTGCTTACTCAATGTGCACAAGCTGTTGCTAGCTTTGACAAAAGGAATGCAACTGAGCAACTGAAGCTGATAAGGCAGCACTCGTCTCCCTATGGCGATGGAACTCAAAGATTAGCTCATTACATGGCTAATGGACTCGAAGAACGCTTGACTGCTGCGGTTTCATCAGTTTCATTGTACAAGCAGTCTGTTTGCTTTTCCAGAACTAACCTGTCAGCTGCTGATATCTTGAAAGCCTACCAGACTTACCTCACAGCATGCCCTTTTAAGAAGATGTCGAATTTCTATGCTAACCGAACGATTGTCAAGCTGGCAGAGAAGGCAACCAGGCTTCACATAATTGATTTTGGTATTCTCTATGGGTACCAATGGCCTTGCCTTATCCAAGCTCTCTCGAAAAGACCTGGCGGACCTCCCATAGTTCGCATTACTGGAATTGAGTTTCCCCAATCAGGTTTTCGACCTTCAGAAAGGCTTGAAGAGACAGGGCGCCGCCTACAGAATTACTGCAAGAGATTCAATGTCCCATTTCAGTACACTGCCATAGCAAAGAATTGGGAAACCATTCAATATGAGGATATCAAAATCGACAGAGATGAGCTGACTGTAGTGAACTGCATGGACAGGTTAAAGAACTTACCAGATGATGCAGTCTTGGACAGCCCCAGAGATACAGTTTTGAAGCTGATCAGGAGAATCAACCCGGATGTATTCATACATGGAATTGTTAATGGAACCTACAATGCACCCTTCTTCGACACACGGTTCCGGGAGGCACTCTACCATTTCTCTTCCTTGTTTGATATGTTTGAGGAGACTTTGCTCAGAGAAGATCAACAGAGGCTGCTCTTTGAACAAGAGATATTTGGTGGACATCTTATAAATGTGGTAGCATGTGAAGGTTCAATGAGGCTTGAAAGGCCTGAAACATACAAGCAGTGGCAGATTAGAAATAAAAGAGCTGGGTTCAAGCAGTTGCCATTAGATCAGGACATCTTGAAGAAAGCAAGGACTATGGTAAAGTCTGAATATCATAAAGATTTTGTTGTCGATGAAGATGGCAGGTGGGTCTTGCAGGGATGGAAAGGCCGAATAATTCAAGCTATTTCTTGCTGGAAATCTGCTTGATAGCTATAAATTATGTGTTTCAATGTAACAAGAAACTATCTAATATATTGTTGTTTCGTTTTTTACTAGATGTATTGCTTAGTTTATAACTTGATGTGGTTTATTTTTTAGTTAAATAAATTTTTCAGGGCGAGTATCATGATCCTGAGTCTGGTATCCGCACGAATTTGAAAACTGAAGACGATAAAAAAGTTGCAGCATAAGAAAGACAACAGGGGAGTAGTAGATTTGTACTCTGCACAATCAATGTTCAGAACCTATAATCCTGATCTGTGAGTGAACTACCCAACCAGATAAGACATCATGCTTCCCCCCATTTTGGCACAAGCCAGAGGTCACCACATTATTTTTCTGAGTGTTAGAGATTGGAGGCGTGCTTGGCTTGCACTACAACCCCATCAGATTGGCCTCTTCTTAGTATGCAGCCATCAGCTGCAGATATTATATGAGAGCGTATTCGGCGCACCCGGAAATTGAACGGTGAGATCGCCGGGTGGAGCCGGGCACAGGTGAGTGGACGGTGAGATCATCCGGATGCGCGGCGCACCCGGGTGTGCTGTATAATTTTCAATATTATATAATAGCTTACCGGGTACTAGTTAGTTTGTTACTGCATCCTATTTCGAGAACCTTCTTTACCAACACAACTGTTAGAGAACTGGTGCAAAAACTCCATTCATCCATGGGTAGTCGGTGGGACATAAAAGGCACTCCTTTTATCACAGTTCGATCATACACTTTTGCAATCATTTGCACCCTTTGATATTTTTAGTCCATTGCAAGATCAATGGAGGTTGATATTCGAAAGAGCAGTTTACATATGGTAGAGACGTACACAACAACTGTCATTGGGGAGGGGGGGGGGGGGGGGGGGGGGGGGTGTGGGTGGGACTGGATAGAGTTGAAAGGCCTGAGATATATATATATATATATATATATATATATATATATATATATATATATACACACACACATGTAATGGAAGGAGCATTAGGAATCTAGAGGCTGGGTTCAAGCTCCTGCCGAAATTGAATAGTATGATGGTAAACATAAGGATTTTAGCCTTGCTGACTATGAGCAGTGGATGTTGCAGGGATTCAAAAGGAAGAATCCTCATGGCTCTCTCTTTTCTCGTAGGATTAGGAGTTTCACAATGTCCAGTTACTAGCTACAACTTTATCATATAGAACTAACAATATGTTTTTGGGTTGTTCTTGAATCATTCCTTTACTGCGTTGATTGTTAACATTAACGCTGGATATGGATCTGTAATGTATTTGGCGGAAACCACTACTTGATATGAACATCATCACAAATGGCACCCTTGATGATTAGGACAGAAAGATTAAAGATTTCTACATCCCTAAAAATAACTTCTATTAGTTGGGATAAACTTTGTAAATTCTTTTCTATGCCTTAAGGACCTGAAGCAATTCAATCAAAATGCAAGCAACCAACTCGAATCTAAACAGCACAGAGCAATGCAGTAATGAATCAAACTTTTTGAAGAGGAATGAGAATTAATACGATCTAAATCCTACGAGATTACCTGGAATAATTCTTGTTGCTTCACTAATCACACAAGCTCCAAGTTTCCAATTTCACCTGCTAAACAGTTATACTTTGACCCATGATAATTTTCATTTACAACTCATGATGACATATTCTTTGACAAGAAATTATGAAAGATGATCTATCCTAATTTAGATTCTGATTAAATCTACTTCATTCAACTAGTAGGGGAAAAGATGTATAATGAAATGCGCATACGCTTTAAAATGGCTTACCTAGAAACTATTCTTAGATCCACTTTTGTTTGGAGAGAATCTCTTACATCCCTTTACTTTTTAACAAATTCTCTAGCTCTTGTAAACTGGTAATATCTACATCGGTTCCTCCTCTGTCATCTTCAAAGTTCTTATTGTAGTTTCTTTGTATTGTTGGGTTGGGTAAAGTCACAATACAAAATACGATCAAAATCAAGATTTAAAATTAAGCAGCCTAAGGATAGATGAAATCAATGTGCCACAAAAGAAACTGGGAAACACAAGTCAAGCAGGCAGGCAACAATTCAAGATCTGGTCTAGGAAAACAAAAAGATTCTATTTGGTGGAAAAATCTCACCTTATCTTATCATAGAAAAACATACAAAAAAGTTTGAGAGCCAAATAAGTCGTTTGTCCAGGTAAAGAACCATATTCATGTCAAATGGGATGAATCTGGTCTATCATGACTGACTATTCAAATCGTCTTAATTAAACTTTTCAACACTAAAATTGAACAGATTCAATTAATACACTTTAATAAATCATAGCTTATTATGGGTGTTTAACCCTATAAAGAACAAAGATGACATAACTTTATATTACTACTCCAAGGTGTAAAGTGTTTACTGTTCATTCAATCACGGAAAATTCTATAATGTTTCAGATCATTGATGCTCTCACCTGTGAACCGTTAAATTCAGTCAACAAGAGTATAACCAGTGAACTGTTGGATTATCAACAAGAATGGAGAGCATGAGTGCTCTAGGCCACTATAAAACATCTCTGCAATCACAATCAGACAGTAGGAGATGGCATTGGAGGTTCCGAGGTTTTAAAAGCTTCAAGAATCCATATTGTGTTATTAATCCTGGACTCCTTTTAACAATCTGCAATGTGTCACCTGCAACTGAAAAGATGACACAATCTGAGTTAATGTTCAGTAATTCAAAAGAGTGACCAAGTGCAGAATAAATTATTGTGCTAAAATACTCAAGGATAGAATTGGCACCAAGTAAGTTGAGTTATGATGAGGTAGCTTCATATAGTATGTTTATACCTGATATGAAATGATTCAGTTAGACAGAACATGTTCTTAAAAACATATATTTTCACAGTATAAGTTACTAATATGTATCAAACAAATAGCATTTGGAAAAAGAATATGATCCTCTGTATTCAGATGTGATGTCATATGCATTATTCCTTCCATATTATAATTCTATACGGAAAAATAAAATAATTCCATATTATAAAAAAGAGGGGATTCTATGGTGTTCAATCAAAACTAGTGGCGGAGGATTCTCTGTTCACCATTCATCAGACTGAGAGTTAGGTGTAGAAAATTCAAAGGGACATACTAGTTTAGTGATTTGGATCACTAAAACCCAATGCTATTGGTATTTCTAGGCTTTGTATCCTCTAATCTATTCTAAGTTGGCGGACCTCCTAGCTTTCTTCAATTTAAAAGAAGCATATACACTTCCCTACTCACTTCACTCACTTACACCTTTATGGATGAGTTTTCCAAGTTCCATGAATAATTTCATGTTTAACCAGAACTCAATGCCAACATTGCCAACATTTTCAGTTCAGAATACCCTTGTTACTGAATCTGAATCTGATCAACACAATCATGAACTCAGTGATCCCAGTTTCTTTCCATCCAATCCAAACCCTCCTCCTCATGACTCATCTTCATCTTTGGATTTGAGCTCTGAGGGGGAGTATTACTCTCCCTCCAGTGCTACTCTCCAATACATAAGTCAGATGCTTATGGAGGAAGAATTGGAGAACACACCCTGCATGCTTCAGGACTGTCTGGCCCTCCAAGCGGCTGAGAAATCCTTGCATGATGTCCTAATCCAACAATACCCTTCTTCGACTACTAACCTCCTTGCTTCTTCCATTCACCAAACTGCTGAGATATCTGAAGATCTCATGAACCACAGCAGTAATAGCTCCACTACTGCTAGGGAGTGAAATGATGGTTCAGGTTGGATTTTTTTTCAAAATGTATTAGAATCCCATCCTTTGGAAAATAATACCCTTTTGGTTCCAAATCCTTTCTCCTCAAATGGAAAGGGTGGAATCTTAGATCTTGAAAGGGACTCATCATTTCTCAAACAACCAAGGGAGGTGACTGAGGATGGGAATGACTCAACATACAGATCAAGGAGCAAGAAAGATCGTCAGCAGGAGGATGGCGGTTATCAAGAAGAAGGGAGGAGCAACAAGCAGACAGCATTTTACGCAGCTGAGACTGAGCCACCAGAGATGTTAGATAAGGTACTGCTGTGTCAATATCAAATCTCATGTTCTTCTCTTCAGGAATCTGATCAGCTTAAAAGGGCAAGTGGACATAGAGGATTCAAAGGCAAAAGAACAGGAAAAACAATGGTGGATGACAACAGAGCAGTAGTGGATTTTCAGATACTTCTAACTCAATGTGCAAAAGCTGTTATAAGCTATGACATAAGGCCTGCGAATGAAAAACTGAAGCTGATAAGGCAGCAGTCATCTCCCCATGGTGATGGAACACAGCGATTAGCTCATTACTTAGCCAATGGCCTCGAAGAACGCTTGAATGCAGCGGTCCCCTTGTACAATCCCCATTGTCTTTTCAGTTGTAAGATGTCAGCGGCTGATATCTTAAAAGCTTACCAGACTTATATGAAAGCATGCCCTTTCAAGATGATGTCAAATATATATGCTAACAATACTATTCTCAAGCTAGCAGAGAATGTAACGAGGCTTCACATAATCGATTTTGGTATTCTCTATGGCTACCAATGGCCTTGCCTCATCCAAATGCTTGCAAGAAAACCCTCCGGACCACCCATGCTTCACATTACTGATATTGAATTTCCCCAATCAGGACTTCAACCTTCAGGGAGGCTTGAAGAGACGGGGAACTGCCTAGCTAAATACTGCAAGAGATTCAATGTCTCATTTAAGTACAATTTCATAGCACAGAGTTGGGAAACCATTCAATATGAAGATATCAAGCTTGACAGAGATGAGTTGACTGTAGTCAACTGCTTGTACAGGTTAAAGAACTTGCCTGATGAAACAGAAATCAACAGTCCAAGGGATACAGTTTTGAAGCTTATCAGGAGAATCAACCCAGAAATGTTCATCCATGGAGTGGTTAATGGAACCTACAATGCACCCTTCTTTGATATACGGTTCCGAGAGACACTCTACCATTTCTCTTCTTTGTTTGATATGTTTGAGGAGACTTTGCCCAGAGAAGATCAACAGAGACTGCTGTATGAACAAGAGGTATTTGGTAGAGATATTATCAATGTGATAGCATGTGAGGGTTCCAGGAGGCTTGAAAGGCCTGAAACATACAAGCAGTGGCAGATAAGAAACACTAGAGCTGGGTTTAAGCAGTTACCACTAAACCAGGAATTGCTGATGAAAGTTAAGAATATGGTAAGGTTAGGTTACCATGAGGACTTTGTTGTGAACGAAGATGGGAAGTGGCTCTTGCAGGGATGGAAAGGCCGAATATTACATGCTATTTCTTGCTGGAAATCTGCTTGATTTTTAGTATTATGTTTGGTTTTAACAATAACCATCAATGCACTGGCCGGTATATTTGTTGATGTGGTCAGTGTCCATGGCTTAGCTTATAAGTTGATGTGATTTGTTTCAAGTTCTGAACTAGATTATCCTAAGTGAGAATCATAAGCCTTTAGTCTTGAATAGATATATCATTCCTAGATTTTCTAGGACTATATTATAAAATAAGCTCACCTAGGAGAGTCCAATAGGTAACCAATGTGCTTTAAGAGGAAATCAAAAGAGTCAAAAACAGAGATGTTCACAAGAACAAAATCATGAGGAAAATAGTAAATTTGTAAAACCTATAACCACCGATCTGTTAGTTAACTACAACCAAATTAGCTCTTCCCCCCAAACCCGGATGTTAGCTTATTGTTTTTCTGAGTCTTTTAAGTGTGCAGACATCAGCTGCAAATACTGTAAGAGTTACAAAGTGTTTGTTACTGCATCCCCTTTCAAAAGCATGTCAAGCTTCTTTGCCAATACAAGTAACATGTTTGTTGTTAAAATTTGTTTGTTCTGACTAAGTTGATTGTTCATCTTTATTCAAAATGAATCCGGAACACATCAATCAAATCTAGATTAAACCATCCCCTTACTTTGGTATTTCTTGAAGACCCTATAAGGTCCTGAACCACATCAATCAAAATGCAAGCAAACGCGCTATAATTACAGAAAGCAAAAGAAAATGGCAGTAAAGATTCAAACTTCTTCAAGAGTGATCAAGATTAGGTTACCTGGGATTTTGGGTATTCTCCAAGTTTTCATTTTGAGCTGCTCCACCAGTCTACCTCATCAAAGCTGATGATACTAAATTCCCAGAATCCAAGCACTCCCTTTCATTGTCCAAGTTTTGTGGATTCATCGAAGCCCTGAATTTACTTTATTTTGGCTGCCAAGCCCAGTGGCGGGAGCTGCTACTTGGGTTTTGTTTTGCCCTCTCAATTGGTGTAGATGTAGAACTCGTGAAAAGCCGGTACAATTTAGTACGGTGACATATTTTTCTGATAAGTGAGAGGGGGTGAGTATATCAATTGAGATTTTAGTGCTCCATTATATCTTGATGTAAGACTGGTATATGTTTGTTTGTTAGGATTAAATAAGATAATATTAAATAAGGAGTTCAGTTTAATTAGTATTATGTTTAGTGTTACTGACATGGGTACAAAAATAATGAGTTTATGTAGCATCTTATTTTTATTTTGGTCTCCTTTGATGGTGTTATTGTGGGTACTTAAATAGGTCAACTTTAAATAACACCATCATTTTAAACTATAAAACAAGGAAACTATTATTTAATCTCATGCAACACCAAACATAAGTTAATATTAGTATAACTTAAAACACCTCACATTAATCTAGAACAGTCTTAAAAAATAAGGAAGTGAATGTAGCCCTAAGTGTATAACTTGTTTCTCTTCACGTTCTCCATCTCACCAAACCTCCTCACTCTTCTACAAAACCTCCAGCACCGATCTCACTCTCGTTGAATAGAAAAAGACTAGATTGAAGACCAGCAACTAGAGGAAGAGCAGCAACTCTCCTCCTAAATCACAGATCCCTAATCTTACCACAACTCATTTTGATTGTGGAATATGAAAAGGTGTTCCTCAGCCACAATCTCTCTCCATCTGCTTCTTCTACTCTATGTCTCTTCTATAATCAACTTTTTAGAATTGGGGAAATCATGGAGATTATTCATCTCTGAGTGTTGCGAAAGGAAAGAAGAGAAAGAAATATGCAGGGAAGAAGAGAGAAAGAGAGAAGGAAGAGAGAGAAGGAAGAAAAAAAAAGACCATTCTTATAGACTGTGTCAAACTTGACAATGTCTTTGAAAAATGTCAACCACGTGTCATCTTTGTAGATTTGACACTTTGGTTAGAAATGATTGCATCGGTCAATTATTACTGTTGCTCTGTCTACCTGACAAATGACTTAATCGTTGGAGATGCTCTAATAAGTAGTTACTAATAACAATTGACTTTCTCATCCATGTAGTCATTTGCCACTTCTCCAGGTGTTGTAGGATGCAAGACTCTAGAAGACAAGTCAAGGCAGATTGGCAAACATTCAAGATCTTGTTCTCGGGAATCAAAGGATTTACATCTCAAAGAAATATATATTGTTAAGTTGAGAGTCAACAAGAACCATATTCCTATAGATTGAGGCAGAATTGCCTGATGACGATGTGTCTAGACTATAGAGCAAGAGATTGGAGTCTGCAAATTGGCCACCTCTCCTACCTATGCAAATAAGAAGAGAAGACAAGAGGTGTTGAACCATTTTCTTTTTTATAAATAAATTTGAGTTGGGAGAGCACTCTGCCCTACCTAGCTCCTGTTGACTGAAAAAAAAAAAATTAGCCAAATAATAGGATGAATCTAGTTCAGAATGACTAACGGCTCGGACATTCTTACTTCAACTTTTCAATACTACTCGCCAAACTTTATATTTCACGACTTCATGAGCATTATAGTTATTCGGTAAATTACGAAGTTGCAAAACTTACCTTAGTAATCAGAGTCATCTAGTGTTCACGACGCTTCTACAATGTTCTAAAGCGTCAATACTTGTCACTTATGGACAGTTAAATTAAGTCCACCGGTGCGCCAATAAGATATGTCCATTGGAGGTTTCAAGTTTCCAAAAGCTTCAAGAATCTACATCTATTTCTTGATATTGATGTCCTAAAATTCTTTGAACATGCTACAATTTGTCACCTACAACTCAGAAAATGGCTGAGTTGAGTATGTTTGATTTTGTGACAAATTAACTTAGTCAAGCTTTCGTTTTTCAAAAGTTCTAACAATTTGTAGCCGGTTGCAGCATTTCAAACTTAACATGGAAATGTCACGAACTCACCCAACAGACATCGTCTGCTGAGATGAACTAAAGCTCAGACTCCCAGATGCTGAATGTGGCTTCCAAAGAGAAGAAAATACCAAGACAATTGTTCCTTGTTGTTTAAGCAAGCAAACACTGCATAATCGATTCGTTCTAGTAATTAAACAATGGAGTCAACGGATTTTCTCCAATCAGATTGAATGTTTTAATTTCCTTCAGTGATGAGTGAAGCTAAAGCAATAGGAGCTGGAATAACATTACACAGTATAAGCAATTCTTTATAGTTATACCGACCAAAATAAAACAATCCAAATTTTTGTATATTTTCATGTTGCTCAGACACTATAGGGTAGGAAATACTAGAATGATCACCAAGTGGGTTATGAGGTAGCTTCATGAACATACCTGCTATGGGAAACTTTATCATTTACACAAAATTTGTGTTGATTTTGTTGAAAATTGTATCTGTCACACAGTGATAGTAGGTAGCAAATTAACTTGGACGTAGATTTTAGTGATCTGTGACTTGTTGGTTACCTAAAGAAACTTTTATCGTAGATTTCAGACTTCAAATCTAAGGAGATAGGTGGTATGAAGATAAAATGAAATTTTCTTGGAATCCTATAGAAAGAAAAAAAACAGAAATCAGAAGATTCGAACAAGCAGACCTGATGAGTAATGCCGATGTAAGTATTAGAAAAAGAAAAGATTAATTACAAAATGCATCCCGAACTATAATGTTATTTTCATTTTCATACCTAACTATCAAAAACTTGCATTTTCATACCTGAAGTTTCATTCCGTTAGCATTTTAATACCTTGATTATTAACACCGTTAAATTTTGAGAGCATTTTTGTCATTTCAATAAATATATCATTTTTTACATTTACTTTAACAAAATAATTGTTGTAAATATTTTATTTAATGAACATTCTTGTAATTAGTCATATAAGATTGTTATTGTAATTTACATCATGATCTCATCTCTATATAAGAGAGTTCTCACCTCAATAATATAAACAACATATTTCCTCATTCTCTTAGTCGTTTCTCTCATTTCTTAATCTCTTTTACTTTTGTTTTACAACACGTTATCAATACGAATAGTTCTAACATTATCTTGTTTTTTATTGCATGTAAAGCTCTAAAAGCAAAGGATGATCTTTCAATTTGATTCATCAAATTCGCTCTATGTACGTTGACATGGAAAACTCTGAAATCGGCGATCAACCATATGAGGATCATTATTTAACCAAGTTCTTGGATTGGCTGAGTAGTTCCACAAATGGTCTTCTTAATTCTACACATAAAAAATGGAGATTATCCATTGTGCAATGAGTAACGTTTTCTTATCTTAATTCTAATTCATATTTGCTAGCCTTGATTATATAATGAACAAATCACCATGAAGCATGAACACATTGCCTTTGGTTGCATATTGAAAAATCCGCCTACGACGCATGAACACCAAATTTATTTTATTAGTTTATTTGGTTGATACATATAGATCTCTAATATAAACTTGTTCATATTTTGTGAGTGATAACGGAGACATCGTAAATCACTGGAGCCGCCAGTAGCCATTAGAATTAGTCATCGCCACCTGCCTAGTAGTGCAGATAAGAAGGCAAAATGGATCAAGGCAAAAGTTTTGTCGCTCATGAGTCATGATATCTAAACTATAATCCTCATGCATTCCGGAAGTAATGCTCGTAACCATCACCATAATACCATTAATTTGGTAATTGGTAAGAAATGTTACAAGTATGGAATATCCATTATGCTCGAAGCATTTAATGTCATTTAGTAATTCAAATGAATTAATATTGTTCTTAATGGAGTTTGAATAAAATCCGTTTAGAAATGTAACGTCATTTGAATAATGTCGCATAACACTGATTATGTTATTTACGTATAAATTAACATATACGTTTTGTCAGTTACTGATTTGAATTGTGTCAAATTCAATATCATTAAAGGGTATGTAATTAATGCCAGAAGCATTTACCAAGTTATAACCCATACATTATGGTACAGACATTATGGGCCAAATTATTGCAGAATTTATGATATAAACGTTATGGTTACACCCATTTAAATAATGTCATTATAATCCATTATGATAGAAGCATTAGTTTTGGGTTTTAATTACATGATTATTACATAAATGTTATGCCAGAAGCATTTATCTAATGTAATACTTATGTGTAATCCTAGAAGCATTAATGAGATTTGAACTCATTGCATTTGGTACTTAACCGTTGTATAAATGATATTTATTTAGTAATTTATGTCATATATTTAATGTCGGTTACCAAATTCAAATCGCTTCAGTTTTATTTAATTTCAATTATGTTATCAATTATATCGATAATTATTATGAGTATATAATGACACATTAATGCTAGAAGCAATTGGTGATGCAAATGAGTTAGTTTTGCAAGTAACCGCTACGTTATCGACATTCATTGGTTCAGTAAATACCAATTTTATTGCATATACATTATGTTGATGATAATTAAATTGTTTCCGTTATAATTTAATTTATTTCGGTTTCATATAATTACTTTCATATTAAGTTTGTTTGTTATGATTTAATAACATACATTGCATTGGTTTATGTTTTATTGGTGAATATTAATGATGTTAAGTCAGAAGCTTAAATTAAGCCTGAATATATATGAAATTAAGCCAGAAGCTCGACGCAAGCTACAAGGCTAGCATAGAAGCTCGCCATGTGTCTTCATGAGTCCATACAACGATTATAATTCTTCTCAAACTAGGCTCATCCAATTGGATGTGATTGTTTTGGCCATGATCCTCTCTGTAGGGAGTAGAGAGGTAGATAGCGAACAAAGAAATGGGGAGTGCTGCGGGCGTGCCACCTCGCGGACAAGGAAAGTGTTGTATGAGTGCGTGCGAGATCTTGACTTCTTGATCAGGCGGGGGGGTTTCCAAGTGTCACATCAGATGAGGAATTTACGAGCACAAGGCGATCGATACTCACGGTATATCGCGAGCAGAGCAACAATATAGAGATTAGAGATCGGGGGTGAGTCCAAGAGGGCTTTGAAACTAAGGTGGCGGTGCACTTAGGGTTAGGGTATCGAGATAGCTCGAAGGGTAACTGGTTTGCAGTTTGTCTGTTGTTTGTGAAGAGATTGTGTGTGTCGTCTGCAAACCATAGAGCCATTTATATAGTAATCCGAATTGCGGCAAAAGAAAGCTAGCTTGGAATCCAAGTCAAGCTTTAGAACCCTAATCCCACAAGGACAAGGTTTAACCCATGCAGACCAACAAATTGGTGACACATATCAGCATTTCGCACATTCTGCATGGACTACTGACTCCAGCTCGTGGGTCTTTCTAGCTCGCGGGGTTTAGAAGGGCTTTTTATGTTAAAATGGCCACATGGATTGGCCTGAAGCATGTCAAAGACTTGTAAGAGTCTTCAACGATTAATGTGTGCACGCGGACTCCTCATGTGGCTTCTTTGTGAAGTCTCCTACGCGGACTAGCGAACCAGTTCGCCAGCTCGCCTTGATATATTATGCTTCGCCTAAGCAAAATGTCTATAAGTAATCCCACGCGAAGTCATTTTGCGCACAAATTATGTGTTCCGCGCGAAGTCTTTTGTAATTTTGTTCGAGTGGTCTTATTGGCGGGCCTTTATTTATAAACTTAAGGAATTTGGGCTCGCCGATCACGATGCGGACCAAGAACGTAACTAATATTCACATGGACATTTTACAGTCCAGTAATGTATTATTACTTCGACAAAAATGCCCTTTGGCTCAAACAACGATGTCTAGGCAAGTTCTTTTGAGGCTGTGTACTTAAGTGAACCTCGTTCCACCACCTCATCATTGCTTACCTGGTCGTATACAATTGGAGTTACCAAAATGGTTGACTAATAACATTGCATTTCTTGGCAGACCATTCTGAGCCCAGTAGGCCCACTCTCCTTCTACGGGACCTAGAAGCTCATCATACTTCTCAGATTGTGTCATGTAGGTTTGTAAAGTATGTAGAGGTTTATTTCTTTCACTTTAATTAAAGTCAACTCCTTTCGTCCAGCAGAATCAAACAAAAGGAAAATAATCTAATGACACTGTTTTTTTCGTACTTAGTCATTATGTATGTCTATAAGACTCTTCAAATATTTTCTCAAAATGACTATTGTTAATATATTCACCATATTTAACGTGTAGTTAATTGCCAGAAGCATTTACACATAGTTACGTGACATATTTACTATGCTAAAATAGTAGCGTAGAATTAATATCATCAATTGCTATATAATTATAATTTGAAAATACATGTACCTAATGAACCGGTAGTTCAGAAATGAACCAGTAGTTCAGAAATGAACCGGTAGTTCAGAAATGAACCAGTAGTTCATGTATAAATCGAACTTATAGTTTTGATAATAATCCTCTTAAGAAACTTGAACTTTCATTCCAACATTCACCAGACATGATAGAATAGGTAGCTTTTATCATGTTAATTGGTAGTCTCCAGAAGAAACTATTTGAAATAGACATCTTCCTTGCCTGAAGCAAATCATAATTAGAGAATATTGAAATGAAACACTACCAGAAAATAGATCTTGGGCGACGAAAAAAAATCGTCGCCCTGTTAAAAAATTTCGTCGCCTAAGTACTTAGGCGACGACATGTCGTCGGCCAAGACGTCGTCGCCAGAAGTGCGTTGGCCAAGAACTTGGGCGACGAAAATTCAGTCCGTCGTCGCCTAAGAGTAATTCTTAGGCGACGACACGAATTTCGTCGCCTAAGATATATTTCTCGTCGCCCAAAAATATTTGTCGCCTAAGATCTTATAACCTTGGGCGACGAAACTAAATATTTCGTCGCCTAAGATCACTACATCTTAGGCGACGATAATTTTTTTTCGTCGTCTTATATGGTAAGTCCTTGACCGACGATTTAGCAATTTCGTCGCCTAAGATATATTTAATTTTTTTTTTTAAATATTTAAATAAATTTTTTAAATATATAAATAATGTTTTTTTAATTTTTGCTGGAATTTTTTTTTTTCGGCATTTCTTTAAATTTTTCTAATACTAAAATTTAATTAAAAATAACACAAATTTATAAATTTATAAATAATTTATTACAAAAATTCAGTCCATCTGCCTACGGAGAAACTCGAAATCTAACTCATCATTCCCGTTCGGAGGGTCCTGAGGCGGCGGCTGGTCAGGCTGAGGAGGCTGGGGCCACTGAGGTAATGGTATAGGCGTAGGCATGGGCGGAAAATCAAGTCCGGCCGCATGTGCAGCGATGCAGGCAGTCATCCACTGTCCCATAGCCGCCTGGTTGGCATTGGTGACTTCATTCAGCCGCTCCATATGCGCAGCCGTGGAAGCCGCATATGATTCCGTCATCACCGCCATCTCCCTCGCTCTTTGGGCTTCCAGCTCAGACTGTAGACATTCAAACTGATCCTGTAGCCGACTGTTGCTGTTTGAGGCTCCGGCGGCTCACTTGCGCTGAAATCCTGGCGTCGTCTTCAGGATCCCCTTTCCAGCACCTCCCATACCCCGGCAGTAGTAGCTGTTGGAACGCTGCGCGAAGGCAGTGGCCATAATCCGCGCCCCAACGGTAGGATCTGAAGTGTCGATCCTGGACATGGCCTCTGACATGTCATCCTCTGCCGTGCCCGGCCATGTGTCGTTCACCATGCCTCTCATGACCTCTTGCTCCGCCTCCCTCACCCTCGCCTAATTGGATATATTAAAAAACTATATTAATATACATTTAATAAAATGTAATTAAAATTAAAAATTAGAAAATATAAAGAACTTACAAGATCCTCCTCAGAATGAGGATATGCCCTCTGAAAGGTCCCCACATAGGGGTTCTCCTCTGGCCTCTCTCGCCGCACGTCGTCCATGATGGCCGAAAACGGCCTCGAACCGGCACGATGGTTGGTTGTGTTCTGTTGCCGGTTCTCAGCGTTCACCCGGGCGAGGTGCTTCAAAAAAAAATTATCGTTAGTAAATATTTAAAAACATACAATTATAATTAATTCACTAATTAAATATTCAAATTTGTTTACGAATTACCTGTTTGTGAGGGTCGTTGAACTACGTGACAAGAAGCCACCGCCACTCGTACTCCCGATACTCGAACTCCTTCGGGGTACCCGAACGGTCGCTCCCGTACTGCTTCCAGTGTAACCGGAGGTCGTGCTTCCACTCCTTGAACCTACATATACAAAAAAAATATTAAATATATTATTAAAAAAATAAAATTTAATAAATTATTAAATAGAGGTACCTCTCCCTATGGGCCTTGTCCGCCCAGTCACGTC
Organism: Fragaria x ananassa; assembly: GCA_034370585.1. Classification (NCBI taxonomy): domain Eukaryota; kingdom Viridiplantae; phylum Streptophyta; class Magnoliopsida; order Rosales; family Rosaceae; genus Fragaria; species Fragaria x ananassa. The sequence goes on from CP139764.1 coordinate 24,524,391, forward strand.
CCTCCTCGGGAACCACAAACCATTGCTGCATTACCACTTGTTAGTATTTTTTTCGATAATTAAATAATTTATTAGTTAAAAAAATAGTAATTGATCGAGTAAACTCACCGACATCGACTGATGGAGCATCTCCTTCACTCCATCAGGAACCTGGCTCTAGACTCCCCACAACATAGGGAGTCTGGAGCGGATGGTGCCTCCCGCGGCGCGCGTGTACCGGTTTCCCAACACGGCGTCCACCGGTTTCCCGTTGGAAAACGGGATGGCGATCCGTCCAGCGGACTCGACCGCCCTATCGAGTCCCTTGTTGCTGACGGTGCCTCTCCTGTTCCGCCTTCTCGTTCCGGCGACTGTGACATTGTGAATCAAATTTAATATTAATAATACATTTTTACAAAAAAAAAAATTAAAATCGACAAAACAGTATTAATAAATTACCTGAGGATGAGGCTGAGCCGACGGATTCGTCTCCGTCCGCCTGCTCGGAGACCCTCACGGGATGAAGAGGCGTGGGAAACTCCCTGTAGATATAGGCCTCGTGCGGTGCCACATGCGGGAGCTGCTCCCGAATCGGTCGACCCTCCTCATCGACGCGAGGTATCGCCGGTATCGTCGGAGGAAGGAAGAGGCCGGACGGCACCGTAGGGACCCCGGATGACCCGCCATCACCGTCGGTCGGGGACGACTGTGTGGGGCGGTGATAGATCGCGACCGGGGAAGTATCTCTGGATGACGAGAGGCCGTCGCTGCGGGACCCGACTGCCCAGCAGAACGCGAGCCGCTCGCGCCACCCCTAAGCGCCGCATGTCGGGCCGTCATCTGCCACGGAAACCCGACCGACGGTGATTCCGACGGGTTGTTTGAGGTACCGTCCGAGGAATATTGGCTCCTCGCACCCGAACGTTGTCCAGAAGTTCTCCTCATGCCCATCATGTTTAAAATAACCATAAATTTATTAAAAATATTTTACCGTCTTATAATTAATTTAACAAAAAATAACCATAAATTTCGAAAAATTTATCAACAATAATAGCACAAATAAAAATTAATAGTTATTATAGGATTTATTATTTTTTTAATTCACATAACAAATTATTTACATTAATTCGCAATTATTACATCACAAAAATTAATTTACGAATATTTACATCCTTACTCAAAAATAATCCATTATTTTTTACAAAATTTCCACAATATATTTACAATTATAATTTATATTATTTAATTATTTAATCAAAAATTATTTAATCATTTACAATATATTTACAAATTATTTCCACTATTCCTAAACCCTAAACCCTAAACCGTAAACCCTAATATTTTACAATTATCATTTACATCACAATTTACCATAATTTACCCTAAAATCCTACCATAATTTACACAAATTTACCCTAATTTACCATTAATTTCCTAAATTACAACAACAACAACAATAATTTCACCAACAATTTCACAACACAACAATAATTTTACCAACAATTTCAAATAATTTCAAACAATTTCACAATTTCAAACAATTTCAAACAATAATTTCAAACAATTTCACAATTTCAAACAATTTCAACAATTTCAAACAATTTTAACAATTTCAAACAACAACAACAACAATTAAAATTTTCATCAACATAACCAATTTAGGGTTTTAGGGTTATACCTTAAATTGTGGGTCGGGGTCGGGGTCGGGGTCGGGGTCGGGGTCGGGGTCGGGGTCGAGGTCGGCGTCGGGGTCAGCGTCGGGTTGCGGGGTCGGGGTCGGAGAGAGGGCTTCGGTGGATTTTCGGAGAGAGAGAGAGAGGGCTTGGATTTGTGAGCGGCTGCGCGAATGGTTAGGGTTCCGAATTTTTACCTTTTATATTGGCGTTCTTGGGCGACGATTCTATAAAAATCGTCGCCCTGTTTTTTCAAAATCGTCGCCTAAGTTAATCTTGGGCGACGATTTTTTGAAGTCGTCGCCTAAGATACCCTACTTGGGCGACGATGTTCTTCACTATAAATATCGTCGCCCAAGATGAAGAAAATCGTCGGCCAAGAGTTCTATCATAAAATTCAGAATATCGTGATTTTGGTGATCGGAGAAGAGGAACTGAAAACCGACCGTCAGATATGACCAGCATAACTAATTACGTGGGTGGGAAAAAATTCAACTCCATCGGAAAACGATAAGGGCTCGATCCGTCCGGTCAATCGGCGCGGTCAAACCCCTAAACGGACGGAAACGGCTATTCGACCCTCCAAATCAAGTAATCTGGCCTGACCTTCAACTGAGAATAGTTTCCAATCGACGAGACGCTTACGGGGATATAAAAATTTGGTAAAAAATAAATACTCGGGACAGGGCTACCACTAGGTAGAAATAAGAGAACAATTCGTTGCCCGGAACAACCGGCACCGAAATTTTACCAGAATATCTTCATTTTTCACGGGTTGACGTATTTCACCGTTCCGATCATATCTTATTTCATGACTTTTTTGCGTTTGAGGCCTCTACGTATACGTTGTCTTCAAAACGAAACTTAAACTCAACACTTGTATAAAAAAGTTATACAACATTAGTACATATATCGTGAGTTTGGTGATCGGAGAAGAGGAACTGAAAACCGACCATCAGATATGACCAGCATAACGAATTACGTGGGTGGGAAAAAATTCAGCTCCATCGGACAACGATAAGGGCTCGATCCGTCCGGTCAATCGGCGCGGTCAAACCCCTAAACGGACGGAAACGGCTATTCGACCCTCCAAATCACGTAATCTGGCCGGACCTTCAACTGATAATAATTTCCAATCGATGAGACGCTTACGGGGCTATAAAAATTTGGTAAGAAATAAATACCCGGGATAGGGCTACCACTAGGTAGAAATAAGAGAAATTCGTTGACCGGAACAACCGGCACAGAAATTTTACCGGAATATCTTCATTTTTCACGGGTTGACGTATTTCACCGTTCCGGTCATATCTTATTTCACAACTTTTTTGCGTTTGAGGCTTCTACGTATACGTTGTCTTCAAAACGACACTTAAACTCAACACTTATATAAAAAAGATATACAACATTAGTACATATATCGTGAGTTTGGTGATCGGAGAAGAGGAACTGAAAACCTACCGTCAGATATGACCAACATAACTAATTACATGGGTGGGCAAAACTTTAGCTCCATCGGACAACGATAAGGGCTCGATCCGTCCGGTCAATCGGCGCGGTCAAACCCCTAAACGGACAGAAACGGCTATTCGACCCTCCAAATCACGTAATCTGGCCGGACCTTCAACTGAGAATAGTTTCCAATCGACGAGACGCTTACGGGGCTATAAAAATAAAAAACATTTCCTTAAAATTTAAATGTGTTTTATCTATTTTAATTATTCAGATTATCTTGGCCGACGAATTACCCTAATTTCGTCGGCCATTATGATACTTGGGCGACGATATTTGTTAAATTCGTCGCCCAAGGGTAAAAATAAAAAATAATGTACAATGAAATTTAAATGTGCTTTATTTATTTTAATTATTCGGATTATCTTGGCCGACGAAATTAGGGTAATTCGTCGGCCAAGATAATACTTGGGCGACGATATTTCTTAAATTCGTCGCCCAAGGGTAAAAATAAAAAATAATGTACAATGAAATTTAAATGTGCTTTATTTATTTTAATTATTCGGATTATCTTGGCCGACGAAATTAGGGTAATTCGTCGGCCAAGATAGTACTTGGGCGACAATATTTGTTAAATTCGTCGCCCAAGGGTAAAAATAAAAAATCATGTACAATGAAATTTATATGTGCTTTATTTATTTTAATTATTCGGATTATCTTGGCCGACGAAATTTGGGTCATTCGTCGGCCAAGATAATACTTGGGCGACGATATTTCTTAAATTCGTCGCCCAAGGGTAAAAATAAAAAATCCTGAACAATGAAATTTAAATGTGCTACCTTTATTTTAATTATTCGGATTCTCTTGGCCGACGACATTACCCTAATTTCGTCGGCCAAGATGATACTTGAGCGACGATATTTGTTAAATTCGTCGCCCAAGGGTAAAAAAAAAATCCAACGAAATTTAAATGTGTTTTGTTTTAATTATTAGGATTACGCTTGGCCGACGGAATTATTGTAATTCGTCGGTCAATATATTATTAGGCGGACGAAATGCTTGTATTTCGTCGGCCAAGTAAAAATAAAAAAATAAAATACTTAGGCGATGATATATTTGAGTTTCGTCGCCTAAGGATTAAAAAACTTAGGCGATGATATAAATATCTTAGGCGACGAAATATTGTTTCGTCGCCCTAGTTTCTATATTAGGCGACGAAATTTAGCCTTAGGCGACGATTTTAATTTCGTCGCCTAAAATTGAACTTTAGACGACGATTTTTTTTCCTTGGGCGACGAAAAAAAAAATTGTCGCCCGGTTTTTTTTGTTTCATCGCCCAAGACCCATTTTCTGGTAGTGAAATGCTTGATTCCGTAGAATCTAAATCAAAATTGATATGTGTCATCAATATTAAGGAACTGATCATTCTCGTCTGGCAGTCGAAGCAAAATACCTCTACGTTTCATAAGAACGTTATCAGAAGGTAAGTTCATTGAAACCAATGTTTAAAATGTTAAAACCACCATAAAAATATTGTAATATCTTTGCATAACCTTCGAATGTGTGACCAAAACATACATTGAAGATATTAAAATTTATTAGCTAGAAGCTAAATGATTTGAGCAAATACTAGCTATAGTATTGGTGTTTGATGCATCTGGGAAAAACATATGATGCACCGTATCCTCAACTCAATTATCACACGGGCATCTCTTTCAGAATAAGGGTTTTGTCTTTAATGACACATTATGTCAAGCTACTCATTAAGAATGTTTGAATACTAGACCATCATATGCAAAGACTATAATATACACTATCTCTTTATGCACAGAATGTAAGGAAAAATACGTGGACCTATCCAACCATCATACGGACCAGTTAAATATTAATGGTTTTGGTTGATGCATCGACAAAAGTGATCAGATGTCACATCACTGTCCACAAGAAAATGCTGCGTTTGCTAAACTCTCACCCATGAAATTTAGGGTACGTCACTCAGATTATCTTATAAAGTCTATAAGGATTGATAATGCCGGAGAGTTTACATCGATGGCTTCCGATGATTATTGCATATCCCTTGGGATCTGTTGAACATGTAGTTTCCTATGTTCATATTTAAAATGGTCTCGCAGGTAGAACCTTGGTAATGCACACCAAGCTTCTAGTGTTTGCGTCGGGCTATGCAATCTTGCATGTAGCCATGTCGGTCTGGTTGTGGCCCACTGCTACCCACCTTACTTTGTGTTACAATTGGTGACTGGCTGCAAATCTAGTGTTTTGCACTTACATAGATTTGGGTGTGCAGTTCTCGTACCAATTGTGCCGCCACAACGTACAAAATCGGGTCCTCAACAAAGGATGGGCATATATGTTGATTATGAACCCTATCCATTATGTGCTCCTTAGAGCCCTTGACAGGAGATCTCTATACCATTAGATTTGCGGTCGTCACTTTGATAAGACAGTCTTCCCACCATTAGGGGGAGATAAGAAAAGTCAGTGTTCTTGATGAACAACGTGTAGAATGTGTTATCTTGATCCCCAAACCGCACATGTGATATTAAAGTGCGAAGAATTCTACTTTAGTTGGAGTGTAAAGAATTCTAGATCTATGTAGTGTAATCTAGAATATGTCAGACACTTCATTAGATCTAGTTAAAATGACGAGATCATATATACCTGCTGTAAACCTGCAAGGATAAACGTCCTCGTAGGACGTATCGTCCTAGTTGGATGAAGTACGGCCATGGCGGCTAACCAGTCATATGTCCCTACCCAGAAGCAAGGTAGAGCATTAGGTTCAAACGATTGATATCCCTAGAAGAGGGTAAACTTGACACAAATGAATCTTCTTGCCATCACAATCTTAAACCAATTCAACTCACGAGATTAATCCGGATTATGGGTTTGTCCTAGAAGAGATGAAGTTGGGGGACGCTCCAACATGTAAACTCACTCCCAAAAATAGAAAATCTCGGTAAATTTAGTGAGATATTGAATCAAAATGAGAGTTCATCGATGATGTGTTTTTATTTACGGTGGCCACCAAAATTATAATAAGCGATGATATCGAACCTTGCTTCGTCGATAGATCTCAACGAAGAGACGACTGGCTAAAAATGAAAGAAACAATCCATGTCAAATCAGATTTCTTAACTAAGAGAAAGGTGTTATGGGCCTGTTGTTCCCACACCTACCATGTTAAACATATATTGTTTAGATGGGTATTTGTAAGGAAGCGTAATGAGGAAACGAGATTGTGATATAAGTCTTGTTTAGTGGCGCAAGGATTTTCTCAAAGCCCTGTGATTGATTACGAGGAGACGTACTTTCCCGTAATAGACGTCATTACGTTCCACTACCTTATCAGTTTGGTAGTTTTCAAATAACTGAATAAGCAGCCTATGAATGTGGTAACAACTTATCTCTATAGGGATCTGAATATAGATATATACATGAAGTTTCTTGAAGGACTTCTGTTACCCAATGCAAATAATTCTAGACCACAAAACATGCTCTCCATTTTCTAGAGTAGTTCACTTTAGGGGTTCAAACAATCCAAACGGAGTTGGTATAACCGTCTAAGTGAATATTTGCTTGGGATAGGATACATGAACAATGGACTATGCCCATGCGTGTTTATTAAAAAAACAAACTTCGGGTTTGCAATTTGTGGTGATCTACGTCAATAACATGAATTTGATTGATACTCTTGAAGAGATTAATAAAACCATAAAACACCTGAAGTCGGAGTTTGAGATGAAAGACTTTCGGAGACCAAATCATTTTCTCGACTTGGAGTCGTGCAAAGTGCAAATGGAATTTTGGTCCATCAATCAAATTACATCTAGAAGATGTTAAGATGTTTTAATGAGGATAAATCAAAGTCTTCAAACTCACTCATAATCATCTGAAATCTAATGAGACTCGTATCATCGTGCAGATGATAACGAAGAGATATTGGGACTAGAAGACTCATATCTAAGTACAATAGGTGCATTATTGTACTTGGCTAAATGCCGTAGACCGCGAACATCTTATCCAATGTGTATTTGTTAGCTTGATATATCTCTACGCCAACACGCTGCCTCTATAAATGACATAAAAGACAATTTTTCGCTACTTTTCAATGTAGGATTGAAAAATGACTTATTTTATCCCTAGACATCATGGAATTGATCAACTGATTATGATCCCCATAATGATGTTTGTCTTGTTAGATATGCTGATATGGGTTATATAAACTCACACATGGCTTATTTCCAACTAGTTATGTCTTTACTATAGGGAATATAATAATCTTAGAGTTTTCAAGGGGAGTTAATATCAAGGAGAATATTCTGAAGCATACTATTGACCATTGTGTACTATTTTGTCCTTCGTCTAGGGTTATTTTGCCCCACTAGGTTTTATTACCTGGCAAGGTTTAATGAGGCACACATGTAATTGGTCACCTTACTCATGTTGCATCTTGAAGATACCTTTATTTGAATTATATATGCATTTGCTCATCTTTTCCCTTCGACCACGGGTTTGTTCCACTGGGTTTACTGGGCAAGGTTTTGATATAGCAACTATTATGCATCTATCTCCCACGAACTCACATCTTATGATCCAGACTAAACCTCTTCACCAAAATCAAGGGTTCTGACTACCACCGCTACGTGTGCGTTGTACTCTTTTCTTCTTCGACCATGATTGTTTTTGTCCTATAGGGTTTTTATTACCTGGCAAGGTTTTGACGAGACAACACTGAAACACATATCAGAGGAAGTTAATAACAAAGAATACCCAATGGGAAGTGTTGTAAATAGTTTATTTAATGGACATTCTTGTAATTAGCTATATATATATGGTTGTTATTGTAATTTACATCATGCTCGCATCTCTATATAAGAGAGAGTTCTCACCTCAATGATATAGACAATATATTCCCTCATTCTCTTGGTTTTTTCTCTCCTTTCTTAATCTCTTTTACTTTTGCTTTACAACAATAATTTATTTTTTGAGGTTATCAAATACAAATAAAACAATTTACTTTAGCAAAAATATTCAAAAAAAAAACTTCAAAATTAAATATTTATTTTTTGCAACAATGGTATATATTTAACCAACAATAGATTAAACATGTTTATATAAAATTTTCATTGATATTCGATATGTTTTCGATATAATTTATTTTAATTATATATTTTAATTTGTTTTATTTTGTTTTTCTTAACATGTAACTCCAAAAATATATATACATACAAGAGTTCTACTAACTTTTATCACTATTGTAACAAAAATAAATATTTAATTTTGGATTTTTTTTTTGAATATTTTTGTTAAAGTAAATTGTTTTGTATTTGATAACCTCAAAAAATAAATAATTTTGATAAAGTAAATGTAAAAAATGATATATTTATTAAAATGACGAAAATGCCCTCAAAATTTAACGGTGTTAGTGGTTAGGGTATTAAAATGCTAACAGAATAAAACTTCGGGTATGAAAATACAAGTTTTTGATAGTTAGGTATGAAAATGAAAATAACATCATAATTCAGGCGGTGTTTTGTAATTAATCCAAAAAAAATTATCAAGCTAATAGCATTGTTTACTGAGATAAAAGAACGTGATTCACCGTAATCAAATTTGATGGCATATTCATTCCACAATATTACAAGGTGGTGGCTATTCTTAAAACCCATCACGTTGCTATATATCTTCATTCTTAAAGGAGCATTCACATTTCCCTACTGAATTGACTCGCTGAGACTTTAAGCCCTGCATGTCTTTCATTTCTAACTTATCAGCATTCACATTTCCCTACTGAATTGAAACCCTGCAAGTTCTTCATTTCGAACCTTAATTCAGCATTGTCCATCCCATCGATATTTGGCCATTTGATCTCTCTTGGAAGTTTCCAAGTGCCAAGAACCTTGTATGTGGCAGAAACACAATGCCAACATCTACAGATCAGAATGACATTTTTACTGAGTGTGATCAACAGAATCATGAATTCACTGATCCCACTTCCTTTCTGTCCAATCCAAACCCTCCTCCTCGTGATGATTATTCATGCCGGTCTTTTGGTGTCAGTGTGACCTCAGAGGCCTCCAGAGCTACTCTCCAAAATATAAGAGGGATGCTCATGGTGGAAGAGCTGGAGAACAGACCCTGCATGCTTCAGGACTTTTTGGCCCTCCAAGCTGCTGAGAAATCCTTGGAAGATCTCCTAATTCAGCAGTATCCTCCTCCGACAAATCCCCTTCTTGCTTCTTCCATTGAGCTAAGTGCTGAAAACTCTTATGATTTCATTAACCACAGCAGTAATCAGGTTGGATTTCCTTTCAAAATGATCATAATGACTCAACAAAAGGATCAAGGAGCAAAAAAGATCGTCACTGGGAGAATGGCGGTTATCTAGAAGAAGGGAGGATCAATAAGCAGTCGGCAGTGTACGCTGATGGATATGAACCACCAGATATGTTGGATAAGGTACTGCTCTTTCATCATCAAAACCCAAACTCTGACTCATGTTCTTCTCTTCAGCTTAAAGGGGGAAAGGGAGGATCCAATGGCAAAAGAACAGTTAGGAAGAAAAAGGATGACAACAGAGAGGTAGTGGATTTTCAGTCACAACTAACTCAATGTGCAAAGTCTGTTGCAAGCTATGAGAGAAGGACTGCCAATGAACTACTCAAACAGATAAGGCAGCACTCATCTCCCTACGGTGATGGAAACCAATGAGTAGCTCATTACTTAGCCAACGGCCTTGAAGAACGTTTGGCAGCTGCGGTTCCTTTGTTCAATCCTCTTTGCCTTGATAAGATGTCAGCTGCTGTTATCTTAAAAGCTTACCAGACATATATCAAAGCATGCCCCTTCAAGTTAATGTCAAACATCTATGCTAACAAAACTTTCTTCAATCTAGCAGAGAAAGCAACCAGGCTTCATATAATTGATTTTGGTATTCTTTATGGCTACCAATGGCCTGGCCTCATTCAAAGTCTTGCAGAAAGACCCTCAGGACCTCTGATGCTTCGCCTTACTGGTATTGAATTTCTCACCCCCCCCCCCCCCCCCCCCCCAGTCAGGATTTCGACCTTCAGAGAGTCTTGAAGAGACTGGGCACCGCCTAGCGAAATACTGCAAGAGATTCAATGTCCCATTTGAGTACAACTTCATAGCGCAGGATTGGGAAACAATTCGACATCAAGACATCAAACTTGACAGAGATGAGTTGACAGTAGTGAACTGCTTGTGCAGGTTAAGGAACTTACCTGAAGAAACAGAGATGAATAGTCCAAGGGATAAAGTCTTGAAGCTGATCAAGAGAATCAACCCCCATGTTTATATCCATGGACTGGTTAATGGAACCTATAATACACCCTTCTTCACAATACGGTTCCTGGAAGCACTCTACCATTTCCCTTCCATGTTTGATATCTTTGACGAGACTTTGCCCAGAGAAGATCAACAAAGGCTGCTCTACGAACAAGAGATATTAAGCAGAGATATTATCAATGTGATAGCATGTGAGGGCTCCAGGAGGCTTGAAAGGCCTGAAACATACAAGCAGTGGCGGATTAGAAACACCAGAGCTGGGTTCAAGCAGTTACCATCGAACCAGGAGATCCTCACGGAAGTTGAGAATATGGTTAAGTTAGAATACCATGAGGACTTTATTGTCGAGGAAGATGGCAAGTGGATCGTGCAGGGATGTCAAGGCCGAATACTCCATGCTTTTTCTGGCTGGAAACCTGCTTCATAGATTCAGAAGGCACTGCTCCTAGTCTAACAAGGATTTCTAATTGTTGCAATCCAGCTATATTGTTCTAGTTCATCAACTGATTCGGTTCATGTTCTGTTACTAAAGATTTGTCCATGTCATTATCGGTTTCAGATAACTGAACTACTTGTGTGTCAGACATTAGAATTACTCCTTAGGTAATTCAACAACCAACACTACTAAGAAAATTCCTTCTAGCTCTTAGGACATGTTTGGGGATTATTTGGTTTATGATTTCAATTTTCAAGGATGTGTTACCTATGCAAGGAGTCCTTCAAATGATTCAGATATCTTAAGAGTATACCAAAATGCTCAAATTAGAGCAAAGCAATCGATATGCAACACTACACCTCAGATCCAGCGATTCACCTCTCTCAAGTACAAGTAAAAGAACATATTCCATGCTACAACTCAAAAATCACGATACATAAAGCCATGACATAGATATCAGATGTTAAAGATGTCATCCATCTGATCTGTAATTTCCCAGATGCTAAACTCCCTCATGAATACTTCGGTGAGCCCTAGTACTACTAGAAGCTTTCGTATTTTGCAGGGTACAACTCCAGGCTTTTGAATTTTGTCGGGTTGCTTCCACCCAACCCGTAATAACGGTAGTATATAGCATGTACAAGGGAGAACACATTACGGTGATTCACCTTAATATTGCTTATATCCACAAAGAACAGAAAATCAACAGAAGATCGACAATTACACATATGCAAGAATAAGATACATGCATACATGATACACAAACCAATGCAACATCCCAGAATACCCTATACGGTTATACACATAACCTTGGAGGGTTGTATCGATCAAAAAAAGCAGCAACATTACACATGATGAACTAACCAGATCATATTTATGCCTCATAAAACATCAAAGGTACTACCATTTCCATCAGTGATATGAAAAGTATTATACCTTAGGAGAAATCCAAAAAATCATCAAGGATGGGTTGATCGGACTAAAGCACAAAGGACCTATCAAGCTAAATTAATAACTTGGAACTTCATGTCAAATATAGGTCTTATACCACATTGCAAAGTATTTTGTGTGTGCCCTTTTACTTGACAAAGAACTGGAAGTTGGCAGTTTTGAACTCATAAGTCATAAGTCCAGAATAAACAACCTTCAATACCAAATGTACAACCTATAGTTAGACGGTTATGCAGACAAACAAATGGAATTCTCCTTGAGCACTAAAGAGCAACTACAGGAACAAATTAAGACATGCATCAGTGACAAATAAACATATCCTTCCCACATCTGAATTAGTGTTGCATCAGTAGCTGGAAATATAATGGGTACCCAAACTCCAGCAACTTTGTAAATTTATGAAGAAAAAATATTCCACAGCATGAATTACGGTCACAGCTGGAAACCTATATTCCAGTTAAAAATAAATAAACAAGCATAAGGAAGTTCAAGAAAAATAAATTCAAATTCTGCTCAGAGCTTGAACTTTCACTTTGTTAAAAACTCTGATCCGGCCACTAATTCAGCTCCATAGGTTACCAAAGTTGAATATATTCTGATACTGAGCTTTCGTAATTTGACAACAAGATTACAGATACAAATGACAAAATGTAAAAGTGATTTAAAGAAGTCTAAGTGCAATCACCTAGTTATGGTCTACCTCTTTTGGTTTGACTCTTTGACGGCCTAAGAATGTTGTAGTCCAGCTTTCCACCATTTGGTTTCTTGAAAGAGCCTTTACTTTTATTTGGTGACGACTGACCTTGATCATTTTTGGGGGATTTATTCAGATACTGTGTTTCAGACACTACTTCAGACTGTTTTCTTTTATGGTCTCCATTAGGACCACAGTTTGAGCTGTCAATATTTGAGCACTTTGCTTCCATTGAGGACCCATTTTCTCTGTGAAAATGCAATAAAAGGAAGACGATAGGAAAGCAGAAGCCAAAGTTTGGAACAAATTCGCCACTCAGGTTTCCTTAACCCAATGGACCAAAAAAAAATCCCAGACATAGAGACAAATGTCTCCTACAAAACAAAAATGTAAAGTAAACTAGAAATTTGAATCACAAACCTATTTGACACTCTTTCACTTTGGATGCCCGAAGAAGACGCAGGGGCTGCTGGTTCACCAGGGTTATTCAATTTCTAACATGAGAACACTTTTGTGTCAAGTCAAAAAGAAAGCCAATAAAGAAGCACCAAGAGGTTAGAAGTGGATGAAAATATTTGGATCCATGAATCTTATACTCA